>JAUMJM010000004.1:0-4800000 GCA_033558235.1 Neomorphus geoffroyi
CCTCCTTCTCCTCCTCCTCATCCTCCTTCTCCTCCTTCTTCTCCTCCTCCTTCTCCTCCTCCTCCTCCTCCTTCTCCTCCTCCTTCCTCCTTCTCCTCCTCCTCCTCCTTCTCCTCCTTCTCCTCCTCCTCATCCTTCTCCTCCTTCTGCTCATCCTCCTTCTCCTCCTTCTCCTTCTCCTCCTCATCCTCCTTCTCCTCCTTTTCCTCCTCCTCCTCCTTCTCTTCCTCCTCCTCCTCCTCCTCCTTCTCTTCCTCCTCCTCCTCCTCCTCCTTCCCCTCCTCCTCCTTCTCCTCCACCTCCTTCTCCTTTTTATCCTCCTCCTCCGCCTCCTCCTACTCCTCCTCCTCCTTCTCCTCCTCCCCCTCCTCTTCCTTCTCCTCCACCTCCTTCTCCTCCTTCTCCTCCTCTTCCGCCTCCTCCTACTCCTCCTCCTCCTTCTCCTCCTCCTCCTCCTCCTTCTCCTCCTTCTCCTCCTCCTCCTTCTCCTTCTCCTCCTCCTCCTCCTCCTCAACCTCCTCCTCCTCCTTCTCCTCCTCCTCCTCCTCCTCCTTCTCCCAAGTCCCTGCCCTCCCAAGTCCCCAGTCCCCTCGTATGTCCCTGCCCCTCTCAAGTTTCCAGTCCCCTCCCATGTCCCCAGTCCCTGCCCCTCCCATGTCCCCAGTCTCCTGCCACGTCCCCAGTCTCCTCCATGTCCTTAGTCCCCTGCCAAGTCCCCAGTCCCCTCTGAAGTCCCTGCCCCTCCCATGTCCCTTGTCCCCTCCCAAGACCCCAGTCTCCTCCCAAGTCCCCAGTCCCCTCCCATGTCCCCTGTCCCCTCCCAAGTCCCTCCGTCTCCCAAATCCCTTCCCCTCCCATGTCCCTGCCACTCCCAAGTCCCCAGTCCCCTCCCCAGTCGCTGCCCCTCCCATGTCCCCAGTCCCCTCCCAAGTCCCTGCCCCTCCCAAGTCCCTGCCCCTCCCATGTCCCCAGTCCCCTCCCAAGTCCCCAGTCCCCTCCCAAATCCCCAGTCCCCTGCCATGTCTTTGCCCCTCCCAATTCCCCAGTCCCCTCCCATGTCTCCAGTCCCCTCCCAAGTCCCTGCCCCTCCCAAGTCCCCAGTCCCCTCCCATGTAACCAGTCCCCTCCCCAGTCCCTGCCCCTCGCAAGTCCCCAGTCCCCTCCCCAGTCCCTACACCACCAATATCCAAAGTCCCCTCCCCAGTCCCTGCCCCTCCCAAGTCCCCAGTCCCTTCCCAAGTCCCTGCCCCTCCCAAGTCCCCAGTCCCCTCCCACGTCTTCGCCCCTCCCACGTCCCCAGTCCCCTCCCATGTCTCCAGTCCCCTCCCAAGTCCCTGCCCCTCCCAAGTCCCGAGTCCCCTCCCAAGTCCCTGCCCGTCCCATGTCCCCAGTCCCCTCCTCAGTCCCTGTCCCTCCCAAGTCCACAGTCCCCTCCCATGACCCCAGTCCCCTCCGAAGTCCCTGCCCCTCCAAACTCCCCAGTCCCCTCCCATGTCACCACTCCCCTCCCAAGTCCCTGCACCTCCCATGTCCCCAGTCCCCTCCCAAGGCTATGCCCCTCCCAAGTCCCTGCCCCTCCCATGTCCCCAGTCCCCTCCCAAGTCCCTGCCCCTCCCGAGTCCCAAGTCCACTCCCAAGTCCCCAGTCCCCTCCCACGTCTTTGCCCCTCCCAAGTCCCCAGTCCCCTCCCATGTCACCAGTCCCCTCCTCAGTCCCTTCCCCTCCCATGTCCCCAGTCCCCTCCCCAGTCCCTTCCCCTACCAAGTTCCCAGTCCCCTCCCCAGTCCCTGCCCCTACCAAGTCCCTGCCCCTCCCATGTCCCCAGTCCCCTCCCCAGTCCCTGCCCCTCCCAAGACCCCAATCCCCTCCCAAGTCCCCAGTCCCCTCCCCACTCCCTCCCCCTCCCAGGTCCCCAGTCCCCTCCCCAGTCCCTGCCCCTCCCAAGTCCCCAGTCCCCTCCCAAATCCCCAGTCCCCTCCCCAGTCCCTGCCTCTCCCACATCCCCAGTCCCCTCCCATGTCCCTGCACCTCCCATGTCCCTGCCCCTCCCATGTCCCCAGTCCCCTCCAACGTCCCTGCCCCTCCTAATTCCCCAGTCCCCTCCCATGTCCCAAGTTCCCTCCCAAGCCCCTGCCACTCCCATGTCCCCAGTCCCCTCCCCAGTCCCTTCCCCTCCAATGTCACCACTCCCCTCCAAAGTCGCCATTCCCCTCCCAAGTCCCTGCCCCTCCCATGTCCACAATCCCTTCCCCAGTCCCTGCCCCTCCCAAGTCCCTGCCCCTCCCATGTCCCCAGTGCCTTCCCCAGTCCCTGCCCCTCCCATGTCCCCACTCCCCTGCCAAGTCCCCAGTCCCTACCCAAGTCCCTGACCCCCCAAGTCCCCAGTTCCCTCCCAAGTCCCTGTCCCTCCCATGTCCCCAGTCCCCTCCCCAGTCCCTGCCTCTCCCAAGTCCCTGCCACTCCCATGTCCCCAGTCCCCTCCCCAGTCCCTGCCCCTCCCATGTCACCAAACCCCTCCAAAGTCCCCAGTCCTCTCCCAAGTCCCTGACACTCCAATATCCCCAGTCCCTTCCCCAGTCCCTGCCCCTCCCATTTCCCCAGTCCCCTCCTATGCCGCCAGTCCCCTCCCAAGTCCCTGCCTCTCCCATGTCCCCAGTCCCCTCCCAAATCCCTGCCTCTCCCATGTCCCCAGTCCCCTCCATGTCCCTGCCCCTCCCATGTCCCTGCCCCTCCCATGTCCCCAGTCCCCTCCCCAGACCCTGCCCCTCCCATGTCACCAGTACCCTCCCAAGTCCCCAGTCCCCTCCCAAGTCCCTGACCCTCCCAAGTCCCCAGTCCCATCCCATGTCCCTGCCCCTCCCATGTCCCTGCCCCTCCCATCTCCCCAGTCCCCTCCCCAGTACCTGTCCCTCCCAAGTCCCTGCTCCTCCCATGTCCCCTGTCCCTTTCCCAGTCCCTGCCCCTCCCAAGTCCCTGCCACTCCCATGTCCCCAGTCCCCTCCCCAATCCCTGCCCCTCCAATGTACACAGTCCCCAGCTTAGTCCCTGCCCCTCCCAAGTCCCCAGTCCCCTCCCATGTCCCCAGTCCCCTCCCCAGTCCCTTCCCCACCCAAGTCGTGCCCATCCCATGTCCCCAGTCCCCTCCCCAGTCCTTGCCCCTACCAAGTCCCTGCCCCTCCCATGTCCCCAGTCCCTGCCCCTACCAAGTCCCTGCCTCTCCCATGTCCCCAGTCCCCTCCCATGTCCCTGCCACTCCGATGTCCCCAGTACCCTCCCAAGTCCCTGCCCCTACCAAGTCCCTGCCCCTCCCATGTACCCAGTCCCCTCCTATGTTCCCAGTCCCTTCCCCAGTCCCTGCCCCTCCCATGTCCCCAGTCCCCTCCCCAGTCCCTGCCCCTCCCATGTCCCCAGTCCCCAGCTTAGTCCCTGCCCCTCCCAAGTCCCTGCCGCTCCCATGTCCCCAGTCCCCTCCCAAGTCCCTACCCCTCCCAAGTCCCTCCCCCTCCCAAGTCCCCAGTCCCCTCCCAAGTCCCTGCCCCTCCCAAGTCTCCAGTCTCCTCCTATGTCCCCAATCCCCTCCCAAGTCCCTGCCTCTCCCATGTCCGCACTTCCCTCCCATGTCCCTGCCCCTCCCATGTCCCCAGTCCCCTCGCAAGTCCCTGCCCCACCGAAGTCCCTGCCCCTCCCATGTCCCCAGTCCCCTCCCAAGTCCTTGCCCCTCCCCAGTCCCTGCCCCTCCCAAGTCCCCAGTCCCCTCCCAAGTCCCTGCCCCTCCCGTGTCCCCAGTCCCCTCCTATGTCCCCAGTCCCCTCCCAAGTCCCTGCCCCTCCCATGTCCCCAGGCCTCTCCCCAGTCCCTGCCCCTACCAAGTCCCTGCCTCTCCCATGTCCCCAGTCCCCTCCCAAGTCCCTGCCTCTCCCATGTCCCCAGTCCCCTCCCATGTCCCTGCACCTCCCATGTCCCTGCCCCTCCCATGTCCCTAGTCCCCTCCCACGTCCCTGCCCCTCCTAATTCCCCAGTCCCCTCCCATGTCCCAAGTCCCCTCCCAAGCCCCTGCCACTCCTATGTCCCCAGTCCCCTCCCCAGTCCCTGCCCCTCCCATTTCTCCAGTCCCCTCCTATGTCCCCAGTCCCCTCCCAAGTCCCTGCCCCTCCCATGTCCACAATCCCTTCCCCAGTCCCTGCCCCTCCCAAGTCCCTGCCCCTCCCATGTCCCCAGTGCCTTCCCCAGTCCCTGCCCCTCCCATGTCCCCAGTCCCCTCCCCAGTACCTGCCCCTCCCATGTCCCCAGTCCCCTGCCAAGTCCCCAGTCCCCTCCCAAGTCCCAAGTCCCCTCCCAAGTCCCTGACCCTCCCATGTCCCCAGTCCCTTCCCCAGTCCCTGCCCCTCCCATATCCCCAATCCCCTCCTATGTTCCCACTCCCCACCCAAGTCCCTGCCCCTCCCATGTCCCCAGTCCCCTCCAAAGTCCCTGCCCCTCCCAAGTCCCCAATCCCCTCCCAAGTCCCACCACTCCCACGTCCCTGCCCCTCCCAAGTCCCCAGTCCCCTCCCATGTCCCCAGTCCTTTCCCAAGTCCCTGCCCCTCCCATGTCCCCAGTCGCCGCACCTCCCATGTCCCCAGTCCCCTCCCAAGTCCCTGCCCCTCCCAAGACTCTGCCTCTCCCATGTCCCCACTCCCCACCCAAGTACCGGCCCCTCCCATGTCCCTGCCCCTCCCATGTCCCCAGTCCCCTCCCCAGTCCATGCCCCTCCAAAGTCCCTGCCCCTCCAATGTCCCCAGTCCCCTCCCAAGTACCTGCTTCTCCCAAGTCCCTAGTCCCCTCCCATGTCCCCAGTCCCCTCCCAAGTCTTTGCTCCTCCCATGTCCCCAGTCCCCCTCCCATGTCCCCAGTCCCCTCCAAAGTCCCTGCCCCTCCCAAGTCCCCAGTCCCTTCCCCAGTCCCTGCCCCTCCCATGTCCCGAGTCCCCTCCCATGTCCCTAGTCCCTTCCCAAGTCCCTGCCCCTCCAATGTCCCCAGTCCCCTCCTATGTCCCCAGTCCCCTCCCAAGTCCCTGCCCCTCCCATGTCCCCAGTCCCCTCCCAAGTCCCAACCCTCCCATGTCCCTGCCACTCCCATATCCCCAGTCTCCTCCCTATTCTCTGCCCCTAACAAGTCCCTGCCCCTCCCATGTCCATAGTCCCCTCCCAAGTCCCCAGTCCCTACCCAAGTCCCTGACCCTCCCAAGTCCCCAGACCCCTCCAAAGTCCCTGCCCCTCCAATGTCCCCAGTCCCCTCCCAAGTCTTTGCCCCTCCCAAGTCCCCAGTCCCCTCCCATGTCCCCAGTCCCCTCCCAAGTCCCTGCCCCTCCCATGTCCCTGCCCCTCCCATATCCCCAGTCCCCTCCCAAGTCCCCGCCTCTCCCATGTCCCCAGTCCCCTCCCAAGTCCCCGCCTCTCCCATGTCCCCCAGTCCCCTCCCATGTCCCTGCCCTTCCCATGTCCCTGCCCCTCGCAAGTCCCCAGTCCCCTCCCATGTCCCCAGTCCCCTCCCAAGTCCCTGCCCCCTCCCAAGACCCCAGTCCCCTCCCAAGTATTTTCCCCTCCCAACTCCCCCGTCCCCTCCCATGTCTCCAGTCCCCTCCCTAGTCCCTGCCCCTCACATGTCTCCAGTCCCCTCCCCAGTCCCTGCCCCTACCAAGTCCCTCCCCTCCCATGTCCCCAGGCCCCTCCCAAGACCCTGCCCCTCCCAAGTCCCCAGTCCACTCCCAAGTCCGTTCCCCTCCCAAGTCTCCAGTCCCCTCCTATGTCCCCAATTCCCTCCCAAGTCCCTGCCTCTCCCATGTCCCCAGTCCCCTCCCATGTCCCTGCCCCTCCCTTGTCCCTGCCCGACCCATGTCCCCAGTCCCCTCGCAAGTACCTGCCCCTCCGAAGTTCCTGCCCCTCCCATGTCCGCAGTCCCCTGCCAAGTCCCTGCCCCTCCCCAGTCCGTGCCCCTCCCAAGTCCCCAGTCCCCTCCCAAGTCCCCAGTCCCCTCCCAAGTCTCTGCCTCTCCCATGTCCCAAGTCACCTCCCAAGTCACCAGACCCCTCCCAAGTCCCTCCCCCTCCCAAGTCCCCAGTCCCCTCCCAAGTCCCTGCCCTTCCAATGTCCCTGCCCCCTCCCCAGTCCCTGCCACTCCAACGTTCCTGCCCCTCCCATGTCCCTAGTCCCCTCCCCCGTCCCTGCCTTTCCCATGTCCCCAGTCCCCTCCCCAGTCTCGGCCCCTCCCAAGTCCCCAGTCCCCTCTCCAGTCCCTGCCCCTCCCAAGTCCTCAGTCACCTACCAAGTCCCTGCCCCTACCAAGTCCCTGCCCCTCCCATATCTCCTGTCCCCTCCCATGTCACCAGTCCCCTCCGAAGTCCCTGCCCCTCCCAAGTCTGTGCCCCTCCCATGTCCCTTGTCCCCTCCCAAGGTCCCAGTCCCCTCCCAAGTCCCTGCCCCTCCCATGTCTCCAGTCCCCTCCCCAGTCCCTGTCCCTCCCATGTCCTGAGTCCCCTGCGAAGTCCCCAATCCCCTCCCCAGTCCCTGCCCCTCCCATGTCTCCAGTCCCCTCCCATGTCCCCAGTCCCCTCCTAATGTCCCTGCCCCTCCCAAGTCCCCAGTCCCCTCCCAAGTCCCTGCCCCTGCCATGTCCCTGCCCCTCCCATGTCCCCAGTCCCCTGCCAAGTCCGCAGTCCCCTTCCATGTCCCCAGTCCCCTCCCAAGTCTCTGCATCTCCCATGTCCCCAGTCCCCTCTCAAGTCCCTACCATTCCCATGTCCCCAGTCCCCTCCCAAATCCCTGCCTCTCCTATGTCCCCCGTCCCCTCCCAAGTCCCTGCCCCTCCCATGTCCCCAGTCCCCTCCCCATTCCCTTCCCCTCCCATGTCCCCAGTTTCCTCCTCTGTCCCCAGTCCCCTCGCAAGTCCCTGCCCCTCCCATGTCTCCAGTCCCCTCCCCAGTCCCTGCTCCTCCCATGTCCCCAGTCCCCTCCCATGTCCCTGCCCCTCCCATGTCCCCAGTCCCCTCCCCATTCCCTTCCCCTCCCATGTCCCCAGTTTCCTCCTCTGTCCCCAGTCCCCTCGCAAGTCCCTGCCCCTCCCATGTCTCCAGTCCCCTCAACAGTACCTGTCCCTCCCGTGTCCCCAGTCCCCTCCCAAGTCCCTGCCCCTCCCAAGTCCCCAGTCCCCTCCCATGTCCCCAGTCCCCTCCAAAGTCCCCAGTCCCCTCCCCAGTCCCTGTCCCTCCCATGTCCCCAGTCCCCTCCCAAGTCCCCAGTCCCCTCCCAAGTCCCTGCCCCTCCCATGTCCCCAGTCCCCTCCCCATTCCCTTCCCCTCCCATGTCCCCAGTTTCCTCCTATGTCCCCAGTCCCCTCCCAAGTCCCTGCCCCTCCCATGTCTCCAGTCCCCTCAACAGTACCTGTCCCTCCCGTGTCCCCAGTCCCCTCCCAAGTCCCTGCCCCTCCCAAGTCCCCAGTGCCCTCCCATGTCCCCAGTCCCCTCCCAAGTCCCCAGTCCCCTCCCAAGTCCCTGCCCCTCCCAAGTCCCCAGTACCTTCCCATGTCCCCAGTCCCCTCCCAAGTCCCCAGTCCTTTCCCAAGTCTCCAGTCCCCTCCCAAGTCCCCAGTCCCTTCCAGAGTCCCTCCCCCTCCCATGTCCCCAGTCCCCTCCCCAGTCCCCAGTCCCCTCCCCAGTCCCTGACCCTCCCATGTCCCCAGTCCCCTCCAATGGCCCTGCCCCTCCCCAGTCCCTGCCCCTCCCATGTCCCCAGTCCCCTCCCCAGTCCCTGCCTCTGGTCAGGACAGCGACGTGACCTGAGGCTTTCTGATCTTCTGTGCCCTATCTGCCAGGAGTATAGGGCTGGTGGGGCTTGTGGAAGTGCGCGGGGGTGCCATAGCTGCTGGTGGTGCCCGGAGTTCCTGCAGGGCCTGGGCTGCCACGTGCACTGGGCAAGCCAAGGCTGTGGGCAAGGGCTGCTGCTGTGAGGGTCGTTGCCACAGGGTGGCTGAGCCTTGAAGAGAGACAGAAGTCATGGTTGGTGGTCACCTCTGCTCTTGTCCCCAAGAGTATCCCTGGGCTGCAGGGCTCAGGGTCGTTCCCTACCATGGTGGCAGGAGGTTTCAGGGAGCACAAAGGTGTGAAGGAGCTGGGGGACCAGCGTGGTCCAGGGGCCAAGGGGGTGGGAGCTGTCGTGCTGCTTGTGCCATGGTTCCTTCAGGTGGTCGTTTGCAAAGGACTCTCTGGGGTCTCCTAGGAGAGCACGTAGGGGCTCCCCATGTTGTGCCCCACCCCAACAGCCTCCCCAGCTCCTCCAGAGGAGGGAAAGGGCTCGGGGGGGCTGAGGTGTCTCTGACTCCTCCAGGCTGTCGGCGTAAGTGACTTGTGCTCGAAGCCTTGGTCTGTTCCTAGAGCTGGGCTTTCCGTGGGATTGGTGGAACTTGGTGGAACTTGCAGGATAAAAACCTAAGCAGATGCTGGAATGGGGGGGTCTACTACCCATCGTCCAGATAAATGACACCTGTAGCTCTTCCTTTGTCCACTGATTTAGTTTGATCAGCGGGTCTTGACTCAGCCATGCTGGTCCCCATGCTTCCTTTCCTGATTTCTTGCACCTGGGGATCAAGAGCTCTTGGCCTTTCTCTCTCCTTTCCCTGAGGGCATTCCACAAGCTCAAGGATGGTTTCTACAGGAGTACCTGCAAGCAACAGCCTTTCTGTATACCAGTGCCCCGTGTTACAACTTGTAGAGACAAACACTGCCTGAAAAACATGCGGTTAACTTTCAGAAAATGAAGGATCTACCATTGGTAACACTATCATATAAACTATCGTTAAAATGACATTTTAAAACTTGAAATTTTATCTTGAAAGCCTGTTTATTACACAGCAAAAGAACAAAAACTAACTTGTAATTAGAGATACTATCAGAATCGGAACAAAAATTTTTAAACAGAATACAAGCAACTAACTAATTACTTTACTTGAAATACCATTCTATACCACTGTACAGGCAGGAAACATAACAAAAATGGTATTAAAAAACCAATACAAAGTTCAAATAAAAGCTGAAAAAACAGAGTTCGTTCGGTTTTCAATCCAAAAGTGTCCGAGGTGTGCCGTGCGCTGCTTCAGGAGGCCGACAAGGAAACCCAGGGGGAAGCTGCCACACAACGTCACATTCTTCTCGCTTTCTTCATTTGTCCCTTTGCAGAGCACATCCGCTCGCGAGGTGCATCTTCCCGCAGACGGAGACCTAGGAAGCAAAGGGAATAGTGAGTGAATAGCAGTCCTGGTCTACGTTTCACTTGGCAGCACACACAGCAATTGCACTTCTATCAGGGACTATAAAATCTGGCGTGAAAAGCAGCCAAGAGCTTGAGCATTTGAGGCTTACTCTTTAAAGAACAGGAATTGTTCTCATTTTGCAAAACATTCAGCACAAAACAGCAATGAAACAAATGATAAGAAAAGTGCTCCCAATCTTCAAAATGCCCACGATGCTGCTGGAGACAGGACGATGGACTAGAGAGACCTTGCATCTTGACCCTGCGTGGCAGGATGTTCTTAAAACTGGTGGAATAGAGCCAAGCTGAGAAAGCTGAGTGATTTTTGGTCTGCAGAGATGGGCTGGCAGCTATAGAGGGAAACCCTGGGGACTCCCTTTTAAATAAGACAACAGCTGTCTGTCCTGCAAAAAGGCCAAGAAATCGGGTCTAGTTCTGCAAAGAGAAGTAATGTATTCTCCACAAGGCAAGGAGTGACTCCTGGCACATTATACAGATGATCACCTTGGTTTCAGCCCAAAGCTGCTGCCAGTCACAGAAGTGGCTTTTCCTTCTATCTTCAGTACAGTGGCCTTTGGTATCCCATTATGTGGGCTCTCACTGGGTGACACCTAGAACTCGGTGTCACCACACCACAAAGAAAAGTGAATCCCGTCCACAGCCTACTGATAGGGATGGAACAAAAGCCTTTTCTACAGCAGGATGTTTATCAAAGGGTGAGCTCAGACAACTTGGGAGTGGGTGCCCGAAGGAAAAGAGGAAAATGACAGGACTCAATCCCATTCAGAGGACACGCTGTGGAAAAAAACACCTGGAAATTGTCATCACACAACATTTTAGCACAGAAAGAGCAAAGAAGAAGTTGTTTCCAAAGACTCACAGAGGAAGGAGCTACTGACAGACAATCAGACAGTCAGAGCAACAGAACTCAGGTCGCATTTAAACCTGCCGGCTCCAGGCTCACAGCTGAAACGCAGCAGGTGCGCTGTGCTGGCTTGGAGGTTGCACCATGTGCCCAGTTTAGTTTGGGCCAGCTGTAGCTGGACCAGCTTTGGCTCAGCTGTGCTGTCTGCCTCCAGCCTTTACATGTGCCCCAAGCCTACAGGCGGCAGCAGGGGCAACGCAGACCGGGATACTATCACATTTCCCCGAGGGCAGACTCTGGGCTAACTCTTACTGAGTAGCAATAGCGTTACAGTCTTATCTCTGTGGAACCATCCCATGGAAATGCTTTCCAAAATGTTCCTGTACTTCACTTGACAAGCGACATATTAAGCTCTGGATGTGAAAGCTGAGACATTTGCCCGTTATCTTTTGTACCACGAAGAAACTGAACAAGAACTCTCAATTCTGCCTCTTAAAGTCTTTTTCAAGATAGCACCCAACCTTTTTCCTCAGCTTCCCGACAAAAAGACTTTATTCCTTTCTTAAATGTTTGAAACTGATGGGTGCTGTGAGCTGTGTTATGAAGTAACATCCTTCTCTGAAATCTAGAAACTACCCTTTCAAGTGAGCAGCAGCTCTTCAAACTCCACAACCAGCTCTCTGATGAAGAGCTGGCAGGTAAAGAGCTCACTGCAAGACTTGGAGGCTGCACCAACCTTTCCTCTAGAATGGATCCAAAGTATTGTTTGGAGTAGTCCTCTGATGGCTGTCTCCTCTGTGAACGTGTAGGTTTTCCCTTTAGTTACCAGACTGGTGAATTCCTTGGCCTCAGATGTTCTGCTGCTTGTTTATCTCAAGTTTTTTGCATGCGTGTCAGCAGGCTGGCACCAAACTTCTTTAGTGGCCTCAGACAAAAAGTTTGGCCTCCTATCCCAAGTCCATCAGTTTGGTGGGGTTTCTTTTTCCCCGTTACGTCAATAGCAACCTCAGTACTCAGTGTTTCCTTCATAGCGCTGTCGCTCTCCAGCAAAACTAGAGACGCACTTGTTGTCAATACAGTGACATTCTGACACAACTCCCAGCACTTCTGGTTTTATTTGCTGGTCTAACTTACACCCTTTTCCACCTAAGAGTAGCTGGCAGAAGCCTATGTATAGAGGTGTGTTGGGAAGTACCCTAAGAGGTTGTACAGGTATCATATTCTCACTGAAAGCTCAGTGAAGTACTTACACTGCAGAGAATAACTATACTATTCTGATCTCCCCTTTCTGTAGTGAGTAGCAGCTGTCTCAGTAGTCTCTAAAAAACAGGAGAATCTCTTCTTACCAAGTGACTTGACATTCCAGGGTGAATCCGATCTTCTTTTCCTGCACTGAGCTTTGACTGATGTTTTCACAGGCTTCTCTCGTGAAGCAACCTCTCTCTCTTCAGACTCAGACAGGATGAATTCACGTTGAACACCGGTAACGTCCTTAAAACCCCCAAAACAAACATACAGAAGAAATAAACCAAACGGCAAATCAATACCTTCTTGTAATCACTTTAGGGAGATGGGAAGATGACAAAGAACAATCAAGTCAGCACCAGCTGAGGAGCTCCAAGCTAGAAACTGTACTAAAGGCATCAAGACGCTAAGAGTACAATAGAGCAGTTGCTTTGAAACATGTACCTTCAAGAAGCCTTTAATTCTTAAGAAGCAAGAATATAAAACAGCTATCAGATCAGACCCCAGCATTACTCCCCAATACACTTACCACAAAACATCCCACCTTGTTTTATCTCCCTTTGCCCTTTACCTGCTCTGGGCCAAATGGTTCCTCTTGAAAGCACTTCCGGACAGGTTGAGCTGGGCAGGGATCTTGTCGACCACTCAGCTTTTCACCTGCTTCCTGAATGCTCACAGACTCTTCATGGCCTGCCAAGAAAAATGGTTTGTCAACCGCCAGAGGAGTAAGAAGGAGCTGCAGTGCGCTTCCCTCACTTACAGCAGCTGTATCCCCGTCCTCACTCTTAATCCGCAGTGCCCGATCGCTGTTAATGTGAAGGACTGCAGTCTGGATCTCCACAGGTTCCACTTTCACAATTTCAGCTTCGGATGCTGAATACGTCCCATCAACCATCCCAAACTCAGCTTCAAGATTATCTTCTTTCTTCTTCTCCTCATCAAAGATGTTATCCAGTCCGTCAGAGGGTGGAAGCTCAGCTGTCCGAGGTGACAGCACAGGAGGATTCTGGAAGAAGCAAATCACAATGCAGTTTTCTATCAAAAAGTACAATGACAGGATGGCTGCTGGTTCTGTAAGGCTTTAGAAATGAACCTGAGCAATCCACTGAGGTGCTCCTTTATCCACAAACGTGAAAGCCTCTCTGTTATTTTCAGATAAAACAGCAGTTTCAGTTGATGAAAAAAGGTTATGACTGAAAAGCATTCGTTGCTTTTCATGAACCACCTTACTCTGGGCACGTTTGCTTTCTTCTGTTCACTCCCTGTCCTGGAGAGGAAGGAAGGTCACTTACAAGTAGCTGTGTCCTCTTCCACGTGCATTGTCTGCACAGCCTTTGCTCTGCAAGTACGAGTACACCCAAGCATTCGAACCACACACTTCCAGTTTCAGGGGATCCTTGGGGGTACAATAGAACCATCCCCTAATTCTCATCACACAGCTGTGATAGAACATGATGGAGGAAATCTGCCTGCTCTCAGTTCTTGCAGAACTCAAGCCTTCCTGTTGTGTACGAAACCAGCACAAGCCACCAGATTTTTCAGCAGGACCCAAAGCTACGTCTGCTGTAAATGTGCATATGGACAATACAACTTGAGGAACGCTCAGATACTTAACGATAGCAGCTTTTTCACTATACAAGTGACTGTCAGGAGACACATCCACACAAGGGGGGATTCCCAGGGGTACTCTGGACTATTGTTATTTTCAGTGCCTACATGCAATGTAGGTCTCTGCTTGAGACACAAATGCAGCCCATGTCTCGCTTTTACTTTGTTTGCAAAAGAAAAAAGCTAGAGCAGGTATTTGCTGCCTTAACAGAGGAACATCTCAAATGCTCCTCACCGCATGGAAGACATCCCATTTGGAACGCGGGGATGGAAAAGCATAGAGAAACCAAAGTACAATGACAGCTTGTCTGACACCACAAAGTATGTACAAATGAAGGTGCTTGACACCATTCAAACATCAATCAGTTAGGCTTTCCACAGAAAACAGAGGCTTCACAACTAGGTATCAGAAAAAATATAACCAATTTAAACAAAAATCTTTGCCTTCAGGGGCAACGCTTAGAATACTGTATTTGATTTTAAGATTAGAAATAGCATGTTATAACCTGAGAAAGTTTCCCCTTCATCATCAGGAATATACCTGCGGTATGTATTCTTGCTGAGCAAATGAGCACCCTAGCTTGGCCAGTGCAGGCCAACACATGTTGTGTGCGTTAACATGGGACACTTTGTCACTCCCTCTTCTTTCCTACAATTTGCTTTACCAAAGAAAGAACTCTTCAACGTCCATTGAACGCTTCAGTGAAGAAGGCTTTATTTCTTAAGCAGACATCAGTATTAACAAGCTATCAGATCACACCCCAGCATTACTCTCCAATAGAGTTCTCTCAGAAACCCACCTTGTTTTACCTCCTTTTGCCCCTTACCTGCTCTGGACCAAATGGTTCCTCCCAAAAGCACGTCTTGATGGCTTGAGTTGGGCAGGGATCTTGTTGTTCACTCAGGTTTTCACTTGCTTCCTGAATGCTCACAGGTTGTTCATGACCCGCCAAGAAAAATGGTGTGTCAAAATCTAGAGAAGCAAGGAAGAGCTGCAGTGCGCTTTCCTTCGTTGCAGCAGCTGTATCACTGCTCTCGCTGTTAACCAGCAGTGCTTCATCGCTGTGAATGTGAAGGACCGCAGTCTGGATCTCCACAGCTTCCGCGTTCACAGTTTCAGCTTCGGATTCTGAATATGTCTCCTCAACCATCGGAATTACAGGTTCAAGATTTCCTTCGGTCTTCTTCTCCTCATCAAATAGATTATCCAGTCCCTCAGAGGGCGGAAGCTCAGCTGTCTGAGGTGACAGCACAGGCGCATTCTGGAAGAAGCAAATGACAATTTTTTATCAAAAATCACAGTGACAGCACGAGTATTGTTTCTGTAAGGCTTTGGAAATGAACCTGAGCAATCCACGGAGGTGCTCCTTTATCCACAAATGTGAAAGACTCTTTGCTATTTACAGATAAAACAGCAGATCTAACTAACAAGAAAGGCTACGACTCCAAAGCATTTTCTGATTTTCAAGAACCCCCTTACGCTGGGTATGCTTGCTTTCTTCTGTTCACTCCCTACGCTGGAGAGAAAGAAGGGTCACTAACAAGTAGCTGTGTCCTCTTTCACATGCATTGTCCGCACAGCCTTTGCTCTGTAGGTAGAAGGACATCCAGCATTCAGACACGAGACCTCCATTCTCAGGGGACATTTGGGGGTACATTAGAACCGCCCCTTCACATGGCACAGCTCTGACAGAACATGACAGAGCAAACCTACCTGCCCTCGGTTCTCGCAGAAAGAACTCAAGCCTTCCTGTTGTGTATGAAACCAGCACAAGCCACCAGATTTTTCAGCAGGACCCAAAGCTACGTCTGCTGTAAATGTGCATATGGACAATGCAACTCGAGGAACACTCAGATACTTAACGATAGCAGCTTTTTCACTATACAAGTGACTGTCAGGAGACACATCCACACAAGGGGGGATTCCCAGGGGTACTCTGGACCCAGATCAACGGGGCTTCAGTTCCCTATGAAAACAACTACTGAAGAACTGCCCTTTCTGTCACGGCCTCACGTCTGGACACTCCTGTCCTGACACTGTGACCCACGATTGCACAACTCCAAGTCTACACAAGTCTGTATAAGCACCCTAGAGAGCTCCAGGTCAATAATGCTCCTTGGAGCACCTGCAGAGGATTCCTTTGCCACCCTCCAGAGCAGATCTGAACACCAGTAATCTCCTGGAAAAACCCAACAAAACAAAAAGACATAGTAATAAACTCAAAGTTTGCTCACTATTGTCTGTAGTGACTTTAGGCAGATGGGAAGATGACTAAGATCAAGTCCGCAGCAGCTGAGGACGTCCAAGCTAGAAACTGTACCGAAGGCATCAAGACGCCCACAGCACAAGCGAGCAGTAGCTTCAACACACGCACAAAAATGGAATTTTCAGTGCCTACATTCAAGGTAGGTCCCTGCAGCAGACACAGATGCAGCCAACAGGTACCTCCAAACCCACGCTGGTTTGTCTCCCTTTGCCCCTTACCTGCTCTGGGTCTAATGATTCCTCCTGAAAGCACTTCCTGACAGGTTGAACTGGGCACGGAACTGCTTGTTCCCTCGGCTTTTCACTTGCTTCCTGAAGGGTCACAACGTGTTCATTGGCTTCCATGAAAAGTGGTATGTTGAAAGCTAGAGGAGCAAGGAGGAACTGCAGTGGGTTTTCCTCAGTTGCAGCCGCTGTATCACTGCTCTCACCGGTCACCAGCAGAGGCTGATCGCTGTTCTTCTGAAGGACGGCAACAGGTTCAACTTCCCCAATTTCAGCCTCGGGGAGTGAACATGTCTCATGAAGCATCTTAAACTCAGCTTTAAGATTTCCTTCTGTCTTCTTCTCCTCATCAAAGATACTATCACGCCAGTCAGAGAGTGGAAGCTCAGCTGTCTGAGGTGACAGCACAGGCGGAATCTGGAAGAAGCAAACCCCAAGGAAGATTGTTATCCAAAATTACAGTGAAAGGATGGATATTGGCTCCGAAAGACTTTGTGTCACTGTAAAAAGGGATAGTTTTCCCACAGCTTCAATGCTCTCCTCATCTCAGAAAAGGATAGATTGGAAAGGGAAAAGTGCAGAGCAAACCCAAAGATAAGCAGAGGTGCGAAGCAGCTGCCATGCAGAGGAAACGGCAGCAGGATTGTTCGGTCAGGGAAAGACTCCTGAGGAGGCTGTGATAAGAGATCTCTAAAACGACAAGGGACATGCAGGGAGTGGCCAGGGGTGACAGCTGAATGTCTCCTCCGAGACAGAAACCAGGGAGCACCCTGTGAACGTACAACAGTCATGCTGAAAAAAAAGGAACACAAGGACGCTCTGTGCAAGAGATGGTGAGCAAGGTATCGGCTCGCTCAAAGGATCCTGGATGCTGAAATGGACGTGGTTGCAAGGGCTGCCGTCAGTCCACAGAAGAGAAACCTGCGATTCAGTCTAGGGCATCATAGGTGATCCCAGGCTCTGGAAACAGCACTAGACAAGAGGTCGCTGGGAGGTTCAGGTAAACCAGGCCTCTCCTGAGTCCGGGAAGCGGAGCCTAGTCAGAGAAAGAGCATTTCTAACAAAAAGAAGGAACCTGTCAACAAAAGGCCTAACAGTCCCCGAGTTCCTCTTCAAAACAGAATAAGCCTCACTTCTTTAACCAGGTAACACCCAGCTAAACAGACCAGGACTTGCATCCGGATCCTCACCACCTACACATGGAATGGGGCCTGAAAAGCAACACGCTTCCCCCTTACCTGAGGAGCAGGAAGCTGCAGGAGGCTTTCCTCAGCTGAAGCAAGGGGATAGCTGCTCTCGCTATTAACCAGCGGTGGGTCATCGCTGACACACTGACGGAACGCAGCCTCCATCTTCGCAAGTTCCCCCGTCACACGTTCAGGTTGTGTCAGTGACTTGAAGCAGTCAGCAAGAAGACTACACATTTCTTGAAGCTGTGCTTCTGGGACACTCGCTTCGCCAGATGTCTTCTCAGGATAGTTAGAGGATGGCAAGTTAGCTGGATAAACTGACAGCACTGGAGGATTCTGGAAGAAGCAGAAGACAGTGAAGTTTTATATTGAAAAATTCCAGTGACGGGATGAGTACTGGTTGTGTAAGGCTTTGGAAATGAACCTGAGCGATCCACTGAGGAGCTCGTTTATCCACAAACTTGGAAGACTCTCTGTTATTTTCAGATAAAAGGCCAAGCTTAATTACAAAAAAGGCTACGACTTTGTATTGGTTTTCCATAAACCACTTGACCGTTGGCACGCTTGCTTTCTTCTGTTCACTCCCTATCCTGAAGAGGAAGGAAGGTCACTTACAAGTAGATGTGTCCTCTTTCACATGCATTGTCTCCACACCCTTTGCACTGCAGGTTCAAGCACACCCAAGCATTCAAACCAGACACTTCCAGCCTCAGGAGGACCCGTACGGCTACACTAGAAGCGTCCCCCCCATTCACATCACACAGCTGTGACAGAACATGATAGAGCAAATCTACCTGCCCTCAGTTCTTGTAGAACCCAGGCCTTCCAGTTGTGTATAAAACCAGCACGAGCCACCAGATTTTTCAGCAGGAGCCCAAAGTACGTCTGCTGCAAAGGTGCATATGGACAATGCAACTCAAGGAACGCTCAGATCCTTAATAATAACAGCTTTTAACCTTCAGGTGACTGTCAGGAGACACATCCACACAAGGGGGGATTCCCGGGGGTACTCTGGACCCACAAGCAACGGGGCTTCAGCTCCCTATGAAAACAACTACTGAAGAATGCACATCTGTCACAGACTCACATCTGGACACTCCGGTCACAATAGACTGTCCCACAAAAGCATAACTGTATGCCTACACAAATCTGTAGAAAAGCCCTAGAGATCTCCAGGTCACTAACCCTTCTTGGAGCACCTGCAGAGGCCTCCTTTGCCACCTTCCACAGTAGTCTGAACAATACTAAAAGAAGAAGGTAGACCGGTTATTCCCCACAGCTCAGGGAGAACCACGAGCAAACTGCTGTCTTCTGTACTGTCTGCACAGCCCCTGCCATATGATCAAATGATCAAAGCAACTGCTAGGACGTGGTCTAGACCTCTTCTGACTGCACAAACGTCCCACAAACTTGCTTCTCCAAACTGTGGATTTCACTGGCCCCTTGGACAGTATCATCGTTCCATTCAGCCACAGCACCCCCCTTGACAAGCCCATTAGGATGATTCCAAACATTCATCTCAGCCTTCAGAGATAAGGAGTTACATGATTGTGACTTCCCATCACTCCGACTGAGCCTCATGTCCGGGATGAAAAAGAAGCTCAGGATGAAAGCCAGAGGACAAAGATGCCCTGTGTGAAAATAAATACTAGGGCATCAGTGGCATGACTGGTCATTGGCTTTTTCCCTACACCAACACGTTATCCTGCCTAACTCGAATGACAAAACTACCGGTTTAATGTTCGGGGTGTGTGGGGGGGTGCTCTTAGAAACAGAGATTTGTAAACCACATTCCTTTCACTTTGTCAAGCGGATCCATTTTCAAATTTATAGCCCTCATTCCAGAAGTTCACAAACCTACAGTTCACTCCTACAGTCTCCTCTGCCTTCAGCTGATGTCAGCGATGGCCACGCTCACCTGAAGGGAGCTGCTGTTGCTGGATATCCAAAACGTAGAACCTGCAGAGTCAGGCAGAGGATGTGCGTGGGCTCGTGATGAAGAGCTCTGCTGTGCAGCTGGAAGAAGTCACACACACTTGATTTTGATAAGCATTAAAATAATCACCCAGTGAACTAAACTCCAGAAATGTAGTTCTAGTTCCCAAGTGATTTAAAGATTAATTTCTTCATCTTAAAACGGATTTATTCTCATGGATTGACTCTTCCGTTATTTCATCTTTAGTGCAATCCTAACACGATCAAAGGTTTTGCAGATAGCTGAAATCAAACAAAACTATACCCTTTAAAGTACTTATGGTCTAATGCTCATGGGATGAGCATCTCTTACATTACTGCCCTTTCAATGAGAATCACAATGAAAACCAGGGAAATAACTTTGTCACCAATGTTAACAAACAATTTTGAATAAACGTGACAAGAAATGTTTGACCAATGTTCTACTCTGATTTAATTTAAGGGGACTTCAAAAGAGAATTGGAAAGTGTCAGGAGTAAGACCGAACATCTAGTTTTTAGTCCCTTTGCTTATGAAATAAATATTCTGAGGTCAACTCCCACTTTCCAAAGAAGCTAACCTTGCTTCTGGGCTCCCAAGATGAAGGAAAGCAGACTTTTTCACTGGGACACAGGAAGGAATAAGCGGTCAGCACTCTGTACGTTAGAATATGCAGAGAAAAGGATAGAGGGCAGATCGGGAGATCCACAGGAGCAGAGGTAGAAACACTGAGAGAGACCTAAGTGACGGTGAAAATTAAAAGGTTGTAGAAAAATATTTACAAGCATGACTTTTAAATATCTCCTTGAAAAGCAAGTGCAGAAATGCTGTTCATACCTGTTGGATAGCTGGCTTGTGTGGAATGCGTTGCACAGGAACCGAGGTAAAAACCCTGAGACAGTCCTAAGCAACAGGGAAAATGAAAAGTTTGTAGAAACATACATATATCTATATCTATATCTATATCTATATCTAAGTAGCACGTCATCACCTAAAACCTGATGTCAGAAGTTATCAGCACTTACAACTCTGTGCTACAAATCAAAATCAAACAGGAGTAATTCAGCAAGCACTGCCTGTTAAATCAGAGAATATGGGGGAAAAAAGAAAAGAAAATCCAAAAGCAAGACTCTGGCAAACTCCAACGCTGACGGCTCATGGACAGCCAAGGGAACGGCACTGCCCAAATCCTCCAAGTGGCTGTGACAGTACTTTATGGCAAGTGACTTGACTTGTCAAGGACAAAGAATTGAAAGGCAACATTTTCCAGTCAGCTCAACTGACACAACTCAACTCAAGCTCAACTAAAACATCCCGTACCTTGCCAGTTTGTGATTTCCTAGATAGTCCTTTTACTCTTCTTTTCGCCAGGTATTATTTCATGCAATGGGACTCATCCTGCCCCCACTGTAAGTGTATGAGAATACTGGCAGAGCCCCCCCACCCAAGGCCAGCCGCCTCCTCCCCGCCCCCGGGGCAAACCACGCCTCTAATCGCTCCTGCTCGGAGGACGGGTTAAGCAGATGGGCAAACTCTGCCTCTGCAGTCGCTCGTCTTTCACCTTCACCAGTGAGAAGGGGCCCCCAGCAAGCAGAGAGAAGCCTCCTGCCCCCGGGACGCCCTGACTGTCAGCGCCCACGGCCCTCGGGGCTTCCCGATGCCGCCGCCGCAGCCCCGCGCGCCCACCCCGCCTCACCGGCTTCGGTGGCCGTGCCGAGCGCCGAGGGCAGTGGCCGTGCGTGCCCAGGCGGGGATGTGCCCAGCGGGCGGTGGGAGCGGCCGGGCGTGCGGCTGGGCACGTGCAGGCCAGCTGCCAGCTTGGCTCTGTTGCCTTTCGTCAGGCGCTTGAGGTGCACGAGAAGGTCGGGGCGGTCGCGGCGACAGTAGGGGCTCTTGAAATGGTGCAGGAGCCCCGCGGAGCCGTCGCCGCTGGCACTGCCCGCCGGCCCCAGCAGCTTGTGGAAGCCGTACAGGTTGAGCTGCCGGATGAAGCTGGCGAAGCTCTTGGTTTTGAAGACGCCGCCGGCTCCGGCATCCCCAGGGGCAGCCGGCGCCGCGCCCAGCAGCTCGCGCTCAAACTGCGCCTGCTGGATGAGCAGCCCCTCGCCGCGGGCGTCCCAGCGCACGGAGCTGACGCCCGGGCTGTTCGCCAGCCGCCAGAGCTTGGCCGGGAAAGCGTTGGGATGCAGGGAGCCGGGGAGCTGCGAGCGCTCCATCGCGGCGGCCGCACGGGAGCGGAAGCGATGCAACGCACTCGGCGCGGGACGTGGGCGCTCGCGCTGCAACGGCCCTGGCGCCCGGCGCCCGGCCCGCCCCTCCCGGCCCTCGGGCCATTCCTGCGATTTCCTGCCGGGTCTGGTAGGGCTGCGTATGCTCCTCTTGTTCGCTCTCGGTGTGAGTTGCTGTGGGGGGCTCTCTCCCGTCCGCGGAGAAAGCTTTATTTTCCAATAGCAGCTGTAAAGTGCAGGGAGCACCCTGAGCTCAGCTGTGGCTGGCGTAACGTGAAGCTTGCCTGAGGATGCCACGGGTGCATAGTATGTGGTGTAGGGTTGGAGTTGCTTGGGTTAAACAAGGCATACAGTAGGAAAACCAATATGGGACTCACAGAGGATGGCAAATAAGGTTGAAACTGTATTAGAATATGGATTGCCCGTACTGCTTTCCTGCAAAGACCCGCAGAGAGAGTCCATTTCCTCTAGAAAAAAAACAAAGTATTTCAAGCTTCTCGTATGCTGAATATCGGAGCTCCTTTACAGAAATGCAGTTAAATTCTCTCGCCAGCGCCCGGGCCCCGCCCCTCCTTGCCCTAAGCCCAGCCCCTCCCCGGCCCCACCATTCCCCATTCTCGGCTCTCCCAGTTTTGGCCCCGCCATTCCCCATTCTCGGTTCTCCCGGTTTTGGCACCGCACCTCCCCTCCTTGTCACCCTACTGCCAGTTCGGTCTCACCGCTAGGCTCCGCAGCCTCCCCTGCCCCCCCCTCAGCCCTGTGCCTGGCCCGGCGGCACCGATTCTGCAGCACCCGAGCTGTGCCTGCTCCTGCCTGGCTGGAACCGAAATTGCTGGCAAGTAAACTCTCTGAGGCTCTTTTCAGAGTTCTGGAAAGCAGCGCCCTGTATTGCAGGGCTGGATGCTTGAGGGAATGGTTTCCACTGACCCTGAGCAACGAGGCGAGAGCTGGGCACAGAATGTATTTCCCATGTACATGCACCTGTGTAAGTTCTCCCGGGAGTCTTATGGATATTCTGTGACTTTCCGAGGACTAATTTTAATGTTGTTATGAACTTCACAACAGCCAAATCTCTGCTCATTGGTGCTTTGGAGCCAGCTCTGTCTGACCTTGCGTTTGGGACAGGGAAAGGCTGCAAACAGAGCAGCCTGGTCTGGGGGGAGGTGTCCCTGCCCATGGCTGGGAGGCTGGAACTGGATGGGCTTTAAAGTCCCTTCCCACCCAAACCATTCTGTGATTCTATGATAACGCAAGTCAGTTCATGAAGAACTGGCTTTCTGTATTTTTTTAAAAAAAACCCAAATACAGTAAAGGAGCACAATTTTTGCTGCATTTATTGGGACAAAAGGGACAGGGCTTTGAAGCAAGAGAACTCAGCACCTTCAGTACCACTCCTGCATCTGCCAAGGCAGTGTTGTGCAGTACTGACTAATCACATATGACCAGCTTTTCACAGGTAGTCTGTAATTGTGTGTTCTAGGAGTTTGGATTGGTTTATTTTTCTCTGCATGCCTGGTTGTGGGGTTTTTATTATTATTATTATTATTATTATTATTATTATTATTATTATTTTATACTCAAATATCATGAAGGTAAGGGCTAATCAGGCTCAGGGATCAGGCTCAGGCATCGGAGGTCACAGTCACGGGTTGGGCATCACAGTCAGAGTTCAAGTGTTAGGATCAGCCTTAGGGGTTAGGTTGGGGGTCCCATAGCCCCCATGCAGTGCATGGATCATATTGTGTTACAGACTCGCTGTTCAAAAATGTGCAACAGCTCATAGAAATAGTAGTTAATGACTCAGTGGTTGGTGAGGTGGATGAAGTTCAGTTTGGTGTTTTAGTATATAGCTCTGAGCAGGAGTTGTGTTTCTGACTGAAGTCATACTCCTCTGAGGCTGACAGTAGAGAAGCAGTATTCAACTTGAAGACTCTGCCAGGCCAGCCGTTCATAGCAAGAGTTTTGAGCTTTACTAGGCAAGGTACTTGGTGTGAAAAAGGGTGGAAGTGCATCTTTCCTTGTTGTCACCAAGATCCTTATTCTTACTGATGAACAAACAGTATCACTGGATAGAGCAAGCCTTTCCTTGGCCATAAAGAGTTTTAAATGGAGGTGGAATCAACTTTACTGTTCGCGTGAACAAAACAAGAAGCACAGACCACTTGTCAGGGCTCCTCCTGTCCGTATTGGCAAGGTTACAGAACCTTTTGGCTTTGGCCATGATATCGTCCATTATCATTCACTTTTGTGTATTTGTACAAATCAACGCCCTACGCAGGAGCACTTAATGCATATTTATTAGCTGAGTTGACACTGTTTTGTTGCAATATATCTAGAAAACCACATTCCATATAAATCCATATAAACTAGGAGTTTTCAGAGTTTTAACAGATTTCAGCATCATTAAAAAGGTCAAGTGTGTCTTTCTTGAAAAAACAAGTCAGAGAGGGAGAGGTGGGACTGTGTGACCAAGGCAGTCCAGCTCCCCACAGGAGCAAGATGGCTTCTCGTTGCAGGTAACTTGTTTTCTGGAGACTCAAGAGTGTTACCTCTGGGATGGGATTCACAGGATAACTTCATGCGCTTCCACTTGCAACTGGGTCAGTTGAGGGGAAGTTATAAGAACACAAGATATCTTCAGGAAAACAAAACCCAAACCAACCAAACAAAAAACCTCCAAACTAACCTCCTACTCCCCCCAAAAAGACAAAAAAACCCAAATCAAAACAAACCAGGCAGCTCTTACAGATCTCAAAATTTAAAACTCACAAACATTTTTGATCACTGTAATGACTCTGTACACCTGCTGGAAATGGGAATGAGAATGCCTGTTTTTGTTTTTTTTTTTAACTTGGTATGGAGAGCCCCAGGAAACTCTGTTCGTAGCATATATAAGCAAATAACCTGGCTGAAATTGCATTATTAGTGGAATAAGAAATACTGAAAAGATCTACAGAACCATGCTTTTGATTTGCAAAATGTTTGTGTGTGTCTAGGATGAGAATGATACTATGCAGGGTCATGCTTTTTTTGCTTGAAGATACAAGAGACTAGTAAATGGAGAACAACTTTTTCTTGTCACGAATATCTCTGTTGCCTGACTTTGAGGTAACAAGAAACAGTTGAGTTGACTTGTCATGCCCAGTCTCACGTCCCTTGGACTCCTCTCAAGTGTTGTGATCTATACGTTCTATACGATCTTATACAATCTGTAAGTTCCTAGATAATGTGATTTTCTTGTGTATGAGAGGCACCGATCTCACAGAGTGCAAATATTCTCCTCATAGGTGATGTCGAATTGTGGCTGTGGCCTCTCCTAAACAAATCAGCCGAGGGGCTGTTGAACCTGTAAAAGCACATAAGCAGGTTAATGCTCTCCTTTTACGTAGGGAAAGGTAAAAAGGCATATTAAAAGTCAGATTTAGTGCAAGCACAGTGCAGTTTTCACTGTGAAAAAAGGAAACTTCTCTGTCAACCTCAGCAAAGGGTGTAACCCCAAGTCTTGTTCTATTTCTGCAAAATCTTCCAGCACCTGATCAGTACATCAAGCTGAGTTATAATCCTCAACTTATGCTTAAAACCTGAGCTTAAAAATAAGGCATATAAGAAATGCTGGCAGTTTTCATTTTCCCACTTACTTTAAATGAAAAAAAATTAAAAAGTGTTACACTTGCAAGTGCTCTTGGTGATCATGAAAGCAATATATTTGTAAGGAAAATAGAGATGCTTAGTTTTGTAATGATATGAGCTGGAGGGAAATCACAAGTTATCTCACGATGCATGCTGGTATCACAAGAACTGACCACACTGTCTCCATTCTTGTTAGAAATGAATTAACTATGGACGACGCTGAGCGAGGATGCAAATAGGGAACCAGTTTGACAGAAATACAACAAGAGGATCTGTAAGGTTCACACTGTTGTCCTGCTTCTGTTCTCACCGTTGGGGGCAAAACTCTTGTTGTCATCAGTACTCAATAAATGGCATGTGGTAGAAAAACAACAAACAGGATGAGCAGCCACTCATGCTCTGATCTGGAGATTTTTCTGCCCAGGGACTTCTAGGACAACCGGCTGTCTGAAGTGGGTAGGTTAAGTCATACTTATTACTTTTCTTCTAGGGAGAATTAGGGTAAGCCTAATTAAAGTCACTTTAATCTGAAATGTGAGGGCTCAGATTCATGGGGACACCAAAGGATGAGAGGATATCAGAGGTTTTGCCCACAGGCATGCTGTTACCCCACCGAAGTTTGTGTAGCTCTTCCAACGCTGAATCACCTTGCATTACGCTGAGGGCCAAACTGGCTTGAATTAGGGATAATTAATATGGCTGAGCTGGCAGGCAGCCATTTGCCAGCCCAGAGAAACTCCTGTGTGAGCCCAGAGGCTCTGCCTGTGTTTTCACACCTATGCTTTCCTTATCAGATGCCCTTGGGGTTTAGCTGAGAACTGCTCCCCCACCTCTGTTTTCTTACCCAAGGGGCCAGGAGGCAAGAGAGGACATGTGCTGTACAGAGGTATCACCGCATACAAACCTATGCCTGTTTCAGGTTGACAACTAATTATTAAACCTATATAAACACCTTAGCATGGATTTAGACAGTCAGGTTGGATGGGGCTCTGAACAATCTGATCTAGTTAAAGATGTCCCTGCTTCTGCAGATGGGTTGGACTATATGACTTGTAAAAGTCCCTTCCAACCCAAAGCATTCTGTGATCTCGCAGTTGAATTGAAGCACCCTGGGCTCCTTCCCCTTGGAAGGGGATGCCATGCTGCAGATGCTGGAGCGTTGTGCCAAGTGACAGCTGAGCCCAACACAAAACCTAGCCTGAGTCATTGTTTTCTCCATAATTGGAACTGAGCCTGAACTGTGGTGCAGAAATTTTCTTGAAGTGTGAGTTGAACGAGCATTGGTCACAGCTGAACACCATCCAGCATTTAGCAGATCGCCACGGTGCTTGGACTTCCTGCAGAGAGGGGAATTTAAGTCACCATAATTTGCATGCCAGCTTGCTGGGAAGAAGACATAAGATGTGCGAGTTCATATATTTATTAACCATTTCTCACTGTCTTCCTCTTCAGAATCTTTCCTGCCGTGCTCTTCTGCATGGCTGTCGCATAAGACGTGCCAAGAGCAGGAACTTTGTGTGGCTGCCTGCAATTAGGCCCTGGGTCTCCTCAGTTTCTGTGGCAAGAATAGCCTCATCTTTCCTCTTGAAAGTGTCGTACTTTCATTTTGCTCCATCTTGCTGTTCCTGGCAAAGCACCTGATGTTGTGGGGCATCATGCAGACCCTGCGATCCTGGCTCCTGCTTGCTTGCAGCCCTAGTGGGCAGCTGTGGGAGCTGTGCCTGTGGGCCAGCTTGGAGCAGGCAGGACCAGAACTGGCTCCTCACTCCTGTCCCAGCCTCCCCAAGGGACACTGGTGGCTCCCCAGAGGTACCCGGTTCTTAATCAGAGGTTTTCTTCCCCCGAGTGAACGGGGTTTCCAGTAGGACAGAGTCAAGCAGGGAGCAGCCTCTGATTTGCCCTGTGCTAGATGATGCACATAAGCAGGAAAATGATGGTATAAGACATCTTCCTTTTGCTATCGAAAGAGGTTACCAGGAAAAACAACAAAGTAAAATAAAAAAAGAGAAGATTGCCATCTGTGTTTGAGCCACTTAAACAATACAAACCACAGAGAAAACAGCTTGTGACAGGTCTATTTAGGCTGGGGTCCCAGGAGCACACACCCACCTCAGCCTACAAAAAGCCCAAATCTTGATCGTGGGTGCAAAGACCGAACACCACGTGTGGCAGTGTGACTCCTAGGTGTGACGTCTGAGCTGACCCCTTTGCAGCAACTGTCCCGGTGAGTCCCCTCCTCAGCTATTCATGTCTGTCTGTCTCACATGCAGTCTCTGTGGAAAGGAAACCAAATTACAAACTGTGTTTTGTTTTTGTGGGTTTTTTAAAAAGTCATTTGCCGTTTATCTCATCCAGTTACAATGATCTTTTTGATTGCAATTTAAAGTAGGTCTGATGGCTAAAAAAATTAACATGGGGATGTTAAAAATCAACCTGGGGATGAGCAGGTCTGCACCCTTCAGCAGGTGCTGCAATGAATTTTTGGAAATGGGCACCAGGGAGAAACAGGTAGCTCGTGGAATGCTTGCTGCTGGCCACAGTCACCTCTGGGTTTTATGTGGCAGGTCTCAGCCTCAATACTTGAATTCTGTGCTGTTGTGATGGGGACAATGCTCTGCCAGTTTAAAATTCCAACTCGCTGAAGAGTTTCTGAAGCAACGAGTCGCAGCAGGTAAAACACGGCAGTTCTGAAATTGCTGCGTAGCTGGGAAGGATGAGTCACACGCAGTGGTTCCCGAAACCATGGTTTTCCCCCCAAAATGAGCCAAAAGGGATCAAACTAATTTTGATTAATAAGCAGCCCCTCCTCGTCTCAAAAATCAGTCTCTTGCTTGTCAACTTATAATGTGCTATGAAGTTGCCCATCATAAAAAATCAGGTGTTCGCTAGAACATCTGAAGGCTCATTGTTTCTAACCCCCCATTACTGTTAATATTAATATAACCCACAATAAGCACAGCAGTAACGACATAGCAAAACCCCAGCATGAGGTGGTTGCTGTGGTTAGCACGCGGCCTCCCCTGTGCTGCAGGTGAGGTCGTGATAACTCGCTTCTCAGGACATTGGCTCAAATTTTGGCTTTTCCCTCTTTTACTGGGATGGGGACAGGAATGAGGAAAACTCCTTGTGGGGCTGTTGCCACCAGAGGCTTTGCCGTCTTGAACCGTGGCTGGGAGAGGAGCATTTTGCACTTCTTTCCATAGTCCTGTCCAACATAATTCACATATGCATGGTTATGACCAGTCTTATTTTCTATATCTTAGTATTTATGTGTGCTATATCTGATTTATAGGCATTATCCAGGTGGTTCCTTTCAGCCTCCTCACATATTTTTACTGGTGTACATTCTGCACCAAGCTGTAACGTTAGTATGTTTTGGCTATTTAATTTCCTTGGTTGTCTGCTTTAAAAAGAAGTCAAATAAAATATATGTATTGAGTTTTCTGCATCAGAAATTCAACTAGCATGCACAGGGTACAAGTGGCATCGTTAAAAGCCACTAAATTCATACCTGTACTTGAAAATCCACAGACAGCATAATTCTAGGCATAGTTATGTGTCTTGATAGGACACTTAAAAACTGAGAGTACATATTTGTGACTGGTTTTATCTCTTCAATCTATTTTTAAACAAATATTCTGTGTCTAGATAATGTTCCTTTATTGCAAAAATCTCGTGCTGCCAGCCTCACTCCTAAATAATTCAGATTGAATAAGTTGCTTCATGAAGATAACAGCTGGAAGGACCAGACCCTCATCTGTGCTTTCTGAACACAATAGTTTCTAAATAGATTAAAACAGCTGCATAATTTTTTTTTTAACAGATTCAGAAGCTCTGTAAATATTTGCTGCAAGCATTCGCTTTGGCACGTGAGAGGGATCAAAGGCAATTTGGGCCACAGGGTAGCACAAAGAAGTGGCTGCAAACTCACTGGCCGTCCCTAAAAGTAGCCACTTACAAGAAATGGGCTTTGCCAGCAAACTTGCTAACGCAGCTAACCCTAACGCCGGCCGGGGAGATGAACTGCACGCTGCATCAGTTCGTGCCCCAAATACTATCAGGCAAGAGGTTTTCAGTTAGGTGTAGTGAGAGGTTCGGCTTTGCGAGGTGACTCTCGGATGCATGGCCTGCTTTTGAAGGCACCGATGTCAGGTCTGTGCTAGCTGAAGGTCCTCGGTAGCACTGACAAGACCCACCTCGTGTTGCCCCGGGGCTTTATCCCCAGGCACCAGCATAGGTGGGCTGGGGCAGAGCACGTTGAATACTTAGGAGTGTGTGACTGGCATTGAGCCTACCCCGGGCTCAGCTAAATTATATGATGGTAGCCTGGCTTGAAAAGCCATCTGCAGCAGGAAAAAAAATATTTTCTTGTTTACAAGGGCATAATGATCTCCTTTGTGGGCCAACAGCAATGAGCATTGTGCTTAAACTAACAGGCAAAAAGGAGATGTTGCAGGCAGAGGTTATTAGTCGCGGCAGAGAATGCAAATATTTTAAGCCTACAAATTGCTACTAAATGCAGGTGCTTTTCCTTGTTAGTTGCTAGACAATTTAAGAAACACATTTCATTTATTCTCATGAATCTTTTGGAAGATGTGGTGCTTTCAGATTATTTCATTTTTTATGCATGCACTGGGGATTCTACATCTTATTAAAAATGAGATCGCAGTAAGTCTGATGCATCAAAGGACTCAATCAACGTGGTGCAATAGAGAAGAAAGTAGAATAGAAATAAAATAGAAATAGAATTTCTGTGTGGTCTGTTTGTCTCCCAGCCAGGCTTTTTTTGAAGGGTTAAGGTTTATATTAAAGGAAGAAGAAGAAAGAAAATAGTCATAGTTCTGCTTGCAAACTGCTTCAAATCAGTTGTCTTTCTCACCACCTACAGAGCCTCCTTTGAGTAAAGATCTGGCTGAAGATGGCAGTTTCAAGCGTAGTGAGTATACAGTCATGCTGCTGTGTAATCTCAATTTTTTCTTTCCCAGCTCTTTTCCGCCTCTCTTGAGCCAACAATGCCATCCCAACCATAGCAGTAACACAAAGCCTTCTTCCCTACCTCTTTCTAAGTTGAAGATTTTGCATTTTGTTACGCATTTAAAGCTGCCAAGCCAACAGTGTTTTGAATGATCCAATAGAGGTAATGTTATACCACCTGCCTTTTTAACAACTGAAGCTGACTGAAGGTGGTGAACTGCCCTTTCCTAAACATTTTGTTACTCAGTGGCTCATTTTTATAAATCTGTGCTGGGCCACATGCTTCAAGCAGTATGAAATGCACTGTTTTGCTGGCAGCCCTTGCACTTTCCCATCTAGAATGAAAGGTATTGGAAATCTTCATCTGCATCTGGTGGAGAGGGGGGAATTTATGCTTACCGAGCCACCTCTCAACACAAATTTATCTGCTGTCCCACTGCAGGTCACCCACCCTCCCAAGACCAGTCTGGATTATTACAGAAATGATAGCACAGTGCTGTCTCTGTATGGAAATCTGGTGAACAATACAGACTTCATGTGCGAGAGGAGGCAGGTCAGGCAATTCGCTCGAGCCTTCCTGCCGGTGTTTTTCTGGCTCATCTTCTCTGTGGGCACAGTGGGAAATGCCTTGGTCGTGCTTGTCTATTGCAAATACCGTTTCAGGAGGAGCATGATGGATCGGTACCTGCTGCACCTGGCCATTGCAGACCTGCTCCTCCTCTTCATCCTCCCTTTCTGGGCCAAGGCTGCTTCCGATGGCTGGGTCTTTAAGAACTTCATGTGCAAAGTTGTCAATAGCATGTATAAGATCAACTTCTACAGCTGCAGCTTGTTTTTAACCTGCATCAGCTTTGACAGATACATCACTATTGTTCAGGCAATGAAAGCTAAAACTTCTAAGCGAAGGCGGCTGCTGCGCAGCAAACTCATGTGCTTGGCTGTCTGGCTGACGTCTGTGAGCCTCTGCATCCCAGAAATCATGTACAGCCAAAGCGTGCAGGTGGGTGATGTAACAGTTTGCAAAATTACCTACCCACCAAATGTCAGTATGACCTTCAGATTTACTGTCCTGGCCTTGAAAGTCACAATCGGATTCTTCCTACCGCTCCTTGTCATGGTTATCTGTTACGCCTTTATCATCAACACCCTCCTGCAAGCCAAAAGATTCCAAAAGCAGAAGTCCCTGAAGATCATCACTGTAATCATCACTGCTTTCCTTCTCTCCCAGTTCCCGTACAATATTGTTTTGCTGGTCAAAGCCATCCAAACCTACACCAAGGTGGCATACAGCTGCCAGGCTGCCGATCGGCTGGACATTGGGCTGCAGGTCACCCAGAGCATTGCCTTCCTTCACAGTTGCCTCAACCCATTCCTTTATGTCTTTGCAGGGGAGCGATTCAGGATGGCTCTAGGCAGGATGATGCAGAGCTGCTGCTGGAGCGGGAGCCAGGAGCAATGCTCCTCCACCTGCAACAGCCAGGACCACAGCTCAAACTTGTCCTTTGCCATGCTGGGCAGGCGGCGGGTGAGAAGCTCACTCACCCTCAGCACCCATTTGGCCCCCTCCGGTATGCCCTCTTCTTCCCAAGTCCTCTTGTAAGTTAGTCCCCCCTCTCTCTCTCCTCTGGAGGAGCACCAGACTCTTTGGAAATGGTCTGAATATGCCAAAGACTGTCTCAGAGGAGAGGGAGGGCTGGGGGCTCCTTGGTGCCCCATGCACCATACCCAGAGACCCAGCCTGGGTTTGCTGGCTGAAAGGAAGGGAAACCTTTGGCACAGGGCAGAAAAATGAGGCATACTTGTTCTACGAAGAAGTCATAGAAGATAAAAGCTGTCTTTGTGACAGCTGTAAATACCCAGCCCATCTGCAGCTCAGACCACAACCTGAAATAACAAGCCTTGCAGGGATGTGATAAACCCAGCAACCAAAGTAACAGGGGCAGATGAAGTACATCGCCCATCCTGTCCATAGGAAACAGCAGGGTTCAGCCTTCTTTTGCTGTCCAGCTGGGATCTCCTATGGAAGTGTCTGGGCTTGAGGGCACTGCCTGCACCTACACCAGGTCTTCTCACTGTAAACAGCCTTTAGCTCCTACACTCATTTACTGCAGCACACAAATGCTGACACTGTCTGTGCCTGTGCAGACCCAAGTCTGTTTCGCTGCCTGAGCAGTTTTTGTTGCAAAGGAAAGCATGTCATCCATGCTCATAAAGTGGTCATTACAGAATTAGATTTATCTTTCTCCTACCTTTTAGCTTTGTGACGTAAAGTGAAATTGAGTACAATTTATTTGCTACAGGTCCTACTTTAATGCTGGAAACAAATTGCATCTCGCAGTAAAAATTCAAAGGCACCAGAGATGATGAGTTGTCTGTCCTAGAGATATTTGCCATATGGTGCAAATCCATAGTAAATCAGAACAAAAACCCCAAACCTGTGGTTCCACAGATCGCCAATTATGTGCTGATACCTTTGCTAATGATGAGAAAATATATTTAGCCTGAGGCCAGTAAGACAGAGAGTAGTTAAGTGCCAAACCTAACGTTAACGAAGTTTGGATTGAGACTTCAGGTTGATGGGGGTTGCCAAAAGCAATGTGTTGTAGTGCACCCTGCAACTTCTACGGGGCTTTCAGCGCGGGCACTGAGACTGCAGGAGCACCGTGTAGCCATTCCCTCTCGCTCATCCCCTCTCCGGCACCTAGCACCATCTGTCCTGCCCAATCTCAGCCTGCACCTCCCAATTTTCAATTGCCATTGTAGTGCTCAGGAGGATTCCTTTTCAATGATTGCATTTAACTGGGTTTGCTTCCTGCTAATTATTTCTTGCAGAAACAAACTGTTTTCATTGTGCATTAATTGTTAAAGCGTGTCAATAAACAAGAGCTTTCTGCAAGGTTTGGAGCTGCTTGTTTAGCTAATAGGGTATAGCTGAGAAGATGGGCTCCTAGCTTCATATACACTTATTAGATTGTTAATTGTTTTTTTACCTTTTCCTTAGGGGAAAAAAATAGGGAAAATACGTACATATTTTTTACTGTATATGTAAAAAAAGGTTTGGGTGTTTTTTGCAATTTGTGTTGAGCTCAATGCGAACAGAAGCCAAAATTCTGTTAAATAAAGGCACTGCCCCAACCACTGGTTCCTTGCCTACATGTCCTCCCAAGGGTTGGATCCATACACATAACCTCCTTCCAATGCTGTGATTTATTCCTTCCAAAAAAAGGCCAGAGGAAAACTTTGCTAAGAGGATTTACTATGGGTGTCTACGCCTTGGGGTGTAGAAGCCGCAGCGGAGGACCCTGCAGGCGTTGGAGTGGGTTTCGGCTCCGGAGGCGATGGGTGGGGTGCAGTTTTGGGAGGGAGGGCAGGTTTCTGAGGGTGTGGGAGAAGGGAGTGTGCTGGGGCAGATGCTTCCCTGCAGAAGCTGAGCCCTGTGACTCCTTCCCAGGGGTGCTCCTGCCCCAGGGGTCCTCCCAGCCCCCAAAGAGACCTTGAGCCGTGCGTGCCAACAAACAAACAAACAAGCATGCAAACCTTACTTGCCACCGTTCCGCAGTCCTTCCTGGCAGCCTCAGGCTCCTTTTCCCTCCTCAGTGTCCTGCTGGTCCTAGGAACTTGAATTTCAGGGCCTTCTCAATGAAGGTAAAAGCTTCTTAGCTCTACAGAATGTGGTGGGAAATTTCATGCTTGGTTCACAAGTGAAACTGTTGAGGGTGGTGAAACGGTGATGAACTTTCAGCAGGTTGGGGTGACAGGGTCATCTCTGGGTCAGACACGTCCCGCTCTGAGTCAAGCTGCTCCTTGTTGCTATGCCTGGGGGAGCCCGGGCGATCAGACCCTGCCAGGATGTGTTTTCCCTCATTGGGTCTGTCCTGCTGGAGCTGCCTGTGGTCCAGTAGCTGCTGGTGTTTTCCCAGGCTGCTGGTTCTCCATGAACTCATGGGGAAGCTGCCTTCCTGCAGCCCCTCCGGCTGCAACCTCATCCTTGTCACTGCCAGCCACCACGCATCAGGGACTTGGCCATGGTCTGCTGTGACTGACCCCTGCTCCGTCTGTCAGTGTCCTCTGAACTCCAGCTCCTTGCAGCCAGCCCCTGGGCTCCTCTGTCCCTCTGCCCTGAGGTTTTAACTGGATTTATCCCACTGAAATCCACCTCAGGGTGTCCCCAGCCTTCAGCTGATGCTGTGTCCCCTGAGGACTCGTTTCCCACAGGTGAAGGGTATCACCTCCTGTGCGACACAGCCCCTCATAACTCCTATAGGATCCTGCCTGTGGGCACAGGGCAGCTCTCCATGGCAAACTCTCCGTGGGACACCCCTACATGGACACCTTTCTGTGGAGGCAGCTCTACCTGGTGGCGGGGACTGCTGGTTCCTTGCATTCCTTGGTTGCCCAGGGCTGAGGGAGATGCTGGGATGGTGAGATGCTATGCCCATAAATTCCTCAATTTAAAAAGCAACACCTCCCCCTGAAAATGAGAACAAAATACCAACCTGGTGCTTGAGGCTCCCCGTATAGTCTTGTCTCCATGAAGAGTTGGCCATGTAGAGGTGTCCCACAGAGAGTTGTCCTGTGGAGAACTGGCCATGGAGAGCTGGCCACAGAGAGCTGGCTGGTCATGGAGAGTTGCCCCTTTCTCCTGCCTGCGCTTTACCCACAGCTCCAACAGGGCAGTCACTGGGCAGATGTTGGAAGCCCCAGGAGCGGCTTGAGATCTTACTTGGCTCCCATCTCCTCTGTTTAAGGCTAGTTTTTCCCAAATGTTCCCAATTTCAGGTTGCAGCCTCCTCTGTTGTCCTTTTTCTTTGAAGGTGGGTTGCAGGTTTTCTTTGCCTTGAATGTTTCATAATCACCTTGATACCCTTCAACTCCTAGTCCCAACTTCAGACTTCCAGGAGTCAGAAGTGTGCCAAAACCCCAGACTTCACCCACATAGGAGCTGTGCCAGACCTGCCTGCTCGCCTAACACCCCTAAACTATGCAAAGGCTGGGAGCTGTGCCGTAATGGGAACGGCCATGTCAGTAGCTTAGGGTTGCCATCAGTTTGCCACGATGAAGGGCTTAGAGGCAGCTGTGACCGTGGTGCTGGAGGTCACATAGCAAGGCACCAGCCTGTTTGTGGTACAAGGAGAGGAAGCTGGGAAAGCCCATGAGAAACTTCCACTCTCTGCAGGCAAACGCGCCAAACTGATGCCTGCTCCTGCCTGAAACAGATGTGCTTTATAGAATGCCTCTTCCAGAGAGCAGAACAACAACGGAAAGGTGTGAGAGAATGGCAATGGGCACTGCAAGAATTACTGAAGCCATGGTAGATAAAGTAGCCTAAAACCAGATGCATCAATCTGGGTTCAGTATGTGCAAACCCACCATTTCCAGGTATGATCTGGATTAATTATTCATCATTTAACTGACCAGACACTGTAGTTCCAGCAGCCCAGAGTGCTTCCTATTTTTCCAAGCCTTCTGGACCATATGAGTTTTGGAACCTTATATTTGGGCTTCAGAGCATCCTTGTGACTTTTCAAGGGCTAATATAGAGGGTATCGCTGACTCGTGGCAGCTTCACATGGTCTTCATAGTGGAAAGTCATTCTGGGTGTGTCAAGGGCAATATCTGGGGCACAGGTCAAGAAATAGGTGGGTGAAGATCCTATGTAAGGCAGTAGTAGGGCTGGGAGTGCCTTATTCCTAGCACCAAAGGAGGACATATTGGCTAAACACATGGGTAGATTTAGATTAGATATTAGGAAGACATTTTTTCCTGTGAGAGTAGTGACATACTAGAAGAGGTTGTCCACAGAAGTCGTGGATGCCCCATCCCTGGAGGTGCTCAAGGCCAGGTTGGATGGAGCTTTGAGCAACCTGGTCTAGTGGAAGGTGTCCCTGCCCATGGCAGTGGGGTTGGAACTGGATGATCTTTAAGGTCCCGTCCAGCCCAAACCATTCTATGATTCTGTATTTCTATGAACATGGATTATTAGAGACGTGCACAAAGGCTTTCAACAGTTACAGCCTTCCCTGCAGAGCTGCTGTGCAGCAGGGTGTGGTCACTTACACCTGTATTGCAGGTCCCTTGTATGCTGGGCTAAGGCTTTGCTGGAGGCTGTGTCCCAGCAAGAAGCCTCTGAGCATGGAGCGGGGGCTGGTGCTGCTGCTGGGGTGCAGGGACGGGAAGCGTTGCAACCTCTACCACAGCAGGAAACCCCCACGACGATACAGAAATAACAGATAAAAGGGACGAACAGTCTGACAGGGCCGGTTGTCCTCCTGACCCCATTTGAAGATCCCCAGTAGCTCAGATAAGAAGTGTTTACCACGTGCCTCAGGGCTGGGACTTGCCCTCCCACATCTGTGCAAGGTAACCTGGGCGCACAGACTCGACCACGACCAGGGGAAAAACAGATGAGGGCCCTAAGCTGAAGGACAACGCTGCTTGGTGTTATGGATGACAGTGAGTGCAACCACTGTCCTTGGGACAGCTTTGCTTGTGCATCTGAGGGGGAGGAAAGGTGGATGAATGTATTTCTCAGCTACAGGGCTGTCTCCTTGCTAGGGGAGGCCCAGCTGCTCCAGGCCACCAGGACGCAGTGTGGTACTTTCTCTAGGTTGGGGGCTGGCTCACTTAGTACTTACTTGGGAATCATAGAATGGTTTGGGTTGGAACAGACCTTTAAGATCAGTTCCAACCACCCTGGCATGGGCATGGACACCTCCCACTGGATCAGGTTGCTTAAAACTTCATCTATCCTGGCCTTGAACACCTCCAGGGATGGGGTATCCACAACTCCCCTGGGCACCCTGTATCCAGTGCCTCATCGCCCTCACAGTAAAAGATTTCTTCCTAAGATCTAATCTAAATCTTCTCTCATTCAGCTTAAAACTGTTACTCCTTGTCCCATCCCTGCACTCCCTGATAAAGAGCCCCTTCCCAGGTTTCCTGTAGCCCTCTTTAAATCCTGGAAGGCTGCTCTAAGGTCTCCCTGAAGCCTTCTGTTCTCCAGGCTGAACAACCCCAACTCTCTCAGCCTGTCCTTATAAGGGTTGCTCCAGGCCTTGGATCATCTTCGTGACCTTCCTCAGGACTCGCTCTAACAGATCCATGTCCTGTCTGTGCTGAGGATTCCAGAACTGAATGCAGGACTCCAGGTGGGGTCTCATGAGAGTAGAGTGGGAGAATCACCTCCCTCGACACTTCCGATGCAGCCAAGGATATGGTTGGCCTTCTGGGATCTCTGTTGGACTATAGAGACGTGTCCTTTGTCCACAAGCATGACAAACTATTTTCTGTTTTTCTTATGTTGTAGATTTTTTTCCTGTTTACAAACAGATCGTGCAATCATCTGCTATATCCTCCAGATAAAGCTATATTTACAAGGCAGAAAAGGGACACACATTCTCAATGATACAGAATTTTATTTTTTTAATTCCTGAGGTTAAAAAAGGGGAAAAAAAAAAGCATCAAGAAACTTTCCAGTACACAACCGTCTACATCTCTGTAACTGTAACACAGATGCTGGTACACACAAATCTCTTTTCCCCAATCTGGAGCTTCGTGAAGTTTGATGTGAACAAGGTTTGCAATTCTTTGGCAGTTAAGACCAAAAGATGCTTCTGAACAAGTTATAACCTCAGTGACTGAGTGTGATTAAAACTATAGTGCAATTTCAGTTTTAAAAAAGGAACAAATTCAGGCTTTTGTAGCTTTGCTGTTTTGTTAGGTGGTACGCTCTTGTGCAACACATCTCTGTGATTTTTCATAATGCAACATTGAGTAACGTTGAGTAAAGGAACACTGTCATTTTATTAAAGCAACTACATTCTTTCCTTCACGTAAACCTCTGCATAACAAAAATTATTACTCTCCATTGTTCCAGCACCTAGGAATAACACCCAATTGCTTATGCTGACCACAATGTGTATTCTCTTTGTCTCACGAATGTTACATCCCCTTCAGTTTTCCCCTTTTCTCTTAATTGCATTCCTGGAGAAAATAAAAGGGCCAATTCAACAAATCTCCTGAGCATCTGTAAATAAACACAATTACCAGCATCCCTGGCACAGCTCACATGAGTAAGTGCTTTATGAATGGAGGTATAAGGTGCTTGAATGAAATAATCTCTTGCACAAACCTACAAGTGCTAAGTCCTCCATGGCTCCAGTAATAAATTGCCTGGTATATTCAAACAAAAGTTCACTAATAATAGGTTCTTTACTGCCTTCTCTGCAGAGCCTTTGAGGTCGAAAAGACTCCCTCTTCTAGCTGACATTATGGGATTCCTGTTTTTGAACCATCACACTCCTGTCCACTTGTTATACGTTACAGGTTTGAGTGTTGCCTCTTTTGAAACCTTTTCTCCTTCTTAAATGCTCTCCTTGGTTAGAAGCCAAGCTCTTCTTTTCGTCTTTGAACTACAGGTTCCAGCTGCCACTCGTAGTCCTCTTTCAGAGAGCAAAAAAGGCATAAGACTATTCTTATGGGGCAGGAAAACCTGAAGAAAAGGTCCCATAGAGACTCAAATGTTAAATAAAAACAATCCAGTGGTTCTTCCCCCTGCTCCCAAACATATGCTTCAACCAGCCTCAGTTCTGCCTACACGAAAGACTTGCAGAGAAACACCTGGCTTACAGGATGGACCAATTACTCTAAGAATTACAAAACCAGTGGCTTAAAAATATTTGCCACAGGATGAAAAATCCTGGGAACTGGGATGCAGAGAGGAAATCCAGAGGAAAGTCAGTCAAATAATTCTGAATACAGGTATTTCAAATACTTCTGAGCAGAGTTGTCATATTTTGGCCTAAGATACTTGACAGTGTCCCTTTACCCTTACATTTGGCATTTTGAGAAAGATATCCTAGGAAGATTAGTATTCTAACTAAAACAACAGCAAAATGCTTTTAAAAACCACACCTAAAAGCTTAAAGGAAAACTGCAGCAGACTTCCGTTACAGCCCAGTGAAACTGCATAGCATATGGTACACAGTACTCCATGTTTAAGCAATAAATAATCTCTTCTTGTCTAAAAAAATATAAAACATAGCTTCAACACTGATATAGGCCATAATTTGTGAACTGATGCTGTTTATTGCCAACTTCAGTCTCTTGTTCATCTCATTTTCATGCACACAGTCAGGTAAAGTTTTAACTGCATTGCAGCCTGTTCCCTCAGGAAGGGGAGTAAAGCAGCTCCCACTCCCACTGATCCTCCTGCCTGGCAGAGGCTGGAAAGCACACCACCAGCACCGGGAAGAGGCATCTGAAAGGACAGGAAAGCTGTTGATCAGCTGGATGAGTCAGACACCTAAAATCTAGGTGCTCCATGAAAAGCAGTCACCCCTCCACAATCTTTTCCAAGACGACTGTATTTATATATCGTTAACAACTGGAATGAATGAGTAGCAACATTTAGCTTAATCTGCAGTATTGTTTTCTTTCCTGTGATCAGAAATTTTGCTTCATCTCAGCTGCTACTATGTAAATGGCCAACCCTTCTCCTGTGATCTCCATTTTTTAAACAGCCAGCCTTTTGGTGTAAGAGATGCCTTATGAGTAATGGATTCGACCAGCAACACACAAACATCAGCTGGACTCTCCTGACTTCCTTTCCTAGTGGAGTTGATCCCTCCAATTCCCTGCTCTGTTTTTCACATTTACCAGCTTGCCCCTTCCCCCTTCCCTAAATCATTTGCTTCGCCTTGTGCTTGCCCTTTTTTCTTTATTCCCCTCACGTTTTATTATGTCTCCCTCCATGACCCTGGCACACCAGCACCAGCTGCCACCAGGAGCCTACAGGGTTCCTGCCAGGCTGTGCTGGTGTCTGCCAACAGCTGCACTTAAAGCCTTCTCCCCCTGAGGTTTCCTTGGGAGAACAATAAAACGAGAAATCAGACACACCTGAAATGATGAGCAGGGCTGGTTGGGAGAAAGCGCTTTTCACTTTTCTCCCACCAAATGTTTTGCATTTCCATCAGAAGACAGGTTTTTTAAACAGAAAAAATCTACTTTCAGATATTTTGACAAAAACTTGAAATCTTATATTGAAAGCAGACGGTTTGCATGGAAATTCTGATAAACAAGAACCAGTCTTCCTTTAAAAGGCAATGTTTACAGCCAGCTCTGTCCCCAAATTCGAGGTGGGAAGTTAGCAGCTGGCTAGGGCAACTGCAAGGGTTAGGGAAAGGCTTGAATGCGGCAACACCAGGTGGAGAGCTCATCAGAGCTGGGTCTGCATCTGGTTTTGGATGGACTTTTTGAGACTGATTTGAAAATCATTGCTACCTTCCACGTAGTCTGCAGAGAGAGAGAGACACTGCTGACCCCGTCAGAAACTGTGCTTTCCTGTGAATGCTGATGACTAAGGTGCTAAAGCCGGAAAAAGGAATGCTCCTCTTCCCGATATCACACAGTGAGTAGTACTTTATTCTACAAATGATACTCCTGATTTTGCCACAGGTACTCACCTTAAGAGCTGATATCAGTGGATCAGCTTACAGAGTACAGTGAGCAGAAGTGAAGGGAGTTGCTGCTTCATATTGTATTGTTTTGCAACTGGTATTCAGTACCAAAGCATTTGTAAAAGCCAGTTAAGACTTAACAAATCTTAGCCCAAAAATGTAAAAACCTCCTTTGTTTGCTGCTTATAAAACTTGCAAAAGATAAAAAATTCTAGGTGGATTACAATATATGCCTGTGAAGACTGAAGTACTGCATAGTTGTTGTTCTGACTGTTAAGAGCAGTAGAGCAGAACAGCGATGGTTACGTTTACTCCTCAGTGAAGAGGTCAACAAAAATAAAGATTTTTCTTTAGATTTCCTTTCAAAGGGTATTTTGGAAGAAAAGAAATTCAATTTTCAGTAGAGAATTTCACTTAGACACCTCCACACTCAGTTTTCTCCCCACTGAAAAAAGATTTAGTTATTGTTGACTTGTTAAATCAAACAACATGGCTTTTCAGCAATCTGTACACAGTACAGAACCGTTAGTGTTCCTAAAAAGGCTTCAGGTTTTTAGTGTATACATGTTCTCTAAGTGCTTTATAACTATTGCATAGTTTCAAAGTCTTCAAATACAGTGGTAATCATAGTGCTTACAAGTACATAAATAATAGCATCTCTTAAAAAATTAATTAAAAATAACACAGTATGGTCAAGGCTATGGAAAATCACTTCCATCATAGATGACAGGTCGCTCGATAGCCAAGTGATAAAACACTCTTTTTGAGATAAACCTGTCACGGGAAAAAAAGAGAGCAAGATGATCACATTAGCTGAAGTCAACTAGACAGCAAGTTTTTAAAAGTGTAGTCAAGTCTTTCAGTTTATGCTTAAGCAAAAAACTGACTAGTGTTAAAAAGAAGAATGGTTGCACAAGGGTTGCGAGGTCTGTTCTTCATGCAATGACAATCCTGATTAAACTGTCTTGGAAAGAGTCACAAATGACTCACTTCTGTTTACCTTCCCAGAGGCTGAGAGAGCAGGGTGGAATTCTGCTTTGAGGGCAGAAAAAAGCCCAAACAAGAACCAAAACTCGGGCTGAAGATCTTCTGGAAGCCAGGACCAATTTCTGATATTTATTTTCGAGTGGCAGAATAATGGTACTTCCAATCAGTTCCACTGTCTGTAAAAACAAACTTACTTCACCTTTTACACCCAGCTAGGACCTACCTTGAAAATGTGTTGTCAAATATCAGCGTGTAGACGCCACAGTTTCTGACTTTCACCTGTCCTCTGATAGTTTCTTTATGAGAGTTGCAGCGGGTCATAGGAATAAGAACCTGGAATTCAATACATATCAAAATGAAACTTGCTGTTTGCCATGAGCCGTCCTGGAACTCCCGAAGTGTGTATGTGCTTGCAAAACTATTTATTTTCACTGATTAGCACTAAAAATTCACCCAAACTAAAATCTCAGGGGGACAATGGTTTTTGTTGGATAGCCTCTTTACAGCATTAAGCTACAGCTATAAATCTCTGCTTTAGAGACAGAATCAAATCCTGATCTTTTTAATGTTAATCTAAGCAACTTTACTAACATCAGCAGTGCTACATCAAATCAATACGAATATATCCAAAAGCAGCATTCAGTTAAATGACTCTTAACATATCCACAAGCCTCATGAGGACTGGCTGAGGGAGCTGCGGTTGTTTAGTGTGGAGAAACGGGGACTGAGGGGAGACCTTTCAATCTCTACAACTACCTAAAAGGTAGCAAGGCGGGTTGCTGGTCGCTTTTTCCTGGTAGCTGGTGATAGGACAAGGGGAAATGGCCTCAAGATGTGCCAGGGGAGATTTAGGTTGGCTATTAGGAGGAACTTCTTCACTGAAAGGGTTGTCAGACATTGGAACAGGCTACCCAGGGAGGTGGTTGAGTCACCATCCCTGGAGGTGTATAAAAGACAAGTAGATGTCTTTGGGACACGGCCTAGTGGCGCACTTAGCAAGGCTTGATCAAAGGTTGGATTTGATGATCTTAAAGGTCTTTTCCAACTGAAACCATTCAGTGATTCTGTGATATAAAAATAAGCTTATAAATTATAAAATTGTATAAAAATGTATAAAAATGTATTATAAAATAAGCTTATTCAGCAAATCTTGTTTATCTATGCTGTTATAGTTTCAAAATCTTACAGGGACGTTTTCTCTCCCTTGCCAACACAGGGGGTTTGGGGAGCCAGGGCTGGTGGCAGGGGAGTGGTTTGATTGCTCTGACTTCCAGTTTGGTGGCTGGGCAGAGGGGAGGGGGAAGGGGGTGAAAGGTTTTTTCTGGTTGGCACCACTTCTGGTCGGTGGTTGCTGTGAGTGGGAGCCACCATTTTGCTGGGCTGGTGGAGGCATCTTCGAGGGAGCTTCCTTGGTTCAGCCCCCAGCTCCATGCGCCCTGTGCTGTCTTTCGGTGAGAGAGTGGTCATCTTTACCTGGAATTGCTGTAGACTCCCTGGGGGCTGACGTCACCTGCAGAGAAGCTGCTACCCCTCCCTCCCCATTAACACTATCGGACAAAAGGACAAAGAGAGTGCCTCGCCGGAGCTCCGGGCTGACTTTCACAACCGCTGCCTCCCTACGTGCAACATTGCGTCCTGCTGTCCGTAAATATAACTGCATTGAAAGGAACACGGTCTGTCAAGAATGCACCCAGAAGCCCACCCCAGGGGTGGAAAACCTTGAGCGGCATGGGTTGTGGGAGGACATGGGCAAGTTCTTAGAAAATTGTTCTGCTCCAATGACATGGAAGTTCACCCTCGAACAACTCCTGAACTCCATGAAAGTAATGAAATCTGTGAGGGAGAGATGCCATGGTAAATCCATGGAGGGGCAACTCATAGTTGCATGTGGGGCTCTGGCCACTGCCTACCGATATGATATGATGCAGCACCTCCAGGGGAAAAAGGAAGAGTAAAACGCCCAGTGTCATGGTGGCTCGGGATGTGGCTAAACTACGACAACAGTCCGAGCCGATGGAAGTTGCCCCTGTCCAAAAGAGGAAATATAAGACCAAATCAGTTCGTCCGTTGGATGACGAGGGGGAAGTGGCTCCTTCACAGATTGCAGACCCAGAACCAGAGATCATTACTGAATCGCTGTCATTTGACAATCTCCGTAGTATGCGGAAAGACATTACTCGACAGCCGGGCAAGCCCATCCTGACTTGAGTGATCCGAGTTTGGGACCTTATGGGTGAAAGCTTGCAACTCCATGGTACTGAAGGCAGGGTTTGGGGGTCTCTGGCCCAGGATGCGGGAATCAAATAGGCATTTGTGAGGGAATCAAAACCCCTTTCACTCTGGTCATGACTTCTAACAAGTGTGAGAGAGAAGTTTGTTTACAGAGATATCCCGCAGGAACATCATCATCAGACGACTTGGAAGACTATGGAAGAAGGGATCTTATGTCCGAGGGAGGTGGCACTGTTAGAAGTACTTTTTGGAAGGGGTGGGCAACCCAATAGGAACCCAGACAAGGTCAGGTGCGTACCAGAGATGTGGTGGAGCCTTTCATGCCAGGGGCCAGCTGTATACTCCCATTTCCTGCCACCCATGTATTCGGAAGGAAGCCAAGAGACAGTGGGCTCTGTAGCAAGTAAACTCAGGATATACGATGATGGTCCATGGTCCAATGAAGACCTGTCTTGCTACAGTAGAGACACTGGTTTGACAGTCTCAAGGATGAGCAGAGGAAATTTAGAGAGGAGATTAAGGAAAGTCTTCCAGTGGCACCACTGCGAATCAGAGCCTCCAAGGTCAGAGCTAGATGTCTCCCAGCTAGGGAAAGTGGACAGGCCTCACGAACCGATCTGTGGTATTTCCTGATCGACCATGGAGAAGACATGAGACGGTGAGACAGTAAACCTACCTGTGCCCTAGCAGCCCAAGTACAAGAATTGAAGGAGAGCAAAAGAAGAAGACCGGCCAGAGTAAGTGCAGTGCCAGTTTCCAATGGGCAAGGATTTGACCCACCGGAGCGGACCTCCCAAATGTATTCATCAGGAAAGAGCTCTGATCGCTATAACCAAGACCAGTGTTAGTGGGGCCCTGCCTCTGGCCAGGTAGAGGCACGAGACAACTGTGTCTACTGGACTGTGTGGATCTGATGGCCTGGCACGTCAGACCCACAAGGATACAAGGCTTTTGTTGATAGTGGGGCTCAATGCATGTTAATGCCATCAGGACATGTTCTTCTGGAAACTATTGCTATTTCTGGGGTGACAGGGGTTCTCAAGAGCTGACTGTGCTGGAAGCTGAAGTGAGCTTGACCAGGAGAGACTGGCAGAAACACCCCATCGTGACTGGTCCAGCCGCCCCATGTATCCTGGGCATTGACTACCTCAGGAACGGGTATTTCAAGGACCCAAAGGGACATAGATGGGCTTTTGGAATAGTTGCTGTAGAGACAGGAGAGGCTGAACAGTTAAACTCATTGCCGGGTCTCTCAGCGAGTCCTTCTGCTGTTGGACTGCTGAGGGCTGAGGAACAGCAGGTGCCAACTGCCACCACAACAGTGCTTCATCAGCAGTACTGAATGAACCAAAGCCCCCTCTCTAGTTCAGACAGACATTTTATTTTCCTTAAACTCAGACATACACTCAAAGCAAAAGGGTATGTAACCATCTACCTTGCTGTAAAACCCTACGAGAGCCAGCTGTCAGAACAGCAGCTGATGTACATCAAGGGTAACTCTATAAAACCCAAAGTTGTATCAGGTATATCAAGACAGAATAAACATTCACTCTTCATTTGGCTTTCAGATTAAGAAAAAAAGAGATTTTACATGGAATTAATAACTCTGGAGTGAATTAACACGTGCTATAATCAACGTCTTATTCCCCCAGTGAAACCACAGCCTTAGAGTTCCCCCTATCAGGGTGAGTTAATCCAACAGCTGCCTTGTCCTCATTAAAACACTGCAATTAGCTGAGTAGCACAGATCCACTTCATCCATATTCCTCATGAAATATGGGCAGTGCATAGAAAAACTGGTATCTCGGGCAGTGGCAAATGGATTTTGCACACCATCAAGGCACTTAATATATGTTTCACTGTAAGAAATGCAGGTAACTCAATCAATTTATCTGTCTCCTTGTGTCCTCTACTTAAGAGCCTGGCAAGATTAGCCCTAAGAAGCTTACAAATTAAGTAATATTAAGGAGGGGAAAAAAGAAGAATTTTGCAAGGCTTGGATTTTTACTTTTGCATAATAATAAGAGGTGGATTCAGATGTGACCAAAAGAATCTACAGTGCTTTTCAACTCAACTTCTGCAGGCAACATTCAAAATTAAAGACGTAGCTCTGCCTTCAGCAGAACTGTAGCTTACTTGAAGAAACAAGTCCTTAATGCAATAGCAACTGTCACTCTTCCGGAGACCTCCTTAGCTGTACTTGTTGATTCCTCTAGGCAGCTGATTGTAGTGTACTACAATCCCTAAGGCAAAAAGGAAACAAAGGCTTTACCTTGCACTGATCCAGTGGTGTGTCTTCTGATTCTTGGTAGACAACACTGAAGGATATGCTTTTAGGGTCTGATGAAAAGATCCAGCTAATTGTTAGCCCCATCTCTCTAACAGTGATGGGAATGATACTGTAGGTGCTGGATTTAATGAACAGCTCTCTGTTGCTCTCCCCAAAATTTAAGATCTCTTCCACTGTAAGGGGTAATCTGACCCTGTAAGGGAGAAAAATACAATTACTTGAAGACATCCAGTCTAATTGCTCAGAAAGATATCCGATCTAATTACTCAACCAGAAACAATAAGCATCGCTTTTTATTTTCTATCTGTTTGAGGCAGACTCCACAGCAACTCTGGGACAGGTGCACAACATGCAGGAAAATTCAGCCTCAGATGAAGGCAAGAACTACAGAAAAGATGATTGACATTAAGCACTTTCACTGCTCTGGCAAATGTGGGTATTATTCACTTATTTATTTAATTTCAACTAGAGAAATCTAGCACTTGAATAAAGCTTTTCAGAGTTACCACAATTTTTAAAAACGTCTGCTGCCCTCTACTGTTCTTTTTAAACAAAAATTTAAACCAAAAAAAGTCACCTAATATACTCACCTTTCTAGGTACCATTTTTCAGGAAATAGGGATCAGGACCAGGGAAGGGACAGAAGGATGGTATGCAAACAGCAGCTTTGTCCAAATAGATCCTCTGGAGTCCCTAATGCTACAGCTTGGTCTGATTTACCCAAGCAAGCTCCAAAAAGCTGACTTAAAAGTCCTTCAAACTAAAAAGGAAGTTCTTAGCACTTAGATGATCCTGAGTGCTGAAGTATTATACTGGCCTGCCTCATTCTGGCATCTATTTCAGACTGCAAACAGTGAGGCCCTTAAACATAAGAATGCTGCTTGCTTTCTTCAAGGGAAATTCTAAGTAATTTCTAAGAGCTGTGGATCTCACCTATGTTACCCTAACTAAAACTAAACTAACATATCACTCTTTAGACCAAATCAATGAGGTCACAGTAAATCACAGTACAGTGATTTGTTTGTCAGCAGCTATCAATAATCAACACATTTACCAGAAGATATCAGACAGTCACCAAGAGGATTTTTCTTCTAAAGTAAGGAGGAGTTCAGTTTCCAATCATGACTACACAGTGGTTAGAGATCACAGCTGATTTATGATAACTATTATACTCTGGAGATAGAGGAAACTTTAAATTAAGTTTTCCTTACCTTATCATCCTTTCCTCTTAGCTGAAGTAACTGCTGGGGTGTCTCAGGTGATCTTTTATTTTAATAAACTAATGATCCCTCTTGGTTTTTCTCTACAGCCCAGCTATAATTTTAGTTACTGCTTTATTTACCTGTTTTTCTGAACAGCAGCAACAAGGTTGAAATATGGACTAATTTATCTCCCTGCAGTCAAAAGTTTAAAACCTTCCCCATAACTAAGCCAAAATTTCAAAGCTAGGCTTAAGGGGAGAGCGAGCACAGGGCAATGCCTCCAAGTCACAGGCATTTTCATGTTAGACTCCCTTCTTGGCTATGCAACTGGTATACTGTATTGCTGCTGCACATACCTTAACTTCAGAGCAGGATACATGCAAATTGTGTGTACACAGTTCCTAGAGGCTGCAGAGATGCTCAGCTGAACATTTAATGCTATGGCATAGATCAACCAGAGCAGGCAAGAAAGTTTCTGTGAGGCCACCAATAAATAACAGATAGATGCTCCAGAAGGCCACGAATTCCCTCTGCATGACAAAGGTCTGACTAGCACTGCACTCCCTGACTTGCCCTTGCGGTTTCTTCCAGGGAATACTAGCACAACAACCGCATTCTCTCTAAGCCTCCTTCCTGTTCACAGCACCTCCTGCAGTAAGAATAGGAAGGAAGGTTTTCCAATGTGATGTGAACCCAAACCTCATCTTTTTCCACACTTGTTCTAGAGTTTTGCAGGTATGAAGAGAGAGGACCTGGTTCGTTGCTGCTGCTCTATATAGTTGAGCTATACTCTCTGCTCCTCCTCAGACCAAATTCTACTGTGGGACACAAGTGATGAGCTCTTCAGGAGTCTGCAAGACTTATGTGCTCTTATATCTGAGCTCAGCCTTTATTCTTTCAAACTGGTAGTAATGACAGTAGTTCTGCTTACATGATTTCTCCTGACTTCAACAAGCAGATCTCAGCATCTTGAGCAACTTGCCACTCTTCCGATTCATCAAAGGTTGAAGAATTACACATGCTGTTTCTAGAACAAGGTGAAAAAGGAAAGCTATTATTCTCTGAGTAGTTAGTGGTCAAATAGTATCTGCATGCTGATGCCTTCCTTAAGTAGAAACATTTTGACAGTCATGATGCCAAATTCTAGAATTCTTATTTTGCACATTTTAATGACAAAACTGTCTGGGCAAAGCTACAGCCCCATTCTGCTCACCACTATGCAAAAATGTAAAACTCTTCCTGTCCTCATTTCATGAGCTAAAAGGAATACATACACCCAGAACACCTGTTCTACAGTCTTGAGATAAACTCCTTATTGAGATGCTGTCAGGTTTTAAAGATTCCCTGGCAGGAAGTCTTAATGGAAGGCAAACATAAGCAAAACTGCCTGGACTTATCCCTTAAACAAAGCTTGCACAGGGATATAGTGTTTGCCCTAGGTTTAATCTGTGAGGTGTTTTACAGGTATGTTATCCAGTTCCTTACTCCGACAATGGGACACAAAACATTCTGTCACTGTAAAATCACTAACATGTTTCTTCTTTTCATACAACAAATACTGGACAACTCAAACACAAATACACTGAAGAAGCTGTTACAGGATGACAAAGCAGGATGCCTCCTCCCCACCATGATGTGTCCAGGGGAGCAGAGGAAGTAGATTAAAGAACCTGCCATCCACTTCTTACCTCAAAAAGGGCGCATGCTCTGGGTGAGCACTGGAGTAGCACCAGCTACGAATTACATGGCCGGGACACAGAGAGAAGAACGAGTTGAGAGTCAGTAAAATAACGTTGATAGTTTCCAAGTAAGTTAATGCTTCTCTAACCAATACTTACTTTGCTTCTCTGCATCTCAGCTGGTTCATAACTGAGACAATTAATATGTCATTCCCAAAAAAATGCCAAGGATTCTTATATAGAGGGAACCAGCTGGTTGGTTCCTTTCAAAAACCAGTGGAATCTAACAAAATGTGTGCATTTATGTGTGCTTCTGAACCATCAAGTGCAATCATGTAGCAAGGATATAATTGTCACATGTTCTGTAGACCAATTCTCAAAAACAATGAACAGTTTAGCATTTTGTTTTAAATCCTATGGGTCACTGCTGAGTAGAAGAGCAGGAGAAAACATCTCCAGGTAACAGCTGGTCATCAGCAGCATCTGAATATACTGTGTCAGCACATACAGCTACATGTGAGTTTAGTGGAGTGACACTACTGGTAAGAAACAGGAAGAGTTTACTGTTACGGCTGCAAATTAAATTGCACCCACTGTCTACATGTTTCCTGAACTCACAAAGCACTGTTAACTGTAGAATTCATGTTCTCTTGTTCCTGTAGCCTCTTGGGTAACTTTTGAGTTTTTCAGAGTCATACCACTATTGTGGTTGGTCACTGTCCCTCAGCTGGATGCTCTGGTCCAGTGTGCCTGTTCTTATATAGGAAAAGTATTTCTTACAAATGATACTAAAAATGCTGTGACCAACATCATGAATGGCTTTTGAAGCTAGAAATAAGAAGTGCTTTTCAGAATGAAAACCTGAAGAGAACTCATTCAATCCTTTCCTCGTCAATATTCTGTTTTCATAAACCCCTGAGCTCTGGCAGCTGTAGCTACACATCAGAGGTGTTGGCTTTCTGAGACTGAGCAGTGAAATCACATAAGCTATCTGCCTGTCAGCACTGCAATGAGTGCTGGAGAGAACTTCAGTCATTCAGGGCCAGAACCTTACTGAACTGTGTGACAGCCAGAAACCTGAAATGGAAGAGCGGAGGTCGAGCCCCTAACAGCTGATTTGCTCAGCAAGCACCTCTGCAAATGTCTCTAATACTAAGGGACCAGCAAAGACGTAATGCTGAAGTGCACCAGTGATTCACTGGGCTCGCTGTTACCTAGCAGGTCAGACCCATCCCCAGCACCCTAACTTAGTTATCAGCCTCCCGCTCCAGTCCAACAAAGAGAAAGAAAAAATGAAAGAGGATGGTGAAGGATCAGAAGAAAGGACACACAGAGAGCCCTTAGCATGATTCAGGATGGAGCATGGGCGATACAGAGCTTGCTGAGTTGCTTACTGAGGGTGCAAGACATTATGTCACATGAAGGAGAGTGTATGGGTGGGAATGGGATGGGAGGGTTACTGACAAACCCTGACATATGTCAGGATGGGAAAGCATCACAAAGACAGCTTATGAAAAGATAGATGGATGGACACAAAGTCCTACCACTATGTGTGACCTGCATATTGGTACACAGGAAATCACAACGATTTCTCAAAAAAAAAATACACTACATCCTATATGAAAAAAACCCACAACAAAATCCAAAAAGACTCCCTTGCCTTAAAGTGGTTACACTCTGTCTGTAAGACCAGAGGCAACTGGTGCAAACAGAAAACGCAAGCTAGAAAAACAATCATGACAAAGGGCTATTTCTGTGCTAAAAGGGACATCTTTTGAGATTTTTTTTAGTATTGTGATACAGAAGAGGTTTGGCAAAGGCTTTGGGATGAAGACAGCTTTCAATCATGAGTCAAAAGCTGCATTTGCAAGAGTTTCAGACAACAGGTTCCAAAATAAGCAATCTGGCCTTACCAGGGTGCTTTCTAGTCCCCTCCCCAGCAGGAGGCAGCAAACAGATGACTATGGGAATCAACACTAGAAATACTGGCAAGATGCTGCCCCAAAGATTCTAACACTGCATAGTCTGTAGGTCACCAAGGCTACAGCCAGCTCTATAGGTAACCTTAGCTTTTTTCAGTTGTGAGGTATGTTCTCCCCAAACCAAGCTGTTTTTTCCTTAGATACCTTTGAATTTTCTCCTTGCAGAATTCTTCAGAGGCAGAATTATAGGAGAGGCAGAGCAGAGGCAGGTTCTGTCTTGGGTTAACAGCCCTATCCACCAGCATCCCAGGCCCTTTCAACAGAGCTGCTGCCCAGCCCGCAGCACCCAGCCTGTGTCTCTGCAGATGCTGCTCCATCTCAGAGCTTACCGAGTCCCTGCAGCCATGCAGTTTCTGCACCCAGGGGGCTTCACAACTATACGATTAAACATTCTTCAGACCCATCCAGGAGTAACAGCTGGTCTCTCAGCCCTCTCCTTGAGATAAACTCATACACACCACCTCTGTTTTTGCCATAATTCCTAGCTACAGTGATAACTCATGATGTAGTATAGGTAAACATAAGTTTTAAGAAAACGGTTTTCCTAAACGTCTGAGTCTAGGACCCCAGCTAACTGAGAAATGTAGAGTGTGACGTGTTAAAAACCCTTATTAACTTAGAAAGACATTCCTTTTCTCCCTGTTAACACTCCATCTTTCCTACTAGATCACTGTAGCTCAGTGTCACCACATCCTTATTGGCATCACTATGCCCATGTCACCTTTTTCCCCCTTAGAAAACAACTGCTTGAGCAATCCTTTCCTTACTACACAATCTCTCTCATTCCTCCCATAGCAAAATGGTCTCTTACCCTTAAAAACAAGATCAGGAAAGAATGTGCTGTGCTTTTACAGCTTTGTGGTAAGTAAAGATACTATTCCAACACACATCTGCAAGGCAGGTTTTGCCAGCAGAGGGTGGCAAGAGGTGCTCCTGTCCCCACTTGTCTTCTTGGCTTGTTTTGTGCAGGGCAGCGAATGCTTCAAAGCACACGCAGTTCCCCCTTTTGGCCACGCGGGCTTCCTGCTCGGCCACGTGAGTCGTAATTAGGTCCGGGAAGAGTGTTACGCGTCATTAATTAAAGAGTCCAAACCAAAGCTACCACAGTGCATGCAGGCTGAGATGTCCTTTCTATCGGATGTAGTATTAAGGTGTGAATAAAGTCTTTGTTTCTATTGCAGAGTAGTGGAAATTTTGCTTTGGCTTTGTTTCTTTCTTACACTTAGGCTGTCTATAATCTTTATTCTGCTGCTGCAACATTTATTGCAGGCATGCAGTTTCTACAGTATGGTAAAATGGAAACACAGTGCAGGGTTTACCCTAGGAGCTTTGAGCCAGTGCTGTACAATATCCTGACCTTTGTTTTAGAACACAACCTGCACATGCAAATGCTTTAGAAATAAAAGAGTTTAAAAACTGCACAACTTATCTCAGCTCTTCATATTAAGATTTCAATCAGGTTGCTCTAAACTCACATAACAGACCCGAAAGCACGAAGTGTCTGCTGCTTAATCCTAACCCTTAGAAAAGAGCTGATTTGAAGTCAGCCAGAGTTATGCTGGTGCCTATGCTCACCTTGCCACACACCTGTAAAGCTCATGACCAAGATGAGTTTCATTTGGTTCTCAACTTTCCTGTACCAATGAAGGCAGTCTATCAAAATTTGCTGTTAGGAAGTAATGCCCTTGTAATCATTTCATGTTACTTCAAGGAAAGAACTGCTGTGTTAAGCGAAGAGAACAAGCGAATTAGAGTAACAGATCAGCAGACAGCAAAAGAGGGGCAAATGGAAAAGAAAATGTCCTTTAAGATAATTCACTGCTCTGAGCACCAACCTGCATTTCCAGCCCATCAAGGGCTCACCCTCAGAATAAGCTAACTTCAGCCTGAAAATCTCAGCCAGACACTCAGCCAGAGTAAGAAACCCTGTGAACAGAGCACATCTATTGCTGTCTAAGTTGGACCAGCCAGCCTTCTTTCTCTTCTCTTTCTTGGCTGCTTCAGCAGAATCCCATCAAAGAAGTCTGGTCTGAAAACTTACTTGTTTGGATGCATTTCTCAGGCATGCACCTAGCAAGCACAAACTTGGATCTTCTGTGTCTTCCCCAGGCACAATATCAAAGCAAATTCTACCCCATATATTCAATTTCATGCAAACAGAACATTAGTGGGATGCTGGTGGATTATTATTTATATTCAAGACTACCTGAATTCTCCACATAGAAATCTGGCCACATTTACCTGGACAGTTTCTAAACAAAAGATCAAAGGTCTATATGAAGTCAGGGTGGCCTGCCAGTCTACTATGGCCAAGAAATCTGCACCAGTGAAACCAATAGCTCAAAAAGTCCCTGAACTGCTGATCCTTGGAAGATGGGAGGAAACACTCTGGGAAATTATCAGTACAACTGTTATGGGCTGCTGTCGAAGACAGGACAAAAGGTTAGTGGAACCGTTGCTCTGATTCAGCACAGTGGTTCTGGCATGTTCACCCTCAAACACCCAACGTATCAAAGGCTGCACTATCTGCTCAGGCTTTGGGTACACCTATACTTCTTGCCACAGAAACAAGTGACAAAACTTCTGTGCTGTCATATTCAACACTGTGCTCTGCTTTTCTTCTTCAACACGTACCACACTTGCCACACCATCATCATCTGACTCACATATCAGTTTCCGCATCTCTCCCGTAACGCAATCAACACGAAATTCTCAAGTTATCCACAGTGTAAGAAAGCCATTCTGAATTCTCCTCCAGCATCCAGGCTAGTGAGACCTTTCAAACATTAGAAATGTTGTGGAAAAATGCAGGTGTGCTTTGTGTTCTCTGTAAAGTACATCTCAAGCTCCAAGTGTGACTGCTACAGCACTCTTCCCCTACACCGTAACACTAATGAACCAAAAGCAGCAGAGGATAAAACACCATTTTGTGGTTTTCCTGTCTATATCTGTAAACAAGGGGAGATGGACACCCTTTAAAGTTCTACATGGTGCAAATAGGATGTTGTATGTGTGCACAGGAAGAATGTATTCCAGTGTTAGTTGCAATCTTTCCATCCTGAACACTCCTTGAGGGTCAAGAGATATCTAACCCAATCCCAAATTGAAAAAAAGTGGTGACACACACAATTATTTCTTTTCTCCTGGTCGTGCTCTCCAGAGCTAACTCACCTGTGATATTCCCTCTGCAGACAGCAGGAATTCAAAGTAGTAGTACACTATACTTTCTTCTTAAAACAAACAAAACTCCCTCACTATAAACTGTCCCATTACAAAACAAAGGCAATATTAACTTCACAAAAGCATTGTGAAGCTCAGTTCCTTCATGTCTGCCCAACACAGGATAAACATGAGTACCTGAACGGGGCCTACAGGAAAGCTGGGGAGAACTTTTTACAAGGGCAAGTGGTGATAGGATGAGGGGGAAGGGCTTTATACTGGAAGGAGGAAGGTTTAGATTAGACATCAGGTAGAAATTCTTCACAATGAGGGTGGTGAGGTACTGGCACAGGTTGCCCAGGGAAGCTGTGGATGCCCCCTCCCTGGCAGTGTTCAAGGCCAGGTTAGATGGAGCCTGGAGCAGCCTGGTCTGGTGGGAGGTGTCCCTGCCCATGGTAGGGGGTTGGAACTGGATGATTTTTAAGGTCCTTTCCAACTCAAATTATTCTAAGATTCCATACTTTCAGTGTCAACAGCATACAAAATAGTCAGAATACATAGAACTTGTCAGAATTTTGAAAAGTTTTTTTTTCAGATAAACAAGTCTGTACAGTCTGCCTTCTAAACAAACTGCAAGTCACTGTGGTTTATGCTGGAAATGGGTCTGCTGAGGGCAAAGTGTCTAGGTCTGCTAAGGGCAGAATGTCTAGGTCTGCATTCTCAGCAGCAGGTTTGTTACTCTGTGGCTATTACCAGTTTAGCATTTAGATTTTTCATGCCTATTTTTCTGCTCAGAAGCAAAACAAGTACAGAATTTTGGTAAAATTGCGCTTCCTATTTTTTCCTTCTCAAACATAAAAATTTTTGAAAGACAACATATTTTACAGAACAGAATGGAAACTATTTGAGAATATCTGAATGATAGTAAGCCAGTATTTTGTATAAACATAGATATACACTAAAGTATAATACTACAACATAGTTTGGAAAGCAAATACTCAGACATTCAGATGGCCTTAGATTCTCTTCATTGCTAATTTAAGTAGAAATAGATGTAAAACAATGACTGAAATCTATATTCATTCTCATCTTCTTAAGAAAAACAGAAAAAACGTGCCAAATTCAGCTGTGCAATTACTGTTCTTTTTCTTTTCTGTAAGCTGTTACCTTTAAAGTAGTAAGGAATCCTACAGACGTAGACTAGTTATTTCACATTCAGTTCAGTGAAGCCTGCCATAAAAAGCACAAAACTTTCCTTGTCTTTTCCCTACCTCCTTGTTCTCTTGGTATTAAGGACTGGTGAGTGTGACATGAGAGCTCCTATTATAAGTTATGTGCTAGTGATCAGTGATCCAATGTGGCCTGCAAGCTGATTTTAATGGTGACAGCGGGCCTGGTGACAGCACAGAACTGTAACCACTCCTCTGTGCTGTGGTGCAGCAGATGGTGGGAGAGGATGGAGCTGTTTGGACTCACTAGATTTGATGCTGAATGTGCAAATAGGCCAAAATAATTTTTATTTTGGTCTACTGAACATGTGGCTGGGAGCAAAAGTATTTTCTCTTTACACAGAGATTGGCTATCTCCACTGAATTAGGAAAAAGCCCCAACACTCCAAACAAAATGCAAAAAGGTTGCCTCTTCATGAAGCAGAGTTTACTCACAGATCTGTCATGCTTTGATCCAGAGACTCTCCCTCCATCTGACTTTCATTGTGGAGAGAGTCTGATTCCTGTACTTGGCACAGCTCCTCATCAGTGATTATATCAAATGCTGCATCATCTGGTGCTTTAGAGGCTTCACTTGCAACTGTGCCATAAAAAGACATGGAAAGAAACATTAACAATAATAGCTGGTTGTTAGTAAAACAAACAAGAAAAACCCTTAAGGGGTAAGACTGGGCCACTCCTCTACCTTTACAGAAGCATTAGGTAACTACTACAATCATAGAATGGTTTGGGTTGGAAGGGACCTTAAAGCCCATCCAGTTCTAACCCCCCACCATGGGCAGGAACACCTCCCAGCAGCCCAGGCTGCTCTAGGCCCCATCTCACCTGGCCCTGAACACTTCCAGGGAGGGGGCATCCACAGCTTCGTTGGGCAACCTGTGCCAGTGCCTCACCACCCCCATCATGAAGAATTTCTTCCTAATGTCTAATCTAAACCTTCCTCCTTCCAGTTTAAAGCCATTCCCCCTCATCCTATCACTACTTGCCCTTGTAAAAAGTCCCTCCCCAGCCTTCTTGTAGCCCCCTTTGGGTACTGGAAGGCTTCTCCATGGAGTCTTCTCTCCTCCAGGCTGAACAAGCCCAACTCTCTCAGCCTGTCCGCATAGCAGAGGTGCACCAGCCCTTTGATCATCTTTCTAGCCCTCCTCTGGACCCGCTCCAACAGTTCCATATCTTTTTTATGCTGGGGATTCCAGGACCAACCGAAAAACTCGGTTTGACTGACAGTTATTTAATATAAATGCAAATTTCTGTCAATATCAATCAAATTCAAAGATGTGACCAATCCCACCCTGAAAACGCCCCATGAACATGCAGGTCCTTGGAGGATTTTCTTGTCTAAGAACCCTAGTTATTTCTCCACGGCATGACAACAATACACTAACCAAAAGCCCTCTCAGATGGTGACACAGGAGATTCCAATGATGCTGGTGATCCTTCTGGGTTGGCACTGGATCCAGAGTCATCTGTACTGTCCACAATGACTCTAGGCTTATTAAAGCAAGCTCTGCAGCAACGCTCCTTTTTTCCTCCAGGCTTTGTCACCATGTAGTTGTTGCAGCAGTAGTAGCAGAAAATGCGACCACACATTCTAGAAATGAGTCAAGACCAAAAGTGTCAGAATAGTACCACATACAGGTGGAACACATCCACATGACAGAGTCTGGGGCTTTATCATAGTGGTCTTGTTCTCTGCAAAAGCCCAGATGCTACATCCATGGCAGAACTCATAATACAGACTGAGCTGCTTTCTGAGGAGAAGCAAGTTTTCTTGACAACCAGGATGCAAAACACATATTCAATACTTTGTTGCCTTAAAAAACAGGAAAAACAGAAAAAAACATAAAAATACTAAAAAAAGAGTAAACATACATTTAAACATAAATAAATTAAAACCTCAAAATATGCAATACAAATAAATAATACATATAATAATTGCATATGAAGCAAACATACTTAATATTATAGAGGCCAAATCTCATACTCAGATAGAGCAAAACTCTATTTGATTGTAAGGAGCATAAGAACACACCTGTATGTCTCTACTTAGTAATCACCCTTCTCCCCTTCAGAAAGGGAAGAAGAAACAATATTGGATATACGTATATATATGCACATTCATCCCTCCTGCCCTCTCTGCTCTGCAGTCTCTCTGTATTAAATCTGTCAAGTACTTTTTAATGAACATCTTAAGATTTTCATGAAGAGAAGCATCCAGCAGGGATGACTGTTATTATTGAATTGTTGGTGTTCTTGTTTTTCATATCATTTAAATTATTAGTAGTTACTAAACAATGAGCAGGTTTTACAGATTTTAGCAGAAATTAGTAATTTTAAAGTTGGAAATTGAAAGTTACTGGAAATTGCTTCACTGTTCATTTATCCCCATTGCATGTTCCCTACATTAACATGCAATCGAAAGTCTGAGTACTACATACCTTACACAATGAATCCAGTCAAGAGGATAAAGAACAGTAAAGAGACAAAACAAAATTTCACTAAGATTTTGAACTGTATCCACTTAAATATATCTGAATAAATCTATATCAGGTAAGTAATAACTCCAAGCAGGCTAACTGGAGAGGAAATAATTAACTTTTTTTAAAAAAAATATTACCTTGCAATCAGTAATTAAGTCTGAACCTATCTAGTGTAAGTAACCAAATTTATAATTGCACAGCATGCTGGATTTGTTCTGGAATACTCCTATCACAGCAGCAAAACCATCTTAGTGAATATTATGTACAGCATGCACAGAGCAGTGCATAATAAGTATATTAAAAACAGAGTCCTTCAAAGAAACACACTACAGTGGGACATCCCTTCGAATACACGCACTACACAGGGCATGATTATCTTTATTTCCAGAAATGAGAAACTGATAGATTCCCCAAGTCAGACCTGCATCCAGATCTTTGCCTTAATAAATGTCAAGGCACCTTTCTATTAATGTCTTATCCCCTTGTAAGCTCATGTGTCCTTTCAGCCTCTACAATGTCCTGTATCAATGATTTTGACTAACGAACTGTGTTACATTCATCCATGTAACGATCATACTGAATTTTGCATAATCTGAATAGTGTAACAGAGTTCAACAAACTGACCTGCAGTGGTGTCGGCGCACCATCCATGAGAACTCTCTCTGGCAGTCCAGACAATGATTAACATCTGTGTCCCCCTGCCACTTCTGCTCTGCACTAAGCTTCTGCTGGAACTCCAGAGCATCTGATTTTTGCCACAAAGCATCCTTATCCCTGCAGATTAAAAGAAAGAAAACCACATAGAAATTATCAGTGCTGGTTTACTGTTAACTAACCTCAATAGGAATATTGGTGAAAGTTTCGCAGTAAAGATCACTTTGTGTAACTTTTGAGGAGCTTTCGGGAATAAAGACAGATCAAGAAACCTACTGAAGATCTTGGAAAGGCAGGGAGAAAAATACACACCATGCAGAGAACTACGTGATTTTGCAAAATAGACAGCAAATTAAGGGAGGAGATAATATTGGGTGTTATATTTTTGGCTGCATTATAGAAATGCAAAATTTCAGCTGCTGAAGAACTTGGCCATTACATGTATCTTTAATCAGGAATACAAGACCCAACCACCTAGGCAGTATCCTTCAACATCCTAAGCTAGGATTTTAATTTCTGCTTGATATTTATTTTGATGCCAACCTGATAAGTTCTATCAATCGTTCCTCAAGGAACTGTTTTGTTCTCGTTAGGTCATCCAGTTCAGCAAATAACTTCTGGTCGCTGCTGTCTTTGTCTGCTGCCACCTTGCTGAGCTTCTCACTGTAATCCAGGACTTTCTCTTTTGCTTCATCAGCTTCTTTTTGGATCCTGATCAAATACAAAGACAATTAAGAATTGTTTTTAGCTCCTGTGCATTCAAATCTTCCCCCTGGAAGAAAGGAGTCCTCCCTTTCTGATAAACAGGTAGTTTGCGTGAAATTGTTCTCAGTGTACGTGTTTTTTATAGCTAGCCAGAATCTCTCCAGTTTTCTGCATCACTGATCTGTCACCTGATGAATAAAATCAGCAAACAGCAATTTCTTGGATGCCCTGCTTATAGTGAAGCTTATGATGGCTACCACACTGGGAATAAAATGTGTCCTAGGAAGCTAAGATCAGCAGCAGCTGCAAACTGAACTAAACAGGGAAAGTCCTACAGCAGCATTTGTGGGTTGCACACAAAAGGGCCATTTAACACATACTTGTCCATAGCCTTCAGTTCGCAAAATGGAAGAAACCCAGTTTCTCACTATATTCTTCTAACACAGATGGAATTCAAAACCTAAGTGTTCATAGAATCATCAGATGATTTGGGTTGGAAGACAACTTAGAGATCATCCAGTTTCAACCCTCCTGCCATGCGCAGGGACACCTTCCACTAGACCAGGTTGCTCAGAGTCCCATCCAACCTGGCCTTGAACACTTTCAGATGAAGACACCTCAGTTCACTGCACAGTCAGTGGAAAGAAGTATACCCAGGAAGCTTCCAAGAATGCAAGTCTTGGTTTGACAATGCGGTAATTTCAGTACTGTGAATCCCAGCAATGGACCAAAAATGCTACCGCAATGGATCAAAAGTGCTAAGGCAACACAAGACGAAGGACTGAGCTGGTCTGAATTCACTCAGCCAATTCAGCTGAATACAAATATTTTGATGAGTTAGATACTGTACTGACAACCTTAAGCATAGATCAAGAATCATCATTCTTCCCACAAAGAGATGATATCAGCAGAAAAATGTAAAAATAGATAGGCTTTGGTTAACCCATTAGACTCTGTGTGAGCCCAACACCTCCTCAAGATCTATTTTGGATTGTTATATAATCCACACCATACTGGCCCACACTACTGACCTTGGAAACGGAGCCCATGCTAGATATTTAAAACTGATAAGAAACTTGAGAAAGTCATGCAGAATGTTGCCCCATTCAAATAATTCTTATTGATTCCGTGAAACTTCATGGACAGGAGAGAAAAAACAAACTGCCAAAAAGCACAAATTTTCCATTCCTTATGAAAAAAAAGAGCAAACACTGGTGTTTTAATTTTGTGACTGATATACAAGGGGAAAGGAGGTTATAAAATGTCTTGCAGTTTCATAATGGAAGACATCAGCTAAGTAAACAATACAATAAAATCTAAACCTTGCATTCATATGTGCTGTGTAATTTATATACTTCTCCTCTGAAGCATCAATCTGATATTCCCCATCAGTGCCCATGCACTGTTTGCCCTATATAAACCCTGTGGCATACACTACTTCATAACCCACAGCAATTTTGAATATCCTTTTTAGTGATTTGCCCCTTGCTGGGCTAACAATTAACAGCTTGTGTAAAGAAAACCAAACTCTCACCTTTCTAAGAGTTCTCTCAGAGATGTCAGCTCCTCTTCCTTCTGCAGCCGCACAGATTCAGATTCAGAGAGCTGCTCTCTTGTTTCATCCAGCTTTCTAGACAAACTCGTGTTTGCTGCCTGGTGAAAAAAAGTACTGTATTACATATAAAAACAATGCTTTACCAAGCATTGGACAATTACCAAGACACATAAACAATGCTTTAAAAGAATCAGTTAAAGCCCAAGCACCAATTAAGATATTATTGTATAAGCAGACTCTAATTAGTTGTGTACTAGTGATTGATTAATTCTGTCACACTGAATAAGGGATAGACTCTAAAGTAAGACAGTATTAAGCCTGTAATTCTTATTAGTCCATTTCAGTTGAACTTTTGCCTCCCTATCAAGGAAAATCTCTCAGAGATAATGGCAAAAGAATACACCCTAAAAGTTTTTCACAATCTAGAAGTTTCAGAAGACAAAAAAAAATAAGGAAAATGTTGTTTATTAAAGCTATATGGAACATGAAGGACAATGGAACCAAAAACTTCTCCAAACTTGGAGTCCTCAGGGAGCACACCTAACTGCATCTACAGCTGTACGTATTTCTGCTGGCAGGCAGGGCCAGGTTCAGTAACTTTAACTTTCTTCTTTCTGGTCTCCTTATACGTCAGTATGACCCTCCTGATGCAGCTGTTTGATAAATGCATTGCAAAAATCCTATTTTGTTCTGGCTGGGTTATTTCTTAGCCAGATTAATTCTCTGATTCAGTGCCTCTTGCAGCCTGGAAACACTGGATTCACACATGTGGCTGCGTGCAGTGAGCACGCAGGGCCTGAGACAAAAATCTTGTAAACCTGCACCCTCATTTAAGAAGTGTACACATAACCAGGTGTTAGGTAAAACCTAATTAGCTCCCAAAGCAGGACAAAGTGCCATTGTGTTTCTCATAATCTCTGTTTCAGTGGCTAAATTTTGACTGACAAGTGTTTTGTCTGCAGCACCTGTATTTACTCACGGGCATTCTTGGACTCACAGCCAGTCATAAGAAATGCTGCCTTCCTTCTCAATTGTAACACTAATGCCTGCTGACACCAACACCTCTGTCTTTTAATCAGATTAAGGACCTACTTGCAACTCCACAATCTCTTCCTCTGCCGCACGCTGCTGTCGTTTCTGCTCCTCGAGTTGCTCTCTTACTTTCCCACACTCTTCACTGACAGCCTAGCAGAGAGATTGAGCCAGGAGTTAGCATTCCTCCAGCAGCCACCCCTTCATCTATGATATTCCCAGTTGTGAATCACGAGTGCTTTTACTGCCATGGACAGGATAAATGCAGCACCACTGTCAGGCGCATGAAAGACAGTTAGAGATACCCAACTCATGGATTCAAGGCAGACCAGCTGTGTTTTAGTGTTACTTTCCATGGGCTATTACAGCTCTCAATGAAAAGAAGGTCCAGCTTCCAAACTGCTTTGGCTCAGATGAGTGAGACAGCCCAAATCATACCAAGAAGCCTTTATGGAAACAAAACATAAATGAACATATGCTGTTCTCTAAAACTCAGGGAATTTCTGGATATTACCGGTGGTATAAGCCTCTGATCAACTGCCGGTCTTGGACATTATCTCAAAATGTTTTTCTGGAAGCGAACTTTGATCTTGGCTGCTACCTTGAGCAGCTGAAAGCAAAAATACATGAGGCAGTTATCTGCAAAAGTATCTGGTTTCACTCTAAGACTGACTTCATAAAAGTCAGTTTAAAGGAGAAGCAGTGTTACAGGTGTGGGGAACAGGTCTTGCAATGTTCCTTCACAACAGCCACCTGAGGGAATAGTTACAGAAGACACCGCCTTCAGTGCCAACATAAGAAATCACCCTCTTCATTACTGGCTGGCTTCTCCACATCTCATGGCCTCTCCACTGTGCTCAGAGGGCCACACTATTCATCTCCAAAAAATTATGAAGAGTTATTTTACCTCAAATAGGCTTAGGTCATGAGTGTAGACACATTTTCAAGACTCCCAGACTAAGGGTAGCTTTGTGCTAATCTCAGAGCCTGACCAACACAAACCTCAGGATTTCACCCAGTACCTGCTGCAGCAGGTGGTAAAGGAGGGGAAATCTTGCACAGCTCTCTCAACTATAATAATCACATTAATTTACCTTGAATTTTGTCTGATAATTTAGAATTTCTGTGCTCATTTGAAATTTTATTGCAGAGAGCTCTTCTTGGCTGGTCTCTTGGAAACTCTGTGCCTGTTTCTTTACTGTCTCCAGCTGCAATTGCAGACTTGGGACAGCTGCGGCACATATCTGAGCCTCCTCTAACTTCTCTTGCAGGCTCTTGTTCTCCTGTCTGAGATTACTGATGTCAAGTTTCAGCTTCTCCTCTTGATCTGCTGCCTGTTCTTCCAGTTCTTTGAGCCTTTCTGTAGCCTGGGCTAACTGCTCTTCTGCATCCACCTTTTCAGAGGTCAAGGCACAAATCTGAATACCGAGCTCAGCCATATCCGTATTGGTCCTGTGGAGGAGATCTTTGTTTTCTTCACTTTCCATTCTAGCAACTTCCAAGTACTGCTTAACTTTGGATAGCTCTTCCTTCAGGTTCAGTAAATTATTTTCCAGCTCAGCTTTTTCACGGGCTGTTGCCTCCTGCTCTTTTTTCAGCCCTTCTTCTCTTTCCTTACATTGCACCAGTTCTTGCACATGGCTTCTGTTGAGTGACTCGCTTTGTTCTTTCAGCTGCTGGACAAGTGCCTTCTGCTCATCCAAGACAATCTCTGTGACTCCAAGCTCACCTCTTATCTGCTCTCTCTCATTAGTGGTCTGCTGAAGCTTGACTCTCAGGTCGACGACTTCTGCTTGCAACCTAGACACTTCACTTCGGTTAACTCCCAACTGCTCTTCACTCATGGTCAGTCTGGAGGCCAGGTCTTTTGCCTCCTTCTCAAGAGAAGCCGCCTGTTGTAGTTGGTGCCTTTCCACTGAGTCCTTCTCTGACTTAAGGGATTCAATAAGCTTTGTCTGATGAAGGCATGTCTGTTCAACACTGAGCTTTTCTATCTCAAGAGTCTCTGCTTTCTTCCTATGTTTTTCAGCTTCTGCTCTTAGCCGCTCACACTGGCTCTCCATGCCTTGCAGTTTTACTTCCTTCTCTGTGAACTGTGACTGGAGAGATTCTTTGCTTTCCTTCAAGGTGCCTAAGCTTTTTTCCATTTTTAAACCATGCTGTTTAGCACTCTTCAGCTGTCCTTCAAGTGAGGCATAAGACTCCTTGGTTGTCTCTTCTCTTTGCTTTAGTTCTTCATAGTCTGACTGCAGAGCCTCTAATCTCTCCTCCAGAATTTGGTTTTGCCTCCTGGCATTCTGCAAGTCTTCATCCAGCTGTTTGTTCTCACCCCGGAGCTTCTTCTCTTTTTCATCAACTGACACCAGGGCATCATCTATCTCACTCTGAAGCTGTTTCTCAGAGGCTCTCAACCTGGCCACCTCAGCTTCCAAGGAAGCTTTAGAAGCTTCCACATTTTTCAGCTTCCCTTCCATCTTCTTCATGGACTGCTGCAAATTTGAATTCTCCACTTTCAGCTTCCTTCTTTCCTCCTCCATTTCATTAACTGCAGAGTTTTGCTGCTCCATCTGCTCCTCCAGCTCCTTGACTTTCTGGCTGAGATGCTCTTTCTCAGACAAGAGTTTCCGGTTTTGCTCCTCAAGGCTACACACAGTCTGACTCACCTTTGTTAAGCGACCCTCCTGTAGTTCAAGTTGCTCTGCTTGCGACTGGGCTTCCTGCTTCAGTGCTCCTTCCCTGCTACCGTACTCCTCCACAAGTTTCTCTTTTTCTTTCCTTGATTCCTCAAGACTTTTTTCCAGTGACCCCACCTGAGCCAGTGACCCCATTACCTGGGTCTGGAGCTCAGCCATCTCCTTTTCTTTCAGAGTCAGGGTCTTCTGAAGTTCATCCATTTCCTTTGCCATGGTTTCCAGGCTCCCCAGCAGCTTTTCACTCTCTTCTTTGGAGTCAGCAGCAAGACGTTCATATCTGGATTCCAGTTCCTTCTGTGCCTCTTCTTTCAGCTGCAGTTCCTCCCTTGCAGCTTTCAGCAAAGATGCATGTTCATCATTGAGTCTTTGAATATCTGCCTTTTCCTTTTCTGTCTCCTGAAGCTTCTCTAATAGTGCCTGTATCCGCAGGGCAGAGTCGCAGTGGGCTGTGGCTTGCTGTCCCTTTTCTTCCAAGGCAGCATCAACTTTTGCAAGGAGGCTGAGGTTCTTCTGTTCTGTGGAACTCAGCTTGGCTTTGAGCTCATTGATGCAAAGATCCTTCATAGCAATGGAAGCCCTAGAGGCCTCCAGCTCCTGATTCAACATCTGCAGTTTCAAGGCACAGTCTTCCTTGCTGGTCACCAGCTGGTCCAGCTTTGTTGAATATTCCTTCTGTTGCTCCACTGCATTCAGTTCCAGTGATTGCAGGCACTTATGCAGGTCATGAACAGTAGTCTGAGTGGATTGTGAGACCTCACGTTGCTTCTGTAACTCTGTGATCATCTTTGTCAGCTGGGAGTTCTCCTCACTGTAGTTATTGCTCTTCTGCTTTTCTACCTGCACTTGTTCTTTCTGAAGGCTAACAGTTGCCTGGAGCTCCTGGTTTTCCAATTCTAGCTGGTGAATACGATCTTGAAGTTCCCTCTGTTTCAGCTCAGCCTGATCGAGTTCCACACGCATCTCTTCAAAGCCCTCAAGGTGTTCAACATTTAATGAGTTATTTGCATCAGGACTGGAGGGAAACTCTTGGGCCTAAATGAACAGAAGGAGAAAACCACAAAGTTTAAGAGGAATTAAATATTTTTTTATACTTTTTAATGCACAGTGGCCTTGTATGTTAGGTTCACAGCCCTATAAGACATCTAATTTAAGGAAAAGAGGCGTGTTTGCACAAAAGAGAAATGAAAACATTCCTATCTGTGGGCAGTCTTCTGAAATTTTTTTCTTCTAGAAGATTTGCATGTTCAGTTGAATCTGGACAATTCCCTTTGCTTCTAACAAAGAACTCTTTTTACAGTTTATAATTATAAGAATCATGATCACAATAAAACTACCGAGCTCTCTTGAAATATGCCATTAATTAAAGATCTACCACACCACACAAACATTTATTTGTAATTTTCTTACCTGCAAATAATTGCTCACTAAACTGCTCATGCTGGAACTGCGACTTGGGGGCTTCCATAAATACGCTGAAGATCCAAGTGAGGATAGTGTCCTCCTGTTGATCATATGGAGAAGCAATACATAAAAGGAGTGACGTGTAAGATTGATCTAGTTATAACTATGCCTGGTATCTGGGCAAACAACCAATGAAGTTGATGGAAAACAAAACAGGAATATCAAAGGCACCTATAAAGGATTATGGGCTTGGTAGCTGTGACTTCCATAACCACGAGAATCAATACAGCTTTGGTCTAAGGAATTTTACTGCTGTGTGGTGGTGATTCAGCCAGATGGTGGCAGCATGTAGCCCTGGGAAACTCCCACTGAAAGACATTAATCTGGAATCGGACCTAGTAGCTTTTGTCATCCCCTGCTTTGACATGGAATCAGGCTGTAGCGAATGCCTATCATCACCTCTACCATTGCTGGACGTGAAGCAGACTCCTTGGTTGTTCAGTCACTACATGCCTCAGTTCTTAAAAGAGAAGGAGCTCACAACATTTCTTCTTGTGTCTATAAAGATGAGAATAGCTTGGGATTTGGGCTTAATATGCAATTACTGGAAATATTCCATTACAAACTTGTGAGCATCAACTCTGACCTCTTAATACACAGCACACTGAAGAAAAAAAGGCCAATTTGGTCACAGACTAATTACATGGAGAAAGACTATGCCTGCTTTAACACAAGAATTCCTACCTTCAAATGCAGATGCCTTTACAGATTCTATAGTGGGCAGGTATTTATGGCCCCGGTAACATAAAGTGATAAAGTGTTTCTGTCTTACCGGGCAAATGCTGGCCAAGCAGCATCTAAGTCGTAGCCTCTTGATGCCAAGTCAAACTGAACGTCTGTGAGCTCATACAGATGACCCACTATGTCAGAACTCATTTTGGAATTCAGAAATGGACTTCTTGCATAGTACCAGTCACTTGAAAACAAAAAAAAATTAAGTAGTACTCATTCACATATAAAAAGGAGGCAGCAGTTTCACTTGTAAAGCCCCCGCCAACACCATTATCCACTCTACCTAGAAAAGTTATGATATGCTATCCTAAATGCAAACAGAAAACAAACAGGCCTGCCAACCAACACTCCATCCTCTTGATGTGAATGAAATCAAACAGTGTCAATGAAGCCCAAAGAAATATCTTTAAAGGGATCTCTGCACAAAATATTTTTTACTCTAGTGCTTAGTTAAAACACTGGCAAGACCTACACTGGATAATCACACAGTAAATACATAAAGCACACACTTAATACATCAAAAATAAGGGACAGAATGCAGGAACCAGAGTTAAATACACTATGCAAACAGCTGGCTACTTCTAAAAACCCCACCAGTGCCCCTCCAACTAACTACAAACTTTCTTCAGTGTTCCTCAGCCAGAGGCAAGCTGTTCCTCTCTGTGACAACCCGGGGATCTATGCAAATGCTTCCCAGTGCTTTGTGCAACATAACCAAATCAATCCTCCCTTACGATGTGCAGCACTGAAGACTGAAGTCAGGATCTTCAATGCTTATAAAAATGCCACCTTTGAAACCAACATGTAGAAGTATCAGCACCACCCACTCCGTACACATTTAGCTTTCAACCTTTATCAGCCTAAGATAGCTACAAACCAGTGACCCAGGCCAAAAGGTCTATTATCCTTCCTATCCTATTACCAGCTCTCTAAGCCAACAATTTGGAATGGTTTTAATTTCTCTCAATAGTGGCTAGGTCATGTTGCTTGATCACATTGAGCAAACACCTATTAGCTAACAAGGTACTTTGCTATTCACCTGGTCACCTTGGTGTTCATGAAACACTGCTGTAAGGTGTCTGCTAGCCTTTGGTGAACAAGACAGTAACGAAGAAATGCTCTTCCTTTCCCAAGAGATGTTCGTAGCTGGGAGAAATCACGAGAAAAGAAAAATCTAAATGTTATTTGTAATTATGGAGAGATATGGCCAGAACAGTCTACATACCAAACCAAAAAACCCCAAACCCCATAATAAGCCACTAGTTGTAAAGGAAGCAGTAAGAACTGCCACTGAGACACCTTCTCCTAACATTGCCTGTGAGGAATCTTTTTTGAATGAGAATTTGCATCTATAGCTGGTTGTCATCCACTTTATAATAACATCAAAGGCATCACAGGACCAGCAAATCATTTAATATACTGAGCATGAGTTCAGAATCTACTAAGGGCAACTCCCAATTTAAGGTAAAATCTCAAAGTGCCCAGCAAAGCCAGGAGTGACTGCTTAGGTTACTCAAGATGTGTCTGATCACAGCTAGAAGAACCTCAGGGCACATCTAGTCACATAAAAAAGATGCACAGACATACAAATATACATGCCAACAGACATAGTAACCCCAGACAATACAAAAAAGCCTTTATTAATACTTAGCTGTTAAGCTGATAAAAATCTAATGCTTTCTTCAGACCAAGAGCAGCTGCAGGACTGAAATGACTGGATCTTTTTATGTGGACAGCTGTTACACCAACATAAGGGGGATCAGAAAGCTCAGCATTAAATTTTGCTATAGCTACTGACTTGGGGAACTGATGTTTTGTTTTGCCTTTTACATCTGAGTTATTTGTTTTCCTGCAAAATAATGAAACACTAAGCAGTAGTGTTTCATTTTTCCTTTCCACCAAAATCAGTGATCTATTTAGGAATGGAAAAGAAAGTGATGAAAACAATTCCCAGTCAGCAATCCTCCTAACCAAACTGCTCATCCAATTAACAAAGTAAACATATTCACGATTTAAAAATGGATGCCAAGGAAAATATCAGAGGGATTGAGACCCAAGTTAGTAGGTTACTGCAAATTTTGCTTGAAAAAGCTATTGTGAAAGCAGGCTCAAAGGCCACAGAAGCTTGCTGCTCTCCTTCTGGTCAGTATTCTACTGTAGTGAAGTGAGAACAACACCCTAACTCTCATTTTCCTTGGTGGTGGTGTTACCAGGCTTCTGTGCTCAGATAAGATACAGGTTTCTCACTTTGCGATCCACTATACACAAAAATGTTCCTTATAAATGGAATGATGAAATGTGGAGTAAAGGAAACAACACCTTTTACTGCTTTTTGTTTTATAGGACGCAAAGTAATAACACACAGTGCTCAAAAATTAAGTAGCCCAAAACGAGCAAATTTAATTTGCCAGCTGTTCTTTGCCCTCATTAACCCTGTAGATGTCTGAATATTTCTTCAGGGAGATGCCACTCCTGCCCTGTGCAGAGAAGCTTACAAGTGTTTTTCCTAAATAAGCATATTTAGAGAATATCTTAAGAATGGTCAAAAAACCCCACTGGAAGCCACTGGATTAGTCCTATTCTTTCTCCCACTGGCTGATCAATTTAAACTGCAATGGCTTTTTTAAGCATGGAGATACCAGAACTAACATATGTGATGCGAAATAGAGGAAAATATTTATATAGCAGCTACAAGTAACCAAGAACTGTTTGACTAGGAAGCAAAACCATGCCACCTCCTTCTAAAGCCCAGCCAGAATTCAGAGAGGCAGGCAGTGTCTGCTATTGTCAGCGTTTCCACGTTGACTGCAGCCCCTGTAGCTAGGGTGTAATGTATGGCTGTAGCACTGTAGAGTGTAATATATGACTGTAAAGACTTGGAAATATGTGTATTCAATGTATTTACCTTTTGAAAGGGAAACAACCAAAACACTGTTCATCTAATGCCACCAAGGACAAAGCTCACTGTTTAATTAACAGCTGGGCAGTTTTCCGGTTATTCCTGTTTGCTTCCTTGCTCCACCTCTCTAGCATATTATGTACCCTAATATTAGAAGCACTGCAGGCAAATCAGAAGAGGAGACATTACGCTGTTAAATGCTTGACCATGCTTAAAAAGAAATCACCATTGCTTTTTCCTCCTTGATCATTTCCATCTTTTGAAGGCATTAAGTACTGTCCAGTGAGCAAATAAATACCATTTGGAAACCTTTATGTTCTATCTAACCAGTTTCAAAAATTGGCTACTGATTTCCATCTGTAATTAAAGGCAATAATCAACATGTTTTTCTTTCATCTGTCACTTAATTTCTGGACCTGAGTCAACCAGCTCAGTTATCTGAAATGGTTGATTGATTTTTTTTGTTCATGTTCCTAAACCACAAGCTAATAAAGTTAAAAGAAGCCTTCCACAAGAAAATTTCTATGGCTGCACAGAAATTGAAATAGAAAATGCTCTTGCAAACAATAGTTTCTGACATCAGCCTAACCATTAAACAGCCAGAGGTATTGATGAAGGAGGAAAAAGAAGAGTTGCCTTTACATGTGGTAAATCCAGTTGATACCACTGGCAACAGACTGTTAAAGGCTACAATACAGTCACCTTTCTAGAGAAATCAGACTAGCTACTGCTGCTGAGAATTTAGGGGCCAGTAGCTACAGTCAGAGGATCTTCCCTGCAGCAGCAGTCACTGTCCTTCTCCAGTCTTCCTGGAAGTAGTAAGAAAGTCAAACCCAATCTCCAGGGCTCTCCCGTTTCCCTCTCCAGGGGTAAAACAAACAGAAGCCCCTCCCTGGCTTGTTTGCCTTAGAACAGCAAAATTCAATGCTGCACAAGTTGCTGAGAGAAGAAAGCAAGGTAGGAAACACAGAGCCTGCCTCTGCTAGAGCATCAGGGCCCTCTTTCAGATGGCTCAAGACAGCATCATCGAGAGCTGCTCTGGAGGAATACTTAAAAGTACAGGGAAACCTGGTGCAAGTAGTGACTTGCTGATCCAAGTTAGAACTGCTCACAGATAATAAACTGATCATTAGACAACACTGGCCATCACCGCCTCTTTTACCCACACGGGAAGTTCTTCCACAAGTGATTCCAAAGACTCAGACAGGATCAGCACACAAAGCTTCTCAGAGCACTTATTTCACCCACTCATTGAGCTGAAGACATAACATGGCTGTTGCAAGATTAACTTTTCAGTACTGTATCTGATAAAAATAAAGCTTTTTGTCCTGTTCATGACAGCTTACCTGAGAGAATGACAACCATCCTAAGTCATTGCATCACACTATTTAACATGGAGGAACAAAGTTAAGACAGAAGATAAAATGCTGCTCTCAGTCAGTCCTCCTCAGCTCTACTGACCAGTTGAAAAAGTCTTAAGAAATGCCAAACATTGGATCTTTCCTCTTACTCTTAGAGCAAGTCCTGCCTTAAGCTAATTCTAAAGATGGAATTTTTCATTCCTTTTTAAATACAATTGTACTAAGTTAATGAAAAGGCAAGGCACAACCACAGATAAACAGGACTATTCAGCTCTTTAACTGGTCTTCAAAATAAGTAAAAGTCAGGCTATGTAATCCTATATAATTTAGTGCTCGAGTAAAAAGAGTAACCTTCCATTTTTATATTTTACTTGAGAATTAAAAACAAAAATTCCCAATTGATTTTTTTTGTTGCATGTTAAAGTCATGTATTTTCTTTTGGTGTCTATTGCTCTCTGAAAAGACATGCCAAACTGTATAATGGGATGCTTAACTGACATACTTACTTCCGTAATAGACTTGACAAAGCGGATTCCATCATTAGCTCCTTTGACTTTTGCCAGACAGTCGCAGAAATAATCCCAGTAGTCTTTTCTGTTCCCCAGCAATGTGTTTTTTTCTTTCAGGTCAAACTTAAAACACAGAAAATAAAAAACAGTGAGCAAAACTTAAATATAAATATGCTTATATATAGCTACTTGGAATTCTGTTCCTCTTCCAGAAACATGTGGTTTCGTGACTCCTCTTAGTTTTAGACAATGTATTCACAAAGGAAAGAGACTGTACTGCACTGATGCAATCCAGCAGTCACAAAAGCCACTTTACAGACAGTAGCAGATAATAATGTTCTGGATCTAGTTAAGATACAGACATCCATTCAAAACTGCTGAAACAAAGATTTGCAACACATTCAGCAGCTGTTCAAGAGCAACGATCAGTTGCTGAGAGACCTGCAATCAAGTGTGGCAACAGCGCCACGTACATACCAGAGAACTCTGCTCGAGCTAAATCACGTTCAGAGCAGCAATGCAGCGAGGCTATGGACTGCAGCTTGGACCATTAAAATCCCAAAGGATTCTTAAGCTGCTGCTGAAGCCTCTGCAACCTAATTAAATCTCCCTTGCCTAGATTAAGGCTAGATTACCATGTCTTCATTGCAATCAGTGACAGGATTACAGTACGTGTAGACATAGACATAAGACTGGATTTAAGTTTGCCCAGCAGTGTACCCTTTGATTTAAATTTTGAAGATGGCAAAAAAGCAGCATTCCAGATTAAAAAAAAAATAAAAAATCAGCCCTTTGCATTAAACTTTCCACACAATAAAAATTAATTTCCAAAGTGAAAAAGCAAAAAACCTCTAAATTACTCACACTGCTATATTTGCACCATGAAAAGCTTAGCAGTATTTATTTTCCATTAAAATGTTGTCAAGATCTCATTACCACAATTTTACTCAGATAATTCAGCAGGACGTATCTCTCAAATCAAGCTCAGATTTTTCAGATCAATAAAAAAATGCTTTCTGTTCTTCAAACTGCCAGCACTGCCTTTTGATTACATTTTTTTTTACTTTCACTTGAAATAAGTACAATAAGCAGCACACACTTCAGTTCACTTACGGGGGGGGCAAAAAAGAGACTCAACTGGATATTTATGATTATTTGAGTTAAATCCCACATACTGAAAGTGCAATAAGAGAAAACAAGGACTAGGTTTGGTGATAGATTACAAATTACATGTTAGTTTTACCTGTAGAAGGTACTCAAGTTTGTAGGAGAATTTTTGCAAGTTGACACTGTCATCTGTGATCGGTTCCCCTCCTTCTCTGAATTCTTTACTTAATTCAGTCACAGCATCTTTAAAATGAGACATCAAAAAGGTTAAGTAATGCAAGAGATTTATAGCACTGAATCCATATGCAACTAATTAAATGGGGTTTCTGCCTAGACATTTTGCATGTGTGTTCAATTTCCTTGTCTTAAAAACAGTGAAAAAAGCTTATTGATATGCTTGCCATTTAATATCACCTATAGAAACAACCAGAGCTCAAGTTATGTCAATCTATTACACTGACTACTTCTTCTTAAAAAGAGCAAAAGCTCCTTCTGACACTTCGCAAAAACTGGTAACAGACAACTGCTAAGTGGTTCTTCAGTAGAGGAAAGAGAACTTTTTGCTGTTTCATGTGCACATTAAGGTATTGCCACAGGACAAACAGAATTCTGATTAGAAAGGACAAAGCATGTAATCTGCTAAAGGGGATCAGTAATACGAGAACAGTCATTCAGTCAGCACATTTATCTTCTCCACGCTTTATTCAGGAAGGTTCAGCTGGTGCTGGTTACAAAACACAAACTGGAAAAATAATTTACATAAAAATAAGAATACAGCCTCTCCTTTTGCCCAAAACCTACACCCCCAGAGGATGAGGGAATCTCAAGTCAAAACTGTCTTTCTGGATACCCTAGCCCCCAAAGAGTGTACTTTCCAGCACAAGAAATTACTGATTCTGAGCTTCCTTTCTACTTGGTTTTGCACTTCTTCCAGGTGCCTGAGTGAGCTTTGGCTCCCAGTCCCACTCAATCCCCTTTGCAAATTAAAATCTCTTCCTGTTGGCAGGCACGTAGGTCTTTTCATGTTACGAGAAGATCTAGATTCCCAGCTTTGGTGCATATTGTACCTTATATTTAATAAAACTTTAAAGCAAAAATATCTGGCTGTTGGTACAGGCAGCTGATAAGGACAGAGACAGAGCAGGAATATGGCTATGGACCTGCTGCCAATTTTGCCTGCAATAGTGTTGTGGAAAATGAGGTTGGCTACTGCTAGTGAAGGACAAGTCAGGTGCAGAGAAAGCACGTTTCACTGCAGCAAGAACAATAGATCCAACTTTCCAGTACTTTTCCTCTGGGTCTCCTTTCCCCGTCAGGTTTGGCCTCCTGTTTTTTTCCATTCCCACACTATGGCAACGCCACACCAGCTTCCCATGAAGGGAGGGTCTAAAACTCAGGCCTTCTCTCACACAAGGTCTCGTAACAGCATAGCTCTACTGATGCCAATGAAGTCCTAGCTCACATCGCACACCCTACAAACACTTTTCTTTAATTGTAAAACTTATTTCTAATCTTGCATGTTTACATTTGCAGGATTTACGAATTTAGGATTCTGCAAAATGTACAGCACTTCTCACAAAAAAATCAGTCGCATCACTCTTGAGTGTGTGGCAGATCTTGAACTATGTAGCTACAATCACTGCACAAAAGTGTTGCACAACTGAAAACACTACACCTAATCTCTGTTATCTAAAACATGGAGAATGCAGTTCAACCTACAGAATGAATCTGTCAGCATGGCACTGTACCTTGCAAGTCCCTGATAATCCGCTGCAGTTGGCTTTCGCCACCAGTTGCTGCCATCTTGAAAACTGAAGGTGCTCCCCTTCTGGGCTGTTAACTTTTTCATCCATCTAGATAAAATCAGCAGAGTTCATATTTGTGATGACCACTGAGCTGACGGAGATTATTCTTCTCTGTGACACATGCAATTCTGCAAAAGACAAAAATAAAATTCAAGTCTTTGTCACCTCAAATGAGTAGAAGAGAGGTTCTTTGCCATTTCAGATCCTGCTTAGTAATGAATTCCCGTAAGGCCAACACTTTTCCAGTAACCTCCTTTATAGTTCCTTTAGATTTTACTTTTCATTTGAGTTATTTCTTCAGCTATATCTTTCAAAACTACTGAACAAATCTCAGAGAGAAATTTTCTCTTGCTGGAGTTACAACACAGATTGTCTTACAGCCCAGCTTAGGCTGGCATTTCATGCAATTCATCTTGTAAACCTGTCGTAGGTTCTGATGACGCAGGACTTTCCCTCCTAAAACCCTCGGTCACATCTTCCCTACAGGCTGCAGAGACTTTCCCACTTCAGGGAGACCTTCAAGACACAAACTTGGCACTGGCCAAGAACTCAAAAATTATGCATTTTTGAATCTCTGGCATTGGAGCGTATTTTTAACTCATAGAAGCCACTAAAAGATTGAATACCAGAGACTGGTTTCAGCAGAAGAAACATCTGTCATCCTATCCTCAGAAGCCACTGTTCCCAACACATGTAAGAGGACACCGCTTTATTTTAAGCTCTGTTACAGCATCCCTGGCTGGATAAATGTACCTTGCATCACCTTGCATTACAACAATGACAAGTGAGTTATACCTAGCACTTGTAGAAAATCTTTCATTAATTAAAATTAATTAATTAAAATTAATTGAAAGCCTCAAATACTTTACTGAAACAATCACGCCTGGGAACCCAAACTTTTAAACACTAACCTGAGAACAATTGTTCAAAAAAAGCCACATAGAAACTACACAGGGAACTTACTAAGGATTCTTCTCAGAGGTTCTTCAGAATTCTGCTTGCAATGGTACACCCAAAGTTTCAAGCAAGTGTGACATCCAAAGTGCTGAATCTTTAGGAAATGTGCTGTAACATTTCTGTGCTTTTGTTATCAATCAAGCTTAACTACAATGAAATTAAGTTCCAATTAAAATCCTACAAATTTTTTAAATACATATGTGATTAGGTCAAAGTATTATATTCCCTTACTCATTTCTTTCTTTCACTCCTGAAATAACTAAACTGGCATAGCTGAAGTAGGTGTCTGAATGAATCAAACGGACCATCCTCCTACACTGTGTATTGAGGTATTATTTGGAAATGGTCCTGATGTGATCCCATATTCTTTCTTCTTGAAACAAAGCAAACCTTAACAAAGCCATAGAGACAGAAACAGAGTAAGTATAGCAAAAAGGCTGAAACTAGGCTTACTAGTGTGTTTCTCTTAATACTTGTGCTTTCTTATCTGCTAGTTTCCATTTCTATATTTTGATGGCAGTTGTTACGTTCTGACGTAACTGCCACATAGCCCAGGTGCTGTCAGAGGAAAAGCCTTGGCCTGCAAAATCCCCACCACACTGTGTTGCTTCATGGAGAGAAGGCCAACATAGACATGAACAATATTACATACCCAAGATTCCTATCTTGATTCTACTAAGTGATCACATAAAGTGCCACCCTTCCTGGCAACTTGCTGAGTTTGAGTACCAATACAAAAAAAAGTGAGAATTAAAAAACCCAGTGAGTCAACGTTTCCTTTTCTAAACAAGCACAGTAGTATCAGCCATATCTGTTCAGTTTGGCAACTGTTACGGAAAGAAGTGAGAAGTCCCTGCAAATGTGGGCAGTGAAAAGCCAAAATATGTGCCAAAACCAAATGCTCTCTCTCACACAAAGAGAGAAAAGAGCAAGGGCCAACAAGGGGATCCTGCCCATCCTTCCCAAAGGTTGGAACAAGCTCCAATTTGAGGCTCCAGAGGCACAAAGACTATGCAAGAGACATGCCAGGAAAACAGCAGACAGGCCAAGTGCAAGTACGTACCGAGAGCCTGGAAGAGGCGGCAGTTGGAAATTGAGCCCTAATTTTGCAACAGCCAGTGGGAAGCAGGACTCGGGGCGTCCTGTGGCAGACAGGCGCTGCACGGAATCTGGTCAAGTGCTAATTCCCAGCAGATCGCCCAAGCAGATATTTACTGGGTGAGGACTAAAGCAGTTTAGAATTGCCCCAGCCCCACAATCACTGCATAAGTTAGTGTGCTTGCCCAGAAATCATAGATAAGTGACTGCTGTGTGCACAAAGAGTTCAGTGGCACAGTGCAAGGGAAGGTAGTGTGTTCCCGATGGGCTGTTCCTGTTGTGCCAAAGCAGCCCAAGACATGCATTTTTATTCCTGTCAGAATCTCCTAGGCAGAATGCTTTGAGAAGCTGAACAGAGATCACGCTCAGCTGGAGGCATGTATCTGCACAGCCCGCTCCTCTCCTGTCCTCTCCCAGTCAGCCCTTTCCTCAGCACAGGGAGCAGGGTCTCAAAGCTTCTTCCTTCCTTTCATGAGCTCCCACCCATGAGACATGCATTTACTGTTTTCTTCCTGGAGGTGAAGGAGATCTTTCAACCTGAGCTATTGCACAAGGAGAGTGTGTTGAAACTTTTTCTACTTGCCTTCTCCTCTACAAAATGAGGAGAAAAGTAATCCTCTCCTCTGTGGTCCCCCAGAGGTGTTCTTAGAAAACACAACCTATCCCACAAAAAGGCAAAGAAAGCCAGCAACTTACCTTAACTGTTATCCCAAGGTTTTGAAATAGGAAGAAATTCTGTATACACCTGATCTAGTCCTTCCTGATCACAGAACATTATGCCCAGGATTGTTTACGGCACAATCCTGTTCCTCTGGCACTTCCTATCCTATTATGAATGTCTGTAAATATCTGCTATGTGAGAACACCATGATACATGTCTCAGGCATGAGTGTCCTGCTTTGGGTCAAGAGCTTTTTAGGTGATGCATCATTACCTCTTATGTAATAGCATTTGACTAAGGTCGATGGCATTAACTAGCAAAAAACCGAAGGGTTGCAATGACATCACACCAAGGACCTGGCACAAAGAATGGCAGAGAAGTCAAGACAGGGCATGCCATCGGTCCCTCCTCTGCTGATGTTTGAAGGTGGCTGCTCCCTCTTCTGCTGGTTTAAGTACCAGCGTGGGGGCGACAATCTTCTTTACAGAGGAGGATATCCTGGAGATTAAAGAAAGAGGCAGAAAGGAAACAGCCCACTTACAGGAAGAGGAAAGATTTACCTAAAGGAGAGTGAGACAGATATAAAAGAGTAAAGAAAACTTAATGACTGTAATTAAATTGGTTAGTGGGGAAGCTACACTGACCTACTTTTAATCTGATTTCATTATATTTCTCCTGGTGTTACTGTAGGCATGTCTGCATCTCCAGCAGCTACATTTTTTTGAATTCATCAGTGAATTATGGCCAATCTTAACAGAAGGTAGAGGCCTTCAAAATATTACACTCCTCATCTGCAACCAGAACAGGAAGCTCTGAGGAAGCCCACAAGCACAGTTTCTCTTGGTTGATAAAAAGGTTGGAGTGAGACTTTACTTACAGGCTGATATCAGAGAATCCACTCCCCACCTAACTGCATTTTCAGCACTCACTAAGCATAGAGCTCACACTAAGGACATGGGGTAATTCAGTTAAAAAGTGGATCAGATCTGCAAGACAAATTCATCAAAAAGCAAGGTCATGTTAACATAACTGCTCTGGTCTAGCTGTTCCAATCAAGGGCACTTCATCACATGCCCCCTGCTAGTATCACAAGACCAGTATGCCTGCAATTCTAGACTTGTTCTAACACCCTATATGAAACAAATCAGGCAACTGAGGATACTGAGCCAAATCCTACGTTTATAAGTCACAATGATTTTATATGTGTTATTCCCTTGTGGAATGTGAACATGGTTTGTCCCATAACAGCAGATACCGACTGATAACTGCAAGGCATACTTTTGGAAAGCCTGTGGAAAAACTGGCACACCTGGCCATACAGTTGGCTACAAGACACACTGACAAAAGAACACTGAACGCAAACCTCACAGCAAAGATAAAGGAAGAATTGGAAAAAGGAAGTCTCCACCTCTCAGGACCATAACACCACTAATAAAGTTAAATAATTTCATTGCAGTAATTGTGTGGAATTTACTGCACCAGTGCTGCTGCTACCTGTTCTCATATTGTACCATGCAGGTAGGTAAAGCTGCACATCCATAAAGCTAAAGATCTGTTTGCTGGAAATAAGGGTCTGAGGTGAACTGTAAAAATGACAGCATGACTCTTCTGACGTGTACATACACATGCTTTTCCTGGGCAACTCACTCTTTGTACTTCCAAGTCTGCATATGTGACTGACAAAAACCCATGCCAGACTACATTAAATAGGACAATAAAAACCAAAAGGCCTCAATGTCAGCTGAGGTTTCCATTCGGTGTTTTGAAGCTTAGTTCCATTCCAAGAAGTGAAATTTTCTTGCTAAATTAATATTCGCCCTTTGTTTTCTACATCAACAAACCTTCACATTTCAATTACAAAAATACATTTTTGAAGGAATATTTTTTATTTCTTTTAGTACTTCAAACAGGACACCATGCTGTGAACCTGTGCTGGGTTTCCCACAGGCTCATACACACAAACCTTGTTTTGAAGTGTTTCAGCATATAAAACGTTTCCTAATAAAACACTTCTTGCAGAAAATATGCGTCCAGAAAAAAATTTCACAGAGTACCATAGCATAGCAGAAGAGTAACTAGATGAAATGCATCAAAACATCCACATATTTTGCAAATGCCTTTCAGACAAATAGCATGTTTATATTCAGGGACTCATGACAGGAAAGCCTTTTTGTGGGGAAGCCCTTGTGCCCTAGGGTTATTTGCATTTTACAACATTAAGAGCACAAACCAATGACATTCACAAAATACTGCTTGCACTCCTAACTTGACAGGAAGTCTGACAGCAAAAGAATCAGTAAAATTTTGTATAATCTTAGTGCAAACTTCCCTATTCTATGGACAACTGGCCTGCACTCCCCTCCTCCCACATTTCTTACGTTTGCAAATAGATATTAGATCAAAACTAAGCAAGAGATACAAGGAGACACGTGGCACAACAAGAACTCGATGAGATAAGAGTTAATTTTTAAGCCCAAGCAGGGAAATATCGCAATCCAAACAATTTGTTTATTTAATGCTGCACCTATCAAATTGGACCTCCAAGACCCAATTTAAATCCTGTTAAAGCAGTTAGACTTGATGATCTTTGATGTCTTTTCCAACTTTAATGATTCTATGATTCTATCAAAATGTTACAATGACCTTTCCCAAACAACAGAGATGTGTTAGACCAGGGACACAGCTTCTTGATTTGGAGAATACAGTGCTTTGTTTCTGTTATTCCTCACATCAAAAATTGTTGAACAACATGAACTCAAATGACCGCTTGCCACAAACAACAACACAGGGATGAGCTTATGCATATCTCACAAAGACAACCCTGCCTCAGCCCTGTCTCATGACCAGAGAAGCTGCCTGTTTGAGGAAGTGGTCAGTTCACAAGGAGAAGAGTGCTCTTCTGCTAATAGGAATTGTGTTACTATCGCTCTTAAACTCATCTGCCGTTTCTCCTTAGTACACCCCAGACATTGCCCCATGAAAGAAATAATACACTGTTTACTAACAGCTATGAATTAACTTAACAATAATTCCCCCAGAGACTTGCTTCTCCCCAGCTACTCCCATCCCATGTCACTCTCCCTGGGAAAATGTACCCTTTGTCACCTCAATGCTTATGCAGTGAGTTGAAAACACCGGTTTTATTCAAAAGCAAAATGACTTCTTCCCCTTCCCACTCTCATTCTTCTAAGCTGTTTTCCCCATGTTCCTATGTACTCTCCCTGCCACAACACCTGCTCTTCCTCTCATCCAGCTGTTTAACGCATTCTTCATGCCAGGCACCTAATGCTCAACTGCTGCTTTGAGGAGCACCATACAGATATCTACTGAAATCAAAACATTAGAGGACTTCTAGCTATAAGGGAGCATCGGTCATTCATGGCACTCAACTTGCTCATTGTACAAGCTTGGAGTCTTCCGCATAGCTCATATTTTTCGAGTCTTCAAAGTTGCTCTCTTAAGAAACAGAAGCTGTGTTAACATTCACAGCAGTCTCAGCCTGACTAACATCTTAGCCATTTCTGAGACTCTGGGAGAGTTAAAAGCAGCAATCATTACATCCTAACTCCGAACAGGGGCTCCTTAGCAGGATTTTTTACCTCTGTATCTACCATTCCATATTCTCTCCAAGACAAGGTATCAGAGGCACTTGAAAAGGTTCCCTCCAACTAATGGTTTTGAGAACTTATGTGGGTGGGTGTTGAGACTTGCCCATGTGCAGCACTTCACCTGTCCTCCATCCAGCCAGCGACAGCGGTAGCTCCCTAGGGCAACTCCTTGCCTATATGTAGTTCCCTGTGAACTAGCAACAAGCAACACGGAAAATTACAGGTTTTGGCCATGCACGCGTAAATCAAATAGGAGGTGAGGCAAGCGCATTAAGCGAAAACCATGCTGAGACAACCCAAACTGACAGGCCACTGAGTGAATCATGCTACCCCAGAGCCAACAGCAAAAAAAATATTGTTTTCTTTCCCCTGTAGCAGGAATTATGGAGTATTTCCTCTCTCCCGCTTTTCTCATGGGTTTTCCAGTGAAGGTCACCATTTTTGGAGAAGGGGAAATTTCAGAGCTGCACCATCCAAAGATTTAGAAGCCTTCGGAAGAGAGGCCTGCATGAGACTGCCACCGCTGAGCCGGTCAGGAACCGACAGGCTCACAGATGACACAGACTTGGCGTGAGTCCAGTTATTCAGGGCTATTCTGATCCAACCTGTTCATGTTCAAAACTTAAGTTGGCTTGCAGCAGTAACAAGATCCTTCCTGTGCTCATCCTCCTCCCCAGCAGTAAATTAAATATCATGGTGGACTCACTATGGGGTTCACTGTTTAAAAATACCTTTGCTGAGATCACTATACCATCAGCAATAACAGAATACTGTGGAAAAAACTATTAAATCAAAGAGAAGGGTGTACAAGTCAAAACCCTGTGCAGCAAGTTTCCCAGGAATATTCCAAGCACTGAGACTGAGATGCCTGACATAAAAGTTTCTGCTCCTCTACCAGTGTTACAAACTGTAAAGCCTTCTTCTGAAAATATTTGGGCAAATTATTTAAAATTACTACTGCTACAGAATTTTTGGACAAAAATAGCCACCACTCCCTGGACAAACTGGAATTACTACAGGAAAAGAGGAATCAGACTAGATGCAAGCTGCTAAAAACTTTCCTTGCATTGGCAAAACCAAACAGCAATAAAACTACAGTAATATAAATTTTTAAAAAAGTGCAACATAAATAAATAACAATAATAATATGTAACAATAAAAATACCTACAGCTTTTATAGTTCCCTTCAGTTTAATAATCTCAACAACATCTGAAGAATACTAGAAGGGTTCAGTGTTCATTTGATAAATAGTCAATTATTAATTTTTAAATGTGATAAACTAAGAAAATAAAATACCAATCTGAAAAAAAAACATTTTTCAGCACTACTTTCCTTAAGTCCACTGGATAATTTCTGCAATTTCACACATACTTTTTTCTACATTATGAGTACCTTTCTCTCCTGGGTTGTTCCTTTAGTCCTGATCCCCTGTTGACCAAGCCTTAATAGACTCTGGCCTCTGGGATGTTAGTACGAATTCCTATTTTTTTTTCTGTAACCCTCTAGCAATGGAGAGAGGGACTGCAAATACAACACACCCTCTCACTGTTATCAGATGGGGTACATAAGAGGCTCCTTTATACATGAAAATCAGACTCCATACCTAACTAACTGACTGGCTTTTCAGAAGAATTAGTGAAACCATGTTCACAACAAACACTGACAAATATATACATAATACTACAACAAGTAAGACAAAATAGACTATCACTTGTTTTCTACCGTATTATCTTAGATACAAGTTTTTAACTGCAGTAAAGTCTTATAAATGTGAATGTTTGGAAATACTGTTTGAACATCTGCAACATTAAAAATAAACTCAAGCACTCCCCCGAGGATCACTGGAAGACTTCAGGAAATTGCCTTGCACACAATAGTAACTGGAAAACATAAAACTCACTACTGCAAGGCAGTTTATCTCCTCTGCTGCATGTCCTGCAACATCATATCAGTACCGAAAACAAGTAAAACACCAACAGAAAACATATGACTATGTTGCTGACAAGACAGAGTCCATGTTGTACACTGAAAGTTTAATCCCAGTTTGCCTCTGTGGGTTCATGAAGTCGGAACTGGATAAAATCAAATACCCACTTTCACTGTTTACCATAAAAAAGGGAAGGCCTGGTACTCTTCCCTCTTTGTTTACACTGCAAAAGTAACTCAGTCTTAAATGAGAGGCTGAACCCGGAGCCTGACAAGAACAGCTGACGAATTCCACATGCGAAGCAAACCTTTGGACAGGCAAAAACAAGCAGGAGGCTGAGTGCAATGATCTGGGCAGAAAACACCAGGGCCCTGAGCAACTCCTAAACAGGCAGCTGCAGCAGCAACAAATTCACCACTCTCCAAAACAGAGCACAGCCCCATCCACAGCCCGACTCACCACCGCAGAACCTCTGCCCGAGGAGAATCCAGAGCCCAACGGCGTTGGACAACCATTTCACAAAAGCCTCGCTTTCCTTTTTTTTTTGTTTGTTTTCCTTAGTCGCTCTGGATTACCAGGATCAACATAAGCCGGAGGAGGGCTAGCTGCACACCCAGCATCTGCTCTGGAGACAGACTGAGTGTGCCAGCAAAACTCTCCCTGTCCGCCCGCCACAGATTTGCCGACACAAGAGCCAGCAGGATTAGGGCTGCGGCAAATATTTGCCTGTCAGCGCTTTATAAGGGGTGAGGGCACGGGCACAGGCAGGTATTTGGTTTCTCACAGGGTGACTCTGCTCCTCCTGCCTCTGCACTGACTGGTGGGGACGACCTGGAGGGTCCATTCTGGCTTGGGGAGAAAACAGAGGGCAGTATTTATGTCAGCCTAAAATCATCACTCGCCAGGTGGAAATGATGACACCTAAGGTGACTGAGCCTAGATGCTGGCTGCTCTCCGCTAAGGTTCTGGCCCCAAGGGACAGGGAGATGTGGGGGCTGGGCTGTTGGGGGAGACTGTTGGGATCTGCATTCTCTTCGGGCAGAAGTCCTGTGGTAGCAAGCTGGGCTGCAGAGCGGCTGTGCTGTGTTTTGAAGGCTGGTGAATTTGTTACTGCTGCAGCTGCCCGTGGACTCTGGTGTTTTCTACCAGGGTCATTGCAACCAGCACCCTGCTTGGTTTTGCCTGTCCAAAGGTCTGGTTGGCATATGGAATGGGTCACCTGTAGGTGTCACACTGTGGGTTCAACCTCTGGCTTGAAACCCAGTTACTCTTCAGATGTAAACAAAGAGGGAAGAGTCCCAGGCCTTCCCTTTTTTACGGTAAACAGTGAGAGTGGGTGTGTGTCTTTACCCAGCTCTGACTTCACACACCCATGGAAGGTTTGTGTGTCCCACTACGCAGTCCCCGTCCCTCGGGGCCAGGACCAAGGCAGCCACTGGCTAACATCCAGGCCATTCAGTACCTGTGTGTGCGGAGCTGAGGTTGCCTGTACTCACCCTGCTGTAGGGGCCAAGACAGGCAGGAGTATTGTGTCCAGTTCTGGAATCCGCAGCGTAAGGATATGGAACTGTTAGGAGCGGGTCCAGAGGAGAGCTAGAAAGATGAGAGGGCTGGAGCACCTCTGCTATGACAAACTGAGAGAGTTGGGCTTGTTCAGCCTGGAGAAGGCTCCAGGGAGACCTTAGAGGAGCCTTCCAGTACTTGAAGGGGCTACAGGAAAGCTGGGGAGGCAGTTTTTACAAGGGCAAGTAGCACTAGGACGAGGGGGACCAGCTGTAAACTGGAAGGAGGAAGAGTTAGAAGAAATTCTTCACAATGAGTGTGGTGAGGCACTGGCACAGGTTGCCCAAGGAAGCTGTGGATGCCCCCTCCCTGGAAGTGTTCAAGGCCAGGTGGGATGGGGCCTTGAGCAGCCTGGGCTGCTGGGAGGTGGCCGTGCCCATGGCAGGGGGGTGGAACTGGATGGGCTTTCAGGTCCCTTCCAGCCCAAACTACTCCATGATTCTATGATTCCATGACTCTACGGTCGCCGCCGTTCCAGGGGCTGCAGCTCTGTGTCCCCCGTTTGGGACTCCTCCTCTGCCAGCCCTGCCCGAGTTGCAACAAGTGGCAGCCACCCAAGTTCCTCGCCCCCTCTGCCTGCCCGCCCCTTCCCCGCCGGCCCCGGGAACAGGAGGAAGAGGAAGGGGGCGCGCGTTACCTGCGCGGCTGCTGCCGCCACGTCGCGTAGGGGTAGCCCGGGATGAGGCTCCGGCCCCGATCGCCGCTCCCCGCCGACTACAGCTCCCGTGAGGCCGCTGGCGCTGATCCCCACCCCCGGGGCGGGGCTGGGAGCCATGGCCGTGGAAGACCTGGGGTGGGGTGGGGTGGGGGAGGTTAAGCGGCATGGAGGAAACCAGGAGCGTCCTGGCTTGTATCGAGCATGAGGTGGCCAGCAGGAGCCCAGCGGGGATTGTGCCCTTGTACTCGGTGCTGGTGAGGCTGCACCTCGAATCCTGTGTTCAATTTTGGGCTCCTCACTTCAAAAAAGACATTGAGGTGTTGAACTGCATCCAGAGAAAGGCAACAAAGCTGGTGAAGGGGCTGGAAAACAAGGCTGTGAGGAGCGGCTGAGGGAACTGGGATTGTTTAGCCTGGAGCGAAGGAGGCTGAAAGGAGACCTTATCGCTGTCTACAACTGCCTGAAGGGAGGTTGAAGCTGATACAAGAAGTAACTATTACAAGAAGTGGTGTGTTATGATGTAAGCCAAAGTAGAGTTAGTTTTCTATAGAATTAGTTTTCTAACTTACATAAGTGCCATCTAAGCAACTGTAGTTTTTTGAAAGTGAGACAGACACGGACTGTTCCTCTGATGGTACTTTTTTTTAAAAAAAATTGTGCTGTTCCCAGACGTTACTGTCTTTCCTTGTCTAAGAATGCAAGGTTGGACAGAGCTGGTTCCAAAGCTTCAATTAGCAGAGACTGGGCTGCTGTGAAGTTCGTAGTAAAATTAAAATTAGTCCTTGGAAAGTAATAGAATATGCGTAAGATTTCTGTGAAAAATTGTACACGTGCATGTGAGTGAGAAATATATCCTGTCCCCAGCTGTTGTTGCATTATGCAGGATCGATGGAAATCATTCCCTCATGCATTCAGTGCTGAAATAGAGGACGTTGCATTCTAAAACTCAAAAATGAATCTTGGAGAGTTTATTTGCTGGCATTTTTGGTATCATAGTGAGGTTGGTGTCAGTCTTTTGTCCCAAGTAACAAGCAATAGAACAAGAGGAAATGGCGTCAAGTTGCACATGGTGAGGTTCAGATTAGACATCAGGAAAAATTTCTTCACCAAAAGGTTCATCAGGCACTGGAACTCCCATCAGTCACAGTCCCTGGAGGTATTTAAGAGAGAGGTAGATGAAGTACTCAGGGATATGGTTTAGTAGTGGACAAGTAAGATTGGACTCAATGATCTCAAAGGTCTTTTCCAAAGCAATTATATGATTCTATGAAACAGAGGGGTCTTAAGTGTATTTGCAGGAAAAAAATTGCCTCTTTCGCCTACAGCTGCAGGGTTGGGGCTGTTTCCTCTCCAGGGCGTGTGCTTCTGGTACACTCAAGCCTCTCAAGAAGTGTTATCTTTTCGATATAGTAGAGTCATAGAATCATAGAATGGTTTGTGTTGGAAGTGACCTTAAACGTCATCAAGTTCCCCCCCTGCCATGGACAGGGACACCTCCCACCAGCCCAGGCTGCTCCAGGCCCCATCCAACCTGGCCCTGAACACTTCCAGGGAGGGGGCGTCCACAGCTTCCCCGGGCAACCTGTGCCAGTGCCTCACCACCCTCAGCATGAAGGATTTCTTCCTAATTTCTAATCTAAATCTTCCCCCTTCCAATTTAAAGCCCTTCCCCCTCATCCTATCACTACAAGCCCTTGTAAGAAGTCTCTCCCCAGTACCTTTCAGGTACTGGAAGGCTTCTCTAAGGTCTCCCTGGAGCCTTCTCCAGGCTGAACAACCCCAGCTTTCTCAGCCTGTCCTCATAGCAGAGGAGCTCCAGCCCTCTTACTGTCTTCATAGCCCTCCTCTGGACCTGCTCCATCAGTTCCATATCCTTCTTATGTTGGGGATTCCAGAACTGGTCACATTATTCCAAGTGGGGTCTGTTGCTTTTGGCACAGTTGACTATGAATTTTTAAAAATTTATTTATGTGTTTGTTTATTTCTTTATTTATTTAGGTTTGCACATCAGTTCATCCAGCGTTTTGCATGGAATGTGAAAGCCAAGCTTATTAAATCCAGTACACAGCACATTTCCCTTTTCTGTCCTCGTCAGTTGGCAAAAGAAAAATCCTCTTCCCGCAGCTGAAAGACATAGGTAGGGATTAATAAAGGCCATGTATGGTAATGAAGTGGGAGAAACAGGGTGTGAAACTGGAACAAGAGGCGAGGTGCCAGGAGTTACGTGGATCATGGGGTTCCTAAACTCCCACACTATCTCCCAACTTGAACCAGGTTCCTTCTCAAAGCAAGCTATTTTCACTCTTCCTTTTCAAATTTTAAGCCTTCCATAAAGCCTATGATGCTTTGAAAGGACATCTAGAAGGACATGGATCAGTTAGAGAGAGTCCAGAGCAGGACCATGAAAGTGGTGAAGAGGGCTGGAGCACTTCCATTACGAGGACAGGCTGAGAGATTTGGAGTTGTTCAACCTAGAGAAGAGAAGGCTTCAAGGAGGAGACCTTATAGCAGCCTTCCAGTACTTTAAAGGGGCCTACAGGAAAGCTGGGGAGGGACTCAGTCCGTGAGTGCAGTGGTAGGATAAGGGGTAATGGATTTAAGCTGAAAGGGGAGAGATTTAGATTAGATATTAGGAAGATAATTTTTACTATGAGAGTAGTAAGGCACTGGAACAGGTTGCTCAGAGAAGTCATGGATTCCCTGGAGGTGTTCAAGACCAGGCTGGATGAGGCTTTGAGCAACCTGATCCAGTGGAAGGTGTCCCTGCTTTGGCAGTGGTATTGGAACTAGATGATCTTTAAGGTCCCTTCCAACCCAAACCATTCTATGATTCTATGATTTCTTTCACATCATCTAAAATAGGTGACACTGGTTTTGTTTTTTGAAATTTACCTGAGAACTAAGTCCCTTTGCTTTTTTCCACATTACTTTGATAAATAAATGATTTTAAATAAAACTTGTGACCGAATGATTTGTCATCAGTTCTTGCCACAATTCTTGTCACTGCATTAGTGTCATAAACTTCAGTGTAGGCAACCATGAGATCAAAGCTTTGTATTTTCAAGACTGAGGAAATGCTGATATGTCTCCATCATCATCATTTTTTGATCCTCAGGTTAAGGATGACTAAATGGCCTTAAGTTTTGGTGAATAATCTTCATCATGGTTTGAATAGCTTGAAAGCATTTTAATATCCTCAGAAGTACTGGTTATAGGGCATATTGTGGGCATATGACTCGTGAAACACAATGGGATGTCTTACATAGTTTAGAAGCAGCCTTCAGGCTGACTTCTCTTGGCACACTTCACTGCATCATGCAGTACAGGGCCAGGTGCATTTGCTTCAAACAAGCATTTCTTTTCTATTGATCTGTAGACTACTGGGTGTCTTCCAAGAATAGCCTCAGAGTCATCAGTTGCAAATAATGATGAATCAAATCCAGGTAATTTCACTGTGATGAAAGTTTTTAATATATTTTCTAAAAGTCTTTCTACAGTTTTGCTTTTCACTCAAAAATAATCAAGTAGAATGAATTGTTCGTCCTTTTAATTGTATAAAGACAAGCTACTTTCAGCAATATTTAATTATTGACATTAGTTATTATTAATTATTGCTGTTATTTTTGCGTGTGCTACTTTTTTTTTCTTTTTTTTTTTTCTTTTAATTTTTTAAAGAGCCAGTTTATATTATTTAATAACTAGGGAGTGGTTTGCTTCCACTAGGCACTTGAGGTATTTCGTGAGAGTAGTGAGCTCCCAGTTTCCTCGGTCACCCTCAATGGATTAACATACCATTGTAGCTAGGCTGAACAACAGCCTGCTGTTCATCATCCGAGACTTTCTGTGACTGTGGGGAGAAAGCTTTGGAAGCACTTTTTGCATTTGTTTTCATTCTGTTTTGAATAGGTGGACAAATAATTGTCAGTACGTGTAAAGCTTGAAGCAGGCACCATAAAAAGAACCGGCAAAGCTCTGGAAAACCTCTAGAAGCAAATCTGGCATTTTAGACAAGGTGGCTGAGGGTCTTAGAAGAATGTTCTGCCAATACCAGGTCAGCTTCTGAGACTGACTTTCACCTGAAGACATCAGGGTTAGGAGCTATCAATCACTGCTCAGAACTGGCTGCATTTCATTCCTGTGTGGAAAAAGTAGGTACAAAGATTTTGACCTGGGTCAGAGCTGTTTCAACTGAACCAACAATGATATGGGAGAGCCAGGACACGGACTCTGAGCTGTGCAGTTTAAATGAACCAGAGTCTTTTGTGTACATACAGATCTTTGGCACATGGCTAAAAAGAGTACTAAGGCTTAGGAGCTCAAGGGCTAGTTAAGATGGCTGGAAGGATATCACCACGAAGAAACAGAACTTGACCTCAGAAAGCAGCATTGTTTGCAGGAATGAAACAAAATAAAAAATATTTTGGATTTGATATCTCAGGAGTTCCTGAATATGCAGACTACTCCACTCCCTGTGCTTTTCTCCGTCATTCTCTTTTCTTTGCTTCATTCCAGCCAAGATCTTCAGTCGTAACACTGTTCTGCAGCTTTGAAACTGAAGATAAAGATACATTTACAGAGCCTAAAACTTCTATCTGATAATGCCCTTGCAAAGGCTGACTTCCTTTCAGACTTCTTTCTTGTAAATGGTACCTGCTGAACCTTTGCATAAAATCATAGTGATTCCATATGTGGCAGGAATTTCTGATTTACGTCTCCATGAATTAATCTTTCCAGGGACTGTATTTCTTGCATTATCTATACATATATACAAAAGCAAAACAAGACCTTTTTAAGGTAATGCCATTTTTTTAATGGGCATAATTTCAACTAGGAATCACTTCCATGGCATGTCCATACACTGCACAGGTCAGTGAAGGCCTTGGACATCAAACCTTAACTTTTCACTTTTATGAGTTTTGTGTTCAGTTCTCTTAGACGACTGCATCCTTTGGCTGAATTGTGCTCTAAAATGATATTTTAGCAACTTTTACTTTGTTTAATGTTTCTCCAGCTACAAATTATGAAAATCATGGTGTGGTTTAGATTTGAAGGGACCTCTGCAGGTCTCTCCTCTAAACCACTGCTCAAATCAGGTCCAACCAGATGAGCTTGCTCAAGGTCCAGTTGACTCTTGAACCACCTCTCTGAGTCCTTGTTCCAGTATTTGACTACCCTTGTAAAAAATCAAATACTTACGCCTAATTGAAATATCCCATGTTCCAGTTTGTGTTCATTGTTGTGCACTTCCAAGAAGAGTCTGTCTCCATCTTCTCTTTGTCCTCCAGTCAGATAGTTGCAGGTCCAGCCTGCTCTCTCCTGAGCCTTCTCTTCCTAAGGCCATGTGAACCCAACTCCCTCAGCTTCTCCTCATCCATCATGTTCTCCAGCTCCTGATTGGCTTGAAGACCTCTGGTGTGTTTCCTCCAGCATGTCCATGACTTCTGTACACTGGGGAGCTCAAAGCAAGACACCTACTTCAGATACAGCCTCTCAAGTGCCAGACAGTGGGAAAGGATCACTTTTCTGGACACGCTGGCTGCACTCCTGTTAATACAGCCCAGGATGTGGTCAGCCTCCTTTGCTGTGAGTGTGCTGGCTGGCTTATGGCTTATGTTCAGAGACCCTCAGATACTTTTCTGCAGAGCTCATTCCCAGGCAGCTGCCTCTTCCAGTCTCTGTAGTTATTCTATCCCAGGCACAAGGCTTTGCAAATAAAGTGAAAAGTTAATAATCATTGTTTTTGCAGTCCACTAATTGTTTTCTGTTCTCTAAGCATTCACGAGTGTAACGCTCTTACATGAAGGAGGTGAGATTCAGAGAGAGACTGGTGAAAGCGGTCCCTGGCAATAGGTGATGGCTGTGAGATGGCTTCAGTGTTCTTCATATTTTAAATGTGAATAGGGTTTCTTATGTGAATAAATGGGCTAGAAGCTCACTTTCAATGTTCAGTACGCTTAGGATCAAGTGAGTTCATCTCAAGAACCACTCTGTGCTGGTGAGTAGAGTACTGTTATGTTTATTTCTCCTTTATGATGTGCAACTGATCTTCATAGGTCATCTTTACTGGTACCCCTTACTGTCTGTTCTCATTTTGACATACAGTTAACTCTCACATCATTTTCTTCTCTTATTTGTACTTGATTTAGTATTGCTTCCAGAAGATCATGTAGGCAGCTCATCAGTACAGCAAATATCAAGTGAACTTTACTCCAGTTAACACAGGGCCTTCCTATTTAAACAATGGATGAGCAAGAGCATTTTAAACCACTGACTAACCATAAGGAGGAGGTAAAATAGAATTTTATTTATGACTTTAATAACAGCAGTGGTATTTTCAAAATATTAAGTTATAAATGGTGGTATATGCTCCCGATGAAAATGCTTCTGGCAATAAGCAGTGCATGCTGTGCTTTTCCAATGCATTGCACCTAATTACGAGTCTGATTCTTGCTCTGATTATGATCAGAAGCAAAAGTATTATTGATTTTAGTGTGAACAGGATGCTCTGTTAAATGTGTGGATTTTAATTTTGTTTGTTTTATTTAAGACAGTTTGCATTATTGGTGGAAAGCATTAAATTGGCTACCTGCCTTACCCCTTATCAGTGAGGATCTTCTCTACTTGGCAGAAGAACTGATACAGACTCCCGTGGCTGCACAGAAGGTGGGAGCTCTGACAGCCTGTGGCAGTGGTGCTCAGTTTTGTGTTGACCTGATGAAAAGACAGGTAGGGAGAGGGACCCAATCCAGCCAGATTGTTTGTGAGAGAAGCCATTCTCACATTCCCACTGAGTGGAACTTAATATGGACTTAGAGCAGCAAGAACACGTCCACTTAAGTGTAACTTGCAATTAAGTTTAGAGGTGCCATCCTGTGTAAAGGCACTGCACAACAGCTGTGGTTCTGTGACCACGCAATCTGACATGGCTCCCCTCCCCCAAACAGGCTGTGGTTTCCAAAAGCAATTGATTTCTTTTTTCATTTTATGCACTTCTTTCTCTCAGTTCTGTATTTGCTCAGACTACGTAATAGGTGAGTGAGTGAGTGAAATTAAAGGTTCAAAGTCCCCTGAGCATTATGTTTTAGCCAGAGCAGTCTGTATTTCTAAGCATCTGGAGCTCCCAGAAGGAAAGAGACACACAGGCTGCCCATCTCCAGACTTGTACTGGGCACATCTTGTGGCTTTAGTCTTAATAAATTGTGGAAGGTACACCAACATGTTTCCTCCTGACAATGAATATAGCTCCTAGTGCCTTACAGATCTCTGTACCTAGCAACAGAGGGTTAGGGTTAGCACTACCCACAGCAGAGGAGAATTGCTTTAGGACTACTTAAGTAGACTAAATATTTAGTCATCTGTAGGACTGGGCAGTATGCGTATGATAGTGCTGAGGGCATTGCCCAATTTCATTTCAAGGTGTTACCTATTGTCTCTAAAGGCCATGGTGGTCAGGGAAAGTCCTGTATGATTTGATGAAGGCAAAGGTCAGGCCCATCTTCGAAAAGGACAAGAAGGACCGTCAGATGGGCTGGTCAGTGTCACCCCTGTGCCCTGGAAGATGGTGAATGAAATCCTCCTGGAAGCCATTACCAGATGAATATGGGACAAAAATATTTGGGAACAGCCAGCACAGATTTACCAAGAAAAAGTAGTGCCTGGCCAATTCAGTTGTTTTCTGCAATGAAATAACTGGCTCTGAAGATGAGGTGTCATTCACCTTGGCTTCTGCAATGCTCTTGACAAAGTCCACAGTATCCTTGTAGCCAGACTGACATATAGACTAAATGGGTGGACTACAAAGTGGATGAAAAACTGGCTTGACAATCAGACTCAAAGGGTAGTGGCCAATTGTTTGAAGTCTTAATGAGTGTCTCATTTTGAGCAGCATGCTTTGATGGTCAATACTGAAGCTGATACTGTTTAACTTCTTCGTTAACAACCTGGATGATGGGACAGGGTGCAAGCCTTCAGCAAGTTCATGGATGAAACCAAATGAGAGGAGCAGCTGGTGCACACTGAGTGGTAGGGCTGCCATGCAAGGAGATATGAGCAAGCTTGAAGAATGAGCTGGCAGGAGCCCTGGAAGTTCAACAACGGCAAGTGCGAAGTCCTGCTCCTGGAATGGCCTAATACCTGCAAGAGCATGGGCTGGGGGCCACCTGGCTAGAGGTCAGCTTTGCTGGGAAAGATCTGGAGCTCTGATTGAACACAACTCAGTCGTGCCCTCGCAGCAGTGAAGACCTGTGTATGGGCCTGCATTGCCTTCAGGTTGAGGTAAACCTTTATTTCCTTCTACCTGATGTTCAAGTGGTTATGTCTGCAGTAGCATATCAGTTTTAGGCCCCCTAGTACAAAACAGAGATTGACTGACTGGAGTAAGCCTGATGGAGAATCACCAAGATGGTTAGGGAGTTGGAGCATATGACATATGAGGAGACTGGATTGGCGAAAAACAAAAAGGCTTAGGGGAGATCTTATAGCTCCTTTCCATTATGTAATGCAAGGACATAGAAAAGGCAAGGAAGAAGCAACATCATCAGGTTGCAACAAAGAAATTTTGCTCATGTAGAAGGAAAAAAGTGCACAATGAGAGTTGTTAAGCATTGTGACAGGGACCTAGATGGGTTATGCAGTCTCTATTCTTGGAGATTTTCAGAGTTTGACCAAACAAGCCCCAGAGCAGCCTTGTCGAACTGGGAAGACAGAACTCCTGTGGTGTGGGCAGCATGGGGGAGTGGGTGACCTCCAGAAGTCTCTTCCAAACTAAACTAATCCATGAAAATTCACAACCACTTCTTCAATGGAAAATACCTTAACTTTAATAGGTGGTTATCATAGGTGGAGAAAAATAGAAACAGTGTAATATTCAATTGAATTTCTGAATGTTTATTAGTAACACTTCATTATATCAGAAGGGGAAGTCTCAGTGTGCTGAGTTACTTCGGTTATGGTAGGCAGCCGGACACTTGAGTAACATTAAGCGTTCACTTTACATATTCAAATATACTGTAACAAAAAATGTTCAAGCTACAAGCAGATTTAAATAACGTTAAAAACTGGGCAGAACAGGATCATTTCAGTCTCTCATTCTTCTGTTATACTTCTTGACTTTTTTAGGTAAATGTAAAATGTACTGACAGTAAAGATTTCAGGGTAATGTAGCTCTAGGACAGTGATTTGAATGACAGTTTGTTGAAATTATGTAGTGTCCCAAGACCTTCTTTTACTCATTATCACAGCATTTTCCTCTTGCAGAGCTTTTCTGGTTCTGGGGAAGTGGTCCTGGCTTGCCAGAAAATAAGAAAAATTTGGACTCTATTGTTCTTCAGTAGGTTGTGTCTTCATAATTGGCAGCATTGAGTCCCCAGTCCAAAGTCTCTTGAAGTGCATAGAAGCAACCACTTTAATTTCAAATGTCTCTTATCAGGAAACAAGAACCAAAGGCTGGTCTCTACCACAATCAGGCAAATGACACTTTCTACCTTTTCATGATTTGTCTGAATAAAAGTAAGTTCCCCAGTGGGAACCTTTCCCCAGTAACCTTTGTAATTTTTAAAGTTTTGGGTCATAACTTGTAATAATGGGATACCCGGACTGAAGATATGATCAGTTTGTTCTGGCAGCTGAACTGAAGCACAAACTAGAAACAAGCCCAAGGAAGACTATTTGGATATGTGTCATATTTATTTTCCCCATTCTTGTGCTTTTCCTGAGCTATTTTTGCTTCAGCAGTTGGATATTATCCTATGGGCATGTCTAAGTTTCTGCTTTTTATAAACTATACAGTAGCTGAGAGGAATCTGTTGTCTGCTCCAGATGATCTTTAGAGATCCAGTGAAATAGTGTGGAAACAACACCGTCATTTTATGATGGATGCCCAAAAAGCTGAACTGTTTCTTAGAACGACTGCCAAACCATTTCTTGGTGCCACTGCAAAGCTACCTTGGCTTTCTATACAAATACTAGGAAATAAAATATTCTGATTTCCAGAAGCTTTGTCATTCAGCTACACTGGAGTACGCACTATTACACTGCCTGAGGGAACAAAAAAAACCACCAAGCTAACATAAAGAAGAATATCAGTTTCCTTGAGAAAATTACCACAAGGCTTGATTTGTGTAAGCAGAATGTGTATGGTTTTGTTGCAAAAATGTGTGCTGTTGAACTGAATTCCCTCAACTTGCTTTTAGTTGGGAAATCATGTCTTAACGGTCATGTAAAAACACTCCTGCACTTAACACAACTTGCTCTTTTAACAACATTTCCAAAGCTAGGTTCATGCAAATATTTGTGCTTTATTTCCCCCCTGCCCATAGAGATGAGATACATGCATGAAACGAAAGACTTGCGTGAAGCCAGGCAGCTGGTTAGACCAGATGTTTGCACACCTCAGAGATATAAGCATATCTGGTATTTAAACAGAGGTGAAGCATGATAAAAACAAACACATGGCTGGCTTTGATGATCAGAGATTTAAGCAGAGCTTTAAACATCTCTGTGAAGCAGTTTTTTGAAAGTTGTGAAGCACAAAGCATTGAAGTATATAGGCTAAAACCTGCTGCTCTGGGTTCCTAAAAAATAAAAAAGGCCAAACATTACTTTTACAAAGAAAGCAAGCCCTTTCTATCCTGCTATTGAAAAAGCTGTTTGTTCTCACACTATAACATTTTTACAAAGTTTAATTCTTCTCAGCACCATGGCAAAGGAATAAAAGAAGGGAAAGAACATTTAGAGGCAAATATGCTCCTGTGCTGCTCAGGAGATGAGCTGCTGGTCCACTGCAACCACTCTGGATATCCATTCAGAGACTGGAAGGTGCCTGCAGCAGGAGCAGTAACAGGAGGACAATTCCTAGGGAAGTATCTGCTTGACAGATATCAGCTTGTATTCCTTCTAGGGCTCTCCCAAAATTTCCATTTCAGACCCAAAAGACTACTTTCACACTAAGCTAATTTTGTATATATTTATCTACCAACCGATAAGAGAGCAATTGCACTGAAAACTTCAGAGACTCTGAGGTCTTGTAGCTATTGTCAGGCCAGTTAATTGTGAGAAGCCCCAAAACCGGCAAACAGTGAGCACTAATAAACACTGTAAACTATTAAAAGCCGCAGAAATACATATGTGCCCATTGCTATATACAATCTGAGTATCTGAAGTCAGTCAAGAGAGCAAAATGCAACCCCATTTATGTTAAAGTCTGATATTTTAGCTCCCAAAGGAAAAAGCAAATTTTTTTTCTTTTAAAGAGAAACTATAAATGAGAGGAAATGCATCTCACTGCACAAAAATTAATAAAGATAAGACTTATGAATGAATTAATTAATGACTTATGAATGAATTAATTTCTCAGCATTCTCAGCTCTCCATCCCACTGCAAATACATTTTTTTATCACTTTGCATACACAACGAGATTGTCAAGAGTAAATCTGTGTGTCTTTCTCAGTTCAGTGCCTCTAAGAATTAGAGATTATCTATGGCTTTTGAAATCTGAAAGTTCATCCAGGACTAGTGCTAATAGATAGGTCTCACTTCAGTAGATGGACGCACCTTCATAGTGGAATCTGCCTTCAGAGCAGATTCTGGGGCTGGAGACTTGACCATTGCCACAAGGTAGATACTGACTGCGTAAACGTAACAAATGCCTCTTGAACTTGACTCCAACAAATACATAGAGGACAGGGTTGAGGCAGCAGTGGGAGAAAGCAATTTTACGGCTGATGTGAAAGGCGAGGTTGGAGTCTTTTTCATACTGACATGTAGGTGGTGGAAAAGTAGTCAGAAAGCTGAGGATGTTGTAGGGTGCCCAGCTCAAGAAAAAAGCCACCACAATAATGAGGATGAGTTTCACAGTTCTGTGCTTTCTGTGAGATCTTGCTCCAAGCAGGATTATCAGTATCTTGAAGTAACAGAATACAATAACCCCAAAGGAAAGCAGGAAGAGTATATTTCTTTGATAAATGTCCACCTTTTTCCATTTCCAGTCGGCATAATCACAGGTCTTGTCCCCTTCCAAATGTTCTTGCACTTTGGTGTGAATTATCTCAGGAACCACAATTAATATGCTACCAGTCCAAACAACGAAGCTCACCAGAAAACCACAGCACTGCGTCTGGGATCTCAAAGTTGAAAGAGGGTTCACTACAGACAAGTACCGCAGGATAGTCATGAGAGTCAAAAAGAAAACACCGCTGTAGTAGCCAATAGAGAAAACAGCATTCACAGCTTTGCAAAGGAACTCACCAAAAATCCACCCAAAGGACTGGTCCACTGCCCAGAAAGGCAGCATGCAGGAGAAGACTAAATCAGAAACACAGAGATTCATGATGAAGATGTTCGTTAAAGATGTAAGGTTCTCATATTTGAATAGGATCCATAACACTAGAGTGTTTCCTAGCAGGCTCAGCAAAAATGCCAGAGTGTAGAGGACAGTAGTGAGATGGGTATAAAATACGAAATAGTCACCCATTTCACAGACATTGCTTTCATTATAGGGGTATTCATATGAGTAATTATCATCTGAATCATAATATTCTTCATCCATTTGTCTGTGCAGATCTTCAGCTGTTCTCCAGCAGCTACTTCAAATAAATGCGACGATCAAACCAAATTTTTTGTGAAAATCAGCCCAATTACTAAACTCCCGCTATGGAAGCTTCTGTTTTAAGAGACAGAAAGAAGCAGTGAAACTACCTTATTTATCCTGGGTTTGGGAGAGAAAGGAGTCATTTCCTTTTATGACTAGAGCACTAACAGGTAGATGCTTAAGATATACTGTCAGAGCAATGTCAAGATCTTAAACACTTAAGAAACCAGAAACTAAGATGTTTCTAAACCAGTATGGTTGGTGATAACATCTGTTATTAAGTATCTACTACATGAAGGTTGAGGTTGCGTTGTTTTTTAACTTATGTATCTCAGGTGCCAAGACTTTCAAATCTACAGCTATTTTTTAAGTTTTCTGGAATGGTGTCAGCACTTCACTTTACATATGAATCTTTGTCACCAAGGTTCAGACCTGAATAAACTTAAAAAGCTAAGCAGTACCAGTATCAAAAAATGTAAGCTCTAAGAATGAGGAAAGCCACATTTCTTAAAAAATTTTTGTCTTCAGGTTAGTTGATATCTAAGTCTCCAAGCTGTGGTGAAGCACCCCCATATTTGGCTCTGTGCATCTCAGTGGCCTGCTGGTCCTCAGGAGAGTAGCTCACATTAAACAAACCTGCTGCTTGTGTGGAATTTAATTTAATCCCCCATAGTTGGTTGGTTGAAATTAGCCAACAGTGTTGGAAGTAACTTGGACTTGGAGGATGACATACAACTAGATGAACATACATAGTCACAGTAGCCTCATTTCTTTATGAAATTAAGCTAAAAATATAGGTGTAGAAAAGTCAGTAATGGCTCCAAACAATGGTTCAATGTTTAAAATAACATCAACTTGTATGAAGGTTTACCTGTGGCATCGTGTCTGAATCCTGATTTGACTGAAGCCACTGAGAAACCTGCCGCTGGTTTCTTTGGAAGTACAGTTGCAAGAAAGAAACTCCATGAGTCAGGTCAGAATTGTGCTGGTGACATTTTCCTTTTTGGATTAGTGAAGGCAGAATCTGCCTGCTACAGCCAGGAAAAGATGCGCTGCCTATGGAGGACAGAAGGGTTATGTCTGCATTGGGAAAGCATGCCAGGGAGCACTGCTGGCTTGCCAGCATTTAATGCCATCCATGGGAATAGGTGGTTGAGGTCAGTTAGAGCATGGCACAGGCAGCCACAGGCCAGAGGCTGTCTATCCATTGGATTGTGGTGGTTACTGAGTTTTGGAAGCAAGAGATGTGTGGGTTTCAGTACTGTGACTGCAAGTGGCCCTGGCACATTTATAGCCAGTCTTAACTGCATAGTGTGCTTGTGGCCCTCAGTCTGTACCATGCTGCCACCTTCAGGCATGCAGGACAAGTCCCTGCCGAGGCAGTCGTCCTCTTTGGTATTACTGGACACTACAGGTGACAAGCAATGCATGGGTTAGACTGAGCTCTTGACTACCACGGTGTCCCGTTTCAGCTCAGGTTGTAGGTATGACTCCCACACCAGCATCTGTCCTAAGGGAGCAGAGGAGCCTCTTCGCAAAGAGTAAAGTTTCTCCATGGATGATATAAGAGTGCTGACCACCGTCTTCACCGCTTATGCTCTCCACCCGTGCTGGAAGCCCAGGACCAGCAAGCTCCCAGGTAGGACTGCTCACCCTGTCACCAGGAGCTACACAGCCAGCAGAGCTGCTGCTGGGCTGCTCCTCATCTCTTCTGCGATTGCTGCTGGCCCCTGACACAGGGACCTTCCCACAAAGACCTCAGCCCCCATCACTGCAACTGCCTGGAAATTATTCTGACCTGCACATACCCTGTCCATTGTCATCCCACGTTATTCTGTTCTTCATGCTCCTGTTGAAGGGCAGGCAGTGGTTAGAGACCCAGGTAACCACTGCAGAGCACTGTTCACCCTCCTGCTCGCTGTCAGAAGCTGAGCAACGCTTGCAAGGCAGAAAGTGTCATTTTGCAAAGATGTTTCGAGATCATATCAGATAATGGTTAAGTGCTAAATTAAAGAAGGATATGAACTCTTCTATTTTCTTCACAGGCGAGGTGATCAGAGGTGGTAAATTGTTTCTACAGTCCAAATAGTCTCTGTTTTCCTGTGTCCATCTTCTCTTAAAGCACTGATGCTGAGTGTGCAGGCACTCAAGTCACATAAACATATAGCTAGGACTGGAAACCCTGAAGGAACTCCTGCTGTTTCCATCCAAATCTCTGTGTGCCTTGGTATATTACCCATCTGACTGAAATGGCTCTATCTTGCACTCTGGAAGGAGCAAGAGAAATGGTCGCATGGGTCCAGGTGTCCTCCCTATGATTTTGTGTTCAGCGTGTACAGAGAAAGTTGAAAAATACTTCTGTGAAGTAGCTTGTTCTTGGTTGCTTCTTCATGCTGCAAAGTTTCCTCTTGGCTAATGCCCCAGTTCACAAAACAAGTTCACTTGTCTCTCCTGGATTTCCCGTGTCACTGCCAAAGCCATACATCTGGACAATGGGCATTTGAGCAGTCAGAAAAAGACACTCTGGCAGCAGACAGACAAACTTGAAGGCCACTGATGTGCCTGTGCAAAGCTACACAGCGAGGTGTAGTCCCTAACGCCAAGAGCTCATCACCTTGGCATCTAGGGAGCCTGGAGGAGGTTGAGGTGCACCGCAGCATCCACCAACACATTAAGCTCCTTGGTCTCCAGGCATCCACTGACTCTCAGGTGCCTTGTCCTCATCAGGTTGCATTGTCTCTCCAGCTTGCTCTTGGAGAGATTGTAATGCCTCCAATTACCTCAGCTGTTGCTCTTCCTCCCTTAGCCATTGAACATTTCCCAGGATGACGTCCTGAGCTTTCCACCTCACCTCCTGTCTGCTAAGGAATCTGAAATTGTGCAATCCGTCTCCTTCTCTCCTGTTTGCTGCAGGGTCAGGTGCTTCAGGTGTTGCACCGCTTTTGTTCACATTGACTGCAGGTTGCCTGTTGTGCTCCCAGTAGAGGTGAGATCTTGATGGAGGATCTTAATGCTTACCTGCAGAGGTGACTCACCATTTCCAGGGTAAACTTAGCTTTACCCTGCATGATCCATTATAACCAATCTATACAATGCAGCATGCTATGCTGTATCACCCGGTGCAGGCCCCATGTACTTGCAGATGGAGGCTCCTGGCTACAAAGCACCAGACCTCTTAGGTGGCTGATCAGGACCAACTATGTGCTTTGATATTACATTTGTACCATCTGGGAAGCTCTCCATCAGGTCAGTGGTGGTAATGAGCACCTTGCAGGAACCTAAGGCACTTGGATCTTTTCTTCCTTGCTTCAGGTTTGGTAAAAACCTCTTGGGATCAAAATCTGTATCTCTGCTTTCTTGAATTTTATCTCCCCTCTTTCTACCCTATAAATAAACGCTGTGCATGGATTTCAGTTAAGACATACGCGAAGGGAATTAAAAAATTGTTGTGATTGAATCAACAGACTAAGAACAGGTTAGCGTCACACATGGAATGCAAATCATGCAACTGTTTTCAGTATATATATAACAGTACAAGTGAGAGCAGAAGTTGGCTAAAAGATAGAAGTTATCTTAATTTCGGTTGTCAGGACAAATAGGAACAGAGGCAAAACACATCCTATAATTTAAAGTCACCTCTCTCCTTGTGAAGAGCACTCAGCAAGACAGTCAACATTTATTTCACTCTTGGTCAGGAACAACTGCTTTTCCAGAAGCTGTATTATTCTAGCAGTGCTGTTCATTGCCTCAGAGCATCATGGAAAAAAGGATTTTAGTACAGAAATGGGAAAGTGCAATTTTTAGCAGCATCTAATTCAATTTTAATTTCTCTGAAAATTCAGCTAGACTTCCTCTGTCAGCTGGGGATACATATTGTTTATGTATCTGGGAAGAGTAGTCTACTCCCTTTGTAATCAGTGGATGGAGAGGCAGGCACTGGCAGAGGCTTCGTTGCCCTTCACTGGGTGTTATAGCAGCCACCTCCCAGGCAGAGGCAGCTGAGACAGCTCCTTTAAGAAGTTATCTGGCATTTACAAAGACAAACTGAGGTTAAGCTCATCTTAATTGGAAAGGACCAGTTTCATTAGGTAAGGGCAGGGGTGTCAAACTCACAGCTCCCACCGTTCTCCTGCTCCTGCAGCATAAGGCACGTCACACATGCTGCACACGTGACCAGCGCTCTGGTAGGATCGTAGGAGCAAGGAGCTTGGCGCTGCCATGGGGTAGAAACAAGGTGCCAGGCCAGATAAAACAAGGTGGAGGGCCGGATTTAGCCTGCGGGCTGTGAGTTTGACAGCCCTGGATAAGGGGAATATAGTAAATAGAAGCCCTTTCTCATAAAGCATGCACTAGTGTGGGCTACCTTCAAAGTATTTTTGACTCACTTTACTAAAACTCTTCATAGAGCTGAAAGGCTTCATCGTTTGTTCTCCAGGTTTTCAGGGGAAAAGAAAAATAGCCAGCTGTTTTTGCAGGCTGGTTTGCACTTTAGTTACCCAGGCAGGACACGTTGAGTCAGAAAATAAATTTCTGTTCCCCTAAACAGGAATTTATCTGGTAGCTGCTTCCTTAGCCCATCTCTTGTCCCAATTTGGGATAGAAAGAAAAACATCAATTGTGACTTTTTTTTTGAAGGAAGGGGTTTCGGTTTTTCAGACAAGTTTATGGAGCAGCTTTTTTTATTTAAAGGGACTTAAAACATGTTAAATAATGTTACTCCTAGCCTAACTATGACTGGTGTCAGTCTCAAAGCACGCCCTTGTAGTCACACAAAGCACACGGATAGCAAAGTTCTCAAAGTCATGATCGAGATGTAGACTTGGGCCAATGCACAAATGCACTCTAGACAGTTGATCTGCACTGGCAGATGAAACAACTTTTTGTTTACCTTGGAGGAGTTTTGCATATGGTAGCAAACTCAGGACATGGGTAAAGTGAAAAGTCAGTATGACTTCCTTTGCTCAGTTGAGTTTTGCAAAGCCCCAGGAAGTGCAACTCCTCACAAAAACTATTATCCTATTTTTAAAGCAAAACCTGCTCTGGAGCTGGGGTTGTTTTCTGAGACTGCTGCTTCCACGCATGCCCTAAGGCAGGTACAACACACAGGGTCAGCCCAGCTCCTTGGTGGTCCCCTGTTCCCCCTGAGCTCTGCCTCTTTGCCCTGATCATCAGCCCTGTGATAATCCCAGTCCAGGACTGAAGAAATTTATTAGATTAAGGGTCTGGACCCCACTCCCAAAATTTATGAGTTCAAGTTTACATACTAAGTACCACTACCGTCAAGGCAGGATCAGCTTATGGTATCTACGTAGACACACAGAATTAATGCCTGTGGGACCTGCTGTGCAAAGAACAATATTGTTCAGAAGTGCAGCCACAGCACTGATGAAGCAGGAGGCCTCCCCTTCATCTGAAGTCGCCGTGGGGGTAAAATTAGCAGCCCAGTCAGTTTGTGCAATGAGGAAGAGGTTTTGGTGTTCTTTTCTCTCCCTTTCCAGCTTCTCCTTTCCCAGGAGTTGCAGACATACCCGCTTGGCTTTTTATCACAGTTTTGCTGTTCCAGAGGGGTTTTTTGTGAAAAAAAAAATAAATAATAAAATCTGACATTTGCACTCTACTTTTGAACTGGCTGCTACCTTTACTTCCATCCCAAACCACACTACTGGACAGAAGGAACAGCAGAGAATAAAAATGTCACTGCAGGTCATCCACTGTCAACAGGATGCACTGGCATTTGGTGGGTCCCTCCTGGAGCACCCCAGCAGCCCCATCCTGCCGCATTGCCAGGGTGCTGGGGTGAGGGCATATCATCTGCAGGCTGATGGAACATGATAATGAAAGCAAGACCCCACACCTACTTGCTCAATAGGTTTTATTTACACTAAAGCCGGTCAGAAAGGATGCAGTGCTGGTGACTGGGCAGCAACTGTCCAATGAAGCACTTAGGCAGGAATAACCTTGGTTAAAGAGGCTTACATGGAAGTGGAGGTGACTGTCATCCAGCCTGTGCTTGCCCATAACAGGTTTTGAGCCAGTGTATTTGCAGCTCTGGGTATTCACCATGCTCCCCAAGGACAAGAAGGAGCTATCTAGCCCCTTAACCTAGATGATTGCTTCTTGCCTGTGTTTGCACAGAACTTGGCCATGGTTTTCCTTGTAGCTCATGCAAGGATGGGATGAGCAGCCAAGTGCCCCAGGGGTGGGAAGAAATAGTCCTTCTGGTAATAAATGGCTGGGAGGAAATAGCAAACTGGAGCTTTCTGGGGTTTTCTGAGTGGTGAAATTATTAGTTTGCCTCTACAGTATGGACAAGTGAGTGTAATTTTTGCAAGCAAAGAGATTGCATCAGTCTCTGTGTCTGACACACAATTTTTTTTTCTCTTAATAGTAAGAGAATAGTAACACTTCTAGAAGGCAGCAAACACTAGCGCATTTCTTGCAGGCCAGACAGCAGTGGCATGATGTATCACTTTCCCACCTGCTCCACATAGGATATAAATGCTCCATTATTCAGCCGTGAAAAGAGCATCACTTTGGTTCTTAGTAGCTGGGTTTGTTGACAGTTGAAACCAAGCAAATCCATTTCTTATTTTTATTACTAAAGCAGGATGTATCTGCAGATTTCTGCTGCCAATAAAATGTTGCCACATACACGCACTTTGTCTCTCTATGCGTATATGTAGATGTATCCTCCTGACCATACAGGGTAAGATGGGACTGTCCTTAAGAGAACTCACCATACGCTATGCTGTGTATTTATTTAGCAATATTAAAGCTGTGTAAGAAATCTATTAAGTAAAATGTGCATAAATAAGCTGAGTCTATTCTCTCAAAAACTCTCACAGTCACAAAACAAAGATGATGATCAAGGCAAAAGAGCATATCGCACCTTTGGGAGAAACAATTGCATGCCTTCCCTCCAATGCGTAGCAAAACTCATGTCTCCAAAAACAGTTCATGAACTCATTTTTGTGGTGCAGGGACAACTTGAAGAACAGGGCTGTATTTTTCTATAGAATTCCACTGCTACTCTTGTATTTAAGCTATAAACACAAAGTTTATATTTTTTTCAATAATAAGTTGTATGTCTAAATAATTTGTGTACCACATCTTGTGGGATTTCCAGTGTTTCTTGTGGGATTTCCAGTGTTGCTATCAGGTCCATTGCTGCAGGAATGATGTTCAAATGGGGAGAAACTACACTGAAAGCCACTGGTGTGACCAGCAGGTATGAGGGGGTCCTGCCCCTGTCCTAAAGCAGGTCTCAGAGCAACACACCCACCTATAGCCCTGGTACGTGGCTTGGGGAGGAAAGATGGGGGGCAGCTCAGCATCTGCAGGTGAAAGCAGTGTTTTCTGGAGAGAGGGCTGAGCAGTAGCACTGTAAAGAGCCCAGCTTTGTCGCAGAGGCTGTCCTCCTCCCTGGCAGAGCAGCTCGTCTCCATTTTTAATGACTGTGAAATGGGCACACATGTACCCAGCTGTTTCCGTTGGTGAAGTCATTCTCATGCTGAATTCCAGGACACTTACAAGACTTTAGCCAAAGGGAGAAAGAAGAGAGACAAACATACCCACTGTTTGCACAAAATGAAAGGCTGTGCCTAGCATAAGGAAGCAAACAACGTAACTGTGTATGTCACTGTTGTCTCCTCAGCAATGGAAAAACTTTCTAACCAGTTTGGGTTTGCTTTCCCTTCATCTTATCCCTTATGCTTTGCAGCATAGCAGACAGCGTGAGTTTGCCTTATTCATCCCACTGGTACTTGCTGGCCTCAGTTACCACCTACCCCCACCTTGGGCAGCTGCCTGACACCCAGACCCAGGTGGGTGGCTGTGGTGTGCCCCTGCTACTCCCAATGGATGGCCCTGGCGAGGCTGGGAGCCCTGGCTGCAGAGTCCTCCCAGCACAGAACCTGGTCAGGGGAGCAATGGGGGAGACCTTTCTAGCAGAATATGAAGCATCACTGTATCCCCTTCTCCACTGGCTGTAGGACAACTCCTCTTCTACCAGCCTGAATTGCTAGCAGCTCTCTTGGATGGACACAGTGCAGCTGTTGTGAAGGTTAAGACTGTGCCAGGAGGGAGAAGGTGGCTCACTGTCAGGCAAATCATGGCACGGCATTTGCTTATCATCAGTTTAGCTTTGTTGGCTGCTGTGTCATCCCTGTTTTTCTCAGGGTGGCAGCTGCTCTGTGATCTGATGGCAGTGTGGACAAGGCAACCTTTGTCACAGACCTGTGGACCTGAAGTGTTACCTCTGCCATGAAGGTACAGACTGTCTGAGCTTGCGTTGCTGTGGCTCTGCTGCCTTCTCTGCTGCCAACCTTTACTGAGCTAGTGGGACCCAAAAATCACCGGTGCAGCTGGTAAGGAATGTGATGCTAGAAAACCAGACAAAACAATAAAAGAAGAAAGAGAAACCTCTCTGCCCACTGCTGACCACTCATTTCCTTTGAGTCTTGCAGATTGTATGCAGCAAAAATTTCTCATTGCTCCCAGTGTCCATAGCTTTCTGGAGAGTATCAAAGCCTGGAGACATTCTCCCAGTTAAAAGTGGAGTCAGAGAAAAGAGAGAAATGCCTCTTGGCCAGGAGAGTAACAGCTTTTAAAACAACCTGATTGCAAAGGAGAACGGGAAAGAGGAATAGCCTGAGGCTTAGTCTCACTGATGTTCTAAAGGCATCTCAAATGGTGGTGGGGAAGAGCCCAAGGCTCAGTCAGACCCTGGAAAAACAAAACTTGGGAAAGCAAAGCTTTTCATTGTCAAAATAGTTTTCTACAGAAGAAAGACAGAGCTGGAGGAATTTGTTGAAGGACGTTTCCAGAGCACAGCCGCTATTTCTGTTGGATACACTGATGAGCTAAAGCAAAATAAATCACATCTAATGAAAAAAACCACACCCGTAGTTACATTCTGGGCATTGTTTATTTTAACAATGAGGCAATTAATAGCTTGCACCAGAAAAAATCAACCGCAACCAAAAACACTGTTGTGCTGGTTTAGCAACTACTTCCCCAAACCCCAGCACTTCCTCCTGGTGTGGTACATCTGCTCACAGGCCAGAGGCACAGGCTGGGCAAGGTGCATTTGCAAAAGCTTCGTCTGAATAGGGGAACCCATCTTCTCAAATATTTTCCTTCAGTTCTCAAGAATGACTACAGCATCAATGGCTTCTCGAGTTGATTCTGCAGCGACTGCAGTTCAGGTGACACTGAACTGTGCCCTGTCTGTGCCACCGGGTGAGACCCACTTCCTGGCAGAGAGACTCAGCTCATGATTTCCTCTCAATAGACTTTTTAGAGAAGAAATCCTTTCCCTTGGCTGCCCCTGTGAGCACAGCTGTTCCTTTCAAAGGTCTGGGCTGAAATGCAGCTGCCTGAAACATTCAGCCTGAGCCCAGCAATTCTTAAGACCCTGCTAGACCTGGTTTGCTTTCATGACACCAGATCTTTTTCTCTAGCAGTTTGCTCATTTCCTTATATTGAACATTCACTGTTGTTATCAGAGGCAGCTCAAAGTGCTTTACCTTGGTTCAACCATGGCACTTTGCAGAAGACATCTGCCCATTTCCATCTGCCATGACATGCAGCGTGCGTGCACATATTTCAGTGCCAAAATATGAGCAAGCAGGTGGCCGATGGCAGCAAGACCACTCAGATAAGCTGTTCTTTAGCAAAAAAGTCAGCTGTAGCCCACATTCCACAACAGGAGGTAACATCAGGGACTCTGTGTGCGAAGCATGGGTGAACCGAGACAAATCTTAATATTCCAGTTCCTGAGACATTTCATAACATCTCTGGCCATCTGTCCTTGGAGGAGATCTTGCGGTAAGTGCAGTAAGGGCAGAAAATACTTGATGCAACAATAGTTGGCGTGCTCTTCCTCAAAATTGCTCCCTAGCTCCTAGATTGCACCACATCAGTTCCAAGATAGCTCCAGTCATTCAGTCCATCTGTGCTGTTCAATTCATCTGGCAGAGGCATATTCTTCTTTACTGATATGATGCTCAAGCTATGCTAAACAACCATTGTTGCATGTCTGAAGAAAAATCAAGTTTGTGGTCTGGGAAGTGTGGCCAACTCTTTCCCCCAATTTAAAGGGCTGAAAACTGAAAGGCAAGAATCTGAAGGCAGTAATGCAATTAGGCGCTATTAGCTCAAGTCTCTAGGTTTGCATAAGGACCAAATAATCTAAAAAGCAGTCTTCTTGTATGCTTTACCTTTTCAAATTGTTCCTCAGTTAAAACATTTATACATGTTTGTGGATGATAATGTGGAAGTGAATTCAGGCTCATTATCCATGGATGACATGAAGGATCCACACCGGACATAGGATTAATAAATATGTTTCCATTCTTCAAAGCCAGAACACAATCCCACCTATCCACTCCCTGTCCAACGGAGCAGCTCCATAGTGTCCCAGCCTTAGGGAGCACAAGGCTTTCAGATTTCCCTGCAAAGCTTTAAGACTCAGAGATGAAGCTCTTGGATTTTGCTACATAGCTTAGCTGCCACCCCAAGTGACTATCAGTACCTCCGTACTTGCGTGCACACCTTCAGAAGCCAAACTGGCTGCAGTACAAAGAGCAAACCTTCACCCTCTGCTTCCAGCAGGCACTTGCAAGGCTTCGTGGTGCCCATGGAACTGAGCATGCATTTGCAAAAACACCCAGTGTGCCTGCAGAGGCTGCTACTTTGCTGGGTGTGAGGCAGCCAAGCATGAAGGACGTGCAATGCAAAGCACTTGAGCCTGGGGCTTTCTGGTGACCTCTCTTTCTCGGAAGATGTAGTCAAACCACCATGCTGTCACGGTTAGGTGAAATGAAGCAAGCAGACTTAATGAACTGCTCTGGAGCTTTGTTTAAGTTCTTGTGTAAATCTGCCCTAATGGGGGTCAGGAGCCTGCACCATGAAGCACCCTGTTCAGCTCTGGATGCCAGAGGTTTGGGGCTCACTGGAAGTGTGTGCCACAGCTCTAAGTGTGGACTCCCAGATCAGCAGGAATCAAAACGTGCAATATTACAGAATAATTTCTATTGTATATTTTCTTCCTTTTTGTCACAAACTACCTCTTCTTTTTGTGAAACAAAATGCAGTTCTCTCTTACTTATGAATTTCCCATAGCACCACAAATCTTGATTTCTGCCAAGCCCTACTGCCATCTCCTGCTGTCTATGGTGCATAGAACTGGCAGTAGCACTAGGTGGTTGGTGTGGGCAAAGTGATGTTTGCAGAAGGAGGTTTTAAAGGCCAGCTGATGTAGAATGAAAAAACAACACGCTTGGAGAGCTTGTCTGCTTGTACATGAGCCTCAGCAAGTCCTTCACTTTCAAGCTCTCTTCTATGACCAAGATATCAAGCAACTCAGTTCTCCATCTACCGCATTGTCTCCTTTCCCACCAGTGTTTTAGCCAAGGATATGTCCTATTGCTGTATATGAAGTCTCACTGATAAGGACTTTTCTCAGCGTGTGGAAGATGTTGGCCAGGATGGAAAATTGAGGGAATAAATGGACCATGACAGTAATTAATCACAGCTTTTGGAGGATCCTTGGTCCAGCTTCTCCATTAAGAGGCAGTTACACAGAGCTTCTCAGTTGAAGTATATTGGTAGCATTTTTTTCTGACTTTAGTAGAGCTCACTGTCCTTTCCTTTTTTTTGTCACGTTCATATTCTGCTGTCTTTCTGCTGGGAAAAAATCAGGGACCTGAGTTGCTTAAATCAGATACAAGTCAAAAGTAGATCTGTGGAAATGAATGAAGGGGGGGGGGGAAGTGTAAAACTAATAAAAGGTGTGCTCATAGAATAAAAAATATTTATCAATCTGTAAAAATGCAAGGTGTAAGAGCCAGTGGCATTGTGCTTCCCTGGACTTTAGATACAATGTAGTTCCCTAGACTACAGGCGCATTGTATGAGACACCCTGAGATGCAGAAAGGTTCTCGTGGTCCTTGCTTTGATAGCTGTCCTGGCTGGTGATTACCCACCCTGCCCACCCCCTTTAAGCAGCCTTGCTGCCTTTCTCTGTCCCATGTGTGCATGTTTAAGAAAATGTTTCTCCATATTTATAGATTTGATCAGTTTTTTAGATGCATAAATAAACCTGAAGGAAATAAAAAAGCTCATAAGCTCAGAGATTTGTCTGGTTTTTGCAGTGAGGCCAGCTGATCTGACAAGAGCTCCTTGCATATCTCGCCTGCACTGGCTCTGCAGAGGGGAGAAGGGTGCAGGCTGGGTGCAGTGGTGAGAATTAGCAGTAGGTGGCATGCTTTAACAGGGCTAACCCCTGTCTTTTCCTGAGCAGCTCAAGAAATCCTCTGCAAGGGAGCCATACAGCCATAACCCTCTTCCAAAGGGAGGCTACCCTGAGCATCTGCTCTTTAGCTGGCAGGTACATCCACATCAACAACTGCTGCAGATGAGCAGAGCTACTGGGAAGCCAGATTGGAGCAGGTCTTGCATGTGGCTGCAGGTGAGTCCAGGACCCTTGTGCTGTTTGCTGGGCACTGTGGTGCTGGCTGTTCATCAATGCTGTTAAGACAAGGTCTTGCTTCTATCTCCCTTTCTGCTTCTCTGCTCCCCTCAGTCACTATTAGTGGGCCCCTGCAGGACTCATCCTCCCCTCCAGTTTGAAGCTCCATCAGAGCAGCCTGGGACCAGCCATCTTCTTGCTGTTTCACCTGGCTGGAATATTTCTGGGACCCGTGATCTTCTCCAAGCAGCCGAGTCTGTCCTGGAAAGCACAAGATGTGCTCTAAGAGCTGCTGCATCTATGTGATTGATATATGATTCACTTTGTGAAGGTAGACTAAAACCTTGACATCAACAGAATATTTTCAGGTATATTTGGGGTTTGTTCTTAGTGAAAAAGTTGCAAAACCACCAATCTGTTTGTGACTAAAATGTTTCATGGGAGAAAACAGAATGCCACTCTAATTACCTGGTGGTTTTCTCATTTTTCAATCTGCAAACATAATTTTAAAGCAAAACCACAAGGAGAGAACACGAAGAAAGGCAACCTTGCATTTAGAGGCTGAAACCTTGCAGGTCAAATTTTCATAACATTTCTCCTTTTTTTTCCCCTGTTTCTTTTCCAGCTGAAGCTATCTGCTCAATGCAGCCCTCCCCCCCCAACTTTGGAAGGGCTGTTGGAAGTGACTCAGCCGTGCCCAGGACAGACCAGGGCAGGGCTGTGGCTGAGCAGTGGCAGATACTGCTGACTCAGGCTGAGTGCTGCCCCATCACCTCCGCCTGCCCAAGCCAGACCCTGGCTCCCCTCTGGTGCAGAGCCCTCTCCTGCAAGAAGGCAAATACTGCCATGGCCCTGTGGGAGATGCAAGGTGCCCTTGCTTCATCGTCTGGGCTGTGCACTCTCATGCCTCACTGCCCTGGTCCCCAACTTGGCCTGAGGAATGCTGAATTTCTGCCTGGAGCTCCTCCCAAAGCATCTTGCTTGCACCATTTCCAAACAGAAAGAGTCTCAGATGAGAGGTGGAATCTGGCCAAGTCTGATGGACAAAAGCATCATGGTTTTGCTTGAATTTTAGATAAGAAAATAGCATGTTCTTTCATCACAGCTCCCCCACCGGCAGCCACTTTCACACTTTATCTGACAAAAACCACCCAATCTGATAACATGATACTTAGGTTGCAATGTTCCCTTTCTCAAAGACACCCTGATAATTTGCCCTCTCTTGGCTTTCGCTGGGATGCATCCATATTGCATTAACACTAATGACAGTTGCTCTTAAATATCTCCATGAGACATGCAGAAATTCAGGTATTTTTGTTTCTATTCTTCATCTAGGATTTTATGAGATTGTCCCTCTAGATATCTGAGCCACAGGGCACAATTTTGTGCTTTTTTATGCTGAAAGAGCAATGCCAATTCATTTTTAAAAATGGAAGAGGAAAAATGACAAAGTTTTCACCCTGGCTTGTATATACATCCTTATGATATGTAAAGAAAGTTCAAAAATTTAAATACAAGCAAAAATGAAGGGGAAACTTCTGCCTACATCCACAGCAGTTTTGACTATTCTGGTTTTCCTGAAGTGCTCTGCAGTTGAGTGAAGAGATCTTCTGATACCTGGCAAATGAAAGATGACTAATCGAGATGGGAAGTGGTTTTCCTGCGTGTAGGTTGATTTTGTTAATATCTTCCTACCTCAAATGGCAAAGGAACACTTTGAAGAAAACATGTTTGTTAAAGTTTTGAGTATATTTCCACTTTGGGGTTGAGCAAGCTTTGAGGTGGGGAAGCAAGGACCTCTTCTAGTACAACCAAACTTCTCAATGCCAATATAGCTAAGGCAGAGAGTGAGCAAGCCTGAAAACCTCTTACAATGGCAGCAGGTTTACTTCTTCTATTACAGAGAGCCAGCCAGAAATAAAGCCACACTTTGAGGTAAACACCACCACAAGAAGCCTCTGCAGCTCTCATTCAAAATCTCTCGGTGGGATTTTAGCTCAGTCTCTTGGGAGCTTTCACAACCCATCAGAGGAAAAGGGATGAAGCACTGTATGTGCCAGGCTGGTGGTAGCCAACCCTTGGGCAGGTTTTTCATGCCCTGATGAGGTGAAAGGTGTGCTCACACCTCCGATACAGCTGTGCAAAGGTCAGGTGGCACAGCTTAAGCTGGTGAGGAAAGTAGGTGTAAAACTAGTATGTAGCTTTGCCAGCCATCGCTGGCACCCTGCTTTGTTGCTTTAGCACGGGGAATCGAAGGAAGATTAGAACTGCTGCAAAAAAAAGTTACAAAGCTTTGTCTGACCATACACAAAACTAGTGGTTATGAGCTGATCTGGTTCAACCACCACAAAACCATGCAAGTGAAATCTCAGTTTGATTTAAGTCTGGTTACATCTATTTATATATTTCTGTATCATCAGCTTCAGGCCTTCCTCCCATCAAGATGAGCTAAAATAATATAAGCCACATTTAGATGGCATTCGGTATAACCATGTGTATGCAGATTTCTAAAAAACCTACTTTTAAGCTGGCTTGAAGATAAAATGCCCTACTCATCTTTCCTAGAAACTGAGTCAAAGCATCACCACATGTTTGTGGAGTGGGGACTGGTACATTTTCATTTGCTTCCTGTACATTTACTGAAGTGCTCATGAAGCCAAGCATCAGACTTAGCTGAAATGTTACTGTTTCCCTGTTTCTTCCCCCATTCATTTTCCCCAGGTGCAGAAGATGACAGAGTGGACTCATGCCCTATTTAGGGGACATTACTAGGACCTGCCACAGTGTGGCTGTAATTGCTGGATTGTGCGAAGCTGTGGATGTGGGGCTGGTGATGGAGAATAGGACCAGCTGCACCCAGAGCTCACATATTGAACCAGCCCCTCTGCTTTAGGCTGGCTCCCTATGGGGTGGTATTTTGGGAGGGAGAGTATTGGAAGTCTGATTGGTCCCACTGAGGCTCTAGACAGTGTCTGGGAGTTTACCCAGACCTCTCAGAGCAGGACTACAGAAGGTGTTCATGCATCATTGAGCAGTGTGACCCCATGGGTCAGGATAGTCCAAAACTGTGGGACTGTGGAGCACGGGACACAGGGGACACCTTAAGCTCTTCTGACAGGAAATGAGGATTGGAAAAGTTGTCCTCAGCAAATCACTGTTTCCCAATGAGAAGCTCAAAATTGAAACCTCAAGTATGAATCACCTGCCCTTTAAAATTCCTTAGAGTTGCAATCAGTTCTGTGTGTGTGTCTTAAGGACAAAGATTAAATCAATGAGGGTTCCAGTTCCTCTCCTTTTGGGTAAATGCTGCACATATTCATGCTGGCTCCCAATTTCTCTGCACTTCCACTCTGCAGCTTCGCCTCTGGCAAATAGGTATAAATGATCTGCAGCAGGGATGAGAAGATGAAATGAGGCCGGAAAGAAAGATCACTGGAGCATTTCACCCAGTGCTTTGTGCAGCAACCCTGCTGTGGTCAGTGGAGCTGGACACAGGTGGTCCAATTTGACCCTGTGGGTCTCTCTCTTCTGTGAGAGAAGAAATGAAAAGCTGGGGGGGGGGAGATGCACGCAGGATTGAGCTGGGGTCCTGCTGTATAATTGCAGCCATCATGATGATTAAAAATATATATTCTTTATTTTACTTTTACAAAAATAAAAGCAGATAGGGACAATCTGAGCAAGGACAATTTGGACCTTAATGCATCTTCCTCTTCACAGTGCTTCCCTTCCAAGCTTAACTTGGCCCTTTCCTTCCCAAGAGCTGTTTTGTAACCTCTGCTCCTTCTTTCACAACACAAATAGCCCCATGACGACAATTGGGGTCTAATACGTGATGGTGAACGTTCAGGATATTTAAATAGGGTGGTTTTTGCAGTTAGGATCTCAGGTCAGACAATCTGCACTACCTCATAAAACCAGTATTGTTGGCTGTCTTCCAGAGCTCCCAAAACAAGAGCAATGCCACAGCAAAGCCTTGCCGCTGTTGCCACAGGCTGGATCCTGGGTAGAGAAGTGAGCTAAAACTGTTTCCAGAGGGCAAAGCTCCTCTAAAGACACCCTTAACTCATCTCTTCCTACAATACTCCAGCGTATTTTTTAAGGTTTTCTTGGGGAAAATAGCATATCTTAGGATACCACAAAAGTATCCCTACAGAATGAGCAGCTGAGAATGAGGTGCAAGGTCAGGCAACAAAGACCACAGGCCAAAGCATAGAGAGGAGTTTACCTTGCTCCCAGGATTGATTACACCTTTGTTTACCACAACCTAGCTGAGGTTCCTCGTTCTCTGCTGGGCACTACTCATGGGCAGGTCTGATCTTCACAGTACTTTGACTACTTGTCTTTGGAGAGCTCCAGGGCAATGGGAGAAAGCATCCACATTTTGGAAGATTTCTCCTCTTTTCTGGAGGGACAATTCCAGGGCATGTGAGCAGGAGTTGGCAACGGTTGGTAGCAGAACAGAAGGTGTGGAGGAGTCCTGCCACCAGCTCTGCAGAGCCAGTCAGCTGTGCAGCTGCAATGCCAAAAGTGGAAGCCGGGGCACGTAGTCAAATAGGCTTTGCTCAAAGGGGAACCGGATGCTCTGTGGCCAGATCTTGCTCTCGGTTTACAGCAGGTAAAGTTAAGTGTTAGCTAGTTGAAGACGACTATCTCCATACCCAGCTGGCAACACTGGCAGCAGACTTTGGTTTCTTGGGTCAGCACAGTGCAGCCGATGAGGAATAGGTGCTGGGGTGCCTCATGACCCAAAAGAAGAAACATCAGCTCAAGTGTGGCCAAGGCTAAGAAGGGTGCAAGATGTTTGTTTTCTGTCTCCCTCTTGGTGCATGCTGCCCTGTGACCTCCATTGATCACTGTGCCCTGGACTTGTGCTCCTTCTGCTTTAGTTTCTTTGCTCAAGTTCATAGCTCATCTCAGCTCTGTCACCACACTGGGTGACAGAAAAAAAAGAGATAAGATCCCTTCAACTCCTTTGCTGAACCCATGTTAATGAAGGCAGCTGAGTAGTTTTATGTGTGTAAAGCCCCCTCTTCCCAGCGGTGATGGGATGGCAGGGGAACAGCTGCATTTGCTGGACTGTCATCTTGTGCTGTGGAGGTCTCCCTTGCTGGAGGGCTGTGGACAGCAAAGGCACCTCTGGGCTGTGTTTTGAACCCCAGAATGGTTGCTACCAGCACATGCTCTAGGTATCCCTCCTCTGGCTGCTCTTCATTGGGTGCCTGAACGGCCCATGCTGTACTCCACTCATGGCTGCCACTGATGTCTTGTGGTGTTCCCTGCCACCCCGTGGTGGTCCTGGCCATCTCATGATGCTCCCTGCTGTTCCGTGGCAGCCCCTGCCTCTGAGTATTTTGGCATACTGGTTTTCTGGCTTCCAGGGAGAGGAGGACCAAGGTCTGAGGCCTGGGTCAGCTCAGACTTAGACGTGCATCTTGTATGGCTGGGGTGATGTTTTGGTCAGAGTCTGGTCGGGGACACCTCCAATGGAGATGAAAGGGCTCCCCAGGGACATAGATAGGGCAAAGGACTAGAGGCTGTGCAAGGGGAAGAAACACATAACAGGTAGTTGTCTGGACTGGAGAACCCACATGACGTTCCCTGCTCCAGCATTGCTCCAACATAGAGCATTTTACCCATTTTAATGGTTTACCATGAAATCCATGGGACTCCACCTCATGATTAGAGGCAGAGAAGCTGGCTGACAGCTGCAGCAGTCAGGGAGACAAGAGCCTTCATGTGTTGAAACATGCAGAGATGCCTGTTCCAGAAAACTGACCTGTAAGTATATCTGACTATTCAGTGAGGGGGAGGGAGTTTTGATGCCCAAAGGCAATCAGTGCTGTCCCTACCCCACTTCATCCTCCAGATCCCACCATCTGTTCATCCTTGCAACCCCAGGAGCCAGCAGCTGCTGCCCCACGCTGCAGGGCTGAAAGCCGCTCCCTCCTGGGCTCCTGCACCGCTGGCAGAGGAGGGAAGCAGTGCCGAGCTGGGAGGTAGGTACTGCTTGCAGGTGTGGGAATTCATTTTACCCTTCCCCAGCATTGGGGAAAGCTCACCTAAACCCTGACTCTTTACTTCAAGGGGACTGTTCAGTGGTGGTTTTCATCTTTAAGACAGACTGATTTCTTTCAAACTTTGTGAAGCAGCTGTTTGTCATCGTGTTGGAAGTGGCTGTGTCGAAAGTCGGTCTCTCCATTTCCCCCTCCCGGCTGATCCCTGTATTTTTGCACCCATGGCTCTGGGTGACAGTGTCCTGGTGCATGTGTGAGCTCTGCAATGCTTCTTTACTTTACTTTACCTTTGATAATCCAGTCTCTAGTGCCTGTGCCAGAGATGAGAGAGGATTTGAAACATAGGCTTGCTAGGGAGGGGAACAGAATAGAGGATAATCTCAGCTCAGGCACCGTGTGTTCACACTTTGGTGATGACCAAGGAGTTGATTTTTTCTCACCTGTCTAGTTCTCTAAAACCACTTCAAAATGCTTCACTGGCACAGTTGCCCAGGGAAGTGGTTGAGTCACCATTCCTGGAGGTGTTTAAAAGATGGGTAGATGAGGTGCTCAGGGATCTGGTTTAGTAGTAGACAGGTACGGTTGGACTGGATGATCTCAAAGGTCTTTTCCAACCAAGCGATTCTGTGATTCTGTGAAATAAAATGCAAGAGCTCTGTGTAACTGCTGATGTTTCTGACTGCTGGCAGAGGTGGCTGCTTTTTATTGGAATGTGATTTTCTGTCTGTGTGTGGCAATTCCCTTCCCAGTGCTCTTGTGCTGCAGGTAGTCTCCCTCCTTCCAGCACAGGGTGCCCTGCACTGCAGGCACAGCGTGGGATGTCAGGGCAGTGGCAGGCAGCGGCTGCCTGCCTGGCCACCTCTATTCCCTGCACCCTGTGGCTTAGCATTGCATCGCACATTCTGGCAGCTGCACAGTGAGCAGAAGACTGGATGACTTTTCTTTTTGCATAGGATTTATTCTCAGCCAGAGCAGTGAGACCTCGCTGCTGTGCCCCTTGTAATGCATGCTTCAGGACGGCACGGCCGTGCTGAAACAGGAGCTGTCCTAACTGCAGTTATGGCTGTGTTTTGCTAAACCAACCTTTCCGAGTCCTTTCCAGGTTCCTCAGTTAGTTTTTTATTGGTTGTGTTCATACCCAAAGCATACATGAATTCATTTCCTGAAGAGTTTCTTGGAGGGCCACCAACCACCCTTGGGATCAGCATTTTGATGGAGAGTGGTGACTGCTACTTCTGACATGGTTCTGTAACACCTGAACGCCATTTGCACGATCTTGCTGGCCACCAGCACCCTCAGACCATAATTTAGGATCCTAAATCTATCTAAAACCCAACCTTGTATTAAAAGTGAGTCTGGATGTCAGGCATGTAGATGATTCCCAGGGCTGAATTTTTAAGACAGTAAGTGATTTAATAACCCTTTTTTGTCATAGGTTGCTAGAGAGCCTGGAGATAAACAATGTAATTTCTTTATGTAGTCAATTCCTCCTCTTATAGAATGAGGGAGTAAAAAGATGTTTTACAGCAAGCTTAATGCTGAGAGCATAAATGAATTCATGTTGGAAGCACATTCGTATTGTTGAATAGCGTGCCTTACTGAGAAGTACATTAAAAATTAACCTCCTGTGGTATATGTGGTCAGCTGCTGTTTGATGTCTTATCAGAATACCTATTCACATTTCAAAAGGCAAAGAAAACCCCAAAACTTTGTGCACCTTTTATTTTTTTGATGTGATTTCACTTTGCTGCCTTGGGCCGTGCATCTATTTTATGGTATTGCAGTAGAGAATTTGTGGTTTTAATTTTCCAAAATTGAAATGAGACATAGGAGGAATAAATGAGGGTTGCTCTGTTCCATCTTCAGAGCCATTTTACTGATAAAAATCCTAAGTAATCAAAAAAGCAAGCCTTCACCTTCTTTGTCCCATCTTATGACAATTATCATTGGCAAAGTGAGGTGCAAAGGTTTCCCAGTGCTGACTGCCCCCACCTATGCTCTGGGCTCTTCCTTAACAAAAGCTCACACCAAGACGGGTTTTCCAAGTTTGGAATTAATGGCTTTGCACATGCCTGACAGCATAAAGATGAAGAAAGCAAAGCAGCATTTCAAGTAAAATAAGCACAAACACCCAAACCACTCATTTTTGTTATTGGATATACAATACTGAGACTAATTCAAGTGCTTCCTTTTTCTTCAAAGATTGCCTAAAGCGTTGTGGCTCAGCTTTTGATTTCTGGATTTCTCAGATGTCATTTGCTCTGTCCAAGAAATGTGGATACATTATTATTGGTCTTGTCTATAAAAGCTGGTCTTGTGTTTGATCCTGGTCAGAAAGACACATTCACACCTAGTGATTTTTGAAGACTTTTGAATTTTATCTGCCTACGGACGTACAAGAGGGGATGTATGACATCTTGATGGTTCTTGTAATTGCTGGAGTGTATCAGAAAAGAGTCAGCAAAAGAAATTCTGGGTCTTGTAAAAGAAAATATAGATTTTACCTATGCAATGGCAAAGGTTCAGCTGTTTTGTCCCACTCATTTGAAACCCACAAGAACCCCTCTTGTACTTTCAGTACATCAGAAAAACATGAAAGTAGTTTTGTAATGAGAGGAAAAGCGGCCCCATGCATCTGCATACTGGAAAGACACTCCTCCTACTCTTCAACCCAGCTCCTTGCTGGATCTAGTATTCCTCAGAACATTTTGGGTTGTACCTTTTTATCTTTGTTGAGCTGGGCCTGTCCATCCCCAGCCTAAAGGAGAGGAGGATGGTGTAGGTTGTGGGAGTGCAGGTTCTGCTTTACCTTGGCTAGCCTAAGGGTTCCTCCTCACTGCTAAGGCAAAGAGAGGATAAGAAGAATTGATGCATAAAGCAAACTCTTGTCAGTGCAAGGTCAGCTATGCTGCAGCCAAAGCCATGCTTGCAGACCCAGAGCCCCAGGCTGTGGTGGGAGGAATGCCTGCCCGCTTCTCCCCACCCAGCTTCACCGTTCCCCGGTAGAATTACTGCCAGCAAACCCTGGCATTTTTCCCTGTAAGCAGCAAGTCTGCTGGCCTGATTATTTGCTTTTGACTCAAGAAGCACCATGCAAGATCAGGAGTAAATTTAAATATGGTGAGCATTGAGCTCTGCAGGTTTTGTACCAGCACCTACAGCCTCGGGCAAGACTGGGGCACCTGCTAAGTGGTAGCACAGTCTGTCCTGCTTGCTCCTGATATGTCCAGACAACTTTCTGGGTCCACACTGAAGCACTAAGCTCCTTCCCTCTGCCTCCATAAGCTCTGGCACCCGGGCTCAGCGTGGCTGTGCTTGTTTGCAGTGGCATTGGTGGTGGACGTGGCTGCTGTGGACAGCAGGCTCCCTGGAGGGTCTTTGATGTGGAAAATGAGTTCCCAAGAGCTCTTGAAAGCTTTTGAAAGAGAGCTATGCCCCTGGCTCGACTGACCAAAAAGATTTAAAAGCTCTTTCTGATACCAGTGAAAAGCCCTGACATGGAAACATCTAATCATAACACTGAAGTGCGTGTCTGTCTTCTGCAAGGTCAGATTCTTTTAACCTTATTTTCACAGTTGTGAGCTTGTCTAGGCTTCCAGCTTGTGCCAATGCAGTTGCCATGCCCTTGTTGCCATGCCCTTGTTGCCAGGCCTTTTGACTCATCACCTCTCGTACAGCGGGTTGAGCTAACTGTGAAGTTTTCAACATTTTTTTTGTATCATCTTGCACATTTCCTGCAAGAGGTGGCAGAAAAATGTGTTTCCTGAGATGAAGTAAGTGAAAAATAGCTACGAAAATCAGACCAGAAGAACCTAAAAAAAACAAGAAAAAGAATAAAGCTGTTCAGCAGCTTCCTGTTTATGGGCGGCTCAGATACAGAATTATCAGCGATGTTGCTGAGCACTTTTCACACCTCTTCTCAGACCACAGCAGTGTAGGAGGTGTGTGTCACCCCAGCGAACCCTCTCTTCTCACCCTCAGCAAAAGCAGAAGCCAGAGGGAAAATGTGAAAGACAGGACAATGCCTGCTTTTAGATCATAGCCACTGTGGTCTAGGTGGGAAGCACCAGCAGATCGGCCTTGTTGCCCAGATTTGGCTGCGTGATGCTCTCACCTTGAGAGCTGAATGCACCAAGGAGGCAACACTAAAAGCATGCGACCTCTCTGAGGAGACTCACTGCTAGTGGGAGGGTGCAAGTTTGAATCCAGGTATCCTGAGTCACCATCCTGGTCTTAAACCACACAGGCTTCTCTGTTTTAAGACCATGGTTTCATATGCTGAAATCTCTTTTGTTCCTTTTACAGTCTGATAAGCATTCAAAGCTGCTTCCACAGGAGGCTCCTGTGGCAAAAGCATAGCCGTGCTCAGGAGGCAGACGTGGGCACCAGTGGCTGCTCGGGGAATTTCCCCCAGGTCCCTCACAGCCCCTGTGCTGTTGGAGGCCAGCGAGGAGGCAGAAGCAAAGCAGCCACCGCAGTGTGTCAGTGTGCCCTTGCAGGGATGCCACGGGCACACAGGTACAGGCAGGCACCAGGCTTGCACTTGGACCAAGCCTGGTGGTCTGCACTGTGCTGCTGCTCCCAGAGGGCAGGGAGTGCGACACAGCTGAGCACAAATCATGCCAGGAAGCAGTCTAGCCATTTAACCAAGTAGCTAATTGAGTGGCCTTGCCCATGACCCAGCTTCACATATTTGATCTGCATTCACAGAGACAAAAAGCGTTGTGCAGGGTTAGACGACATTGCTGCAAGTGGGAGGATTCCTGACTGGTTTCTGTGCTGGAGCTCACAGACTTCACACCTGAAAGCTCTGCAAGCCCTGAGAGGAAAGCCTGGAAAATCAGCAGGAAGGCGTGTTGTGGTTTTTGGTGGTCTTTGACTAGCAGTCAGGTGGCAGGAGCAGAGCCGTGCTCTGGCTTTGAGGTTGCCCCCTCTGCAGATTAGGGCACCCAGGACTGGGACAAGGTGTGGGCCTCTGGTGGCCCTTTGTTCTGAGCCAGTATGGCCAATGCCAAACTCTGGTGGCGAGCACTGAGCTGCCAGCCAGCACTGATAGCCTTCATAATCTGGTGGGGAAATATCAGCTTACACTAGGGACAGAGTTATGTGCCAGTCGGCGTAATTACAATTGCTGGAAAGCACTAGAAGGAATAAGCAGCCTGCAAGAAAACAAAAAATGTAAGAGTTGATTCAGATTTTTCGAGGAGCCTCAGTTTCGTATCAGCCTCAGTTACAGCCTGATGCCAGCCAGGCAAAGCATTGGTATCCCCTACCTCAGAGCCAGAAAGTTTTCCGGGCATATCAAACAACCTTCATCTGGGTGCACAAGTGGTTAGACAGCCAAACTCCTGAGTGGTCGCTGCTGGACAGGAGACCACCCACAAGAGTCCTGCCACTCTGGATGAAGGGCTGGTGCATGTTTTTGCACGTGCCATCACCTTGGGTGCAAACGTACCGGGGGACAGGATGCTCAAGTTGACCTTGAGAGATTAAAAAGCCTGGGAGCAATAGGCTGCAGTTCATTGAGGACAAGCACCCACTTCTGCACATGGGCAGGTCAGCCAGGACCACAAACGCAGGATGCAGAAGGCAGCACTTCTGGAGAAAAGGATCTCGGGCTGACATCCAGCACAAGAGAAGCATGAATCACCAGTGCTACGTGACTGCAAAAGAAGGCAGCTACCCCAGGCAGGCCACTCTTGCAAACTGCTTTGCCAGGGCTAAGGCCACAGCTGGGGCTCTATGTCTAGTTTGGGGCACTGGGCTGCAAAATATTAAGGAAAACTGGGCAGCCACCAAAGGAGCAGAGTGACTACTATTAATGATTTAGAAAACATGACCTAAAAGGAAAAAAGACTGTAGAATGTGAGCTATTAAGATTGAAGGGAAATCTGATCTTAGAATATTTAAAAGCAGCTAGAATAAAGTAGCAATTGTTCCTCCATGGATAAGATAAATGACTGACCCAAATTGTAGCAGGAGAGTTTTAAATTTAGGCAAATTTACTAGGAGTCTGGAGAAGCACTGGGGTGGTTTGTAAGAAGGAGCTGGTGAGGGGAAGCAGGAGATGGGGCTATAGAAGCAGGCTGAACAATTGCATGTGAAGAATAGCAGTGGGACACTGCCCCTGCCTTCAAGAGATGGACTACTCGATCTCCCAGTGTCCCATCCAGCCCTGTTTTCTGTGATTTCTTTGTTCCAACTCATTCTCGCTTGCATCGTTCTCTGTTCTTCACCCTTAGGTAAAGATACTAACCTGAGAGGTGCCCATGCACTGGTGTACTCAAGGTGTGGGAAAGGTGTGGGTTTAAAAACTTAAGTGCTTTGGGGTGAGAAAAAAAGCATCAGGTAAAGGAGAGACGGAGAAGAGTCTTGTTCTCAAAGACTCCATATGCAAGAAATGTGTTTGTTTACTTCTTTTCTCCCACAATTTCCATGTCCTAAAACATAAGTGATGAAATTCTACCCACTCACTGCTGACATTGTTATGAATGAGTTACTGTGCTGGGAGTTTTGCAACGCACTGACTTCTGTGTCAGTGAAACTAAGCGATTGTGCAGATTGCAGCTGTCAAAGCCATAATCCGCTTGGCTTTGGTGCCGGCAGTGAAAAGCAGAGCGTGGAGCAGACTGAGCTGATCCAGACCTCACCAAGCACCTCCAGCTGCTTCTCCTGTACAAACTCACCAACAGTTTTTGGAGGACTCTCTGGCTCACAGTCTTTTTTTTCGGCGCTGAGCATCTGCTGCAGGAGAGAGAGGCAGAGCAACACCAAATAGGCTTTTCATACTCACATTCATATATGTATGCATACACAAGCACTTTGTTACGGTAATACATCTCCACTTTGCTGAAGGTTGTGAATATTTTTGCTGACCAAGCTGGAAGGAAAAATAAAGATTTTTGTCTGCTATCAGCAAAACAGGCACATCTTAGTTCTACGGGAAATTTTTTTAAGATTTGAAGTCCGCCTGTTTTTGAGGAAGAATGATTAGAAGAGGTTATTTATAAAAATTGCTATATTTAAAAATGAAACATTTAAAAATGAAAAATGGCAATGCTTTGTCTGGAACTTGTCAGAATAGAGTATTGTGAGTTGTCTTAATTTTTTTTCTCTAGTTCGGCGGGGAGGATTTCCCCAAAAAACTACTTGGCACTTTCAGAAATATTTTAGTCATCCTAAATATACCCTTTTGATGACAAAACCCCTAATCACTCAAAATCTAATCCAGTCATGAAACTCACACACGTCATTGTACACAGATGTACAGATATGTTATCCCCATTAAGAAAGGGAAACGAACCATTCTGCCATATGCCACGTTCGTACCTCTACGCTGGAAACGGTCAGATTAAACAATTTTGTTTAAGATGATGCAGTCCTGCAGAGATGGTGCATTGATATCTAACGCTGATAGACCCAAACATTGTGGCAAGAACTGAAACAGGCAATGGCATTAAGAAGAAGTTCTTTACTGAGAGGGTGATGGCCATTGGAATGCGCTGCCCGGGGAGGTGGTGGAGTCACCGTCCCTGGAGGTGTTTAAGGAAAGATTGGATGAGGCTCTTAGTGCCATGGTGTAGTTGACAAGTAGGAGTAGGTGTAGGTGTTGGGTCATAGGTTGGACTCGATGATCTCAAAGGTCTTTTCCAACCTTATGATACTGTGACACTCCTCAAAAGATAGCTCCAATGTGAGGTTTCCTCCTGTATCTCCCAGGTGAGTGCCAGCCCTGGGTATTAAGGGCTCGATGTCCCCCTTGCCCAGCCCTGATGCCCTGTGCAAGAGGGTTGCAAGGGATTCACCAAGGGCGCTATGGCTGGGGAAGGGCACTTGCTGGCCCACGTAGGCAGCAGAGAGACTTGTTGAGAGGTTTGTTGGGACAGAAATATGGCCAGGAGAAGGAATTTGGGGTGAGAGGTTCATCAAAGTGTGACCTGCCACACTGCTCCCATGGTGCAGAGGATATTCCTGCTCCAGCTCCATGCCTCTACTTTCTCCTGCAAAGCCAAGCTGTCGTCATTGTTATCCCCATCAAGAGTGATGGCTGCTAGTATTTTGCAAGCCATTTTACCTAGGCAACCCAGTATCTCTGAAGATCAAAGATGCTCCGTTGCTGTTCAGCCTGCCTTTCTTTCCTCTGCTGAACTGTCACCTCTTTCCTCTTCTAATATGACAGAGGGAACCCTCTGAGATGTAAAGTGAGAGCTCATTTGAAAGGCAAGGGTCTCTTTTAGACTAAGCTGCTGTTCTTACATTGCTGTCAAGCAAAGGCAGAGGAAAGTGCTCTTCTCAGATAAGAGTGCTTGACTTGGCTGGTTACTGCTGCTTTGAGATGGGTGGAAGAAGAGTATCGCATCCAGGTAAACTTGTCCTCCACTTTCCAGCCAGGTGCTATGATAGCGAGCAGATCCAGGAAGTACTTAGGGTTTTTTTGGGAAATATCCTACAAGGTAAGGTAAATTACTCTGCTTTTATTCCTATGTTTTCCTAATGACTGCTACACCAAAACCAGAGCCTGTGCCTCAGAAAAGTGCCTCCCATCCACCTTATCAAACAGCCAGAGATACACCAGGGTTTGCAGCTGGCACTCCTGAGGTCAAAGAAGGTTCTTACTGGTGGTATCTTCTGTCGCAACTGTACTTTCCTTTCTGTGTTCAAATTCAATTCATGTAGGAGGAAGGTGTTCCTACAGGAGCAGGCATAGCAGTTTGGCAGCAGCTAAGCTGGCTGTCACCCTCGGGCTGAGGAGCTGCAGTGGTGGAATGGGATAAGAAAACCCTTGGCGACTGACGTCAGAGGCTGAGCTAGCATATGTGGATGGTCCCCCGGTGCCAGGGAATATGTCTGGCTGCAGGAGCTGCAGATGTGGCTGTGACGTTTGCCTCACAGAAAGATTTGGGTTGGTTGTGTCATTTGCCACAGCCTTTCCATTTAACATGGGGCTTCGGTGCAGCATCACTTCCCTGACCTTGCGGCTCCAAGTAGTTTGGGGCAGTGGAAGTCCGCATTACACTGATGCACTCGTCACTTTAGGCTGATAGAGTCTTCAGCTATTTGAAGTGTTGCAAGGGTTTTTTCCTCACTTGAGGCAACTTTTCTGACAGAAGATCAAAGAGCAGAAACGATAACTTCAAAGTGTAAATACAAGAAATGTTGTAGTGGCAATGGCAGCAGGCACAGCTAAAGGGGAGGCGTGAACGGTGTGGTGCACAGTCTTATGGAGAAGACAAACTAGAAGGCTCCTACTCCAGCTACATTTACCCATTTTTAACCTGCCTGATGACTGAGATGCCTGTGCACAGGCATTTTTATCAAGGTGGTGATGCCACACAGCTCTCCTCTCCTGTAGCTGACTGGGTACGTGAAATGTGGTATGAGGCATGGCTCCTGCACGCAAACCCAAACTGGCCATAGGCTGGGGCACTGGAGATATCAACAGTCAGTCTCTGCTTTGCTGTAAGGTATTTCTTTCTCATGGGAAAACCCACAAGAGTAGAGATACATCGCTAGCACCAGTACTAGTGTCCAGCTAAAACTCACAGAATCATAGAATCGTTTACATTGGAAAAGACCTTTAAGATCATTGAGTACTGGAGGATCAAATCAACTTTAGGGATGCTGCAAGCCAGCAGCCAGGGTGGCTGGAGAAAAGTGCTCCTGGGTGGATTTCAGATGGATTCTTAGCAAGCAGACCTGAGACCTCACTGCCCTCCGGCTCCCACCCAGCACCTTGGGAGCAGCCCCGAGGACCTGGGAGGGACTTCCCAGTGCCTGCTGTCCCACCCCTAGCTGTATCAGCCCTGGGGTCAGGGTCCCCTTCACACACGTAACATCAAGGACCATTTTACACCAGCTGGCTTGCTTTTCTCCTGCAGGAAAGCTTCTCCACAGCCCCAGCGCCGCACTAGCAAACTCCCTTCAGCCCAAGGGACAATCTGGAAATATTGCTCTCATATGCCTTTTGCTTTCTGTAAGGTGAGACAGTCCTCCTTCTCCCCATGCCATATCCTCACTGGGCTGCCTGCACATAGCAAACATATCCCTTCCACGTCTTTGCTTTACCAGGCTTAGCCCAGCTCTCTCAAGCTGCTCATTCTGCCACCCTGCAGCCTCTCCGCCCCTCTTTCCACTCAAGTTCAGCACTTTCCAGTGCACGTGGCCTTCAACTCCTATGTTCATATTTTACCACCTCTTGCTGGTTTACCACATTTTCTGCTTTGTTATCCTCTTCAGATGAACTTCAAAGGGATGTTGTCTCAGAAGAAAATCCCTGTTCTCCTGCGTGGCCCTTGTGTAAATCTGGATGTCGTGAATGTTCCTCACAGACTGAAAAAGTGTCAGGAAGGACACAGGTCGTTACCACTGGGCTCATTTTCTGATTTTGCCCACTCATAGATGGTGGAGAAGATCAGAAATGTGTACTTCCCATCCTGCCCCCCCTCCAGATATCCTCCTCTGAGCTTTCAAGGGACGTTTATCATGCTCACATCTTTCAGCACCCTACATCGGTGAACACCCTCGTGGGTATTGCCCCCCAGCTCAGCAGCACTCTGTCTGCCCATGCTCCCCTTGAATTACTTGTAGGAGCGTGAGCCGGGCTCAGAATGGGGAGAAGAACAAAACCTGCCTGTGGTTCTTCCCTGTCTCCCAATCCAGGCATCTCCTGCTAGTTCTCATCATCATAATTATCTCCTTTTCAGCCAGCGGTTTCCCAAGACCACCTCTGAGCTGCGAGCCTCCCCTCCCATCCACCGTCATACCTGTCAGTCAGAGATAGCACGTTTCTAAAACCGTATTTGCCCTCTCCTAAACCTTTCTCAACTCTCTTCCATCACCTTTAATGAATTTTCTTCCTATGTTGAGAAAAGCTAGGTGGGGGGCTGTGTGTCAAGAACACCAACCACCCTAGAACTGGCACAGACCCATAAACCTTTCTGAAAGGCAGCCAGGGCCAGAGATTCAAACGTGTGTATTGCTTCTCAAAACACAGCCAATCTGCTCGTGGAAATCATAGAATCATAGAATGGTTTGGCTTGGAAGGGACCTTAAACGTTATCTAGCTCCAACCCCCCTGCCACGGGAAGGAAGAAAGGCTACATCAGACTCTGTAGTTCTGCTGCTTCCCTCCAAAACATTGGCACCTCCACAGGTTTTCCTCATTCTCCTTATTGGCAGGTTGTTACCCGTATGTTTAGCACAGTCCTTTCTGGTCTGCCCAAAGCATAGCAGCCATCCATCCTCTCACCATGGCAGCTACCAGGCCAGCTCACTTGTATCTTACTTTTTTTTCGCTTGAATTCAAGCTCTTTTCCTTCCCTTTAAGGTCCTCTGCAGCTTTCTGTTTCCTTCAGCTTTCTCCAGTGCACGCAGCGTTTCCTCTGATGCGTTCTTCCAGTTTCGTGCCTCATTTGCCTGGCTGTGCAGAATTGCAGCTGGTGAAAATACATGACTGAAGGATTTCTCAATTAGAAAATACATATTTTGAATGAACTGAAATATTTTTGCAAGATCATAATAATGCAACAGAAAATAACTCAAGACAAGAGATAAAACTGTTTTTTCATTTTAGAATAATTATAGATGTTTTAAATGCAGATACATGTTTTAAATAGAGGCTTTCCTTCTTTCATCTGTTTCACATCAAACTATTTAATTTGTATATGTGTTAATAACTTATTGGCCAAACTAATGGAAAAATTATCTAGTGGAAAAGGAGGTGTCTTTAATTGACTGATGTTTTGATCATAAGACAAAATAATGAAAGCTGACCTTATTGACTTCTAAACAAAAAAGGTAACAGAATGGAGTTACATTATGTTGTACTGTACGTCTGTAACAGCAGGACATACTATTCACATATCACCGATCCTATAATTAATATCTAGAACTAGAATAAAATAAAGTTCTATTACAGCAGTGTTCAAAAGTTAATGCTGAATTGAAAAAAAAAAAGAGGAAACAGAGGAGCTGGCCTCTCTTATGTAATAAGACCAGCGGGATACTTGGAGGCAGGGTGATGCTATAGTCATCGATAACACTTTGAATACCTCAAGGGACTTGCTTTTCTTTCTGACTGTGCTCCTGACCGGTGCCAGGTCCTTCATTAGGTTACTTCTTTTTTTCCCCAGTGCATTTTCACACTTCCTTTTTCTTTTATTTTGATCTGCCTGCAGTATTTAGCTCTTCTCTTCTTTGATACTGATTTTCACTATTCATTTGTGCAACAGCCAGCAAGCTGGAAAGCTGCTTTGGCTTGGAGCTGGTAGCTGCTGCCAAAGAAAAAGTTAATAACTGGAATAGCAGTGATGCTTTGGATCTGCCACATACTTGTTTGGGGCTCTTGGGCAAATCTTGTGTTCTCTGTGCTCCTTGAAATAAGAAAAATTGTTCTTGCTTAGGTTAATGGAGGAAAAGTATATAGTTTGGCTGACTTATAAAGCACCACACTTTACAGTATTACTCAAAATAAAACTAATTAAAAGTTGTTGAATAAAAAAAATCAGGTTTCAGTATTTTGCCCTTGACAGTGTATCCTTATACACTACAATATACTTTAAAAAAAAAAAAAGGTAGCAAAGAAACTCTGAAATACCTTCACTGGAATAAAAGCTGCTTAAAATAATGATTGCAAAGAGGTATCTGTAGTTGGAATTCTTGTTTTTCTCAGAAAGTTAATACATTACAAATAGGAAGGAACATAAGGGGACTGCAGTATACGATCTCAGCTGAAAGAAACTAGAAAATAAAATAGTGTGTCTCAAAACTGATATATCAGCTTCTGTACAAAGTTAGAAAATTATCAGGGTGTGTTCTGTGATGGAGCCATCCGAATTTTTTATTTTTTTCTCTTAAATCAGGGAGGAAAGGGAGTTCAGCAAACACATTGAAAGGAAAACACCTGTTCATGTGCTACCTTTATGGTCTTCAAAAAAAAGCTGTATTTGATTTTATTTTGCAGAATGTGTTCGCAAGCCTTCTTACCTCTTTTCCTGTTTACTGCAGATACAAAAGTACTTGTCTCAAGAGCTATTCTGTAACTGGCAGCTGCCCATTTGACACCCGCATACCACCAAAACTCAGCTACCTCCACAGTGATGGAATAAACCTTTTGGAGACTCCCAAGCCTGAGGGAAGACAAGGACACAGTAGAAGCAGAAGGCAACCCAGGCCAACTGAGAGCGCAGAGGCTTCTTCCTGTCAAAGGTAAAGTCCATCCATATTTAATGTGTTATTCTTAAAAGAAATGGTCTAACTTGGGCAACCAGGGGAAAGGAAGCTGCAGCAGTTCTCTCTCTCTTGGTATCATCTGGAAACCTGCTTTTTCAGTTTGACTGTTTTACCAACTGATGTGGAGGGTGTAGAAAATGGAAAATACTGTGTCTTGGTTGGAAGCCATCAAAGACATTTATGGTGTAAAGGTGCTCTGAAAGTCTGAAGCACAGAAAAAACATTTCTGAATTCCGCCAAAATCAAGTGCATCATATCTATAAATCTATATTTATGTATCTATCTATGTATTTATATATCTGTGTATCTAACACACGGTATTAATTATTTTTTAAATTTCTTTTACTTTTGGTTGTTGAATCTATTGACAACAGCAACAGGGGTCTCCGACAGGCAATTAAGCAAAGCAAGCTATTGCTGGTAAGCTTACAGTCACAGTGCGCTATGATCACACATCAAAGGTACCAGCAGGAAATATTTTCTGCTCATTCTGTTGCTGCAAGAACAACCATTATCTAGCGACTCAGCATCTCAATAATGAGGCATTTAGGCATGAACAAAGTCGAAATTTATTACACAGATATCCTACCTACAGCTGAAAACTTGATATAGGAAAGAACTACTCTGTCAACATAGATTGCAGCACTACTTTTCTCTCATCACTCATTATTTCTAAACAAAAAACTCTGTAGGGTTGAGCGTTTTATTTGTAACAGATTTCTCTGTATTGTACATGCCAATCAACTTTGGTAGAAACAGTTCTGCTGCTCCAAGAAAAGCTGAGGCAAGTCAGCGAGGCATTAGCAGCATCCATACCTGGAGCAGAGGACAAACACTGACTCCAGCACCCCTGTGCGCTGTGCAAACCGATCCTCCTGTTGCCCTACACAAGGTGGCACAGCCTGGCAAGAAGGGGGGAATTCTGATTTCTTCCTTGTCAGTACAAAAACTTTGCTGTTCTCTCTCTATTCATATACCCAAGCAGCAATTTTTAGCTCAGGAGAGCATCTCCTCTACTTTGAATGAATTAGTCACTGCCATTCAAATTATTGCTACAGATTAATAGAAATGACTCTTACAAATGAGTCTTCCTTCCTGGAAATTCTTTGTCTTGGAAACCCCTTCAAGATGTGTATCGCCTGTACGTAAGGCAACATAGGTGAAGTGCACAATAAACACGCAAATGTCTTAGTAGTGACAAGGCAAACGCCTTTAAAATAGTGTCTTTTGAAAGAACCATTATTTCTTAAAATGTGAACACTTAGCTCTGCAGATCCCTTTTTGTAGGGGTCATGAGGTGACACATGAAAAAAAAAGGTGGCTAAAGCATTAACTTACGTTTGGAGAGCAAGTCAGACTATTTTAAACTGTCTTTATCTCACTTCTTCAGAAATGACAGAGAGGAAACACCTCTTCATATGTTTCAGTTTTCTCTCAATTAGAAAACTGAAGTTGGGAAGGACAGGCAGGAGTCTTAAACATCTGTGTATTAGCAATAGGCATAGCCAGGCTCACCACCAGCTAACCCGGAGGCCAGTGACAACCTCACTAACAGGGGCGCAGAGCTCAGCATTGCAAGCGCTGCTGCATAGCTCTGCCATGCAGCAGAGGGTTTTTGTATGTGATCCTGCATCCAGCCATGGAAAACTGCCGTACGTGTCTCTGAGTTCTGTGCTGGTATCTAGCCCTGAGCAGCTCAGCTAAAAACGTGGTTATGCTGCTGGGTGATGGCTTCTTTAGTCAAGACGTGCTTATAAGGTCTTTTTGTCACAGGCAAAAACTTCCCCACCCCAGGGAGCACAAGAAGGTCCAGATTCTTAGATCAGATGCAGGTTTGCTACCATTTTGCACCATTACGACTGTTCACAGCACGAAGTTTTTGCTGTCACTGTAATGATTGGAGCTAACTCACTGGCACTGAGGCAGTTTTGGGGAAACCAAGAGCATCCCAGTGCTCACACTTACGCATGTATAGGAATGATTGACAGGCTGTGGGTGCAGCCTTTCGAGTGGTTCGACTGCTCTTGTCCAGCCAGTGAGACTGGGACTGCATTTTGCAGTCCTTCTCCGACTGGAGGCTGGACCATGGGCTTGATGCAGGATGGAGAGACATCCTGGGAGTCCCGTGCCAGGACAGCCAGTCATTTATCCCTTGCTCTTTCCTGCACAGGTACCTGAGATGAATTCCACGAGCCAATTCCTTGGCACGACAGAATATGACTATGGATATGATGAAAACACTGCTCCATGCAATGAAGGATACAACTTTCTCAGGTTTAAATCTCTCTTTCTGCCAATCCTTTACTGCCTTGTGTTTGTCTTCTGCCTTCTGGGAAACTCCTTGGTCCTTTGGGTTCTCCTGACCCGGAAAAGGCTGACGACGATGACTGACATTTGCCTGCTGAACCTTGCAGCTTCTGATCTCCTCTTTGTTGTGCCTCTCCCTTTCCAAACCCACTATGCTTTAGACCAGTGGGTTTTTGGCAACACTATGTGCAAGATAATGGCTGGAGTTTATTACACAGGCTTTTATAGCGGTATTTTCTTTATAACCCTCATGAGCATAGACAGGTATATAGCAGTTGTACGTGCTGTCCATGCCATGCGGATAAGGACAGCATCTTGTGGCAGAATTATCAGTTTAATCCTATGGCTGGTGGCTGTCTTGGCTTCTGTACCCAACATCATGTTCAACCAGCAGCTGGAAATTGAGCAGTCTGTGCAGTGTGTCTCCAAATACCCTGCAGGCGACAATACCTGGAAGGTCACTTCTCAGTTTGCAGCCAATATCTTAGGCCTTTTGATTCCCCTTAGCATCCTCATTTGCTGCTATGCCCAGATACTGAAAAACCTGCAAAGATGTAAAAATCGGAACAAAAAGAAGGCAATCAAGATGATTTTTGTCATTGTCATTGTTTTCTTCCTCTTCTGGACTCCCTTCAACATTGCGCTCTTCCTAGACTCCCTGCAGAGCCTGCACATCATCAACAACTGCGAGGCAAGCTACCAGATAGCTCTGGCCCTGCAGCTGACGGAAACCATCTCCTTCATCCACTGCTGCCTAAACCCTGTGATCTACGCCTTTGCCGGGGTGACGTTCAAGGCCCATCTTAAAGGACTACTTCAGTCCTCTGTCCGTGTCCTCTCCAGCCCTGTCAGAGATGCAGGGGCTGGTCAGTCTTTTTCAGTGCCCTCCCAGCTCTCTGGCTGCTCTGGCAGTGCAGGGGTGCTGTGAATCCAGCTGAGCTGCTCTCTTCTGGTGTGAGAAGCTGGCCTGAGCTCTAATGCTGGTCGTGGATGTTGTACCATGTGTACAGCATCCTCTTGGGAGGGCCAGTGTAACTATGCCCCTTTTTGGCATAGTCTGTAAATTACCACAGAATAACTGGTAACATTAGTTTCCTAAGAGCACTGCTGCGTTTGTAGGACGGTGACCGTACAAGCTCGCCAAAGAAAGATTTTTAGTTACGTTTTAGAGCTGTTTTAATACATTCCAGCAAGCAGAGTGCTTCCTCTAGAACGCTTTTTTTCTCCACTGATGAAAGCATCGCTTCTGCTTCACCCCCAAATATACTCTGCCTTGTGAAAGCTGTTCCATACCTGCATCTCTGCATCCCTGGGACAGGTGTCAAACACCCCTCCAGGAGGTGGGGAAGGGGATGGACGTGGGATTACTTCACACTGCAAAGAGGGAATCACCTCAGCTACTGCCACCACCCCTACTTTGCTTCAGCTCCCCGATAAAGAGGTCCCTAAGCTCAGAGTCCCATTGCTTTGCTGTGGGACACTCCCAGCGGCACAGCTTGGGGGTCGCTGGCGCTGCTTCTGCCCAAAGCAGCCTTTGGTGGGGGACATCTTCAGAAACAGCAGAATGATGCCTCCAGGTGCCCCCTATACCGGTTGCTCGTAGAGGTCCATTTATTTGAGTATGTCATTATCAGATCAGCCTGGTATCAGCATCCCTGCTGCAGGTGTGGACCCTCCAATTCTGCCCCAGTGCTCGATCCTAAATATAAACCCCACAAAATGGCAAGTAGCACATAGGCTCTGTCTCTTTTTCCTTACAGCATTAGTTTCTGCCATTTTAGTAAAGTTTTCTTTTAATAAACATTCTTGAATAAACTGCGTCTTGTTATGTCTTGGCTCCTGTACGTATTTCTAACAACTCACAAGCCTAGTTTGGGATCAGGAAAGGATGTTTTTACTGATTTTTGAGTTCGTATCACACAAAATACATCTGATGGAATTGAGAGGTGCCCTGGAGCTCCTGAGCAAAATAAGTCTTGCTTCCAGTTTCCTGCTAGGAAAGGTTTGGTCTCAAAATCCCAATAAAAATTCACAGTGAAAAAATAACATTTATGTTGAGATAAAATTAATGTAAACAGAATTTAAAAAGTTAAACAAGGGAGTACCTGAAATCATGAAAAAAGCAGCCTGGGTATTGTAAAAAAATTGCATTTTCTAGGCTAATAAAAATAATATAACTTTTCTTAATTCTACTTTTCCCTGTGAAGATAAAATTGCATATTTTTTATATTTCCTGAAAATTTCAAATATATTTCTAATCTGAATGTCAAAATATTCTTGCTATTAGCTACATAGTATAGAAAACACTTCTTTCATTTATGATAGTGTAATTAATGTTTCTAGGTTTTATTCCTCAATGGATAAGAAATGCACTGCAGCCCAATTATCACATTTTTTTACTTCTCTGAAGACTTCTAGGTATGTAGAAACAAAGCCCCCTCTGTATATTTCCATGAGTTTTCTTGTAGTGTGCAGGCAGTTTAATGATTGAAAAGATACACGGGGTAGCATCTCAGGTCAAATATCTTCCCCCTGTGGCTAGAATTTTGCAGTTTGCATCAAAATATTTCTGATTAAAATGTTCCATGACTTTTATCATTATCTTGCCCGTTGATGCTTCAGATGAAAATGGATGGGAGAAGAAAGAGAAGTTTTTTATATATATATATATATATATACACATGCATATATTCTTTTTTAATTGGTATTTTGAGAGGAAGGGAAGCTTGCCAGCTCTTACACACTGGCACTTCCCCAATGATCTGCCTTACTGCAGCTTAAACAGCACAAAACTTGGCAGTTAGGAGCCAAGTTTGCTGGCTGCAGGGAAGGGGCACAACTGGTGTTGATCAAAAAGGGGTTCCCAGTCCAACTCAGACTTACCTGGAACTTAAAGCACTAAGGAGCTGCCTTCAAGGATATAAATGTTTAAAATGCCTCTGCGTTTTGTTTAGGCCTCTAGATTTCAGGAAACGATCTTTTCATACCTGGCAGCTTTTTTGGCAGATTTTTCTTCTGATTCAAATTGGGCATATGTGAAAGAGCAAACAGTTTGCCCTGATCACTTTGTTTTCTCAACAGTTGAATAAAAAAGTGAATAACAGTGAATAACAGTGAATAAAAAATTCAAAGCCAAGCAATGACTGCTTTTAGATAAGGGTAGTATTCAAGGGCTCTGTTTTTAAAATAGATTCGGATCATATCTGCAATCTTGCCAATAATAAGATCCCTAAATTCTTATTTTTCAATGACTGTTCATTTGCCTTGCTGAATTTCTAATTGTATAAAGACAACGTGGTCAAAAAGCAGTGTAACTTGTCAAAGATGCCCCTTCTCCGGTTGTTAAGTCATTCAAAATGATACGCACCAGATATGCCCTAGACTTGCAGAATTCTTTGCAATGTCATCATGGAATTCTGCAAGTGTGAACCTAAAATGTCCCAAAGAGACTCTCACATCATTAATGCAGCAACACTTTCAGTAGTATACTAGGATTCTCTCTGGGTTATAAGAAAAAGGCCAAACTGTTTGGTTTCTATTATTTTTTGTACCGCTTCCATTGAAACCATACTCTGTGCGCGTGCATGTGTGCAGCAACGGCATTCAGCCCAAATGATATGTGATGCCTTAACTGAATTAATAGAGTACATTTTGCTGGACTCATCACAGTTTCTCTTTCTCCTCCTTGCCTTCCTCTGTTGTGTTTGAAAGACCTGTGTTTAAGAATTCAGCAAGGTAGATCCAAACCCTCCGTGTTCCGCTCAGGCACAGCTCAGTACACTCAGTCTCTCACAGGTAAAGGTCACAGACTCCTAGAACACTTTTGCCTTCAGAAGGCTCTGTCTAATGTGGCTGCAAAAAGGAATAATATAAGTAGCTATTTTGCCTCTTTGATTGTATAAGCTCCCAGAACAGGCACACAAACATACCCAGCATCACCCCAAGTACTCAAAAACAGAAGAGCCCTCAGAAGAATTGTGTCTCTTCTCGAAACACAAAATTTTATTTTTAATGTTGTAAATCCGCAGGATTTTATGCTGCTTTTATATGCAATGGAAAGAAGCTATGGAGGCACTAAGGAATGTCAAAAAAATATTACACTTAGATGCACTGAAACCGTTCTGGATAAGAGCACTAAACAAGTCAGGTACTCTTAAGGAACCGGCACTGCCATTTTTTTCCATTATCCTTTTTTATTTTTAAGGTAGAAACTTGTCAACAACAATCTGCTTTCTTCTGTAGATGTAATGTTCTTCCTGGAATGAAGTAGGTGACAGATTCAAGGTTTCTGATACAAAGAAAACTCGGTAAAAGAATTTTACAACCTACTCATAACCAGACCAGCTGGCTTTTACATGCTGAGATGTTGTCAGCTGCAAATACCACTGCAAAAGCACCAAGGAACATTCAGGTTTGATGTCACCTGGATTTCCTAGTGCTGTGTGTGGCAATGTGAATATATATGACAAAATACGTATCTTGAACTAGTTCCTTTAAATTAATGGAAAGTTGTTTGCCGTTCTGAAGAGAGTGGAATAAGCAAATTATTGCTGTTCATAGAACAGTCCTCCTAATCAGATATTGTACAACTAAAGCAATGAATGTTTCTCCAAGACCCAAGCTGTAAAAGCTAGGATTGATATCAGATTGCCAGCTGAAGTGTTAAGTAACACTTTCCATGTTCGGTAACATTGCCCAGGCTGGTTCTAAAATGTGTCTGAACGACAGGCAAGACTGAACTTATTCCAGGATGTGGTCTTGTTGGTAATTACTCCTGGCTTTTCTCTGGCCTGCAATTGCCAAGTTCACAGCTTTTGTAATATTCTTCAGTCTTATTGACCTATCATGGGACAGTCCACTCTTAAGAAGATGTGAGATTGGATTCTAGACACGTCACGTCTCGTCCACCTCCCCAGGCTAGGTTCATGAGAAATATGATTTTGCTGAGGACTCCTGGATGATTAAAAAATGAACATAAAGCATCATTGTATTGGAAAAAAAAGAGGTTCTGCCTAATCAGAAACCATGTTTGAAGGTTGTACACACTCTCTATCATTTTGGTCTCACGAAGAACCCCTCTTTCCATAAGAAAAGATGAAGAGCTGCATCTGGTATGAGAGCAGGGTAAAGTGCTGATTTGTTCTCTGTTGGCATCTGAATTTGCCATTATTCTCTAACAGGCATAGAGGATGTGACCTAGCTAAGGGGCTATGCCCTTCCAACAGCAAAAGTGACAGAAGGCCAAGGGAGAAAATACATAGAAGTTGTAGAAATTGTCTACTTTCCTCACCTCTTCCGTTTCTAGGGAAGAAAATTGGATGTTAATTTCTGACTAAATATTCGATTTTCATTTATTCAACTTCTTTTGGCTGCATCTGCTAAAGCTCCTAGATTAAAACTAAACAGAAAACAGATAGAACTCACGGTTAAGATGCTTAAGCAGTATGAAAAAAAAAGTGGCAATCAACCCATAAAAACAAGCTGTTGAAATAATGTCATAAATCTTGCAATATGATACAGTTCTGTATTTTCTCTACAGAAGTTATTAAGGAAACAGTGTTTCCACCCTGTAAATAAAACCTGTCAGAAGATGATTAGGGTCAGCTTCAATATGTCTATAAATTGGTGCGGTGTGGCTGACTTCAGGCTCCTGGACTCCCCATGGTGAGTTTTCTCAGGAGTGAGGCAGGCTTCACCAGTCACGCGCATGGGACTGTGAAATCAGTCTTCGAGAAGACTGAAGACTATCTGAGGATGGCTGTGTCTTTTGGATTAAATTTCATTGAGGAGTCCTGCAGGCACCTGGGAAGGAAAATCAGGGAAGACCTAGTCTTGTGCCACAACTATTACTGGAAACTGCAGGCTGGTCACCGGGCAGGCACCAAGGGATTTAAGCACTTAGGCCTGAATTTATGCTACCTACCCTTACATGTCTACTTCTAGCACATAAATTAAGCACCTTCCCTTTCCACTTAAACTTAGATTTTCATAGATAGCCTCTAAGGTTGTGCTCCTCATGTTTCAGGGCCCAATGTGAAGACCAAGAGCCAGTAGCTACATCAGACGGGAACCACGCTCCAGCGTAATTCTTTGCTTTGGAGAAAAACAGTTGATGAACCAGGTTCCTCAGACTAACGGATGCTTGACACTGTTATTCAAAATCTTGGCACTTCAGCTTCCCTTTTATAAAATGGAGATAATTGTATTGATTCACCTCATAAATGTGATGAGAAGACAAATACTGTAATATCTGTGGAGAAATAAGATGTCATCCTAACAGAACTAGAAACATGAACACAACAGAAAAGCAAAATTCTGCATTCCATGGAGGGTCTGTGCAGCGTACATTAAATAGGGCTTGGTCCTGCGTGCTAGTGAAGTACAATAAATAAAACCCCAAATCAAATAAATAAACCCCAAACAACCAGTCCTTCAGCTGGGAGGACGACTCCTGCAAACTGAACAAGGCATCATGATGTGTGCACTAAAGACGTTAACATGAAGGGCAGATTGCACTGATATTTCCTTGTGTAGCTCTCCCTGTGAGCAACTCAGAATATCAAGGCTCTGTGAGGTGACCCAAAACTGTGAGAAAGCACCATGACACCTTTGCAGCTGACGATGCGATTTTCATATGCCATCAATAGAAACTGTGGTTTGCCTTTATGTATCTTCCATGCCTTCTAAAAGACAGTTCCCCTTCAGAACACCTGCCTGGGTATGAGGAGATAGGGGAACAGGGAGACAGCCTTTGCAGTGTTACATCTGCGACACGATGGGCAGCACATACAGTTTCCACGGGCATGAGCAGGGTTCAGTTTTCATAGTGCCCCAGAAATCTGTTTCTATTTGAGTGTAGATCATCAGCAGGACTGGCCTTTATATCTAAAGCACAGGCCTCTTCTTCTTCATGAAAGGATGTAGACAACATTATCAGGCTTACCTGTGAAAAAAACACCTCAACCCCAAAGAACAGCAAACTAAAAATATTTGGCTTGATCTTTTTCTAAAATATAGAATAGTTTCTCATCACTAAAATCCCAAAAGATATAATTCAGATTTTCTGAAACATTTGATTGGGCTATAACTCAGTTTTATTAATGTACAGATCAGCTGTCTAGGCTGAACTCATTGTCTAGGCTCTTTCTGTGACTAAAGAGGGCCCCTTCCATGGGGAGAATCATTCCAGCCTAAGGTGGAGTAGCTTAAGACAGAGGCAGTTCCTGTCTGCAGATACCTACCTCTATCTTTTTTCTATAGAGGGAGCCCTTGGACTACCTACCTGAATGCTGAGGGTGGGAAAGATGATTTCTACAGCCTACAACATGCAGTTTGAAGCACTCTGAGAGAGCTCTCCAGAGATCATCGAGCCCTTTCTCAATCATTTCTCACAGGCCATGCTTTCTAGATCGATGAACATTTAATTCATTTCACCTGTATTTCTTCAGAGTACTAATGTCCCTGAAAAAGAGATTCCTTTCTACCAGGTCCTGTCCTCTATAATATAATAATAATTTAGCTGCAATTCAAAAGGTACTCCGAAGTGCTTAAATTCAATCATATGAAACATTTCTTCTGTTTTGAATCTTTCTTTAGTTTCCAGTGATTTGCATTACCATTTCAGAAAGAAATCCCTGATTTTCAAAAGTCAAAACAATTGGAGCTCAAGTAGACTGAAAATACTGTCCATCTGTCTTCAATCCAAGCATCCCTAATGGAAGCAGAAAGAATTAAAACTCCTTCAAAATAATGGCGGCAAAACTGGGCTTTCTTTCTCAAATTGGAAGTGAGTCGTGAGTCATAAATCACTCATTCCCCATCACAAGGACCCATCAAACCAATTACGCAAAACTCAAGACCCCTGCTTACCTCACAGATTATGAAACTAGTATGGAAGTCTCCAAAGGACGATGACTTCTGTGATCTTTCCCAGGAGTGGTTTGTGTAAGAGAGAAATAAAACAAGATCATATCCATCCCTGAGAGACTTCAAATTTTAGCAATTCTATCAATACATGGAAGCTCGCAGGTTTGTATGCATTTTTTTTCTCCCACATTCATTTAGAAAGCACTCTCTGCATAGGCTGCTTGCTATAAAACTAGATCTTTTTCTTCCTTGGTGTGGGAGGCATTCATTCCCGAAGTGCTGCATTTGCTAAGTTTCCAAAACTTCTGCCGTCATGTACAGTTGGTTCTACTAGTTTCAGCCATAACTGCTTTTTCTTTGGGCAAATGGATAAAGCAAGCAAAGAGGAGGAGATTTGTGACTCCAGAAAGTCCTTGAAAAAGACAGAAGGAAGTCCTAGTGTCACAAGAGAGGGAGAGAAGAGAGCAAGGGTTACTTCTGGTACTCCCAGACAATTATACCCACCGGTAGCCCCTAAACAATGGACTCCTTTCAAATGAGTCCCAATCTCTACAGCTGAGACAAGCCCTTTCTCCTGGCTACCACCTCTCTTTCTTATGGGCCAGCAAAAAAAAAAAGTGTCTTTGACAGAATTTTTGCTCCTGCAAGCCAAGCATTTATTTACCAGGGACAGTAATTCACAGAAGATTAAACTTGCAAACAAAACTGCTGAACTAATAGCCTGTACATGGAATATGAAGAGATGTTCCAAGTGGTACAAAACATAACTTATCAAATTCAGGCAGCATCTCAGATGGAGGTGGTATAGGAAGAAAATTTAGGTTATGCCTCTATGTTATCCACTGTGTCCCTGCAGTGGAGACCCTTTCTATTCAGGCTTGATGGTTATTGATGGTTTGCAGCCTATATTTACAGCAAAATCTACATAGCCCCTTCCAGATCAATAGGAAACATTTATTTTCTTTCAGTCATCACAGAGACTCCTTCCTTAGGCATTCCATCTGAAACAGTACTGTGAGTCTCTTTTATACTCTCTGGAATACATACGGTTTGGTCATGTATCACTGGTTTTATTGGAACTCCAAGTAGACTTTCTAGGAAGTTATAAAATCCAGCTATAATCATAGCAAAAGCCACTCATACCTTTACAGGAATACTACAGGAAACCATCCAGTAGTCTTAGTGAAAATGGTCAACAGCTGTTGCCAAAACTCTGCAAATTTGAAAAATGTAGCCTTGCTATAACTTTCTATAAAACTGTAAAAGGATGTTCAGGAAGCAGATAAGTGGCCATATTATTCATCCGTCCTGCTTTATAGTGATCACTTCCACAGGCATCAGTTATCACTCCAGCAGCTGGAGGCTTTTGCAGCTGGAGTGTCAATGGCATTAGTGAAGTGAATGCTTTAAAAACACAAATGCATGGCACTCAGCTTCCTGCCTTTGAAGCAAAAATATGTTTTAACCACTGCTATTTATTATCTTTCTTTCTATTTCTTTCAGTCCTGCATGTCACCACATCAAAATGGGAATGAGCTGCAGGTTCCAACTTGCCTCATACAACAACCTCTAAGAAGTGCAAGATTGCTGCAAATGGCTTTGCAAGAATTACAGCAGATGCTTAAGGCAGTCATCAATACCACACAGTGCAGTGTGGTGCAGGGTGCCTGAGCTGGTCACGTAACGGAATGGAAGGCAGCTCTACCAGCACAGTGCTCTGCCTGACTTAATTAAATCTGAGATGCCTGGACCTTGACTTGTCCCTCTCGGCAATGCTCACCTAAGACAAGTGTGATGCTGTCTGACACGACACTGCTTTGCATGGTATAAACGTATCCTAATTTTGCTCACAGATTCTTTTTCACTAGTGATGATGAAAGAAAGATTCATGTAAAAATTATGCAGAAGTCAGTCAGTTGGCAATGAACATGAAGAAAACCTTGGTGGAATTGTTTCAACAGTCATTTTGGAGTCCTGGATTTAATTTTAAAAACATACATTCTGTATGCCAGATATTTCACACTATTTTCTGTTGAGCTGCAGAGGTGCCTAGAGCTGTTAGAAATACTTACTGTCCTTACAACAGGATTTTATTACATTTAACCACCCAGTCTTAACCCTGTAGAGCGATGCAGTGGTTCAGATACCAACTGCTTCAGTTCCAGCTGGAGCAGAACAAGTAAACACCCATAAAGTCTTCATCCTTCAGTTCTGAACGGAGCTTGGAAACCGAGCATTTTCAGAAGAAGAACCATGCCCTTGATTCTCGTAAAGTTTTGTAATAGATCGCACAGGAAGTGCTGTTTCCTATTTTCAGATATAGGGTTTAACTATGTGTTCATTTGCAAAGAAGAAGTCACAGTCAGACAAAACAAGCTTGATAAATCAGTAAGTAGCTATTTTTTTTTCCTTTTTTACATGTTACTGTGTACATACAGGTGTAGATTCACTCAATGGGAAAGTATATATGCCTAATAACAGTGGCAGTAGAGTTATCATTCCAGAAAAGACACTATCTTTAAGAACAACTGGGTCTTGTAACTAGTTTACAACTCAGGATAAGGCTAAATGTGAGAACAGAGAATTGAACTATTCAAATGTGGAAAACTATAGCCTTATTTTTGTACTAGATACTTATCAGGTCTTGGTTTTGAAGCTCTGGAAGGAGTTCAGTAACTTGGAAATTTATTCTGATAAGGATATAAATTGATTAGACATGGAATTTTTCACACTTCATCTAGCCTTCTCTCAATCTAAACCACATCTTGCTCTATCGGATGCAGATGTTCTTCATTACTATCCTATCACATGGTTTCTTTATATTATTCAAGCATTCAATATGTTAAAGGTGTTTCATTATTGTGTTATGAAGGGATATGTCCTTTGGGATTGGTTCCTCTTTTTAACGTGATTTCTCTGAGCCACCGCATTAGAAAGTGTGTACTCTGTATCTAGTAAGTATCAGTAATTATTAGGTTTGCAATCTTGCTTAATGAGATTTTACATTAATAAAACTCATCACTACAGATTGGAATTGTACCATTTTCACGCATAAGGAGAGGTGCGCTCCTCTGTTTTGATAAATGAGAGTTGCCACTTGGATATTCGCAAAAAGCTATGATAACGTAAGACTATAGTTTGGGGGGGGGGGGTGTGTGTTTGTTTGTGTGTTTGTTTGAGTATATTAAATATGCACCTGTAGCAATGTTTGTTTTCATGGGGGAACAGCACTCTTGTATGCCAGGAACAGTTGGCAGTGCCAAAGAAGTGGGCTTGAACTTCTCTGTATGGAGACCCTTATAGCAATAATGTGACAGCGGCATGACCCTATGACAGATGTTGGCAGTCTCCACTCCAGACTGTCATCCTTTTTTATACTCAAGTTCATCCCTAAAACAGTTGTGACTATAACTGCTGTTCGAATTATTCTGAATTCAATGTTTTGTCTGAAGCAGTCTAAGCAGAGACACTGAAAAAAAACCTGAGCAGAGGTACTAGCACAGGACTGAGCCTGCACAAGAGAAGAGCCCTCTTACACATACAGTCATGATTTGGAGGAAGACATTTAACAGTTCTCTTAAGTTTCTCTTTCTCGGACAGCTTATTCTACTCTTTTACTGTACATGTGTTTAGGGAAGAACACCTCCTACTTCTTTTGTCTTGTGACCACACAGACTGAATGTATTTGACTACAGAAAAGCTCATAATTTTTGCAAGACTGCCTTTCTTGTTTTGGTAAGGAATGACAACATTCGGATCCTGAAGGTTCACAGCGAATTAAAGCCTCCTGCTTCCAGTCCATAACATATTTTTCCTTGAAAGTTCTTCAGGGATAAAAAACCCCACCAGTTAAGAGGCAAGCAGTTCTGAAGAGATGTTTCTAATGCTCAACCGCTATAAGAGAGGAAGAGGTTTCCAAAGTGACGTTTAATCATGGAAGGGGTTCTATTTCCCCAATCATATTCTGGAAAGAAATCCTGTGGTCACTGCCACTTGAAAAAATGTATTTGAGGAAAACTATCAGCTCAGAGTTTTACATACAGCATTTAGATTACAATTCCACGTTTTCCTTCAGCTTCTTGGTAACTCAAGAAAAATAAGTACGTTTATGCTTGCTCCCCAAGATGTCTTTCGTGTCTCTGCACAGTAGTCTCTGTAGTTTTGCTTCATCCTTCTGAAATCCTTCTGGAAATTCAAAGACAAAGTTAAAGAGATAGAGCTGTTACCAGGAAACACTGGGCATCTCTCTTGCAACACCTGCTATCAGGATGTGGAGTATTAATTTTCTTCATTTAAGTTTCGTTTTTAGTCTGTGCTACATTTTACTTCTCTCTTACCATAAAGAGCCCTAAATGCTGCTGACACATACTTTTAAGCTGATTACAAGTCATTAAGCAATTTCTTTTTCTGTATGACAGACAATGCCATTTGTGAAAAGAATGAGAGTGAGGAGAGGGTGAGTAGCGCTGTGCTACCTATTCATACATTTCAAAAGAGAAAACTTGTTTTAGACCAGAAAAAAGGGAAACAGAACTTTGCGGGTCAATCATACTGAAATATGCAGCTCCACTAATGCATGGATGCTCTTCTAACTTGTAGTTATGAAATGTTCTGATTTCTGTGAGGAAACTTTGTTCGAATCCCATCTAGGGCACAGCAGACTCATTGAGCTGTGACAGCTGCCACCCCTGAACAAGTCAGTGTAGCAACTCAGGAGCCTCTTTGCTTGAGTTACTTTAACCTGGAAATGTCTGACAGTCATACCAGAACCTAGACACTTCTATAGGTAAAGATGACACATTATAGGTAACAGTCACTACTCAAGAGCTAGCAAGGTTTCTCTCAAAGCAGCTGAAATACAGAAATCTGAAAAGTCACAATTCAGAGCTACACCCTCATTACAAGAATCTCTGAAGTTGCAGTAAGTGCAGCTTTGTTAAAACTTAAAGAAATGAAATTACATTTATTTTGTTTCATAACTTTAAAATTATTAAGAAAATAAAACTTTCTCCTATCCAAGCTGTAACCTCATTTTCTCTGCAAGACATCTTTCCCAGGGTGCAGGTATTTCGCTTGGGGCTTGGTCACACTTCACTGTACCCAGCTTCTGGGAGACTAAGAACACAACCAGTCCTCCAAGGGAAAATAAGAGTAGGCTCTTACTGGACTGCTCATATATTTAGATGCTTTTGCATAAGCATACAGGATAAATTAGAAGGGAAGGAGGGCACCAAAGAGAAAATATTCCTTCTCTTCTATTTCTACCTTTTGTTTGAGTCAGTTGTCTGCTTTTGCAGAAATTGTCCAGAACTTCTGTTACATTGCTTGTTTGCAAAGAATAAGGAATTTTTTAGAAAGCATTTCAGAAAATATTTTAGTATTTTGTACCTGTGAAGAGGAGAATCTAATTTCTGTCTCATGCAAATGCTCAGAGGTGTCCCATCAGGTCACAGACAGTGAACAAAATAAGTACATTACATGCTGTCTTTCTAGGCAGCAACAATGTTAATTGTACAGGGCAGGGGCTCAGTTTTGGTAGTGGGAAGGCGTACTGGGTCTGGCTGGGAAGGACTTAGTTTTCTTCACAGGACCCTTTATGGTACTGTCTTTTAGATTTGTGACCACAGCTAGGACAGATGACCAACAGGATATTCTGTGCCATATATAACATCACAGGTCGCAATAAAACTGGGGAGGGCAGTTTTTCCAAAGCAGGCATTGCTCAGAGATTGGCTGGCCATCTGTCTGCTTGGTGGGAGGTGGCAATTGTTCGTCCTTGTATCATCTCTTCTGTTTTGCTTTCTGTTTCCTTCACTTATTCAACTGTCTTTATGTCAACCCACAAGTTTTTATTGCTTTTGTTCTTCTGATTCTCTTGCCCCATCCTGCTGTGGAAAGAGTGAGTGAGTGTCTAGATGGGCGTTGAGCTCCCAGCTGGAATCAACCCATTACAGGAAATAAGATTCCTGCAGCAAAGCAGATAAATCTGTAGAGAATCAACTACCTTTAGTTCTGTTACTCCCACAATTATTTTCTGTTTAAGTTCCAAACTAGATTAAAAAATTATTTTTTTGTATGTATATACAAAGATTCAACCTGCCAGGGAGGTTTAGATTGGATATTAAGAAAATTTTTTTCTCTGAAAGTTTTGTCAAGCATTGTAGCAGGCTGCCCAGAGAAGTGGTTGAGTCTGGTCCCTGTAGATATTTAAAAGACATGTAGATGTGACTTTTAGGGACATGGTTTAGTTGTGGACTCAATGGTGTTAGGATTACGGTTGGACTTGATGACCTTAAGGGTCTTTCCCAACCTAAATCATTCTAGGATTATATATATATGTGAGTATGTATATGTGCATATTTATGTACGCATACTTGTGCATATACACAAACAAAGAATTGTTTTAACACTGTGTAATCATGAAGATTATTTGTATTGCAAATATAACTACTGAGATAAAGACCCAGATAAAAACTAGGTCTTCTGGATCCTAAATAGTCTGTAATTACCTATCGGGAAATAATCCTTTCCTCAAACAGCTGAGTAGGCTTGACATGAGCTTAAGATACTTCAGGGATTGCACATGCTACAGCTCAGGATGGCTCCCCACGTAATTAAATTAACTTCAATCAAAAAAAGCAGATCAGAAGCTTGTCCCTGTGTCCCGCCAGACACAGGCTGCTTCTTCAGTTACGCTTAGTCTTGCAGAACTCAAGTGCAGAAAGAACAAAGTGATGCTTTTGAGAATGTGGTCTCTGCAAAAGACATCTGCAATCACACAGGGTAGACCTTGCCTTTGAAAAAAAGAGCAGAGTGGGGCTGCAGACAGGAAAGAAGCAAACACGGCTGCACTAGATGACTACGAGTGGTCAGGGCTCACAACGGAAGCTAGGGCAGATGCACTACCTGAAGTCTTCTGTGTCAGAAGCAGTCTGTTGCCTTTGTCAAGAGAACAGGCATCAAATTGCCAGGAAAATGCAGATTCCAAAACCATCAAACTGCTACGTGCAGCCACCAATCTGCCACGTAGTGCCTGACTAAAGCAGCTATGATGACACAGGAAGAAAGAGCAGAGTATATAGCTCTGTTTGAGGGACTAGCAAACACACTGAATTCACTGCCCCAACAAGTGACCATTTGGTTCCTCTGACACCCATCTTCACAAAAGCCTGACACGTAGGAAATCTTCCATTTTCTCCAGGGTCTGGGACAAGAAAGATACCAACTTTTCAGGGACAAAATAACACCAAGCTATGCTCCTGCATCTGACTCAAAGTCCTAGAAGCAATTAGCCAATCTAAACTTTGGAGTTCCTGAATCACAGCTGTTAAACACCTACCGAAACAAGGAATTGAAACTTCTTTCATCCACAAGCACAGGGGAGGTCTTTCAATTGACAGCAAGATGACACAAAATATAGAGGTGTTCTAGGCTATGCTGATAGCACCCTTAATGCCATTTGCCGAGGTGCCTGACCATCCATTCTTTCTACAGGACAACACACTGTTTGTCTCCCAGAGCTATCCAAGACCAGCACACTTCCATGGCCTGCGCCTGACTCAGACTCCGTAAAGGATACAGGGTTTGCCACTGTAACCCAGACCAACACTGCCGACTCTACAACACCCGGGACAGCAGGTTCACCAGGTGAGCTTGTTTAGTGCTGTGCAAAGGTCATTTCTACACCTCCAGTGGCCTGATTTCCACAGGAGATAAGACCCCCAGGAAGTCACAAACAACCTGAACAAGTGGCAGTCAGTTGGGTTAATCCATGTGCCAGCGCTTTTGCAGGCACCAATTCACAGCTTGCCAGTGCCTGGTCCTCCTTGGGCAAGGGATACACTGGCACAATGAGGAGGAGGCCAGATGCCAAGGAGAAGCACAGCTCTGCATGTCACCCATTGTGCTTTCTTGGTTGTGCCCTGGTGGCTTGCTCTACCCCTTTGCAAAGTCATTGCTGAGCACAACATCCCTCAGCTACCTACGACTCAGGTTAAAGCCATCATTCCTCTGCTTCTGATTGGGTCAGGCAGCTGACACGCTCTACTGAGGATAAAAAACTCACCAGACATCCTACTCGTAGGACATAACACCCAGCAAACTTCCAACATGCGGTAATGTGGCTCCACAGGTATAGATGGTTTTCCTGGGAGCTCTGCAATTTCATTCTCGTCCACTCATTGACAAAGTAATGCTTCTGTGCTCAACGGCAAGAAGCATTCCAGGTGGGGATAACGGTGTGTTTCATTCCCCTCACTGCCAAGCTTGGAGTTGCCTCTAGTTTAACATCCTTTTCTTCCTTTCCAGGCCAAAACACCATGGAAAACTATACCATGGACTTTGCTGACTTGCCACTGACAACAGAATTTGACTACGGTGATTCAGCGCCGTGCCTGGGAACAGAGGAAAAGCACTTTGCAGCAAAACTTTTGCCTCCGCTTTATTCTTTGGTGGTGATATTTGGCCTCACGGGCAACATGCTTGTCGTCCTCATCCTGGTAAAATACAAGAGATTGAAGAGCATGACTGACATCTACCTGCTCAATTTGGCAATTTCTGATTTGCTGTTTGTATTTTCTCTTCCTTTTTGGGCTTATTACGCTGTTCACGACTGGATTTTTGGGGATGCGCTGTGCAGAATTCTGTCAGGTGTCTACCTCCTTGGCTTCTACAGTGGGATCTTTTTTATAATCCTGTTGACCCTAGACAGGTATCTGGCCATAGTGCATGCAGTGTTTGCGTTAAAAGCCAGGACAGTGACCTACGGCATCCTCACCAGCGCTGTCACTTGGGCTATTGCTATGTTTGCTTCTGTTCCTGGGATAGTATTCCACAAAACCCAGAAGGAAAGTTCACATTATACTTGCAGTGCTCATTATCCAAGTGATGCCGCCATAAATTGGAAGTACTCCTATACTTTAAAAATGAACATTCTGGGACTTATTGTTCCAATGCTCATTATGATTTTCAGTTACTCACAGATTCTAAAAACATTATTGAGATGCAAGAATGAGAAAAAACAGAAGGCGGTCAGACTTATTTTTGTGATCATGATCGTCTACTTCATCTTCTGGACACCGTTCCATATTTCTTCTTTTTTGCATACATTTCAAAATTCACTTTTCCACACAACTTGTGAAATCAAAGGTCAACTGGAGAAAGCAATCCAAGTGACAGAAACACTCTCAATGATTCACTGTTGTATCAATCCTGTGATATATGCATTTGTTGGAGAAAAATTTAGGAAATATCTTTATACCTTTTTGCGAAAGCATGTTGCAGCCCATCTCTGCAAAAAATGTCCAAATCTTTATCATGAAAAGTTAGAAAGAGTTAGTTCAGCATTCACACCATCCACTGCAGAACATGACATCTCTACTGGACTCTAAAAATCATTAAAACATTAGTTAGTATACGTTGCATTACTCTCTTTGCCTTAAGGACTGCCTGACATTACCTTATGTCGACTTATGTACCTTATGTACCTTATTACCTTATGTATCCGTATGTCGACTACTACTGAAAACTGTATGACCTTCCATCCTTGTACTTAACTGTTCCCTAGGGTTACAGCATTTCCCATTATTAAACTAAGAGAATCAGTGAGTTCTCCAGGAAATGTTAGCGCCATAGCCGGCTCACATAGAGATCTGAATGGGGTCCAGAATACTATGATTCCAGTTCTTGACCCAAATTCTATCCAGTGAACAAATGTAGTGAGATTTACTTGAGAAGAATACAATACTGAAGAGACTAAGGAGTAATATACCATCTCACAAGACTATTTACTGTTAGGTGAACATTTTAAGATAAACCCTTTGAAGAAGCTTTGAGGTGTGGTGTACCTGTTAGGTATTCAACATTAATGGAACACCTTTTTGAAGAGACTGTATTCTTTCTACAAAACAGTCAGTCATTTGATACGGGTAGGCTTTTAGTTTTCTTCATTTCTCCCCTTTCTCCTAATTTTTCCTACATGAATAAAAGGTGTTTCCATAAAAAGGAATTTGAGGATGAATATGACATATATCAAGACAATATCTCTCTCCTGACGGGAGAGGTGACTGACCTTTATCTTACCGGGCCTATTCAACCTAAGGATTTATCTGTTAGCTAATAGTATATTTTTAAACAGAACGCTTTTGACTATAAACTAAGTTATAGTATTTTGATTTTAGCTCTTTAGTTTTACTCCTGCCATATCACTGTTCAGCTGCTAACATTTTCCAAAGTGGGATTTTAAAGGGCAACAAGTGTGATTTTTGTGGGTGCAGTTTTGGAAGGAACTGCGCACACCAAGTCTACTGAATACAGAAGACAATATTGCATCCCCAGAAAAAATAGGAGCTTGTTCCTGAAAATCATATCTCTCCAAGGAAAACAGCACTCAATCAAAAAAAAGCACATCAGCAAAGATCTGCAAGGCCAGAATGAAACTCACCTGGGTATTTGTTATGCAAGATTCTGTATGAAAAAATATCAGGACCCTCTGAAGGATTTTAGAGTCCATGATCACAGTACCGAGTAGAGACCTCTCTTTTTCTGTACAGGTAAAACATGCATGTAGAGGAAGAATTCACGTCAGATGCAGTATGTGCATCAGGCTAGGCTCCTGCATGAGAAAAATATGCTCTTCACATACACAGTACACCTAATGTTTGGGATACTTCTAAGTAGACAGTAGCCTTGGGACTGCAAAAGCAGCCATCTGCAGAGGAAACATACGCACGTTGCCTTCCCGGAAGAAGTGTGCCCATAGCCAGTTCATGCCTCAATTAGAACTGCATGCTGACTGAAGGGTGGAGACCATTAGTCTACTATGGTCACGTATTTACGCTGTTTTTAGGAGATAATCTGCAAAAGAAAGTGGTATGCTAGGAACATGATGTCAGTAAAGAAGAGGAGGGAGAGTTATAGTGAAGAACTTCTTGCTTCAAGCTGTAAAGAAGTGCAGGTGAGCACTCCTTATGCAAGCAAACTGTCCTCCTTGTTTTCCCATTTACTTCGAAGGGCACGGTTGGGACGTGTATAGCCTTGCTCATGGAAATCTGAAGGGGCAGGTTCAACGAGCCTTCACGCAATGCAAGGACGCAAGAGAGGATTCCACACTGCTTAACACTAGGAACGTGACTCAGCCAACTAAAATAACAGCAAATCTGTTTACGGTACCTCAGTGTTCAGTAGAGAAAAGGAGATGCCCAAGTCAGAAGCAGATATATGATTTAAATGGCCTGTGGGGAAGATTACCTGTCTGATGGTAGAAGCAGCCTGCAAATGCCAGTCTCTTAATTTAGCTATCAGATGCCTTAATCTAGGTGACACAAATACTCTTCCTCCTCCAGCCATATAATGTCAAGGCACTGCTTTCACTTGTTGTTAGCTTTTATCCTATCAGCTACTATAACCTGACCATTACCTTGCAAAGTTAATAGCTGCAGATAGACTAAAGAAAAGGCCAAAAACTATCCTCACAGTAAACTTTCTTGCTTGGAAATAATATTTTATCTTTCTTTTTATATTTTTTTTCTGCACTAAAATCTAAATACCTTTTTAATACTGAAGTATAAATTAGTTCAGTGCGATACAAATCCTGATGTAACTGTGATATTTCTACTACTGTGTTTTATTCTAAATTCTTTTCTTGTTGGAAATATGTTTTGTCCTGTTTTCATGTTAATACAATGAAATTAATAAAATTTTTGTCTGTAAAGCAATGTATACCCTGTAGCTCATGTTCTCCTCCTAAGCAACAGTGCATCAACTCTGCCGGCAGGATGGAGGCTGCAAAAAGATACAACTATGGACTTAGACACTCACAATACCACACTCCAGAGAAACGAAACAAACAGAACAAGCAGAGAACTATTTGTCCAGTCCATAAGCCAGTGTAGCTGCCAAGGCTTTTATCCACCCACAAGCTTGAGAGTGCATTGTAATATCTTCAGGAAAAGTCTGGGGATACAGATTTTAGATGGGTGAAATTTGACAGGTAGGAGAAACAGGTATGTGTATAGGGGAAGAGAAGGAATAAAGGAGAGCAATAAAAGATGGCAAACTTAATATCGGGATGAAGACAAGATCATCCATAGACGTTCTGCAGCTGATTTCAGATCTCTGCACTGCATAGAGTGACTGCAGCAAAACAGCGTGTCTGGTTTCCCAAGTTTTACGTGCAAGGAACTTTAAGCATTCAAAGTTCAGGATGGAAAATATGCTTCTGCTTAACCATATCATTCTCCCTGTTTCACTGTACAACTCCTTTTTTCAGCATACGATCCTCTCCCCTGCACACTCTTTTCATCTGTCCACAATGGGATAAGCTAAATTCTATACTCACTGCCTTTGTTTTCTGATTTGCATTTTCCATTTTGTGCTGTCACAAAAACAAACAAACTGAACCTAAACATTAACTGTCTACCTAAACATCACTGTCTACAACTGCCTGAAAGGAGGTTGTGACGGGGTGGCTGCTGGTCTCTTCTCACAAGTGACAGCGATAGGACAAGAGGTAATGGCAGCAAGTTGCACCAGGGCAGGTTTAGACTGGACATTAGGAAGAGTTTTTTTACTGAAAGGGTGGTCAGGCATTGGAACAGCTGCCCAGGGAGGTGGTGGAGTCGCCGTCCCTGGAGGTGTTTAAAAGATGGGTGGATGAGTTCCTTAGTAGGGAGACAGGCACGGTTGGACTCGGTGATCTCAGAGGTCTCTTCCAACCTTATGATTCTATGGACTTTTTGTTATGTTATGTGTCCAGTCAAGATAATCCTTGAACCTTCATTGTAACTTTGCACTGAGACAAGCAAGGCTCTAGACAGATAGTTTTGAGGCAGATTTTGAGTCTTAATCAGTCAAATGTGGCTGCAGCAAGGTCTACCTACAGGCCAGGTAACCCCAAATTAGGCTAGCAGGACTTCAATCAGTCTGTTCAAAGTGGGATGGAGCTACCCAGGGGAAAGGTTTAACAAGATGCCCCTGTCCCTGTGAAAGAGAACACAAGTCACCTTGGCAAAGAGGTAGGGGAAATCTTACATATGAGAGACAAATATTCCATAACTCAAGTTCTGCAGGGAAAAGCATTGAGATGAATATATAGTATGCATGTAAGAACTAGAGAAGCTGACATACACGCAGAAACTGTGCCATGAACTAAAGGTATGCTAAACACATGGCAAGGTGCATCAGAATTGTAATTGCAGCAGAGAAGAAACTATCACAAGGAAGAACTACTGTGCTTGGGAGGCATCTAAGCTGTTCTGTGAGATATTGAGGAAATGAAAGCCAGCATCTGAGAGAGTGCACAAGTCCCAGCAGAATACCAGGAAGATTCAAGACCGGAGTTCTCTGAATACTATAAGGAAATTGTTGTTTCACAACCAATGTTGAACAGATAACTGAAAATGCTTATAAGTTCAAAATTTTGAGCACTGAACTTCTGAAGAGATAATGCTGGCTGGGCTTTCAGCATGCTTGTGAAAAGAATGCCCTGTCACCATTGACAAATATTTATGCACAGCTCTGAAATCAATCAGTTTAGTTTATGCACAGGACAGGACAGAGCGCGACCTTGCTGTTAGAAGATGCTACTGCCGCATGTTCAGAAGCATGTGTGGGAAGGAATGCCCCACGCAGCAAAAGATAACTGTGTTCGACTGTCAGGCAGACTTCCTCAGGGGCAAAAGGAAATGTAGCAAAAGTACATATATGGTATTAGCAAATGTTGAGCAGGACTCACAACCAACCACTAGATTTATAATCACTGCCATTGGTTTGTCTGGGGCAAGTATAAAATGAATAAACATAGAAAGAGTGAAACTTTTGGTAGCCAGTGTATAGGAATGTTCCTGTCATAAGACTTTCTTGTTAACGCAGCTGTGATGTCTATATATTTCAGATGAAATAAAGGTAAGTGGAGTATAAAGGAAGAGGAGTAGATTAAAATGGGTAAATAGAAAAAAGTGGTGGAAAAAAAAAAAGAGAGAATGCCTTTATTAGCTTTCACAGAGGCCTTAAGTAACAGTCAGAATAAGGGGAAGATCAAAGAGAAACACTTTAAGCAGATCGTTAAAAGATTAAATGAGTAAGAGACTGTGTAATGAAGCTCCAAAATAAAGATCACTCCTTCCGATGAAAATTACAAAAGGAATAAACACAAAGGTCAATTTTACATGGTATCCTGTTCCAGTTAACAACAAGCAAAGAAACAAAGAGTCAGAAGAATGACATAATGCTGACCAGCTTAGATGGCACAACAGGCAGATACGGCTCATTTTGAAGCTGAATTTTGCTGCTGTTTTCAACTGCTGATGCATAGTGACTCTCTTCTAGTGGCTACTGTGGTTACTGCGGCCTTACAACTTAGTATAGTAACAAAACCAAACAAGTACATTCTGGCGCATTTAGAATATCAATAGCAATCAGGCCAAACCAAAGAAGGATGTTTGTCTGGAAATAAGGGGTGAAGGCATTGCTTTGTACCCATATTCTGGTGACACTTGCCTGTTAGAAGCTGCATTTCATTGAGAAAATGGAATGGTAGGGAAAAGAAATGTATGAGTTTGCATCACCGCCAAGCATTTTTGTAATTCTTGTGACAGTGAGCGCAATCTTGGTTTGAGTGTTTGAAGTCTGAAATGACTGATCCTGGGAAGGTGGGGCCACAACACGGAACTGGAGGTGAGCAGCATTATCAGATACTCAGGCCAATGTGAAAAACTGTACAAACATTCAAGTGACAGTAAGCTTCGCACAACTGTCTGCAAGGTTCTATTAGCAACATATTAAACATACAACACGAACAACACAACCTATCCCAATACTAGACTTTTCAAATGGAATGGAAACCAAATGGATGGAAGTGAAGGAGATATTTGGACGTAACTTTCAGGGATGCTATCATGAAGTATGGACAATTATAGCCTACACCTAATCTTTGGCATCCAAAAGTATTTTCTGTTTCCTGGGTCCTGGCTCATATCTTGCCATTGTACAGACTCTGGAATTATATGTGCTGCAATAGATAATTATGTACTTGCAAGATTTACAATACAGAAACAAACAGAAAAGAGAATAATGATAGGGGGGAAAACATCCTTAATCTTACTGTCAATAAACAACCACGTGAAATACTAGGGTTAATACAGATTAAAAATGCTTGTGTCTTCCAGAGTTTGGTTTTGTAACCTAGATTCTTTGAACCTGTGAAATGTGTAAAACGGTTTGTTGGTTTTTTTTACCACTGGTCTCCCTGACAGAAATTTTAGGGTGTGATACATAACGTGTTTTCTGACATTTTCCTCAAAAGAATACCACAGTTTTAAGATTGGGTGTGATTGTGCAGTGGCAAAAGATCAAAAGATTAGTCAAAAGAACTTGAAACCTGTATTATTTCTTTTATTACTGAGCAATAGCTTCGATTTCTTGGTAAAATTATGAGGTTCACCTGTAGGTAGAGATTCTTAAAATCTGCTGAAGCATATGGCAAGCAACTGTGCACTTTTTCAAAGAGACACCGGGCAAGTGACTCAGAAAAATGGCAAAAATCTGATTTGCAACAATGGATATGCTACTTGCATTGTCCATACCTCTATGTTGACACACACGCTAGATGGAGGTAATCTCAAAGCAGCAGGAAGGAGACGGTGACACAGCGACAAGACAGCCAGTCCCAGGCTGGTGTGATGGGGCTTCAGAGTGGAAGGGAGGTTGAGTCCTACAGGGTTTATTGAGAGTGACTGAGGGGAGCAGGGGAGCAGAGAAGGAAAAGGAAGAAAGATTTTGTCCTAACAGCATTGATGAACACACCATCAGCACCACAATGCCCAGCAAACAGCACGAGAGGCTTGGACTCTGCCTTCAGTACTTAAAGGGGACCTGCAGGAAAGCTGGGGAGGGGTTTTTTATCAGGGAGTGCAGTGATATGATGAGTGGTAATGGTTTTAAGCTGAAAGAGGGATGTTTTAGAATAGACATTAGGAATACATTTTTTTACTGAGAGGGTGATGAGGCACTGGCACAGGTTGCCCAGAGGGAGTTGTGGATACCACATCCCTGGATGTGTTCAAGGCCAGGCTGGATAAGGCTATGAGCAACCTGATGTAGTGGAAGGTGTCCCTGCTACAGCAGGTGGGTTGGACTTGGATGATCTTTTAAGGTCCCTTCCAACTGAAACCATTCTATGGTTCTACGACTCTCCTACAGCCACATGTAAGACCTGCTCAAATCTGACTTTCCAGCAGCTCTGTTCATCTGCATCAGGTGTAGAGCTAATTGAACATATTTTGTAGGTGCTAATAATAAAGTCAAGTTCAGGTGCCTGCTGCCAGGGTGTGTCCCTGTATTTCGGCTCCTAACTTCATAGCTACTTACACTTTCTGTGAGGAGTTTCTCATCCACCTCTAAGACTTAGCTGGTGGCAGACTAAAGCCATTCCTCTCAGTCAGCTGCTATAACTATGAGTGGCAGAGGCCCTCTGCTGGTGTGCAACAGCCTCTGCTGTCTCACTGTGCTAATCAGTAAACGAAATACCCAGCTACGCTTGCTGGGTATTGAGATGTGAGAACGAAAAGCTATAAGCAACAAAATCAGATCAATAAAGCCCATGAATCTGTGGGAACAAACGAGTATTTCTGAAGACCAGCCTACCACAGTTCTTAGTTTTAAGTTGTCGATGTTAGTTCAAATGTTTGAGACGAGTTTTGTGAGAGAGTATTTCAGAATCAAAAGTTTGATGAAAAACAGGTAAGTCCAACAGAAGGTTTGACACTGTTTCCTCTGTTCATATAGTGTGAGATCATGAAAGGGTTTAGATTCCCCAGTAGGTTCAGTAATGTGCAATAAACAGTGAACAATGAAGCAGGCTTCAGAAATAAATCCTTAAAACGTCTATTAATTTCAATATGTAGACTGTTTAAGAATTCAACATCGAAAAAATAATTTGATACAATACCTTGTTTGAGAATTATAAGAATTCATTATAAAACTGCAGGTGTTTTGTCACCAAAGTTTGCCGGCAATTAGGACCCTGATTTAGGGGTAGGGGAAACATTTTTAGAAGCAGCTTTTTCCGCTGACACTATAAGGGTTCTAATATAGGCCATCAAATAAGATAGCATAAGCATACATTTAAAATACCTTGCCATGGCCATTAATTTTGATGCTAAGACTTCAGACCTTAGAGAGCTCATTGGAACAGCTGATTAGGAAAGGAAGAGAAAAACCTATTGATCCTATGGAATAAAGACCTCAATTAGTCCCTGATGAAAAAGAGGGTTAACACGGAAAATAGGCTTAGCTTTTACTTTTTGACTATCTCCCTCCCCACCCCAGATCCGAGATGTAACTTAGGAGCTGTGATTCCCTGTACTTCAGTTGATGAACTATAGCATCCAAAGCAAGATGTCTCCACTGGGTTTTTGACATTTTAAAATCTTTTAAGGATACTAAGGACTGAGTGCAGGAAAGACATGCCTTTAGTGCCTTCATTAGGTTGATAGGATGATATACTTCAGAACCCTCCTAAGAAACATCAAGGCGAGGCGGAAGTAGCACTTTATTAGGTATTTTGTCACGGTTTGTCTCTTAGGGATTCTCAGGCATCTGATAAGGCACCATCTTTCTTGCTCTGTCTGTACCTTTCCTACCTCCTGTGTGGTTTCTTTGATTTCTAAGAAGGATCTAAAATGCTGCTCACGGTGCAGCTTCAGTTTAAGTCTAGAAGTCACAGGCATCAGCCACAAGGAAATAAGTGGATAAGAAATCAGATTCTGTCAGACTTCTCTGAAGCTTAATTCCAAAAAGTAAGTAACAAAGTGTTTTTTAAATATATAGACTAAAACATAGTTTTATGAGAGGGATTAAAATAAAAATAACACAGACCAAAAGACCAGGTTAGAGAAAAGTAGAATCCATCAAATCTCCTAAAATATAAGGACTGCAACTCAGAGAAAGCCAACAGAAAGTGCAGGTAATTCTGAATAAAAGTGTAAGCTTTATTCAGAAGTTACACTTCTTGTTCAGAAACAGAAAACATAAAAGAAATGTAATGACTGAGAAATGTATAGGGATGAACCTCTTGGAAACTGTTCTTGATTCAAAGAGGCTAGGTAAATGAAAAAGAGAAAACAGTGATACGAAAACTTTTTTCTAAAGCTACAGCTGTGGGTTGTGAAACCTTGAGTTCAGCTCTTAGGAGGATCCTCCACAATTTCAACATCTTTGCACATCTCTCAGAGTTAGAAAAGTAACATCTGATGAACCATTTTTAGAAAAAAGAGAACTGCTCCTTGATATTTTTTAAATAAAAACAGATTTGCTTGCTAGAAGTTTTCAAACTGATACATCCTTCTTCATGCAGGAAGAGGTGGTTTTGACCTTCTTCTTGTGACTGACAAATCGGTTTAGCGTTACTCCAGATGTAATAATCCAAGGCATCACTTGCACCACAACATATATGGTAAGTCACTTTTGCTTGTTTAGTTTTTTGGTTTTGTTTTTTTTAAAAACATTTAGTAGTTGCTTAGGTAGTCTAAGGTGAAAAATAAGATTTGTGGAATCTTGAAAGGGTACTCATCTTTAAAAATTACCCTGAGAAAATATATAGGATATGCTAAATAGAATACATTATTTCTAAAGGACAGAACCACTAGACTTGAGCAGAGGATTCAGGTAAGCAAAGAAATAAATGTCTAGAAATTGATCTGAGTAAGAAATACAATAGAGTACGTGCCTGTGATTTTTTTCTCTGAAGTTGATAAATAGTGATGGAAATCTGTATTTGAAAACTGTTACTGCAAAAACGAAACAGCTTATTTGAGTGAAGAGTACTTATTCTTCTCACAGGATGACTAGAGAAAATCTGATGCCATATCTAAAACACTGTGTCTCATGGAACCTGTGCACATGAAGCATATCTTAGCATTTTACCTCCATTTACTACACCTTTTAATTGTTAACATTTTACAGCGCTGTTAAACTTTAATAAAATCTTTGCCTCTTTAAAAAGAGAGCTCTAACCTGAAACTCACCATGACACAGTGCCATGAGTTCACTCAGCTTTCTGTGGAGAACTTCTCTCTTGAAAACTGCATGACTGCTAGTCTCAACCAGAGCAATAGAATTTGTACAGCAGATTGCAGGTTTCTAGAACTATAGCATTTTTCTAAACTGTATTCAAAATAATATAGACCCCTTTTTGAAAGACGCTTTCTTCAGAGAGCTTCCAGGATTATCTTTGGGGTATTTTCCTTAATGGTCAGGAAACATAAACCCAGTCCGATATCTCTAACTAGGTAAACAACCCAGTTTGGTTAACCCAGCAAACTATTCTAGCCAGTGGCCCACATTGTTTCCTGAAGCAGTGAGATTATGAGATAACCACCTACAATTCCTTTTTCTGATTTCCAAATTAGTATCTGTAGTTTCCATTGCCAGCATGTGCTGGATACTATATACAATGCAGGGTAGTAAGAACTTTTGCAGAGAGAGGCTTCTGAAGCAAAGGCTAGGCTCAGTAAGCAGAAGGAACCGCTCAAAGAGGTGACCACAATTTAAGGATGTAAAAATAGTTGAAAGGAAGAAGATAAGATGCAGGGAAGATTCCAAGAAGGCAGAGGAAAAGGAAGGAAGGCACTGAGATAGCAGTTACCTGGAAGAAGGGGTTGCCGCAAAAGGAATTGCCATAATAGTATCGAGGCAGCATTTTGCAATAATATTTGCATGAGTCCTATCAATCACATACTCATGAAATCCCACTCTGGGTTTATGACCCAGGTCTTTTTCATATTGATGTTTATGCATGAGCATCATGGGGGTGCAAAATGATCACAGAATCATAGAATCATTGAGGTTGGAAAAGACTTATAAGATCATGAAGTTCAACCATCAGCCCAACACCACTGTGCCTACTAAACCATGTCCTGAAGTGCCACGTCTACACATTTTTTTGAACACCTCCAGGGATGGCAAATCCTCCACTTTTCTCAGCAGCCTCTTCACCACTCTTTCAGTAAAGAAATTTTTCCTAATAGCCAATTCAAACTTCCCTTGGTGCAACTTGAAGCCATTTCCTCTCATCCTGCTGCGTGCTACTTGGGAGAGGAGACCAGCAACCACCTCACTACAACCTCCTTTCAGGTAGTTGTAGAGGACAAAAAGGTATCCCCTCTGCCTCCTCTTCTGCAGAATAAAGAACTAGGACGTGCTGGGTCTGGTATTGTGTTGCAGCCAGTTACTCATCCCATAATCTAGTATACAGAATGGCTGACACATCAGAAATGGGGATATTTAGCTATACTTGCTAGCTGGGACTTGTACTGTCCAGGCATACAAAAGTGAGCTTGCTGAAAGGAATATTAAATATTCGTACAGTGTCCAAGTCTTATCATGTTTTCTAACGAAGAAGTTAATATTTTGGACTAAGGAGTATTTTATAAAGGTGGGGGTTTTTTCCCTAAAAGAGTTGCCAAAAATACTTAAGAAATATAAACCCTTAGATACTTAAAATCAGCTTATTTACTGTCAGTACACCTGAGCCACAGCCACTTCCTTTACCAACAAAACCATTATGTCAGTATTGTAATGACTGCATAGTTGGTAGAGCTGTGGAAAAAAACTGTTTCAGAAAGATTGCCAGAGTTTCCTGAAAGCCAGTATTTCAGCAGTTTGACAGCACTTATTTTCTCCCCAAGAAATTGTATCTAGGCAAAGCTGAGATGCAAACTTCTAAAACTTACCAATTTTCTCATATTCCTTGTTTGCCAGAAGAAAAATTCATGCCATACTCAACGTGTCAAAGTCAGAACATGGATTTTCTCATTCTTGATATTGTTAGGAGCGGAGTCAACAATCAGTTTGAGGAAGAACCTGGAGAAGGGGCAGAAAAAAAGGTTTTTGAAAGCAACACTTCTTTTTGTTTACGAGGTGCAGATTTTGCTTCAATAAAGCTTCCTCCTTTTTGAGTGGATTAATGTCTGCACTGTTCTGCATAAGAAACTCCATCAAGAGCTGGCAGGTCAGGAGAGACTCAGATCCTCATTTTTAAGGTCAGAGGAAAGTATCAAAGACCCAGCAACCAGTCCTTTCTCCAAGACCTCAGCTTAGGTTTAGCTAAGTTAAACTCTTCAATACAAATTAAGATAAGGACATTACCATTTTGAGAGATCTGTGCTTACTAATACTTTCACATCAACAGTTTTGCATAGAGGGACACAAAGAGACACTTCAGGAATTTCACAGGTTGTATATCAGAATGGATCTTCTATATCAGAATATCAGAATAAGCTTCTATCAAAAAGCAGACCAGGGCCCTGCCCCTGTATCGCTGTAGTAACAGGTTGAGTTTCTTCAGTTGGATTTAGTCTTGCAGAATTCAAGACTGGAGAGAATGAAGTGGTGGTTTTGAGAATGCGGTCTCTGCAGAAGTCTGCAATCACAATGGCAAGCCTTTACCTGTTCCAAATGTAACAGAACTTGCCTGAGGGCTTCACAAATCTACTGCACACCACGTCCCAGGCCGTGACACTTCCTTGCAAGAGAAGCCCAGTCCACCCAGTAGTACTCAAAACAAAACTGGAGGGAGAGAGAGTTCAGACAACCTTTGCAATTCGTCAATTACTGTGTCACCTCACTGCAAACGCTGACTAACAAAGGATGAACGACAATATCTTACACATGAAAACTGTTATTACACACTCATAGCGATGGCCGTATCTGTCTTTCACCTTTGTGCCCCCCTCTGAGACACTCAGCCAATCTAAACTTTAGAGTTCCTGAATCACAGATGTTAAACACCTACCGAAACAAGGAATTGAAACTTCTCTCATCCACAAGCACTGGGAAGGTCTTTGAATTGACACCAAGATGACACAAAATATAGAGGTGTTCTAGGCTATGCTGATAGCACCCTTAATGCCATTTGCCGAGGTGCCTGACCATCCATTCTTTCTACAGGACAACACACTGTTTGTCTCCCAGAGCTATCCAAGACCAGCACACTTCCATGGCCTGCGCCTGACTCAGACTCCGTAAAGGATACAGGGTTTGCCACTGTAACCCAGACCAACACTGCCGACTACAACACCCGGGACAGCAGGTTCACCAGGTGAGCTTGTTTAGTGCTGTGCAAAGGTCCTTTCTACACCTCCAGTGGCCTGATTCCCACAGGAGATAAGACCCCCAGGAAGTCACAAACAACCTGAACAAGTGGCAGTCAGTTGGGTTTATCCATGTGCCAGCGCTTTTGCAGGCACCAATTCACAGCTTGCCAGTGCCTGGTCCTCCTTGGGCAAGGGATACACTGGCACAATGAGGAGGAGGCCAGATGCCAAGGAGAAGCACAGCTACACTCTGCATGTCACCCACTGTGCTTTCCTGGTTGTGCCCTGGTGGCTTGCTCTATCCCTTTGCAAAGTCACTGCTGAGCACAACATCCCTCAGCTACCTACGACTCAGGTTAAATCTATCATTCCTCAGCTTCTGGTTGGGTCAGGCAGCTGACTGAGGAGGAAAAATTCACCAGACAGCTCACCAGTCAGCCTACTCGTAGGAAATTACAGGCAGCAAACTTACGACACTTGCCTCTGTCTTTAACTCCAAGGAGGAATGCCCTAGGGATACTCAGCCCCCTCAGCTGGAAGACAGTGTGAGTGAAGCTCCAGCTGTTCGTGAGGACTTGGTTAGAGACCTGCTTGGCCAATTAGACATACACAAATCCATGGGGCCAGATGGGATCCATCAAAGGGTATTAAGGGAACTGGCAGAGGTCCTCGACAAAACCCCTTTCCCTCATCTCCCAGCAGTCCTGGCTGACTGGGGCAGTGCCGCTTGACTGAAGACTGGCAAATGTTACGCCCATTTACAAGAAGGTTTGGAGGGAGGATCCGGGGAACTACAGGCCTGTCAGTCTGACCTCGGTACCGGGGAAAGTCATGGAGCAGATCATCTTGAGTGCTATCATACAGCATGCATGGGACAACCGAGTGATCAGACCCAGTCAACATGGGTTCACCAAAGGCAGGTCCTGCCAGACCAGTCGGATCTCCTTCTATGGCAAGGTTACCCATTTAATGGACGAGGGAAAGGCTGTGGATGTGGTGTACCTGGACTTCCATAAATCCTTTGACACCGCTTCTCACAGTATCCTGGTGGAGAAACTGGCTGCCACTGGCGTGGACAGGCACAGCCTCTTCTGGGTTAAAAACTGGCTGGATGGCCGGGCCCAAAGGGTTGTGGTAAATGGAATTAAATCCGGTTGGAAACCGGTCACGAGTGGTGTTCCCCAGGTTTCAGTACTTGGTCCAGTCCTGTTCAACATCTTTATCAATGATCTCAATGAAGGCATTGAGTGCACCCTCAGCAAGTTTGTGGATGACTCCAAGCTGGGTGCAAGTGTGGATCTGCTTGAAGGAAGGGAAGCTCTGGATCTGGACAGGCTGGATTGATGGGCTGAGACCAACAGGGTGAGGTTCAACAAGGCCAAGTGCAGAGTCCTCCATTTAGGTCACAACAACCCCATGCAGCATTACAGGCTTGGGGAGGAGTGGCTGGAGAGCTGCCTGGCAAAGAAGCACCTGGGGGTGTTGGCTGACAGCCGGCTGAACATGAGCCAGCAGTGGCCCAGGTGGCCAAGAGGGCCAATGGCATCTTGGCCTGTATCAGAAACAGCGTGGCCAGCAGGAGCAGGGAGGTGATTGTGCCCCTGTGCTCAGCACTGGTGAGGCCGCACCTCGCGTTCTGGGTTCAGCTCTGGGCCCCTCACTCCAAGAAGGACACTGAGGGGCTGGAACATGTTCAAAGAAGGGCAACGAGGCTGGTGAGGGGGTTGGAGAATAAGCCCTATGAGGAGCGACTGAGGGAATTAGGGTTGTTTAGCTTAGAGAAGAGGAGGCTGAGGGGAGACCTCATCACTGTCTACAACTGCCTGAAAGGAGGTTGTGACGGGATGGCTGCTGGTCTCTTCTCACAAGTGACATGAGATAGGACAAGAGGTAATGGCCGCAAGTTGCACCAGGGGAGGTTTAGACTGGACATTAGGAAGGATTTCTTCACTGAAAGGGTGGTCAGGGATTGGCACAGACTGCCCAGTGAGGTAGTGGAGTTGCCATCCCTGAAGGTGATGGGTAGATGATTTTCTTAGGGATATGGTTTAGTAGGGAGACAGGCACGGTCGGACTCGATGATCTTGGAGGTCTCTTCCAACCTTATGATTCTATGAATCTATGATTCTATGACATGCAACAATGTGGCTTCACAGGTACAGATGGTTTTCCTGGAAGCTCTGCAATTTCATTCTCATCCACTCATTGACACAGTAATGCTTCTGTGCTCAACTGCAAGAAGCTTTCCAGGTGGGGATAACGGTGTGTTTCATTCCCCTCACTGCCAAGCTTGGAGTTGCCTCTAGTTTAACATCCTTTTCTTCCTTTCCAGGCCAAAACACCATGGAAAACTATACCATGGACTTTGCTGACTTGCCACTGACAACAGAATTTGACTACGGTGATTCAGCGCCGTGCCTGGGAACAGAGGAAAAGCACTTTGCAGCAAAACTTTTGCCTCCGCTTTATTCTTTGGTGGTGATATTTGGCCTCACAGGCAACATGCTTGTCGTCCTCATCCTGGTAAAATACAAGAGATTGAAGAGCATGACTGACATCTACCTGCTCAATTTGGCAATTTCTGATTTGCTGTTTATATTTTCTCTTCCTTTTTGGGCTTATTACGCTGTTCACGACTGGATTTTTGGGGATGCGCTGTGCAGAATTCTGTCAGGTGTCTACCTCCTCGGCTTCTACAGCGGGATCTTTTTTATAATTCTGTTGACCCTAGACAGGTATCTGGCCATAGTGCATGCAGTGTTTGCGTTAAAAGCCAGGACAGTGACCTACGGCATCCTCACCAGTGCTGTCACTTGGGCTATTGCTATATTTGCTTCTGTTCCTGGGATAGTATTCCACAAAAGTCAGAAGGAAAGTTCGCGTTATACTTGCAGCGCTCATTATCCATCAGAGCAGAGAAATGTATGGAAGCAATTCCTGACCTTAAAAATGAACATCTTGGGTCTTGTCATTCCAATGTTAATTATGATTTGCAGCTACACACAAATTATAAAGACATTACTGCAATGCAGGAATGAGAAGAAACATAAAGCAGTCAGGCTTATTTTTATCATCATGATTGTCTACTTTTTTTTCTGGGCACCATACAACATTTGCATTTTCTTACGTGATTTTCAAGGTACTTTTTCCATCGCTACTTGTGAAGGCAGTGGTCAACTGCACAAGGCAACCCAAGTGACAGAAACAATCTCAATGATCCACTGTTGCATTAACCCTGTTATTTATGCCTTTGCTGGAGAAAAATTTAGGAAGTATCTTCGTAGCTTTTTCCGAAAGCAGATTGCATTCCACTTCTCTAAATATTGTCCTGTTTTCTACGTTGACACAGCTGAAAGGGTTAGCTCCACCTACACACAATCTACTGGAGAACAAGAAGTTTCTGCGGCATTATAAGTTGTGTCTAGCGAAAACATGGAATTGACTCTTGTGAAATCAAGTCTGTGATCAAAGCCTGCAGAATCTGTCCTGAATATTGCCTCCAAAGCAGCTGCAAAAGTTTACAGAATATGTATTTACCAAAGCTTGTATTTGCTCATACATTTGTGTGTTTGTACATAAATGAAAAGCGTGTCTCAAAGTAACCACCTAGACATGCTAATGTGGGATTCTGTAGGGAAAAACACGTTCTCTTTTTCTGTGCATGTAAAAGCATAGTTTTGTCCTATAGGACCCAAACCCATACAAAAGCTGAGGACCTAAGCTAGCAGGTTTATAAATTGATTTTTTGAAGTGAACTAGAGATTAGAAATTGACACTGCTTCTTCAGAAAGGTCTCTTGACTGTACTTTACACAAGATATCTTGCTCATGTAAATTCAGTTTCAGCTACATCGTTTACTAGTATGGTTGTGTATCTCTGTACATAATGTAACATTACTGAGGTGTGTGATACAGAACCTTTACAAGGTATATAGGAAAATTTTACACATTTAGAAAAGATTCTGATATTTTACAGTATATTTTCCTTTCCTTATGGTTGACTACTTCAATCTTTCTCATAACAGTTCTAACTACTGGGTGTTGATATTTAAGTGACTCGGGAGATTGATATATCAGAAGGCCTTCTTTTAAACAACTGCTTTTTTATATGTTATTTGTACTAAGAGCTAATATAATGAGCTATCATTGATCAGAAAATCAATGTATTTACAATATTTTAAAAATAAAGTATTGCACATTGAGTTTTAACCAGGTTAGATCAAATGTGGACAAGTCAATATTGTTTTAGCTTTTTGTTGCAGTGATTTTTCTTGCCATTTTTCTAGCCTACATAAGAGAAAAACTTTAAAATACAAAGTGCATGCCGTCATAATGGCTGCAAAACCACAACAGCATTATAGGTGTGAAAATGATTTTTGAACAGAGTTGACCCAGATGTTTTTAGAGATAAGCATATGCTATAGACATTTAAGTTATCAAAACATATGAATAAGTAAAAATATTCACTGTTCTATAGAGTCAAGTGCATAGAGCATCTCTTTTATTGTTTTTTTTAGAAGTAGTTATCATTTGGGGGTTATGACAATGGGGTTTTTTTTCTGCCATTTGGTAGTTTTACAGAGAGCAAAAACTTCCATGATTAGTCAGAGAGATCGTCAAATATGCCTGGGCATCCCCTTAAAGCTCAGATCCTGCAAAGCACTTGAATACATAGAAAAGATGAAAGAAAATAGCAATACTCACATGTTTAAGACCATACCATAATCACACTATTAACAGATTTAAGCCAAGTTGTCCTTTCTAGCATTTCTTATATATCCCCTAAGACATATGGTTTGGGACAATTCTGGAGACAGGAAATTAAAATCAAATATTTGGATTGCTGTTCTTATCCAGCATGCCAATTTCTATTGCCCACCTCCTCTAGATAGCCTTTAAAATAATATTTTCAAAGAACCAAATGTTTCAAACAGCCCCGAAGAGATTTTACACTGCCAAGTGCTTATGAAAGCAGGAAGTGAAATAGGGAAATTTTTTGCTTATCAGACCACTTGGTTCAAGTTCTTCAGTTTTGTCATAATAAGCACCACTTTAGGACTAGATTCACATGGGAGGTAGAACAAAAGTATACTATACCTTCTAATTTACAAGATTTTCAGCTGTGTACTCTTTTAAGATCCTGTGCATCAGTTACTTTCTGTACTTTGTGTATGCTTTTAAAATAGGTAACTATATCAGTATAAGGAGAAACTGGGTAATTTCAGCATAAAATGAAAAATATACGCATTTCTTTTTTAAAGAAATAACAAGCTACATACAGTAACTTCTAGATAGGCTGGGTTGGGTTTTTTCCCTTCTCGAATACCTTTATGAAAATATTTTTATATTTGATTATTCTCTTGTCAAGACCTTTCATTTGGCCCCTAAGACATCCTGCCTTTAGAAGTTACTTTCTCTGGAGGGCTTTGATCTTGGGAGGGGTGTGTATCTTGACCAGCCCTGCAGGAGCAAAGTACAACAACCAAATGTACATTAGCACACCGACAAGCTTCCTGAGAGGAATGTTAAAAGGCAGCCCCAGTCCTCTGCAGTGTTCTCTTCTCCAGCACGGATTCTTCTAACCGACAGCAGCTTCATAAGGGAAGAGGTGGAATTTCAAGATTGGTAGTCCAGTGGATCAGCAGTTTATCATGACTTTCTGTCTCTTCACTGAGAAGGAACCACACTTCAGTGAATGACTGTTGTCAGTCAGATTTCAGCTACTGGAGTGAACTGTCATCCACATTCAAGGAGATAACAGAAAACATGGTATTTGGTAGCACTGTTGGTATATTCAATTAAGGACTCTGCCAATAGATTGTAATAATATTTTGTATTATACAATCCATTAAACTTGGTTAACTTTTGTGTGTCAGACTTCTTGATCCTTTCTACCTGCCCTTCTTTTTTTTTTAGAACAGCCTGGAAGAATGAAAAAGGAAGACAAATTCCTCTTCATAAGAGGTTGCCGCGATGCTGAAAGAGCAGACAGGACAAACTCAGGGTTTACCAGTGGACTAAGAGCCAGCACCATCAAATAACACAGGATCATCAAGATAATTCCAGTGTTCTTAACTGCTTGTCGCTAATAATCTGTTAATCGTTATTCTATTTTGGTTGTCATTACATTTAGTTTTGTTTATTTTTATAAATGGGAAAAGAACTAGCTCACACATTTCACTCTGACCCTATAATATTAACATTAGGTGGTTTTAAATTAAACAAGTATATTAAATAATTTTTAGTGCGTTTAGGATCTGCTCTAGTGACCGAAGAGCTAACGTCTAATAATTAGAGTAGACTTCTGCACGCTCTTCCCTTCAGTTCTCAAGATAATGGTGCCATCGTGTGGCCACAGTGTAAGATTTTGCGGTACTGAACATTCACTACCTGACAATGCTTGTGGCGCTTTCCTCTTTCGAAATATTTACTTTCCTAAGAGCATCTTTTATCAAATGACTGCCTCCACTAGGGGCAGCACCAATGTCATGCAAACAGCAGCAAGCCTTACAGAACAGTTAGGCACCAAGAATGGAGCTCCACCGCATCAGTGGGCATTATCACAGAATCATAGAATGGTATGGGTTGGAAGGGACCTTAAAGACCATCTAGTTCCAAACCCCTGACATGGGCAGGGACATCTTCCACTAGAACAAGGCCTCTAAGATCATCAAGTCCAACTGTCAACCCAACACCACCATGACTACTAAACCATGTCCTGAAGTGCCTTGTCTACCAGCACTCACCTTACTACAAACTCCTTTCAGGTAAATGTAGAGAACGATAAGGTCTCCCTTTAGCCTCTTTTGCTTCTGGGCTAAACAGCCCCAGTTCCCTCTGTGGCTCCTCAAAGACTTGTGCTCCAGATGCTTCACCAGCTTCATTGCCCTTCTCTGGACACGCTCCAGCACCTCAATGTCCTTCTTGTAGTGAGGGGCCCAAAACTGAATACAGTATTCAAGGTGTGGGCTCACCAATGTTGAGTACAGGGGCACAATCACTTCCCTGGTCCTGCTGGCCACCCCATTTTCAATACAAGCCAGGATGCTGTTGGCCTTCTTAGTCACCTGAGCACACTGCTGGCTTATGTTCAGCCAGCTGTCAACCATCACCTCCAGGTCCTTTTCCTCCAGGCAGCTTTCAAGCCACACTTCCTCCAGCCTGTAGCGTTGCATGGAGTTGTTACGACTGAAGTGCAGGACCCAGCACTTGCCCTTGTTGAATCTCAGATAACTGGCCTCAGCCCATTGATCCAACCTGTCCAGGTCCCTCTGCAGAGCTTTCCTGCCCTTGAACAGATAGACGCTGCCGCCTTTTAGTGATTCAGGTTGATGCCGCTGTTTGATATGGGAGAATTGAGGCTTTAGTGCCTGCACAAATTTTGTGTGCACTCATATTGTCCAGATACCAGTCAACCACTCTGGAAGGAGATCATTTGACATTCTTGTCCTTGGCTTGGAAGTTACAAGAATAAAAATACATTCCCTACCATATTTCACTTGGAAAGATAATAATGATTGAAACTGGGATGGAAATGGGATGCTCACACTTCCAAACTCTCCCAGACCCTGGCAACTATGATACTCCCTCTATTGCCTCCCAGAACCAGTATCATAGAATAATAGAACGTCCTGAGTTGGAAGGGACCCACAAGAATCATCGAGTCCAACTCCTATCCTTGCATAGGACAACCCCAACATTCACACCATGTGCTTGAGAGCATTGTCCAAATGCTTCTTGAATATTGTCAGGCTTGGCACCATGACTGCTTCCCTGGGGAGCTGTTCCAGTGCTCCATCACTCTCTGAGTGAAGAACCTTTTCCTAATATCCAACCCAATGCTCCCCCTCCCCCCCACCTCCACCCCCGCATATCTTCCTGCCGTTCCCTTAGGTCAACAGAGAAGTGATCAGTGCCTGCTCCTACTCCTCCCCTTGTGAGAAAGCTGTAGACTGTGATAAGGTCTCCCCTCAGCCTCCTCTTCTTCAGGCTGAACATCCCAAGTGACTTCAGCTGTTCCTCATACGGTCTCCCCTCTACCCTTCACTAACTTCATGGCCCTGCTCTGGACACTCCTCTGGTAGCATTATATCCTTTTCCTACTGCAGCGCCCAAAGCTTCACACAGTACTGAAGGTGGGGCTGCACCAGCGCGGAGCAGAGCGGGACAATCGCCTCCCTCGACCGGCTGGCAACGCTCTGCTTGATGCACCCAGGACACAGTTGGTCCTCTTGGCTTCCAGGGCACACTGTTGGCTCATGTTCAACTTGCCACCAACCAGAACCCCCAGGTCCCTTTCTGCAGGGCTGCTCTCCAGCCCCTTGTTCTCCAGTCTCTATGGACATCCAGGGTTGCTGTGTCCCAGTACCCCAAGTCTATTCCAAGTGAGAGTAGGTGTCAGTGGCAGGGAATGGTGGGGCTAGGAAAACAGCTTTTCTTTTCTTTTCACCTCCTAGGGCATCAACAACTCTCAGTCACAGAGGAATCTCCTCCAGCTTACTGCTCACTGGGGCCCTCCTGGGCAGCCTGCTGCCCACCAGCCTGACACTGCCACACCAGGGCTGTGGAGGAGGTTGCACTGACAGGAACCAGGTGCCATACACCACAAGGATAAATTCTCAGCACAGGATGGACATGGATCTGTTAGAGTGAGTCCAGAGGATGCCATGAAGATGATGAGAGGACTGGAGCACCTCCCCTATGAGGACAGGCTAAGAGAGTTGGGGTTGTTCAGGCTGGAGAGAAGGCTCCAGGGAGACCTTATAGCAGCCTTCCAGTGCTTAAAGGGAGCTATATGAAAGGTGGGGAAGGGGTCTTTATCAGGGAGCACAGAGATAGCACGAGGAGGAACGGTTTTAAGCTGGAAGAGGGGAGATTTATATTAGGTATCAAGAATTCTTTTCCTGTGAGGGTGATGAGACATTGGAACAGGTTGCCCAGGGAAGGCGGTGTTCAAGACCAGGTTGCGTGAGGCTTTGAGCAACCTGATCCAGTGGGAGATGTCCCTGCCCGTGGCAGGGGGGTTGGATGGTCTCTAAGTTCCCTTCCAACCCAAACTAGTCCATGATTCTATATAATTAGCTGGAGGAGGAGGCGGTGGCGGCGACTGCGTGAGGAGGCAGCCGGACGTACCAGCCCGTCATTTATCACAGATCCCCACAGATCCGCTACAGTACTCACCACACACCCCCACAGCCGCACCTCCCTCCGAGTGCGCGGGTAGCTGGGGCGCAGCGAGGGCCCCGCGGGCCCCCAGCGAACTCCATTCCCGCTCCGCAGCGCCCCCCGCCGGGGAGACGGCGCTAACAGAGCGGGGCCGCCCATTCCCCGCCCGCATGCGCGAACGTCCGGCGCTCTACTGGTACCGGAAATGCCGGCGAAACGGAAGGCAGAGCGCTTTGTGTCAGCGCTGCGTGCGTGAGGAAATGATTTCCATCAGTGTTGCGTAACGAGACAAGAGCTGAGGACAGGATATGTTTCCCACTCAAGGGCATGTGTATAAATCTTCCCAGAAATCTTACGCATATTCTTTTACTTTCCGAGGACTAATTTTAATGTTGTTATGAACTTCACAACAGCCAAATCTCTGCACATTGGAGCTTTGGAGCCAGCTCTGTCTGACCTTGCGTTTGGGACAGGGAAAGGCTGCAAACAGGTGATTACAGAGGACGCATCTGTTCAGCACAGACCATACTTCACACAAGACTCCCTGGAAGTGTTCAGGGCCAAGTTGGATGTGGCTTTGGAGCAGCCTGGTCTGGTGGGAGGTGTCCCTGCCCGTGGGTGGGCTTGTGAGGTCCCCTTCAACCAACCCAAACCATTCTATGATTCTATTATTTTCCAATAACCGATTTTAATGTTATGAACTTCACGACAGGCAAATCTTTGCTAATTTGAGCTTTGGAGGCAGCGCTATCCGACCTTGAATTTTCAGATAAAGACTGCAAACAGATGATTAGAAAAGAAGGGACATTTGCTCAGCACAGACCATACTTAACACAAGACATTACCATTTCTCTCTGGACAGTGGCTGGGAAAACACTATTTGAAATAAAGATGCCATCAAGGAAACATGCTATCAGAGGGACAGGCAGTATCTGTCTAACTGTCAAAAACCCCACAGTTACTTAGATAAAACTTAACTCTACTTTCGCCTAAATCGAAAATATTCCACTAGGAACTACTTCTGACACCGCCCGACAAGCCAGCCCTCCCTCGCAGGACCCCGTCATCCCGCCATCCCGCCCCTTCCCTCCCCGGCGCCTGCGCAGTGCCAGGGTCGCCGCTTTCCCGCGCGCCGTGGAGGCGGTGGGTGAGGGGTTGAGGTGGGATTCTTGGCCTGTCCCCTCCTGTCCCCTCCTGTCCCGGGTCGCGAGTTCAACCGGCAGCGGGGCCCGGCGGGAGAAGGGGACGGAAGCGGCTTCCCGGTGGGCTCAGCATCTCCCGCCCCTCTGCGACTGGAATTCGGGCTGGGCGGCGTGGGGGGACAGGGACAGGGGACCCGGCAGTTCCCGGGGCGGTTCCGGGCTGCGCGGGGCACGGGAGGGCGCTCATTGGGGTTTTTGCTTCTCAGGTAAAAGAATGAAAGGTGGGAAGGAGCCGTTTTTTGTGAAGTTCATCAAGTGTTCTGGGAGCTCGGAATATTTTCTTAAGGCTCTTGAGGTAAGTAGAGGTTCCCTGCCCGTGGCAGGGGGGTTAGAACTAGGTGATCTTCAGGGTCCCTTCCAACCCAAACGGTTCTGTGATCCTGTGACGCTAAATACACTCTGCTTCTACAGCCTCCTGTAGCAGCATATTCCTGAAATTCACTGTATATTTGGGGGGTGTCCCTGCCCGTGGCCGGGGGCTGGAACGGGATGATCTTTAAGGTCCCCTCCAACCCGAACCATTCTGTGATTCTAAGCAGGCCTGATTACCTTTGTCAGTGAGCTTGGTGAATGGTTCCTGTGGTTGTCTTAGATGTGGGTATGTAAACATCTGGAAATAAATCTTTGTCTGAGATAGAGGTGTTGAGTGTTTAATAGTTTGTTGAACAAGAAGAAGAAATACTTGTGGAAGAATAATGCTGTACTGCTCACCTGGAGTCCTGCGTTCAGTTCTGGGAGTCCTGAGCACAGAAAAGACATGAATCAGTTGGAGTGAGTTCAGAGGAGGCTATGGGCCAGGGCACCTCCACTGTGAGCACAGGCTTAGAGCTGGGGTTGTTCAGCCTAGAGAAGAGAAGACTTAAGGGGGAACTTAGAGTGGCCTTCTAGTACTTAAAGGGGGCTACAAGAGAGCTGGGTTGGGACTCTTATCAGGGAGTGCAGGGATAGTATGAGGAGTACCAGTTTTAAGCTGAAAGAAGGCAGATTTATGTTTAGATCTTAGGAACACATTTTCTACTGAGAGGGTGATTGGGCACCTCAGTTCAGAGGGCAGTGAGGATGTGTGGCCACCTGTGGGGATCCTTAGGCAACTGTAGGAATCTGATGAACAGGTTGTCCAGAGGCGTTATGGGTGCCCCCTCCCTGGAGGTGTTTGAGACTAGGTTGGATGAGGCTTTGAGCAGCCTGATCTAGTGGACGATGTTCCTTCCCATGGCAAGGGAGTTGGAGCTGGATGATCTCTAAGCCAACCGAAAACCATTCTATAATTCTATGATTCTATGAAATTAATTCTGTAACAAAAAACCACAATTATCATTTCAAAACCTATTGACATTTAGTGAAGTGACATGTAGCTTGGAAGGTCTGGATGGTAGTCACTCATCACTTCCTTAGGAAGGACGCTGTGGATTGTTTTCCACCTTGAGAGGTTAGTGGGAGCTAAAGGCACTGTGTGGCAGGATTAGGCCCTGAAAGTTTGTATGATGAATGTTTAAGTCTGAGTCTTGTGAAGTCTTAGGGGAATGAGGGGGACACCCTGAGGTATTATAGCTCTTCTGCTGGTAGATTTGTGGTGAGTTGTTTCAAGTAGATGTGTAGTTTCTGCAGGATTGGCTGTTTGAGGTTTGTTGACTAAATGTTGCTGTATGCACCGTTTACCTGCAGTCCATAAAAGAATTTCAGTCAGAAGAACATCTCCAGATCCTTGAAGAAGAAACAGCACTCAATATAAAAGAAAATGATAAATCGCTTTACATTTGTGATCCTTTTAAAGGGGCTGTTTTCAATCATCTCAAAAAGGTATGCTACCCATTGACATATTCATAGGTATATTGTTTCTTTTCTAGAAGCACTCATGTCCATATTTACACTCTGTATTCTCTTTTTGCACTGAATATAGCGCTTTGAAGTAGTCATAATAAAATCTTTAAAATTTCACTACATCCTGTATTTGGAAAAGAAGATGAGTAGCAAAGTGTAAGGATTCTATTGAAACCTGTGGGAAAATAGTGTGATCAGTTTCATTTCCGCTGGAGTCACTAAGCTGACTTGCATGCTTTTTACCTCCTGAATAACACAATTTTGTTTGACCTGCAAGAATTGTCCAGCAGAGAAAGATAGGCTAGGGGGAATTCTCTGGCACTATATCATCTGCTGCTTTTACTGAGGCCAGAAAACCTATTAGGATTGCACTGAAAATTCATAGATGAAAATAAAATCAAAACTGAGGTGCTAGAAGAAGGCAGACCAAGGGCCCTGCCTTCCTCAGGATTTGGGGACAAAGGAAGGCCTTCCTTATAACAGTCTACCTTCTGCTAATTCGTTTTTCTTTTTTGTTTTTGTTTTGTTTTTTTTTTTCCTGTTATTTTATCACAGCTTGGTTGTAGAATTGTTGGACCACAGGCAGTCCTGTACTGCATGCAGTCCCAGCGATGTGTCCCCAGAGCAGAGTACCCCGTGTACAATATGACCATGGCTGACGTAACGGTGTCCTGTACCAGCCTTGAAAAAGATGTTAGGGTAATGTATTGTATAAAATGGATTTTTTGGCTGATTATTCTTGACATTTCCTTCAGATGGTTCATTCCTAAGGCAGCAGTCATACCATATCAGTCTAACCATGCCTGTGTCTAGATATATCTGCCCTTCCTGTAGTTTGTAGACTGTATATATTTTATGTAGAATGTTTCATGGAGAAAGAATGAGTCTTATGAATATATGTAGTGTATGAATATGTATTTAGTGGTGTATCTATGCATGTACACGTATATGTTACATAGGCATATATAACCATATAAGATTTCAGCTGTATCAGTTTGGAAGTAACTGTATGTTATAGGGTCTTTTATTAACTCATTAGATGGATTGCTTACCTTGCTAGTTTGTCTGCAGAATTATAGCCACATAGACAACATAGTCTCCTGGTTACTCAAAACTACGTGTTAAAGACTTAATACCCAGTCAGCTATGGTTTAAATAGTTTATCTTAGAAGTTTACTTTTTTATTTATTCTGGTATCTCTTTCTAATTTATGTTACCTAAAAAATGTGAAATTTTACTCATATGGTATGATTGTAGTGGTTTAATTTAGGGTACGTATTGTGTTCAGCTTATCATAAATGCAAATAAAACAGAAATAATATTTTATGGCTTCCATATGTATCCATTCTATATTTTTGCATAGTTTTCTATAAGAAAACACAGAAAATTTAAATCTGTTGTTTTGCTTTTTAAGGTGAATATGAGTGTGATATAGGTTCTTTCTCCTTTCTTGATAGTTCCCTGTATTTTTTTTTCCCCACACAGGAAGAAGTTCATAAATACGTGCAGATGATGGGTGGACGTGTGTACAGGGATCTCAATGTGTCAGTAACTCATCTTGTAGCTGGAGAAGTTGGCAGCAAGAAATACTTAGTAGCTGCTTCTCTAAAAAAACCTATTTTGCTTCCCTCTTGGGTTAAGGCACTGTGGGATAAGTCTCAGCAAAGGTATAAAAAACCAAACAAAACTGGTTTTGTTTTGGGAACTGATAATTCTTGGGAACTGATACAGACCACTTTCTTACTCTGATTGATTTTACTGGGAAGAAGAAATATATTTTATTTCCTTTTTTCTTTCTTTCATTCCTTTAGCATAATGAGATACACTGATGTTAACATGGAAGACTACGCTTGTCCTGTGTTCCTTGGTTGTACAATTTGCGTAACTGGCTTGAGTAGTTCAGATAGGAAAGAAGTCCAGCGCCTCACTGCTGAACACGGTGGGCAGTATACAGGGCAGCTCAAGATGAATGAGTGTACTCACCTCATAGTTCAAGAGCCAAAAGGTAGGACTCAAGGAGTAAATATTGCTTTCACTTCTTGAGTAGGAGCCCTATAAATACGCATAAGCATAAGGGATAGAACTGTCTCTGTGTCTGCTTCAGTGTTGCTCTTACTCCTGTTTAGGGAATCGCTGTTGATGGGAAGAGTAAGGCAGGGCACCCTTACTTTGCTTTGACGCATGAGAAATAGAAAAGGAAAAAGAAAAAAAGGGAGACCCAGATGTTTTATTTAAGGGAAGAAAAAGGGAGAATCCTAGAGGAACAATTAAGAAAAACTAAGTTTTTTGGGAGAGCAGGATAGGACTTAATTTATATAGTGATGGAAATTGGATTGCGGACTCCTGTTTTGGTTTTTTTAACTGATCTATTGTATATGCCTTCTAAACTCCCTACTAAGATAAAATGAAAGCTTCCTTTTGGGAAGATGAAAGGATTGAAGTTTTATTGGTTTTATTGTGAGAAGAATGGGAAAGATTTTCTTTTTTTCCCCAATTTCCCTCTCTCTATGGGGAAATATCCTGGGGCTTCCCTCTGTGCTCAAAAGCTTTAAAACCCTTTTTTTGTTGTTGTTTTTTTTTCCCCTTAGTGCACTATCATACTGTGCCTCTGAGCTAGCTGTGAATGAGGTTGTTTTTTGCTCTGACTTTGTTTAGAGAACAAATAAGCAGCGTATGGGAGAGTCCAATGTAATACAACCTACATATTGAAATCAGTTATTTGAATTCTTAAATTTTCTTAATCTCCAGCCATATTTCAGCTGTCACTTTTTGAATCATTAGCCTTTTAGTGAGTTGTGATCTTTATTTTGTTCACGCTTGAAAGGTCAGAAGTATGAATGTGCCAAAAAATGGAATGTGCACTGTGTGTCTGTGCAGTGGTTTTCTGACAGCGTTGAGAAAGGCTTCTGTCAGGATGAGACAATGTATAAAGTAGAGGCTGGATCGAAACTGAATAATATGCCCAGTACATCAACACCTACGGATTATGCCAGCAAGCCTGAGAGTAAGTAAGACTTTTTAAAATATGTTGAAGTAGAATATATTTGTAGGAAGGAGGAGGAACTGTTTCAAATTAATAGGGTGCTGCTTGTTTTTGCAATGCTGGTTTGACAGTTTGGGTTCTGATTCTGCTTAAAACACAACAAGTTTATGCACATTGAATATTCTGACTTAAAATGTGAATAATTGTTTAAAACGTAAAATTGAATTGTCTGCTTAAGAATCAGTAGTGTATATCTGAGTCCTAGAAAAGCAGGACTGTTCATACATTTGTAGTTTAAAACAAGTGTCTGTTATGAATTGGATTTTACAGCAGTCTTAGGGGGAAAACAAATGCTGATTTTTAAAAGTAATAATAATAATAATTAATATTATTTCTTCATACATTTGTTTTTACTTATTCCATTAATAGAAGACAAGTTAAAAGCATTTTGTAAACAATTATGGTAGCATGAAAGACACAGCCAGCCTTAAATATGTCTTTCCAAACACCTGTTACTGAGTGTGACTTCAGGAAATGACTGACCAGGGACACCAGGTTACCGCTACCAGCAGAGCACTGGGGAGTCAAGTTAGATATTTAACCAAGGTTATACTTACCTAGTGTTTTTTATTCTTCAGACTTTGCATTTCCTTCTAGCACAACAAAGTCTTATGTGGCAGTTCTGTATTTTGTTTAGTGAAGCAGTGGAGAGAGACGACCTAAAACTAATGCATCTTTTTCAATTTTATTTGAAGATCGTACCCTTTCGGATGTCAGCCACATTTCCAATATCAATTTGAGTGGCGTTAATGAAACCGCATGTAGTTCTGCTATGAGTAGCAGACTGGATCCTCTTCCTGATGAGCTGGAAAACTTGGATATAAGTTCTTTACAAGCCCCTGAAGATTTGTTAGATGGTTGCCGAGTATGTTTAACAATATATACTTTGAAATGTTCAGTCTCACCCTGTGGAAGCAACTGGCAATTGCTGCTTGAGTAAATTGTTGTTTCCTTGGTCAGTAGCAAATGCCAGATTTGTTTTGTGTCCATGTGCTGTAGCTTGCATGTGTGTCTCTGTATATGTGTGTGTATAATTGTATAAAATATTTAGTAGAAATATAAAATTATATATTTATAGACATGTATTTAAACACAAGTGGGTGGCTTCTAGAGTTGGTGTGTGGTTTTGGGTGGGCGTTTTTTTTGTTGTTGTACTATTTAGGCTGGGGGTTCATTCTGTTGGTAAATAGTGAAGTTTTGCTAGATTAATTTACAAAGATAAATTAATCCATTCTAAATGCCTAACTTCTTTGCAGCTTCTCAGAAGCTGTACCACTAGTACTGTGTTCTACAGCAGTCAAAACAAATTATACTGAAGTATCCTACTTTATTTTTTTCTTTTTTCAATTCTGTTTTCCTTTTTTAAAAAGCCTTTTTTGTTGCTGTGTTCTCTTTATAGATCTATCTGTGTGGCTTCAGTGGCAGGAAGCTCGACAAGATGAGGCGACTTATTAATTGTGGTGGTGGTGTTCGATTTAATCAACTTAATGAAGACGTTACCCATGTCATTTTGGGAGAAAATAATGATGAGCTGAAACACTTTTTGGACAAGACAGCTCACAGGTTCTGATAACTGTGTTGCTTAAGTTCTACTTCCACCTTGTTTTCTTTATACCACCACTTTATAAACAGGAAAACATCTATTGATTTTCAAATCCTAAGTAGTTCTTGACTTAAATGAGAGGACTTACAGCTCACAATGATAAGTACAGCCTTGTGTGCTCTTGAATACTATCATCCTTTGGGTGGCCATGCGTCAGTGAGTAGAAAAACAAGTATTCTTATTGTTGAAAAGAAGTGTTTATTTGTTAATATACTGAAGAGGAAAGATTTGGCAACCCAGCGGTGACAGATATAATTTACATTATAGAACATAAGTATGAAATTTTTTTTTCTCAAGCTGAAAGAATTTAAAAAAAACCCCAAACTTAATGTTTGTAAAGTGCCCAAAGCTTGCTCAGTGTTGGAGTTATAAACTTGAGGTGAATGTGTGTACTAGTATTTGCAAAACAGGAAAGAAAAATCGCAATTCTGAAACATGCTGTAACTTGTTCGTATTACATTTTATTTTATAGGCCTCATGTAGTGACAGCAAAATGGTTGCTGGAGTCATTTGGTAAAGGTTATCTGCATCCAGTGGAGCCGTATATCCCTCTAAACTACCAGCTGTTAGAGAACCCAATTTTGGAGCAACCTGGAATGAAATCAGTTCTTCCCAAAAAGAACAGTCTCTTGAAGAAAGAAGCTGTGAGTGTTGTAAAGCACCAGAAAGCAGCTGAAGATGACTTCCTCTCTCAATATGTAAATAATGATTCTACGTTAGGTACGTTCTAGGCTCAGCATACCATAGAAAACTTAACAGCTCATTTGAGTTCTGCAATTTTCGCTTATTAGGAAGCTAGTTAAATCTAGTACGTTAATTCTATATTGTGTTTTAGGAATCAAATTTAAACAGGGCTGTATAGACGCAGTTTTAAACTAAAAACTGGCTGAAACCAATAGAATACTGTCATTTCTTCATCAAACTGTTTTGAGTTGTCTTTGATGTTCTTGTCAAGCCAGTTACTATGGTAGTTGGTTTTTTTTCCTTTCAGATGAAGTTGAAAAACTAACATCCAGAACCTTCAGTGATGTTACACACCTGACTGTTGAAGGAGAGAATCCATCTTCAGACTGTAATGGTTCTTTGGGAGAGTCTTCTGCAATGGCTGAGGGAGGCTTATTTGTCAGAAAGAGATTTCTCCTTTTTGGTTTTGATGGCGAAGATGAGTCCTGCATGGCAGATGTTATAAAGGAGAATGCTGGGAAAATTGTGCTGCCGCAAAGCAGAACCATTGCAGACTACGCTGTGGTGCCTTTATTGGGGTGCACAGTGAAGGCGACTGTTGGTGATGTTGTCACAAATACGTGGCTGGTAAGGGAGTTACACTTTCAGTTCCACGAGAAAACAGGTACCTGTGTTAGAAATATGTCTAGTTAGAATACAGAGTTAACTGGTGGCTTAAATGTAAGTAAGATACTGAGAGGTTAGCCTCATTTCATTTGAAATGTACTAACTGAAAGCATGCTTTAAAGCCTCTGCATCACTAAGGTATCTTTTGTGTCTCACCTAGTTTTCTACAGGCGTGTTAACTTCATTGTTGTGACTCAGAGGCTTTTTACATGGGAGTCTGACAGCATTCTCTCTAAATAATGAATTCCAGAAGGAGCTAGTTGACAATAATCATTTCTTTTGATGGTTTTATGCTCACTTTTTCTTGTTTCATGCTATTTGCAGCTTTTTAACTTGCAGCGGTTAGGTTTATAGCTCAAAGTCAAAAAATATTAACCGTATTTGCCAAGAGTGGGCACATGATGTAGGCCACCTGCTGCTAGTATTTTTCAGTACTAGGTAACTGTGTGAAGTAAATCTCTACACACGTTCAGCTCACATATTTAACTACTTTAAGGGAGCCCCCGGAGCTGGAAGAGCAGTAACTGAAAAGTTCTGAATAATGCCTCAGTGTATCAACCTGTCAAAATTAAAGTGATCTAGAAAAGAATTTGCCTGGTTCAATGGGGAATAAGTTGTCTGATTTAATGATGGAAGCAGGGTTGCTTGTTGTTGAGTCCATAAATGCTATCATACAGTTGCTGAAATACTGTTAGCTTTGTTGCAGTTTGGCTTGATTTCAATTTTTGTCTCATTTTCTCCTTCTTGAAGATAACATGTGTGGAACAGCAGCTCATTTTAGATCCCCAGTCCAATCCACTTTTCACGCCAGTCCCAGTAATGGAAGGAGTTACCCCTTTGGAAGGTTGTGTTCTTTCTTTTAGCCAGTTCACTGGTGCAGAGAGAGACTCCCTGGTGTATCTGGCAGGACTGATAGGAGCCAGGTATATCTCTTGTTAGTGTTTCTTCTTGTTCTTCGATAGCCAGTGTGATGAAATCCATTGTGCATTTAATTTCTTCTTTTACAGGAGTAACAAATATTAAAGCTCTTTTGGATAATACTCGTTTACAAAACCTAGTGATGAAGAAATAAGGCATTAGTGCTTTTATTTTCCTCTCCTTTGGAGAAATTAAGTCAGTATTCATGTGGCCTAATTTCTACCAAAATACACTGAGTCTCATATTTCCCAAAGTCTCCGTAACTTTTTGCTTTGCTCTAGAACAGAGGAAAAAAGTCAGCTTTTCATATGTCAGGCCTTCTGAGTTGTTTTTAAGTTGTCCAGGAGTGGAGCATGATTCCTCCTCTTCAGTACTATCCGGTCCAGCCTCATAATGAGTGATACTAATGCTAGTTCTTAAGACTTGCGATGATGAATTATTTGCTCCCAATTCATTTGGATCTTTGGGAAACATTAAGAAAAACATGTTTAGTCCTGGAGTGGCGAAACTGTACAGCTTAGAATATAATTTGATCCAATTTTTAGTCTGTTTGACTAAATTCCTTTCTGGTGAGTTCTCAGTCCTGCCATCTTCTTGGGAGATTGGGTCCTTGATGGTAAGAGGAAAACTGTAATATAAAGAAAAGTATTATTCATTTGGAAGTTGTGCTGATTGACTCCAGAAAGGAATCCAACCTGTCTCATTAATCTTGCAGAAAAATGTTATGCCCAGTGTATGATTTTGAAATGGGATATGTGAAGACTTTGAGAATATGAGAAATGTTACACTTGCAATACTGATAGAGGCAAAACATTCCTTTTTTGGTTTGTTTTTATTATTCTAGTGTAGATTAGGCAGTAAAGTGGAAAGTGCCTTAGATAATTTTACTGTTTCTTTTTCTATTCCTTGAATGCATTTTCTAATAGTGTAAACGTGCCCTACGTTAATTTTGTTTATGACTAAATGAATGTTTTATTAATCTAACTTTAGAGTCCAGGAATTCTTTGTGCGGAAAGCCAATGCAAAAAAGGGAATGTTTGCCAGTACCCATCTTGTGGTGAGAGAACCGAATGGTTCCAAATATGAAGCGGCGAAGAAGTGGAATTTGCCAGCAGTCACTGTAGCTTGGCTTTTGCATTCTGCAAGGACAGGAAAAAGAGCAGATGAAGACAAGTTCTTGGTTGAAAATGCAGATGCTGAAGGTTGGTTATTAGCAAGTTAGAGAATATGATTGTGTCATTGTGCCGTTTGTTCATGATAAAGAAGGCAGGCGTGATGAAATAATGAAATCTTTTTTCCAGCACCTTTGAAGTGTTACAGCTAAAGGGCATTTCTCCAAGTATTTTTACCATTTTTTTTCCTGCTTTTGAGTTGTGATTATTGAAATGGTTCTGTGTGCTTGCTGCAAATCTCTTGGAGCTGTTGGAGTCTTATGGTTATCTGTCAGTTGCCAATCAAGCTCAGCATCCCTGGAGGTGTTTGAAAGATGGGTAGATGAGTTTGAGGGACATGGTTTAGTAAGTGGACAGGTATGGCTGGACTTGATCTTAAAGGTCTTTCCCAACCAGATGATTCTATGGTTCTATGATTCAGTGTCTCAGCTTTGTTGGTTTTGGCACATAATGCTGCTCTGTAGGTTGCATTAGAACTGATGACTGATGCAACTTAGAACTTCATACTTGTTAGTCTGCAATGACATGGTGCTTCTTTGTTCAGTCCTTCATGCCTACTTCTCCTTTTCCCATTATTTCGCATATTTATTTGGCACTATTTCTTCCATATTAAGGTGCAAACTGTAGTGATTTAACACTGAATGTTAGCAGACCTGTTTTTCCAGTGCATGTGTGAATTAATTACACAGGTCAGTAAGAGGACAAAAGATGTGTTGTTGGCACAGGCATTTTTTAAGGAAAATAGGAGGTGGGGTAGGTGAAATGAGCAGTAAAATGTAAGTGTAATTCTTGTACTAATGTGTTTCAGCTGTAAAGATGATGAGTCATGGTTATCCAGAAGTGTTCATGATGGACAGGCCTTAAGGGCTTATATCTTGCTATATCTTTGTCCAATAATCCAAAGCCATAAAGGACTGGAAGTGTACGTAGTAACTAAAAAAAGCTGTGATTCAAAGTTGTGAATACAAAAGAAATTTTATGTTGCTTGGAAAATAAGGAGCCAGGGAGAAGGAGTTACTTTCAGTGTTGAAAGAGAAGGTTTTGTTGTGTATTATATATTTTTCTTGGATTTTTGTTTGTCATAGTGGTTGTATGACGTGTGAGCAGTATAGGTGTGCATGGAACTGCAAACATTGTGAGTGGGCCTGGGGTTCCGTGCTTTTTTCCGACACTTAAGGTCAAGCTCAATACCAGTGTAATTGAAACTAAGGAGTTAACTGAAAGAAACACTTAAGATGCTGACTTATAAAAGGTAGAGATCAGTTTAGAGCATTTATTGCAGGGGTTATGAATTATTTATTGAGGGAAAGAAAGGTCAGATAACTTTCAGTTATTTAAATAAAAGTGTATGAGATCTGTGTTCAAAAGCAAAGTTAGGTTGCTTGCTTATGTTTTCTTTTTATCTTTTAAAGATAAGGAGAGTTCCATTTCTCATCTTAACCAGACACCAGCAACTGTTAAACCTCCTGATTCAGAGCAACCTACTTGCTTCCTTGAAGCTGGGAAAAAAACAGCTGTGACCCCTCTGGATATCAACAGGTTCCAGAGTAAAGCTTTCCAAGCTGTCATCTCTCATCATACTGGGAAGAAGACAACTCCTCTTACACAAGGGAGGCTGCCACAAAAAGAACCGTCTTTACATCTTGATACACCATCAAAATTTCTTTCCAAAGACAAGTTATTCAAGCCTTCTTTTGATGTAAAGGTGATCATCTTTGCCATATTTTTAGGGGGACAGAGTGGCTGGAGATCAGTCAGGCTGAAAGGGACTTGGGAGTGCTGGTGGACAGGAAACTCAGCATGAGCCAGCAGTGTGCTCGAGTGGCAAAGAAGGCCAATGGTGTCTTGGCCTGCATCAGGAACAGTGTGGCCAGCAGGACTAGAGAGGTCGTCATCCCCTTATACTTGGCACTGGTCAGGCCGCACCTCGAGTGCTGTGTCCAGTTCTGGGCCCCTCAGTTTGAGAAAGATGTCGAGATGCTGGAGTGCGTCCAGAGGAGAGCGACGAGGATGGTGAAGGGGCTGGAGCACAAGCCCTATGAAGAGAGACCAAGGGAGCTGGGGTTGTTTAGCCTGGAGAAAGGGAGGTCAGGGGAGACCTTACTGCTCTCTACAACTCCCTAAAAGGAGGTTGTAGTCAGGCAGGGGTTGGTCTCTTCTCTCAGGCGACCGGTGACAGAACAAGAGGACACGGTCTCCAGCTTTGTCAAGGGAAGTTTAGGCTCGATATTAGGAAAAAATTCTTCACTGAGAGGGTGCTTGGCCATTGGAATGCGCTGCCTGGGGAGGTGGTGGAGTCACCATCCCTGGAGGTGTTTAAAGAGAGATTGGATGAGGCACTTAGTGCCATGGTTTAGATGATGTGTAGGTGTAGGTGTTGGGTCACAGGTTGGACTCGATGATCTCAAAGGTCTTCTCCAACCTTGTGATACTGTGATATTTTATTAACCCCCAGTAGGGTTAAAGACGCATGTAAACTTAAAAGCAGCGTGGAAACCTGAGTTTACCCCTTTTTATGCTGGTAACATACAGATTTCCATTAAAAAGCCAGGAAAACTGGCTTTATTTATATATATTTCTAATTAATAACCTGTGGACTAAATTTATTGAGTAGCTGATGCTATAATGTCCTCGACAAAGCTCCTGTGTGGTTATTGTATCATATGCTCATGTGTTCTACGCCTCGCAGAGTACACAAACTGTGTTCTTTACATCTAAAAACTGAGAAAAGTAACAAGAAGCCTTATAATTGCTCCATATATTTGGAAACAAGTGTTTGCTTGTTCTGTGCTGAAATGCTACTGTAATAACATGTTTTAGTGTAATAGCTTTATAGCAATTACAGAACTGTTATTGCAGATTGAAAAATGCATTGGGGTTTTGGGTTCATTGTCTCATTCCAAAGGCCACAAAAGGCTGGAAAAACTACTAGTCTAAAACACAGCAAAGAAATGCCTGACACTTTGGGAATATCTGTGCCGGAGTAGCTCTTGAATGACTCCAGTGTGCTTCAGAAGGCTTCAGGTTTGCTGTTCATTTTTGAGGCCTTAAGTGAAAGATGGATGCATTCAATTCCTGCAGAGTTGTTAGGGGGGGTTTTGGGGGTTTTTTTTGCAAGGTTATTTGTGGATTGTTTGGTTTGGTGGGTTTTGGTGTTGGTTTTTTTTTAACCCCTCTGCCCTCAATAGAACAAAACGTGTATTTACAAAGCCAGAGGAGTCTAGTGTTCTCTCTAGTTACTTCTGCTTCATGAAGAGAAGGCTCCGGGGAGACCTTAAAGCAGCCTTACAGTACTTAAAGGAGGCTACAGGAAAGCAGGGAATGGACTCTTTATTAGGGAGTGCAAGCATACGGTGATGGGGAATGGTTTTAAGGTGAAAGAGAGGAGATTTAGAGTAGATTAGATTTTTTCCTGTGAGGGTGGTGAGGCACTGGAACAGGTTGCCCAGAGAAGTCATGGATGCCTGCAAGTGTTCAAGGCCAGACTGAATGGGGCTTTGAGCAACCTGGTCCAGTGGAGGGTGTCCCTGCTGCAGCAGGGGGATTGGAACTGGATGGTCTTTGAAGATTCTTTCCAACCCAATTCATTCAGTGGGTGGCTGAGTGGGCAAGTCTGATTCAGTTGGTACTCTGCTTTTTGAAATCTAATAGTTCACCACTGATAATTTTCAAAAGCAAAATACTCAAGGTTAAAACTTTTGTTTTTAAAAAAGGGGAGTAGGAAATTTGGTGTTTTAAAGGTGCAGATAGAATCACTTGCTCAGCTGTTATGGGGGGAGGTATTAGTAAATTAAAGTAATTGGTTGGGATTAGGAATGCCTGTAGTTGACCACTGGCTCTTCCACTGAGGGCAGTTTTCATTGGTGGCAGTGAAAACAGGTTAGTAATCTACCTTCTTCCTGTTTTGCTTGTGCAGACTCTGAGATTGGGATTATTTTGTATAGCTTTTCTGCGATGTTACTGCATTTGCACGTGCTAGCTGCTACTGTAGTACACCATCCTCCTTTAGGGCTATGAAATCCTCCTGCAGATTATTTTTGTGCAATGTGCACTTGAGTGAGAATTTTGTAATGGATTCATGAAAGTCAGTCTGTTGCTTCTTTTTTGGTAGGATGCTCTGGCAGCTTTGGAAACTCCAGGAGGTCCGGATCAAAAACCAAGGAAACTGAGCACACCTCTGTCTGAAGTCATTGGCAGGAACTTGAAATTGGCACTGGCAAATAGCACCAGGCAAGCAGTAGCTCTGAGTGCCAGCCCTCAGTTGACTGCTGCACATCCACAAGTGGTAGGAAATTTTGGATTTGAGTTTCTGGAGCATAGGCTAGATTTAACTTAATGCCCATCCTTTGTGATTTAAGTTACAAAACAATTTGTGAATTCTGCTTTGTGATGTATTTGAGTAGAAGTACGTATGTTTATGTAGTTTTTCAATGACAGTTAAAGGAAGGTAAAACAGAAGAGTTTTCTCCTAGAAGGCGAGGAATTATAGAATGTTTTTCTGCTGTCTGTACTTTGTCTTGGATATTAAGCAGTTGCTAAGTAACATGGTATATAAATATGTACCAATTAGACTTTTTGTTATTGGGATGAGAGGGTTTTGTCACACTTAAATTCCCAGGATCCAGATGAGTGGAATTAAATTTTGTTTTGGACTAAAGTTAGGAGTTTTTTAATGCATGTGTTTTGTTTTCTTATTTTCCTCTGTAGTATGCTGCTCTTCTGCTTTCTGGGAGGCACAGAGTCTGTGATCAGTTGCTTGCTCTCTTATAAAGCCACAATATGTTATCCTTTCTTGTAGTCATCTTGCCTCTTCAGTCTAATCTAGCTTAGTGAGAAAACAGAAAAAGATGTAGGAGGAAAAGCAGCATTTATGTATTGCCTGCCATTTAGAGGAAGGGTAAGAAAGCTAATGGCCTTTGGCAAGGGAAGGCTGTTGCTTCTTACTTTGTAGCTCCTTATTCTTAATTTTCAGTGCAGTACAGTGAAATAATTCTGTAGCATCAGGGTTGGTAATTCCCTAATTTCAGTGTTCAGGAAGTGCTCAGTCTGCGATAGAAGGAGCAGAATATGCTCCAGGGAGACTGTCTGAGAGTGAATCTCTTGTCTTTGGACTCCTAGTGCATGGAAAGCTAATAGTGCTGGCTTTAGACCACAGTATTTGGGAGCAGCAAAAATAGGGAAAGCCTCTTTATGTTAGTTTTGTTGTTACTGCATATTTTACTACATGCTACACTAAATATTAATGCATTTTTGTTATTGATACAGAAACCTTCCAAACCTGACTCTTCTGTTTTTCTCCTACTGCTTGAACAGGAAGAAGAGCGCAAGCCTCTAACTGATGTTGTTATTTGTGTTAGTAAAAAACTTAGTAAGAAGCAAAGTGAACTGAATGCATTAGCAGCTTCTCTTGGGGCAGACTACAGGTATCGACTCCCCTCCCCTTTTTGTTTGCTTTAGAAATGCTTTCTAAAGACATCAAAGTTGTTCTGTCTTGCTATCTTGAAGATGAATGCTATCTTTTTTATGAAGAAAGTGGGCTTGTAGTTTATTTAAACATAACAGAATAGGCAAAACACTATTTTACCATGAAGAGGGGATGGGACAATTTCTGAGCTGGATTTCTGATACTTTCTGAAAGGAAAGGGTATCTTCAAGTTACATTTAGTGTTCTTTTCTAGATGGTGCTTTGATGAAACAGTAACACACTTCATCTACAAGGGAGGACAAAATGACAACAATAAGGAGTACAAATCCGTTAAAGAACGGAGTATACATATTGTTTCAGAACACTGGCTTTTAGAGGTATGGAGCTTGCTTTGTTCACTTACTAAAAGTGAAAGGAAATGAAGGTTTAAAACCAGTTACGTGGCACTGATTTTCTCTTTGATTATATTGAACATATGTATGAACTGATGTTTTGCATTGTACTTTGCATTTAAAAATGGAGCAGTTAGTTTTCACTGATGTACTTATATGTTATTCTCCATGAGGAGAAAATAAATTATCTTCCACTGAACATTTCTGCTACATATTTTCCAGAATAAGAGCCACATTTTTCTTTTGTGTTAAGTACTTCTTTCAGTAGCATTCTTGTTATACTTTGTCTATGTTTCAATGTGGAATTTCTCTTATCTCAATCAGTTTCTTATCTTTTTGATGTTAATTGATGTTATTACAGAGCGCCCAAGAATATAAACGACTTCCTGAATCTCTCTTTCCTCACACTTACAATCCCAAAATGAGCCTGGACATCAGTGCAACGCAAGACGTCAGACTCTCCTCCTCCAGTAAACTCCCATCAACTGGAAAACCAGAGGAAGATGAGGTATAATGTATGATACAGATTTGTGTTCTGTGAAGTGATTTGGATTCAGTTAGCTGTAACGTGGTAATAAAAAATGTTGATGCTTGTTCAATGATGCGCTGAATTAGGTTTAGCTAGTCATTAACAGTAGCTATCACAGGTGTTCCTTAAGGTTTTTCTGCATTTGTGATTCTCTTTTCTAGGGTGACAGAGGGAAACACAGGCACTTTCGTATTAGTAGTGCTTTCCAAATTTGAAATGATTTAGTTGCCACCTTTGTCTTCTTTTGTAGGTAACAAGATCAAAGGTGTGAACTCACCTTAGTAGACATTTAGGCTGCAGAATAGTGGTGTTGTTGATGCTGCTGTTTTACTGTTACTACGGTAGCAGAAAGGTTAGATTTACTCTAAGGCAAAACTAATAATCTTCAGAGTTTATACAAGTGGTGGACATGGGTAAAAAGCAAAAAAAAAAAAAAAGCTGGTGTTTGAGAATTCTACTTGTTGTCTTTTGGTTTTAGAGTATTCCAGAGGATGATGATTATGCTGAAGTTGATGTAACTACCAACCAAATAAAGGAAATGGTCACTACAGGGGAAGAACAAATTGTAACAAGCGAATCCAAAGGAGGTGAATGTAAATCACTGTTTCTCAAAATAGTTGTGGAACATCAGACTACCAATATAAGCCAGTTTCAGGTGCTGATTGTACTTGGGTGGTGTACCAGGAAACTTTAGGGACTATTTAGTATTCCAGTGAAGTACAGCTAGCCCTTAGTGTTGCTGGATGTGAGGGGGAAGGGGTTTGCTTTCTGTTGTAAACACTGAGACCCTATAGGGAAATCATGATCATCCATTGCAAATTACATAATTGCTGTTTCTTTGTTTTTAAAACACCAAAGTTTGTGTTTAAAATGACAAATCAGTATTGTAGAGTATACTTTTTGTTATGTAAGTAAATGTATTCTGGAAGAATTGTTGACCCAAGTTAGATCATGCGAGCAAATTCAGAAGTGAGCCAAATGGATATTTATGCTTGTGTCTGGGAACAGGTGACTCGGGACAGGTGTAGTTATTTTTAGATGTTTTTATGCAGGTGTCTTTTCCTCTTCTTAGTGTATTGGTTTTGTCCCAAGGTGGGGAGGGGTGGATTGATTTTGTGAATTTTCTTTCTTCTCATAAGTTTTAACACAAGCACTAGAAATGAGGGAGAACTTCCAAAGGCAGCTGCAGGAGATCATGTCTGCCACATCGCTAGTGAAACCACAAGGGCAAAGAGGTTCCCTTTCAAGGAACAGTTTTGATGGCTCTCCAACCACTCCTGATAGCACACGGTCTGTGCGAAATGGCCGCAGTAGGGTCTTGGAAGCTTTAAGGTATTGATTTGTGTTTCAAAGTATTTTATCTTGTCCTCAGATGTATTGTCTTTCTCTACTGAAGTACTTTAAATTGCTTCTCTTGCAATTCAAAATCTTTAACTGGACATGCTGGATAAAGTCAGAATGAATGTTATCTTAATCCATTGTGGGTATTTTTTTGTTTTTTAAAAAAATCATAGAATATTATGATGGCCTTTCAATTTTGAATTGAATTATGCCAGTTCTTTTCAGATTAGTCAGTGTTCTTACAGATTTTGAAGAAACCATTGCTGCAGTATTTCCATATATAAGTCATATACTAGTAGTAGGTATTCCTGTAAAGCACCTCTATGAATGTTTTTTCTTTCCTCACAGAGAATAGGATTTAAGCTGTAACAATGCCAAGCTATAGTGAGAAAGTAATGGAAACCTTGCAACACTACTCCTTTACCTTGGGTGTTTATTTGCAAATTAATAGGCTCAGTAAAGAGTAGAATACACAGATTTTGGAATTTATGAATATGACACATAATAAAAACATCTCCAACTGATAGTTTGGTTGCCTTTTTTCAGCCATGCTGACACTTAGGCCCATAAAGCCTGGCTGCTGGTATTGCTTTTATGCTGAAATGTTTGTTTCCTAGCCGCAGTTTCTAATAATGAGGTTACTTGGATGCTACAGTTGATGTGGTCATTAACACATTGCCTTCTAGTATCATAGTCTTCTGTAAAACAAATTAAGATATCTCTGCTTTTTTGTTTAGGCAATCACGTCAGGCACTCACAGATATAAACACAGAGCCTTCCCAGAGCGAGCAGATCATCTGGGACGATCCTACTGCGAGGGAGGAGAGAGCAAGACTTGTCAGCAACTTTCAGTGGCCTAATAGTCCTTCCCAGTACACAGAGCAAGGTCCCAGTAACGCCAATAAGAATATAGATGAGTCTGCCTTCAAAGGATCTGTAGCTGATTCAGAGATTGCTGGTACAAGTAAAATCAGAAATAAGCATTTATTTGATCTTTGGGACTTTTAAAATACAGTAGTATTTGAATTCTACTTAAAAAAATGAGCATTGTTGGCATTTCTTGAATGCCAAAAATACAATTTAAAATCTTTTTAGTTCCATTATGTGTTGGTGTTTTTAAAGAGAAGCTTTTCTAGTTTGCCATTTGTGGTCAAACACCAAGACAGGGTTTGTCTAAAAATAGTCTGCATCTTCCAATTTTTTTTTTTTTTAATCACAGTTGGTTTCCAGGTAGCAATTCCAGGGAGGTATAGTGGAATTCAGGTGGGGATACCAGTAGCATAATGTTTTTATTTCAGAGAATCATAGAATGGTTTGGATTGGAAGGGCCTTAAAGATCATTCAGTTCCAAACCCCCTGACATGGGCAGGAACACCTCCCACCAGACCAGGGTGCTCAAGGTCCCAAATAGCCTGGCCTATTTTTTAAAAAATTGCTTATTTTTTACTTTATCTGTAATCGTATTCAGCCAAAGACGAGTCGTGCAATGAGTGCTTTATTTTCACAGCTGTTCCTGAGGTTGCAGATGGAGATTTGATTGAAGATCTAAAGAATCCTGTATGCAGAAATCCTGAAACACCGATTAAAGATAACTTGATCCCCACTCCGCAGGCCCCCAGCATTGCTTTCCCACTGGCTAACCCTCCTGTGGCGCCACAGCCCAAAGAAAAGGTTTGTGATGGGAAGAAATATCTATGATGATTTGTGTTCTGAGAGATGTAGTCACATTTTAAGAAGTTTTGAACTTGATGGTAAAATAAAACAGATGAATGTCTGCATTTAAAATCTTGAACTGGATTGCTTTTGTGCAGTTCTGTTTCTCTTTTCCCCCGTCTTTGAGATTTTGAACAAATAATGTTAACTGAAGTAACCTGAATAACTTCAGCCTGGAGAAGACTGAGGGGGGACCTCGTAGCTGTCTACTGTTTCCTCACAAGGGAAGGTGGAGGAGCAGGCACCCATCTCTTCTCACTGGTGTCCAGTGACAGGACCCAAGGGAATGGCAGGAGGATGTGTCAGGGGAGTTTCGATTAGATATTAGGAAGAGGTCCTTCACCCAGAGGGTAGTGGAGCACTGGAACAGCTCCCCAGGGAAGCAGTCACGGCACCAAGCCTGACAATATTCAAGAAACCCTTGGACAATGCCCTCCGACACATGGTGTGAGTGTTGAGTTGTCCTATGGAGGGACAGGAGTCGAACTCTATGATCCTTGTGGGTCCCTTCCAACTCAGGACATTCTATGATTCTATGAAATAAAGCTTATTTATTCAGACAAATAAGGGGTTTTGTCCTCTTAGTTCCTGCTGGAACACTGAGGTAGGCTTTGAACTGGAGAGTTATTGTGCTTATGACTTGGAACTTCATCAGCCATGTTAGGATGATGGAAAAAATGTTAGGCCTTTGTTTCCTTGGTGGTATCTGGAATTTATGTTTTGGTACAAGTGGAAGATTATTTTTCTGCCAAAAAATGGTATAAAACTCTGCTATTTTATAGTGAACTTGGAAGGGCCTAGGAAAATGAGAGGTCTTTTGCACCCAGTGTGTCACTTGATGCTCAAACTTCCAACACCTGTGTGTCTGTAGAGGTATAACTTGTTGTGTTAGTAAATAAGCTGTGGTGGAAACACTTAAAGGCCCTCGAAGTAATGAAAAATCTGAATGAATGAGGGAGTGGGATGGATGGATGAGGATTTCCTCATGTGTTCAGCTTGGCATTCAGTGGACATGAATGAAGGATTAGTTTTTATGAACAGATTGGTTCTTTTCTGCCTTGAAGAAAAGGGGAACTAAGAGCATGTTAAGCAGAAGCCTAACGTTGATTCAATGAGATCCAAGCGTCAAGTGATTGGCAGGTTTGGTTCTGCTTTTCCTGGCTAAAAGAAAACTTAATGCAAAAATAACCCAGAATGTTTGGCAGAGAAATAGTCAGCTGTCCAGCTAATCTTTCTGTCATATTTTCAAAATCTGTTACTGTATTTCCAGGCTGTTACAGAAGATGAGAAGGCTGATGAAGAACCAGAAAAACACTGTAAATTTCAGCTGTCTTCTCTTAATCCTCAAGAAAGATTTGATTACTGCCATCTGATTGAGGAATTAGGTACCAGTTATTTGTGCAATGCAAAGCATAGTGTGTGTCTGTGTGTGTCTGCTAAGCAGTGGCTTGTTGGGGACAAGAAAGGGCTTCTGTTAACCACTCATCAGATTTGAGGTCTCAAATGTATGGCTTTCTGTGCTTGTGAGCGGTTCTTTGGATGTATTATTATTATGTGAGCAATCAGCTTTGCCATAAAACAGCAAAGGTGGTGTTGTCTGGCAGTTTTCTGTTAGCTGATTCCACAACAGCCTCATTCTTTGCTGTTGGGAGTGCCCAGGATCTGCTGTCCTCTGGTGTCTCTCCTTTCTCTCTGTGTTTCAGTGGCACTTTATATTTAGTAGAGCCACTCTTTCCTGACTGCTCCTCCTTTCTTGCCAGTTTGTGCCTGTGTCACTTCAGTGATGACACTTTCAATGTAAATTTGAGTTAAGTATATTTTTATCCAAATTCAAATAATTCTCAACTTTGAGTTGATGCTTCCGGTGGCACAGCATGACCCTCAAATAATTTAAATCAAATTAATTCCTCAATTCAAGGTGGAATAGTACTTGAGAAACAGTGCTTTGATCCAAGTTGCACACACATTGTTGTGGGACATCCTCTTCGAAATGAAAAATTCTTGGCTTCGATGGCAGCTGGAAAGTGGGTGCTTCATCGTTCCTACCTGGAGGCATGCAGAGGAGCTGGCTGCTTTGTTCAGGCATGTGACTTTATTATTGAGAAATTAGTGTGTTGCACCTTTTCAGATTTCTTTGTATTTTACACTTACTAGGAAAGACCTTTGCATCTCAAAACTAACAAGCAGTTTAGGGTGCCCAAGCTGTGGGATTTTTAGAGGATCCAAAGTCTGAGAAATTTTTGGCAAGCTTTTTGATGAATACCCATGCTGGGCCACACTGCTGGTGTAGGATAAATAAAATACCAGTACTTTTTATAGTTGCTTCTGAAAATTGAAGCTTTGAGTACCTTTTAGTAAATTCTCACTGGTATCAGCTAAATTTGTGTGGATCTTGTTATGTCAGGATTTAAATCTTGATCCTTTCAGTAAATGAATGTGTAATAGTTTCAAATAATGCAACTCTATAACCATGTACATAAACATTTTCAAACACTGTCTCTCCCAACTCCTCACCTCCCTAACTGTTATTTCATGATTCTGCTGGGTGTTGCAGTTCTTTCACATTGACCAGGCTAATTTTAAAATAGTGCCTGTGGGCTGGTTCATGTCTTTATGTATCAGAACCAGCTTTTTTTGGTTTGGAAGATGCTGCAGAAATGTAGAGTCAGTGGTGCCCACAATGGCGAGTTGCTTTGCCCTGCTGTTAAATTCACTGCAAGAGGAACTGGATGTCCACAGCATGACTTGATGTCACATGAGTTGATTAAGATATATATGTGCAGTTAAGAGCCTTATCTCTAATATTACTTAAAGCTGTTTTGGCTGGATAAAATCAATATATAAAGTTAGAGTGAGTTGCGATTTATTCTAAGGTTCTTTTGTTTGTTTTTTCTTTTTGGTGTGTTTTTTTTTTAATTTATTTTTCTATGGGTAAAGTTGGCAGGACTGCTTTTAATTCAAACTTATGATTGTTCTAGGAAGAAGATTATGAGTGGGGAAGTAATTCCATACTTAATGTTTTGCCTGGGATCAATGTGAACCAGAAGAAACTAGCACTCGCAGCCATGAGGTGGAGGAAAAAAATCCACAAAGGGAGGCAAGAAACTGGTGTTGTTGAGGTATTTAGATACTCATGTAAGTTGTACAGTGTGGGTGGACAGGACGGATTGTCACCAAGAAACTTAGCTGGCAGGGAAAGGTAATCTACCTTGATATTGAAGAACAAAGTGGCTTAGCTGGATATGTCTGGAGAAAAGGAGACTGAGGGGAGACCTTATCACTCTCTACCACTACCTAAAAGAAGGTTGTAGCGAGGTGGGTGTTTGTTTCTTCTCCCTGGTACCTAATGACAGGACAGGGGGAAATGGCCTTAAGATGTGCTGGGGAGGTTTAGGTTGGATAGGAGGAGGAATTTCTTTACTGAAGGGGTTGTCAAGCATTGGAACAGGCTACCCAGGGAGGTGCTTGAGTCACCATCCCTGAAGGCATTTAAAAGACAGATAGATGTCATACTTTGGGACATTGTCTAGTGCTGCACTTAGCAGGGCTGGATTGATGGTTGGACTCGATCTTAAAGGTCTTTTCCAACCAAAACCATTCTGTTATTCTGTGTATTCATTGAAAGGCAGAAATACGGCTTATGTTTTGGGTGCATCAGGACAAATCTTGACTTGCATCTATTTTACAGTAACCTTTTAAAAATGGATGCTTGTAACAAATCCCCTGTACCCTTTGCCTACTTGGAAATCACAGTGAGTGCTTGTAGGAGGCAACCAGTTGGCCCTGGGTGCTGTTGCTGTAGCTAAGTAGATAATATAGTGCATGGGGTCGGGGGGGGAAAATGCTGTTTCCAAGTAACTGTTTTTCTTAAGATGTGTTTCTGGAAATGATTGCCTGGTGTTCTGGAAAAAATAATCATTGCAAGGATCCTTTCATTAATCGATTTGCCCACCTTGCACTGGAGGGGAAAGGGCTTCATGGAAAGCTGCCTGACCATAAGGTATTGGCCCAGTAGTTGTATGTTCTGTGGAGTTTTTTCTGCCATTTATACATAAAGACAGCACTCTGTGATAGCAAATCTTCATCTGACAGATATTCCTGAAAGGGGAAAATTATAGATCCATTAAGTCTTTGTACTTTTTTTTAGTAGCAACGTACTTCTGACTAAATTGAGTCTTTTATCTAGGGAGCTTTCAGTGGCTGGAAAGTGATCCTGAATGTTGATCAAACCAAGGAAGCGGGATTCAGGCGCCTTCTTCAGTCAGGAGGAGCAAAAGTATGTATTTTCTGGAGAGGAAAAAGCTATGTCATCTGCATTTTGCATATGGTCAGGCAGAGGAAGCTTGTCTGAGGTCACAGAAGTCTGTAGCACGGGTGGGAACTGAGGATAGAATTTCTGTGCCCTGCCCTGTTGAGAAGGATTGCCCTTCTGGGACAGTACTTGGTGGTGCAGAATGCAGCTGTAAATGGTATTTTCTTTTGCATCAGTTTGCTAATTAATTTGATGAGTGAAATTATAAGTCATGAACTGCATTTGTTTTGGGGAAGAAACATAAAGTTGTTTTGTCTTTTGTGTTTTAATCTGTAGGTGTTTTGTGGTCATTCTGTGTCTCTCTTTAAAGAAGCGACTCATCTCTTTGCTGATTTCAGTAAGCTAAAGCCAGATGACAGCAGGGTTAACGTAGCAGAGGCGGCAGCCCAAGGAGTGAATTGCCTGAAGCCAGAGTACATTGCTGACTACCTCATCCAGGTGTGCTCTGCGGGTGGTTCTCACCTACCCCGTGGGTGGATGGGGCAGGCCCCTCACCAGGGCTGCTGCTCTGCTGCTCAGCTGCCTCCTTTGCCAGGAACTGTGGCCACAGGTGCCTGTGCTGAGTATTTCAGTGTGTGGCCCTAAAGCATGGCTTGCTGTAGTGCTGGCAGTGGGATCTGTGGGGTAGGGAGCTTGCAAAATGTAGGTGTGCAGAGTTCATTTCGGTCTTTTCAATTTTAGAAAACTAATGAGCAGTTTCTTTCTTGTCAGAAGCCTTATGAGCTAAACAAAAACTTAAGCTAAACCGCTTCTTTTTCTTCTTCTATTGAAGGATCCACCTCCCCCAATGGAGTCCTACTGTCTGCCGGAAGCTCAGTCTTACCTACAGAATAACACAGAATTTGGAACTGGGTTATCCCAGAAAAGAAAAGCTCCGGGAGAAATGAGCAGAGTCAAGCGATCCAGAATACACTGAGCAAATTCCGTGCTTTTAATTTGTACATTTTTAAATTCGTATTTATATTTTTTCATTCTTGCCACAAAAATTAAAAGCATTTCAAAAATTAAAAAATTAGAGTCTAATTTCTAATTTGTCTTGAGATTAAAATAACCTTACAGTAACACACATAGGAAATATTTGTTACCAGCAACATCTAAAAATGTATCAAGAACTCATCCAAAAACCACTTTGTCTCCAAAACGGCTTAAGTGTCCCTCAGATTATTTTATTTAGGGTCACTATTGTATAATTATAGTTAAGAAATACTCTGTGAAGATGCTTATCACGCATTTTATCTGCGTGTTGTGGAGAAAATACCAGTTGATAAGAATTCTGTTGCATTTCCCACATAGTAACAGCCTCAGGTTTTACATTAATTTTTCCTCTTTTGGTATTTTCTGTTGGAGGGGAAAAGGGAAAACAGGCAAAAAGAAATTGCTTATAAATTTTTGTCCTAATAGAGCATATGATGAATTATTTCTATAAAATAGAGGTGCTGCCATTCTGGGTGCCGATGAATCTGTTCAGCAAACATAGAACCAACTCTTTTACACAAGAGCTAAGTTTGCCTGACTGTGCTCCCTGTTTGAGTCCATGACAGGGCCCTGAGAGGAACAAAGACGTTAGTTTCCAGCCCCTGGAAATATCCTTAGTCAGACAACCACAACATTGGGGAATACGACCTTTTAGTAACTATGGGGTCTGAGTCTTTCTTTACCGAACTTGCTGCATGTGAGCTGCGCTGTGTGAGTCTGGGTAAAAGTGTGCTTATGAAATCTCAAAGCTGTACTTGAGCAGCTGGAATTGCTGCAGCCTGTTTGCACAGAAAAGCATGACGCCCAGTTGTACAGGACCAGTAGAATCGTCTAGAGAAATATATATAACACCTTTAAAGTCTGTTTAATTTGCCTCTGTGTTGTTTTGAAGGGGGGTTATATTCTAGTTTTATTTTCTAACTGCTGAATACTGTTTTATAGCAAGTCTTTGCGTCGGTATCACTTGCAGATACAAGAAGGGAGAAACCAGAGGCATCCAAGCCTAATGCAATCTGGTGAGTCTTGCTCTAGGCTGGGCAGAACTCAGCCCTTGCTGCTGGAGGGAGGGATGAGGGAGCAGAGCTGTAGGAGTCTCCAGGTGAGAAGGGCAGTTTGCCTTTATGTGCAAGGCTGTACTTTTGTGCTTCTGTTTCCTACGTTAGTGGATATTGTGTCAGTGAGCTCTGGAACACAGTTGGGATGACCTGAAGGGATTGTCAGGAAGGATGGAAAGATGCCAATGAATGTGAGGGATTCAAATCTATGAAAAGGTAAATCAGTGCACCTAGCGATCTTGCCACAGCCCAAGCCCCCACTGTTGAGTTGCAGCATCTACATCACAGGTGTCAAACTCATGGCCCATGGGCCAAATCCTGCCCTCCAGCTTGTTCCTACAGGTGGCAGCGCCGAGCTCCTTGCCCCTACGCTCCTGCCAGTGCTCGTCACGTGTGCAGTGTGTGTGAAACGCATTACGCTGCAGGAGCAGGCTGACGAGGCCCCTGGCAAAAAGGAGTTTGACACCCCTGATCTGCTGTCTTATCACTCACTTCGCTTTTCTTGAGCCTAACAGCTTCGTGCTTTTTGCTTTTTGTTGATGTCAAACATCTCTGACTTGCTCCAAGTCCCCATACTGAAAGTAACGCTGCTACTAATGCCTTAAATTTGACTTAAATTTGTATTTCACTGGCAGTTCTCTGTTCTACCTCCAAAACGCTGCTTTGCATTGCAGGCATTTTAGAGGGGTGTGGATATTAGCGAGACCTCAGGGTCCTGTGACTTTTATTCTTTTTTTCTTCTTCCCACTCAGAAGAGGCTGCAGTGAACGGGCAGTGCTGCTGTTATCACTTTACAGATAAGAAATCACTTCCCGACTCACTTAGCTAAGCTTTAAAGGTGTCTTAGAGAGACACAGGTCCTGCAGCTGCCATGAATCCTCCGGGCAGGGCAAAAGGGGAGCAGCTAAAACGAGATGCACACCGGGCCCCAGAGGAACCACTAATGCAGGATCTGAGCGTTACCTGTTCTCCAGCCATCTGCTCAGCTTGTTGTGTGTCACAACCAGGCCAGAGTGTGCACTGCCCAGGTGGGCATCGGCTGCAAGCCAGGGGGATAGCAGGCGCTGAGCAGCAACAGTAAAAGGAGGAGGAGGAGGACAGCGAGGGAGTGCTGGGGGCAAGAGAGGCAGAAAGCACCCAGAGCAAGCCCTTCTTCTGCTGAGCCCAGAACAATGCCATGACAACCACTACGCTGCCACAAACTGCTGTGATTGCTCAGAGTCACTGAAGGGAGGGGTGAATACAACAAAAGTGAGACAAACTCGGAGGTATAAATTCAGTTGGTGCTGTTAGGATAAATTTATTTTCTTCAGCTTTCTTCACAGGAAACATCACAAAAGTGCTTTACAGAGTTGGATACCATTACTCTAATATGGGACAAAAGGGCAACAACAGGGGTGTGCACTGCACAGTTAGAGGTTGTCATATGCAGAAGCCATGGTAGGTAAACCAGGGTAAAAAAAATCTGTTGACAAAAAATATATATATAGTTCAGGTTTTGAACTTAAGTTATGATTATAAACATATAATTATATAAATATACAGGCACCACGAAGTTCCTGTGTTAACTGGGGGGTGGGGGAGGGCACACAGGGCTTCTCAGAAGTAGATCACATTGTAGTCTACTTCGCTCAGTTTCTGCAAAGCATTTCATCAGCCAGGTGGTATCATTCTTTTTTTGTACTACAATAAGCGCTCAGATGGCTTTATCTTCATTTCTTCAGGTTGTTTGGTGGTGAGACGTTCTGGCATATTGTTGAAAGCAAACTCAGTTCCGTATTTTTTTTCACTTAGCAATGCCCTCTTACTATTCATCACTTGGTCATCTCTCAGTTAAAAAAACAAGAATGCTTTAGGCCAGACCCTGCTGTCCAGACAAGACAGTTTTGTTTGAGCTAGCATGTTATCAGTCACGCAGCCCTAGTCCTTTTCAGAGCTGAACTGTGTTGTACTGTGCTACCACCTTCATTTTGCTGTATTCTGTGGGAATTCGGCTTCTTGTGTAGGTTTAAATTCTTCAGGAAGACTGCATTTACTTGCTGAGCAATTTTGCAACAGATGGAGCCACATTTGTGATGCTTAGAGCCCTAACTGAAGAAACACAGCACGATCAAGACACAGGAGTTCTTGTCTATAGAGCTGCTTTCTAAGTAAGTGATGAATAATTCAGGCACCTGACTAGAAATCCTTGGCAAGCTGAAAATGTAGATGAAGGTGGAAATACTCTAGGGTGAAGAAAGGTCAAATCAAGAGATTTGGCTGGGCTGTGAGTTGCAGGAAAAAAAAAATAGGAGAGCCAATTATGTAGAAAATGCTGTCACGTCACTACCCAAAACCAATTTGCCTTTTACCTAATTTTAGCTTAAAGCCAGCGCACAGAGAACGAGTCAGTCCTGAAGGCTACTTTGTGGCTATTACGTAAGTCAGGGTTTACAGTGGTAAGACAGGGCTTTGGTGAGTGTAGCAGCAGAGGAGTCTTTTAGACCTGTGGGAGAGGGTATGAAGTAATACCTTCTAACAACTATCAGACAAGCTCTATTTCCCTCCCTGCGTCCCATCAAAATTAACAAAACCCCTCAGCTCCAATTTGCCAACATTATAAGCGCCCAGCAGCCACAATGGTTTTTGACAGAATACGAGTAACTGCTGAGATAGAACGCCTAAGAGATGCAATTTATTTGGATGCAAAATGCAAGGTACATTCTTCCCAACCACGTCATTGTTTGTGCTGGGAAGCAGCTGTTCTGTATGATGTCGTATTCCGATACTGAAGCAGAGCAGCTCCTAAGGGGCAGGCTATACATCCTAACAGGCTGGACTCTTCCCTCGTGATATTTCTTTGTATTCTTAAACTGGTACATGCAGTCAGCTCTTGAAGACTTTATTTATAGATGAACGATCTCTAAAGTACAAGATAATGTGAAAGGATGAAACAAACCACAAAGACTAAGCCTGCCCCCCAGTGTTACTGCCCTCATCTTCATCTCAAATATTGTCATCTAATTTCAACATCCAGTTAAATACTACAACAGGTATGTTAGACTAAGCATGGCTGGCCCTATTTGGTTGCTGGTCAGAGCCCAAGTGATACATCTGCCACGAAGAGAAGAGTAACCCAGAAATGTAAAACAAGTTTGCTACGGGGCTTGTTCACTTGCACTTGGTTCTGGCTGTTGTATCCAGACTTCAAGTGAGAAGATCTCAAATCAAGTTTTAATGAAACTGATCTCAAGTGACAGAAATACTGAAACCAATTTACATTCTGGGAGACCAGATTCACACGTGTTTTGCCTTTTTCTCAGTACATTTGTTCTCCTGTATCAGTCTGTTTTTATGGTTTAAATCATTTTATTATGGTTGTACATACTCTGAATGAGATAAAGAATAAGTGATATGTTTTCATTTAAAAAGGAAGCTTATGACAATGTTTTAACTAACAGTTTTCTGTAGGTAAATTATTTGAAATAAAGCAGAGAGTTATAACTCAATGACTTCAATGCTATAACTAAGCTAGAAAGAAAATTCAGTACAGAAGATATGAAACAAGGAACAACAGAAAAGGTCAGATGGAGTAAAAATTAGTAAGAGCATGCAGTGCTAATCACTGGTAAGAAGAGTGAATTACAAATATGAAACTAAAGACTTTAGAACATCAAATGGCAAAAGCCAATACCCATAGAAAGTTATTAGGTATGGCTGCGGTGGGGAAGATGGTGATTTTCCGGGTAAGCTGACTAACTGTAAACTTGGCAATTCAGGGGCAAGTGAATGGCCACAGAAAATAAACCCAAGGCAATAAACACCGGAAAGACTTGAAACCATTCATACATGCTCAGCTGGATACTGAATTAGTTGTGATCTTTCAAGGGGACGGTCTAGGCATCCCCATGGGCAGCTTGATGAAGACATCTGCTCAATGCGTAGTTGCAGTCAAGAAAGCAAATAAGATGTTAGGCTGTATTAAAGACAGAACAACATGGAAAAATATTACAGCACATATGTCTTTTAGAAGTCCTCAATGAATATTTGCTGGTTTATCAGCACCTTAAAAAAAGGTGACATACTGGAAACATACAGGGAGGAAACTGACAAGAGAACTGTAGAAGCAGCTCTTCGTAGCTGGAAAGACAGTAAGAGCAAGGCAGTTTATTTGTTAAGAAGGGAAAAGAATAGATGATACCCATCTTAAAAGTAATTCTCCTCTCCACCACATAACAGGATATGTACCTTAAAGTCATTTTAAGCATCCTACCAATCTGTTGACTTCAATATCATTCATCATCACCACCACGAGTATTCCCCCAAAGCCCCATGTTACTATTTTTCATGCTCATTAGTCAGCCAGTTAAACATTTCCTCTGAAGCAACTGCAGTAGCGTGTTGAACTGGAACAGTAATCACTTCTGACAGAGAATTGTCATGGCTGATGCACATTAACAACTGTCTTAAGAGGTGTTGCAATGACAAAAATAGCAGTAACAGAAGATCGCTGCTGGGCCTCATCTCTGTCCAGTACCCACCAGACATGTAATTTGTCTGCCTGCATGCCACCATCATGTTCTCTGCTTCCATTTGGAGGCTCCCTGTAAGAGCTGAGCAATGAACCTTGAAATCACCAGCAGACAAGGGCATATTCATAAAAATTATTTCTTCATGTTCCCCCAGCTGCAGTTAACTGATAAAACAGGAGATAACAGTAAATGGGGTAATCACCTCTTCTGTACCTCTATTGCTTCCTCTCCTATCACTCTGCTTAACCCTCTCAGCTCTATCTTCTGGGTTCTTTTTCTTTCCATTATATGTTTCACAGAAACCGCTCCATGGGCAATAGTTTCCCTTTGTTTTATTCCCTTCATTTTTCTCCTCTGCAGTCTGCCTTAATACCAGACTTTAAACATTTTGAAGTTAAGACTACTCTCTTTCCCTTATTTCCATTGTACCTGCATGCTACTTCAACTTAAATATGGGAAAAGATAAAGTGCAGGACAAATGTGCGTTTAGATGTGGAGAGGGGAAGAAAACTACATTCCTGTGACAACACCACTCCATATCCTGACACAAATATACACTTTCAGGAGTTGATGTTTCTAGTTCGTGTCATCTGAACAAACTTTAGAACATTCTAAGAGATGGTTCTCAACTGTGTGCAGTTTTATTTCATCATGGGGTTTACAAAATATAGCAGTATTTATGTTGATGTATTCCACATAAAAACAAAAAGCCTCATATTAATATACCTTTTGGGTTGCACAGATAATTAGAGAGGAAATACCATTTAGACTGCTCAGCCTGAACTTTTTCTTTAGCCATACATACTAAAATAAGTCTAATCACATAGTACTTAGCTAGAATGCCTATTATAATACATTCTGTATAAATAAGCCATTCCCAAAGTAGTATTATTATACTGTAATGAATGCTAATATAAAGATCTTTTAATAAAGACTTCTAGTCTTCTCTAGCACCTTTCACCAACCCCAGCCATTGACAAAGAACAGCTTTGGCCTCACAACACCCCCATGAGGTAGGTTGTTGGGGTTTTTTTGGTTTAGTTGGGAAAACTGATGCAAAGTGGAACTAAATTACTTGCAGTTAACACAGTAGCTCGGTGGAAATCCAAGGCCAAATCCCACTCTCTTGGTCCTATGCTCTTGCTACAAAACGGGCTGGCTTCTCCTCAATGCACACCGTCGTTTTAGATGATACTTTCCATTCAAATGCACTGCTTTTTCTGGTGATTCAATAATACTGTGACACGGTAATATCTGTATTCTGGCTAAGCAGCCCTTTGAACCTCATTAACTTTGCTCTATCAACACATATTCTAAGCGACTGAACGTAACCCCATGCTATACGTACCAAAGATGCTTCACCAAAAAAGGGAATTTCTTCAGACCAGTTTGAATCAGCGTCTCAGCTTTTTATTATGCAGAAGTGAAAAAGGTTTCTTAGATATGAAACAATGTGTTTATAGGATTGCTGAACTATCTTGGAATTTGTGCTTTCTCGGTTCTCTTAAGACAACTGGTTAGACAGTTTTGTACCAATGCTCAACTCTACCTTCTCTCTGGAAAGGTTTTCCTGAGTCTTCTTTAAAGGGAAAAAATAAATGGGATGCTTTCCTCAAGCACTGAACTTCACTTTTGCTGATTCAAAGCCAGATGGATCTGTCACTCGTGAAAGCAGTGCTTACCCACGCAGCACTTCAACTATTTACACTCCACTCCCTGCCCCAGGCTATGTATTTAATACTATCATTTAGAAAATGACCTTCCTAGTCCCTCAATTCCTATACCTCGTGTTCTATTGGCATAATTTCCACACTCCCTTTGTCTGTTTGTTTTTTAACTCTTCCTTCCTGTTCTACTTCAATTCAAATAGAACACGGTGCAACTGCTCTTGGTGCTTCAGAAGCCAAAATCTAGATTCATGATAGTTATGACTTATGCAAATCAGTATTAAGATTCCTCAGTTCTCTTTTCTGCTGTCATTTCTTCCATCTGGTAGAGCTTGCAGGTTCTTGTATTAAGCTCAACACAAACAAGCTTTTTAAGTTTTCCTGAAGAATTTATTAGCAAATACATGTCAGTTTCCACCCTCCTTGTACATCCCCGATTTATATATTTGAAATTTAAATAGGCATGTTATTGTTTTCTTATATTCCCAAAATAGAGCCCCCCGATTTACCATTAAAACTCATCTGTGAAATTAGGATCTGAGAACAGTTAGGGACAACCTGGGAACTAAATTAGTCAGATGATAAACTTGGATTGTGCCTATTCATAAAGATTTTTAATTATTTGAGGTGTTTTTAGTGAAGTTTAGTCTCTTGGGCATCTGATACAAATTAGCCATGTAAAATATGAGGTGTTCATTTCTCTGACCATGTCAGTACTGGTAAGAATAATACTACTACCTTGTAAATAAGCACCTTTTAAGCATATAAAGCCCTATCAGTCTGAAAAAGAACAATCATCATCTGCTCCATTTTAGTTATGGTATTTGACAGAAAACCAAAAACAAGTTTAAAACTGCTCAACCAGGCTGAAATTAAAAGACAGAAATATACAACTACTGCAAAAGCTTAGAAAACTAAACTCCAGTGTGCAGCCGCATCATATTTAGATTGTGTTTACCTAAACAGCACAGGCATCTCAGCCACGTTATGGTGGAAGAACTTCCAAGAGCCAATAGATGCAGTCAAATACCAGAACCATGAGTCCCTGCGGTTCCAGGTCTCTAACATGATTTGTGCCATTAAAAAGCCATCTATTTGTGTGCTTTGTAAGAGAGTGACTTTGCACATGACTGGTAAAGCTAGCTACAAAGACAAAACTGAAATAGCAGCAGACAGTCACTTTTAATTGTCAATTTCTCTTCATTTATGAATAAGATTAAACATGGCACAGCTACACTGGAGGGAGGTGGAGAGGGAGGCAAAAGTAGTCCTCTCCTACACTTATATTTTAAGTAAATACAGATGACATTTCTACAGCAGGCATTTGGGCAGTTCAATTGTATTATCTAAGTTTTGGCATTTTAATATTTCTTAAATATAGACTGTATCACCAAGAATCACAAATCCAAACTGTTCCTTTCCCAGTAATGACCGGACATTTAAATGTTCTACCAGTAAGTAGGTAACTTTATGGCTATGGTTTTATTTTAACACAGAGAAAGTAAAATGGAACCTTTAAATTGGAAATTAAAGACCAACCCACCAGGAAAGCACATTACAGGTTAGGAAGTTCCTGAAGTGACACATGACTGCATTTTACTGACTGCTATCATGTATCTCATTTCTACAACTGATAATCCTTCATTTATGGAATGAGCCTTCAAAAAAGCATTATGAAGGAATGAAATGGACACTCTTAGCATCCCTTGAAAGAACGCAACAACAAACCAGATGAAGTTGGACTTCGGTCTCAAAAGCATACTGAGCTTTTATGGAGAGCTGACTTTCAAAATTTCAGGCATGAAAAACAGTTGTTTGTTACAAGGAAGATTCTGACAACCGGCATTTTGATACTTGCTGGCAGCGATAATTAACACAAGAAACACTTGAAACTAGTTTGACATTCTGTACTATGGCAATCTGCTGCATTGCTGGTTTTTTTCCTTTATGCCTTCCAGAAAGCACCTGGAATGATATGCTTAAGAACAGCCCCCAAAATAATACTTCTAGGTATCAGCAGTTGATGGAGTCTGGTAACAGCAACCATCTAGAGGTTCTTCTTTTTTAACATCTAATTTAGCATAGCTACTTTCAAGTGAAAAGCAAGTCAAAGTTTCATTCATACTCAACTGACAATCTCAAACCAGTCCTATATGGTGGGAGTAAGAAGACACTCTGACAGGCAGCAAACTAAACTTCTATGGATAACTAAAACTCGTATTAATATGGACACTATAAGCTCTTGAACACAGCCCACCTGACCATAAGGCTGACTACCCACTCCATGGCCTGTCCCTTAAGAGATCCAAATGCTCCGTGTTTCCTCAGCTGGTGTACAGTCATAAGCTGGAACTAAAGGTAAAGATTCATTAGACTCCAGAATCCATGTATATTTCCATTTTATTTGATTTGAAACTGTTACAAGGTTTTCTTGAACTGCCAGAATTCATGCCCAAAACATCAAATGAAGACGGTACAATGGACAGTCTCATCTACCCTTCATACTTGAACTTGATTAGCGTGCACTAGTGATCTCAATTGCTTTAGAGCATCAGGAAAAGCGCTTTGAGATTTCATGTTTTTACCACATCAAGTGACATGTCCATTTACCATGAATTCCACAGAGACCTTTAGTGACAAATCAACAGTTTTGCTGGCAACAACATATTTTCAAGGAAGATACATGGCTCAGAGTCCAAGGTATTGGTATGGATCTTTCAGTGGGGTTTTGTTTCCAAATGAAGTCTCCAACTTCAAGTCTCTTGAGCCCTTTAATAGCAGCTTCTAGCAGAAGTTTTAGAGACAGTTAACTCTGCAAGGGCAAGGCCAGTTATAGTCTGTGCACAAAAGAACCAGGTGAAACCCCAGCCCCACTTAAGTCAACAGCAAAACTTCCATTGGCCTCAGAGAAGCAGATTTAAAGCGAGTCAGCAGTTAGTCAAAGGGAACCCAAACAGGAGATTCCTGCACTAACCTCATCTTCTGCACTGACACAGTACTCCCACACACATAAGCAAGACTTGTTTTGTTCCCTTGTTTTTCTTGCCATTGGCAACTCTTACAGATGTTGTGTTTACTTTTTGGCATTTACTCTGAGAAACCTCAACACCGGAGCATGCCACTATTGCATACACTTCATTTTGCTTCTGGTGTAAGAATTCAGAGAAGAGAAAGAGTTACAGCAGGACATTTCTGGGACTTGACAGGTTTCGTTCATCGAATCAGTGTTACAGGCAATGTCCTATATTCTTCGTGGATCAGTGCCATTTTGCCTACTTCCACTAAATGAAGTCAGAGATGACAACAACTTAAAGCAGTCATTGCCTTCCATTATTAGTATAAAACTTCCTGACTTTGAATAACATCATTTATGACTTTTACTTAGAGGATTTCTGCCTCAAAAAGCCTGCATGCTTCAGAAGTAGCCAAACAAATAAGGCTTACCAGCTTTAGTTATCCCTTCTGCATACTAAATTATTTTGGTTATCCAGTAACCATTACCCTTCAGCAAAAAACCAGAGAATAACAGCGGAGAATTTTTTCTCTATCGTCACTGCCATGTTTCTCATTTTTAAAAGACAAACTCTGAAGACTGTAGTTGGAGTCTGAATACCTCTGTGTCAATTCAAAACTCTCAAGTCTTAGTGCTTTAGGGTGAGAAAGACAAACCTCATGACGAAAAACAAGAGAAACCCTATTTCACTACAACATCTCATAGTTATTTAAATATACTGCAATTTGATACCAGAAACAAGGCAGGCATATTTTTTTGTGGAGAACAGAAGAAAAAAAAAAAATGCTTCAACATACAACTGTGAAAATGGCTAATGCAAACAGACCATTCAAACCCATCATTCCTCAAATCTGATACTGAATGAGTTTTAATTTGTTTTGCAGTTACTTCAGTACAGCTATCTAAAAAGGTAAACAAACTACAGCTCTGTTATACTTGGATAGTATGAGTGGTATGGTACACTCCAGAAGTCTCCAGTAGGCTATGGCTAAACGTGACAGGATTCCTCAGAAGGGGAACAGAATACATTTGTCATTAAGGTCACTTAAATCTTTGTCATAGCAAATTGGAACCAAATGGCTGACTTCTGCAGGATTTCTGACAGGAATCCAGTAGAGCTGGTTTCAAGTTTCAGATGGCCACTAAAACAGCTGTAACCTTCTCTTCCAGAAGTTGTGATCCACATGGTGTCCACAATGAGTGCAGCAAGTCTGAGGTAGTCAACCTTTACGAAGGCTCAGTATCTGAACATAAAAAGATTTTGAAATGACCACTGGCTGTAGGTATCTTTCTGAGCAATTAAAGAACACTGATGACTCTTGTTCATTTACATTAACGTGCCCCACTTCCAATGGAGAGGTTGTAACATATTATGCTTCCATACTGCAGGAGAACCAATCACTTACGTCAAAGAAGTCTGCACTTGCTGCAGTAGATCCAGCAGAAATAAGGTGGCATGTTCATCATAGCCGTTAGCTGTAGTTTAGTTACCTTAGTAGAAGGGTTACCAAAAAAGCATTCCTTAATTGTAATGTGTATGCAGCTCTACTGATCCCCCAGCACAGCATACTGGTTGTCTAGCTGAAGTTTAAGTGCCTGGTTTTTTGAGACCTCATCCCTACCTCTAGTTTTGTGTTTTACTACTTCAAAGCTCTTCTCCATTTCTTTATCCCTAAGGGAAAATAAATGTAATCAGTAAATATCTTCTCACTAGCTTGTGAACTGTGAATTTCTAGTCGATTTCCACCCCATCCCAACAAAAACACTATGAACACTAAGGTCTAGAGTTTTAACAGAACAGCCAAACATTCCCAAGCAAATCTTGTAAAACCATAAGGTTTTATGTAAGTTCCAGACATAAGCTCATCATCCAGTACAATTCAGAATGCATTCTACATTTCAATATTAACATTCCCAAATGTAAACTTAAGTGTGTTTATGAAAAATCAGTTATATAAAGCACAAGTCCACTTCTAGAATGCTCACTCATAATTTCATCTTATCTCAATTTGCATCGTTCAAACCCTAAAGCATTAATGACAGCATGTCTCATGCAAGCAGACAAAGCCACACCAAAAAAACCCTCAAAAAACTCAGAAGAAACAAAAGTTTCTGCTAGGCTATAATAGTCAATAACAACCAGCAGGAAAAAAGCCCAAAACAAATGAACAACAACAAAATAGCAAAAAAGTCCTGAAATCCTCAAATCCCAAGTGAATTAAGTATTGGCCCGGCCATCTGTTCTGTAGGGAATGAGGTTATGGAAAGATCAGGACTCAAAAGCAGGGTGAGACTCACGTCTTCAGCACCACAAAACAGAAAACACTTCAGCAAAATTGAACAGGCTCAGCACTGTAAGCCACAGCTCAGACAGCATGTTTATTAATTTATATTTGTATTAAACCCCATTTCTCCATTTCAGTGACCTTCATATCTATTGAGAAGGCAGTGTGCTCAAGACATCCTTCTCATGGCTACTGACCATCACAGGGCCTCCCCATGGCTAGTATCTCAGGGAACCAGATGCCGTCAAGAGCAGAAATATTCTGCTTCAGGGAATTCCTTCAGCAAGTAAAAGATAAGGTAACTGGCAGTCTTGTTTGGCTGTCTAAATGGGCTAAGGCCTATTAAAGTTATTTCACGGGAAACCCTTCCTAGAATTGGAAAATACAGTTAAGACCTCTCCCATATCTATTTGCCAAACAGAATAATTTCTTAGTTATTTCTTTCCTCTATGGAAAGATTCAAGCTTAAGCTCTAAATCAAAATAAGAGCTTAGAGAAGGTAGTTAAAAATCTCCTAGGGAATTAATGGAGTGTACTTACCTTCGACTGTCTACAAGCTTGGCGGTGGACTGCAGTGATGGAAACTGCGTATCACTATAGATTTCTGGTGGTCCTTGCTGTACTCTCCGTGGCCTGCCGCCTTCCCTGGCACCAGGTGGCCTGTATACACCACCAGTCTGAACTGGTTCTGGGGTTTCTGTAACTAGTTATAAGAACAAGATTTAGACAAGAGAGTTAAGTTTGCATTCATATCTGAAATAAAAAAAGAAAAGAATCTTACAAGTATGGTTTTGCACCATGTAAAGCTTTGGAAGCAAATATTTTACATAAGGCAGAAAATCAGGTGTCACCTAATTTATCCTATACTTAGTCAAATTAAGATGTGGCTCCAGTGTACTGCCTCACAAGTTCAGGTAATCAGAACTACTGATGAGGATTTCATGCTACCTATTTGCAGTTATTAGCTTACATTTAAAATAATTATGTGTTTAAATCTCTAGTTTATTTGCCAAATCTTATTTAAAGCACTTCCCCAAATGCAGAAGAGGATATCCAAACAGTTTGTATTTAATGTAAATCTTCTATGAAATAACACCAATTAATCAACTTTATCTCCTTGTCTGTACAAAACCGAGAGAAATACAGCAGGCCACTATTTTCTCAACAGAAAATAATAGCCTGAACTCAGATCACGGCTAAGTAATGTTCCTCTGCTGATGCTAAGAAATTGTATTTAATCAACATTACAACCTATCCCAGTTAAAGAATCAGCTTTGCAATGTCATGTTCTCTGCACCCTAGAACTGATTTGAAAAGCCTGCTACTAGCCATGGAAGCGCACTCAAGAACTGCCATACCTGACACCAGATACTGGCTGAACATCCACTTAATTGTCAAAGAAATATTTTTAGTTCAATGGAAATGCTTCTGCAAACTGTAAGGTAGAGTGATCTCCTTCAAAGATGGAACACTTCCCCTCCTTGACCTCCTTTTGAAGTCAGAAGTAAAAAACCGTCTCTCTTTGTATTTATTTATCTAACAGTACTATGAATTCCATTCCTCAGACTCCCCCACAGGAAAACTGCCTCATTTGCTAGTGTGTCAAACAAGCCATTAGTATGTTAGAAGGTGCCTGAACAGAACAGCCTAGGCCACTTAATTCAACCCAATACACTTCCAATTGGAAAAAGCAACAACTCTTGAGTTAAATTTACCAATTGTTTCAACAACAGGTGCTGGTGCAGGAGCTGACTTGTTCCAAGGACCAGATGATTTGTCTACACCACCACTAGTCTCCTCCCAGTTGTCACCAGTTTCTTCTCTTTTTTCGCTTTCATCATCTTCTTTTTCACTATAAAAGAGAAATTATAAGTACCAGTTTACAGAGGCTGAAAACTTGCTAGAGATTACACAATTGCCACAGACAAGCCTTCTCGGCTACTGCACAGAAGATATTAGATTCAACCAGATTACATTAGTTCTATAACCACTGTATTAGTACTTCTATCTGAGCAATTTTTGGTACACTGCTACGTAACTTGGCAACTGAGAAGGAAAAAAATTCTTAAAAAAAAAAAAAGACAAATTCAACCTGCTCTAAGTCATCAAATAAATGGATCTGTTATTTTGAGCTTAAAGACTTTTTTTCTTACTAAGACAGTCATGCATTTCGAAGTGATGAAAAGATAAAATAGGAAAGGGCTACAAGTCCAGCTTCTGTAAAACGCTTCAGTCAAGCAAAGAAATTGTGGAAAAGTAGTGACAGCAATCAAGTTCTGAGCATCTTTTCTCTATAACCAAAGCCACCTGAGAGAGTCTTGTATTACTCACACAATAATAATCTACAAACCAACTTAAATAATTTTTGAAGTAGGCAATTAAAAAAATACAGAGAAAAATATGCCATTTTTTAAAGACAAATCCTGTGCAAAAGCCTGACTGCATTTTAGACTATTTTGCAGAGAAATAGTTAGAAACTCAAAATAATTTGCTAGACAAAGCTATTACAGAAAGCCGCGCAGTACAATGGGACATACATGGAGGGTGAGGCTGTTAAAAAAACCAAGTCCTTGATCTGAACAGCAGCAGCAAAATGTGAATACAGCTATTCATGATCAGACAAGCTTTCTATATAAGCAATAATCAGAGAACAGTTAAAAATACCCATATTTCTGAAAATTAAATGGCCTTTCAACTGTTCATCCAGAAGCAGAAACAATGATAATAAGCTGGATCAAGGGCCTAAACATATCACTACCCTACTTTAAACCACAGACATAAGCAGATGCCTGACTAGCTAGAACAGAGCGAGTACACATAATATCACACCCTTATCCTGCCAGATATTTCTGTGCCTTAAGCACAGAGATCTCCAGAGCTGGAGATCATTTATAACCTCTAGTGGGTTTTTCTTGCATTTACTTCTCCAGGCTTCCCTTGAATCCACTAATTGAGTGGTTACAAAATTCTGTGGCAGAAACTTTCACATGCTTGAAAATCTGCCACAGCATCAAAGCATTCAGAATGCCAGCCTCTGCAAACCCCAAATACTCCCTTTTCAATCAGACAGCACTGGTAGTCAGTAAAGCAGCAGCCCACTTGTTACTTGTCCATTCAGACAAGCGATTGTCTACTGTGACACGCTGATGGTATATGAGCATGTGGAACAAACACAAGCAAGTGGCCTAAAAGGACTGGATAACTGAGAGAAGTGGGGTGCTAAAAATAAAATGAAACAAAGAATATATAAGACCTGCTCAACTAGTGAAAAAAGCATCTATCGCAATAGTTACAGGTAAGATGATTTTCAACTGGCATTATTCTAAACATCAATACCTGGACAATGATGATTATGTGACACTCTCAACGACTGAGTTCATAAAAATCCTTTTTCTGACCTGATGAAGTGTTTTTCCTTAATCAGGACAGGCTTAAGTAGACTTACTCTGGACCAGACTACCGAAACAATCTAATGAAAAAGCAATTAAAGAATCTTGGATGAGACTCATAAGAGTCCTGAAGGATCTTGTCATGGGACAAAGATTTTACCAACTATATTTTCATTTTTTTTAAATAAAAATGTAACAGTTCAGGAATTCACTCCCCAAACTGAGATAGTACATAGATTGAGGCTGATACCCTTACAGCATTCAAATGACTCAGTGAGAACTACAACCACCATCCTGCACTCCTCTGAGGAACTCCTACTGTACTATCTATGGAGGGGAATGCTAAGCATTTTTAATAAATATTTCAGTCCCAACCAAAAGAGAGAACAGTCAAACCTAAGTTACCCTGCAGCAAACCTCTATACTAATAGAAACATACCAAACCTCTGTTCAACTGGACTCCATGGAGCTAGCTCTGAAGAAAGAACATACTTTTTATATATAGGCAATGATTGTATTGGAAAGTAAAAGAAAAAAAGCAGTACCTTATTTGCATGGACTGAACTCTAAGACCGCTATAATCAACTTCTTCTTTTTGCTCAAACTCCTTCCAATCATCCTCTTCCTGTAAGAAAAGAAAAAAATAAAAGGTTGTTACATTCTTTTCTATTATCAGTGTAAAGAAGGTAACTAAGATAACACCAAAAAATTTTATGGCAAAGGTCTAGTTCCATAGGAAACCAACCCATGTACATCCCGCTCTCCTCCCATTAGTCACTGTACATCATCAAGGATGCACTTGTGAGCAGACTTTAACTCACCAGAATAGCTAAGAAATGCCCCAGCAAAAAGAGTCACTCGGGTGAAAGAAAACCAAATCATCTCAGTAAAAATCCAGTAGGAAGTCAAGGGACAACATAAAGTAGAGAAGAGGACTGTGCAGTCAAGACCAGGAAAATAAGGACAAGACTTCTACGCTTTTATTAACAGCAAGCTTTTATGACAGCTTGAATGCACACGAAGCTCTAGATTTACTTTTCCATCACCTATTTCATGAGCCAAACAGTAAAGAATATTTGAAATAGCTTACAGTGCATTTATGACAAAGACTAATATTGGTACATTTGACTCTTCCACATTCACAACCACATTTACAGCCTTTCTAGTTTTCTTAATAATGTTTTCATAATGGTAAGCTTCAAAACCACAGCAATCTTAATATGCTAAAATAAGAGAAGACTAGTCTTTGGACAGCATCACTTCAAGGCTTTAAAAATGGATACGTTTTTGGGGAAAGTGGGACACATCTAACTGGAGTCCTACTATGGAATCAGCAGATTCTAGGGTTAGTAAGGCACGTCAGAAATGGACCAGAACTGATAAGCAATCCTCTCATGTTCCTAGTCATAGCTTTAAGACACACACAGCCTAATTAGTAGTTTACATAATTCCTACATTCCACACGAAATGTGGTTATATTACTTTACATATGAAGACCTTGCAGGCAAGGTCTGCCAGTGGTATAGTCCCCTTTCTGCTGAACAGCTTGGAATACAGCTTCTTTTAAGAGCACTGTCTTAGGATCTTCTACATTATCCAACGCTAGGAGGGAAACTGTGACCTGCTCTAAAGCAAAAGCAAAAGCAGAAGGCGACCTCATGTTATTGCACCATCTGCTGAAGATTCAGTCTTTTGGAAGAGCAGCAGTCTACAGCTCCAAAATCTTTTAGGTTTCTTATATCCCCATCTCCATGGAAACATCACCCTTTCCAAACTAATATACCTTTCACATTTAATGATCTTTATTTCTAATCCACCTACAAGCTTCAGTCAAACCCAGGTATTATTTTACAAGCAAATAAGCAAAAAAACAGCTGAAAGATTACCACTGACCTTGGTTTACTTTAGAAAACTAATGCAGGTGTCAAGTTCCTCTTGTTAAACATAACAAAAAAGCAAAGTATTTCTTAATATTCATTTTAAAATATACAGCATGGCCAGTTTTAAGATGCTAACTCAACTATGAGCACTTGCATTCTTATCGTTCCACAGTAATATGGTATATAAAAAAAAAATTACTGGCAGTAAGGCCTTTCCTGGCAGAAAGCTCTGTGTACTTTGTCTGCAGAGCCAGGGGGATCTTATCACCAAGGTCCACAGGCCACACACCACAACCCCAGGTGCCCAGGCTGGCACCTGAAGCACACTGAATACTAGAGTGTTTGGACTGGAAGGGACCAGGAAAGTGATCTAGTCCAATGCCCCTTCAGTGAGCTTCCAATAGATCAGGTGGCACCGAATCCCATCCAACCTGGCCTTGAATGTTCTCAAGGATGGGACATCTACCACTTCTCTGAGAAATCTGTGCCAGTTTCACCCCCTTCAACGAAAAAACCTCTTATCACAGAATCATAGAATGTTTTGGGATGGAAGATCATCCAATTCCAACCCCCTTGCCATGGGCAGCTACACCTCCCACTAGACCAGGCTGCTCAAGGCCCCATTTAACCTAGCCTTAAACACTTCCAGGGAGGGGGCACCCACAGCTTCCCTGGGCAACCTGAGCCAGTGCCTCACCACCCTCACTGTGAAGACTTTCTTCCTGATGTCTAATCTAAATCTAAGTCTTCCTAATATCTAGTCTGAACCTCTCCTCCATCCCCAGTTTCAGCAGCTACCTCACACCATGAACCAGAAACCAGGGCAGGCTGGACAGAACTGAAGCTGCAGACCGGTAAGTCGCTTCGCTTCCCTCCCTGTGGATACAAGGGGGCCTGCAAGAAAGCTGGGGTGGGACCTTTTACAAGGGCAAGTAGTAATAGGATGGGGGGTTATGGCTTTAAATTGGAAAGGGGAAGATTTAGAATAGACAGTAGGAAGAAATTCTTCACACTGAGGGTGGTGAGGCACTGGCACAGATTGCCCAGGGAAGCTGTGGATGCCCCCTCCCTGGAAGTGTTAAAGGCCAGGTTGGATGGGGCCTTGCGCAGCCCGGTCTGGTGGGAGGCGTCCCTGTCCATAGCAGGCGGACTGGAACTGGACGGAACCCAAACCATTCCATGACACAAGACGCGTTTCGAGGCCGGTAGCCCTCCCATCCCGGAGCCCACTGAGCCTCCTTCCCCAGCGGGGACCCGCGGTCGGGGCCGGCCCAGGCCCCGTCCCGCCACGGCGCCCGCATGGCTGGGCGGCGCCGCTACTCTGGTGGGCGGCAGCGGCGCCCCCTGCCGGCAGGAAGGCGCCAGGACGCTTCTCCCACCGCCGCCCTGGCCCTGCCGCCCCGCTCCCTTCCCTCCTCCCTCCGGGCCGCACCTTGGTCTTGGCAGAGCCTGCGTTGGAGGCGGCGGCCCCGGCGCCGCTGCCTTCCGCCTGGCGGGTTCCCCCGGCCGCCGCCGGCCCCGCCGCGCTGGAGGCGGCGCTGGAGGCATTGGAAGCGGCGGCGGCAGCAGCAGCGCGGTTGCTCTTCTCCTTCCGTTTCTTCTTGTCCCGCTTGGCGAAGAAGTCGTCCAGGCTCCTTTCCTCGGTCTCCGCCATGGCGGCAGCGACGACCCCCAACGGGGAGGGCCAGGAGGGTGAGGAGAGGGCGGGGAGCGGGGGCAGCGGCGGCCCCGGGCCAACAGGTGGAGCCCCGCGCTGAGGGGAGCGAGCGCGGCCGCCTTAACGGCTGCTCGAGCCCGCCCGGCGGGAGGAGGAGGAGGCCTCCGCGCTCCACGTTGTTGGCCACCGCTTGACACGGCCCGAAAGGGGGTGGGAACGGCCCCGCCGCGGGGCTGGGCTGAGGGGGGGAAAGAGGGCGGGCCTTCTGGCTATGCTACTCCCCTTCTGCGCATGCGCCTGATGCCGCGAGCAATGAGCAGCGGGGAAGGACGTGCCAACTGGCCAATCAGAAGTGTCCCGGCATGGCGGGGGCGAGCTGTGGCGTCACGGCGTGAGAATGCGTGGCGCCGGCGCGGCTGCGGATTGGCCGATGGGCGTTCGGTTGAAGCGCAGAGGCGCGTGCGCGCGTCCGGCGTGCCTTGCTCCGCCCCTCCTCGCCCCGCCTCGCCCTGGGCGCGACGATGTCTTCGCGCTTCCGGGTTCCCGTGGAGGGGAGTTGTGAAAAGTGGTTCCTGTTCCAAAGTGTGGGGTATTTTGGTCTAAGCTAAAGCAAGAGTTCAGTTTCATCTAAGTAACTGTTTTTATGAAAGTTAGTTGGAATGCCCTACTGATAGCATGTTTTCTTCATTGCGTGTTTTTTTCAGACAGTGCTTTTCCCAGACACTGTTCAAAGGGAAATGAGAACATCCTGTGTGAAGTATGGTCTGTGCTGAGCAGGTGTGTCTTCTTCTATAACCACCTCTGTCTGCAGTCTTTCCCTGTTTAAAATGCAAGGTCAGACAGAGCTGGCTCCAAATCTCTAATGTGCTGATATTTGGCTCTTGTGAAGTGCATAATGACATTAAAATTAGTCCTTGGAAAGTGATAGAATATGCATAATATTTCAGGGAAAATTTATACACATGCACAGAAGCTGGAAATACATCCTTGTCCGCAGCTCTTGGTCTCGTTACACAGGATTGATGGAAATCTCTCTCATGTGTCCAACACTGAAATAAAGGATGCTGCTTTATAAAACCCCAAAATGAGTCTTAGAAACTTTATTTGACAGCACTGAAACGGGTTGCCCAGGGAAACTGTGGATGCCTCCTCCTTGGAAGTGTCCAAGGCCAGATTGGATGGCATCTTGAGCAGCCTGGTCTGGTGGGAGGTGTGCCTGCCCATAGCAGGGGGTTTGGAACTGGATGATCTTTAAGGTCCCTTCCAACCCAAACCATTCTATGATGCTATTGGGTTTTGGTATCAGGATGGTCATGGCCCTTCAAAGGGCGGAATCGATTGTGGGGCTGGCCACAGTTGGGTTGTGACCGGCTGGGGCTCCTTAGGAGACCTTTGGCTGCTTCCCGTGTCGCAGGCAGGTAGGCCTGTCTGTCAGGGCCCACCATGGAGGAAAAGAGGGACCCCAAAGGGGGCCATCCCAACAGAGCACTGTGAGAGCCACTTCTGACGAGGCCGAGAGGGCTGCTGGAGCAGGACCTCTTCTCCACCTCAGTTTGTGCCCTGCTCCCCACCCTTGGGGTGAATCATAGAATCATTTGGTTGGAAAAGACTGTTGAGATGATCGAGTCCAACTATACCTGTCCACTACTAAACCATATCCCTGAGCACATCATCTACCTCTCTGTTAAATCCCTCCAGGGATGGTGACTCAACCGCCTCCCTGGGCAGCTGTTCCAGTGCCTGACAACCCTTTGAGTGAAGATATTTTCCCTAATATCCATTCTGAACCTCCCTTGGTGCAACTTGAGGCCATTTCCTCTCGTGCCATCGCTTGTGACTTGGGAGAAGAGACCAACACCGCCCTCGCTACAATCTCCTTTCAGATAGTTCTAGACAACGATAGGGTATCCCCTCAGCCTCCTTTTCTCCAGGCTAAACAACCTCAGTTCCTTCAGCCACCTCTCATAAGGCTTTTTCTCTAGCGTGAATTGAGTAACGCTCGGCCTCCCCGCACCCTAGAAAGGGCCTTACACTTACACTATCATTCTAAAGGATGCAAGGATGTTATTTAGCTTTCATCTTGCAAGTGTTTTGGTTAAGTGAGTAAGACTTGATACACCACCGTGTCTAGGATGTCCGGATGTGCTGGCGTGAGCTTTTCCAGCTGCCTTTCCTGACTCATAATGAAGCCTAGGGAATAACTGCTAGACAACAAACATCACAATGCAGATTGTTGCTGCTAGCTTTGGCTACTATAGTAGTGTGTGTGTAGTATACCTTTAACTCTGGAAAAAACCAGGGATGTTTAAAAAGTTCGCTGTGGCTTCAAGATGCATTGCCAGAAATTTTGAGGAAGGACATTTTGAAAAACAGCCTCAGGCTGACATGAATCATAAATAATTACGTGAAACATTGTTTTTCATGACTGACACCATTGGTGAGCCATCCAAAGAAGATAGATGTTCCTACTGCTACAGTGTGAGCTCGAATGAGAATTACCTGTCAAGTAAGAATTAGTTTGTAGTATAAAAATATCTAGTAAGCATGTTTGTATTCTTGATTTATTTAGTATCATTTTATGCTTTGTGATATTTTCTCTTGAAATCATTACACATGTGTATTCATTAATATATAAATTAAAAGTTTTTTCTGATTTTTGAGCGTTTGACAGTCTCTTTAATTTGTGTCCATGAAAACACTGTTATTTAGTGTTTTCCATCCATAATTCCCCGCTTATTTGAAAAATCAGAGTAAATGCTATTGTCGTATTGCAGAAAGAGGTTAAATACTCTATGTCTTTGTGAAGCATGTTGTAGCTGTGAGTAACTGAATCACTGCATTTGAGTGTTCTGTGTTTGGGACTTTTGTCACAGCCCTCTTATGTCTGTCACCCTACATTCTCCCTATATTTCTCTACTACAATCTGTGCACTTACAGGATTTGATCCCTCACAGAACCAGCCCTGAGAAGTAAAAATTGCAAGCATAACAGTTCATCTGGTAATACTGAAAATGCTGTATGATCAATGACACTTTCTATTTTGTGATCGGAATAATTGCTGGAGTTTAAAGCAAATTCAGTAGTTAAGTCTCATTTTCTGTGCCTCCTTGGTGCACCTGCGTTCCCCTCCTTCTCCTGCTGTCCCCTTAGGTTGACAGGCTGTTGCATGGAAGATGTGACACGTGACAGCTCAGTGTGGAAGAGCGTTTGATGGTTTTTTTGTTGAAGCACTGCTTTCCCTTGCGTTTGTACCCCGTTACTGCCCAGGAAGCTGATGTACCTCTGCACTGCACCATGTTGTGACTTGCAGGCTCAGCACTGATAATAATATGCAACTAAGCAGCTGTATCCCCTCAGCTTTTGTGGTAGTTAAGCTAATAATGGCCACTAAGTACAGTGCTGGGTCTGATTCTACGCTACACTTCTTTTTAGTTTTCATTGCATTATTATGGATAACCCCTAGTATGGGGCTGAAGAATGCGAACATGATGTCTTTTTGCTGCTGTTAGCATCTGCATCACTTGTCCCTTGTAAACACAGTGCTCTAAGGCTGGAATGACCAACTCTGGATTAGAAACTTAATACCTGTCAGGAGAGAGTAGCAAGAAACATTTCAGCTGTTAAATCTGGAACGGAAAACATGGAAAATAGCAGCAACATTTCAGGCCTCAGAAGGCTTAGATCCCACTTTAAAGACACATCTCAGTTGGCACTTTAAAGGAAGCGTTAGTTATGCAGTTATGCTTGGATTTGCCTCCCACCTCTTGTTTTACTTTTATATAAAATTGTGAAAATGTGCTGATGTGCAGCATTTGAGGTTCTCTGTGAATGCATTGCATTAACTTTTATGGTTAAAATGGTTGCCGTGTGAAATCTTAGATGCAGGAAAAAAATGGTTAGTATTTCTGCTTTTTCTTTTTATTTTCCTCTCTCATATTCAACGATCCTCAATACTTATGCAGAAGACATTTGGAAAATGGCTCACAGGCATGGACTGGCACAAATAATGTTTATAATGCAGGGAATATATCCAGAATGCCATGTTGCCACGACAGGAGCATGAGCTCAGCAGACAGCTTTCGACTGCACTGTGTATCACTGACTTGTGTGACCAAACTTTGGCAAGGCACAGTGCTATGAACACCCTTGCTCAAGTACAGATTTACCTGGAGGACTCTTGAGGGCTTTATTTCTTTCATCCCTGGTAAACCAGTGTGTGCTGCAGCATTTATCACAGTATCACAGTATCATAAGGTTGGAAAAGACCTCTGAGATCATCGAGTCCAACCTATGACCCAACACCTACACCTACTCCTACTTGTCAACTACACCATGGCACTTTATGCTGTGGTACACGGTGGTGTCTGTCCACCTCTCCTCTCCATCCTGTAGCTACAATGAGTATTGCCATGATGCTGTTTCCTGTGCATCTTAGTGCATTTTATAAAGACTGAGGCGTGAAGCACTACTGTGTGTAGGGGAAGTGATGCAACAGCCGCTGTTCATGTGGAGAAGCTGAAGAAAAGAAAGCTGAGGTGAGTTGTGGGTGATAAAAGAGTTAGGAACAGCCTTCCATTTCCAGTCACCCAGTGTTTTGTTTTATCCTTACTTCTTCATACCTAATTATCTCCATGCTGTGACATGAAAGTGGTAGCACCGCAAACTGCTTTGACATTTGCAGAGTGCAAGCAGAAGAACACTTCATTCCATAACTCTTACGCAGATGTCTGCTTAAGGAAGTGGGAGAAGGTGCCCTTAGGTGCAGAGCAACTTGCAGAAGGGTTCTGGGGGAGCCCTTGCCACAGCATGGGCCCTGGTTCTTTTTAAGATCTTAGCCTTCATGTCAGTTTTGGGGTGCTGTGATTTCAAACCTCTACAGCCAGAAGGGAAGAGTGTTATCATGGCCTTTTCTTCACCGGTAATTGCCATCTGAAAGCACACAGTAGTGTCAGCAATGCATGGTGTTTTGCTGAAGCATTAAATTCTATACAATGCCATCTTCAAATCAGTTTAAAATAATATTTTAACCATAGAATCAGTATAATAATGCTTATGCTAAAATCTAAATGATAGGATGATAAGCTAGTGTACCAGTTCCTAGCTGGTGTGTTGGGCTGCTACTCAGTGTGAAATCTGAAAGGAAGCATGGGCTAGCACAGGGCTGGCACCCTCTGCTTCCCCTGAGGAGGCAACAGCGTGTGTTCAAGCTGAGGCGCAGTAGAGGCTGAGTGTGGCTGAGGAGGAGAATGAAGCCTACATATGGTTTGATGGTACAGCTAATCTGACCTAGAGACTAGCTGTCGCTAAGGAAGGAGCCCTGACTAGTCTCTTGCTCCCTCTCATCCCTGTGCTGCGACCAGTACATGTCTGACCCTGCAGTGGCCTGATTCAGGGAACTGAGTGGCAGGAACATTCCCCTGTGTTTTGCAGGGCTAATTTTCTGCTGGTTTTCCCTTCCTGAACTGTCTTCTGAGACATCAGACAGGTGTCGGTGCTAACACAAGACTGGATGATGGGAACACGTAGCAATTGAGAGGGAGTAGAAATGTCCTTTTATAAGGAGGCTCACTGTTGCTTTGTATTATCTGTACCTCTAACTGAATCCTGAGTCTTCATAACAGCAAACATCGCAAATCCCTACATGGAAATATAGGTGTGATACATACTGCAGTATGAGTTAACAAAACGTGTTTTCTGGGTTTGGTTTTCTTAGGGAACCCAGTTGGATACATGTTCACATGTATTTAATATAGCAAATGGTAGAGTAGTGGATAAATATAACAAGAAATAAGTTTATGAACCTTAGCGCTGACAAATAGTTGTAACAGCCTTTATTCTTTCATATTCCCAGTTTCACATCTCCCTGGGACGGTGAAGACTGTTAATGCTTCGATAGCATTCAGGCTGGCAAGACATGCTGGCGGGGTTGTGAAGCTAGCGATTTAGCTAGCAGCAATCTGTGTAAAAGTAGAGAGATTTCTTCACAATTTCTTCACCTAATATGAATGCACTTTTGTTTGAAAGGGGCCACGTGTACTACATTTGACTTCTGATGAACCGTTCGCAGAAATAATCTTTTCAGTGGCTCGTAGTCTTTTCTAGGAATAGAGAGAAAAGCTGCTAGAAGTTCATTATTTATGCTTAACTGTTCCCTTCTTTTCCAGCCACTTCCCCATAGTGGAATACCTTGATGATTTTGCAAGAAACTATTTCCATTCCAATGAATAAACATCTCAGTAGGAATCTAATTTAATTTCTATTAAATATACTGGACCATTTGAATATACAATCAGAGTTTCATTGGACCAAGAACTTGGAATGATGTGTAAGAAACTTTAAAAAATCCTTCCTTTCACATCACATATGATTGTAGGCTCATAATTTCACCATGGTTATTGCTGTCAGTGACATTTATGAAGAACACTTTCACAGCCAGCAGTGTCTTTTCATACCTGAAGCATCACTAGAAAACAGCAAAGAGATCTGATGCCATTATGTATATTTTTATCCTATAGTGTACATTTGATGATTTATAGAAGCTGCTGTTTATCATTACAGCACATATAAACAGAAAGAAAACCAAGAAAACCTATCTTGGTTTCCTATGGAGGAATGCACAAATAATTTGTAAATTTCCTCTTCTTTCTCAGATTATAGAGACCCTCTTATGTGTCAAGAATGGGGTGTGTGTGTATGTTATGTTTTGCTAATGTTAAAAACTGACCAGTCCTAGACAGCATCCAGTTAACAAAAACCCAAGGGTCTGTGCCATCTCCTCCCTTTTACCACCGTTTGTGTATATTTTCCCTCATCATCACTATTCTTGATAGAGTCTCAGCTTGGTAAGTTCTGTATTGATATAGAAGAACGTATTATCACTGCTCTGAGGAGCCTACGTTCTGTGAGGAAAAAAAGGAATCTACCATCATCTGCTTTTATTTTTTGGTTGCTGTTGGGTAATCTCTTAATCCAGTAATTTTTGGATCAAAATCTTGCAGGTGGTACATGCCAAATGGCCTTTTTGTAGAGATTAAATGAGGAGTTGTTTGTGAAATAACTACATTGGAAATGATTTTCCATATGTGGGGGAATGTGCAAGGAAAGGCACGACAACACGTGTGTTCTGGTTCCTCTTACTACCTGGCAGATCAAGTATAGTGGATCTGAAGTGTATTTGATTTTATCAGTTATTAAAAATTAAGTAGCTTTGTTAGCTAATGTTTCAGCTAGAGATCAAAATATCTTCAGACTGCCTCTCATACATGCTGTATGCCATTCTATTCTCTAATATATTCCATTTCTCTGTAGAGTCCACTTAATGAACTACGTTGTCAGCCCGTGTAAGTTTCGATATTGTAAAGTCCTAATCCAACAAATACATATATGGTCAAGTTTGTTCCTGCGCAGAGACTTATTTGTGAAGGAAAGCCAGCCATCTACCTAAGATTTTGTGTGGTAGGGGCCAAGATTCATTATGTTTCTCTAACAATGTAGGATCCATCTTTGCACTTTCTATGACCATACTGCGAATGCAATACAATGAGGGTATTGATATTTAAAATATAAAAGAAAGTCAGAAGTGAAAGACGGTGAATCTTTTTCATTATGATACCGTCAAAATAAAAGAAACTACCTAGGGTCATCCAAACGTTGGATGCTATGTGGGTGCCTTTTCAAAAGAAGTTTGGGACAGCCTGCCTTAAGGGATGTTGATACCAAGAAAGGTCCAAGCATATTAAAAAAAATCAAAATATATCAAAATATCAGAAATTATCTCATTTGCACAAACTGACACCCTGGCTAGGACTTTTAGTATACAGTAAAAGGATGTGACCTGAACTGCAGACAAAACTGCTGGGGTGCTCACGTTAGTGCTTATCCTGGCTTACAAATTGCAAAAATATTGCATTGAGTCAATGGCACACTTTAACTGCTTCAGCATTATTTGAATTAGGTTTCACACTAGTGAGCTGATGGCTTGTGATGCAACAGAGTGCTTGCCATTTCCACATGGATGTTCTGTGCACAGTGGAGGGGTAACTTCAGTCTTGATATATTTGTGCTGTAAAAGAAAGGGTTTACTTGCTGGAAAGTAGAGGGCCTGTTTTCTTAATCCAGTTCCCTTCAACTATCATGGAAAATACTGGAAGGAAAAAAAAGTCAAACGAAAAACCTGATATTCTTTATTTTTATTTTAATTTTAACAACATGAGTAAATTGAAATCTGTAAGCAAAGCAATAAGTGAGGAGGGTCTAATAAAGTTGTTCAAGCTACAACCTACTTTGGTTGTTGAATCAAACTGAATAAAGCAGGCTGCTTTGATGGGTTTTTAGCTTCCACTAACATAATTGGCAGTGACATCTTCTTTTGCTTTAGTGGTAATGGTCTTCTGTGGTCTGAGTTTCATAATCAACTGAAAATTAAAAAATAATAAATTGGTCAGTGCTACAAATAGGAAAATTGATGAACCAAGTACTACCCTCAATTCAGCTGCTGAAATCTCATCAACTTCAGCAGGATCTGATTATAAAAAAATCTCTCCCTGACCTGAGCAGAAGAGCAAGTAAAAATCTGTGGATCAGATTCTCAGAGGTTCCATGACTTATGGTGATAAAAGATCATAAAAACGCCCAGCCAAGCAACTCAACCATTGTAAAGGCATTTACAGGTTATTCCCAGGGGACAAATCCTAAGAGTCTGAACTGTTGTTTCTTCACAAAAGGCACAGTCAGTGGGCCAGATTCTGTCCTTGGACAGGAGTAACTTGTGTGCTTAGGAAAGGAGCTTCACCAGGACCACATCTTTAGTATTTGGACTGTATAGTTGGAGGAGGAGGGAAGGCATAATGTACCCAAGAACCAACAGCACAGCTCCTTTGCTAAAGTAGCCCCCAGCTGCTGTAGTAGCTTTTTAATCTCACATCTTAGATCTTCAGGGATGTGAGGCTGATAGACCTACTGGTGTATTCCTAAGCCCTGTCCTTTCCTGGCACTGCTGGAAGCCACTCATCTCCAATACATCAGGATCTCTGCACGACTTCATTTGGGGTATTTTTCTCCTTTTGAAGTGTCTCCTAACCTCATCATCTTACCACCAAGCAATGGGAAACATGAGCACCACCCTAGTCCTCCTGATTCCAGCAACCTCAGAAACCCTTCCCAGGGAGCACGTTCTCCATCCTTGTAGCATACTTGCTTTAAATGACAAGTACCTGCTTTGTTCTCCATCCAGAAGGCAGTGGTAGGCAGCGATGTCTTTCTCCAGTTGTTGTTTGCTGGTCAGCAGATTTTCACGATCCCGCTGCTGCTGCTCAGTTTCTACTTTGATTTCTCCCATTTCTGCCTCCAGCTTGGAAATGACAGAGCCTAGGTTCTGCAGTTCGATGTCATGCCAGTGCTTGGCGTCATATAAAGAGTTCTCCAGACCCCTCTTCTGTAAGGGCAGGACAGCAGACATAAAACAGTTAGTTTTCATATGCTTCCTAGTGATTTTTATTCAGGTTTGGCCAATATATCTATTGAATATACTTAAGCAGAGAAGTAATATTTTGTGAATTCTTTTCTTTAGATACTTTGAAAAATGTGTGTCATCATTGCAAAGGTTGTAGTTTGCTTACAAGGGGCAAATATTCTTCATATTGTTGAGTACTACTCACTGAAATCTGAGTGAAATTATTATTGAGTATGAAGACAATGAAGATTCAAATTTGGGGCCCAGGTGTCAAATGTGGTACACTTAGTGAACCATGTCAATCAAGAAGAGCCCCAAAATATCTGGCATCTCTGGAAACAGTATCCACTTGGAAATGGGATTTATTCTGAAGTCTGCATCCCAAGACAGGAATGTTTCATCATAAGACTTGTTGAATTCACATAGAATGTACCCACTGAAACCCCAACATTACTTACCAAGGTTCTCAAAGATTCAGTTTCTGCTTGCAAGCTCTGTATTTTGCAGGCAGTTTCATGGAACTCAGCTCTGAGGGTCTCCACCAGCTCTTCCTCCTGGGTTCGCACAGCAGTCGTCGCTTCAGCTTGTAGCTGGTAAAAGATTGCGACTGTCATCACAGCCTACTCAAATTATGGTTTAATTTCCTTACGTGCCAAATTGACAGTTAATATTTTCACAGTTTGTGGCAATTCTGACTTATAAGTTTGATTCTTGTATATTAAATCCCTCAGCTGAACAATTCTGGATACTTCTTAATGTCAAAATTATTATGTTTTATATGCATTTACTGTAAAATGGCTTATATGTGTAAGTGTATATATTTTATCTATGTCAACAAGAGCTGTTCAGCACACATAGTACATTTAAAATGACCTGTAAAAAGAAAACATTGCTGTAATTCTTCGTTTTGTAGCTATATTTTTTTAAAGTTGTGTTTTCACTTATTCTATTTGCTTTCGTAAGTATTCATAGTTTGATTTTTCACACAGGATTCTATGAGTCAGAGAGCAAGTTATATCACAGAGGTCAGAAAAATAATTTCTCTTAAGTGAATTAAGATATTTTTATGCAATCTCATGCTCTTGTTGCTTGTGAGGTTTCGTAAGTGTTTAGTTCATGTTCCTTACAGATGAAGGAAAAAGTACTTTAGTAAAAATAAAATTTCTATACTTTTTAATGAGGGCTGAGATCAAGGTTTTCAATCCAGAGCTCTGGGCTCTCTAGCAGATACAATTCTTCAGTCAAAACCTACATTTCTTCTGGCTGATGCTAAAGTTAAAGTATGCAAAATACTTCCATTCCACTCTGAAAATTCGTCTTTATCCTGAACTGCTTTTCTGCAGATCCATTCTTTCATTTAGAAAGCAAGATCAAATTGTTAAAAAATCTGGGACCGTGCACCAGAAATAATTTTTATACATTTTTTGGTAGCACCATGTGAACTCCCCACGTTGGTCATCATAAATGAAATAATCACAGGTGCAAAAGGTCATTTAATTACCAGATAAGTCTCAAATAGAATTTAGGATTTATGAATCTGTGTTGCAGAAGGCTGAATTTCACTCCAGACATCAAAATTGTCCTTTCCAGGAAGCTGCACAGAGCCTATATTTTCCAGAATACTTTACAGGGGCTCATGCTTCAGAGGAACTTAATCCCACCTCACTAGTCTTGGTGAACCCAGCCTAGTGATCATGGACCTGCCACTCTGAAGTAATTCGTGTCTCCTACGGAGTCGCACTCCGGGCTCATGTAGTTTTTCACTGTGTCACTGAGATAAACACGTCTGGCTGGCTTCTTGCACATTCCCTAGCACCTTTGGTATCACTGTTGTCACAGGATTTTTCTTCTTTATTTTGAAAATAAACACCTGCTCACAACTTGCGTGTATCTTTGCAGCAGCTCTGTCCGGTAGAATTGAGAGGCTACATTGTTGATAAATATTTCTATAGCACAGATGTAGTCATGATTTTGTGTGCCATGATGTGCTATAATAGCCAACTCAGAATGAGATGGCTTCTAAAATACAGGATTGTGCACTGAACTTCATGCTTCATCGCTGAAAAAATACTTATTTCAGCCAGCCACTTGAGTGAACCTTCACGACAGAAAAAAAAGCTGCACTAAAAGGCTGTTTCAGACCCAATATCAGGAAAGGAGAGACCTTTTCAAGGGAATGGCTATCATCATCACTTGTCATTTCTACCTTAATATCCAATTTTCCCACCACGGCCAAAGGAAACAATTTCTAGGAGAAACCCAGGAGTCTGTAGCTGTATAATTAGTACAGAGCAATGTCTTTTGCCCTTTTGATTTATAGACCCTTGTAAATTGTTCAGTAGAGGAATGGCCCTGGTAAGAAGTGTAACGACTGTGGCTTATCTGACAAGTTTGTTTTTCTCAGCCAAGGTTTCAGACCCTTAGAATTGTCCCTCAGATAGCTGTGATATCAGCAGGGTCACTTCTAAAGCTACTTAACTCTCTGCATTCCAAATAAGTCACTGATATTTCTGAGTGTATTTTGTAACGGATGTGGAGCAAAATCCTTTAGATTTTTACCATATATTTTCTTTCAAGAAAAAAACACTTAGCCCTCAAAGTTACTGTGGAATATTAGATTTTGTGTTTACTTCAAATCCCTAATGTTTGAGTGGGTTACAAAGCGATTACCTTGGTACGGAGCAGGGCACCTGTCTCAGCACGATTCTTTTCAATGTCTCTCTCCCAGTGGATTCTGATTTTTTCCAGTATGTCATCCAGGCCACTTCCCAGGGGAACATCAAGTTCTTCCAGCTGAGATCCAGCAAGCTGCTTGTATAACATCTTCACATCCTTGAACAAAAATAACAGACATAAAAGAAGGTGAACTGGACAATTGAATGGGGGCTTGAGGAAGAACCCTTTTGGTTCCACAGAGAGAGTAATTAAATTTGGTCCTGAAAGGTGTCTCTGCATGAAACAGTGAAGGGTTTCTTTTTTCAGGTGTGGATTTGCCTTGCTTCTGCATGAGGAGTCTTGCTGGAGTTGCCACTGGCGGAAGGAGACTGAAGCCCTGCACTAGGGCTCTGCCTGCATCAGCCCTCTCATAGTGGCAAGTTTCTCCAGCAGTCAGACCTTGATGTACATCCATGCTGCGCGCCTAGGACCACAACTATATTGCACTATGCAATAATACAGACATGCATCTACTGGGAGATACAAGTTATGGAAAACAGTAGCAGCTCTACAGCCTTACAGCTTTTGTGAGCCACATAAGTGCTTTTATGCGTGTGCAGCTTAGATGAAAAGAACTCTGCTTTTCTGTGTCAGCATTCTGTTCTTTCTTTACATAGAAGCACTCCAAAAACATGTAAGCAGGAGAGAGTTAGTGTGTCTAGAGTTGCATGCTTAAAAGTAGCACATCAGTTGTAAACTGTGTTCAGGAGTACAAAAATAATTAAATTTGCACATGTATCTGAACCATCTGGCACCACAATCCTTTCACAACAATCTGTTTATATGTGCTATTGAAATAAGAACATAAAAAGTGATGTGAAAGCACCTGGGGATTATATTTATAGGCAGTGGCTCCTGACAGTGAGAGCACTGCAAAAAAGATGAGCAAGTGCACAAAAGCTTCAAAAGAACTTGACATGCATTTCCTAAAGGGGGCAGAAAAGTTTCAAAAGAACTTGGCATGGATTTCCTAGAGGGGGCACTGGTAGCAAGAAAGGTTTAATTAGTTGTGGAAAGTCCTTGGGACTTTATTGTGCCAACCAGTTGGAGTAATTGCAATAGTTGTTTCCAGCCTTTATTCTGTGACTTCTCTTGAGCAGCTTCCCCTGGTGCCACTACCATGGGAAAACCAGGTCTGTGCTGGAGTTGTTCTGCGAATGCTCAGATATTGCTGACAGCTAATGAAAAGATCACCCTTCCACCCTTCAAGGGTTCCTTGCTCTCTAAATGCATAGTGAGAGGAGCTGTTGGAAAGCTGTTATTCTCATTATGCCATGTGTATGGGCAGAGAACAGCATCAGTGCCAACTTTTCTGCTTTCACAATCACTGCAATACACTTAAGGAGATCTTATGTATTTCTATGAATTTTCTATTTTCCCTCTTATCTAAAAGAACTTCTGTCTTTCTCATCCATATAGTGGTGCTGAAGCCACTGATTATTTTCAGCAAAATGCCAGCCTTATGATTAGACATGTGAAAGTAGGGAGGAGATGGAGTAACCTCATCTTGGCAAGCCAAGTCTCCGTATGCTTGCCAATGTTGCTGAAATCTTGTGATTGGAGAAATAAGCTATAAGAAATGTAAGGGAGCATAGTGCCTCACTTCCCTAAGCCACCTCAGTTCAAGCTCTCTTTTACGTTTGAGGCATCAGCACTATTTCTTGCTGGTCTTTATGTGGGACTCGTAGTAGCTCCATAATCAAATGCCCATGAGTGAAGGTGGCGACTTGGGTCAGCTCCGGAAACCCCTACTGAAGGGACTAAACCACGTTTGTGCAACTAGTGCTGGTGAATGCAATGACTAAGTGGGAAGGTATTGCAAAACTGGGTAGTAGTGGGCTTCCCTTCCAGCTGCCTGTCCCTGTGAGTTGCTTCAGTGGTGTGTTGCTCAGGAGAGACTTGGTGAGTCAAGCAGAAATTTTTCAGAAGAGCCCATTATTGCTCAGTGTTAGTGCAGCAGGACTGGAGCTTGTTCCCTGCACAGGCATTTTCTTTTTACTCTGGCTGGGAATCAGATCTCACTGTTGGGACATCCACATAGACGACTACACAGCCCCGTGACCATCATGTGGTGTTTAGCAAGAAATGGAGTGATGACATCTCTTCCATGTCATATTTATCAGACAAGAAATAGTTAAAACTTAAATGTAAGTAATTTGATCGTGCCTCATTGGTTGGTTAGTGCTTTAAGTTAAAGGAGAAGAGAGAAATAGGAGCAGCTTTCAGGAGAATCCCCCCACTCAGACACGGCAGGTGGAATTTTTCAGTGCTTTCTTTGCACTAGATATATGATACTGACTGCACGAAACAGGCACACATTTGAGTCTGGACTTACTTCCTCATGGTTCTTTGACAGCAAAGTTAGTTCTTCTTTCATGCTCTCTATCTGACTCTCCAGATCCATTTTAGTTAAATTTGCATCATCGATCACTTTATATAGGGAATTAATTTCATCTTCCACTGCCTTTCTGAATGGCTGCTCATTTTCATACCTGCAGAGAAATAAACAAATAAAACACACCAAACAAACCATAATGTAGCACAGATAGGCAAGAAAAAAAACTAGGCTTTTTTTAAAATGACACTGTGCTAATTAGATCGTGTGTCCCAGACAGAGGCACAGAAACACAGAAGAAATACCTTGCTCTGACATTGTCTCGCTATACTTGAATTTAAGTGCCTGAAGTACCCTGTCATTAACTCAGAGTGTAATAAAATAGACCAAGTAAGCAGTAAGCACTACCGTGGTTATCAGCCTGATAGGATTCCTGAATAAGTACAGAGAGGCACATGATCTCCTGCTACATCTGGTATTTAAATCAGGTATGGCTATGGGTGGCTTTCCTTCTGTTAGCTTGGCTGTAAAATGAGAGTAGCTGCTCATTTGTCCACTCAAAATCTTTTCAGAGCTATGGTTAAAGAAAACATGCATGCATCAAGCATTACTTTTACTGACAGTCATACTGATGGAAGTCTGTTCCAGGGCCTGGTCACATCCTTAAGACCAAATCCTAGTAGCATCCAAATAAAGAGCAAATTTGAGTGGTTTGTTTGTCAATGAGAATTGCTGTTAAGGCAAACCACTTGTTTTTAAACCATGGCTGAAGTGGTAGGGAAAATTGAGGCAGGTAGCTGCTAGTCTACAGCGCTGTTTGCTCTGTCACTCTTGTTTGTGCCTTTTCATTTCAGGCTTTCCATCAAAACGTGGCTGGGTTGTGTGGCAAATCTCTTTGGGTGGGAGGCTTCTGTGTCAAACCCAGCCAATCTGGGGACCTGGTGGCCAACGATGTTAGACTGGGGAGCCGGCAGCTTAGATGGGAGCCAGCTTCATAAACAAGTCCTGCACTCTGCCCCACGACAACTACCCATGTTGTTGGGGGTTCAACAGCTTGGGAAAGTGGCAGCTGAACCCAGTGAAAATTAGGAGCTTTTACTATGCAGTGGATTGATTTAACATTCGTTTTGTCATGAAGACTGCTTGTCCAAGGCAGCTGACATTTTAAACAAATATTTTTTAAAACTACTTAAAATAGGAGTCTAGCTTGCTGGATGTAAAGCTTTAAAATCAGTAGCTCAGAATTGTACCCTTCTGAAATAAAAGGTGACCCTAAGAACGTGTTTATCACATGTTTTGATATGATTCAATAAAATCATACCACAGAGAGAGAAGGAAGTTTAAGGGATGATAAAAAGTATAGGAAATAAAAATCAATTATTTTGAGTTACAGTTTGTGTGTCCGATTGTGCAAAAAGGTGTTTGTAAATGAACAGGTCCATTACCAGTAAAAGCTAGGAGATCATCAGGCCCTCTGAGTAAAATTTGAAGAGCTTCATGCACTCATGTATGTGAATATTAGGATTTGCAAATGGAAAGATGTCAAAAAAAGATCTTCTTTTAGTATTAATTCCTCTCAGTAAAGACAAGGGAAATCAATGCAGCCAATTTCTGTTTTCTTATTTAATGTTTCCACATTGATGTTTGTAGAGGTATAGTTTTTGCTTTTCAGCTGCTGCAGTAGAATGATTTTTACATCCAAACCCACCTGTGTGGTACTGCAAACTATAACTAATAATCACATTAATGTTTGCTTTTACAAAATGTCAATCCAAATTTGATTGAATACTGACCTCTCAGTAAGAGATCAATCTCTGTATATTAAAGAATAGCTTAAGTAATTTTGCTAGTGCACATTTTTGTTACTGTAATTTTTCAAAGTCTTCCAAAATAATCATCATTATTTTGCTGTAAAAAACTCTCTTGAGTCAAATGGTCGAATATTCAACTTAAACGAACAAGCCTATTCTACTCATTAGATATTACTACCTTATAGAGTAAGCATTTGCCAAGGCAAAGCTTCAAAGAAAGTGGCCAGCTAGGTGCCACCACGAGACTACCTGTCTTTGAAATCTTCTGCACAGGCTTGAATGTTCTCGGTGTGCAACATTAGACGAGCATTTTCAAGGACTGCTTCGCCCACCTAAATGAAAGAGAAAACAGAGCTCAAGCAATGAAGAACTCCAGGACATTACCTACATGCATATTATGCAGATGTATAGCTTTGATTCCGAAAATAATCCCTTAGCCTAAGGCTGTTCAAGTAACTCATACCAGCTAATTTAATCAATAAATTTTGTACGTATAAATTCACAAATTCTCTGCCAATAGGCTGTAATTTGTCATCAAACTGTTCATTGCTCCTAAGTATTCATCTTCGTGTGGAAACACATTTATTTTGATTGTCAGTTGGTTGCAAGGGATACAATTCATTACTGTGTGCAAGGTATGTTCATCATTTAAGTCCCGCTTATATTATCTAGACAGAGTTTAAGTAGCATTTATGCATTTCCTATTCTACTTCCCATATCAGCAGTCGTCTTCAGGGTCATCCTCTCCAGGGAACCAAGGAATACTTGTTGCTCATGCTGCCTGCGAGCCATCCTCAGCTCCCAGAGCGTCGTTTTTCTTCTCTGATGGGATCCTGTAAGCTCTTGCGATAAGTATGAGACCTGAGAAGCAGGCAGTCTTCAAAGATTATTACGCTGAATGTGAAATGGTTTGGAAAGATTGTGCAAATAAGACTCTGGTATCATTGCTATGGCTCTGGGGGATATCTTAATGCCCAGGAAGCACTTGAGGGGTAAGCAAACCCGAAAGGCTTGTGACATAGCTGCTTGTTGCGATTCAAGAGGGTTATATAAAATGATCAAAAGGTAAAAAAAGACCACTGCCTGCTCTAAAGTCACAGGTGCACTGAGCTATGGAGGTGACCGAAGACATGCTGAATTCAGCATCAGAATTAGAACGATCACCTCTGCAAAGAACTGCCTGGGGGCTCCAGCCATCCGTCTCTGCTGCTGCTCTGGAGGAGCTAAATCGAACAACTTATTTTTTTCTCAGGAGATAGCTATGGAGGTTTGTAGTTGAAACTAAACCACCACATGAATAAGAACAGCTTTCTAAGTGGGCCAGGAGAGTTCCTTGAAGCAGATATCTTTCTTAGGATAATTAAGTCTGCAACTAAATGAGATTGCAAATCCACTGGAGCACTCTGCTTCCCTGAGGTGAAACAAGCCATGCAATGTGGAGACAGCGAGGCTTTGTCCAGACAAGTTATCTCAGGTACTGCAAGTGGGATTGTTGCCTTTGTATGGTCCTACCTGCTCTTGGGCCTGCTGCTTGGTGACAAGGTGGAGGTGGACATGCAAGGCTGAAGCATTTCTATGTGGTAAGTAACATTCATACTCATGAAAAGTGGCTTACTGCTCCAAATGTCTTACAGATGCTTAGACAAACCAATCTGGAATATGTGAAAGCCTCTGATAAGGAGAGATCTGGAGGAATAACCTATTCCCCACATTGAGAACTCCGTGAGGGATCATAAAGATCTTTTAAATCTGAGGAGACACAGGAGTTAAAAAAATACTATTTGCTTCCTTCTTGCCTACTGCTTGGAACAAAAAGGGAAAATGGCTGTGGCTGGAAGCCTGGGGCTGGAGTTCCGTTCCTGCCAGCTCCAGCTTCGAGCTTGGCGTTCAAAGGAAACAGAGCTCATGCCATGGCACATGTGACCAATTTTTCTTTAATAGTGCAGCCACTTCCAACTGAGAAGACAGAGATAGACAATCTCAGAGACATGTAGTTCCGACACGTTTCATGAAAGCAGCATGTAGTCAGAGGAGACAGGTCCTGTGAATACCACCACTAGGCAAAAAAGTCCAAGTTTTGGCATGAAAAAATTAGAGAGTGCAGCGAATGCACAGGAGTCACAGATGTTCCAAAAGCCTCAAGTGTGGGCAAATAGATGGTATCTCACAGCACACCAGGCAGCCCCACTGTGCAACAAGTACAGAACATTTTTATGTGCTGTCTTGAACACAGAACTGGCTCCTCTAGTTTGCTTCTCCCTGCTTTTTTGCAACCCCACTTTACCAGCACTGTCCTAATATCCAGGCTGTCCCTTCTGCAGCATTTCAGAGCGGCTGGGCAGAGCTGGGACTTTAAGGACATGCTGCTCGGACATCCTGGGGTCCCTTTGCATTAGGAGGCCTAAGTTTCCCCTGGAGGATGGAGAAAAGAAATTTAAATTCATATGGCAGCAGCATGGAGGTAGATGCTGGTAGATTCAAGTTCTTGTTAGGTTTCACTCCCTTCTCTTTTTCCTGCAGAAGTTATTTTGTCTTCCTGCCAACTCCTACATGTGTGTATCTTCACAGAAGCTTATTTTTTTTTCCCTTTGACTCAAATGAGGGAGCAGAAATGTTGCCTTGTGATTTGCCCTGCCCTGACTAAACAAGCCCATTTGCTTCTGGCAGTAAGCCGGTGTGGTTACAATATTTGACCTAAAGTCTGATGAAAATGTATGTCTTTGAGGGAATTAGGGACATCCCATGAGCAAAAGTAACGTTAAATCCTGTGAGCTGCACAGTGCCACTCAGAGGCATGTTAATGGCAAAGTTTAGAGGCTGAAACCAGTCTAAAATTGCTTGTACTGCAACAAAAGGAGAAGCAGGAAATAGGTGGTGATTTGCAGCTGCCTGGATTTCTGCCTCTATAGGGAGACAAACTTTTAAAAGTGCTTTTTGGTAGTAATCTTCTGGGTTTATTGGAGTTTTTGAGGTGACTTCTTACCTGACCCACAGTGGATGTCTTTACCAGAACCCTGGTACAATGCATCTGAGAACTTGGTCAATACCTGACTCCCCTGCTCACAGACTGGCAGCTAATGCCAAATATTCAGTGGGAAGGTCCAGGGCTTTCCAAAACTGCACACAAACTTGAACCATGTCAATGTAAGTAAAAATAGTATAAAAAAAATCTAATGTTTGGAAGTCTTCAGGGATGAGCATTGTAATGGGTGCCAGCAGGCATAAGCCTTTCAGACCTCCTGGAAATATGCTGTGTACTCCTTAAATCCAACAATAAACCTGAAGGATAAATAATTACATGGTAGTTTCTATGTAGAAACCAGTTTTCCTGAAAAATTCTCTCTGATTGGCATGAGCTGTGGTGAAAGCCTTTTCCTGGGCTTCAGAAGAAGCGATGCAAGACTTCCATCTAGTGACTCTTTTGTTTGATTTAATTCTCCTAATAATTGATAACTGGATGCAAACACACAGCATTAGTGAGATGGATTGGTAGACACTTTGCTGACATACATATTAAAACACATGATGCAGCAGTTTAGGAAACACACTTTGTGTCCATTGGAAAAGTGAGGACTTGCATTGTGGCAAGAGCTTAGATATTGCCTCCTTCGCTTGTAAAGCAGAACGCAACACTGTCCTGCCTCACAGGGCTTCTGGGAGGATTAAGTCACTGATGCTCATGTGGCAATTAAACAGCCAAATTAGGATGTATTAGAAAAATGCAACTATTATGACTAATAATAGCTCCTTTAAATCACATGTTGCCTTTCATCACTCACACCTGTGATGCACATACACCTTTTGAATGTGATTTTTTCCAACTCTTGAACTAACACTGAATATTTGTGGTATAAAACATCTTAACTAGAAAGCAGGAACCATTTTCTGTGATCTTATGGACATGAAAATGCAATTTTAATTTTTAGAAAAAAAACCCTTATGAAAATCGTTATCAACATACTGGCCCATTTACTGGGTTAGGACTGGCAACAAGTAAAACCAGCTGCATCAAGGGAGTTTGCAGACTTCATCCTTGATAAAGTTCTATGTGATACAGACACTTATGGGGAGAACTTATTCCTGGTGACTGACAAGTTTTTGACTTTTAACAGAGATCTGACCAAGTTTGTCATTGTAAGATTTACTACACCTTTCAGATTTTTAGCTATGCTTTACCAATAGCTTTATATAGTTTCGCCATTCTTCCAAACTCCTTTCTGAATGCTGCTAAATTTGTGGCCTCAGGTGTGCCCTGTGATAATGAAACTCATGGTTTAATTATTCATGTAATGGAAAATTATTTGGCTTTTAAGTTCACTTCAGTTAAAACAAATGATGACTCCGTGGAGAAAGGTCAGAAGATGCTGATCTAGTCTTTCCTTCCATACACAGAATGAAATGGTTGATATCAGCCTGCCTCCAACACATTTTAATTCCCGGCTAAACCAGGCTAAAAGCATGTGACCCGGTGCCTGCTGCTCAAATGCCAAGCAGTAAACTTGTAACAGTTTTGGCCATGCTTTCCATGCTGCACCTCTTCTCAGAGCCTGAAGGAGGAAAACTAAAAGGTAGCAAGAGTGGCATTTGTTGCTTCACCTTGGGAAAGGCAATACCTGGAGAGAGGCTGGGAAGACTGATGGGTCCCTTGCTGGTTCCCTCCGCATCCAGGAAAATATGTCTTTATTTATACATCAAATATATTATAAGTAAACAGGACTGCATCAAAGAATGCCTGGTTCTCAAAGCAGGAGTTACCTCCTAAAGAAATGAACTGTAAATACTGTAACGTTACCTAAGCACAAGGAGAAAACCTCACTCCCACACCTCACAACTGTACATGAAGGTAGACTAAGGTTACGCTGTTGGAGGTGGCTGAAAGGCCATAATTAAAAATAATTTATTGCCATCCTCTTTCTGGCAATTGACCAAGCTCTGTGCCATTTTGTGGGAGTTTGTTGTTGGCAGAACCCTTTCCCCCCGATTTATAGAGACTAATCAAGCACTGTGTTGCACTAGAGTGTGTTGTAGATAATACTCAGTGGCTCTTCCGGCCCTACGGCAAATGAGTTACTGCGTGCAAGTCTAAAAGCAGTGATTCCTCAAGCTGCCAGTCCTGTATATTCTCCAGGCTTAATATTAACACTGACTAAACACTGACAGTAAAGCCAGGTGCAAATAGAAGTATCTCTATAGGAAAACTCTGGTGATCTTTTAAACGCTCTCAACAATGCACAGGAGTCACACCAGTGACAAAATTGGCCTAGGATGTTGATTTCTTCTTCTGCTTTTGTGTTTACTCCTGTGATCTGAACTGCAATACATACCACCTCATAGACAGCTGTAATTGAACAGTCACGGAGGCTGAGCTACCCTCTCCTCTCCATAAACTCACCGAGATTATTTCAAGTGTCCACTTTCCCCAGGTGCTGCCCTGCTCCTGGGGAAGGAATTACCATTACAACAACCTGCTATTCTGCAGAAGAGACACATTTGATTAGAGGTAGAATTTTCCACAAGAAGACTGAGACAAAGTCTGGAGAAAGGGAGCATGCCTGGGCTAAAATGAGATGAATTTGTATCTCTGTCACATGAATTTCTCTCCATATGTATTTCTCATTGCCCTTGTTTCCTGCACAAGTCCTCCCACTTTGTGCCTGTTCAAATTAGTGTGTGTCCACCTGCTCCAATAAAACCAGCTGCCCAGGCAGATAATTAATTCTGTGAGCTGGATAGAGGCTTCCCATCATTCAGCTCCTGTCAGTGATCCCATGGTGCAGTAACAGCTCTGCCAATTGCAATGAAACACAAGTGTATTTTCCCCTGAAAGACCCTCCACTCGTACCCTCTGAGTCACTCATTGCCACACTCTTCCCCCTAGCTCTGGGTTTGGGAGAAATGCTGGCACCCCATTTTTATTGCTGGGAGGAAAACTACCTGAGGTGTGGGATGCCAGAGCCCATCTTAGCATGGGAGAGAGGGAAAGGGAACCTCTGATCTGCTGGTATTTCTCCTACCTCACTGGAGAGATAGGCCCATCACATTTCTGATTTTGAGACCAGGAGAGTCCTACGTGGCTGCATCCTTTTCTTCTCACTAGCAAGGCAGGAGGACGAGGCTCCTGACTATACACCACCACCACCTTCCCTCCCCAGCTGTGTATTTTTCTTCGCTGCTTCTTGTTCAAAATATGTTCCTATTGTAGGCATTGAGGTTAAACAGGTGGCAACTCAACTAGCTTTCAGCCTCAAGACTTTCACAGCTGCTGCATGTGAATGGCACCGAGAGGTTTATGGCTGCCGGGCATCCCTCCCAGCTCAAAGCATGGGACTGGCTGGGAATCAAAATGAATCCTCAGATTTTGCAGGAGGCTGAAAAGAGGATATATCACATTAAGGTGGATGTGGGCATCTATAGAAAAATCTAAATATATTTACAAAAATTACATCTATAAATATATCTGCCAGGTATCTCTTATTTTCTGTTACACCTTGTTCCTGAATGCCTTTTACTTTTCCTGCAGGAATGCATCACGGCAGGAGGATTTTCTGTGATTCCAGCTGTTTCTGTGGCAATTGATTTTGATCTTGTTTTAATAAATGTGACAGTTTCAGTGTTGATGCTGGCATACCTTTGCCAATTAGCTCCAGGATGAAAAACTTAATCGGTCTTTGGGCTGGATGAGGTCCTACTTTCATTTTTGGTTAGATGCTTAATATAAAAAAGTGAAGAAACCTGTTAGTTAGTATTGTACATAACAGATTACATCTGAGAAAGTCAAACCCCACTAAATGATGTCTTTTTTATTAATTTAATTGAAGCAATTCAAAAACCTTTATGTATTCTCTAATGTGTTTAAATGGTTAAAGAGGTATGGATAATGCTAATATTTTTTTCTTGTTTTCTATGATACTTGCAAATGCTATCACTGCATAGCTTTATTTTTCTTACTTTGTGTTAGAAGAGCTCAATATTCAAGCTAGATTTCATTATGAGCTGCTCTTATTTACTCATAAGAAAGGGAAGTAGAAGCAAGGTGGCAGGATGACAATATAAACAAAACTTAAAAGGAAAGCATTTTGGATGAAAAACTATTACATGTTTGGGTTCATCTGCACTGTGATGGAGTTTCTTACAAAGAAAGATCAAACATTCCTTCCTAAGTACCTACAGTACTACTTTTTTTGGTCTCAACCATCTGCCCTGGTAGGTTTTATGGGAGAGGCCTACAGCTGCAAAATGGTACACTCATCTGGAAAACATGGGATGTGGCTGCAAAGCATTAACGCCCCATCTCAAAGTCCCCAAACATTTCAGCGAGATGATAGGTTCAATGGTATTGCTTTTGGTAAATGCCCCATCAGCAGGCAGTTCCTTCAGGACACTTTATAGGATTAGCAGTAGCAAGTTCACTTAGCAGGACAGGAAAAGGTAACAACTTTAAAGTCAGTGCTTAATTGAGCATTTCTGCTGATGTGATCTTTGTACAGGAGTTTATGCTGCCACATTCAGTGTTCAGACAACAGTCGTGGTTTTCCGGGTGGAGACTTGCCCTCAAAATGCAGCGCGCTGTAATAATGCACCCTCTTTCCCCTACCAGAGGGGAACCTCTGGCCAGCCTGAGGTAAAACACAGAATTGTCTTGGGGGACTTAGAGCTGGCTTTCAGGCTTTCTGAAGACCTGCTGATGGCACTTTCTGCATCTGCACAAGCACTGCCAGGAAGAGATGTGCCAGGTGCCAGGCTCCAGCTCTTTGGTTTCCTGTCCACTCCTGCTGACTGGGAGTCGAGAAGCCGGGACTTGCAAGGTGTTCCCAGACCTTGGGGGACAGAGCCCCTTGTTCCCTGCAAGCAGGACATCAGCCTGCAAAGACTTACTGGTCAGCAAAAGGAACTGTTTCTTGTCCATTAGAGCGTTGCAAACATTATTCCGCATCCTCTCATACCCCAAGTAAACACTTTCCCAGAGAACCTGCAGCCTGTACTGTATGGAGGAGGTTGGAGGAAGGGATGGCAGGGTGGTGACAAATGGAAGAGAAGGAGTTACTAATTTGTAGCCATGTAATTATTATTTTTAAATAAATAGAGCTTTTGAAAATGTGATTAAGCAAATGAGGGAATAAAGTAAAAATCTGAATTGCTAATTAAAAAAACCCCAAACCAACGTGCTTGTAATGATATCATGTTGAGGGACAAACTGATTCTGTCCAAGCAGTTTTCTTCTAATGATTTTGATGTGCAGTCTAATAACCGTAGATAAGAAAAAACTCCAATAATAATAATAAAAAATCACCCATTTTAATCAGCCCAGACTATCGCGCCTTGGGATGCATTTCAATTGGCCCCATGCGCAGGATGCCTGAGGCAATTCTCCTGCTTAATAGGCATTTTCCACAACACACTGAGAACTGATAATGCTAATTATCATGAAGATAGATTTAAAACCTTCTGTCTAGGGCACTGCGCCTTGAAATCAGGCGGCATTCATCATCAGCATCAGCCCTCACTGCTCCGAGTTGCTAATGACTCATGAAACTCCCCACTGCCAACAACTTTCCAGCTCTCACCTGATGGTAAATGGCCTCCCAGTTCTCCCGCAGAGCTCCCCAGCTGCCCACGCTGGCTGCTTTCTTGTCCAGGTAAACTCTGATGTGTTCCTCCAGCTCCTGGTTGACCTGCTCGAGAGCTCGCACCTTCTCGATGTACTCCACCAAGCAGCCATTCAGGCTCTCGTAGGAGAGACCTCTGCCCTTCTCCAGGCTCGGGGCCAGGGGCACAGCAGCGGAGGAGCTGCGCAGGCCCTGGAGGAAGACGCTGCTGATGCCCAGGGCTCTGCGGGACACTCGGGTGCCCAAGCTGCTCACACCCCCAGTGGGAACGGTGCCCACGTAGACGCCGGGGGGTCTTGACAGGCTTCCACCACCCCCAACGCTCACCCGGCGGCCGGGTGGCCCCGAGCTCTCGGCCGTGGAGGAGGAGGGCTGCTGGCCCAAGAAGGACGACCGGCGCCTCGGCAAGGGCATGATGCCACTCCAGCCCGCCGAGCGCTGCCGCTCAGCCCGGCCGCCTCGCCCCACACTGGCGGGAGGGATGTGCCGAGCCCAGCAGGTTGGGTTCGTGTGGGGTTTCGGCTTTGTGCGACAGCTTTCTGGAAGGGGGGCTTTGTGCTGCCCGGGAGCGCCCGTCACATTGTCCGGGCGGCTGCTGGGTCAGCAATCCCATTTCAGGGGAAATCTCCCTCCTGCTGCTGCTGCAAATGTGGCAGATGAAAAGCACAATGGTGTTTACGGGGACAGCGGGACAGGGATTCAGTACAATGTACGTGTTAAAATACCAGTGGTGTTTTCTACTCTGAACCCCAGATGATTTCCTACCCTTATACCCACAGGTATCTATACATCTATTATAAACGCATTGGCTGCTCACATCCACGCTTGCTCCAGACAGTCTCCTGCAGCAAGACATTACCTAAAATTAGCAAAACCCTAAGTTTTGAGGAGCTGGCAGGACCATGGCTGAGTTGAGCTGAGTGAGGCTTTTGCTGCTGCAGAGCCTCGAATGCTCCCTCAGCCCCACTGCAGCTTCTGGATTTCTCTGCGCTTTGGCTTCACCACCCAACCCAAGGCACATTGTCCCAAACCCAGCAGATTTTAACTAGGGACAGGTGACCTCACATCTACCCCAGCTCAGTCCGTTTAATGTTAGCGTTATCAACCACACCTGGTCTCTTCAAGAATGGCCCGTTGCACTTTGACTGCATAATGTGGTGACAAAATGATGCAACTGTGAACTGAAAGAAAAAGGCAAAACAGTCCCGGAGACTTCGTGCAGGGGATGGGGGAGCTTCCCTTCGCTCTTCTTTCTGTTCTTCAGCAACTAGTGATCACATCAGTAGTTTATATGTACATAAGCAGGATGTGTTCATGGTACAGTGGGATCCTTCACTATGCAATGTTAGGTATGGCTTTTTTTTACCTATACAGAGATGCTTCACAGTCGGGATGTCAGACTTGTTCCAAATGTTGGATTACTCTGTGTGCATCTTTGTAGGCATGCCTGTAATGTGCTGACGTTGGGCATTGTCCTAATGCAGAGTAGGTTTGTACAGGGGTGGCAGTGAGTCTTTGGCAAGATGGAATACAATCAGAAATCCCTGTCTTCCATAGGGGCCTAATCCTGGCTCGACGGGTTCGTGGCTGGAGTTTGTTTCACTTGTTTTTTAAGTTAGAGAACTGCGAGACTGCCTTCAGTCAGGTCACCATTTCCCCGCTCTTTTAAGTCTGGGAAGATCACAGCATCTCACAGCTTTGCAGACATTTTTGGCTAGTTTCTAGGTATTCTGCATTTAGATTACCAAGCAAACTGTGCTGACTAAATGAGAGGAACCCTCCAGTATTTCTTACACAACGTTTTCAGTGTATTTGCTCTGTGTCAAATTAAAAAAAACCCAAAAACTTGCAAAAGCAATACCATGTACAGAAAAAGAAATGTAAAAATAGGAGCTTTTTTACAAATAACTGAATTTAGTTTTCTGTCACTTTGTCCTCTTCCCTGTTCAAATAGAAGATGAAAATTCCTTATGGGATTGCTTTTGCTTTTGGCAAGACCCTCAGGAAGTTTTTATTCTATAATTAACCAGTGATTGCCAGGAGGCTGTTCGGTATTTGATCATGAGGACTACAGTTACTGTATTGCATAGCATTTATCCTGCAGTGAAAACATAGATTCCCAAAGGGCCCATCCATGTCCATACACAGCCACGTCTTCCAGCATGCCCCAGTCACCTTGTAGGCGAGCAGTGTGCTACTCTGATTCTAAGCAGAAAATTAAACATCTAGAAGAGCCTCTACAACATTACAGTTTTCTAAGTTCAGGAAGCCTGTGGCTCACATTCAGATTTGTGCTTCAGCACGGTCAAGTGCGCGTGTGGGACAGGGAAAAAGGAGGTGTGACAATACCTTCACGTCTTGGTCTGATTTCAGCCATCATTTAGTCAAATTGTCGGGTTGCTGTGACTAACAGCAGTCACTGGGACACTGCTGACAGCTGGGAACAGCTGGACCAGATGTGCTGCTGCTACAATTCCCTTTTCTAGTACCAGCTGTGGCTCACCTTGAACAAGGCATATGGTTAATAATGCTATACTCACCCCATCTTGCCCGAGCTTCCTTTTTTATGCAACCAAATGATAAACCTGAGCAGCCAGTAGCACAGGGCAGCCAGCTGGAGCAGAGAGTAAACTCCCTGCTGCCTCATGGACTGCTCTTGATGAAGTGAGGAGTGAAGGTAGAAAATAATCTGCAAGGACTGGTGGGGAGCAGACGGCCAAGACCTCAAAGGACAAAAGCTATTTCACTTGCTGAATGTTACAAAAAAAGGCAATTTGAGAAGCAAAACTGAAAATTTGTCCCATGGCAAAAGGTTTGGATTACTCAAAGAGAGAACATCAATTTAGTCAAAATCATTCCATGTTCTTTGTCAGGTTCCCCTTGTAACAACCTGTTTTTATTCTATCATTTAAGCTTGGTTTACCCCTACTATTCCCCTAACACTATTACAGCCTGCAATCTAGTGCTTAACTGGGTAAGACTGAAATGCCATTTTACTCTGAAACACTGCATTTTCATTCCTAAGAGGGGAAGGAAAGTCTCAGAGACGAGAGGAGGGCATGAGGAAACTTGATTCAATGGCACTAGCAGTCTAAGCACACAAGATAAATAAAACAGTGGGGAAGTGGAAATGTGGTCAAAGCCACAGCATTCAGTCAGTGGGAGTCCCTAGTCACCAGATTTCAGATTTCTGATAAATTCAGAAATTTTTGAGGCTTTTTGCTTTGCAGAAAATAAATTCAGGACTCACTGGGCCAGAGTGAAGCAAGTCCAACGTGTAGTGTGATTAGAACATTTATGCAGGAAAAAAAATGAATTCTTGTAATTGCTCATGTAAAACAGTTCTGTAGCTCAAACTGGAACTTGGCTCTCCTGTCATGTCTAAAGAATGAAACATAAAAAAGACAGGGGCAACATTACTACCCCAGTGCGTTTCCCCATGTCTTGTGTGGCCCTGGATCCCCTGACTGCATCAGATTTGCTTATAATTCGACTGCAGCACAGGTCCCCTGCTTTCTCCCTGCTGAGGTGGCAGATCCTGGCCACTTTTTAATGGAAGGGGAACTCTAGAGGGCTCATCGCAATTGGTGCTCAGGCAGTGCTGGAGTCAAGCAAAGGATACAAGAGTGGTACACAAGCCATATGGAGTGCTTCTGGCAACCGATCTGGGCCTGTCTGGTTTGTATTCTAGCTTGACAGTCTAAAGGAAAGGAATGACTGAAGTCATTTTACAGCAGGAGAAGAGATGGTTACCAAACAGGAATGCTCGTGGCCAGGCTGAATAATGTCATGTAGAATGCTGCCTCAACACATGCTGCCCACACCAAACCAGCCTTTCCCAATATTACTCCAGACGAAGTATATTTAGCAGCAGATTGTAAAGGACAGTGAAGAAAACAGTCCATCTGACAGGTGTTTTGCTTAGAAATACCTTTATTTTATAAAGCTGCAGTTTGTTCTGTAAAGTTTTACCACACTTATAAAAAAGGGGCTGACAATTCTGAGGGAGAAAAGAAAAGCTGAAAACTTTTCTTGTAATTCGGGGTTACACAAAGGATATATTTATAATATATATATTTATTTATAATTTGGAGACAGTAGAGATGAAACTGCAATACGCGGGCAGCTGTGGGGTCATATTTCAGAGACTTGCTCATGTCCTACAAATAGTGTTTCTTGACAGAAGGGGTTCACAAGGACCATCCCGCTGTCGCAGTAGTCGCCGTTGGCGGGGGAGCGTGGCTCGGAGAGGTGGTCCTAGGAGAAAGACAGAGAAGCAGCGTGAGCACTTCACACTCTTCACCCTCCCTAAGCACACAGGGCGCTCTGCTGCCCTATGAGAATGCATGTGAGGAATGGACTATTTCTATTGCTTCTCTCAGTCCTCCAAAAGCGCCTGAACTTTGGGGCTCCAGCTCCTGGAGAGCTATGCTTGGTGAGCCAGTTTTACCCTTGTTCAGGCAGTAGGAGCTGTGAGTGAAGAGCTCCTCTGATTATCAGGCTGATTTTTTCTCAGTGTGGGGACCTGAAGTCAGATGCACCAAACTTCAGGTCCCTTAGCAGAATTTTATGTTTCTTTTTTTTCCACTTTCATGATGGATTGCAACAGTTTCCCGTCTATCAGCTGGGCTTGACTCCTCAAAGATGTGTTTTCAGCTTCTTTTTATGATCATTTATGGTTCCGAGCTACTCAAGCATGCGCCAGTTCAGTGATGTTCTGATCAAATTTAAATGACTCAGATAACAGCTTCTGTACCATCCTATATGTGAAAATGCTTATCGTTCAGTTCTTAGTAAGCCTAGACCAGGTCCTGCCTTAGCTTGAGCAACGTTATTGCCAGTGAAGTGGGGTTGATAAGCGACTATGAGTGCTCGTCTACTCACATCTCAGAGGTTCCTTTCTTAACACTTTTGGTTTTTTGATGTAATGAGATGAGTTGGCCAGCTAGCTGATCTGAAAATCACTTTAGCAGCAACCCAAACCCTACACTGTTTCTAGGTTTTAAATACCTTCCAACTAAGCTAATTATTCTTCTGTCTCTGAGGTTAGAGACTGTATTGCTATTTGTGGGACCACCTGCCCATATACGAGCAATCCCACCGAATCAGTCAGATTCCATAAGTAAAGGCTGATGAGTATAACATCACCACTACACGCTGTCATATATTGATGCTTAGATTGCTTATATACTGGGAAGACTCACTCCCTGAACTGATATTTGAGAAGGTATAGGGGGCTTCTAAGACACAAATGCACAAAATTTCTTTGCATTATTAACTTTTTCTACCCCCGTTACATGATGCTGTGTGGGATGCACACAATAGACAGATCAGAATGACTGACAAGCCAGCCTAAAGAGCTCTCCTAAGCAGTCCTGGTATGGTTAGGCATTCACCACAGGCTTGAAAGTAAGAGAAACCTGGGAACAAATTAATCTAGAGGTATTTAACTCCTGTGACCACACAGCAACATGAAACATATCTGCAATCGCAGGGTGACAATCTGATATTAGTGACACATTTATCCCACTTTATACACGTGCAGGGGTGAATCCTTCTCAAAAATCTGTTTCCCTAGTATGCATAGGGATTTCAAGGCTTTATTAATATGACTTCCTTTCCCCTTCTCCCAGCATGGCTTCAGTCACAGTTTTCAGACCCTAGTTCTGCAAGTGAGGTACCTCTGAAGTCTCCAGGGACTGGATCTCTCGCGGTAACTCTACAGCATGCCTGTTGAAGTAGTCCATGGTAATTGCATTATTCCAATAACTCAGGTTGTTTTCTGGGTTAGATGTCTTTTTCTTCCTCCTCATGCAGCAGACTGTCAGCAGAACTGCTGTCAATAGAAACATGTAAAAAAATTGATTATTTCCTTTCAGTGAGGACTCATCAGTACCATGGATTTGTTTTTTGCATTATTTAAGGACGGGGTCGTGACCTTCATTCACATGATTCACTCTCAGTCAGATCTAGCTCTCTCCTAACAAACTCCACACAATTAAGTCAGAAACTGAGCCAAGCAGATGAGGCTTTGGGCTTGGCAGAATACGCAGGTTTTACTTTCTTTTTGATGTGAGTTTATAATCTTCAAGATGTGGCTGCCTAGCTAATGAAAAGCTTTGGTGGTGTAACTGATGGTATTAAAACCCTCTAAGGCAGCAGGCACTCCCCAGGGACTATGAAGTATCTGCACACATCTTTGCTGCTTCTAGCGCGTTCAGATGCTGAAGCAATGAGCGCATTAGCAAATGGGCAGTGAAAGACACCTGTCCTACATTCAAATACTACACATGTAGTTGCATGTCTTCAACACCAAAATTTTCTGCCGACGTGCCACTGACCCCTGCCTCTGTCACCTGCTGTTCATAACTTGGATTTGGGTACTTTGTGACCATGATCCAAAACATCAGTGACCAGCAAGGGGAACAGATGGGCTCCTGAGCAGGATTAGACAGTGGTGAGGTGGCAAGCAGATCCCCTCCAGCATGTCTCAAGTAGCTTACGCTTCCAGGATAGCATCAAGTCCAGAGCTGGGGATTTTCTGCATGTCTCCATCAGCTGTACCAGGATGTGGGATCTACTGATAACTGTATTCCATTCCTCACACTTGCCTGAGCATTGGTGGTGTTTGAACCTGGCTTTTTTCTTATTTGAAAGCACACAAGCTTCTCCAATATGAAATTAGAGCAGTTAGGCATGACGGAGTGACCAGCAAGTGAAAGCTTGTCAATGCAGTTGTCTGTTTGGTTTCAAGGCCACAGTCGCCACAGAGATGCCAGCATAATGCTGTCCCAGTGGGTGGTCTGAACACAAAGCTGGTTTAGTTTTATTTTCTGGAATTACTTTTGGTTTAGTCATCTCTGTTGCAATTCAGGTGGGTAATCTTGGCAATTTTACAAAAGCAAGGCAAACCCACTGTGACAAACTTACTGTTCCCACTGGTCCTTGCTCAAGCAGAAGCTGAGGTGTGTATGAAGGTTTATTTAGAGGAGTAATGCATAAGCTCTATGCACTTATCTTACACCTGTGGAATTAATTGACCAGCTGTGCTTGTAATCTATCTGATTTATACAGACAAACAGGTAGCTGGATGTGTACATACTTTGATTTGTACCTGTGAGATAGGTAATGCCCTGCTGTAAATTCATTCCATTATTTCTAAACCCCTCATGACACAAAAGAAGAAACAAAATATTCATGAAGCAGAAAAATATATTATTTTTTCTCAGCTACAGCCAAGATTATTTATTAGAATTATAGCCCAGAGGACAGAAAGACTGCAGACAGGTCAAAGCTACTTTTCAAATTTTGACAAACATTGCAGTTACCCATATGCTGTGGCTCTAATTTCTTATCCCATCTACTCACATAAAATGGCAATACAAAAGTGCAAGGCTAGAGCTCTATTTAAAACAAAAGAATAACCTATTGAAAAAAAATGTAATGGGTTTGAGTCCAGGCAGTTTATGTCTCATTCAAAGGGAAAGGTAAGCCCATACTATAAATCTCCTTCCAAAACTAATGGAAAAACCTTCCACATGGTTCCTGCGTGTTTCAAAAAAAGCAGGTCACCATCAAACTTACTATTATCTTTGAATATTTCTTCAGTCTTTCTGTCACCAGTAACTTCATTTGTTGATGGCTTGACAGTACGGCTGCAGCTGCTGTGCCCATAGGCAGGCACCCCACGGGGGCTACCAGAACCGCTCTCCCTGCCCGGGGAAACGTTCCTCCTCCTGAAGGGCTGCTTCTTTGCTCCTTACTTTGCTGTTACCCTCTCTGAGTCCCAGCCCAGCCTGTGGGCTCATTAAGGTTAGAAGGTAAAGCAGAACCTACGTTTAGTCCACGCCACTATGTGGGTAGTCAATAGACTTCAGAGCTTTCTGATACCCAGCAACAAGTGCTCCCTGAAGCACAGAGCGTTTCTGGAGGTGCCTGAGGATACGAGAGCTCCAGTAAAGCTGATTCTATTGCTGTGCAAATATTTTGAAAGCCTGAGGTTTTACAGCTTATAAAATGTTGTGGTTGCTGACAGAGAAGTATTTGCTTTAGGTTTTAGGGGCTGGAAAGCTGGTGACATTGAGTTGAGAGGTATCCCTTCTCCTTCCAGCAGGAAATGGTCTTGCCATGTGCAGATATGGTTGCTACAGAGCAATAATGCTCTCCCTTAATTATACTCTCAGCCTCCGACCTTAGTGCACACATGAGCAAAGGGATGGAAAACCATGGAAAATGGGTTCCTAAGATTTCTTGAATGTTATATATTTTAGCAGAGGGCTGTGTACCCAAGTCGCCCAAATTCATAGCACAGGAGACCTGATTTAAGAGGGGGAGAAGATAGCAGGGCTGGAATGGGACTATTCCCTCTTCATCTCATAATAACTACCTTTTTGGGGCATATTTCAATGAAGTTAACATAGGACCTCTCACTTCCAGAACAATACTAGGAACAGGGTAGAGCTTTACTGGTATTCTTAGATACCTATTTGTTCCCATGGTTAGAGTTATGTGTATTACAGAAAAAGCCTTTTTCCAGACAGAGTTGAGATAGCCAACAAGGACATATTAACTGGATGAAATACACAGGGGTCAGAGATGGTCTGGGAGGGAGAAACGGCAATAATAGTGACAGATCTGAAGAGATAAACAGTAGCTGCGATACCCCACATATCATTCCTGATATATTATGTGATGTCCTCATGTGCAGTTGTTCAGTGCTGCCATATATCATCTCTGTTTCAGAGATGGCCAACTCTTTGGGCACAGGTAGGGCTAACTCTTCTCTGGTTTTCAAACACCTACCTGGATGCTTTCTGGGAGTCAGAAAAGTGCCACGAGAAGTACACTTCAGCATTGCCCCTGTGCCAGCCGGAGGCTTCTTCTATTAGAGATTACGATACATGTTAGGAAATAACCAAGGGTCTCTGCAGTTTTGTGGACACTGGAGATTCAGGGAGATCAGAGGCATTTCTCACCTGTATCATTTGACAGGTGTCTGGAGGGAGAAAAGTCAACCACACATTCAAGGGCTAACAGCTGCTGATAAGTTCTGGCTCTGATGCTGGCCTCTTCCTGGCCATAATGTAAATTCCATCTGCATTATCTGTCCCCTCACCCATGAGACAGGACATAATACATCCCACGAATGGGAGAAATGTAAATCTCACAGATTTACAGATTTCTAGGCTGGTGGGAACATGTCCACTATCTACTCTCACCTGCGCAACGCCTACAGAGCAGGAGACTTTCACCTCTTAACTTCACTATAAGCCTTATTTAAGGTACAGCACATCTCACAGGACAATACTCAGCTTCATTTAAGGGCATGGAGTGACCAGATATCCATCCCATTCCCACAAAGTTTGTTTCAATATATAATTTCGACTCTGCAGACAGATTTACATTCCCCTTGTTGTCTAAATACCTCCAGCTTTATCCACCACTTCCCCATCCTCTTTTTGCCTTTTTTATTAAAAGCTTCCACTATGCTATCAGAAATATCCCCTATAAATGTGGGCTTCAGCCTCTTCTTGGACTACATGATGATGGAAGTGGAGTTATACTGCATTTCTCAGCTCTTAAATCATTCACATGACTCTTTTCTAATTTTCTAATCTCTTTTTTTAAAAAAAAACCATAAAGCACCAGGATTACACACCATATTCAACACTGGCCTCATAAATGCAGTGTAATGAGATCATGCCAGCTCCCTACAGTTTCCTGATACTCTTCTGTCTTTTTTTTCAACTCACTTAAATATTCTATCCATCTTATATAGCTGCACACCACCTTTCCCCACTCTCCAGCTCCCACAAAAAACACGATGTTAACAGACCTGAGCACTGCAAGAACTTACAAGTCAGGAGATACCAGAGAGAAGGATGTTGATTTACTTCTCCATATGCCCGCGGATCATAATATAAACTAAATTTCTAAAAAACCCTTGCCTCAGTGAATAAAACAGTGGTTTTTCCATATTTTTTTCAATTTCCCTCATTTACTGTGGTCATCTATAGTAGAACATCCTCAGCTGTAATACAGGTATCACAATAGGCGTGGTTATTGACACACCTGCTTACATGTGGAGATGGGAGGCTCTTCTCCAGCTCAGTATGAACTCATACCTGGAGATTAGACTCAGGGCTCAGGATCTCTCTCGCTTCAGATTGGGAAGCAAATGGTTGTAGGTTTTGTGATGGAGAAAGTGGGTGAGATAATTTTGGAACGTGTCCCAGTGCATGAAATGTGAGCTAAGTGGGGTTAGGTCCAAGGCAATTCTTCATATATTCTTTGAGTTCTGCTGACGCCCGCATTCGGAGGCTCAGCCTTCCTCTGGCACTTTCCTGTGTCAGCAGAACTGACTGAATGAATTGACTTCTGTGCATCTGATTTGCAAGTTTCTGTTCTTCCACATTTGATTGTGTCATTCTGTAATTACAAAGACGTAAGTACTGGGAGCCCAAGGACTGGGACGGTGGGTTTTAAAATGAGGTCCTGTCACGGCTTGTTCTCTACTGCAGAGACAGGCACACACTTATGTACAAATGCGCGTCCACAAAAATGGTCAAGGCTGCCTGAAGGACACTGCAAGACTAACTCAAACTGTGACATGCAGAAAATCCTGATATCAGCGTTATATATGACTTTACTTTTCTGGGAATGCAATTATACAGAATCCTTTCTTGCAGCCCTTGAATGGCATGAGCAACATTTACCCCTGTTGTTTATACCATGAAACTGAGGTACCAAAAGGTGAAATGACTTCCCTGGGTTCACACGGCAGATGTGGCTTGCACATTCCCATCCAAAACATTACTTTTCTGGCTAGCCTTTTAAGAGATTTCAGTGGGACCGTGAAAACCTATGCATCCTTAAAGAAATATGTACTGTAAGGACAAGGAGGCTAAATCCCATCTCCTATTTCAGCAGGTGAGCTCCTGAGGCCCAAGTCTTCCAGCTAGTGCTATAGCCACTGCGTCGTGCCATCGGTGTGGCTGGTAGGACCTGCCAGTCTTCAGTGGGGATCAGATGCCATGGCACAGCGATTGTGAACAACTCTCTGGTGCTTCCTGCTCTTACGTACAAAACCCCATGGCAGGGATGGGCCAGTGAGGAGCCCTGGCAGAGTATTTCCTCCACAAGGAGGATTGCAGCATCCCAGGCATTTCTTCCAATGGGGATGAGAAGCCAAGGGCACCTGTGGTCGCTCTCTAGCAGGTTATTTCCCCTGCTATGGGACCTATGCTATAGGTGTGACAATGAGCAGCGCATTGGGCACTACTGTGCCACATATCAGAGAGGGGCAGACATGTCTCTGCAGCATTGAGGTGCATTTTCCTTTCCAAGGATTTTGGCAGCACGAGCTGTGGCCAGAAGTCCACTGAGAAGGATGGCTTTTCCAGTCCCCTTGCCACACCTCGTGCAGGGGAGGGAACACGGGGAAAGGCACAAGGGCTCCCAGTACAGGAAAGACGCACTGGCTATTCTGCAGCGTTGCGAGGGCTCTGGAAGCAGCCTGGATGTCAGTGAGCTCAGGGTGCTCCTCATTAGCAGGAGGAGGGAGCAGAGTTAATTAAGATTTCTGCAGCTCTGCAAACATTTACAAGCTCCAGCTGCTTCTCCTCATCTCCTTCCCCTTCTTTCCAGGGTGTGTTGGTAACTTCCCTGCCTTGGGGCTACCTCTCTCCTTAGTGCAGGGCCTTATGCTTTCTCGAAGGTGTCTCAGCAGCAGCCCAGGTGCTGCTGTCCCCCTCTGTGAGTGTGGCCACAAGCCCTGAAGGTGCCAGCCTGAGCTCCCAGGCAGCAATAACCTCCCATGAGAGGAGTCCTCCGAGACGTCCTGTGTGGGTCCTTCACTCCTAAGGCAGCTCAAGCATATTTAAGAGCGTAACGCTGAGTGTCAGAATCCTGGATGCCTTCACATTTCAGTATCTCAAGTCAGGGGCGGGACAGTGTTCATAGAATCATGGAGTCATAGAATGGTTTGGGTTGGAAGGGACCTTAAAGCCCATCCAGTTCCAAGCCCCCTACCACGGGCAGGGACACCTCCCACCAGACCGGGCTGCTCCAGCTCCCTGCCCACAACAGCTGTGAGAGCCTCTCACCGAAAACATTTTCACCCCTTGGAGATGAAATGAAACCCGAAGGGCTGTACTTTTCGGCGGTCTCTTTGCGTCAGGCCCCTCTAGACCAAAAGTGATGAGTAAATGCCAGCACGGGGCCTTCTGCCTTCAGCTGGAGGCGCCTGTGCCCGGGAGGTGGCGACAGTCCCCTTCGCGCTCCGCACCCCCCTCTGCGCATCCCATACCGCACACTGGACACCGCGCGTCGCACAGCCCATACCGCACACCCCGTGCTGCAGAACACCCTCCGCACACCCTGCAGTGCACACCGCGCGCTGTACAGCCCACACCGCACACCCCGTGCCGCACTCCGCACCCCACCACCCCCCCCCATACCACACTCTTCACACTGCGCACCCCAACCCGCACGTCGCACGGCTCACACTGCGCAGCCCATATCGCGCGCCACGTTCTGCAGACACCACACCGCACACCCCATACCGCACCCCACACACCCCACCCTGTACACTGCACACCCCATGCCACACTCCACACACCCCGCCCCACCCATCGCACCGCCTGTACCACACACCCTAAGCTGCACACACCGTAACATGCTCCATACACCCCATACTGCACACCAGGCACTCTACACCCCGCACCGTGCACCCCGTAACACATTCCACACACTCCATGCTGTACACTGCACCCCCACACCCCATACCACACTCTGCACACCGCGTTTTGCACACCGCACACTGTACACCACACATCTCAGCCCACACTGCACACCCCGTGCTGCACATCACACACTGTAGACCCCGTGCTGCACAACCCATACCACACTCTGCACACCCCGCGCTGTACACTGCACACCACATACCACCACCACGCCCCCCATATCGCATACCCCATACACACAGCTCGTACCGCAGACCCCACACTGCACAACCCATAACATCCTCCACACACCCCACACTGCACATCACAGTATCACAGTATCACAGTATCATAAGGTTGGAAAAGACCTTTGAGATCATCGAGTCCAACCTATGGCCCAACACCTACTCCTACTTGTCAATTACACCATTTTACACCCCACTCTGCACACCCCATACCACACTCCACACACCCCGCACTGCACACCCCATACCACACTCCACACACCCCACACTGCACATTTTACACCCCACTCTGCACACCCCATACCACACTGCGCACAACACATAGCGCACACTGCAGTCCACACACCTCCCAGCCCATACCACAGACCCCACACTGCACACCCCATACCATACTGTACCTTGCACCCTATACTGTACACCATATACCTCACATCTTATACCCCCCACCACACACCCCGTAAAGTACACACATGCCTGAAGACACACAGATGTCTGAGGGTTAGGAAATAATGTGCCCCTCCAGTGGGCAGCACAGAGGGGAGTCACAACCAATACAGATGCATCTGGGTAGAAATGCCTTAGGTTGTTATACATTATTTTTCTTCTCTGATAGGAATAATCTATGCCTGTACAACAGTACTTATCATGGCATAGTTTAAACAGTATAACTTTTGGATGAAAACAATTCTCTAGGCACTTCAGCCAGATCAACACCACCCCTCCCCTCATTTAAATGCCTGCCTACCATTCACTTCAACTCTGAAATACATCTGAGGATCCCCAGATTTTAAAAGGACAGTCCCAGTGAAGACCATCCTCAGAAATCTGGTCCTGAAAGCAGGACTTAAATAGCTGAATCATTTCAACACTCAGTTGTATTAGAGATAGTATACATGCTCAATTTTCAAAATAACATTTGCCTTGTAAAAAAATGTCGCTTACAAATGCAAAAAACAGAATAGGCACAGTCATATGAACACATACTATTATGTTATATAATAAGAAAATCCTAAACACCACTAATGAATAATGGGTTACAAGTACTGCCAATAGACTCTTCAGATAATTATCATTAGTAATGACTATCACTAGTTATTAGTTCATATATGGCACACTGCAGGCAGAGACATCCACCAGTTTACACACTGGTTATGCTTCCTATGCTTGTGTTGTACGGTGTAATACGTTGTGTTTTGTATCTGGATGATTTCTATCCAGAACAGCTTTCCTTCTGAATACCAGCCCAAAACACAATGCTTGGAAGAATTCATTTGATCCTTTGTTTCTACCGATTGATAGACAAGGCACTGTTCATCAGATCATCAAACACCTCTGCTGCTCATCATATGCTTGCTATATTGTTTTCTCCTCTCCGTCTTCTGCAAAAGTGTGCAGGCACACTTCTGCTTTGATTTCTCTTTATTTAGATTGTCCATCTTTTAGGTTTAAGCTTTGTTCTTGCTCGTGGTTTTAACCACGTTGGCAACAGCAGAACTGATGAGCCCAGAGGTACAAGTGTAACAGATAACACTGAGCCAATCCAATCATGCGCAGCTGCCAAAAGGATCAGTGCTGCTGCCTTTCCAGGTGTTGTGTTCCTGCAGCCTCATCTGCTCCGGGTCTTGTGCTCATCTGACCCTGTGTGGAGCTGATTCAGCTCACTGAATGGACAGACCGTATCAAAGAGAAGCATGAATGTTTTTTTTTTTAGCAGGCTGAAAGTGGCTCAGGGAGGTGTCAGGCCAGGCCTAGGCAGAAGGGGAAGGCAGGATCAGGTGGCTGTGCCTCAGAGAGGGCAGAAGAGAGCAGCACTGTCCGTTTTGGCAGGAATAAGCTGTGTGTGAGACTGGCTTGGTCAGCTCACCTAGCCTTGTCCTCAGTACAGCTCGTACCAGTAAATAACAGAATTAGTACTCAATATTGTTGGCTGCTATCCTTTTATGTTTCCTCAGGCAGAAAAGGCTGGGAAATGTGGGGTTTTTTTGTTTCACTCCAGATAGACCAGCATAATCACACCCCACCTTACTGATATAACCCAGGTAAGCAGGTGACCCCCCAGCATCCACTCACAAGCTTTTTCATAATTCCTCATGTGTTTTTTGTAACTGAGTCAAATCATAAGGCCCTAAGCCAGCTCTGGAAACTCAACCTGCTCTGGTCCTGAAGGTGGCTGACTCCTGGTGTTTGAAGGCCAGGATTTCAAACTCTCCTTACTCCCTCAGCAGCTGCAAAGTTGGAATTAAAATGAACAAAACCAGCACATTTGTTACCAGACTTTGAAATCTGCTAGTTCACAAACTGCCTGCAATGGAATATTTTATTGTACTGGAAAACTGGTGTTTCCTAAGGGAACAGTCATTACAATGGTCACTACTGTTTTGGGTGAGCCGTGGGCTTTCTAAACCCAATTCTGGAGCAGAATATAGTGGTTCCTAGATTAAAGACTTGTACAATTTTTGGTCACCAGCTTAAACACCTTGAAGTAAAGCTGCTTCACCTTCTGGACCTCTTCAGCCTTGTGTTACAACCTCAAATGTTGGGCCCAAAAAGACTAAGTGATTTCTAACAGCTACAGAGCAAGTATGTTTGAGTGTAAATGACAGCCTTGCATTTTGGAGCTAACATTTCAATTGGTGAATGCGTTAGCTGTTTAGAGCTTACTTCTCGTTCACCTCAAGCTTTCCACTTGGTCCTTGAATCATGAGCTGAACTCTGAATTTTAAGGAAAGAGAAAAAAGAAAGCAAACCGAAGCAGCAATTAACTTACAACATGAGGATATAGGTACACTGATGGCCAGAATGATCCAGGCGATATCCATCTTGCTGAGACAGATGGTTGCTCTGTGCTGGGGTTTGTCCCCCTCGGTGACATGGGAGATATTTCCTTGCACCCCAGGTTTCCAGGTCCCGGCAGGAACCAGTCTGTTTAGGAAGTTCCCAGTGGCAGTGGAGCCAGCTGTGGAAATGGAGCTGGACAGCCTCGTGGCTGGTGCTGCAGAGAGAACACTGCCCAGCAAGGTCACATTAGTCACCGCACCATGTTGTGTTGGAGTGGGTCCCTTGGGGTCTCCCACTGTTGGGGAGGAGATGCTGACATCAAAACTGGTCTGAACCGAGTGACCTGCTGCTGCTGTTGCAGATCCAGGGCCAGCAAACAGAGGGACATTCGTACTGAGATTCAAGGTTACCCAAGAGTTGTTTTTGTTCAGCATATCCCATATGCCATAGTGGGTGGGTTTAAAAGGCACCGACACTGCCTCAGGATCATCTGACGGTCCAGCAGTTGTGGTGGCAAAATCTGCCTCCTGCACCACTAGCTCGGCCCCATCCCCTTGTTCAGCCTCCCTAAGGCTTCCCGAGGCATTGCGGTGGGGAGAAGGGTCTGAGTCTGTAGTTCTTGTCAGCCCCGCGCCGTTGGGATCGCTGGATGCTGCGGCCTGGGACTGAAACGGGTGGTCTGTGAAAGAGCTCCTCAGGGTAGGAAAGGGTGAGTGTAGGGTCGTCTTTAGGTAAGGCTCTGAGGACTCTGTGAAGTTGCCTTTGAAAACCTGGAATATTTTCCCCTTGGGGCGAGTCTGTCCCGAGTACAACGCGCTCTGATTGTATAAATGATATGTTTCCTTTTCGCTGACGCGGGGGCCGCTTGCTTGCTTTTGCCCAGTGGAAGGGGCTTTCTCTGCTGGGCTGACGGGATGGGGAACGGCGTGAGTGGACGTGGGAAGGGGCTTTGCCGTGTGGCGGTCTTTGTGGCGAGGTGTTGTTCCCATGGCTGTGATAGTGGTAGTGTCCATTGGGAAGCCCTGAGAGGAGGAGACAGTGGGAGACAGTACCTGAACAGAAAACACCAGCTCTTCTGTCAGTGCCAAGATCAGTAGAACACCTGGAGAAAAAAAAACAGAGAGAGGGTGAGTCACTAGGGAGGGACCAGGGACCAGCAGGCAGGGAATGGCATGGCTTTCATGTCTGGCAGGAAGGAATGACTTCCATGTTCTGCAGAGGACAGAAGAGTTAGCATCCAACTTTGTCAGCTTCTCTGGGAAAGTAGAGACAGGAAATTCTGCAGCAGCTGTGGTGCTCCCATTGTCCCAGGAGCAGCAAGATGGGAATAGGAAGTTGCAGAGAATCTCTGTGGCAGAGAGAGGAGCTTGCAGCACGGACTCAGGAGAGTGCTTTAAAATGCCATAGGCAGGTGATTTGCCTGTAGAAGCTACAAAGCACCCTACTCTTCAGAGGCAGAAACAAAAGATGTTTTAATTTTTGTTTTGGCCAGGAGGCTTCCAAATGAATGTCCACATCATTACGGGGAACCTTAGTCTGCTAATTCTTTTGGCTGCAAAATCCTAAATTGGGCTGCCTCCAGTCTTGGATGCCATTAAGCAATCTGTTTTTTGAGAGAGCAGCTGCTTAGCCCTTGCTGAAAATTAGGTCAAGAAGGAATGTCTGATGAGAGGGCTTCCCGGGTTATATGCTGTCCTTTACTTAGTAACTTAGGAAAATCTAGTCACTCATTTTAGAGTATGAGATGCGAAAAATCTCCAAAGGTTAAAAACAAGAACAAGGAAGCGTAACTATCACAGCCATTTTAAAAAGCAAATGTTGGACTGTAACCTGTTCCATGCTCACATGTGCTGTGGGATTGCACTGAGTGAAATTTGCCTCCTGCCACTCTCTGCCGTGCACATAATTTCAAGACATGCCAGATTCACACCGCTGGGAACATCAATTCTTCCATTTACTCCTAGTCCAGATAATGGGCGTGGGCAGCTGCAGTAGCATAAACCTCCCCGGGATGCAGGGCTAATACACCAGGAGTCAGCGTGACCTGCAGGGACCACATCAATCACACGTCACCATTTCCATATGCTGAAGTTGTTGAGTGTAATGTGGATCTCTGCTCACTAGGAAGCACATGGAATAAATCCACTTTGCACAGTCCACTGAGCATCATCAGATGGCACCGTTAGCACTGTGCGAGTGTGAACTTCAACCAGTGGTGTCAAGGTGAAAAATGTTATCATAATCTTAGCAAATCAGGAACATAAGTTCATCAGAGATAAAGGACTCTAAATTGGGTAACAGCAACTTCCAGTCAAGACTGTGAAGTACATTCCTGCCCCCTTTTCTACCCTTCCCAGGCTTGCCAGCTTTCTCTGTGAGCACTGTTACGCCATTTAGTCACCCTACTCGGGAATATCTGTTATGGGCACCAGCAGAAAAGGAAGACAGCAACTTGAGAAAACGAAGGATGATCTCTGATTAGGTGTCCACTGGGCCCTAGGGCTCTGTTGCACGTTGGGCAGATGCAAATGCCATGAAAGGTGTTTATTCTGGATCCTGTACATCACTCATACCCATTCGCAAGCAGTGCAATACACATAGCAGAAACTCACCGAAGCAGCAGTACCTATTGCTCTTACCCAGCTAAACGCTCCACTTTGGTCACTGACTGTCATTTCTGAATCAGAGTAGCGCGGAGCTCTGCAACCAACAAAATTCATCTCATCTTGTTCCTGGTAGCCTCCTGTTACTTTGCAGAGTATCCAGAAGGTGAAGACACTGCCTGGATAACATAGTGAGAGCCAAATACAAGCAGTGCACTTTCCACTGCTTGATGCTAAAACTAGCTCATCTTTTTTTCTTATTTCTGAAATAAATCTCTCTTCCAAATATAAAATCATCTGGGATACTGCTTCCCAGTTCCCAGCCAGCCACAGGCAATATGCTTTTAGCAGAACACCTAGTCAAAGAAACAACACATATTCTCTACGCTGAGATGCAACCAGGAGAGCAGATCGTGCTATACTCATGGAGCATCACTCTTGGAAATGAAAGGCAGGAGTTATCCTCACATTTTTGGCAGCACTTACTCTGAGGTCAAGGTCAAAACAGATATTCTAGCGTCCATATGGCTAATATTCCATGCCAACACAAGTTGCTGCCACAGAACAAATTCAAAGAGGAAAGGATGATGATTTATTTTGGATTTGGTGCATGGAAATAATGTTTCGGGAAACTTCAGGCCTGCTGTTCTGAGTACACAAGATAAAGTGCATTGGCAGAACTTATGAGATACTAGATGATTGTAGTGCTTGCTGAAATTTGTGGATGTTCCTTGTGTAACTACACTCTCTCACATCTCACGTGCAGAGAAACATCTCTATTGGTTTAATGTTTTTCTCCAGAATATTGCTTAAGGAATAAGGAAGCTGTCAGCTATTCTGCATATTGTGCCCTGGTGTTAGAAACCCTGATCTTTGGCTAAAAACCTATCTAATATCTGTCTCCACTTCTTAAAATACTGATAAATCAGAAGCCTGCTGCTATAAGGATTTATAATCTCTCTGGGGCAGTCAGTTGTGGTAGCAGGTCACCACACATCAGGCACGGAAAGCCAGATGCGTTTAGCTGGTACCTCTAGGTGGCTGCTAGAGTATGAATAATTAGTCAAAGGAAATACTCCATCAGAAGTAATTTAACTGACAATAAACAATAACCCCCATGACATTTGGCTGTCTCAGACTGTGACAGTCAGGGTTGTTCATCTGCTAGACTCCTTTAACAGCGTTTGCAGAGCCACCGTGGCCCCATTAGGCTTCTTAGGACTATTTTTTTTACCGATTGAACGTACCAGAGTAACTCCTTCAGTGACAACCAGAGCTAATCTGTGCTCCTAACTGCTGGAAAAATATTCGACTTAGTGGATAATTGTAAAAATAGGGAAAACCAGCTGATAATAAGGACTCACAGAGGGCTTTGCTGACCATTTAAGGAGAACTAATTTGCTCTATAATTGATTAGCCAATTGAAAGCAAAAGTAAAGCTGAAATCAGTATTTTCAGATGATCTGCATCATCACCTAAGCATGCTCTGGCTGGATTTGTGGTGACTTGATTGCCCAGAGCTCCTTCTTACTTTTCTGTCACTTGAGGATATACAATGACTTACAAAGTGAGAGCTTTAATGGAGATCCTTGATGTTAGACTGCCCTGTTTGGCAACTTTGGTTTAAGCCTAGGAAAATGATATTCTGAATTTCTCCACTAAGGCGCAAGTGGCACCTGACACAGAAATGGACTTAACCAGCCCCTTCAAAGTTCTTTATTTCCCAACCCTTGCCTCTGCTTCACAAATGCACCTGCACTCAGGAAAGTGCCATCGTGAGCACGATGCCAGTTGTCCCCATGTGCCTTAACTTGCCCTCAACCCAACTGCCACTGAAAGGAAACCTTTTGGCTGCTATCAAGTTGTCATGGCCAAAGTGATGATATCCCAGATGAAGTGGTACAGACCAGATACTCTTGATCCGTTCAAAGCACAATGCTGCAGCTCTTTGCCAAAATCCTTCAGGTTGGGCTACCTAAGACTCTTAGGACTGACCTTAGAGGGTGAGCCTTTTGGGGTAAGTCCTTACTACCTGCTGGCATAATGGTAATACAGACTGATGTAAGCACATTATAGCGAACAATAATGAATTATTATTTCAAAGGTCAGTTTACACCGTTAAGTTTTTTTATAAGGGGCCATTACGAAGGTATAGGAGCTCATGCTCAGAAGGGGTCAAACTGGTTTGGCTTTTAAATGATGCCTGTCAAATACCCACTAATTTTATGACTACATTAAAACCATTCAAACCTAATGAGAAGGCTGATTGATCTGACATCTCTGTGGTGTGAACTGTGTCATCCTGTGGTCTTGCACGCTGCACCAAAAGGGAATGCTAAGTACAAAATTAATTAACCCAAGGATGAAGCACAGCAGAGTGACAAGCGGAGTGTACTCAGAGGGTGATGCGCATTTAGCCATAAAAACTCCTTCCTGACATAATGGTGCAATGGTTCAAATCGCAACAGGAGCTCCCTGCAGCACTTCTTCCCATCATACACTCACAGGAGGAGTCCAGAAATGGTGTGTAGTTTTGTACGTGAAGAAAATGAAGGAGTTCCTTTACAGCAATGCTTTAAAAGGCTGCACCTGATGTCCTCAGTGAGTGTCAGGAAAGTCAGGGGTTAGGAATATTTTGCTTTCCAAAACTATGAAATCCACAGGGAGTCTCCCCAAAGTCCTATCTTTGAGAATGGTTTGGGAACTTTCTCATGACCGTTTTATTTGCAGGCAGGAGGCAGAAGTGCCTCCCTCCAAACCAGAAAATAATGCGATTCAGGCCACGGCAGCCGATATTCTTTGACCGTTTTATCTCAGGATGTTGGAAGCTCCCGCTAGGAGCCGATGTCCTGGCATAGGACAGCATTTTAAGAGCTTCATTTAGGACTTGCCACTACCTAGTGCTGCACGGGACACTCCAGGGGCACTTCAAGAACAGCCTTTTTGCATAACATGGCAGTGCAGGCGTGAAGCTGTCAAGTCAGCTCACGTGTTCAGTCAGCCTCCCCCGGCCTCCCCCCTTTAAACAACACAAACTTACATAACTTCTGATCTAAAGCCTGTGGAAAGATTCCCAATGACTTCAGTGGGCTTTCAACCAAGTCCTAATTGCCAAAGATACAGTGGAAACTTTTGAGCTGTGCATTCACATTTTCTACAGCAAATGGGAACGCGCAACGAGCTCACTCTGGTGTTTGACCTCTTCTGGCCTCTGCTACCTCAGACCTTGCAGCAAGACAAACAGAGCCACCCTGAACAGTACTCGGCAAACATTTTTGCTCTAGGAAGTCAGGAAGAGCTTTTTGTGCAGGGACCTAGTGCTGGACTCATTATTTCCGACTGCCATGGGCAAGGAAAGCAAAGGGAGCCGTCCTACAAAGGACCCGTTATCTACAGACCCAGGGTTGGAGCACACGTGGGCAGCACAGGGGATGCTGAAGCCTCTCTGTGCTTTTAGCAGTCTCGACTTATTAACAGTGAAAGAAGAATGTGCAAAACCTGTCCAAAGCAACAGCAATGTTACTGTTGTAATGAAAGGTTGTTGCATGGCACTGCTAACTTCTCATGTCTCTCAGCAAACCCCAGAATTACCAGGAGCAATCCAAATCTTTAATAGACAGAATCTGTGCAGCAAGTAAGTATTATTATTTTTGTTATGATTATTTTCTTTGTAGTCTGTCAAAGCAATATGATTTTCTGCTAACAATAAGCGCTAACAAAGCAGTTTTCACTCACAATAAAGCAGCCTTTGTACAAAGAGTTACGCAAATTTCATCCCCATGATTGGTGGCAGAACCGAGGGAAGAAAAAGTAGGTTACTCCATATAAAAAATTCCTCTTCCTTGCATGTCTTTCAGTGGCTGTCACACCAGAACTCCCAGATACTAACTTGCAAGTTATTGTCTGTTTTCCCTTGTAAGTATTAGACAGGGTGATCAACCCTGACTTCAGTACACAAGGTGGTAAAATGCAGAGAATGAGACACGCAGAGTTAACAGCTCTACTCGCAGTAACATAAAACATCACATGTACAAACACAAATTAAGTAGCTGACACTCCCTGTGCAACAACAGTAATGGTTGCTACAGTTTCACGTGCGTGTCCCGGTCCTTTAATGATATAAAAACATTGCAGAATACCATTATTGCCTCTAAGATGAACTTTTATCGCGGACTTTGAGAGAGTGAGTCTGTAAATCAAAATAAATTTCTGGTCCTCCAGGGATTTAAACAATGTGTGATACAAATAGGACAGTCAAGTAGTTACAGAGAAGGCAGCTCCCAATTTATTCTCAAACTGCACTGGAGTCTCACAGAGACTATGGGAATAGGTGCTTTAGAATTGCTTCAGATTTCCTATTCCCCTAAATACATACAGACATCCAAGCTGTTGAACCTTGTGAAAAGGCTTACTGACAATCTAGGACAACAATAATTACTGAGAGGAGGGTAATAAAAAGAAAGAGCCTGACTCTAGCTGCTTGTTCAAGGTAATCACTTACCTGAAAATATCATTTGGACTTGTCAGCAGACATCCTCACCTGCTCACGTCTTACGAATTTGAAAGCTTCATCCCTCAGTAGAAAAAGGAAAAATACATCTTCTCCCTAATGAGGCAGCTGCAGGCAGGAGTTGCTGTTATTGTTGGAACTGGTTTGGAGGAATGAGGACAGAGACAGCCCAGGCAGGCGTGTCTTGCAGGGCTGTGCAGCGAGAGGGCTCACTCCTTTATGAAGTACCTTTGCAACTGCAAGGCAAGATTACTTACTGAGCCAGTCCCTCTGCCAGCAGATCGAAGGGCTGCTTGGTATTCCAGCTTGGTTTCCCATCAAGTCTAGATACAGTTTGTCTGACACGGGTCTATTCAGATGCCAGAGGATTGCTGGCAGTTCTCGTTTTCTGGGAACAAAACAACAACAAGCACCCCAGCTGCACGTCCTTGTGAGGCTGTTCAGTCCCTATTTCAAGACAGAGTGCCCTCCCTCCAGCGCAGCATTTAGCTTTTTGTGTGTGGATGGATTTTACAGATCTACCTCCTGCTTCTGTACCTCCACTAGACTTTCCACTTCATTCAATTATCTCTAATATTATTAATATTCCTGTCAGAGGAAAATATGGGGAATGAAGTAGCAATCCTCTTCTCTCCTCCTTCCTTGGCATCAAAATGCATATTCTGTATTTTATTTCTTCACTCCTCAGTGATGAATGGAAAATTTATACTTTATAACCATAAATAAATCCATAGGTCTTGTGATTCCTAAAACCATAATCCTGCCTCTATTCTTCCATTTATTCTTTTTTTTTTTTCTGTTTTTCTCTTTCTCTGTGGCTCAGCCGGGTGTCTGGAATAACACACTGCCCTAAGAGCACAAAAATGTGCCCTGTGCAGCCAACTACCAGTCCCTCAAAAGGCACGGGGAGAAGTTGAGAGCAACAGGTTGGGGGCTCCTTGAGAGCATTTTAGGAATGGCCCAGGAGTCAGAGTCAGTCTTTGACTTAGAGTCCCCGTTGTTTGCAGGGCTGCTGCAACACCCTGAGCAGTTTGTTATATGCGCTTCTTCCAAAATTCATTCCTAATATTTTACTAGAGGGAAAAGCCACTTCCTTCTTCTCTTTTATTATGACAGGTGAGAAGACTGTACTTTCTCCAGCCTTGGATACGAGCATGTTGCAGCCAGACTTCTTTCTTGACACCAAGGCCAAATAAGAAAGGAATGATGCTGTGACAATAGGGTTGAGATTTGGCAGCACTAGCAGCTGACCCCAGTGCTGATTTTCAGGGACTGAAGTCCCAGTCAGGAAGGCTAGGTAGGTACCTATATTATGTCACAAGTATATTTTGCCTATAGTTACACAAACTCTGTTTTCACAACCATGATCATTTCATGGGGGATGTGGAAAGACAGAGTACAAATAGTAGTCTTAGATCTGCTTTGCGTTTTTGTGCTGTCATGCTGATGCTCCTTTTCTCCCTGCCGTTTGCAGGTCACTTTTCACCTTTACTGTTTACAATGTGAAGGTTTTTCTAAATAATGATATTTAGTGCATTATAAAAAAATGGTCCTTACAAATATCAGCTTGTTAGCAGTTTCCAGAATACAGGGCTGATTAAGAGCTTGCTGCTGAAACAATGATTCAGCATGAAGCTGCAGCTGGCGTAACAAGAGAACCATGCCACGTATTTTAACCTTTGCTGGAGGATTTGCCACATCTGTAAGCAGTAACTCACCACAGATTTCCTCCCTATGTGCTGTCACGGATGGAAACATATGGCACAAAACTGCAGAGACCATCATTTGGAATTCCAAATGGAAACTCCTCATAAGGACAGAGGCTCTGTGCAATCCCTTGCCCAAAACCACATGGAACAAACCAAAAATAATTTCAAAACCATACGAATGTTCCTTGGTCTGACAGCTCCCCCCTCACACCAAGCTTGTCCAGCCCCAGCTTTGCAAATGCACATCCCTTCCTTTGCAGCCTTTACTTGGCAGCAGTTTTTGTTGGCAGGATGCTGTTGCCAAGGGAGACAGAAAGGATGTGCAGCTGGCTTTTCTTTCACCTGCACTCAGTGATGCCGATCCTATTTATGTTACTGCAGAACCTTTGGCTTCTAAAAGGCCTACCATCAATGTCACCGGACCTTTTGAAGAGTTTTGACAATGACACAAATAGCTGGGGCCTCTGAAAGCTTAAAATAGGATCTTGCCAAAGAGAGGATGCAGTTGGTGCCATAGATGCTGACTCAAGCAAGGGTATCCATTTCGCAAGCAGCAGTAAGAAGGGGGAAAGGAGGATTCAAAGCCTTCTGAAAAAGGATTCCGTACCTCTCCCACCCAAAACAGGGAGTAGCTTCAGATGTGTAAAATTACACGTCTTATCAAAGGTAGCTGTAACTCTGGCAGGCAATTTACCCCATCCACAGGTTGACTAGTACCCCAGAGAGGCTCCACTCTTTCCATTAGCAAAACAGGTCACTTAGAGGATGATGAGCTTTAGCTACATGGCCACCTTCCAGCTGAGGAAACTTAGGTGAGATGAATCTCACCTTATAGCCCATTATCTGTTTATATGGCATTAGTATCATACAAAAGATTCCTTTAGTACAATAAAGGGATAAATAAAAGCGATGTTTGAAAAGATGAAACGTAGTGTCAGTATTGCAGTGCTTTCCAAGAGAGGAAACCTCACTGCTTTGGACATTCAGAACCAGTTTCTACTGAACGTCAAACAAGAAGCACTAGAGAGCAACACTTCGTTGGCGTGAAGCGTGGACTAGAGCAGGGCCTGGCAGCTTTTCCATGATAATGCATTACCAGGCATTTTTATTTCCCATATTAGAGGGTAAGTGGGCAAGCACCAATTCAGCTGAAGGCAGAAGCTGCTTCCTCTCAAAGAAACAGCCTGCTACCAATCAGCTGTGCCTGACCCCTGCAAAGCAAGACATCTGGCACCCGCTGAACGGGTAGCAGGAGGAAGCAGGAGCCATTCCTTCATGCATAAGCCTCTTTCCAAAAAATCACAAATCCTAGGCCTTCTACACTCCTTTCAAAATCTTCCCACTTGCAGTTGGAGGTAACCAAGTCAGAGGCTTTTGACTCCAGCACCAGATGGTGGGTCTTTTCCTTTTTCTTCAGGATTGAGCTTCCAGCTCTTAGTAATTTACACCAACCTATCTATCAATCTAGGATGCTTATTCTAGACTCAGGATACTCTTTCATTATAGCACAGTCATTTTTAGCTGCTTGTATTTCACTCAGCATTGTTGCTCCTGAATCAGATTCAAAAGGTGGAGATATGCAAAGATGGAGATACACAAAGAATGTAAGGGTGAGATGACATGGTGATACCGCATACTTGATTAGTCAGGGGATGAGTAATTCAAGTGCAAACACGTATGAAGTTAGGAAGAGTATCTCACTTTATAAAAATATGCTCCATTAATTCTTCAGTTCATTCATTTCTACACTTCATATTTCCTATTCAGCATGAATGCAGTTACACAAGAAAGTACTATGTTTCACCTTTCTGTGTGGATGGTCTCTTTTTAAATGCACATTGGTATTTTTGGAAAATATTCCACTTCCAATATGTGTATTTTACTTCTGAATGTTATTTTGAACATGTATTGGTCTTGTCTTTTCATAGGAATGCACTGCATATCTGAAACATTATTTACATTCAATGGTTTAAGTGTTCACAGTGATGTCAGGTCATGAAAGTGTCACCCTGCCTTAAACATGAGAGGCTGGCACTGTCATATGCACTTCTTTGCACCATTAACAAAGAATCCTTGTTTGGGATAGTAGTAATAATAATAGTAATAATAAAAATAGCCCCTATAGCACCATTATTCACACAGTACTTTACAAGTAAGATATTTTGTCTCTCCGGTTAAACCTGCCCTTACTTGTATTGAGGAGAGAATTTACTTCAGACAATCCTCCACACTTAATTTTATTTTGGAAGCAAATTGGCCTGACAACCCTAACAACTAGTGATTATTCACAGAACAGCCTTTGTGAAGGGATTAAACATACCAGCCTTCCCATGTTGCCCTGTCAGCACACAGCCCTTCAGGGATCCTCTCTTCATGTGAAAGTTAGCTCAGCCTCAATGTTCATTCATCCTTGACTTCTGTTTCATTAACAACAGTTACGTTGTTGGTGATACGACCATGGGCATTTTATCTCTCTTCTCCTTTAGCAGCTACACTGGGAGCCTCATTTGATTTCGGTCAGGCTATTGCACAGTTCCCAAAGTGTGGTACTTTTCAACTACTGCTGATGGGGGCTGGAGTCAGCAGGCAAACTAGTGAGTGTGGCTTTTCTCCTACCTCTGGCCTGCACCAGCTCCCCTCCAGGAGCACAAGGGCTGTGCTGTGCTGCACAGCAATCCTGGATGACCACCCAGAGCAGCAAGTGCTCAGACACCTCTGCCTTTACACTAAACCTGCAGCCTGGGTGTCCTGTGCAGAGAAAGCATCGCAGGAGTAAAGTTCTGAAGTGCTTGTCCTAATGCTTTGCTGTGTCTCACGCCTGCATTTGATTTTTGGTGCCTGCCTCAGCAGCAGCACCTGGCTTCGCTGCGCTGCCCTTAATACATGTGACTGCCTGGGTCCCAGGAAGGGCTTGAGATTTCCTGAGGCATCGGGAACAAACTTCAAACACAGCTGTCGGTTGTTTCATCAGAAATGATGCAAGTGCAAATATACCCAGTAGTGCATTTAGAAAGACAAATTCATGTCTGAAATAGCTAATAAGATGCTTTTACTGCTTACGCTGCTCTGATCCAGACTTTCCTCAGTCTGGACTTCATTTATTAATACAAAAAACCCCATAACCTTAAAACACAACCTTGAAACTAGAATGCAGCAGAGCTCATGACAAATGAAGAGTTTTCTGTTCAAGCACTTTGAATGAACTACAATGAAACATCACTCTGGGGCCTCAACAGACAGATGCTGGAATATCTGCGTGGCAGTCAGATGTTACAGTCCCATGAAATGCAATGATAACGCTGACATAAGTGTCTTGTTGTCACACTTTCGCCTTATTACATTTTCCCTTTCCTCTCTCTCTTTTTAAGAGCTGTCATTGTATCCGAGCAGGAAAATTATTCCCACAGTAAAGTGCAATATCGGAAAGCAATTCTGTTTGGAGACAAAGCACTAAGTGTGGCATATCAGTATTAAAGCTGCAAGAGAACATTAGTCTTTGCATTAACATTAACTACCGTGGCTACGAGAATATATTAGCAACAGCCTTAGCAAAGGTCAGGACATCAAGAGGAAGGAATATCAAGAAGCACTATATGGAGGACATAATTTTAAGATAAAGTGCTGAGTTTCAGCCCCATTCAATATGAATTGAAAGGACTGGATGGAAATAAATAACTGAGGCTTGCTTGAGAGATCAATTCCAGGACCACTGATAGCAGCGTTAGGAAAAGTCCATTGGGACAAACGGAGGCTTCTGCTGCGCTGGTGTAAATCCAGGACAACTTCACTGCAATTAGTAAGATTATTCAGCATACAAATGACTCTGAGAGGAGAATATAGAACACACTAAAGGAACCCGCAGAAGTAAAACATGGTTTGGGAGCTGAAGATCAATGAAGCCAAATAAGAACTAAGAAACAATCTGAAGATCAATGGCAATTAAGAACTGGAAGGAGTAGTCAAGGGAGTGCAGACGCTCATCTTTTGTTCTCTTCAAATCTGGGTGCTGGGTGGGCCATCTGCAGCCATCACGATAGCAGAGCACCACCACTGTTTGGGTGTTTAATTCACCCCTTTACCTGGTTTGCTGGAAATCGATGTTTCAGCCAAGCAGAAGAATTTAAAAAACCCAGCAGTACTTGCATATCAAAGATCTGGAAAACAGCTGCTTGGCCCAAGATTATTCACAAACATTAACTCACAGGTTATCTGATACGAACCAAAGTCAGTGGCTGAAATGTCTAAGATAACAAGAAATTGGCCGCAGACAGAATCCAACTTCTTGTTTTGGGCATTGCCTCAGCAAGAAACTGGAGTGAGAGCCGCTTCCAGCTGACATCAGTGGCATCACCCACATGCCAGAAGCGTCACGCACGATCAACAGGTTACCGATCCAGGATCAGGGTGGAAGCAGACAGCTAAAGTGGAGGGAACAGCATACTCAGTGTGTACCTCTGCTGTTACAGGCCTAAACCACAGAAGATTTTGAGGAGACGTGCAGCATGCAGCTCTTTACACACATACATTACTCTCCCATTCCGCTGTGCTTATTTAGTGTATATTTATTCAGAAGTGTCCCTGCTGGGAGCTGCTCCTGCATGCTCATTCACTGTCAATTACATTGGCAGAAACACAGCAGCACCTACAGCAACATTTCTACTGCATTACAGCTATTTCCTTAAGATGACCTTGGCTCTGAGATATTTATCAAGAGAGAAATAAAACAAAAAGAGGAAAAAAAATGACAGAGCAACAGTTTGTAACAAATTGTTTGTGAAGGTGGTGTGATTTGAGCTTGCAAATTACAGGCAAACCCTTTGTACTTGCTATGGCAATATAAAGCATCTCTTAAAGCTCTGTGTCAACTTCTGCCTCTGTCTAAATTAATGCTTCCAATTAGTCCTGTTTTATTGCACATCCATCACAGGAGATTCACTGTTAGGGCTTTGAACAATACAAATCCTTATACTGGTAATTATGAAAAAAAACGTTTAGCAAAACACAAATGTTTCATATTTATCAGCAGTGCCTTGGGTGCTTTACATCGGGTTTTTCTGACACATTTTTAATTTCTGTAGACAGATTTATTTCTGAGTTTAGTAACTAACTGAATGCAAAGGCTGTATAATGCTTTGCACTGGGCTCAGGGTTGGCTCCTTCATTTTTTTCAGCATGTCTCTTGAAAAATCATCTAGCTACCATGCATGCGTAACCGATCTCTCAAGCTACGTGGCACACACCATGTAGGGGGAAAAAAATTATCCAGACTTACTCCTTGAAATTCCATCACATTACCTAACTTATCCACTGCTGTTTCCAAAATTTCTTTTTTTTTTTTAAAATATGTAATACTTTGGCACGTGTTAAAAATATAGGCGGAATAACTTAGAAAGGACTGAAAAGGTGGTAAAAGGCAAGAGTGTACTGAAGGCACCAACCAAAATTATGGTTTCCTAATAAGTCTGTGGTTTTAAAACACATATAACTGTCACAATAATTATTTAACTGGAGTGAAATCTTTCAGGTTTGGAGTCAGTCCAGATGTGATATTTCCAAAAGGCAGGAGGAGAAGGAGCGATGTAAGGCTCAGTCCTGAACTGAAGCAGAGAAAGTGCTCATCATCTGCTCGCTCACTCACTAAGGTCTCAGGAGCAGCTGGACACAAACATCCTTACGGCACTGGAGCACCTGCTGTTGGCAGAGCACGACTAGAAAGTGGATAGGATGACAAAAATTCTTGTGAGTTATGTTAAAAATAAATATTTATTTTTTAAAATGAAAGATTACCTGGAATTGCTGGAAAGCAAAGCAACTGCCACCAAGCTTTAATCTGAGCAGATGATTTCCACTGATTCTTTATTGCTCAGTCGCCTATAGACTGGCTGGGGAGGCACAGGGAGAGCACAGCCTCCCTCAACAAGACCCCTCTGATGCGAAAGGACTATCCAGGTAGCACTGGGTTATCTTAACAGTCCTACCTGTATAGACCTCGAGGTGGGTGTGGCAGAGGGACAGGGCGAAGGGGAATGGGTGAAGCTGGGAAGCTCTTTCTCTTGGTTTCTGGAAGGACTGCAAGAGATGTCTGAGGGCAGGCTGAGTGAGCTTGCAGAGAGCTGCTCTGCTTCATTGCTGCCCGAACGGGAAACATTTTAAACTTTGCTCCCTGTGTGGCTACGGAACAGCAATGGTCCAGGGAGAAAGAAATGCACATAGCATCAGGTTTTTCATACTCAGTGCCATTCAGCCTATATGACAGCCTGGGAGAAAAATCACAGGGAAATCTTAGCTGGGCTGAAACCAGCAGGCTGCTGCAGAAAATATTCTTTAAAAACCTTAAGTCTTAGTAAAGATTCAGATCTTTTTCTACAACTGGCTAAAACTTGCCCTGTGGGATTCCACAGAGGCTTTTCAGCATTACAGAGTGTTAACTCTCCCACAAAAGACGGCAATAGAGAGTCAGTGGATCCCAGCTTGCTGGCTGGAAGAAGTTCATATGGCTTTTCCGGCAACAAGATTTGTGAGATGAGCAGGCCCCACTTAGCCCTTTGGTTTTGATTTCTGGCCTGGGCAACATATATGCTTGACCGTCTTGGAGGCACTTGAGAGCAATGGACTCATATGAGTCATCTGTCCCTACTGAAACCCAAAAGGCACTGCCAACTCAGAGCCCTCTTGAGGCCGGGTCTGTACCTGGAAAGCTGTAAGGCCAAGCACACTCTATTTTTCACACCACACTTAAAGCCAGAAGTGCAGAACAAGCCCTTCAAAGCTCCAGCCTCATCACGATGGCACAGTTCATGAACAGGACCGTGTCAAAGCATGCTTCTCCCTACACCGCTCTCCTTAGACAGCACTGTCGAGCTACTAGCCTTAAACAAACACCCTACTGCAAGGGGGAGGAGGAAAGAGGTCAGAAGGGGAAGGGAGAAACGGAACGATATTTTTAGATGGTAGGAAAAAATAACCAATTGTAATCTCCGTTTAAAAAAAAATGAACCACCCATTCATTCATTCATTCATTCACGGGGATGAATATGATGAAACTCACCCTCCACAGAATAAGAGTTGCTGATGGCAGTTATGCAAATCCATCCCTAGCAGACGCCCGGCAGCGCACATTTACATGCCTTTCCGTGATGTGTGTTTGATTATGCTGAGGAGTTTTCTTGTCCAGAGATGAAATCTCTGGCTTGACAAGCCATCCCTTCTGTGCACCCAGAGGCACAGGCATGCTACAGCAGCAGTTGCGGGGGAATAAGGCTGGGCATATCAGTGTTATTTCTAATTACCATACACATACATATTCCATGTTTATTTTTTGTTAATCTTTTTACGGATAAACAGATTAAAAAAAAGTGCAGTCTTTCATGGTTTAGGTCTACTCTTCTTTTCCAGTAAACATATTAAGGTCTTTCATTTGTCAGAAGTTAGAAAAAACTATTAACACAGGCAGCCTGAGAAAGACAGTACCACGGATCAGATGAAGCATGCTGAAGCGGTCTGAAATGTTCACACAGTGTGGTCTTCTCTGGCATGGGAAACAGAAATTCAGAGCTGTGAAGCTCCTTGTTAGTCTCTATTGCGGGGCCCTGGGCAAAACAATCTCATATGGAGGCATTATCTCAACATACGGCAAAATCTCCTACCATTTATGCATGGCAAGCAGCTTGTAAAGATAAAATTCATTTAAAAGGATGCCTGCTGATGCAAAGTGAAGCCACAAAATTGCATTTGCTTAACTCTAAATGTGTGTCACAATGACTGAACCTCAGCTCAGGCATAAGGATTGAATGCTCTGACTCCAGTTTACAAGAGGTAAAGTCATCTTGAACTGGGTGGATGAGAACTCTGGCTGACAGATCGACATCAGCAAGACCCAGAAGGCCTTACAGCTGTCAGACCAAGCAGAGGATTGAGTCACGAGTTGTCAGGGATGGCTGCAGCATTTGAGGAGGCTTCTTGTGATGGTTTAGGAGTAGGAAGGCTCGATTTTGTAACTGCTGTTCATCTGCAGTTTGCCTGGCACAGCATGTGACAGTCTGATAACGGGCAGGCACTGGAAAAATCCACTTTGGGTAAATACGGTATGGGTTTAAGGGGTTTTAACATCTGCTCCCTTTAACTATTTACAGCTTGCAGTGATTTTTCTGGGGTCATATAGCTTATTTGAAGATGAAGGGGCAGATTCGGTGGAATTTTATGTTGAATTTCTGCAAACTTTCACCAAAGGGCTCAGAATGAGAGAAAAACCAAAATTCACCCACAGAAAAACCCAAGCCTGTTTCAGATCTAGTCAATAGATTTATGTGCCTGATCCCACAGCATTTTGATGTAATCTATACTTGTGTTTGGGTTTTCTAAAAATGAGTTTCTCTCTACTGTCACCAATAGGTCAAGTTGAAGCCCCAAACTGACACTTAAATGGCAGCACTAACTCTTCAACTACCATTCCTAGAAAGGGGAAGATATTAGAGAGACGCCCTGCAGATAGCAAGCTTAGAGTGTTAATGTGAGCAAGGAAAGGAAGAAGAAAGCACAAAGGATATGCCCTAAGACAGGGAGCAGGGAGAAATACAGAGGAAGAAAAAAGGAGAACAGAGAAAAGCAGGAACGGAAAATGGCACAGCAGGCATATTTTCTTACTGAGTGATACTGGATACAAGAATTATGTCCTGAATAAATAATGTTATCTGCAAAGTTTAATCATTATACACTGTCAAATCCTTTTTCTGATCATTGCACAAACTTCCCATTGAGATGGTTGAGATATTTACTGTGTGCTGAATGCACATTATTTATACTTCAGCCCATGCATTGGCATCACAGCTGGAACTGGGCCTTTCGTTCAGAATAAATCTGACATTCCTCCTTTCTACCTCTGTTTAACACTCTAGGAAAAATAAATTTCCTCATGAATATGTACAAAACATGCCAAGAGGAGTACTGCCCTCAGACTGGCATTTCAGTGGGGCTGCGCTGCTGTAATTTCAAAGCAAAATTTGGCTTTCGACTCTAATTGCTTCCAACTCTAGAAATATTGAATTGATTTTCTTCAGACATGAACTGTTTTCTCCTTCATCACAAAGGTCTATAAACCAAGCTGAGTTCAAATTTCCTAGCGTCAGCTGTCCTTGAATTATGAGGGCAGAGGAGCTACAACTGGAACGAATACGAATAGCTGGTTTCTCTTCACGCACACATATCATAAAAACAGCCAGACTGATTTTGCTGAGAGTTCTCGAAAACATTCACCTTTAGGCTGAGGCCAAGTCTGAAAAGCACACTGCTACCCCCCAAGGAACTTTCTTGAGAAAATTAGGAACAACTGGAAAATGGAGGTAAGCCTGGGAAAAGAAATCAATCAGAAGACATAACAGTGGGGGCTTTTTTCCACAAGAATAATTAGTAATTCCCAAGCCTCCATCATAAATTAGCCTTGTAAGAGCCTACATGCTCCTGAGTGGGCCTGTGGATTTCTTCTTTCCTAGAAGAGAGATTTTTTCTCTTAGCATCAAACAATCATAGGCTGTTCAGGGTAATTTTAATCTGTTTTTTATGTCTGGTAGACAGGAACCCTGCCACATTGACTATCAGGGATGTTTGTAAGACTTCACCCAGATCCTTGCTCATCACCTGCTCTGGCAGCCCCTTCTTTCAAGTTCAGCCTCACTGCCCAGACTGCAGGCAGAACTGCACGAACAGGACTCCACACTGCTGATCACAAAGCCTGCCCAGGGGTTTTATAATCATGTGATATATTTATGGCTTTCACATCAAGACACGTTGATTGGATGAGGGGCTTTCACTCTGTTAGGTATTGCAGGGACATTGTGGTTATCCCTGTGTTCTCCAGTTAACACTCGCACCCACGCTCGTCTTCTGCAGCTTTGATAAGAGCAAAGTAGATTTTTAAAAAATCGCGCCACTGGAAGCAAAAGTCCCAACTCCAAGTACTTGTAATGGAGGGTTCAGGAAGGAATTTGCGTTTGATTCTTAAAAACCAGCTTGCTTTGTTGCATATAAATAAGACAGACGGACTGACAAAAAAGCTGGTTTAGTTCCAGTTGTCCCTTTTTTGCAAAAAATTGTTTGCGCTTGAAACCCTTCTGATCAGCCTAACTGCATGCACATCCTCAGCCAAAGGCAGTGGTTACGAAATGCCATGCAACCACCCCGTTTCACATGTCATTCCCTGGGACAGGGAATCTTTAGTACAGCATGCTGCCACCAAGGACACCACGTGGGGCCACCATGTGAAAATATGTTATTGCTCAGTTGTCAGGCTGTCAAAAGCTGCAACCACTCACTGCTCTAGTGAGCCATGAATTACTTGCTTTGCTCCTGATCAAGCTCTTGTGGCAAATATAGAAATACTGAGACAGAAATGCCGCTATCTAGAGAATCAGAGAGAGGGGATGCCAAGCTGCTGAAACACAGGCTTTTTTTGGTGTTCAGGGGTAAGTGCTACCGGCAGAAGACAGCAGTTTCTCAAGGACCCGGGTGTCTGCTCTGCCACTTTTGCCTCATGCTTCCATGACAAAAAGTTTGCATAGTCTTCCTGTGCCGTCAGGATTCCCCATCAGATTCAGCCTTGCCCTGGTGTCTCAGGCTATAACGAGACACAAGGGGGTGCGGGATTTGCCTTTCCATGAGGGTCCTGCAATGCACTGATGTCACAGAAGTTACAGAAGCAGAGTTAAAACCAAATTCAGATTCATTACCTTTTGGCTGTTTTGGGAAATTAACTGTAATAGCGAAGTTGTTCCTCTTTAGGAATGGGTTACAGGGTACGTGTATTTATGGGGCTTTGCTCCCCAAGGCGCGTCAGGCAACTCCCATTTAGCTACTGGTGCTGATGTGAGAATGCTGAGAGTTGGAGAGACAAATTAATAAGAGGTTTACCACTCAGACTTTCAGTGAACATAGAGCATTCCTGTTTAAAAATGATAGAATAATGGTATTTACAAAGCACCTGCCACTCAGCACTCAGAAAGACAGGGTAACCTTCCTTGCAAGTGTGAAGAGCCAGGCTTGTACATCAGATGGCCATTTCTCTTTTTCTTCAAAAGGAACCTCAGAGGCTGCTTGCAAAAGAACATCAGGACTCACAAGGAAAGGCACCCAGGCCTTGACATCAGACCTGCTGCCCTGCCCACCCCTGTCTTTCCAGGAGTTGCCCAAAACCTTCCTTGTTAAGCTGCTGAAGGGCTGTCTGCAACATACAGGGTCTGTGGTGTCCCCATGGTGTGTGGCCTCCTCCAACCAAAGTGGGGCAGGAGCTCAGCTGATCCCGCCTGCCTGCACATGACCCTAACGCTGCAACTAATGGAGCTGGAACTTAAATAAGAGGACTTATTACAGGATGCTGTAACCAGCTGGCTCTTTAAGGTTATAGTGACATATCTGTCTGTCTCTATCTTCCTATCTCTATCTGACCATCTACCTATCTAGAGATAAATACAAACAATATAATATATGCGCACCAGTAAGAGATAATCACATTGTTACAATAATTCACAACATTTGGTACCAAATTTCACTGTTGCTTTGCACAGCCGGACATCCTCCAGCTCATTCAAGATATTTTGATGGAAATATTTGGTGGAAAGAGAAGTACACAATCAGCATCTTTCTGCAGTTGCCCTCACACAGAGGCATGATAGAAGCCAAAGACACGAGGGTTCGGCAGTGTGGCAAACCAATCTCCTTCAGGTTTCAGTTCCATTTCTGTTCTGCTAAAGGGTAGGAGCCCCAGCTGAGTAGCTTTCTACTGAGTGACATCTGGGATGGAAATTGAATAGATGGAACATTTGCCTGCATGTACCAAGGAGGGAAAAGTGGAAGGGAAGGGGAAACAGTTGATACATAGCACTAGCTGCAGCGCAGTAAATATTAGCATTAGTTTTGCTCATCACAACTGCAAATTCATTATAGCTTTCCACATACCAAATCCATAAGTCTGTATGTGCTGAGCGAGTAGATTGCCATAGCAAGCAGCAAATAATGAATGATGTATCACCCCTCTTATAATGGATTGGTTATTTCGACCATACTTGCCTTGATGCGATGAAATAAATGACAGCAATTTTGCTAATACATGGGTTTTCTGTTCTCCCCCTCCTTTCAAATAGGGCAGAAAGGTGTCCTTTAACATTTAAGGCCATGCAAGAACACTACATGTACGACGGTAAATGACTATAATGTAGTATGCCATAAACTGTAAGTACTATCTGGTTTGAAAAGAAGCTGATGTGTGGTATATTTTACACACAATAGAGGTAATAAATCTGGAGTTTGCTGTAGGATTTAGATCCAAGTGGAAATAAATCCATTGCAAATATTTTTGAGGTATTGTATAGCTACATTAAGAAAGGACTCTGCCACTGAGCTGAAAGTTATTCTGGTTCAGCTGGTGATATTACAGCTTTGCCACTTAAATACTGACCTATCAATCAGTTTTCTATTTCAGACTGATGACGGGAAATGTATGACATGAGCAGTGTATGGCATGAGCGATGTTGCTATATTCTCCATTAAAATACAACATCTGATTCAATAGCAAAGCATTGCTGGTTAATGTCTTCCTTTCGATAAAGAAAAAATTCGATGGGGCGAGTGCATCACAGTCCTCTTCCCAGTGCTCTGCTTTCCTTGTTCACAAGGCCAAGCTGTGACCAAGAAATCAGAAAAAGCAGCCAGGAGCAATTTTCCAGGAGCCTAAGCCCGGTACCAGCACGTGGCAACTGAGAGCCCTCGTACCAGGGAGCTCAGAGCAACACCACTATATTCAGCCTGCGCAAACCCAGGAGAAGCAGGTGGTGGCTGGAGACTCCTGCAGGGCAGTCCCTCCATGCCTGCACGAAATACAAGAGGAAAAGGACCTTGGTGACAGTTCCATGTGGTTATCTTGGGGAAGGAACTTGCCAGGCAGGAGGAAAGCAGAGGTCATTTCAACGCTAGGAATACTGGAAAATACTCAGGGTAACATGAGTGACCCCATGTTAAAAAAGATTCAGGTTTGATCAAGGCAAGGTGCAAAGATTCAGGATCTGGTCCCAAGGCCACTGCCGTCAGTGGAAGGATTTCCACCAGTCTAAAGTGGCTTTAGATAAAACCCTGGGTCTCATTTGGTACAACCACCTGGGCCCTTCTCTGTCCCCACAGAGGCGCCGCTCTAATCTTTGGCAAGAGGACGAAATTGTGCTGAGAACTCAAATAACTCCCACAGTGTGAGGACTGTGGTTCCTTTCAGTAGGGCTGGATGCTAAGCCAGCTGTTAAACACTGCCTGCAGCCAGCTGCAGTTTCTCCAGCTGCTGCAGCTATCATCTTCCCTCTGAGGGCAGACACTGCCTCTTGGTGATATGGCAGTTCCCCTTTCTTTTTGCTGGCTTGGACACAGAGGTCCCTGCCACCCCAAGCCTTCTTGATCCTCATCAGGTTATTCTTTTTCTAGCACTGGCGTTGCTTATTGGGGTCCTCAGTCCTCACAGTTTTACCAGACCCAGCAGACTGGATCCCTCCGTGGCGGTTGTGCCTCCTGATGTTTGCCATCACTTGCATTACTGGTTTTTGCCGCAGATTTTACTTTCCCGATGAGTGCTGACTAGTGTCTTTCCCTTCTGCCACTTCGCTTAGGTCACATTTTTACCCTCAGAGGAAAGCGTGGCAGCATCATGAACGGGAATGGAAAGTTATGTCATATGGAGAGACTAGGAGGCAACGCGATCATCATGTTCACCAACTCACTGCCCTTTGGGATGCTTGACTCTCATCCAGCAAAGTGACATTGATACAGTGCTCTGGGCACACGCCGCAAGTCATCAGATCCTACTGAAATGTCAAACAGCACCCTGGATTCTGTGAGGTTCTCAGGGGCTGATCAGCAAAGTGCTGCACATTTCTGTGCCTGGCCAGATCCAGGTGTCCTCAGCAACACGTGCAGCACACCACGCAGGGGCAGCAGAGCTGCTCACCCACCCTCTTATAAGGCCACTGAAATCATTGCATAATCCCTTAGGGGCAAGCAGACCAAGGAATACCCTTCACGATGTTCTGCAGCGGACATCAGGTGCGATAAGCCAAAATATTAAATGGACATCTGGCCTCCTCTTGCTAATAGAGAGCCTTTTCTTGTGGGATTTCTTTAAGACCTTCTACTGAAATGCAAGTATTTCAAGAGGCCTTGTGTGCTTTCACTTGGGTAAATCAAGGATTGAATTTGCAGCCATATAGACCACTGGAGCCTACATAGTCCTGGCTCCCAGGAGGGGCCCGTACACTGACGGCATTCTAGCACCCATCCGGTAGCCACTGAAACGTGACCCACCTGTGGTGGGCAGAGGCACAGACTGAACCTCCTCTTCCAGCACTGGGCTGCTGGTTATACCCCTTTCCTGGTGCTGTCATACACAAGCCAGGCAAGAGCCCCATCCCAGTCATAGTGGAGCAAATCCAGAGTGGGGTCTTTGCCTTCAGTTACTTTCTCAGCCTTCACAGCACTAAAGCCATGACCATGGTCTTGCCCTTTTAGCAAATGAAGGTTCATTTCCTACCCAGTATATTTTTTGTCTTCCCCCTAATCCATCGACGACGTTACAAAGCTGAATTTCCATGGCAACAGACTGTGAGGTCAGAGAGAAAGTATTAAGGCAAGATCAACCACCTGAAGTTGAATTGAGAAAGGCAAAGAACAAAATTACTTAAAGAAAATTAACAGTCGTAGCAGAGGGAATAACCATAACAAAAAAAGACAGGTCAGATAATCTTCCGGTGTGAAGATTCCTTTTCGTTTCTGATAAATCCAGTGCCAGTAAAAACCATTCTTTCATCCATGCAGACCCCTAGTTTGTTTCATTGCTTCCCTTGAAGTCAACAGCAACTCCAATGGGAGCAAAATACGGTCGTCCCGGGAACTGCAGGGAATTCCCAGTCACCAGGAAATTTCTCAGTATCTGCCTCCTCGTGCTTAATGAGAACCCACTGCACGTTGTCTCAAGCCTCCGGCGGAAGAACATTGCCACCTCCACAAATGGTGGGACACGGAGATTTTCAGCATTTGTTTCTAAACAGAGAACAAGCCAACACATTTTAGTCACCGTCTCAAAGGTGTAATGACCACAGCCTGAAGCCATGTTTAATTAGCAATCAATTGCTTGCTCCCTAATGTAAGCCCTAAGCCAGGCTCCTACCCCGCAACCAGACGCTCCTGGGGGCCGAGCTGCATCCACATCATGTGGATGCCCCCAGCATCCACATCATGTGCCCCATGCAGGCAGCGGGGTTAGTGGGGTGAGCCCTACGTGGCCCAAAGGTGGACAGCATGACTGCAGCAAGGTCAAGGGAGGGGGACATGAGGTGGGAATACAGATTTCCCCCAGCAACGCTGCCCTCTCTTTGGAGTTGGACAAGTTTTTTCACAGGAGGCTGTGTTTCGCAGGAAGGCTGGCAGTTTTCTCCTACTTTTAATAGGGTCTCCTGCTGTGCCCGAGACACAGTCACTGAGGCAGGGCCTGTGCGATGCGCCCACAGTCACACTGCAGCTGTCACACAACGCTGGTGCTGATGGGCTGGAGCCCTGTCACAGTCCCAGTGCTTTGCCTTCCTTTTAAGCGACACCGTATATTGCATGTCCACATTTGTTACCACCTTCCTTTTCCAGGTGATGATCTAGGACTTACAGTTCTTCAGAGAAATCCCATTGAGGATGTTTTGGGGGCCCCTCTTCAAATGAAAGCCACCAATTCATTAAGCTACAGGCTCGCTGCCTACACCCAGGGAGTAAAGCGCGCATTTCCCACCCCCCACTCCGCAATGCTCCCTCCCTTCCTTCCCGTGCGATCGGCACGGGCTGCACATCAGACGAGACAAGAAGCTTTGCAGTCTCTGGGTTCCTCACAGGGGATTTTTCTCCCTTATTCAGGAAAAATAGAGGAGGCAGGTGATATCAGACCCTGAAAACATTTTGGTGATGTTTAGAGGGGAGGCAGACAGATATGAAAACTCCTTTGTCTATCTGGGATTTATAATGTGCACGGGCCTTTGTCACTTAAATTACTGCTTTTTCTGCTGCTTGATCTGAAAGAATATTTGAGTCAATCTGAATATCAAAGAAATGGAGAAAGGCGGTGGGGCAAGGAGCAGGGCAGAGACTGACAGTAAAATAAGAAAGCCAGGGAAGCAGTACAGAGGTGGTACCCCAGATAGACCCGACTAGAAGATGAATACATGAGGTGATGTGCCTAGGCAGCAAACAAAACTACTTAACTTAAATATGCTTACTTTTTCCAACTATTTTCTCAACTAGGCATTTTACGGTCGATCCACAGACGACGTATACTGTCTTTGAAAAAAAGGTTTTCTCATGTGGCATGACAGCAGAATTATGATACAGCTTTGCACCCAAGTCTTATGGAACGATCCCTGCCATAATACAGTTCCTCTCAACAACGTCTCCAAGCCAAATCCAGAGTTTGAACTGGCTCCCAGGGATGTGCATTTAGCCCACCTGGCCATACAAAATCATAAACAAACCTACGAGATGAGATGACGCTCTGTAACCCTGAAAACTCAAGTGGAATGTACGTGGGCACGGTGGGATAGAGCAGAGCTCCTGAAGTGCTTCAGCCTCTTTGTGATACATGGCTGTTGGTGGCTTTTGGAGGCAGAACACATTCAGGTCCATAAAAGAGAGAGAGGATGCCCACAGCCCCTCTGCATAAGGACCACATGGAAAAGGTAATCATGCCTGAAAGACTAGAACACAATTGCTTTTATTATTATTATTATCTTTTCCCAGCAAAATGCTTCTTGTCCATAATTCCAGGAAGAGTCTTGGAAGAAGAGAGAGCATGCCAGCTCCACCGCATGTTCTCCATCAATCTGACACTCCACAAATCTGTCCCTGGGCCATGAAACCAATTTACACATGTAAATAAGGACCATAGCCTGGGCTTAACGTCCAGGGATTCATCAGCAATGGATGACAGTGTTCTCACCAAGAGAATAGTTGTTTGGGAGTTGCAGTACCAATGGTTTAAAGGGAGCAGGAGATGCTTGCAGCTATAAAATTTAATGCAGACATATTGCATGTGTGTGTATAAATATATATGTACACGTATACGTATATACACACACAAACCTATAATTATTTTCACACTCACAGGTTCTTATACTGGCCCTAAATTGTAATTAGCATTATTAATTAAATTATTAATTAAAATTTTTTTGCTGTCTTGAATTTAAAGATAACACAAATGGTGGCTTGCATGACTGGAGTACAAAATCAGCAATCTTTGTTTTACTCTGATCTAAGATCTCTCTCCGTTTCCCCCATACACTGGTTTGAGGGTTAGCTTTGCTGTGATTTCCTTCCCTCCCTTATTGCTATTGAAATATTCTTACTTCAGATTCTTCTTTCATTGCTCCTACCGGTTTCACACATTTTCTTCACATGGTCATGGGTGCTTAGTGTTTTTATGCTTTGCACTTTTTCATCCATCTATAAATTTGCTCTCATACAAGTCAGTCAAAATTACATTTTGATTAAAAAAGGGCATAGCTGTGTCATTTTCTCTATGCAGCCTTCAGACCAGTTTTGCAATGAGCCAGTTAACAAAATCTTGACTTGTTTATCTGCAGTTTTTAGGTTGGATTATAGCTGCATTTGGGGGGCCATTTTCTGCCTCTCTGTTTTGTTGAGAATCTACTCCAAACTTGGCAGCTCCTGAAAAGCTGCACATTCTTCTCACAACTTGTCATCTTCCATCTTTACTTAGGCAGTGCAGTTGGCTACCTTTTCAGACTTAAAATTAACAGGTTATTATGGTTTCTGAGGACCCTTCAGACTTTGACTCCTACCTATTGGAGAAATTTTGATTTCTGTTTACGTACTTGCTCATAATTTGGGTTCTGTTTCCAATCTGTCACTTGCTAAACCATCTGTGCCATCTGGAATGTGCCAGGCCTCAATTTGGTGGAATTCTCTTAGTTATGAAATTCATGAGATTCAGCCTGTAGATGCTTTCATTGCTTCTCTGACATATTTACTTAATTTGGCAGCTTTGAGGTTTGCATTTTTGTCAGTTTCTAGGACCGCTTCCCGCTTCTTGTTCTTGTTCTTAGGCTATACTTAGTGAAGGTATACGGGACACAGATACATACGAAACACAAGAAACCTTCCGGTTTCAACAGCTTTGTGATAAAAGTGCAAGATTTGGGTACCCAAGATCCTTATAAGCCATTTTTCCTCTACTACGCTATAAACCCACGGGCACATGAGAGTGCAGATGTAAGGTAAATTAAATCCACAGCTGTGCAGAAGGTCACCATCAGGTTTATATTCCAGATTAAGTGGTGCTGGACAGTGTCCAGAAAGAACTGCAATCGCCAAGACTCTGGCTCAAATATTCCAATAATGTGAAACCATAGCTTAGCCATCAGTAGACAGACTGAGAATTTTTACCTCCTGAGAAACAAAACCATACCGAAGATGTCCTGAGGATTTGATTCTCGTGTTTTCCTGTCCAACAAGGTGAGGCAAATAGGTTCACAAAGACTGACCAAACTGGCAAAACTTTTAAAGGATTATCTGAATGACCCCTGGACCAGCTATGGGTTAAACAGAAGCAAACAGGGTCTATGTGCTTCAGATTTGGCACTATAAAGGTTCCTCACATCTCAATGCCCAGGATGAAATGCCTTAAAGGAAAATTTTCCTATTTTATCTGCCGACTCACCCCTTTTCTGAACCAAATCTAGCTCTTAGGAACTAATATTCTGATGAACAGTGATGGAAAAAAATTGGTCCAAAGTATACAGTTCTAACGAAATAGCCAACATTAGAAAAATATTAGATTTTATGTGAAAGAAAAATGAAATTTTCCACAAGTTTTCTCCCACCTCTATTCAAACTGTGAATTCCTAGACAGAGATCATCAAACGTGAACACGTAAAGATAAGTATGTTAATATATATTCTAGCACTTCACGAAAGTTGAGCTGATTTCCAGGGGTGCAATCCATCCCTAGCAGAAGTAATTTAGAGAAAATGAGAAAATCCAGGTAATGAAAAACTCCTGAAGCCAGATGGTACCTAAGTCCGTCCTACTGTGCTTACCTGTTTTTCTCTCACTCCCCTATGGCTGCCATGGCTCAATCATTTTATATTAGAGCATTAAACACTTCATATTAGGACATTAAACAAAAGTTCTCATGTTCAGTGTTTAGTCTGTTAGATTGTCATCAGAAAATGTTCAAAGTGAGCAGGGAGAAATCCTACCAAACAAAAAAGGGCTACGCTCTACACTGAGAACAAGAGAAGACACTACTCATAACAACCTCCATCAAACAATTTCCTTAAAGTCATCAACATTGATACGTTTTGCGTGGCAATCACAGCTCTTTGGAAAAAACCACTATAGCAGGACCACAGCAAATAGAGCAGGGGAAAACAAACAGGCTTTGCTATTTTTTTTTCTTCTTCAGTCGTGGAGCTGTATTTGCATTGTTAATCCAATTGCAGCGCCCAACTGGCCACTTGAAGCTCCCTCTGAAATCTGACACCAGTTTGGGGAGGTGCACTGTATTTCTATGTCCTAACCTCACTGCCCTCTTCATATACGTCGTTACTGTGATTACAGTTGTGTTTAGTAAAAATAAAACACACAAAGAAGCCATATAAGCCCGTAAGGTGCTCTCTAAATTTATATTTGTTCATGTTGTTAGCGTAAAAGACTCCTTAGGAAGACCCGAAGTGCTGTGGTCTGGATTGATGCTAATGGGCAGCATCCCAGCAGGAAGATGATGTGCGCTTCATCACAGTGCTGGAAGGAGTTTGTCTGCCAGCCAGAATCTCTCTCCTACTGTTTATAAAGCAGCTTCGCACTGAACTACCCCCCTTTTTACAGTTCATTACCGCACAGTCTTTCAAAGGGCTTGGCTGCTGTTCAATTTTATGGTTTCAGAGTTGCAGAAAAGCACCTTTCAGGGTATCTAACCTTCCCTCCAATCGCACAGCTACTCACTGCGCTAGGTAATATTTCTCTAGGTCTCTTGTTCAGAAATGTCCTGTTTCTTGCTCCTTTAATAATCCCAAGTGAACAGAAAATCCATCGATCCTGTGTAATTAGAACTGGGGCTGCATATTATTCCTGCAAAGTTGTATGGGTCAGGATTTTAAACACAACATGGTTTTCAGTGGATTCAGCACTTAGCCTCTGAATAATGCAACCTATGAATTGAAAACTCCTTTCAAAGATGAAGTTTATTCTTTATTGTCCTGGATTAGTGTTGCTATAATTTAAAAACAAAGCTGGTATTTCTCCTATTCGTAGTACACTAGGCTTGTGGTGAAAGGTATCACACTGCATGTGTCATAACTTTTTAATTCTCCTAACAACTTCTATGATTCCCTTCAAATAATGGATCTCCCCTGTGTACTCATATTTTCACTTTTGACTGTAGGCAATTAATTTTTATTACCATAAAAAAGCCCTCTGAAACTCCTTTATGATGAGTTTATTTATCTAGTCATTAGCCTGTGATGAAAGTGACGCCTCTAACAGCTCAGTCAAAACCCTTCTACTGGCAACATATATAGATCTGCTGTGAGTGGTTAATCTTTTGTTAGATTACAGTTACTGCAAAAGCTGGCATTCAATTGTTTAATAAGTTTTCTTAATTTTGATCTTCTACAAGAAATAGCTAGAGGTAGATGCTAAAAAAGACCTTGAGGCTATACTGCAGTTGCGTGGTTTCCTAGGCATGAACTGATAATGACTTACAAGCTTTTTAGAAATAAAGAAAATCTTTTATTTCCTTTCCACCCAATGCCATCAACATTTTAATAAAAAATATAGGCATTACTGAAAGAAATTAACTATTTCTTGAATGAATTGCAAAAATCAGGTTATACCGAGGTGTATGCCCATGGCTTTCACAAGCTCGTACTGGCTACCAGCACTTTCTGCCACATCTCTGACAGGAAGGAATTTATTTAAATTCACAAGATGGTTTTGAAAGAAAAGAAAAGGCACATCCTTTTGAGGTAGCACTCTGCTGCAGATAAAGACTATTCCGACCTCTGGGAGTGCTGATGAGAACCATTTATAACATGTTATTTGTGGGTGGACTCGATCCCGAGATTTGAGTTCTCAGCACCAGGTGGGACTGAGAGTGGTTGAAACAAAAATCTTTGCTGGGGCCTGCCAGGAGGGTAAATTTAGGAATATATATTTTTTGACCTTGGTAGTTGCTGCAATAATGAAATATTTTTGCTTATTCATTGAATACAAATTTTAGTTAACACTTTTGTGTACTGCAGGAGGAATTCGAAATGATACTAGCCTTGTAACTGTGGAAAACTAAAGAAAAACAAGGAAAACTAATTTTATATAATGGAATACACTAAGGAGTAAAAAAATGCTGATTCCTGAGGAATTCGTAAATTTTCTTTTCAAGCCTCTTTCTAATGCATTGACAAATGCATAAATTGTTCCAATGCTCTTTAGGTTATAAAAAGCAAATTGGTAGGGTAAGAACTGTTTTTCCTTGACAAGTTGGGCACCCTACCTAGTTACAGAAACGAAGACAGTCTGCTTCCTTCTCACCATGCCATCATGATCAAAGGAACAGGATGCGAAAATTTTCCTCGCTGGAACGTTCTGCTATTCAAAGCCCTTTGTAGGCACCTCACAGCAAAACACAAGTGTCTGGTACAAGATGAAAAGGGAGTGCATGCATTTATTTATTCAGGATGGCATTCTGTGGCCCCAACATAAATCTATTCATGCATGTATGTATGCAGGTTTGTCTCTATATAAGAGTCACTAAGGAGGAGAGTGCTGTCTGTGTGGCTCTCTTCCCCTGGGCAAAATTTCAGCCTTGAAGAGGACTCGCAGGCTGCTGCTGGCTCCTGGCAGGACTCTGCCATCCCTTCCTCTGTTACCAGGCAACATTATCAGTGATGCTGCACATGTGTGCTGGACATTAATTACCACTTTATGCTCGCTAGTTATGTTTTGACTTACGCATTTTCCTTTAGGTACACGAGGCGTTCTCGAGCAAATGAGAGTTTTGTTGAAAGAACGTCCAGACCCACAAGCTAACCAGCCCAGTGGGTAAAATGTGCCCCGGTGCAGGGCAGGCAGAAGATGCGTGCACTCCCGCTCAGCTCTAGCCATGCTGAATGGTTCCTCAGCCCCTGGTTGGCTGGGAAGGGCTGGCTGCCACTGCCTGCAACTCGCGCCTTCCCAGCATAGCGCCCAGCTCTCCCCGCTTCCACTCACTATGGCAGGTGTTTGTTATGTTGAAGAATTAAACCCTTAATCTCCCAAATAAGAATTGCATTGGGATCAGTGGAAATCTTACCTAAGATGAGGGTTTCAATGTGTGAACATTGTTAACATCCAGACAGTTAAGGTGTGACTTTTTGTCTCGTTTTGTAGAAACAGATCTCAAGAATCAGACGTGAAATAGCAGGCAGTAGTTATAAAGTAATTCAGTGCATGTCATGGTTAGTGCATGGTGATCTGTCCCTTCTCCGTGCAGGAAGGACAGGCATTTGAGGAACAGCTATATCTTGTTCCTTCACTCTGATATATTAAAAGGCTGTTATTCAAACCAGCCATGGAATCAGGAGATGCTTGGGTTAAGTGCGCGGTGACCCCGCTACAAAAGACAGAGCCAGAGCACTGGCCGTACTCTCATTCTACCCAGAGACCTCATTTCTCAGCTTCTGTTTCGAGGTCTGCTTTCTACCAGCTTTGATTACGCTCTGCTGTTTAAGGGAATGCAAAAAGCCACACACATTATAGCCATTAATGAAAATCAGATTGATGTGGGTGGGCAGTGCTGAGCCTGGCACATGGAGGCAGTGGCACTGAGCATGCAGCACTGCCACCACCTTGCCTCCTCCACTGGCCTGCACAAGAGTACGCGCTGAACAGGAATTCTGTATTAAAAGAGGCTACAGTCTGTGAAGCTAAACATAGGGAATAAAAGGAAGTCAGCTCACCAGGCACATCCACTGATCCCTCTTCTGCCTATGGATGCCTACATTTCCAAGCATCAATGTCAGAAATGTCAGAGCATTCTGATTTGGGAAGGCTGCTACTCCCTACCCTCTAAAACCTTACTCCCCAGCCTGCACAGCGTTTTAGATTGAAGTAAACACCAAATCATTAGTTCCATTTAAAAAGCAGTCTATGTTCTACTGTAGAAGACTGTCTCACCATCATAAGCAGCAGCTCTTTTTTGCTTCAGAAACACTCTTCCATCATTCCTCTGTGCTAGTGTACTCTCTGCGTCCATGGGCAGCCTGCGCTCGCTCTACACACATATAATAGATGTCAAAATGTTCCAGAAGACACAAGACATGATTTCAGAAAGGGAGAACTATCTGTCTGTCATTACTCTGCCTCTGGTTTCACTGCAATGGCATTATACTCCGTCTCTTTCAAGAACCTCCAAGAAAGAATCCGGGGTGTATGGCTCTTCTAATCCTTATAAATCTGGAATTGACCCAATTACCAAGAAGAGACATCATTTTAAAGGAATGACTGTGCAACCACCTTCTCAACATCACTGTCATTACACTGACAATTTAATTAAAACTGCTGTGCATTTCGTTCTAATTAGTTTGTATCAATAAGGAAGATACAGATTTTTTAAAATTCTCATACCATGCTCATCAGAATCCCTGCTTAGGGATTACCCTGATGAGCAGATGTTATCAGACTTGAAGATATGTAAATATCTCAAAAAAAAGTCCTCATCTTCATATGGGATCTTCATGCCAGCAAATAAATTGAATTGACCAGAAATAATAATTTTTACTGCAAAAACCATGACCCCGAGTGTATGGATGACATGTTCATTACACAATACTCCACATATTTTGTCCTCTGCTTTGCTGTCTTACATAGAAAATGAAGAGGGAAGTGAGAGAATCAGAAGGTAAATGTACTGTACTATTTTTTGTCAGCAGAAGTCTACTCGAACTCCGGTCTCACATGCTTGGGTGCAAATCTGAAGCAGCTGCCTGTGGACACGGGGGAGCCAGCTGCTTACCCATAGAAAGCTGATGCTGCTCTCCTTCCCCGACTGAAAACTCTGGACTGTTTCAGCGATTCCTGTTGTGTTTTGTGAGTTTCTTCAAAAACAGAAGCAACCTCACTGAAAAGCTCTTCACTTTTTAATAAAAAATATGTTTCTAGCTTGTGTAAGCCTTTAATGCTTCAATATTGAAAGGCAACCAAATGAACCCCAAATGCATTTTCTAATCTCTTATTACTTAAGCAAATGTCAGGATTTCTTGGAGCCTAATGATTTTCAAGCACTCAGGACTGCAATGACTCCAGCTGAGGATCTGATATCCACTCATTTCATTTACTAAATTACTCTATAACGACTGTTTGCCTTTTCACATGTCTGATCCTTGACATCTGGTTTTACAAAAGCAGAGCCCAAGCCCGTTCCGGTGGGAAAGCTGTGGTACTTATTTTAGCCAGACTCTCTGCCAGTACTTTTGCAATCTGGACACAGTGCACTAACAATATCCAACCTTCACAAAGCAGAGCTTAAGACAACTCTAAGACATGCTTGGCCTGGGGATGCAAAAGATATTGACATAGAAAAGGAAAGGCCAAGCAGTGTAGAGAAAAGCTATCTCTGAAGTCAAGGAGGTTGAAGCAGACTGGAAGGGGCAAAGGTTTCCTTTGACCTCCTGTTCTTTTCTGACACACTGATCTCTCTGGAAAGATGAAATTCAAATACAACTTTTCTCTGTTTTCCTGACATGCAACTGATTTACGGTCCTCAACACACAGAGGGAAGCAGGAAAGCAAGGTAGATGAGTAGTTTGCATGCAATCAGTGGAAAGAAAGAGGCAGTGCTTTCAGTGTCAGCAAGTTCTATCTGCTGAAGCAAACCCCACCTTTGATGAAGAACTGCCATGACGTACATCTAGAAAAGAAAACACACATCTTAAGAGCTGGGTGTTGTGCAAAAAAACCAGTGCTCCTTGGAAGAGCAAGGCACATGGGAACAAAGGTCAACTGGAAGGTCAAGCTGTCTTGTAGACTGGGAAGAACATGGCCTGCAGCATAGTTTGCTATTGCTCTCAAAATCAGTAGTCTGAGCTCTAACGTTCATTCCTATGTATGCAAAGCATGGCTGGGGCGTCCTGGCCACAGCCATGAGCTGGTGGATGCTGCTGCCTTAGAGCTACAGGATGGCTAGAGCTGCCTCTAGTGGTAAAGGTAAAGTGAAGATAAGGTGGTTCTGGCATTCCTTCCCTGCAGGATGGTGGCATCCAAAAAGCCCAGCTGCAGGCTAGACTCATGCCTGTAGGCTGCCAAATAAGAGTTTGCTGAAGAGGAAGCATCATGGAAGAGGGAAGGTTTGCCACAAAAGTGATCATTTGGGAGATTGGTTCTATGCTCTGCTTTGTTTCCATATAGAATTCTCATCAAAATGCGTATTTTGCTGCTGCTGCCGCTGTACTTCAGACTTTATTTTCTTTTGGGGAGACGGGAAGTGTTTTCCCAATGTGCTGTTTACATTCTCCTCAGCTTCTGTTCCAGCTGCAAGGCAACACGCTGCAGGTTGCCAATAAACACAACTGGAAGCTGATGAGACAAGAGCATCTTTGAAGATTCAAACACAGTATCCTCCTTGGGATGCCATGCCATGCCAGATTAAAAACTCTTTGTATATCCAGATGCTGGCTATCTCACAGATACTCCATGCAACACAAACGCTAGATCAGTATGCTCACATCCTGATGCAGGAACCTCAAGGCTGCTTAGCTTTCACAGCCATATGAAGAACACAGTCAGGATCATTTGATTTATATACCTTCTCAAAGCACTGTTCCCAGGGGGAGCTTCCAACATAATTCAGGTTTTTGGTTAAGTGCTCTCTGGTTTGTTTGACTGCACATATCAACTGTAAGGTCACTCGTTCGTCTCACACATATCCATCTCAGATCTTCCCCTTTCCAGTTCTTCCTCTGTTCTCCAAGTAATCAAGCAGAACTCCATGCAAACTGGTGGCATCAAATGCAAGTTGGATTTGATCTCAACTGTGCTGCGTAACAGCACTAAACTGCTGCAGACCGGTGACTGCGTTTATTATATTCATTCATGCTTAGGAAAGTAAGTAAATAAAAAAGTAGAGAAATAAATAAACAAACATCTTCCCCCAGAATATACCTCAGCACCCCAAAACAATTACGCATTAATCACAAACTGGTTATGCATGGAGGATAACTAAATGTTTACTGGAAAGACAATTACTGCTCTTTAGCCTTGTGCTGTTAGTGCCACAGAGAAGTTTGGATGCGGTGAAGACTCTGCCAAAAGACTCTGGTCACCGATAAATATACATGGTATTGAAAGCCTGTGCAAAGCCATAATGGTCACGAGATGGGACCTGCCATGAAGACACTGGGATTGGACCTGCTTTATAAAAATGGGATGATCTTAACATGAAGTTACGTTGTGATGATTGCAGTCAGTGGCGTAAAGCCAACAAGCCTTCACCAGGACACGTCTGCTTCGGGGGCAGGGCTTGCAAACATTTTAGTCTGCAAAGAGACAGTCAGCTGGCTGGGGCAGCTGGAGTGCCCAGAACAGCCTGCAGAAGACATCCACAGTGACAGCACCTGTGCTGGACTTAATCCTGAAGTCACTGATCAGAGCAACTGCTGGTCAGAAGTTAGTAAATATTTCCTGAAAGAAAGAATTTGAATTGGTTTTGCTGAAAAAGGTTTTGGTTTTTTGCAGTTTTTTTCCCCCTCCATTTAAAACAGAAAAAAGCAATTAGGTCTTGGGGATCTTCAAAGGTCAAAAAGAAATAAATCTATTTTTGACTTTCTGTTAGACAAACATCCCCCAGATTTCCCTCTTTATTTTCAAAAATTGGAATTTGGAATGTCTTTGGTGTTTTCAATTTTATAGAGATTAGTACAGGTTACTAGCTATTAAATCAACATTTTCAATTAAAAATATGTTCAAAATCTCCATTGTTATGAAAGAAAACTTATCTGAAAAATAGACCTTTGCTCCAAAAAGAGTAGATTCTGTCAAGACTCACTGCCATCCCATGTTTGGGGAGAATAAGAAACACCACTGCGGTGTTCAGACTAGGTACAGAGAGACGACGTCGCACAATGTAGAGACATGAGCTCTCAAAGAGCGCAAGGTTAACACTGGAGCCCCATGCAGACATATTTGCTTGACAGAAGAGGTCGGGTCACTTGGCTGTTTCTCTTCTAGGAGGAGGAGGGAACTCAAAACAAGACAGCACAACTGCAGACATTCAGACTAACCTGGGTTGTAGTACAACTGCACCTCTGCGGTGAGGAGTTCTGCTTTTGTTTTATTGCCTCCAAATGCCACGAACATTGCCCAACCTTAAGACGCAAAGTTCTTAGCTTTCTTTCACCCTAAGTAAATCCAGATCCGTCACTGGGATAGCATGTGAGGTGAAACCATAATCATGGTCACCATCGTAAATTAAACTTGGTAATGGCAATGAGTAATTAAATAGATCATCTTTTAATACTTCCTCTAGTGTAAGTGCTGGACATCATCCCTTCTCCCTCTGGTAACGCCCTTGCCTACATTTTTGGCCTTTCCCAGTATCTCTATGGTGTCACTACAGGCTGGTGGGTTTGGGGATAACGTAAGGCACACGATGGATCTATTTCAGCTAAACCAAGACTCTTGGCACTACAGGCTTTTTTCATGTAAAACATCTTTTCTCTTTCCTGCATCAATTCCTCAGGGTTATAGAAGAGTGGTGTTCAGCGTGGTTGGTTAATTTTTATTAATGCGATCTCTCCCTCTTCATTCATTGGTTACATACGGGCGTGAAGTTGATTAGCCAAGGGAAAAGTAAAGTTACACATCATTTGTCTCTTCTTACATTTCCATTGATCAATCCATTCCACATTATCCATTTCCCATTAATTTCTTATTTGCAGCATACCTTATTTTTAGAGTCACAGTTAGCAAATTGATTTGCTGCTCTTAATCAGCAGTTTCCATTTACAGCCTGGAAAGTGGGATTAACACAGCATACTTGCCATTTCATCTCTGTCAGTGATACCTCACACTAAACAATTTTTACGTTTGGTATGTTTTGCCTTCTGGAAGAAGAACAAGCTATATGAAAGCACAGCCTACTTGCTGGGCTCTGGGCCAAGTCTCTAGCATAGACAGAGATTATAGGTCTTTCCAGCAGCACTGACAAGGTGCGTAACAGTCCAAGGAAGCCAAAATACCTCTGTAAAAAGTCACAATGCAGCAGTGAGAACAACACTGCCTTCAACCCCTAATTTTCTATCAAATTTTAAACACTATGAAACTTGATCAGAGACTCTGGTTATCTGATGTTATGGCTCTGAAAAGGTGTCAGGAAGGCACCTCAAAGCACCTCAGAAGTGTGTTTGAATGAATTAGGAGATAATCTGTTAATTCACCAGATTGTTCAGGCATAGCGCACACAAATGATAGAATAAGAAACATTGCTGTTTTTCTATTAATGGTTTCACATAATGCTGCCTTCCCTCCTGAGAGTTGATTAAAATGTAATTTAAATTGCTCCTGTATTAGAGCTTCATTGTCTATTATCTTGAACTGAGCCATAGGCTCCCTATCGAGAGAATGTTTAACAGCAGAACATTAACTGATCGTCTCACTTCTATTTCATTGCAGAAAAGTTCTCCATCTTTCTCAGCTGATCTTGTTCATTATAGAAAGATGGTGAACACAGGTGACAGCATCCAAAAGAGATGAGCCAGTCAGTAACTGATAGGCACTTTTTTTCTTCATTCAGCAAAAATCACCACCAGCTCCTGTTACCATCGTTTCAGTGGATCAAAAATGCAACACAACAGAATATGATCTATTGCTGTTGTTGCAATTCTTTTGCCTAAATTAAATAAGTCTCAGTTGACAAATATTAACTTCAAACAGGAATAAGCCAGATTACAACATATCATTGCAAAAAATACAAAAAAAAAATACAGAACTTTTTGGCACACTACATCCCATTTAATCTATGGAAAATATTTCTAAAAAAATGCATTGTGTTAAAATAATTGATTGGGAAAAGAGAATTATTTGCCATATACTCTGAAGAGGAGGCTCAGGGGAGACCTTATTGCTCTCTACAGCTACCTAAAGGGAGGCTGTAGTCAGGCAGGGGTTGGTCTCTTCTCTCAGGTGACCGGCGACAGAACGAGAGGACACGGTCTCAAGCTTCGCCACGGGAGGTTTAGGCTCAACATTAGGAAGAAGTTCTTCACTGAGAGGGTGATTGGCCATTGGAATGCGCTGCCTGGGGAGGTGGTGGAGTCACCGTCCCTGGAGGTGTTTAAGGAGAGATTGAATGAGGCTCGTAGTGCCATGGTGTAGTTGACGACTAGGAGTAGGTGTAGGTGTTGGGTCATAGGTTGGACTCGATGATCTCAGATGTCTTTTCCAACCTTATGATACTGTGATACTGTGATTTATGTTTAAAGACTTTTTTTTTTCTTTCCCTACTGAAAATAAGAATGATTTGGCAATTAAAACCATTCCTGAAGCAGACTGAGTTAAAGTAACATTTTTACTTTCTTTATTATTTCAGTGCAACCACGCTATCCAGGAGACAAAAATTGTTACATTGAGCGCTCGTATTATACACTAATTCCACATCAAAGTCAATCACAATTCTGCAATCGAAAACAGTAAACAGAACTCCGTAACAGGAATCAATAAGGTCTGATATATGTCTGTTTCTCTTTATTCCTTGATTCTGGTAGAAAGCCAGACATTTTTCTCAGTCTTTCACGCCGAGTCCTAGCATTGTGCATTTCCACAGAAACTTGGCACTGTTAAGTCAACTAAAAGGAGCAATTCCATAATCATTTTCTACCACACAGCACTGATGCTGATCTCCAATTCTAATGTTTCTGATTTTGCTCAGTATTAGAGTGCTCCACAGAACAGCCATGCAAAACCTCATCTTATTTCTACTGCCTTTATATCGTTGGCACTTTTTTCACTTGCACGACAACTAGACAGCGTGAAAAATTTAAATGTTTCTTTCAGAAATGCTATGAAATCTTACCATCCCAGAGAAACGTGAATCTTAAATTGCAAATTTGACCTAGGAACTTGTACTTATTAAGATCCTTGGAGATCAGCACACAGACTTTGAATAAAACTATGCCTATACAGGCTAATAAAGCAAGACTCAGCAAGACGCACAGACCTGGGCTGTGGTTGTCCATATTATCCAAAAGCAAAAGGGTTCCCAGGCATAGGACTAGCGCTGCTGCAGTGGGGCTATCAAACTGCTGCCGAGCACAATGGGGACCCAGCCACCACCTTCTGCAGGCTGAGAGAGTTTTCCAGCCTAGAGATGTCAGTAAACCTTGGCAGCCCACTGCCTTCTGCCAGTTGGCATCAGCTCTCAGGATTGTTCTCAGGCACGCTTAATTTACCAGTGTATATACTACCATAAATTCTTTGAAGTACTCATGAGAGACATGGAATAAGATCAGGACCAGCTGGAACCACTTCCAGAGGTGGAATGTTAGATACTTGTGGAGTGTGAGCAAGGCTAGGGAAAACAGGACCTGACTGAATGATCCAGTTCACTTATATTTACACAACTTGAGAACGTGCAAAATACTATGCTTGTTTATTTATATTGCAAAAAAATAACTGCAAACTGGACACTCTGGTAAGGCACTTAAATACAGTATCAGTGGAAAGTATTTCAGGGTAGCAGTTTTGATGTATACTTGAAACGCATTTCCTGATTAAGATGGGATGCTATATTCCCAACAGCATAGTCAGATGCATACCAGAAACTCCTTTTGGAGAAGTCACAAATGAGCTGTAAGCCATTATGTGTTAAAGAAAGCTTACAGAAGCAAAGATGAGAGAGGTAATCACACAGCCACAAGCACTGAAACAAATCTGTGTAAGGGTAGAGTCGTGTTTATGGTTGACAGTAGAAATTTGTTAAGAAGATTAAGCAGAAATATGCAGTCAGACAAAGATAAATTATCTCATTTGGCATAATATTAAATATAAATTGTGGTTTATAACATAGAATGATGAAAAAAAATCAGAATCACTGCAAGGGAAGTTGAAAGAACTCAGCATTTCAATGAAAGGATTTTTTTTCCCCACTCCTTCAAGACCCATTACGTAGCACTGCTAGTTTAATCTCCGAATTTGAACCTCTGTATTCTACATTCCGAGTAGGATTTTATTCAATTATTTCAAGCATTTACCAAGTTAACCTAACTGCATTTCCTATCAGAGGCAAAGGAATTTGAAGAACTGTATCAAGAGGGATTTTGAACATCTTATGATTTGGTTCTTCTGACCAAGTCTTCTGAAGTAATTGCACCTGACAATGAGGGACTTGAAATCTGATACCACACAAAACCAGAGAAATAAGCAAATTACAGTAAATGTAACATGAGCAATGAATAACTTTTTCTCACTTGATGGTAATTATGATTTTAACATGGGTAGGATGACTTCTGTGTCAGTAGGAGCTGCACCACTTTTTTACTGTTGTAAGACTCTATAGGTAAGTAAGCAGACAAAGGAAAAGTCACTGAGTCAGACATGAAAACTTTCACAGAAACTATTTGGTTTGTGTTCTGCCTGGGAAGGTGTTAGCATGAAAACACTAGTTTCTGACATCTTCACATCTAAACTTCTCAGCAGAATTGGTGCCTCTTCCCGTATGAGATGTGGGATGAAAACCTACCTGAAAGCAGGCAGCATTCATACATAATGTTTATACACTGTTGTATGTACGAATTTCAAACTGCTTTGTATAGTTTTAGGCATGCAGCTCTCACTGAGTTCACATGAGTTGCACATGACTAAACCACCATGAGCTGCTTAAAAACTGTACCCCCTGGGTCTTAAGTGAAAGCTCATTGTTGAAGTGTTGGTTATTATTTTTTCTCCACTGAGATTAATTAACGTCCTTAAGGAGCACAAGGGAAAAGAACAAAGAGGACTTGCTCATCAGATTAATTTTTCCATGTATGTGTGGCTAATTTTCAATTGTAGCTGAGATACACTGAGAAGTCAACATGCACGTGTGCAGGCAAACATCGGATCACGAACCCTGAGGTAACTGATCCAGGTAACAACGCTGGTGAGCTGACAGAGAAATTAGAGTTGAGAAACCATCGAAACATTCATAACAAAGGACACAACCACTTGAACGAGAACCATTAGAAATCAGCGTTAGGCAGCCAGACGCTGAAAACCACTTTGAAAGTGTGAACATGTCTATGCTTCAACAGAAATATATTTGAAGCTCAAAACTATTTCTTGGTATTTGTAGATCTACTTCCTCTGCAGGATGAAGTCCAACAAATAAAGCAAGAGGAAAGAACAAAAATGTCCTTGCTTTACTGCAGCATAAACGGAGGCAGATCCAAATTACGGTACTCCCTTAGTCATAACAACCATGTTGTTTTAGTCCATCTAAGGTTCTGCTTATAGAATTATACTCCAGGACTGTAAATCAGTGCTGGAAAAACACAATTTAAGTAAAACTGCAGGTTAGAAATCAGGATCTAACTAACCCTTTTTCCTCCCATGGGGCTGATTTGCATGAGACTGATTTAAAATGCGGAATAATACATGAACTGCATGAGCAGTTTAAAGGTTTATAAAATATCCTAATGCCTTCTGTACCCAGACAGCTAATTTAGATTTTTGCTATGGATTAACTCACAAGCAGTCCAAACTCATCTTTCCATTAACCCATCTTGATTAGCAAGATCCCGACTGCCATATGAGGAGCAAGCTCCAACTCAAATGTACTCATTTGGATATGGAGACTAAAGTGCCCCGATTACTGTTCTCTTTTGTGCCCGAGAATAATCTTAAATGGCTTCACTAATCCGATGTATAGGTTAGATGGGGAGGAAAATCTTCAGTCACATAAGCTTAAGAACTAACAATCATGAGCTACATTAATTGATGCGGTGCACACTCTCACACAAGCCAAGTCATGGTCCTAGACAGATTTTGAAAGGCTAGATTTCTTCTCTCTGCCTTAGATCATGACATGGGATAGGTAAGCAACAAGAAAGCCCTCCAAGTGCCCAACAGAGGGGAGACAAAACAACAAAATCCTATTGAAGCACAATGCCTGCTTACAGGGACATTCAATTAATCAGTTCCTGCCCACCTGAGGTAAGATTAAATATCCAGTAATTTGTTGAGTAATAATTACAACTCCCAAGCAGGACACAGCAGGAATACTGTTTATCCATGAGAGTGCTACTGTTTATACATGACCATAGGATAACTTATCTTGGGCAGAGAAGAAAATACTCAGGGACAAAAGCTTCAAAGCTTGCTCTGATACCAACCACAAGATCTACAGTAGTGCTGCCTTCACCCAAATAAAAAAAACACCTTGATGTACCAATAAGCTTCAGAGTTCTTTGATACGGGCCTGAATAGGACACAATGTTAAAAGGATTATTATTTGGAGTCAATATTGCCATTTTATGTGATGGTACGTTATGGTATACATGAAGAACACACAGTTGGCAGCTGTTAACAACTGGTGAAGCACAGACTGATATCCAGAAGCACTCCAAGTTGTTGACATGATCAAAACTGACAACAGACACAACAAATAAACAAAACCATGTTGCGGTAGTTTTGCTATGAAGAAATTTGGTTGGTTTTTTTGTTTTTATGAAAGAAGCCAAGGTGAAATTGAGGGGTGAGCAGTACACCTCTCTCCAAGGCAGACCTTCCAGCTTACTGTTAAAAATCACAGTGGGCAGGGAATTGTGCATTATTGCTGCCTGTGTGGCTTACACTGTGTAGGTCAAAAGAGGACCTCCTTCTGGAAGTGATGACAAACAGATATCCTTCACAAAACACTGATACAGTACAGGTCTTGAAGAATCGGGGACAGATTTGGATTCTAGACAGCTGGTCTTCTGTTTAGGTTTTTTTGCATGTCTGTGTTGCTTAACAGTTCCAGCAAGGCATTTGGCTCCTGTGCTTTTCTTCTTGTACATCAAAGTCTGATTCTCAAATACTTGCATATACTCAGGGAAATTCAGGCATATGCCAGAGACACAGGAATCACAGCCATGACCGTAACAGTTGACAGGTGGCAAAGCTCAAGCAAAGCAAAGCACCTAAACATTACAACACCTGTGGGACAGCTGCAGTTTATTTTAAAATACATGACTGCTGGACCAAATGGAAAAATGAATCATATAATGCGGGAACAATTATCGTTGTTGCTTATTTTGAAAGACAATTTCCTTCTATTTATATTGTACTCCAATTTTTTCAGAGCTTCATTTTGTGCTTTTTCTTTCTAAGCGTCACAGTAAGGTGAACAGACGAGTTCGTATTTGCTCAAAGACAATGTTTTAGGCTATTTGAAAATTTAGGCAGAGACAAAGACACTGTAGTCAATTTTTGACTTGTCTCAGTTGCACACTCCCTCGAGTGACTGACTCACTCTAGCTCACATCTAAAAAGGATCTGTGGAGCAGTATAATGGAAGCTAGATCAGCACACATTATCTCGTGTGGGCAAGAACCACTTTTCTCACTGGCTTCCTAAGGGTACTGTAGAGCAGATTGGCTCGGGAAAACCCATGATAGTTGGTTCTTAATGTGTGATGAGCAGCAGATCTCAGCTCAGCTCTCTTGGCTCAGGGCTCTGGCTCCCAGTGGGGAGCTGGGCAGCTTGGTGGCTGCTGGAGGTATTTGGCTCCAAACCAGCACAAGCCAAGAACACCAAGTCACAGTGGGTGACAGTATCTAGCGCAAGATATTCCTCCTGAGCTAATCTCACTTTTGTGAAACAAGAAGGCTCACAGACTCTGGTGACTTGGGAATGGAAGCTGGAAATAGCTGCATGTCCCAGAGGCAAGATCTTGTTAAGATGAGAAAAAGAATCATAGAATCATAAGGTTGGAAGAGACCTCTGAGATCATTGAGTCCAACCATACCCATCTCCCTAGTAAACCATATCCCTAAGAAACTCATCCACTCGTCTTTTAAAGACTTCCAGGGATGGCGACTCCACCACCTCCCGGGGCAGTCTGTTCCAATCCCTGACTACTCTCTCAGTGAAGAAATTAGGGACCTAATGTCCAGTCTAAACCTCCCCTGGCACAACTTGCGGCCATTTCCTCTCGTCCTATCACCTCCTTTCAGGCATTTGTAGACAGTGATGAGGTCTCCCCTCAGTCTCCCCTTCTCTAAGCTAAACAACCCAGACTGTTTGGTGAGAGCAGTGAGCCAGGAAAACTTCCTTGCAGCTTGTAAAATCCACACACAAATGCATCTGTTGGAAATCATATGCCGTCTGCATGGGCTGGCTATGAGATTACAAGTAGGGTCAGCGGGCAAACGGGAGATGCTTCAAAACATCCCGAAACAGAGTAGGAGGTCAATCACCTAAAAGGCTTGTCCGCAGCTGGGTGTCCCATTACATTGAGGTCATATTCTTGAGCTTTTCCCACAGTTTTTAAAAGGTAAGAAGGTTTCTTGGAAATCTAAGCTGAGCCCCTGAAAGGACAATTTTTGTGGGTAAGGGCAAATGCAGCAGGTGCTGAATTTGCCCACTGAAATGTTTGATGAAGTTATATATAAAGAAATTGCCTGCTCAGAAATAGATGTTCTCAGATCTTGTTTGGACAAAATCTCACAACCCTGTCCTTGGTCAGGCACCACATGGCCATTTTGCACTTCCTAGTAAAAATAAAATAAGAAAGAAATGACCTAACAGTGGAGAGTAAAATCCAATCAATTTGCAACTGTTTTAGAGAGGACAATCATTCCACAGGGTGTATCTGCTTAACGTATGAGAAATGAAGAAATGACATGGCATGGGATAGAGTATCTACCAACACCTGACTCCTATTCAGGCAGCACTGTGATATAAATCTGTGCTGTATAAATTGATACCAAGGAGATGGAAATATACATTTAAAAATTATTGCTGTAGAATGGACTTTTTATTGAGAATGAAATAAAATTTAAAAACAGAAAGCCAAAATATGTATTAGACATCCCCAAATAGCCCCTTTTTTCAATCAACCAGTAGCAGGCACTGTCTGCTCTTTCCAGAGCTCTGAAGGATTATGGCCTATAATAGGACAACAAAATAGCAGAATTTTTTCAGCTGATATAGATGACTTTGCAGCAGGCATCAGCAGTAGCATTTACTTTCACCAGAAATGAAAGTGGCTTAATAAACTGTGTTTGTGTCAGTGCTGCATGATGCATGTGTACAGCATCGTCATCCAGAGAACAAGCAGCAGCATGGGAATTGATGACTCAGGCAGCAGAATTATGGTTACGCTGAAGGAGCAGGACTTCAAGCAGAGGTCATACCTCCCCTATTATTTATAAGTTTCAGTTCAATTACCTGATGATTGTTAAAATGTCACTTCTTAGTCTTATGATTAGTTTATACAATTATCAAGTAACATTACAACCTGTCCTGTTCTCCTTTTTAATTATGGAGCCAATGTTCTGCTAAATATGCTGAAGCAGAAGTATAGACACATGAATCGGGAACAGATACAATCAGGTAAAGAGTATTTTGTTGAGCCTCCAAATTGTCAATACCTTGTGTTTTCTGGTAGGAGGAAAATGGAATGACATTAAAAATAATTACAGCCATTAAGGTGTTTATAAGGATAAATTGACTTAAGAGTTACAAAAGACATGCCCAGAAGTGATTGTGAGATATTTCTGCACACTAGTAGTGAGAAGAGGTAAATCTAACATTCCTATTTATTATTTCTGGGAATTCAATAATATCTAGACACCTAGAATAGAAAGATATGTGAAAACAGAAAGACTGTAGAACAAAAACTAAGTTGGTATAGGGTCCTGAGCAGACAAGGAGAGGGACAGGGTGCCAACCACAATTAGTCTGTGTTATTATCGTAGAAAGAGGAATTTAATAAGGCTCAAGGAAGAGCTAAAGTAGCACTATCTAGAAAAAGAGACAGCGCACTGCTAATCTAAATAGCAGAAAATGGAACAATAAACTCTTTTATTTCAGAACAAAAGTCACTCATTAAGTGAAGTTAACCTAACGGTTGTTCCCTAGGGAACTTCTTGTATTCTCTTCTGCATTGCCTAGTATATTGGCCATTCTCAGCAAGACACTATCAGATTAGTAATACCCCGCTTTAGATGCTGGAGGTGCCAAATTGGATGAGCTTGTATGTTGTTACAATGTAAGAACTCTTTTCTTATTTTAAAAAACCCAAACCAAACAGCTAAACACAATCAACTTCTAATCATGCAGTTTTCAAAGTGTCTATTAAAACTAATGAATAGAGACACTGGGGAAAAAGTGCAACCAGGAGAGATGCGCTAAGCTTTAGACAGGGCAGTATATCAAACATGACTTGACTCTTTTCATTCAATACTACATGGCTGTTAATGAGTAACAATCAATAAATGTTCTTCAAATAAAACAGCAGAGTGCTGCACGTAAGATAAGCAAACAACTAGAATTTGCCAAGAGGGGATGCACCTTTCCTGGTTATTACAATAACAATTGCTAATGCTTTGATTTAGGCTCAAGGGACTCCTCTGAACTTTGTTTCCTTGTTCTGTTGCATATATTTAGTTGAAAATCCTGTGCTAGGCATTCCTAGCAAAAGGAGATACAAAATAATTCCGACACCGAATGTTGCAGTGAAAACAAGGATCAGGGTGGATTTTCCATATAAATAAAAAATTCAAATTTCCAATTAGTTGTCTATCCCCAAATTGCAGAGAGGTTACAGAAATTTTAAGCTTTTTAAAGAAATAATGTTCCTGAAAGATGTATCCATGTTGTTAAAACAGCTTAATTCCTAAATCATATGGAAAATCTGAGGTTATGTTTCTCATAATGTTCTTCAGGTTTTTGTGAACTTGATAATTTTAAGCAATTTATATTTTATTAGAATATCACAAGCTTGAAAACTCCCTGACTCAGAAGTAAGTTCTCATTCTCCAGAATTTGTTAATACTTGTATACACGTATTCTTAGATAGACAGATACAATAATTTTGTGTGCCTCTGTACTCAGGGTTGTTTAAGTAAAAGTCTGCAGATAAATCTCCAGCTAAAAGTCAATGACTTTACCAGCTGGCCGCAGCAGGGACACTCTGTAGGTTGTCTGTTATCTCATCTGGTCTCACCAGCTATGTATGGTTTGGTCTAGTGAATTCTAAGATGACAGATGTCTAAAAAATTGTAGGGTTTGGGTACTGCTGACAGCTGTATTTTTTATTTGTTGGGTGGCACACTTCTCTCTTTGTCTATGCAGAGCGTGATTTTTAGATGATTCTAGGGATACTATTTTTTTCAGATGAATCAGAATGCAGGAGCGTAAATATTATTTGCAAGGGTAAGCTAGGGATTTTCTTTCAGTTTCCATCACTGGTAATAATTAACAGTATGTCTTTGTTTGAAGTGCAGGACTTTTTCTTTCCACATCTGCTTGTGCTCCGAGTCCTTTTAGGTGAAGGTACTCTCATGACACACAACTAGGTTTTCAGAGCTGCTGTACTGTTCCAAAGACAAGGAAAACCCTGTTGGAAGTGCACATCAGATATTTGGCAGGTACCAGTTTTTTGAGATGTTCTGGACAGGCAGATCGAGGCATGAAATCTGCTTGCTCTTCCCTGATTGCAGGGTGAAATGTTTATCGTAATATAAAACTTCCAACAACAAAGTAGTCCCAGGGAGTACATAGGAGCACATCAGTCTGTAGACACTTCCATCGCCACAGATTGTACTGAATGTCAGGAACAACATTTAGCGCTCACAAACGAATGAGACTCAGCATCTGTGCCCCCCTCTGTAATGCTATTTAAATTAGATCATTCCGCAACGCCCAGAAACATCCAAGGGATGAAATCAAACTGGCACGTGCCCCAATACCACGGTCTATACCCACCAGATTAGTTTCTGGGCTCTTGGGAGTCAGTACGTGCAGCTGGGCTGCGTACAGCTGGGCTCCAACTGCCCTAGCACAGGGGTATCTTGGGGCAGCAGGCGATACTGCCTTTATTTTATGCTGATAGCACCGCACCAGCATTTTTTACGTAAAGAGATGCACCTGCACTGTTCCACATTACTTTCTGCCTGCATTATTTCACAGGTATGGCCAGTCAAGCAGGTCCTGGCAATATCACAGTGATGGGTCCCAGGGAGCTCCTGCTGCCTTGGGTACCATCCTCTACCTCCCACTGATGGGAGCTGATGCTAACGGCCAAGCAGCGGTGGTGAGTAAAGCAGGAGTCCTCGTCCCAGGCTGCTCCTGTGCTCAGCGTGAGCTCAGTCGGACTCAGGAACTGAAGTCCGTCTGCAGGGCAAGGAAGCAGTGCCAGGGAAGCCGACTGTCCGCACTTGGCCTTTGCGTGTCACAACAGCTCCATTAACAACCCAAACCTGTGCTTTGGCCCTCCCCCTCGCTAATGGTACTGGAGCACCGACCTGCAGAGACAGGGCAGTGCCAAACAGAAGGGCAGCACTTCAAGGGCAACCACGTCTCCTGTCAATGCCTGAGGTTTTTCACTTGCCTCTCCTCAGAGGTAAAATGTCTATCACAGAGCCTGCGCTCTCGATGAGGGCTGTAATTCGGCAGCCTGGCAGGAGCATTAGGCAGGCGTGCCTGCCTGCAGGTGCAAACCTGCAGAAGGAGCTTTATAGTTCATTCCATTGTATGACCATGTAAGAGCAGAAAAAATTTAATCCACAGTGACAGCTGATGCGGGTGAGAATTTCAACACAGCACTTGAAACCCAGGAGCAGCAGCAATCCATCCAAAAGCTCTCCATCACATCTACTGGAGCGCTGGTTATTTGACTCCAGAGCTGTCATCCCACCCAGCAGCGCACGCTAGTGCTTTGGAAACCTAAGCCTCACCCTTCTCAAGAAAGGGAAGTCAGTGCCAGGCACTGCGAAGGCCTTTTGCCATTCCCATTATGGCCCACAGAATCTGTTTCTCTTAACATTATAAAATAAGACTAATTATAGGCTGCGTGAGAAGCAAAGAAATGTGATTCCTTGGTGTAAATGGTGCCAGAGCCAACCCCACACGCCCATGCTTGGTAGACCTGCCAGTCTGCAGAGCATGCGATTTAGAAATGCCAGGAATCAAAGATCCCTTCTTGTTAGAAAAGAAGAAAACCCACACATTTTAGGCCTTTCAGGAAAACGAAATCTACTAACGTGGCATTGTGTGTCATTTAACCTGCAGGCAAAGCTGACAAGACCTGGTAATTACAAGTGCCTGAATTATACTGCAGGTATCGATCCTCCACCATGTGGAACAAGAGCAATATGTTGACCCCACTATTCCTTTTCACGGAACATCTGGGGTTTTCACAACAATAGAGAATCAATGTCTAGGTAAACCGGTCTCCCCCATCCCCCTGCCTTCCAGTGATAATTCAATTTAACAGCTATAAAGCAGAAGTTAATTCTTTGTCTGATTGTATTTGGGTTGTCAGGGACTTGCTGGCTTACTGTTTCAGCAAATAGCCCCGTTTAAAATTGTCGGAACACTTTATTCAAAATCACCAATTCCTTCCTATCTGTCTTGAGGGGGCCTCAAGGAGTCTCCTCAGGATGTTTCAACTGAAAAACTCTATTTCTATTCCAGTTGCCATGGAACAGCCCGTCTCTTCTGGTGGAAAGAAGTGCTGGCATTGCATTGTGGAAAAACCATCCCATAAACATATTCCTGATTACTAATACCATAAGCTTGATCCCGCTGCGTTTACACAAGTTGTCTGGCTGATTTTAATGGAAATGCTCTGCTTGATGACGGAGGGGAGAACTGCTACAAAATAAACAAATAGTAAATAATAATTAAATAAAAATAAATGTTCTAAGAATATTGGGGTTTGAAATTTAGGCTCACATCCTGCAATCTGCTTTGGGTATCCTTCAATTTGGCTCAATGCAGAACAGCTTGGATGACTGTTGTCTTAAATTGGAACTAATTGCTTTGCTATCTGTGTAGAGGAATCTGCCTGTGTATGACTTCCCATTCCCTTGCCAGATTCCAAAACGAATTTCTTGAAACACTTATTAAGACAGGAGGTGAAGGTACATGCATGGGGATATGGACTACTAATTTTTCACTGTAGAGCCAGCACCTGGTGCCAGGAACCCTGATCTGTGTTGGCCTGTAAAGGGACACAATAGTAATTTTGGCAGACACACCCACGGCGCATAAGGCAGCAATGAGTCAGTTACTGGGAGTTTACAAGCTGAGAAGAGCACAAGGAAAGAAAATAATCAGATTCCACTGAATATATGGCTGTGAGAAGATGGAAAGAGCCAGAGGAATGCCTCATTTTGGAAGTTACAGTGTAGGCTTCAGGGTTGCCTGGGATTTGATTTGAACTTGCTAGTGCTTTTAGTACAGAAAAAAATAAAAACTATTTGACCAGTGAAGTAAATAAGTGACAATTCCAGCTCTGGAAGACCTGTATTGTGACTCATTACAAAGTGGTGTTCACTCTGAATACTAATGCTGACAAATGAAATATCACCATTTTAAGATCATCATCATCTTATCAGCAGGAAGAAGTGCAACATACTTTGTCACTGGTGACAGACAACAGCATTATTATATATATGAAGCAATCTAATAACAGGTTATTACAAAAGGTTCCTCAGGCATACATTTCAAGCTATCTCCAGCTTTGTGTGAAGAAGAAACAAAAGGAGAGGCTCACTCCTAATCAGGTTTTAATCAATATCAAGTGATACTGTCTGAAGTATCAAAAGTCGCAAGAGATGTAATCTATTTACTGAAACTTTCCCTGGACAATTTCTGTAACACATTCGCGTATCCACCCATTGCATTTTACACCTGCACATGAACACCACACCAGGAGTGGAACATGGGGTCAATATGAAATAAATGAAGTTCAATACCAAGCCCAAAGGTACACAGATGAGAAGAAAAGAAGGGATAAGAGATAAGGAAAAATTTTGTGGGCTTTTCAATGTAATTCTAGCTCTGTGTTATAAAACTTAGGTTTCATGTGTAGTCATGAGGTACTGGGAAAGATAATAATAGATCTTAAAATATTATTCCTTGGAAACTCTCAAACTCAGAGGTGTGATTAAAGAGAGGAGTATACCAAGGCTGGAAAATATGATGTGCGAACATCTGGAGACAATTCAAAGAATGTAAAAATAGACTATATACCCTAATATATTTTTTTTTCTGTTTCCAGTGTCTGTGAGTCTGTGCTAACAAGCAGTTTTAAAAAGTCAGCTTTTAATAGCAGAGTATCAGAATAATGGGTATGACTGTGCTTGGTCATATGGTACATAATTCTTTGTAAGCATAAGGTTAGAATAAGCCTCCTTTCTCTCACAGTTACAGTAAGTGCTCATAGGCTGTACAGTAAAATATTTTACACTTGCATATTCTCTGTGTGCTGAGTGTGTCCCCAAGAGCCACAGCAGGACATCTCTCATGAGCTGATATGCAAATCCCCGTCTCTCGCTCTCTCTCCATACATGCAAGGTCTTGATGATGACTGCAACTCTACGCACATATGGCACCAAAAAAAACCCAAAAGTCAGAAGTCAGTCTCGGGTTTGGTTTACAGCGGTGATCCCAAATGGCCACCAGGGAAGCTTATTTAACTGCTATTCACAAACCAATATGAACCAGAGGAATGGGGCACGTCTGAGTCTGGTTTGTCTGTTTTACAGAGGGTGCTCTGATCCGATTTTAAATCTTAATTTTCTCAGAAAAGTCAACTGTGGTTTTGTTCAAATATGCTAATTTTGAGAAACCCCTGGGCACACTCAGGTTCACATAGAATAAGTTGCTCCTTTCCTATTAAACTCACCAACCCTTAAAGGTCTTTTCATCTGAGAGCGCTGCTGAAGAGGAGTTGGCTTCAATTTAAAAAGAAAGCTCAGGAGAAGATATTAAGCCACCCCATTCCTTATGGCCACCAGCTCTGCTATGTTTGCACATCCCAGTCTCTGCACAGAACATGGGCAAGGCAGGGTGCAGGGATGGGGAAATAAGGCAAAAGATAGATGAAGTCTGTCAAGGTGAATATGGAAATTTAACCAAGGAAGTCAGCAATGGAGTCAGTAATTCAGATCAACAGCTCAGCACTGCTCTGCCATGTCTAAGCCAAGACTTCCCTCCTAGCTGGGTGTTACTCAGCATGGCAATGCCACTGGCCTGCGTCAGCAAGCTATGCAAATGTGAGTGGTAAAGACAATTCACACGACAAGAACAAAAATACATAAAAGAAAAGGAAACTATGTCAAAAAAGCACATTATAGCCAAAACCATCCAATATGAACACAGAGGATTTGAATCTGTGTCTCTTAATAGGATGAAAACATATAAATCAGTGACAATCTCATCTCTTGCAGTGGAACTGAGTAAGGAACAGTTGCACACAAGCATTTCAGGGTGTGCTCAGCCTACCTGTTGAGTACTCCAAAATTAGGTTTATGTTATGTTATGTTATGTTACGTTACGTTATATGTTATGTTATGTTGTTATGTATATGTTATGTTATATGTTATGTTATGTTATATGCTATGTTATGTTATGTTATGCTATGCTATATTATGTTATGTTATGTTATGCTATGTTATGCTATGTTATGTTATGTTATGCTATGCTATGTTATGTTATGTTATGTTATGTTATGTTATGTTATGTTATGCTATGTTATGCTATGCTATGTTATGTTATGTTATGTTATGTTATGTTATGCTATGCTATGTTGTTATGCTATGTTATGCTATGCTATGTTATGCTATGTTATGCTATGTTATGCTATGCTATGTTATGTTATGTTATGTTATGTTATGTTATGCTATGCTATGTTATGCTATGTTATGCTATGCTATGTTGTTATGTTATGCTATGTTATGCTATGTTATGTTATGTTATGTTATGCTATGCTATGTTATGTTATGTTATGTTATGCTATGTTATGTTATGTTATGTTATGCTATGTTATGTTATATGTTATGTTATATGTTATGTTATGCTATGCTATGTTAGGTTATGCTATGCTATGTTACGTTACGTTACGTTATGTTACATTATGTTATGTTATGTTATGTTATGCTATGCTATATGTTATGCTATGCTATGTTATATGTTATGTTATGTTATGTTATGTTATGTTATGTTATGTTATACTGTATTATACTATATTATGTGGCTGGCCAGCTTTTAATAGAAAAACATGACAAGAGCAGGGGAGAGGTTTCAGTGTGCTCTAAAAAGGGTAAGAATTACACCTATTTTGTTGCCCTGTGGCAAGCAATGGTGTCCTGCTATGTGCTCAACAGGCACTACCTTTTCCTTCCCTTTGGTGTTAAGTACAAAGCCTCCCTTTCTGAACAGAAACTCTGTGTTGCTTTTCTCCCTTATAAAGCCATAGGGAATATGTGGAAACAGCAGGGGACTTCTGCCTCCCTAGAAGATAAGCTCCCTATGTGAGCAGAGTGCTAATCACTTCCATAGCACCTGTCTGCAGGGCTCCGAGTGAAATAAAAACCCAAGTCATTTACTCTGTGTTGCTTAGGTAGTTTTTCTTTATAGAAACCTGAAGACCAGAAAGAGAAACTAAGACAGGACCATTTTTTCCCCTAGTTCAGTAAGTTTGATTGACTGATAACATGAGTGAAGAACTTGCACCAAAGCACCAGAGCTAGCTTTGAGGGTGGAGTTTACATCTACTAGATCTCCCTGCAATCTTGGGAACACCAATTCCTACATCCTTTCAGTGTGCCAAGGCTAAATTAATGCTTTTGCTCATCTTCCCTCTGGTTAGGCCTTGAGTGCTTTAGGATGGTATTGCACACGGGTAGTACAGAATTTGAAAAACGAGTCTTTCTCCTGCTTGAACACAACAGGACTGTTATTATCTCTAGAAATAATAAACTACAGAAAGATTTCCTCAACTTTTGTGCCCTCGTCCCCGGCACTTGAGGATGGGCAGCACAACCTTGACAATGTTGTACCTGAGAGGAACAGTTTCTGGCTGGTGTAACTTCACCCTATTCACTTCAATCAGCCCCATTTGTCTTTACACACTCATTTCCAGTGGCTCCTGAAAGGTGTAAGAGAGATTGTTGGGTCTGTTCACAGGTGAGAGGAAGAAGCTTCCTGAAATTTCAATTTCCTTATATTATTCCATTACTCTGAGCAAATCCAGAAGACAGTCATGAAGCTGATCGGAGGACTGAAGCACCTCCCATATGAGGACAGGCTGAGAGGTCTGGGGCTGTTCAGCCTAGAGAAGAGAAGGCTGCAGGGAGACCTTACAGCAGCCTTCTAATACTTTAAAAAAGAGCCAAGAGGAAAGTTGGGAAGGGGCTCTTGATCAGGGAGTACAGGGATGTTATGAGGGGTAATTGATTGAAGCTGAAAGAGGGGAGAGTTAGATCATATATTAAGAAGAAATTTTTTCCTGTGTGGGTTGTGAGGCACTGGCACAGCTTGCTCAGAGAGGCTGTGGATGCCCCATCCCTGGAGGTGTTCAAGGCCAGCTTGGATGAAGCTATGAGCAACCTGAGGTAGTGGAAGGTGTCCCTGCCCATTGCAGGGGTGTTGGAACTGGATAGTCATTAAGGTCCCTTCCAACCCAAATCATTCTATGATTCTATGCTACTGTGGGCAAGATTGCTGATATGGAGACGTTAGGGCTACCCAGCACTCCATGAGGTCTCTCATACCACAGATCAGCCTGCTCACTATACCCTGACTGTACAGTCACTTTGCTATATTGAGCCTTTTTGCTTCTTGCTGGCTGAAGCCAAGAAAGTGAGAATGGGGACCCTTCCTATAAAATGCCCAGTTCTTTCTGCTGTGGAAGAAGGTGGCCAAGATCTGAAAAAAAGAGCCTGGACTCATTTTCTTTTCGTTTTCCATTACACAAAATGTTCTCAGTAGAGATTAATGTCTGTTCATGATCAGGCATTACTTCATCCAAGAAGGAAGGAGAACTACTCAGCCGTCACTCAGAGAAATGAAAGCAATCTCAGATCAAACCATCACCCTCCTCTTTGATCAAGTCATCATCTCAACTAAAGTCAAGGAAAAAAAATGTATTTTGAGGCAAAACCTCAAAATTTGAGTCCATGTTCACCAAAACTGTACAACAACCAGGAATTGCACAGGAAAGACCATTCTCTGGATGTTTCTGTAACACGAGTCCAATCATCTAGTCACATCTAAACCCCCCAGCCTGATGCTTCCAGTTCAGGTGCACTAAGAACCCCCAGTTACAGGATGCTGGGACCCTGTACACAGGCTGGCTGCATGGCAGTGCCACAGCCATAGCCTTCTGGTGGCTGGCAGGTTGGCCAGAGTCCAACTGCCAGCCCAATACGACTGCCTAAGAAACCATGTCCCAAAGTGGCTCATCTACATGCTTTTTGAACACTTCCAGGGAAGGAGACTCCTCCACTTCCCTGGGCAGCCTGTTCCCATGCTTGACTACTTTTTTGGTAAAGAAATTTTTTTTAATATCCAATATAAACCTCCCCTGGTGCAATCTGAGATAATTTTGTCTCATCCTATCACTTGTTACTTGGGAGAAAGGAACGGCACCCACCTCGCTACAACCTCCTTTCAGGTAGCTGTGGAGAGCAATAAGGTCTCCCTTCAGCCTCCTCTTCCCCAGGCTAAACAATCCCAGTTGCCTCAGCTGCTCCTCATAAGACTCGTGCTCCAGTCCCTTCACCAGCTTCGCTCCCCTAACAGGTATGAACCACACAGGTAGGAGCTGCTTGGTTTATCTGCACAAAACACCACAAGAGCATGAGAAGAAGAAATAATGCACAGCACTATTCTTTTCTAATTGTTCATAACTGTGTCTGTGTGTGAATTACGAGAGATGTTTGTGTCTGCTGTGTGACGCACAGCGGCGAGGCTATGGGTTTTCCTTTTTGCTCTGCTGAGAGAAGCACACTGCACCATGGCACAGTAACTCACAAGACCCCTACTACTCACAGTCGTGCTCAGGGGGCAAAGGTACATAAAATCATACGACTGGACATTATCGTGGCTGCCATCTGCTCCTCCTGCACCTACAGAGAAGTCAACCAGAGGCATCCATCTGTCACTCCACACAACTTTCCTTCTTGGGCTGGGTACCACTTGTATGGCTGCACAACTGTATAGTTCAGGGGATAATTTTCCTACGAAGAAGCTTACTACCCCTGCCAGGTGTCTCTCATGTGACAACCAACCAGCTTGGGTAGCTGCTTAGTATCTACGACAACTATAAATAAGCAGAATTTAGAGGAAATGTAGCGAGGAAGTGATATGAAAACATTACAATAATTCAGTAAATCAGTTTTCTCTTCGGAATGGGTGTGGAAAGAACCAAATCACATTTAACACCAATATAAATTTAAAGATGATCTACTGAATTACATTCCCCCCCCCCCAAATTAAATTATCAGAGCAACTAAGACAAGAATCTGGAGCCGATTGCACCAGCTGTTTTCTGACAATGCCTACAGGTCTGTACCAGCAAAAGAAAGCAGCTGTCAAGGACCAGAAAATAAAGTAAAGAGATCCTTGAGGGATTTCAGTTGGAGTATTCATGGAAGTAGCTGGATATGTAAAAGGACTCACACAGACCTTCAATATGTGCTTCCACTAATGTGGAAAACAGGAGCGACATCCTTAAGGAGACGTTTTAGTGGATACCTACCAGATTAAAATTTTGCAAATACATGTTCTGCTAAATCAAAGGCTTTGCAATACAGTATCAGCATTTTATTAACTGTAGTAAAGCTACGCTTAAAAGATGAGCTTCATCTGACCATGTCTTAATTTGAATTAAAACCTGCTTCGACTTCACTGTTGTCTGAATCTTAGCAACTAATCCAGGTTGTTGGGTTTTTTCCACTGCAGGTATGTCCTAAATTTATAATTTTGTATAACAGAAGAATAAAACAATGAGTTCATGAACGCTGCGGCTTACTGAATCCACAACAGGACACTAGGAAATTATTTTGTGTGGTATAAATGACACCAGTCACAGCACATCAGTTGCTTTACTATTTACAAGCTTTACAGGCATCATGGGCAAGAAGCATTCCCGGGGAGGATTTCAGGTGGAGCTGGAAGTTTACTAGGATTACAAGGACCCAAAATGTCAGAATAAACTACTATGTACTTGGACCCAATACAGTGCTTGCAGGACAAACCCAGACATTATGACTGAATACAGTCTCTGTGCTCTTTATATCACTGTATTGCACATATTGTACACAATACAAACAAAGATTTGAAGAACAAACAGTGTTTACAACAACACGAAACCTAACAGAAGACACAAGACAGCCAGTTATAGCTGGCATAACGCATCGGTTTATATCTGTCGTATTTGTCTGTACCATATCTATATTTTACCAATATAACACATAAAATCAATACATAATAGATATTATATAAAGACTAATGTATTTCAGTTGAGTTATAATGACATAAACCAAGATATTCATGTACTTGCTTATTTCTGTGCACTGAGAATTTGATTCAGTGAATCAAAAAAAAATTGAATGCTGAGACTCTGGACTTAATCTCCCATAAATATAGGCAGAACAGAATCTTTTGGCCCTCTAAAAGCATTAGTAATAAACTACATTTACTTTTTCCTCATGGCAAGGAAACAATTTGGTATCAAGCAGCTCATCCACTGAAAAATCAAAGTTCAGTAAGAAAGCTTGAAGCGTTACTCAGAGCACCAGAGATGCCAGGGTTTGCCTTTGGTGACATCTTTCTGGTTTTTACCAAGTAAATGTTTCTGGCTCTTGCCTCCTCTGTTGACTTGTGTGAGATGCTTCCTAAACAATACTAGAAATTAATACTCATTACCAGTGCTTTCACATTCCTATTATCCATACTGTTGCTTTGTTGACAGCCCTGTAATTACTGAGCCTCCTCTTTACCAAAGCACGTTAATGATTTCTGTCTCAGTTGTAAGAACAATTTTTGAGAAAAAGAAGTTCAGAATCTATTTTTTTCCTCCTTGACTATTCTGGACCTTCTATTGAGCTGCATCAGCTTCAGTCATTCAGGCTAAGCATTTCATTTAGTGACTGCCAGTATTGACATGGTCACAGAGGAATAAACGGACATTGTTTTTTGAGGGAAGCAGCTTGGCGAGCTGCAACTCTACCTCAACTTTGCAGCACCCTCATCACTGCCTGATTAATTTTTGTTTAAATACTAATATATAAAATTAAAGGAATGAAAACTGCAGGTGCTCCATCACTGCCAGTGCTGTTTTACTGTAATCCCAACATACACTAAAACCAGCCTAAGGGTGCTTTCAGCATATTGGCTTAGAACTAAGCAAAGCTCCTTTAAAAGAGACACCCATTAAACAAGATTCAACAAGGCCAAGTGCTGAGTCCTGCCCTTGGGTCACAACAACCCCGTGCAGCTTTACAGGCTTGGGGAGGAGTGGCTGGAGAGCTGCCTGGCAGAGAAGCACCTGGGGGTGTTGGCTGACAGCAGCTGAACATGAGCCAGCAGTGGCCCAGGTGGCCAAGAGGGCCAGTGGCATCCTGGCCTGTATCAGAAACAGCGTGGCCAGAAGGATCAGGGAGGTGATTGTGCCCCTGTGCTCAGCACTGGTGAGGCCGCACCTCGAGTGCTGGGTTCAGTTTTGAGCCCCTCACTGCAAGAAGGACATTGAGGGGCTGGAGCGCGTCCAGAGAAGGGCAACGAGGCTGGTGAGGGGGCTGGGGAACAAGCCCTATGAGAAGAAACTGAGGGAAGTGGAGTTGTTTAGCCTGGAGAAGAGGAGGCTGAGGGGAGACCTCATCACTGTCTACAACTGCCTGAAAGGAGGTTGTGACGGGGTGGGTGTTGGTCTCTTCTCACAAGTGACAGCGCTAGGACGAGAGGTAATGGCCACAAGTTGCGCCAGGGGAGGTTTAGACTGGACATTAGGAAGAATTTCTTTCCTGAAAGGGTGGTCAGGGATTGGCACAGGCTGCCCAGGGAGGTGGTGGAGTCGCCATCCCTGGAGGTGTTTAAAAGATGAGTTCCTTAGGGACATGATTTAGTGGGGAGATGGGTACGGTTGGACTCGATGATCTTGGAGGTCTCTTCCAACCTTATGATTCTATGATTCTAAATTGACTTCATCACAAAAATTGACTGTAGAGAGGAGCCATCAAATATATAATCCAGATCAAAGATTATTAAATAGCTAGAAAGCTTCTGAAAGGAATACCACAGAAGCGTAGCAGTCAGACATGTATCTCTAAGGTTCCTCCTTTACGTTATCTCCAAACTGCCATAGCACTCTTTCGGGGTGAAGACTAGTCATCTGCAACACAGTTTAGCCTCTGTCTCTTTGTGAAGCCTTTAGGAGATACAGTTAGGTAACTTCAGTGTCTCCCCCACCAATTACTTGAGAAGTTCTGCAATATTTTTGTCAAGGTCATCACTGCAATATATTTTCTCCACGAGGTCACAGAAGAGTAAGGTATACAGTTCACTCGCAGATATCTATCACCTTTATGTTTGTAGAGCACCTAAACAATGGGTTCCTGGTTGTTACTGGGGTCTGTAGAAGCTTTTATGCTGGAGATGGGAATATTGAAATACCATTGCCCTTATCGGAATGCTATTGCAACCGCAGATTCACTGATGACTGTTGCCATGCTGTGCTCCTGGCTGATGCTGATGGGCATCTCCTGGAGGCAGCAGCCTGAATGAGTTATGGGCAAAGCTGTGCATCTCCCCTTTTCCTGTTGAATAATACTACCATGTTCCTATGACAACCAGCGGTGCCAAGGTCCTCTACAAATGAAAATGGGGGTAGAGAAGGGGAAGAAAATACGAGATTGCTGCAGTTCATATTCAGACTTGCCCTAGAGGCAATACCTTAACAATCTCCCATGTCTGATGAATGCACTGTAAGGCAGTAGATATGCTTATTGTATGTATGGCTGACACGTAGAAATTCTTTTATGATGAACAATGGACAAATGGATTAAACACTGGAGTAACAAAAAAAGTAGTATTTACAACACTGAAATATGTGGCAAATTCAGTAGACTATGAGGTACCGGTCTGCCCCTGGATACAATCAGTTCCCAATCTGTAAGTCTTACAGGTTAATGTACGCTTCAAAGCCCCAGACCTGCTATGAAAATACGTCCTCAATAGTGGCCAGAAGCACTATGAGTGATACCAGTGAACCTCGAACACAGCAACTGATTTTTTATATGAAAATAGCAAAAGAGGTGCTTATGACCAGTGATTTATGTCTTCATTAAAACACTTGTCCTTCAAACCAGACCCTGCAATTTACTGAAATTAACGGGGGTCTTAAAATTGGAATATGCATTATAAATTAATTCCTTTTTTATCTTACATAATGACAAGTATAATACTATTGGCATCCTACTTTTCCTGCATAAAAATACTGTTTGCTGCACTAGTAAATATTGGCTTACTCAGAAAAGCAAACCTAAGAACCGAAATCTCTAAAGCTCATTTACCAGAGGCTTCCACAGTATTCTGCTATAATTCAGTCCAGAACTAACACAGTTTTTCATTTTTCAAACCTGAGAAGCTCTAAATTCAGTTTCTTGTGTGTTTCAGGGCTGTCAAAATGAAACCACTGTGGCTTATAACTTTATGAAGAGAAACTTTTCTCACTGCCAATTTCATGACTGTTTTTTGCTCTTGCACAGATGCATTGTAGAAAATATGTTCTGCTTTGTCTTGCATGAAAAAGCAGCCACAGATGACTAGTCTCACAGAATGGCTTCATTTTCTTTCTTACTACAGCTTTGACATGCAGGGAACCACATCGACCTAAGAGCAACATCCGCACCCTTGCAGGGTGAGCTAGTCCCACATGCTCCGCTCTCCTTCACTGGTAGTTTCCAGAGGGCTTGTCAGCTGCAACACGGGCAACTCTGCCAGACTCCTTCCTCTGCACTTCAGAAGGAGCACCCAGAAATGCTGCAATAAGGAATTCTAAGTGTGAGTCTTCCTTTGGTGGCTGTAAAGGAGTTACATCTTTTGGTAACTCAAGCCTGGCTGTAGATGCTGAACAATAAAATACCTGACTTGTGAGGCTGGGTAGGAGTCAAACGTAAGTGCTGTCACCGAGCGACTCTCGTCACAGGATGTGGACAGCTGAAAAACCGCCTGACACTGTGAAGCAGAGCAGAGAACTCAACTTCATTGATCCCATGACTAAAAAACCCACATAAGCTGAAGAGTCTTTCCTAGCATGGTTGTCTTGTTATCGCTGACTGTAAAAAAAATCTCCGTGTTCCCTCCCTCTACCTAATAAATTTTTTTGCTTCCCTTTTAGCACAAGAACTGATGGATGCAGAGGAAAAGCCGTGTGCTGAATATGAAACAGTGCCTCCTCCATTGCTTTTTTTCAGCTTGCTTTTCTCCACCTGTCTTTTCTACAAAGAACATCTCATCCTGGAAGCTTCCAAAAAGAGAAGTGTCACAGACAAAATCAAAATAGGCAATTTTCCCTCATTTGGTTTTTCAGAAGTCTCCTTTATGGTTGCCAGGGGCTCTTGGCAACAGAAAGGCTGACTCAGCACTGTCATAACACGTCATTTTTAAAAGACTTTTTATTAATATTTTCCCCAGATTTATTTGTTTCAATAGCAGAAGATTTACTGTGAGTTTTAGAGTTATGTTCAAAATCCATGAACACGAAGGATGTTGAAACTATGCAAAAACATATTGTTTTCCGAAGTAACATTAATAATACATTTGTAGATATTGAGATTCACTCTATACTCGTTGACACAGAGTATGGATGTAACGTACTCACAAGTGCTGTGGATAAATCACCTCGATAAATTCTTCATGCTATACTCTAATCCCCAAAAGCTCCCTGACTGGCAAAAATCAGCCTTGCCGATCAGTCTACGATTCTTCTCACTATCTTGTCATTCATCTGCCAGTGACACCTGAGGCTGGAACAACCAATGTCTTTATATACCTGACACTACAAAACAGCTTTACATCACAAAAGACAGTCTTGATTGTTTCTAAAATATACCAACACAAACCTGCACCTTCCTGCACACCTCTCCTTCCAGGCCCCCTCAGCATATCAAATTCCCTCTTTAAATAAAAATATGCTTATTGGTGCTTTGATTCTCATCATAAGGCAGTTATTAAAGCTTTTCAATAATTTCTACTTAATACTTGAAACATCTCTGAAAGAGTTGATCCAAAAATATCTATGAAATGGACTTACTGCATAACAGTCCTTCCTTAACAGCAATAAACATCATATTCTACTCACAGATAAAGTCTGGAGAACTACACCTTTATAAGCTCATGCATTACTTTAAAAATCAACTGTAAATACTGCTTTGAAGAATTAAGAACCGAGATGATTCAAATGCCTGGTCTGAGCTTCACTCGTGAGTATTGCTACCCAGAACAAACACAGACCAATGCTTCCTTCCACTGGATCACGGGCTCAGCAACATACCACTCCGTTTAATATAGTCACTGAACTGGAACAGAAACCCTCGTCACAGCTACTGACAACATGCCTCCCGTCGAAAAATCAGGACACACAAAGTGCAGTTTGGAGATAAAGCAGGACCATGTGTGAGCTCCTTTCCTCCACAGATAGAAAGCTTGAATCTCTTCAACCCGCAGGACAGAAGAGGCTTTACACTTCACCTTGGCACACTGAAAAGCATCACCTCTGCTAGACCTAAAAATTTCACCTTGAAACACTGACAGCTGAGATTTCCCAGTCTCCAGTAAGCAGTCATGAGACAGTGAGTAAGAGGGGCTCTATGACAATTTTGCTTCATTGCCTACAAAGCCAAATACAATTTTCAAATGAATTTGAGAACAATGTTTTTAGTCCATAAATCTCTCATTTGTGATTAAATGTGTTAGGACAGATATTGGTAATGTCATAATCAACATAATCTGATTTCCAAAAGAGTATTTGGATTCATGAATTCATGTGGATTCATATCTCAGCCTCTAACATTTTGACAGTAGGCACCTGAGGATGCAGCGAACATTCCCTATAGGGGACACATCCCTGTGAGGATTAAATTTAGGATTATTCAACCAAGAAATTTAATTTTAAAAGAAGAGTACTAGGAGACAGGTCTGTATTTTAACTCATTCTTCAAACTTTCTATAATAATCTGGATACTTCTAAAATTAAGAGCAGAAGGATGGCATAACCGATGCCTGTAAATAGAAAAATAATTGGCTTAAATGAGGCACACACTCATATGCACAAAAAATAAATGGCCCAACAATTCTTTTGAGAGGTACAATATTTTCAGCCATATGGTATTTCTCATTAATTGTTATAATTACTAACTAAGACCAAATGCATGCTTGGCACTGTACAAAACATCCAAATACTGTTAACCCCTATCCTAAAATGGTTACGGTTCAAAAGATAAGACATGTAGGAGCAGCAGATACTAAGAAATGCAGTGACAAAACCAACAGTCCAAGGTCTCCCCAATATTAGGAAACAGATTCGGCCTTAGTCTTGCAGCTGAATCAGGAACATCCCTCCTCTGAGAATGACAAAATGGGCTCTAAGCCTTTTCTCCTCCATAGAGTCAGCAAAGAAAAAGGCGCAAGAAAAAAGGAACATGTTCTGAGACTCAACAATCCACACGGGCTCTACAACATATTTTGGGCCCTTGGCAGTTTATGCTAATCAAATGCAGCCCTCAAGCTGTTCTTTCTGTGATAGGGCTGCTCTGGAGCACACCCAGCCTAGAGACCAGGGAAGCACAAGCTCCGGAGCTGAACCCTGCTGTGCAGCTCTGGGTCACCACACAACCTACGGAACCAGGGAATGATGCTGGAAATTTCGATGCACCGGTGAAAACCACTGTGGGAAAGGCATGCTGCTCTGATAGGAGTGAGGCACATTTAACCGGATGTCCCCGTTTGGGCTTGGTGCTACAGCGTCCCCACAGCTCTCCCTGCTACTAGGTTTGCTGCCCTGCCTATTTTTTATGAGGTCAGGAGCAGAGACCAAGCACAGGACGGGGCAGTGGCCTTCTTAGGGCTGTGAAGAACTATGAGAAGTTCCCCAAACAGCATCATCACCTTCTGCCATACAGGGAAACACCAGTGAAGGCAGCTGCCTTGTAATGGAGAGAAGCTGAAAGGAAGGAACATTACGAGATGCTCCCAATAACAATTCAGACCAAGCCATTTTCCTCAGAATTGCCTTTGATTTCTGAAACAGATTTTCCTGAAGAAAGAGCTTGTCAAGTCTGTGTACGCTGCACACCACTCACTCTAGGTTTTGTCTGGCTCTGTAAACTACAAGGAGAGAAGACCTTCCTTTTTCCTGTAGAAGCTCTTCCTTAGACCCTGTACACTAAGCATTCTCTGTCTTATGCTGTCTCCAGTCCATCTGTCTCCACCTTAGAGGCCACAGGATTTATATCTGATTTCTTGTCAGTCACATAAATGCTTTGCAGTGACTTTGCGACTAATGGTCTCAGTCATAAATGTCCCAAGGGCCAGGAAAGATGCACTGCAATATGCACAGCCGAGGTCAGGGTCCTGTTACTCTATCTTGTAGATGATCTCTCTCCTAAGGGATTGCTCTGCTGGGAAAAAAAAAGCTGCTAGGGTCCATTCCCATTAAGCTGTAGCAAGTACTCCATTCCTGCACATCCTCCTTGTCTGCTGCTGACAATCAGTCTCAGACTCCTCTGTCCCTAAGCACCTATTGCTCTTTCTCTCTCTCAGGTGCAGGCTTCATCCTCAATAACTGTCGGGGCGCTTCTGTGCAGCACAGACTGTAATGTGATTAACTTCATGCTTCACATCCTCAGCATTAAGAAGTAGGTCCTGGGGCAGGGATTTGACAGGAGGCTCTCAGGCAAGTACAGGACCTCGGTCAGAAACACAGTTCTTCCTTCCTGAAATGGTACAACAAACCAGCTTTGAACTAGGTGCACTGCCCAGTTGATCTAAGGAAACAACACTGTCAAATCTGAGCACTACTGCAGTGAAAGACATAAACCAGGAGATAATTGTTCCACTCTACCTCTGAGACAAGGCCAAAAGATCACAGGGTTTGAAACCATTTTCTTTCCCTCCCTGTGCTCTGAATTAACTCTGACTACATAAATACATGTGGTTTACCCTGCAAGCACACTGTTGTCCATTTATCAGGTACTTCCATTGTTTGTTATCTTCACTTTCTTCTCTTTGACATCTTAATTGTGGTGTCTGGATGTTAATTGTTAATGCCCTCAGCAATAAGAAGCTGTGATACCATAATGAATTTGTAGCCCCTAAAGGACCCAGGGATATCTAACACTTTGATACTGCAAAGTCATCATTCTCTTTCTCATGGGATGCTAACTTCAAGAAGCAGTGCTTTTTTTTTCAAATTCATGAGGAAATAGAAACTTCACAGTAAAGTGAGTCCCTTACAGTCTGGCTGCGAAGGAATTCCAGCCACAACAAAGCCCTAGGACTTAAAAATTGGATTTATAATCTCAGAAATCATGTTGGTTTTCATGCAGTTTTACACAAACACACTGTCACTAATACTCTGTGGATCACTGTGAAAGCCCCAATGAAATGTGATGTGAGGTCTTGTAGAAGTGTACAAATTTTCAAACTCTTTTAGGTTCTCCTGCAATGACTCCTAACTCCTGATGACATTGGTTATCAAGCTTTATAAGACCAATATTCTTCAGGGATCAGAGGGAATTTCTTGTCCCTTTCCTAGCAATAAGGAAGATCCAGGGGTTAAAGACTGCAGTGAGACAGTCTGTTGTATGCTTTGAAAATTTCCATTTAAGCAATATTTTAGCCTTCTATGCAGAGCATGTTTTATTATGTCACAGGACTGGACATATGCTTCCATCGATGACGGCATTGGCTTGAAAGCTATCTGTATGCATGAGCAGTACAGAATAAGAACAACAGCATGGTGAATACAGAATAGCCACCCAAGAAATGTGACCAGCACAAGTGTTTTAGTGAGCATATGAAATAAGCCTACAGATTGAAAATATACCTGGAATAAGAAATGAAAACATTTGCTTTAATAAGAGGGATATCCAGACACCTCTCTCACTGCTTCCTTCCCTGATGATTCCCTTCACTGACAGGATATAAGAAAGGCTTCTTTTCCTTCTTCTTCCAGCAGCTGGACTTCATTACAGCAGAATTATGAAGCAACACCTTGTGAAAGCTACTGTGAGCAGTGGCAAGTTGCGTGGTAGTGTAAACATACCAGAGCAGCCTTTGTGGTCTAAAAGCACACAAGATTGTACAGAAAGGCCAGAATGCTTCTCCTAGAGCATGAAACAGATCAGCTTATCAGCAGTAACATTTTAAATTCAAGACTTAAATTGATTGCATAATTTCACTGGAATCTAAATTAGTTATTTTCTGCACAATGCTATGACTTTATAAAATACCGAGTAAGAAGCATTTGTTACCGCTATTAGGAACAGAAATGTGCACTCAATTCAGTGCCCCTTGTTTGTCTGTTTTTTCCCTTCTTTACAACTGATTATTATTGATCAACTCTGAAGCAAAAGACTTCCTTTCTGCACAGTATTACGTAGTATTGAAACAAAATCTGCTCCCTTACATTAGGAGAAAAGATATTAGGTTTTCAAAAGTATCTTGGGACTCCACATAAAAGAGACACGCATAGTGCAAGTTTTAAGAGTACCTTGCAAAGTTTCCTACTTGGCCACCATGAAGACAGCAGGTTAACCGGCTTAGCTACTTAGGAATACTCACTGAGTGTCCAACTGAGTTATTAAACTTTTGCTGATTCGGAAATCCTGGCACCAAAATCCTGTCCTTGTCCCTGGATCTGACAAGAGCCTGGCCCTGACTGAAAATAGTAGCCCAAGAACTATGTCATCATCACAGTATAGAAGAAAGGAAAGCTGTTGGGGCTACTCCGCACTATTCCTTCAATCCCTAGAGTGGTGGTTTCCTCCCAGGCAGCTAAGGTGCACATTCGACACACCAGCCAGCATCGGGAACCAGCTCCTCCACCCTTAGGAAACACAGCCTTGGAGTTGTGGTTCCCTTGCCTTCTCTAGCTGAAGGGCTGTGACATGACATAAACTTTCTCTTCCAGAACCATTTTTGAACACAGTAGAGGAGTGTTTTTATGTTACTGTAGCAGGTAAAGCATTTTTCCTGCCAAGGTCACTTTACAAACATCTTTTGTGGGACATATAACAAACATCTTCCTTTGATCCAAGAAGAATGTGGGGGGAAAACTCATGTGAAATGAAGTTGTGGGCTTTTTCCAGACCTTGGGAGCACATCCTGCCCTTGAAGCTTAAGGAACTAGAGGATATACGTAGTAAAAAGAGACAATGTACTACAAAATAATGCATTCATACCAATTATGTATAGGCCTTGATTTGTCAAGGAAGTTTTGTAGATGTGTATCTTTAAAAAAATTCCAGCCAGATGCACTGCTTTGAGAAGCAATGGCTTTGTTCCAAAGGCTAACTTAGATGATGTTTCACAGCAAATTTTTTTTTATACAGATATGAAGCCTTTCACTGTGCTGAATGTGCTTAAATTTTGGCATACACTCAAGTTCTTTGTAAATCTATTGTACAGCTGGAGAGGACATTATTTATTTGCTATGTAGAGATTGGAGAGGCATAATACTCAGCACATGATGTCAAGTTCAATGACATTTGGTTTTATATGAATTTCTTCCAAATTGTTTCCACAACTTGCAATGAGCTTGGTTTTATAGGTATTTCTTCTCAATTATTTACACAGCCTGCAGTGAGCTACAATGGACACACGCATGAGTGATCCAAGCTAGCATAACCTCCACAGTTAGGTCTTCCTTGTTCAAAATAATGGTATGTAGAGTGCTAAGGGGTGAGTGGAGGGAGATGAGTTCAAAGGCTTTGTGAAAAGTCAAAGAAACATATAGAAGTTCCAGCACCTAAACACCGTGGCACCAACATCACTGTATTACTGATATCACAGTATCACAGTATCATAAGGTTGGAAAAGACCTTTGAGATCATCGAGTCCAACCTATGACCCAACACCTACACCTACTCCTACTTGTCAACTACACCATGGCACTAAGAGCCTCATCCAAGCTCTCCTTAAACACCTCCAGGGACGGTGACTCCACCACCTCCCGGGCAGCGCATTCCAATGGCCAATCACCCTTTCAGTAGAGAACTTCTTCCTAATGTCGAGCCTAAACCTCCCCTGGCGAAGCTTGAGACCGTGTCCTCTCGTTCTGTCACCAGTCGCCTGAGAGAAGAGACCAACCCCTGCCCGACTACAACCTCCTTTCAGGTAGTTGTAGAGAGCAATAAGGTCTCCCCTGAGCCTCCTCTTCTCCAGGCTAAACAACCCCAGCTGCCTCAGTCGCTCCTCACAGGGCTTGTGCTCCAGCCCCTTCACCATCCTCGTCGCTCTCCTCTGGACGCACTCCAGCATCTCGACATCTTTCTCAAACTGAGGGGCCCAGAACTGGACACAGCACTCAAGGTGCGGCCTGACCAGTGCCGAGTATAAGGGAATGATGACCTCTCTAGTCCTGCTGGCCACACTGTTCCTGATGCAGGTCAGGATACCATTGGCCTTCTTTGCCACTTGAGCGCACTGCTGGCTCATGTTGAGTTTCCTGTCCACCAGCACTCCCAAGTCCCTTTCCGCCTGACTGCTCTCCAGCCACTCTGTCCCCAGCCTGTAGCTCTGCATGGGGTTGTTGTGTCCAAAGTGTAGGACCCGGCATTTGGACTTGTTAAACCTCATGCCATTGGAATCAGCCCATCTCTCCAGCCTGTCAAGGTCCCTCTGTAGGGCCCTCCTACCCTCTCGCAATCGTACACATCCATGTGCGTGGCAATCTGCACACGGGGGAATATGAGCTAACAATGCATATTAAGTAGCCAACAGCCAATTTTCAGTCTTTCTTACAGGCACACTATCACAGGCATAGGATAACTTGTGGACTTTAGGTGCCAGCACATGTGCTGACATAAAAATTTTCTTATGTTAAATTACAGGAATGCAGTCGAACAGAGACTGAAGCCTATGGCTAGGGGCTGCTGTAGAAGTGGTCTGCCTGGTGCGAAGAGCTTTATTTACATATTTAACTGCCTTAGCTGGATTAGGGCTTGAATGCAATATTGTCAAAACCATACCAATTTCTCTTAGGCACAGTCAGCAGGAAAAGAAGGCTTTGGGGAAGAAAATGAAGGCTTGACAGGATATTTTTGTTTTATACAGCAAGATATCAAAGCAAGCTGGGAACATGAAGACTGGGACTACAACCCCAATCCTGCTAAAGTCAATAGGAGCTTTGCCACTGAACTCAGTAAGACAAATATTTCATGGTCGCTAGACTCCTGTCTGCATATCAGAAACATTTCTTCCTCCACTTGACTTGATGCTGAGTCTCAAAGACACATGAAATTGCACAAGCTACCAAGTCTTTGTTCCTGAAGTTTCATTTCTATTAGACATGGAGGAAAAGACTTTTGAATGGGAAAATAGAGAAAAGTCAAATTTGTACTCCTGCCTCTTCACTCTCCCTCTAAAATCTCTCTCTCAAGGCTTGAGGCAAACAATACTGAATCTAAAATAGAAGATTAGACAGATATAATGGTGATTGCTTCAGGTCAAAATCACAAATAATTCACAACATAAGATGGAAATAATATTGTGGATTAATTTTTGATGCATCAAATTACTGTTTTAACAAGACAAAAAGAAATTTTAAAACCAAATCTGTGCAGTATTTTCCAGCTTCGGTAAACATGCGTACGTATATGTATGTATTTAATATCTCTTGATCTTCCCACCTAATGGTCACGGACATTTTTATCAGAAAGTCTCACAACTGGTGTGCGAATACTTGATGAATATGAACACCAGGCAGTTATCCATGTTCTCCTTAATTCTGAAAAATCTACAGGGTTCTAGTGCAAATAGTACCAGTATAAGCATAAAATTGAAGGTACTTAACACCAAGAACATAAGACAACCAACAAATGATATGTGCAAAGGCACTAACTGCTTGCTTCCCAACTGAAATATAATATATAATATGTAATATATAATATATAATATATAATATGTAATATGTAATATATAATAAATATATAATATATAATATATATAATATATACGCTATACAATATACGATATAGTATATAACATATACTATATAGTATTTAATATATAATATTGAAATAGATCAAATATAATAATGTCATAATGACTTAAACCATGATCTGAAATTCTACAGCCCCAGGCCTATTCTACATCTTTCTGTGTTTCAACAAGTCTGCAAGAACACTGGAGAAATGTTCACAGTATGTCAGCTGTTTGGAGGGGCTGCTATGTCCTAAATTTATATCTGCTCTTGGCAGAACAAGGCAGAACACCCCCTCCCCAACAGACATACCTCCAACTCTTTAATGAGTTTGTGCAATCTGTGAAACGCTAGCAAATCGTCATGTCTTTAAGAGCAATAATGTTCATGGAACCATTAAATTTAAAATAAATATTGCAAACTATTCATGGGAACCTTCTCATTTTTAGAATCACAAGAGCCATCCTATTCAGAGAGTCGTGTTTATCCAGGCAGCGAGCAGGAACACGCTCTCTTTTGTGTGTGTGTAGCTAAAATCTCACTAAAGGGCACATCAAGGACACTGGAGTCTACATCTGATAAGAAAGTGCATATTCAATTTATAAGGTGCATCAGTTTGCTTTTAAATGTCTTTTTAAAAATGCCTGTTTTCCAGGGAGGGATCACAAAATGGAGAGTTGCAGCTTCTTTCAAGAAGGCAAAGTTTTTGCTGAGAAACTGAAGCAACAACCTTTAATTGAATTCTGGGAAAAGCAAGTGTTGATGGGCTGCTTGCTGCGAGCTGCCTGATGGGCAGTCTGTTACCAAGCCACGTGACTCTCAAATACAAATGGCTCTAAGCCTGGTGAGTATCCCAAAAAGCTTTGTACGCGAAAGGCTGCATATCCAGAGGCTGTTTACCTTTCTAATTTTTAAGCAAACCAGATGGAATTTGTTGCTGGATAACCACTCCCTGCTGCTCTCTTTGCTCAGGGTAACATCTACCAACATAAGAGAGCACAACAAAAATGTTGTTTTCTTTTCTCCTTGAGAGTCGTCATGAATGACAGGAAGAGACTCTGCTGATCTGTATCAAGCGATCCCCAGTACGATTAAGCACAAGTCAGCTGTACATTTCTATCGCACAGATTAATTATACATGGCTCGTGCAAGCTGAGAGCGCTCTGCTGAAAGAAGCAGGCTCATTTGCACTAAGGACACAGTACCCGGTGGTCACAGGATCAGAGGTTTTGATGGGAGCTTTTGAAATCATCTAGATGACCTCTGTCTCCCCTGAGAGACGCTTTTTTCCATTTGGTGCTTCAGTGGCAGACTAAAATCCTCCTGACTATGGGCTGTTCTAGTGTTTCAACGCCCTAACTTGCTAAAGCACTTTTTTGCCTTACGTCTAATGCCAAGCTACCTGCTCTGTAAACCCATTTCTTCATGTTCGATCTACCACTACAGGCAGAGAAGAGGTTATTCCCCTGCTTCTGGCAGTAGACTTTTTCGTACTGTTACCGTGCGTCCCCGCTTGCCATAAACGAGCCGTGTGTAATTGTATAAACGAGCCATCAGTGCATACCATCTTATTAATACCTTCTAATTATTCACAGACGGTACTTGGCAACAGAAACAGGAGTTGGTGGGTGACGGTTCCTATTGGAGGCAATAGCCATTAGGAGATAATGCTGCTCAGTACCTTTCAGAAGTCACTGAGAACGGGGTCTGCTCTAAACCAGGGATTTGACAAACTCACATTGCTTATCAAACATTTATGAACTGAGGGATGAGCCCCTGCACTGGCTTCAGACTCAAATGCAGCAACGGCTTCTGCTACGCCTTCCTACAGGGTGAACTTCACTGCAAAAGACTTAACTGAAAGGTAGTGAGGCTGCCGGTTAAAACCTACGAAGACGAGCTGCATCCACAGCAAGGGGACGGAAGATTTATCACAGCCTGTGTTGTAACGCACGGAAACTCACAGCCATTTTTGCTCAGTTTGTTACAGAAGAAGGTGCAAGCCTGTTCATAGGAGACTCCTTCTATTCATATTACTGGGCATTGTGCCAGGCCTTGGAGATAAGAGAGTGATTCTTGGGAACGCAGTAAGAGATAATGGCGTGAAGAAACACTCAGACAGGCATTTATTTCCAGATGCTATGGTGACAGGTCCTCATACTGACACTGGGGCTGTAAGTAAACAGAAAATAAAAGCCCTTCCACTTTTCAGGAAAATAAACATCTGAAGAAGAAAGTCTAGTATATAGCGCGTGTGCCAAGGGCTTCATTGGTCACCTTTCTCTAAATTTTTCTCTAGTTTATATGCAACTTGGAAGCCCTTTGTGAACAGTGCATGCTTGGTAAATTATAACGTGCATGTTTTATTACAGAATATGCAGACATATTGTGGCTCATGCTGCAGGGCTTAAATCATCACATTAGGTCTTTAGAAAAAATATGGAGATCGCTCAGCCTCATGGGAAAGGCATTTGCATCTTCATCATTACAGAGGCAACAAACTTCATCCATAAAGATGTGCCTAGAACAAATGGCAGCAAATTGTGGACACATGTTTTGCTTTAATTGGTCCTCATCAACTCAATCTAGCTCTAGTGACTTCAAAGAGCTCTCACTAAGAAACCTCTTCCAAATTTTTTGTTTTAATCTTTTTATGTTTGGGGTTTTTTTTAATGTCTTAAAGAGATTTCGGATTAAATAGAATCTTTGAACATACAGTTTAAAAGTATTGCTTCTTTACAGTTACATCACATGTTTAATTACTTATTCATAAATTATGAATGACTGGAGGCAAAGTAGCATCGCCCAGAGCCCCTGTCCTGGGCCAAATGTAGCATTGCAATTTTTACAAAGTCTACCTCTTGACAACTGGGATCAGATTCAAGCCAGCTACAACCATATTCAAAAGAGCAGCTGCTGCGAGTGCCATTTTCACGTACTATTCTTGATCAGCATAAATGGATGGAATATGCTCTTTTTGGAAAGCACAGCAGAAGAATATGGGATGGCAATAGACTGATTACTTAACTCATCTAAAAGTCACAAAAAAAAGATGCACGGTGCATTTAAAATCTAATTGAAAAATGGGCCTGACTTTTAAAAATACAGATAACATCCCACTAGTCTGTAAATCAAACATCTGTGGAAGTCTTTTCTTCTAACCCCAAAGCCAAGCAGTCCTCATGACTCTGAGGTCCCACTGTCTCAGATACTGCACAGACACAGCTGAACAAAGCACCGATGAACCGAGGTGGAAATGAATATACAGAAGAATGTAGCTCAGTGGAACAGCTGGGACTCAACCTAGATGTGAAAAGCCTCATAGCAAAGCACCAGTTTGGGGATGAAATTTCATTTTGGGTTTACATTTTCTCAGCCACAGGTACATTCACACAAGCACAGATAGTTTTGCCTCTCCAGCTCATCACTGTTTCTACAAAAACCACCAACACTTTGTTCAAGCCATCCTAGTTTTTGACTCACAAGAATAGATACATAGATACTTCCCTCTGTAACCTTAAGCCTCAATTAATCGCTCATAACACGGGAGACAAAACGACAATGCTGCCATATTAGAGAGGCAGCACCACAGACCCAGTTTTTGCAGCTGCAGCTAAGGAAGGCAGGCAGGTATAGCAGCCCAAAATAGAACATCCTCTTCTGACACTTTTCTCTGAAGGTTTGGGTTTTTTGTCCTCTGTATATTATCAGCAATTTTCCCTCTTTTGTGCAAATAAAACAAACACAACTGTGCTGCAGGCCCTTCTTATAGGATAAAGAACGGTTAAAGGAAGCACATTAAAGTAATCTCCTCTTCCTCGGTTGCAGAATGCACTCTCTGGAGAGGGTTTTTAGTATTGTGGTGTAATCAGGGGGAAAGTAAGATTAAGTAATACACCTACAGTGCATCTAAAAGAAAACTGATTTAATAGGAATTAAATAAGTTGGTGGATTTTGCCATAGGCTTCTTATAAACCAGCCAACCAACCAGTCAGTGAAAAATCTCATTCCAGATGCTTACAATATCTCTTATATAGCTATAGTTGTTGCATTTGCTGCACTCTGAGAAATGAAACAGTTTATCTGTCAGTAGAAGGAGTATGTTCAGAATTCATCTTTTCAAATTACATCATGGAGTTCACAATGTTGTTGCCTATAAATACTATATATGTGTGTGCATATCTATATAGTTTTCTCAGTCTTTCCCTCTTCATTTTCAGTGTTCTTCTATTTCCTGCCTAGATATATTACCATGAAAGACACAGTTTCAAGCAGCAAGAATAGCAGTGGGGAATGCTGCCAAGAAGGGAAGCATGATATTAAAAAAAAAGTTACTGAAAGACCTAACAATGAGATAGGTAGGATGTAGAGTATACCTTCCTTTCTGTCCCTGCCATGCTGGTAGAAATGTATTCCTACAGTTTACTTCCATATTTTCTTTACAAGGATCCTAATGCTGATCCAGCAACTGAGATAATTTTAGACTTAAGTTACTATTCAACACACAGAGTTGTGTCAAAATGTGACCAAATATTCTGGGTCCTTAGCTATTGTAAAGCCCCCATGGCTGTCAGTAGGTTTCTGGTTTCTAGCTCTTCCCCCATTCCACTCGAGTCAGGCACCCAATCTCTGGTCACCAGGCAGGTTGTCTAGGCACATCTGGCCAGCTTTACGCTCACGAGAGCAAAATTATCTTGGGTGCCCCTTCAGAGTCGCCCATCAGATATCACGAAGACACGGATGAGTTTCTCCTATATCACAAGAGAAGGTGCAAATAAGAACAGGAACACTAGCCAATCTAGCAAAGCATAAGAAAACTCTCACTATATTCTGATGGCAACGTGTAAAGTAAAGATACGATATTAACTAGATTTCTGTAGCAGTCCATAAAATATTTGTTAGACTTAATTTTCACACACGCCAATAAAAATAATAGGTTTTGCACTGCTCTTTCCATGCATACTAAGCATGATTTTCTGGTTTCTGTCTTGCTTGAATGAGAATGGGAAAAATCCATATAAAAATGTTTATGAAAATATGTATCTTGAAGTTAGAAATTCGGTTGAATTGGAGTTAACATTAAAAAAACTTTTTTAGATTCTTACTGCAAATTAGAATTTCCTTTCTAAACTATATGACAGTGAGTTTTATTTTATCTGTTCTTATTTTATTTGATTTCTAAAATTTTGAAGAAAAGTTGATGCTGACACTGAAAACTGTCAGCTCACAGAAATACTTAGACAGTGTCAGTACTGTTTTACACCTAAAACCTTGCCTTATTCCTGTGAACTGGAAAGGCAGCTCACATCTACACCTTCTAAATTTCATCCAAGTCTTTTTGCTGGACTTTCGTATTGGACAGACTCTTCTGAAAGCCAGAACTTAGAAAAAAAGAAACCAGTCATCTCAGGAAGTGACACAGAATTTAGGGCTGTGTAAATCTGGGGCCCTCTTCCCTCACTTATAGACCTTTTATTGAGACACTACCACTGTATGTGCCAAATGGGAAATATCACTTATGCCACTAAGTTCTAGACAAAAAACGTGACTGCACTATTTCTTCCCACCACCACCCTCTGTTTCTACATCTCATTTTTCTGAGGGTGTTCACAGTTGCAAGGTACCACAAATCACTTTCACTCTTTTACAAGACTCCGCAGATTCAGCTTATATTTCAATTTGTTTTGTAATAAATCTTCAAATACCTCAGTTAACCAGATAATTTAACTTCCATATGGTTCTTCCAGGTACCTGAACCAAAGGATATGGATAAACACCTGACTGAATTATGCCCTGCATAAATATTACTATCTTATGTAAGATTTGAATAGTTCCTTTCTTACAGAAAAAGAAATCATGTTTACTTACGACACAGTTGGCAATAGAGGACCTGTGAGCTTCTCTTCATGGTATCATGTGGTCCTGCTGGTCTGCCAGTTTATTCATGATTCTGTCAAAGAAATCAAGACAAGAAGAAAATTATTTAATACAAAATATATGTTCCATTACTATGCCTGTTGATTACAAAGTAAAACAAAGTTTCACAGAAAAATCATATTGATTAGCAATGAGAAATCAGAGAATCTCAGAATGGTAGGGGCTGGGAGTGACCTCTGGAGATCATCTAGTCCACCCCTCTGCTACAGCAGGTTCACCCACAACATGTTGCGCAGGAATGTGTCCAGGAGGGTTCTGAATGTCTCCAGAGGAGGAGACCCCACAACCTCTCCAGGCAGCCTGTTCTGGTGCTCTGTCACTCTCACAGTAAAGGTTTTCCTCATTTTCAGATGGAACTTCCTGTGCTGCAGTTTGTCCTCGTTGTCCCTTGTGCTGTTGTTGGTCGTCACTGAAGAGAGGCTGGCCCTGTCCTCCTGACACTCAGCATACAGATATTTATAAGCATTGATAAGGTCTCCTCTCAGACTGCTCTTCTCCAGGATAAACAGACCGGGGTTTCCCAGCCTCTTCTTGGAAGAGAGGTGCTCTAGTCCGCTGCTCAGTTTCATGTCCCTCTGCTGGACTCTCCCCAGTAGTTCCTTGTCTTTCTTGAGTTGGAGAATCCAGAACTGGACACAATACCCGAAATGAGGCCTTACTAGGGCAGAGTTGAGGGGGATAAAAACCTCCCTGGACCTGCTGGCCACATTTTTAATGGACCGCAGGATACCATCGGTCTCCTTGGCCATGAGGGCACATTGCTGGCTCATGGTTAACTTGTTGTCCAGCAGGACTTCCAGGTCCTTCCCAACGGGTCAACCCCTAACCTGTACTGGTGCAGGGGTTTAGTCTTCTCTAGGTGCAGGACTCTCCACTTGCCTATGTTGAACTTCATTAGGTTCCTCTCTGCCCAACTCTCCAGCCTGTCCAGGTCTCACTGAATGGCAGCACAGCCTTCCAGTGCATCGGCCACTCCTCTAAGTTTAGCGTTATCAGGAAACTTGCTGAGGATACACTCTGAACCCAGGTCACTGAATCCAGGTCACTGATGAACATGTTGAACGAGAAATTTTGTTGAAAAAGACATTGTCGAACTGCACTTTGCTTGTGTTAGCCATGCTCTCCAACAGCTTAACAGTGAGGCCAGAGCTATGGCCAAAAAGGGGATAAAGTCCTAAGAATGTACAAAATACACACACTGAAAATTACTTTCATGTTGTGACTATGACTTGATAAAATCAATCTCACAAGAGTCATTTTAGTTTGGAGAATGGGTCCTCTCTGGAGGAGCCGACAGGAGATGCGGACACTGCCAGGCAGCTGTGTTGGGCAGACAGAGCTAGTCTCTTCCCTGAGTCTCACCTTTTTGCACCCCCCAAGAATTATAAGGAGCAGAAGGTCCATTCTCATTTCCCAATCAAAACTTCAGTGGTGTCGCAGAGGAGAGATCCCAAACTGTGCTGAAAAGGTAGCACAGAGGGCAGCTTTGTCTTGGCGATTTTTAGCTTCATGTTAGCGAGCTATTGTAGCTTATATCACCTCCTGATTTACACCACCAGCTACCTGCGGATCTTTAGCAACTGAAGAACCTTCTCCATGTCCTTGAAAACTTTCTATTTCTCCTAAACTGACCTATCTTGGGATAGGAGGAATCTCACAATTACTGTAATTGCTGTCTGAAAATGCGTTGTGGCAAAATTATCTGATCATCCATCTCCTTGCCTTTGCCCACTTGGGTAGTGACTAACACCACCTTAGGCATTCTCAGATGGTATTTTCAAATACTTGTCACAAATATTTTTTCACCTCAGTTTTAAACATATTATGAAAAAATCAGTCCCAATCATGCTGATGATATTAATCACATTGTGAGGAAAATAAATGCATAAATCAGAAGTGAAAAGTAAATGTAGTCCCAAAGCACTGCTGTGAGGAATGTCTCAGTGAGTACCCAAACTCAACAAAGTATTCAAGCTCTTCATTCCATAAAAGAGCATTTGCTAAAGATTCGTAATCAACTTTGAAAGATAAGACACCAAGACCATCCTCCTAAAATGCCTTGACCATATTAAATAGCAGTTAAGTTTTCAGCTCAACATAAGTTTATCTTCCAGACTGCTGGGGACATTTCTGAGTCATTTTAACAGAAGCCCATATAAATCTTTCAGAGCTTATTTAAAATGCAATCTTGAAGACATTAGATAATCGAGTCAAATCAATGAATAACACCTTTGAACTAAATAAATGCTGAAGAGTTTGTGAAAACAGAACTATGTTTGACTTCTAAATGGAAGCCTCAGAAGGATTGTGACTTTTCTTGCCTGTGTTCTATAACAAAGGATGCTTGGATTTTCTTAAATTATTAGATACAGAAATTTATGTACACAAACATTATGAGTTTGGATTATCCCTTGTTTTCCACTCCATTTAAAACTGGACCTTAAAAACATCTGAATAACTTGCAGAAATGTCAGTATTTCCAAGGTGTATTTTCCCAAATAAAAGCAAACATCTGTGAAGTAATTTACTGTTTTTTTAAATCAGAACTGGGCTCATGCCGTTGTTTGATCGTGAAAATTTGTTGAGGGACTCCTGTTCACTCATTAAGATATTAACAAAAATATATGCAGGAAAGGGCAAGAACCAGATAAACCACTGACATGTAGATTCCTTATCCCCAAGGACTCTGCTTGTGAGCTTGTGTCAAAACAGAATTTACAAGCACTGACCCATATGAAGTCATAAAAGTACAATGGAAAAAAGGGAGAATATGAAATTGCAGACTTAAATCCACATTACTTTCTTTGTATAATTTGAATTGCGCTTGGCAACTGCAACGTGATACAGATTTTGGCTGTGAACCACAATTTTTTCAAATTTCTCTTTCCTCTCCGTGTTAATACTATCCATAACATACTAAGGTATTTGCTTATAAATTCTGGTATTGAGGCTAAAACAAATGGTATGCTTTGTCTACATATTTATTTAGACAGGACTCTGAGTAATTTATCCTGTGCTAAGAATTAGGAACTAGCGTGCACCGGGGGAAAGAAACAAAGATTAGCAATGGAAAACTTTCATTATGCTCTTCTGTTGCTCTTAGATAGAAGATTTATCTTTACACAGCCATAAAATTATATAGAGAGAACTTAGTGAAAATGCATAAACCAAATGTTGCCATGAACGTACAGCCTCTCAGTTTCTTCAGAGTCCTTGGTGTGACTTAGCGTGAACAGAACAGAACAGAACAGAACAGAACAGAACAGAATAGAATAGAATAGATTATTTCAGCTGTAAGTGACCTACAATGATCATCCAGTCCAACTGATTTAAATATGGGTGTAAAATACTGCAATTAAACTTTCCATATTTTTTAATATCTTATTTCTTGTGTACAGGAAATGTTTGGAAACCAAGTATTTATTTTACAGATATTGTAAGGCAAGAGACATTTAATGAGATATATTTGTGTACCTTTGGAAGTCTTTAACATTAGCTGTTCACAGGACCATAGGGAAATAATACGTGAAACTACAGGAGTGCAAAATTATCCTTACACCCTGGCATAGTTTGCTCTCTTTCCAGCAACCATGAATACAGTATCTGAGCTGCTATGGGTTTTAATTTGACAATAATTATTCCTTACTTATCTTCTCCTTATCATACACTATTTTAGTCATTCATTAGATCATTTAGAATCTCTTTTAAGCTGAGGAATTCTCATCTTTTTGTTTCTTTCATATAGAAGATATTACCCTATGTCTGATGATTGTCATGCCTTAAGCTGTTCGTATCCCTTCCACTTCAAATCTGAGAGACAGGGAACAAAATTGCACGCAGCCATCAAAACTTGTGTGTACTGGATTTTTGTATTGGACAGTGATGTTTACTGTTTCTTCTCTAGTCTGTTCCCAATTCTGCCTATGATTCTCTTTTTCTTTGTGACTGCTGCTGAGCTTTACTCCACTGTTTTACAGAGCTGCCTGCTACAAATCCCTGAGTGGCAGTAACTCACCTGAAGTCCATCCTCATGTATGTAGACCTAGGACTGGTTTTTGCCTGCATACGTGACTTTGCAATTATCAACACTGAATTTTATCTGCCATTTTACCACCCAGTCACTTACCACCATGACATTTCTGAAAGATGGCAATGAAGGGCAGAATTATTATTATAATAGACACCTGGTGTATATAACAGCTTCTGAAACTGCCACAGTTTCAAAACTAGTAGTAATTTCAGCAGCCTCCAATCAAAGTTCAATCATGAAAAATCTTCCTTAGAAGAAAAAGCAAAGATTCATGGTTACGCGTTTGAAAAGCTGCAGAGGACACGTCCTGTCTGAGTATCAACCCATGTCCAGTCACCACAATACCATGTCACAGCCATGCAGGCACACCTAATCCAAGTCATTTTCCTGGAAGTACCTGGTTTTTGTAGCTGATGAAATTTTTCTGTGATATATACACTTATTTACCAGAAGCAAGAAAGGTTACATACTGAGTGGCTGGTAGCTGAGAGAACTCCAGTTCACCAACCCATGCTTCCTTAAGTATTTGAACATCCAGTTTTAGGCAGTAATAGTTTAGAAGAGTTGTGCACATACAGAGGAAAAATCACAGTATCATAAGGTTGGAAAAGACCTTTGAGATCATCGAGTCCAACCTATGACCCAACACCTACACCTACTCCTACTTGTCAACTACACCATGGCACTAAGAGCCTCATCCAATCTCTCCTTAAACACCTCCAGGGATGGTGACTCCACCACCTCCCCAGGCAGCGCATTCCAATGGCCAATCACCCTCTCAGTAAAGAACTTCTTCCTAATGTCGAGCCTAAACCTCCTCTGGCGAAGCCTGAGACCGTGTCCTCTTGTTCTGTCACCGGTCACCTGAGAGAAGAGAACAACCCCCAAAAATGCAGACACACAGCCACTTACTGACCTTGGACAAACAAATGTCAAACCAGAGTACTACCACGTGCTTTAAATACACCAACTGACATTTAAAAGAATTAAAAATTATGAAGAGGGAACAGAAACAAAATTGGTCCTGGAAAAACTCCTAGATTTTGAAAATCTGTGTTGAATTTTAATAATCCAAGATCAAGTATCAGTGCCTTAGTTTTGTACCTATTTTATCCTGGCTCCATTCTTTAATACTTCTCTTGAGTTTACTTGGAAATATGCTTCTCCAAAATATTAATTTTAAAACATACAGTGCTTTAATGTTTGATAAGCTAGGATCAGTATTTGAGGGATTTATCTGTTTCAAATATACTAGATTTTAAAAATAAAAGTTAGTTTCCTAGATACGTATTTAGGTTTCCAAGTAAATGGGCATATTTCCCAATTATTCTGAACAGCCATTGTCTCTCCTCTGAAAACAAGGAAATAAAGGTCTAATTGTGACTATTTAAGGAAATTGGTATCCAGAAAAGGTGTCACATGCCTAACCTCAGAGACCTGTGTTTGAAAATATTGGTTAAGCATTTGGTGCCTGAAATGGACTTGCATATTTCACCCTTTTTAGTGCAAAATATTTCACATATAGTTTATCTTACACAGAATCATGAATAGATGTGTGAAATCCCTATGGACAGGTAGCAATATTGTCTTTCACAGTAAGTGATCCCCTCAATGACGCAGCTAAATTAAAGAGGGCAATGAAGACATAATGATGAATAGAAGACAAAAGAGTCCAAAAGAGTTGACAGCTCCCAGTCATTCATTATGTCCGATGGGAAAAAAGTACCAAAGGTGTCTTAAATTAGAGAAGAAATGGAGGAGAACAGAAGACAAGCATTGAGGCAAAGCTAACAGTCAATGGAGAACCCTTTTTCTTTGTGAGTTTGTCAAGCAGAAACAGGAGACTGAAATAAAGAAGCTGCAAAAACTGCAATGGAAAGACGTGCCAATTCCATCCCATGAAGCACCTGATCTTTATTATGGGTTTTTTTCTGACTGCCTTCTCTCCTCCATGGATCATTCTGAAAGGAAGAAAAAGCTACTTCACCAACAGTTTTCAACTATATTATTTCTGGCTGTGCAGAAAATGAAAAAGAAAAAGACGACACACCCAGAAGTTCCTGCATTTCCAATCATTGTGGAATCCCCAATAAAAGACATACAGCCTTGACCCTTTTAGTATAGTACTGTCTTGTGATATTCAATGAATGCACCACAAGACAGCAACAGCAGAGGCTCTCACTTACAAGTCAGAGAACTGTGACTCCCCCAGGAGTCACTCAGCGTAAATTCCATCACCAAGATCTTCAACCACTGCTTCCCACTTAGAGAGTATTCAAGTGTGCCTCATAAAAGGAAACAGGTGTAGTCTTCGTGACTACACAAAGCTCAACTTTGTGTTCTCAGGCTTGATGATTTTTTTTCTCAATTCAATGGCCTACTTCCACAATCTAGCTCTTATTTTGCAAAATTTATATCCAAAAAAAGCTTAAGGGCATGCTAATTTAAAGATGATTAACCTGCAGCAATAAGATTCCTCTGAGCAAGAATTCCGTGTTCCTGTTCAGCATGTGCTACATTGTCTGCTGTGATTTATTACCCCCGGCTTGGAACATGCAAACCATCGTTATCATCTTTCTTCGTAAGATCCTGAGTGCAGCATCTTTGATATCTATGTTCCCTTTATATTAAGATCTTTTAGCGCTCTTTAGAATGGAGTCCTCTTTGCAGAGCCAAGAAAAACCAATTGACATTTACTTCCACAGTTATCCCCAGAGTGTACACTTTTCACTTGTGTAACGTCTACAAAGAGAAGGGTCTGCTCTCTGGACATCACAGCTGAGCAAAGCTAGCCTTGCTGGCATTGTACAGACCTGTCATATGTTGCATTAGGAATAGTCAGATAGGAGCTGAACGAGAGATACTATCATGCTTTTCTGCATATACATGACTTGCATCCTACATAACACAGACTTCAAAGCTGAGCAACTCATACAATCCAGGCAAAAAATAAATCCAACAGCCAAAGCCTCTCTTCTCTTTGTATTCAGGTACAGAGCATCTACAATCCCTACTGAGCCTGAGTCTGGCGGTGGTTATTCTTGCATTGGTGTTTGAATCCATACCTTCCCATTACTGCAGGGATAAACACAAACCAAGAAAACCAAACAAAGTAGTGTTAATATGCAGGGAAACCTTACAGTAATTCCTCCCTCTTCCCCAGTTTCCCTACTTCATCATTAACTTTTGAAATCCCAATCCCCTCATCTCTGTTAACATAATAGTTCAAATGACTGTGTCCCCACTGGCCTCCTCCCAACTGTGACAGTGTCTCTATGAACAGCCCTTGGCTAGATGTAGGTTAGGGTGATGAGTGGAGGACATTGTCACCTAACGCATTCTCAATTGTTTTCCTTTATTCACGTTAAACCTGTGGCATGTCGATGAAAGAGAGAGGGAGGAAAGGCCGACACTCTTGGGGTTCGCTGTCATAAAATCAGATCAACATGAAGAATCTCATGCCCAGGTGACCACGGCCAGTGGAAGAACTTAAGCCTGAAAAGGCCAGGTAACACTGTTGTTGTCTTTGGCTGTCAAATGCCTTGATGTCTGTGGTCAGTCTACGAACAATCACTGAAACAGCCTAGGGCAAGTGTTGAAAGAGTATGGAAAACTGAGAGAAAAACCACTAGCGTGTAAATGAAAGGTCATTTAATGTGAGACTGCTACTTTGATGTGTCCCTGCCCTCCAGCACGCTTGAGCTCCATGACCTTTTCGGAAAGGCTGCGGCACACAGAGTTACGGTCGTGGCTGGTTAGAACTGGTAAGTCCCAGAGATGAAGACTAGAGTAACTATAAAGCACTAGGCTACGTCCTTCCAACTCCATTGATAGTGCAAAGGATTATTTCTTGATTTTGTTCTTAATTATCTACCATTAGCAAGTAATTTTGAAGGTAAATCCAGCGGGAGGGAAGTCTAAACATCAATTGTTCTGGTTGCTCCTTATTCCCATGAGTCTGTCTGACATGACTCTGTCTCTGTGTTTGTCCACTTGTAGAATAAGAAGTAGCCTCTCCTTTTTATCATTCATCTCTGTGGAGTTCTGAGAAGCTAACATCTTTATAAGGATCAAACTGACTTAGCAGCTACAGGGATTATTAGAATTTTGTCATTAATATGCATTAGGGATGGAGAGAAGAGTCTTGTGTGCGTTTTTAAACTTTTATATGGTTGAATTTGGATCCAGCTGCATTTATGTAACAGAAGTTCCTTTGCTCCATGCGTCTCCTACACCACTACTTGGGCTACAGTGCTTACCAGTGTGATATTATACTGTTGCAGTTATACCACACATAAAAATACTTTTCCACTTTTGCCAATTAGTTACAAATTAATTAACCATCTGGTTACTATTATCAAGCTATTACACATCAAAGTCGAAAGACAGTCCCACAGGGAAATGTTTGTTTTCTGCAGCAACCTAACACTGGATTGCACTACTAGTTATTTTAAGGCACTACAAAATGCTATTAGAAACTCTTATTTTACAAGAAATCTATTGCTACAGAAGGTCTCTGGACGCCCATTTGTCTTCTGCTGCCATTTTTTTCTAGTCACGATACCAGGGTGCCATTTTCCTTCTGTCACTCGAATAATATAAAAATCTCTATTATCTAACAGTGACACAAGACATACAATACATACCTGAACCATTCAGATCTCTTTCAGGACGTATCTCAAATACAAATATGTGCTTTGTAAACTTCCTTCAACCGGAAGACTAATAATAATATGTTAAGGTCTAGCTACATAAATATTTCCATTATAATTCTTTCTTTTCAGTTACTAATGGCCATTTGAAACTTATCTTTGATGTTGAAATTTTATGGCACAGCTTGAAACGTGCTATTTTTGCTAACTGAAGAGAAAGAATCCAACTTCTCTGAGTCTGGGGGAGGAGTATCTTTCACATTGCAACTTATAAAAAAAAAGAAACAACTGGGTCAAGAAAGTTGTACAGAAATAGTCCCTCGTGAAAAGAACCTTTCAGTATCCTCTTGAAAAGACTTATAAAAGAAAAAAAAAAAAAAAAGGTTAAAGTCCAAGTTTTGTAATTTTTTGAATTTTTCTCTATGGGTCTTATGGACCCAAACCGAAGAAAAACTTTTACTATCCTATGAAGTTCGTGATGAAAATGTCATGTGCTGCACTATGCTTAGGAAGCACCCAGCACCGTAACTTGTTTACTCTTTTTGACAGCAAACGTTTATAATCATTGAAAGCTCTCCTACTAAAACACTTTCTAGGCACAAAAAGCTACCCTAGTTAAGATATCTGTATAACACCTAAAACTAAAGAAAATATAGCTTGTTCTTCCTTCCTGATCACAGCAGGGAACAGAAAAAAACAAGCTCTGTTTCTACATCTCTCTTGTGATGGTGTGTTTTCCTCAGAGGACCTCCCATAGCATCTCACCTGCCTCAGGGTGTCCAAAACATGAATGCTGACACTGGATTTACTCAAACTCCCTCTGTAGATAGCAGGTAGATTGTCTCCTCTGAAACCTGATGCCCGTGACCTGTTTAAAATGCCATTGTTGGAAGGAGGAGACCCATCTCTTATACATGGGGCTGTTTCTCCGCGCTGAATTTCAGAGGCTGAAGGTCCACTATTGATCTCAGCTCTTAACACTGAAAATGAGGATGCCAATGTCTGTAGAAAGGAATCCCACCCAGTACTTCCTCCAGCTACAGGGATCTCAAGGCGTACAGGGGTAACTTCTCTGCAGTTGTGTTAAACCGCTCCCTTGTTCCCATTGTGTAGGACACACAATAAAAAAGACTCAATGTAAGGAAAAAACAAGCAAATAGCTCTGCCTGCACTGTAATAAACACCAGCGAGTCAGAAAAGGGTGCAGCTTTGTGAAGCAGCTCAAATCATGCTTTTCACGTTCAGCTTGATTAAATGTAAATATTTCAAGTACAGAAAGAACAAAGAGTGTAAAAGAGAAGGTACTATTTTCCCCTGTTAAAATATGATACTCTCTTTCTGAGGTTGATTGATTAGGTCAAATTTTCAAGAATGGAAAGCATCAACTGCAAACAAAGAAGAGTAGGCATGCTCAGCATGTCTGAAATCTAGGCCAAAATACAAGTTTCATAAAGATGTTTCAATATTCAGAAATGCAAGCCTTGCTGTCAAACACACCTGTATTGTAGCACTCAAAACACTTACACTGGCCCTAGGTGACTTTAAAGAAAATATGTAGTAGAGATGGAAATATCTCAATCTAACATTTTAACTGCAAGATAATCTTCCCTTTAGTAAACACTGCAATTATCCAGCTGAACAAATAACCTTTAATAAAGCACCAAAAAGCAGGCTCAATATTGTACATCACCATTATCTGATTTACAATGAACTGAAGATGCAAGCTAAGGAACCAAAGTACCTATAATTGTTTTGAGAAATCTCACAAACCGACTTTAAGCTTTGAAAATTTTATCAGTAACTTTCCTCAAGAGACCGTAAAGATTAAGGGGGTTGAGTGATATACAAGAAAAGGTCAGGATAGACTAATTAAGTTTCCCCATCTCCAGGGGAATTTCAACTGACCTGATGTAAGATAAGTACAGATGAGCCCAGCCCATCACCCATACCTTCTGCTTCGTCCCTCAGCTCCCTGGCTAGACCACATCTATAAAGTATAGTGGAAATAATTGTCAGTGAAGGACACCAACATAGCACTCTTCTGATTCCATTGGATGCTGAATTCACTCCACAAACCCAGCCTTTTTGAAACTGAAGATGAGTGAGGAACAAGAGCTTTGAATTAGGTCACAGTGCCCCGCCAGTGTGTTTTGGTTGTGTACCGTTCAAGTGTATCAAACGAGATCACATAATTAAGGAGAATATAAACATCCCAGCTGCCAAAAAAATAAATAAAAAGCAATGCATTCGTTATTGTAGTTGCAATATTGAATTGCACACATATTTTTGTTTAGGCATGTATATAGCAGGTGATGGCTGTATTTTCTGCTTGTCTTTCCTTATCTCCCTCTTTATACTAGCATGCCTCTCCCAGTGGCAAAATAAAAAAATAGAAAAGGAAATAGTAATAAACATCTATTAGATTTCCCCTTTTTCTTTTCAGTAAGAAATAAAATCATATTAAATTTCCCATCGACATGTATATTTTAGAATATCTCCATGTCAGTTTTGGATGGAATGTTTTGAACCAGTTCTAATCCTAATGGATAAGTATGGCATAAGGATCTAAACTCACAATGACAGGTTATAATATACATACAAAAGCACCTAAGATTGAAAGAAACATTTTATTATAGTTGAAAAAAGCATAGTAGGAAAGCATAACTACCTTTTGAGTTCTTAACTATTCAGTCTTAATAGTGTGTTAATATATTTAATAGTAACCACATACTGCTTATTTTTTTTTTTAACAGAGCATAAATTCCTTACAAAACATCACAGTCTTTAATGATATTTTAGTAAAACTACCAGTACATTAAATAAACATGAAAGGCTGGGTTTGTTAAGACCTCCTTGTGTGGCTTGCCAGATCCTTTTGCCCCCATGACAGGGTGTTAGTTCTGGGGGCAATTCCAACTAAATTGTTTGCTGCCTTCCTTTGTGTAGCTATTTTACAGCACACATTCATCTTGGAATAGTGTCCATCACTTCAAAGACTAAGTCTGTCTGAAGAAGGTTCTTGAATGAAATTATAATAACTCATGCTTTAAGAACAGAGACATCTTTGGCAGATTTGGACGGGCGGATGGATGCATAAATGCATGTAAACAATCATACGCCACGGAAAGCGAGATGATGTCGTGACCTGTGTCTCCCTGGTTAAACCTCCTTTTAAGAGGGCTATTTACTACCTCTCCTACAATCAGACATTCAATATGGTAAGAAGAGAAGGGAGATAAAGTGAGCTCTGAAATATGACTGCTCCTCTTTGGAGGGCTGATCAACTTATACTGGAAAGTGGAAGAGTACACTCGCTTAGACCTGACATTTCATCTGAGAGTTTATTATGACTGTGTCTAGTTCAAGGGACACTATTTATTTATCCTCAACTTTCAGCCCCAGGGTTTGATACCAAAGGAAGAAGTGGCCTCAGAACGAATAGAACTATCAACCAGTGTCCTAGTCATAAATAGCAACCCCTTTTATGGAAGAATATTTTCCACATCATATTGACACAGTGGCTGGGAATAAAATGAAAATTTTACATGGCATCAAACAGAAATATAGCCCCATAGAAATGGAGGGAGGTGGCAGGAAATAAGCTTTTGGTAATTTCCAAATTATTAATTCTTGTCCATAGGAGGTTATTGTAGTGCAAACACTGCATTTCTCTTGAAAATGTATGCAGTCTTGCCTGATTCAATAGGAAGAGTTCCCAAGAAAATTAAATGTCAGAGCAGTGCGGCTTATTGGTTTTACACAATATAAATTCACTTTTAAAGCAAGTCTGAATAATAATGCCCTGCTCTGTGTCAACCACCAGGCTTTAGAGAGGGGGACTGAAGACAAGAGAAGGAGAGATAGGGCACATCCAGCGTTAACCTGGCACTGTCTGAGGTTTAGCTCTACATGACAGGTCTGCAGCGTTAGAGAGGATTTAGCACACTGATCACTGCATGTCTTATTTTCTTCCCTTTTGCTTTATGCAGACAGCACGGCTGCTATTGGCTAACTAGCTCATCTCCCCCCCTTCAAAAGGTTCAAACACATACACAGATGTGCAGGTAAGCCAGAAGGAAATGCATATGAAAGAATATTGGAAATCTTGAACAGCAGCATCTGAAAACATGTCATGCTGTCAAGTAAGACTATGCTCAAATGCACAATTTATTCCAGCAGATTAGTGAAAACTCTCATTTACTGTCCAGAAATGTCAAGTTCTTCCTGAGGCAGAACCCACAGGCCTTTACGGGAGCTTTGCTTCAGTAAGGACCCCAGCACCTGGCTCAGGATTTGTAAAGCAGTGCAAGTGAATGCCTCTGCTCTAAGAAGGCTGTTTTGTTTGGGGGTTTTTCCTATCAGAGGTAAGAAACAGCATAGACAGGAAAAGAATAAAAATCCTGGAGACTGCACGTTTGATAGATGGATTTAATAATGTACCTGAATAATTCACCTTAGCTAAAATGCAATGAGGACAGTTTCAGGTGCATCGGATATTCTTTCCCTACATTGCAACTAAGATAGGCTAAACCATGTTCTGAGCTGCACAGTGCAAACCCAGAGCAATTTCAGTGACTCTGTAACAGTACGATGTGATTGAATATGGAAAAGGGGAACAACAGCCTCGTGTAAAGTACTAAATAGCACAGGAGAGGATCTAGGGAACATTCAGATTTTTGCAGGTACAAACTTTAGTAAGATTCCCCTCTCACACTGAAAGCTAACGGAGCCTAACTCCTATTTGTGCATCTGAAAACTGTCTGTCCCTCTGTTTTCCTACTAAAGAAAAGCGCTTCAGGAAAACAGAGAGACTGCCTTCTCCCTTCCCTGCTTGATCGCACTACGCCTTTGCTTATGTAGGATGAAAAAAGTTCAGGGAAATGTGTTGTCTCTTCTGTGTGGAATCCAATTCTGAGCCATAATTTCAGCCCTGCAAGGACAGAAGACGGAGATGCCCAGCCATGGTCTATCATGTGGCATGGTTTCCCCCTCATCCCCAGATCAGCTCACAGGACTGAGCAGTTAGGCAACACAGGGATGCAATAAAGGATCTACTTAAAATAAAAACTGCAGCTTCTCCCTCACTTTGGTAGCCCCTGCTCCAGGGAGCCAAGATTGCCATAACAGACTTACACAAGGTGGGAATCAATAAGAAGCAGTGGGAGCCCTTTCGGTGCATCTGCCCCTGCAGGGCAGAATTCTGCATTAGCGGTACTCTGTACATCCTGTGACAGTCCAAATAATAAACTTTGTTTTATTTTGTCTATTACCCAGCTTCACTCAGCATAAAAGCAGGAGTTGATCATAACCCATTCAGTGAGTCAAGGTCACATCATGAAAGAACCTGCTCTTTGCCGCTTCTCTGCCTCACCACTGATGGCACTGGATAAGCCAATGAGAATGAGGTAATGGCTTGGAGAACCACCATGGTCGTGCCTAGGGCAGCTCAAAGCTGCCTTGGGCACCTGGATTCTCTCTCTGCCTCAATGCCTTCTGCCAAGGAAGTCACAAAAACCAAACTCTGCACAGGCGGTCATTAATTGCATCTTCCTTGTTTGCTTAGAGCAGAACATGAAACACCTGTGCTCTGATCAGTGGAAGCATGGAGCAATTCCAACTGCGATGGACTCGGTAGCTGATTTCAGGAAGCTGAATTCAGAAAAAAGAAAGGGCGTCCGAATGTTATTTCTGGAAAATCTGGGTCCAAACATCTCAAGTTGGGCATCTAAATTAAGCACCCCTTCTTGACATTGTGCTTCTGTGCCTCATCTTCCATGGTGCACAATGTCATTTTACCTTATTGGTACATTGCGAAGACAAATGCATTAATGTTTGTTAAATACTCATATGCTGCAATAATGAGAAGTGCAGAAGTGTTCCCCAGGAAATTAATAACTCTGGCTTCAAAGCTGGCTCTGAATGATGTAGAGTTATGGCAGGAATGGGTGACATAATAAACTACTAAGATAAAATAAAATATTGATTCATCTGAGCAGTGTTGACTGAAGTCTCTCTGTATAGAAGAAAGTTTTGCTTTGCACTCTTAACAGACTTTTGAGTGTAACTTACATGGTTTAAAGAAAAAGCAAAATGAGGTAAAAAACGACCTCAACTCAGAAATCGTATCAGGCAGCCTTACTGACACTCCCACAGCGCTCCGGAGAACCGGAGCCTTTAGGCCTCCAGCACAGCCTGTAACACTTGACCTTGCCTTACTACCAGTCTGGTCTTTACAGCTCAAGTCCTGTCCATATCTCTTTTTTATGTGTATTGTCTTCATCCCTCCTTGCCAGTCCCACCCAGTCCTCCTCAGCTCCTCTCTGCTCCTTCTCCATGTGTCCCACCACTTTCTTTCCATGTACCTATCTCTCCGTCCCTCTCTTAGTTTACCTTACAGAGGGACCGTATCCCAGCCCCTTCCTTTCTTTCTTAGTCATTTAAATACCCAAGTGAACCACCTGGTCTATGGTCACAACCTTCGTATCCTTGGTCACACTCCCTCCCAGAAAAACTGCTAGGAAAGCTGAGCTGCAAAACTTAAATAAATGTACATGGATAAGGATTATTCAGACCAGAATGCAGCCTAATTTGTCAGATTTCCACTAAAACGCAAAAATTTTAACCTTGACTCCCACTATAGAAATCCCTCTTAGTTTTTGTCCTGCATCCTCCTCTCTCCCTGACGAATTTCAAATTCCTGATCACTGATATGGAAGTCCCACAAAATGCCAGAAGGTACTGTAACTTCATGAAACCTGATTTTCTCCCCTACCCTCCTGCATATTTTTTTCACAGTGACTGAATTATATTTATTGAAATGAAAAAATTGCAAACTGATATGGGAACAGAAATTTTCTGGGATGAAAAATTTTGCTTTGAATGGTAACAAAAGAATTTTACTGAGTGAGGTATCAGGCAACCTCTACCAGACTCAAGGTCAATACATTCCTCTATATTGCTCTGCACTCAGGAAGACTCTGACCCATCAAATCACATCAGGAACTCGAATCTTCTCAAGGAAGCAATCAGACTACCAAGAAGGGGAAGCCTTGTAGATAAATGTGTCTGATTCTTCATATACTTCCCTCCAAGTTATGCAAGGAAAACTTGTGGGTTTTTTGCTGGACTATATACTCAGAGGTGTATTATGATTTACAGAATTTATCACTGCAGAGTTCTTCAATTTCATTCATATTGAAAGTTACGAATGCAAATCTTTAACTGAAAAATCTTTAAAGAAATTAACTAAAATGGACTTGGTAACACATAGAATACTTTTGCAACAAATGCACTAATTGTATGCAAACTGAATTAAGTCATTTATCAGCATGTAATCGGACGAAATATTAATACATTATTTTAATTTGAAAAAATCATAAGCTAGAAGCTTTTAAACAGAAAACTGCATAATGGCAGCTTTAACATTAAGATGTCATTGTAAAAATGAATGTATATAATGAACACAGAAAAATAGAAATATAAGCGTCTGATCCTTTCCTTGTTTCCTGTGCATCTGCATTGGAGTTCGCCTATTGTTATTCAACGAGCTAATCACCATCTTTTGTGAGTTGTGATTGTTTTCACTTAGAGAGGCTAATCTGTGAAGACATCTGTTATTTGGCAGATAATAGGCCATTTCCAGCCTCCAAGGCATTTCTGAAGAAGGAGAAGTAGATACATCTGTCCCCACCAGGTAGGACTAGGACTGAGCAAGCTGTAACACACAAAACTCTTTCACTTGCTATTCACCCAAATGCTACGCGAACAAGAAACAATATAAAGAAAGAGCAATTCTGGTGTAGTTCGTTAGGGCTGGGAGGGAGACCAACCGTATATAAATCATTTAACATCTTCCTGAGAAAACAGAACATATCACACCAAGGAACAATGGTATTTGTCATAGTGACCATAACCCACTGGATCTGTAAACCAGGCACAATCAAGAAAGCAGTGACCCTCTGAATCCGTTGTTTTGCTGTTAGTAAAGGTTAATATCAGACATTTTGAGGGCAATGCAAATGCTTGATTATTCACTTGGAAAGAAAATCTTGTGCTGTTGCTCTCTAATAACTTATCTATGTGAACCAGTTTTCTTTGCATTCCACTGAAAACATACTACCACTGAATTATCCCCAAATCAGTTTCAGCTTTGAATACTCCTTCTTATCATGAATTTGGGAAGAAACAGGACATGTCTAACTTCAGGCTGCCTGAGTAACCTAGCACCCCGTAGCTGCACTCTGAAAGCTTCCGTTCCTTATATCTTCGTCATGCTGTCCATCTTTCCCATTGTGCTATGAATGCAGATGAAACCCATATATTCAGATTTATCTTACCTAGGATTTGCAACACTTTTACTCACAACTGACTGTTCCTAAAGCAGGCTGACCATGCAAACAGCATTATACGCGTCAATAGGAGGACAACGTATATATGTGAACTTCCTACGTACGTGTTCTCTGTATTTGGACTTTGGAATGGCACCAACCACAAACTGCAAGTTCAAGGAGTTCATGTCATTTCTTACTTTAGTTTCACCTACTGTTGCATTTTGGAGACTCGTTGCCTAAACAGGAGTTAAAGTTTTTTGGCTTGTTTTTTTACTGCCTCAGCTCATGGGCCTAGAATACTGCAGAGGTAGCAGAGTTGATGCAGTGTTGCTCCATTCTCTGATTAGCCAGTTGTAGAAATACAAAACTGAAGAGTGACATATGATGTTGACACATTCCACTGGTGTGTACAACTGAGAGCGCTGTTCAATGAGACCAGTTAGACATGTTTCTAACCCCAATCTTTTCTTCTTTTTTTGAGGTTTCATATATTTTCCCACTCTTCTTAGATGAGAAAACAGCCTTTCACCTGTTTTCTCAGGAAGAAGGCTCCATTCTGTAGTTTGTGTGTTAGTTACCTACAACCTAGCTAAGTATTCGAACCATCTCTCTGCTGAGTTCTCTAAGACAAGATTTTCCTCACTGCCATGCTAGAGCTATTTTTCCATTTGTATAAATAATTAAGACATAAACCCAGCAAAAGCTTGAACCTGAATCTGCTGTGTGTAACGTGAGTGCCCTGTCTGCTATGTGACAGTTTCTCTGGCTCACTCTAACTCAGAACATTGAACTATTTATTCGAGGCAGAACAGCTACAGCAGGACAAACTGAGGAACTGTTGGCTTATAATTTAGTAAAAAGAATAAACCCACAAGCATAGCTTAAAAACTCAGGTAGTTACTTCCTCGCTGTTTTTCCTGACACCTATGTATAACCAACAATGGCCTGAGATCTCTGGGCAACATTAAACCAAGTGATTCCCTGTTAAAAAATGCACCCACAGTTTGTCAGAGACAGTAAGCACAGGCCCATGGATGCAAAGTAGCTGCGCTAACTGAAGGTCTTTCATGTTGCCAATAGTTTGGCTACAGCAAGAGTCAAGAAAGACTACAGCTGCTGTAGAAGGCTGGCAGGTGCCTCCAACTCTCCACGCATGATGAGGTGATTCCAGTCAAAGCCACGGTGTGCTCACGCCTCGCATGTACGCTATTAAAGCATCCCAAACGTACGTGCGGTGACAGCTTCCCCACGTGCAGGGTAAGGTTTCAAACCGTTTAAAGGTTTGAGAATGACAGAAACTGCTGGTCCTGGATACCACCTACATATAAAGAACTCTCTCCCCAAGGATCCAAGAGCTTGCAATCCCCGGCAAGATGGATACACTCTAAACATCTGTGTTATACCCACACCGCCTTTTGCAGATAAAAGCAAACATACTTTGCTGAGTATGGTAGTTGACTAGAAGCTGCACAGTATGACGCTATGCTCCAGAGAATAAATGGAACCTCTTGAGAGAGCTTGTTGGATCAAGTGTAGCTAAAACACCTAGAGGGTTTCCCATTTAAGGTTGTGGTTTGGGGCAGTCAGGAGCAAAGTGAATTGATTCAGGTCTGCAAAACATCATCAAAGGACAATTAAAAGATAGGAACGCTTTCTCCTGATAAGAGATTTTTCCGTAAAATATGAACTTATAGCTCTGTGAAGAAAATAGACAGATCCTGGAAGAAATTGACTCTATATTTATGGCAAAAAATGTTCTACAGATGAAGAAGGAAACATTGGAAATGAACTAATAACAAGATCAATCACTGGTAACGGTATACAATACACAGCCCATCACATATACATTTTCAAACAATGCTGCAAATACGTTTTATAGAGTTTTGATCTCATCACTGCATATTCCTCTCTACCAAAGCAGGAACTATGCACATTAATTCTTGCTTTGCAAGATTCCATGGTGTCTGGAGGAATTATTATCCAGCTTAACAGCAGACTTGAGGCAAGACTCATCTCTCTCTTTTTTTTTTAGCCATATAAAAATTAGAAATCTCATTTAAGTTATTTGCATAAGCTCATTTTTAATCAATACAAAACAAAGACAGGGTGTCCTGGGTGATAACTGTTCTTGTCTTAAAAAAGTTTAGATGAAGCTCTATCTTAAAATAGGATGGCTCACTACCCAGAGGTAGACATCTTCCCTCATTGATGACACGGAAAAGTCTAGGTGCCTTGCTCCAAGTGAGTAGGACTTTTTTTTTAGATAGCAAACACTTAGTGAAATAGATTTCAGCCTAACTGGTTAATCCAGAGCCAGTTCAGTTCTGCATTTGCTTTTCAGTCCACAAGAAATATTAAAATGAAATCTGAAGTCACTGCTTGAACTTGGAAATAATGATCAATTAGCATTTTTCACCATAAAATTTACTACCTTTCTTTTTCCTGGTCTTTGTCATGCCCTTAAGTGCCACACTGATTTACTACACTGTTCTACTTAATTATCTCTAGTGATTTATTTCAAAAGCGATACTATTCTTAGCTGTTTCTTTCTTGGTAGCATTGCGTTCAGAGGGACCATCCTATCATCCACTTCAAAGCTATATTGTCAAGTCCAGACATGTAGTTTAGAAGCAAAGGAAGCATTTCAAGTATTTGGGGAGCAGGAAAAAAACCTAGCAAGCAGCCAGCTCCTACCTGGAAGGCATTAAAGGCACTAAAATGATTGAGAGTGAGACAAGACAACATTCAGATACCTGAGCAATTAATTTTTTCTCATAGCCTTTTAACTCAACTATAACAGCCTGTAAGGATGCTTTCACCTATGTCACCCAGGAGCACATGGAAGTGCTCACTGGCACAGGTGAGGACGTGGTGTGAGCTGGCTGTGATCGCATTCAGATTGGAAAGAAGGCGACAGCCACTAAGCAGCAGATATTTCAGACCGTACTAATAGAATAAAAACCTCTTAATTTTTAAGATGGAGCTCAGAGGGTCTGTGAAAGGGTGGTTGAGAGAGCAGCTGAGAAAGACTGGAACTGGATTCTAGGTCTGCGTTTCTCATGGAAAGGCTGCTTTGTTAAGGCCAAGCTAAATAACAATAACAATGAGGACCTGTGATTTTGTTACTTGTACTCCCACATAATAGTACTTCACAGTATATATGAAATGTGAGTAGAAAGCTGCAGGAATTAAAAGTGGAAGGGAAAGATACCAGAAAAGCTGTATCTTAAGAGCAGATTCAAGTATGCAAATCCTATTAATGAAAGCAATTTGTACATTCAATGAGGCAGAGATTTCTGCAATCCAAACCCACCGTTGAAAATAGGATGGAGGCTTCTGTGATGTTTACTCTTAAAAATCCTACCGTATAACTGAACTAAAAGTCTCAGTCCAGTTTGAATAGCCTCCCCAGCACATATATTGCTTACACTTAAAAAGTCAATGTTTGCCAAAAAATAACAGAAAATTTCTACGAGACATAATGAGAAAGACCTCTTGTAACTTGGATGCAGGGTACATGCTGACCACTGAACAAAAGTTGCTTGTTTACTACTGGACATTGCATAAGGAAGGGTAACTAAGGTAACGGGATACGCGTTTATGCAGGAGAGAAAACACATTAGGTAACTAACAACAAAACCACTCTGAAAGAAAATGTGGGTTTGTCTCCTTTCAGAATTCAGGGCAAATACAATGCCATTTCTCAAATTGCTCCTCATTTCCTCATTCTTTATTTTTTGTGCCAATTGCTGCTCCTACCTCTAACAGGAAAGTGTCAGTGTCAAATATGAGAGACATGGTAGAACTGCAAATAAAAGTTAATTACTGTGGAAATTCAACTCCGGTGCTTTAATTAAGGCCTGACAAATGTATGATGGACCCCAGGCACCAGCGTGGAGTACACCCATTAGAGAGATTACTCCTCTTTCTGTGGCCTCCCATGCTAACACAAAGGAAATATCAATCATGCCAGAAAATGGCTTTTCCAAATCAAAGACGCTGGGAATTATTCTATTACCTTTCTCATAGAGAATTTTCAGAGTTGCTGAGAGATTTTTATGCAAGAAAGCAGCACGTTAGTGTAAATTTTTGCTTAATTGCTAGGTTAATGTTAAATAGCAGCTTTTCTTTCAGGAAAAATGGCAGCTGGCAAGCCCTGTCTACAAACCTACATTTCCTCCCTAACTTTATGATATGTAAATAGGTATGCAGGAGACAGCTTCAAAATGACATGTGATGAAAAGAAGAAGAGGACATAGAGATGCTGGAAGCAATCTTCTCTTATGGAAAATGGCAATAGACTTCATCTAGAATTCTTCAGTGAGACCAGACATGTTTTCGCTGCTCTCCAAAACCACCCTGCTGAGAATAAATATTTCCACTGTAGTCTCCACTAAGAGCAGTCTGGGATGGTATGTGAACAGTATCGTTTCTCCGTCAGGCGCTAACCTTCCAGCCAACTGATGCCAGGGTATGGTTAAGAGACAGAAGGGTTTTCTTTTAAATATACCTTATTGCCTCAACTGCAACTATTTCATCATGTGCTGAGCCCTCAGAAGTAATGAACAACGCTGACAAGGCAATACAGTTAAGAGAGCTGTACATTTTTGCTTTTATTTACTTAATATTTAAGGCTTGGTTTTGCAGGTAAAAGGAAAATATACTCAGCTCTGAAGACTTGCTTTGTTGCTCCTTTTGCTGCTGAAGATATTTAAATGAAGAACTTTCTCTTTCCCAGCCTAGGTTCTCCTCCCTCTTTGATCCTCCCCCCTCTTTGATCCTGAAGCAATAATCCTATATTTATGAGATTATTTTTGTTGCCATGGAAATTAACGATGTAAAAAATTCAGCATTATCATTTCCACATAAGCAGGCAAGATGCAGTCCTCTTGACAGAAAACATTTTTCTGATACCTCTCCCTGCCCCCACCATCCTACATACGCGACAAGCACAAGAACCTTAAGATCTGTGCCCCACGTACAGCACACCACAGCCTTGCGTATGTCAAGATTCACTATATGGGTGAGAGTTGCCCTTCTGGTTTAATGTTACGGGACTGTTTTTAGGACTGTGAGGAAAGAGCCATCTCACCCCAATGCCCCAGTAGACTCGGCGCCACTGACTCTGACAAAAGCTAGAGACAGCCGTTTGCGGCCGTTTGGGATTATAGGACTCTAGTCTATAAGGTAATACTCTAAAATCTCCCCCAAAATCCAATTTGAGATCATTAAAAGCACTTTGAGATACAGCCTCCCGCTGAACAGCACTGTAATCCATGAGTAGGAGTTCAGTGTTTCAGCATTGCGATCTCCACGCTCATCCTACAGTGAGATGCTGTGTGTACCAATGCTGACTGGCAGACATCTCTATCTTTAGTAAATCTGCAACCCGTTTTGGAACAAAAGCACCCTAAAGCATCCTGCTCTTACGACGTGCGTGTGCGGGTGGCTGCTAAGTTATACCACCCACAGCAAGTTTTAAGTTGTTCCCCAATAAAGTATCAATCTTACCACCTTGTTTTGTCTGAAAAATTACCCTTCACTCTTAAGAGCTGTTGTAATCCAGAAAGACAGGATTCAGAAAACTGCACTTTCACGCAATCTTTGAATCTTAAAAATATACAGCTAGATCCCAGGCGTATCCAATGAGTCTGACTTACATGCTTCCAGGAGTCAGTGAAAGAATTCGCACAAAGCTCCCCAAAAATGCAAAAGCAAATCCCAAAAGCACTGAGATCAACACCTTGTTCTGGTAAGTTCAGAGTTTCTCAATGATCCAGCGCTCATGCCAGGGCTGGGAATAAAACTGAATTCCTTCTCCCACATCCTTTGCACTAAATCCTTAATATATTGCCCTTCCAGACTGAGCACAGTGTGAATAAAGTAAGCATCGCACAACAATGCTGCCCACATCTTTGTTTTTATGTCTCTTTTAATAATGTGATCTATAACTAAAGGACATGCACGGAAAACATGCGATTTCAAACCATATACATACAGTATAATATGCAAGTAACAAAGAAGGTCTCTTTTTCTCATAAATCTGACCTAGAAGAGACCAAGAGACTTAAAACTCCATGTCTCCCGTGTCTCTTCAGTCCTCAGATGCATTTATGAGACAGGGAACATTTCAAGCCAACTGTGATGACAACTGTTACGATGTGGACATCTGTTTGCTGAGACTGGCACATTTGTTTCCTTACAAATGAAAGGGCCGAGAGAAGAAACTGGTTTTTAAGCATCTTTATGGATTTACTCTGACAGTAATACTGAAGAAAAATAAAAATGACACAATATGTGTTCTGGTATATTTTTGATGATACAAAGAAATGTTGGTTTAGTTACAGGGAATTTCTCTATTGAAGTAGGAAAGTTTCTTTCTCAAAGTTTCTATGATTTCATACTTTATTGGAAGGAGATTAATTTTGTAGCACATCTCTAAAGTCAAAATGCAGAGCTAATGTTCAGTCATAATTCATACTAATGTTCCTAGGTATTAATATCACATTTATCCAGCTTTCTGACCATTCCCCATGAGCACACAGAGAAAAAGATACTGATCATTGCAGTCCACGGTACCTATCACACTTCCATTGTGGGTGTAAGTTGTACCTGGCTCTTGAAGAGCCTTCAAGACAATTATTGGTTTAGAGATGATGTTTGCAACTGACTGGATATACACAGAGATTTACACTCCTCCCTCATAATCTTCTCATAAACAAGTTCATGTAGAATGGTCATCACAGACCATCTACCACAGCTTCAGCGTTTCACGCACCAAAGCGTGGCTGTTTCTGGAACTAAAGGGATATTGGAATTCACTAGCAACAACAGCAAACACATGTCCTCCGTGTACAGCCACCGCTGGAATGAACTCTTGTGTACTTTAGAAGGATGCTGCAGATCTCTCTGCGGATATGGTCATGAGGCAGATCTCATGAAAAACTCCACACTGCTGATGTATTACTTGGATTTCTGTCTTTGTTGACCAGGTGCTGATCCACCCACCACACAACAGAAGAGATGACATCTCTCCCTCTTTCCTAAGTAAAAGCTTTTTGGCAAAACAGACCTCCATCTGGCTGGGGTTGCCATGTCAGAGCCATTCCTGAGTGCTGAATCCACAAGACGTGAAGAATTACTCGAAGTGGCCAAATTGATTTCCTGAAATGAAAAGACCCCTAATGCTCAGAGAAGACACATTTGTCTGTGTTTACAAATGTTCCCCCAGCCAAGCTGTGATACCTAAATGTGAATACACTGCAGTTCTGATAAGACATGGAAAGATTAATGTACTGTAAGTCCAGAGGGAAATCCCTCCAGACATTGTTTTTGAAAAGCTTAGAAATCAGCTTTTTGTGTGTGTGTGTGTGGTTGCCACTATTCCTTAGCAACAAAGCTAGGCTGCTGAACATGGCTCTGCTGTAACACATTCCAGAAATAACTAGCAGGGCTGGCATTGTTTGGAGCAACAAGGGAAAACTAATCAGGTCATTTGCTATGTGCTAGTGCTCTCCACCTGCTGACCACCTGCACATCCTCAGGACAATCCAAGAAACACTCACATACACTCGTGTGTGTGTGTCAATATACATATACATATATTTAAGGAGTATTTATAAGGGAACATTTTTCACAACTGCTACGTAGGAGATGGAGAGAAAGGAAAACAAAAGCTTTCATCTATATCTAACAGAAGGTAGTAAGAGTCCTACAGAAGACCAAAGTGCCTTCTCCTCCCACCTAAGTGCTCCACAGTAGCCTGGAAGAACCAATGTCCTTGTCCTCCAGACACGATGACCACCCTCTCCCCCAAACTGCAAACTCCACTTGCCACGAGTGGAGACATTGCAGAGAAGAGCTTACATCGTGTTCTCACATTTCCCCATCTTAACAACAGTGTGGATGTAGCAGCTCCAAAACCTGGTATGCTAGCACAGAGGCTCCCTTGCCACAGCATGGAGTGTTTGGAGACTCTCCTCCTTGCTTTCCAGGGCTTGCCAGTGAGATGAGGTTCGAGACCAGCACCTACTGCAGACAGTGACCTAAAGGTCTGGCCTAAACCATCACGTTTTCCTTACAAAGGACACATCAGCTAAAGAAAGAACTCCTCATGATGTAGTATCAGGGGCAGGATTGTTTCTCTGTTAAGCAAATTATATATTTGGTTGTTCCATGCTGTGGTAAGGAACTCACAATTTTTTCATTATTAAAAAACAACACCAAGCCACTAGACAAAACCACACCTAGGATCTACAAAAAAAACGAGCTGAATTTGTTGCTTGGTCTGATTCAGCTAGAGACTTGAATCTATATCTCAGATGAGTGTCTAAATCAAGAGGGCGTTCTTCTCCTGATCAGAAATGACCTTGGATTTGAGAAACAGAGGTTAGACAAAATGGCTACGTTTTAGTAAAACAATGCTTTCCTTTCGAGGATGCTTTAGTAAAACAATGCTTTCCTTAAGAGGATTTTACGATGATGCATCGTAAAATGCTTGTTGCATTTTGAATGTTCCAGGTTGCTCTAATTCATATCTACAAGGTCAAATCCCAAAACTCTGCAGCAACACAGGTACCAGCTGCACAACACAAGTACCAAAACTTCATATGCAAAGACAAAACACCATCATCGGCAACTGCTTTGCTGTCAGCTGAATGGATGCAAACTGACTAAATATGTCTAAAATTCAAGAGACAACAGCCAGGGCCCCACGGAGTACCACTTCATCAGTTCCAGCTAATGGCACCATCTGAGGTTTTCTCTCAATGCTTTCCGATGTGTCTGTGCTGCCGCTAACATGCCACTGTAACACTGAAAGGTACCACAGTACATTGAACTCAAGGTCAAAACAGGGCAGAAAATTAGCAGATTTAGACCTCTTCCTACTTGACTGTTAAAGGTATGGGATCAATCGTTCCCTCTCACCTTCATCCCAACAGAAATGAGGCGAAAGCAGAGAGGAGCGTAGATCACACCTCTGAAAAGCACAATACACCTGCCACTGCTAGCCAGAAGGCTCACTCGCTGCTCTGACACACACTGTGCCTCAAGGTGAAATCTAGCCTACCGCATTATAAATGCCTTCATTTCTAATTTTATACATTCACCTCTTCATAAAAGAGTTTTGTACTTCAGGGCCAATGAACTGACGCAGGGCATGGATTAATGCCTCACTGATGCACATTTTGGGCAGCGAAAAATCATTGGGCTTTCCCCAAGGTGCTATGCAGCACGCTGCAGGCAACTTCAGAGGGCTGTGATGCACGCCGAGCAGCCAAATTGCTACAGGCGGTGATACAGCTGACACACTACGCAGCACTTCATTGCTGGGACGACAGCCTCCAGCCTGACGTGCCTCCAGAGGAAAGGTACGCAGCTAAAATATAGGCTGCACTGGATGCCCACAGACTCCAGTGCATCCTAAACCGCAGCAGCCATGAACCAGTTAACAAATGACTCACCTTATAAATTAAAACGTAGCTGCTAAAAATCTCCTCTTATGACAACCTTCAATTACAAAGACTTGCTGTATTCACACCCAAATTAAATGCAAAAATCTGACTTTCAACTGCTAATTAACTGTAGAAGACAGAGTTACATTTCTGTTATGGCACATTATACTATCTGTTAATTGTTATTTACTCCCACTGTTTCAAAACTGCCATTTTATATCTAGCAATGTTAAATACATTTTTGTAAGACTTGGGGGAATATAAAAACTCATGGTTCAAGTACCTCTGAAAAAAAAAAGACTGTAAAAATAAAATAGGAAGTCTCTGTTTGGTCTAAATCAACATATGTATACCAAAGTCAGCAGAGCAACATTGATTTTTATACATGCTGGAAATTCACTCCAATATTGCTTATACCCCTTAAAGACAAACCAAGCAGCCCCAAAAGTGTTTGCAAGGGGTACTAGTGATGATGGAAGGAGGTAAAAATGAGAGGAAAAAAGAAGGAATTTAAAACCTGGTTTTTACTTAGAAAGAAAAAAAGACATTAAGAATTTAACCTTTTGGTGACCTTTTCCTTAACTGAAGTTTTGCCAGTTAGTATCAAAAGGCAAAAATAGCGATGCTAAAATAACCATTCATATACCTTCTTGTACCACATAGAGGGTTATTAACATAAGTAGCATTAACATCTAAAATCTACTTTCCTATTTCTCTGTTCTGACAATTCACTCTTTGGCTTGTACATCTAAGTAAGCCAGTGCTCAGCACTCCCCTCCCACTGAGCCAAAGTCAAAGCTCTGTAAATAGGACTGTTTACTATCTTAATCAGTGCTATTTTTCATACTTGCACTAATTACAGAAAGAAGCACACATCAAGGAAACATAAAGAATGCATTGGATCAGTTTCTGTTCTTACTAACACAGGATTTGTAGGGACTTTAATTCCCTTCAACTGAGTTACAGCTTCATGAGATGAAATTCAGGCTTTTCAATAACTAAAATTACACAAAGAGGAACATTTTTAATTCTAATGAAATATGATGGTTCTGTAATGAAAGAATCAGTATTTTGCTTACTTGATCTTTTTCAATAACACTAAATTATAATATACATGAGCACACCATCTCAGAAGATTTGATACTACCAAATCGCTGAGTACGTAAAATGCTAAAAAGCCACTGAGAGAGGAAAATGACCCTTAATGTTTTATTTTCTTTTTCATATCATTGAACAGAAGTAGCATTCCAATTCATTTTCCAAAGCTCACATGCATATTCAGAGCAGTCCGAGGCCAAATTTTACCTCTTTCAAAGTCTTTGATATAATTGCCATTGACTTCAGGAGGGGCAGATTTTGGCCTTACATAATTTTGGCATATAAAATACTATTTCTGTTTCCAGCAAAATCAATAGTATATATGCTTATGGTAGGCTTGCATTTTAAATATTAACCGGACCATGAAATGCACATCACAACAAGGAATATAAGATTATCCCTCCCTTTTCCATTTTATACGTTGTCGCAATAGAGGTCATGAAATTCTGACCTGTCAGAAAAACCTCCTTGGGATTTGATTTCAATGAAGAAAGGATTATTGCAACCCATCTCTTTCTTTTGTAATCTGGGTTAACAGTCATAAATCAGTGAATATCTTTGCTTTTCCCTTAAATAATGGCTACCAAAATTCCAAGTAAATTTATTAGAAATGGAAAACTAGTGCCTGCCAGTTCAGGAAAACAGTGAACTCTTTAACAGGTTACATTTAACCTGCAATATAAGAGGCAGGAAGATGTCTAAATGAAACACAAAGGAGATTTTAAAACTAATGGAAATGTAATCAGTGTTTTTTTATCCTACAGGATTCTGTTATATCGCTCCAGACTGCTCCTGATATCTTCTGTCTCGAAAGCTCAATCTTCTCAAGCAAAGCTTTGATCTACATGTTCATTGCTAAGTAGTTTTAAGTATTAAAGAATTAATAACTATGCAGTGTATTTCCTCTTGCCTAATTCTGCATGCTGCATGGTTCTTCAGAAAAATCAAAACTCATCCGTCACAGACAAATGGCACCGTGGTTATTTGGAACATTTAATTTGGCTGTTTTCTAGCAATTCAGTAGTGTTTTCAAGTTATGGTAATATAATACTGAAAATGCTGGTATTGTGTGGCTACCACAGAGACAGTTTTCTGGTACAGCATGAAAGAAAAGAAGCCCATACAGTCATCCTGGCAAGGATGAAATACACTGCCTACTAAGCTCACATGATGCGAATGAGCCGAAACTCCAACCATTTGTTCAGCTGCTGTGGGGTATCTTCTGAACAGCCTCCACACAATTGTTGTTGAGCTGTTGATCATTCATCAACTACATAACTACAACAATTTCTCCTGTTTCATTCAGACAGTAGCAGTAATAAACTTTACTACTTTGAAAGTATTTGTATCCCACACTGTCTTCAGCACTTTTTAGTTAACAGCATGTGAAATGAAGCAGACTTCATCGCTTGTCTGCCCCTTAAGATGGAGAGTCCTGGTAGGGGCATTTCTTTGCAACAGTGAGGAGGAAAAATGAATCATCGAGTTCATGTGGGTCCTCCATGTCCAAAGGATTACAGTTACTGCCCTGAAGGAGGCGTTCCTCCCTGGCCAGCTGCTACTCAGCTGCTGGTGTCTCACAAGGTGATCTCACCCTCCCCTGGTGCGAGCACTTAGGGGCTGCTAAAAAAACCATCACCACCACCTCCATGAACGCAGGTTTTGAATATGGAGTCCTCCACACAGGAGTAGAGATGCACAAAGGCCCGAGCTGAACTCCAGGGAAGAAGCTGCCCTACACAAGCTTGGCAGTCCCAACTTAAATCTAAAGAGCAAGTAGTGTGGCCTGATAGGCATAGTTTTATATGACAAACAGTGGTGCTAAGGTCCAAGACGTGTATGTTTTAGGGTGGCTAACTTGGAACTAATTTTACCTTTGCTTCCCAGGGATTGAATAAAAACTAGCAGTTGGATACATGAGGAGCATCTTCTGGATTAATTCCATCCAAAAGGAACCCAGTTCATAAGCACCAGGACCGCTGTGAACCAAAGCGTAAGCAGTGCAAGTAACTGGAGGGGTTCACTTCAAAAGCACATTTCTAAACCAAACTAAACACCAGTGCAGATGTACCCTCTTGCTGACTGGCTTTCTTTTCAGTGGGGTTGACCACTAAACACCCAGATGTGAGGTGATGACAGAAGCATGGACAAGATAAAGGTTTATAGAAGGATTGGAACGGGTGGTATTTCATCTTCTGCATCAACAGAGACAAAGTGGCTGAGTTTGCACAATGAGTGACACTACCAGGTCTCCTGTGAAATTGGAAATTTTTCCCAAATTCACTCCTAATGTAACACCATAACCATTAATAAACGAAGGTAACTGTATAAGCTACTGAGAAGGGAGGTGTAGAGCCTGCTGAGCAACCCATGCGACATGCAGGGATTGCTGCTGCTGGCTAAGGAATAGCTGCAGCTGCTGTCTCCTTTGCTCTTTAGCCACAGGCAAGGGACATACACAGTGCTTACAATGTACACTAGTATTTGGGGGAAAAAATACAAATTCCTGTCCCGTTCGAAGGATGCAAAGCAGAATATATAAAAACAAAAATGGAAAGAGCTACTTTAACAAAGTCTTTGGATTTCTTACGCTAAAGAAATAAGCCCCAGCCTGCAGCTCCTGGGACCCTTGCTGAGCCACTAAGACAAGCACGAGAAGACTGGGCCTCAGGATGGATATGCAATTAAATAAATACTCTCAAAAACATGTTTGTGGAGGACGCTATGAGGAACAGTTTAGCCCAGCAGTGTTAGTTAGCTTAGTTTCACTAATATGGGGACTAATTTTCCCACTGAAGTTTCTTTACATGCTTTACCACAGAAAAACACATTGACTTTCCTGATGCTGTAAAGAAGTTAATTGCAAACTCCACATTGCTCTGTTAAAACCACGGGGAAATCCTTCAAACTCATTCCTACTGGCAGGTTTAAAGAATGCTGACACCACCTTTCTTACCACTTGAAGCGCGATCTTTACCCTGCACAGTCATATTGATGCCGACGTGTGTAGCAAGGGCAAAAGAAAAAGGACAAAACCCCACACCAGGCCACTGCACATTGCACTGGCAAAGCAACTCAACTTTTCTGCACCCTTCTTTCTGACTTGACTTGAACTGATTTGTGCTAAAAATTAAATACTGTGCACATAAACCCACCTGAAACTGTGATATTTTTTTTTAAATCTTTTGGCATTAACTGGAAGAATACAAAGAGAGAGGAAAAACATTTTCTTTACTACCATTGCAGCTGATCACAATATATAACGTGAGATTTTAAGGACATTGCCATTGTTCCTTTGTCAGTCTCAGTATTGAGTGTTGTTTATTTGATACCTCCTCATCTCGGAGAAAAACTTAGTAATCTGCAAATGGGCCAGACTTGCTACATGAAAATTAACTCTCTGGTTAAACTGCAGTTAGGTCCTCTCTTTCCAAATATGCAAGCCCATAACATAAGGTTTTTGGAGCAAATAAAGATACTCACATTGTTCTGGTGCCGTTAAACACACTCATATCCAATTTTCACAGCCCCTGTTTTGCCATCCATCCTCTAGGATTCCCAAATATGGAAAGCAGGAAATTTCCCAACAATATCCCACTTCTAGAAGGGTCTGCTGGAGCCAAATGACTGCTTTATACCCAGCGCGTTAGGCTACGCTAATTGTAACCCAGGACAGCCCAGTAACCCTGCTCTATCAAGGTTGCAAGCTTCTTTGAGATTTCCTGCATGGAGATACAAGCTAGCTGATCATTCAGCATCAATGATCACAATCCAGGTCTTAAGGTATCTGAATAACAAAATTACCCACATCTTGCTTTACAGAGCTGAGCCAGAACGCCTGGTTCTGTCAGTAACACCCAAGCATTATGCCAGCAAATGCTTTTCTCATTCATTTTGCTGGCAGACCATCTGACACTGGGAAAATACAGCTTTCCATGCCAATCGTCAACATATGCATATGAACTAGTAGAATACATTTTATTGCTCTGCTCTGGCTACTATTCCAGCATATTTTACTGAATAAAACACCATCTACGGACAGATCCGAAAGATAATCGTGTAAGGCTTTTGCATAAAGGAATAATTTTAGGGCTCTCTTCCTGTAATAAGTTGAGGCCTCCCATTAGAACCAAACGGAGTTGAAGGAGCTCCCTAAAACCCAAAATGTCCAAATTAAAGATCATTATTCCAAATGTTCTAAGTAAAACAGAAATCCACTCATTCATACAGGTTGTCTTAATAGTATTCTCTCGAAAGACAACCCTTTTTGGTACTCGTGATCTTCATTCCATTCAGCATTTAACCTATTTTACACCATGGAAAAAAAATACCAAAAAATCCCCTTTTCTCTGCCACTTTTATACAAGTATTGCATGTCATCTCCTAGTGTGACAGTTTGATGGCAAGCAAAATCAGCAAGAATGTTAATCATTCATAGCTCCTGATAGGAGCAGCCTTGCAAATTTGAGGCAAAAAGTTAAAAATGAGATAAGGGGTTTAACTATGGTGTTCAAGGGTCCAGTCCATATAGGGTAACAGTTATTAAAAATTACATTGCTGATATGCAAACCTAGAAGGAAAGAACAGTCAGTTTGTTTCAGTGCCACATGGTTAGGAGACGAGACTCATGGGAATTATTCCAGTTCATGGAAAAATCAAAAATATATGCATCACTTCAAGAAAATGGATATGTAAGTAGGCAAGACAAAAGGCTTTACCAGGTACATGCAGGTGATCTATTTGAGATCCTCTAGGTTTTTCTAGGACTGGTTATGGCTTCAACCACAAGCTGTTAACACTGGCTCATGTTGTAATTAAAGGCTTAATTTCCTGCTAGTCGTCTGGGCAGTTGCAATGAAACGTGCCACTTACTTCCTAGTCTTGTTTTGGAAAAATGCCCAGCAGATTACAGCAGCAACGAAATTAAATTACCCATTATGTGCGTCCACTTCACAGCATATCCATACTGCCCTTTACCAGACTCGCATTAAAACAAGAAATATTAAACCAAAGTAGTTTTCTGTGTTTTTCAGATTTCATTTCCCTTCAGGAAAGACAAAAGTTTTGCTTAGGACACAGTATGTCACTTTGCTTTTCGACACGTCGTTTCACACGTCTGTCAGTACCCAGCTCTCCACAGCACTAAGAGCTAAGAACACATTTTAGCTGTTACATGTTAATGACTAAGCAGTATTAACTGCAGGCTCTTGACTCATAAAAACAAAATAACAAGGGTGTAAATATTCTCAGAAGAAAGATATCATCCTCCGAATGCACTCCTATGGCCTCTTTTTTTGATCACACTGCCAGATCTTTTCTGTCTCCTTTTCTTCCTCCTTTCCCACTCCAAACACTGCAGGTACCAGTGACCAGCCTGAGTCACATGTGGGTGGAAAAGAGGCTGAAAAAAAATTGAAGTTACAGGTCAAAACTGATAAAAGGAGTGAAAAACCAGTAAACAGGAGCTCTCTGCTGGCTTCCAAAACTGTTCAGAAACTGCTCAGCTGAACCCAGAGAAGTCACACCTTACATGTATGTACACTGGTCTAGACTGAAATATTTTCAGTCACACCCTACTGTAATAGATCTGACTACATAAACAAACAAAACAAAGATCCTGCAAATTTTGTAATTTAAAAATTACCTGAACTTATGCCTTTGTAAACCTCCATTGCCCTAAAGCTCCTGACAAGCCTTCCTTCTGCAGCAGAGGTGCCAGCGCAAACCCGAGCATCCCATTAATACCCGAATGCTCCGACTGTTGCAATGAAGCATCCCAAGACTATCTATCTCTGGAGTGTTGGAGGGAACAGTCACCTCTTTTTACACAGACCGGAATATGCATGGTTTTGGTACCGACAGGGGTCTCTGAACAGATGTGGGAGATGACAGTAAAGAATACATGGATCACAACAAAATTTAGGAGTACTGAAAATCCATCCTGCACTAACACAATCTAATTGTAACTGCCTTTCCTCCAGTAACTCCAAGAACAGAGCAAGCAAAACACACCTGGCTGGTTTTATTAAGAAAAGATTATCTGTTGAATACTATCTAATAAAGAAACTTAAAAAGGGGGGACCAGCTAGGCAAAACTGTGATAAAACTCTAAGTACCAGCAGTATCATATTTCTTAAATCTAACAAGAGAGTTTGCATTGTTTGTGATCCTGAGAAGAGAGAAGCAGCAGAGTATCTATCTGTAAGCATTTCTGGACTCAGCACGACGTCACTTGCTATTTTAAGAGACTGAACTTATTGACCATTTCATTTATATATTCTTCATTAAGGACTCAACTACGTTTTCAACTAGCTTGAGAAAGGATGATGTAAATCTGTTTCAGTTGTTCTAGATTTACAAAAGAAACCATGCTGTCCAGAAAACTGTTCTGATAACACATGCATTTATGCAATGAAAACGGGTTCATGCAAAGCCCTCGCTCCAAGTACTTCAACTCTTCAGGGGACAGCTGGAGACACATGGCATGTGTACTCTAATCCGAAAGAACAGCTGTCTCACAGCCCATCCCAATGTCTTTAGAAAGTGCCAGAGTGGAGGGAAGTAGATAAAAAACAGAGGCACCTGTATTTCAGTTGTGAAATATTCACACTCAGAAGAGAGACCCATCCTTCAGCAACACGCAGCTCACCCAAGACCTATGGTTAACAAAAACCCAGACTGCTGTGATGTACCATTCAGTCATGTACAATACTCTGCTAAAAATCGCAGCAGAGATCAAAAGAGTTGCTCTAGAGTGTCATCTGTTATCAAATAACCGGATAGATTTAATTCAAAATCTGGCCTTCCCCTTCTTCACAAAGCTGTTTCAAGGCAACTTTAGATCGCACTGCATTTGCAGAGTTAAATCCCACAGCATGATTATAACCAGCAAAACAAAACCCTAGTGTATACGTTTAGATCTTTGTAGATGTTTTTACGCAACGAAGATGCCCAACCTAAATTACTCATTCCTTATAAAAGCAGACAAATGTGTATGCACTCGGGAGGACTGAGGAGATGACGGTCATTAAGCAGACAACCAGCAAGATATGGAGACCAAATGAATGCCATAATGAGAATGGGAATTACTCTTCCTTTTGTTGGTTTATATTCTACTCCTCCTCAGCCTCCATCAAAATGACTTTGACGGTGTTATTAAAAATCACAGGTTCTTACAGAAAAGGAGCTCAGAATGTCTCAAGGCAGCTATTCCAGCTCCTGTAGCAAGGGCCAAATTAGCTTATTGCAAAACGCTGTTTCTACAACCAATAAAAGTGACAGTGAGGTTGATGCAACAAACAGCAGTTCTGGAAAATCTCCCAAGCAATTCATGTTTAATTTAGGAATTTGGACAGCAAGTTTGACAATTGATTAAATCTGAATGTCCAAATTAAACAATCTAAAGAGCATTGAATTAATAACACCATTATATCTTGCTGGCGACATAACAACTCCCAGGGCTTCCGAGCAGTTGATCACCAGCAGTTGATCAGAAGCACTGATAAAGCTCAGAGTGAGCTCTCCCCAGACTGATTAAATGCAGGTGCTTTTTGCATCTTGTTTGCGGATTCTGCACAAGACTAGTGTGCAGCACAGCTGAGACCCATTTCACTACTGTTCTGCAGCTTTTTCTAAGCTCACTGATCACTCCAGAAGCATTCACCTTCAGTTTTTGCTTCCTGACACAGCTGAATTTAACATTTATCTCAGAAGCAACTCTTTGAAAATGTATGTAAGTGCTCACAAGAGCAACATCTCGCAGCAGATTTCCAGTATCTCAAATGATACGGTGTTAAAGGCAGAGCTGGGGAAGCCAACAGACAGGTGTTCCTGGTCTTCTGTGCTGCCAAGTCTGCCCCATTAAGAAAACGAGACCGAAGGCCATCGGTGCAACAGTCAAAACTTAATCTCCAAATGTGTCTCTGTTCTAAATACCTCTCACCAGCTGGTTACTACTTATCCCCCGATGGTGCCTGGGCACGTTCCCTCCAAAAAAGCAATCAGCCTCTTCTGATGTGGTGTGAAAGGCCAAGTCTGTTCCTTCCTCAACGTATGAGCACATGACCTGCCTACGAAAAGTTCACAGATTGCCAAAAAGAATTGCTTGACAACTCATTTTTCCATGCTGGGCTGGAAAAAGCCTTACCACAATCAAAACTGACATTTTGCTTTTTTTTTTATCAGAAAATCATTGCAGTGGCTCTGAAATAGCATTACTGCCTTCCTCCTCCAGCACTGCGACATCAGACCAGTCCTTCACTACTGAGTGCAGCACCCAAAGACTCAGTGGAGCATGTAACCCAAGGCAGGGCTTTTCATGGTCCTATCACTGCTTCTACAAATGGCTTGTCTGACTTGGATATGAGAAATGGGTTAGGAACAGAAAAGCCATGTCTTATCAGTAGAGAGACTTCCTCAAAAACACAAAGGAATTTTACTTTATTTAAGTGAACTTATGGGTTTAACTACACTTTTGTAAGTCATCTGGTGGAGTCCCTGCCCCTGTGTGGAAAAATATCTGGGCATGTGCTTAATCTAAAAAACAGCATTTGAATTTGTTGCATATTTCAGTGAAGGGTTTTCCTCAAAACATTCAGTCCTGAGTTAGGGAACAGCTACTGCCAGCACGAGAGTGCAGAAATGATCCAAGAGTGTAAGCACCAAACCTGACTCATATACACAATTTTTGTCACTAGGCACTCAATCACATGCTTCACCTGCTTTGTTCCTACTTATGCAAGTGTCCAGGCTAAAGCTGAGTGCTAAAAAGAAGTATTCCAAGTATGAGGTGGTGATCTGTGCCAAAAAAGAAACAACTGTTAAATTTTCAGCAGTGTTGCTAAGCTGTTTGTAAATTACTAAGAAGGAAAAACAGAAAAGCTAGTTTATTTTTATGATCTCCATTTACTTTTTGCACCTTACCACTTAGCACAAGGCTTTTTCTCATCTACCAGAAGAATGCTACTTAGTCTCCAGCTTATCAGCGGTATGCTTTAATTTTGTTTAGAAATCACAAAGGAGGAGGCCTCTTTTTTTATCAGAGTAGTCTACTGGGACTCAAGAAACCCAGGCTTACTCCCAACTCTGACAGAGATTTTTCTTTTTGACATTTGGCAAACTGCTTTATTTCTCAGCACTTCTGAAAACAGTGTTACTGTGCTGTTATCCGGCATGAATAGTGATATCCCATCTGAAAAAGAGAGATACCATTTCCTTTTTGCTGTGCATCATCTTGCCTGTTCATAATGCAGTCTCTGCAGGATTGGGACTTTTCCCCATTATAGGTTTACACAGTGTCTGTGATACAATGGTCCTCTAGCATAGCTGAAAACCTCTAGACACTACTGGAATACTAATATTAGTTCAACTATTACCACTGAGAAGCTGAAACTACTGGGCGAAGGTAATCAATGAAAGCTCCAAAATCAAATCCTGCAGTCCTGGTACTGACAAAACTCTTCCTGCTATCAAGATGTCAGGATTCTGCTGTAAATAAGGAAGGCATGATTTTAACAACCAAGCTGGTAATGTGTTTTCAGTCACAAATGTAGAGGTGGAGCCCAGTCCTGCAACACATCTGTGCGAGTAAAGAGGTCTAAAACCCTACCTCGCTGACAAATTCAGGAGTCCATACGAAGGCAACTACAAAGGAGAGCTTAATTTATCCTACATTAAGATTCAAATTGTTCAGAGCTAGACTATCACTGATTTAACTCCACTCTACAAGATACCATGGGCTATGATTTAATTGGTCAATTACTTATCCCTAATGAGAAATTGGTGAGAATGCTGTGCCTCATACATGAAACGGTGGTTGTGATAAGGGATGAAATGTACAAGTATGCATCAGAGCATTTTATCAGTCATTTGCAAAGCTGACAGGTTTAATGGGTTTGGAATGATGAATATATTGTCATTCTGTTATTTGTCAGAAACTAATAGAAAGCTCTATTAAAGTTACGTAAATTCTTTGTCCAGCGTAAACAAATGATGATCCATATTCATACTTGCTCCAGGAGGAATAAAACACATACATTAACTAATTAGTTGTTTTTCCTGGCTAATATTTCACACATAGAGTGGGAAAATTTATTTTTGCAAATGCCCAACTACACTTCCCATGGTTTTCGTAATGTGCCCAGGGAAACTGGAACTCCCTTCAACTTCCAAGTCAAATCAGACAAGATGCTGTTATTTGCAGCACAGAATTCTTGGTCTATCATCATGCTTTTGGTGCCTGGCACTTGGGGATAAATTTATTGATGTCCAAATGAAAAGACCAACAGAAAAATTGGAGATTTTGCAAGGAAGAAAAGCGTGTTTCAGTTCTGATGCCATTTTCTGTCAGTCCCAGCCCCACAATATGCCGTTCAGACAAAGGTTATTGCACAAGTACTTTCATAGTGCTGAAAAACCTTGTACAAGATCACTGTGCAGGATTAGACTGGGTGAAGCCTTTGTTTGCCTGTGCCTAGTGAGAAAAGCAGGTGACAAGAACAACAACAGGAAGAACACAGTCGCATACACGTCCATGCATGAGCAGTCATATGTTTTAACACGCCCTTTTGAGCAATATGTTCACCCATAATGTGCTGATATTTTTTTGTGGCAAAATGTATCACTTGCTCCATCCACTCCAAACCCTTATGTTCTTGTTTCTCTGCCCACTCAATTTATCTCCTTAACTAAGGACTCTTTCACATTGCACATTACAACGGCTGAGCATTTCAGGCTCCACTGGGAGTTCATTGCTCATACACCTTCGGGCTGAGTGCCACAACTGACTACTACACGCAGAGGTCTCTGCTCTTCGTGCTGTAGAAAGTGCGCAGGGAACAGTGGATTCCCAAAGCCCAGGGGATGCAAGCAGGCATAAGATTTACACTGACCTTTGTTCCTTTCCTTTTCCATTGCCTTCTGATGGTGATGGGCTATCTCATTTATGGTGACTAAACAGGAAGGCATTACCCTTTCTAAATCCAAAGAGAAGGATACGCAAGCACAAGCAGATTTGCTGCTTTATAACTAAAAGGTAATATAGTGCATATATGTACAATACACTTTGGGACCGAGTGCTCACAGTAACATACATTAGTTCCTGGGAAAGCAAAGAGGGAGAACAGGGGCTGCGATTTACCTTATTTCTTAGGTGCCATAGCTGCATGCGTCTTCATTAAAGGCAAAACAAAATGAGAACCTTTAATATTTTGGGGATGCACAACTTAAGCTTAGATGGCATCACTGCTCATCTCCATCGAGGCAGAGCATGATATTCAGGATCTTGGTTTAAAGAGAGGATACCATTAAAAATTATTATGCATAGGAGATATTTCCAAGGAAAACTACTAAAGAAGGAAAACCTTACAGTGGAGAAGCCCAAGAGAGAAATGAGGTCCTCTAGACAGATGTGCAAAAGATGTCAAGTGAAGTGAGGCTTTTAACCAGGCACCTTTGGCTTGCTCAGTGCATGGAGAGGGAATTGCCTTTGTGTTCTACAGCTGGCCAGCCGCCTCACCATCTGTCAGCACATGCTGTTCTTGATGGGGTAAGAGATGTCCTCAGAGCCTAACAAAGGATGTCTCAACAACGGTCTTCGAGGCCCCTTAACTTTGCTTGGCTGAATTGTTACAGCTCTGCTTGCGCTGGCATCTAGCATTGAGCTACGGTGTCAAATGAACTTGGGTTGTGATCCCGTTTCTTCTTTAAATGAGAGCGATATGAAGTCCACTGCGTTCAACAGAGGATATCCACAGGTCTTGGAACAGGCTCTTAATCACAAAGCACATCTTGAAATGCAAAAGAATAAATTACAAGTGTTGTGCTTGTGGGATTTCCACATTATCAAACTATTAAAGTAAAGTGGTGCCTAGGGAGGAGGTATTTGAAAACTGCGTACTGCCAGTGCTTTTAAAAATTTCTGCTACTACTGTGCGAGGTATGAATCTTATTACATTAGATAGTATTCCTGCCTATAAATGAAAGCAGAAAGAACCATTGAGAGAAATCAGCGAGCTGAATGGAAGTCTTTTTTCTTCTTAATCATGTTCCAATTTGGTGTTTTCTGAAAGTTGTTCTTGTCTCTTTCTCTCTATTATCCTCAAGTGCCTGAATATCTCTTTGATGGAAGACAGCTGCATCCTACTCAAGCCCTGGAAAAATGCATCCAACAACCAAACTCTGGAAAGATGCATCTGTAATGGCTTCTTTCAGCATAAAGGAATCAGTGCAGCAAGGCAGGAGCTCTTGCTCAGCTGCTGCTTTCTGACACTTTGATGGCTGCCTGCAAGGTGACTTAGCCTGTGGGCTTGCCTGAGAGGGCTCCAATCTTGTCAGGTCTCATAAGCAAAACAAGGCTGGAATTGGTCAGTGTTTGGATGGAAATCTAAATTTTCCAGGAGATGAGGTTGGGGATTCAATAGATGGCAGTCTTACCTCAGTGTCAGAACTGAACAGACAAGCTATTGTGGTACGCAGTGCGGGAAGTGCTGTCTTTTAGAGGAGGTGTAAAAACCAGGTACCACACTGAAAAACCCTAAGGAACTTTTGGAAGATGATGAGCAACTGTTAATTTTTCACTGAGAAATGACACTGCCAGCCTGTAGACTTCCTCTTGCAGTTTCAAAGGGATACTATTATGAAACTATGATATGCTTTTTAAACTCTACTATCTCTCACTCCAGAGATTGCTCAGCTTAGTGAAAAGTGATTTATTTTATGTATATGAGACCAGAATTTCACTGTACAATCCACTGAATACAGTGTTTAATGGGCAGCAGTGTCACAGGAGTGACACTGAAGTAGGGATTTTTTTTAACTTTCAGTGGTGTTGAGTAGTTCCCACATTTCACAGCTAAGAGATGATTAAGCTGTGACTTTGACCATGTAATCAGAGGGGAGAGAGGTACAAGAATTTCTCTTACATCCCTGTAAGATTTATCCTGTTCTTTGGTCTGGGGAAAAGCGTGCAGTCCTGAACAGGTGAGTGATAAAATGCTGTCTTCTGCTACGTTACGCGTGACTTGGCTGGCTAGCAGAGCTCAACCAGTGCTAGTTATCAGTCGCTGGACCAACAGCAACGCTCCATGCCTAATCTTTAATGCAAGCAGCAAAGCTATATCAAGGATCATGTCTCTCCAACTGTCCTGTCTTCATTGGTCAGACCTAATGCGTTATATCAAGGGTTCAAAGGCACCTGTCCTTCTAGGCAATACACTACTTTTAGTTATCTTGTCCTAAACATGAACTGACTTTGAGCTGCTGTCCCACAGAACTAACTAAAATTTTTGAGATCTAGCTTTTTCTGTCTTTAATATATTATACGCAATTATATTGTTTTAAGAGTGAGCTCCTCATATGACACTGTCAATCACAGAATCATAAAATCATCCGGTTGGAAAAGACCTCTCAGATCATTCAGTCCAGCCATACCTGTCCCCTTATTAAACCATGTCCCTAAGAAATCCATCCCGACTTTTAAATACCTCCAGGGATGGCGACTCCACCACCTCCCTGGGCAGCTGTTCCAATCCCTGACCACCCTTTCAGGGAAGAAATTCTTCCTAATGTCCAGTCTAAACCTCCCCTGGCACAACTTGCAGCCATTTCCTCTCATCCTATCACTGTCACTTGTGAGAAGAGCCCAGCACCCACCCCGTCACAACCTCCTTTCAGGCAGTTGTAGACAGTGATGAGGTCTCCTCTCAGCCTCCTTTTCTCCAAGCTAAACATCCCTAATTCCCTCAGCCACTCTTCGTAGGGCTTGTTCTCCAGCCCCCTCACCAGCCTCATTGCCCTTCTCTGGACGCACTCCGGCCCCTCAGTGTCCTTCTTGTAGTGAGGGGCCCAAAACTGAACCCAGCACTCGAGGTGCGGCCTCACCAGTGCTGAGCACAGGGGCACAATCACCTCCCTACTCCTGATGGCCACGCTGTTTCTGATACAGGCCAAGATGCCATTGGCCCTCTTGGCCACCTGGGCCACTGCTGGCTCGTGTTCAGCCGGCTGTCAGCCAACACCCCCAGGTGCTTCTCTGCCAGGCAGCTCTCCAGCCACTCCTCCCCAAGCCTGTAACGCTGCACGGGGTTGTTGTGTCCCAAATGGAGGACTCTGCACTTGGCCTTGTTGAACCTCATCCCGTTGGTCTCAGCCCATCGATCCAGCCTGTCCAGATCCCTCTGCAGAGCCTCCCTTCCTTCAAGCAGATCCACACTTGCACCCAGCTTGGAGTCATCCACAAACTTGCTGAGGGTGCACTCAATGCCTTCATTGAGATCATTGATAAAGATGTTGAACAGGACTGGACCAAGTACTGAACCCTGGGGAACATCGCTCGTGACCGGTTTCCAACCGGATTTAATTCCATTTACCACAACCCTTTGGGCCCGGCCATCCAGCCAGTTTTTAACCCAGAAGAGGGTGTGCCTGTACACACCAGTGGCAGCCAGTTTCTCCACCAGGATACTGTGAGAAGCGGTGTCAAAGGCTTTACTGAAGTCCAGGTACACCACATCCACAGCCTTTCCCTCGTCCATTAAACGGGTAACCTTGCCATAGAAGGAGATCAGATTGGTCTGGCAGGACCTGCCTTTGGTGAACCCATGTTGACTGGGTCTGATCACCCACTCGTCCCATGCATGCTGTATGATAGCACTCAAGATGATCTGCTCCATGACCTTCCCCGGTACCGAGGTCAGACTGACAGGCCTGTAGTTCCCCAGATCCTCCCTCTGACCCTTCTTCTAAAAGGGTGTAACATTTGCCTGTCTCCAATCTAGTGGCACTTCCTCAGTCAGCCAGGACTGCTGGTAGATGTCATAGAGCTAAATGAGAAAAATGCAATCCTGAAGCACCTCATAAGTCAACAGCAGTTGACAGGGAGATAAAAATCTGAAGGCAGTGTGCTGTTTTCAGTTATAAATCTATGAAATGCAGGAAGATCATCCTCATCCCTTGTAGGAAAGGATGCTTTTGTTACTTAGTTTTCATTTCCAGATCCTCTTGTATACTCCTGACTATTTTTAATTAACTAGTAGGCTTGTTAATCTTCTGTTTGAGTGGTGGGTTATCATTTTCTTCCCTCATTCTTTGGGCCTCCTGTTTACCTCTTGTATTATAGAAGATTGCAACAATGCTTACAAGCTACATCTCAAATGCCTCTCCGAAGTACTTTCCTAACAATAAATATATTATTCTGGAATAAGGCATATCAGGTTTCAACAAATCAGTGCCTGGGCTGCTATCTACCTCTGACCAGTTCCGGCATCAGAATAATTGCAGATAATTATCTGGCCTGCAATCCAGTGGCCAACCTCCCCCTTGGGCTGAGAGTCACACTGTGCCAGTGCCAACTCAGAGGAGCAACATCTCCGTGGTGATTGATCTTTTCGACATGATCTGGCAATGCTGGCCATAGGTGTCTGCAAGGTCAACACAAGAAACCCCATGCCTTATCACTATCGTGCCCATGTGGCGTGCAAAGGCATAGTCATAGCTGGCTGTTAGTGGGTATCAATAAGCCAATTCAAGAACAAAACTTCTCTCCTTATGGCAGGCACAAAAAGCAGAATGCCTTCCCTATATTAAACTCCAAGCAATTTTAACAGTGCTGATCGAGCAATCAACTAGTCTGGTACATGATGCAAAGATCGCTCCTTTTCTGGAGAAAAGGCCTCAATAGAGGATTAACTGAAGTTGCCTCTTGCCCTTTTGTGAGAAATTTATGGTGTTTTCAATGTATCAATGACACAGAACTCAAAAATCCTGAAGAAACAAACAATGGGCTAAGAAAAAATTAGCAAATGGTGCTGGTTAAATGAACAGCGTATGACTGGCACAAGGAAACAGCCAAGAAATACAGGAAACAGCATTCCTGTTCACTTGTGCAGCTACATGCAAATCACACATGAATATTATTACATTAAGGCACAGCAGCCCAATCATTCAAAATATGCTTCAGTGGGCATTAGGAACTTGTGAGCCCCAGCCTCCACTCTAGCAATGATGCTGTGTTTGCTTTTTACAAGCTACTTTTCCTCTTTGCTGCAGTTTAACTGGCTGCAAATGGAAATAATATTACTTAGCTACCTTAAGGGAAGGTTATGAGTCTTAACTACATAATAGACCTTAAGTGTTGTCATCAAAAAAACTCTTTAACTGAAAAAAAATATAATGTACATTTCAAGAAGTTTCAGCCACTTGTATTGATTCCTCTCTTACAAAGACAGAAAATATTTAACCCATTAGAGGCAGGAAACAGAGACAGAAAGAAATATAGACTTCTCAGTTATATACTTTTCAATGTAGTAAAGAGATGCAAGTATTAGAGAGATGGCATGGATTGTACAGGACGGGTCCTGCTAGTGATACCAATACAGCTTTGAGACCAGAAATATCTATGACACAATCAAGTACAATGCCAGTTCCTAAAGTCCTCCACCTGGGATTTCTCATAATAAAGAAAGCTTGTGTTCTGTGCCATTTCAGGTTTTCAGTTGTGAACGGACTACTGTTCGCTCACTCCTACCTTCAGCTGGCAAGGAGGATTTAGCAGTTCCATTCCTGCTTTCACTGCAAGCCAATCTTGGTGACCTAGCTGTCTCATAACAAAAATCTTGACTGAACAAAGAAATCATTTCTCATCCATTTCACATAATGCAGCACAAATAAAAGCCCTGGGAATGTTTTATACCTCAGTATTGCTTGTCACAATGTCGCTTTTCAGTAGCACTTCATTTGTCCTCTATCCATTTTTTCACAAAGTAACTTTATTATCAGCCACCCCTGGAAGGGCAGGAACTCGCTGCTATTAAAACGTGAGAACACATTTCAAACTGCTTCATGCTTACGGCAACCTGCAAACTCAACTGCAGTAAGAAGACCAGTCAATCTCTGGACAAGCAGACTTACACTGCAGGGCTCACCAGGGAACTAGTGTAGGAAGCCAGATCTGCCTTCAGGCACTGGTCTATCAGGCAGGCAAAATTCCTGACAACTAGATATTGTTATAAAATGTATTGTAAATTTGCAGGCGTGTTCCATAATCACAAGACATGCAACTTAAAACAACTGTTCATTCTTGAAATTAAAAGAGATGGGCAAATTTCCTCGGAAAAAGCATACCAAATTTACAGTGGAAATTGGTTTGGAAGACTCTTGTAAAAGTTTTGGTGCACAACAAAAGCATATTTCAAAGGATCTCTATCACAGTTATTGCTGTGCACTTAAGTCTTAATTCTAGCAGAAATCAAGAATTACTTCCTAAAGGAATACTGTCACGTGTTTCCTCGTCCCAGTACAGACTGCCTTGGGGTTCATCCAACATTTTAATATATATTCAACGATATCTAGCTCAGTCCAGCTTGACGTAGTCATGATTCTGGTTGTGCCCTTTTTATTTAAATCAGTAACTTCATTGTTTATCAGACTCTTTCCATAGCCCTAGTATGAAGAAATGGCTTCATATTAACCACAAGAGACGTTCACCTCAGCGTAACATTACACACAGCCCCCTCTGTAGTTTACATATTTTGAGAAAGCCTATCTTACAAAACAGTCAAAAGGGTCTACAAGTAGATTAAAGGATAAAACTGTCAACTGCACTAAAATACATGGTCGATACACTGTTAACCACAAATCCATAACTGTTTTGCTGATAAAACATTGCCTAAGATCCAGTTTGTTCAGATTGCTGCTTCAGATTCCTTATGACACGATCAGCAAAACAAGAAGAAATTCTGCTGTTTCCAGAGAGTTGTGCTGGCTTGCAGTCATGTCTGTATGATTGATTTTCAAATTCCTCTATTGAGTTTTGAAGTGATTAAAGGAAACCGGCACGGAATTTCTCCTTTACGTTTTCTTCGGCACAACAGCTCAAGGAAAATGTTTTAACTGGGCTCTGAAAGTTTTATAGTTTAAGGGATTAATCCCTCCTTCTGCCCAGAACTGGGTGCTCACAAAACGCCAACTGATTACCAGCTGAATCTCCTGCCCAAGAGCAAAAAGACTGTGCTGGAACACTACTTTGCTCAGAGAGGTTGCAAAATCTCCACTTTTGGAGGTCTACAACATTCAGCAAGGCAAAGCCACAGTTAACCTGACCTACTGTCGGCAGTAGCCCCCTTTGCGCTGAAGGCTAGACTAGGTGACCTCCAAAGAGCCCTTCTGACCACGATGACTTTGTACTTGGTTGGCGATTAAAATGTAGAAGGCACTTATCCTAGAAGGGTTACTTGTAGAGCATTCCTCTCCCAGTGGGGAGTCTTTAGTGGCAATTTGAAGTGAAAGATTTTATTTTACAAGGATACGTTTGGAATCCTCTGCCATCTAAAATCCATTAGAAGAATGTATGCTGAAGAAGAAAATGTTGCAGGCAACACTTTCTCCATGCTGAACAGGACTAGGAAAAAGATTTTCAGTGAGCAAAATAAGACATAATCACGAGGATGATTAACAGAGCTATCCATAGAAACCGCAAAGTACCTCTCTCATCGCAAGCTCTTTCTGTAGTAGGTATAGCTGAATGAAGACACAGGATAACTTGCAAAAATCCTTCCGGTACTCCAAGTTCGACATATACGCAAGGTATGGAGTATCTAGGACTAGCCTTTCCATCACTATAGTAACCTTTTCTTTAAAAGGACTTTGAGAAAAGCCAGAGCTCACAAGTACCCTTCATTCAGATTCAAACTTGAATATAAAATAAACCAATTAAAAAAAATACATCAGAATATTAATATGCATATGCTAAAAAAATGGCAATAGGTATCTCAAATGCATTGAAATCAAAGTAAAATAATGGATTATTCAGGACACTGATATCTCCTAAAAAAATCTAGCCTATTAGTAGTTTCTAGACTAGTTTAGAACCAAAGATTCGCTTAAGGAAAGAGTGTACGAATATATATGTATGTATATATACTTGTAATCACCTCAGACAAAAGTAACATTTAACATCTAAACATAAATTCATGCATGAAACTTGCCTCAATTGAATAGTGTCTATTCAAGAAAGTATCTTTATTGTAGCAACTAGACAAAGTTTTTATGGATGGGACTATGTTAACCATGTCTCACACAATGCAAGCAAAAGGAATGAAAATTACTAAAGAGCTTCAACTGTAAATAGTATTGAGTATGCAAATATTATCATTGAAGTTATGTACAATATTTGAAGCATAAATCATGCAAACAGCAGATACACACTTTGATTTCTCTCTGGAGAACAATCTACTTAGAAAGTCATTGCTAGAAGGTAACACTTGTGCCAAGGTAGCATTTGATATCTAAATAATTGATTTAAAAGTCTTGTTAGTTGATGGTTGACCATAAGAGCATTTTGTTTGCTAAAATAGTTCAAACCAGCTCAGTCATGCAGGAGAGCTCTCGTGTGATTTTTTTTTTTGCCCCACAAGTCAATATCTGATGCTTAAATGTTTTTCATCCAAAGAAATCAGAAGAGAAGCATTTGTCTTTTCCAGTTTATACATGATGTCAGCTGTTAAAATAACCCACCTTGAGAGATTTCTAATCTTTCTCCATTTGTAAACACACACAATACCCCCCTAGGTATATTCCAACTGCGGCAAGACTGCCCCTCAGGAAAATTTAAGCCTCCTGGCAGTAAACCAACTTTGCTTTGAGCTCTGCTGTAGAACATTTAGAAGCAGCACGGTGATTCCCAGGGATCTGCAGACTGTCAGCTCCATGACCACAGTGATGCCACCACGGTTCTACTCATACGGGCAACGTCGTGTTCTTGAGTAGGAAACCTTCACCTAGTAACTGAACTCTGTTTTGCTTGTAGACATAATTACACAAGCCTTGTACAACACGCCTCACAGCTACAGAGAATAATGCTAAGTCTCATATATTTTATTTAGTTGAGGTTTTTTTCAAATAAAAGAAAAATAACTTTTACCAAAATTATCTGCCTTCTTATATCTCACTTTTCAGCTTTTTAATATGTATGATCATAAAAAAATGACATAGTGGTCGTTACAAATTTTACAGAAAACATTTGCCAATATACTTGAAAAAAAATTTCTGCATTATATACACACATGTTTAAAAGTTTTTGTCTCAGCTATTTCCACTTATTTTTTACTCTAAAATAGGATGTTCTCATTACACCCTGGTCAGGTATCTCACCTGGTCATGGATCTGAAGTCAAAAATAGTCAAATTCAAATCAGAAGTCATCTCCAAACTGAGGACTCCTCTTCCAATATTTTCTCCTCAAGAACTGGGAGCACTGAATTATGTTGAAAGTGAGAAGAATTATACTCCCTTCATTCCTCCTGGCCAGTGGTATTAAAACAGACACCTTCTTTGCATTTCAAACTTGCATTCAGTGTATGCATTTCAAACACGCTACAGAGCTATCAGGGCACTTTGCTAAGTTAGCCTAAAAAAGGAAGGTTGCTTCAGACGAAATTTAAAATTCCTGTCAAGAAACACTCTCCCTTTTATCTTTTTTTTTTTAAAAAAAGCATAGTCTAGAAGGAGAAAAAAAGGACAAAACTGGATAGGTCTGAACATATTTTACATTATTTCTTCAGTGACACTCAGGCAAAATCAAGTCAAGTCCAGTTTTAATGAAAATGAAAATATACTCTCAATCCACGGGCCTACCAACTTAAAGTGTTCACAAGTATGTCCAAAAAAAAAATACCTACAGAAGTCTTCCATGCGTTTCTTAAAAAAACCAAACCCCTCTTTCACATATACAGAGTAGCTTGGCTGTGCATCCTGGAAGCTGGGTATCTGCTTGTAGTCACTACGGTCCAACACACTTAAAGCTGAGTTTAATTTCTTGCAGCCATGAGCATAAGCCTGCCAGAAAGCCTGTAGTGTTTGTCAGCTACGTATTAGTGGTGCTTCCAGAGGCTGCAGGGTAAGTACATTCTGTCCCATCTTCTGACAGAGGCTGCAACGACAAAAGCCTGTTTAAACTTTTGCTTCATTTTAGAAGTTGCATTGGGTACAATTGGATATCGTCCTTTCTACTCGTGTATCACATTGCCATATAGTCCTATAAGAACTCATGCCTTTCCTATCTTCCTGTTTTCATAAACTATTCCATAAGCTTCTACCTCTCTAAGGTGTTTCATTAAAAATTACGACACTTGGCTTAGTCAAATTTGCCTCAGACTTGGCACCAACTTGATTTTTATCCCATTATTACTTGTGCAGAATTTCTGAGCTTATCCAGTCTTTACTGATTGTTATTATTTATTCCACGTCTCACATAGCAGAGATGAGAGCTCTGCTTTACGTTGGTATTAGTACGGCCTTTCAAACTCACAGCCTTGTATAAATCAGGCAGGGTGCTGGAAGGGAACCCTTGCAAACCTTATTATGAGGACCAGAAACAGGCTCATAATAATCAAAAAACCCCTCGTTAATATTGCACAGAAAGAGTAAGGCCAATTTTGGTGGCAGACTTAGATACCACTGTGTAGTCATTTAACCTTAAAGTTGTCCTGTGTTTTGAGTACTGAAAAGTCTAGAATTTTGCCAGGATTTGACACAATTTATTCTAATATATTGATTTTTCAGGCCACAGCTGTTGTCCTTTGGACTACATTCACAGCTGTCCTTTCTTTTTCTTGTAATCAATGCAACTAGAGCTACTGCAATATTTACTTCTGCCAACTGAGTTTATACAACCCTGCTTGTCTTATTTTTCTTTTTTTGGCAAAATCATTTTATTTCTAGCTTGGCTTCAAAGTCAAATCAAATTTTTTTGGCTATATCTCTCATAACTTCTTTCTGTACATTAAATAAAAAGCAGCCAGTCGTGAATGATGAAAGTAAGGATAATTGAAAAGTCTGCTTTTCTCAAGCATGTAATGAGCCTGTTGCAATGGCTAAGGATTTAGTACCAGTGCAGAACATTTTTTGATATTTTCAACAGGCAGAAAACATCTCATCTCCCTGTGCATTCCACTGCCGACACGCCACAGCTTAAAGAAGGAAGGTATATCCATCTTCGCAAATGAAAAACTGGTTAAAGTCAATGCATAAAAGTTACCTTTCATTTATGTTCCCCCACTCTGCATAGGGACAATTGTTTAAAAAGTGTATTTACTTTCCCTAGAGGTGCTTCTTCCCTTCTCCTTCCTTCTTCGACCTCTAAAACACAGCATTAAATTCAAAGCATTGGAGCAAGTCTGCCGCAGCCAGAACGCAGTCGTAAGTGTGGATGCTGAAACAAAGCTGTCAAATATAACCGCACTAGGACTCCTGGACTCGAGTAAATTATTGTAATGAGTTCAGTATCAATCAAACATACTCCCCTTGTCAAAAATAAAGCCTGGTTTTAGACTTTTAAAAACAGCTATTAATGTCAATCATGATTTGAAGTCAATCGCACCAGGAGGCTGTGGCTGAATCTTGAAAATTATAAGTATGACATGACAGATGGTAATAGGAAGCCTTTGTTATTCGTGCTCCAGCAACAACAGCTACTTTACTGCCAGGATATACAAGGAGAAACACAATCAAGGCTTTAGGTCAACATTTCATACCGAGATGAGACACACACAGCAGTGAAGGGCTTTTTGTTGTAAAAGAACACGTGAGCCTCTCTTCCTGGAACTTCCATGAAAGCGAGACCTGCATTTCAGATACTTGGATTAGAAAACCTGTCACGCATGTGTTATTTCAAAATATACCATTTTGGTATGGTAAAAGGTGCATATAATACATTCCCAGAAGTCCTGTAAGGGAATATCCTACGCTAAAAGCCTGTTTACATGGGTGACCAGCAGTAGTTGTGTGTACGGAAAAATGACTGTATCCAAATATCATCAACTCTGTTATCAAAACGTCTTAGGCATTACTTCCAGAAAAAGTGGGTACAGAATTATGTGAGGTATGTCACAAAATACCTGTTTTGTGTGTATGTGATTTTCCTCCATGGTATTTTCCCAGGCTGACAACTAGGCTTCCTGTATTGCTTTGCACTTTGCCTTTAAAGTCTCCCGCGCTGTCACTCTGCATCTGCAAAGCCACACAGGCATTAGCTCCAGTTGGGTGCCAGTTCTCTCTCTTTGGGCTCCTATGCTCAAGGAGAAAGAAGCCAAGCAAACGACTCTTCCCTTACATTTAGCCTTGTATTTTATTTACCAAGTGAGTCTCTATACTGAATGTGCCTCTGCGAAGGACCAAGACTAACAAGTTTCCCGTCTTTAAATGCAAACCAACAATGTATTTGAAAAGGGACAACTTGGAGATAGCCAAGCAGTACACTAAACAATGCACTCTTTAAAGCATAAATATGACTTGCAAGCAGGTTAAAGAAAAGAAACACATGCCTAAAATCACTCTAGTTCCATTATGAAAACATTGAACAGATTTTTGGCACAGGACAATAGCCTAAATTTATGTTTCATCACAGACTGCTGTATGTCTACAAAGAAAAAGGAGGGCAGAGACAATGACACCTTTCAAGAGGATGCACAGAAAACAGGATCTTGTTTCTGAACTGGTGTCTACTGATGAAATCATCAGAAGCAACCATGATGCAGCAACCCTTTCTCTGCTGTAAGCCAACATCCTGCTTCAAAGAACAGTCTGACTGCCAGGCAGCACTGCAAAGAAAAATGGCAATTAGTCCTTACAAGAAGGATGCATCTTCTGATATACAAGTGGCATTTCTTCTCATTCCCCTGTCTCAGCCGCTGCCATCTTAGTAGAGTGACAAGGTAATTCTCCATCAGGCTGTTGTCTCCTCACCATCGTCCCTCACGTGACAATCGTTGCTGTCGTGAATGTCCCACTAAAATTGGTGCTTGGTTTCTACCCCTGGTACCCCACTCACCGCCTTGCAGCTCCAGAAATGCTCCAAAGAGGAAAATAAATAATTTGCACAATTTTGTCACTAAGCTGCTTAGCCACTAAGGCATTTCCCTTTTTTCTTTGCCTCAGAGCACTGTAATTGTTTCACTGTCTGTACTTTCACTATTTGATCTTGCCCATCCAGCTATTTACCACATCTTGTAAAGTTCAGAGCTATCTGAAAAACAATCTACAAAGCAGTCTCTGCAGAGCTCCACAGACGAAAACCAGCTGCTTTAGGTCGAGGTTTAGCTCTCTCTTAAGCTTATAAAGATTTGCAGTGCATGCAGAACTAACACCACACAGCTAAGAATTCCCCAACAGCATGTCAAAACCTTTTCCTCCAGGTTAGGCAGATGCAGTTGAGAGGCAAGTCTACCACTTGTCCCTGGCAGTGGCCATTCAGTGAGGCATTTCAAGGACTGCCAACAGAGTTTCTTGCAGCCTCTAACTCTGTCCTAGCTCTCAGTGAGGTTTTCTGCCTGGATCTTACAGAACTTGTGCAAAGCACAGCACAAGGTTATAATTCAAGACAGGTATTGCTCACTTGTCTGAGCCTTCCAATTAGTGTCCATCATGTGCTCTTCTCATCCTCAAAGGCTGCAGTACAACATTGCAGCTGCTTAGGTGGTAAATAAACAACTCTTTGTCATCCAAGCGTCCAGGATAATGTTCACTTGTCATGGGTACCAGCACGTAAATACAGCTTCCAGGAACCAGAGGTGGAACACAGAGATCATTAACGCAAGAAAAGGTCAGTAAACAACTTGCTTTTCCTGAGGCAAAAAAAGTAACAACTCTTATCCTACTTTCTACTTCTGTTTTTTTATCTTCAGCTTTCCAAGTGAATCTACACCAAACATGCACTGAAGTCAGCAAGGGAAAATATGTTCCTGTGTATGAACTGCATAGCCTATCAGGGAGGACAAGCAATAGAAAGGAACATGGGTTTCTCAAACTGCAGCCAATTTGCTTAGAGAATTCCTTGCACTGAGAACCACAGAAACCTCACAATTATCAGCCTTGCTTTAAAATCACAGCCTATCACAATAGACAACCTCAATAAGGACTACTCTGTGTCCAAGTTTTCCTCTTTATGTCTTTACTTTTTTTACTGCTTGAAAAGTTGTACAGATTGGAAAAAAATAAGGGTTCAGCTATTTGTCTGGAATTTTTGTGCACTGAACAGCCCTGGCGTGAGAGGACTAGCTGATATCCAAAATGAAAATAACTACTGTAGGCGTCCACATCAACTGCACAAGACCTGCCCTGTGGATTTAAACAGACCAGCACGTGTATGTTCTGCAGAATAAGAAACAAGCAGAACTGCAGTGTCTGCAGGCAATGACTTGCAGCACAGTATCACAGTATCATAAGGTTGGAAAAGACCTTTGAGATCATCGAGTCCAACCTATGACCCAACACCTACACCTACTCCTACTTGTCAACTACACCATGGCACTAAGAGCCTCATCCAATCTCTCCTTAAACACCTCCAGGGACGGTGACTACACCACCTCCCCAGGCAGCGCATTCCAATGGCCAATCACCCTTTCAGTAAAGAACTTCTTCCTAATGTCGAGCCTAAACCTCCCCTGGCAAAGCTTGAGACTGTGTCCTCTTGTTCTGTCGCTGGACACCTGAGAGAAGAGAACAACCCCTGCCTCACCACAACCCCCTTTCAGGTAGCTGTAGAGAGCAATAAGGTCTCCCCTGAGCCTCCTCTTCTCCAGGCTAAACAACCCCAGCTCCCAGTAAGGGCCAGACATCCATTTAGAAGTGCTTTACTTCATACTGGCTGATATGAAGCAGGTGAGCTTCAGATTCATTCCTCAGTGTTTATGTTTCGCTTGTAAAAGACCAGGAAGAGACCTTGAAAAATGTTAACTACTTTTAAGGGGGTGGGGAAATCTGACAGTTGTTTTTTCCTAAAGAAACTGATCATCCATCCATCAACCCAGAAAGATTATCCAGCCTGCATCATTTCTCATTCTAAGGCCAAATTCTGACTGTAAATTCTGTAGGTTTCTAGACCAAACTCCAGCCATGAGCGTGCCTGGCATTTACAATCAATTTTCCTAACCAAATCAGATTTCGTACCAGAAAACACCCAAATAACTTCCCATCCCAAGATGCAACAGCACCTTCAGCTAACATCCCTAAACCAATTTAATCAGATTTAATCTCCAAATCTACTAGCGAAGCCACATTTTTAATAATTTGGGCATTTTTAATATGGAGTAATACATAGTTGAGCATTCTGAGAAATTTTCCCTCAGGCAGCAATGTAATCCAAACAGTTTTCTTTCATTTTAACCAGTTTATGGCTCTCTCCATTCTTGCCAGGCTGCAACTAAAATACTACTTTTTTCCATAGGAACACTATTCACGCAGTATTTCCAACTTTGCTAAAACTAGAATGTAAAAGGTGCCAATATAATCCAAAAAGCCCTACTGACCGTAGATATTTGACTTCTTTGAACTTAATCAAAGTTCCTTCATTTGACGTTGTCGCTGGCTGACCATACTGGAAATGGCTATTTAACCATAAGCTTAGCGTATTTCCGCTGAAAGAACAAGGCAAAGGCTCAGATTTTTCAAGTGATTCATCTTCAGTTCATTACCAAACCTGAGGTCATTCTAAAATCTCACAAAACTGCCTCAATAGTCTTCAGTTTGAGGTGGATTTGGCTTTCTTACTATGTAAGCATTTGGATTTGACCTTTCCTTCTCATAAAGTTCTGTGCCACATTCTCGTGAGTGAGGGGAGCTTCAAGAAGTGTTATAATTGCATCTTATTGTTTTAACCTGCCAGTGATGGGGGGATTTGGGGGGTTTTGTTTTTTTTTTAATATCTAAGCAGGTGAAATGTCTGAATCAATTTACAAGTTGCTTTGGATATGGGGAACAACAGGAGGGGGAAAATGGGGCGATGTAAGTTTGATAATACAGTTCCTAGGAAAAAAATCTACATTTGAGTTGGGTAGTAAGGGTCACCAACAAAACCCATGGCTATCATAAACCATTGTTACAATATAAATGTGACAGATGTGCTGAGATAGAGCTTTGGGGTTTTTAACTGCACCATGAAATATGGCATTTCCTGGTGTTCTACCTCAGTTAAGAGTGGCAGGGCCATATTCAAGGTGTTTCTGTTTCTTTGGTTGCAATAAAAACATTTGAGCTCTACATTATTTCAGTTGTACAATTGAGTTGTTCACGGTTGCAACAGGGTTAAAGACATGCAGCAGGGCTATGACTGTCATAGTGGGATTTTCTACTTCTTGGAAAAGTGCTGGGTAAGGCCATGGGTGAATTACAGGTTTTTGGTGCTCTGCAGACAGATTGATCTTGCTGCATGCATGATAAGTGTATAAATACATGCATAAACAAATAAAACAAACAGAAAAAATATGGGAGGAAAAGGAAAAAATTTTTATCAGAAATTTCATGTATAGTCCAGGCAGGAATAGCAGTTTGATAGGTCAAGCAGATGTACAATTGGTTCCTAGAAAACCAGAAAGAAATCAGTATCTCAGTCTTCCTGACCCATAGCCTTGCCGATCCACTGACACAGTTGCAATCAGAGATTTGTTAGGAAACTTTTCATGAGCTTCTAACATCGATGGAAATGGTATTCTGTTGTTATTAGGAAGTAAGCCAAGGATATGAAGTGTCTTTTTCCATGAGTTAAGGACGATGCCAATTTACCAGCACCAACCTGAATCAGTTCAGCCATGTTCTCAGTGACAGAATTCTAAAACGAGACCAGAGCTATCCCTTCACAGAAATTATACTGGCATCAAAGCAAAAATTCAGATGGGAGCCAATTCCTCCTTGACAACAGTTTTTGGGACTTTTGCCATACTTCTACAAAAGTATTACAAAAAAACAAACCCATCTTAACAACCACAAGTTATATCTATTAAGTTCAAAGAAAGGAAAAAGTAAAATCTCCCATGTTTAAACAAAAGAGGAGACACAGTAAAATTACCTTCATTGTACAGAAAAAAAAAATACCATTATAGAAAAAAATGCTTTTGTACAGAGATAAAAGAATAATCCAATATACAGACAACAGATAAAGAAGAAAATTGGCAACATTATTTCAAAAGGAATTCATTCCACCAGACTGCTTTAAAATGTGATTATTTCACTGGTAGTACGTTCCTAAACAGTACATTTATTTCCCCTTTACCTGAATAGCCTCAGAAAAGCCCCTCGCCTCAACCCAATGTCTTCCCTAAGAGTAACCTGTGCTGCGGCTCAGATCTATGGAGCAGACAGACTGGCCAGCTGGCTTCTGCCAGACAGAGACTACATCAGGCAAGTTTTGCCTGGATTCCCTCCCTGGAGGAAATTAATTCATTTTTTTCCCTTCTCACCAGCCAAGCAGGCTTTGTTGGGTTTTGGTTTTGCGTTGGGTTTTTTATCATCTGTGAATTTTTGGGAGGAAAATAAACATGGAATATGATGACTTGTTTGTTGTATTTAAGCATGGCGTGGTAGTGAAGGTAGACTGAGGATCACTAGCTTCAGTTCAGCTGCATGGCTCATAATTAATCCTTTAAATAGCCCTGGACACACAGCATATGTCTAACGCATCCCAAACAACTGTCACGTGGCCAGTGAACATACAGCTCCAGCTGCTACTCCTAGGACATTGAACTTGTTAAGGGCGTGCCAAAAAATGGTATCAGGAGAGTGCCGAAAAGAGACGGGCACTCAGGGCATTAGTCGGCACTTTTGGAGACGACATTAACTACTCATCGGGGTGTGTGGATTTCATGAGATTAATAAGTACAGAAGAATATGACAAACTGATTCAAACTGGTCAGGTTACACAAGTCCCAGAATGACACAAGATGCTGTCAGATCAATCTACTTAGTAAAAGTATTTCCTGGTATTAGGGAACCACCGCACTCAAAAATATTTGTATACCACCACTAGACTCCATCTGCTGTTGATCCTCATAGAATGGAAAAAAGGGACAGAGTGAGCCCTTGGGACACAAGAGGCAGTGGTCTCCTTCCTGTGCAACACATAACACCATGACAAACTAGATCCAGCAACGATGTCTATCACACCAGGCTCTGTGTCACCTCCTTCTGATACCCACGTGAGAAGCTTGTTATCTTTTGGGCTAGAGACAAAACTGGTCCTCATGAAGCCTTGCGCATGGGAGTCACGGAAGTAGTTTAAAGTTTTATTTAATCACCTTTCCCCCAAACAGCTCAAGTGGACTACGTGGTTCCACTGCTTGGGCCATGAATTAAGAGCCTGAACAAATTGTGCACTCTCAGTCTTGTGCTTGTGCACCAGAAGAACATACATGGTTCCTTCCTCTGCAGAGCATTAACACCTGTTTCGGCAAACCAGCGTTTTCAATGAATGCTAAAAGCCACCAAGTTTACGTAATGCTGGACAAGATGATAACAGAGTAAAAGTATCTGAAATGATGGCTGCTGTGGGTTTCTAACTGCTAGCTGGTTTTCAAACTTACTTATTAAAAAAGTTGCAAAGATCACAGGGAAGTAATGTCTAGAATCCCAGACTTCAGGATTTAATCTTCCTCAGTAACAGGAGCTTCCTACCTTTTAGACCGTGCCCAGTCAAAGACAGGCAGTCAGGCATACTTAAAGAGAGTCTGCCTGACCACTATGCATCTTACAGCATTATTTGTACAACTTCAACTCCATAGAATTATCTTAGCATGAGACTGGCATAGCAGTGTCTAATCAGCCTTATTATCCTAAATTCTCAATTGTTTCCTGGTAAGCTGCATTTATGTCTTAGCTGATTATCTACTTAAACTATCAAGTACCAATTATAAAATGCAGTAACATTAACGTCATAGATGCCTGGATTCAGAGAGAAGCAACCCTAGATCTTTTGGGGGATAATAAATTACTCTACAGAGGCAGCAGACTTTAGTATGAAATCTCTTTCTCTGTGATTTTAAATAAAAAAATACATTTTCTGGTGTACAAATGACCCATTCCTAAACAAGACTTTAATTAGTTATAAATAAACCATGGTATAAGTTTGCTTACAGGGCTGCTGCAAACAAGCATTACGATCACATACATATAATGGCTTTGGCAAGTGCAATTCCTTGTGCAGTCAACAGAAATGTGTCGCTTCTAAGCATTTTTTTATGGCTGGTCCTCATGGAATAAAGTCCCAAGGATCTTGTTTTCCTTGTGCAGAGAGATCTGAAAAATTCAAGCAGTTTTGTGGAAGAAGACTTGCAATCTGTCCCTGTTCGCTTTGCCAGCTGAGCTCCTTGAACTCAAACAAACTGCAGACATTTGAAAGCAGAGCTGTTTCAAAACATTTGGTTTCTGAAGGTGGGGTAAAATTAACCCCAAACACCATAGTGACACTGTCAAGATCAACGTATCTCACCGTGCATCCTCACGTCCTGTGTCTGACCTTACATTATCATTGTAACATCAGCTTTCCAACCCATTCCATAGCCTCCAGAGGAGGCCAGCCTGTTGCACCCTAGGTCATGTTTCCAAGTTACATAAAGGAACACTCATGGATGCTGGAAATTGATCATCAGTGCTGTTAAATCATTCAGACGGCCACTGGCCTGGTCTGGGCAATTCTCGGGCACGCTTTGGGAGTCAGCAGTGTGCAGACACCTCTCCAAGTAGGCAGTTTACATGCGACTGCCTTCTGGAAGCTAAAGAAGTTTATTTATATAGGAATGAGCTGCATGTAGCTAACTGTGCTCAGGGCTCAAGAATGACTCTGGGCACATCATGTGCAATTAATACTGATGCAGCCACACTGTCCAGGTAAGACAAACAGCTTCCAGATGCAGCACTGTAACTTCTCCCTTACCACGTGGCCTAGCGGCACAGGACAGGTTGTGGTTCCATCCACAATGAATGAAAGTACAAGACTCTTCCTTCATGCCATCAGTTACCTCTTGATTGCTTCCCTGCTGACCGCATACAAATGGGTGCTTCTCCCAATTGTCACAGTATCACAGTATCGTAAGGTTGAAAAAGACCTTTGAGATCAATGAGTCCAACCTATGAACCAACACCTACACCTACTCCTACTTGTCAACTACACCATGGCACTAAGAGCCTCATCCAATCTCTCCTTAAACACCTCCAGGGACGGTGACTCCACCACCTCCCCGGGCAGTGCATTCCAATGGCCAATCACCCTCTTAGTGAAGAACTTCTTCCTAATGTCAATCCTAATCCTCCCCTGGCGAAGCTTGAGACCATGTCCTCTTGTTCTGTCACCGGTCGCCTGAGAGAAGAGACCAACTCCTACCTCACCAGGCATTCTCGTCAGGCAAGAATGCGCTAAGGCAACTATTTCCCTTGCTTTCTGTTCCATGCGAACACCACTACCTCAAGGACAGTGGAAATCGAAGAAAGAGGAGGAAAAAGAGACTAATCTTTGGCTATTGAAAAATCTTTCATTTTAAAATGCCAGTGGCTTAACACCGAGTAAATAGCTAGGGGTCCAGAAAGAAAGCATGATTTTTGGCTCTAATGACAGAGTACAAAAGGAATTGAAAAAAATGAACAAATGTCCCTTTTCGCCCACACATCCCTCTCTTCCCACCAGAACTCTTACACATTAAGCCAAGCATCACCCCACATTTGCTGCCAAGACAAAGCAACATACAGCAAAAGTCTACGGAGACTCGAGGAATTATTTAACCATTCCTGGCAGGTTTCCTCCAGTCCTTTCCATGGTGACAGTGATGTAACTGCTCTGTAACTGCATCAGGCTGAGGTGCGTGTCTGTATTTATTTCTGCACCTGTACCTATCTACATGCAGCTTTTCATTCAAAGTTCTGAAAGCATTTTACATATAACCTGCAGAACACTTTATTAAGTCAGGTAACATAACCTTCTTACGGATGAGTATACTGAACAGCAGAGGTACTTTGTGTTACAAAGCAAAGCAGTTAAACCAAGCAAATCAGTCAGACAACCAGCTGCAAAGTTGGGATCTCTGACCCCATCCCTTCCTCATGCTCGATTTGCCAAGCCACGTTGACATCCCTCAGTCCTATTTATTTTGCTCTCCCCTCTTTCTTCCAGTCTTCTTAATTCATGAGTGAAGTGATCTTTTTCAGCACAATTCATTAATGATGAGAACAAATGGGAACGAATACCTTAACAGATATTCATTTTTTTTCCTTCTTTTGATCTTGCAGAGAAAATCACCTGGCCAGAACTGAGAAGCTGGTCAAGCAGGCTAAGTTCCACAGGGACAGGAAAAATAAAATTCAGAGGATAAATCCGCTAATCAAGCAAGATAAACGCTGGATGGTACACACTTCAGTAATCACTTAGCTAGCTCGGTTAAGTGACCATAGGAGCTACAGAGGTTCAAGTTTTATACTTCTTTAATATGTTTTGCTCTATTAAATAAGAGAAGAGAGTACAAAACTTTCCACTTGGAGAAGGAGCTTACTTGAAGCACTTTTACACTGGAAATTATTTCTGAAAGAGATAAGTGTAATCTGGGGAAAAGTAAAGGAAGCATTATAAAAGCAATCTTTTAACTATAATTAAAAGTTTAGTTGAGGACTTAAGTTTGGTGGACCGTGGAGAAGAAGAAAGGAGTAAGAAGAAAAATTTATCTGGATTGAAAAGATCTTATATGACTAGTCTGGACCGTCATTTTTTTCATGTAGATTAAGACTTACAAAAAGGAAGAGGAATCATACTAGACATCAGCCTCTCTGGATTACAAAGAGTTTAGTAATTACACTTCTGAAACACTGCCACTTCCCTAAAGAGGGACTGAGTTCCCAACCTACCCACCACTGAACCTTTCACTGGAGGCTGGAAGGCAAAGCCCCGTGTTTACTGCCAAGCCCTGAGCACAATCACTTAATATCCACAGAAAAGACTCACTATAGATATAAAGGGGGTAAGCAGCGAGAACTTGAGTTAGGAAGCCTTGCTGACTTGAGGCAGAAGACTTCCTAACTACATTTCTTTCCCTTTATAAGCTCTGTTAGTTTAAAGAACCTGTAGGATAAGCTTAGCCACATGACTGGTTTTGCTCAGCAGACATTTACATGGTCACATGGTCACATGGCTAATATTCAAGAAGCAATGCCTCTGCCTTTTCAGACCCTTATAATCAAGGGGTAATATGCTTTCTCTTCCAATTTCACCACTTGGACATAAAGGTTTATAAACAGCTCCATTATTATATGAAATACATAGATTCATCTTGATCAACTCAGCAAAAGTCATTCTCCATTGATGAACGGCTTACTGCAAAAAAAGAATGAGCCTCTCACTGAAATTCTGCAAGAACCTGAATCTTACATAGAAAGGAAGAGGAAATTACAGGCAATCAGTCTTTCAAGTCACCTAACAGTATATTGGGCAAACAATGGAAAATATGACATCAGGAACAACCCTCCTTCGGCACGTCAATGAATCAAGTTATCGATGATCTGCTGTTAAATGACATGAATAGAATGAAAGTATAAATACATTGTAATTATTAATTTAAGAAAAGACCTGAAATTACTGTTATTTTGTTTTATTGGTCAGAACAGATAAATTTTGAAAACAGATTCCACTACTCCTGTTAACACCAAATAGTAAATTGGCCAAAATTCACCTACTGTAATAACTGTTGGAGAACATCTGAGAGGACATTGGCTTAAGTATGTAGCTGTGAAATTACATCATCCTAAATCAAGAATAAGTACCAGAACGTCATCTAGTTTTTAAGATAATTTATTATCTTATTAGACTTTTCTGGCACTCTGCAGTTAGCCATTAAATTTTGAATTATGTCTTCATTGAATAAAGGACAATAAAAATATTAATAGTTGAATTCTTCTTTCCTATGAAGGCAAAGTAATAGAGAGAAAAGTTGTGGAGATGTCTAACTAGTACTTACCATTCATCACTGATGTTACTGGAGTGTTTGTTATTTTTTTCTGATCCAAAATATCAGCCTTTTAAATACAAAAAAAGTAATGCCAGAATCAAGGGATGGTGTTCTTCAGAAGACTATAAAAATATGGAAGCATAACAACACTCTTGTACTGCAAAATGACAGAAGACATTCCGAGTTTGGGCAAAATATAATTCACAAATAGACTAAATAGTGCTGTGTAGCACAGAAAATAACAAAAGATTAAAGAATTACAGCTAAAGATGCTGTACAAAAACATTATAATTAAAACGATGATCATTAATAGCACAGAGCCAAAAATCTCTCACACTGACTCATGAGTCAACAGGAGAGGGAGTATCTGATCCATGTTTATTAAAATAGTTTACCTCAGATGAATGACACCTTCTTGAGAGGACCATTTCACAACAACTATATCCATACTTTGGATACCACTGTTTTGGAGCTAAGAAATTAGTATCATGTCCAAAAAAGTGCTGCTTACTTCAGTGATCTCTAGGGTCACTGCAGGAACACATACTTTCTAATTAACCCAATTTTCTTGCTATCAGGTCCTTTGATCAGTCCTGTCTAAATCATTGAAAACAATTGCATAAACACACTCAAACAAAATTTCAACCATTAAATCAACAGAAATATTACCGTTAATTTCAGCAAGTGACTCCCCATGCTTTTTAAAAAATATTTATGATGCAGTCTGCTTTCAGCAGTCACGATACAGGCACAAATTACTCAAGATTACCTTGTACTAAGTAGGGACTAGACTACCCATTCAGCAGAAAATGCTGCATAAAGAGAAGAAAGAGCTACATAAAGGGAAGAAAATGCCTCTAAGAACTTGCTTGAGGCGATACCTCCACACCAATTTAAAAAAAAAACAAAGTTCAAAATAGAGAAGCAGACATGGAAATAAATTCAGCCATGGGACGTGTCCCAAAAAAGCAGTGGACATCTGTGCAAAGGTCCTGTATCTCTGCAACAGTTCTTGCCCCTAGTTACACAGACTAGTTGACAAGTAGGAGTAGGTGTAGGTGTTGAGTCATAGGTTGGACTCGATGATCTCAAAGGTCTTTTCCAACCTTATGATACTGTGACAGAAGTATGGTATTAGAAAAATTAGCAGAAAAAACAGTCTTTGTGGTCGGTACGTTATTTTGGGTGATGGAGATGTTTCAGCAAAGCAGTGATCAGCCAGCTACTTAACAACAGGAATCGGGCAACCCATCTCAAAATAAGAAATGGATCTTTCACGAGCTGTTTTTCTCATCACATTGAGTACGCCATGAGGGAGATGTGAACAGACACCGCCTCCACAGCTAGTTACTGTATTTAGAAAAGGTCTGCAGGGCCAGAAGGCAAAGTGGTGGATTACTTGTGACCTTTACCTAGTTACACGATTACCCAGCTGTCAGCTATGTTGTAATGATAAGAAATCATCTCAAACAATCCTTTGGTGATCACAGTTGGCAATTTATGCTGAATTTATAATGCAGTGGCAAAACACCTGTATTAGACCCGACACAATAGTTCTACCAATATTAGAGTTGTGCAGGCTCTCTAAAGAACGAGAATCTTAGCTTTTAACATCTATACAAAAAATAGAGTGTCATGAAAGAGGCACAGGAAAGAAAAAAAAATGGTGGCCGTGTTTTGATTGATTTTCAGCAAACTAACAACTGACTTGCCTTGCACATCGGAAGGGGCATTTTATTAAAAAGGTGTCTGAATATCATCAGTTTCCATGCATTACTGACTCCATGGCAACAAGAAGTTCAGTATGATTTCTAGTATCTCTAACTTTAAAAGAAAGACAATGCCAGTTCCCGATGGAAGCAAGTTATGATTGCAATTACCTTTCACTTATAAGTTGATTTAGGGGCAGACAGTTTCTCTGCAACAAAGGCACAAAGACGGTGAGTTAAAGTAGCACACAGAAGGTCCTAAGGGAGGAAATGCTGCCCAGAGATGAAATCACTTTCCCAGGAGCTGAGATTCCCGAGTTCTATTTTTGGCATTTCTGTTGTCATAGCGTTAAGACCTTGGGAGAAGGACATATGATAAGCGATGGGGCTAGCTTTTGTGACTTCACCCAACACCATACTTCCAATCACAAACCGCTGTAGCAATGAAAGCATAACTACTCACGGAGCACTGCCTAGCGTTCAGTCAGATAGGGTATTTACGAAGTTTAATTAATGCACACAAAATACTTGGAAAGCCCAAGACTAGTTCTGTGTGTCACTGCAAGGTAGTATGCCACAGCTGCAGGGCACTTACTGGTAGTTTGAGGAAAAATAAAAAATAAACTCCTTTTTTGCCATAACCTGCTAAAACATTTCATAGCAGACAAAGAAAATGAAGGACATTCAGTACAATGTGAGTTTAAAACCAGAGATAAAAAACACTGAAATAAATCTGTGGAAAAATTTCACAGCTAACCTTCCTGTCATGTTCAGCAAGTTATCCTCTCCTCACATAAAATCTTCTTAATTACAGTCTTTTAATATTCCCCATGAATAGTTACCATGTCAGATTTCAGGATATTAGATTAGACAAAGAATTTATGCTACTTGTGCAGACAGTGAAAATTATCTTCCCTCCACTTTAATGTCTTCCCCAACTCTTTCTCCCAGGCTTCTGCCTCAGAACCCAACTGCAATGGCTGCAGTATCAGACTGAGAGTTAACCTGTTTTTTAGTTGCTTATATCTAAAATTGCCTTTTGTTTTAAGAAAGTCACCACTAGTAGCCATGTATCCAAACCAATTCTCAGGGAGCCTGCTGCTACACCGTACCCTACAGTTCTTGAAAAATAAATGCACATTTTGAAAAGCAGCCAATTTTTTTTTCTAGTCTTAGATATAAACCGCTACTCCTTTTATATTCTAATACTTGTACATTTCATAGACAACAACTTTCATCTACAATCTTAAAACACTTCCCAAACATTCTGTGCAGCAACACACTTTCTGTTGGAAATACAGCATTATAAACAAAGTGCCAGATTTTAAGGTGTCTTGCCATACTTGATAGTGATGTGAATAAGCCCTTATGGTAGTCTTCAAATTGGTCAAGGCCAGCTGCCTAGCCCTTCTCATAATTACACTGAGCAAAAATCTGGTTTCGTGTTGGGTTCTTCAAGATCCTAAAAGCTTTTTAAATTTGTTCATTTACTAGCCTGTTACACAGGAAACTTGGCAAAAGCAGCAGAACCATTCTCCTCACCTACATTCAGTCATTTCTCTCACTACAATGAATTATAAGATATTAAAAAATGGATCCCGAATATGAACATGTTCATATCAAGGAACTACACTTGTTTAAAACACATTTTTCCACATTCCTCTTTGCTCTACTGGAAGACACAAACACCTTAGATGAGATTGTGCCTCTGATACCCAAAGTGGTTAGAATTTTTTTGTGGTTCTTTGGGGAAAGGTCTGCAAGAAAATAAGTAGAAATGCTTTCTCTATATCTGGACACTTCTACTGATCAGTGCAGACAGTCTTCATACTTGAGAGCCAGCACTCTAGGTAAATTTTTAAGAAATATGTCCCCAACAGCTTTTATCACATCACTTCCCTCTGCCTTTTCTACTTGGGCAGGAGAAAAATCACAACACTTCTTTCCCAGGAGCTGCTTATGTGAAGAGAGAAAGAAGGGCTATTTCATTAGGACTGCTTTGCTCTGATCTGCCATCTGTACAGCACATGCCTCAGGTCATTCTATTTTGGTCTTTTATTCCTGAGGTTACTTTCAAATAAGTGGTGCACTTACATCAGAGAGAAATCGGGCAATGGGATTTCATGACCTATTGCTGGATGAGCTATTGAAAATTACAGCCAAAATTTCTTTAACAAGTTCCAGATTTCCTTCATTCCTCCAAGCCTGGAAGTCAGGTGTCCTGCAACTTGAATCATGAGCAGCAATATTAAATTAGAAAAGATGGTTCATGTAGCAAGACTGGAAACACTTAAAAGATACCCAGCACAAAGTCAATGGGACGTGATGCACAAGCATGTGAAGAGCACAAAGCACTGGTTTCATACATAAATATATCACTGAGGTTGCAAGATACAGGCATGTCTTTAATCATGCCTGTCTAATAAGTTTAACACAAGAGAATAGGAATGCTAGCATAATTTCCTTGTAGATGAAGAGACACCCCGTAAATCTATTTGATCTGAAATCAGATAAGACAATAAGATGCTAACTAACAACATGAAAATATGTTTGATTTTTTGGGGGGTGGGGATTGAGAAGCAGAATATTTCTACTTCTATACAGAGCAAAAGTTCAAAGGATGACACAGTCCCAGGAGAGAAACACAAAGAAGATACCACTTAGTGTAAAGCTGGATAACAACAGATTGATAACCCGTAAACAGACAGCTAAAACTAACCTGAAAAGGCCCAGGAAGATGAAGACGGTATTTCAAGAATCTAAGGGCAAGTGTGGGAGATGTAAAATTCTTTGAAAGGGGGAAATTAGGGCAAGGCACAAATAAACAGATTTTGAAAGATGAAGAAATATCTGAGCTACTGCTGAGAACAGAACACAGTATTATTAAATTGCCAAAGAAAGTTGAAAGTAAGAGTAGTATGATGGTTCCTGCCAATTGGTACCTAACAACCTCCATTCTGAAAGCTAACAGGTTGCATGTGGCAGAATCAGGAAATAAAGTAGATGATGTGTCAATCAACAGCATGTTAAGAAAGATTCTACTCAAGGTCATGAAGATTACATCTGAAAAGAGAAAGTAACAATTGCAAATTAATAAGCCTATTATGGTAAGTAAAAAACTCCTTCAATTTAAAGAAAAGCTCCAAGATTAAGATTTTACATACACTGGTTTTGGTGAACAGTTGCCTCTACCATAAGAGCAGCCAACAAAACAAATCAAAAAGAAGAATAGTACAAGGTGGTCACTCTTAGTTTTAAAAGTCTCTTCTGGAGTGGAAAAGAAAAAAGATTCAGCACAAAAGGCCAGATGGCTGAACCACCTGAAGGTTGTAGACAATACACCCTACCTCCAAAATCTGACTAAGCTGAGCAAAGCAAGCCAGCAGTGGATGCAGTTAAATGAGCAAAACATACAATTCTGAGCATTCAGAAAAGGACTGGAACAAAAGATATAACTTGCAAAAAAGCATCAATCTCTCTTTGAATAGCTATAAAAGAAAGCAAGAATTATAACACTGATATAATCAAAAGACAATCCCAACAGAGGATTTAGGATATTAAATACTTATTTGGTAGCTCACTGGGATGCCTAGATAAAGCTGCCTGCTGATTACGTTGTTCAAACTAGACCAAAGTCATATAATAATAGTATTCCACATTTCCAACTATCTGAATCTTCAGCAACTCATTTCCCCTCATTTCATTCCCAAAGTAAAATGAAGCTTGCGCTATGACTCCATTTAACCAAAGGAAGGATTTAACATGAATGAATTAGGTTATTTGGCTTAAGCCATGCAATAAAACCTAATCAGATCCTATACATGCCTAGATCACCTTTGTCTAACATCCTAGCAAAAGAAATCACCATTCCTTCTTCTAACAAAGTTTATCATATATGGCGTTTTCCTATGTCTTTTAATACACATTTAGAAAGATGCCAACAAGTTAAATTTGGATCCCACACTGAAATGCACGAAAACAGGCTTTTACAGAACATTTAAAAGTCAAAATCTTTCCCCACTTTTTGAGCACTTCTCTTCAGCACTCAGCTAGCTCTTTGCAGCTATAAACAACTCTAGCTACACGTAAGAGGATACTGGCTTTCACTTGTGAAACTTCACATGAAGTGCTTCTGCTTTCCTACTCAGGAGCATTCCTTCGACTTCGTAGCACTGCTGTTGGCAAGCTAAATGTCAAAAGACACTTGTTAAAAGAGAATTTTACTTTGTATTGCTTTTTCAAAAGCTTGTTCTTAAGCAGTGCGTATCTCACCAAATCTAAGCAATTAGCTCGTGCATGAAAGGAGGAATTCAAACAATTAGAACATAAGCAAAAAAGAAAAGGTTATATCATGATGAGAGCTTTAAAAATGCACTTTTAGTAATCTGACATGTAATTAATAGCTCAGATACAGAAACAAATACACAAGTCATGCTGTATATATTTGTAAGGTTTTCTATACTGACTTAATTTCCTTTACAAGGATCTTTATTTACAGGGACATCTTCAGCACAACAAGATGATGCTGTCTTAGCTGCAACCTCACCTTTGCAAACAAATTAGAGTTTAAAAGTTTAGTTTGACCTCTTTCTTGTAAGAAGCTGAACTTCAAAACTGAGTTTCTCTTGAATTTGTTGTTTTATGTACTCCATTTAATAGTTTCAGCTCTCTTCCTGGCCCACGAGTAGTTGAAACAAAGTAGGACCTTTTTACCCACTTCAAATATGACCTAGAAACGCACAGCTGAAATTCAACAGACTGATCCTTACTCCAGCTGAGGATAGGAAAGGTATGGCCTGCTCACCCTGCAGTAAGATCCCACTGGTATAAGAGTATTGAGTACCAGGTCTGGTTTTAGAAGTGGAATTTAGTTCTTTGCTTTACGTGATCCTGGGATAATCTCAGTGGCCATCTGTAGGGAGGGCGTTTCCGCACCTCACACAGCTGATATGACTTACTATGGGTTGTGAGGAACCTGAAGCTTAATAAGTAGACACCTAAAAGCATCCCGGCTTTTGTTTCTATGTTTGGTAAGAAACCAGAGGAAGACTACACAGCCTGCTTAACCAGGTGGCCTGTTCTTTCTTTTTGCCAGTACTTACGGACCCTCTTAGATTAGTTATTGCTTACTGTTAGAAATAGTTATCAAACTTGTCATGGCCAGATTGAGTAGAGTGAATTATGCATACTCAATGGCATCAGCATGAACAAACTGTTATCAGAAAAACTGTATTTTCCATCTAGTCATCAGGAAATAACTGCAGCATCTCACACGCTGCTTGAACAGATTACTAAGCAGCAACAAGTCTGTAGGCATTCTTTAATGAAGAAAAGATACTCTCCTTACAGAGAGCTGTTACAATTCCCAGTCAGTGGCCCACATCTAAACTAGAAAAATGAGTTCTTATTGATTGTGAAGACTCTGATTTTGCTCCCCACCATTTTCCTTTTGCTGGGTTTTAAATATAATCTGTGACTAGTGTCCAGTGTTAGTAGTAATAAACGGAGGCAAGGACAAACACCTTACCGTTGGCTCTGTTGTTACTTGTTGTAGATCTTAACGTTTGCTTTGGGAGGGCTAACTTCTGAAGCTTTCTCCTTCAGGATTTAGCTCATGAATCAATGCCTTCTACCGTGCTCTCACGTAGCGACAGGGGGGAAAACCTTGGATTGCCAGCTGCTATCTTGTCTTTTCACTTCAGGCAGCACTGGGAAACACTGCAAAGCAGAACTCGTCGCTGGGGACAGCGAATCAAGAGGGACGAAATTAGAAGAGACAGTTCGGCTGCCTTCAGTTCAAGTGGAAGTATTATGAAAAAGTGTTTCAAATTATGTCACAGAGGGCAAGTGTCACTGCAGTTAGTAAGAACTTACTGTGCCAGCAAATGTCAGGACAAATTACACTGCAGGACAGGCGAGCTGTATGTCACCCTCACTTCCAAAAGGGAAAGGCTTTCCCCTGCTGCCAAGAAGCTGCTTTCATTTCTGAGCTGATTTAAATCAAACTGCTCTTATTCAAATCAAAACAGCATGGAGGGACTACTATAGTGGCATTACAGTTAATTCTTTGGAGACCTCCCTTCTTGCAAGGTTTAGATTCTTTGATTCTTCATCGCCTTAAAACATGACCACCTCAAGGCTATAGAGTTGCACATGTAAACAGCTGCCTACAGGTTCTTTAAGCCACTGCTGACCACGCTGATGACAAATGTCTCATTGTACCCTGTGTTCCTGGGTCTGCACCCATCTAATCTTTCTTGCCTCTTTCATCATAATACTATTTGCAGAAGGATGCATTTGCAATTTATGCTGACCTGGCATGGTATCCAGCACTACTGAGGTCCCTCAGCACTACTAAAAAAAGGGAAGAACAGAAGCATCAAATTCAGTGCACCAGAAAGGAGAAAGAGAGGACTAAGTCATAAGCAAAATCAATGTATTTTATTTAGCTATAAGGAAAGCTTTCACTGAATTGTGAACTCCTTACAAAATGAACTGGTTCTGATTCAGCTGTCCTGAAGTCTGGAAATAAATGTTTCAATTACAGAAGTTACCAGTGCTTCAGTATAGAGAACAAATACACATTTACGTTCTGCAATGGAAAAAAAACCCAAGAGCTACAAAAGGTTTTGATGAGTTGAAGGAAATTTTTACTCAGTTTTAAACTTTTCAATACATCACTTCCCAGGCGTTTTTCAAGTGCTTCTTCGGGCTTTCATTTAAAACTTCAGAATCCTGAAAAAAACCCCCATGAAACTTGCATAGCTTCTGTTAATATCAGAATGCCTGCGTTGGGTAAAAGTAGAAGGCAGTCTGTTCCTCCAGTCCCTAAGCTTTGTGCGACGTTTCAACCATTTCTCAGCGAAAACCCAATAAATAAACGTAGAAGGCTATCAAGAAAAATACCCCAAAATAAACAGCAATATAAAAGTTCAGGGATTCAAGGTCTGTCTTTGATTTAAGCTACTATTATCTCCAGTTATTTATTCTATCCTACAGCAGGCTACCATTCCAAATAGAAGAGTCAACCATCGCAGACCATCTTGGGCACTTTAAAGCAGAAAGTACAGAGCACTGAAAGAGCAATGCAGTTTTAAGTGAAAACTGAGACTGCGAAGAGAAGTAGCTGGGTTGCGAGCTCACATTTCTACATGACAGCTCTGTAGGGATGACAGCCTTTGGCAAATGAAAACTAACAAAGCAACTCTGGGGCTCTAACAACATTTTTGCTGCGAATAACTGCCTATAAATCCAGTTAACAAAGACACTGCAGACGCTCTGACCCCGTACATTTTTCTTAGCCGCTAGTACCAGTTCTTTTCAGAACGGAGTCAATTTATGTGCAGCTCTGGCTGTCACTGACTTGTGTTCTGAATGGCTGAACTTCAGCTATGTCCGTGTAAGCAGAATTTGCCTCTATGTATTCATTCTCTACCCTCAGAATTGCTGCTGTAAGAATGCAAATCCTATTTGGGAGGATTACTTGCCACGCAACAGCCAGAGGCCCTGGCCAAGGCTGGGCTCTCTCCCTTGCCAAGAAGCACAAACTCAGAAGCTCCAATTCAGAGGACATGATTAAATCAGACAAAGTGGCAACACGAAGTCGTACTCTCATTTCACTTTTGCAGAACCAAAGCTGTCATTCCCCACACCTCCTTATATTAGTAATTTGCACTAAAGCTGGGAATTTCATAAAACGCAAGATGTTCGAACAAGAAAGCATAGACCTGATCAGCATTTATACTCGTGGAAGCTGGCAATAACTAGTTACACTACCGATTCCACTGGAGCACTTGTGTGTGGACACCAGGGGCCACAGCCTTTCTGTGAGGAGAAATAAAACTCTTTAGAGAAGTGTATCTAGAACAGATCTCGCGGGTTTTTATGGTCTACGTACATTCCTCCGTAACGATGATTACAGAAAACTACTGGAATGTCCCAAGTACTCAAAAGAATTTGAACGTGGTTTTCCTTGTAAGTTGTACTTGCTATTGCTTATCTTTGCATTTTCTAAATACCTCACAGATTTTATTCCTGTTATTTCAGCACACAAGGAAGCACATCCTGTTTCCATAGGATGCAGTGCCAGTGTCTGTTACATGCCCCATCTTAGGAAGAGGATCTCTTCCATTTAGTTCTTCCACAAAAGTATGAAAGGAGTGTATCTCATGCTCGTGAAAACGACAGGCTGATAACGCTGCAGCCAGGATCTTTGTCCAGAACAGAAGCAATGGCACCACATTGCCCCAGCACAGCCCGTCCCCTCATCATTTAACACTGGCTGGTGAAAACGTAGAAATGGAGTGTCACTCTGACATCAGCTGAAAGTCCGCTCTGGGTTAAAGCAGACACCAGCTGAGACCAGTTTTAACTGCCCCTTTTCTGCAAACACACAGCTGCCTAATTTAAACTCCTGAGAGACACAGAGCTGGTGCTGTGGCTTTGCGTAGCATTATTGTGCTGATCAGAAATGTTAGAATATGAAGAAGCCCCACACAGCCATCCCCCAGTCATGCAGAACCACATCATCTTGGAAATCAGAAATTTTACTGTAAAATTAATTTGCTTCATGTCTTTCTGAAGTTTTTCTATCAGTTCTGAATAAGGTTTTGAAAATCTGCGTTTTGTACCTACCCTGAAAACAATTCAGTAAAGGAAGCATTCAGAATAAGTGATAGAATATCCAGGCATCAGGCAAAAGATGAAAATGTATCAAGCTTTCCACCACCCTCAAATTAATTTTTATTGGAAATAGAGTATATTTTATTGGAATAGATAAAAAAAAGAAAAATGCAGCAGGCTTTGTAAGTAAATCGTATAATAATCCTGAAAGGGAAAGAACACTAAGAGTATACAAAGAAAATGGCATCATTTGCATCCTCAGTTAGAGACATTTTCTGGCATCCAGTTTAGAGACATTTTCTCCTGATTAATATCCTGCACTAAGAAGTACAAGTTTTGAGTCTATTTCAATCGACAGTAATTAATAAGCACATAAAAAAAAGATGCCTTAGGTGAGCGGGAAGGTCTCCTATTAGCAAATGCTAAAAATAGACAACCTGTAGAGCTATCTGAACAGATACTTAACATAATAAAAATTTGAATTTTACAGGCCCTGAGGATCCACATTTGTCATTGACTTTTGAAATCTGAGGCCTTTTTGGGTCTGAATATAGTCCAGCTCAACATTAATGGTGCAACACAATTATTAGCAGTCAGCTGCCAGACTGAACAAGCTTTGGAGAACACCTCCAGTGCCAACAAAACAGCAGAAAAATCCTTCTGTGTCTTACCTTGTAATGGGAAGAGCAGATGCCTTCAAACATATCTATATCCATACAGTCCATTGGATCAGATCTTGCTGGCAATAGCAACTCATCCAGCTTCTTGTTTTCTTATTTTTAATCTACCAGCTGGTGCAACCTGTAAATTTACAGAAGTGGGTATGTTATTTCAAGATGTTTATTCATCTCATTCTACAAGGCATTCAATTAAAGTATATATGGCCCTGTGCCAGGTGGTTCCTATTGCTCTCCAGAGCTTTCATTGTAATGGATTACAAACCGCAACGTTTCTATAGGTTATTGATTTGGGGAAATATAGATAGGGGACTCCATGATTTCTTTGCAGGCTTTCTAGAACATCACATTCCATATGTGTACATGTTGCATGTTTGAGAACTCCCTACCTTATGAAATTCAACTATTTTAATGCCCCAAAAAAATGGCATTAACTTCCATCTCTGAATTGTCAAATTCTTTGTCAATTTATCTGTTAAAGGTTGATTCTTGTAGAAAGGGACTAAGTTAAATTTAAATACTAGCTCGGGAATAGAAGAGTTAATAATTTGAGGAACTGGAGGTTGACAGAGTGGCCATGATTTATGTTCAGTAATTAAGGTAACAAAAAAGAAGGTAACAAAAAAGGTGACTTTGGATACTACTCAAAGCTTCTTAGGAGCAGAGTGCATTAGTGGGGCAGCAGGAAAATTCAGAGGGATTTTTTGGTAGAACTGCTCAGGGAATCACAGTGAGATTCCTCAGATGTATCTATAGCTGCAGCGCTTTCGAAGTATTCAAATGTGGCCATCCAAAGCAAAAGGACCTCTGAAAACCAAGCAGTAGGTTCGCTGCTTAGGAACTGCAGTTTTCATCATTGAAAGCTATAAGGGAGTCGCTTATATCTGCTTGACTCTACCCCCAGTACCTTGATCCTGTATGCAGAATCCACAAGTAGAACACATTTTCATGGTGCATTTTACCCAAACATATTTCAGTTTCGTGGAAGTTCAATTAAACAACAGAGTGCAATTATCTGTTCACTGGCAGACAGGCAGTCCACATTAGTTCAGAACCGCTTTGCTGAGTTGTGTTCAACTTCTCAACACATTTGACTGTTTCATTATGAGATACCATCAGCCACTCCCGGCTCCAGCACCGTGGCACACAAAATGGGATGCACACCGCCTGCTGCTCTCCACATTTCGGCTGCTGCTGCTTAAAAGCCGCCCCTGCTCTCCACAGAAACTGTTTACAAGTATTTCAAAGATTAGTATAGCTTCATGTATATAGTTTGTAGTATATACAGATCTATATCTTACTAGGTTGCCCTCTCTTTCCTTTTTTTTTTTAACATGGAAAATTGAAAATTAACTCATTTCAGTCAGAATGCCTAAAAATCAACAGAGATGACATTTTATAATGTATTTACCACTTGTAGTCTCACATCTTGGTGTAGCTTCACACAATAAAGGTTAGCACAAAAGGCCACCTGTGTCTGCATGGTAGAGCTGGCATGTCACACACTGATGCCATCTGATTTAATTGCCATTTAAACCCGAAACTCCTGATGGTGCCAGAAAATTCTTGATCCTGGGAGATGTTTCAAGCGAGCTGTGCTGCCTCCTCCTTCATGCAGGCAGTTCTCATATCTGAAAGGTCATGCACAATTACCCTAGAACCCTTGACTCTGAATCTTCAGATACTGACCAACTTCATATAAGCACTCCTCTCTGACAACTTTCAGGACTTCAGTGAAGTACAAGATTTGTCCTTCGGAAGTACTGGCTAATATGAGAGCCATGACTTAACACGGAAAAGAATTCAACATCCACTCTTAAGAACTAAGCATCAGAACACAAATTGCTAGGAAAAATAAATACTATGAATGCCTCACTATGCAGGCTATCTAAAAATTTCCAGACTCTTTTTTTATTCGATCCATGGTTTAGGCCTTTCTAATTAGGACAAAACCTCCCTCTTTGTGATAGTGAAGCATGTAGAGTCTGGCAAGAGGAATCACTTTGCATTGCAGTTCCACTGTATATTACAATCTTTATATCATGCTGTGTTGCAACTTCAGTATGGTGCTGTATCACTCTTCTAAATCAAAATCCAACATAATGTCAAATAGCTTCAAATACCTAAAACTGGTATTAATTAAAACATTAAACCCTCCTGCAATCTCAGACCTGTTGGATAGACAAGAGCCTGTAGGCCATGTCAGGCAACCATGTCTCCTTGGCATTACATGGGCAACCATCTCAGTGAGAAGGTGACCGGTCCCTGTTCCTGTAGCACCAAGGAGACCTGATGTAAGCAGCGTATGGACAGGTAAGTGGCTGCTGTCCTTTGGCTGGGGGGCTAAAGTTGTGCTTCACTGAACCATGGACTAGATCACTTCACTTGGCCAGAAAAGGCATCAGGTTAAGAAATGGGATATCTGGGACCCCTGGGACACAGGCTTTGCCACATGCCTGGATACAGGTAAAGAGAACTCTGAGGGCGTACCACTCCCACAACACTACTGAAGAACTGATTCCAGTAAAACCCAAAAATTTGTTGTCATGTGCCAAATTCCCGTAGAAAATGACTCTGTGTATGCAATCATGTTAATTATGTGATTCAGGGATAGATATGAGCTAGCAAGCACCGGAGAACAAAGAGGAATGAGACAACAGCAGCAAGCAAGATAAAGAGTGAAAAGACATCTAAACCTTTTTTTTCTTAGCTGATAACTAAAATTACCCTCATGATGCACAGACTCTGCTTAAATGCTGATAGAAACAGAAATGAAGATCCCTTTGAATCTACCATTTTAAATAGAATGCTACAATATTATTTTCTATTCAAACCTTGGATTGCCTGTCCTTTGTATACAATACTGCTATTATTTTACAGTGCTTTCCTGCATAATGATAGGCATTACGTGAACTACAGAAAGTGCAGGTTAACTAGCAAAATTCCCAGAATGTCTTCAAGTGTCTGCTTACAGGATACACCTTTAACTATTTACTCAGAGACCAAAGCAAAAAGAGCTGTTTGAGACAGAATACATCTTGACTAGCTACCCTCCTGATTTCAGTTACACTGTTGATCTACACAGGTATAAAAACCAAAGTTAAGCAAAGGAGCATTACCAAAACATAACAGTGATTCATTTCCGCTCCTCTTACATTTGTCAGCTCTACCTCTTAAAATCTTACCATGTGAAAAGCTAATCTTACTTTTTCCGTGTGTGCTCACATACAGAGAGCGCTCTACCTGCAAGCCTCTAATCTGAGCTGCAGAACATGGTAAAAGCCATTGCTTTAACAGCTTGGCACAGATCACATGGATCACACCTGTGAAGTCTTTGAATAGGAACACCAGTGATCAAGAAAAAATCCCTCTATTTTATGTGTCTTGGGTGGCTTTCAATCTTCTGGAAGAAAAATAACAGGCAAGGTACAGGCAGGCAGGTACTGTTCCATTGGTTATGATTGACCTATTTACAGTGGATGTGGATCTAGACCAATGATAAGGACAAAGCTGCAACTGTTTCTCAGGTATGAAAAATTCCCAATACACATGTCCAAACATGAAAGAGTTATATGCACATACGTACACACATACACGCATTATGAAATTAGGGACTCAACCTTATTGCACAACCTCCATTTTAGGACCATCATACAGGACTCCTAAATGTAGTCCTGCGTCATCCATCCTAGAGGAATACGGCTGGATTGCCATCTGAATGCCGGTGATCCTTTAGGTGACCACTGAAAGCTTCCTTCACCACCAATTCCCCCATGCCTTCCAAACTAATTGTACTAGTGTCTTGCCATAAAACTGCATTTGCTCCTTTGAGACATTGTGATGCTTTACTTAAAGGCCCTTCCTGGAGTCTGCGTTATTGGACAAAGCTTAGGTAAATCAACTTGAGCTGGCCAAGCAAACGTTTTATTAAATCATACGAAAACTGCCAGAACTATGTCATTGCAAAGACGATGGAAGAGGAAATTGTCCTAGATGCCCTGGAAGTGTATATACCAGCCTCAGAACAAAACTCGCATTTCCTTTTTGATACATACTAATATCACTGTTTATAGTTGCAGGATGCATTAAATTCTAATTAAATTGCAAAGCATAGGAGCACTTGTGGATTGATATTCAAGACTGTGGTGTTCCCCCAGTAGCATTATAATGAAGCTGATGTAAATCAGCCTGCTGCAACCAGCATATTGGCACAAGTTGCCTGCATTCATCTGCACACTCCCACTCCCCAACCCCTTCTACTTCCCTTTTCTCTGTCATTTTTTCTTCTTCCTTCCTTCTTGTTTAGTCCTCTCTCTCCTTTTCTTACCAGTACAGGTTGGAAGCCAAATGTCTTTGGAAAGAGCTTTGCAGAGAGTGACCTGAGAGCCCTGATGGACAAGTTGCCCATAAGGCAGAAGCATGCTCTTGTGATAAAGAAGGGAGAGTAAAGAAGATGAAGCCAGATCCTTCTCATGGGTGCCCAATAAAAGAACTAGAGGAAACAGGCACAAAACAAGCACAAGTAATTTCATTTAAACATAAATCTCTCACTGTGAGAGTGGTCCAACACACCTACAGGTCACCCAGACAGGCTGTGGAATCTCTATCTGCAGAGGCTGGAGATAGTAAAAACCCAGCTGGACACAGCCCCATGAAGCTGCTCTAGATGCTTTGACAGAGTGGGACAAGACCACCTCCAGAGGTGTCTGCAAACTGAGCCGTGCTTCAAGCCCATAAACACTTGCGGCATGATGTTTATGTCTTGTCCTTTATATCATGCTCCCAAATGGAGACTACCAATGCAATTTTAGTCAGCAAATCTTCTCTTCATCGTCACAGCACACTGGATAAAACCTGCTTTCTGATGCAACAGACATAATGAGAGAGCACAGAGAATTCATCCTTGGAATAAGCTGCACCCTTCCTTACCCAGTGCTGTAGAGAGCTTTGCAAAGGAAAACTGCTAAGTGCACCAGCTCATACGCTTCTTTCAGGGAATATTATCAGCAAACCAAAGATAACAACTAGGCTTTAACTATGGATTGCATATATTGTCATCCTGGCAATGACAACAAACTATCAAGCAGAAATGCATCATGCTCTTATCCAAAGAGGTGGCTATGTCTTCTGTGTAATCCAGTTCCTCAGTCAGCCAGGAGCATGAGATGGGTCATTCTTTCCCATATCCATCACTCCTTATTGCAACAGCTACCACGTTCTTATCTTTGATGACCTCTAGGTACCACCTCAAACCTCAGCGTTCTGAGTTCTAGTACTTCAGACTCAAGTTTGAAAATCTTTATATATAATAGGCTACAAAATAGATCTAAAATTACCATCTGGTCTCATCCCTATTCCTTTTGAAGAATAACTAAGTTAGACAAGAGAGATAACTATAGAGCTTTCTTTTTGTGGATATCAAGTTAGAAACTTAACAGCAATGTTCATGTTTCCTATTTTGTACATTTATTATTTACAATCACATGCCTTCAGCTGAGTTATTTGCAGTTACCTCAAAGTAACTGTGGTGTCTATTGGTTTTGTTGGAATAATTTAGGGAATGACAAGATAGTTTTTGGTTTACTTTAATTTTTACTGATTTTAAGTGAATCATCTTCAGTATTACAGTCAAAAATTCACACCCTATTACTCAAAGGAGATCTGTTGCAGACACCACATTGTCTTTAGTTGTTCTCCACACCTCAGCTTTGGATGCAAACAACTTAGTATCTATTAATAAATGTGTTGGTTATTAATTTATTAAGTTATTTAATAAATACAGCCAAGCATATCAGTTCATATATTACACAAACAAGGACATCATGAAAATATTTAGTGAAAGTTTTTACACAAATCCATTAAAGCTGACTGGAATAAATAATTTGCAAGTACATACATCAGAATTTATGTGTACATTAATTGCCTCTATTTATATGGCAATTAATTAATCCTATTTATAGCACGGCCAAAACCTCTGGACTAGGTACAGTCCTCAGAGAAGAATTGTTTACCTGCAATGAGCTAGACTGGAGCATGAGTCGCTTGGGATTTGTTGATGCAACTGAGGTCTGTTGCACGCCAGTCGAGGGATACAGCTTAGTTAAGCCCTTGCCACGGGCAGCTGCAGGCTGTGAAGAAATGCAATCTGTGCTGATTCAGCTTGTCTGTTACGGCAAAACTCAGCCCTGGCAAGACCTTCAAGAGAAGGCAGCACCAGAGCAGCCGCTACAGCACAAGCACTTACGAATATTGCCTCCTGTTGCCAGGAGAGGAAAGATTGCCCAGTATTTTCAAACTTTTTAAAGCAGTCAGTGTCAATACATAAAATGTCTTTAATGTATGCACATTATTGCAGCTATTTTAGCATTATATTGGCACATCAGTTTGATTAGCAGAAATAAAAAATTTGTCAATAATAAACTTGAGATCTATTTTATTCTGCATTCTGCTATTGTAGCTGCAGATCCTGTACACAATCACATAATTGCATCTCCACCATTGTAGCACTTGTAATCATCTCCCCTCTTTCTTTAATCTCTCCAGCACAAAGACTAAAGTTCAAACTATTCCATATCTGGCATTAATCTGCAGAACATCAGTTTACAAGGGCAGAGTAAATTCCATCAGTTCTAATAGGATTAAAGCTATTTCTGCAGTTTTCAAATCCTCGAAAGTAACAAATATTTTTAAAGGAATAGGTGGTGTGCACACAGTTGGCTCTCATGGACCACCATAATCAGAATAGCTGGTAGGAAATTTACCATAATAATTTCACTGCATCTGCATCAAAGACTACTTTATGGTTAAGACCAACAGCAAGTCTGCTACATAAAACAGAACAAGAGGACACGGTCTCAAGCTTCGTCAAGGGAAGTTTAGGCTCGATATTAGGAAAAGATGCTTCACTGAAAGGGTGATTGGCCATTGGAATGCGCTGCCCGGGGAGGTGGTGGCGTCACCCTCCCTGGAGGTGTTTAAAGAGAGATTGGATGAGGCACTTGGTGCCATGGTTTAGATGATGAGTAGGTGTAGGTGTTGGGTCATAAGCTGGACTCAATGATCTCAAAGGTCTTTTCCAGCCTTGTGATACTGTGATACTGTGATAAAACACAGAAGAGCAAGTTGCTCTGGAACAGTATAGAAGGCAATAGAGGCATATAGAAGGCATGTATGTGTAGATTTCAGTCTGATTAAGTAAAGTCACTAGAATATTTTCAGATACAGATAGTGTCACTGTTACTATACTGTTATCTATTCCTGCAATTTAACTGGTTAAAATCACTCTACAAATGTAAGAACTAGCGCTTAATACAGATTTGAACAGTTTCATCTGCTCTCCAGAGGTACTGCTGCAAAGCATTAGGAGAAAACTACAGCTCTTTAAAAATTTCCTTTTTGAACTGCATTCCATAATATACTATCTTTCTCCCCCCACAAAAAAAGACCCATAGCTGTAAAACAACAGCCTCATTCATCAGAAGCACATTCCCATTGCTAATTTACCTCCTGAGACAGGCAAAGGATCATTTTTAAACACTAAATTGTCAATAGGATAAAGAGGGACCGGACCTATTTGCTTTAATTAGCGGCTTTTCCACAGAAGCTTCTCCATATAAAGGGCTCCCTCCATAGACCTTGAACGCCTAACTGCTTTCTGCAGCTGAGAGGTAGATTTTCTCTTTCAGATTATATATTTTGTAGCTCTGCTGCACAGGCACAGCCATTTATTCATACCATAGTCCAGTCTCCTTTCCAATTTTTCTTGTACGAGTCGGTTTGATCCTTGATTACTTATCCATAGCTGTTTCCTTCCTGTTCTAACCCACCTATTCAATCTATAGTCAACCCATATTCCACCTATATTTTCCCAAAACAGTCATCTAGCCCCTCCTACTATTTGCGAGGAATATATGAAAGCTGTCTCTCACAAACCGCCTAGAGAAAAGCTACTGCCTATCACAGCACTACAACAGGTTTTTTCAATTGGCTGCGCTTCAAGTCCTGTTTAAAAAAGGACGCCGTCTCTCCAAATGCGACAGGCAAGCCACAGGCTCCCAGTTCATCACGATCGGGAGCGGAGTCTCGTGTGTTTGGTCGTGTGTTACCGCTCGGGGCAAATATACGCTCAATGGTTGTGACAAGCACCATGCTTAAAACATAAATACACATATACACACATATGAACGTATCGCCTGCCTTCTACAAGGGGTGATGCTGCTTCTCTTCCGCAAGAGATGGGATGCTTCTCACGCAGCGATAGATACTAATGTCACCTTCACTCGCAGATCCCACCCACTGAAAAAGAGTGGAAATAATCCATACGCGATTTTCACTACGTGCCAACGCCAGAAACTGCTTATTCACACGGAGCCGAGCCCGCCACGACGCAGGAGGACAGCTACAACGCGACGCTTTTAAACTGCCAGCACGACCCGCCGTGCAGCACCGCTTCGGGTCGGATTTCGCAAAAGCAGAATAACACCCACAAGCAAACGCATCTCAGAAGCAGAGCCCCGTCCTCGCCCCACCCTTCACCCCGGGGTTTATCCCTGCCCAACCCAGCCCCGCGGCACCCTCCCGGCCAGAAGCGGCCGCGCCGCCCGCTTACCTCCAGGCGCGGCTGCTGCCTCCGCGGCGCGGCCGGCGGGCGCTGCTCCCGGCGCGGGCGGGGCTCCCGCCGGCCCGGCCTCCCCGGGAAGGGGCCTCGGCTGCGGCGGGAGGGGAGACGGCGGGAGGGGAGGCGGCGGCGACGAGTGTGAATGCGGAGTGGCTGCTGCGGCAGCGGGGAGCGAGGGGGATTAGGGGCAGGGTTTGACACGGGCTCTATTGGATTAGCCATCATTGCGCCGAAAAGGGAAGTGTTTAGGGGGCCAGGCTGCAGAGGTTAAACGCAACGAAAGCAGAGGATGGACGCGCTGTGGCGCCGAGCCTGACAATATCCAAGCAGCATTTGGACAATGTCCCCAGACACACGGTGTGAGTGTTGGGGTTGTCCTGTGCAGGGATAGGAGCTGGACTCGGTGTTTGTGGGACCCCTTCCAATTCAGGGCATTCTGTGATAATGGAATAAGAACATAAGTACAACGTAAGAAGGATATCCCCTAACACAAGGAGGGTATGGAACTGTTGGAACGGGTCCAGAGGAGGCTACAAAGACGATCAGAGGGTTGGAGCACCTCTGCTGTGAGGACAGGCTGAGAGAGTTGGGCTTGTTCAGCCTGGAGAAGAGAAGGCTCTGGGGGGACCTCATAGCAGCCTCCCAGCACCTGAAGGGGCTGCAGGAAACCTGGGGAGGGGCTTTTTACAAGGGCAATTAGTGATAGGACGAGGGGGAATGGCTTTGAATTGGAAGGGGGAAGAGTTAGATTAGACAGTAGGAAGAAATTCTTCATGATGGGGGTGGTAAGGCACTGGCACAGGTAGCCCAGTGAAGCTGTGGATGCCCCCTCCCTGGAAGCGTTCAAGGCCAGGTTGGATGGGACCTTGAGCAGCCCGGTCTGGTGGGAGGTGTCCCTGCCCATGGGAGGGGGGGTGGAACTGGATGGGCTGTAAGGTCCCTTCCAGCCCAAACCATTCTATAATTACTGATCGCTGCTATCGCAGTTTGCTCTCTGCAGTCCCTTTGCTGCAAGCAGTGGAGTTGTTTGGAATTCTGACAGTGTTCTACCACTCCTATTTGCAAGAGGGATGGTGGGCTTTCAGGACAACTTTTCCGGTTTTGAACATGGCTGGAAGAGAGGAAATTTGCCACCTCTGAATTGGGATTTACACTGTCAGCAAGGGAACATTGGTGTGGCTACTCCAAGAGAAACTGAGCTTTGGAAGTAAAAGATGAAGCACTTAGGGATATGCTTTAGTAGTGGACAGGTTCTGTTGGACTCGATGATCTCAATGGTCTTTTCCAACCAAGTGATTCTATGGTATGACTACGATCCAAACCCAACACTAGCTCCCAACCCAGATCCCTTCCAGTGTAATGCCTGTGGTGGTGTGACCCTCCCTTCGTGCCACTTGCCAATCCCTATGCACTTCTGCTTGTTGAACATTTTGACTTCATTCATCTTCCCCCATTAACCATAATCATTATTGGCAATCACCAACCACATGAAGTTTAGCAAGGGCAAGTGCAGGATTTTGCACCTGGGACACGGCAACCTTGGATGTCCATAAAGATTGGGGAGTGAGAGGCTGGAGAGAAGCCCTGTGGAAAGGGATCTGGGGGGTTCTAGTCGAATGTGAGCTAGCAATGTGCCCTGGCAATTAAGAGGGTCAGCCGGACGAGAGATGTGATTGTCATGCTCTGTTTCATGATGGTGTGGCCCACCTTGAGTACTGTGTGCAGTTTTGAGTGCCACAGTATAGAAAGGATATCAAGCTACTGGAGAGTGTCCAAAGGAGGGCCATGAAGTTGTTGAAGGGTTTAGAGGGGAAGTCGTATGAGTAATGACTAAAGTCTTGGAATGACTTGGTCTGTTCAGCCTGGAGAAAATGAAGCTGAGGAGTGACCTCAATGTGGACTACATCTTCCTTACAAGGGGAGGAAGAGGAGCAGGTGCTGAGCTCTTCTCTCTGGTGACCAGTGATAGGACTTAAAGGAATGGCAGGAGGATGTGCTGAGAGACGTTTAGGCTGGGTATTAGGAAAAGCTTCTTCACTGAGAAGGTGGTGGAGCGCTGGATCAGCTTCCCAGGGAAGCAGTCACAGTACCAAGCCTGTCAATATTCAAGAAGTATTTGGACAATGCCCTCAGACACACAGTGTGAATTTCGGGGTTGTCTTATGCAAGGACAGGAGTTGGACTCAAATGATCCTCGTGGGTCCCTTCCAAATCAGGACATACTATGATTCTATGATTCTTTGATTCTGTCTTCTACCAGTGTAGACTTCTCTTTCTTACTTTTTATTTCTTATCACTTCAATGGAAATGTTAAGTGTGTCAGGAATCCAGGATGCAGAGTGGCAAATGGTACATGCAGCTTTAGATGTATGGGTAAGTCATAGCAATGAGTTGAATCCTGCTGGTTGCTCAGCATTTCATGCCAGAGGCTTTGAAATCTTTGAAGTCTTCCTTCTGATTAAAGTAAGCATTGTTGCTGCTAAAATATAACCAACATTGAAACTATGGTTTATTAGGTGAGACTTTCCTTTGTCAGTGCAAGAGCATCAACCACTGCGTTGTTTTTACAGCTTTCCCTTCTCTTTTCTTCTTTTGCCCAATATTTCCTTTGAGTTGCCACGTAACATTAGTAACAAAGTGAATGAATGAGTCGGTGTCGCATACCAAAAACTAACATCTGTAGTCAGTTATTTTTTCAAGTCATAGTACAAATATGAAGTAATTAGGCTAAGTGTGCTAAGTGAGCTGTAATAATGAAGTAACTCATTACTGACTAGGAAGTGTAAGCTTCTCGGTTTCCCATATGATAAGCAAGTAGATACAAGGACAAGTTCTCACATCAGCATCCTCAATTATGTCTGCCAGTTTTTGGATACATCAGTTTATAGTGCCCAACTAAGTCAACTGATCACCAGCTTATAGGCTCTATAACATAATGAATAGCCTGTAGAGCTATAGAGGGAGAATTAGTGCTCCAATGCTTGGCAACAAACATTCTGCTTATATAAAATAAACCTTTGCATCCACGTGAAGTGTCCAACTGTAAATCCTGACTGTAAATACCCAGTTCAGCTTTGCAATAGGCAGTTCTTTCTAGCAATCGGTAGGATCAACTATGTCTTCCCTGAGGAAGCTTTGCTTGCCACAAACACTTTGAAAGTTCCCTATTCGAGAATTTACACCCTGACTGAACCTTTGCTAGCAAAGAAATTACTAATAGGAGGAATATTATTGGAGGCAGATAGCAGAGGGCTTCATATTCTTTTATGACAGAGTAGACCTAATGCAGAGACAGTGATGGAAATGGAGTAAGTGTTCTTAGCTCAAGAAAAATAGGTTTCTTTTTGCTAGAAATTAAACTTCAGTCCAGATGCAAAGAGAAAAAGAGCATCAGTTTGCCTCATCTTCCTGCTGCCCTGTATCGAATAAGGTAACAATCCAAAGTTAAAAAGCTCCCCTATGCTCCACCCAGGGGAGATTTACTTTGGCAGAATGTCCATCAATTCTGATAACCTTTTAAAATGATTTTGTTCTGAAAAGGCTTTTTCTTCTAGAGGTGTGTAGAGCAATTCAGGAGGAAATCTCAACCGACGAGAAAACACTGTCCTAGGGTTCACATAGACCACATATAAAAACCGTATTTCAGATAGAATCATAGAATGGTTTAGGTTGGAAAAGACCTTTAAGATCATTGAGGCCAACTAACCCTGCCAAGTCCACCACTGAACCATGTCCCTAAGCACTGCTTCTACAGAACTTTCCAATACCTCCAGTGATGGTGACACAACCACTTTCCTAGCCAGCCTGTTCTAATTCTTGACAAGCCTTCCAGTGAAGAAATTTTCCCTAATATCCAATTTAAACCTCCCCTGGCTCAACTTGAGGTCATTTCCTCTTCTGTTGCTTGTTACTTGGGAGAAGAGACCAACACATACCTTCCTACAATCAGGCAGCTGTAGAGAGTGATGATAAGATCTCTCCTCAGTCTCCTTTGCTGCAGGCTGAACAGCTGCAGGCTGAACAATTCCCTCAGCTGCTCCTCATAAGACTTGCTCTGGACCCTTCACCAGCTTCATTGCCTTTATTTGAATGCACTCAAGTTCCTCCATGCCTTTTTGGAATGAGTGGCCCAAAACTGAACACAGGATTCAAGATGTGCCTCACGAGTGTCAAGTACAGGGAGACGAACGCTTCCCTAGTCCTACTGGCCACACTGTTTCTGATACAGGCTGGGATGTTGTTGGCTTTCTTGACCACCTGGGCACACACTGCCTGCTCATGTTCAGCCAGCTGATGACCAACACTCCCAGGGCCCTTTTCCACCAGGTAGCTTTCTAGCAACTCGTCCCCAAGCCTGTAGCAGTGGATGGGGTTATTGTGACCCAAGTGCAGGACCCAGCACTTGGCATTGAATCTCACACAATTGGCCTCAGCCCATTGATCCAACCTGTCCAGATCCCTGTGTAGAGTCTTCATGCCCTCAAGCAGATCAACACTCCCACCCAACTTGGTGTGGTCTGCAAACTTGCTGAAGGTGCACTCAATCCCTGTATCTAGGTCACTGATAAAGATGTTAAACAGAACTGGCCCCAACACTGAGCCCTGGGGAACACCGCTTGTGGTCGCCAACTGAATTTAACTCCAGTAACCACAAATCACTTATCTGTCAATGCTTAACGTTCCTGATGTTAACCACATCAAGACAATTTATTAGTTTGTTTTTAACTAGCCAGCATTAGTTATTCAGAGGTTAAGAGATATTTTCTGAAGAAGACTAAGCTTGAGCCTCTTTAGACATCTACAATTTAAAGAGAGTTTGTGGCTTGTCTCTGGTCAAAAGCCAGCAAGCTTGGCTCCTTTGAGGCCCTATAATTCATAAGTAATTATAAGAAACGAATGAGGAGGATTAGAATTTCTTCTTCTCTGGAACAAAATTAATTTTGATGTTATAACTCTAGTTGTAAGAATATTTCAAAATCCTCACAGGATTTGTAAAAGCACAAGACATTATTCATCCTTATACCGAATGGAAAAAAAAAAGTAGTTCCAAACCAAAATAAATGGCGATTTTCAGTGCATAGGGAATCCAAATTGAACTGGTGTAGATACAAAGTAAAATTTGTCTTTGTAAAATGGATAGAAATTGTGAAGTGGGATGAACAAGGATGTATACGTGAATTCTTCAGAAAAATGCTTTTGTCCATGAAGTACTTCTTAGCACTCAAGAGAAATGAAGCCTGATAGATCTCAGTAAGCTTCAGAGGGTCTGGATGAGGTGCACAAGAAACACTAATCCAGTGTCTATTCATGTAGGAGCTGGGGAAGGTTGAGTTTCTCTTCCTGAGTCTGCCACCAAGCTAGTGCATTTTTCTGACAAGCCAAGTCAGGCTCTTCTCTTTCTCTCCTTTCTTTGGTCAATTTAAATTCGACCTCCATAAAAAAAAAGCACATAGGCTCAAAAATTTTCCAATTTCAGCTAGGAATAGTAGGTAAAATATGAACAACTAACCAGATTTACAGAACTGGAGCCAACAAACTAATTAATTCTGTTTTTTTCAGTGTCCTTTTGAAAATGTGCCCCACATAGGCTGCTCCCTTGGACAATGCCAGACTGATTCTACTGGCAACTCTCAGAGCTACAGCCATGAGGAGCCACAGATGAGCCCTCTACAACTACAACCATTCCTTCTCTTTGCGGACCAGTAGCATGGTGAGTAACAAACATCCAGCAGGAGCTTATAAATATACAATTTTAATTCTGAATCAGTATGTTATTGGAAGGAAAAAAGTATACAGAGCTTATTATATAGTGTTTTTCCACCCCCTTCTTATTCTAGAAGGACTGTAATTATTCCCTCTTCCAGGAGCTATACAGTAGTAATCCCTCTCCTCCTACATGCTTCATTTACAACTTGAGAGCTAACAGCCTATTAAGTTTTTAATAAATTATACTAAAATATTGTGACACTTTGCTAAAAATAAAACCCGGAGATGAATTGTTAAGGATAGGTTCCTTACATGTGTAAAACCATCCCTTAAAAACATACATTTTTTTTAAAAAAAATGTCTTGGCTTATAAGCATCTGTGGTCATAAATATTTCTCAGAAAAGCACTGGCAATGAATTTGTAGTATTAGAGTCAGTTTTTTAAAGGAGAAAGCTTTTTCCTTTTCACTATTAATCTCTTACCCTTTCATCTCAAATTTAATTCATCTCTAGGTCTTTACAAAGTCATGGAATTATTCATGTTCTTAGGAAGAATGAAATAGTATGAAAGAAGGAAAAACCTCACAAAGATTTGATAAAAATAACAGTAAAAATACTGGGAAGAGTATGGAGAATACTGGACTCGCATTCATTCAGGACTACAAAATTGGCCTGAGCCATTTTAGAAAGTTTTAAAAATAATGCTTTTCATTTTGCATTCACAGGACTAATTTTGATGCAGAACTCAGATAGGAGCAGGCAGTGGAGTGTTCTCTTATTCCTGTCTTTTGTATTTACACTTATGCTAACATTGGGTCCACAAATCCATGGTTAAAATATTTAATTAAAGTCTGGTTTTGAGGCATCTTGAACGTTCACCTGCTTCGCTGACCATCACAGAAGCTATAAGTACCTAGCAGGTCTAGAACTAAGCGACATTTGCTTAAATCTCCCTAAGTGGCCCTGGAAGTCTAACATTGAGCCTACAAACTTCAAAGCCCTTGAACTTCATATCTGGGCAGTTTCTGTCCTTTTCTGTCTCCAGCAATCGTCTTCTAGTACCCTAGAATTTGCGAAGAAAGGGAAGAACAGAAGAACTAAAATATAATCAGATATGATTGCCAAAGTAATTTACACGTAGGACATGCTTTCATATTGAATAACTTGAGCAAAGTGTTCACAGATTTGGTTTTGATGCATATTAATCAAGATTGGCTCTCAAAAATGTAGCTGTTAATAGGGGAAAGTTGTTCTTGTGCTGGCTGTATGAACATACCAGAAGTTGCTAAGCATTTAATTAAGCAAATAATATCTTGAAAATGGAAAAGAGGCAATATATTAAACATACAAAATCTTAAACAAAACAAAAAAATTACCAAGTTTTAGAAGTTCTCAGAAAGGGAAGAAAAAACTTTAAGCCTTAGGGAAGAATTCAAAAGACTTTGACAGTAATATTCTTTGGGTCAAACTGCAGCTGTTCAGGTATTCTGCTGAAAAGCATGAAGTATACTAGAATATAAAAATTTCAATGCTTGTCACAATTATTTTAGTTCAGTCCTCTGGATATTACATATCAGACTTCAAAATATAGATGTTTTTTATCATAAATCTGCTGAAGAGACTATTCAAAACCAGAGGAGTTGGGGATATATTTGTACCTCACCCATATCTTAATGAAACACATTTCTGAGGATGATCACTTGTAACTGAAAGTGAAAATAGGGATATTTTGTTCAGAACAGCTATCCGAGAGTAGTTTACATGGAGAAAAGTATTTCTTACAACGTCTAAGCAAAGAAATCTGTTTTAAAGAAGCCCTCAGCCATGAAGAACTACTCCTCTTTCAGCAGTCACTGCTGGGTGGAGCTGTCTTCCTGAAGGGGTCAACAGACACTGAAGCAGTGAAGGCTTACATTTCCATTTCTATGGGAGTCAAGAATAACAATAGCAGCACAGCAGGAAAGAAACTCGGGCACCCTGAACAGCAAGTGAAGGAGAAGACCTCCCCTCATGGCATGCCTAAGCCTCTTCAAGAAACCATACATCTTCACATGTCCCATAAACTCTAGGGTTTTGTTGTTGCTGCCTTTTCCTTCATCTAAAGTCCTTCCCTAATTTATGTCTATATCAGGTGTGCCAAACTCACTGCTCCCACTGTTCTCCTGCTCCTGCAGCATAACGCACGTCACACATGCCGCACACATGACCAGCGCTGGCAGGAGCGTAGGGTCAAGGAGCTCAGCGCTGCCACGGGGTAGAAACAAGGTGCCAGTACAGATAAAACAAGATGGAAGGCTGGATTTGACCTGCGGGCTGTGAGTTTGACAGCCCTGGTCTATATGGTTGACAGCAATGTTCCATGACTACCTTTATGCTGGGGCTTCATATGCGCCTCCCAGCTGTCAAAGATTCCTGGAGGCCACCTGGTAAATTGTTTTGAACTGGGGACTGCTTTGGAGCATCTTTGCCGAGCTTCCACTTCACTGTACACCCGACCCCAGAACAGCTGCTTGGGCATTTGTGTATCATCCAGCCATCCTGCATCAGGAGAGGTCTCCACTAGCAAGTTTTCTTCATCTAACTTTGAACGAGTGCTTTCGTTAAGATCTGCATACCTAAAAAGAACAGACTTTTTAAACAAGAAAAATATTTGCTTACTACAAGAACTTATCAAAGCTTTATGTGCCCCAAATAGGTAGAGTTTAATTTTGAATCATTGACTGAGGGACAGATGTACACCTCATGGAAATTTACTGGTGGCAGTTAAATTATTCTTCGATGTACCTTATGCCCAGCTCTTAGAAACAGAGGAAAAAACCATGATTGTAATGGTGCAAATAAATGACTAAATAAAACTAAAAGTAACTGCAGGAAAATTGAGTAACTATGAAAGAATAAGAGATACAACAGTAGCAAGATCTTCAATTATTTTCCTATCTGTTGCTAAATGTTCTTAACTAAGTGCTTAATCCTGCAGTTGGATGTTAATAAACTGGTATTAGGGCTGTTGTTATTGTGCCAGCACCACAATAAAAATCCAGGAGGCCTTTCCAGAGATCATTGTCATAGCAGCAAAAAGATAGGGCTTGCTATTTTTTTAATAAACAACAGATAAGATGCAATCTTCCCTTGTATTTAGAACCTCCCTTCTGTCCAGAAACTAAACTCATTGCTTCATTATAATTAGGACCCTTGCAGATTTCTTTATAATTGCTAATTACTTTTTAATCTCCCTGGCAATAAATAGCTTTTCTAAACTTAATTGATTTCACTCACAAGGACTAACAGATTACCCAGGATTCTGTCCACCATCTGTCATGTAAACACAGGTAAAGTAAAATTTGCCTTGTTTTTTCCTCCTAAATTACCTGTGTTTTCCTTTGGAGTTGTTCTGTCCAGATTTAGAGTAGCACACAGCAGTTTTTGATTGGATGCATTTATTTCTAAAATAACTTTTCAGAAGCAGAAATGAAACATACAGTGAATATCATACAATTTCAAATTCAAGCAAAGGTTAAGCTACAAGTGCAATTGTTATTCCTAAATGTAATAATCCCTAAAGCTACAATCAGGTTCCAAGCTAGCAAGAGACTGGATTAATTCATTATTATATTTCTCTGAATTAAGAAAATTAAAACAAGCTATGTAATTTATCTTCTTCTGAACTGGCATTTCAGGAGAGAAGAGAAAGAAAACTCTCATGTTGTCAATGCCAAAGGTTGGGACTGCTTTGTAATGAAAATTAATTAGAAGCATAGAATCATCTGGTTGGAAAAGACCTTTGAGATCATTGAGTCCAACCCTAACTTACAAGTCTAGGGAGTGAGACTTTAAAAACAGGTGTCTGATAACAATTGTTGCACTGTCCATGATCAAATTAGACAATTATCTCCCTGTCATCATGGCACTATATTCCTGTTTTTATGAAAAAAGTAACCATTTAGACTCTACCAGATCTCTTCTTTATAGCTGGATACAAGTATTTGAACAATTGCATCAACAAAACAACTTAACAGGTCTTTTTTCAAGGGTTATTAATTCAGCCAAGAAAAGTCAGCAATTTGTAGAGATTTTTAAGTGCATTCAGTTGCAAAACATACTGTAGGATTCTGATTCACTCGTGTATTACGCGTCTGCTGGTGTGAGTTCTGGAAATCCTCCGGTCAAAGCAGCTTTCCAGGAGGTTCCGTAACCGCCTCCGTGTCTTAACAAGAGTATTTTTTCCTCACTTTGGCAAGGAAAAGAAATAGAAATATGTATTGCACTGAAACACCTGAAACCTGGCACGTGAATTCTTTTATAGTATATTGATTTCTTTTGATTGTTTCTGTCCACAGAGCGTTAGCCTTTTGTTTACTATGTAAATAGGAAAAAAACCTCAATCATTTTCAGAGTCAGCTTTTCCTTTCTTTTTGTATCTTTCTGGAGGAAAATACCACTTTGTTTCCATCCTCTTGCTATCCGCCTTTTGCCTACCCTTTCCTTCCGTCACCTCTGCTTGCAGAAGGTTTTCAGCTGTTTTTACATGGCCAACCTCTTAAACAACCTCTGCCCATCCATTTCCTACAGGTTCGGGTGTTTTCCTCCCCTGACTCTTCCAAACTTCTGGAAAGACTGGCCCATAGCTCTGCAATATAAATCTTCATCAAATCCTAGATTTTCCTCATCAGTTCTGAAACACAGTAATTCAATTTGGAGGCAATCCAGATTGCACTGTATTTTGTGGTGTGTTTTGTGCAAGAAGCTTCTGATCAAGCAACACCAGATTTTTTTAATCTATTTCTGTTACATGTCAATAAACAAACAACCAAAACCCTCTTAAACACTGCAAATTATGTCATTTGAGATTGTTAATATTACAGAAGGCAGGAGTTGTTAATGGGAGAGCATGCTGGCATTGGTAGAGAAGATTTGTCGAAGTGAAGATGGATTGAGTGACAAGGAGAAGGGGCTGGTAAAGGAAAAAATAACAGAAGTTTTGAGCCCAAGTTTAGATTTTATATATCATCCCAGATCAGTAACAACTGTAAGATGTTGGCAGCTGATCTTTGTTTGGTAACATTAATGAAAAAGGATGGTGAAAACAGCTGCATTTCTAGTGGATATTTATCCATCTCCTAATGTGTATGAACTAGCTGTATTAATTAACTTTGACATTAATTAACTTTGACACAGCATTATGATCAGAGAAATGAGTCTCAAAGAATTCCGTTCCCTTGTTTCATGTTGAAGAGAGTACTGGGCTCAGGTGATGCACTGTCAGGGCACTTCTTGGGATCTCATAGTAACCCTCCCGCTATCAGATGCAGCCACAGGGTGACAGGTTTGCAGATGCCTGTAACCATCTGTAAAGGTCTTTAGCCTGTTGGCCAGCTTCATCACCTCTGAAGGTACAAAACAGAAAGCAAGTACAACATCCACCTTGTCTTGATTTTAAAGCACGTACAAGTTACTCAGTGCATCTAAATACAGTTGCTGACATTTGCAAGAGTCGTGTAGGGGTTTTCATGGAAAGGATGGATCAGCAAATGTTTTGCCTTCTTATTTACATCTAGTAAAAAAAGGAGGTCCTAAATGTTGGTGATTTTGTTTATGTTGTGTCACACTTCAAGGTGTTTGGCTGAACATTGGTTGCACTCTGAAATAAACAGAATGCAATGTGTTGGGATGGCAATAAGCCAGTCCTTGGAAAGAAAATAGATGTATTCTGGCTGTGGAATTCGGAGTAATGATTCACCCAGCCTTGTGGCAGCAGTGTAAGGAGTCAGACTGGTAGATACTGACCCTGGAGTGACAGGAGCAGGGCTCCTTTCTCTTGAAACAACCCCTCCAAGCAGGACTTGAGAGTCCCTCACTAGGGGTGTCATGCTGTGCGTTGAATTCGCAGGACAAACAGCAAATTATGTCCCTGTGTGTATGTGCACATATGCAGCAATAAACAAATGTTGTGATTTGCAGCTCAATTCCAACATAGCATCTGTGTCCTCTTTCATCAGTGTGCCTGAATCAACTACTTTCTTGACATTAGCAGCAAGCTTCTTAGCTCAAAATGAAGGGATTTTTCTTAGACTATTTTAGAGTTTCCAGTCCTCCCAGCTTTCCTGTAACTTCCTTCCTGCATATGGAAAATGGAGGTTTCCAATCTATTTGTCTGATTCTATTTTGAATGTTATATTCAATCTTGTGATTCACCACCCTCTAGCAATTCGCAATCCTACAACACTCAACCAAGACAATCATAATGGTTTCACAGGCCCGTGGACACGTTCTGAGACTTTGAAGTTAATAAATTTGCTTGAATAAGGACTTCAGACATGTTAAAGCATTTGGTTAAAAACTGCAGACACAGAAACAACAAATGCAATATTCCTACATATGCCTTGTTTTCTTGAAGACAAAATGGAAAATCTTGCCTCGTTCTTTTCTCCTCCTATGCAAATGTCTGCAGTTTCATCAGGTTTACATTATTAAAAAATATCCTCCAAGGCAAAAGCTGTAGAGCCGACTGAATGCGGCTCATTTTCAGGTCAATGAATTTCTATTTGAACAGTTAAGTCATACAAGTTACAGTAGTGGAATAAGAAAGCAATAATCAAGTAATAACAAAGTGGGAAGGAGTATGAGTACTTATTAAGCCTTGCTCCCTCCAGACTGCACGATTATGTCTGAGTTTTTAAATACGCTGGGCTTCAACTTAAGTCATGTGCATGTAATGGAGGAGGCAAAATTTTAACAGATTCACATAGTTAACAGTTTACTGAATTTTGCATGTGTGTGAGTAGTGCCTCAGTATTTATTTATTTCCTAAGCTGCTATTGAAAACCAAAATTAATCAAGGGAAAAGTAAATGAAACCCTCTTTTCAGTCGAGAACAATGTGTATGGTTAGTGCTGTTCTTGTTCCAGTTTACTTTGTCTTAAAGGATGACTATGAGTAGTTTTTCCCACTGCAGTTAATGCTGGAAGAATTGAAGGAAAGAGTGAAGAAATGAATGGAAAACAAAGGTAATTCATAAAAGACCTACTAATACAGTCCGGTGATGGAATTTTAGCACTTATGCAACACTTATTTGTAGTTTAGATTTTCCCCTCCTTTTATGAGTTCATTTTAGGAAACACTGACCACATTTCAGGTTTGATGTAACCATTTTTAACCTGGACAAGTGCCAGCTTTAACTATTTAGTACCTCTTTGTCAGACAGCTGAATCTTTGATGTTCATCCTCCATTACTTCTTCAATGAGAACTCTCTGACCTTCTTCCTTCTACTCTGCCACCTTCCGATGGGTCTCCTCAGCCTCATCTCAGACTAAAGTCAAACTTCTAAAAGTTCATAAAAGCTTTAAAGCCAAGCCATAATCAATTCCAACCAGTGATTTTCTTTATTCAGTGCCTTTTGATTTATAATGCCATTCAACATGGCACCTGCCTCATCTCAACCCTATTCAACCTTTACCAATGGCTTGCTAGGCACTTGTTTATTCATCTCCTCCAAGAAATGCTTTACCTAATGGAGAGTTGCAATTCTCCATTTCTTAAAGCAAGGAGTGAAGGAACTCATTTTTCTTAGTCAGCTGCATGCACATACGTATATGCACATACGTATATTTTCATTACTCACTACAGGTTTTTCCAGTCACAAAAGCTTCTCTGTCTGTCTGTCATGAAAAATCTGTGTTCTCACATTACTTGTATTAAAGTCAGCTCTGACTCCATCACTATTAGTGCAAACTGGAACCGATTCTTCTGTTTCCTCCAGACTTTTATTTCCTTTCTCTCGTAGCCAAGGGAAGAAAGAATGTATAGAGAACAGAATGCACATAGGCAAAAGAAAATTTAGTCTAAAGAGACAAGCTTGGTTGAACATCTTCCTGAACACTACCAGAAATTATAAAAAAACAAAGAAATTAAAAATGAAAGACACAATCTTGCTTTATATAGTGCTGATCTACCAGTATTAGATTTCTACTTCCATTTCTGCTACTGGGTCTCTCATCCCTTTGCACTCTTTATAAATGTTCTAGGTGTTCACATAGGACATATACTTACAGAGGTGTATTTTTTCAGCTCCTGAAAAGCATTTTGCCCTGTTACCCAAAGTAAATTCCAGAATAAATTCCTCTGGATCTGCCAGTAAAATTTGTGCCAAAGCTTAGAGCTTCAAATCACTATAAAAGAGACTTGAATCACAATTCTATGAATTCTATTGTTGGGAAAGCTAAAAATCAGATTTGATTTTGAAGCTTGATGTCATTTTTTGTTAAAAAACCCCTCAAAATCTTTCCTTCTTCTGCATGGATCCATTACTGAAGAGGGAGAATATAACAGGGAGAAAGACAGCTTCTTGCTGTATTGTAAGCAAGTTTCCTGCTGCTCTCAGTGATTGCCTTAAGACATCTCAGTAGTCACTATGGTCAACTATGCTATACAGCACAGGCTATAAAGGCCATGCTTTTCATAATAAAGGTATTCCTCCAACCCCTCTAATCTGTTGAGCACTGTGATCAGCATCCACATTGGAATCACAAGATCTTTGGCACAGGTGCTGTCCAGCTGATGTCATGATAAGCCCTGCTGTTGAGTCCAGGGGTCAGAAACTTTATTTCAGACACAAGTCAGAATTATGTTTTCTAAAAAAGGTTTGTTCTGTTAGCTTCAAAAGTGGTTTTACCTTCTCTTTATCTGTTGCTTCCTTCCTCGTTCAGTAGACTGACTAAAAATAATTACCTGGTTATAAATAACTAATGCCCCTGAATACAAGTGGAAATGAAATGAAAACTGAGAGATGTTTTGCATTAGATCAAAACCTGCTAGGCACAGTTTCCTTTGGAGTGTAATTGTAATTGGCCAGCTTTGTGACTTAAGGGCAGTTAAGACTTAAGAAATAAAAGGAATACAAATCAGGAAGGAAAACAGCCCACTTTAAAGTTGGCATCTTATTTTGAAGTCGTATCTGTTTCCATTACAAGAATAGCATTGGTTAATAACTTTATAGCAGACATACAAATAAGTCAGGATTTTGTCCATAATGTGGAAAAACTAAAGGATTACTAAAAGAAATACTAAAAATAGCATGAAGTAGTGCCAGCCAGTCATGGGACCAACAACAGTGCTAAGTGTTGTACCGAGAGAGTAAGAAATAATTCCTTCAGAAGATGCAGATTCCCAGAAGGTTTGTAAAATATCAGGCTTTTTTGTCTGGAAAGACATTATGTCCTTGCAAAAAAAAAAAAAAAAAGAACCTGTGTGTTTGGTACTGGCTTTCAAGCAGGCACTTCCTCTTGCAGTTTTCCTTGCCTTTTGCTTAAAATAAAATTTTATTTTCATTTGTTCAGTAAACCAGCAAATGTTGTGAACTATTCAAGACATGAATCTTTGTGCATAGGCAATTTTATTGAAAATAGAAGCTACCTCACAAAGATTACCTAGAGTCTGCTCTAGCAAACAATACTTAAACATTTTCATCAGACACCCTGATTACAAAAGTAAATAGATAAGACACAAGTCATACTAAGTTTACTGCTCTTACCAGCACTCTTTTTAGCAACTTGGATGATTCAAGGGCATGACCTGGGAGGCATTTCCTGTTCAACAAGGTACAGTTTCTGTTAAAAGAAGGATTCTTTTTCATTATACTTTGAAAGTTCGCTAAAATATAAATGATTACGCTTGTATTTTTCTGCCCATTACTCTTGTTTGAATGAATAATGTGAGGGAAGACACAATTGAAGAACAGGTGCAGATTTGTTCGAAACCTTGAGAGATTTACAGAAGTTGATATGAATGAGGGTTTATTTCAAAGGTTGTGGTACAGCAAGAGGACATGGGGGAGTCTAGAGACTCAGAGTGTCAGTGTGAGGCTCTGCCTAAGGCCATGTGCAGTATATGCCACTGGAAATTACAGCAACACGCTGATCAAGTAAGGCAGTCTTCCTGCATTTCTTTTCTTGAGCAGAAAAATACAGGTGAGCTACCATTTGCTTTACTAGCCAGAAGCAGTTCTATTCCATCTCTCTCCTTTTAACTTTGTCAGCCTCTATATTGTGGTTGTTAAAGCACAGCTCTGCACTCCCAGTCTGCCTTGTTTGTATCACTTTAAAAGCTGTTCCTCAGAAATCATCTGCCAGGATTTAAATGTTTCCAGTACTTCCTTGCTTCTAAGAATGCTGCCCATTTGTCTTATCTTCGAAAGATCTGGAGTAAAGTATTAGTAAAGAAAAATGGGAATGAGTTATCTCACACAAACAGATTTTTTTTGAAGAGAAAAGAGTTTCAAGGACCTTTGCATCCAAAAAAAGATAGTTGTATCAGTCATTGCTTGTGTTAATAATTTTGAATCATTTACCACACATACAGTGCTATTATTGATTTGCTGGCTATCCAGCATGAAAACAGTAGTAGTGGACTTTAATGCATAGAACTACATAATCCTACTTTGAATGTACATAAACTTTTATAAAATCAGAGAGGCACTACAACGATTTCAATTGCACCAAACATTTCAGGTTGCTATAGCTCAAATCCCTAACTTTTATCCACTTCACTAAAAATAAAATTGTCACAATTCTGACACATTTATTCACATTGCGAGTGCCTGACTGCTCGTGTTGCTCTACTGTAGAATAGAACGGCATGGTCCTGCTTGAAGACCAGATGCAGCAAAAACATCTGATTACAGGAGAATTTCCACTAAGTCTGCAGGAGCATGGTTATAAATAGGTCATGCTCAGCATAAACCAAGCATGTAGTATTTGCCCCATCAGGCATAAAAGGAAGTATCAGTTTACTTCATGTTCTTCATCTTTGTTTGGAGAACTCACTCATTGTTAATCCAATATAGGCAGCAAGCAATTCACTGCATTTTTCCTTCTACTTTTCTTCCTGTCACTCCTAATAACAAAGGGCTGTGTTTTATTGTTTCTTTGGATCATTACTAAAACACATTTATTCCTTGCTGTCTCAAGGGTGATGAATAGTTGTATTCTTAAATCTTCATTTACTTTTCAGTGGATTGTTTGGATGGGTTTGAGTTCAGTCTCTCACATCCACTCCTTCATGTCATTCAAATTTCCTTTGTGCTGACAGGATTGCAGTGACAGATTAATTACTGCATATGAGTCCTGAGTCGAGGAAACTATGATGTATAAAAAAAGTATTGTTACAGTTCTGACAAAGCAAGGTGTGTAGGACAGGCACATCCTTTTGTTAGATCAAATGATACAGTTAGGAAAAATGGACAAGTTTCAGGCACAAAGACATGAAGCCTAATTTCTTGTCCCAACTGTATCAGCTGGTTCAATATCATCCTTCAAAAGCTTTTCCTCTCTGTCTTACACAGGAACACACACACACACACCACGCAGAGTACTACTTTGTGCCTTGCACATTTTTTTTAAATGAGGATTTATTGGCAAGGCGTTTTTGTTTGTTATCTGGGAAATAGAAGGTTGGGGTGGAAAAACAGGTAAAAAAAATTATTAACAGGAATTCCCCTGCAAAATAACAAGAGATTTAGTTACTTGCAAAGATTTTTATAGAGTAGGTACTGGTACACACAACTGCTTGAAGATTTCTTTGGGAAATGACTGTGATTGAGGTCCAAATATATAGACCTCTGGGCTTCATAAATTGAGATTATGACGGACTTTGAGCTGCTGTGATTTACATTCTATCAGGTTAGCGTGTTCTTGACATATTTACTGCGTGAATCTATTGGTATGGTGTGACAAGTGGAGAGAAATAAATGGGAAGGGCTGGAAATGCGAAAAGAAAAGACCTGTGAAGAGCGGATAAAATCCAAGGTTCTTGCTGAATAAGAAAAGTGATAGATTGGAGAAAACAAGGAAAGAAACAAGCACTCGTTAACTATTAGACATAATTAGGTACGCAGGAGATGGACATCTAATTTGGTTATGATACATGGCCCATTTCACAACCTCTTGCTCTAGGAGTGCTGGAGACACAGCTAACAAAAGACAGTGCAAAGAGTATGGTAGGAAGACTATCTAGTTACTGCACTCAGAAGGTTATTCACAATTTTGAAGATAAGATCCAGAGGTATCTGAACTTCCTTCTGCAGACAGGTGACAGTGCCAACTGTGAGGGAATAATGCAAAACCAAAAACCCAGAGAGGCATGAAATTCTGCAAAGGCAAAATTAATTGCAGCTTGTTGCATCTGAATGAAATTACACAGGTAGAGTATTTGGGAACACATCATAAAAATAAATACTACAGATGTCCTCTGCAGACATTTGTGCCCCTAAGATCTGGTTCCCTATGTATAACAATGTCTCTAAGTCTCCACTCATCCCCACTAGTTGTTATTTTTTCCTTATTAATAATTCACTTTGATGAATTGTTTCAAAACCATTCTAGCCTGAAGGAACCTCTGGATGCTATATTGTATCATCAAGAGGTAAGATAATTTAAAACATTTTTCTTTTACTTTCTCTTAACTAAAAAAGGCATCTCTTTTCTGGGTGTGACTATACAAAATGCAAGAAATTTACCCAGTATGTTCTTACCCTTACAGTCATCAGACATTGTCACCACTGAAGGTCCACTGGTTTTGATAATGCGAAAGCAAGAAATTCTTGTCCAGGTAGGTGACTTGCTGGTGAAGATTTCTTGTATTTGTCAGTCTGAGACAGAGAGTATCCTGTCTCGGTCTTATAATTAACATGCAATTAGAGCAGAAGTCCTACCAAAGGAAGAAGATGCTTAGTATGCAAAAGGTGAGTTACGGGTCCACTGAACTGATGGTTCCGAAGTAAGTCCCAGGCTGATGGTATTATGGAACAAAAAGGGGATACTCACGATGCTGATGGGAGGGTGGTGGTGGTGGACCACAACAGCTGGGCTATTATGATCATAGGATCAGGCCAAATTATCAGCTGGAAAAAGTAATTAAAAGATAACAGTTACTCTGTGTGGGTCCTAGGGAAACCAGTCTGGTACACCTGTTGCCAGGGCCAAAAGGAAATGGCCCATCTGCAAAAAATGAAGGCTTTTATGTAATCAAGGTTGACATTAGCAGGGCTTATACCATCCCACAATAATGCAGTGGACATAGCCAAGATTTAGGCTTGACATTAGGAAGAAGTTTTTCACTGGGAGGGTGATTGGCCGTTGGAATGCGCTGCCTGGGGAGGTGGTGGAGTCACCGTCCCTGGAGGTGTTTAAGGAGAGATTGGATGAGGCTCTTAGTGCCATGGTGTAGTTGACAAGTAGGAGTAGGTGTAGGTGTTGGGTCATAGGTTGGACTCGATGATCTCAAAGGTCTTTTCCAACCTTATGATACTGTGATACTGTGAAGATTAAAAGGATTTATAAAGCATGGTTTAGATGATAGGAAAATAGAAAGTGCTATTTAGTGCTCACATTAGAGTAACACATGATGGTTTTTTTGGAGTCCAGAGGAGGAAGAGAAGCTTGGACAGATTTCATAAAACTGTTAATCTCCCTGCTTACATTCCGTGTACATCGATGTTGCTTTCAGATCACTTCTACAAGGCTCTGAGCACACCCAGAAAACTGTTCCTTCTCCAAAGTATACTCAGACTCTGCCTTCTTCCTTTTGCCTCAGCCTGTCCCATACCATTCTCCATTACTAGTTTTGTCTGCTATCTCTATGCGTAGGCAGCCTTTGCATAGTTCTCCATTTATTATTTCCACACAGCCTCCTTCTTTTTGTTATTTCCAATATATAAAAAAGAGTAAGAAGGAAACCTAAAATATATGACATAAAGTTTCCGTATTTTGCTTTGTTTATTGGAATGATCATGCCTTGTTGTTTCTATTCTGACCACAAGAAACACCACAGCTCTTTTTTCTGTCCTTTAGCTTCATTACATTTGCCTCTTTGGCCATTCATTCTGAGCCATCTGATTCTCCTCTACTTTGGTTGCCCTGTGCTTATTGCAGGTAAGGAATGTCAAAATTGTTCCTAAGTGCTGTATCTATTGCCACATAGGGATGCTCTAGGGATGGACTACTGTTCCCTCATTCTCTGCCCTTCTCTCTCGTGGCAGACCTGAAGCTATGGCCTTCATTTTCACAAACTCAGGAGGATCAGAGCAGCACTGTGCTTGACAAGAGCTCCAGGCCAAGGGCGCAGGATTCGCAGCAGTACTGTGCGAAATCAGCACCTATACCATTCCTCACCACCATGGCAATGGGCACGATTGCCCATTATCCAGCTAATAAAATGAACAAAATTATCCAGCTGTGAAATGTTATCCAGCTGATGAAACAAAACTGTTCCTTTTAGCCTTTGTAGATCACTGAAAATCCCAATGGTTTTGAAGAGATTACTTCCAGTGTCACGGAGGCTAAAATAAGTGATCTGTGCCCAATCTGTGCAACCATATTCTCATGAAAATAATGGCTTTGCATTGATAAAACCAGAAATGCCGAGTGCTACATGGCCCAAAAAGTTCAGGAAACCCTTTCCCAGAACCAGTCCAACTTAGATAATTATATTCTAGGGTCTTAAATGCCCAACAAATTTAAAATGGTTATTTAGAGTTTTTTTCACTTTATCCTCTGAGCCTACATCTCCTTGCTACTTTCTGTTAAATAAAAGGCCTCGTATTTGTGTAAGACTCAACCTCATAGACGTTATACACACATGCCCCTGTGTGTGTATGCCTTTTTGCTGTGCTTTGAGGTGAAAGGCACCGTATTAATGTGAGATCGCTATCTTTTTTCTTCAATAAGATATCAAAGGGAAAAAGATCAGAAGGTAGTGTATTCATATCAAAACACAATGAAAGATCTCTGGCTTCATGTTTTTTGTACCAAGTTATTTATAACCTGTAATTATTACTGACCTTTCTACAGTATAACTAGGTGGTGCATTGTAGATTATTAGACTGATTATTCAGTATTGGTCATACCTTAAGGTCCTAATTAATTTCTAGTACAAGTGAAATGATAAAAGCCAGTCACAGCTTTATCTACAAACAGAGTAAAGCCAGACTGTTTTCCCAGTACCTGGCCTACTGCTTTATTTCAGAGTTCTATTGTCATCTTTATCTTCACTGCTTTATACAACGTACAGCATTTCCAATGGCTTTGCATAAGAATGAGATTAAAAGAAATGTGTCATCCCTTGGAGTAGCTTTGATAGGACCAGCTAAGAAATAACACAGACCACCACTGCCTTTTGGTACTACACAGTGCTCCTTTTTCCAACAGACCTAACAGTGAGGTATCGCTTCAATTCCTACTTATTTATACCACATGGATTTCCAGAGAAAGTTGTGTAAGTAAGGGTGAAAAATGAGATCTGACTTCACATTCTGACCCAGCTTTCAGCAACCACCAATATTTAGGGAGCAAACTGAGAGATACTATCAATGGCAAAATGCACTGAAGTGAGACTACATAATTTCCCATGCTTTAAATTCAATATCTCAGTAGCAATGGATAAGTTTATCTGTACATTTAATATCAAGTTCCAGTTTGCATTGCAGATTTATTGAAAATGATGATGGAACGCAAAGCATGAAAAAAATTGAAAGCTGCTAGCAGGAACTGCTTCATTTCTGGGACTCTAACAACAGGGTACGCAGTACCTACACTTCTGACCTGACAGCTGAGAGAGATAAAGGGAGTTTGACCTGAACCAAAATGTCGGATCCAAACTCTGAAACAAAATTTTATATTTTCCTCCCTATCCGTGATTGTCTTTTATTTACAGAGTGTGCTGTTCTAGAATTCATGATTCCAATGTTGTCATATTTCTTTGACTCATAAGGAAAGTTGGGTGTGAAATTAGATTCAGATTTTTCAACTCAGCCCAACTTGCAATGCATGGCTGCTACTAGAAAATTTCATTTAATTTACCTCTGCGTTTTAAATATCTAAACAGACTACGACTGACATGCATAAGAATCAAAATAAGAAAGACAAGCAAGAAAACAAAATGTCAGATTTTTATTACAAAGAAATATTTTGAAAAATTGATTTTCTATCTGCAGACTAGCAGAGAAAAAAAGGCATTCATTTTTACTTCTTTTTCAGTAGATGTCAAGTGTTTCACGTACTGCCTGCAAGGTGCCAACTTTCACTAGGAGAAATCTGATCACCTTAAAGCTCAAGGACAGAAATTATAGCCGTAAACCAGGACAGACATCCTTCTGACGAAGTTATTCCAAATTATATTTCTCTCATCTCATCATCATGCAGACGCTAATAAAAAATGCAATGACGTCCACTACTGTACCCAGTAAAAATTACAAGATCTGAACAGTCAGCAGTAAATTGTGAGCAATGCCCAAGTGCTGGGTTTAGAAGACAATTATATATCATTCATTTCTCATTCCTTGTTTTATCATTGTGCAGACACCACTGGCATTTTGCTGGAGATACAAGTTTATTCTGGATCTCCCCTAAGGATTAGCTTAAGTTCTGGAGGAAGGAGCGAAATCTGTGTTAAGCACTAGTAATCCATTAATACAATGGATTGAAAATGTGACTATAACCATATTGGCTTCATATTTTGATTAAAGGAGATTGATAGAGAAGCAGAAAAAAAAATCTTAGTGTATTGCACTCAGAGAAGAAAGAACATGTGATTGACAATGTGCTAAGAAGGGGAAAGATTAATTACTCTGAAGTGCTAAAGTCATGAGTATCGTCCATACCGAACCACTTGAACATCTATGTCATACTGCATGTTGCATGTGCTACATAAATTATAGAAAATATTTTTACATGTTCATTGCATTGTTCAGAATCCTTTTGGGGAGTAAAACATTTCTGTCTAGATGGAGCAGTAGCTACAAGGACGAAGCTCAGGTCTTGTTCTCCAATAAACTGCAGTATTTTTCACATTCTTGAAAGTAATATGTAATTAAAACCTATTGCTCCTACAAAGGAAGTTGCTTTAATGAATGGTTTTGTACAGCTGGTCTGGAAGCCAGAATGTATGAAAAATTCTGAGATTTCAGTCTTTGACTGCGCTTGTTATAGGGAATCACCAATGTTTTCTCAGGAAAAATGCAAGATACGCTGAACACAGAATATCTAAGTCAAGGTAAAAAACACGTTGCACATGAGTGGCACAGTTCCACTGTCCTAATTTTCTTGAGTTGAAAAGCAACTTGAATCTCCCATTATCTAAACAAGAGAGAAATCTAATCATCTGTTACAAGGGTTCATTACTCCAGTGTCAAGAGCAGTGGAGTTCTTACACAAAGCACAGTAACTGGATCGAAAGAGTCTGAGAGACTCCCGTCCTGGAAAAGCCAACCATGTCACAGTAAGACACTCATAAGATATGTCAGTGCTTGCTTGAGTCCTTGCTCTGTATTCAGCTTACTTACGAGTTAACCAGACCTGCTCTTTGGTAAGTGGCTATTAGCTGCTGTGGAGCATTTCTTCTCCTCACGTGCCCCTGTTACAGAAGGCCGTGTCATGAATCTAAAAAACTCCAAATATTTTTCATCAAAATCAGCACATTTCTATTTTACTGTTCCTTTCTCAAAAAGTCCAAATTGTTTAAAAAGAACACCCCAAAGATAAAAACTTCTTGACTAACTTCAGTGATGTATACATTATAGGGAAGTGAGGGGTTCCTTCAGGCCTTCTTTTAGCCTGGTAAGATTGATAGAGATCTACATTTTAGACAGCTGTGACATTTTTTAAAAGAGGAAAATCATCACCTGCCACTTTGGAATCCTGTTTATCTTCGGCTTTAACCAAACGTGCCGTTTCCCTAGCAGGAAGAAGATATTCTTGTGGCATGCTGATTTTTTTCCTTAATAAGCAGTTTGAAATAGTAACATAATGCATTAAGGAGGAATATTAGGTCTGGCACCCTAAGGCCAGCAGCAAATGTATTTCTCACCTAGTGCTAAAGTTTGCTGTGCAGATTGGACAAGTAATCCTTGCAAATTTTCCGAGGTACTGGTTGACTATTAGCAACCACCAGTGTCATTCTAAGAGGCTGCTTACATACCTCTAATAGGTGTCAGAGAGCTCGTCTTTGTCAGAAACATAAATGCTAAAAAAGGTGACTGTATAAGAGAAGTAAGAAGGGGAAGAGATCCATGAGCTTCTGCGATAGGTTCTTCTACTGAAGATTCATTTCTTTATTCTAATTTATCTGAAATGTTCAAGTGTGTTCTAATTTTAGCAGTTTGAGAAACAACTTTTTGAGACTATTTGAAGAAATTGACTTGCTTTTACGACAAGCTATATGGGAAGTGTTTTTCCTTAGGGACCAAGGAGTCTAAAACATCATCAATCTGTTCCTGTGTGTGGAAATCATTTACCTACCACCTGGAAACATTACAAACTGACATATGGTACTGTCATTGTCTGCCTCCTGGCAGCTAGTGGAGGGTATCTACATGAGAGGAAAGTTTAGTCTACTTAGTACAAAAAGAATTCTAGAAAGAAGAGAACCATATTTTTCCCAAATGGAAATCGTACTCTTAAATAATTCTTAAAATATTGAAGCAATAATTAGAGAACAGGAGGGACTGAGCTTGCCACACTACTATTTTTAAAGTTAGGGCCTCAAATAAGAAACGAAAGAGAAGAAAAATTTAACACAATAAATAATTCAGCAGTGGAGCCCATGCCCACAGAAGAATACATTTATAAAGAGATTCGAAAAAATGACTAGATAAATTCATGTAAGAAAGATCCTTAAATGGCTATCAAATATTATTACAGATGCAAACTCCAAGCCGAGAGGTGTCCCTAATGTGTTAAACTGGTAGAAACTGGAAGGATGTACTGATACAAGTGTCACTATATGCTTGTCATTTTTTAATACTCTTTTTAAAGCAGCCACTATTAGACATTGTCAAAGATAATGGAGAAGGTAACCTTCTTGTCTGACCTGCTGTAGCATTTTTATGCAAGAAATGTTATTTACAAAATCACCAGTCTACATGTAAGCTGCAAGTCTAAAGGAATACCAAGCCACGTACCCTTATTTATGTATTTAGTCATACACTTTTATTTATGTGACTGAATATAGATGTAAATATCAGATTATAGGCATTCACTTTCAAATCCTTTAACTAAAGGAATTTTAAGTAGGCTACATCAACTATTTGTGTAAAAAAATGGACATATGACACCATATATGTGATAATTATGACATCATTTTATACAGGCTCCAAATGCTATTTCAAGACCTTTTAACATCCTGCAGCCTGCCTTTTATATTAATCAGCCTGCATCTGCTTTTTTTTTTGCAATAAAAGAAACTTAAAAGAAGGACATTTCCAATCTACAGCAGAATACATTCGCTCAGCAGTAAATATAAGCAAGAGTTCCACTAATATCCTATGTGTCATCTATGCAGATTACACATCTAGGATAGTCACACATAAGCTGTTTTTTGTTATTAAACCAATGAAACAAGTAAAGTGACCTGCATATACCTGGAGAAGGAATGACACTGACAACATAGGTTTGAAGTTTGAGTGTATACCAAAGGCTGGCAGTTGGTAACCTTGCAGCCAGACTAAAATTAAGCAGATGGATTAAGAATTTACTAACATTTTAGATGCAAATGGTTTATTGGATAAAGGATGAATCTGATGATTATGTTCCTGGAACTTACGTGATTTTGTTGGTATAAAGCCCTAAGCCATGGGGCAAATAACCACTAAAATGAAGTTGAGAAAACCTTTCTGATGGGAAAGCAGTTGGGCTGTGCAGCAAACCTAGTTGTCTTTAGACATCAGAAGCCTACAAATGCTTCAGAACAATCTCAGTCCTATGGAATCTGCATGGGTTTTTCCTGTTCTTGGGCTACCAGCTCTTAGAAGGACTAATGAAATCACCATTCTTTTATATTTTAGGGGAACGTTATATGCAGTTTGCCTAAATAAACCTCTTAGCAGTTATCTTTCATTGCTGCTTCACAGCAGCAGGAAGATGGAGGCAGAAAAGATAACTCTCTCCTTGTTACATAATCCCTCAGCATGGCCAAATGCCAGATAGTAGCGTAGTATATATTGGCCTTATAACCCTTCGTTTCATCACTCCCCATCAGAGCTCTAACTGAGCTGGTGTCTCCACGTTTTCTAGTGCTTGGTGGAGAGAAATTGGCTTATGAAAACCATACAGCAGCATAATGTGGCACTGGGCTGGGCTTAAGCTGGTGCAGGTCCACTGCAAGGGTGTTGAAGCCTGTATCGGTGGTCTCGGCAGCCCAGGTATGCCCTGCTCTGTTTAATGGTTCTCCCAGGGATGCCTACACTTTGAACAGGGTTGGCAAACTACCTCTGCTGCTTGTGGGTTCTGACTAGAAGCCTCTCCTCAAGAAAATGTATAGAAAAGCAGGGTTACAGGGCCGTGTCCCTCATTGGTTTTGATCCAAATAGCTCCTGTCGTATCAGCGGATCGATGTCCATTTACATTGCCAGAAGATATGGCCTGGTGTGTGTGAAGAAGCTACCAGTTCTTTTTCTCGAAGGGGCATAGTGCTGCACATAAGGAATTTGTAGTTCCTGAACAAAGAGTCATTTCCCTTCTCCTTGCTCTCTCTGTCCCTCAGTGCGGATACAGCCTTAGCCTGCTCTTTCATGATCATGCAACGTTGAGTTGGATTAGGGTTTAGACTGAGCGCTGATAACATTACCAGGCTCCGTGAGGAAGGAAATGGGAGTAAATCAGCTAATGAATTCTTCCATAATGGAAGTAGTGCACAGGGAAAAGCATGCAATGGAGTAGACAAATATCTTCCTGCTAATAATGTACCTCTACAGGCAACATCTTCTAAAAAAGAATAAAATCACTCCAGGCTACACTCCTGAGTGGAGCTCTTTCCTGGAGGAAAGCAAAAAAAGGGAAAGCACTGATTTAAGAACCCAACAGATCAAAAGTGAACTTTTGGGTCGGGGGGGAGGGAGGGGGCACAAGGAGAGGTGAGGAGAAAGCCAGCATTACTTACGGAAGTTGAAACTGCAGGCAAAGTTGGGAGTGTGCTACATCACTGACGTTTAGAAAACTGGACTTTCTGTTTGAGCCTACACCAGCATCCACAGAAAGCACATTTAGATATTTAAGAAGCTCCTTTCCTCTACATTTAATGTGTATCTAGTCCTTTTGCATGTTTTTTAAGCTTAATTTTCTGTGCAGACAATGATCCATAACACCCCAGTGCAAAGACTTCGGGGTAATAGTTAAATGGAAAGGCTAGCTTATTTCTCTAGGGTTTATAGCCTCCAACACATTCGAAAAGTCATCTTTCTGGATTGTAAATATGGACAATTTCATACAGACTCATTTCCAAATGATAGCAATAAGGAAAGCAGCCTGGAGCACAGTTAAGGGAAGTTGTCTTTATTTGTTTGCAAAAGGATTAATCTACCTACATCACACAGGGAACAAGGCTTTAAAAGTGACACTAGGGAAGGGGTAAACAAAATCTTCATGAAGGGATAGGGAAAGAATGTCTCTTCTTCTTAAATAACAATTCCTTAAAATTTGCCAATGGCAGACAACCACTTTATTGTCATATTTTATTTTCTCCTTTATATTAAAGCACCAGATTTGCAGTGGCAACTGCACAAGCAGCAGATTTTATTGTGGCCTAATATTTAAATGCTGGCAATGGAAAAGCAGGTGCTGCCATTGCTCACAGTGAACAACACATCCATCAACCACGTTTTACTTTACTAGATTCTTAGTAGAGGGCTTATAACTGTCAGCAGGTCTCACACCAGGGAAATGTCATTGAATTCAATTCAATTATTCCTTTACATTGATGTAATTGAAAGGAGACTTAGCATCTCTAGTTTCCTTCTTCCATCTTGATTGTATACCCAAGTTTTAATTCCATCTCTTGCAAAACTACAAAGCGTAAATGCATTAACATGTAGGACCAAAAAAGGGAGGTAATCAAAGGGGATGCCGGATATCAAATCACTTTTATGACTTTAGAATCTGATGTGTTAAATTGGGAAAGCAGTAAGATTTATTTCTCTATGTCAGATTATCAAAAACCAGCATATCTCTCTCTGAATTTGCAATTTAGTGCTAAAAAACATTATTTACTTTTCACCTATCCTCATAAATAATGGACAAGGTCTAATTTCCGGTTCGGATTGCTGATGTGAAGATTAACAGCGGTTTACTTGCTTTGGCATGCAAATGGGGAAAAGTCAAAGAACTGTCTTTATAAACAGAGACTGTACAATCTTTTCCCTCTTGCTGCCGTTGCTGCAACCATAACTTTGGATGTAGCCCTGACACCTGCTGTTTTTTCAGTTATTTAACAGCTAAACATGTTTAATTGGACATGAGATCAAATTTGACCTCACCAGTTATGGAGAAGGCAAGGATGCAGGAATATGGGTACGTGCACATCTGCTACAGAAATCCATTGCGTGCACTTGCTCTCTCACTTGGCATGTGCATGACTTGTGCTTGTTCCTGATTCAAAAAAAATGTAAGTAGTTCCGAGGGGCTGCATGAAGTGGACTGGTAGTCATGTCAGAGCACTTTTGCTTATCCTCACCTAGCAACCCATCAATTGCCAGAGGGAAAAAAGTGCCTGAGTTCTTATTTCTTGTGGGAGAGGAAGGTGTCCTTAAGCTCTTCTTTTCTGCATGACACCAGAAAACCACAGCTTGAAGTGGTTGAGTCACCATCCTTGGAGGTACTGAAAAGACCTAGAGACGTGGTGCTTAAGGACAAGGTTTAGGGGTGGATTTGGCAGGCTTAGGTTAATTGTTGGAATTGATGATCTTCAAGGTTCTTCCTAACCTAAACGATTCTGTGAAGAAAGCAGGTTTCCATTTGATTTGTGCTGATTTACACAAGGAGAAAGAGAACAGAGTCAGAGTTGCTGGAGACTTCTCAAATATCTAATTACAAAAAAAAAAAAAAAAATCAATTTCATCCAATTTACAGCATTTTGAACAGAAAACTAGAGAAGCAATGAAGATGCCATCTGCTTTGTTGACAAGACTGATGGAAAGATCATCGTATTCGACTACATTTGATGACAACCTGATTGACAGCAAATATCAAATACCAAAAAAATCCAATTAGAAACATCAAATTAGAAAGCAATTCAGAACTCTGATTTACCTTACTCTTGCAAAAAAAATAATAGACATATATTACTTTCTGCAGGTTTATTTAAGTGTATGTGCAATATAACAGTATAGATTTGCAGAACCAGAACCTAATATTGCCAGTTGTAAAGCTATTGTAAAGGTTCAAAACTGGATATAAGCATATATATTCCTACATATATTCATATGGAATCTTTCCTTCTTCAAGGTTGGAAAAGCTATTTCCAAGATATCATATCAGAAGACTAGAAATCTCTTCAACTGGGGCTGAGTGGATCTTAAAATGCCCCAAGCCTTGACTTTACATGTACAAATAACCATTACATGCTCTAACAAATGAACAAATTAAAAAATATGAACTAAAAAAAAGAGGCAGGCGGGTAGAATATGAAAACTACATTTTTTCTGCAGACACGATCAAAAGATTTTCCAAAATTATTGCATCACTCATTAATTACTTTGAGAGGATATCATGGATCTTTACTTCCTAGGTATATCTAAATAATAGTGTTTATTTTCCTGCTTAAAAAAAAGAACAATTGTTTTATTTCACTAAAAATAATTTATTCCTTACTTTACTGGAGAGGTTTTCCTTCATCATTACAAAGCTATAATGAACTCACATAACTCACCAGAGCTGAAATTAGTTCACTGTTTAGTAGATCTAACGTTCCTATTTATTTTGAAATAGTAATGAAATAAATAACATAGCGAGAAAGAGTAAAAGACTAGATGTTTGGTCATCCAACCTTTGTGTATAAGAACCTTTCTGAAGCTAAGAAGAATAGCACAAACATATCTAACAAAATGCCCTATGCAGAGGAAATCCACCTACACATTTCTGTTACGTCCGTTAGTTCAAGAAACTGGTTATCTGAGGAGTCCTGTCATCTGTGTGATTGTACCTTCCTCTCATCCATGCAAATTTCATTAGGACTAAATTTAGGCATGGATCTGGACCTTCTCATGAAGTTCTTGGTCCATACTATAATCAAAATGCTTTAAACATAGAGACCTGTTCCTGATGGGGCCTTGTGCTTGGCTGCTCTTTAGCTCTGCTGGGTGCTAAAACCATGAAATAGCAATATTGTAAAGTGAAAGAAAGGAACATTAAAATGATATAACACTATTAAGCAGGCACTGATCTGGACCTCCCAGGCAGGTACGTGTCACCTGTCTGATGAGATTCAGAGCATAAAACAGACACAGAACTCAGGTTATTACAGAAGGAGTTGTTTACATGACAAAAAAAATCAAAGGATTTGTTGTGTCATAAATGCAACAAAATTAAACAAGTGTGCTCCATGGGAGGATCTTCTGTCTGCGATAATGGAAGGGTAAAATGGGAGAAGGGATCTACATCTAACATCCTTTAACATTTTAATTGGTCTACCAAAGCCGATGTTTAAATCATCTCTTCTGGGCTTTGAAAACAGGCAGCAGAAGCTGCCTTTAGGTTTCTTTATGCTTACCTCACTGCATCCCTTCCGCTACAAACATTTTTTGAAGTCAGAGTTAAGCACATGTTTACCTATATTTTGATTTGTTGATCTTCTGCCTATAGTCATATATTCTTTTATGACAAACCTAAAACCAAATTTAACATGGACATTCTCTGTACCACAATGCCACCACTCAGTGAAAGGACACTTAGTTTGCTTGATTTACTGAGAAAAAAGTTGAATACAACACAAAAAGGCATTTATCAAGACTAGGAAATAAAATAGTTTAAAATCCTAGACTCAGTGCTACTTACAGAGTCGATTCTCCAGATTTACAATACAATCTTTTTTCAAAATGCAACAGTACTAGGTTTCAATCTTTTATATTTAAGTTCTGTAATTATAATGATATTAATATTTTATCCACTACCATATGATCACCCTAGGCTGTTTAATTTTAGAACATGAACTATTTTTTAACTAATACATTAAAATGTAAGATATCATCCAAAACTACTTGGATTTTTAAATACATTGATATATGGGGTGTGAACCATACAAGGCACTTTCACTGTACCTCCATTTATTGTGACATCCTTGTTCTCTTCGAGCTTAGCATATTGTAAAGATATCACAGACTCTATCACCAGGACATTATCACAGAGAAACCTGCAGAACTAAAAAGATTTAATCACTCAGAAAGTATGTGCCTGTGTGCAAACGCTGTCTATGCCTGCTCTGTTTCTCCCAATGTTGCTAAAATTCATGTCTCACTTTGGCAACCAAGGCAGGAAAGATAATGTCATGGAGCTGGTGCCCTTGGGTCACAGCATTCTGATGCTCCAGAACACCTCTCATTGCTCCATTTTCTTCCACCCGTTTTTTTCACTTCCCCCGGGGTTACTTCTATCTCTTTTTCCTTTACAGAGGATGCCAGAAGGATTTGAGCTTCTTTGCTTATGTAAGCTACAGCTCTGAGTGCTTCACAGGATCACAGCATCATAAGGTTGGAAAAGACCTTTGAGATCATCGAGTCCAACCTATGACCCAACATCTACACCTACTCCTACTCGTCAACTACACCATGGCACTAAGAGCCTCATCCAATCTCTCCTTAGACACCTCCAGGGATGGTGACTCCACCACCTCCCCAGGCAGCGCATTCCAATGGCCAATCACCCTCCCAGTGAAAAACTTCTTCCTAATGTCAAGCCTTCCATCCCTTGTCATGGCATACAGGATCAAGCTAAATGAATGGGACCATATTTGCAAGATTTTAGGACACTAAGGAAGACTTGAGCGTACGTGTCATCTTCCTTACAGGAATAGTTGTTACACACCTCTGCAACTGATTGCATTTGACTGAGAACTTGCAATGCTTTCTTGCCAAGTGTCTTAAAACTCTAACCTGAGTGCCTCTGCAGAACATGGCCTCTTACTAGGTTTAAGCTAGTCTTCAATATCAGTACCTAGTCTGGATTAGCACTGAGGGTCATCTCCTTGTAGAGCTAGAGACTGCAGAGAAAATACCTCACTCTCCAACTGTACAGTTACTTGTACGCTCTCCTTGTTAAATCAGTCCTATCCTACCAACGGCCTCTTTCACCCATGCACCTTCAAGAGGGACAGATGACAAAGAACACTGGTACAATTGTGTAAGCTTAAAGATGCTCTCCTCTGCCTGGTGTGAATATTGTAGACGATTTTAAACTTGTCTGTTCAGCACATTCAAGTCTGTGACTGTGACAGACAAAGAAAACCTTCATTCTTGGATATATATTCCAGTTGATGAGGAATCTGGACTGCATACAGCCAGAGAACAAAGTGCTCTCCTTGATGCTGGTGCTTGTGTGCTTCACTGTACGAAGCTGTTTCAGTGGAGTGTGGCATAAAACCAATACAAATTTACTGCCTGGCTGGTGATACCAGGAAAACTTAATAAAATGCTAATCAACGCAATTGAATAGATGCTTTCCTCCTCAGACTCTTGAGAAAATACTTCTCTAGACTCATTTTGGAGGTGTCTCTCTACAACACAAATTATTCGAAAAGTCTAGACACGTAAGAATGCAAAGTAATTCCCTGGGAACAATAAAAGCTCTGCTGCAGGCTTCTGGTCAGACGATCTCTCTTGGAGAAGTGTTCTGTGCGAGATCTCCAAATGGATTCTCAGAGCTGCAAAGTGCTGTGTAACACCATCATTGCTGCCAGCCCACGGTGCCCAGGAGGAAACGCATCTGCTTTTTTACATTAGGGGTCACTTACTAGGCAAGTGCAGCCTATAGTCATGCTTGGAAATTCCCTACAGAGCAGACCAGAGTATGGCAACTTGCCTAAGCAGCTTATGCATGTCTTTGGGTCATCTCTGAGGTTAATTAATATCCCGTAACAAATACAAAATGGTTATTAGTCATTCCAAGAAAGCTGTCTAGTCCTCTCTCAAAATCTCCAAGTATTCTGCAAGTGTATGGAGATTTTAGGATAATATCCCCTGATTTTAGAAATATGACTCTGGGCAGCAACTGGAGCTTATTTACACTGTCCTTATAACTATTTAGCTAAAGGGTTGAGGTTCCTTCTGCGTTTGGTGACAATAAGGAGGCAGATTTCTTCAGAGACAGAATGCATGAACAGCCTTCTCTCCACACAGGTGCCCATACTCCTATGTAGTTCTTAACAGAAGCAAACAGAAATACTGCTTTTCACAGTACCACGGTATCATAAGGTTGGAAAAGACCTTTGAGATCATCGAGTCCAACCTATGACCCAACACCTACACCTACTCCTACTTGTCAACTACACCATGGCACTAACTGCCTCATCCAATCTCTCCTTAAACACCTCCAGGGACGGCGACTCCACCACCTCCTCGGGCAGCGCATTCCAATGGCCAATCACCCTCTCAGTAAAGAACTTCTTCCTAATGTCAAGCCTAAACCTCCCCTGGCGAAGCTTGAGACCGTGTCCTCTTGTTCTGTCGCTGGACACCTGAGAGAAGAGTCCAACCCCTGCTTGACTGCAACCTCCTTTTACTCTCATTCGTGTGAAACAGAAGCCAGCAGTATTAATAAGAAAGAAATCATGTTTAGCCTTTGAAGTGTTCCTCCTTGCAATTAATTAATTACTTAGCTTTTGTGTTGTGGTTTGTTTGTTAAGTTTTTTTGTTGGATCAAAATAGGGAGATAGTGACTTATAGTATCCTTCTCCTTTGAAACTCCATTTGCAATGCTCCTCTGGCATGAAACAAAGGCATAAATCAAAATTTGACTGGGTTTTGCCAGCATGTATTTTTTAAGATATCCCTTAAAGTGCAATGACATTTTATTTAAAATGGGGTTCTAAATCTTAATATTAATGTACCTCTTCAATGCACTTTTACATAAAAACTGCTTGCACAGAACCTGTAGAAAAAAATGAAGCCAGATGATTATTTGGATAACTTTGTAGGTTCGCTAAGCCTGTCCTGTGACTCAGCTGTTAGCTAGATTCCCTGCTTTTTTCTGTGGATATTTATAAATGGTTGTCTTCTCCACTCTTCTCTTAGTACATTTCCAGGATATGTCCTGTGTCTTTTTAGCCACAGCAGCAAGACAATTTCATTGAGGGCATGTTTCTCAACGTTACGTCTGTGTTAGAAAATACAGAGTATTGGATGCATCAGTTTCTAAATGGCAAAAATACCTTATTTCTTGTAAGTGTGCTGGGTTTGAAAGACAGCTTGGGAATCTGTTGTTCTTCATAGGAACAAACCTTATCTCCTACAAATTCCACTCTATCGGGAACAAATACCAACTGATATACAACTACTGTGCTGCGGTTGAGCTGCACTTTCTACAGAGAATTTGGGGTATTACACTTCCAAAATACCACTAAATCTATTCAACATCCATCCTTAGAAATATAAAAAATGCATCACAGGAAAATGCTTAGTAAGGCCTAATATAAGGAAAGTTTCAAAGTAAAAAAGTGATATATAAATAAAAGCTTCTGGATTTCTGTGCTGTAGCCAGTGTAACTGGAATAATAAATGGGGAGGAGTATTATTGCATACTCCGTTACTCTACACAAAATGCAGAGGTGTTTCATAACCCTAGCAGCAGTATTATGTGTATTATCACCAGAGGTTTTTTTCTGTAGAAAAAATAACTTGAAATCAAACTTCTAATCTGAAAGTCCTTTGCTATAGTATAGTATGGTTAAATACCACGTAGTTGCAACTTTCTGTCATTTTCAGGAACTTCCCCAGAGATCATCCCTCAAAGCTATGTCCCAAAACTCACATAGTTATTTCTTCTTAGGTTTTGGGAAAATCTAAGTTGTTTTAGCACCACGTTTTATATTGAAATTAATGGACCTCTTGCACCAAATAACACACTTTATTGGGTTTCTGTTTGTTCAGGTAATACTATCAACAACTGTCACCAATACGTCCTTCGGAAAAAGTCAATAATCTGAATTAAAATTTGACACTACATAATTGGACTTGCAGATAACAATACAATTATTTTACAGAAATGTCCTCCATCCTTAAGAAACAAATAATATAAAATATATATTCCTTAATCCAGTTGTATCTGTTAAATTGCTGACTTTATAATCTCTGTTTACGATGGAAAATTACATTCCCTTCTAAAAAACTAATTACCATTTCCAAGCATTTCCCCCAGCTCCAAAGACTTACATCAAATCCTAACAAAGGATAGAATTGCCATAGCAACTGCCAATCTGCTTGCTTTTTATTGCTGTTTTTGTTTTCTCACTCAGCAGCTCACATAATAAACCTGTTTCATCAAATGACCAGCCATGGGAGACGGAAGACAATGCTTTCTGAGAAGACAGTGCTCCTCTTCCTGAGCAAGATATTGAAAGTAGAGAAAACTGCAACTGCAGATGATGATTACAGACCAATCGCGCTTTGAAACTTCTAAGAGGATGGATCTTTGTCACAATCATTGAAGTATCTGGCAACACACGTCTGCTGCAGAAAGAAGCATCTTTTTGTATTGCTTTTATAAGATTTACACATCAGGAAATCTTCATTGGTCCGCTGGCCTCTAATAGACCATGACATTGTGGCTCAGCAAAGCTGCAACGTTAAAAACCAGCTTCTTGGAATGCAAGCACGACTTTTTAACTAGACCCACTTAGGCAAGTTATGCCCTTAAAACACAGTAAATTCTCATCACCAAACATAACCGAAGGGCAAAACTATCTGTAAGTTCTGAAAGGAAATGAAATAAACTGTAGAAACCAATGAATTCCTTCAATGGGCTCTTAGGACTCCTTAAGTACTTTCTTCAATATTAAATCATAGCTCTGCGAAAGTGATTAAATGTTTGAGCTACATTGTACGTAGCTCTTACTCTGCCTTTATTGTCACAAGAATACTTTTGATGAAAATATATTCTTAAATTGTATACATGTTGAGCAAAGCAACTTGAAATTCCAAAGGTTGTGGGATTTTACTCATGGAAAAACACATTCTTGCCTTGGCATCCAACAAAATTTTCACTGGTCATTTATTATGTCATTCACCACTCAGAAATTAATGAAACAGTTAAATTATAAGAATATTATTGACTTCACTTCTCTCAAATTCTATATAATTTTTCCATACAGGATTCTTTCCAAAATTATTTACATTATTTTCTATTCTCCCTACAGGCTCACTCGCTGCTTTTATTCATATCATGTCTGAGAACATGGGAGTTGCAAGTTTGTTCTCGAAAACAGGACAAATGTGAAACTGCAGAGAAATAGTTCAAAAATGTCAGCTGCATACAGCATGCTATGATTTACCTGGATATATCAATCATCCCTGAAATTTAAAGACAGTGCTGGTTTCAGTTTACCTGACAACATATAAAAGGTTTCTGTGACCTACACCTCGGGTTTTGACTCATGGTAGTAGAACGAGGGGTGAGAAGGGAAATGCTCCACAGCATATTCATCCACTGCCAATCCCAAAGATTGCTTTGGGATCTTGCTAAAGCACAGCCACCCAACCAAGCTTTTGCTGTGTCTCTTATTAAACTCACCATGGTGATGATATAACTTCTGATAAAAAAAATCAGTTTTAATGTCTCTAAAATCCAGATAAAATGGAATAAACTTCCAAACAACTCCTAGCTTTACAAGTAGAGCAGCAGGACAAAAGCACTAGCGTGTGCCCAGTCCATCAAAGAAGAGTGGCTGGTTCAATACTAGTGGGAGGAGAAATGGCTCCCATAGATATTGAAAAACTTTCCACAGCAGAAACAATGTGATATTTCTGTTTTTCACCCCAAACTTTGTTTTTAGTGTAGATGCTAGAAATTCCAGAGATCAGCAAGGCTATTTGATGGATACTTGTTTAATTAAACAAGATCTTTTTGGCTCCCAAATGGTCTCAGCTTCATACTTCACCTCTCTGCTCCTAAAACTACACACACCAAACCCCAATTACTTCTCTTTCAAAAATGGCTTGAAATAACCTTTTCCATCACCTTTCCTTTCCGTGGGAAGAAGGAAAATCAGTCACTCAATCCATCTTTCTTCAGAAAACAGGTAAAGAAAATACCTGTGAAACAAAACAAAGCTGAAATAATATGCACGAGCGGTCTCTGCAGTGACCTGACTGATAAATCAGTCCCAATAGCATCGGTGGTTGTCAGAAGCCCTAGGGGTTGTCTACCGTCCCTTCTTTTTTTTCATTTAGGATGCTTCAAGCTTTTGTCTGACTTGTGGCTCTGTTTGCTGACTGTGGCCTCATGAACCTGGACTCCTGCAACTTTCATTTTGAGCCATATTTTATGCTGCCAAGTAGCCAAACTGAAAATGAAAGGCTGCGTATAGGCTAACGGGCCCTGTAACAAGCTTCAAAAATCCCTGTCTCTGCAAACATGGAAAAACTACATCAAAAGCTTCTACATATATATATGAATGTCTAATTTCCCTTTTTATGTATACCGTGTATACTTTTTAGGTATCTGCATATTGATTAAAAATAGCTTTGCATTTTCTAGTGTAACTATTACGAACAAGTATTTATATAAAATATATCATATCCTATGACTTCTTGCCACAGAGATGAAATTTCAGCCCTGAGGGGAAAACACAACACTTTAATAAAATTTACATTTAAAATTAAATAACCTAATTCTGTAGTTTCTTAAAGTCACTGGGACGACAGACAGAGAATTTGTTTCAGCAAGATCAAACATTCTATGCTGAATCACCTTATTAGGAAATCTGCATGTCTACTTGGTACTTATTTCTTTTTAAAAAATTAAGTAGCTTTTAAGATAGCTTTTTGCAAATCACACTTGTGGTTGTATTTCAATTAAGAAATGTAAATATTTTAGTTCGGAGATGAATAATTGCATTATACTTCATTCCTAATTTACATGTAAAAGTACTTCCTAGCTATCAATGAGGTGTTTATTACATTGGGTAGTACATACACTACTAAATACACCAAATAATATCATTATTTTAGAATTCAATTTGCCCTTTGCTTAAGTGGATGGTAAAGATTCAGGTACTTCTGTACATGCAGAAACAGGACCGAAGCCCATTTCTGTTACATGAAATAGAGAATCCTCAAATGATCCGAAAGAAGTAATGGAATTAAGACCATGCTGTATATTGTGTGCAGTCCAACAGCAGCGCAGTGATTCGTAATGGATAAAGAGACGCTGTCATTTCACCTTATACGGTAGCCTTTAAACTCTCTGTGTTTCTACAGAAGAGAGATCCATTATGCCCTAATATGCAGTGCTGTCTCCAGCAAACACACCTGCCTCTGAAGAGTGTGGTGATGGCTTCCAATCCCCAAGCAGCCAACTGTCTTGCACCTCGTTCTCACTGAACGTGCATTGCTATTCTAGACTGGAACTGCTGCATTAGGCTGTCCCGTGTGTTTTCCACACAGTTTTTAATGAATGTGAGCTGCCTGGAAGCAAAGCCTTTGGGAGCACAAAGCAAACGAAGGAACAAACTTTTAATCAAAGGATCTAAGTATGCTCAGAGCCTGGTTATGTGAAACATAGGGGGAACTGAGGGTTCTCGGCATCCCACAGGAATAAGTAAATATGGTGGAAGGTGAAAAGCTTGCAGCCAGGAAGTTACTCATTCTCATAAATCAGGTTTTATAACGCATGCCATGTAGAGAATGATTCACTAATAATTCGCAAGAAGAATTCGTGTATGTTCTGAAACCTAAACCGTAATTAAAGCCATATTAAAATTTGAGATGTATAGAGCTGTGGTCTGAGCTGTAGATTTTAAAAGTTAGTCAATGGCTTATGATATTCCCTTAAAATCACATCAGAAATCACTTTCCTCTTCTCATGTAAAGATTTTAAAATAAATCACATTTCGCAAATTCACACAGTAAATTATCAATGTAAAGGTAACTCTGGAATTTCTCAATTTTCTGTCAATTTTTCTGTGGATTAATCATTACAAATTACAGTCAAACATGTTTTAAATCCTCATTACTTAACCAATGTTTTACAATTATTTTCTTAGGCTTAAAAAATTCATGTGATAACGTTTCATACATCCAAAGCGCATTTTACAATGGTTTTTACCAAGGAGAAAAGGAAGGCATCATTTCTTTCTTATCTGATTACGTAATGCAGACAGGGAGGGTCGCATACAATCATGGAAACCTCATAACCCACCCAGAATAGGATGTAATATGCCCAGGCAATCTTCAGATTTGCAAAGCAGTACTCAAAGGTGAGATTTCTGTATCTTTACAGATGACGTATTTTCACAGTAACACTCTGCTGGATAAGATCTATTGAGATAAGAAAACATTCCCAGATACAGCTCCTAGAAAGGGTTGTAGATCCGTGGCATCATTTATCAAAGATGTAAGTACTCTTGAAATCCAAGGAACATATTCAACTCTGCAAGAACATGCCTCCGCCAAAGCCAGTTATTTCTGCATCACCACCCAAGCACCCAAGTGTTCTGGTGAAGAACTCCAGTGAAACCCTGTGGCACGATTCCAGGTCATGTCAAGGTTTCCACTCCACCTCATGAACCTATTAAAACAGGCTCTGTGCAAAGCACAAGGATACCTCTGCACTGCGATGACAGTGATGGCAACTTAGGGACATATGTAAATGGTGGTTTAAACTACTCAAGTAGCTAATTTTAAGATAGGTATGAAATTCTGAAATGTGTAGCTGTAATAACGTGGAGTTCAGTTGTGCCACAAAAAGCATACAGTAAATAAAACAAACATCTAAACTATCATTCTGTGTTGAGCCTGGCAGCAATAGCCAAACTATAACTAATTTCATTGTGTTCACAAGGCCATCACTGCTACAACGCAAATACACATCTGCTGCACAAAGAGTGGAAATTGAGTAGGTCCTGGCGAGCGAAACAGTACAGAGGTTGCAAGCGCAATGGGCATTTAGCAAAGCCTTTACGCTGCTAACAGCCCCTAGTGTCTGAGTAATTTCTGTGAGCATATGTGAGATGGAATCGAAATTACTGCCTTCCAGAAGGAGAAACTAGCTCTACACTCAAGATTCTAACCGTAATGTATGTATTCAACCTATCCCAAGATTCATGCCGGGGCAGGGGGATGAAAGTAGCTTTGTATTTGGCTGCCTCATTGAAGACATGATCTGAGGGGGAAAAAAGACCTTGTACAAGTTTTTCCTATAAACAAGATTATAGTTTTTAATCAACTCACTCTCTTCCAGTGCTAAGGAAAGAGCGGACTTTATGAACGCCCATTCTGCTTGTGTGATAACACTGTGAATAGTCTTTGAATTGCATTTTTATCAACTTGTTGTTTTGGACCGTTACTGAGATTTCTTAAAGTATACAAATGGGATCAGATCAAGGTTTATTTGTATTGTATTAAAATAAAAAGTTGAAAAAATCCACAGGATAAAGATTTATTGAACTTATAACAAAATACAGATATCTTGCTGTGAATTACAGAGTTGCACAAAAACAATTTCTGCATTTTGGATTATTTTAATAAACATATCAAAGGGAGAAAATAAGGAAGCTAATATTTTGGATGCTGGATAATAGTTCTTGTTCACATTTGTATTTTATTTAATTACTTTGTCGCTCAGAAACTTCTACATACACCGTTTTTCTAATACAATACACGTAATTAAAATATTAGGCATCTCTTTCATGTATAGTCCCAGGATGGGTCTATCTTCCAGACTTACTATTTTATGTTTATAACACTTACTTGAAATCCAGCATCATCTATTGTTGGAAGATAATGAAATGCTGAATGTGAGTAGGAAGTTGCTTTTCTTGGGATATTGTGAACATGTTCACTTGAAATAAATTTCATTTTCTGTAACAGCTCTAGATGTAACATTATAAGATGCTAAGCATCTTCCTTTCTTGAGGGCTGTACCAAAATGTTTTTCCAAAACTGTGTACACAAACTGTTTTTCACACGAGATCTTTTCAGCTAGCAAGTTATCCCTGCTTTACAAAAGCTGTTGGTGAGGGAGTTGTTGGACGAGATGCCCTCACAGAGTCCTTCTAACATAAAATATTTTATGATTCTATTATTTTAAGGTTACCAAGTTCTGACAGAAAACAGCATACCACTAGATGTGGTGCTACTAGATACAGTGGTACACAAAAACCCCCAGGATATCAACAATTAATGTCTGGAAGATATGTTTCTGAGCGCTCAGGCTATGGTCTCAGAGAGGTAACAGAGAGGTGATCAGGCTCAGCTCTGAAAGTGGGCTCTCTTGCGTGGTCCAGATACAGATACAGAACTCTGAAGTCTTAGCAACAGAAAATGTATGTGTTTGGGATTCATTTGGACATATCTGGATTTCAGAATTAGAAATGGAAAAAAACCCATATGCCAAAATCACAAATAATGCGTCAGAAACCTTTGGTCTACATTTATTTTCTGCTGGGATTCTGGGCCCAATGTCACTTAGCTGTCATTCCTCTTTAGTCTCTACTTTGCAACTTAGACTTACAGCCTCATTTATCATATCTCAGTATTCCGAGACCCGCATTGCCAGCAACTACAAGAGACCCAAAAGGCAAGATTCTCCACAGACTCTTGTGTTCTGCAGATTAGCAATGGTAGATCTGCCTCTCTGGCTCCTGCTTCAAAACATAAATTCAGAAAAACAAAGGAGCTGGCTTTAAGTGCATCCTGATCAATGGGACAAAACCTATTAATTGAAGTGTCTGAGAAGACCCAGAGATGTCAGTGAGAAATTTCATCTGACCCTGGTTAACCCTACAGGAGAGCAAGGTTGCTAATGACGGCACGGACATTCTGTAAAAGCAAGACACTCTGAGTGCAACTCCTTTCCCGATCCTTAGTTGCTTCCATGGTCACTTTCCCAGACTGTTTTAAGTCATATATTTTTTTCCATCTTGAATCCTTAATTCTGGTTTTGACCCTCCCCCATGGGGCACACAAACATTTTTGGAAAGTCACTACAAATTTTCTAACTGGAACTGAATTTACAGCTCAAAGTGCAGACAAGATCTCCAGGAAGACCTGACCGTATTCACCTGGTTTGAGTTTAGGGGATACCCAGCAAATTGGTAAGATCTGCTCTTCCACAAAGAAATCCTTACTTAACTTCCAGTCTTTCCTTCCAGCTACCACATAAGCAACTAAAACGTAGCTCATTGTAGGAGCATGACTTTACTGAAGTATATTTAAATGTGGTGTGTGCTATGGAGACAAGACACCAGCACACACACTACTTTCCAAACACTTCTGTGCAGTACTTTCTGCAACAGCATGGAAAATTCTAATCAAGTTTATTAGTTAGTCTGCGAATTTTTATCCCTTGAGAACAAAACAAGCCAGCTGCAAGTTGTCTTTATTTTGGTGCGAGTTTAATTTTGTGTCCTCGCTCTTAAATAAGAAATTGGTTATAACTAAGTATGTTGTTCGGTAATTCAGCTGCCACAGGGAAGATGCTGATATCTAGGAAACCTCTTTACAAAGAGTCATTTCTCTTAATGAGCCCTGCGTTTTATAAACAGGTTGTTGCCATTTCAGAAGGACTTAGGAAACGAGAGACTTTCCAAGTGTAGCATGGATGTTCCCAATTAATGTAACTGTGCAATAACACACTATTGTAAGAATTAAATATTCTGTTCTCTTAAGCACTGGACTGGTATGCTGATGGGAGCAACACTAGTCAGAAGGGCCCTTGGTGACTTTATACGGAACAAAAATGACCTATTTAAAACCATTCTATGTTTATCTTGAAGAAGTTGCTGCAGAGTTTTAATTCTTAATTAAGAAAAACATCATTTATGTTGTTTTGAGATTTCTGTCGTCTCTCCAGCTCATCTCAGTCTCTGACAGCTTTCAGATTGAAAGGGTTTTGCAACAGAAAGCTTCTTTTTAAGCTTTGGCTTTAATTTCCATTTTTTTTGTGACCATGTTTTTGACAGTCTTGTTACCGACTGCTGAGGAATAGTCTGAACTTTCGAGCACTGAGCAGCTGGGTTTCATCCTGGGCTCAAAGGACAATATAGTAAAGAGCACCATGAAACTTGTTACTCATTTTACAGTTCAGCTTGACTTTTAATTTTGCAATCCTAGAACTTTCCCGCGGTTAATGATCTTCTTCCAGTTTCTCTATGTGGGCTCTCTACCTAGGCCCAGATATTCATAATTTCAAAATCTGAATTAAAATCCTTCCAGTTAAATGGCCTCCCTTACTCTTTCTTTTAGTTGCTTGTTGCCTTTTCATCCTCTCCCTCCATTTTTCCTATACTTTCTCTTTTTGTCAGGAATAAGCAGTAACTCCACTCAGTTCAGTGAACTTAAATTGGTCAAGATCCAGTCAAAACCATACTTTCACAAATCTTATTTTGACATAAATTTTAATAAATTGCTGCCCTGCCGTCCTGAACAGCCCACGGGCACAAAGTGCACTTGCACACCTCTCCACCAATGTGGCTGACGAAGAAGGAGGAGGTGTGGTGAGAGTCCTCAGCTGTGAGAAGTTTAAAGGAAAAATACTTGTACGTGAGAGTTGCACCTTGGGTGCTGAATGCTACGGGAACAAGTGTAACAGGACTGAGAAAACAAGCACTTTATTCAATATTAACCTATGCCTGTCTTGGTGGGTGAAAGTAGACCTAAAATCTCTTGGCTGAACACAAACTAGGTATTCAGTTGCCACAGAATTTGTGTCCTGGGGTCCAGGTTTGTCCGCCCCCAGCAGAAGACATTCCTTGTGTTTGTGTGCTCTCCCAGAACATGGAACAGTCTATCTAGGGAAAGGATAAAAGCAGTTTATAGTTCATATGACTGCAACACTGGTGTTTGTATGATAAAGGATCATTATGTCTGCAAAGAGGCAAGCTGACTGATCCAATAAAGTATTTCCACCCCTGTTTTTATCAGAAAATATTCGAAGTAAATAATTCTCCTATTCTGAAGTATTATTATATATTAATTTTTTAAAACAATCTAAATAATTCTAGTGCTGTTCTGGGGCTTTTGCAAATGGAGACAACAAAAATGTGTGGCAAAATGTAAATAAAGCTATGAAATAGAGTGCTAAGAAATACTGAAGCCAGAAGAATGTTTTGAATGGCAAGCACTGAAGTACAGTGAAAAAATAGATCTCTTTATTATCTTTCCATCTGCCTTGCATTGTTATGTCTTGCAAGGAAACAGATTGCCAATTTGGCTAATTACCAATGAGTTCCAGGAACTTACCGGCTACAGTTGAAGGGGGTGTCTGATTGCTAATGGCAGGCTCCTGACGGGATTCATTTTGCAGGAGTTCTTATTGACATTTTTATTGCTCGCCCGCTGTAGATATGTCTTACTGGGCACAGCAATGGTCATTAGCACAGCTCTTCCTTTAGGTGAATTTCTGTGTAATCTCTAGGATTGAATTTACTGTAGATAGCCCTGTAGAGCACTGCGTTGGGCTGCGTAGCTGCAGCCTTCTGGCCACAGAGCCAACCATGGAAAAACGCCGATTTTTGTTGTCAAACAGTATATTTTTTCAGTTTACTCTGAAATTTACTGCTTATGGGAGACTTTAATAAGGATAAAAGCATCCAGAGCAGGTGGGTACTAACAGAAAAGAAGCTCCTGTCTGTAGAGGCTTTGAACAAAATTACGGAAGAGAATTGGAGCTGTAATGTGTGGTTTGATAATGGCCCATCATACACTGCTCTACACACACACACATGCACCTTTTCAAAATGATTTTTGCAGAGATTTTTCTGACCGCCTCCTAAAATAAAAGCAAATAAATAAAAATATATTATTAGCTTCAAGAGGTAAAGCCAAAGGCAGTAGATTTAAAAGCTGCTTGGTCTTTCTTATTGAGTCCTAGGTAATCTTAAGCCTTTAAACATTGGCTGTTTAATAATAACAATAAAGTAAATAAAAATAAAATAAAATAAAATAAAATAAAATAAAATGAAATAAAATAAAATAAAATAAAATTAAATTAAATTAAATTAAATTAAATTAAATAACCCAAAACATCTATGTGAAACAAGCCATTTTCTTCTACACTGTGTGGATGATTCACACATTCTGGTTAAGAATTATGGGTGATGGCTTTCCCAGGAAATAAATAAAATTGCATTATCTTAGAGAAACAGAGTAAAATAGAACAAATAAAAGTAAGAAATAAACGTAGTGCCTGCTTGGACAAGAAAGCCGTACTAACACAGGTAAGGATGGTATATTAACTGTATATTAAGGGTATTGTCCTCTTCAGTACCTAGAGCAATTTCATTGAATTAGTAGGTTTCCACTAGCACCACGTGGACAGCTGTCTATCGTCAGAAAATCATATATATGGCACATTTCACATGCACACAGGGACGTGGACTAAAGTACATTACAATGGGCAAAAAGCAATCAGACCTATCCTGCATTGGTTCTGGGCACAAAGCATTTTCTTGTTCTTTTCTTCTCGGAGCTCTAAAGTCAGCTTATACACAAGTTACTGAGGGAGAGGCTTCCCAGCACCTTTCTTCTTTTCCTGATAAAATGAGAAAGAAAAGCACAGCTGTCTTCTTGGGCTTCGGTGTGTGAGTCACAGAAAGAAAAACTCATTGCTTTCCCCTGGAAAAAGAGGTGGGCTTCCTGCCCAGTGGGTCACAGGTCTACATTTGACCTTTTCAGAGGGCAATCAATTGCAAAATAAACACACTTTTATTTCCTTTTCCCCTTGGATTTTTTCACATTCTTCAGTTGTTGTATCTTCCAGCAAAACTGCTCTTAAACAGATGACAGTTTTAAATGCCTCGCCATAAAATGCCAGCAAAGGCCAGCATCGCATCTCCATAGGTTTTAAATGATTTGGAGTTTACAGTCAAAACTGCATTTTCCAGTTCAGTGAATCCTTTTGCTGACTATTGCTCCAGCATCCTTTTTGTTTGCCATTGCTGAATGGAAAGTCACCGTATGACTCATAATAATTTGGATTTAACTGCAAAGATATGACTTTGGTCCAAGTGGATAGTATAGGAGGGAGGGGCAGGGGGCTTACTCCCTTTTTCTAAAGCCATGATAAATTTTCTTTGAAACATTTTCAAATCTCTAGCACAATATATTCACCCCAATTCTGAAGGTCCTTATTAGATTTCTTCTAATCTAAAATATTCCTGGGGTTTCTCTCCTGTGATGTTATTGCCTAATAAATGATGTGGAAATTTGGAGTCTTTCATAAAAGCTCTGACAACATGAAAATAGTTTCCATAATGAATAGATTTCAGTCTCTAACTCCCTCTGTAGAAATGTTTTAATCATGAAAGACAGAACAGAGTTCTCATGGGTCCATTATTTAAAATAGTAAAGTAAAATATTTGCATCTACCACGCAATTGTGAAATACGCCTTTGTGCTTTGTTTACAGGAGGCAAGCAGGCTGTTATTTTACTGAAACAACTGACTATCATCTTGCAAGGATGTTTGGAGAGAGTGCATTTGTGCTCTGTGAAACCCTCATATTTGATATTTGATGATATTGTTCTCAGTCTATATCTTGATTTTTTTTTGTAGGGGGATAGCCAGCATTTGGGATAAGAAAGAACCTTTCCGTATAATATTTCCCGCGTGTATTTGAAGTGAATGAATAGCTTATATGAAGAGCAAGGTTCTGTCAGATGCAGTGTTCTCCCATAGCCTCATGCTATCGCTATCGCTATCTCAAGAACGACAACAGAGAGGACAGGGCATCAATCTGAATTTCCCATTTTCCACATCCATGTTTTCAAGCACTGAAAATGGAAGGAATATGTAAAGGCAACCAAGTTTGTAGATATTTTTAAACATCTGAATAACACGGATCTTGGTTCTACCTACAAACAGGACTGCAACAATGAAATTTTGCTCCAGCTGCACATCCTGCATTTATTAGCAATTAACACCATTTTGATTTAATTTGCAGCTTCTTCTATTCCTTTTTACATATGCAACATGCACTACACAAGCAACTGAGTTTAATCTTCTGGTGTGAGTGGTAAATATGGATGTGGTGGGGGTACATGGCTCCATAGAAAAAAGTCTCTGGGATTTGATTTTATGGATAATTAAGTAATGAAAATTTTAATAAAACAGATTATATGATTTCACTACTAATCTAATATTGGATGCATGAGTAAGGAAAGAGTGACACAAGCTTTACTGACACATGTAGCTCCCTGTGACCACAGATGCCCAGAAAAGTGCATTAATTCCAAGTCGTTTACTGGCTAATAACTTCATTAAACTATTGATAGACTCACATAGGCAGAAGCAAATTGACTGGAATCTTTACTTAAAGCCAGTATTCAATAAAGCCTTGCGTTTGGATTAATTTTATTTTTTGGTGTTAGGATAATTTGCCCTGACTATAGAAACACTATTATATTTCAAGGAATTGTTTAAAAATTATCAAGAGTCTCCTGAATCAATCAGCAGATTGGAACATGGGGTAAGCAACAACAACAAAAAGAGAACAAATTCAATTTATAAGGGAAACCTAACATTTGCCTGGAAAAAAACTCCCGTTATAGTTTCAAAATCTTTTTGAAAGTACATTTTGTTATTCAAACACGTTAATAAATTTTAGTGTTGTTTGCGGCTGTACCCTTATCGATGAGACTTATACAATGTCATTTAGAAAAACATAAATCTTCCATGGTGTTTGTCCTTTAGGATTGTCAACTAAAGTTCATCCACAACCAAAATGTTATATTAGGCGTAATCTAAAAGCCCATAGGAAAAAAGGTCAAGTTTTGATAAGAGAAATGTATTTTTAATCGTAACATATGTGGAGGCCTATGGGGTTTATTTCTATTAGCTTGCGTAAGAGTTTCCCATTAGGGTAGCATATTGATCCCCGACTCCTGCAAGTGTTGCATGTTACCATATTGACAGAAAAGGCAGTGGGATAAAACGCTCAGGAGCTTTTGAGCTAACAATTCTAAAGAGCTCCACAAGGACCTATTATAACACAGCAGCTGGATGATATGACGACCAGATTAAATTGAATGTGGAAAATTGCAAGGTAGTGCACATTGGAAAGAACAATTTAAACTACTCATATGCACTGATAACTTCTGAATTAGTTATGAGATCCTGGTGGAAAAAAAAATGAAGGAGTCATCAAGGAGAACTGATTAAAGACATTTGTTCAATGTGCAGCCAGTACCTAAAAATCATGATAAGACATTAGGTTGCATTAAGAAGAAAATTCAGAATAATATTAAAACTATAATCTTAATATCAAAATCACTGGTGCATCCTCATTTTCAATAGTACCTGCAGATGTGTTATCCCCAAAAATGGCACAGTAGAAAGAGAACAGAGAAAATAATATGGCTATGCCTTAGAGACAGGTAGAGATTGTCACAGGACCTTTCTTAACAATAAGAATCTCAAAAAAAAAAAAAAGTTATGGGTAGAAAAAAAAAGACTCCAAAATGATTCCCAGCCTTCACAGGAATATTCGAAAGAAAAAGGCTGATAGGGTTTCTGTAGGCAAAGGGCCAGTGTGGGAGGGGAGAAAAGATACGAAGTGACGATTCACTGAAAACCAGAAAATAAGACAAGTAGGAACGCCAGCTGATCTTGTAGTCCATCCCTCGGGCTCTAAAATGAAGGTCTGCATTTCACACTTGCCAGTTACTTGCATTTCGTAGCAGTCCATGGAGTGCTAACGAGATGCTAGTGATGGTTCGGGCCACAGATGTGCAATCCTTCTGCTGAAGCCAATATGGAGAGGGGACCCTATCGCTCCTAGTTCTGCAGAATCTACCGTATTTAGATCCTTGGGTAAGGTCATGGTTTGGACATTCAAGTACACGTTGATCAAAAGCTGTATATGAAGTTAGCAGGTGTCCAAAAAAGGCCCAAATTAGTGCGCCCCACAATGCCAAAAAAGGCAGCATGCACTGAGCAGTATTTAAAATACTTTATTTGTGTACACGCTGCCTTGACTAGTGCTACAAGGCATTACTGAAGGAAAGGGTATAGAAAAACGACTGTGGTGAACTGGGTTGTATTAAGTAATCAGCAGCCGCATCTTCTGTACTGTCTTGAGTCATCACATTGTGTCCCACAAACCGCTTTGCATGCAACTGGCATTTTTTTCCCAGGCAAGGTAACGCGTTACAGGAAACAAAACCTACCGTATTTCAGGATGCACTGTGGCAAATAGCACGCTTCTGAGTTAGGAAGAAACTTCTATGTGAATATGGAACTTCCTTAGTCACTTCTTGAGGTAGTCGTAAGATATCACCGTGCTGGATCCATGATAAAAGCCTCAGAAGATTAGGTTCAACGAAAACCCCATCATTTACTGTCAAAAATTATTTTCATAATCGCCTAAAAAAGACTATAAAAAAAATCTATTTCCCTTCTAAAAAGAACAACTGAATTGTAACATATTACAAACAGTACAGTCTTTAACAAAAACAAAATTTGAAAAGAAAAGATGATGGAGCTGGTTATTCTCATCTTGACGTCTTCACTAGGGTTCCGGTTTCCTTTTACTCATCACTTCTAGAGATTCATGTTGGAAGTAGCAGCGTTTCATGCCATTTTGTTCTGAATGAGAGAACATGAGTGTTTTGATTGTAATTCCCTCCTGGAATTTATTTGTTTTGACTGCTGACCAAGCTGTGTGAATCTTAACAATAGAAAGACAGGAATGAGTTAGGCATTGCCTGTTTTCTTCAGTGTCTGTTTCAAATCCAGACTTCTCTGCATACACTGAGGATGAGCAGCCATGCTCATTTTCCTGTCTGGATGCAGGTTCACAGTTTGTACAATACTTACCTCTTATGTAGACATATGGGTAGTTATTCTGTTTTATAAGGAAGAATAAGCAGCAGTAAATGTCAGATTTGTGCCAGTTTTACCAATATTAGACTTTAAAACCCACAAACATAACAACTACAAGAAGAAAAGTTTGTCAGAAAATTTATGTCCAGACTCTCTTCTGTTGCGATTATGCTCTTATATCAATGGGTTTCTGAAAATTTATGGCTTGGGAATCTGGTTTCTTCTATCCTACAGCTACTTTATTACTCTTGTTTTTCCAGGGCTCTTGATTGTCTTATTTCCTTTCTTTGCAGGTTTCTTGTTTACAAAAGGATTTATTTCGCTGTCTAATATGAACAGAAGAGTGTGTTAACAAAGAAAATATTAAATGTGATGGAATTCGGAAACCGTCCTTATACTGCTCTTCGGGCAGAAACACCATCTAGGGGAAACTGCCTCTGAAGACCTAGATGCTACGTAAGTAACATCTGTTGATTTATTTCTCCTTCACAAACCGATGCGTGTCTGGGCACTTTTTGTCAAGTTACTCTATCTATATCGAGTATTTCTGAAATGATAACTTGAAGAGGTGAAAAAAGTGAAGTAGTTTGAAGATAACTGAAAATCCTACCTCACTGAAGTACAGTGTGAAGTTTCACAATGAAAAAGGTTGCCCCTCTAACAAAGCCCCAAATCCTAAAGGAGAGTGTATAAAAGAGAACCAATATTGAAGTGTTGAGGTAGGCGAATTGAAGCCAAAGGTTTGTACAACTGAAGTAACAAATATCTCATACAAGTAACTGGGTCATTTCATATTCAGCACTTCTTGGTCTAAGTAAATTTTGCTTTATGTCTTCATTACTTGGTTTATATGTCCCATTTATTTTGAGAAATCAGCCTCTTGGTCTTCAGTATTACAGCTTTCTGGATTTCCCCAGTGGCATCTTCCTTATTATTTCCTTTGCTGGCAAGCTGGCAAGCAAAAGTGTTTGTGCTTTCCTCGAGGCTAGTGTAATGCTGGCAGAGAATACACTCCTTGACTTTTATTATGGTGAAACTTTAAAGATTTAGACTTAATCTGCGTGAGGAAAAAGAGAACTTGGGGTGGCTGTGTTACTGGGTTGACTGGGAAAATAATGTCAGGATCAGCTCTGAAAGAACACAGTCAAAGTGTTGATGACAAGGAGGTCGACTTGAAAGGCTAACTTATATTTTGAGAAACTGTCCCCCTTTGTTCCCTGGGGGAAGCTGATACTACCTTAACCATATTTCTGCTGTCAAACATAGATTCTCTGAGTTTTCTTCTAGCATAATTATTTTCAAGGCACTCAAATGCTGACTGTTGCCTAGCTTAGGATAACAAACAAAGAAGACTTCACTTAAATTTAACGTGTTTAATTAAAATAAAGTTTTCCTCAAGTTGGCAAATTACAGTCAAATATTTTTATAGACAGATTCAATTGAAATTACAAGAATGAGGCAGTAAAGATGTGGAAGAAATGCAAATAAAATTAAACATTTACATGAATCCAAAGGTAAGGTCACATTTCCAAATAGCATACCAAAACAGCGTAATGATACTTACAGGCAATTTTGATGACACTTTATCAATTTCAGTGGAACTGTACCCATTTCCAAGAATATCAAATCTGAACCATCCATTTATACTGTCAGCATTTTCAATTTAAGACAGAAAACGCTACCTAGTTCTGGCAGCTGAAAAATAAGGCTTGAAGATGAAGACTGGGTTGTTTTCCCCACTCCTCACTTGTGCTGATTAGGTGCTCAGCAGCTAAAGAGTGTGGGAAGCTTCCTACCGCTTCAGCTTTTAACTACAAAATAGCTGGCCTCCCAAATGGACTTAATGTGTGAATTCCTCATTGCAGATTTATTATCTGTACTCTGCAGTGAGAACTGTTAGATCATCCAAGTGCTCATTTTGATTCCACAGCCTAAGCAGCTAAGCCTGGAAGAAAGCCAACGAGTAGATACACACATTTCCAATATACTCTTCAATGTCATTCTTTAGTGTCTTCTTTTGGCTTGCTATTCTTGATGACCGGATCAGCTGAACTTCTAGTAGAAGGCTGTCTTGGAATACCTGGTCACCAGCTGAGCATGGTCTGACTCAGGTTAATGTTGCCCACTTCCTGGGTAAAAGCATTAGTCAAATTTGGCAGATTTCAAGTTAGTCCCTTGGAGAGGAAAAGCTGATAATGAAAGCACAAGTGCCTTTAATGTAACCCAATTCATATACAACTTTTTCCAAAGAAAAGCTTTAGCCTAAATGGCTTCTGCTTATTCTTGCCTGGGCGTTTGTTCAGCTTCTACTGTTTTTCAATGGCTGAACAAAAGGGAATTAACAGATCCTTCGTTTAGACTGAATGGAAAGACAACTGCTTTATACAACAGCATCAACCTAAACTGTAACAAGAATTATTTCTTTACACATGCATAGATTTCCTTTAAAGTTTTGGGGTTTTTTTAATCCTCTCTCACATATATTTTGCACATACTAGATTTTGGAACATATTGATGACTGATGGAATTAGGCAATCCTCCTTGTCTGAGTTTAGGAAATGCTGATATAAGCATATGGTCTCATAGTAATTCCATCAAGGCCTTGCTGCTAGCATTAACATGCTGCATAACAATAAAGTAAAGCTATGCAGGACACATGGCTTTTACTAATCATATATTTCTGTAAAAAGAAGCAGAGCTATGAAAAGTCAACGTACAGAGCAATATGCAAGTATGAATTCACACTATGGGATCCATTCTGCACAACATGGATTTTGAGGAAGGTCAAACCCTGCATGGCAGAAGACCCATGAGGAATGGAAAGGATCGACACCACATGACTCTAAAAAGTGATTCATGGAACTGAATAAGAAAATAAACATCTTTACTAGATAGCATGTTTCCCTTTTTCTCCCGAAACAACCCTGTACAAACACTACTTCAAAAATAATTCTGATAGGACTTTCCAATGAAAGCAGGATGAAAAATCTGTTTATTGGTCGTTAATTTAATTTAAGTAAGGTACACATCATTACTAGATGTGATTCAAATCAAAACCACTTTGAAATTCTTTAAAGCTTATCTATGTAATTTTCTAAGGACATCCCCCACCAAACACATAGCATGACCATACTTCCAAAGAATGTAAGATGTTTATAACACATTCATTGTTATACACCAATTAACACTACAACACAACAGCATGTAGCTGTTCCATATGCTGTGATATTGTTCAACAGGATACCTTCTGCCAACACTATTACAGTCTTCAAAGAGTTGTCTTCTTACTTAATAGTACATGGGAGGCAAAGCTGCTGTATCAAATATATAGATTGCGTTCTTCTCATTACAAAAACATTCACACAAAAAGACAAACCTGTCTTGTGAATATAGTCATATATTTATTGTTTTTAAAACAGTGACACTAATAAAAATTATTGAAAATATAGACCTAAATCTTCTGTGCTGTTTATAGAATACAAAAAATCTGATATCACTTGTGTTATCATATGTATGCTATAGATATGGTTAAATTTCTAAACTTTTATGAAGACATTAATCTATAGCTACACCTTTGCTTTTTGAAAAAATGTATAGCCAGCCCCAGCCAGCTGGACAAGTGACATTGAATTTGAAAAGCACAAAAATATTGAACCATTGTTTCACGATTAAAAGCATAGCAAATGTTTTCTGCATACAAGTAATACAGTTTTGTTACTGAGCATCAATTCTGTGATGGCTAGTATAAAGCAATAAATTTACGCATATTTCTACCACTCCATCGTGTCTCATAATGGCAACACATCTCAGTTACAACAGCTATTTTCCTTTTCAGTGTTTTAGCAGAAACCTCTGTATTTGAAGAAAGACAGGAACAGTAGAAATCAAATGAGGAATTTCAGCAGTTTATTACAGCAGTTCTAAGTATATAGCCATCATAAATTTCCCTCTAGAAATTACATTTTTGAATGTCCAACGTTAGAAAATTAAAATGACGGTAACACAGAGCTAGGTTTGCAGACAGTGACTAAAAATCCCCTCAAGCCAATAGCACAAGAAGGAAAAAAACCCCACTTGTCTCAAAGAAACCTCATTTCCCCAAAGGAAATTTCAATGTAGAAGCAAGGAATGCTGGAAAAGACAAGAGCTCAAACAAGCTTCTCTGCCATACCTTTCAAGAAATCTCAGCTAGATCCTTTACTCTAAAAAGTCAAAAGTGACCTTACCTAAATAATGGCTAGATGAAAAGACACACAGTTGCTCCACTGACTATGCTCTTCAGTAAAGCTCACTTAATAAAATATTTCTGAACTGCCAAAAGAGAACTATAGATAAATCCATCTAGAAACAAAATCATACTTTCAGGTTTATGAAAAATATAGAGGATAAGATGATGCATAAGATATTTTGAGGGTCTGACTTTTCTGGGACAAACAGTGGAAAAACTCAAAATTATCTTGGTTTTCCAGCCAAGGAACTACTTGGTGAATCATAGCATCAAAAAGTGGAAAGAAGTGACCATCACGGAAGCGTATTCATGCCTGGTTTCTTACAGAATGCTTGTGAGCTAATGAGAAAATTGGCATTCTACAGTCAATTTTCATCCTACTAGTTGTCATTATTTTATTACCTGGGTATGTATTACACCTCCTTGTTAAATGTTTAGAAAGGGATGCCTCTGGCCCCTGGAAGACTTGTACTTTTTGGGGTAATGTGTATTGTATCTATCACAAACGCTGATTAGCAACTTCTTCAAGCATCCTGGAACAAAGATTTGAAGTGGAACTCTTCCTTCCCCTCAGTTTCTGTTTAATATCCACATCATGTATTGCCAAATTTCCAGCCTAAATGATACAGAGAAGGGAAAACTTGTAGCTTTGGAAGCTGGAATCTAATGTGTGACTAACAGTAACAGCAGGCTTTCCTGTTGCCTAACATTAAGCATAGCCAGTTAAATCAGTGCAGGGACCTGAAAGACTGTATGAACAGAAAGGCGTCTTTTGTAGAGACATTACTAAAAAGGACAATGGCACACCCGCACAACGAAAGATCAGGCAAAACGAAGGTGATCCCAAAATAACCTTCATGCATTGAACTGAAATAGATTCTGTTTATATTTTAACCAATCCTGGACAGTCATGTTCCTGTGCTATGAAAATGATGAGATAAAATGGACTTCAAAGGATTTAAACATAGCACTTACATGAAGGAAGTGAAATATGTGTCCAAGACATAAAGCTGTCATGGCCAAAGTCTGGAAACCTTTGGGTACTTGCAGAATCTTGCTTCTAGTAATGATCATACTATGTTTAAATATGAAACCTGAAGTCTAGGCATTTATTTCTATAAAGATTTAAAATATTTATTAATGCTTTAAGTATTATGATTGATAAGCAAGAAGAAAGAGTTCTCAGTGTAAAGGTATACTTGAAACAGGTTTCCAGCTACGTGCATCTCCACAGAAGAACTATCAGATTCACAAATAGGCAGGTAATTCAGTGTAACTTATGGAAAAAAACCTAAATCCAATATCAGGCCTCAGAAGATCTTAAAAAAAAAAAAAGTCTGCAAGACAGGCTAAACAAATTACATCCAGCACTTCTGGATACTTTTTTTGCTATTTAAATTGTTCATATCAATCCACTTCCCTCAAAACATACACAGGCCCTGACATTACTGCTATGAGTATTTCTTGAATATGTCAGTTATAATGGCCCTACTTCAATAGGGCCATTCAATAGAATCATGATAATTCTAAAGAGTTAGTTACTTGTTAGGCACGAAATGGACTCATTTTCTCCCATCCCTTATTTTTCTCCTTCTTTTCTCTATCTTTTGAGGAAGTTGTGGGAAAATGGAGGGACACTTACAAGAAGCGTTTTGTCAAAGCTTACGTTGTAATCCTTGATTCATCATACAGAGTGCTCTAAGCACGCAGTGGATGTCTGCAGATGGATCTCAAAAAAACTAGAAGGATAACAAAGAAGCTGATATATTCTGCACATTTACTATTCTTAGTCAGGTGACCTGCTGTTAAATTGGGTTAAATAGGCTTTTTCAAAAGATTTTCCACTACAAGTATATATGTTTCACGCATCTGACCCCTCGAGGTCTTTCTAATTAAAAGACAGACTATATCATCATTTGCTAAATGTGCTTGGAGTTAATGTGATTTGCCATAGCATTTCTGATACATTAAAGGACATTTTACTTGGTTTCCAATATGAAATAGAACTACTGCCAACATAACAAAATCATTACAACAATTAATAAAACCACAGTTGTATAAAAACCTGAGGCTGCATCAGAAAAACCTGAGTGGGATAGTGGCTAAGACAAAACAGAGAGAACACTTCCATCAACGTCGACAGGCATAAATGCAATCTAGCAAACAAATGGCCCCAGAGTTAGGGAATTTGGTGCTGTCCCAGTCTGCTACAGAGCTTAAGCTCACACGAACATAGCCTGACACAAACTCATTTAAAATGATCTCAGGAAAAATTGTTCCAGCATTCAGTAATCAATATATTTGATATCCTGTCCTATCGTCTGCTTGTTCCAAATTCTTAACTATTCAAATTTTGCAAAAATTTTGGGTCATAGGTTGGACTCGATGATCTCAAAGGTCTTTTCCAACCTTACGATACTGTGATACTGTGAAAACCAGCAAGAGCAGGAAGAAAAAGAACTGTGTATGTTGACATAAACAAGCAATTGTTTGGTGCAGATTTACTAACAAGCAAGGGAACAGCATACTGCTGTATGTATCATGTGCTCCTACATAAAAATGAACATGATGGAAGGGAAATATCCAGGCTTCCCAAAATGCTGAGGTTTTTTTCCCCAAGCATCCCAGACTCTTCATCTAGGGTAATGAGTAAGCCACCGCTCTGGATACTGTGTTCACACCATCACTACTTCAAGTAGCTGCATATGTTTCATTAAGCCCCACCTCTATTCTTGCCTGCTTTGAGCCAGCTTATTGCGGATGAGTGAGGTGGTTGACTAGCTGACTTTGCTGCTCACATCATCTGCTCTCGCTAAAGCTAATGCATTCCGCTGTAGATGTGACCATTGCTGAGCATGATGCCTCCTCCCTGTCTGTTCCACTTGCAGCAGAGTGAATGTCAGCAAACACCATGTTGAAACTTGATGATGCAGGTGTACAAACCAATAAATCTGATAAAGCTGCTTAATATCAAGTTCTATTTGAAATGGAAGTGAGTTCATGATGAGAAAAATCTCTGATAAATGTAAAATCATCATGATTAATGATTCTTCTTTTTTTTAAGTTCAGAAACCATTGCCATAAATTACCAAGTAATAAAAACTCACACAGCTTAAAAAAATTCTTTTGCTTCCAATACACTTTAAAAATATTCAGACGACCTAGAAAAGCATAGTCAGGGTGTTGTGGATGCCATGCTTCCTGCAGAGTTTAAGACCAGTTTCCTGCAGAGTAAACAGCTCTTGCATCTAAGTAACCGATTAAAGCCACCGGCTCCTTAATAAGTTGCGTGCCTTTTTTACTGTAAGCAATAACTGAGCAGCTGAAACTCGAGGCAGTGAATACGCTGAACCTTTGCTGCACTCCAAACAGGATGTATCTAAAACGCAGTGACAGCGCCCACACGTTCAGACATCAATAGCAGCACAAAGTGACTGTATGTGCAGTATTTCGTGAGGAGTCGGGTACGTAGTCAGGCTTTTAGATAAAAATAGGAACTGTGCTGTTGGTGCCAAAATTAGCTGGTCTAAAGCTAGCTCATATGTGTCCCCACGTGTTGTAGCTCTGGGCTGCAGGCACCGTATCAGGAACCATTGGCTTGGGATGAAAACAGAACAGGTAGGATGAAATGGGAGATGGAGAGAGGCCAGAGGAAGAGGCAGAAAGAAATTAAGGGTTTACTAGGAGAAAAAGAGAAGTAGGCAAGGCCAGGTGGGAACGACTGAAGAATTTTTGTCAGATTTCATACACAAATTTTTAATGTGCGGTGCCTGACTAACCACAGTTACCATTTACAAAGTCTTTGCTTCTCTGAACCTGTAGCACTTAAAGTGCAGAACCTACACAGAAGAGAATCTGTCGTGGTGAAGAGCTGACCCTGCACCGATTTCATGTAACAGTGAGTGGCTGAGAGAGATCAGTGTGGATGCCTCTGGTAACTGAATCATTAGCATGGACATTAGGCACGCAGGTGCAACAAAGAGCAAATAAATATTCCTCATGGTGGCATTCAGAGACTTAGAAGATTCCGAGAGCAGAACACACTTTCTGGTGCACTGCCTGCAATATAACGCGGGGACAGACAAAATACAGAGGGAGAAGATATAAAGAATTTTTTCACAGTTGTAGTTTCAATTTCTGCACATGAAAACCCCTTGCATATATACAGTAAACTGTGACTATATGAATATTGATACTATTTTTAGCAGCAACGATCGAACTGGACATTCTCACACGCGGAATCCTGTAGCATTTCAGATAAGGGAATTAGCTCTGAAAAAGGGATAGTTGTATATTTGTCATTTTCTAAGGGCATTAATATCAACCCATAGTATTGTTAATACATAAAGTAAACACAAGGAACTATCCCACCATAAGATGAACCCAAAGTACCTAATTGTGACCATAACCATAGGTAAAATTAACTTTCTAGGTGGTTGCACAGCTATAACAAGTACCAATACTCTTCAGGCTCCACTGCCATATTACACAAACTACAATTTGGACAGTAAGCCATGCTCCAGTGCCTTGCTGCAGGTGGCAATCTTTAAAATAATCAGATACAGAAAATCAGATGTATGACCTTATGTTGTCTGCCAAGTAAGAGTATCCCCTGATAAATGGTACTAGTCATCTTGTTTATAATCCCAGAGAGATATTCCTATAAGTCTTAATGTGAAAAAATCCCAAACTGCTTCCTAATTGAAGTGAATATTAAAATCTGAAAAGCTCAAATAAATTTCAAATTGTTGTACAATGTCAAATAATTTAAGCTGTTGAAATGATTAGATTTTTTTATTCTGCCATGAACAATTTTCAATGTTGGAAGCAAGCCAAAAAGACCAGCTTGCCAGATAAAAAACATCTTGAAAAATATCACTTTTTACATTTGTAAATTAAGGGCTAAAAATAAAGCTGGGGGGAAGGAAAAAAATATTTCTGTCCCTGTACAAGAACCTTTTATGAATCAAGAATTAAATAGCACAAATAGCTAATAGAAAAAAAACCCACTCAACTTCTAGAGCAGCACTTCAGCTGGATGCAAATATTTTGTTATGCATCAAAACACAAGCTTGTGCAACAAACGAGAATTTGTGATTGCAAGATTCTATGCATGCAAACAAAGGTACGTATAAATATAAATAGGGAACTCGAGTTCTTGGCTGCAAAACCACTGCTCGTGTGAGACCGAGAAAGTCTAAGGCTTATATAAATCCCTATAAGCAGAGCGCACCTCTGTACAATGTGGATTTCACCTCCGGCTATAGATATAGATAAGACAAGGTATAGATATCTTGTCTACTTACCAAAAAGGGATCCAAGTAACACCTGGAGAAGAGGCAGCTGAGGGGCTAATTATCATAAGGCAGTATTATTTTCCTTATTTTGCTCCTTCTCCCATCTTACTGCCCCGGTAGTATTTATTTAGGCAGTGCTTTGACTGGAAGCATTAATGTCTACCCTGACCCTATAGAAAAAGTCCCACTAAGTTCTGCACGTGGAGATGCACGTCCGACAGCTTTCCTGTGGCTAACTAGTGTAGCAATCAAGCAAAGATGTGGACATGACTATGGGTTACACTGCCAGTCAACTGCATTAAATGGAGAAGACTAATAAGATAACGTGACTTACTTGCAAATCTATGAGAGACTTCAAATGAACTTTCCTGCTTTTATTCTTAAATTCCAGCAGAAGTATATAACTGCCAGTTTATTTTCTAAAACGGCATCGTTTTCCCTTTACTTACTGTCACATAATATTTATAAGGTACCTACACCTCCACCCCTGGGGTGCTTCATGAGCAATTAAAACGCAATCATCATAATAAAGAAATAAATAACCTTAATTAAAACATTGCACAGGAACCTTCCGCAGATGCAGAACCAGTGGGGAGCTGTCTGTCTTCATGAGATTTTACATATCTGTCAGTTAGACTGAGATCCAAATGCAACATCAGGTTTCATGGGCATCATCTGGATTTATTATATCCCCTGAGGGCCATGGATTCATACCCCACCAAACAGATGATATTCGCATGTAAATCACTTATTTCTTAGATAAGGTTTTTTAATTGCTTCATTTAATTACATTTTCAAAAGAGTTCTGTGTGCCTGGACCACTCACAATCTCCCCTACTCCCCTGCTACCCTTCTTATCCTCTTTCTTTCAAAACAAAGTCTCTTCCTACTCCTATACTTTGTTTTCCCACTCAAGGCTATTTATAATAAAATCTTCAGTAATTTCTTCTATTATTCTGTCTTCAATGCTGTGTTCAGCAGGCCCAGATTGTTCTCAAGTTCTTCTAACCCTCAGTTTTTCAGTGTAATATTCCCCAGAGGGAGCAGAAGATCAGGGGAAAAGAATACTTCTGGTCTGAAGCCCAGTCACTTTCAAAAGCACTACACAGACCTTTTCTGGGTTGTAAAACTTCAGAAATTAAGGAAATGAAGAAAAAATAATTGATTTATTTGAAGTGATTGGACACAGAATCACAGCATTTCCTGGGTCCAAACTCTTATTTGAGAATAAAATTTACTCTCCAAAATCAAAATAGATTTTTTGTGCTTTTCTTGGGATTTTGTTTAAAATCTTCATATAAAATTAACCATCCCTTTAAAATATTTGAACAGTTTCAGATTCATAATGTCAAGCTCATGAATTCCACTTTCAATATAGAAGCTTACCTGCCCCAGGACATGTCTAACTCATTCATTGCAGCATAACACCAAAACATGTAAATGCTCTGTCAATTTTGAAGAGCATGGTAGCAACGACCATGACTCTAGGTTGTCTCTACTAGAGATACCGACTGTGGCACCCCTCTTTCACACTTTTCAGGAACAGTCCAGGCCCTTAAGGGTGGTCATGTGCTCTATTACAGCTGTAGCAATGATGATGGATATTTTCAAGCAACCAGTGCAGGTCTTCCACCCAGGACCTTTGGGTGCTACTGAAAGGAAGATAGCCCTCACCCACCAGAGAAGCACAGAGATTAGCACAGATGGCTCTCGGATGAAGTGAGAACATGGTTTCCACAGATACACAGAAAGAGGTATATCTTACCTTCTTCCTGAGCCTGTCTCCTTTCTAGAATCCAGCTAAGAGGTAAAATCATATTGCCATGTTCAGCTGATTCTATGTTTGCAAGTTACTGTAGGATAGATGAGCTATATATATAATATATGAAGTATTTTATATGCTTTGAACAGGTTATTTTCTAATTGTATCTGCACCTACTCGTAATCACCAAGGATCACGTGGATCTCAAATTTAATATTGAAGCATTTAGATAGTAACATCATTTCCTTCTTTTCCAGGAGGAATTCAAGATCTCTCCTTGCCTACGACATTTACTATTTATTTTCAGTTAATTACCGGAGAGGAGTTTATACGTCAGGCTTCCTCCTATTGTAACTGTGTTTAGAACATATTTTCCTTTTCTAAGCTGTCCTGTTATGTTTTAATTCCTCCTCTTTCGAACTAAAGGGAAGTGAATTATACATAGTGAAGAAGTAACGACATACATAAGCAAAATATGAATACAGGCAGAACTTTTATTGAGTTGAGTTGAAACAAACCAGCTTTGTATGTAGTAATTTACTTAATCTGGTGTACAAACAACTGTTTCTTTCACAGGTCTTCCTGAAAGATATTTGTGATCTGCTGTGGTGCTCAGGTACATACAGGTAAGACCTACATACTGTTTAGTGGCTCATAGCTGCATTTGGTAACTCGTGAGATTGCTCGTGAGATAGTTTTACAGATTAAAATAATGTGCGGGATGAATACAAGGCATTGTAGGCTCCAGAGGGTTCCACATACCTCTGCATTTTATATATGATGTTAATGGGTGCACTCACAGCACATGTCATCTCAGTGCATGCTGATGGCATCCCCTCTGGAGCAGAGATTCAAAACCCCACCAAACCTCATGTCAGCACCATTACTCTCTGTGAGCCCTCCTGTCACCTCAATCTGAAGCAGCTGCAAAGGCTGCAAATAGTAACCAATCCTTCTTTCTTTGTCTTGGTTACAAACAGATAAAAACATCCTCTTCCCTAAAACAACTGAAAAAAGTTTCATTCCTGCATTTAGTCCTTTCTTTCTGAGGATTTGTTTGAATGATCAAAACAGTAACACTGATGAACAAGCTATAATTGTTTTAGACTTTCATATTACACAGTTGATTTGTTGTAACAGAAATAATGAACATATTGTGCATAATCTACGTAGCATGAATTACCATGAAATTCATTATGTCAGTAAAAAAAAGACCTTAAATCCCTCAGATTTTTCTTTAAAATATAAAATTCTGCCAATAATAATTCCAAGTGAGTGCAAGAGACACACGTTTACAAGAGACGTATTATTTGTCTATTGCCCAATGAATAAACATTCCTAGGAGAAGAATTTGTTCTGTATTACTAAAAATTGTAACCCAGATCACATTAGAACTGACATTAGACTGAAGATGCACGATCCTACTAGATTTTCAAACAGTCAAACTTTGATAGGAGTTTAGACTATCCTATTCACAGTATCACAGTATCACAGTATCATAAGGTTGGAAAAGACCTCTGAGATCATCGAGTCCAACCTATGACCCAACACCTACACCTACTCCTACTCGTCAACTACACCATGGCACTAAGAGCCTCATCCAATCTCTCCTTAGACACCTCCAGGGACGGTGACTCCACCACCTCCCCGGGCAGCGCATTCCAATGGCCAATCACCCTCTCAGTAAAGAACTTCTTCCTAATGTCAAGCCTAAACCTCCCCTGGCGAAGCTTGAGACCGTGTCCTCTTGTTCTGTCGCCGGTCACCTGTAACTTCGTGTAACTATCTTTGTGAGAGAATGAAAGAGAACTAAAGCTAACTTTAAAATTAAAACATGACCAAAATTCAGTAACTGACATGAATGCATGCACATCAAAATGGGTTTGATTTTAATTAGAAGATGGAAGTTCTTTAAACACCTTGAGACTCAGGATGAAACGTGCTAAAACTTTGTATCTTCTGGATGTAGGTAATATCTTAGGTACCCATACAAGAGTATATATGTGTACATGTGCCCATTTATATGCACTATAACCATGGTATTGGTATGTATGGTTTGTAATGGATGTGAAAACAATCAGAATTTTTATAATTACAGCATTGGGAAGAACAGAGAAGGGTTAAATGACAGTATCCATCTCTGCTTTTATTTCTGTGAAAACTCATACAGGAAGGAGAAGCAAGACTCTTTTGACTTGTAAATTTTGTTTTAAAATGCACCTGAAGGTTGGTGTTTTGTTCATTAAAAGCCTTGTTTACATAAGGAAGTTAACAGGTGGATTTGAAATTCAATAGCTAATACACACTAATTTCCTGTGTTAACACTATTTCCTGCATTAACACTAAGTATACAGAATAAGTAAAATAAGTATGCAGGATAGTGTTTCACACAAAGTAAAGAGATGTCCATACTAGGAGGCAGAGTGGAATTACAATTTAAAATTACAGCTACTGCTACAAGCAAGTGGGATAAAAAGAAAATTATCCTCTATATATTTCAATGGCATTCAAGCAAGTTTCAACACGTAATAGTTTCAAGATTGCCATCTCACAAGGATTTATCTCACAGTAGACTGAAAAGAAGAGAGTTTAACTGTAAGAGAGAGAAGCTAAAGGCTCTAATGTTATAAAGGAGATCTAGATGATTTTAGTGACTCAGCTTTTAAATATCTAAATATTTTCTCTGGGTTTATATTACAAAAAATGTAATGAAGTCTTTATTGCTAATCTAATTGAAAGTAATTACATGCTGACTAAATTTATCCCGTACTTATAAGTCTCAGAGATCTTTTTAACAGTTATTACTTAATAAAATTATTGGGAAAACATTTCTAAATCCAAATCTAATACTTTTCTCAGTTAAAGGCAAGTGGAATTAATAATCTCTACATTCTCCACTATTTGTTGGAAGCCTCCAGATGCGTTAATTGATTTGAAAGTACTAAAATTCTTTCCAGTAGGATAAGCGCTCCATTATATAATTTAATATTACTCATGGCACTTTCTTCTCACATTAATTATTCCTGCAATAACCAAGCATCTTACAGTTAATGTTAAATCAACGTAAGTAACTTCTTTACTTCTTAGTATGTGAGCAGCTTCTTAGATACATACCCATCTAAGGCTTTTAGCTCAAGTATCAAAACCTAGACTAATATTTTGAAAATAATGTTATTACCTATAGCTGTACTGCCTAATATCTACATACACAACAGAACTCCAAAGGATGAGTGCAATACCATTTTCCTATTTTATAACTCTCATTTTTTTTCCAAAGAGAAAATAAAAAGCATTTTACATTTCATCCCATGGTTTGCCACAAGCAATTTATTTATATAAATTGTGAGGATTGCAAAGATTCATCTAAAGATCATCAGACAAATTATGGGTTTAATTCATGCAGTAACTGAATTACTGCAGCTATAAAGTGTATAATAAATGAAATAAGAATTCTGAATTTAAGTTTTAGTTCATGTTAATGTCTTAAATTTTGCAATGTAATACTTGAGCCAGAGCCAAAGTTCCTATCCAGACAACTGTGTTAGTAAGGTAGTCTGATACATGCATGGTCATTTTTCTTATCTTGCCTGCTATGCGCAAATGCTCGGAATTTGATTTACTGATTTTGTCCCCATTAATGTGAAAGTTGCACAGACTTTCAAAATATGTTTTTGTTTAAAAGAATAGTTTGTTTATTTAGACTACAACCAAATGATTTGGTTTTAATTCTCAATAATGAAATCTGTTTTCATGCACTCATCATGAGAAAATCTGTTTCCTTTGTGAAAGATTTGAGCTTCATATCTTGGAATGTTAAAATGGTAAAGTCTTAAGAGTCTGGAAAACTACTTTTGTATCTTCTTCCTTCCACAAAACAAAATGATGATGTTGCGGAAACAGAACAATAATGAGTTTGCACTCACAACATTGTCAGGGGTATATAGCAGTCAGCCTAGAAATAGATTATAAACCAAAGTGACACAGAGGATTAATTTTACCATGCAAGAATTATGATAGATAACTGAGAAGTGGTTTTGCCCACCTCCCAAGAGAAAAATAAACCAAGTTGGGTTTGGGGTTTTTCCCCTGTTGTAATTAATAGATGGTTTTAATTTAACTGTGGTCATTCGCTTCAGAAGACAGTGAAGTGTAAGGACTGAATTCTGCCTTTACATCATTGCTGCACATTGGTAACTCGTGAAGCAGATAAGGTGTTGATGGCAGTGCCCATGATTAAATTACAATCTGATGATTGATTTGCCACAGTCTCTGAAAAATGAAGCCTTACATCCACTGCACTTGTAAAACTGCAGACTGCTCAGACACAGTTACTGTGTAAGTGTAAACAGCCGTTCCACGAAACGATTAAAATATAGTTCTGCCAGAAAACAGAACACAGGAGTCTCTTTATAAGCAGTCAGTGTCATTTTTTAAATGGACCTCAGAAGGACAAGAATTAAACTGAGGACTAAATGTAACAACTGACCTTACAAAGAAAATTTGCTGTAAACCCTTCAGTGTACAGCAGTTATGGATCACTCCCAGACCTGGGCCAATGTAGCTTCCCAAGTCAACACAGTTGCCGTCTCTTACTTATATCCAATTATAATAATCTACAAGAGGAGTGAAGCATCTTATATCCAATGACTCATTTTGTAGTAAAACTGAAATAATCACAGAAATTATTTCTTGACAGTTTACAGAAATGGGGAAAACTGTCCTGTGTTACACTAATGTAACTCTGTAACTAGGAGCAGACTAATTCGTTCACTTGCTCACACAAAACAGTGACAGCGTGTTACCATGTGTGTGATAGATGGACAGCTACGTGAGGAACTGAATCCCTCCACACTACTGCTTTATAGAAACAATATTTCAAATCAATATACTGTCTTAGATCACAAAGACAAAGTATTGCCCCAAACTGTAAAGCAGAGAGGGGAAGACAGGTTGAAATACAAAACCCTCCAAAAACTGAAGCAGTGGTGCAAACCTATTATTTCCTTCAGTTACTACCTAAAAATATACTGGAATGACAGAAAAAAAGTAATTGCTTGCTAAAAGTCAATAGTCTTCTCCTTTTATAACACACGTACATCATGGCAAGTTTCTAGTCCATTTACTGTCTCTCTAAAAGCTTTGAGCTACATCTCCATATCTATAAATATATGGAGAATATATATATAAAATTAATATGTAATAGGAGATTTTCTGCACACAAATATGATAGTGGCATAACAGGTATAGAATTTTTTTTGTATCTGCTAGAATTTTACTGGTAGTTACAGTATAAAGGAGCAATTAGAATGTCAGATCAAAACAAACATGATGTATGCAAGATATGACACAAAGAACATTTGGCATGTGTGGTAGACATTGAAAAACATGGACAATTTTTTCATAGGAATTATTATAGGATCATATTAAGATTTGATTCTAGTAATCCACTGAATTCTTCAGAAAAAACTTATCAGCTGGTGCGGAATTCTGTTCATCACTAAGCTTGTGGAAAGAAACAACAGCAGGGAGCCTGAAAGATTGACTGTAAGGGAGAGATGCTCTTTAAAAGACATGTCTGGAGCAGCTGGACAGCAGACCACCACAGCCTTTCACACTTAAACCAGAAGACTTATACATCTGTGATTAATGAGTACTGGTACCTGAAAGAAAGATCAGTGACTACTCCAGAACAGTTAACAAAACATTTCTAGGAAGTCAAATAAGAAGCTGTAAACAAAAAGACCATTTCTGCAATCAAAGGAGAATAAATTGTCTTTCTTATTTAAACTACTACAAGAAAGAAGTTCTTTCCCCTTGTAAATCCTAATTATGTATATACAGTACATACATGAGTTACCCTATGCAAGAATACAGGATATGGAAACTCAGTAGAAGACCATTAGAAGAAAGCACTCGGAATGTGAAGGTCAAGGGGAGTGGCAAGGGTAGAGTTACCCTTGACAGATACTGAACAGTCACCTTGAGCCATCCAACTACTACCATTAGTCTACAACAAGATTCCTGGATGAATATGGAATATGCTCAATAACGCCAGCTGCAAGGATTTAAGTATAATACTATTACTATTTTTGAATTTGAGAGAAAATGAAGGTTACTCTGAATACTTGTCTAGAAAGCACTTTCTTTGCAGAAGGAAAAGTGAGTTAGAAAGCGGAAATATTGTAAGGTAATGGCCTGAAAACACTCACTAAATATTTTGACCAGAGTTCCTTAGTCAAGATAAGAGCAAAGCCTGAAGCGGAATAATTCTAATTGCCAAATCTTTCTGCTCCTACTGGACTTCAATGGGAGGAGAGACAGCTCAGCACCCTGTGCACTGCAGTCACAGTGATTTGTTTCCAATCAAACCCCACCTATCTTTGAGAACTAGGAATCAGATGATTTAATCAGCAATGAACTGAGACAACACTTAGACTGGATAAAATTAGTTAAATTTCTTTAAGTTGTTTGGGCTTCTGATGTGCTGTAATTACTGGGAGTGCTCTCTCAAATGGAAAATGTCCAGCAGCTATTAAAAACAACCTTATGATAAACTGAATTTAATTGTCTTGAGGACAGCACGAAATTGAATACACTAAGGTCATTAACCTTTGATACTCAAATTCTGTTTTTCTATAATTATGTTTTCTGATCACAGGAACCCTGCGTATCAGAGCCAACAATACACACATTGTACCACTAAACAAAAGGTGAGGCCACAGGGTTAGTTGACCTTCACATTTAGCATTCATAGACGAAAATACTTTCCAAAGCAAGTATTTTCTGTTTTAGTCTACTTGCCTTGCTGATAGGCATAATTATAAACTTAAGAATTATGCTATTTTCCTTTCTTTGGCATGTCTTGTCCCTAACTACATAATAAAAATGCTAGTGCAATTCACATTGCATGGTACATATTAGTTATTTTATTGCTATTGTTATGTTTGGAAATAAATATGCTTACATTCAATTTATCTATCCTATGTGTTGCAATCTCACAGGATTATAGCCCTTCTGTGTTTAATTTATAGAGTAATAAATGTTTGAATGCATTGTATCCTTCATGATCACTGTTTCAGAACGGGAGATATCAATTCTCACTATAACTTCCAATACATGTACACTTCTTTTCTAATCTTTCCTTGCATTACAGTCTCGGTACTTGTGGTATTTACCATCTTCTTCTTATAAACTGTAGTGCTTACAGGTCATTTCAGAAGAAAACCCACTGCATGGAAACTGTTTGCTACTCAACATTGTGAGAAAAGGTTTGCTTTCCTTCATAAATCGATATTTTAAAAAAGATATTGTGGCTCAGTTTTACTAACTGTTATCCAACATTATGGGCAAAAGAAATCCTGTCAGAATAAATGGCTGGAGATAAACTGAGAACAAAAGGAAGAAATGGCACAAATCACAGATCACCTTAGATGCCTGAATACTAAGGGTGAAAACAAGAGGTGGTAGAAATCTTAGCATATGATCAGGGCTGTGAAGTAAATGGCAAAGCATAGGTCCAATGTTATAATTTAACTAGCTGCCCTGCATTTAATTTACTTTGTTTCAGTAAGACAGAACAATGAAAAGATAGAAGGTGATGTTAGCATGTGCATGAAAGATTTGCTCTGAAGCCTGTGATGTGGATGAACCCACTGAAAGTCTAAGAATGAACAGGAAAAAGAAAAGGGGAGGTCTTCTGGAAAGTTTACTCATGAAACCAAACCAGCAAAATCAGAAGCAGCAAGATTTTTATAAGCCTTTCTCATTCAAAATAAATCGAGTGGTGTGAATGAAGGATGTTAGTTGCCCAGATATATCCTGGGGAAGAAACATGATCTGTGCAGTCATCTCTTGAAATGCATTGGTCAAAAGGAACCACGCATAAATACTCTGTGATATTTGCTTCTATTAATGCAAAGCAGCTCCTGGATGAGACTGAACGAGAAAGCATCTTGGTCTTCATTAACTTGATAGTAGGATATATATAGGAAAAAAAGGTCCACATGAAGGCAGCTGGACACTATAAAAGGATGCTCAAAGAGGGTGCAAAATCTCAGTTCTGGGAGATATTGAAAAATGGACAAGGCCATTCAAAACCTGATGTAAGTTGGCGTTGCTTTGAACAGAGGTTTGAACTGGGAGGACCTCCAAAAGTGCCATCCAAGCTATACTGTTTCTTTGATTCTATGATCACTTATGAAATGGCATCGTTCCCAGTCATCAAAAAAGAAAGAAAAAAGAAATGAGAATATACACTGAAACTGAATCTCAGTAAACTTAAGAACCAAACCAAAATATCACTAGCTCACAATCCTGCCTCCATCAGTGGCGGAACTGTTAACTGAAGTGACTACACTATTTTTGCATGGGAAGGTGGCTAATATAGCACTCAGCTTTAAAAAAATGTTGAAGTACACACTCAACCTGCAGCACAGCCAGTTCAGCTTAGGCATTAGGAACAACATTTTAGCAATAAAGGCAGTGAATCAATAAGAAAGACCAAGTAGATAATTTGTAGAAAGAATACATTGAACAAATCTATACTCGCCCAGTAACATTCACCAATTTGAGTTAAACTGAATGACTCAACTGCATCCTCCTGCCTCACAGACATCCACTCATCAATATGACTAAAACTAAGGCAGTCTTACATTTTTTTGATCTCTCCCTTCTGTTTCTTTTACCAATCACCAAATCTCTCTTATCAGTATTCATACACAGCAGCTGATCACCACTTTTGAGTTAGACTTGCCTCTAAAATCCACACACCCACATTACATATAAATCTAAATCAAGTTAGAAAGACCCGTTCCACCTCTACGAGTCTGTACATACTTTCTAACCATTGGATCTCATTCCCTGTTATTCATAACACTGTATCCTCCTTTCTATTGGTCATGATCGGTGCAAATGGGATCTGCTCATATACATCAATAATGCTGCTGAAAAAGTCATTTTCCAAGTTCATATTACAACAGCTGTCTCTTTACATCCTTTCCCTCTCTTCCCTCTCTTATTGCAAGAAATCGGAAAAAACTAGTATGCATTTTCAGAATGTGCCCATGCATCTCTTCCTTATTCTCACCGAGATGGTGATCCGTCAACGCTGAATTCATTTTAAGCTTACTAAATGAACAGGCAAGCAAGTAAAAGGTAAAATAATATTTGCTTGCTTCCTTGCTGTCCCTGATACTTTTGGCATCTGTTAATTTCAACACCTACATAGCTGCCTTGTTATTCTCCTCATATTTGTCTTTGCATAGGCAGCTTTCACAGAATCAGAAGGACTGCTGGCAAACTAAGGTAATGGGCTGAAACTGACTAAAACCAGCCCACTGGTTCCTTGTCCTCCCTTTTTTGTTCTTCATTTACATCCATTTTATGAGATGCTGATTCGTATTTAAGATTAAATTTGTAGGATAAAAGTACGATTTTTCTTCTCTGTGTTCACAGTACCTAACAAAATAGATTCCAGAGCTTAGCAATGTTCTCACTGCTGCAGTCTGGCTTCTCAAAGGCATTTGTATCTCTGAGAATCTGAATCTGAAAATCTATAATTTCTTTTCTTAGTGTTTAATATTACACAACAAACATAAGGTCAACTATTTTCTAAATGCTCCTTTGTAAATGGGGATGCTGCTGCCTCTCCATCTCTTTTCTGCAAATAAATAAATTTTCTGTATAAGCTATGGTGGTAAAAAAAGGTAATTCAATGTTTCTCTATGCTTAGGTATTGTAACTTACTGCTGAATACACATCACTCATGCTATTTGAAGTCTCTGTTTGTAAGGACATAAAACGTTAAGTGTAGATAAACAAGACATCCCTGTTGCTGAACGACCAGAGCACAGTAAAGTCAAAATAAACCCTTTCATTAGGCACATGGCAAAGTGCTCAGTATGTCTTCACAGTATCACAGTATCACAAGGCTGGAGAAGACCTTTGAGCTCATCCAGTCCAGTCTGTGACCCAACACCAACACCTACTCGTCATCTAAACCATGGCACTAAATGCCTCATCCAATCTCCCTTTAAACACCTCCAGGGACGGTGATGCCACCACCTCCCCAGGCAGCGCATTCCAATGACCCATCACCCTCTCAGTGAAGAATTTTTCTTAATATATAGAGCCTAAACTTCCCTTGACAAAGCTTGAGACCGTGTCCTCTTGTTCTGTCACCGGTCACCTGAGAGAAGAGACCAACGCCTGCCTGACTACAACCTCTTTCAGGTAGTTGTAGAGAGCTATAAAGTCTCCCCTGAGCCTCCTCTTCTTCAGGCTAAACAACCCCAGCTCCCTCAGTCGCTCCTCATAGGGCTTGTGCTCCAGCCCCTTCACCATCCTCGTTGCTCTCCTCTGGATGCACTCCAGCATCTCAACATCTTTCTTAAACTGATGGGCCCAGAACTGGACACAGCACTCGAGGTGCGGCCTGACCAGTGCCGAGTAGAAGGGGATGATGACCTCTCTAGTCCTGCTGGCCACAGTATTCCTGATGCAGGTCAGGATACCATTGGCCTTCTTTGCCTCTTGAGCGCACTGCTGGCTCATGTTGTGTTTCCTGTCCACCAGCACTGCCAAGTCCCTTTCCCCCTGACTGCTCTCCAGCCACTCCGTCCCCAGCCTGTAGCTCTGCATGGGGTTGTTGTGTCCAAAGTGTAGAACCTGGCATTTGGACTTGTTAAACCTCATGCCATTGGAATCAGCCCATCTCTCCAGCCTGTCAAGGTCCCTCTGTAGGGCCCTCCTACCCTCTAGCAGATTGACACTTCCTCCCAGCTTGGTGTCATCTGCGAACTTGCTAACGATGGACTCGATCCCCTCATCCAGATCATCAATAAAGACGATCCCCGGGGACACCACTAGTGACCGGCCGCCAACTGGATGAGACACCGTTCACTATCACTCTCTGGGCTCGGCCATCCAACCAGTTCCTAACCCAGCACAGAGCGTTCCCATTCAAGCCATGGGCTGCCAGCTTCTCCAGGAGTCTGCTGTGGGAGACAGTGTCAAAGGCCTTGCTGAAGTCCAGGTACACCACATCCACAGCCTTCCTCTCATCCACCAGGGGAGTCACATGGTCATAAAAGGACATCAGGTTGGTCAGGTAGGACCTAAATCCCTGCTGGCTGGGTCTGATCTCTCGCTCATTCTGCAGGTGCCACATGATTGCACCCAGGATTAAGCGCTCCATAATTTTACCTGAAACCGAGGTCATGCTGACTGGTCTGTAATTACCTGGATTGGCCCTTCTTGTGGATGGGTGTCACATTGGCCAACTTCCAGTCATCCGGGACCTCTCCAGTGAGCCACGACTGTTGATAAATGATGGAAAGCGGCTTGGCAAGCTCATCCGCCAGCTCTCTCATCACCCTAGGTTGGATCCCATCTGGCCCCATAGACTTATGAGGATCCAAGTGGCTCAGCAGGTCTCTAACTTCTTCCTCCTGGATGACAGGGGGGCTATATTGCACCCTGACCCCATCCACCACTTCAGGAGACCAGTTGTCCAGCGAACAATTGGCCTTAGTATTGAAAACGGAGGTGAAGAAGGCATTAAGCACCTCAGCCTTTTCCTCATCTTTACTTACTGTATTTCCCTCAATATTCAATAAGGAGTGGAGTCGTTGCTGTCCTTCTTTCTGCCATTAATATATTTGTAAAAACACTTCTTATTATTCTTAACACAAGTGGCCAATTTGAGCTCCAGCTGGGCTTTTGCCTCCCTAATTTTCTTCCTACACGATTTGAACATAACCTGACTTACCTGTCCTTCTTTCCAAAGGGGATACATCCTCCTTTTCTCACTTAGCTCCTTCAGAAGCTGCTTACTCAACCAGACCGGGCCGGCTGTCTGCCCCTACGGCTCATCTTACGGCACATCGGGACAGCCTGCAACTGCGCCTTCAAGATTTCATTCTTGAAGTACATCCAGCCTTCCTGGACCCCCTTGCTTTTAAGAACTATTTCCCAGGGTACTCTCCTGACTAGTTCCTTAAATAATCTGAAATCAGCCCACCAAAAATCCAGCGTGGATGTCTTGTTTATGCCCTTCCTTGTTCCATTGTTTATGGAGAACTCGATTATCTCATGGTCACTGCACCCCAGACAGCCTCCAACCACAACATCACCCACCAGCCCTTCTCTATTTGTAAAGAGCAGGTCAAGGAGAGCCTCACCCCTGGTAGGCTCACTCACCAGCTGTGACAAAAAGCAATCCTCAATACATTCTAACCTTCTGGACTGCCTCCTCTCGGCTGTGTTAAGTTCCCAGCAGATATCTCCTTCAAAGAGTAGGGGTACAATTCTGCCCTTAGATACAAGCAGGTAGATACAATTGCCTATTTATCACAATGAAGAAAGAATACGATAAGAATGATCGCTTTTCTCTTTCTTTCTCCAGGCAGAAAAAGCAACATATGAATGATGAAAGTCAAATCAAGCAGAGTATTGTTTTCATTTCATCATTGCTTGAATCAAGATTAAAAACTGTTACACACTGACCTTATTTTGTTAACAGGGCCATTTTTGTGATACCAACCTTTTCTTTAACCTGCACTATCTTTATGAAGTATATTAACACTAATTTTATTCAGTTAAATTCTTGTGATTTTTTAAAACAAATAGGCCAGACGATAAACTGGGACAGAAAAGCACTCAGGTGTATACCGATGACTTAGAAAGGATTCTTCACAGATACAGAGATCTGAGCTATCATATCCCAGTCGAGGGTCAAGGCCTCCCTGTTCTAATTCCATAGGGACGCTGAACAAACTTTGCATTAACAATGCTTGCTTTACTGGAAAGGCACTGAAAAGGGTTTTGTTTCTCTTTCCTATGCTGTAAGTGCCCAAATGTTAAATTGCATCTATCTCCCTGAGTCAAACTATTTTTAAGGAGACTGAAAGCACTTCAATCAAATGGCTGCCAGTCCATCTAATTTATACCATTATTGGCACAGGCTCAGAATTTCAAAATATTGTAAAGGTGATATTTCTTTTTTTAATTAAAAAGATACTTTATTAAAATAGTTGATCTCCATATATCAAGGGGACATACATAACATGGTGGCCTTTTTGGTATGAGAAAACGTTATTTAAAGTATTAAATTAGAATGCTTGTTTCAACTAAAATACTGTGTAGTGAAATATCACAGCTATGATATCTAAACACAGGGCTTCAGTACATGCAGAATTGTAATTAAAATTGTGCAAAAAGTTACTCAGTATGATGGAAAACATAATATTTCTTTCAGTAAACATTTCTGACATCCACATCTTTCTTCTTATACAATGCTACAACTTTAAATAGGGGAGCACTCAAACTGAAGCCTTCTCACTATAAAAGAAGTGCAAGAATTCTCCAGAAGCCATTCAACATCTTCTGATAAACCATGGTACAAATTTGATACTCTATGTGCCCCTAAAGTTCACTTTTCTTCTCCATTTGAAGACACCAGCAGCAAAGACCATTGGACCTTAGAAAGGACAGAGGGATAAAGAACAGTTCATAGGGAAGCGTTGCCTAGGGGGTTTTTGCCTTTAAAGAAATTTGATTTAATTTTGTATTGCCTGTGGTTGTGCGTCAGTTAAGGAGGTGACAGCTACCTAAAACATTTGGTTGGGTTTTTATTTATTGGCATTAAAAATCAAAGCAAAATTAGACCTTTTTCTTCCTAAGGTTGTATGCACATGTTTCATTTTACACACTATGGACAGTCTCTGCTTAACTATTCCTATCCCCGGGGAAGTTACGTATCTGTATAAGCCTGAAGTATAACAGTGCCTTTGCACCTTCTGTTAAATGCTTGATATTAAATATCTTGATTGAGTGGAAAACCTAGAAACTTGCTGTACGTGGCTGAACTCTTTTTCTTTCCACACTGTTAAAAATTATGGAAATAAAATACCTTGACAATAAGCCCTAGAGACTGCTTTTGTTCCATACAGATGAGCAGGGGAAACAGGTTTCAAAAAGAATAAAATCAGTAGAGGGAAAATGCAACTGTCAAAATTCTAATATGGTTAACTAGAGATATAAATTAGAATCTATGGAAGCATTTGACAGTATTCCTTAAAGTAATACTTTCTCTGTCCTTGACTGTGGTCAATAAAAATTAATCTTAAATTTGAAAAGATATTTAAAAAAAAGATGCTCAAATATGTGAAAGAAACTTTTTTAATTGTTGGCATTTGGTTCTGTAGAGCTATCATTCATTTTTAAAGTCAACGCAAAACAGGAAATTTCATTTTTATCTATTTCATCAAGAAAGACAATCTCTCAGCATTCAAGCAATTTAAGGATTTTGAGCCATTCTTCTTGTGATGTAGTAATGCAGCTATTTGGTGTCAATTAGTCTATGCAGCTAAATTAAGCTGTTTTCTAAGTGGTGGATTTCATTATAAACTACTGCAGGGTGGGGCTGCTGACAGTCTTTCCTGGATTGAAACAGTGGTCTATATCCTCACATGACTCCAATTCCTTATTACCCTAGAAATTAGTAGAGCAGTTATACCCATGAGAAACTCACCCTTTAGACATCTTGAAGCCTTTGAAAAATTTAAAGAAACTGTCCATGGGCTGCTTTACCTGCCCCTTAAAGAAGCAGCAGTATGATGGCTTCTCTTTCTTGCCAGTGCATTCAAAGACGATGGTTTTTAAGCTCTGTTGAACTTTAGGTACCCCTTCTAGAGCTGATATCATTTGTAGCTGTTTAATTCATTGCAGTTCATTATTTTGAGTACGATCAGTGATTGTACATACGTCCTATCCGAGGTGTCTGGAGAAACTCACAGCCAACTGCTATCCAAGTTATCAAATAGCCTTTCCATACTACTTAGGAATCACAGAAACACCATATTCCAATTACTGGAAACTCTGGGAAAAAAGAGGAGTTGATATGGATCCAAAGCCGAAAGCTCAAGTAATGTATCTGTATTCAATTAATATATCTCTGTTAATAAAGAATGGAAAACAGGGTAATTAAACTATTTTGTTGCCATTATGTAGTTATCAATGCTACAAAACAAGCCAGCAGATTGTTTTTCTGGTTCATCAGACAACTAAATTCATTACCATTCCTTCACATAGAGAAAAAAAGGCATTTTAAAGATTTTTCCCTCAGTAGAATTAAAGTATGCAAACATATGTTACCTATACAGTACTCTGTAGTCAGCGTATATGAAAGTAAATGAGCTACTCAATAAGATGGGAGTGTGCATCTATCATTTTATAACTTTTTTACTCAGAAATAGGATAAGTGTTTTGTAAAGCTAAGATCACTCGCTCACTTCCCCCCACCCCCACCCTACTGTTATTCTTCTTGGCACCATCTATCAACCACTGTGGCCAAACCCCCAACTTAAAATGAGTCAGTGGAATAATGATTTTCTTATATCAGCTAGAAATCCCTTTAAAGAAATCAATCTGGCACTCTGAGGTAACAGTGTTTGCCATCAGAAACAAAACAAATCATATGAAATATACAGCTGTTATGTTATGATGAGATCTATTTATAGCTACTTGGCATAGCAACTAAGCTATGCTGATAAATTTCATTTTGCACTGTAGAAGTAGCTGCATTATTCAAATGCATATCATAGCCTGTTAGCCCTCAGAAATGTCTTAGGTTTTTTGGTTTTGACCAGTACCAATCAAAAGAAAGACTGACTCAACCCATCTACACAGAATGGAACCAGGGTACCTGAGAAGTCGAAGGCTTGGCCACCTCAATGGAGAGCACGGTTCTGGTGAAAACATGCAAGGTAGCAAATTAATCTTCAATTGGCTCTACCCCTTGTGTTTCCTTTAGTGATCTGTCAGCTACATTCTTCTGGCTTTCTGAAACTGCATGCTCATATATGTCCTCTATCTCACTTATTTTATACTTTTCTCCTTTCATGCCAGTCTATCCTTTTCCTTCATTTGGTGGTTTCTAACTTCCCTGCCACTTGCCTAATCCCCTCCACCTTTTTCAAAAAGCAGTGTCCATGCAGACAACAAAGAAATATCTCAAGATCTGAAAAGTATCAATAATTGTGTGACACGACACTGAGATGAAAAAAAAAATCTTCTAGCTATTACAGAGCAGACCCTGAATCTAGCCCAAAATTTGTCGCTGAAAGAAATCAAATGTCTAAAAGAAACGTAATACTGATAGCAAAATTTTGAGTGATGCAGAATTTGCCACCCTAGGAAATGCAGTTTTGATGTATTTACAATCTTGCTTGCAGGAATAAGGTCCAAGTTTATAATTAGTGCCTCCACAAGAAATTTATAAGCATATATGCTCACAGTGACGAAAAGGAAAGATACGCTCACAGTGACGAAAAAGAAATATATACTCACAAGCCTGGGCTTTTGCAAACACATAAAACCTGATATATGAAACTTGCAAATGCTCCTTTTGGAATGCTTAAAATAACTGGTGCAAAGTCTTCTTTGCAGAACTTCTCTTTTTTCTCAGCTTCTTCAGGAAGATATTAAAATTCCAGAAGTGTTTTTTCGGGTTTAAACCAAACCTTGTACTGTCAAGTTAAAGAAGCTGCATTAACACAGGATTACGCTTGCTTTAGAAAACTTACATCATGAACTGTGCAACTGAAATAATCCTACTTTTTCTTTTTGAAGATTTTTATAGGAGAGAACTTCTCTTTTCAAAGAAAAGCAGTTCTTTGTTTACATCTTTTATTATATGCGGTGATATTTCTAGTGGTTCTTGATATTTTTGAAAGAAATTTTAGAGGTCTTCATAGGTGACTTTTTTTTAGTCTACTTTGTCATTAACTTATATTTGCAAAGTGAGTGCATATCTTAGCTGAACAATTAGGAGTCACCTCTTTAAGACTCAGTTTCTCCTTTGGAAACAATCTACATGGCTGTGTGAACAGTGGGCTTAGAAATGTGATGCAGTACAACATTTTTCTACAAACATCATTTTTTTTCAGTCAAAATATGATCAAGCAAAACGGACCCTCAGCTATGCCTTTTATCTTAATTCAAGTATTTTTACACAGCTTTTCAGCAGTATGTGGTTTCTTAAAGAATTTTGAACTGTGATGAAAATGATGCCATTTGTACTATGCCACACTATATTTTAATTTTCATCCCTCCCCAAAATATTTAGAAGAGCTATTTACATCCAGATTGTGCTTTTCCTCTGCAAAAGTGGAAACATAAACAGTAGAAAGTGTCACAGCCACATTCCAAGGCGAGATGTCATTTCTGCTACTGGTTTGGTTCGGTTGTCTCCTCATAGATTTCAGGCTAACTGGCATCTGCAGGAATTACTCCTGCATGAAGAAGACAGGAAGCCCTAAAGAGTTGATTGTTGTGGATTACCAGCACCGCTGACGGTACCAACTTTGCAGAGAAGACACGGATGACTGATTCTTACCTATATGTGTACACAGATGCTTCAGCACTGTTTGTGCTGGATACATATGGAGAAAAATGAGTTGCTGAAATTACCTCTGAAGTGGATGTATTTTATTTCAGGACCAAAAGCCTGGAAGATCTGCTCCAATCTACATATTACATAATATCATAATCTGTTATAGTTTTATTATCCAGTTAATTCCATCATCCAGTGAAGACGCGTCAGCAAACATCTCATAGCTGCATTTAAAATGTCACCATCTTCCTAAAATCTTCCAAATTTATTCCATGCTCCAATTTCAAATCTATTCAATATGTATTATTTTAAAATGCTTAGCTAAAGCATTACAGCAAAACAAGGGTAACCAAAGAGAAAGAACAAAAGAAAATCAAGTAACACACACACAAAAATATTTCTTTCATCAAAAAGAAACACAGCATTTACAAAATACATTAGTGAAGATTTAAAAGGTAAGTTTCTGCACTCTGTGTAAATTATCACGTAGACTTTTAAGATACAAATCTGAAGAACAGAAAGGTCTGCTCAGTGGTGTTGTTATAAGTCTAGGAAAGAATCATGTATTAAGAAAAGTAGTTCTCAGGGCACTGAGAATCTTTCCCCTTTGGTTTCTCCTTTGTGCTTCTAATTAATTTCCTACTCTCTTCCACCAATACTACTGCTTATTATTCAGCTTCACAACCCAGTTTGAGTGATTTAAGGAAAGAGCGTAACAATAACATATCTCCTTTTCCTACATTTTCTAACAAACCCAAGGATACAAAGAAATATGGGTACAGATTAGATACAGGTATTCAGGGGCCCCATTTTCACAGTGGCTCAAATAAAGTTTAAGATCCACTCAACGCTGTTCTAATAAATCTGATGAAAAAGTAAGTTAAACTTCGAAGTCATTTCAAATATTTTTTTAATATTTTACCTGATGTTTGATTAAAATATCACAACCCAAGTAGAAAGCAAGTCTTTGCTTCATTATTCTATGGCCGGGAGTGCATCTCTGAATGAATCAGCTCCAAGCTGTAATAGAAAAACATGTTTTTGAGAGCAGCAAGCACACAGCTGCTTAAGCATATGGAAGTGTAGCTGCATGAAGCTCTGTTAATATCTACTTCTCACCTCCTCGCTTACATCCAAACGTGTTGCCCCAGGGCAGGCTCCTATTTCTACCTTGGCTCCCCTGCATCCTCCTTCTCTTACCACCCCTTTGTCCTCCTGTAACACCTCAGGTGTTCTGCGAGCCCTAGCAGGTCACCCAGCCACATAACCTTGAACACTGACAAGCATCCTGCCAAACACATAAAGTCTTGCACAGCTTTAGATGTTTTAGATGAACATTAGATGTGTCTGGTAACCAAATACACATGCATCACTTACTGGAAAAATCAAAGAATCTCACATCTTTTCCACACAGCTGGAATTCTGCAAAGTGATGATGTTGGTTTTCAGGGGATGTATACTGCTTTTTCAATCACTCACTATAGGTAGGTTTATACATTAATACAATTTGATCCTCCTTGTTCTGAAGCTTTTTGTAGCAAAACTTAAAAAGAAGACAGATGGGGCCTAATGTACAGAATTCTATGCTTTGAAAAACTAGATCATAAATTATGCATATGACAGATAATGAAGAGCAAACCTATAAAAGGAGTTAAACATCTAGATTAATATCAGAAGCATAAATGTGTCTAAATCCATTATCTTTACCTGATAAACTTAGTGATATGTTTCAAGCTGACAAAAAAGTAATTTATGTAACAGACACATGGGCCAATTACTTTCTCTGTTGAATTTGTCATGGATGTATGATAATTCCCCATTTATTAGCCTAGAACTGGAGAGAGAGTGCAACTTTTCAGTATGGATCTGATTGCTTACTATATCAGTTTTTCACAAGTTTGTTTTAAATAACTGACAAAAGATGATTCCAGTTCTCCTCCCCTGATGACAATAGAAACATAAGAGAGCAAGATACTCAGATATTTAGCATATGAAAATTTCCCTAAGGTGTGACTAACTAAATAGGTAGCTTCTTGAACCTCATCAAAATTCACATGACTGCGTTGAAATACAAAATCAGAACCTGCGACCAAGCACACAGTCTCTACCCAAGCATCATTGAAGAAAATGCATGCTCAGTTCTGTTGCTCGTTCCCTGTGGGCTTCAGGCACTGCATCCCATCTGTGCTCTCATCATTTGTCTGGGCTGTGTGCTTAGGTTGATATTCTGCTTTCACACCCTTCTGAAAGTGCCTGGTGCGAAAGGAGACACTTCCTATGGAACATACAGTCACCTGTGCTCAGAAAAACAAACCATGCCATTTAAACAGCTTTAAATGTTGCAGGCTGACCAAAGACATGTTGGCCTTTGAAAAGATGAATCCAATACTACAGCATCCCATCCAGGGTAGCAAGTTAATCTGGTTAATACCATGCCCCGAACTGCAACAGGAGGTGACAGAGACACAGCCTCATTTCCTTAGGACATCCTGCTGAGAACATGGCTTAGGACCCTGGAATGCCCTGTTGCCAATGTAAACAATTCGGAGAGATTGGTTTCTGAAACCAAGCACCTGTATGCAGTTTACTAGATGTCAATACCCACCTCAGTGGTCCTTTGTAGAGACTGACTCTACTTCTATTGTTGTCTTAAACATTGACTGGTTCTACTTGTATTGTTTTCAACATCATCTCACTCTACTTGTATGGTTGACTTTAACAACTTCTTGAGTGCTGTGGCTCTTGCTGGGCTGCCTGTGCTGCTGGAGAGGAGGGGGGGGAGGTGCAGCAGCAGGTGCTGCCTCCCCACACCTGACTACACAGGCAGACCCAGAGGGTTCAGGCAGAGTTGATTCTGGCAAGGATCTGTTGAACTGCCAGTGACCCTGGAGCTCCCAGCCCCAATTCCAGAACCTTCCCTAAGAAGCTTCTGCGCATGCGCCAATAGGAGAACTTTTGCAGCAAGACCACCCCTCATGCTAATGGAGGGGGCAGGGACTGGTCCTATATAAATAGAAGCCTGCCAAGAAGGCAGGTGCAGTGTGCCTGCCACTCCATGGAACCCACCTGAGAAGACACTGCAGAAGAACCACAGGACCATGTGCTGCTCCTAAAGACCACATCTTCCAGAGGCTCTTGGAGTGGTGATTATTTCCCCCGCCCCATCCCCATCCCTTATTCCTCTTTCTCTTTGTTCCTTTCTTCTGTTTTCCACGTCACCACTGTGCATCAGATTGGATCCAAGTTGTGTTTTGTCCAGCTGCCTTGAAGGTATCAAATTGTGATCTGAACAGATTGGGATCTGGTTTTGCAACTTTTGAGAAGCTGCAACTTGGGAGTGCACCCAAGTATAAGATTCTATATTTTGGCCATGCCCAAAACATTGGTTTGCTGTTTTGGCTGTCCCCAAAATACATACTGATATGTTGTTTTGACTGTGCCCAAAATAAACACTGTTTGGATTTACCCTGGGAGATTTGTGGTCTCCAATTCACCTGCAGACATCAAAGGACCCTTCCCTACCTGACTGAGAAGGTCTAGGGGGGGAGATAACCCCAGGGTGGGAGTGGGCCCTGCCATCCCGATGCAATGAGAAAGTGTTAATCATGATAGCCCAAAGCAAAGGTGTGTCCAAACTATTCAGATATTGGGGGGGGAAAACAAAAGCTCATTGCTACCCGAGTTCCTGACACAACATGGCCCTTAACCTAGAATCTACAATTTTCTTCCATCATCTGTGTACACAACATAAATGTAGCAGGAAGAACAGGGGTTGCCCTTACTCTGAATCTCTTCAATGAGGATTAATTTTCAAAGAAAATTATGAATGTTTCAGGTAGCCTTGGGCTTTCTTTTAACAGGTGTAGCTGAATGAAGTGACAAGCTTTAGGGAGGAGGAGGAAATAAAGTAAGATTTTGAATATTTCCATTAATGTTAGATATCAGTAGTGTTTATTCTGTATCACCTAATCTAAAGTCATGTCAACTGAAAACTTCGCCAGAGACTGCCACAAATTGTTTACTCAATAAAGGTCATTCAATTGGTGCTGTTCATCATTTAGTTCCATTGTCAACATAAGCCCAGCTCTGACATTTAACAATTTAAAGCTAGCTAGGATTACTGTTTCCAAGATTGCCAGACAGCAAAATTATTTTGAAGATTCCATGTGAAATGTTTCTTCTGATTCAAAGGCAGTATGTTTTTTGACAGGTTTGAGCTTTGCATTTTGTGGTTTTATTTACTTTGTTTAAGAACAAAGTGACAACTTGCTGTTTATAAATACGTTGAAAAAATGTTTAGTAGTCTACGTCCCTTTGAAGTCAATATAAAAGGTCTTTAAAAACCAAGTAGAAAAATGCAGAAAAGGCTTTGCCTGCTTTGTTTTTGCTAGAAACTGCTCTGGGGAGTTAGGTCTCTCATTGGAGCTTGCTTTCTTTATGCAGAGCAGAAGCTTTATAAAAGGAGTTCAGTCCTTGTGACTGCAAAGGCAGCTTTCTAATGCACTCGAGATACTAGCAAGTATTAAAGATTGTACCTCACACCAAACGCTTTGCATTTTCTTTCCCCAGTGCTTTGTAGCACCTATGCTCTGCTTCCTAACACAGAGAAGACAGTAAGAAAGACTGCAGCCTTCCAGTTGCCAGAAGATACTTTCATCTGTGTTGACCCCAAGCCAAAAACATATCTCTTATCTTTACCCCTTCCTTAACCATGTGTGATGTTTCTTCACATAGGACAGTTTGGGTTTTGTTTTTTTTTAAAAAAAAAAAAAGGAGACATAAGACTGAATTAGGGGATGAAGCACAGACAGGAGTCAGACTTGTGGTACAGAACAATACCTAAATGGATGCAGAGAAATGTCTCACTGCTGCAACACTTGCACTTTGAGTAGCAGGTGTGAAGGGGCCCTGCTAGTAGCTATCTGGTTTTCTTACAGTTCCTTTGGCATGCACTGAAAGATGGTGAAAGGTGGGAATGGAGGCTAAGAGGGAGAAAAAAATGACTTTCTGAAAGGGAAAGAACAACATGGCAAATAACTTCTCAGAAATTAAGTGTAGATTATGCAGTATATCCTTGCTTTTGAAGTCTTCAAGACATTATCAGTAACGTCTACTTGTAATTCTTATGCGGTTATGAAATACCTGTATGTGTACTGCCGAGAAGCTGTGGCTCCATGTACAGAGCACATGGAAATGGACTTGCTATTTAAAAGAAGAGTTGTAACGTTTCACAGACACAAGTACTATGGACAGCCTGTAGAGCACGCTCTGTAAATTCAGTATATCTCGTATGGATCAGACGATCTATCTGCACTTCAGTAGATGGAATCATAGAATTCTTTAGGTTGGAAAAGGCCTTTTAGGTGATCAAGTCCAACCACTCACCTAACACTGCCAAGCCCACCACTAAACCATGTCCTAAGCACCACATCCATAGGTATTTTAAATACCTTCAGGGATGCTAATGCAATTACTTCCCTGGGCAGCTTGTTCCAGTATTTGACCACTCTTTTGGTAAAGAATATTTTCCTAATATCAAATCTAAATCTCCCCTGTTGCAACTTGACGTCATTTTCTCTTGTCCTATCGCTTGTTATTTGTGAGAAAAGATTAATACCCACCCTGCTACAACCTCCTTTCCGGTAGCTGTAGAGAACGACAAGGTCTCCCCTAGTCTAGTTTTCTCCAGGCTAAAAAAGCCCAGTTCCCTCAGCCTCTCCTCATAGACTTGTGCTCCAGAACCTTCACCAGCTTTGTAGTTCTTTGAACGCGCTCCAGCAGCTCCATGCCTTTCTCGTATTGAGGAGCCCAAAACTGACAATCTGTAGAACAGATGTATGTTTAGTGGACACTTCCTACATCAAACTCAGCACGCAAGCACAGTGAAGCCAATTAACGTGTGCACGGTTGGCAATCTTCAGCATGTCTCACTATACAACAGCTACTCAGATCCACCTGATAAGAACTTGTACCCCTTGACACTGTGGAGATACTCCCCAGTCCCAGACTTCCAGAAGCCCATAAGATCACAACCATGTTTCCTATCCAATAATTAATACACCTTGTTTCCAGGTACATATACCTATTCTCAACTCAAAAACTGAAGCCACTGCAATGTGGAGTACCCATTGGTACCAACAAAGTACCAATTCAAATACTGTGAAACACTCCACAAGTGCCCATTTCTGCTGTATGCACTACAGACAAGGCTTTTTTCCTTCTTCCCGTTCTCTCTGGTCACAGGTCATTGCTACAAAACTCCTGAAGTAAGATGAGTTGTGGCATGAACCTGGAATGTAATCACAGACCTTTACACCTTCAATCTAAAGTAGTCCCAGTAGAGTTACTGTAATGGCATGCCTCACATGTTTCAGAGAAAAATTAACTAGACCTTTTGACATATTATAGCCCATTGTTCTAATTTCAGCAATGCCACAACACAGCTTCAGTGTGTTTAAATAAGCTGTAACTTAATTTAATATATATCTGACCACAAAGCCTTTGTTCATTTGAGTCACGTTTTTAAATGACATATGTTTAAAGGAATATATGCAGCTGCACTGTTCTCCAGCCATTCGTATTATGCAATGGTTACCTCATCTCTCTGTGTGCCAGTCACTTACAGCCTCAGGACATTCAGAATTTGCTGCAGTTATAAAAAGAAAAACATCATTTGGTTTCAATACATGCCTCATATATAGAATTTAAACATGATAAACAATGAAGTGCTAAAAAATCCTGCTAGGCCAATAGCCCAAGAAATTTTTTAGGAAAGTATATAAATTGACTGCACAAATATGCCACACAACAGTTCAGAGATAAAATTCTACATCACATCCTTGTCAAATTCAGCTCACACATGCAGAATTAATGTGGCAAACAAGTAACTACATGCTGTGTCTAATGACATGGAAAATACCTATGATTCTTCATTCATTTCATCAATTTCCACATCATCCAGGTGAATTTCTTAAAGTGATCGCCTGTTCAGCCAGACAAATAATAAAATACAATAGCATCCCTCAACATTTCTAGCTACACAATCAAAATTGGACGGTTCAACAGAAAACTAAAGGAACTTACTTAATTTTCAAGAAGATGAAAATCACCTTCCTCTGGAAGGCAGGATTTTAGAGCACCTAACTCTTTACAGGGACCCATTCAGACCTGAAATCAAGAGTTTCAAATGCTGAGAATTTCTGGGAAGCTTTCTAGTATTTATCTTGCTAAAGCTCAAGTTCAACATCCCACATGCCACTTCTACCACTAGCCTAGAAACAAGGGGATTTATGAGCAACATTCTTCTCCCAGGATATGAACTTAATTTCTTTTCCATTTGATTAAGTCAGAAAAAAATTTATGTGACTGACCTTATAACTCCTAAATGCAAAATCATTTTTACATGAAAAGAGAAGAGTGACACCAACCACAAGAAAAAATGGCAGGAAGGGATTAGCCCCTTGGATATCGAAGTAAATACTGACATGATTACAGATAATACATGATTAAGGACATTGCTAAATTGATACCTTCGTGAACTGCAGCCATTTCCATCATTGAATAAAGATTGTTCTAGAAAGAGATTTATGTATGACGTCTTCTAATCCTGTCACATCAGACTCTTAAGTCTCTTGCCCTGATGGTGCAATCCATGACTTTGTGTCTGACTTCTCAAGACACTGCAGAGGAGACACACTTGATCAGAGACCGCATATTGAAGGATAGACATGATTCCTAAAGGAATGCTGCAGAATGGGGTTTATACCTGATCACTCTTGAAATCTCAGGTGCTTCCCTGAATCAGACAGCTAAAATGAAATATGAGCTCATTTCAACCTCATCTGGCTGTAGCTGAGTACATCTGGAGACAGATGACTTTTTTTATAGTTTGCTGGAAAAGAGCAGGAGTCCTAATCTCTGAATCAAGGAGACATGATTCTTATAGCTCTTTTTCTCCAGCCTTGTAAACCATGCATTCTCTGCTGTATGACATACTATTTCTCCCCAGGCAGCTGCAGAAGGTGCTAGCCCAGTCCTCCTTACAGCCTCACGGTTGGAGTACCCTTCTGGGCAACACAAGGTGCAGGATCTAACTGCTGTAGGCTAAAGAAGCCACTGAACCCACTCAGGTATCAACCTTTTGGATTGGGTGGCAGCACTACTTCCACATGTGTTTTTGAAGAAAAATTTATTCATATTTAGGATGACTGATTTGCAAATCCAGATCAGGATAAGCTATTGGGACACTTGGCTCTGCCAAGAAGACAGATGTTCTGGATATGAACAATATAACATGAAAATACTCAGGAAATTTCACTTGAGTCCTATTGAATTTTACCATCCCACTAACACAGGAAAGTTTTGTAAAGCGCCCTCTTAAGTGATCTTAAAAATTATTAGATGCAATCTTTAACATATTTCTTCTATTACATATTCATCCCTTGTGGTGCATCACTGTAGTTTGGTGGCTCTAGGCTGAAGCAATAAAGAGCACAGTGACAGCAATTGCTTGTCATTAATATTTCTCAGTTTTGCTATTAATCTGGACATTCTGCTCCCTTTCATCCTGGTTTTCTGGTGAACAAGATTAGTTGTTATTCGGCATTGTGACCACACACAATATTAATCCAATTGGCCTGGGATGAAATGTCCATGAGACTGCAAAATCTGAGATGTCCTTCTCAGTTCAGTGATGATTCAGTGAGGATAAAATGAATGTTCAGGAGCTCTCTTCTTGCTACGATTATAACTCATTGTGGAATTTTCAGTTAAAACCCAATTTGGACTTAAGATAAACTAAGGTTGCTTAGAAGCCTCTTTTGAACTTTTAATGGAGAAATGTCACTGAATGACTTGCCATTTAAGCTTATCTTGTCTGACATATTGAGACCATGAAGGTGCAAAGTTTGGTTCTGAATATGAATTGCATTGTTCTGAATCCATTGCCTATAGCTTATGTTGAAACATTTAACGAGTCCTTGCATTACAAGTTACAAACATAAATATGGCTCAAGTAATAGATAAGTATGGAAGCAGAAGATTCCTTTCGAGTGTATTCAGATTATTATTTCCATTCTAAATAATGGACTGTGACAACCTCCCTACATGAGGGAATCTAATTCCTTCATCAAAAATCAGAACACCTACCAATTATTTAAGATTACAAAGCAAAGCCCTATTTGTACTGAAATCCATACAAAACCATCTATATTGTTAATAGAAACAGAATATGGTTTTCAAAACTGTTTAGTATTGCGCTTTTCAAATAACGTTATCTATGACCGATGAGCAAACCAATACATTAAGTTTTCAACTTTTATTTATCTGTCTCCTCTGTATTTGGTCTTGAAACATCTTCCAAAACTGTCTCAATTCTTTGAGAAGATTGATTATAGCTAGAAGCATGTAAGTTCTGAACACTTTTTTAAGTCTGGCAGCAATTTCTCTCCTTTTCCCCCCCCCCTCACATAACCTCCTTCCTTGCTGAGGTCTTGCTGTCCTCTAGTGGTGAAGGGCTATGTAAAATCCTGAGAGCATTTAAAACTAGATGTCCTCTCCTTCATTATGACTATTATCATCTCTGCTCCGGGTAGTTTTCAGGTCTCTCAGCAAACGAATTCCTAAAAGGAGCTAACGATCTTCCCTTGGCAGACTGTAGTAAAATTACTGACTGAAATATAGTCAGTTCAATGGCTATTTGAATTTAGAACTATGCCCCAAGGTCGAATTTGTTAGGCAGTTTACAATTAACCGGTTGTATGTTGTATGATTTTCAGCTTGAAAAGAAAAAGCAGATGCATTAGAGATTCTCCTAATTATGCCTATAAAATAAATTATCTTAAGACTTAGCATGGAGTTTTCAGCAATTTCTTCAGACTTCAGTAATACAGTTGTACTTCTAAAAATTAAGTTTATAATAAAGTCTTGTTTATGAATGCAAATTTCTAACTTGTTAATCTAATGATGAACTGTAATCAATTTCTGAGTTATTTCTGTCTCCTATACGCACTAACAACACCTCAAATTACTCAAATCACTCAAATTCCAGGTATGCAATTTCATGGTCACAGAAGAACTATGCAAAGGGTGAGTCAGTCATTAATACATCCCTAGCCATGCTGGGTTACATGAAAAAGGATAGATGACCTCTACCTCTCCACCACCTAGGAGACATTCCCTCAGCTGCATGCAGCTCCAGATCCCTACACACAGTCATAGTGGCTGGTGAATCACTGAACTGCTGCCACTTAGCCAGAAGGTCTGAGAGAAGAGACAGATGTAGTTCTCTCAGATCAACAAAATGCAGGTGTTGCAAGAGAGCTGAGGCAACGAAGTAATTCTGCTCTGAGCTAAGATCTGGCAGGTTCAGGCTTTTTGGAACAACCCGAGTGCCAGATTCTAACCAGATCATCTCAATTGAAAAATTCCCTTTGACTTCATTGTGTTTTACATTGGGCCTTATGTTATATAAAAGAAAGAAGCTGAGTAAGTACACAAGTCATTCGGCTTATTCAGGCTTGCACTTACTGCACAGGGGAGAGGTATTGGGAAAGGGCAACAAGTTAATTAAGAGCAACTCAATGAGAAACAACCTTTTAGAGTAAGGTCTTCATCATCAGGCCTGTTGGCAAACAATGGGGTACATTTGTCCCCAGAGGGCAGAAGGAAACTTTCCAAGAAGTTGGAAGGGCTAATTAAGAAAGCTTTAAACTAGATTGGAAGGGGGAGGGGAGCAACACTGGCCCCGATAGAGTAAAGCATGGGAATGGCACTTCGGATTCAGAGGGACAGCGTACTAGTGAGGGGCTTTGGTCTGCCACCTCAGTGGAAGTGGGGGATAGCACTCCAGGTGGCCACCAGAATTCAAAGATTATTTTTTGTTTACAAACTACAGCTAGAAGACACTTAGGGCTTACAGCTATTCCACTCAGGGAAGAGGTGGAAACAACAGCCCAACTGAAGTGCATTTACACTTCATGCATGCAGCATGGGCAACAAATGGGGGGAGCTGGAAGCTGTAGCAAGGCAAGGAAACAATGACATAATTGCCATCATGAAAACGTGATGGGATGATTCACACAACTGAAGTGCTGTCATGGGTGGCTACAAACTCTTCAGGTGGGTTAGGCTAGGAAAGAGAGGTGGTGGCATTGCTCTCTATGTCAGAGAATATTTTGTTTGCCTGGAACTCAGTAAGAGTAATGATAGGGTTGTGTGCTTGTGGGTTAAAATCAGTGGAATGTGCAGTGAGCCAGATACAGTGGTGGGAGTCTGTTATCGGCCGCCCAGCCAGGACGAAGAGACCGATGAGCTCTTTTACAAGCAACTGGGAGAAGTCTCCCAATTGCTAGCCCTGGTTCTTGTGGGGGATTTCAACCTTCCAGATGTCTGCCGGAAGTAAAATACAGCAGAAAGGAAACAGTCTAGGAGGTTCATTGAGTGTATGGATGATAACTTCCTAACACAACTGGTGAGTGAACCAACCAGAGAAGGTGCCCTGCTGGACCTGCTGTTTGTGAACAGAGAAGGCCTTGTGGGAGAGGTGGCTGTTGGAGGACGCCTGGGGCACAGTGATCATGCGATGATAGAATTCTCAGTTCTTGGAGGAGTAAGGATGGGGGTCAGCAGAACTGCCACCCTGGACTTCCAGAGGGAGACTTTGAACTGTTTAGAAGGCTGCTTGATAATGTTCATTGGGAGGGCAGTTCTAAAGGACAAAGGAGCACAAGAGGGCTGGATACTCCTCAAGAAGGAAATCCTTGCAGCAGAAGAGCAGGCTATCCCCACGTGCCAGAAAATGAGTTGAAGGGAAAGAAAACCAACTTGGCTGAGTAAAGAGCTTTGTATCGATCTCAGGAAGATGAGGAAAGTTTATGAACTTTGGAAGAGGGGACAAGAATCCCAGAAGGAAAAAAGGGTGAGGTGAGATCATGTAGAGAGAAAATTAGAAGGGCTAAAGCCCAACTAGAACTCCAACTAGCCAGTTCGGTGAAAGACAATAAAAAACGCTTTTTCAAATATATCAACAACAACAGGAGAACTAAGGAGATCCTCCCTCCTGTACTGGATGCAGGAGGGACAGTAGTGATGAGGGATGAGGACAAGGCAGAGGTACTTACTGCCTTCTTTGCTTCAGTCTTTATTAGTAAGGTGAGATGTTCTCGGCATAATCAGCCCCCTGAGCCAGAAGACACTGAGAATGAAGCTCCAATGATTTGGGAAGATTTGGTTAGGGACCTGCTTGGCCAGTTGGTCATACACAAGTCTATAGGGCCAGATGGGATCCACCTGAGTGTATTGAGGGAGCTGGCAGAGGTCCTCGCCAAACCCCTTTCCCTCATCTATCAGCAGTCCTGGCTGACTGGGCAAGTGCTACTAGACTGGAAGCTGGCAAATAGAAGGTTTGGAGGAAGGATTCGGGGAACTACAGGCCTGTCAGTCTGACCTCTGTGCTGGAGAAGGTCATGGAGCAGATAATCTTGAGTGCTATCATACAGCACGAGCAGGACAACAGGATGATCAGGTCCAGTCAACATGGGTCCACCAAAGGCAGGTCCTGCCAGACCAATCTGATCTCCTTCTATGGCAAGGTCACTCATTTAATGGATGAGGGAAAGGCTGTGGATGTGATGTACCCCGACTTCCATAAATCCTTTGACACTGTTTCTCACAGCATTCTGCTGGAGAAACTGGCTGCCACTGGCGTGGACAGGCACAGCTTCTGCTGGGTAAAGAACTGGCCGGACCCAAATGTAATAAATGGAGTTAAATCCAGTTGGAAACTGGTCACGAGCGGTGTTCCCCAGGGTTCAGTGCTGGGTCCAGTCCTGTTCAATATTTTTATCAACAATTTGGATGACGGGATTGAGTGCACCCTCAACAAGTTTGTGGATGACACCAAGCTGGGTGCAAGTGTGGATCTGCTTGAAGGAAGGGAGGCTCTGCAGAGGGATCTGCACAGGCTGGATCGAGGGGCTGAGACCAATGGGATGAGGTTCAACAAGGCCAAGTGCAGAGTCCTCTATTTGGGTCCCAACAACCCCATGCAGCGTTACAGGCTTGGGGAGGAGTGGCTGGAGAGCTGCCTGGCAGAGAAGCACCTGGGGGTGTTGGTTGACAGCGGCTGAACATGAGCCAGCAGTGTGCCCAGGTGGTCAAGAGGGCCAGTGGCATCTTGGCCTGTGTCAGACACAGGATGGCCAGCAGGAGCAGGGAGGTGATTGTGCCCCTGTGCTCAGCACTGGTGAGGCCGCACCTCGAGTGCTGGGTTCAGCTCTGGGCCCCTCACTACAAGAAGGACATTGAGGGGTGGAGCGTGTGCAGAGAAGGGCAATGAGGCTGGGGAGGGGGCTGGAGAACAAGCCCTATGAGGAGCGACTGAGGGAACTGGGGTTGTTTAGCTTGGAGAAAAGGAGGCTGAGGGGGGACCTCATCACTGTCTACAACTGCCTGAAAGGAGGTTGTGACGGGGTGGGTGCTGGTCTCTTCTCACAAGTGACAAGTGATAGGACAAAAGGAAATGGCTGCAAGTTGTGCCAGGGGAGGTTTAGACTGGACATTAGGAAAAACTTCTTCCCTGAAAGGGTGGTCAGGCATTGGAACAGGCTGCCCAGGGAGGTGGTGGAGTTGCCATCCCTGGAGGTGTTTAAAAGATTGGTAGAGGAGTTTCTTAGGGACATGATTTAGTAAGAGGACAAGTACAGTTGGACTAAATGATGTATGAGAGGTCTTTTCCAATAGGATGATTCTATGATTCTACAATCACTGAAAAAGATGGAAGCAGAATCATACATAATCCAGGACAAAACTAACCTTTTAAAAATTACCATACTATATTTTTTCACTGTATGTCTTCAATAGAGCTCTATTAAACATGTTCCATCAGACACAGACATTTTTGAATAATGAATGACATCATAAAAAATTATCAACTTTATTCAGTGCAGGCACGAGAAATTTAACAGTGATTTATGAAGGGCTCCAAACATACCTTGCTTATGCCAATGGTATATGGCCTTAAATATCACTCCAGAATCTGAGTTAATAAAAAGGACATTGAGCAGAAATTTACTCATATGCCTTTCAGTGTCTTCTTCTTTCAGGTCACTGTCAAAATTTATTCCAATCATAGCAACTCTTACTTTTAATGGATAGTCAATCTGTGGCAACCTGTAATCTCCAAATCTTCCTCAGTTTCCTCTTAGCTTGCTGTATTATGACCTTGCACACTACATTTTACAGGAATACATACACAATTACATATCAGATATATTATTTTGTAAAATGAACAGCTGACAACTTGGAGCTGAACCTAATAATGCATGTTGAAAACCAACCTTCTTTCAGAAGGCCAGCTCCTAAAATAAAATAAAGTCAAGAGTAAGAAATTTCAACAATATATCATGTAGTAATATAGTGGATATATCAAAGACAAAAGCAATACCCCTACAGATGCTACATAAATGTTTTTAGACCGTAGCCCAGCAGATATTAAGTAACAGCAAATAAAATATTTAGAATGTTTGCACAAAATTGTCTATGCCATAAAGCAAAAAAGTCCATGGGCTTCTAAGTAACACACACAATAAAAAAAAACCCAGACCATTGTCTCACTAGGAGGAGAACATAGCCAGAGCAGTTGTTCTGTTGTGCATCAGGAGTACAGATTGCATACTGACCTCGAAGGGGTAGTTACAACAGTGAATTTGTCAGAGCACCAGCCAATTTACTGTATCTCTCATTATGCGGATTCAGGGATGGAAAACAAGTCTGGTTCTGTTAAAGCTAAAGTCATGAAGGAGCTTTAAAAAGTACAGGTCCTCAACTGACAAACACATCTCTACGGTATCTGGCTGAGATAGAGCTAATTTTCTTCATTTCAGCCCACATGGAGCTGTGTTTTAGATTTGTGGGTAAAACAGTGTTGACAACACACCAATGTTTTAGCTGTTGCACAGCACAGCTTGCCCAGCGTCAAGGCCCTCTGCTTCTCACTCTGCCTGTCAGTGAGTATGCTGGGAGTGGGAAAAAGGTTGGGAGGGAATACAGCCAGGAGAACTGACCCAAAATAAACAAAGGCATATTCCACACTGTATAAGGTGATGCTCAGCAATAAAACTCAGGAGTAGTCTTTCCAAAGTAGGTGTTCCTCAGAAACTGACTGAGCATTGGTCTGCTGGTAGGAGATGGTGACTGACCACCTCTGCATCACTTGTGCTTTGTTTTTATCTTTTACCTCTTTCCTTCACTAATTAATCTGTCTTTATCTTGACCCACAAGTTTTTGTCCCTTTTGCTCTTCCATTTCTCTTCCCCTTCCCACTAGGTTGAGGTAGTGAGTGAGCAACTGGTGGGTGCTTAGTTGCTGGCCAAGCTTAACCCACCACCGTCTCACACATGGATTGTCTTAATAATCTTTCTAAATTAGGTAAATAATAGCAATGTTAAACATGAAGGTGCTCAAGATATCCCAAAAGTCTTTCTGACCTGGGAAGAACTTTATGGCACAATTTACCCAGCATCAATGTCCTCAAAGGACTAAGGATTGTGCTGCTCCAATTGAAGCTTAAAAAGTAACGTAACACAACAAGGCATTTTTTAAAGAACTCCATATGATATTTTCTCCAGCAATCGATTTTCTGGGTCAATGCATTTTTGAAAGCTAAGGCAGCTCATTCTCAGATATTCTGAGATACTATTTCCAACATCTGTGCAACGAACAGTTGGATTTCTTTCTGAAGTGTCCTAATCGGCGATTTACAGCAGTCTTTGTTAGTTTACAAATTAGATGTTGAAGCAAGCTATTCTAACCTCTAAACATTAGGAAAACCAATCCATGAAGCAATAGGGAAGCAATATAATTTTTCTGCTTAGAAAGGTTGTGTTAATATCGTCTCTACTATCCATAAAAATTCTGTAATGCACCCAGAGGCAGCATTAGAGAAGCAGCATCTACAGTTCTTCCAGTCTATTTGTTAATGTCAAGTGGATTATTAGATGGAATCTAGGAGCTCTTAAAATACTACACTTTTCATTCTAGGCTTAAAGCTTGGAGATTTTGACTTTCACAAATGCAAAATATGAGAACAATTCAGTTCAAGCATCAGCATGATCCTATTTTTAATTATTCCCAGAGATGAAACAGCAGTGATGTGGAGAAACAGCCTGAAACCAACATGCAAATGAGGAAATCAAGAGCCTTGCTTTGTTACAGAATTTACAGGCTGATTTGCTGAACGACCTAATACTGTACAGGCTATGTTATTGTCAATATTAGGGAAAACACAGTAGCACCCTTCCTCTTTCCACAGTTGTCACACATTCTGTATCCATCTTTTTCACTGAAAAGAAGTTTAACTGGAATAGATCACTAACGTAACCATAATTGATATTCAGACAATAAATTATTTTTTCCTCTTGGAAACAAAAGGTAAAGTTAGAGCAAACTGCACATATTGCCAAAACTCAATGGTTTTACACAAGGAAATAAAACAACACTTTTTCTCTGTTGTACACAAAAGTAATTTTCATCTCCTATAGATTTTGAAGTTCGGGGATGTATCATTGGAAAGACATTTAAGATATAAGATATTTATTTTCCTCCTCTTAAGAGGAAATGGCTTCCTCAGTCACGTCTAGCAAGTCTAGCATATACATGAGGTAAAATCTGCTTTAAATAGTGACGTTTTTGTTTTTCACCCTAATGACAGGGCAGGTTCTGAGATCTGAGAACAAATGGATGTTCTCCTCAGCCTCAGAGGTCTGCTCCTTCAAAATCCACAGGATGGGTGAAGAAACCAGACAGCATGCTTTAAAGAGGCAGAGTTTGAAATGACATAAGGACAATGTAAGGGGCAGATAATCCACAACTGCCTTTTTCCTGAAAGGGCAGGTCTTCAAACAGAGAATTGACGAGATGCAGGGAGGCCGGGAGGCAGCACAAAGTACAGGCACTGGACTTGGGTGCCACACAGCGCCATTGCCCAGCACTTACTTCACGATAGACCTGCTGCCAGCTCTTCTCAGATCTTCTTTGGAGTGTGGGCATTAAAAATGCTTAGACTGGCCTGGGGCATTGCACAGCCTGTGGGGTTTGGGGTAGGTGTTGGAACCTGTTGGGTGGGCCCTGCTCTCTGAGGAGAAAATGGACACTTTGTACACTGAATTTTACAGAAATATACAGGTAATAACATAACTGATATATTATTTTATAAAAGGAACAGCTGCTAACTTGGAGCTGAACATAATAAGACATGTGAAAAAAAGAACCTTCTTTCAGAAAAACAGCTCCTGCAGCTGTAGTTTTCTCTATGGGACAGATCTTTAGATCCATAGAGTTTGTTAACAGTCACCAACAACTCCTAAAATGAAATAAAGTCAAGAAAGAGTAAGAAATTTCAACAATATATCATGTAGTAATACAGTGGATATATCAAGGACAAATGCAATACTCCTACAGACGCAACATAAATGTTTTTATGTAGCCCAGTAGATCTTAAGTAACAGCAAATAAAATATTTAGAATGCTTACACAAAATTGTCTATGCCATAAAGCAAAAAAGTCCATGGGCTTCTAAGTAACACCTGCATCAAAAATAAAATCCCATTGTCTCAGCAGGAGAAGAATATTGCCAGAGCAGTTGTTCTGTTGTGGATAAGGAGTACAAATTACATACTGACCTCGAAGGGGTAGTTACAACAGTAAATTTGTCAGAGGACCAGTCAATGTACTGTATCCCTCATTATGTGGATTCAGGGATGAAAAGCAGTCTGGTCCTGTTAATAGTATCACACAGTATCACAGTATCATAAGGTTGGAAAAGACCTTTGAGATCAATGAGTCCAACCTATGACCCAACACCTACACCTACTCCTACTTGTCAACTACACCATGTCACTACGAGCCTCATCCAAGCTCTCCTTAAACACCTCCAGGGACGGTGACTCCACCACCTCCCTGGGCAGCACATTCCAATGGCCAATCACCCTTTCAGTAAAGAACTTCTTCCTAATGTCAAGCCTAAACCTCCCCTGGCGAAGCCTGAGACCGTGTCCTCTTGTTCTGTCACCAGTCAGCTGAGAGAAGAGTCCAGCCCCTGCCTGACTACAACCTCCTTTTAGGTGTTTGTAGAGAGCAATAAGGTCTCCCCTGAGCCTCCTTTTCTCCAGGCTAAACAACCCCAGCTCCCTCAGTTGCTCCTCGTAGGGCTTGTGCTCCAGCCCCTTCACCATCCTCGTCGCTCTCCTGTGGACACACTCCAGCATCTCAACATCCTTCTCAAAGTGAGGGGCCCAGAACTGGGCCCAGAACTCAAGGTGTGGCCTGACCAGTGCCGAGTATAAGGGAATGATGACCTCTCTAGTCCTGCTGGCCACAGTATTCCTGATGCAGGCCAAAACACCATTGGCCCTCTTGGCCACTTGGCCACACTGCTGAAATCATGAAGGAGCTGTACAAAGTACAGGTCCTCATCGGACAAACACATCTGTACTGTGTCTGAATGAGACAGAGCTAATTTTCCTTATTTCAGCCCATGTGGAACTGTGTTTTAGATTTGTGGGTAAAAGGACTCAATATTTTAGCTATTTCTGTACAGGACAGATCTTTAGATCCATAGTTTTTGTTTGTTACCAGTCACCAACAACTCCTGAAATGGAATAAAGTCAAGAGGAAGAAACTTCAACAATGGCACCAGTGGGAAGAAGAGGCACTTCGGCTCACAGTACCATAGAATCATAGAATAGTTTTTGTCAGAAGAGACCTTAAACATCACCCAGTTCCAACCCTGCGGACATGGGCAGGGACATCTCCCACCAGACCAGGCTGCTCAAGACCCCATCCCACCTGGTCTTGAACACTTCCAGGGAGGGAGCATCCACAGCTTCTCTGGGCAACCTGTGCCAGTGCCTCACCATCTTCATTGTGAGGAATTTCTTCTTAATATCTAATCTACACCTTCCCCCTTCCATTTTACAGCCATTCACTCACCTTTGCTCCTGTTTTTAAGGCAAAAAGCCTAAAAAAATGCCCACTTTTCCTCAGGGAAGCAAATCCCCACTGATACTGAAAATGCTGGCAAATAAACTAAGACTCACTTTGGAGTTTCAGAAAGCACTGTCCTTTATTTCAGTGCTGGATGTGTGAGGTAATGATTTCCATCAATCCTGCCTAATGGGACAAGAGCTGGGGCCAGGATGTATTTCCCACTTCCATGCATAGATATAGATTTTCCCAGAAATCTTAGGCATATTCTATTACTTTCCAAGGATTTTAATATTATTATGAACTTCACAACAGCCAAATCTCTGTTAATTGGAGCTTTGGAGCCAGCTCTGTCTGACCTTGCATTTTACGTGGGGAAAGTCTGCAAACAGAAGTGACTATAGAAGAGGACACAGCAGCTCAGCACATACGTGTTTAACCCAAGGCGCTATCATTTCTCAAAGAACAGTGTCTGGAAAAACACTATATGAAAAAAAAACCACTGTAAAGAAACCACGCTATCAGAGGGGCATTCTGTCCCATTTTAAAAAACCTACAGTTACTTAGATGAAACTTAACTCTGCTTTAGCTTCAATTAAAATATCCCGCGTTTAGTAACGGTACCTACCCTGATGTAACCGCGCTCTGCCCGCTCCGCCTTTCCCGGCCCTTCCCCCCTTTCCCGGGACGGAGCAGCCGCGGGATGGGGCGGGAGGAGGGAAAGAGGGAGGGAGAGGGGAGGAGGCGGTTTCCTCCCCCCCTCCCTCTCTCGCCCGGCGCCATGTCCTGCGGGCCTGGCGGGGCCGGGCCGGGGAAGATGTAGATGAGACACTGGGAAGAAATTCTCCCCGAAGAGGGCAGTGAGGCAGTGGCACGGGTTGCCCAACGAAGCTGTGGATGCCCCCTCCCTGGAAGTGTTCAAGGCCAGGTGGGATGGGGTCTTGAGCAGCCTGGGCTGCTCGGAGGTGTCCCTGCCCGTGGCAGGGGGGATTGGAACTGGGTGATGTTTGAGGTCCCTTCCAACCCAAACCATTCCATGATTCTATGATTCTATGTCATGTTAAAGTCTTCACTGGGCAGCAGGAACAGCTGTGGTGCCACCTGGGCATGGGGACGGCATCATCACTGGTGAGCCCAGTGGGTGGGGAGGTGATTGAGGACACGTATGGTGGTGGTGGCGGTGAAGCCTGTGAGATCCCAGTGGAGGTGAAGCCCAAGGCACGGCTGCTGCGTGGGTCCCTGCGGCGCGTGGGAGCCTCACGCCCTGGTGGCCTCATCGGTGCCAGCTTCAAGTCGACAGCATCTGTGCAGGAACTGGAGAGCGCAGCTGAGTACGAGCGGCTGAAGAAGGAGTATGAGATCTTCCGCGTCAGCAAGAACAATGAGGTGGCCTCCATGGTGAAGAAGGAGGCCAAGCTGGACAGGGAGAACAAGCGGCTACGTGCCGAGCTGCAGGTAAGAGCCCTGATACTTGCTCAGCTGGGCAGCCAAGTGGAGACTGCGTGAGGTGGTGAATGTCTTGTCCTGCTTCTCAGGAAAGCTGTGGTAGGGAGGTGACAGGTGCAATGAGTTTTCCTTCAGAAGGAAATCAAGGCTCTCCACCACTTGCTCAGCTGGATGGTAAAGCGAGGATCCTTTTGTGTGTGAGGTGAAGGTCAGGTCCCACTTCCCAGGGCAGCTGTGACAGTGAGGTCATGGGTGTGACGGCTTTTCCTTTCTAAGGAAGGCAAGGTGCCCTGCCACTCACTTGGCTGGGAGACCTTATAGCATCCTCCCAATACCTACCCAGTGATCTACAAGAAAGCTGGGGAGGAACTTTTTACAAGGGCAAGTAATGATAGGATGAGGAAGAATGACTTTAAATTGGAAGGGGCAAGATTTAGATTAGACATTGGGAAGAAATTCTTCACAATGAGAGTGCTGAGACACTGGCACAGGTTGCCCAGGGAAGCTGTGGATGCCCCATCCCTTGAGGTGTTCAAGGCCGGGTGGGATGGGGTCTTAAGCAGCCTGGCCTGGTGGGAGGTGTCCCTACCTGTGGTAGAGGGGGTGGAACTGGATGATCTTTAAGGTCCTTTCCAACCCAAACCATCCTATGGTTCTGTGACCGTCACATGGGTGAGGCAGTGAGGGTCTCCTCCACTTTGCAGGAAAGCTGTGGCAGGGAGGTGACAAGTGTGATGGGTTTTCCTTCCCAGTGAAGGCAAGGTGCCCTGCCACCTGCTTGGCTGGGCAGTGAAGGTCACATTCCACTTGCCAGGGAAGCTGTGGTAGGGAGGTGATGGGTGCAAGGAGTTTTCCTTCCCAAGGAAGGCAAGGTGCCAGGGGAGCAGTGCATGCACCTGTGCTATCATAGTGAGGCATCAAGGTGTGCCTCTGGGAACAGGGATCACATGATGCACAGCTGTTGGCCCTGGAGTAAAGAAAGACATAGGATACTGAGATAAAATTGTAGTCAGACCTGAAAAGTAATTGAAAACCTTTTATCAGCATTCACTTTCTCTTAGAAAAAATGGTATTATTAAATGTTTTCAGGCACTTCAGAAGACTTACCAGAAAATACTCAGAGAGAAAGAAAGTGCATTAGAAGCGAAATACCAAGCCATGGAGAGAGCTGCTACTTTTGAACATGATCGAGACAAGGTCAAAAGGCAATTCAAGGTATGGCTTGCCTTTTCTTTTCCTAGGAAAATAGCCAAAAAGAAGATAGATATCACTTGGTCACATTCCCTCAATAAACTCTTCTCCAATAGCTTTCACGAGGACCTCTCCTTAAAAGAAAAAACCTGAAGTGTCAGTAACCGTGGTAGCTGCTTATTTCCTTTAGGGTAATCCTACCAAAACTTCTCCATAAGACTATGGAGACTATGGTTAAAAATAGAAAATAGCTTTTCAAATATTTAAAGGAGACTGTGCAGTGACACATCTTAAAACTAAATTCCTGTGTTACTTGAACACAGGAATACATTCATATTTGAGAGTGCCAAGGAAACATGGGCTGCAAACTGAGACATACTGAAGGAATGTATAAACACAGAGTTCCATTCTTTCTGAATAAATGTTATATATAGCGTTGTAATGCTTTACACTACTAGCTTACATTAAAGTGTGGTTTGGTTCATCTCTTTTGGCTGCTAAAATATGATAGCCAGTTCAAGACAAAAGCCTTTGCACTTTCTGAAGGGGTGACTTGAAATGCCAAGCAGATGCATCTGCTTTTTACTTGCTGCAGGTGATGGTAGTTCTATAACCCCAAACAGGGCAATAGGTCCTGGGTTTGCACTGTTTTCAAGATTCTTGATGTCTTGAATTGTAGCAAGCAGTAATGTTTGGCAGATACGGAAAATGAGGATTGGTTTTGACCTTATTTAAGAAAATGAGACCTGAAGAAGATTTCATGTCCTTGAATTTATACCTAGGTTCGTGTTTTCTTCCCCACATGATGCAAACAGGACAGCTGGAGGTGCTTGATCACTTTCTATTTTAGGACATTTCCACAATAAAAAGTAAAGAAAAGATTATATGCAAATGTAAAAAAATACCTATGGAAGAATAAAAGGGAACATTTGAAAAAAGTTAGAGCATGTAGTGATTTTAGAAGACGGTAAACTTTAAAAACTGAAGTTATTTGCTATTCTTAATGAATTTCCCATTCTTATGCAGACTTCTGACTTTCAGAACAGTTTGCTAAGTCTTAAATGATAAACTTTTAAAAATAGATAAATTAAAACTATGTTTTCCTGTTCGTTTATAGGCCTCTGATGGCTTCTTGTTCATGTTTTCATACCTTTGCCCATTAAATGAATGCTAGAAACTTATTTTTCTAATTGCAAGCAGATAACATGAATTGAGGAACTAATATTGAATTTTAAAAGGTTTATGTTTGTGTTTCTTTTCTACTCATAGATTTTTAGAGAAACTAAAGAAAATGAGATTCAGGACTTACTAAGGGCCAAACGAGAGCTAGAAGCAAAGCTTCAGAGACTTCAGGCCCAAGGAATCCAAGTATTTGATCCTGAAGAGTCTGATTCTGACGATAATTGTACAGATGTCACAGGTGAGAATTTAATCCCCAGCATTCTGTGTTGAAACATGACTGAAGTCTGAATAGTGAAGCAGAAGACAAATACTCCTGTTCGTTTGAGAAAAGTTTCATTAATCCAGGTGAAAAGCAACATAGAGTAGTTTAAAGGACAGTAGTTTAAAGCAGCTGACTTTACAAACTTAGTTTAAATTGTGTGAACCTCATGTTTCTGGTCTTATGAATGAAGAGATGAAGAAAATACAGCACTGTTGGGACACAGGGACCTGAACATTTTTTTAAGTTGTTCCATGAACAATTCTGAGTTTTCTGGTCTTTCCTGAGTTTTTACATTCTAGATCTGAGAGATCATGTTCCAAAGGATCCAAAAAGCACAGCTGAAAATATAGGGAATCTTAGATAGACTGACTGTGTATGAATGATGAATTATGCCAGGCTCAGCAGAGTTAGATATTTAACAAACATGAACTGACTAAAAGCATCATTTTATTGAAGGTTTTTCTGACAGGGAAGCCCTCGCAAACTTTATGACATAAAAGCTAAAACCTTGTATATCCTGGAAGAGGTGTTTAATAACATGGGAAGGATTCATATAGGTTTGTGATCAGTCCTATGACTTTGTATGTAATGCAAAAAAAGCAATAATTGTAGCAGACAGTTAGCTCTGTAACTCTCCTAACAATGGCCACCATAAGCTCTTGCACCATGAAGGGGTTACTGAGGAAAAAACATGTGCAAGGACTGTTGCTCAACCTTTGTTATACTTATTGAGATATATCAGCAGTTACATCTTGGCAGGAGTATAAATACGCAGTCTTTGAAAGCAGAAATGTTTAAAAATGCAGTGATTGCCTTTTTGCATAGTAATTGTGCATTTGATGAACTTTAGTAGTACAGATAGTCTTGTTTTCTTTTAGATATTTTTCTTTCTTCTTTTGCACAAATTAATTTTTGAGTTCATACTTCCTTCTTACCTTTTTTGAAGTCTTTTTCAGTTTCCTGATTTTCTGCATGGAAGATTTATTTCGTGTTGTGCATGTTGTAAACTGATGGGCAGAAGTTTAATCCAAGCATACTACGAAGAGGCACCGTGAAGGCTCTTTCACACAGCACAGAGAATATAATTTCAATCCTGACCTACAGGCCCTTTATGCTTTTTCAGTGCTGGATCACTCCTGAACAAAAGTTACCAATTTTGTAACATGCACAAATGATTGCAGCATTACTCGTCAACTGTTTTCCTGATTCGTAACAGCATTTAAACGCAATGGCAAATAACCTCATCCTTTAGCAGTGTGGCTTCTCAAACTTTGGACATGTGCCTCTTTAGTGTGAGCAAATCTGCAAAAGGAGAAAAAATTATGATCAAGTGACATGTGGCAGTAGGTTTCAGCTGTGTAAGACTGATAATTTACCTTGTTCAGTAACAACTGTTTTTTTTTGTTTTCCAATTTTTAGCTACTGGGGCACAGTCTGAGTACTGGAATGGAGGAGCTTTGGGAAGTGAGCCATCCATGGGTAGTATGATGCAACTTCAGCAGTCATGTAGGGGACCTGAATTTGCTCATAGCTCCATAGACGTTGAGGGACCGTTTGCAAATATAAACAGGGGTAAGTAATGGTGGGGTTTTTCTTGCTGGGATTATAGATGTCTGTGCCATTTTTCTATCCATTCTTAAGTAATTCTGTTCTATTTTAGCCCTCTTTCTGCCCATTCTGTGGCAATTTGAAGAGTTATTTGGAATTATTCTTTTTTAAAAATAAAAGGAACTGTAGCTGTACATGCTGTTATGTTTGATGTATTTGGTGACTGTGGTACATGCAGCAGTGATTTTAGCAAACAACAGTGAATAGTGCTTCGTTTTGAGTAAATACCATTTTGTTGCTTATGTAGACTAAGGAAGATCTTTCAATAATTGTTGACATTCTTTTTTCCATTTGTGTTTAGACTCTCTACTTCCTGAGTATGGATATTACATTCATATTAGAATTTTAGAATATCAGGGGTTTTTTTGTTGGATTTGCATAGGTTTTGACTCTGCTTAGGGGGCCACTTGTGGAAGTCTGATTGCAAGACCAGGAAGTATGCACTGGTATCTGAATAAGTGTTAGGTATTTTCTTGTCAATAATTGTTGCTTTTGAACTTTGTTTCCCAAGTGGCCTCCTGTAAATTGTCTTCTGGTGCTATAGTTTCCCTCACTGTTGTCCTGGCCCTGAAAGCCCTCCTGCTTATAGCTGACTTTGCTGGCAGTTTCTCCCTTTTGTCTTCAGTTCTTCCGGATCTGATTCAGAAGTCCGTGCCTGCAAAGTGAGAGGGGAGGGTCTGCTCTTTGAAGGCACGCTAAGCCTTTTGTCATGTGGTATTGAAAGGAGAACCTATTCCTATCTTGAAAGAAAGTCACAAAATGAAGAACCTAAGAATGTATCAAAAAGCTTTCAAAATTTTCAAAATTCATTGCTTCTGTAGGGAATTTAGTTCTACAGAAAGCAGTGGACTTTACCTCAAGAAAAGGAAGTTCCCATAATGTTCATTGTCATTTATTTACATGGTCTAATTGAAATAGATATAGATCTACAGAAAAAATACAACGTTTTATTGTAAGGGTTTTATTATTTCTGCGTATTTCTACTTACTTTACAACTATCAGCTTGTTTTTGAGGATACATTTAGTCAATGCTATTTAAAGGAAATATTGTAATGATAATATGAATATATTTAACACTTGCTTTGCCACATTATCAAATTATATGACGTTATCAGGTGATACGGGTTCTCTAAATTCAAATTTGTAAAATTAAAATTAAAATAGTTGAGTAAAATTGTCACTATTTTAAATAAAATGTAGTATTTATACTGTTAAGAGGTGATGACTTATTTGTTGTGCAGTGGAATCAGATATAAAGATCTCTAGACTTCATTTTGGTTTTTTGTCATTGGCAGATGATTGGGATGCTGCTGTCGCCAGTTTGTTACAGGTTACTCCTCTGTTTTCCCACTCTCTGTGGAGTAACACAGTAAGGTGTTTTATTATTAGTACCGATGAGACTCAGCCAGAAGTGGAAATCTTTATTAGAGTGAGTATCTCACAAATCTACGCTAATTTCTATGCTGCTTTGTTTCCACTGTGGTACTTATTCAGAAATTTGCCAAATATTTCTTGAAAGCTTTAGCAGATATAGCCTGTTTTCAGTGAAGTCAGTGAAAATATTGTCTAGGACTTCATGGGAAGAAATTGCCTAGAGCACGGATGTCAAACTCACGGCTCCCACTGTTCTCCTGCTCCTGCAGTGTAATGCGTGTCACACACTGCACACGTGACTGGTGTGCTGGCAGGAGCATAGGGGCAAGGAGCTCGGTGCTGCCGTTGGGTAGAAACAAGGTGATGGGCTGGATAAAACAAAGTGGAGGGCTGGATTCTGCCTGCAGGCAGCGAGTTTGACACCCCTGGCCTAGAGAAAAGAAACTGAGATTTATCTAGTAGGTCCTTAGTGCTATGCAGATTAGTAATAAAGCACCATTATTCAAATTTTCTTTCAGAACTACTCGCCAAAACTTCAGAAAATCTGTGAAACAATGGGGTACTTCTTTCAAGTCGTTCATTTTTCAGCAGAAAACAAAAGGCCTCTTAAGGATGTAAGAAAATGGGAAATTGAAAAAAGTTCATTAGTCATTTTGCTCCTGCATTTAACTTTGCCAAGGTAAGTATTTTACAGACTGGTAAAGCAAATGGAAACTGGAAATGCAGAGTGCATAGCTTACTAAAATATATGTGATGCTTTGCTCAGTACATTTTCTAAGCTAGCATTTTCTGAGTGATACTCCTTCAAATTTTAGATTTGCTAGTTAAAAGAATATATGAACTTTATGTCTTTTTCTTGTAGCTACAGATTGTCTTAAAATACAGCATGAAATACATCTTCATAATACAGACATGATTTGCTTTCCAAGAGCAGCTCTCCGTTGTGCGTGTTGCTGGAGTCTTAGGAATTCAAGATTGCTGGTGTGACTGTCTTTTGTGTTTTTTATTTGCTTATCTAGCCTTACACTTGTCTGTAGTATTTTGTTTTTACTCTGTCACATATTATTTTTTGTCTTTGGCTATTTTTTGATTGATTTCATGGCTGTCCTGTGGGGTACCTTAGGCTAGCTTTCTACAGATTAATTTACTGAAATCACTATGTTTTATCACAAATGATGATGCAGTGTGTTTTTGTTTTTTCAGTGAATAATTTCCTAACCTTCCAGAAGAAATGTGACTTAGTAAATGAAAAATACCAAACTAGGAATACTTTAGAATTGTGTTAGGACTGTTTCTGTTATGCATTTGGGAATTTTGAGTGTAGTTTGGTTTTGATATTTGAGGAAGTGAGGGATGTCCTTTTTCTGAAGAAGAGCAAAAAAGGGATTAGAAAAAATAATATTATGAATCACGAAGTGGTCATTCCAAAATGTTCGTCTGAATGCAAAAATCTGAAAATACTACTATGCATTAAGTTTCATATTGGGGTGGATTTTGAACTGTAAGGATTTCAAATTCTGTTGTACTATTAGGACTCTTGTATTAACTAGACCTCCTGTTTCTGTAAATAAATCATCCGTCTGCAGAGAATTAAAAACTGTAGTAACTAAGATTTGCAACAGTAAAGTGCTTCAGGGAACAGTGAGGTATCACAGAAGATGTTTTGTTTTTGTAGAGGAATAGGACTGGAGCTGCCGTACCTTTATGCTCTTAGAAAGAAAATGTCAGCTGCTGAGGGTGTGTTGGCACTCCAAGGGCTTCCTGTTGCCAAATAATCCAGTTTTATGTATGTGGGTCACAGTTGTTTAAGAACGAAATACACAAGGAAAAAAAACCACAAAGAAGTGTTCCTGCCAACAATGTTCACTTAGAGAGTTCCTCTTGGAAAAACTGTGATGAAAATTGTGGTGCTCAAATAAAGAACTTAGTATTTGAGAGATCCTGTCTGCTATTGCTAGCATCCCAAATTTGTATAGTTCCTTCTATGGAACAGCAATAGTCTGCTGGGAACGATATCCATGGGTATAATTCACATATATAAATACAAGATGCTTTTGAGTTTGGAGGTATGTAATTGTCCTTTTCAACTACTGTAAATTACAAGACTGCCCTACTTCTGACAAAGAATAAAGGGCTTTTTCTAAAAAGGTCAAGGAGTTGAACAGAGCCTTCAAATAAATGATGGTAGAGCATGTATATGATGCTTATTAGTCATGTGAATCTGTGTTCTTTCCATGCAAGACCTTTCAGTCTGCATATTGGTATGAGTGGAAGATCAACTTTGAATTTACAGAGCAATAATCATAAAGATTAATAAATGATTTTCATGTTTTCAATACAAGTAGGATGAATTTCTCTCTTAGCTTTTCTTTGCTTCAGAGTTTATTTTAAATTCTCTGCTTAAGTATTTTCTTGCCTTTTGATGTAAATAGATATGACTTTTGAATTAGATTTTGCAGTGAAACCCATGGAGCTTGTGTTGATTGAACTGTTTACTACAGCAGTGTAATATAGCACAAGAATGCTGATTTCCAATCTAGTTGTTTGTTGGAGGACTGTGAAGAAGCCTTCTTGAGAAATCCAGAAGAAAAACCTCGGCTAATTTACCACAGAAAGGAGGATGGCAGAGTCAGTTCAGCCTCAGTGCAGCAGTTAATTGAGCACATCTCTTACACGAACAAAGCAAAGGTATGGCATTTTAAAGACTGGTGAATTTTGTTTTTCTGCTATAAACAGCGTTGAGTGCGAGTAGTCCTAGATTTTATGAGAAACTGCATTATACACAGTGCTCTGGATACTCATTATATGAGCAGATTGATGAAGCTGAAATTTGTGACTGTTGTGAAATTTTCATTAGCAGGGGAGAAAAAAGGCCACTGCATTGTCACAGAAAAAAATCCCTATGCCATAAGGGCCGAATTTCTCACCTGTGTTTAGCCATTAAAATAGCAGAGTTATTTATCTAAGGTCCCTCTGGAGCGACCAAAGGGAAAGAAGTGTAACTCCAGAGAGGTTCCTCCCATCTGAAAATAAATCAATTGCCATTTATTTTTTCCTACAGAGAGAACTGTTGAGAACAACTGAAACTAAATGCCCAACTTTTGAAGCTTAGACCAAGTGAATCCTATCTAAGGAGTGCAACAGAATAGAATTTGTGTTCCAGAATGTTTTTGTTGGAAGACCTAAATACCATTCCCAGTTGGGTTCAGGGTTGTGTCATGCTTTGCCATTTACTTTTTCAGATGATTGATCATATTGGAGGTGTGAAGGAAGGAGCATATGAAATCTATAATTGTGTGGAAAAGATAATTAAACAGGTGGAGTACATGGTGCATTTCATCTTTTTTCTGTTCCTGCTCCGATTTATGAACTGAAATGATGTCAGTGTGATTACTGTATGCTGCTTGAATGTACTTCTTAAATTCTTAACTTAAATGTTATTATATTTTATTGTTTTATCTGGCAAGCAAAGAAATCTGCAAGTGGAAAATAAAACCCCAAACTGAGCAGGGCTTTTATAGACAGAAGCAGAAGCAACAGGGGCCTAAATTGTGGCCTAAATTCTCTTTTAATTTCTCCTTATCCATATCATAGGATAAGGAAAGATTGCATAATCCATTCTTTATTCTTATTGTGGTGAGTTGCTTCTGTTATGGGAAGACTAAAATAGAAGTCTTGAGGCCTGTGCATTCAGAGTTAACTAGGTTTCATCAAATTGCTCATTTATTGATGTTCTCTGCTAGCCTAAAAGGGAGTGAGTATATTGATGTTAAGGAAGCTGTACTCATATACAGTGGAAATGAGACAAATACCAAATGTGCCACAGTTTTAAGAATTATATTTGCGGTTTCCTCCATGTAATTTTCTTTTTACTTAGGATATATTGGGGTGTGAAATGACTGAAATAGAGGGCAAGGATTTGGGTAATAAAGAAGAGTCCACTGCTCCTGAAGAAGTTGTTTTTGGTGATGTATTGTGGGATGCACATGATGAACAAGAACAGATGGAAGCTTTTCAGCAGGCCTCTAATTCGACATGTGAGCTGGGATTTGAGAAAGTAAGTACGTTGGAAATCTGTATAGAGGAAGAGAAAGTCATCACTCATTTCCATATCTTGCTAGGCAAAATGTACTTCTATAGAAGAAGCTGTGTCTGAGAGCATCCTTGAAGCTATTACTCCTTAGGCTAAAAGAAGCCATATGTCTTATATAGATGGCATATTTATTTTCTGGGAGGGATGCCAGTTTTTGTGTTGTTGAATGACATTGATGAAGAAGCAGTTGTTGTTCCTGCTCTGGAGGAAAGCGCTATAATGGTGTGCCAGAAGTAGAGTGTCCTCCTAGACTTTGGTCGCCAATAAAAAAGGCTCTGAATGCATTTTTTCGAAGGTGAGGGAAATCTGAGCTCTATTTTGACACCTGGAGTTAGGTCTTTCGGAGATGACTAATGAAAAGATTTCTTCTCATCATGCAGCCATTCGTATGTGAGAAGAACAGAGGAAATGTTAAAAGTAGACACCTGCTGAATAGCTCAGTCGTTACTCGTTACTTGAAATAAAATGTTTGAAACATTTCAGATTGGGGGTATTGGGAAAAGTTTTATATGTAGGCATGGAAAAGTGAATGTAGGAAGAAAAAATATTGAAGTGGTCATGGAAAGTGAAGCGACAGCTTGTTTGGGCAACTTTCCTTGATGGTACAGTGTAACACAAGCATGTAGTTTCTGTGTTACTATATTTAAATTGTTAGTATGCCTGTTTTACTCGCACAATTTATTCTTTTTACTTCTCATATATTGGCTATGGTTTGGAGGACTGTGCCATCTTTACTACACTCTGGAACAGTAAAATAATTAAACATTAATAAAAAACCCTACAACCCTGTGTGTATCTTGATGCACCTCCACTTCTGTTTTGCAGACAAAATATTTCTTCTGAGTGGAAGAAGTGTGGTTTTGGTTTTTGTTTTTGTCATCCTGAACTCTGCTATAACATTCTTGGGCATTCATATGGTGACAGAAAACCTTCTTTCAGCATGCTTAGTGCCTCACTATAGTAGTAGTCATGGCAGATGCCAACTTTGAAGGCTTTGTCCTGACAACCGTATCCAATGCAGTGAAGTAGTTGTGGGAAAGGGGGTCGCAAGGAAGCCTAAACAAACATAGTACCCAGTTGCTTTCCTGTAGTAACACTAATTCAGTTTATTAGCACTGAATGCTGCATTTTAAATAGAGGTTTGAAAAAAAAAAGTTTATTTATTTATTTTGAAGTTTCTTTGAAAGAGATAATAAATTCTGTGGTTTAAGTGTTTCATTACAAAATTTATTTCCCTTTGTGTTATATTGCATTTCAGTAATTATTCCCTTACCTTAATAAATCTGTACATGTATTTTGTATCTAGATTTTTTACAATACCGAGCACTGTATTTCACCCTTTAAACAGTGGAATATTTGTATTGTCTCTTTTTTGTAGTACTTTGAACGTCTAAATGACCTAGTAGCAGCACCAGCTCCAATTCCACCTTTGCTTGTATCCGGAGGACCAGGCTCTGGGAAATCTCTCCTTCTGTCAAAATGGTAGTTGAAACTTTTTTCTTAAATTTTATTCATACAAAAACCAGAAGTTTCCATTACATTTCAAACATCACATCACTTTAATTAGAGGTAAAATGGGAGCAGTTGCAAAGTGCCGATGCTGTTGAAGCATCCCAGAAAGATTTGTCATAATTTGAGTTGCTAATTCCATCTGGACCGTATTTAACATCTCCCTGATTCCAATTGCAACACCCTACAGATCTGTCTTTTCACAGCATTAATAAGTAGTTTCAGTAGAGTAGTGTTTCTGTTCTCTCATACACAAGAGGGGTCCTTTTGAGGACCATAGAAATGCATTTTATGGTCACTTGTAGGCTATGACAGAATTTGCTGATGTAAAAATAAATTGAGAGTGTCATTACTTCTTAAAAGCTTAGTGACATGTGACTGTCCAGCTCCAGGAAGGGCATTTGTTAATGGCTGTCAGTGCTGGGGAGTGCAAAAATGGAACGTGACATAAAAAGTTCAGTTATTGCTCAGGAAATGTCTGTCTTACTTTGTAAGATAAACATGGAAGACCTTGTATCAAATAAAAACTTTGTATCTCCTTTGGCAAAACGGGTAGTTTTTATTTGAGATATATTTGCAAAATTAGAGTCTTAAGTGTATTTTTGTTTTATTTCTCTAATTAGGATTCAATTGCAACAGAAGCATTCACCAAACACACTGATTCTTTATCACTTTGTTGGGAGGCCCATGTCTACTAGTTCAGAATCTGCATTGATAATTAAACGCCTTACTTTAAAGGTATGCTGTATGTATGTACATTCTTTGTAAAGTACCAGTGTGTGTCTGTATGTCAGAAGAGAAAATTTTCTACAGTTTTTTTTACATCAGTTGAGGGTAATGCAGATGGAAGGTAATATAGAATGAATGGAGTCTGACCCTATACATTGAGTGCAGATCAATTAAATAGCATTTCTGGGATATTCATGATAGATTGGCATTAGCGGTTATGCTTCCAGTGACCTATATTGATGGCTTATAAAACCATATTAGCTTCTTCCAAAATTTCCTGTCATCTGGCTGCTGAGAGAGGCAGGTGGTTCTGTCTATCTGTTTAGAAACCTGAGGCTGTATTCACCAGTTGGCACCATATTGTTCCCAGACTAGTGACTCTCTTATGTTAATTTATTTTTTAATTGTGTGTTTAGGTAGGTGGGGAATGAGTGAGGAGTATTTTTGTGCCAGGATCTGAACTTGCTCTAGCCTTCACAGGGTGGCACTAAGGACCTCACAGGGGTAAAGCCATTAGAAAAATGAAATCAGTTGTTTTCTTCTTGCAATTTCCTCTTGTCTTTTAGAAGTCTGTGTGTTTAACCATGCAGCTTTTAAGCCCTTTAAATCCCCAAATTCCTTGTCCATTGTGTAAACTCACATTATCTCTCTAGAATTTACACAATGAGTTCAATAAATATTCTTTGTTTTACATATGCTAGCTTTCTATATATATAGTAGAAGGAAAGAATTCTGTGTGAACTTGACTGGAAAAATGACCCCAAAATAGTATGTATTTGGGGTTTTTTCCCTCTTGTGTCTATAGGATTTCTTTCAACTATCGTAGTTGGTTTTTAAGGTAGAATTCATTATATGTTTTTAATTATACAGCTTATGCAACACTCTTGGTTAGTGTCACCTCTGACTTTGGATCCAGCTAAACTTCTGGAAGAATTTCCCCGCTGGCTGGAAAAACTTTCTGCGCGTCATCAAGGGAGCATTATTATAATTATTGATTCTATTGACCAAATACAGGTATGTTTTCAAAATGCTTGCCATTTGTTAGTCTAGAGGAAACCTTGACTATTGTAACAGGTTCAGCTATATCTGTGTAACAGTAATATCAATGTTTACTTTGCTTTAAAGACCACCTATAGAAAATATTTTTGCAAAAAGTGCATATGGGTTAAAATAGTCTTTCAATTTTAATTGGTTCATTTTGTATTGAGGTTGGAGGTTTTTTCCTTCTACATTTATCTTGACACCTTAATTTTTGAGCAGTCCATTTGCATTATTTATCCACAGATTCAAGGCTGTGAGATGATTTGTCAGGCATGTAAATAACCTAGACTTTAAGGACTTTTAAGGAGATTTTAAGACTCATCTCACTGAGCGGTGCAGTTAAGGAAATGTATCAACTTCTGGCATTGTTTTGTGCAACCTTTCCATTAAGTAACCAGAATTTGTTTTTAAGCAAGCTGAGAAGCATATGAAGTGGCTGATAGATCCGCTGCCAGTGAATGTGAGAGTGATTGTATCAGTGAATGTAGAAACATGTCCACAGGCTTGGAGGTATGTTATATTCCTGGGACATTTCATAGTAGCTGGGTTGGAATTTTTGTTTTAAATTACAATTACTCATTGAAGAGCAAACAACCAGATTTGTCAGGACCTGGAGATTTAATAGGATAAGATTTGCAACCATTGAGGACAATGAAAGCTTCTTTATTGAAACTGCAATAAGGACAATTTTTAGCTATTGTGAAACTAGATTTTTGTTTTGCTGTGTTGTATCTATCCACATGACTGTATGAAATAGTGTATTAAATGCAGTCAAATGCACGTCAAGAACCGCAGTACCACAATGTAGATCCAGAATAAGGCTAAAAGTGGAAATTTGACTTGTGATGACTTGGATTTCTTAGTAGCAGAGAACAGCTTCAATTACTGCTTTGATATAAAACTTTAAAAAGCTCTGGAACTTCAATGTCTTTCCCCTCCTCCCCTTTTTTCCCTATTTAATGAGGTTTGAATATGACTTTCTTCTCTCTTGCCAAAGGTTGTGGCCCACTCTTCATCTTGATCCATTGAATTCCAAAGATGTTAAATCTCTCATTAGCACAGAATGTAACTCTGCAAATGTTAAATTGACTAAAGAGCAGGTGGGTCTGTTGCAGTTCTTCTAAAGTACCTTACTCTAATATAACTTTTAATTAAAACATGGAAAGATGAAATAAGCCCTACTGCCAAAAGAAAGTATTATATTTACCTAAGTACTACTGCTCAAGATAGCAGGCAGTTTGAGTATTTTTACCCCATGGGTCATAGCACTGAAACGCAGAGGGAGCAGCGTAAATTATTATCACAAGAACAGTGCAGTTACACATATTGCTGTAAATATGTTTTATTTTAGAATGATAGAAGGTTTAAGTATTACATAATACTGTAACAATGATTAACGGAGTGGGGCCAAAAGTATTTTACCTCTTTGCCTTGGAGGCCGATTCTGTAAGGTAATTCTCATCTTGAGTTTGATCTTAACTTAAATTCAGAAGGAAGCTTTCACTCATATGCCTCTATAGCTAGAAAAACAAGCAGTATTTTCTGCACTGCTTGGGTCATAGTCTTCAGATGTTACAGATAGAAACATATCTAGAGCTTTTCTTTCCTTGTAAAACAGTATGGTATGGTTAATTTAACCTTGGCTCACAGATTTTGTTTAAAATGTTGTAGGAGAAGAAGCTTGAGAGACATTGTCGTTCTGCAACAACTTGCAATGCTTTGTATGTCACTCTCCTGGGTAAAACCATTGCTTGGTAAGCTGAGATGATCTTGAAATTATGCTCATCACTAGATTAGAAAACTTCAAGGAATTTTGTTAGCATTTAGAAATGCATTCATTTAACATAGAATGAATCTTGTTAAGAAAAAGCAGTGGAGCAGTATGCACAGTTTCCTCCCTTCAGTGATTGTGAATGGAAAGAAAAATCAGATTATACGGTCACTGTTTTGATACCAAGTGAATCCGAATAGTTGCATATATCTGTATTCAGCTCTTCTGTTCTTATTTTGTTTTTCCTTTTTTTTCTGCTTTCTGGGTAGGCCATTTGCTTCCATGCTTTTAAAGGTATAGGGAGAATGTTGGTATTGTTTTGTTAAACGGTTTAATTCACGTCTGTTTTATTTACTGAAGTACCTAATAGTTTGCCTCATAGATTTTTCAGGCTAAAATGAAGATCAACAACTGTTTAGTTTAACATCCTGCACATACGGTACTTTGCCCTATAATTCCTGCTGTGGAGAAAATAAATCTTTCCTCTTGTGTAACAGAATACTTAACAAGTGCATTGGCTTATTATTAACCTAGACTTCGCCTTGTTGAGAAAGATGCGTTTTTAGCTTTAGAGACTCCCAGGAGAAGATAAGCTGATTGATAATTTACTCTGGGTGACTGATTTTGATTATTTTTTGTTTCTGTTTTATGTCCTAGAGTGCTTAATTGCTCCCAAAAACATGCTTTGTAAATGCATTAAATGAAACAGTTTTATCTTTATCCAGCCTGATGTTCTTATTTTGTACTGCTAGAGGAAAGAACGCTTTTTTTTTTTAAATAAAAATGTTTTTTAAAATAAAAATGTTGTTATTTAGACAATATGACAGAAGGTGGCTTCAGGAATTCAACTCCTCTGTGTTTAATCTCACCAGGTGCTGTCCACCTTTTAAACCCAGTAGGAATTCAGAGCACTTTTGAGATACAACTCTTCGCTAGTTTCATTTCCTCTTAGCCAAATTTAATATGCTAAACCATGCCCTTTTTGTCCTTCTGCTCAGTGTTGGAAATGCAGGAAATATTGATGAAACCCTTCAACAGTGTTTCCAGTGTCAAGACACAGTGTCACTGTACAGGCTTGTTCTGAGATCAATTCAAGAATCATTGCAGAGTGATAAAGAGAAAGCTCTTTTGAGAGAGGTAAGCAGAGAATGCGTTACTATTTCTACAGGTAATGTATATTCTTCCCTGTAAAGTTTTTCTTGAGTTAAAGGTAAATATAAATTTATGTCGATTCATACATGTGATTCAGAGATTATTATAGATATATTGATATAGTTTTATTAATCTAATTAGGTCTGCTGTATCACTACAGAATGTGTGACTGCTTTGTATTAAATTTCAACTAAATCACTGTCTTACAAAACAAAACAGAACTTTTCTACTATGATGTGATATAGAATTAGCACTTCCTTGCTGATCCTTACCCTGATACAATGATTAAATACATTGAGCATAGTAAATGTAATCAAAACATGGTATCTTCTGAATACAGGGCACTGCTTATTAGATTTCTGCTTCCTCATCCTACCTTTGCAAAATTTCCCTGTTGTGTGGAACATTTTTTTGATTAGGACTCGATACTCAGTAATCACTAGAAGTTCTGTGGTGCAACATAAAACCTTCAGCATATTTTACTTACATGGAAGTTCCTTATCGTAATGGAGTTATTTTCCCTTAAAGTTTTAGAGGAAAGTCTGAGGAGCCATTTGTTTGTCCCAGAGCATCCCATTTGATGCTTTATCTATCAGAATATTAATCCCTTAGCTCTGAGGACTGTTCTTTGAGGACAGAAGAGGAAAAGGACTTGTGTATGCATTTTCTTCCCTTGCCATATAAAGTTATAAGCAGTGTATTTTTCTTGGAATTTCAGTGTAACTAAGCTCTGGCAAATACTGCCAAGCTTGTAAAATGTTTTTTCTGCTTTATGTAGATACTGTGCGTCATTGGTGTTAGCCATAATGGTGTGAGTGAGTCAGAGCTGATGGAACTTTATCCTGACCTGTCTTCTGCGGTGTTAGCCTCGCTCGTTCACAGCCTGCACAAAATGTGTTTGCTGACATATGGCTGTGGGTTGCTGAAGTTCCAGCACCTCCAGGTAAATTTTGTAATGCTGAACAAGTGCAAGTGAAACTCCACCAGCTAAGTCTTACTGATTTTTACATAAGTTACTAGGTAGGCCATAATATGTTTGCGCTTGCTTATATATTTTCCCTAATTCAGTCTGATGTTAGAATCACCTTGAGAACTGCTAGTGCTGTGATACCAGTATCAGTCCATATCATTAAGCAGTTGAAAGCCTGGCTTTTCAAACCTTCAGAAATTTCTGATATGTAAGTTCTTAACTCCATGTGTCCTAGAAAACACTGGTTTCACAAAACCCAAGAAGAACTGAAGGAGAGGGGAATATTATATGAATAACCAGAGCTTTCATCTAACATAAGACAATCCGTTTCTGGTGCCTTTGTCATCAAAAGAGGTTCAGTTAGCCAGTTAGCCAGTTCAGTTAGAACACAAGACATCTTTCATAAAGAAATCTTATATAGTACCCTGTGTGTCATCAGCACTTAATAAACAGGTTAAATGCATTCCCTTTCTCTCAGTTATGTTCTCTTTCAGGCTTGGGAGATGGTGAGACTGGAGTATATGGAAGAAGGTGAAAATGTTATTTCTGCTTATAGACAGAAACTAGTGGAGTATTTCACCATGCAGCTAAGGTAGGTCAGAATTCCATAAGACTGCTAAACTGCAGGCTTTATGCCTCATGGATATTTTTATTTTCTTCATGGAGCTTCTTTGACTCAATTTACTAAATTATTATGGTAAAATGAATGTGCAAATCCCCAGTTGGGGAATCTTGGAAAATATTGAGGACTATGGAGGGGAGTGGGCATATAATAAAGTTATCATGTGAAAAGGTAAGGCATGAATTTATACTGTACCAGTTGTTTTGTGGTAATGGAATCCATGTGGCTTTTTACTCCTGGTAAATACTAGGGAATTTGAGGATACTTGAGACTTGAAGAAGAAACAGAGGACCATGTGTTCATCAGGCAATTAGCACATGCACAGGAGGAGGTCCACTAGAGCAGTGGAACAGCTACAAGTTCCTATCCAGCTTGAAAACTGATTTGCATTCACAGTCCTGCGTTAGTGTGTCCCTGTTGTGGGCTACTACTTACTGCCTCTCAGAGCATCTGTTGTTGGGTAGCAGAAAGCCAAGAGGGCCACAGTGTGCCAGGCAAAGGCACAAAGGGACATTGGGCTGCTGCGGGGCCGCAGTCCTGCTAGCAGGCCCAGGTTACCCCATATGGGGGAGAAGAGCAGCCTGCTGTGGGGTATCTGGGGATTCCAGTGCCTTCTGAGGTGAAATTAGTGAATATGTGAAAAAATGGAGTGTGTGGTTCTCATAGTAGTCTGTTTAGACATTTAGGTATGACAAATGTATGCTTGCTTCGTTTTCACATTAAATTGACAAGTTCTGTTAGGCCTCTCACAGTTTTAATTTTTATTTGCTTTTCTTTTAACAGTCGAGACCGAGTGACTTGGAGAAGTGCAGATGAGCTTCCCTGGCTCTTCCAACAACAGGGTGATAAGCAAAAGCTACACAAGTGTCTTTTGAACCTCTTTGTATCCCAAAACCTTTACAAAAGGTACAAAGGTAGCCTCTGCTTTGGCAGTTACAAACATTTCAAAGTAATCTGTTGTAAAATCAGAAAATGACAGATACAGATTAAATTAACTTAAATAGTAAAGCCCAAAATGCTAAATGCAGTTATTGTATAAATCATCTCTTTTTTCTCTTCTGTTACACTTGGGGGGTTGGTCAAGGGGTAAATACTGCTGTTGAAGAGCATTAGTCTCCATGGGTTGTCTCTGTAGACACTGAGCATAAAGACAAAATTCATACATATGACCCCTCTAAGCTAGAATCAGTCTGATTAGACGGGAATCAGAGATAAGATGAGCTTCTTATTTCCTTGTTAAAACAGGGGACATTTTGCAGAATTGCTGAGTTACTGGCAGCTGGTTGGGAAAGATAAGAGCTCTATGGCAGCTGAGTATTTTGACTCTCTGAAAGAATATGAAAAAAGCTGTGAGGGAGAGGAAAGTATGATCTGCCTGGCTGATCTTTATGAGACCCTGGGACGGTTTCTTAAGGACCTAGGTCTTCTCAGTCAGGTAAGTACATTTAGAGATTGTTGTAACAGCAAGGAGGCAAATTAAACAGAGCTCAGTGTGTGCTTTCTGTTGTAGTTGTTAAATTATTGTAGCGTACAGGATGCTGCCTGCTGCCGTCACATTCTGTGAATTTTGTTGTTGCAGGCTGTAGCTCCTCTGCAACGGTCTCTGGAGATTCGAGAGACTGCGCTGGATCCAGACCACCCGAGGGTGGCGCAGTCGCTCCACCAGCTGGCAGGAGTTTATGTTCAGTGGAAGAAGTTTGGAAATGCTGAACAGCTGTATAAACAGGCACTGGAAATCTCTGAAAATGCTTATGGAGCTGAGCATCCTCGGGTAGCCCGTGAACTTGATGCACTTGCGACCTTATACCAAAAGCAGAACAAGTATGTTTACTTACAGGTATCTTTTTCATGTGGAGATGGTACAAAAATAATAGCAAACCATTTTCTTCCTGAAGCCAGAATGTTTCCTTGGTTCTTTTTTTAGAGTTTCATAACTTCCAATACAACAGTGAACATTCCCTCTGTATTCTTGCACAGGGACACCCGGGAGGGGCCAGATTTTTGCTTAGTTTTCCAACAAATTTCCAACAAGTTAGAGATAAAGGAGGAGCGTTGTCTGGTCTTAAGCATTTTAGATAATTGTTATCTTTGACAACAAGTGCGAATTTCTTCAACGTTCTTAAATTCTCCTCAGATGGGTACGTTCAAATAACTTAGAAACTTTCCAGAATACCCAATGGATGCTACATTTGGCATTCTTTCTAATGCTGTAAATAACTTTTCAGATATGAACAAGCTGAGCAACTGAGGAAAAAGTCTTTCAAAATACGCCAGAAAGCAGCAAGACGGAAAGGCACTCTGGTAAGGAAATGTTTGATATTTAATAAAAATGTAGGGCATATTGCAGCTCTGCTAATCTAATGGATGCTTTTGATAATTGAAGGCATAGGTAGTGAAGTAGCCTAGCAGCAGCTTTGGTAACTGCCCTTTCAACTCTGCTGGAAGTGGAGATGAATCAGAGCAGCTGGTATGGTACTGAAGGAGCTGGAAAAGAAATAAGTGGATACATATGTTTCAGGGGTGCAGAATTACTACTAATACAATTGGCTGTCAAAATTGCAGTGGGAAAAGGTGTTCTTCAGAATAACTGAGACATTTATCCTACAAATACTATTGAAGAGAGTGCTTGCTGTAGCAGATAATCCCAGTAATAATATTAGGTGCCATACTGAGTTTTTCCCTATTTTTTTCTTCTGTGTTTTTCAGAAAGATTTCCTCTGGTCATTCTTGAAATGAGGGTTTGTTTATCAGGGTGTCTGTACTATAAGAATTCAGCCAGTAACTGCAGAGCTCAAGTCATAGCTCATAGTCACAGTAATGAAAAGCCATAAAAATGTTGCTATTTCCATAGTAATTAAATACAAATCAATTTGGATGATGAAGATTTTGTCCATTTTCATAATGAGTTCTTCTGCTGAAATGTTTTTATTAAGACTGCAAATATCAAGAATAGGCAGAGTGTGTAATAATGGCTGCGCTTATTACTTGTAATTCACTTTGCACCCAAGCTTTATCTTGGTAGCCCATTTTACAAAGATCCATGTCACACCTCAAGGATATGTTATATGTATTTATAGATGGCATTTAGGATAGGAGATTAACTTGATTTTAAGTTTTGAGCTTATAAACTTAAGAATTTTATCTGAATTAATTATTTGAACTACAGAGTTTAAGCAAATCACCATGTGTGATACAGGGAAAACAGAGCTGTTCGACACCACAATAACAAATTTCCTGGAAGCATGTTTGGTGAAATTCACCATTAAATTGTAAATAAGCCAAATGCCTATGTACGGTTTAGTGTGAAAACAGAACTTATGTAGGATCGTTGTCCTGTTTTGGTATGAAACAGTGTTGATTTTCTGTCTTCAGTTATTCACTTTAAAAGTAACGGTGATTGGCTTACATTATCTTCTGCTTTGCTGTAGTGTGGCTTTGCTCTGCTGCGTCAAAGAGCCCTGCAGCTGGAAGAGCTCACATTAGGCAAGGATACACCAGATAATGCTCGAACCCTCAATGAGCTTGGAGTCCTCTATTACCTACAGAATAATCTTGAGTAAGTTGGTTTAATTGTGGCACATCCACTGAGTGTTCTCATAGATCTAAATGGAAGCAAAGCATAAAGAACTAGTATTAAATGCAGACATATGATCAAATGCCCAGTACGGTGCCATCCCTGATTCATTCTACTGGGTTTTTTACTGCGAAATTCAATCATATTTTCTAGAGTTGGTGCTGTTAGCATGTATTTACAATGTTAGAGCATTTCCTGCATTCAGAATTGATGCTTCACAATTACAATTTGAACTAGCCTTCGTTGCAAATACCAGTTGTGTATGAAAATTTATATCCTCTCTACTCAGCTTCACTATTTTGCAACCTTCCTTTGTAGTGTTTTTCCTTGAACAGCAGGACTGTGGTTTTTCTGTGCAAAACACTCAAAATGCCAGTATTGCAAGAAATCACGAGTTTAATATTCACTGTAATTGTAATCCTCAGGCTCTTACCTTGCTGGCCTTTTTAAGGGCAAAATAGGACAGAACAGGACAAAGGTGTTCTAAAAGGAGATAGAGATAAGCAGGGCGGTTGAAGATTCTGATTGCATGGTTAACCATTCTTCACATCAACTTCCTCAGTGCACAGAGTAGTTTAAAACTGTGTGTTCTGAGGAATTGTGAATTCACCTTAAATCCCACTCAACTGAATCTTTTCAGAGAAGAAAAAGAGCACAGCCACAAAGCACAGAGTAAGTTCTGGAAGTAGTTTGCATTCTTACTGATGTTCCTGTTACCGGTAGTTGTTGGATAACTACAGAAGAATATTACAGTTTAGGATCTGCACACAGAATCTCAGTTAAATGCAGGACCTTTACAGTGAAGCAACTGGTTTTTAACAGTTGTTGGAAATGTGGGGTCTTTTGTCAGTTTACCTTCATGAAGTCACGCTGAAGGGACTGATCATAGAAGAACAATATACATCTAATCTCATACAAGATCATGTTATATTCCACATTATTCCTGTGTAGTTCCTGTCCAGCATAGCCTGCTTCTAGAGTATCTCTCGTCTTTCATAGATGAGCAAAAGTACAAACTTTGTTCTAGTGAAGCTTTAAGTCAGTGTTAACAGCTGTTGTGTTTCTGTTTTGAATCAGCAAACCCAAAATTGAATTTTTTGAATCACTTGATGCAGTTAGAATTAAATCAATGGCAGAAGGGTATGTCACTTTATTAGTTGCTATATGCTATATCACACATCATTCTCTCGCCCTTACATAAAGTGAACACCTTTGACACTTGTGCAAGTACTCCAGAATCGAACCTACAGTTCTGTGTATAAATGGTCTTTTTTTTCTCTAATGCAAAATGAATTTTTCCAATTTACTTAGATGACCTCTTGGGTATAGTGTCGCACAGAATTTCTGTGTATGTCAGGATGACAGACTGCCTAGTTATGATGGATGCTGCCAGTATTACTGGGGGATCACCCATGGGTCATGATAGAAGAACTGCTGTAAATCTGTCATGGAATAGTAGTACACTACTCCAGTGAGACAGAATATGCCCTTTGACAGAGAAACGCTTGAATAGTGGCATTACACTTCTGGACGGATTCTGCTATAAGAATGTAGCTCATGACATATATAATACCCCTTCCAGTCTCTACCCCTTTGGTAAGAAGGCTGTCTGCTGAACCTGTAGTGTGTTTTGTATGTTTTTTTAAAGTTACCTGAAAAATGTGTGGTGTGTTCTGAACCTTTAACTCACGTTCCACTGCTGCTTTATCCATGGGAGTATGACTGCTATGAGGAGTTGCCCAGAAGTCAGTAGAATGGTTTGAATAAGGAGGGATTACTTGCTTATCTGAAGATGTAGGTTGAATTAAAGGAATGAGCAGCTGTTGGGGTAGTGTGATATTTGCTGAAATCTGCTAGACTGCCTTTTCAGTCCTTCACTGGGATGCTCCGTCTACGTTCTTACGGTTAACATGCATGGCAGGACTATCTCTGGAATATGTAGCTCCTTACAGCTTAAATGAATTGTTGATCTGGCATTTGCTTGTTAGAGGAGAGTTTAAGTCCATTACCAGGTGTCAATATCCGAGGCTGTTTATTCTATTTCAAGCAGCCATTTCAGCCTGGACAGATGTTACCAGCTTTAAAATATTGCTGAACAAATGTGTTCTGTAGGACAGCAGAGCTTTTCCTGAAGCGCTCCTTGGAAATGAGAGGGAGAGTCCTGGGACCTGACCACCCAGATTGCGCGCAGTCTTTAAACAATCTGGCAGCCTTATACAATGAGAAGAAGCACTACGACAAGGCGGAGGAACTCTATGAAAAGGCTTTAGACATCAGGAAGAGAGCACTGGCTCCAGATCATCCCTCCTTGGCTTATACTGTGAAACACCTGGCAGTGCTGTACAAAAAGATGGCAAGTACAAGCCTGTTACCTTTTCTCATCACCTAAATTAACTGTAATGTCTTGCATTGTTAGAGTCTTCAATCCAAAGGGAGTGGGACATGGGAATTGTTTGAGCTATTGGTTTTCTACACACATATATAAAAGATGTAGCCAAGCAGCCTCAGTCTGTTCCCAGAAAAGCCTAGGAGCTTTTTCAAAACACACTTTGTTTAAAGAAAAGCCATTTATGAATAATGTCTTCAGTGTCCTGCATGCTCAGTATTCACCACAAAGAATTTCTGGTTTGTTTAAAAGCTGATATTTTAGCTGCAGTGAGGGAAGCGCTTCCCGGCTGTGTTTGAGTTCTCCACTGTCTACATCCACATACAAGAGTTTGGTCAGGTGTGTCTTGATGGAAGAACTATGGTTTAGGGTGTAGGAGTAGTCCTTCTTACACAATGACCTTGAATTATACAGTCACATAGCTTCAGGGTTTATGAGGGAAGTGTGGCTAAGCTACCTCCAGCTTACATTGATTCAATGAATGATGAGAGTGACTTCCTTGCTTAATGTACTACTGGAAATAACTTTAACAGTAGCATGAACTTCTGTGTTTCATCGTTTCAAAATGTTTTAGCAATGCTTGTGTTTGCAGTTGGTCGTTCTAACCCTTGAACCTCATCAGTGTAGAAGTGATGTAAGGTTTCGAGCTGTTGAATCAAGATCAAATACAGAGGATAAGGAGAATTTTTTTCTTTTGTATTTTCACATTTTTACTATTCTTCAAAGAGAAAAAAGTCCTTGAAGATAATCCCTTGAATCAAATGCTTCTGTGGCTTTGCTCAGTAATTGTTACCTGCTGTTATATGCTTGATATTGTTTTGGGTCATGTATTCTCTGCTTACTTCAGCTTCTAATTTTAAGGCTGCTAGAACCAGCAAAACCATTCAATAGTTGCATTAAACAGCTCTTTGCTAGTTTGAAAGGGTGTAAGTTAATATTCATGTTGAACTACTAACACGAAGAGAGGAGGAAGAGAAGGGACAGGAATCAGATGTAGAAAATGACAATTATTTATAGATAAGTATTTATTTATTCCAGATGAATTACTGATCATCTTGAAACTGCGGCATGGTGATGCTTTGAAAAAATAAGGAGAAAATTGGATTTCAATTTTGCAATTGCAGTGAAGCATTGTAGAATGGAAGTTCGGAGTGTTTAATTTCTAATTGCTATTAAGTGAGAAAATTTACGTTCTAATAATAGAAGCCTAAGCACAGTTCTGAAGTCTATCCAGTTAATTTGTGAGCGGATTCAAGTTTGGAGGGAAATAGATTTGCTGGAAAAATACTCTACAGTAAACCCAGTTTGAATGCGAGAGAGGCATTTTAGAGAAACCAAATTAGAGGAGCCAAAGCCTCAGTATGGTGAATGGGAAGCAACAGCAGCTGGACACTGCAACTGTTCCAGAGAAGATGGTGCAAACACTGTTTCAATAAGCAGAAAACCACTCAAAAGTTAAATCGGCTACATTCCTATTCCTGTATTGCCAGTAAAATTTAGGTCCTTTAGGATAAAAATTAAAAAGCTATACTGTCATTTATGGCAGGCTGAGGAAATACAAATGGAGATTATTTGGATAAAAGTAAAACTGAAACTTCTTATTAACAGCCTTTTCGACAAGACACTTGTGGGGAAAAAATAAATTGAAAAAGAAAGAAATAAACATAGCTGAGAAACACATTAACTGGGAGTTGAATATGCTCAGTATTTTGGAAAATTGGGTCTTCACAAATATTCCTGATAAGCAATCTTTGCAGAGAATTCATAACTATGAATTAACCAAGATTAAACCCTTATTCTGGAAACATCTTCTCCAAGGCTTTTTCCTTAAGACGGGCTTTACTGTTGTCATTTTGACAAAAGATGGCAGAATCATATTTTCCTTGTTGATTCTAGGGAAAACTTGACAAGGCTGTTCCTCTATATGAGTTAGCGGTTGAAATTCGACAGAAGTCATTTGGCCCAAAACACCCCAGCGTAGCAACTGCTTTGGTAAATCTGGCTGTCCTTTATTGTCAGATGGTAAGTTTTTAGTGTCTTACGTGTTTATTATTCCTGTCTTAGGCCCTTTTTTTATGATTTGTACCTAAACGATACCAAAGAAACTTGATCACATTTAAAAAGAAAATTGCTTATAAGACTTGCAAATTTTTAGATTCCGTTTCAAAAATGGAAAAGAAATTTGGCAAGGAAAATGTGTGCGGGGAACAGGAAATTGCTGTGACTGGTATTTCACAAGGGCACTTGGGCTAGCACTCTGCAGGTTACTCAAAATGTCCAAATGCTTTATAAGACCAGAGCTCATGTACACATTTTCAGTGATACAGTGGTTATCGCAGTATGATGGAACATACATGGTCGAACAGCTCCACCACCGACTTGGAGGGAAATGTAACCCTTGGAAATTTATGTCTGTAAATGAAATGTGCCCATCTTGATCAATTGGAACTCTGTAACTAAAAATCCAAGAAGGCTGTAGACTTTCTAGTCCATAACTAATATGAGATTCAAAGGAGATGCCATCAACGTACCGAATTCCTTACTTTGCATCAGTAGGAGTGAGCTATAGATTTTCTTGGTTTGTTTATTTCTGCAATCTGCATATCTGATTTTGAACAGGGTTTAAAGCTGCCTCAGGTGAAATTAAAGAACATTTGGTGACTCAAAACACTGAGATTTTCAAAACTGCCCAAGAAGTCCAGACCCTAATTGTGATAACATTAGTGGGAATTGCATTTGCAAGTGCAAGCCAATTGCTTTGACAGTCTCAATTATTATCCTCATCTGTCAGAAGTATCAACCATACCCTTTTTTGGTTAAATATGCATGACTTAGTATCAACACTCCTTAGATAGAATGTTGGGAAAAAGAATAGGAAATGTAATATACGCCTGTAACAAACACTTTCTACTACCCAAAGAAAAAGCAGAATGAAGCTTTACCTCTTTATGAACGTGCATTAAAGATTTATGAAGACAGCTTTGGTCACATGCATCCTCGTGTGGGGGAAACTCTGAAAAACTTGGCTGTGCTAAGGTAAGGGTATATCTTTTAGGCCTATAAAAGCAAACTACTATAAAAATTAGTGGATGGAATGACTATAAAAATTAGTGGAGGAAACAAAACATCCTGGACTTGTGTACTTATTAGGAAAGTAGAAAACCTTGAGTACACTTTTTTGATAGCATGGTGTGCATTTCAGTTTAAATTAATTGAGAGACTTATTTTATCTGCTTGTTTCAACTTTGTTTTACTCTTCTCCGAAGCTATGAAGGGGGAGACTTTGAGAAGGCAGCTGAACTTTACAAGAGAGCTATGGAAATAAAAGAAGCAGAGACTTTGTTGATAGGTGGAAAAGCAACTTCTCGACATTCATCAAGTGGAGATACATTCAGCTTAAAAAGTGCATTATCACCGAACATTTTCCTGGAGCACGGACACAGGTGATATAAACCTGCTCAAAGAAAAAACAGTCTCTTCTGCTATTTTAAAGTAGACATAACGTTATTAAGAAAGTCTGTTTTTTTCTGGGATAGTGTACTATTTTGGGACTGACATCCGTCTTCACGAATGACAGGGTAACGAATGTTGAAGCTTGAAATCCTTCTGTGTTAACTTTGCAGGCTACAGTACAAAGTGAGCTTCTTTCACTGTATATAGATATGCATTTTAGTTACTGTGTCAAGTTATAGCAAATACCAACGTATGTTTGACACCTCTTAGCCTAAGTGCCGAGATTATAACAAGCTGCACCGATTGTATATACGCTGTGGGGTAGCTCTTGCTTCTCTGCTGTGATAGCCTGGCTTAGAGGATTTGTGTATTTTTGTTGAATCAATCCTTTCTGCCTTTTCAAAAGCTTGTAAAGTTGTTTCTAAAGAGAGAGCAATTTTGAAAAAGTTAGAATAGTTTTCCACACAAAGTTTTACCTGCAGGGTGATTTCATCTTTAAGCAAATTTACATTCAAGGGACTTGAGCAAAAATAATTGGTTTCCTTGGGAAGCAAATGTATAAATATATCATCATCTCAAGTTAAAGCCATTGTCACTGTGTTCAGAATGAATACTTTTCAGTGAGGAATCAGAATGAAAATGTTTATGGCCTGGTTCCCTGTTAACCTTTAGGGATACTTTTGCTATTTAATCTCACTGTAGCATTTAAAATACAAACGTTCTTGTATTAGCTGGAAAAACAGTGATGCAAAAAAACCTTGCCATCAGATAAAGAGATGCTACTCAAATCTACCTGCCTGTTCTATTTCTTTGACTATCTGAAGTCTGTTCTTGTTCAGTGCATAAATCCATGAATCAAATTAAGTCCTTTATTTATTTATTTAAACACTGAATGTAAGTGAAAAGTTAATTAAAACTTCACTATATTGTTTCAGAGGGAATTGATGTAAAGATTTATTTGATTCAGTTTGAAAAATGCAAATGGGCTTCACCTCAAAGAGGTACTTATTTTCCACAGTCATCCTTTTTCCTTTTAGAATAAAATATAAGTCCTTTCAGCCCTTGCTTTGGTTAGAAGTTATTTAATAATTTGATAAGGCTGGAACTTGGCAAAAGAAACAGTATATAAAGCTGACTGAACAAGTAAACAACCCAAATTTGATTTTTTTAAGATCAAGATTTAGTTGAAAAAAATAAAAAATGGCTTTTGAAGGTATTACAATACAGCAACAAGAGCTGACGCGTTCTAAAAGCTCTCTGGATGTTTTCTTATTTAAGAAACGTTTTTTAAGCAAAGCAAGTTTTTTCACTGTATTCCAGCCACCTTGAAAAGGTGAAAACTGGAAAGTTTCTTTGCAAGATTGTTACTGACTAAGGAGAGGGACAAAAAGGAGGGGAAAAAAACCCCCAACCAAATCCCACCCACAGACCCGAACCCCCAGAAACCCTCCCCAAATCTTGACCTGTTTCAGTTGCCTACATTTCTCAGATCTGTTAATTCCCTCCTCTAAAGCCACTGTTATGAATTACCAGGTGACTGGTCTAGCTTGTCCCCTCTTTTCTGATTTTAATGTGTATAATGATACATCTTGCATTTCTACATAGTTTCTCATAATGTTGCTAAGTTAGATAAGAAGCTACTTTCTAGACCCTCAGTGTTAGATCAGACTTTCCCCATTCAGTGTTTTCCCTTTCTCAGCTGTTATGTTTTTCCCTTTGAGTGACTTCTCTCCATACGTTGCATGGTTGCTTTTAGAAGAAAAATCAGTCCCTAAAAAGTAGCAGCTCCCAACGATCCACAGTCCATCAGCAAAGACAGTGAGGAAACCATATACAACCCCAAGAAAACTTTCTACAGAGAATAAAACAGGATCATGAGTTATAGTGGAGGGTTGTGAAGAGCAAGTTGGCCACAAGCGTACACAGCGGTATGGAATCATAAGGTTGGAAGAGACCTCTGAGATCAAGTCCAACCATACCCATCTCTCTCCTAAACCATGTCCCTAAGGAACTCATCTACCTGTCTTTCAAACACCTCCAGGGACGGTGACTCCACCACCTCCCTGGCCAGCTGTTCCACCCCCTTTCAGGGAAGAAATTCCTCCTAATGTCCAGTCTAAACCTCCCCTGGTGTAACTTATGTCCATTTCCTCTCGTCCTATCGCTGTCACTTGTGAGAAGAGCCCAGCACCCACCCCATCACAACCTCCTTTCAGGCAGTTGTAGACAGTGATGAGGTCTCCCCTCAGCTAAAGAACCCTAGTGCTCTTAAAACAGTTGCTTATGTATTTGTAGTTGTATCATCTCATGGACATTAATTTATAACCTGGTATGCCGAACCATACTTGGATATAGGAAAACTCAACCTCAAACCAGAAAGCCAGCAGTATCAATGGAGATTTAATTGTGTGAATATTGGTCAGAATATCAACATCTCAATAACATTCATGATACACTGTAAAAACTTGAAAGCTTCTTTTAGAAGATTGCCAAATAAACAAAGATGGACTAAACCATTGCGATATGCTTTAATTTGTTAGTTTAAAACAAAAGAAGTCATAAATTTTCAATTAGATTTTATAGTCACAATAAATTATACTTTTGTCTTTTTAATTAAAAAGAGATCCTGAAAGCTGCTTGTTTGATGTTGTTTACTTTCAAATAACCTTAACCATTGGCACAAACAATCTTAAAGTATTTTCTAATTATTTCAAATTCTTCTTGTACCTGCAAGTTAAAAGCCTGAAAGTAACACAAGAACCGTTTTTCATGCTCTGTAAGTGGGCATACAAATATGTATGAATGTGCTCATGAAACTATACATGAAGTAAAATGGTGAAGAGTTGCCTCTTCTAAAGCTGTCAATCACAGGACCGCAGCCATATTAGCCAAACAGTTTAGAGTCAAGATTAACTGAGCTGTTGTAGAAATGAATCAACCATTTGCCTCAAGATCCCCAGAGCCAAGCGTGTGCCCTGTTGTTATTGTTCCCAACAGAAAGGTAAAGCCACAAAGAAATGTAACACTTAAATTGACATTCAGCTCAAGCTAACAAACTCAGTGACACAGATTCAAGCATAGACTTTTTTGATGATTTCATTGTTATATTTCATAGAATTATAGAATGGTTTGGGTTGGAAGGGACCTTAAAGATCATCCTGTTCCAATGTCCCTGCCATAGGCAAGGACGCTTTCCACTGGATCAGATTGCTCAAAGCCTCATCCAACCTGGCCTTGAACACCTCCATTTATAAAATCTGGTTTCTCCAAAACTGAACTCAATTCAATAAAACCTCTTCTTCTGTCTTGGACTGTAATGCACTACACACAACACCTCCCTTGCTTCAGAGGTGATTTTTACTTAAGTAATAATAATCTAGTGTCAGCTGTGGAAGAAAGATTTTGGAAGTTTGTAACTGTTGTTTAGAAATCAAACATTTTTTAACTATGTATTCATTCAGCTGCTCTAAGGAACAGAAGCACCTCCAAAATATTACTCTTTTGACATGTTGGTTGGCTGCTGTTACTACCATTACTAACTGGTTCTGTGTTGGCTGCATTGTGCTGTGGAAAGGTTTTTTGCACAGCCCAAACTGGACACATTTATATTACGTTGCTAAATAATGATCAAGTTCTGGATCAGACACCCAGAGCAGTGAAAATATTTGAAATTGATACTTCCAGTCCTGTAGGGTACTGACACTACAAGATGGGTACATTTTCAGGTTATTTAACACGTGATAATTTAAAAGGTAATACTACTGTACTGACATTATTTACAAGACAAATACAATAGCTCAGCCACTCCGCTGAAGATATATGAAACACTAAACAAAATTTAGCGCATCTAATTTTAGAAGCTTTCCTACACAAATTCAGATTAAGTATATTCCTTAATACAGCCCATGTGATGGGAATGGATCAGAATTACAGCTAATAAGCTCTCGCTTTAGCCAAGATCTCCTGTTCTTTCCAATGTTGCTGGAAATTCTTACACATTTTGTCATGAAAAGCATCTGCCAGCTGAAATATAGACATGCTAACACCCTCTCTCCCAGTATAATTATCTACTAACAAAAGACTTGGCTTTGCTGCAGCACATTCAAAGCATTATCAATCACGTACAAAACACGCAGGCAGCTTCTTAAGAACGAACAGTAGTAAAATGTTGATAAAACAAGTTAAGTTTAAAGAAAGAATCCATCACAGAGATATTTAAGGCAGATGAAAAGGCTGAAATGCTCTCTTTACTGAGAAAACTGCCTCAAATTTTACCAGGGAAGGTTCAGATTGGACATCAGGAAAAATTTCTTCACTGAAAGAGTTACCAGGCACTGGAAGGAGCTGCCCAGGGAAGTGGTTGAGTCACCATCCCTCGAAGTGTTTAGAAGATGGATATATGAGATGCTCATGGCTATGGTTTAGTAGTGGGCAGGTTCGGTTGGACTTGATGATCTCAACGGTCTTTTCCAACCAAACGATTCTATAAAAAAGTAACCACAGCACAATGCAAGCCAAAAATTTAGAGACCAGTTTACCACAATGAGCATAAATGTGTGGACTATCAGGAACAGTAATACAGGTGTGGCACGATCATCTGCCCTTGACCTATTAAATCTGCTCCAGCAGATTTCATCTTTCACTTGTCCTACACCATGTTCTGTTCTCATCACCTGACACTGCATATAATGTGCTATCTATGCCTGCTTTTGGTAGTTTATCCACGTCCTTCTATTTTCCACTGAATATCTGGATGTTAGCAATGCTCAGAAAGTAAAGCTGACAGCAGCACAACTCCATACGTTAAAGACCTGAATAGACAGAATATAAACAACGTAAATCTGTTCCCTTCCTGCCCCTGTAACAGGTCCATTTCATCAGAAATGTAAAGATAAGCTTCAATGGGGGGCAGAAAAACAAAAAAGAGTCTGGTCTTCTCAAAATCCAATGTAAATGCCGGAAGCTGTACTTAATATTTGTTTTGCTACATGTTTCTCATTTTGGCCATGAGTTCTTCTAGGCTTTCTTCAGACTCGGCTACCATTTCGTTGGTTGTCAGATTCTCTTCCTATTAGGAACAGGAAAAAAAAGTTAACAAAAAAATCAGCAAACAAATAACCCCACACAAACAGATTTTGTTATCAGCCCTTATACCACACCATTTTCCCAGAATCAAGTACTCAATAGCAAGGTTAGGCCCAAGTGATTATAAGCTTAAATTGTCAACTCTGTTCTTACTGGGAGTGAGAATGTTCTGGCTGCAATACATACAGATTCCATTTCCCAGGTACACTAATTTCTCTTTGACTACGTAAGGCTGGTTAAAATATTAGTCACCAAAATGTCAACTGAGAAATTTACATTTGCTTTCCTTCCCCTATCCCCCACATACATTTATGCCCATCACTCTAAACTACATTCACACCAGCACCTGTACTGAAAAATATATTTCACAGAAACCCCAAACTAGACCACAGAAGACATGATCAGATGTAATGAGGTACAATTTCACTGGAATTGTTCAAAATTTTATTTTAGGTTTAAGAGGTAACCAAACTGGCTCATGCTATAGATTTAATCTATATGATGTATTTAAAAGATAATTATATTAATAAAGACTAAATACATTACCTTGTTTGGGATAGTATATGCTACAGTAATTCCCTCAGGAAGCTCAGGTACAGGGCCAGATGCAGCCTTCAGCTCAGCTTCTGAAGTTTCGGATACTAACTCGATGCCTTTACATTAAAAGGAATTGAGAACTCCATTAGAAGTTAAGACAAGAAAGTTCTCTAATCTCTGTGTTATCATAGCAAGGAAAACTGCAGCTGCTTTTCTAAAATAGAAAAGAAATTAAAAGCAGGAAGACATTTGATTTCAATTACTTCATTCCCATTATCAATGCAGAACTTTTTCCTTTTAAAATATATGCAAGGGGTTCCATACATGGAACTTGTGGACAAGAATGGCACCTCTCCTGTAGGACTTTTGTCCTTAACAATTTATATCTTACTATGAGAACACTTACTAATAGTAAACTAAGATTATTTTCTGTATCATGTAATCAACGGAATGTATACATCCATTCTTGAAATGGTTAATAAAATGCAAGTGCCATTTCTTAGGACGGTTCTTTCTAATTTAAATCCCTCAGAGAAATAAAAAGATCTATGGGAATGCCTTAGCCTAGTGGTTATGGGATATGACAAATGCTCTTCAGGTACACATTTAAAATGAACACAGCGAATAAATCATCTCGTATCCTTTATATCTTCAGACCATCTTCTAAGAAAGCACTTTATACAAACATTATGTTTTGTGCCTAAAATCTGCTTATTGTCCACTAAAACTACATCATCAAGTTGTGTTAGCATTACTGTCAAAACCTGTGAAAAGCCAGCAGTAATTATGCAGTGAAAGGTACAAACAACAGGAAGGATGAGAAGTCCTGTGTACCCTAGAGTGTTTTCACATAAAACAAAGAATTGAATTGAAGCTTGGTACTGGAAACATCATTTTGTCTCCAATTAATTACTTACCCCAGTCATTGTCTTCATGTACTATTTCTTCTTCCTGTTCAATTATTTCTTCTTTCGGTTGTGCAGCTTCTTTTTCCTGAAGGAAAATCAGAAAAAAATAAAAGCCACAATACATGTAATAGTTCAATTTCAACAACACAAAAGATCAAATCTAATCATATTCACACTTCTTTTAATATTAAAAGATATGCATTTACCATTTAGAACTTTCGTTAGGCATAAAAACACAGAATACCTGCAAGTTAAACAAAAAACCCCAAGCCCATTAACACTAAAAAATAAATGACTGCCAGAAAGGTTGAGCAATTACTACAGAAGGAAATATTATCTAGCTGAAATGTAAGCCTTTGCTTTAAGATAACTCCAAGTATTGAATTTTTAGAAACACATGCAGCCACCTGAGGACAAGGCAGCTGAAAACTGGACTAGTGATGAAAGTCTTCCTTTCCTATAGGTCTGTAGCTTGCTTTGTTCTTAAGACTTCAAGAAAGGATTACAAGGAAAAAAAAACCCACCAAAACACTTTTACCTTATAAATTTCTTGCTGTTTTCTGCAATTTTGGTCACTGCATTGTGGATTTGGCTTCATAGACATAGCTGGAAAGAAATCTTGCATCGCATTGTAACCAAGATAATAACTCACAGTACCAAAATTTAACAAGTATCTAGAAACATAAACAGAGAAAGCAAGTCCTTAGATACAGATGAAAAAACTAACAACTCACCCAATTTCTTTGAGGAAAAATTATTCCTTGAGGACTTTCAGAATACACTTTCACACTAGTGAAGTTGTAAAACACTACTGTAATTGTTTTAAAATAAGCTACAGTCACCTGACCACAGCATAAATGCATCAATATAGAACCAGGTAAGTAAGTGTGTAAGAACAAGTCAGCTACAGCCTCAGAAAAAAGTGTTTAAATGTAAGCAGTTTTCTCCTGTGTTGTAATCCACTGCTTGAAGAAACACTCAGGTGCCCTGTATTATGAAGGGAGAGTTATCAACAGCTAATCTGAACCAGTTAAATCATCTTTACTGTAGGCTCATACTGGCAATGAAAATAAAGATTTAAATTAAGCTGCAATGCTTGCACTATTAAAGAAACCCCTACCTGTTGCTATGCAATTTGATATAATACCTCTCTCTGCACAGCTCAAAATGGTACTTAGTTGTTTGTAGGCACACTGAAAAACAGAATTTTTATTCTTTGTCAATTACATGAAAATTCCTAGTTACAAGACAAAGCTAAGGCTAAAACAGGCTAAATAAGACACTGCTCTTAAAGATGTTTGTAAAAGATGGTGCATCATTTTGAAACCAAAAGCTGTTGAAGAATTTTCCTTGCTGTTAAAATGCAGTTCTTCCAACAGCTGGAGTCAGGCAGCAGTACTTTCTGAAAATATTGTTATCTCCTATTGTTATATAAAAGTTTTAATTTGCCTCAGATTACAATACAAAAACTGAAAGAGAAATTATTCCTTCTTTTATCCATGAAAAAATTTCAATGAGTTAGTACTGTACTATTCTTGTTTATAACTTAAGTGTTGTCAAATGGGAGCGTGTTTAAAAGCAGAACTAAGGGTGGGGGCGGTGGGAAAAGAATATCTATGCAGTGACTGAAGTTCTCAGAACAAGTCTGAAGACTCTTCCTTACACCTGGGAAGTTCTATTAAGAACAGCAGCTCCAAAGTAAACACAACAGTAATTCAAGCAGTGTGTATTTCAGCCCTGTCCAATGATGCTGGTAACTTCAGGAAACAGGGTCAAAACCATATAAAAAGAAGCAGTCTCATCATTATTAAATGTTCCTTCAGGTTTCTTTCTCTTACAGCGCTGTAATAGCAGCAGTTCAGTCACTTACTTCAGAACATTTTGTACAAGAATTCCTGCCACAACACCCATGGTTGTAGGAAGGCTAGCTGCACAAACTCCTTCTCGTTTTAGTGTTTTCTCATCAATATTTGAAGCAACTACAAGTGGAGGAGCACACTAAGGGGAACAAAGAAATTCAGTTTTAAAAAATATTTAAAAAAAGCACAGATCACACAAAACTTCAAAGCTACTCTTTCAGCTGTGCCAAGATCACATCCACTAGCCAGCTAATCTTCACGCTCCCAGTCCCACTTTCAGTAGAGCACTGCATACCGCGAAACAAGCAGATTCACCAGGTATGATCAGCTGTATGTGTCCTGACACTGCGTTTTCACTCACTCCAGATTCCATCCAGATTTGTCCCAGTTCATTGCAGGCCTTATGAACACAGAAACACAACATCAGAACTGCAGAAGTATAATGGAGAAAAAACCCCTCGATAACTGAGTGATTAAAAACATTGGTCTTCCTCCTTTAAGACAAAAAGGCTATGGTAGAAAAAGGAACATGAAAAGGCAGAATAGAAATTCTTTTTCAAAGGACAAAACAAAGTTGTACTCATGAAGCCGCCTATGCTTTGTGCTTTCCTGAGGACCTGAGACTTTTGATCGAAACCAGGCACCAGTGATCCAATTACTAGCACACCACAGGATCTAATTGCACAAACTACTTTCAGAGGCACAGATATAACGTATCTGTGCACCTTCAGTGCACGCAATCTGCAACTCAAGTTTGCTGAAGGATAACAGAACCCACATGTTTGGCACACACCCTATACTGTCTGCTGCTATAATGAAAGCAGTTTCATTGGGTACAGAGCCTTAAGACATCTTTAGTAAACAAAAAGTTGTATGAATTATGCAATTACCAATACACAGCCTTCAAAAAGTTTGTAACATTTAACATACCAGGCTTTGATAATACCTTTATATAAACAAGACAGGGCTAACACCTCTTCTACTCATCATTAGCCGCAAGTATCTTAGAAGTCAACACTTAATAAAACACATTTTATGTGTATAAATATAAGAACTTGATAAAAGCTCAGATTGTTTCCTCAAATCAAGGAGGAAATTTCTTAGAAGATTTTTGGTAAGTTCTTGTCTTTTCCCTAGTCCCCCCCCAGTTCCCAGCATCTTTAACAGGAGAAAATCAACCTCCACAACCTCATGCCTCCAACGGCCTTACTGTGTTAATAGCCATACGAGCTTCAAAGTTGTCCACGCAGCTTAGAACAAGATCGACGGGCTTCCCTTCCTCCAGCGCACCGTTACTGAAACAAAAGTATTAGAAGTTTGCATAAAATTGCTGGCAAAACAAAATACCAACATGGCAGCCAAGATGCTGCATTAGAGTACAGAAGCACATGGGGGAGCACATTTCTAACAAAACTAGTGCAAAGACAACGGGATACAACCAGCATCTTAGCTCTGTGGTAGAAACAACAGCTTGCTGAAGCTGGGATTTAAATATATGGGCATTTTAGATTAAAAGAAGTTTTATATATTATGCACCCACAGTACAAAGTACGGAAGAATTATATCTTTGTACAACATAAGTTTCCCATTTACAGTTAATTCAGAACTTCTCTGTAACTATTTTCTTTCCCCATTCTATAAAGCATTCCTGAAACTATTCCAGAGCAGTCAAAATATGATCTGATCTGTTTTCTAAAATAGAAAAGTTTACAAAACCTGCAGCTTTGGTTGGAAATCTAAAGATGTGCCAATATAAATTATACGCAACAGTAAAAATAAATGCCAACTCCAGAGAAAAGGTCTAGGCAGGAATATCATCACGTATACATGTTTCCCCTGGTTCTCAATCAGAAGTTGTTCAATTGGAAAAAAAAAACAACCAACAATAAAAATGTGAGTCTGTCTAGAACCACGCATCAGCAGAAGTTCGCAACAGGCTTTTGTTGAGACATTTTACCTTATTCTATCCATGAAGTGTTCGAAGTTGTCCAGTGTTGTAATGTTGTAGTTATGTACTTCAAACTGAACATCAGGATTAATATTCCTAGTGGAGGCAATAATATGTCAATATTCATAAATGCAATGACAGCTTGCATTCTACTCCCTAACTTCAGAAGTGCTGCTAGTCTTAAGCTTCCAATCTGAAGTCCAGAATACACCCGTATTTGTCAGAAAATTACAGATGAGATAAGGAAAACTCCACGACATATCGAAGTGGCACGGTTTATACCAAACCTCTGAGCAACATTAGCTGTACTTAAGAAGCAGACCCACATTAAAGTTTTGGCTGGTACAAAAATATCCTTAAAGTATCTACTAATTTATACTCAAATTTCCAAATTAGATCATGCTACTTTGCAACTGATTAAGAGTGAAACACTGGTTTTCTGGGGCAGCAGAAAAGTACATTTTGATACCCACTTCCCCAAATTATACCTCAAAGTATGCTCTGCTGCATGCACTTTACTTAGTCCAGCTTGATGAGGTTGGAAGAAGAGTCTGTTCATATTTGCCAGTTCCACTTTGTCATAATCAAACAGAAGCAGCTACAATAAAAATTGTATTAACACAGGTGAATCTCCACAGACTCTGCAACCAGAGCACTATGGCAAGGCACTTTAAACAAAACCCCTCTCATCCTCAAACTAACAACAACAAAACCCCAATGAAACACCACCTCACTCAATTTGCATAGAAAAGTTACCAACATTGTAAGGATCTGAAAGACTGAATTATAACTGCCATGCACAAGAAACTGATTCACTAAGTAATGAAAACCATTCCTAATAAAAAGCAATCTGTTCCTTTGATCTAAACTAAGGATATTAATCACATTATCTATGTGAACACTATCAGCTGTTATCACATTCCTAATGCGATAACAGCAAGTAACCAGAAATGTGTCATTTCCTTTGCTTGTCGTGGCATGTAGTTATTAAAAAATAATTCACTTAAAACACCTAAATAATACATGGATCTGTTGCTTATTATAAATTCTGAATCAACTTTCCAATGTCCTTTTCTATGTCTAAGATGCTGCTCTTCAGGAAATCCTCCTTCAGAGGAAAGGGGAACAAAATCGGGAATAAAAAATTGCATCACCTCTGTATTAAGAAACTTCACAAAAGATCAAGACTAATGGTCAGGCTTTGCCCGGAAATACAAACATCTAAGCCTTTCCTCTAATTCCTTCTTTAAAGATAAATATTTTTCTATATACTCTGGAGGTTCTTGTTATTATACACACATCAAATTATTTTTAATTGCTGCTAAACTTTTAGCTCTAAGTCTGCCAAATGATTAATTAATGTTCATGCTAAAAATATGTTTATCTACTGCATTTCATTTTCTGAATATCAACTCGTTCTCCTAACCTAAGACTTCACCTTCTATGTGAGTTAACCCCCCTTTTTCTTTATTTTGTTTTCCTTTTGCAATAATCCAGTATGAGGGTTAGATAGATGGGCTCATAGAAGAGCATGAAGAAGACAAGCATCCAAACAAGAATCACCCACATGATACAGGATTTAGCCCTAAACAAATCAATTTTACCACCATAAGAAAAATACAGACTCTTTGTTTGTGATGTTCATGCAGGTGCTGTTCCCAAGTGTTTTCTTTTTTATCTGGGCAAAATCAACTGAGTGAAATCGAATCTAACTCTTTGTAGAGAAGACCGGTCTATCTACCTCAAAGAAGTAGAAGAAGGAAACTCGTATTACCTTACCAATGCCACACCTTGTCAACATTTCAGCAGTCACACTGCCAACTCCACCCACACCTACTACTGCAACTGTAAAGCTACGGATTTTCTGTAGGAAGAAATAAAATACACATCAGGGTATCAAAAGTGGTCCTCACAGAGAAAATAAGCAAGGCTGATTTAATGCAGATAGAATCCTACCTCGTAGTCTTTGACAACTCCCATTCTTTTTAACGCCATCAAGCGACTATGAAGAAAAAAAGCAACATTACATAGAAAATGCTCTCTACATTCTAACAGTAGTTTCGCTTTTCAGTTATTTAAAATCACTTTTCCTTTAAAAATAACTCCACCATGCACTGAACTCTAGCACGCTGTTTCACTGCAGTTGTGATTGCCAGCCAGATACAGTCTAAATGAGATAGTAGATACTTTCCTATTAGCAACAGCAATGGAATAATAACCCTGCAGAAACTCATGAACTTATTCAGATGGTACGAGCAACATCAATGAAATCAGGAGGACCTCTAGCTAGTTTTATAAATGAATCCCTGGCTTGCAGAATGAAAGCCTACAGTTTTTTCTCTAATTAACCATATGGCAGCAGGTAGTGAAGATTCTTCCACTGCTTTCTGATCAATTCTATTAGATTAACTCCAATATAACATTTTTCTAAAAAAATAATTACAGCATATCAAGTTGTGAGGGCAATTGGAAGAATTTTAAAGTAACATTTTATCCTGCTATTGTACTTTCATTGACACTTTCTATGAAAAAATGCAAGTATCAGCTTGTGTTAAAGCAATTAATCCTGAAAAAAACCCAAACTATCCGATTTCCAGAACCGCTGAGCATTAGAAGGGGTTCCAGATGTTCAAGACTTCTCTGAACCAAATTCTAAAATAGGTTAGAGGAATAAAGCAGCATGTCATACCAACACCTGTCCCATTTATAACCAATTTGCTGAAATCCTCACAAAGATTCCTCTGTCTCTCCCTGTACCATAAAGCAATATAATACAAAGTCACTCCAACATAAACCCCTGCCAGCCCAATCAGGTGGGAAATTCAAGAGCACCTCTCCTTTCCTCCCTACAGAGCACCTGTTTTCAGCATTGCCCTGACACCTTCCTCAGCACACACAGCCCCATCCCTTAGTCCCCCACCTGGCCCAGCCCACATCCATATGCCTTTTCCCCTTTCCCCAGACCCTCAGTTCCAACCCATGTCCCGAGACCCCACACCTTCCCTCTTCTCCATCCCCTGATTCAACCCCTCGGCCTCCTTCCTGTGATTCAGTCCTGGCCACAACATGATGAGATTTTGAGAAGGACCCCTTGAGTCTATTGATGGGTGCATGCAGGCTGGTATGTAGCTCGGTGCTGTGTTTAGCAATCCAAGAAACCAAGAAATAGTCAAGAAATAAGTAACAAGGCGAATGCTACTCATTTTGCCATGCTGCAGATTTTATTTTATTCTACCCTTTCGGCTCGGGCCCAGACCCCCCTCTCTCCCCGCGGCTCGGGCCCAGACCCCCTCTCTCCCCGCGGCTCGGGCCCAGACCCCCCTCTCTCCCTGCGGCTCGGGCCCAGACCCCCCTCTCTCCCTGCGGTTCGGTCCCCACCCCGCATTCCCCCCGTACCTGTAGGGGTTGCTCCCCACCACCTCAGGGCTCATTCTCTCGATGCGCGCCCTCGGCTCCTGCCGGCCGCCCCTCTCCCGGGCCAGCTCCTCCTCCAGCTCCCGCACTCGCCGCTCCAGCTGCTCCAGCCGGCCCGGCCCCGCCATTGCAGCGCAGGGCAGCGCAGGGACACGTGTCCCGCGCAGCTTCCGGGAGCGGCGGGGATCGCCGTCCCCCGGCCGCAGCGGCCCCGCGGCAACGTTCCTGACTCCAGGGGTGTCCTGCCGCCCCGCAGCCACCAGCGGGCCGCCTGTGACGGTGGATGAGGGTAGGGCTCAGCCAGGGACATAGCCGCCTCCCAGGAGCCGCTTTCCTCCGGAATAAACCACCCAGTTTCGAGGAACACGTGGGCCGGAGAGCGGGGACAGCTTTCCTGTTCGGACACCTCCGTCAGTGGCGTAGCGCCTCCGCCAGTAGCGTAGCGGCGCAGAGGGCGGGGCTGGGGCGAGGTAGGGCAGCTCCGCTAGTTGCGTAGCTGGGCGCCTCCGGCAGTAGTGTAACTGGGGGTGGGGAGGTACAGTCCCATCAATGGCGTAGCTGGGCACCTCCGGCAGTAGTGTAGCAGCGCAGTAGGCAAGGGCGGGGCGGGCAGGGGCGGGGCGGGGCAGATTCGTCAGTTGCGTAGCGGGGCGCCTTCAGCAATAGCTTAGCGGCGCAGTGGGCGAAGGCGGGCCGGGCCACGTCCGTCAGTTGCGTGGCAGGGAGGTTGCGTCAGTAGCGTTGCGTACCGGAGTGGTGGGCAGGCGGGGGGCGGGACAGGGCAACTTCGTCAGTTGCGCAGGAAAGGGGCGGGTGGGGCGGAGCACTCACGTCAATAGCGTAGCGGGGCGCTTCCGTCAATAACGTAGAGGGGCAGTGGAGTTGCGGCGCGATGGCGGCAGAGGCGAAGCTGGAGCCGGGCACCAGCGCGGTGCGGCAGCAGCACCGCTTCGACCAGGGCAGCTTGGAGCGGTACCTGTGCAGCCGCCTGCCCGGCTTCCCCCGGCAGCCTGAGGGGGCCCTGGTTGTCAGGCAGTACAGGTACGGGCTGGGCTGCCCTTCCTCCCTCTCTCCCCGAGGCCAAAGAATGGTTATCAATAGGGTGACAGGCGCTTTACATATAAATATAAAATATATATACATATAAATATAAAATGTTATAAATATGAAGATAATTTATATTAGTGCATTTTATTATAAATATAAAAATACATATATATTTATACATTTTATATAATTATATGCTTATGTTATTTATATAGTATATATTTTGCTATAAATATATAATATCTATTATTATATATATATTTAAGTATATATTGAGACAAGGAGAGGTGCCATGGCTCTGCTGGCTGCCTGGCAGGAACGCTGGGCAGAGTCAGGGTGCTCTGCCCTAATGACCAGTGGGCACCGAGGCAGCGGGTCCATCGAGGGCCACCCATGGAATGGCTGGAGAAAGCAAAGTCCACTGCGGAAGTGACCGTTGACAGGGGACAGCTCTGCGGCTGCAGTGGGCCATGTGTTGGGTGGAATGTCCGCTGTCCTCAGAAATCCATGGATTTGGCCCTCTGTGAAACCAGCTCTGCTGGAGCACACACACAGTTGTTTCGTGTTAATACTGAAAGTGCCAGCAAATAAACTCTCTAAGGCTCATTTTGGAGTTTAAGAAAGCAAACATACTTTATTTCAGTGATGGAAGTGTGACAGAATCATTTGCATCAATCCTGCGTAATGTGAAAATAGCTGGGAACAGGATATATTTCCCAGTTACATGCACACGTATAAATTTTCCCAGAAATCCTAGGCATGTTATATTCCTTTCCAAGGACTAATTTTAATTTTGTTATGAACTTCAAACCAGCCAAGAGCTTTGGAGCCAGCTCTTTGTATATAACCTTGTACTTTAGACATGGTATGGCTGCAAGCAGGTGATTATAGAAGACACATCTGTTCAGCACAGACCTTATTTTACACAAGGCATTATTTCTTGAAGAACAATGTCTGGAAAAACACTATTTTAAAAAACAGGCTATATTGAGAGCATTCTATCAGAGGGACATTCTTCCTAACTTTCAAAAAGATACAGTTACTTAGATGAAACTTAACTCTACTTCAGCGTCAGCTTAAATCAAAATATTCCACTTTTTGTAATGGTAACTACTTCTTGTATCAATGTCTCCTCATAAATCTCAATTTATCTGATAGCCCTTTGGTTGCACATTGAACAGTAATGTTCAGAAGCACATACATGGCTGAAGAAATCAATTTTAAAAGCCTTATGCTGTCACCTGGTAGACAAATCCATGAGAAGAGCATAAGGCTGTGCTGAGTTTCCCATTAACACACTGAGGGCAATGGATTGTGCCAGTGAGGTGCTACACCCAGGCCCCTAAGTCACTGTTAGGCGTGAAGGCACTGTGCACGTAACACCTACTTCATTTGCATTCAACAAACCAGTGATGGGGCTGTGTGACTTCAAATTGGGAGCAAGCTATTGGGTTCTAAAAATATGTATTAATTCCTTTGTAAATGTGACCTTGACTACTTTATCTGCAGCTGTCACTAAGAAACGGTAAACAATTTTTCATCTGATGCAAATATAAAACCTCCATTGAATCTTTAGCTATACTGAAATGCTCATATGTGCTTCAGTTGAGGAGACTTTAGGAGAGGCCTCGGGAGAGTAGCTGATAGTAAAATCTGCTAAAATATTGCCGGTATTTACACTTCTACTACTTTGTCTGTCTTATAGTTGCAATTCAAGGTTAACTGCCTTAAGCAAGTGTGGAAATGCTGTGGGGAGCATGAGGGCAAAAGTTCCCTTGATTTTGATTTTCCAGTAGTTGTCCAGTCTTTATTGGACAACATCGGAATGGATCTTAAAAATTATCCAGGATGAGGAGAGGACAGCATGTAAATAGCCTGGAGCCTTGAGGAAAATGACGATCAGTTAGTTTGATTGAGATATGATGGACAAGATGTTATGAAGGGTGTAACTAGGTTGTCCTTCTCTTTTACGCTTGTATGCGATCGAAATGTCTAATTTCCATGCTTCTTTGTCACTTCATTTTTTAAAGCTGCAGCTATTATAGGCAGTCCCTTAAGCATGGCACATCTGTGTGATGATCAGGTCCTGGTACTGGAAATTATTGGTTATTTGGAGAGCTTTCCTCTGTGCTCAAAATATTATATATATAAGCTCTATAAGCTTATATATGTAATATATAAGCTCTATACATAAGCTTATATAGTATCTACTGTATACAGTATATATTATATAAAATACAGCATATACGAAATAGAATATATTGTTCAACATACAGCTCGCCAAAGGACAAATACAGCTATGGGCTACTGTGACTTCTGCTCTGTTTAATTTCCTTGAAATCAGAACGCTTTAAAGTTAGTATCTGCTGCGTACCTTGGCAACATTAATGATGGCTCTGTAGGGAGGAGAGGTAAATGCTATCTCCATTTCACGGGACAGCACATCGAGTATCTGTGACTTCTCCGCAGTGAAAGAAGAAATCTTTCTTATGGGTAGGAACAGAACTTCTGACTTTTTTAGGCTATCACTTCACAGTATCATAGTATCACAGTATCATAAGGTTGGAAAAGACCTTTGAGATCATCGAGTCCAACCTATGACCCAACACCTACACCTGCTCCTACTTGTCAACTACACCATGGCACTAAGAGCCTCATGCAATCTCTCCTTGAATACCTCCAGGGACGGTGAGTCCACCACCTCCCTGGGCAGCGCATTCCAATGGCCAATCACCCTCTCAGTAGAGAACTCCTTCCTAATGTCGAGCCTAAACCTCCCCTGGCAAAGCTTGAGACCGTGTCCTCTTGTTCTGTCGCCGGTCAGCTGAGAGAAGAGACCAATCCCTGCCTGACTACAACCTCTTTCAGGTAGTTGTAGAGATCTATAAGGTCTCCCCTGAGCCTCCTCTTCTCCAGGCTAAACAACCCCAGCTCCCTCAGTCGCTCCTCACAGGGCTTGTGCTCCAGCCCCTTCACCATCCTCGTCGCTCTCCTCTGGACACACTCCAGCATCTCGACATCTTTCTCAAACTGAGGGGCCCAGAACTGGACACAGCACTCGAGGTGCGGCCTGCCCAGTGCCGAGTATAAGGGAATGATGACCTCCCTAGTCCTGCTGGCCACAGTATTCCTGATGCAGGCCAAGATACCATTGGCCTTCTTTGCCACTTGAGCGCACTGCTGGCTCATGTTGAGTTTCCTGTCCACCAGCACTCCCAAGTCCCTTTCCCCCTGACTGCTCTCCAGCCACTCTGTCCCCAGCCTGTAGCTCTGCATGGGGTTGTTGTGTCCAAAGTGTAGAACCCGGCACTTGGACTTGTTAAACCTCATGCCATTGGAGTGAGCCCATCTCTCCAGCCTGTCAAGGTCCCTCTGTAGGGCCCTCCTACCCTCTAGCAGATCGACACTTCCTCCCAGCTTGGTGTCATCTGCAGACTTGCTGATGAAGGACTCGATCTCCTCATCGAGATCATCAATGAAGATATTAAACAGGACCGGGCCCAACACCGATCCCTGGGGGACACCACTAGTGACCGGCCGCCAACTGGATGAGACACCATTCACTACCACTCTTTGGGCTCGGCCATCCAACCAATTCCTAACCCAGCACAGAACATTCCCATCCAAGCCACGGGCTGCCAGCTTGTCCAGGAGTCTGCTGTGGGAGACAGTGTCAAAGGCCTTGCTGAAGTCCAGGAACACCACATCCACAGCCTTCCTCTCATCCACCAGGCGAGTTACACGGTCGTAAAAGGAGATCAGGTTGGTCAGGCAGGACCTGCCCCTCCTAAATCCGTGCTGGCTGGGCCTGATCTCTCGCTCATTCTGCAGGTGCCGCATGATTGCACGCAGGATTAAGCGCTCCATAATTTTACCTGGAACCGAAGTCAGGCTGACAGGTCTGTAGTTACCTGGATTGTCCCTACGGCCCTTCTTGTGGATGAGCGTCACGTTGGCCAACTTCCAGTCTTCTGGGACCTCTCCAGTGAGGCAGGACTGTTGATAAATGATGGAAAGTGGCTTAGCAAGCTCATCCGCCAGCTCTCTCATCACCCTAGGATGGATCCCATCAGGCCCCATAGACTTATGAGGATCCAAGTGGCTCAGCAGGTCTCTAACTTCTTCCTCCTGGATGACAGGGGGGCTATATTGCACCCTGACCCCATCCACCACTTCAGGAGACCAGTCGTCCAGCGGACAGTCAGTCTTACTGTTGAAAACGGAGGTGAAGAAGGCATTAAGCACTTGCGTGCCTGTAAGACTATATTTAAAAAAAATACCCCAAACCAAAACCAACTCTTCAAAAGAACCCTTTCCTCTGTTTTGTCATTTTGTTTAGGCCAAGCCTCAGTGCATTTTGCATAATTTCTGTTAAAAGTTTGAAAATTTGAAAGTGCCTGAATTCCTAAGTAATTATAAACTTTCTTTTTGTAGCTCAGGCCAGTCAAATCCTACCTTTTATCTTCAGAAGGGTGGGCAGGCTTATGTGCTCAGGAAGAAGCCCCATGGCCCCCTTTTACCTAGAGCTCACAAGGTAAGCAACATTTTTCAGCAGGCTCCAAACACTTTTATTGGGGGTGTTTAAGTCCCGTACCTCGCGGTGCAGTGCAGTGGTGAGTGTACGTGCCCAGCAGTGCAGTGAATTGCTGGATCATTTCCAACCTTCTATACACATAGGTAAACATTTAAGAGAATACGTTGTCATCCGCTGTGCTCGTTTATGTTTGGGAGCTTTTCATTGAACCTCCCATTTCTGTGTCTTCTTCAGGTTGATAGAGAATATCGCGTGCAGAAAGCCTTATCTTCAACTGGATTTCCAGTGCCTGAGCCGCTGTTGTATTGCAGTGACGTTTCTGTCATTGGAACAGAATTTTATGTCATGCAGCATGTGCAGGTTGGTCCTCCATTGTGAGAGTTTTTTTTCTTCTCCCTAATACAACCTGCTTTTAAATTGTCTAAACCCCTTCTCTTAGAGCCTTATCCAGCATTTACTAAGTTTTGTGATATAAATAATCCTCTTGATATTTTTAAGAAATGCTAGCTGAGATTCCCACTGATTTCAGCTTCTCCAGGAAGTATTTCCCACTTTGTTGAAATTTTCAGCTCAGCATTTAACCTCTCATTCTTGTCGAGCTCTCAGAAGAATGGATGTCCTGAAATGAGGCAGTATTGCTTCTGTGAAAAGCACGCACAAGTCAGAGGCAGAACAATCAGGTATAGGGTTATACTGGACCTTTGGACATCCTGGGACCTGTGTAGTACATACATCTACATAAAAACACCTTTCCTTAAAGAACAAACAGGTTTTCAACTCAAGCACAAGTTCCAGAAAGAAGGTGGCGTAGCTCTGTCTATGGCCCTTCACTCTGAGGGTGCTGTAGCTGAGTTCATACTTTTTCTGTTAGATTCAAGTCTTTTTTTTTTTCCTGTGAAGGAGGAGAATTTGAATTCAGGCCTCTTCCCTTTTGTCGCATCCTACTCTATCCTCAAGTTCACTGGGAAATTGGAAATGTAGGAGTTTGTTGGGAGATTAAGTTAACCATCCTACAAAAGCCGTGAATCAAGAGTAATAAAATGTAAAAGGTATGAGGAATTTGAAACAATTTTCTTACATTAAAGACAGAGAACTTTTCTGGTTTTGACTAGAACAAAGTGATTCCTTAATAAAAACCCTTGATAACGATCTGTTTACATTTCTAAGGATGTAGATTTACAGTCTGTCCGTTCTAAGATGGACAGCAGTACACTGTTTTTAACAAACAGATGTGTATTTAGAAAACAATCATATATTTATTGTGTTGAATAAACTTTATGCAATTCAAAATCTGATTTCTAGATTTGTTATGCAGAATATCCTAGCAAAAAAAAATTCTATCGATGCTTTAGCTGTGTAAATATATTGGAGCCATCATGCGAACCAGTGAAGCTGATGAACTTAGAAGAGAATAGAGTCTGGGTTTCCTTTTCCAATCAGTTACTGGCAGGGTGAAAATTAAAGGAGACAATGGAAAACCAGGCTCATCTTCTAAATGTGTTAAACTACTTTTAAGGAGAATACAAGAACCATGGAGAATCCATGCAGTGGATTTCTTTGGATTGTTTGCCTCTTTGTATGTACAACCCATCCATCCCCCTCCTCTCTGCCTGCCCCCCATTTACCCCACCATGCTCTTTATTGATACTTTTTCTGGAAGTTAGCTGTTACAGACAATACAGTAACATTTTTTCCTGGTACTTTCAAGCTTGAGGATATCTGGGTTGAGTACTGTAATTCACGCTTTCGTCTACTGAATATCTCTCTAATTTAATTGAGTTCTAATAGGTGTCCTGTATACTGATGATCTGAGATTACTGTGAATCCCTTCATCTGTCCTGGGCCAGGTATAAACCAAATGAAGAAAGAATTTTTGATTGTGTGCTGAGCGTTGATTCACTGCATTTGGGTTTGCTCCCAAAATGTATAGATTTCTTTAACTAACACATACATTACACCAAATACCTGATTTATGGTTTTTCTAGGGTCGCATCTTCCGAAACCTCTCACTGACTGAAATGGGCCCAGCAGAGCGTTCGGCTTTGTATATTGCAATGATAGAAACTTTGGCCCAGTTGCATTCCTTTGATTTACAGTCACTGGGTCTCCAAGGATATGGCAGAGGACCAGGATACTGCAGAAGACAGGTAGGGTTTTTTTTTAAAAAAAATCTTTTGCTTTCATAGAATTGTTTGGTTGGAAAAGACCTTTGACATCATCAGGTCCAACCATTCCTGTCCACTACCAAACCGCATCCCTGAGCACCTCATCTACCCATCTTTTAAACACCTCCAGGGATGTTCATTCAGCCACCTTCCTGGGCAGCTGTGCCAGTGCCTGACCACCCTTTTGGTGAAGAAATTTTACCTGATATCTAATGTGAACCTCCCCAGGTGCAACTTGAGGCCATTTCCTCTTGTCCTATCACCTGTTACTTGGGAAAAGAGACCAACACCCACTTCACTACAACTTGGGAGAAGAGACAAACGCCCATTTCACTACAGCCTCCTCTCAGATGGTTGTAGACAGTGATAAGGTCTTCACTCAGGGAGGAGGATTTGTCAGGTCTTTGAAGAGTTATTTGATTTGCAAGCTAAATTGTTAATTATTAATGACTTGTAAGAGTAACCATCATATTTTAGCTGCTAAATACCTTCACTTAGTTCAATTATTTGTGCATGGTATAAAGTTACTACTGCATTCAGATCAATTCTGTAGTGCTATGCTCAGGGAATGGTTTTTGAAAAACCCGTGCATCAGTTGGAAAATCTGTTGAGGTGTTGGTATTTCTTTAGGTATCAACTTGGAAAAGACAGTATGATGCATCTGCTCATACAGATATTCCTGCTATGAGTAAGCTGGCTGAGTGGTTAACAAACAACTTGCCACCTGATGATAATGAAGAAAGCCTGATTCATGGGGACTTTAGAATAGATAACATCATCTTCCACCCAACAGAGGTATTTGAAACCTATTTGTGCATGTCTTAATTTATGGTCCTCCATTTGTTTGTACTCCAGCTGTGTAATGAGACAGTTAACGTGGGTGTTTTTTGTACATGATACATCTTTGAAAGGAACAGCAGAGAACTTAAGTCTCCTCTGTACCCTCTGTGTGGTGTTTAGGTACCTAATACAGTCCTGGTTTTTGCTGCAGGAGCCAGTTACTCAATTTATTCATTAGCTCTAGACCTTACTTCAAAGTCCAGGAACGAAACAACAAAACATTTTATGTACATAAACCCTACCGAATTCCATGCAACTTAAGGACATACTGAAGGGTCACTTCATTAATAAGTGTCTGATCCAAAGCCCATTGAAATCCACAATGTAACTTCAATTAACAGCAATGGCTTTTGGAACAGGATCTGAATGTACGATGACTAGAAGAAGCAAAAATCTGCCAAAGCTGGCAGAAGTTATGAAGCACATATAGATCGCAGAGACTCCAGAAGTTTCTCATTCATCTTTAGGGAAAAGGAAGATTGATTTTTTTGTGGGAATAAATGTGCGTTACCAGTCTATCAGCATAATTGCATTTTCATTATTTTTCTCCATGCCGCGTGCTCTGTTGTGACCAGAAGATATGCCTGGGATTTGTGACTGACACTCTGCCATACCTGTTTCACAACAAAGCAACGGATGCCAGGGATTCCCACTGTTGTGCATGTATCGGTTGATAGACACTGTAGGCTTAAATGTGTGATTGACTCCTTGAGCAGAGAATTTGGCAGTCTCAGGGACTCTCCCAGCTGTTCCTGAAGCAGTTGAAAGAATTGACCAAACTCTGCTTAGGTACTTTTAAATAATCTGCGGAAATGGTTCCTATAAATGCATGAATAAACGTTTGGGAAAGTCTTTTGCATGTAGTTCAAGTAGCCATGGATCATGAGTAGGCTGGAGGAGTCGTTCAGGATGCCAGTTGTTCAGCATGATTATAAGAATTCGTCAGAACGACATCTGACTGAAGACACCATTGCAAGAATTCTTGCAGCAGAGGCTTGTGTCACTATTTTGACGGTGGCTGGCTGTCCTGTTTAAAAAAATCAGTTCCCCATGTAAGTGTTAATCAATGCATACTATTGTGGTGAATTGCTTGGTTTAGTGCCTGGTCTATCCATGAGTACCTGTGCAAAGGACTGTGCAGGAACGTCTGTGCAACACGCTTGGAAACAAAAAAACCCCGCACCATCAATATTACTGTTCTTTGGGATATTTTAATTCAATCATATTTTGACTAGGAGAGTTTACAAGTTTCTGACAGGAAGAACGCTACTCAAAAATGTGGAATGAAAAATGGATTTTCATTGGAAAAGTGCCCGTTTTTCTGCCAATATGTGGATGTTAATTTTCTGCAGATCCTTTTGTATTGCTAAAAGGAACTGGTTTTGCTATAGGCAGGTGCAGTGCATGGCTTTAATTTTAAACACATAGTAACAGAATAAAGCAGTTGGATATTAAAGGTTGTGCATTTGTGGGTGGAGAGAATTTGTTTTCTAGCATTCACTTGGGGTATTTATTTTTATTTAAGGCTCGTGTTTTGGCAGTGCTGGACTGGGAACTTTCAACTACTGGTCACCCTTTAGCAGATTTAGCATATGTCACTCAATTCTACTTTTGGCCTGCATCTATTAAGGACTCAGGTCAAGGAACTGTCTTGGGTTTCAAAGACACCATAGGTATGAAACTGTAATCTAAGCACATCAATTTGTACTTGAAAATAACTTCCATGGCTTGCTTCTTTGTGGAAATGTACTGATAATAAGGTTTAAGGTAGTTCTGATTTGATAAGTTGTGCCTTAGCACAGGATGCTGCTTGTGTAAAAGTTTGTTTTGAACCTTTCTTAGAGATTATGGAAGAAAGCTAAAATTTAAATATAAATTTATCTTTTATTAAAAAAAGGACAAACCCTCCCTCCATGGTGCAATTAATTTGCTGACTGGCAGGGAGCAGAAGGAAGCGTTATGCTTCTCTGGAGTTCTGACGGCTACTTTTTGGCTCTTCGTATCACACTTAGGTCATGAGAATCGATAAATCATGTTTTTTAGTGTGTAGATGGAATGCCTCATAAAGCTGAAAAACTGTTCAAATGTTTGAAGAATATGGTGGAAAAAATCATAGAAGCCATTGACGAGTCTGAAATATTCTGTTGGTTTTTTTGTAGATACTCCTTCATTTGAAGAACTGGTTGCCATTTACTGCCGCTGCCGGGGTATTAGCACTACTTTACCTAACTTCAATTTTTTTCTTGCTTTGTCGTATTTTAAAATGGCAGCAATATCCCAGGTAATACACTCGCATTTGCTGAAGTTTCACACGTTTTTGTTATGAGTATTTGTAGTTTATTAATACTTGTTCAAAATATGAGTAATATTTTAAAAATAACTGTAACCATTGCATTTTAATTTGTACCTTTAGAAGCCACATCTTAGATGCTTGTGACCAATAACTCTAGGATAGGAGGAGAGTTGCTATATAAAGTAGATTGTGTTAGATAAGCTAACTTCTTAAGAAAGTGGGCTAAAAAAAGAAGAAAATGTGGATATATGAATTTTTTCTAATTGATCTTCCAGTTTTGTCATTACCTTCTTGGACTCTGGCTAATTTAAGCCCTGTATTACAGAGAAACAAAGGTCTATCAAAGTTTCTGCAGCTCTCATCAAAGAAAGGGTAGATTAAGTAAGATCCTGTTGGTGCCACCTGTGGATGAAAAAGGAGGTGTTGTGAACTCAGCTTATTATGAGCATAGAAGAGCAATCCTGAGATGTGTTTATGGAAGAAAATAAGTTTCCTTGATTCACTGTTAAAAGGAGAAACTGTTTCATTAGATATCCAGCCATTGTAAGGCATACATATATTTTTCTGAGTTGCAGGATGAGATCAGAGTACCAAATGTGTGACAAGCTGCCTGGCATTAATTCGGAGTAAGAGTATGAACGTGGGAGGTTTATGTAGTTGTGGAAAATAGTCGTATGTATATCCTGTTGTCAGCAGGCTTAAGGAACAGACTGGGTTGCTACAATAGACTTATTCTTTTTTCTTGTTTTCTTTTTTTCTCTGTTAATTTTTGTGATTTAATTTAGTAGTTTAGTTTAGCTGAGGCATGTTGTTTTTCTTTTGTGAGCCAAGCGTCCCCATTGTGACAGAAACGGACCAAAACCCATATTGATGTGTTTCAGTAAAATATGTCTGGGTGCTGATTTTTTACTGTTGAGAATGTGTGCATATGTGTTTCATAGCTAAGGAAATCACCAATCTGAAAAAAGAGACAATTTAAAGTGCATAATTATACCGTATATGCCCTTTTTTGGTTTTAGGGTATCTATGCTAGATATCTCATTGGAAATGCTTCCGCGGAGAATAGTCATGAATTTGCTAAGATTGTGAAGCCTTTGGCAGAAAGAGCCTTAGAGCTCTCAGAAAGGTAAGAGTGGTTTAAACTTCTGGTCAAAGGCAGGGCAAAGCTTTTGCGTCTTCACTGATTTGAATGCCTGTATAAGGCAGCTTATATTATTACTTGTTACTGCATTGAATGTTCTCTAGGTCATCTTTCAGCAGCACGCATCACAGCATTTCTGGAGAGTTGTTCCATCAAAGTAGCAAAGGCCAAGAAATTCTGCTGAAGGTGAAGCAGTTCATGAAGCAGCACGTATATCCAGCCGAGAAGGTAGAAGCTTCTGGTAAACCTATTTATAAACGAGCATTTTATGAGGAGAGTTATAAAAACATAAAGCTTTGTACAGAAGTCTTGCCCTCCTTTATTTTTCTTTTTTTTAAACAGCTTGATTTTCATGCAGTGATGTTTTATGGCATTGCAAGATATTAACAGAAATCATTCTGTTCTGCATTAGTTTTTTGCAGAATAAAAATATTTGCACTGTTAATGAAAGCCATGGGATGCATTTTAAAAGTAGAGCTCTAGAACTCTTACGTGCTAAACACAAAGATAGTTAGTTAAATGGGAACTGCTTTTAACCATACAAAGTTGAATGTTTCTGTTTCTTGCCTTATTTTTATAAAGTATAACTTCTGTGACAAAAAATGTGATTCCTTAATGTATCAAGGTAGCCTCATTCCTGAGTATATCTAATATCAGTGAAGGTTTGAAATCAGGTAGTGAAATATCCACAGAAGTCCCTAATTACTGGGAGGGAAAATAAGGTTTTATTTCTTAGCGTAGGGAGATTTGAAATTTTCCCCTTAGAAAGCTGGTGCAGCTGTTGGCCTCGTGGAGGCGTAGGTGGCTTTTGTAGCAGGATTAGGTTTTCAGCTTTGGGTTTTCTTTTCTTTGCAGTCAGGCAGGAGTGTAGGGTACAGATTGATCTAAAAAGTTATTGCATCTGCCTATCACAAGGAGATACCGAGAGCAGGAAGTCTTGATATGCAGTTTCTTAGAAGTCTGTCTGTAACCAGTTTGGGGTTGTCCAAGGAAGCCTTGCAGTGGTCAATGTACTTGCCTTTAAAAACAAATGAACCTCAAATAAACGTGCGTGTTTTGCAGATGAGTAGCACTGTGCTTGTAAGTTATTTCTAATAACAAGGACTGCAAATCAGGACTTGTAAATTCTGTTTTGGAATTTGTCTTCTTGTGTGATTTATGGAAGGGGGCACTACTTTTATTCATGCTAAAACTATCGTTCTGAGCCAGCTTGATGAAGTGCTGGGCCTCATTAAAACATAACTTGTGAAAATACTAGGATTACTGAATACATACTTTACTCAGTACGAATCACTGGTGCTTGGAATGACTGTTCAGATAATCTGTTAAGGAATTATTTTGGCAGGAAAAAAGTATTATTTGTGTATTTTCTCAGTTAAAAAAAAATTAATTGGGTTATATATCTGAATGTTGTGATGAGAAACCTGAACCTTAACTGTCAGTACACATAGCTTTTATTTGTTGTTTTGCTTTTGGGGTTATGCCTCTTGGTAGGAGTTACTCATCAGAAAACACTGAGCTTCTACCATAATCATCGCATATTTTAAACCACCCCAAATAATTTCCTTTTATGCAATAAGGTACTCAGTAGGGTCGTCTCTATGATGCCTTTAAAGTCTAGAAAAATTAACAGATTGCAGTTTTGATTTTGAATTATAGTTCTAATTTTATAATGCAACCAACTACATAATGAAAACCTATGCCGAATATTTTTTTATTGGCTTCTTGGGGTGTAGGGCTGGAAAAGATACCATATTATTACTTTTTACATGTGTTCTTAATTTAAACAGGCATTTTTCTAATTGTTTCTCTAAGGAAATAATAAAATACTACGCTGCACTTGGAAATACTGATGAAAAATGGAAGAAACCACCAGTGCTTGAGAGACTGAAGGTATGGGATAATAAATATTTTTAATCACTTTAGCGGTAAAAGAAACAGGCACTGATGCGGAGTGTAATAAAATCTGAGGTATGGTGCTGGAGAAGTTACTTTGCATGGAAAGAAACACTGTGAAGAGGATTGTAAGCAAAGGAAGAAGTAAGTGTACAAAAGGGGGTGAAGGAAGTGTGTAGAAGGAGGTGAGAGGTATGGATGAGGGAGGAGAAAAGCCAAAAGTGAGTTCTGTGAGGGGTATATCTGAACTTTAAGTTAAGGACTGTACCTATAGAAAACAGCTGTTGTAAAAAGGCAGGCAGGAAGAAAATGGGTAGCAAGCCCAGGATTTGATTATATTTTTAAAGATTTATCAGTCTGTTATTCTCTGTTGATTCTTTCAACAGGAAATGGCCAAAGCAGAAAGTCTGTGGAACCTTTTTCTCCCAGATGTCAGTGGTCTCAGCCAGCTTGACTACGCACTAATAGCTGAGGAGACTGGGAAATGCTTCTTTGCTCCTGAGGTGTTCAATTGTCATGCACCAGGTTAGCAGCCCTGTCCTGGAACTACAGCACCGAGAGCGTTGAAAAGCTGGGCATTTTATACCTTACAAGTCGTGTGTCTCAGTAAGTTAACATGACTGCTGATTTCTTCCAGACACTGGAAACATGGAGGTCTTGCACATGTATGGGACTGAAGAGCAAAAGAAAGTGTGGCTGGAACCTCTCCTAGAAGGGAAGATTAGTTCTTGCTTCTGCATGACAGGTACATCTTTCTCCAGAAGAAAGTTAGGGACAATTGGCAGAAGTTTCAAATGGCATATGCAAAAAATGCAAAACTACACGTTGTTATGTGTTAATGAGTTAATACAGAAATTTCCACAGTATCTGTGAAAGTGTTTTAATATGAAATCATGTATGAGGTGAGTGCAAAGTGAAGAGTCTTTGCTGCCCTTCCCTGATAGTTAACATTTTTCATGGTTATTTGTGTTTAACATTTTTCATTAACATTGTTAACGTTTTTCATTGGTATTTGCTTTCCATATATTTTAATACATTTTTAATACTAGTAAAGTACATTTTATTGTGCCAAACAGATTTACACTAGAACTTGGGCTTTTCTGTATTGTGCTTTGAATTCTCTAGAAATATACATGGAGGTGCAAGTGTGATTATTGCAAGGGAAGTTCCATAGTTTTGCAGTGTACCATAGGTAGAGGTTTTAAGACATAAACTGAAGATAACTGTGGCTCAGCATTGTATTAATATTTGCTCTGGAAAGCGTGTAGCATTCAGCATCTGTGGGAGGCCTGGCTGTTGATTTAGGAAAGTAGCTTTTGAACATGTGATGTCAAAATCCTCAAGTGTCGGCAGGAGCTGAGAGAAGTCAGTCTTGCAGAGCTGGACCCTTATTTTGCAGATTTTGATTCACTGTGTTTGCCAAGAGGAAAGAGAAGCCTTTGCGTTAAAGAAGGTGGCCTAGAAAAGAATTTAAGAGTGAAAGGAGAGAGGAAGAATCATTCCTGTCCCAAAGAATATTAGATGACATTTTGCTGGCAACTGCTTTATGTAACCTATTTCCTAAACCATCACAAAAGCGGTTTAAATTTCTTTCTTTTCACCGGAGAAAAGCCATGGGGGGAAAAAAGGTCGAGGAGAGGTATGACTGTTATAAATTTATGAGTACATTGGAAAGGGGAAAGATTTAAAAACATCACTGAAGGAAGATGGCTGTTGACTACAAAGAGTAGTCTGAGCCGAAGAAGTACATTTAAACTGGCTGTGAGTAACAGGCTGTTAGAAAATAGAAAGCCTTTGACCACCAGCAGAGCAAGGTTCTGAAAACAGCTTTTCAACTGGGAGCAAAACAGTGTTACTGTCCATATAGTCCATCTAGATCCCTGTATGTGTGGTGGTAGTTCTACCTGTATATTTTATCAAGTCGTTTATTTTGTTTATTTTCTTTAACACAGAACCTGATGTGGCTTCAAGCGATGCCACCAATATGCAATGCAGCATTGAGCGAGATGGAAACACTTACGTGATCAATGGCAAGAAGTGGTGGAGCAGTGGTAAGAATGGAAACCCTATATAAGAACGGCTAAGTCTAGAATTCTTTCCAAGAACTGGTAAAACAAAATTATTAGTGCTCCATTTCTGTGATGGAAAATTGTCTCTGCGGGTAAAGGCAATAGAATGTAAAATAACAGAAAAAGCTGAATCGAGCTTTTGTTCTATGAAGCAAAGCCCTTTTTGAAATCTCTGAATTTCGTTCACAGAATCAATACAACTGTTGATCTTTAAGTGTTACCTCTTTCCATCACATAACTTACATGTTTATGGCCGTAGCCTTTCAACTTTGTTTTTACAAAGCTGTCTTTGGAAGCTTGTGTAGGAGGTTTGAGTATACTGTGTAGTTACTGTAAAATTTGGCTGCTTTTTAAACAACCCCGTGATGCTGCTGGACTGATTCTTACAGGTAATTTTCTTATATGCACTTCCCAGAAAAATAAAAGGATTATACTGTAAGTGGTAAATGTCCTTGATATGATAGTAACATTAGGGGTTTTTATTAAAACATACAAGACAACAACTAAAAAATCATTACTCATTGAGAGTTTGGAAGCCAACTACATAAACTGAGTTGCTAACAGAAGTGAAACTTGAATTATGTCATTTATGTACCTTTGAGTGTGGCAGCTGCCTGCTGAGAGATGCTTGTGCAACACCTAGATTCACCATTTAGACCCAGCTCTGTCTTTTCTGTTGCCACAAAACTGGTGGCAAAAGGAGGCATGTTATCTTGTCTCGTGAGCTGAGAGTGTCGCTTAACTGTTGGCTGCTACCTTTGCTCTGCATTAGCATGTCAGCTGAGCACTGCAGTTGCTGGAGAAGCAATGGGGAAGTTTGTAGGAGGTCACGCACAGAAAATATTCATAAAATTAGTTACATGACAAGCAGAGTAAACATCAGAGAGTAAGCATGGTCTGTTTTGTCTGATTTCTGGTAAAAATAATTAGGACAGTCAGATTTGCATAAAGACAGATGCACAAAAGGCACTGCAATTTAAAGAAGTTTGAGAAACACATACACACAGCTCTGCCTGAGTCAGAGTCTCCTTTTCTGCCTGGTTGGGGTGTTTGCTTTTGTTTTCATTTGTTTTTTCATTTGTGGTGGTTACCCCGACCCCGCCTTTTGCTCTGGCTGTGACACTGGGACCTTGTATGTTTGGGAATTCCAGAAGCCTGACAGCCTGGCCAGCATGTCACTCTGTGTGCAACCACTCTGTATTTGTGAAGACAAATCATAAATCACATATGCAAGGAGTCAGTAGCTTTGTGGAAGAACTGGAGTTTCTAAGCATGCTCTGCGTGAATGCTTTGCATGTCTCCAGTAAATCCAGCATAGCTTAAACCTGTCAGATTTATGGTGTATGCGCAGACCATCTGTCAAGCACTTCTGACTTACCTGTTCACGTTCTAGTGTTTCTTAAAACACTGGGCAAAGATTCTGTGAGCTTTTGCCATCTAAACAGAGGGGAGGCTTGTGTCTTATTTACAGTACTTTTTCTTGTCTGTCATTTTAGAGCTTTCTCTTCCAGTATGTAATTGTGTGACTAAGAAGCAGGGTTTAAAAAGGAGAGATTCTTGTTGGCTTTTGTAACGTGTAGATCATGCGTTTTTTCAGAGCCCACGGGATGTTTGAAGGCAGGGACAGTTTGCTGCAGTACCACATTTTGAGAGGTAGTATGTCAGTATAATTGAAATGCTTCCAGAGATTCATGGAATACAGGAAAGCTGTTTTCCTGGAATCCCCACCAGTGCTGTGGCAAGGGACACATCTGGCACCTCTCCACGGAAAAAACTGTAAATCCCACCAACTAAGAGCTGCATATGGAGTCAGAGCCTCTCTCCTTCATCAAGCAAGGCCTCTAAGCCCTTCACTGGTTGATAAATGCCTTATGATGAGAGATGTCACTGCCTACTAAACCAAAACAAACATAAAGATAGGAATAAATGACAGCCAGTGCACTTTTTGTATTCTTTGATTTTATTGTTGATCCATGTATTTTAATAAGATATGGTTACTGCAGTGTTTGATTGGTTTTACAAATTATGACTAGACATTCCAGGCCATGTATCTGAAGATTAACTTATCTTTTCTTACATTTCTGCTAATGCTTTGACTGCACTACTTTGGCATTTACATTTGACGGGAAGTTTACAGAGTTCTAGAATGTGCCTCTCATAGGGCACGGGGCCTGTTGAAGTTTAGGGTGAGCAGAAAATGAGAGGTTAAAGGTAATTTTTGGTAGTTACAGAGAAAGAGTGGAGGGTGTTGTTGTTGCTTTACATATGTGGAAACATATGGATAATGGCTTTTTTGCCCCTTCTCTGTCTCTCACTTCTCAGCCCCGAACTGCTACCTCATTTCCAGCTGCAAGTGTATCTATGGAATGATAACTGAGGAAGAAAAATGGAACTGACCTATTAGTCAAACATTCTAAAGTTTTACAAAATAGTTGGAGAAATACAAGATTATTATTAACTTTCGGTACAGAAGTTCCTGTACTGCTGTTTAATGACTGATGGTTTCTTCTTCTGTTTTAACTATGTGTTTAGACATGTACGGTTTGTTCATTACAGAGCTATTTAAGTGGCTAATACTGCGGCCCATTTAAATTTAAATTGTGAGGGAGCTTTAGGTGTTGGGGTTTTGTTATGGGTTTTTTGAATTTGTTTGTTTGTTTGTTTGTTTGTTTTTAGTAAATATCTCTAGTTGTTTCTAGGAATTTCAGTATTTGGTTTTTGTCTAACGTTTAGTTTTGATAAACCTGTTCCACTTCAAACTGCACTGTAGTGTCTTGGCTAGTCTGCAGGTTCAGAAATTAATCAGAAAGTTGCCTTGCAGACAAGCAGCGAAACACACCTCTCCCCCTTCCCCCCAAATTAGTAGATGATTCCTTGATTATATAAGATAATGAAAGTAATGGAGAGTCTATATAGTGAAGCTAGTTGTTTCTTCAGTATGGTCTTCATAATTCATAGAAATTTCTTCAGGTCTTTCATTCTGTTGTCGTCTTCTCCAGTGTCCATAGTTTTTTGCGATTTTCATAATATGCATTTTAAAAGAGGCACCTAGAAAGGTGTAGAGAAGAGGGTTCAGGCAGGTGTGAAATAAAGCTATGCTCTTGGTGACCTGGAGTGCGACGTCTATGGTTTTACTTGCATCACAGTCAGTAATCAACATGTAGATGATATCTATGGCTCGCCAGAACTTAACAATGTTGTAAGGTAGCTGGGTGATAATGAAAGTAGCCACTACTGCCAGCAGAACCACGAAAGGTCTAGATTTTTTAGCATTTGCAGATCTAAAGATTGCTCGAGCGGTAGCCGAATAGCAGATCAGCATTACTAAGAATGGAACCAGAAATTGCAGGATGATTTCCAGGATTTGTATGATTGTTTTTAAGAGTGTTTCCATGTTCATTGGAAATACAGGAAGGCATTCATTCCTCTCATTGTGTTTCTTGACTTGATTAAATATCAGTTCAGGGATGCTGAGGAAAATGGCAGACAGCCAGACACAGACACAGGTAACGCTGCAGTGTTTCCCAGTGCTTCTGTGACCCCGGGATTCAGAAGTGGCCTTGTATCTATCCACACTGATACAGGCCAGGAACAGCATGCCAGAGCTGAAATTCATGGTGTACAGAGAAGATGTGAGCTTGCACATTGTATTTCCAAGTTCCCATCCCTGCACTGCATTTGCAGCCCAGAAAGGGAGTGTAAAGAGCAAGAGTAAATCAGCAATGGCGAGATGCATGATGTACACATCCGTCTTAGTCTTTGGTTTCTTGCAACAGGCATAAATTGCAACCACTAAGGAATTTCCAGCAACTCCAACAGTGAAAGCCAATGCATAGAACACAGGAAGGAATAATTTACTGAAATTTCTCACATCACTTTTTTCACAGAGAAGCTCATATGTAGTGTAATCTATAACAGAGTTGAAATCATCCTCTTCGTCCTCCATCCAGTAGTCGGTTGAGTTATTCATATCCCAGCCCGCGGCAAAGCTACAAGACACAAAAAAAAAAAAAACAGGGAGAAGGGAACACCAAAGAAATAATACTGGGTTTAAGTTTTAAAATTTCTGTTGAAACCTAAAACCCCTTGCTCTGAGTTGCTTGTACGTCTCACATGTAAAGAAGCTGGATACTGAGAATACATTAGTAAATAATCAAAGTAGAGCTAGGCAGTGATGGAGGCAGAACAGACTGTCTCAAATTCTCATATGAAATGGGATAACTGACTACATCCCTGTGTGCAATGCAAAGTAAAAAGGATTCAATTGAAATGCTTTCCTTAACCTTATCATTTGAGGTTTCAGAGTTCTTGGAGTGCACCTCACTGGTTTCCACATTTCAGATGAGGAACCATCATTGCTTAAACTGCCCTGACTCAGTTATGTCTGGCAATATTCCACTGCGAAATAAATTTGTCTGTGCCTTTATGGGGTTGAAATTATACTTTCCTCTCTGCAGCCTCTGCAAAGCACAGAAGTAGCAGTTGAAGGCTGTGAATGCTATTATAATGGAGTGGATAAAGAATACTATTGAGTCAAAGCTGAGAGGCAAGCAGTAATATACGGTGCCTACTATCGTATTTTGGTGAATTTGGGATACAAGTATCAAATAGGGAGAAGATGCTTTCTTGTTTCTCAGGCACACATGTACAAGCTCATTATGTAAAGCACAGCCGTGGAGTTGGTTGCTGAACAGCAGTAGAACAAGCTGAGTTTAGTTTCCATCCCACACAGTGAGCCATGCCCACATAGAATTTCTTACTCAGTCAGATTGCTGTGGGTACACTGCTTCTTACAGCTGGAGGCTTTTCAGGGTGTTATGACTGAAAGGAATCTTATCATATACAAAACTGCTCACAAGCAAACAAAGCTCAGAAGCTCTGCTGTTTTTTTAACGCACTATCTCGTGACAGATTCGCTGTGTAAACTCTGGGTCTGTATTCTCGCTGCCAACCTAGGGTTGATGTTTTGAGTGTTCAGATCTTCAGACTGTGTTTGAAACAAGTCATGTCCTACAGTATTTTCTTCCTTTTCCTGTAGTTGTTTTCATTGACTAATTTGCTGACATTCTTTCTGTTGTAAGCTAAAGTCCTGCAGTGCCGTGTTTTCTTGAAATAAATGGGATTAAGATTTCTTAGCAGCAGTAGCAAAAAGTCGCTGAGAATGAAAAACACATCCCCCTTTCTTATTATCTGCAGCCTTTTAGAATCTGAGGTCAGTGTTACTTGAAAGCAGGTTCTGATATTCTGCCCCAGACTTTTTTCAAGCTTGGCTTTTTACAACTTGAAAGAAATGCAGATACGGCTTCTGGTTTTCAGACAAGGGTTTAAGTGAAGGGTTGCCAAACCATTATTATGAACAGATCTCTTTAAAATTTTTTTAATCTATTCCAGCTACCAGGAAAAATAAGTTACTGGTTGATCTCATATTCAGGCATACAGACCAAACAAATAAAAAGAACTGAATAATTTCTATTTTCGTTTGATATTTATTGCTGTGTAAATTTTTTTTTAAAGTGTGTTAGTTAGAAATTTAGTATTTGGTTTGTGTCATCCTTAAAGAGTTTTGTTAATCTTTCAAAATTCTGTTAAACTTTGAACAATAATTACTCATACTTTTAAGTCTTGTCATCTGGCATTTTCTGTTGCCTAAATGAAGTGTGTGGAATGGAAAGATACATTTAAATTCTATTTATTAGTTTGGCAAAAGATGTCCATTCTGTGCCTAACAAGCTGTGTTCAAAGTTTTTTTCAGGAAGGATAATCTTTTGCAGCTTTATGGTACTTTGAGGAGAGAGACATCGGCAGCAAATTTGTCTTCTTTTAGTAGAAGAGAAACCGTGCAGGGAGGGCTTAATCCACTTAGCCAAGATTAGAAGAAAATTAAAAGTTAATCTGTAAAGAACTGATTATGATCTAAAACGCTTATTACAGACCCCATCTGGGAATGTATAATCAAATTGGATCACCGGCAAATTTTCTTGATAGAAAAACAATAAAGTGAAACTTCAAGAAGTCTGTATGTTACAAAGCAGTTTGGCTGTGACAAGAAACATCTGCTGCTGCCTCATCCGCTTTAGGCTGACCTGAGTTCTTGGCAGAAACAAAGGTATCTAAAATGCAGCTGTTGGTATTTCTCCCTTAAAAAACAATTGTGTTTTGGCTAACATACCCATCTGTATTTGTCTTTCTTGTTGATGCCGTTTCTCAGGCGTGCGCATACATGCCCGATAGATAAAGCAGAGCAGTCCCGTGGGAGGCAGGTGCTGAACAGCAGCAGAACGGGCTGAGTTTAGTCTCCATCGCACACAGCGCGCTGCCTTATGCCCACATGGAATTTCTTACGGAGGCAAGTTGCTGCGGGTACACTGCACCTGGCAGCTGGAGACTTCCCGGGCTGTTATGCACAGAAAGGAATCTTATTGCATACAAAACTGCCCACGAGTACCCAAACAGTTCAGAACCACATTTGTTTGTTCAAGTACTGTTTTCTAGGAGCCATATTAATAGATATATTAATAGGCAGCTGTGCATATTTTCTTGCAGAATTATTCCAGCCTTCAATTTAGGTACAAATTCAGTGTTTCTGGCTGTTTAAACTTGGCATGGGATTGGATGAATACTTTTTGAACGAAGTTAATGTCCCCAGTTTAAACATACAGATTTTTTTTCTTTAATAAATTAAGCAGTATGCTGTTCTTCTAATGAAGAAATCTGGTTTTAGTCCTGGAAATGAGCACCTTAGTGAGACGATGTCTCTCTGTAAAGCAAAATTAACTAAGAGTAAATCCCAACTCTTCTCTATGTAAATAAGAGAAGTGTATCACAGTTAATGTACAGAGCAGTAAATATTAAAACAAAACTAACCTTCTTTTGTCAGCAGACTAGTAGCACGCACTGCAGTTGAGATGTGCTTCGGTGAAATGGTCTGAATTGCTCTGACACATTGCATTTTATCTTCCAGCACCACACCCTCATCTGGAAGTCAGTTGCGCTTTCATTTTGACTTGCCAGTTTTAAATAAATAAATAAATAAATAAATATTTTGCTTTCCTGGAAACTCAGCTCACGTTCAACATGTACATTCCCTACATTCCTTCCTGTTCCAAGCTGAATGGAAGTGTTCTTTGGAAGCTCAGGATTCTCTTAGTGTTTCACTGTTTTGGTTGGTTTAGTTGTGAAAGATCAAATGTTTTTTTACATAATCAAAAAGTTTTTATCAAATCACACATTTAAAAGGTTAGAAGGAAAGAAAGAGGGGGAGGTCTGTCTGGGGCACAGTTACTTTTAGGGAGTCCCTACATTCTTTCCTCAGGGCATTACTGTGCTTTTGATGGGTGCCTATATAAGGTTTTAAGGGATCCTTACATCCCCTTTTAGAGTAACTTTTTAGGGGATGCAAAAGTAAAAGGAGTTTGCTTTGTGTGAGCTGGGGGAGGCTGCTCTTTCAGTATGTGATATGGAACAAAACCAGGAAGGTGATGATATGGAAAAGATGTGAAAGCAAGTGTTTGGTTGTCAACCAGAGCATAAGCAAATGGTCCTGTGCCCTGTGGGGGAGTTCTCAGGGACTTGAATGTTACCAGGCAGACTTAGCATTTGATAACATTTGTATAGAAACTGCAAGCCAGCCAGGCACTATAGAAGAAAAACAGAAAGATGCTATTCTGTCCATGAGGTTTCTTCCACTTGCAGTGTGCTGTGTGCATTATAGAGAGTCAAAACTGTTACAGGAAAGGGCAGACAGAGAAGTCCTGCAGTTTGCATGCAGTCATTGGTATTTCTGCACTGAGGCATGGACCTACCTGTGTTAAGAATTCCTAAAATAACTGGATCTTGCTCAAATTACCACAATCTCTACAGCTTCAAATCGATCTCTTATGCAAGAATACCTTGTGCAGGGTGTCAGGAGCCTCCCATGATCTTCCAGAGCTTTTACTTTGTTTGAGTTACCCTGTATGCTGTAGCAGTCTGATGAGTTTCAGTAAATGCAATAATGAAGTCAAACAACAGAGAGAGATTTTTGGGCAGACCAGAGGACAGGTTTTGCTTTTTGGCACACTGACTAAATTGAAGCACCTGCCACAGCTGGATTAGCCATCTGTCTGTGCTTCAACTATTTTGGAATATATGAAAGGAAAGGTTCTTCAAAATGGCCTGCTAAGAATGTAACGGGCAGATGTTTTCAGTATGCTTCTAGCTTCATTTGCATTCACAACAAGAAAGAAAAATGGGTTTGGAGAGGAACTGAAGTCTAGAGAAAGAGCGTTGCTATATTTGTGCATATTTCTGCAATGTTTTTGTCTTAGAGTTATCACAGTACTTCACTGATTTTCTTCGTGGTGGCAGATAAGACATTTGGATTGCTTCTAGCACATCTGCTTCTTGCAAGTCTTGTCATTATTTAGAGGTTTGAGCTATATCTCTTTGAAATAAGTGAATCTCTCCATTCTGAACAGACTTTGTCTCTGTATGGTCCCCAACACGACAGAATCATCAGGCTAGAACTGAGAGAGCTCCCCAGGGAAATCTCATTGTGTGTTGCCTGCAGAAGAGATGATTGTATTGCCAGAGCCTGAGAGGTCCTGTGGAGAGGGTGTAGGAAGGCAGTTCATATGAGACTTGTGCTGTTCATTACAGTGCCTCAGCTCCTTATAATTTTACAGTGCGCAGGGAGGGCGGAACCTTCCAGTCAGGGTACAGAAATAATATTGTCGTGTAATACTGCATTCCAGCCTGGCCCTGTAGGCTCAAAAATAGCAAGAATTATTTAATAAGTAAGAGTGAATGCAAACTGACAATGGATCTTGTTTAGCTCAGAAGCATTTGTGCTGGGTAAAAGCATGTTGAAGATGAGGAAAACCCAGAACCATTCCTAAACTCGGAAGCTGCATTCACTGGCACCATCTGAGACCATGAACTGCAGCTGGGAACAGCTAGCAGCCACGTTCAGTGGCAGGACTGCGTAGCCCCTGCTGATCCGCTGCACAACCCCAGCTTTGTCTCTGTCTGTATTGGTTGTAGCCAATTTGCTTGCAGCAGCATTATCGTCTTTACCATTTATAACCCAAATGCCCAGCAATGTTAGCTGGAGAAGTTGAGATAGAACTGGGAATACACTGGGCTAGCGGATAGAAATCACTGCAGACTCTTGGGGTGTGGGGGGGATCCCTTTTCTCCATTAGAAGATTCTCATATTACAACAATCAATACTGTGCTGACATCCACCCTATTGAGTCCAGTTTCTTCTTGTAGGAGAATCCAGAACATGTGTTTATCAGTGCCTTTCTAGGAAGCTGCCAAGTCTGTAATGTCACCACAGGCCCCTGATGTTTAGCAGGGAGAGGTGACCCACTGCTAACCAGTGCAGGAGCCAACAAGGCAAGAGTCATTGGTGTTTTGGGCATTCAAGTAGTAGATTATGCTGCCTTAGACACCTTGAAGACTGGACACTGAAAATTAGCTAACTAGCTAGCAAGAATTAAGTGCTTTTGGCTTTTGAAACCGGGTTATATGACAGCTTCTTTAAAAAAAAAGGTGTTACTGTCCGTGTCTGTGCTGCATTTAGTACTCTCCGCCAGAAAGAACCTGTGTAAATTCATTGGGTGAAGATTGGTAATCTCAAGCAAGTTACACCCCCTAATAGCAAAGATTAGGCTTGTAATAACGTGTAATAGCTTGTAATAGCATTGCGATGAACCCTCTAAGCAGATTTGCCTTTGCCTATGTGAGTTCCACGAAGAGTTAAAAAATGTAGTACATTATTTAATCTTATGATGTTTTCCAGTGTAGCAGCACTGTGATTTGGAAGTTTTGGATAGGTTTTGCAGGCATATATATGAAAAAGCTTATTAAAAAGCTTATCCATGTGAGAATATGCTTAAAACTGGCCTAAAGTCTTTGCTATTTGTGTTTGTTCACTTGTGAGTTTCTTGCAAAGCTACTTCTAACTCCTGCCGAAGTGACAGGCTTCTCTGAGTCTTCCTCCATCCTCCAGCAGCTTCTTTGAATTCTGTAAGCGATGTAAAAATGCCATTTACAAAAGAGAGATTTATTCCATCCAGGCAGTCTGCATTTCTTCCAAAGCACTGGAGTCTGATTTCAGAGTCTTGCGTGAGACCTGAACTTCTTGCTGGCATTTATATGTCAAAGTTGCATAAAGTTTGGTTTAGGTTTTCAGGACTTCAGCCTCAAAGAAGTTGAAAGGCCAGGAAACTGTCCTCTTTGGCTGTGTTCAGATGGGAAGAAGTACATACGAACAGAGGTATTATTTGTCTTCCAGAAACTTATATTGATGATTTAGGGCATCTGACCAGATGTCTAGCTCTCGTTGAACTCCTCACTAAGTTCAGCATGAAAGCTTCCTCTGTTTTTTTTTGTTCTTACGACATGGTGAAATTTGACTTTTGTTTGAAGCAAGGATGTGACTTGAGGGTTGTTTACAAAACAGTTTCTGAAGAGGCTCCTGAAAACCAAAGCATCTTCTGTTGTAAACCTCACTTCAAGATAAATGTGGTTTAGAAAATACAGCTTGTGCAATTCTTTACCCTCTGTGAAAAAGAAGAGTCAAATACCCCTTAAGAGCGTAAGATTTCTCTTTGCAGGGCTATACATTGCAAAGCATTTCTTGTGTTACTTTGGGGTCACCTACCTGCTTGTTACAGTTGTCCAAATGAGCCAGTTGTTTGATATCTACCTCCTTTTTTTTTTTTAACAAGGTGATTTATTTCCCCCCCACCTCAGCTTTTCACTCAGATGTTTTAGCTCATTAGCATTGTACAACTCAGGGGCCAGAAATACAACTGCACTTTGAAAACAGTGGGTGAATAGCATATTGCAAAAGAGGAAATTAAACAGCCAGCAGTCTGGCCCTCAAAACAGCCAGTGTTTATTAGAACTAAATAAATCTCTTCCCCACTTCCCAGCCATCATAGTGGCTGTTCTTAGGAGGAAGTAGCTCAACTCAGAGCCAGGTGGTTGCATTGTCCAGACCAGAGGCTTACGAGCCTTGTGATAACAGCTGCCAGAGAATTTAAAAGGTTTTGTTTCTGACCTCAAAACAAGCCAAGCTGGTACAGATGAAATCTCGAATGAAATCTCTGTGAAGCTTGTCATCTGCATTGAGATAACGATAAAAAAATTACTGGTTGTTACGTAGGTCAGGTATAATTCTCCCTCCTTTTCCCTAGTTTTATTGTCTGTGTGAGACTGAAAGGAATGAGAGCATGCTTTGGTACTAAGAAACCTTTAAAGAAAAAGATAGTGAGGATTAAGACTCTTAGAAATAAGGTGCCATTTTAATTAGTGGTAGAATCTTCTTTAGGACTCGCATTAAAATGCTAGCTTTATGCTACAAAGACATGTCTCAACTAATGTTCTTGATGGCTTGAAGTGCTAGCAGGTAACAATTTCCACTCTGAAGTGCAAGCTAAAATCGTTTGCCTAAAGGGGAAAAAAACTTAATTCAAGAGAAGTTGCACTGAAGTAGTAGCAAAGTCCTCATCGGTAGCCTTATTCGCAAAATGTTGTTATAATGCGGTCGGCATTTCATTTCCACATGGATCCTCCAGTCTTTATAGTTTTAAGATGCTTTAGTTTTGAAATGGCAGCATCTCACCTTGAGAGGAGCGTTTGTATCATCACACTTATTTTCCTAGCTGTAATGGAGACAGAAGTAATTAGATTCCATTTCAAGTATGTTCTTGTTCTCTTTTCATAGGAATAGATGGTGCAGCTGGATGCTGGAGGGTTTGGATATTTGGCTTTTCATTGTTCCCCTCCCCACAAGTCAACTCCCTTTAAGCAATAAGATGTGTTTTGTTTCAGTGTGATTACTCACAGTCTAAACACAGAAGTAGATTGCATGCTTTTGCTCCTGTATCACGCAAAGAAGGGAGTAAGATTTACTCCTATGACATTTCATTTCATTCTATATTGTGATTTTCCTATTGAAAGCTATTTTTGTGTTTGTGACTTTTTTTAAGGTGCTGGGAACCCAGATTGCAAAGTTGCAATTGTCATGGGCAAAACCAAAAACTCCTCAGCGTCCAGGTAAGGATTCTGGGAGATGCAAGGTGCTACCTAAAACTTGTTTCCTGGAGGAGCTGCTGCTTGCAAAAATTTTGTCAAGTGAAATACCATTTGTTGCCTTCATTAGTTGGATGTGCTCGTGAAATACAGAGGAGTTTTAAACCTGTGCGTGTGTCTGTTGCTGACCAAGCTCCTGTTTTGCTCTCAGCTGCTGCTCACTGACCCCTCCCAACCCTGTCACTGTCACCGGCTCACATCAGTTTGCTTCCCCCGTTCCATTGCCCTGGCTCTAGTGTTTGTGCAGCTGTGTGATGGATTGGATCAGGAAATTTTGGGGGGGTTCACTACTGTTATTTAGGTCACATAAGTTTTAGTCTGCATCAGTTGTTCAACCAACAGCTATCTCTAGGTTATAATTTATTTAACAAGTATAGTATATAAAACAGTTAACGAGAAAGAATTGTTTGTTTAAATGATAGTAAAAGCAAAACTTTTCAGCACTTCCCCGAACAGAATGAGTAAAAGTGACACATCTGACACCTGAAGTTATCTACTAAGCTTTTCTCAGAGTTATCTGTAGGTATGGAGAGTTAAGTTTGAAACATGGAATGTTTGTTATGTGAAGTTGTGGGAGAGCAGAGAGCATTGCACATCTTAATCAGATCTACTCGTTCCATTCGTGTCAGTGTAAATATAATACTTCCTTCTTATTATTTAAGATAAAGATGTTGTTCAGCTCTTATTAACAAGCTGAAATTGCCTGTTACAAAATCTTACCGCAAGTGATTAAACTGGTTGCATTAAAATTGCGCAGCTTATTATACAAAAGACTTGGAACATTTATATCTCTTGATTTGGGTTTTAGCCCAGATTCCACTGATTATATCTTGAGATTTTAGATTTGGCTACGTTCCACTGAGGAGTTATCATTAACTTGCTTACAGCATACAGGATGGTTTTTGCAGCAGCTGTACAGGCAAGTGGCATCTGTTCAGTTCATGGTGGAGTTCATGTGATACTGTACTTGCTAGCACCGGAGACTGAATTCAGGGACCTAGGGCGTCACCTCCAGTTCTGCATGACTAATAACTGACCTTAAATATTCCGAAGGAATTTAAACATGGGGATTCTTCTCCTAAACTGTAGGCAAGCCAAGATGATGATGATGATAAACACGTTCTTAGAACAAAAAAGAAAGGCAGGGCAGTGGAAGGGAACGGGTGGTACAGAAGTACACACAGTACAGTGGCAGAAGTAGATTTGCAGTTGTGGTGCATTAGATGCCAGTAGTACTTTTTTACTGTTGGCTGATGATTCAGGGAGTGTTGGAGCATGCATGCAGGCGGGAGGGCTGTAATCAGTAATAGGTAAATCTCAACATGGCCTTTTTGTGAGTGCTAAACTGAGGCTAGAAAATTAAAAAAAAAAAAAAGTGGAGGGAGTGGGGACAGATGGGAAGCTCGAAGTTAATGGTAACTTGTGCATTTTGTCTTGATCAGGTACAAGCAGCACAGTATGATTCTTGTTCCCATGGACACTCCAGGGCTGAAGCTGATAAGACCCCTCTCAGTGTTTGGCTACCTGGGTAGGTGATAATATTTATCAGCTGTATGTGTATTAATTTGGTAGCAGTCGCAGAAGTTGCAGTAACTAACAAACACTGCATATGAAATAAATCCAGTAAATGAATATATAGAAAAAGAGTTAGGAATTGAAGGCCTCTTGTTCTCCTTTGTTTTACCCTGCTGTTGTGTTTTCTCTGTCCCTGTAGATGAGATCCATGGAGGACATTTTGAGATACACTTTAACAATGTGCGCGTACCTCTCTCCAGTATCATACTGGGTGAGTTTCAGCGTTAATTCCTTTTTTAATACGTACAGCAATGAACAAAGGTTCATGAAATGGTGGTTTAGATTGGATATTAGAAAAAAAATCTTTACTGAAAGAGTGGTGAAGCATTGGGTCAGGCTGCCCAGGTGGTGGAAGCGTTCCCTGGAAGCGTTCAAAAGACGTGTAGATGTGGCACTTCTGGACATGGTTTAATAGGTATTGGGCTGACTGGGTGATCTTAGAGGTCTTTTCCAACCTTAATGATTCTGTGATTCTATGATTTATTTTATGAGTCACCATAAGGCTCACCATTTAGGCTGGACATTAGGAAGAAGTTCTTTACTGAAAGGGTGATTGGCCATTGGAATGCGCTGCCCGGGGAGGTGGTGGAGTCACCGTCCCTGGAGGTGTTTAAGGACAGATTGTATGAGGCACTTAGTGCCATGGTGTAGTTGACAAGTAGGTGTAGGTGTTGGGTCATAGGTTGGACTCGATGATCTCAGAGGTCTTTTCCAACCGTATGATACCGTGATAAGTTATTGTGAACAGCTGTGGTCAGTTGAGCTAGGGTCTCAAGCTCATGTAAGAGGGAGCCCACTCTTCAGCCTGCCTGCTGCTTAAGTGTAACTTGTCCAGAGCAGGAAGATGTTGAAGGAAGCAGGGCAGCTGTAGCTGCCATGCAAAAATCATTTCCCTGAAGAAGAGCAAAACAGAGACTGTGAGTGGGTTCTTTCCCCAAAACCAGTTCTCAGAGGCTTTACAGACTTCTCAAAAGAGCGTTCTGCTGTGGTCCATGGCCACTCATGCCTGCAGGCTTCGCAGAACTGAAAAAAGAAAGGATGAGCAGACCATCACTGTGACCTCTTACAGAGAGAACTTTGCTTCTCTCACTATAAATCCTGATTTCTTCTCTTTCCTATCTGCTATTTTTATTTCGCTCAAAAGAGCTTTCTCTCTGGAGTAGTATCTGGAAATGTCAAAGTCTTCCCCTACATTCTCATAGAAAAATCTCATGGATGTATGGAAGATCAACAGTACTTAAATTGGGTAAATCAAACCCTCTCAGAAACCATCTTAGTGCATGGTTTGTGCTGTAAGTGTTATTAACAGTGTGTAATTATTAATGTAGTTGGAGTAAACAAGCAACAGTTCTGCAAAATAAACTTTGAAGAAAGTTGCTTCTAGCTCTGGTGCTGTGGGGCCACTTCTGCTCAGAACTATGAAGGACCATCTCAAGAGGGAATCAAGGAGTCTCCACGTGCCTGTTTTTCTTTCTGACCAGGTGAGGGCAGGGGGTTTGAGATAGCTCAAGGTCGGCTTGGTCCAGGCCGTATTCATCACTGCATGCGGTCCCTTGGTGCGGCTGAAACGGCTTTAGAGATCATGTGCCAGCGCGCGGCACAGAGAGAGACCTTTGGGAAGAAACTGTACCACCACGTAAGCATGTTCCCTCTTTGTCTCAGTTCCTGTGCTCCCAGTGTCACCTTTTGTTTTGCCTACACAGAACCCTGTGACTCTAATCGTGGATACTGCAATAGATGTGCCCTAACCTTGAATTCCTGCTCATAATGCCTCAGGTGGCAAATGAAAAACCACATCGCGAGGCTCCCATATTTCACTATAGCCTAGGAGATTATTTTTTTCCTTGCAGTGGATTGGATATCATTTGCTGGATTTGAATACAGGTTTTTGGTTTTTTTTTCTGCTGTCACTCATCAATTTGGACAAGTATTTTTTCAGGCATACAGCTTCTGTTTTTATAGTTACAACTGGAATTCATAATTTTTGTATATTGCATTTGTCACTAGACATCTCTGTTCATGATTACCAGACACTCAAGGGTCTGAATTTAACTAAAAATCGTATTTCTCAGATAAATTATTTGTACTTACTTTTGAAAGTACAAATAAACCAAGGCAAGATTGGGATTTTTGGTTTTATCATGCTCTGGAATTGAAATATTGTTTAGTGAGAGAGACCTTGCTAGGATAATAAAAAGACAAGTCTGCTAGGAACCATCACCATTTAGTAGTTGGCCTATCGCATTTCAAGTGTTCCTCAGTCATCCAACAGAAAGGATGACTTTATTGGAAAAACAAGTAAAGGCAACGGAAAGAGGAAACTGAATTAGTGTCTGGCACAGGTCATAGAAAATTGTTTTGTTTGTGCAGATCCAGAGGGAGTCATCTTGCACATCCATTTTCCAGCCATGTCATTGCCAAACTTCCATTCATGACCATAACCTAGAATTAATGAGTCTGATGAGGTGCTCTCTACTTCTCAGAAGCTTGTTAAACTGCTCTTTGATGCAGCCACAGGTGGAGGCCAGCTGCTTAGCCAGAGTAGGTTGTCCACATCCCCAGGATGGCTAAGGAGGAGGTGAGGCTGTTGGCTGCCCACATGGCAGTTAGCTACACCCCAAGATCTGTTGGCAGAAGGGCATGTCTGAACACTCCCCCTGGGTTCAGCCCGCCTTTGCTGGCATGAGCCAAGCTGAGTCCCCAGACTTTGCGCTGAAGTGAGTGCTGCACATTTGCTGATGCCTCCTGCACTGTGCACCCAGAAGGCCTGGTGTAGCCTGGGCTGCATCAGAAGTGTGACCAGCAGGGTGAGAGGTGATTCTCCTACTCTGCCCTCATGAGACTGCATTCAGTTGTGGAACCCTCAACACAGGAAGGACATGGAGCTGTTACAGTGAATCCAGAGGAGGCCACGAAGATGTCAGAGGGCTGGGGCGCCTCCTCTGTGAGGACAGGCTGGGAGAGCTGGGGTTGCTCAGCCTGGACAAGAGAAGGCTCTGGGGAGACTTTACAGCAGCCTTCCAGTATTTAAAGGGGGCCTACAAGAAAGCTGGAGAGGGGCTTTTTATCAGGGAATGCAGTGACAGAACTAGGGGAAATGGTTTTAAGCTGAAAGAGGGGAGATTTAGATTAGAATATTAGGAAGAAATCTTTTACTGTGAGGAAGGTGAGGCACTGGCACAGGTCGTCCAGAGAAATCATGGATGCCCCATTCCTGGGGGTGGCGAAGGGCAGGCTGGATGAAGCTTTGAGCACCCTAATGCAGCGGGAGGTGTCCCTGCCCGTGGCAGGGGGGTTGGAACTGGGTATCTTTAAGGTCCCTTCCAACCCAAACCATTCTGTGATTCCAGGCAGGAGTGCGTGCCTGAGGCGTAGGCTGCAAACAGCTTTTGCCGTGACAAGCAGCACATGAACTTTTTTCCTGCTGTGGTATGTTGCCTGCAGAGGGGAATTAATAAGAGGAGCATGAAAGGGCTGCCAAGACCATAACTTCATTTGGATGAAGGGAGCTACTAATTTGTCATCAATGGGGACAGAGGCAGCAGGCACCACCCTGCAGCTGTTTGCCTGGTTGTGTAACACACCAGCACCAGTAGTTTAAGCAAACAGAAGGGATTCCTCTCCTCTTTCACCCCCGCCCCCCCCCCCCCCCCCCCCCCCCCCCCCAGTTTTTGTGTACTGGGGCATTTTACACAGAGAGAGGGTTGTGAGTTCTGGTACCAAGTAAAGGAAAGCAGGGAATAAAAAGCGGGCTTTGAAGGACTTCAGGAACTTGGCTAGTGGGCAGCGGGTCTGACCAGGAATGAGTGCCAGAATCTGGAGTTTTTCTCATTTTCATCTTTCCTGCCAGGAAAATAACTGCTCTATCTTTAGTATTTCTGTCAGTCAGGTGTTTTCTTTCCTTTCCCCTCCCCCTCATATTAGATCATGTGCATCAAACTCGCTTTAATTTGCACAAAGGAGTCTCCAAATGTCCGAACACCCAGAGGCTGAGGAACTGGGACACCTTTTTTAGGGCAGGATTACCCAGGCGCACTAGGAGGCATTAACTGACTGACTGCGTGTGGCTTTGGGTTCTGCAGGAGGTTGTTGCCCACTGGATCGCTGAATGCCGCCTCAGCATAGAACAGGCACGACTGCTTACGCTAAAAACAGCCAAAAAGATTGACCTGTTGGGCAACAGAAGAGCCAGAAAAGAGGTAACTTTTTCTTTGCCAGCCTTAAGGTGGTACTTGGGGATGCAGCACCTGTGCTTTCAACTGGTTGAAAAAGAAGCTATCTTTTTAATTTTAGAACATAGCTGAATATTGGAAATAGATGGCCTTAAGACATGCTTTTGATTGTCATGAGACTAGAAAGTGCTCTCAGTTAAAAACTTTGAGATTAAGCTGATAAGGTATTTAAGAATTAAAGAAGTTCAAGCATTGCTCACTTGTCCCATCACAATGAGTTTGTTTTGGGCAACTGCAAACAGTTTTACATTACCCAGGGAATAGGTGCAGCAGAGGTCTCCTCTGATCCAAAGAAGAAGGAATGTACCGTGAGATGTCAATCTCCAGCAGAAGTGTTAGATAAATATTTTCAGTTGCTTATGAACCTACTGGTGATAACGCAAGTTCTCTTCTAACTGCAGGTAGCCATGACCAAAGTGGTCGTCCCACGAGCTGTGCTTAAAGTGATTGACTGTGCAATCCAAGTGTGTGGTGGAGCTGGAGTTTCCCAGGATTTTCCCTTGGCTTCTATGTAAGTAACGGAGATGGATCTATAGATTCTAAGCATTCTCTTATCACTGTCCACAACTACCTGAAAGGAGGCAGTAACAAGGTGGGTGTTGGTCTCTTCTCTCAAGTGACAGGTGATAGGATGAAAAGAAATGGCCTCAAGTTGCACCAGGGCAGGTTCAGATTGGATATTAAGAAACATTTCTTCACTGAAAGGGTGGTCAGGCACTGGCACAGCTGCCCAGGGAGGTTGTTCAGTCACCATCCCTGGAGGTGTTTGAAAGACAGGTAGATGAAGTGCTCGGGGCTGTGGTTTAGTAGTGGATGTGTACAGTTGGACTCGATGATCTCATAGGTCTTTCCAACCAAACGATTCTATGATTCTTTTCAAGGTAGTTTTTTAAGAAGCAATAGGTGCTGTTTCACCTCAGGTAGCCCAAAATAATGGTTCATATCCCTTTAAGCTGTACAAACGTAAAGCAATTGCTTTTATAATTCAATTCCAATGCAGTTGCATTGCTTTACCCTTAAAAGCAAAAAGCAGTTGGCACTTGACCTGAAATAGTTCTTAGCAGCAGCATGGAGGATCTGTTTCTAAAGCTTGGTCTTATCCTTCGTGGCCGTGGGGAGAAGCAAGCCTTCAGAATTCCCTGCCCACACATCTCAGTCCTGCCAGGGTGATTTATTTTGCTACAGCATCTCCTGTGTGATAGCTCTTTGCAAAGAGCCTATTATTAAAAGGGTGACTATAGCAGAGATGGGGCTGAGAACTCCTACAGTGGCTGGATTAGAAAAGCACCCCTAATTCATCTCTTCGGCACAGGTTTGCTTATATACGGACTTTGCGGCTGGCAGATGGGCCCGATGAAGTTCATCTCTCGACAATTGCAAGGTGGGAACTGCTGGATCAGTCAAAGAAGCTAACAGCAAAAATCTAATGTCGGCATGAAGCCACCTCTAACGGATGGAAGAGTTAGGGAATATTTTGTTCAGTGCAATAATGTCATATAAGGTAAAATTGGATGAATACAAAAACTTGATTCTCTCACTCTTTCCTTGTAATTATTATATTTAATAACCACAGGCCTGCTTTTAAAAATTTTTGTAGAATGTCACATAAATACCAGGACTTATCTGGGTTCTTTATAACACTAAATAAAATCTATTTTCTAACAGGCCTAAAGCTCTTTTATTCACTGACCCGGAGCGTTCTTTATCCTTGTATTGTATGCAAACCAGTTTTGACTCAGCAGTTTCACTCAATTTGGTTTACTGCAAGCTAGAGCAAACTGTTCATTATTGATTAAATGACAAACACTTAGGGTAAAGCCTTTCTTTTCCCTTTTCCTCAGCCCAACCCTCTTTCCTCCCCAGTTCCTGCTCTCAACTGCCCTCCTTTTCACTAATGCTACTCAGTCCTTCCCCCACCTCTTCTTCAGTAAGGCCTGGGGGCAGCACGTGGCGTTTTTTCTGCTACTCCTTGCTTCTTAGTCTGCTTTATTTCTCCAGTTGCATCTCCTCACATTTTTCCTTATTGGTGCCCCTTTTATGTTCCCTGTGTGCCTCCTCACAAGCCTCCTCCTGTCTTCTGGCCCCAGCTGCTCCCACTCTTTCTTCAACATGTCTAAGCCTGGGTGGCACCTTCCCCTCTGAAACCAGCAGTGAGTGGCACAGGGCTGTTCATGGCCACCTCTGCTGCCACAACAGGCTCTGCCATTTATGCCCCGTGAACCTTTGTGAGTTCTCAAAGGTCAGAGTTCCTCAGCTCTGCTTCTTGTAACAGTTTTCTCTGACATTAGTTACTCATAGGAGAACTTGGTTCATTCCAGGCAGATCACAGCTAGGACAGTTGTTTTTCAACTTAGTTGTTGATCAACCCAGTATAACTGGAGGATACAAGACTTTACTTTTTGCATGAACAAACAAGCAGAGGGTTGGAGCTCGGAGAGAAGAGGCCCTGTTTGACTCAGTCTTCAGGACAGGACTGCAGCCAGTTCAGCTGAGCGCTGCCCTGGAGGCTGTTCCAGTACCTGAACTGGAAGCTTTCTGCCAATAAGTTTATTTTCTCATATCAACTCATTATATCTAAACCGGAGATTATAATCTGTTTTGAAAAGAAAAAATAGTTCTTGTTTATACTTCCATCCATCTTAGTTTCGTGCAGGAAGCAAGAGGAACATTTCCTAGGAAGCTGAGAATGTCAGCAAGTCAGTGGCTGAAGTGCATTTCAAAGACCAAAGCACTTGTGCTGTACCACTGCCCACGGTTTAGGAGTTCTGCTCCAGGCTGTTGAACCCTGCACAATATGTTTTCCGAGCAGGAATGCCCAGGAACCCTATTTGTCCCCACTGAGATAAAGGTCTCTGCCTGCCCTCATTTCCCACATCTTCAAAGAAGAGCTACGCAAGACCACCACCTTCATCTCATTAACAAGGCTTTTAATTCCCTTTATTTTAAAATTTTATGTACATATGAATGATCTGTATAATGTACACTCAATATAGAAAGGTTTTATATACTGGATAATGTATAGAACATCTCACAATTACACTAATTTCTTACATAACATGTCAACTTCAAGGGTTTTGTTGGGTTTTTTTTGCTGAAGCTTTGTCAATTTGGTCAAGCCAGTTATACAGATGGATGTGTAACACTGTTTGATCTCAGGGAGAAGAGAATGTTAATGATTAAAGACATCAGTGAACTGGTGCAGGGACAAACCCTTTGCAAATCATGTTCAATGGGAGTGATCACATCAGGCTGGGAAAAGGAAGGGCTGCCCTTTTGGAGGAGGGTTTGGTGAGGTCAAAGTGATTTTAGCCCAATTCCTCTAGACTGTAGCTCAACTCCAGTCATGCTAATTCATAAAATATAAAAACTAGGAAAAGTTTGATTCACAGTCTTGTAAACAAATATAAAGGAACAAAATGTGCTTATGTACAACAAGAAAAAAACTCCTTGTGTACCCACTTGAGCTGATCGGCAGAGTGCTTTCTTGTGTTACAGTGTGAGAGTTAGAGTCACTGACTTCTTCCTAAAAAGAAAAAAAAGAAAACCAACAGTCATAGAAAAAGGAATAACACTGTCATTAAACGCTTGGAAAGGCAGTAAGTTCACTTCAATGTGTTGGAGGAAAGTGCTCTTCCTCATCACTGGCCAGTCTGCCTTTCTGTCTCTTCCATGAGAATTTCCAGTCCTTAGCTGACATCTCCCACTTCATTGTCTACCGGGGGTGGTACGCTGGGCATTGCAGATGAGGTCGTCCCTGCAGTAAGGTAACCAGCAACTCCAGGGCCTTTGGGGAAGGAAAAAGAATACTGGTGATTAGTTGTGATTCTAAAGAGCATTGAACAGCTTTATTCCCTCTGGTAACACTCAAATCACAGAATGCTTTTGGTTGGAAGAGACCTTTTAGATAGAGCCTAACCATCGATCCAGCCCTGCTAAGTCTGCCAATAAACCCAAGTCAACCAGACACCTTACACAAGAACATCTAAGAATTTTCATTTCGATTCTTTGGAATCTATGAGCACTAGGAAATTAAGGTATCTTAGTCCATTAAGTGCAGTAGCTTGTGGAGACCGTTCTGAGACTTGCTCAGCATTTTTTATTCTAATGTGCCAAATAAGTTGCAAAAGAACCCTAACCACCAGCATTATCCATCTCACTTTCCATCATGCAAGTGGCCCTAAAGAAGAGGTGGCCTCCCTTTCCTAAGAAAAGGCCCTGCTGAGAAGCGAAGTGCGTTCAAGGCCTGCATGACACTACTGGGCTCCACATTTATGTGTTCAGTGTTGCAAAGGCTCTCCCAGTCGCATATTTAAAAGAAAACTCAACGGGCTGCCTCATGGACAAGCAGAAATAATGCTTGTCTAGGAAGCTCTCTGTGCCTCCAGTTGGAAAAAGTAACAATTCTTGGGATACACAAGCTCAGTATCAAAGTCAGAGAACTCCTTACCATTGATAAATCTATGTTGATTGCTAGAGGGTGGTCAGTATTGCACTGCAGACAAAGCCCCTCTCCCTCAACGCTTGAAGTTTAATTTAGTCATACAGAAACTTTCTATATACACAATCAAAACTCATGTTGGAGCATGAGGTGTTTCAACAACAGCTCTTATCAGATTAATGGTTGTAGAAAACAGCCAACACACAACATGTTCCTGCATCAATACAATGATCAACTCTGCATCAGACCTTCAGCCTACACTGCTCATCTTCAACATGGTCTGCTGGGTCCACTTCTCTCCTCCCCTTAAGTCATCCTCACTAAATGCTCCTAAATTTACCATCCCTTCATTCTCCACCCTTGCTTCTCACACTACAGGCTGGAGCCAGAACATCAGAGCATGGTTTGTCCCCTTGCAAAACAGGCCTATGTTACTACTGCAAGCAGGAGAGCAAAGCAAGCAGTGCCTTTGGTAAAAAAAACCTGCCTGGCTTCAGGAGGAGACTTTCTTGCTGGCCCATCGGTGGCATCTGCCAAGAGCCAGACCCACTTTTACATGTCCTAGTGCAAAAATGCCACTAGCTCTCTTGCCCTTAAAACATCTCCATTATGGAGGGTTCCTAAATATACTTTAAAAAACTTTAGTTTGTCTGTAGTACCCGGTGTCAGCCACTGCAGTTGTTGGTTTTCTGCTCTTGTGTGCCTGAAGGAGGCAAGTTTATTGGTGTTTTTCGGTTTGGGACCACACGTTTGTTAGCTGGATAACATGCATGTTACTTGGAACGCAGCAAGTGCAGCATGCATTTTGCAAGACAGTATCTACCTGCTTTAGAGAGCTACACAGAAGTTAGCAAGCTGCCTGGCACAGCAGATCTAAAGCCCACTTCTCAGGTGAAGGGGACTGCTGCCAGTTAGAAGGGAAGGAGAAGAGACACCTGAGGGAAGAGAAATAAGCAAGGGAAGTTTCAAGGGAAGTGCAAATAGCAAAGCAATTTGAAGCAAGACATAAGGCAGAATACAAGATAAGGCAAGGTTAAAAATAAAGCTTGCAGTTCGGTTTCCATCTACACTCTGCGTTTGTACAGCATCTTTATTCTACATTTGCAAGCACTTAAACATTAGGCAATTTAAATGCAGCACAGGCCTTAAGGCAGTTGGAAAGCTTTACTGCCCTCAGGTTTGACCATGCCTGGCATAGTTTCAGTTCTTAGCCAGTAATGAGTCAGCATTTACTTTGTAATTCTAATTTATAGTATTTATGAAATACCAAGGAAATTCAGTACCAGCTCAATCAAGCACTTAACAGTTCTTTGTCAAAGTGGGATTAAATGGTGCAATAAAGAGAAGACAACTGTTCACACCTAAAGCAGAGTCTTTTTTGTGTGGAAAAAATGCATCAAGTGTTGCAACGTACCTAACTCTCAAAATATTAAGCACCTGCTTCTGGAATGTCTAATTCCTTCCCTGCAAGGCTGCTCTTAATTTTCTCAAAATACACTCTAGTATCTTGCAATAAACACTTTCCTGTCTATATGGCCATCTGATTTATATCTCATTAGTTCAGTTACACTCAAAAGCTTTACCAGAATTTCTATATTGGTTTAGACGAATGAGGAAGTTCCATGTGGCACATGAAGTGTCCATATGGACTTGTCAAAGCTCTTTAAAACCTTACCCGGCAGGCTAAACTTTTAAGACCAAAAGGCTGGTCAGCTGATGGCTACTGAGGAGTTAGAAGTTTGCATCATGTGTTGCCTTCTACACAAAGGGTTGCTACAATGTCATTACATAAAATATTTTCAAATCACAGAATCATAGAATGGTTTGGGTTGGAAGGGACCTTGAAGATCATCCAGTTCCAACCCTCCCGCCATGGGCCGGGACACCTCCCACCAGACCAGGCTGCTCCAGGCTCCATCCAAACTGGCCTTGAACACTGCCAGGGAGGGTGCATCCATATAGCAAGTAATCTGTGATAGCAAAGTTCTGGACTGTGATACAGCAGAAGGTAGTGATTAAAGATGTATCTACCAAGTGCTGCACGTGAGTGAATGAAGAACCAGAATTTGATTTGCTGCGATGGGACTATTCTAGGATTACGTCCACACTATGCCACTACCAGCAAGGAAGTTCACATCAGTTGCTATCCTTGGGGTGCACATGGCACACACAGAGCTAGTAAGCTCTTCTGCCCTGCTAGTAGGACTGAGGTGGAAGGCTGGGGTGCCATTTCCATCTTGGTGGCATCAAGGGACTCACCCAAGGTGCACCACAGGTACATTCAAGTATATACCACAAGCTTCAAGTACAGGCATGAGGTCTTCCCTGCCAGACGAGGGTCCTGCCCATGCACTGAGTCTTGTTGGAACATGGCCTCATGATCCAAGCTGTTAAAATTTGAACTGTTCAATACTACAACTACATGCCTGACAGAAAGCAGTGTAACTCACATGACAATGAATACAGACAAAGTCTAAGTGATTTTGAAGGAAGGTAACTCCTGCCCACAACCATGGAAAATAGTTTGCCCTAGCTAGCACTAAAGCAGGTGAATCCTGAGAAAGCCTGGAAAGTGACTGCCATTCATTAGCTCCAATTACATTAATCACTACAGGGTACAGGCAAGACTTGCCAGCATCCAGGTTCCATTGCTCTGATATTTTAGAACTTGGTACTGCAAAGACTATGCAGAGAAATAATTCTCAACCACAAAAAAAGTTTGGCTTTTGATGAGTGTTTCAAAAACTTAATGTCTTTTTACAGCCTTGAACACTCAGGCCACATGATGGCACTAGATCCTGAGGATAAACACCATCTCCAGAGTCAATACTGAACTGTTAATTGTCAGGCTTATCAAGGACACATATAGGAAAGGGTTGCTAACCTGTGAGGTATCCTGCTGTTTGAGTCTCAGAAATGAACAAGTCATGTTTCTGATCCTTGAAGGCACTCCACACTGAAGAACGAGACAGAATTTCGTTTACCTACACGATTTGAAGAGATTAACACAGTGAGCAAGTGACATTTGTACTGTTCTAGGGAAAGAAACTGATTTTCTAGGACCAAACCATTCTAAAGGGATTACCAAATAGCATGGCAGTGGTTTAGGCAGCAATTCGGAATCACAGATTTCCAAGGATATCACAGCAATTTGCTTTTCCACTTAAATTGTGCAGCTACACTCATAATACAGAAGGCTCACCAAGAAAAGTCATTTAGCAGCTAGACTTTCTCCCTCATTCCCCAGTTAGGCAAGAAAGGAAAAGCAACCCTGCAAGTAGCCACTTGCCATATGTCTAGAGCTTTGGTATAACAGGACTTTTCCTGTACTATAGCAAGATAATGTCAACTTGGATGAAAGACCTATCCCTAGTTTCCCTCCCTTTCAGAAAGTTTTTAACACGAGAGAAAAAGGCACCAAGAACTAGCACAGCCACTGGGAGAAATTTTACCAACATCCACATCGTGACTGCAGTTCTCTACAACAGTTTTTATCCAGGAGACAAAAAGACATTTGCTTCTAAAAGAAGTTCAGAAGAGTTGTCAGTAGAAGCCTACAAGCTCATAGAACATTTCTACACATGGCATTTGTCTTCTTCATTAGTGCTCTTCACATGCATTGAACCAGTGACTTCTCTATGAGAAAGAGATGGAGACGTTCCAATCCACAATGATTTTGTACTTTTATTTTAGGTGGAATGATTCATGTGACAGCTATAAGATTAAACAATGGATGTTCAGAGTCTGATCTTCCAATTGTACAAAGCCCAGTTAAGAACCTGTAAGTACTCACCTGTTCTCCATACTGCAGGCTGCGAGACATGGATTTCAGAGTTTTAACAATCTGAGCTTTTGTTGCAGATGGGCTTTCTAGGTTCTCAAGACCGATACCTTCAAGCAGCTTTAGGAGGTAAGGGACCAAATCTGCTTTCAAAGCCTGCCAACATACCCAAATGAGTTGTCTTAACATGGGAAGTTCCATACAGATGTCTTACAATGCTACTATTAGTGTGAACCAAAAGGTACCAACAGCTATTACTAAGTATGTTTAACTGATCAGTTTTTCCTCAGCTGTATAAATACGTAAAAAAAAAAGCAAAGATACTGTCCAGCAGTTCTACTCTGTCTAGGTGCAAACTTTGTTGAATCAGTTGGCATCCCTACATGCTTTCTCAGCAGACACAAGCAAACACCATCTTGTGCATTAAGCTTCAATGCTCGGGTAGCATCCTTAAGCAGGTCTGCATTTTGGATAAAGGACTGACTTCTCCAACACAAAAAGCACATTAGTTAGATGGCTTCTAGAATGGTACCTCTGTTCTTACAGCCAAATATAAAATATCACAGTTTTACAGAGTGAGAATATACCACTTACTTGGGCCACTAAGTCATTTTGTTCCTTCTGAAACATTCGATTAAGTGCTTCACAGGCTACACCAATTATATCAGACCTCTTTTTCATTCCATTCATGAGAGGGCTAATGGTCTCTAGTGATGCCATTGCTCGAACACAAAGCTATAGAGAGACAAAACATCCAGAGCACTTATTTTATGCTAATGATTGTTATGGCAGATACAGTTAGCCAAGACCTTGAATTTCTCAGCATCTTTAATTTATCAGTTTCCCATAATTAGCTCTAAGTCCCTGCTACACAATCTGTAGTCAGAATAACACCTTTCTAGGAACACTACTAAACAACAATGCCAGTTACGCTTCCTCCTCCCCTTGAGTATTTAAATGGTTCAGTACCTCATTGTCAGACAATATGTGCATGACACGAATGGCACTTTTAGGAATGGCATTGTTCTTGTGATTCATAGCTTGGATTATCTTGTGAAGATGACCAAGTGGAGGAACTTGATCAGCTAGCTGAGGCTGGGCACTGAACAGGCACACAGTTGCTGTGGTAATGGTTTCTAAAGTTTCCCCCTGCAGAAAACCAAAAACCAACAGAAAACATAACTCAGTAAAGCTTTACGTATCATAAATATAGTGGCATTCCTCACGTGTTCTGCATTACAGATTTTTTCCTTAATGCTTTTACCACATCACTTTGCTCTGAAATTTTTCTAAACCAGGGGTGTCAAACTCATGGCATGTCGGCAAACTCTGGCCCTCCACCTTGTTTTATCCATCTTGGCACCTTGTTTATACCTGGTGGCAACACCAAGCTCCTGCCAGTGCACTGGTCATGTGTGTTACACTGCAGGAGCAGGAGAATGGCAGGAGTTGCGAGTTTGACACCCCTGTTCTAAACTTCTTGTTTTAACAATGTGATCAGCTCCAACAATGGTAGACATTCACTAGTTTCATGAACACAGATATCTCAAATCTTTCTAAGCTCTATTTCCAGTACCTGGAGAAGCCAGCATCTGGCTGCGGCTTCTGCACGCACAGCAGCACAAGTGCTAACTTGCTTGGTGTAAGCATGATAAGCACAGATCTTTAGACCGATCACCTGAACGCCTTAGCAGGTTCTGCAGTCTGTGCAGCAGCACTCACCACACTTGCTGTATTCTGCATGCCTAAACAAGCTGCTATCATGTCTTTGTTACAAAGATGTCTGTTTTATTCAATGCGCAAGTCAGTTGCCACCCCACAAGTCCAACCCAGCATCTGTCTGAAAATCAGTTTTTAGTATTATCATTAAATTACTGACTTGAACATTTTACTCAAACTGTAAAACATATATTCTACTGCATTACTCTAATAATTAGGTGGCAACCTTGGACAGGTCACGTAATTTACACTAGAGAGAGAAGTTAGTGCTGCATGAGGTCACCAGAATTGTTAAGACATGAAAATTTTTAGACAGTGAGGAACAAGCAACATTTTCTTAGGCTGGTCAGTCATAGAATAATTAAAGACACTTGATTTGTTATGCCTCAAAATAAGCCTCTAAGACTTACTGAAGCTAGTTCTGTGGCTTCAGGGACTTTAAAATCACTGACTCATGTTCAGAAGTCGCCTAAACACATCTACTTGCTTTTGCAAAAACTCAGAAAGCAGACAAAAAATCATTCATGTTGAGAAGCATGAGAATTGAAGTTAATCAGATACCAAAAGACTTAAGACCTAGCTTAACACTGCTAAACAAATTCAAAGTGCAGAATCAGAAAAATCATCTTACATGGGGGTTATTTTTCTCCAGTAGTTCAGTAAACTTTTCCAACAGTGCAATGAGAAATTCTCTTGGTTTCCGTAAAACCCAGGCCGGCTGGGCAATAAAAATCCTTAGGAAGACTCCTCCCACTGAAAGTTCACCTTCTGCCTCACCATACACCACAGCAAAGTCTTCAGGCAGCTGTTGAATTGTAAAGTAGGAGGAGTTAATGGCAAGGGTATTTGCAAGAACTGCAATTGTGTCTCTAACATAATGAATCTAAGAGGTAAGGGTAATGGAACTAATTGTATTCTTTAGATCGGAGCTGTGCAAGTGCTTCATCTTGAAGAAACATGAGGTAAGAAGTGAGAGTAGAAAGAATAGTGCAAGCGATACTACCACAGTAGAGTTTTCTAAATCTACAAATAAATATATAATAAATAAGTAACTGAGTCTACAACCATGCTAGTGGTAAACACCAGTTCAATTATCAGCAACAAGGTTGATAAAACAGCCTTTTCTTTCTTGCACGCTTCGGGGGAGGGTTCTCACCATGAGCCTAGGGAAGTTTCCTGCATCAAAATAGCCATCCTGCACGTATTTATAAGTTGTTTTAATGTTGAACTAGACCAGTGCTGGGAGGAAGTTCTGCCTGGCCTTTCAGAAATATTGGAAATATTATAGACTGAAACATCTCACTTATTGACATGATGTGATGGAATGTTTCAGGGCAATTATTTTGGAGACTCGGGCGGGCTTACAAATGTTTCTAAACATTCATCAAGGGCAAGTTTACCAGAGCTACTTAATAAGTGACAGGAATTTTTCCAGCAAACCAGTGTTCTCCTCTCTTGTTGACTTTCCCTAAGTTTTAGAATGACCTGAACTATCAAAAATTTCAGAGCATTACTGGCAGAACTACTGTCAATAGTGTCTGATTGCAAGGTACAAGTAGCAGCAAAAGCATCAATTCAACATTAAAACAGTTGTCTTAGCACAGCAGCGGGTTCCTGTTGCTACTTCAAGAGGAAGGCCTGGCAGAGTTACATACATGCCTATATTATCAGGTGGCTTACAGTCTCCCAGAACACACTCAAAGCAGAAACAGTATATTTTTACCTTCCAGTTAGCGTCAGGGTTGTCCCTCTGAAGTTTAAAGTGCCTTCAAAAAGAAAGTAAGTTTTAACAAGCAGTAAAAGAACCAGCCACCTTTCCTACTTGAAACCTTAGTCTCCCTCGATCATTGTGAAGTAGCTCCAGTTTCTAAACTCCATTTTCTCCTCATTGTAACCCCCTCCCAAATCTTGCAGCAGTAAGCAAACACCTAGATTGTGTACAAATCACTCAATTACAGGTACAATATACAAAGAGTGAACAAGCTGCTTTTCAATCAAGTCTGGCTTACAAAGATTCTACTTTTTACAGGTAGCGCTCTGTATGGCAGTTCTTCTATATCAACTCTGGTTCACCGCCACTAAAAAGTGTTTCAGTTAAAGAAATACTTAGTCAGTAGGTCTCCACGTACTCAAGCATCATTTCTCGAACTGTTGTTGATACTCTCTCCCTGGAGCTGTCATTCCAAATTAACTCAGGATTTTCATGAGTTCCCTCAAAGATATGAACAGCAGCTTCAGGGTTGTCCCTCATGGCATCCATGAAGACTCCAGGTAAAAATTTCATTAGTGTAATTCTAACCTAGAAAGGAGGAAAAGAATTGACATTTAGCATCCCATAAGTCAAAGTAACTGAAAGAAAAACACAGAACTCCAGAAAGCCGGAGTATTTTTGTGCCAGAATGCCAACTGCTAGAACCATAAAATAAAAAGTACCGTAAAATAAAATAGTGCCATCATTTTAAATAGTGATAGCTAACGACAGGTGTGAAATTTAGCTATCTAATGTTAGCCATTACAAATGGAAACCAAACTGCTTGTAGTAGTTACAATAAATACAACTGCTTCTAGAAGTCTGCTCACAGACTAAAAATTAACTATTTTGAAAAAGCTAGATTGCTCTTCACATGAATATTTCAGTCACAGAGTGTTTTTTAGTTCCACTGTTAAGAGAGAGGTTGGTAATACCAAGATAAGAGTTCCAACAAGAACTGTTAAGATTCTTACCTTTGGACCCACTAGCTTATCTGCAGTCATTTTGGCAAAGAGCTCTGCTGTTTGGGCTCGGACCTGTGGATGAGTTGAGTTGCAAAACATATCTAATAAGTAGATTAAAGCACCTGTACAAAGAGATAGGAAAACATTCAGACTTTTTTCTGGTCACAAGCAGTATGAGTTCACCACTTCCACATCAAATGTTCTAAAGGGAAGAGTAGGACTTGGTCACTGCATTTACTTCAAGTCCAGTGCTACAGAAACATTTGCCTTCAATGTAGTACCGTACCTTTTGCCATGGCCTCTTTAATTATTTTTGTGCTAGATGTCAAAGCATACAAAGTTTCAAGGACGAGCTGCCGACCTGTCAAAATAAAAAGTCTTAAGTTAATAGTCTCTTACAGTTCTTATCAAAGATGAACTAAACTGATCTTAACAGAAAACTGTATCAAAACAGCAATTAAGCTTATGAAAAGAGCTAGAGGCACATATACAATTGCAAGCTTAAGGATTTCTGACTAAATTCAGTTACTTCAGGGATGTCCAATCAATCATACATTCTAGTACAGCATAACTTATTAATTAGATGGTCGCTAGCTAAATTGCCTAAAAGAATTAGTCACTATGCAATTCAAACACCAAATATCTGCAATTGAAATGTTTCAGCTCACATGTTTAAGACAACAGGGTACATAAAACTTTTTTAATATCACTTTTTTTTAATACCACTGAAATGGTATTTTACCCTAAAACTCAGCAGTAAGCTCAGCCAGCTGCATTATAATTAATTTCTAAGTTGGAAACCCTTTATCTTGCAAGACCAAGAATTATACAGTACATACTTGAAGGTAAGGAGTGCAGGAGTGCCAGTAAGTTAGCAAGAACCATTGCCTCAGCAATGTTGTTAACACATTCTTGGTTACTTGTAACTATGTTCACTACCTGCAAGAGATTAGAGACAACATTTGTTGATATTCCAGCTGTTAAGACATTGTCCAGAAAGGCCAGTGCATGAAGTAGTCCATCACTTTACTGGCCAATATAGCCAATTTACAATGTTTATTTCTGTCACCAAATTGTTACCTCAGGGAAGGAGGTAGTAGACACAGGCAAGAAGCCATCACTTGTTCCTTCCATGGAGGAACTGACACATTTGGACCCCAATCTTATTACTTTTTAGGTGCTACTCTAACAGTTACACCATCAAATTTGTTTACGCTGATTATGCAGAACACCCAGACGGGGGGTGGTTTGCAGTTTTTTGTTTGTTTGGGGTTTTTTTTGTTTGTTTTGGGGGTTTTTTTTTACCTCCAGAGCCAACTGCTGCACCTGGCCAGCTCCGTGAACACGCAGAAGGGAGAATATCAGCTTAAAGTGACCTATGCATTCACACTCAGAACCTGCAAGAGACCAAAGAAGTTGTCTTCACTTTAGCCACTGAAGGTGATCCCAAGCCTTCATTTCACTGTACAGAGAGGTGTTAAAGATGACACGTCTGTATACAGTCTGCCACAGTAGTCGTAACAGCTCCTACAGGACAGCATCTGTTACAGAATTAGAGAAATCATGAAGTCCTGCCTATTACTCTAACTTCCACAAAGTCTCAGGTCAATGATATTTCAAGAGCATACTTTCTCCCTCTAAGGTAAGTAACTGAGCTAGATCTTAGACTACCTAGTTACTTGCTTTCTTAGAAGACAAGTTAAGTTCAGTTATCTTGTCTCCTAATACACTTGCCCCTTCTAATTCTCCAGCTCAGAGGAGGATTGCTATCTGCAGTAGTAACAGCTGCCTTCAGGGTTATAATTGCCAAATACAGATGATCCAGTCTGAGAAAATAAACAGCTATTATTAGAATTCATGAAAGTAACATGAGCTGCTTTTAGAACTAACATAATACAGTAGGAAAACATCCTAATCATGTGTCTTGGGCTTTTCCAGTCTGTACATTGATATCTGCTCATAAACCTCTGCTTGTATGAGATGCCCACTCTCAAGAGCACCTTTACCTCCTGCTTTAGTAAGGCCCTGACACGTTTTTAGGTGTTTACAGTATGCAGTACTCAGCTCAAGAAGGTTTTTAGATGCAAGGAAGTTTAAAAGTCAGCTGACGATCCTTTGAAGGATTACAGAAAGTTTCATCCAAGAAGTTTACGCCTTCCTGGCAAGAGCAGGCTTGAATTAGAGTTAAAAGTTTAAGAGCAGAAAACAGATAAGGGTTGGATTTCACACAACTATAATACATCTACTGATAATGTACAAAAAAGTGCCTGTACGGCTTATCAACAGTGTCTGCTCTGTTAGCCAGCAAAACAAGCTTCCTTCTGGCTGGAAGATAAAGACTACAGAGGTCTGCGTTTTTTTAAGGTTGTCCACAAGAAAGCCTGTCAGGGAAGTTCAGTTTTAAGCCTACCTGGGTTGTATTTTATCACGTTTCTCAGAGCCTCCAGGGCCATTTCAACTCTCCGTAACCGGTCTCCATGTTGATTGGACTCTACTTTCCCAGTCTGTGTTATTGCCATTAGCGTATGAAGGTACTGCGCTTGTGAGCCTATGTAATCCAAGAGGCTTGCAGCAAATGCTTTAGGAAGCTTTAAATTAGAGATGAGAGCATTTTTAGCTATGTGATACAACAGTATTCACACTAGAATGAAGTGTATCCAAATAACTTCTCCTACCTCTCATATCCCTTTCTCCCAGACAGGAAGACTTTTCTACTATGATCACTATAATATTTGGAGCACATTAATCCTATTTATATCTAAACATACCATTAGAAAGCTGCCACTACTTCAACAGCACTCTTAAAGGTGTATGTTTGTCCACATATATAGTTGGTCAGCAAAGCCACTAGGCAGAATCACTACCTCCTGGATTTACTGAATCAACGCACCTACAGTGCAAGCTTGAAGAGAAAAGGCATTAAGATATCCAAAGCAGCATGTCTTACAGCAAACTCATTCTTCTTAATTTATTTTGCTCCCATAGAGAGATATCCCATAACCTGCTGATCATGTTGAAGGAAATTTCCGTAAGATTGTTTTCTCCACTCTGTTTGCACTGACAGATGCATAAAGACAAAAGATGTAACATTCCAAATACTAGTTTCAACTGGAAGGTTTCAGCTACATCTCACCTCTAGTTGGAAGGTAGGGACCTCATTGTAGACTCTGACAAAAATCTCTCCCACAATAAGTTCCTTTGCGTGGTCACTGAAGACAAAGTCAGATCCGTAGCTTTTGTCACAATCACCCTTTAAGGAGAGACAAGCAGCACAAGTTCAGGCAGAAAATACTTTTTCAGAAAGTGTGAAGCTGTAACTCAATAATAAAATAAGCAATACTTGAACAGAAAACTTTAGCAGAAGTCAGAAGCTCAAGACAGACTGAAATATTACAAGAAATAAACTCCTAGGTTTTTTTTGGTTTTCTTTTTAAGACTGAATGAAGAAAGTGACTTAGGAGTAGACAACAATGGATACTTCTATTAACTATTCCACTGCGTGACAAGTGGATGTACAAAAATCCTGAAAATTTAAATAAACACTAGTGGGATTTCAAGTAAATAGCATCTTACTCTTTTAATCATGCTTTCTTGTTGAGATTCCAAAAACTCAAGTAACTCAACTCTTGTCCCGTTGTTCCAGATCAAGTAGGGGTTCTCCGTATTACTGTTAAGCATCTTCAGAGTCTAAGAAATAAAGAATTTACATGAGTTAACATATTTACAACAGTCTTTGAATACTATGCACAATCAGCAAGTTTTATGATATTAATTAATCCAATCTCATTAACAACTAGACTACTTTCATATGCAAGTTTAAAATGTCAAGTTTTCCACATACTGGAAAAGCAGTACGTGTAAATTATTTGGTGCAGTACAGTAATTTTTCTTTATTCTGCTTTGAGCCACATTTACTTCAGACTCTCCCATTTCTGACAGTAAATAGCAACTATGTGCAGTAGGTTTTTGCAGATAACTTCCTTGGCATCACTTTTAAAGAGAAAAATTTAGCCTTTGCACTTCACCATCATTATATCCGTAAGTCTTCTACAACTAACTCAACTTCTTTGGTCCCATATTTGTTTTGCAAATGTTATTCTATAGGGTACAGTTCCTGCCCGTAGTGTTTGAAGCTGTAACAGTTTCTTCTCTTTGCAATTACTCCAACTGCAAAAAGTCGCACTGTTGTGCTCTGTATCACATTGGTCTAAGAGTTTAGTGGTTTAGAAGTGACCAGGTACTCCTTTCATAAATCACTAGAGAAAGTTTAGGCCAACAGATGCTTACCTCAGTAGGACTGACCACAGCAAGTTTTCTTGCAATATAGGGTGTCAACATTCCAGCCAAGCTTTTCCTGATCGTTGGGTTTTCAGGTGTAGCTTGTTCTTCGGAGAGATACCCTCCAAGGCGACTCAAGGCCAGGAGACTGAGCTTAGCAAGGCTATTTGCTACCTCCTGAAAAATACAAACACAGTTACAAAAACCCTAGAACTTACTGTAGAAACATCAGAATAGCCAGAAAGTTGTCCAACACTTCCATATTGGAATGAACAAAATTGTTTTTCTTTATTTATCTGCATTGCTGATTATGCACTTATGTCTAATGAAACACTAGGTGCTGCGAAACATCATAGTATGATCATGGTGTTGTGGGCCTAATAAATGTCATTAGACATGAGCGCTGATAAGTGGAAAAAACTGCGGTACCAAGATGAGTTGAAAGCCAAAGAAGCTATTTAGTGTAACTGCTTCTTAACAGATGATTCCTGCTAGCACAGTCAAAGATCAGCATAATAAGACTTTTTTGACAGCAATACAAGAGTTACTAACTACAATAAAAGCTCAATTCAAAGCTCATCTCATTCAATAGCCAAGTTAAAAATGCCATACCTAGGAGGGTCACCATTTAAGGACATGGAAGTGTGAAGCCACTTCCATAGCTGGGGGGCAAAAGGACAATATGGTCCTGAAGTAGACACTTCAGATAAGTTCATGGTACCACTAGACAAGCCCTTCAGTTGAGCCTCAAGACAAAAAAAAAAAAAAAAAAAAGACTTCCTTCTGATAGCACAAATTTAATTCTTCATTGTTCACTGCAGATAAAAATCTCTTCATTAAGTCCATTAGAAACTGCCAGTTTTGGCAACTTCAACATTTGAGATCAAAATATTAGCTACTCTTAAAAAACCTAGCGCACCCAAAAACCAAAACTCAAACAACAGTATTTAAGCTACTACACAAAACATTCCCTTCCAAAATTGCTATGTCAACATTATTGTTCATGTAATTCAGTGATTTTAACTACTGGAATACACTTATTTTGTTAGTAAGAGATGACATGCAACAACTGATGGTGTCTGAAAGCGTGCACCTTGTTAACATTACCTGGTGATTCGAATCTTCACTTTTCTGAATACCACTCTCTTCTAGCGTATAGTCATAGTTGAAGAGGTAACCCAGTAAGTACCAGAGAACTCCCGCTTGGAACAAGTGCGTTTGTAGCCAGTAATCCAAGGCAAAGGAGCTAACACACTCTACTCCCAAAGCAGCTACTCGGGGTATGTTCTGAGAGGGGAAAAAAGTTTGACTCAGTACTTGTGTCCAAAGAGAGCCAACTGGCTTCCTTACCAAAGACCTAAAGCCAAAACCTGCTAATTGCAGAGTACTACCTAAGCAGCACAGAAATGATAAGTAGACAGAACAACATCTGCAATTGAATTTAAGGGTCTGGTAGCCAAAAAACACCGCTAATTAGTCAGCATCCTTCAAAGGAAGTGTACTTGAACAGTTATTTCATATGATTAGAAAGAATCATTGATGAACTAGTAGAAAGACTTCCCAGGTTAGCTTTTTACGACAACATACGCATTCTGCAGGGAGAAAAACGCACACAAGCATCTGCAGTCAAATACTACAGTCTAGTTTTACAGTATTCTGTGTTTTACAGTCTTTTTCTATAGTCTTCTGTTTTCACATACCCATATGAAAAGTTCAAGACAAGTTTTCCTTTCTTAATTCAGATGAAATTCAGCATTAAATAACATGAGGTAAATTCTGAAGAGCTAGATGGCAAAAAACCCCTTCTTGAATACTGCTCCCAGAGTTCACGCTGATTTAGAAGTCTACCTGCTTAATATCTAGCTCTAGTATTTCTATCTGCTGATTTAGTACGGTAAACCAATCAGCTAGACATGTCAGTTAAAAGGCAAAAGTAGCTGAATCTGTATGTATGTATAACTGCATTTCAGGTCCACTAAATGGATTGAAATGCAAGTGTTGAGAAAAAGGCAGTAGAGTTCTGTACCCCATAAAGAATAGCTGGGATCTTACAGAATGGTTTGATTCATATCTGCAGTTATCTTACTTCCCTTAAAAGCAGAACATTCCCCTAAACATTTAACAGTTAGATAACCATTTAGGCAAAGGAAAAGAGCTCTTACCTTGCCATAATACAGTAGTCTACAGAGGTCCTTAATGATGTTTGGCATCTCTGTGATTTTCTCTCTGCAGTCCTCAAACTGTGCTGCTACACTGTAACACTTACTAATATATCCACATACCTAAAAAAAGCAATATTTCATTGGTTCCAAGTGGAGAGGAAATGCATGTTTACAATCCTATTTTTAATATAAATACTACATTAATATTTTAAATTATATATACACACTTATATTTATTCTCATATTATATATAACATATATTCCCTTCTGAGAAGCTGATAAAATCAGTTAAAGTTGCTGCAACTTACCTGTACAGACATATCATCTGGTTTACTAGAACGAGTCAAGACTGCTACACAACGATTAAATGCTTCTTGCAATACCTGTGAGGATTGGATGATACACACAGTCACAACAAAAACTGAAAGACCTGTATCTGCGGTGCTTAAGGACATGATTTAATGGTGGACTTGGCAGTGTTAGGTTAACAACGGGACTCAATGATATTAAGGGTGTTTTCCAAACCAAAATGGTTCTATGGTTCTAAATATGTGCAATGAAAAACCCATCTGCTCGAGTGACTTGTTCAGGTTTATCTACTCTTTCACATACAGAACACAGAAGCTCCCAATGCCATTTTGTAAAGAAGCAGAGAAACAGCATACACAATTTGTCTACCCACAGTTCAACAAATAAGCTTAGGTCCAGAAAGGGGCATATTCTGCAAGAGGCTTCTCCTACTGCATCCAGAAAAGTAAGAATGGATAGGCGTCTCAACAAGACCAAAACTGATTCTAGGCATTGAGGATCTAGGATTTTTAGCTGTGGAAAAGTTAGACTAAAAAAATAATTTCAGTAAGTTCCTTTCCATTTACCTCAATTCCATTTTCTCTTCTCAGTTCTTCTGCGTTTAACGCTGAACAATTGACAGTATGGAAAGCAAGTTCTGTAGCAGCAGGCAACAAAGGAGATTCTTTGGAAAACAAAAGGTCATCTGATGTTTCAATGATAATAGTCTTTATCAGCATAGGGTAGCCCGCATACTTGTAAGGTTTTAACTCTGAAAGAGAAAAAAGTGAAAAGTTTACGTATATACAGAGTAAGCAATTTAAACCAGGGCATAATTCTCAGTGGAAAATATATCAGATATATAAAGAACTACAAGCCAAAAAAAACCAACACCTGGAAGAACTGGAGCAAGACTGAGCCGTCCATACAGTCTGACTCCTTGTGACACAAGACTGTTCATTCTAGAAGTTGACAACTTCATGGAAAGAAATTCATTGAAGATTAAAAAAAAAAAAAAAGACTTCTCTCCAGCTCAGCAAAACCCCAAGCTCAGAGCCTTTGAAAGTGATGCCTGTCTGTTTCCAGAAAAACACGAGTATAGTTCTGTCTCTCCTAGGACAATCGCCATGGCTGTCTAACAATAAACCTACAATGACCTCTTCCCGTTTGCCATGGCAATCATTTTAAATAATCCCATTTTTCACTCCTTCAGGGTTCAGCAATGATAAAGAGCAGTATGGAGTACAGGGCCAATTGTGAGTTAATCTGTGTAAGTCTACACTAATGCTGTCACTGTCTCCACACAACTGGCAGAGCTATGATTGCCTTTCAGGTTCTTGGTTTACCATTACATGTAGCAAAACACTTCTGGCTCTGTAAGACTTGGACATGTCAGCAGCTGCCAGCCAGGGAAAGTAGCTGAGTAAAGCGTTAGCTACCTCTCTTTCCCAGTTGGGCTGTGAAAGAGGTAGTGTTGCAGCACATCCACTAGAAGATTCTAGTCAGAATTTCAGCAAGATTGTTGCATACTTAATAGCCATAAGCGTAATCTCATTTATACCCAGAATCTGCCTCTTGAGTGACCAAGTACTAAGGACTTTACTGCACAAATAGAATTTTAGGTCTAAGTTACATATAGAGGAAGATTGAAACTGATTTGTATTGGAGCAGAGAGCTATCAATGATTACTTGAATTAAGCTTTACTGCAGATGATTTTTATTTCATGGAATACATCCTAGTCTGAAGCCCTTTCCTGCAGCTACATAATGCTGTGGCAAGCTAGAAAGCACATCAAGAGAACACAGGCTCAAGAGCACAAGAGATCAAAACTGGTCACTGAAGAAATTAACATAAAACATTCTTCTGAGACAGCATGCTTACCTTCCTTATGCCTGTTGAAGAGGATGCTTTGAGTTTTCAAGATCAAAATTATGTTTTCTGGATCTGGCCCATCTATCACCTTGGCAGACTTTGTGCATAGAAACTCATATGCTTTATTAACTTTTTCAAACATATCCTGCAAACAGAGGAACATTTTTAAGAGTTGCTAAGAACCCCCTCAATTACTACAAGTCAGCAGCATCAGTTTAGACGAAAGTGAGATAAAGCATTCCAGGTTATTAGCCACAACGCTACTTGTTGCCTTATTACACTTCAGAGAATACCAAAATAACCTTAAAGAACACTGGTTCACACATCAGTTTTCTTTTGTCTCAAACTCCACCATAAGCCAGAGACTAAAACTAAGTCAATTCTCTATGAGAAAAGTAGTAAGTACAGTTTAATTGATCGCAAGAATGGGCAGGGGATGCAATCAACCCTTAAAAGCGAGCAATAAGCTTATTTAGGTCCTGTGTAATTCTTTAAACCAAATGCTTTCTGAAACGTAGGTCTGACGTGATTAGTCATTCACTGTTGAAATCCTAGAATTCCTTGATTGACACCAATTACTCATCTGTAGTATTAATGTGTATTCTAGGATTCATTTAGAGCATAGGCTTTAAAAAGGAGAAAGAAAATTTAAGGGGACATTTCAGAATTCTTAATACACATAACAGCTGAATTTGTCTCCACTTTATTAACACCATAAATGTGTTGTACGTACCCTGCCTTCTGGATTCTTGTCTGGGTGATATTTTTGTGCCAGCCTGAAGTAAGCTTTCCTGATCTTGCTTTCATCATGCCTGCAAGAAAACAAGTCCTATTACACTGAGTAACATCAAAAATCAGAAAAGCAACGCCCGATTCTGATACCACCACTAACAGTGACTGCAATTAAGTGAAAACTACAAAGCTCTCACATTTCAATTTGAAAATCCTGCTTCATCAGCTGACACTGAACAGGGTAAGGTGGCCACAGAACAGAAAGAGATCTATTCCAGTTCTTCTTGTACTGACTATACTGATCAAAGATCTAAAAGAGCTATAAGTGGTAAAAGTTAGTAGTTCATTATTTGTATTAAATGTGTTGTTCTTAAAGGATAAATACAACGGTGTAGGTTCTTTTCTAGAGGCATGAAGTCAGAAATCAGTGACCAGACAGGATGCAAAATATCCTAAAGATATCATCCCCAAGAAAAAGGACAATAATTTGACAGGGAAAGAAGAATGATTAGAGAAATCGAGTTCCACTTTGAAAATATTCAAGTTCTGTCATATTCTTTGCTCACTACCGTTCAGTTGTCCTGTAGAACTACTCAGTGAATGCTTTGAAGGAGAGCTCAAAGCATTTATTTTCCAATTTTAGTTTACCTGAACACTTTACAATTATTCTTTCAAACACTGGAGTTGGATTTTCCAGCTTTGTTTCTTTTTTGATAAAGCAAATCTTCCACTGTGAAAGAAGCAGGTGCTAGACATCACTGAACTGGTACCACCAATTGGTTGCAAGTACCGAGATAAACTTCAGTTTGTTCAGGCTACAGACTTTACGTAAACGTAGTCATACAACTTTAAATACTGAAAACAACTTACTGGCCTTGTCCTTTAGGAAGGTTAAGGACTTCATAAGCATCATCTATTGACATTGTAGGTGGCTTTTTTTCTACCTCCTTCTTCCAAGCTTCCAGTGTATCTTTCAACAGTTTAACCTAAATAATTACAATATATTAGCATCACATCTATGCTGACTTCAGTACATGCCATCTTGTTCAATAAAGTGCTACTTTATTAATGAATCCTTATCATCTGTCACCCTAAAAGACCCAACCCTTTCAGTAAATTATGATTATCACCTCCAGTCAGGAAACGAGTAGGACTGGGCTTCACTGAAATGCTGTATTTTATTTAAAATAACAGCATCTTAATATTAAAATGTCTACGTAAGAGTCACATTAGAAGAGAGAATCACTTAAGTGATACGCAGTTCACATCTCAATACTACAAAAGCTGCAACAAAGCTGCATGAATTAGACTGATCTAAATCACAGACTTGCACCAAAAAGTCTCACTCATTCAGTTAATGTACTGATATCAAGTTTGCTCAGTTTCTTGTCCAGTATGGACAAATAAGAATCCAAAAATTATCATTTTGATCCTTTTCAATCGCTTCAGGTTCACTAAAACACTACCTTAAGTTTATTGGATGTTTTATTTTGCTTTTTCAGTAGGTACCATAGGGAGGATATACTTCATGTGATTGCTACATGGCATGAAGATTACCCAGCTTCAAGATAAAGGGTTTAACATAGCTGCTTATGAACAGAAAGTCAGGATCCACCAGTTACTTGCAGCAAATCTAGCATTTTACTTCCTTAATTTTGGTTAAAAATCCCACTTTTAGGAATCTGAAAGATCAAAGACTAAGTGAATCCTAAAAAATACTTCTTACTTACTGGATCTTTAATTGGCCAGTCTGGAAATCTGAGCGTATCACAAAGATGCTTGAGGTAATAAATATTACAGAACAGCTCATTTTCCAGTTGTGGGTAGTTGATAACTGGGATAGGACAGTACTGGTAGAGAGCTCTTGTATTACTTTGAAGACGAGGGGTGAAGTCAGCAAGATGAGCAGCGATCTTCTCTATCATAAGACGTCTAAAAAAGTTACAAAGTTTGACTTAACACTTGCCAAGCAGTCCTCAATCTTCAGTGACTCTAAAAGTGTGTTCAGTGATTTCTTCTAGAAAGATTTTCCTTATTAGTTTCCCATCTTTCAGAAGAGATCCAGAATAAGATTCCATCCTATTCTGTTATAAAGCTATTTAAATACCATGAAAATTAGTTTATTACAAACAACAAAGTGACATTTTGCCCTCCCTCAACACCTCTTTACTTTTTGGGAGACCATAAAAATGTATTGCAATATTAGAGGTACATCCTTAGATAGGTGCTTGTAACAAATGAGAACAGCAAGTATAAAGCAGTCCATGTAAATAGTGATCTCCACTGAAGAAAGGAACTTAATCAATTATGATAGAGGTAGAAGTAAAGCATGAAGACACAGAGGAAAGTAATGAAACCAAGGAATTCAGGTATTTCTGGCTTTATTCAGAAATGTCAAAGAGGAGCACTTCAGCATGACATGCAGTTCAGGTTCATTTGTCCCTCCGATAGAAAACAATTACCTCATTTCATTGCTCCAAATTGCTTCTGGAGTGTCAAATTCTCCAAGGAATATCTCAGAAAACTTTTCTGGTTCATAGTTTTCCAAATAACACACCATTGCTTCAGGAAGAGTATGTCCAAGTATACTTCTTTGAACTAGATCTTGACCTTTTGTCTAAAGAAGGTAAGAGATCGAACAGTCATCTCAAAAGTAATTTGAATTCAGTCTTGCTAACTAACTGGAAGTCTAAACAACCCTGTCCCTTTTCACTTCTTAAATTCTCACTCCTGAGCATCAAGTATTGTCAAAACTACAGGTGGTCTGCAAAAATATTTGGAAACAGGAGGTAGTTACTTTTGCAGTCTACTCACTTCTTCAGACTTGAAAGCTTGTTTTGTATGCGTATATTTCAAAAACCTAGAAGAGAAACAGCAGTTATTTTCTGTTTAATTGATACTTAAGGAATCCTTGAAAGATAAACAGACCAATGTAGCCCAGCTGACAAGTCTTATGCGTTTGAGATAAAAGAGCAACAGCAACAATTGAATGAATCTCTAAGAAGTCCATCAGATCCTTGGGAACCTCACCAAGCTAGGCACTTCGATGTTATAAATATTGCCTTACATTCATCATTTCAGTTTGAAAATCTTGTTGCCAAAAGTTTGTTTTCTCCACACACAAAATAAATTAAGCTGATAGACACAGACCACCTTTCCCTATAAACCCCTCCCAGCACTGCTAGATCATCATAGCAGCAATGAAATAAGATGATCTTATGCCAGCTGCTGACAGTTTTGTTACACTAGAGTCATCATGCAAACATGCAATCATTTCCCAATGTATTTTGCTACAGAAGAGACTTAACTGGAATTGTTTTATCAACTATTGAATTTAGAGGAAGAGTACTGGAATGAACTGCGACAACCACTTGCATGTGCAGTGCTTGGATGTCGGCCAGTACTTCTGATGGCAGCTTACTCTCAAAAAGTACATCAGCACATCAGTAGCCTGTATTACTACTCTTCAGTGCCGGTAACAATTTTCTTCTACACTAGGTCATGTCTAGTTGCACTGTTAGAACTATGATCAGAAATGCTCTCATTCCTCCCCTAGCAGTTTCATAAGCAATTCTCCTCAGTGAGTGACTAGATCTTTGCTTGCAATCTCATGTCTATTCTAGCAAGCCACTCTCCTGGAGCATTTACAGCAGCAGTCCTTCTGAGCATGACTGGTCAAGAGGTATTTTTAGGTATTCTTCTTCCTCACCTTGCAATAGGGAGTACATTGGAACCTGTGTACATCATGATAAAGAAGAACACTCCACTCAGATAAAAACGAGGTAACTGTGGGTTATCTTGCATGACATGAAACAGCAATATAGCGACTTTTTCCACAAGGATAGGATCAAAGGTCAGTAACAGCTGAAATCAAAGAACACAATCATTTAAACTAGCTGCCCGAGTTGCCCAAATTACCTAGCCAAAACTGAAGTTTTAACTAATTCTGTACTGGGACAAAACAGTTAACTTGCAAACATTTCAGTTACAGAATACTTCAGCCCCAAAATAATAAGTTTGAATCCCAGAACGTTTAAATTTGGAAGGGACGTCTGGCAGTCATCTTGTCCAACCCCTGTACTCAGAATTAGGGTCACCTAAAGCTGGTTGCCACAGACCATGCCCAGATGACTTCCCAATATCTCCAAGGATGGCAATACTTAAGAGAGATTGGCTGAAAAATGAAACTTGTAACAATACCCAGTGAAATAAACAACTGCTTGTCCAGACATCTGCAAGATGTCACAGATGTCATTTGATATTTTTCTCTCACTTAAAGTATTCACACAGGGAAGTAAGTCAGTAAGTCAGACTTCTACCAATTTCAGTAATTTTTTGAAGAGTTGCTTACCTGAGTGATATGAGGAAGGCAAGTACTATCTGACAACAGCCTTTTCACTCTAGGCAGAGGTCTTATAATAGCATTATCTTGATCCCTAAAAAGAAAAGTGGCACAAATTTATTAAGCTGTAAGTTTCAGACTAATGAGATCATATTCAGTGTCTTTTTTTGTTAACTTCAAAGTTTGTTGTTAGACTAGTGTGTCTTCATGTCATGCATTAAAACAGGGTTTTTTTCAAAGTTAAACAAGAGCCTACCCGCATGAGTAAGACTACGCCACTGTGCATTGAAAAGTACATAGCTTGTGCATTCATTCTTGCAGTCCCTTACACAGAGTTAGTATTGTCTCATTTACAAACCCTCTATTTGCCCACACTATTAATTACTACTACGTAAAAGGCTCTTAAATAGAGTTCATTAATGCACTACGTGGTTTCTAAGAAAAGTTTTAAGATAAAAGTTAGGAATATATGCCTCTGTCAGAAAATTAACCACTTCTGCTGAAAATTAGTGTTTACCTGCTGGGAAAATATCCACACATTGTGATGAGCATGTTGAGCACAAGTGTGGCAAGGTCAGTCTCATTCAACACAGCCTGGCCACTGGCAAGCAAGCACCACTTCAGCTGTGGGATGACCTGCAATGGTCGCCAGCCATCCATACCTTGAGCCCAGCAACGTGTTTTTGAAGTCAGCTTTCCACTGTCCCATAGTTCCTGCATCTATAGCAAGATTAGAGATTAATTTAGTTGATTCAGCATTCATACCTTTGCTCCTAAACATCCATACTCACAAGCTTTAAACAGCTGTATGGCAGACTAATATAGTTGTATTCCAACTATTTAACACTCTAATTGACTATGGCATAATTGGGGTATGGAGAGGTCAGCAGTCTTTCCAAAAAGGCTGTTTCTTAGTACAACATAAAATCTTTTATCTAGCTTTAATTCATTACAAAGAGTTACTTTGAGAATACTTAGTTTAGCATCACTGACATTTTTCCCCTCTCACTGTTCAAAACACACTTAGACACCAGGATAGAAATAACTTGTCAAGTTGTCTGAAGCCAACAGGTACCTCTTGAAAGCTGTAAGGACCACTCCTCTCTTTGTCAGCATTGCCAAAGTACCATTCTTTCTCACTCTCCCTTTTCGCATCAGGTGCAGCCTCAATCACGTTGCTCTACAAATCGATGTTTACAAGATCAGCTTTAGCTTCAGTGCAAGTATTACATTTCTTCAAGAAATTTAAGGATACTGATTTTTTTTTTTTATGGATTTGTCCTTTTGCAAAGGAACATGTGAGTAGTAAGAAACAAGGGCCACATACCTGCAGAGGGACTGTAGCTCTGCTTGTATGAAGATGAGCCAGAGTAAGCAGATCTACAAGGATTCTAATGCCATTTGAATCCATAAGATCCTTCACATTTTTCTGTTAATGGATGAACTGAGTTAACACAAGCATTTTCTAGAAAAAAGAGTTGTTACAAGTACTGAACAGTTTTATTTGGGGAAGAAGTAACCAGAAGAGAATGGTTTGGCTTTTCTCAAGTGACTAGACTTGTACAAACACCGTAAGTTCTACACGTTTCCTTCAGCTTTCTTACCAGTAACTACTGTATCCCAGAAAGCTGTATCAAGCATTGTTTTAAGACTTCCAAGACTTGAATTTTCGCTTAAGTTAACCTTGAAAGACGAGTTCAGACCATTTTATACAGCTGAAACATCAATAAACTGTTACGTGTATGTGTCCATCTCACCTTATTAAGGATCAGCTTGTTGAGAAACAATATCAATCTGTCCCGCTCAAGCCTGTCGGTGCACTGTTGCAGCGGAAGAGACCAAATTAGTATTTGACAGTACATATTAGAAGTTACATTCAGAAGTTGACACAGTTGCACTTGCCAAGACCCCTTTATTTTCTTCATGCCCAGGATAAACCTGCTGACTATTAAGCGTCCAGTGGCATGCAAAGGCAATAAATGTAGCTTTTTGCCACTGAAAAGGCCTTGTGGCCATCAACTTTGTTGCTCTGGGTCTGACACTCACACCGATTTTTCTGCTAAGTCTATTATTGTAAAGGAACACTGTATGTATTCCCCAGTGGGCCAGTTAAATGCAAGGGTAAAAAAAATGCTTTCAGCCACCAGACAAAATATATCCTTGATGCTACATTTCAGATGAGACTATCAAGACTCAAGGCAAAGTGACAAGAGTCTGCATTGGTTCAGTTTCACTTATGACAGCCATACCTAAAAGAACCTTTCTTCAGACTGCATGGAAAAGGATTCTGGTAATCAGATGCATGTAACAGGCAAAGCAGTCACCACTAAAAATCCATCTAAGGCTACCATTTCATTAGGTCTGGGGCTGTTGCAACTACTCTTGAAGTCAGGACTTCAAAATAACGTCATGTGAACCAAGGTTCTCCTCTTAAAAAGCTTATGCTTCTGCATTTTTCAACGTTAACATAAAAAAATTTTTCACACTATTTTTGTACAGCCTGAAAACCTGTTAAGGCCAACGCAATGCAAACAGAGAAACTAGTGTGAAACACATTTATGATCAGGTTTTTTTTAGTGAATTTGCAACTAAATCAAGTGGAGATGCTAGAAACATTTGGTTACAGCGTGAAAAAAGTATTAATGCTACAGCTTCATATTCTGTAAACTCAAAACTTGAGTTTCATAGTAACTTGGAGGATCTGAACATAAGTTGGACTAGTTGTATATTAAGTACTATATCAAGTAAGTTTAAATAATTCTTACCCTTTCTAACATCCCAACGATGTACTTGGTATCAGAAAATGGTCCTATTTCTTCATGACACCGTCCATAAACAATGGCCAATGCTTGCAGACATAAGCATTTCATATTCACTTTTGGGGTAAGCAAGAAGCGATGGTACAGTTCATTGAAGAACTCGTATCTAAATAACAGAAGAGATTTTAGTGAAGAAAACAACAAGAGAACTTGTGAATGAGATAAGATTTTAATCATGTCTCACGATTTTTTAATTGCTCCACTCTCTTCAGTTTCATCTTCTTCCAGTAGCAGTCTTAGATAATAATCCCCTATTTTTATTTCTTCAGAAAGGCAGTCATATTTTACCTGTAACACACAATTATTTACTTAGCAGTAAATAGTTTCTCCTTCATTAAGTTTTTGCTTGCATAACAATATTGTATTTTTTTGCATCAATAAGCTCAACATGGTTAACAACCCCTCCCTACAGTCTGAGGAAGACTGAAACTGTAAGTTTGCTATCAAAGAAATACAGATAAACAAAATGTATGCCATAAGCTATTGTTGCTCCCTGGAACAAAAAGTTTCTACTGAAATCCCAGCTTCCAGCCTTTAAGCAACTTGTTTCTATTATCAGCTGGTTTTATTAACTAAACTTGGATAATACAAGATGTATTCAGTGACTCAAGCTTTAATAAGCAGTTACTCCATTGCAAGGTATTTTGCTCAATGTTGCTACAACTATGAAACACAAGCACAACTTAATTACTAGCTATACTAGCCATTATGCTGGGTAATAAAAGCCTAGAGGCATCAATATACACACCAAGAAGCTGAAGTGAAATTGCACAATGAGAGCCATCATTTACTTCAGAGCAGCTATGTTAAATTTAACCATATACCTCAAAGCTCAGTGGCTTTAAGCATTTGGCAAGCACTTCATTTAGAGGTACCTCCAGCACATCACAAAATCTGCTCTCCATGGTGGTTTTTCTCACCTATACTTTGCAGGCCACTGTCATGAGGCCAAATAAAGTTATCTACAGATGTGACCACAGCACCATATAAAGATGTTCCACTAACTAGTACACTTCCAGAAGAATCTCAAGCCACCATCCCCCTTGGCAAAGTGAGAGGTCCCACTGCTGGCAGAAGCTTTTGTCACCACTACATAGTTTAATGCTAACAGCATAGTTTGATAAAGTATTAATTTAAAATATTTAAAAGCAAATCTCCCAGACAGTAGCTGCTCAAATATTACATTACAGAAGCCCTCTCAAGTCTATTCTAAAAGTATCCTGGGCTGTAACTGCAAGAACACTAGCGATACATTGCAATAGTGTAAGCCACAGAGTGGCAGAGTGCAGATGGGAAGCCTATATTACTACATTTTCAAATATATGGCTTTGATTCTGCCCCAGTTAGCACCTGCAAAGCAGAGACAGAGTTGGCACAGCAGATGCTGCAGTGCTCAGAAGACTCACACCTGAAGGAAACTTCAAAAGCTAAATGCTATTGCAGAACATACCAATCCAACCCCAAGCTTAGCTATTTACTACATCAAGGTGAGAGGCAATCTGTTGCTGTGTGATAGGGACAAGTCGCACACATAGAATAGTTCTTTCTCCTAAAGCATTAGCCTGATGACTTGCAAGTCTTTCTGATGTGCCAGAGTAGTAAACTGAGAATTCATCAAAAGCAGCAGTTTACTTGTTTCACTAGTAGCCCTCCGCTCGAATTTCAACTAGAAAGCTGTACTGCAACAATGATGGTTCTGGGAATATCCAAGAATATCTTACAGTGGAATTCAAGCCTGGCCTTGCTTTGCATCAGCATAAGAGACTAAATAAAACTATGTGAAACCCTGACAATACCAGAGATAAGACTAGAGTATAGAAAGTGTTTATTAGCACACTACTTGAAAACATCTTTCAAGTTGTTTAGAGAAAGCCAATTAGGACCATATCGATTGCTTTGCAGAAGCATGAAATGTTATTTTGATGTTAGGCTCTGCTGTTCCTAGAATGTGAAAACAGTATCCTCAAATCTATAATTTAGAGAGCAGCATGTTTTTAGCCACATAGTCTATTCATGGTTTGGCAACCCAGTATTTTATGGCCTTCGGATCACTGAGACATGATGCAAATAGAGACAAGGAACTTGTGAAACTACCAAAACAGGTCTGATAGAGCACAAGCACATTCAAAGACAAACGTGACTTATCTTGACAATAATGTAATATCAATTCTTGTCTTTTCCTCTTAACACAAAAATACATGAAAGGTTCTGATCAACAACTCATAATGAAGCACTTGAACAGGTTGCCCAGAGATGGTGTAGATGTCCTATCCCTGGAGGTGTTCAAGGCCAGACTGGATGAGGCTTGGAGCAACTTGATCCAGTGGAAGGTGTCCCTGCCCATGGCAGAGGGATTGGAACTGGATGATATTCCAATCCAAACCATTCTACGATTCTATGATCTCTACAATGTAATCTGTCAGGTTGAAAAGGTTTCAAGTTTGCAGAGTGACACTGGACAACAGTACCTGTCCAAAGCCTCAAGTTTATTCCATAATCCAAACTGAATTCTAGCCTGCAGTCATAGATTATTAACACAAGATTCACACATGGAGCTATAGACAGAAAAGTGACATTTTATGTAGACATATTTTACAGACGCAGTTTCTCCTACAGTGGATCATTTACCTCAAACTCCTGATGGTTCCATGAGATAACACTAGCACTACCAAGTTCTCTGTCAATATTAAAGGCTCTCATCTCAGACTCAAGAGTGTCTCTCAGTTCTTCCCGTGTTTTGAAGTTCCAAATCAAGTTTGATCTAGCATGATCCTGAAGAAATCTAAGAAACAAGTTACACAGTTTAAACTCCTTAAACATTATCCGAAAAGCAGACAAGACACAGCTGGCAAGCTAGAGAGGATCAGCATTACTGAACTTCAACTAGAAGGCATTAAGTAACGATCTCTAGTTTGTTACAGTGTTTTCATAGTCACGGAGGTGAGCACAGACTAAAGTACACCTGCTCTCATGCCTTCTGGCTCACACTATTATGTCCATATAACTGGTGAGACTCGCAAGCTATTTGCCATTCCTGTCAGTAAGGTCTACAAGTGAACAATAACTCAGGGCAGCATATGTGCACATACCAAGTGTATGTTTTAAATAACATAGTTTATGGAGGAAAAATAGAAGCCAGTGTCTCAATTGTCACAAAACTGTCAGTGGACATTCTTCAGTGACAGTTACAGAACAGCCTTTGGATCCAGAGACCACCCAAGAGCAGTACTTTAAGTTTAGGAGCATGTGAATCACGTTTTCACACAACAGTTTTTCAGAAAGGACTATATTTGACCTTTAGAAACACTAAGCGCTGAATTGAACAGTTAGGTTTACAGAATTTCCCCAAGCTTGCTTTCATACAGTTTATTGAACAATCAAGCTTTATTAGCCAAAGTAAAGTAATGATCTCTTTTTTCAGATGGAGGCCCATCCATTGTAAACTCTGACAGTAGTAAGAACTTACAAGAAATCAAGCTGTACCCTAGGAACTGTAGCACTATTTGAAATGCAGTATCCATGCGTTTTCTTTCTTTGCCTGCCTTAAACTCATTTTTATTCCGATTCAAGTTAAAATGTCTTGATTAGTGTATGGGCTGACACAAATGCGCTACAATGCTTTCCAGTGCTACTTTGCTTAGCCTTCAACATCAAGTAGATCTGCACATGCCGTTTGATGCTCACTCTTCCTTATGATTCAAGGTAAAAATGGCTGTCATTCGATAACATTTGAGAAGCTTTTCAAATTTCCCCCTTTCTTGAACACAAACTAAATCCTTAAAAATATCTTAAAATTTCATTTTCTGTAAGTATCTGTTACAAAGCACTTGCATTGTTTCAAGGCAGGCAGAAATCAGAAGCAAGCTACAGCAACTCTGAAGATATTTTTAATAATATCTAGCCAGATAATAACTTATGCAAGAGATCACCATATCAATCTCAATATTTTACCTGTAATAGAAGAGATCCCAGTTTGCTTCTATTTTTATTCTTTGGCGTCGTTTCCTTAATATCACTGGCTTTTGAATAATGTTCTGCAAAAGAGCCAAATGTAAGAAGTAAGTAGAAATACATACTCTCTATTTTCCCTTTTTAAAATAAAAGGGCTTTTTATTCCTTCAAAAGTCACACTAAGTTAAGCCTCGTTAATGAGGTCTCCTTTTCTAGTAAGCTGTAGCAACAGACTTTCACAGGTGTTATTTACATCAAGTTAAATCATGCCAGAGAAACTTTCAGTTGTTGAACAAGTCATTCATTTAGAAGCACATTATGCCTCGGAAAAGCTTACGTCCCATCACCATAAGCACTCATCAGCTCCAAAGCCGATGGAGGGGAAAACCCAATACAAGAATGCTTTGCTCTTGAACACAAATAAGTAGAGCAAGTCACAGAAACAAGTCACAAATCTGACTTGGCCACTGAAAGGTTCCCTAGTTTGGTTAAGCATGAAGTCAATGTTATACTCTACATGAGGTATCACATGCAAGCAGAAGCCTAAGTAACATAATCCATGCAAATGGCAGAGATACACAAACTCACCATATTGTTTCTGTCCTGATTGTGATGGGGAGTTGGAAGAAAAAGAAAAGGTACATTTAACAAGCCACAACTGCTCAAGTATTGCCGCTTTCAACTACCAAGCTTGCTACTACCCTTTCCAAGTTCCACTCACATTTACTGTGAAATTAAACAGCTCAGAATTCCAGATAGAAAAACAATTGCTTAAACTCAATATCCAGACACGGTATTTTAAGTGAAATTTGCCCTTCCATCATCATTTTCCACATTTCTCCATTAATACTTGTTTTTTTAATCTAATTCACCATTTATTCTAGAAACACCGTCAAATTCTGCACCACAGTCCGCATCAAACTTGAACTAGATTTTACCAAGATAAGGTTTTCCTAAATTGAAGCTTATTGTTTGTCAAATCAAGTACAAAGACCAGAACTTTCAATACTCTGTACTGCATTACTCTTTTCATCCTTCTTTGCATGTCTAACAGCTTGCTCATTTTCAGAATGCATTAAAATAAGCTTATCTGAAGACTAAAGGAAGTTAAGGGAAATGTGTTGTGATTTAACAAGTCTGTCATATAGAACATAACAATAAAATGAAAGTAAGAAGGAAACCAACAGTATGAACGTAAGCAGTGCTTGATCTACCTTCTTATTACAACAGAAGTCAGTTATAGGTTAAAGACAGGTTTTGCCACGTTTCAAGGAATTTCCTGTTCTACTGTATAATTCTGTTGGAAGAGATGCACACAAGGTGCAGTCCAGTTTAATAAGTCTGATTAAAGCAAGAATAAGCTAAAGCTTAATACATGTGCTGAACTGATCGATTTGTCTGCTTTACATTCTCACTGGAACCCACTCAGAACCCAAGATAAACATTACTAAGAGGCAGAGAGTTTACCAACAGGAAGCAGAACTATGAAGTTTCTCACATTTAGACTTCTATTACTCTCAAGCTTCCCTTTGATTTCATAGAGTTGTAGATGCCACAACACTACACTTAATCAATGTGCAGTAATGAAGAGCCCCAAATAATTTTACCTCTTTTTGAGCTATGCCCATTCTGTCTCTCCAGTGCATCAACACTAGGTCCACCTTCTCTTTGGCAAATTTTTCAACTTCCTTTGCAGCTTTTCCAGCCAGTCTCTGCCACTCTGGCACTTTATTAAACTTGCCATATTGATCCTGCAGAATAAATCCTATTAGTTATTTGCACTTGCAGATCTATCAGCAAGTTTGATGTAGGTCAATGCAACAGTCAAGTGTCTGTATTAGAAAAGTCACTAAGACTGTACATCCATATAATACAGGAGGTAAGACAGCTACATTTACTTACAGTTGCAATTTTTAAGTTATCTCTAACATGCATCCTATCAGCATCTTTTTCAGGAACAGGATCAGCACTGTCAAGGTATGCCAGCAAACCTGGTGGCTAAAAACATTTAAAATCAGTGTAAACACACTTGTGGTTACTGGAACAGAAACCACCACATTAAAGAAATGATCTTGTTACCTACAGATTTCAAAACAGAATTTATATTCTACTCTAAGGCAAGCATGTAAAGCTACAGCAGCTTTTTATTTTCATTAGTGAAATGCCACCATCCTTAAAAGAACCATTCGACAGAGGCGTATCAGTAGCTTCAGTACAGCAGAGGTACCTTAAAGGAGCACCTAATGAAGCTAAGGATTGCAAAAGAAAAGAGCTGATCCCACAGCAAATGAAGGGGATGAATACTCTAAACACTAGAATCCATCTAAATCCTCTGGTATGCACTCAATGTTGTATGTGACATCAGAGATGAGATAGTCTCATTTGACTAAGCTTTCCACAAGACAGTGACCACGATCAACACAGTTTGGCTTTGTCAAAAATGAAGGAACTGCTATTTTGAATTTGCAAGTTGGTATTTTTCTAGATTTAGTAATTCCTTACAACACTATTCTTTGAACTAGTTTCACTGAAGTATCCTAAGCAAAAACCTTTCAGGAGGCTGTAAGGGTGGAAGAACATGCAAAGTATCAGCTAACATATAAATTTAGCTGTAAGCAAATCAAGTTGGACAAGCATGAAAGCATAGACATAACTGTTGCTTTTATTTCTTACTGGCAGTAAGCACTAGAAACTGTTTACTATGTCTCCCACATTTTTGTCCTTTTAATAGAGAAAAAAAAAGGCAGACACTTTAAGTTGTGTCATATAATTTTTAAAAGTGGCAGGAAAGTAAGATAATAATCTAAAAATATGAGATATTTTGTACTAGCCATGAATATCCTTCAAATAGCAGATGCCAGACAGTTAATCTCCCAGGCCAGACTTCCCCCTTGGAGAGGAAAGGGGATTCGATTATCGATTATCCCAAGTTTTCTAATACTGTAGATTTCACTATTTCCCTGCTCCATATCCCATTTTTACTCACCAAAATACGTTTCAACAAGTTCATAGCAGTTTTGTTCTCAGCTGTCCAGAGGCCAACCAAATGTCTACTTAACTGCCTGAAAAAGCCATTGAAATTAACAAACTGCAAGTTAGTATTTTGAACAGATTTTTAAACCACTAAACTGACACCCTCACCATGCCAGTGAAATGAAGATGAGCAAGAGCTTCATGCTCTTGTGTGAGTAAGAGCAGAAAGCATTATATTGTTACAGTTCAAGTATACACTTAGCATGCTTTATAGTGTTTTAAGAAGTTCCAGTGAAGTTAGTGGAACAGTAGCAGCACATGCTTTTTGATCTAGACCTCAAAAGAACACTTGAGCAATAGAGCAGAAACTAAACATCTAATGACCAAGTGTAAGTTTATCCAGTCAGTCTTAGGTTACAGTTAAAGTTTAGAGTTTAGAAGCCATCAAGAACTGTTAACTGCTTTACTTGAAACTCTTAATATCAGTTATTGGCTAGGAAAGCCTTTTTGGGAGCCTGCCTTCTATGCCAACTGACACTCTGCCCAACACTAGTGTTCTATTGCATTGAACTGAAGTACTGCTTACAAGCAAGTCATTAGCAGCTCCAAATGGAACTAGTTACGACAGAAGGTTTCACACTAGCTCCTTCCTGAATGACAGAGTGTGGCAGCAATTTCCACTTGCTACTACATTGTTTAGCAACTCTTTAAGCGCTTAAGGACCATGCAGTTAGAACTTCTATAATCTGGTATTTGAGTGGAAATAATTGAATTATCACTCATCTTCCTCAGCATCCCCTCATGCCCAGTCTCAAGAGCTCACAAGTTCTACTGACTGTTGAATTCATGAAATGATATCTACATGTGGAGACCTCTCTCTCAGATGGGATGGGTGACTTCAAGATGCATGCAAGATATCAGAGGTGTGCGCACACCAGGATTTATACAGTTGTATAAGTTAACCTTTTTAAAAGTTCCAGACATTCTACTTCTAAAAATCAAAACTTGAGCCTTCAATGAGTATCCAACCCAAGTCTCATTTTGGAAAAAAAACAATGATAAGTTTATGAAGTGTCCGAGACTCAGCTGAAGCTTGCTGTACTTAAGCATTCCAGCTGCCACAGAAAATAATGTCCTTACAGAATTGCAAATTATCTCACCTGACATCCCAATGTTTCTAAAGTTATCTAGCCCATTGCTTAGACTTTTTAAACATAATATACCAAGTGAGACTGACATACCTATTTGTAAGCATCCTCTGATCTGTGCTTATTGTAAACATAGCAGTGTGCAAGTGACGAGGTAAGGCACCTTCACTGAGGGCAAGATCTTGCATTTTGGTAGCAATCTCTTTGTCTCCTTCCTTTGGAAACAGGGCAAGATGATTACTAAAGATAAAAGCAGCTTAACTAAGATTCTATCTTAGCCTACAGTTCCAAGGCCTTCTTTGACCATCAATTACATTAACTAACATCCAAATGCCAGAAGCCACAATATGAGCTTTAAGTGCAAGTTCTCAGTGCAGCTGATCAAAGTTACAGCAAAGCCACAGACCAGACAACTGGTGGTTTTATCTATGAGAACAGTAACTGTATGGGGCAAGATGTATGTTTCCCATCACTGATCAGGAGGCTGGTAGTGCATTTACAAGTACCATTTACACACTGCAATTGCCAATTAGGGTTAAACAAAGAATGACAGCCACAAGCAATTGCTTGTTGCTTGACTTTGGTCAACAGTAACCATTTAAGAATAACTGGTTTTGTTTGGTTTAGACAGTCACATGGACAAGACTATTATTCAGTCAAGACATTAGCTGCAATGAAGAATTAAGAAAAAGCTTTTGCTGCACTTCTACTCACCCGTGCCTCACTATAGTTCAAAGCACAAGAGTTGTAATAAACAGCACAACAACTTTCAGGTAACATAATCAGGTATACCAATGGAAACTTGCCGATTTAGAATACCTCTATTTCAAGTGTTCATTCACTTCCATTCCAAGAAAGTACTAGATGCATTTCAGATGCAAAAGCCATTGTGATACAAGGCACTAACTTAAGCCCTGAGTTTCAACACAGTAAGTGTGGAGAGTCAGTTAGCAAGGTCACCCTGCAACAATCATGAGCAGCCCTTGAGAAATATGGACTTAGCCCATACATCAAGTAGTATGGAAACTAACAAGGCCAAATCATCCTTTATTGAAGCAGAAAGAGCAAGAACAGAAGCTGAAACCAGTCTGCTCTGGGACATTGCTGCTTGCTAATCTCAGTCCCATTCCATCTGGCAATGCATCCAGGAAATATGGCCTCTTGTCCTTGAGAGACTCTCTTTAACATGCAGAAGTCTGGTGGTTCTGAGGTATGTGACTGAGCTACACACAACATTAACAGCCAAATCTTGACTGCAGTATGAAAACATGCAAGGTATTATCTAATATCCCAACTTACATGCTTTCCAAACCCTCAAGTGTAAAATTAAGCCAGTTGCTCTGCCAAACCACTCACAATTAAGCAGGTGATCTACTCCTCACCTCCTCCTCCCACCCCCCATCCACCCAAGAGAAAGTAATATATAAGCAATTGCACTTCCAAAATAGACAATACACATTTAGTATGATATCCCAGGTAACAATGATAAAAATCTCACCTCTATTATTGCCTTCATTACCAAACCTGCTCCTTTCACAATTGCCATGGAAGGGTGCTAAAACAGAATGTTGACAGATTAATTATCCAAGTGTAAAATATGAAGATTAGATCACCTGTGAATCAGTTTCCTTAACTAATGTATGTGGCTGTTCCACCTCGAGTTCTGGGCAAAAGTTAATATTTCAGTTTTGTGAAAGCTAGACCCAGGAAGACTTCTCATCCTTTAAACAAGAATTTCTCATGCAACAATGAGATGAACTTCTTAGCAATGAACTGCAGTTCATATACCAGAGAAGCTAGAATAGTGTTGGGGAAACTGTTTGACTCAAGTTGACACTAACCAAGAAGCAGAAGATCATGCTCTTTTTATAGAAAAAGATCATTATTTTAGCTAAAAAATCCTAGAATTCTTACAGGTTTGCTACTGAAGAGGAAGTTACTCTTTTTTGACTCTTAACTCTTATGTACTGAGAGAGAAACAAAAAGGTGGCAGATTCTCCACAGGGAGGAAGATCTGTGCACCTGCTGAATCTAACTTCGCATTTAACTGGTATTTTAAAGTGTTTCTAGATCAAGTCTTAGACAGTCTATTCTACAAAGATTTGGCATATCATTGAGAGGTAAAGCAATGGGTCACTAAAAAACTCATTAAGGTAGAAAAGGTTTAGGCACATTAACCAGCTGAACAGTAGATTTGTCTTTCAGAAGAAGAAGAAAAAGTTCAACATTCACTGAGTACCCAAGGCTTCTAATAATTGTAATAAATTATGAAATCTTACCTGAAAAAGCTTAAAAAGCGTTCTTCCATTAGATGCCACCATTTCCAACAACATGTCAAACTGCTGCCCCTCAGTAGTCTCACTATATGGAGCACATAGGGCAAACGTCAGGAAGTCCAGAAGTGAACTAATTACTAGAGCACCGGTCCCATGATCCTGAAATTAGGAAGACAGGTATGTAAATACAGATACAGTGCTTCTCCCCTGCCTCAGAGTATTCACACAAGTCTTATGTGGTGCTCATGATGTTGAAGGTGCTCTGTCATACTATGAAATACTCTACATGGAAAAGTTACAAGTTTAAAATTGCCATCACTCTTGAGTATGGCAATGGTCTGGTAAAGTATTGGCTCCTAGAACATAATTGGAGACTCGTGACCTCGTATAGTGGTGGACTGCAATTTACTTTTTCTAGTTTTAATCCCATAAATACCAGTTTACACTATCCTTTTAGTTAAAAACCTCCCAGTTTCCATGTTAAACATGCAAACACTTGTTGCATGACACTCAAGTTGTGCACTACAGACTGTTACATTTCAACTCGTCAAGAACCAAATCTATTTAAAACAAGCTTCAGTGCCACATATAGCTGTATTTTCTGCACTTTGTTTGCAGGTACAAATACATTCAAAGATATAACCAAGTATGCCAGGAATGTTTTCACAGCAAAGGCACTTACAGCAGCTATTTGTTTCCAGAATTTGACTTACCACATGGGAATTGAATTTCTCTAGTAGATTTTCTAGAAACTTCTTGGAAGAAAGAAGGGAAGCTTTGTTCAGCTGCTCCTGCCTCAGGTCATAGTCGTCATGCATGGGCTATTAAAAAAAAAAAAAAAAAGAGTATTCCCATATTCCCTGAGCAGTCACATTTCAAACCTCAGTTCTTAACAACTGTAGTCTGAAAGTCACATTCTGAACCTATGAAAAGCACATCCTGCTTCAAGTTCAAGTTAAGCACGAAATCACTGTACATCAAGTTATTACACGTTTGAGCACACTGCAAATTGAAGAGTAGTCCCTATTTCTACATCTTCCAGTAGACTGAGATTCATACACTCCAAAGGGAAAGAATCTGCATTTTAATACTTACACACATAAGGGCACAAAGCATGTCAATAGAGGCATGGGTTACTCCATCATTGTTCCTTTTGAGGGCTTTCACAACCTTCACTCCCAATCGTTCTCGAAATCTTTCGAAAAGAAAGCAAACCCACCAAGATTAGAGAGGGAACAAATCTTAGTTTTAAGATAAATGTCCAACTGGGGACCAAAAGCAGCCTGCTCCCATTGCATTCGGCAAGCCAGTACCTTGATATTTACATACATTTTCAACTCCTTTCTAGGAAAATACTGACTTCACTGATAACAAGTGCATGTTCACCAAAACAAAGACATACTTTTGCAGTTACAGGATGGCGATAGTATAGGACACTACTCAGAGAAACAGAACTTTATAATGGTCTCAGATTAAACACATATGTTACTTGTCACACCATTCAGATGCCCCATAGTCCAGAGACGGAAATATTCAAAAACATTTTTCACTTTCAGGACAACAGGCAGTTTTTTCTGCTTCTTTATGTTATCCAATTACGACACAAACTCCAAGCAGCCTTACTTACTGTAGGATTACAGCTCAGCTTCCTAATATCAAGTTTTGCCTTGTGTTGACCTCAAGACAGCAATCACATCAACATACTTTAAAAATTAAGAACTGTCTACTTCAGGGAGAGATTAAGGTGCCTTTCAAAGTTTTTCCACTATGGAAAACATTAAATCATATTTGACTCAAGGCAGAGAGTATTTAGCAAAGGAACAACCAGCTTCACACACTAATGATCGTTTGGGATTCTCAATTTACATTAAAGCCCAATGACAGCCTCATCGTACTGGAAAGAATCGTATACAGAGCCCTCCAGTCCTTTCCAGAAGAGAGGCTTAACTCCACTTGTCAATTTTAAAGATAAGACATCATTCAAAAGCTCAAGAATTGTTTTCACTTATTACTTCCAACCTCGAAGAGACTTCTCACTTACTTTGGAAGCTGAGTAAAGGCAAGGAAGCCCGCTTTTGAAGCCACTAGTCGCCTTACTGCTTGGAATTGGCTTTCAAGTTCTGCATTAGATGCGGCAATATCTCCCTCTTGTGAAAGCAATGCTGTTATGGCATTATTGATGAGTTTCTCCTTGTTTTCCGAGAAGAGACCCTGGTGAAGAAATAACAGTTATTAATATACTTATACATTAACAACATCTTAAGAGGATGGGCAAAGAATTTTTTCTTACATCTTGTGTAACTGCATGTAGTACCCCACTGTAGGAAATGTTAGCATTGAACCTGAACACAGCATCTGCAAAATTACCATCTGGAAGAAGACATAACAAATGTTAAGAGCACAATACATGACTAAATACCTAGGCTCTTTAAAGAGCACCGTAAAACCCATGTAATAAGCATTAGCTTACTTGGAGGAGCAGCCAAAAACCTCAGATGAAGGCTCTCAACTTCTTCATCTACAGGCATACTGAGTAATCCCCAACGCTGGCCTTTGTGCGTGGAGGTCATTTTAACACATACATCTCTATTACCAGAAGCTCTCACTCCATCCAACAAGCTAGCAAGGAGAGAATCTCTGGGTTGGGAGAAAAACAATTTAGATAGCTCTTTGGCATCACTTTTCTAAGTTATAAGAAAAACAGGCAAAAAAAATTTCAAGCACAGAATGTAAGAAAGTAATACTTGGAATCTCTCACTAACACTGGTGGTAACAGATACAGCTATAGAGGAAGTCACTAATTTTCAAGTATTCCTTCATTCATTGTAAGGACAGAGCTGTCTTACACCCAGTATAGGCAGCTGCAGCCTTTCACTAAAGGGATCAACTCTAGATTATCTGTTAATGAGTTACACATGTTGTGAGCCAATTCATCCCTGTGCTTTCTGCAAAAACTGACTTAGCAGGATTACACTACATTACAACTGGAAGTGCGCTCAGGCACTATTCTGTTGGTTGTTTTAAATAGAATCAACTAAGACAAGCAGGCAGCTCAAAGGATTTACAGTCTTCACCTCTCCGTATCACCTAAATCACGTTTTCTTTCTTTCTCTCAGATACACTACCTGAAGTATAACTTACACAGAACAGTATTTCTTATGAGAAACAGGCTGTTTATCTAACTGTCCAACACCTTTATATGTTCATCAAAACTTCAGAACAGATTTGCTTAAAGCTGGGATGAAGGTGAAAGGGAGACATTTAGAACCTGTAACAAATCTTGATGATTATTAAGTAACAAACCACAAGAATAGCAAGGCTTCAAGTTAACACTTCAGAGTTTAGGAAAGCTAAGAAATTAGAGGCACTACAACGGCAAATTCCATTTGAATTTATAACCCAATTACCTTTCTGTTGAAGAGTATTTCCGAATTTGTCCTTTGATAAATTCAATAGTAAAAAGCTGGGGGTTTTCACAGTCATATACTATTGCAAATACCTAAAAATAAGAGATAAGTATCACTTTCATGAAGCACTATTTATCTCCTCTACAAATTGAGGTCATCTCATGTATACTACCAAATACCCACTATTATCATCTTCTAGAGCTTCTATTTGAAGCAGTATTGAGGAGGGTTGCCTCTTACCTCGCCTAAAGGTTTCAAAGTTGCAATGTTGTAGGTAGCTGGATCCCGTTCAACTAAGCAAGCTTCTGTAAGAGCAAGTACTCGTTTCACAGGTTCCTTAAAAACACATAAAGCATATTAGGAAAATAATTCTTTGCATTTAAGAGGTAACCAAGTAAGTTCAGTTTGATACCCTTACCAAGTGTCTAGGTGTTATTTTCTGAACTACAAACTCTGCTAAAGATGTTACAGATTCATCATTGCTGTATTTTCCAAAGCGAAGATTCAAGTATTGCTCAAATTCTAGGGATTCTTTCCTTATCCGCAGAGAGATACCTATGAAGTTGCCAGCATGCTCTATTGCACTTTTGATAATTTCTTCCCTCTGCTCAGATGCAAACAGGTGCTGCAAGTTTTGACAAGAAAAAAAAAGCAGGTGAAAAATGGCATAGCTCAAGAAATCAGTTCCATAAATAATCCTCCACTAGATACCTAACTGTAGAGAATCTTCCCAGCAGCTAGGTTTGCCTTTGCAATTTATAACACATGATACCCAGTATTAAGTTTAAATTTCCCTTTTAAAAAACAAAGGTATTGCAGCTATTCCTAAACCATATCCTGCTACACATTAGGATGCCATTAAAGCAAAGGTCTGCATGACCTGTCTGTCCACACTTAGCAATAGATCCTGGCAGGAGTGAGTAGCCAGAGAATGACAGTGCTAGCCCCAGCTGCTATCGGTAAGGCTCCTATCCAGCTTTGCTACGCAAGGTTAGGGCTGCTCCAGAGGATCAATTATATGCTAGTTATATGCCAGATAAAAGAATGCTGTAGTCCAAAAGACACAGAAACATGATCTAGAGAGCAGAGTTCTATTTTCTCAGTAGCAACTGAGGTAGCTATATTTACGTCAGTAATCATGAATTAATTCCTTAAGATCCATTTCAGCTTCTTGCAGTACAGTATAGAGAAACTCTTCTAGAGTTTTGAAACCAAAATTACACTGCAGTATTTCCCAAGCAAAGCTGCTGATTATCAGACCACAGGCCTAAATAGGAAGCATCACCACCGATCGATCTATTTCCGATTAGAAATCCCTCCATCAGTTAAGTACATTAGCAATACTGCCTGTCACTTCTGTAACTTTGAGAAATGTCGGGAAACTCCACGCCCATACTGCATTCATATTCACTATCCAAATATAAATAACTGGATTATTATGCTCTGTAGTTTTAAAACATGTAAAAACCAAAATAACTCCATACATGAAAAAGAGCTTTTAAACCCTGTCCACAAGCCTTGAGACTCCACGGCTGTGTCCCAAAGGTGCACACACTTGCATGCTCTAATTATGCTGAAGCTTCATTATTAAATAGGCAGCTATAAACATTCTAAGCACCACACAAAGATATTTTGGTTTAGTACTCACCAATCTACTAAATCCTCCATAGAGGATACAGAAGCCTCCCTGACAGTCAGCAATATCAACAAAGCCTTCAATGTTTCTGTAGTCATAGGAGCACAGGACTTTATTTGTTGCAGGATCAATTTGGTCAATACCTCCAGGAGTCACCTCCAGAATCACAGGTTTCCTTGTATCACTCCAGTGATGTTTATAGCAGTTATACCTCTGCAGAGAGCGTTACTTTTAGACACACACACACTCCACTTCACTACACAGCAACAGTTCTTTCCCAATCTAGTAAGCAGCATGGGTGTAAATTAAAAAAAAAATGTATCATTTCCCTTAATGCTCTTATCTAAATTGAGAACACTATGAATCAAAACCAAACACAGCTTAAACAATGCATTTTGAAAAGAGAACAGCAAACCCAAAACCACCACCCCAAAAGGGAGAAGTGTCTCTTGTTGCTGAAGGTGGCCTACTCATAGGCTATGTGCACTGCAGTTAGACAAGGAAAGTGCTATTGTACCAGATGCTGTTTGTTATTCAGCTGATCAAGACTAAAATAAGGTAAACTTATCACCATAGTGCAAATTTATTATCTCCTGCAGTCATATGCTATTACAAATACAGACTTATTGAAATCAGCTGAAGCTGAAGTCTGGCTGTCACTACAGTAAGACAAAGGGGATCCCAATATTCCAACAGTATTACTACGCTCATCACTGAAGATTTATTGTATGCAATGCTTTAAGTTACTTTAAGTGCTGTCTTCTATTACCAGAAAATACAAAATCAAATACAAAGTTCAGTTGTATATGTTGCTTTGCTTATTACTATATTAACAAGATTTATTAATTGACAATCTGGTGTTTAATCTGACCTACAGAAATCCTCCAAGGAAACAATATTCCCACCTCAAACATTCAGAACATTATGCAGAAAACTATTTAGAGTTAGGAAGTAAAATGCTGGAAGTAGTTAACATTGAATAAAGAATCAAAACTCATGTTTCTCTTCTCCCTTCTCTCCAAATAAGAACACCATGTGACAAAGCCCTTTATTTCAGTAGTCACATTCAGTTTCTTTAAGTGTATCACTATAAGGTTCAGGCCAAATGAAGAGAACTGAAACATTCGACTGTTGAAAAGGGTTCCATTCCTTTTGAACAAACTCTTTTCATTTTCTCTTCTCAAAGCAAGACTTTAGACCCAAATTTACAAAAGCTATTTTAGCTAGCGCGTACACTACCTAAAACACAGTAGAAGTCTTTAGATCACTTAATTAAACTGCACATGATCCAGAAAAGCCAGACACTTACCCGTCCTGTGATTTTTCCTTCTGAGAAGTCTGTCCTGAATCTCTGTTTTTAAGAAGAAAGTTAACCATGAATGAATGCAAACACAATAGCCAATCTATGCAGAAAGCCTATGTCTAAGCTGACCCTGTTTTAAGGGACCTGAACTATGCCTCCTTGAAGACTCATTATTGGAATGGTTGAGTTTAATGTATTCAGTACTTGTAGCTTTACTTGCTATTTAAGGATAAAGCACTAGTTGCTGCAACTGACACTAGATCAAGTGTGTTAATATAACAGCTCAAAAGACAACTTGCTTTCTTAATTTTTATATAAAGAAAGAAAGCATAGTGAGCTATCACAAAAGATGATGATAACCAAGTACTTACCACTTGCTTGAAGAAAAAAAAAATAAATCTTACCAGTGCCTCTGTAAGGAGTTCTGTTCTGTGCTCTGTGGAAAACTTAAGAGTTTCGGACTTTTTTCCACTCCCTTTGCGAAAAGTGAGACTAAATTCTGTTCCTTGTCCTTTTCCAACAGGAGAAATACTACAGATATCTCCATAAGGCCACTAGACAATTGAAAGTAATTAGGTTACACTGTTAGTAATTTTAGAGCTGCACCTCCTCCACTCAAAATTCCTTAGTACCTATAACTAAGTGAACTGCTGTAATGAAACAATAGCTAGCATAGGTGAGAGCTTTAGCTTGAGCTTCCTATTTGATACTCTGCAAAGTAAGTAAGTGTCTTGACTCCCCTCAGGGACATAGTGTTACAGTGATCAAAGTCATTCCAGTTAATTCAGAACAGCACATTCAAAAGCAAACTACATCTTACTGGCCAATAAAGACAAATTGCCTAAAAGTGCAAAAACTACTTGATATTTGTAGAGTTAGCGAAAGTAACATCGGTTTTCTGTCATATGTGCTTTTGTAGCACCTGCCATACCTTCTGGTTTTGCTTAGATCTTGTCAGACTAGAAAGTATCTGAAGACTGAATGCCACTATTCACTCCAGATAGAGAACATAAGTCCGAAATCAACTCAGAATAGCCCTGTTCAAAAATGATAGTTACCTGGTTTGTAACTTCTAGAGTGTTTGGATTGTATGTGGTGATGGCATGGGTTCCAACTGAAAAGACTCGCTTATACCTAGAATTACAGAAGACTATTAGTTTCTCCAGAAGTCCAAAAACCCATGTTGAATGGCAAAAATTACATCAGGAAACCATATAGAAGTCAGTGTTAGGAAATGGATATGGAATTTTCTTTGTTAAGTTGCTGGTTTGCGGTTTGCCCTTATATGTTCAGCTCCTCTGTTTTATATATCCATAAAGGGGACATACGAATGAAATACTAGTAAGCGTATTTCCTTATGCATATCTTCTCCTACATTACAGGCTACGTCAGGACCAAAGATTCTCAGAACTTGTACTGGAAGGTACTACCAGTCTTGAATAAAATCTAAAAAGATGACACAAGAAAAAACACATTCCCATAATACTCTAAGGCAGGGGTGTCAAGCTCACAGCCCACAGGCTGAATCCAGCCCTCTACCTTGTTTAATCCGGCCTGGCACCTTGTTTCTACCCCATGGCAGTGCTGAGCTCCTTGCCCCTACACGCCTGCCAGCACGCTAGTCACGTTTTCAGTGTGTGTGACTTGCACTACGCTGCAGAAGCGGGAGAATGGCAGGAGATGAGAGTTTGACACCCCTGCTCTAAAGCATCTGTCTGAAGCTGTCTCAAGACAACAGCTGTAATATGAAATAATTTAATGTATATTCTCAGTCACAATACTGTAACAAGTAAATGTGTTGCTATGGCCAAACCTAATAGTCTTCACCTTGAGGAAAACTAAGACTACTAAACTCAGAAGGACTCAGATCACTGAAGCTGTAGTTCAATATGCAGCTAGTCATCAAATATCGATATCACAGATACGTCAACTGCTATAATGCTGCTAGCACTTCAGGCTTATCAGAAACAAGCAACAGCAACCTAAAACTAAGAAATTTAGATGTATCAAATACAAAAAAGAAGCTTTACCATGGGTTCATTTCCTAGACAATCTTCACAGCATACCCTGAACCAACTCTTTATGTTGAGACTATTTACATATTTCTGAATCAGAAAGCTTTGTAACATAACTAACCAGAGTTTGAAACAGCAGGTTTCAAACTTCTATTCTAGGGTATTTAATTATCTTATACAAACTTCTTGTTCTAGGGTATTTCTCTCTAGAAGCAGTTCTGCTCAGAAAGTCAAGCCAAACTGGAACCAGAGCCAGTTCTAGTAACTATTCTGTGACAAGAGAAAAAGATCTTAACACATACGCCTTTCTTGAACCAAATAAAAATACTTCGGCTAGATGTCCCTATTCAAACTGATTCAGTGTAGCAATTTCAGTTTTGTTTCTGGGTAAACTGTGGGTTTGCTAGGGAAAAAACAGGATAGGACCAACCAGATGCTGACAAACTAATCTGGATCTGTGCCATACTAGACACTGCATCAAGCAGCACATTGTTTCTTCCCTTTTCCTCTGAATTCTTGTGTTGCAGTCCCTTCTCTTTCAGGTCTGCAGCACAAGTCATCACTTCCGTATTAGGTCTGACTTTGGACAGGCTTCTGATACATTCAGAGCTGCTCTTTCATGTCATCCGACTTATCCTCCCTTCTCTGATAGTAGCAAGGCCAACAGTATCTGTCTGACATAGTCAATCTCAAACTTCATTCCCTAGCATCTTCCATTATTATTCAAGTCCAAAGTATTACTGGCCCAGGGGAGTTTATCAAGGAATTAAACCAAGTTCTTACTTTCTTCTATTTGTTTTTCCACAGTTGACTCTTCCTTATTTAAAATGCAGGTCAAGAGAAATCACAGCAATGAGGCAGAACATTTGAAGTTACTCTAGCTGCTAACAAACCCACTACATGCAGTCTGTCAAAGAATGCTCCAGTTCTTAGGCCATAAGAAAATCCTTTAGACAAACCAACTCCTCCCTCTCCTCTTTTGGCACAATTTAGATAGATATTCTGTCTTTAATATTATTTACAAGTAAGGCTTGTTAATGATGTTCTAAAGAACTTAAACTTATGAAAAACACTTTATTACGTAAGGTTTTGTTTAATCACTTAACACACTAAAGAGCTTCACAGTGCCCTGTGGCAGAGTGAAGATCTGCAATGATCACAGAACTGAAGACCAGCTTCCCAACATTACAGCCCTCCCTAGACAAAACCAGAAGACCAATGTCTTGTTACACGAGCAGAGGAGACTCAGAAGTCAGTTCTTACACATGGCCTAAACATATTGCCTATTCACTAGTTTCTTAGAAGCACTGTAGAAGTCAGAAGTTTCGGGGTTTTTTAATCAGGATGAACCTGGTAGACAGTTTTCACACAACGACACTCAAGAGAAAGAGTGTTCATTAAGTTTTCAGAATTACAGATTGACACCTGAGCATTGTAATCTGTATTACTAGAAAATACTTTAATTGCCATGCACACAGCCCATATTCAGCAAAGTGACCAATCATATGAATAGCAGAAGTTATTCAGGCTCATTTAGCATTAAACATTAAATTATTGTTTGGTTTGGGGGTTTCTTTGAGTGGACTTAAGTACTCAAATATAAACTTGCTAAAAGCTATATGGGATTCTGCTGCAACCCAAGAGGCAACTACTCACTAAATACTCCTCTACCCTTCATTACATGAAAAGGTGCCCACTCAGTTTTTAAACTAAGCCTCTAGTTTAGACTTTAACCTATGAAGTCTTATAAACTTCAAACTAAGTCTATTAGAACACTACTGTCAAATTTCAAGATCATAGTACTCCAATAGCTTGCATTATGCAGGAGCAGGCTCTACAGTGGAAAGCACTGGGCAAGAGAAGCGATTCTAATTCTATGTATTTAATTTTCATCAAGTGGCCCCAATTGTATGCACACCTAATTTGCAGGTATGCCACAGGAACTTCAGAGGAAAAGACTAGAAATATCCTGTTGAAGAACAGAAAGATTAAGACGAATAAACTGTTCTAAAGTTCTACCCCAGCACAGTATCTTACTATTACTAAAGTTTATTCACCCACGCTTACATAAATTCAAATTATTGGATCCTAACTCGGGCAAGACTCAATTTACATAAGTATCAGCTAGAATTTTAGTGCAGCAAAACTAAATAGTTTACTATTTCTTTCGAGTCAATCAAGAATCTGTCTTGGTAGAGGAAAGATTTTGCTCTCACACAGTTGCTCAGTCCACTCTAGACTCTGAACGAGGCTTTAATTTCTGCTGATAAAAGGGCAAGGAGGTCTTTGATTAGACACAGAAGCAACCTCATGGTTCTTCAAAGCACATCCGAGAAAGACTGGTGGTTGCAATTCTTTGTAATCCCATCCCCCTTTCCTTCCCAGCATTACCTATCTTTGATAGATAGAATTCATGAATTATCTATCAGCAGACAGCCAAAAAGTCTGTCAAATAGATTCAGATCACCTCTTTGTAATAATCATTAGAATAAAGCAGTACTCATGGCTCCTGAGGTGCAGGCAACATACCCTCTTCGTTCTGTTGATGTTTAGGTAGCAAGGAAAAAACACAGTTCCCCAGCACTACTATGCATGTGAGAAGGAACAATGGGCAAGGATACCAAAGAAAGTCCTGTAAAGCTTCAAAAAATATGCACAACAGCTGACTTCAAACACAGTCAAACAGATTCAAGTTACGACAGTTTAATGGATACCTTTATTAGAAGTTAGTAGCTTTTGCAGACAGAAGCATCACTGAAAATTCAGTTTTAGATCCAGGATCTTCATTAGGGATGAAGTGCATTTCCAGCAACAGAAGTCTTCAAATAATCTCAGTTAGCAGTTTAACAGATAATCTATTACACATGTTGAGTATATGCATGGACTAATGACCCTCATCTATTAAAGTACACAAGACATTACTCCTCCAAGAACCTGTTCAGAGAAGAAGCATTTCCACTTCGAAGTTAGCGTTTTACTAAGTAAGCTCAAGAGACTCAGAAGCTGAGTAAGTCAGGTGGTCTGTTTCAGATCTAAGCTGAAATGCGGGCACGTGTAGAGGAAGGCTACAACACCATCTTTAAAATCCACATTGATGCAGGGAAGATACATTCAGTTCAGAGGCTGAGCTTTAGGAGCCTTCAGTTCAATTTTCATCTACCAATATAGGAATTATGAGGTTAAAACCAATACTGGAGGAGGAATGTCACACAAAACAAAAAAATCCCAACTTGAAACTACTTACTTTCCCCTCCATGAATGTTTTGTTGTGTAGAAACAAGCAAGATCTCTGTTCTCTCTAATTATATTCATTCTGTGCCAAGACCTGAAAACAAAAGAGACTTCCTGTTAGTAACCATGATTTTCATTTAAAACCAAAGTTCACTAATCATCAATATGCTTCAAGACACTTTGTTTTTGAACACTCAAGTCACTGCTTTATCAGTTCCATACATAAAAAAAAAAAAAAAAAAATCAGGAACACATCAAACAATTCATGGACTAAGCTGCACACAGAGCTGAACATGAATTATTAGTTTCCCCACTGATTTTGTTAAACCACTTGGTCAAACAGTACCAGCGTATGGTAATTTATGCCGGCTTACTTGCCATATTATTGCAACCATACTACTTTTGCTGCACATTCAGATTCAAGCATATTTTAAGTCATTGCCAGAACACTTAGCTCCTGAAAATGATTTGAGTACTCTGCATCCATAATTCCAGTTAAGCCAGATTCCTATTGCTATTTTTGAAAAAAAAAAACAAAACCCAACAAACCAGCATGGAGAAATCTGGATAGATAGAACAGCTTATTTTCCAGAAGTGGAATTTGAAGTTGAGAAACTTACTTATTAGCCAAGCATTGTGACTAAAGAGCTGACTAAGTACCCCTTCTGTGCTGTAAAAGTTTAAGCAATCCCACAGCTAACATCCGGACATGCTTATTTCACACATGAATACCTATTCACTAAACACATGCTGGAATTCACTGACACTCACTCACAGCTGCTTGACTGGATGTTGCAATGTTTCTGAACATTAAACAGTTATCTTTCCAGGGTTGAAACTGATGCATGTTGAGTACTTGGGAAATTAACTTCCCTTTTATATCACTTTGCTGTTATTACGTATACATGGCACTTAAGTGGATGTACCCTGATTAAGTTGCAAGTGTGCAGTTGTCACTCTACAACTGCTACAGTATCATTTTTATTTTCAAATGTGTCAAAACAGCCTTCTCTGCTCTCCATGACAGACTGGTTCTACTCTCAGGCTCCCACCATTAAGGTGGTGGCATTCCCAAACAATATATCCTTAAGAAGCTAGTCTGGAAGAATTCATATACATAGCTTGCATGAAGCAACACTACAGTAATCCAATTCCAGTTACTACCCTACTAATAGTTCAACTACAACCCCAGTCATCTTTTTACATTCAGCTAATGCAACTTGATTGGCAAAGGAAGACTTCTCATTTTGAGATGGATGACCTGTAACATTAGCTCATTGCTAATTTCTACCCACTACAACTTCAGGCTATTTTCTTTCTGAGCAAGACTATAACTGTTATGTAGTCATGAACATGAAGAATGGATAGCCTGACTGAAATGAACTTGAGAATTCCTTCCCCTAGGTGAAGAACCAGCACAACCATCACTACCTACTGAAGAGAACTTGTAGCACCACATTGGAAAAAGAGAAAACCAGTATTTCCGTATTTCAATGATCTGGTCTTTGAGTCAAATTTTCAGAGTTAATATATCCCGTTGACTCGTGGCAAGCTAAGTAGTCTGAATCTAGTTTTTAAAAGCAAAGTTCCACAAGGGGTAAGAGACTCAATAGCATTATTCCTGGCTGGTTTAAGAACTATGTTGGATTATTGTTGCTGTAGATAAGCATCAACACAGCTCACTGTTCAAATTACACAAATTTTACTGTGTGGTAGCACGCTTCAGAACTGATAACTTTGTGGTTTAAAGTTACCTTTCAGAACAAAATGTTAGATTCTCAGTCTTCATACCTCCCTTTTTAATGTACTAGTACGAAGAAAAAGTCTTATAACAAGACTAGCTCCGCTAAGTATGGGATTATAAAATCTGTCTATCTGCAATCCCAGTTTTACCAACACCAGACTACTCTGACCAGTTCTATTATGTCTCCCAGACCCAAACACCACCCGCTCTAGGGTATTTAAAGCAAAACGTTCTCACACTTGCAAACTTCTAGCCTTAAGAATACAGAACCCAGAAATACCCATCTGTGAACTACCAGTGGCTTCCATTAATTTTAACACCAGTATCTAACTAGATTCAAGATACTGACAGACGAAGTATTGTACATGCAGTGGAAGTGACAAATTCACTAGACAGCTTTTTTTTGTTTAGATTAAAACCATTAAAATCATTAAGCTTTGATGCTTTACTCACTAGGATTCCAGAAGGTGACTGTAACTCTCTCTTCCACTGAGAAGACTAGCACAGAGACCATATATGCCAAAACCTAGTAACAATTAATTCTTGTACACATTTTCCTGCCGTTTAACAGAGAACAAGGCTAACAATAAACTAGTGTTCTGAGCTATGTTGAAATCCGTTATTTTTCAGTTGTCTTTGGTTCCACAGTCACATCACATTAATTTTGAAAAATAACATTCTTATTGTCACCTTTACCTCTTCTTCCTGTAAACAAGATACCTTTAAAAAGTTGACTGACTTGACACAAAATTTGAGTCAGTCTTTATTTCACTCATTAAAGCACACAGGACAACAATACCCCAGTTTTAATGAATATCATAGTGTCCTGGGGTAGCTGATAACAGCAAATCGCATCTTCAAAGCTTATTTTGAACACATTGTAACACAGCCACTGGATAACTCTTACTCATGGCTCTCAAAGGTTTAGTACCAGAGAAACATGTAGTTCAGCTGTTCCATTTTTACTGGAGCAGAAACAACAAGTACTTTGAAAGTAGCAGTTTACAAACATGTTTCGTCTGGTTGAGAGACAGAGCATGCTGAATGCAAAGTACAGTCAAGTAACCTTAGGTTCCTGCAGGCAAAATATTGTCTATGACTTGCAACTTCGAGGAGCTTAACTAAAGCACTCCCCCTTTACCTGGCTTTTTCACAAGACAGAAGTTCAGCAATACTTTCCGATTTGGTTCTTGTTGTACTGCAACCCTCAAAACTAAGAGGCTTGTACTACTGCCAGGAACCCCCCCACCTCAGAGTTTAAGCTACATTAATAGGTATATTACACAAGTAGTGCTGAACTTGTATACACTTTCCACTTTTCCAGGATTTCACATACTTCAGGCAAAGTTACCATCTGGCAAAACAGAATCTATTTCAGGAAACAGAGACAGTCAGTCTCACTAACACCTGAAGAGTTAGAAACAAAGCTGTGACCTTGCAGGCATCAAAGCAGTAGGCATAGCTGTAATTACACATAAGCAACCCTTAGTTCAAGTAACATTGGAAGTTTGGACATGGGTTCAAAATCTAATCCAGAATTCAGATTGACTTTTCTCCTGATCATGTTATTCCTCTACTGTTACAAAGCTTCCATGACTTCCTTAAGTGAAGGTTTAACCTACGCTAAGGTGGCACTTCAGAGCCCCAAACAGGATTATTATTCTGTTCTACTGGGGGGGGGGGGGAGGAGGAAGAGAAGCGCCAAAAAGAAACTGAGATTTCTTGGGTAGGAAGAGGAAGCGAAATGCTGATAAACTGAGAATTCTTTTACAAAATTTATTCCACCAAGGCTAAAATACAAGGTACAGTTCCTGGAAAGTCTGTACTACAAAGGGACAGATACTCATATCAACTCAAGTGTGACTTTCCTGAGATAAAGAAGACATACCAAAAGGATAAAAACAGGGACCAAATGGAAAGAAATGAGAGCAAGGTACCAATGGAAAAAAAAAAAAAAAATACAAACCAAAAAACCAAGGTTCCACTGCTCTGTGGTTCTACATACCTACCTACTGATTTCAGTCACCTTATCTGTAGCTTTAAAGGCATTATTTAAATAAGTTAGGTTTTCTGCACTGGAAATTTTTAGTTGTCTAGGTTTCATCTGCCTCTTTCACTGCTGTGTGTGCTGCCAGAGTTTTCCCCTCAGAAAGATTCTTTTTAACACTAAAAACTTTTACCTCTTGCCTAAACTTTACTCTGCTTTTAAAGCCAAATTACCTGTGGAAACTGAGATTTCTTCATCTGTTGTCCAGCCCTTTTTTGTAAGGGGAGAAAGGGGTGAGACTCAGCAGAAGATGATTGATTAGTGCATCCTGCCTCAGTGATAGCAGCGTTGCCACCTTCCACAGTCCAGAATGTAAATAGGCCCTGAATTTCAACCTTACAACTTCAGTGTCCATCCTCCAGCTGACTGCTCCCATTCCCTCACTGAGGACCAGTGCTGAGCATAGTGAGAATCTTCCACACTTGTTTTTAATTCTCCCTCTACATCAGCATTCTGCTGTATCGATGAACCACTGATTTACCAACTATGGAGGCAAGTATCAGAACAAAAGGGTTTACTCACTAATGGGGGGAAGAAAAAAAAAAAGTGCTCCTTTCAGTTCAAATTTAGCCAACTGAGAGGTTAAACAGCTAACCGTTAACACATCAAGATACAGCTGAATGGCAGCTAAAGAATTAAGTCAAACACAAGTTAATTCACCTGCTCAATCTGAAACACAAATCTGGCCCTTAAAACCAATCCTCAGCATACCACTTAAAATATGGAAATACAAAATGATTCAGACCCTCAAGACAAATACTAGTTTGGAAACTATGAAAAATAACACATGACACCCAGAGGAGCAAGCAATACATATGAAATAAATCTTTTTTTAGAAATTTATTCCAGCAAGGCTAAAATACAAGGTAAAGTTCTTGGAAAGTCTATACTACACAGGGACAAATACTCAGCTCTGAGACTCCAAATACTTAGAAATTTGCTGCAAGTGGAAAGAAACAGTCAGTAATGATGGAGAGGAGCCTGCAATTTCTGGTTAAGTGTTCTGGCACTTGGCTGCCTATAGCAGGCAGGGATAGATCATGATGCATAACTATAAACTGAAGCAGGCTAGAGCCAAGCACAGTTTTTACATCTATAATATTGGTCCTGTTATTCTGAACTAAGCCATACCAGACTGTTTGAACAGCATTTTCCTAATTCAATTCGAAGATGAAACTTAAGTCACTAGCAGTCCTTTCAACAGCCTTCCTCCTTTTCTACATATCTCGCTACATGCAATTAGCCTATGTAGAAAATCTTCTAATTATCAACAAGAAAAGGTTTTGACTCCAAACAATTTAAGTTCTAAAACAAAGACTATTTTATGAGGTGCGGTATTATTGAATCAGTGCTGAGTAATAGGAAACAAAGCAGCCATCTACTCAACATCACCTTCTCAGACTCACTGGCATAGATCGTATTTCTGAAAGAACACGAGAGTAAAAGTGAAAATACATTACAGATTACATTAACTTCAAAAGCAGCCACAGAGCAAAGAATAAGTGCATTAATATGAAAACTCCAAATAAACTTATGTGTTTATGTTTGCCCTCAAGCAGCATGCTCAAACATTCTCAGCTTGAGAGCCCTGAGCTGAAAACAAAATGCTCTCCCCAGTTCCCATCCCAACTGGAGCACTATGACATTTTTACAGACCAGAGCTTGGCCCTCAGAGACAGAGCCACCAAGATACAAGCTCCACACCATCTGACTAAAAAATCTATCCGAAAGACTGTTGGCAGCTCACCGCAGCCAGAAAACCATTTAGAATGCCTACTTGTTTTGACTTTTGGAAAACAAAAAGCATTAACGTGAGAAATTCAAAACTCTTGGAAGAATAAGCACATTAAGGGTAGATTTTCTGAAAGATACATTTAGTTCTGCTTATGCTCTTTGGCCACACTGTTATTGCTCAAAAAAAGAAATAAAAATCTCATCTCTGTAAGAGCAACTCCCCTCCCCTCCTCATGTCTCCTGCTCTTCATAAATTATTTCCCAAAGCATCTCATAATGGCTATATTTTGATCCAAGGCCAGAAGGAAAGTAGTAACATTTTTTCTTAATGGACACACTAGTACTCATCTAAAAAAGAGGACAGATTCCACTCTGCAGCTACAAAGGCTGCATCAGGTCCGGAGTACATTCAGCGCAACACCAAGAAGCAGGCTGAGGTTTGAGAGAAGCTCAACCTCTCCTCTGCTGGGAGTTACAGGAAGAGAAAGGCTTGAGAGTGGCTTTGTAATAAAACATGCACCACACTTTGGGGGTCAGGGCTAGCTGCTCACACACACCCCCCGCTGCCCTCCATGGCTGGGACACAGAAGGACGAATCACGGAATGGTTTGGGTTCAAAGAGACCTCAAAGCCCATCTGTTACACACCCCTGCCACGGGCAGGGACACCTCCCACCAGTCTAGGCTGCTTAAAGCCGCATCCAGCCTGGCCTTGAACACTTGCAGGGAGGGGGCATCCGCAGCTTTCCTGGGCAACCTGTGCCAGTGCCTCACCAAGCTCACCGCGAAGAATTGCTTTCCTGGGAAGCACCTGCCCCTGGGCACCCCTGAGCCCTGCCCGAGCTCCCTCCCACCCACGCGGCCGCCAGCAGCACCTCGCTGCCTCACGGCCCCACATGGAGGCAGGGGGTGAGGGAGCCGCCGCCGCCTCCTCCATCACCATCACCATCATCACCATCGTCAATCTCCCCCGCCGCCGGGATTTACCTGGCTGGGGAGCCTGCGCTGCCCGCCCCCGCCAGCACTGCGCTTCCCGCCGCTGCCGGCGACCAGGGCGAAGGAGCCACTGGAGCAGAGCCCTCGCCCCTCAGCCCGTACCGTGCCCGGCGGCAACCGCTGCGCTTCCGCAGCCCCCTCAGAGCCTGGCGCTGGAGGCCGCCATCTTAGCTCGGGCAGCCACACCGCCCGCTCGGCGCAGCCGCCGCCCCGCCCGGGGCCGTCACGGGACGCGATCAGCTGGTATCTCCTTCACTCCCCTCCTTCTCTGCACCTCCCGCTGGCCTGGGGAGCCGCCTAGCCCGCCCTCCGTTCTTCCTTCCTGCCGCCTCCCTTCCCGCCCCGTGGCCCCTGCCCTCTGCCCTGCCGGGAACCGGAGGGGAAGGGCGGGGTGGAGGGGACAGGGGGTGCCACGTGCGCGTGCGCGGAGCCCCTGGGGTGTAAAGTCCGCTGTCCCCTTGCTGCGCGGAGTCATGGGATCGTTTGGTTGGAAAAGACCTTTGAGATCATCGAATCCAACCGCACCTGTCCACTACTAAACCATAGCCATGAGCACCTCTTATATCCGTCTTTTAAACAAACACCTCTGGGGAGCGAGACTCGACCGCCTCCCTGGGCAGCCGTGCCAGCGCCTGACCATTCTTTCAGTGAAGAAATTTTACCTAACATCTAGTCTGAACCTCACCTGGCGCTACTTGAGGCCATTTCCTCTCGTCCTATCACCTGTCACTTGGGAGAAGAGACCGACACCCACCTCGCTACAACCTCCTTTCAGGCAGTTGAAAGGAGGTCGCCTTCCCTGTCACCTCATGCCTTGCGAGGGAGACAGGGAGGATGAGAATCACAGAATTATTACGGTATCACAGTATCATAAGGTTGGAAAAGGCCTTTGAGATCATCGAGTCCAACCTATGACCCAACACCTACACCTACTCCTACTTGTCAACTACACCATGGCACTAAGTGCTTCATCCAATCTCTCCTTAAACACCTCCAGGGACGGTGACTCCACCACCTCCTCGGGCAGCACATTCCAATGGCCAATCACCCTTTCAGTAAAGAACTTCTTCCTAATGTCGAGCCTAAACCTCCCCTGGCGAAGCTTGAGACCGTGTCCTCTTGTTCTGTCGCCGGTTGCCTGAGAGAAGAGACCAACCCCTGCTTGACTGCAACCTCCTTTTAGGTAGTTGTAGAGAGCAATAAGGTCTCCCCTGAGCCTCCTCTTCTTCAGGCTAAACAACGCCAACTCCCTCAGTCGCTCTTCATAGGGCTTGTGCTCCAGCCCTTTCACCATCTTCGTTGCTTTCCTCTGGACGCAGCATCTCAACATCTTTCTTCAACTGAGGGGCCCAGAACTGGACACAGTACTCGAGGTGCGGCCTGAACAGTGCCGAGTATAAGGGAATGAAATTATAGAATAGTTTGGATTGGAAGCGGATTTAAAGACCATCCAGTTCCACCAACCCCCTCTGCCATGGGCAGGCACACCTTCCACTGGATTGGGTTGCTGAGGAACAACAATCATCCTGATGTACCCGTTTCTGAATAACTCTCCTGTCAGAACCACCTTTGGAAGAGGTTTGCTCCCACTCTATGAAGACGAGTGGGTTAACTTGTAAGGAACCATGAGCCAGTACCCTACCTGCCTGCAGGCTCATAGAACGAGATGACAATTATGATACTGCAGCCAGAACCCCTCCAGATCACAGGGTAAATGCTGTGCTTGTACTGACATTTTCTCTAACAAGGATATTGTCTTTGCTGTAGAAGAAATACTTATGAAGCAAAATTCATAGGCACAAGAGGTCTTCAACTTCAACAAGCTTTGTTCTAGCAAGCCTTTATTTTCTGCACATCTCAAGCAATCTTTTGTAGCCAGAGATAGCAACCTTTAGATATGAGTCTGCCTCATTTTAAGAAGGGCTGCATAGTATTTTTTGCATCATCCGACCTGGATGATCAAGCCTCATCCAACCTGGCCTTGAACACCTCCAGGGATGGGATGGGGCATCCACAGCTTCCCTGGGCAACTGGTGCCAGTGCCTCACCCTCACAGTAAAAAAGTTTCTTCCTAATATTGAATCTAATCTCCCCTCTTTCACCTTAAAATCCTTATCCCTTGTCCTATCACTAGGCTTCTTGATAAAGAGGCCCTAAGAAAAGGGGCTGACAATTAAAAAAGCAATCGAAGTTAAGAACTTATGCAGTACAAAGACACTAACTGAAGGATGAATGTACATTTAACAATAGCATTCTTTACTCACAGAGAAAAGTCTAACTAAACCTATCTAGATATTCTCAACAACCACTTTTTCCTTATCATTTCAGTATGCTGAGCCCAAGATGTTTTTTTGATAGACAATTCCTGAATTCTGACAACTTACAGACTTGACATCTCACTATTCAACAATACTAAGTTACTTGTGCCCGAGTTAATGAACACCATAAAGAGGCAGATGAAATACAGTAATGACCCAATGCAACTACACATCTTGAGAGGCTGGGGCTGTGGTGGGGCTGCATGAGGTGGGATGGGATGTTGCCCAGCACCATGGATGGCTCTGCTCATCTTTTTGCTCTCTGTTGTGTTTAACAGTTTGATCTGTTACTCTAGACTAGATCAAGCAGTTTGGGGATCCTTGGTAGTTTCCTAAGTGCCCAGCTCCTGGAATCCTGTGACTATGTAGCTTTGGAGTGTGGAGAGCTGTAGCAGTGCCCATTTTCCATGCCTTCAGCATCTTGGTACTGCAATTTTGAGGCTGGCTGCAGGTTCAGTGCACATCATGGAAGTGTGTAGCAAATGGGAGAGGTGTTTTAATTGCAACCAAAATATTATAAGCCTGTAATCTCCTTTTCAACAATGTATGTCATCAAGGCACATTAAGCAATCAAAATGCGAAGTACACTTTTAAATTATGCATATTATTTATATGATTGTACAAATAATGCTTAAATCCTATATTAATGTTGCCAAACCACTGGTTTATATGGTTTACTCACCATCCTCAGAAGTTTTTACGGGACTTTGAAGCTCCCCATCAGCTTCCCATATCCATAAAATCATAGAATCGTGGAATGGCTAGGATTGGAAGAGACCTTAGACATCATCTGGTTCCACCCCCCCAACATGGGCACTGGATCAGGTTGCTCAATGCCTCATCCAACCTGGCCTGGAACATCCCCAGGGTTGGGTCTTCCACGACTTCTCTGGGTAACCTATTCAACTGTACCAGACATAAGATTTCCCAAAGATGTAAACTGCAGCAGCATTGTAACAGCTTGCCCTGATCTCCTCAAAATGCTTAAGGTTTGATGTAAATATTTAAAAAATATCACTCACGTTAGAATGCGTGAGCTTACCATGTCTTTCCTTTAATATAGTGTTCCCTAAAGTCTGCAAATGAAGAGAGAAATGAGAAATGAATTATATCTGGAACTATCTTGGGGAAAAAATAAGGTTAAAATCGCAGGCAGTATATTGCTATTTTATAATATCATTTTCATCATTATATAAGCTGTCCTTCTTGTCTTATATTTTACATAAGATATTTAAATACTAATAAGTCATTCTTTTGATAACTCTAGTCCTCTGAATCAGAGGTACCATGGTAAAATAGCGCTAACAGGAAAATATTTCTTTGGGAAAGTTGATAAATTACTTTCGGTCACAGAACTTTGAGGGGGATAAAAACATGTAATGTTTTATTAACATGCTAGGAATTGCAGAATTCTTTTTTCAGAGGGAGTTTCAGAAGATTTTCTTTGGCTGAGTATATGGAAGAATTGTTAGAGGAGCTTGGAGGGTTTTTTTCTGTTCTTGTTGATTAGTTGGCTTGAAGGGCTTTTTTGTTATGGGATGTTTTATCTTGGGACTTCTTTGTGTTGTTAATATAAGTAGGTAAAACACAGTAAGTAAAGCAACATCTTGTTACATCTTTATTACTTGAGACCCAAGAATGACATTTGCATAATGAAATCATAACAAACTAGGAGCAATATTTTCAGAGCCAGATTTTAATCAGACAACACAGATTATATTTCTGCATATTTATTCAGCTCAGTATTCAGTATTTCAATGAGAAACTATGTGTTTACCTGTCTGTTCTCCCTTATACACCATCTCTGGTTTTGGACATTTATAAGTTATGAGGTTAACTTTTATTGTGATAAAGAAAAATGATAAAAGGAAAGGAGGACACAGCTTAAGAGTAAAAAAATATGAAAGTGGAATTATCAGTTTGAAATTATTCTTCAGAGAAAAAGCAAACAAGAAAGGTATGTTTAGCAGTTCAGGCAAGAAGTTATGGAAATTATATTATGCAACATGGTAAGATAACTTTCAAAAATTCCAGTAGAATGGGAATTTCATTACTATTTAATTGTAAAATTTGTGAAGTTATAATTGTTTGCAAACAACAGCATTCTGATTTTCTTGCTCATTTTTTTGTCGTGTGATGAAACTACTGGATATTTTTAGGGGTATGGCTTTGTTTTTATCTTTACCTAAAGGTTTGTGGAAAACCTGGAATACAATAATTGTATTTTTAACACCATCTTCCAATTCTGAAGTTTACGATTTTATTATTAAAAGCTATTCAAAGTACAAGTGCACAAAATCTTCACTCCATTAATTTCAATGATAGTTTTATCATTAGCTGTGACGCAGGTAGTATTTCACTCTTAGTTTTCGCAGTCACTTACAGAGTCAGAAGCCCTATTAGAGCCATTCATATTGTTAAAATAATAATATCAAACACAATTTTGATGCCTTCTTGAAAGATAAAATGTTAAGTTGCTTTAGTCCATTTTGGGGAAGTGTGCCCATCTTCATTACTTCTAGATCTTTCAGGTGATGAAGTACTGCAAAAGTCAATCTGACCTTGTCTGTTTAAATACTGTCATTAGCAAAAGAGTTCAGGCCACCTCCAATCTAGAGAACAAGGTCTCTCCTTACCATCCAATTATTGAAATCTGGAAGGAATGAAGAGTTCCAGTCCACTACTAAATAATTAATGCTCCACTGTACTATTTCTGTGATCAGCGTCTACTCTGAAAGACTGTGGTCTAGAATGGCTAAGTTCTTCAAGCACACTGCAGTAGACAACCAATACTAGGATTCTCTACAGCAACAGTAAATACAATGATCATAAGTACAACTATAATAGCAGAACTCTTCTTATTTTTAAAACAAATATATTGTGGTTTATAGCAATAACATAGAACAAATTTTTACCCAGCCTGCATGCGGCAAGGAAATGATAAATTAACTCCCTTTCCCAGTACTGTCTCCAATGGTGGGACAGAATTTTGTGTCAGCTTTCTAGAGAAAAGAGAGATTCCTCTACCCTTTCTTGGCTTACTAGAAAGTAAGTTCCTGATAGAAATGGGAATAGTTACTTCACCTTCTTACTCACAACTTATCTACAGCATAAAAGGGTGCAGTCTGGGATGACCTACTGTTTTTCTGCCAGAAGGCAATGGGGATCTATCCAGTCTTCTTAAAGATTGTATCCGAGTGTTACGCAATATCTTCACATACATTTAGATTAATTAAGAGGGCAATATGCTTAATAATTGTCATTTATAGCTCACCAGATAACAATAATAATTTGATACCGAATTATAAGAATTGACTGATAAAGGATAACAGATATATTTTAGAATGGACAAGGGCGATGTAAGTGTGCAAGTCCAGCCTGAAACCAAGAAAGTAAGATGCATTTGAAAACCTCTCTCATAAATCTTATCACTTTTACTCCTAATTTGTTGCTAATGCCGAAGTACAGGTTATACAGAAGGCCTGCTAGGAATCATACCCACATTACTGGATCAGTCTTTGTTCTACTCTTCATTATCACAAAGGTGCATTAATATACTATGCTGACAGTTTGCCAGCAGATCAAAGCTCACATCAAACTTTTATATATCTTGACATATTTTGTCTAAAAATAAATGCAGATAATATTCGTCATTTGTCTTCTCTGTAAGATTCATTAAAAGGTAATTCTGGATTGCTCCCTATTAATCATTCTATATTTCCTGATAGTCTCGTTAAATGATAACTTGTTTATTGTCTCAACTAACGGCTTGATAATAACTGCAACCTGAAGCTAATGAACTTGATGATACTGTTACTGAATTGTGTTGAATTATTAATAAGGAGCATCTCCAATACAGTGATTCATGCAAAATTGTGTTCATATTCATACCATTTCTTTTGGCTACAATAAGCCTTTCTCTTCTGTTTGGATAATCCTTTCAAATGGCATCGACGTATGTGCAGTAAATATCACTGTATTAACTTTTGATCTCTTCATCCACCCAAAGCCCTGTATAACTTAGCCTTTTTTGGTGTATTGTTTGAAGATAATCTAGAGATTATCTTTTAACTCTTTTACCTTCCAGTGGATAGGTTTCAATATGAGTTGCAATCCAGTCTTAGTAGTTTACATGGTTATATCTGACATAAATTCAGTGAATGTAATAGACGTACTTAGTACAATGTACAAAGTACAATGTCTTTTCATCAACCCTAATAGCAATGGGCAATGGTGTAACAACTATTAATAGAATTACATTGTTTAAAAATGTTTACTTTTTCAAAGGATAGAGTAAAGGAGAAATACATTTTTATTGCATGTAAAAGAAAATAGCAACCCTTCCACTGAGCAATTCCTAGCTGCCTTCCGTTTCAACTGCATTCAGCCAAAAAACTCCCTTCACAGAAGTTTAGTGGAAACCTCGATCAAATATGACAGTGAAAATTTCCAAATACTTAGTTCTTCGTGAGGACACCTCGTCTTGGTATTGCAAGCCTGCTTAAGGTAAACTGCCTTTTGAAATACCTTGCTCTTGTGAACCATTTTGTGATAGAAGGCACTGAACATGTCCCATTATTTTTGTCTTGCCCCTGTTGACACACAGCTCATGCAGTTGGAATGGCCTAAAATGTAGAGAGGCATTGACGAAGAGACTGTAAGAAAAGCAAGAGACCCAGGGAAAGAAGAAATTGGAGCATACAAAAGGAAGACTGGAACTGGAGAGTAGGTGCTAGTTGAGGCCAGTGTGGTAGGAGTGGGTTTTGCATTTGGGAATCATAGGATGGATAAAGATCTTGAAACAACCGAGAGAGGAGAAAGTGAGTGACCAGTTAGCTTCAATAGGCAAGACCTGCGAACTTGGAAGATCTATCTATTTAATATCCTCTCTAGTGGACGTCAACTTAATTCTGTTTCTAGTCAATGTTAGTTTTCTTGTCAGACATCTGTGTTGCAGATGTGAATGTGATATAACCCCACATCAGAATTATGTGGATTTTTTTGATTTACACACTTAAAAAGCTATGCAATTTTGGCATTGTAAACCTAAAAGACTTTGAGTTTAAAATTTCTAGAAGATTAGGATTGTCTTTGCAAACAGTTGCACGCTTATGTATCATTTATCTTCCATGGGAACTTTCCCTTGTTCACTCCACAAGATGAAAAGACTCATTGAATGAACATGTATGCAATGCTGGGTTCTATCCACATTACTCAGTTCGCTGGGCCAAGGTTTATTTAATGTATGCTGTACAAACTCTTACTATTCAAGCTGCAGATTTATTAATTTCCATATTGACATTTCTGTAACAGTCTTCTGTACACTATCTGAGTGCTCCAGGAACATGAATTAATTTATTTTCACAAAATGCTTCTGTTTCACATATTTGACTTGTTGAACATACATTAATGTTTCTTTTTCTGTATATTTTTGTGTATAAGTTCCAAGTATCCTAGCACAAGCTTTAAAAATCATGTGTCTCTTAGCGAAAGCATACTCCTGTAAAAAAAGCAAAATTGCTATTTGATTTTCTCCTTGTCTCTTTCTTATGGACAGTAGAACCAAAACAGATGATAGTGTACATTGCAGGCTTATTCAGTGTATTGAGCTGTGTGAAACTTTGTCATGTCATGCTTTACATGCCTTACATGTTTAGGACCATACAGAATCACAGAGTGGTTTTGGTTGGAAAAGACCTTTAAGATCATTGAGTCCAACTATCAATCCTACTCCACTAAGTCTGCCACCAGACCATGTCCCCAAGTATGACATCTACTCTTCTTTTAAACGTCTCCAGGCATGGTGACTCAAACGCCTCTCTGGGTAGCGTATTCCTATGCTTGGCAATCCTTTCATTAAAGAAATTCCTCTGAATATCCAACCTAAATCTCCCGTGATAGCATCTTGAGGCCATTTACCCTTGTCCTATCACTAGCTACCAAAGAGAGGAGACCAATTCCCATCTCGCTACAACCTCCTTTTAGGTACTTGTAGAGAGTGATAAGGTCAGATATCTAAGAATGTGAGAACTACCATATAAAGTTCAAACACTTAAGACTTTGAATTATCAATTTCTTTGTCGATTTATCTGTTAAAACTTGATTCTTGTGGAGACAGACTAAGTTAATTTTACATACTAGCTCAGGAAAAGGATTGCTACTAATTTGAGAAACTGGAGGTTGACAGAGTGGCCATGATTTATATTCAGCAATTAAGGTAGCGAAAAGGAAAAAAACATCTTCAAAAAAATGACTTTGAACACTGTTCAGTGTTTTTCAAAAGCAGAGTGAATTGGTGGGACTGTAGGAAAATTCAATCAGAGGGATTTTTTGGTAGAACTCTTCAGGAAATCACAGTGAGATTCTTGAATATATCTATAGCTGCAGTTTCTTCCAGGTATTTAAATTTGGTCATTCAAACCAAAAGGACCTCTGAAAACCAAGCAGTAGGTTCTCTGCTTGGACACTGCAGTTTTCATCAGTGAGAGTTAAGAGACAATCACATGTTCTATGTACTTGGTTTTCAACTTCAGACTGTACAGCATACAGAGGAAAAGTAAATACTAATCCTCTGATTCCCTAGCCTGGGGCCAAAAACTAGAAAAAAACCAGCTAGGAGTGAGATTGTAATGCCCAGAGGAAATAATTATGAACAAAGCAGCAAACAGGAATTGATAACCTTGCCCGCAGTGCCTCAGAGAGTCAGAAAATTCTTACTATTTTCAAAGAGTAAGAATGATCTTGAAAATATCCAGTCTTTCCTCCATGAAATGTTGTTAATGAAGAACAGAGAAGATTATGATGACATGCAGGCCAAGCTATTGAAATTATAGACTCATGAGAAAGAATGTGAATCTGAAGCATTATTTCCTTTTTCTTTTTTTTTTTAAAAAAAGAACAAGAGTGACAGCACACCCTCTCCTTGGAAGGCTGAGAGGAGATGGGCACAGGTAGTGTACTTATGAAGCTTATGTTATGAGCTATTTGTAGTGATAATCAGATTACATCTCCAGGAGAGTGTATTTAGCATTATATTGCAATAGTGCTAAACTCCTGCATTGCCAGCTGTGGACATAGAGAAGCTGATAGTTTTACTTTCCTGTTATTGAATGACATCTACAGTGTAAGAATGCTAGGCACAGTGAGTCATAAAAAAGAGCGTCCATCAGCATAATTTTCAGCCTCTTTCCCTTTTTCTGTAATAAGCAGAAAAAGGACTTTGCAAATTTATATTTTCGTTTGGGTTGGTAGATTTTTCTTTCCTTAGGTCTTTACAGTTTCACCTTCATTTTCCTCATACAGTTTCTAGTTTCGGTTTTCTAATTGTGACTGAATCATTGAGTCCCTTACTGGTTTCTCAATATTGCAGAGATACCAGCATTTAAGCTTTTAGAAAAGTGTTGCTTCTGATGATGAAAAAGTATTTTGCCTTTAATATCCTTAAAATTGCCTGTAATTGGGTCTCTGGGTCATTTGACCATATTAATGGAGACAAGTATATGAATCTGAGAAAGCACAACAAGGAAGGCAGAAATGCACACAGTAAGTTAACACCATTTCTAGCATCCATTTCAGGCAGTGTATTATTCATATTATCTTCCCACTCCTTTTGCTTTGCTTTGACACGGATCGTGACCATCAAATGGTATATAAGGCATATGCTGTTGATCCGAAGCATAAGCATATGGATTCTTATGTAATCTTATTTAGTACTCGTTTGTAATGATACTGTTAATGTTTGGAGTCTGGGCCAGATTTCCCCAGATTTCTGCTGTCCCATTTTTGCTGTGAGGCAGGGAGGCATGTAAGAAAAGAGACCTAAATGCACCTCTAGTTACATGTCTTTATTTCTGGAAAATATTGAAATACAGTTGATTGATACTAATAAAACAGAATTGGAGTATATGAATGAATTAGTTAAATTACTTAACAGTGAACTGAAATTAACTAGTATGTTTGCTTAATTAGTTGGCCAGTAAGTAAATACTATCCACTTGAGAGGAGGGCAGACTGATATGTTTAATAATCCTTGAGCTGTGCCCCAATGGAAGTGATGTTATAGCAGCCATGAAAAGAAAAATGTTCTCTATCATACAAGCACAGAATTCTTTTGTTTCTGCTCTTGGTCTAAATTCCATTTCAACAATGCATTGATCATTATTTCTCTTTTGTTGCTGGATTGTCAAGAATAAAATTAATGAACTAACATAATTGCTCAAGCTTTTTCCTGATGCTTTTCCCCCACAATCTGTAAAATAAGTGGTTTGTTGCAAAATAGGCACTGAGTGTGTTCAAACTGAATCTTTTATGGCGAGGTAATTATTTGCATATCACCAGATATGCTGATTAATTGCTTCCAATGTGGCTCTTATGATCTGAAACAACCTCACTCTTCCAGGAAAACTTTTTTATGCACAAATAAGATTGAAGTCAAGAAAGGTGTAATAAAATATTTTATTTATTTATTTTCTTCTCCTTCTTGCACAAAAGTTACTAGCAATTATGTCTTCAAATAGGACTTGTTTTTCTCTCTGACCAGTGCTTAGAGATCTGGTGCACTCAGTTTTTTAGAAATGCGAACAGAGGTTTTGACAGAAGCACAGAGTGATGACTCGGCACTTGGCAGATAAAAGACAAAGTGTTCAGTTGTGGCCCTAAATTTGCTGCAGTTCAACCAGTAAACAGTGGTGCAGTATGGACTTTGCTGATTAAAAGCAAAACTAAAAAACTGAAGCTGGATTTGACAATGTTCCTACTTGTAACAAGCTCATCACATTGGCTTCTCTTTCCTTTTACATTCAGCTCCTGATAGCTATTCACAACGCAGAATATTACTGTTTTGTTGTGGGTTGGGGTTTTTTCCTAGAAGGAATTTATTTCCTTCTCTCAACTTCCTAGAGAGACTTAATACCCCTCCTCAAAATCTGAGGTGTTTTCGTCTTAACTACTTCTTTATTTCACTGCTTATGCCTTTACCATCTAGGAAGACCTATCAAGCCTTTGCTTTGCAGTTTTTACTGCAAACTTTTTATCTGAGGCAGCAAAGTCCATTCATTTGACACTAACCTACCTATCAACTTCCTGCAAACATAATCTAGAAGAAATTTGTTAACAATCTTTTTTCTACTCCTTTAAAAAAGTTAGTTCTGGAAAGGCAGAACTGACTTTTTAACATCCAGGATGAGTTTGGTTTAAGATTCTGAAGCATCAAAGTGGACTAAATCCAATTTAAAACAAGCTTTTATGATTTTGGTGGAAAGCTGAAAACACAAGAGAGCTTATATAGGCAGTAGGTGGCAGACTGCTCCCAGTAATCAGTAGGAAATTGTGACCTAAACTTTTCTTAAAGCCCATAGAGCTGTAGTTATAGGTCATGTAAAGAGAGATGTGAAGGTGGAGAGACTCCTAGGGTTCAAACAGACTTTTCTAAATGCTTGCCAGGGATGCTCTGGTAAGGCCTTGCCAGGAGAAGGGATCTATGCACTCTGTATTATCAGTTCTGAAAGTAGCCGTGGCAGCTTATCCTGCCCTGCAGCAGTTGGGTGACCTTGATCTTGCTTTGGAGGGTTTGCCGCTAGTGATGATAAGTTGGTGCTCTCATGGCTTTGCCACCCCTACAGAACAATACGCGTATAGTTTACTCACTACTCAGGAATCCTTCTGAACTCCACATACCTCAAGGATTTTTTTAACCAAAACAGAATTTAACACATAGTTTATTATGTCTGAAGATGTTTACAGATAAACCAAGGCCTCCACTACTCTCTTCATACATGTGACATAAATGATGTGTTTAAATTCTTCTCCAAATGGCAGATCATCCCATTAAAATAGCTGCTGTACAGTACTGAAAGAGCTAGGGTCCAGCCTTTGACAAAGATTTTTTTCAGGCTTGCCTTTCCTTAACCTGGAACAGATCTCCTTTTATCTTTTTAGGAGAGTTTTTCAAGCTTAAATTTGCCTTGAGGGGCTTCCACAATGCCCTGCTGCTAATAATAAATGCACTTAGGGAAGTACCTTGTTCCTTATCTTTCACTGTATATGTTCCATTGCAAGGGATGTTTGTTGTGCTTCCACAGAATCCTCTCACCACATTTGGTTTTCATGCCATTATTTTGCTGGGTGCCAAAGGCTCTATCTAGTATGTACTAGAAGTTTCATTATCCACCTAGGTCTAGGATGTTTTATCAGAGATGGGGACTGCCCAAAGACGGCTGAAAACCACCTAACATAATGGTTGATAAACACTTGGGGGAGCTGCCCATCCACTTCATGAAGAGGTTGGATCTGATTTATGGAATGATATGGTTAGGATTCACCAGATTGTCTAGAACTAGTTTTGTCACCAGATGAGATATAAATGCAGAAGAATCTGTAAACATACATTTTATTGTAATGGGAAAAGCATTGTAAAACTACAAAGTAAACATTATGGAAATTATATTTTTTATTAAAATTATACTATTTTTGAAATTATACCTCCTCATCTGCTTCTGTGTTTAAGTTGGCTTCTAAGACTGATCCTTTAGGCTTTTGCTTTGAGCAGATAAGAGTTTGTAACTTCCTTCTGTCTCACCAATGCAGTTCTTTTAAAGTTTTGTCATTTTTATTTCAGGATATTTGGTCTTTTTCTTGAACAGTCAAGATCTATTGTCATCAAGAGCCTCATAAGTGTGTTTTCTCTGATAATAAACATAATTCGGACTACATGCTAAAACTACATTCTAAACCAGAAAGATACATTGTTATAAAATGACACACTCAAGAAGGGTCAGAGTGCGTTTGCACTCTTCAAAGTGGCAGTTACTTCACTGAAATAAGGAAGGAAGTTTGTATAGAGTGCTTAGTCTGCTTTTGATAATGCAAGCTGTGGTTATGCAAATCTCCTGACTTTTTATTCAGAGATATTTGTCTGCAGAAAATAGGATTATTCTTAAGGCTCAAGTGAGGCAGTCATTAATGACAACAGAACTTCATGGTGGAGAGTGGTCTTCTTTACAGAGAATTGGTATTCAAATCATAGTGAAACATCAACCAGACAATGAGACCAACAAAGACTGCTGTAACTCAGCTAATGACTTTTTTTTACAATATTGATATTACTGAATGTGTGTTCAGAAAGGGGGAGATATAAATCAATAGAGGTTATGCTTTGGTACATACTCTAAGGTTGAGTCTGGCAGTTGGAATGAAAAGTTGAGAGGATTAAAGACCCATTTGGTTCACATCTATGACCAAATAATTTTGGTGGTTAAAATATGTAGCAATAAGCAACAGCAGCTTGTATTGCTCACTACAGTTCGATGTATTTTTTGTTCTTCACTTCCATCCTACCAGTAGTTCAGAGAGCAAATAGCCGTACAAGACAATTCTGGAGATAGGATACCTACCACATTGTGGGGCCTGATGTATCCTGTCTTTGCCAACTCCATCTTTCCAAACAGTGAAATGAAGTGAAATGAAGTGAAAATGTGGCTTTCATTTGTCGGAGGAGATTTACGCATACTTAATTTGAAGGGTCTTCACTTACAGACTAAGATGATTTTTGATACATATCTTCCTTTACCAAGAAAAGAGGATTTTTGTTTCTTGCGCATAAATGGATTGACAAAGCTGTCTTCCAGCAGGATATTACAAAGGATACACAAATTCTTGTTAAGGGCTGCTTATATCAGTAGCAAATGCTCTCATCTTTTTGCAGGTGTCGCATGCTGTGTTTGAATTGTTCGTTTAATTCTTCTGCCCTGAAGGAGGTGGCCAGTGCTGTGAAAGTTCTTCTGTATTGATTTCACAACTGAAGAAACTGTCATACAACAAACAGTAATTTACTTATCCCATCCATTTTAATCTTAAGTGCATGTGGTTCGAAACTTATGAACAAGGCACAGACTTCGGATCTGCTTCAGCTCTTGCTGTTTTCTGAGGAGTAGCCAAGAGAAGCTCTGAGAATGCCTTAGAATGGAAAGAATGGAAGAGCTCTGCTTCCAAGACGTACTGGTAATGTCTTCATTCAGCTCTGTAGTTGTGCATAATACAGAATTTTGCTAGTCTTCCTGAATTCATGCCAAGAACACAGTCCTATGCAATACTGTTGACATCACCTCAGTATGGATTCATAAGGGCCAAGGTTATATGCCTAAGAATAAGCCAGCCTCTACCCTCATCATCACTTTCAAATTCCATCGCAGTAAGTCTTTATTCTTCTTTTCACAGTAGAATTTTTAACATTTTTTGTTGTTAAAACAAAATTTGGAGAAAAATTTAGAAACATAACCTTTGTCTTTGGGGGTTTAATCCAAACATGGGATTTGTTTTGACTGAACAGATTTTTTTTTCCTTTAAATACAGTGTATTTGTTTGTCTGTTTTCTGTATCTTACCACACCTGAGAAAATGTGTTTAAGTGAGAAGAGATAATATCATTTGGATCAAATGTCCCTACGGGTACAAATGAACATGAGTGCTCCAGACTGAACCAGTGCTACTGTGGAAGTCAGACAGCTATGCTGTGCTGACACAGTGTGTGCAATATCCAGGGCTGAATAAGTAAGTTCCAGAAAGAAGTCAACAGTAAAAGGAGGTTGCTGCTGACTTAGCTGGAAAGTGCTGTGTAGGCACTGCTGTCTAACATATGCACCAGAAAACCCAGCTGCAGAGCTGCTAGTTGCTGTCATAATTATCATAGAGGCAGATGATGTCACTGCTAGAGGGCAGATAGAAGAGCTTGATGTCATCAGTGTTAGGATTATTAACGTCAGAGCGTCAGCACTTTAGAAATCTGTTCGTATGGCAAAAGCAAATCTGGTTGTTCACTTCTGTTTGGAAAGTCTTGCCATACTAAGAGCTGTATTATTTTTCACTCAAATACAATCGCAATTGTTGAATTGTTTCTTTAATATAATTTATTGCAGTGGTACAAGTTGCTTGGAGACAAGATATTCTCTAATCACAAACTATCTGCACGTTATACTAAACAAATAGTAAATATGACTGAAAAATTTAAAAAGTCACAAACTTAAGTGACTTTTAAAATTTTTCAACCATATTTACTATTTTGTCACAAACTTATGTGACTTTTTACTCCACTGGAGAATTTACACATGATTTAGTCACAACAAGACAAAGCTTTTTTACTGTAAGTGAAATTCACAGCCTACATTACTAATGTATTACATCTTTATTGTAACATTATTAATTCTTAAGTTACATCATCTGAACCTATCCATTACATTCTGTGTGACTTGTAGTCATTGGATCCTTTCTAAAACTGCATGGACGTTTTCAAGTATGACTAGCTGTTAACAAAAAGGTGTCCCTACAAGAAATAAAATACATGACAGCTCCTACTGCAGATAGAATCGCCTCATCTGCTGAAATTTAGCAAATTAGTTTTCAATAGCACAAACCACTAAAGATGTCTCAGACGCTTCGCATTTTACTTTCTGTCTGGATATACTTCTTTTTGTAAGAAGAAATCTTGGAAAACATATGCCCCATTCTACTTCTCGTGGAGTGCAATCAACTGACTTTCTAATATCTCCAAAACTGTTCTTACTGCACGTTATCAGTCAACAATACTTCTTCACTTGTCAAGCGTCTGACTGCCCCTAACAAAAGACATACTCATTCTATCCTTGAGTGCCTACCAGCAGCACCGTGGCAGTGACAATACAGACCTCACCATTAGGTAATCCCTGAGTGTGTGTATATATATTCAGGAGCCAGGATCAGTTTTGCGGTTTGCCCTGAGCTTTTCCCCACTTGTGAGAATGTTGCTGATAGTAACACAACCAGCTCAGGCAAGTTTCTTAGGGCTGGTGTAACACTTTTGACTGCAATACAGACATTTCTGTAAGTTCTTGCATCGAGGATTAGAACTACTAGTTACAGTCTGATGCTTGTATGTCCAAAACATCTCATTTAAGGACAGCCTTTCATCTTTTCAACAGCTTTGCCCCAAATTGTTACATAATAAAACATCCTTATCGTGTAAGAATAAAATTCAACCCTTGATTATATTTCCTAAAATAGAAAAAATGGAAATGTCAGGGATACTACTAAAGGCTTTTTACTGAATGGGAAATACTCCTTCAAAAGCTGGACACCTCAGCAGCTACTACTACACCTCAGTACCCAAATGATGTTTGGGAAGTGCTCTATTCCCACATGCCATTGCTATTCTCTTTGATTTAAGCTATTTAATGCATCTAACTACATCACATTTTAAACGTGTCCATAGGTGTAATATTGAGGGCTGGTCTCTAGATCAGTGGTAGCTGACCCAAGCTCCTGGGCTCCAAGTTGCAACCCACAGATGTGGGTCAAAGTCAGTCCAGAAGCAGCATATTCACATTGATGCAATGCTATGCTTGAGTAAAGCAGCTCCATCTATAGTCTATGGACTTCTCCACCTCAACAGGACTCATTAGCTTGAGCATGTTATTGCTCGTTGTATCTGTTTGGCTGAACCTGCCTTTGGCACCTGTCTGTATAGTTGTTTTGATTTCTTAAAAGGCTTCTCCGTGGTAATTTAATTCGCAGTAACCTCTGCAGGACTGCAGGATGAAAAAAATCTTGATTCATCCCTTGAAACATATGACAATAAGAAGTATTTTATACATCAATATTAGTGCTTATAATACTAGTTTATGATACTAGAGAGTAATTGTGGAAACAGATTCCCTGCCCTTAGGAGCTTACAGTCGAAAGAATGTACATTGCACAGAAAAGATCAACACACAAAAAGCAGAATTGTTGTTTTCTTACTTTCTATGCATGTCTAACAAAGGATTTTGAACAGAGCAAGGAGTTAAAGAAGTTATTGTAAATTAAAATGAAAGGTGATGAACAGAGTGTTAGCTTGAGGAATTATTGTAAGAGTGGCTCAAAGAAATAAGATTACAAAGCAGGATGCAGAGCAGATGCAGGGCAAAGGAACTTCCATGACAGAAAAACAGGAAAGCGGCGTACCAAGAGAAAATAGACTTTAATGTAATTACTTTTCCACACTACTGAAGTTATGGACACTGACTAAGATCTTGTTGCACTAGCTTGCCTGATGTCTAGATCTGTGACAGAGATCCCCCCAGTTTTTGCTAATTTCCGTGAGAGCTATAGTAGTGACACTCCTTTGAAAAGCAGGCTGCAGACTTTTATTAGACGGCGGCCAAGGTCAAAACTCATGCATAGTCTTGCATGAATAAATGCAGAAACAGTATTCCCCAGTGCTGTTATGAATCTTTTTCACACAGTAACTGCAGCTTTGCTCACTGAATACATTTTCCTGTGCATCAACAAAATAGCCATTTATAAAAAGTCAGGAAAATATTACAGAATATGATTTTCAAAAAAGACTCATTGAGCAGAGCAAGAGAGAAGCAGAGAGCTAATTAGTAATAGGAAATACTAAGAAATCCCAGCGACAATAGCATCCCTTCACCCCACAGGTTGATTAAAGAGTGATAAATAGCAGTGGAAAACCTACAGATAGAAACTGAAGCAATTCCGTCTTCTTATAAAAGCAAATTCTTAACAATAATGTATTTCTACAGTATTTGTCACTGCACGTGTTTAGTCTTTCATGAGCTAGGCCAGATTAATTTGGCCAGAGCAAGTGGATGGATATAAGCAACCTAAAGGATTGCTTGATGTGTAGCTGCTTTCTCTTTCATTTCTTTACCTCCCCTTTAAATATCTTGGTAATTGTTTCTGCGCCTGCAGCGTCCATAGTGATAAAGGAGATAGAGCAGTACAAGGTCAAAAATGAACAACAAGCCAACAGCAACATCAAATCCAATAAAAATGTCTGTGAATGAAAAACAATAAACGAAAAGGCAGTTAATGAAAGATAAATGTATATCGCTTTAGATACAGAGATAACAGTCTTATTACAAATGTGTACAATGGAAATATAGTTACATTTTGTTCATATTTCTGGCAAGACCACATGGCCTGGGTTTACTGACTTATGCAACACATGTATAAAAATACGTTCTTCAATCCTGGAAATGCATAGATAGCTTCCTGTGCATGGGTAGGTGTTACTCATTGGTTTTCACGGGGCAAAAGCAATCACGTGTAGTTAATGCCTGTAGTTTTGCCCCGTGAAAACCAATGGGTAAGGTTTACCCATGCACAGGAAGCTATCTATGAGTTTCATCAGGGTTCAGCAAAACACTGAATCTATGCAGGAAGGGGGAAATACCAGGACTATTGCAAAGTACCATGTGTTGCCTTGCCCTTCACTTTTCTCCTTAAACCAATACTCTGGCAGGAAGGGGTTATCAGCTGTCAGCTGTTGTTAGCCCAAGGCAAAGAGTGGCCATATCTGCATGGGTCAGCAGCGCTCTGTGTGTGCAGAGAAGGTTAAGGTATCCTCAATACATGGTATACTTGCCAGAAGTACAGACGTACCAATCTTACTGTGTGAATGCATCAGTCTTACTGTGCATGTGCAAGCCATTTTTGCTTTGCATCTACAGGTTTAATGTGTCCAACATCCACACGACTGCTTGCATAGCCCCCGCATCCACATTTCTGTCAGACATTTTCAGCAAGCAGAGCTCTAGTTTTGGCTGTGGCCTTTATGTGGCTCCTTATGTGAGTATGCTAATAATAGCACTGCCTTCACGCTGATGGGCAAGTCTACTCTTCACAATTTCAGAGAAATTTAATTTGTCACCTTTCCCTGCCCATAGTAAAGCTGGTCCTGGAGATCTACAGGTACCAAATTTGGAACCATCAATAAAATTTATGCATCCTCGTCTTTTGTAGAAAATACAAAGCTGTTACACTACCTTTCGTTTTGTCTTTCTTCCCGCAATCTTTTGACCAGTTTTTTGTAATCAGGGGAGAAACTAGTTCAGCAAACTTCTGAAGTGGGCAAGAAGAGGTGCATCCTGGCAGAATGAGTAGGTAAGGATCCTTTGAAGAGTCATTTCGATAGTGCATTTCGATGCTGTATTGCCTGATTAACAACATTGAAAAGATATTTTAAAGAAAGGTTCTTAAACAGAAGGTTTCCTATTTAGAGACAGAATGTTGGAAATAGGCTCTAACATCCCAATCTAGAACCTGTTCTTCAAGAATGGAGGCTTCGTAGAGATATCTGAAGAGCCTGCTTTGCTAAAGCTGGCTGCAGGACTGATACCAGTCATCACAAAAGGTCCTTCTGAAGGCTCCTTGAATGACAAGACCACCCGGCTTTTCTAAGCCAACTGGTTTTCCTTGGGATTTTTACCTTGGAAATGTTTTTGCTGTCCTTTGAAGAAACATGAAAATTTATATTACCATTTACTTCTAGCTGGTAAGGCCTGTTTTCTTCTTATTCCTGAATTTCAAAGCACACAACTACGTGCATGTCCAACAAACATAATTTTTTCTAGTTTTAATATAACTTTGCAAGTGGACTTCACAGCAAAGTACCAGTTTAAAATTAATTTGCATCTCTTCACAATATCTGAGATGAAAAAGATTTGAGGGAAAAGGCAACCAAATTCTAAACACTCCTCATTCTTGTATAGATAAGAAGATACTTACCCACTGCTTTCTTGGTAGAGTTCAAAAAACTGGCAAGCAGCATATGGTGGCAGTTTCCCATTGAAAATATTGAGAGCAATCTGAATGGCCCCAATTGTGGTGTCATGCTATTGAAAAAAAAAAATCCATCTTTGAAAGTTAGTTAAGTCAATTACCATTTATTCAAAGTAAAGAAAGAAGAGTAGATTGGGAGTGGAAATCAAGATAAAACAAAACCTCTGTAAATTTGACCATAAAAATGTATATTCACCATATTCAGTGTATTCACCATTGGGGAAAACTGTTAACAGATTACTACAAACAGCAGGGGACATTTCCAAAGAGTACTGGAGTAACTCTTCTACCATCTGGAAATATTTTGGATATGGGAGATGCTGTGCTAAAGTAAAATGCGATCTGAGAAATAAATCTATTTTTTTAGAACAATTTGCTACTCCTTCCTGCAGGAGTGTTTTCAGTTCCAAGGTCAGATTAAGGCAGTATGAAGTAGAATATCCTATGGCAAGTGAAGTCACAAGTCCTTTATTTAGGTAGTATACCACACAAATAGGTGCATACAAAGCCTATTACCCTTGCCTCCACATACAATCCAGAACTTTTAAAATTGTTATTCCTTCTGTTTGGACTTATACAATAAAATCTCTGTTTTGATGGAGTTAGTTACCCACCCTCCTGCTGTCTCTTCCTCTCCCCATTATCCCTCTTCTTGCAGGGGATCACAGGAAGAGGAGCCAAAGGGAGGAAATCCAAACAACTTGATGCCTAAATTTTGCAAACATCTTTATATGCATATTTGCTAAGCTCATTCATCTAGTAGTGTAAAAGCTATGTTTTAATTACTTTTCTAGACCTGGAACGTTTTAGACTGATGAGTTTCAAAAATAACAATACACTTGGCCTCAAGTCAATTAAAGCAGCAGTGAAAATTCTTGTTGGACTTCTTCCTTTCCAGAAACAATATAGTAGGGCTAGAAAACATGTAGAAAAGGCATCAAGAAAGATTTAGTATTGAGCAGTTTCTATAAGAGGAAAGAATAAATAAGGTAGGACTCTGTCTTGGAAAAGGAAAGATGGAAGAGATGTGACAGAAAACAGTAAATTCATGAGTGACCCAGGAAAAATGAATAATGACTGTTCCCTGTTTCTCACAGTAGAACTGCTAGGAAGGAGCTAAATCAGTATTTAGTTTCAAAAACATTAAGGAAGTGCATTTTTTTCTTTTAACACACAAGTCATTGCAACAGGATGTTGCACAGGACAGAAGTATAAATGCATTAAAAAAGTGATTAGACAAATTGATGGAAGAAGGTCTGTCAAGAGCTATTAAACACACAAATACCAATTCTATCTCAGGAAGACCCTAAACCACAGATTACTGGAAGGTTGTATCAGGGGAAGTATCACTCTGTGCTGGCATTATTCTCACATTCTTCCCTGTTGTTGGCCATTGTTAGAGAGAGGATAATGAATGAGCTAAGTGGATCTTGGTCTGACCCAAATGGCCCTCTTCACCCTCTAAAATAATAATAAAAAAGAAACCACGGCTGTAGCATCCCTTTCTAAGTAGAGGAAGGGTTTGGAGACACAGATGAAGTTCTACTGTGTGACAGCATCTCTGGCGTAGAAGCACTTAAGGAAAGATGGAACTTCTAGAAACGGCAACATTAAGTTTAGGAAAAAATGGATGATAAAATACATAGTTTTCTTTACTAAGTACAGTTTGCCTGAAACTGAGGTGAAATCCATGCTCCTGCTGTGTTCTTGTACTGACTGATGTTCAGCTTGTTAGCTGAATTGAACTGTATTATATTATTCTTTCATTTAATTTCCAGGGAGACTCTGATTACTCTCTTTAAGGGTCTTTTAGTGGTAAAATCTTAGCAAGATTAATGAAAGATGAAAATACTCACTGCAGAGTAGACCTCCATTTTTCTTTGTTTTGAAGAATTGGCAGCTTGTTTAATACTATTTAAAATAATATTCACAAGGACTCCTTAAAAAGATGGGAACAGAGAAGAGGGAAATGAAAATATAACATTGGCATAGAAACCAAACAGGGAAAATATTTTGAGTATCAAATAGAAGACATCTACTCTGGCCTCATACTCATTTTTTAGCTTACTACAAGTTCATAACTAGAGAGAAGATTTTAAAGGGGTAAAATCATTCATCATCCAGGTATAGTGAAATGGCAGGATTTACAGGAAATCATCTAGAAGTATCCTGAGTACTGCGCTAATGACCCTTATGCTGAGACATCCTCTCCATAATTTTGGTCTGTTTGGAGTGTTGCAATAATGATAGTTGTGGTAGCCGCTTCCACTCTAGATGATGAGGAAATATTTTTAACTGTTTACTTCCAAAAAGTCAAACAATATCAGTTCTTCATTTTTTCCAAAGTTTTTTTTGTAATCCTTGTCCAGACCAGAGCTATTCTAAATACAATATGATTAGGAGCAGCAGAAATTCCCTGTAGCACAATTTATACCAGTCTAGGGAAAGAGGGTGTAACTGGTGTCTGTGTGAACACTAGGAAAAAACTCCTCACCACATGATATGGACCAGCTAGCGTGTTTTAAAGCAAGTCAAAGCCAGTAATTACTATATGGCTTGATCCAGTGATGTATGTTCCTAGATGATGAGGCTGCTAATAATTCTTTACCTAGATCTAGACTTCAGGGTAAGTGCATTGCAAAGCCTAACCACAAACACTCCAGCCTGTAGATATTCAGACTCACTCGTTTGGGTTTCCTGCTCATGAACACCTAGGGACTGTGTGATGAATGCCTGGCTTGTGTCCTGAAATCATGTCAGCGTGTGCATAGCCTGTGCACCCCTGTTGTGGATCTAAGCAGCGGTCCCATTATAGACATAACTTGAATCGTCTTCTATTCTGATCTGACTGGATTGGAGCAGCTTTATATCAGACTCTCAAATAGCTACCAAGGTGTTACCAGTGTTTTGGCACAATATATAACCGGTGCATCAAAGATCAGGAAACAATTAGCATAAACATTGGAGAAACAGGTCTTAAACTTAATTTAGCCTAGTATCAGACAAGTAACGATCATACCCAGGGAGGGCTTGATTTTTTTCTCTTGGATTTCTATAATCTTTCTTAAACTCCTGATCTCTTAAAAACTGTGGCATAACTAAAGACATAATTGTTTACACCTTGTTTCAGTATCTTATCCATGCAAATGCCAGCATTCAGCACATAATTTCATACCTTAGGTGTCTTCCAGTGTCCATAGTTCAAATCAAGGTTATATCAATAATTTTACAGGAATAAGGTGACAGGATGTTGCATGTTATCATAAGCATTGTCTCCATTTTCTGAGAGCTATGCATTCTTTTATTTACCTCCTTGCAGCCGTGATTTCTCTTCTGTTTTATAAATTCCAAATAGTGATAATAAGGACAATTCTGCCAGTTTTTCCATCCTGTTGATTACGTCTTTGGTAGCCCATTCAGGGAGAGTATAATTGTGAATACTCTAGTGATAAAGGGAAAAAAAAGTTGGTTTTTTTTCTTCTACTGGTTTCCGTCATCTTGTTGTGCAGCCTCACAGTACAACATTTAGACTCTCTGAGACTGTCCTGCAATTCATTGCCCAGTGTGGTTTCAATCACTCACTTGCCCTGAAATACCCTTTGTGGGAACGGAGATCAACCTGAAGTGGGTGAATGAAAAGAGGGGAACACCTGTGTGAAGGAGATCCCTTGTAAGTATAACGTGTTCTTGCTGTAGAGATGTGGTTTTGGTTTTGTTAGTGTGAAAGACTGCAGACATATATCTTATCCTCTTCCTTTCCTCTGGCTTTTCATGCTATAACCAAGACTTTTCCTGCCTTTTCCATACAGTTGTCCAGATACCAGTTCCGTCACTGGCCATTTACAGATAAGTATTACTCTCCAATCATTTAAGTGTTCACCGTATGTTGTAGTGTTTAAGTACCTCAGTGCGTGGAGGATATGTTCAATAGCCTTCATGTGCCGCTGCCAATGACTGAGGCCAAAGGGAATAATCCCATGCTTGAGACTGGTCTGATTTTATTCACTGATAGCAATTGTCATCTCCTAATTTTCTAACTCATAGATCATAATCTTACCTCTTTTTTTCAACATCAAAATATTTTGATGTTTACCTGTTGATAAGTTAAAGCAAATAATTTCATTTTCCTGTTAAAAATCGTGAATATGTCCTAGGCAGTATGCTGAAATAATACTATAGCAGTATATTGGGAAGGAAAATGAGGGAATAAAGGGAATCGATTTTGTTGCCAATCCTTCAGGATAAAACATCAAATAGTAACAATAATTTCCCAGGCTATAAACTATGGTTTTGAGTTATCTTTCACCAATACACTAAATTAGAATATAGATTCAAATAAAAAAAAGAAAAAATTACGCTTAAAAAAAAAAGTGCTAGTAAATCCAGGAGAGAAGTCAACTCACTCCTATGAAATGATATTGATATGGTTCAGTGAAACTCATCTTAGGAGTTATATTCTTTCTGGACCTCTATTGCCTTATTATTACCTCACAGTGCAGAGTATCATATGTATTCCAGAGCTGGAAATTGTCCAGTATTTTAAGACGATTTAGTTCAAGTCCTGTGTCTACAGCCATTGTTTGTATAAAATCCTGGCGGAAAAAAGTGAAGAGTATACCATAAATACTCAATAGATATGGAACATACGTGTATGCAGATTCATAAGCGCCCGACCTGGCAACACAGCTGTGTTTAATTTCACACAGATGAAACCCTTGTAGCGGAATAGGTGTAGATTTTGGAGCGAAGTAGCTCAGATTTCATTTTGTAACCATTTCAAAATGCTGACCTCTTTTTCAGACACTGCTTTTTCTCAGCCCTGCTATGGATAAGTCTAGTGAGCTCTCTGCTGTACTCATCTCTCCCTTTTCTGACTGCTCCAGGAGGCTACCTCAGTCACCTCAAGCCTACAGATATATGGAAGAGGAAAGCACCGAGAGAAAAGGAGTACGAAAAAAAAAAAGATAAGAAGAAAATGGAAAAGTAAGGGGAACTGAGGGAAATATTCGGGATGAGGCCAAAAGAAATTGAAAAGGAAGCTAGGTTTTCCTTCTGCCATATAAGAGGATTTGAATATCTAAGTAATAGTTCCACAGCAATCCCCACAGGGATTCTTGCTATGTGCTACCACAGAACAATAAAGGGACTCCTTAAGATCCCTTTTTCCCACATTACCTGTTTCATACTAGTAGCTGAGAGAGAGGGTAGCTCTGAATTCATAATTATACCTGTGTTGTAGGTGAGTGAGGCTGAGCAGACTAGCTGAGCTAGCAGAAAGTTAGAAATAAACCAAAAAAAAGGAAACTGTTAGGTTGGATTTAGGGCAAGTGTACAGGTGCAGTCAGGGTATGAGGAACACAAGACCCCTGCTTTATTTGTGCAGTAATGCTGTTACAAAGTGCATGGTCAGTAAAAAAAGAGAGCACTGGTAACCGCTACCGCTATCTAGAACAATTATTGTTCACAAGAACATCTTACTGCAGCACTGGAATGGGAAGTTTTGAATCTCTGATTGTGAAGATTTGACAGGGCCAAAACAAAAGCATGTCTTCTGGTGAATCCAAAATGAATCACAGAGAAATTTACATCAGTCAGAGTGTTCACCTGGTCCGGCTTGTTTTAGTTCTCTGTTGTAGCATCGACTTCAGAAAGTAACAGCAGGAAGGCATAAAACCCCCCAAGTTTCAGATATATCAGATTTTTTAGAATTGGTTTTGTGCTACCTTGTAAAACTGGAAATTGCTACATCCAGAAATTTCTTCTCCCCTCAGATTTTGGAAATTTAATTATAAGCGGATCTAAATACTCTCAGAAAACTAATATTAAATTCATGCTTTAAAAGATTAATATAGAAAAGTATGAGAAATTCATAAGCATATCAAATATACCTTTTGATTGTATTGGCCTGGGTTTCTGATTTTAAGAGAGCCCTTAGGTTTGGGGATTTTTTTTGCATTTATTTATTTTTGCATTTTAGCAAAAGGAAACAATGCAATTCCACCACTTTGACATCTTAGTTACTTTTATACCTCTTAGATTTTATTTCCTTTTAATTTTGTCTTACCATGTATGGTTGTATTCTATTTTGAAATTCACTAGATGTTTGCGTTTCATTCTGAAGTTCGTCAAAACGGGGACAGTCAGGCAGAGGAAAATGCAGACTCTGAAACAAGAGAAGGAAAACTTAGAATAGTTCTAGAATTAATCAACATGCCTCTAATTTTTCTGTTGCCAACGCTGCTGATGTAATATTTGGTAGTTAGATTCCTGGTCATGCTACAGCTACTCCATAATAGTTTGTTGGGGTGCCTTGTTAATGAATTCAGTTCACGTGAGCAATAGATTGTAGTAACTTGACATTTTAGTGGCTACGTGTTGCTATGATAGTTTGATTCCCCTCCGTTTAACTGATTTCGGCAAAATGCAACTATGCATGCTGGCCAGGGGATCGCTTTGGGAAACAGATCAGGGTCCATGACTTCGAAAATTTTTAAAACCTACGATTTCCCTCTTAATTTCTGAATCCCTCCAGATGCAGCTTGACTCCACCTGGCACTGGAATCTGAATTGCTTCTCCACCTACACATCCTGCTCTCATCTCTTTGGAGGTAAGCAGCATATTATGGTAAGCATTTGAAGTACCATTTAATGGACAGAACTTGAAATAAGAGTGACAAATTCTGCTCCTAAAATATTGAAATCTATGTGCTTAATGGCTCTGTTCTTATTTAGGGGTGTGGTTCACTTTTAATAACTCCTATTGGATGTATTACAAGGTCACCTGATAGTACACTTTTTATCTGAAACATGTGTAAATATATACGTGTCCATCGGACTCTGGTCTCTGGCAAAAACGCTTTACGCCAATCGCAAAAGGACAGATGATACCTGATTCAGCATGAAGCGTCAGTAGGAAGTTATGAATAAGCTAGTACTGGTTCAGCACTTTATGTCACATAACTAGAGCATTTTTGACCCAGCACTAATATCCTATAACCATACAAATCACATCAAGGAGCTGACTTAATATACAGTAGAGAAATCTCTGTGCAGATGGTCCTAGGAAGACTCTGTGCCACTTAACATCAATATCTATGGATTATGTATATGCAAGGAGGTCTGCTCTGTCTTGGGCTGAACATCAGCAGATTACTTCCATTGCTTCTCTTTTCTCTTTGATTTATCAATATGAAGCTTGCAGCAGTCACCAACTAACACCAGCACACTTTCATCTGGACAGATTTCCAAATGTGCATTTTTTCTGTAACAGCAGCACGTTGGAGAGGGAAGGTTCAAAGCTGCAATATGAAGCTGGGGAATGTTTAATTACACAACAACAAATGTTTCTCTTGCTATATGGCTTAATTATCCTCCCTTAGGTGTTATTAATTAAGCCACTCCCTTTGGCCTCATTAAGCAGTAGTCAGTACTGTTTTCTCTCAGGTCCTGATAGATGTCAGTGGCTGAAAAAAAACCTGTGATTAATTTTTTTTACAGTTTTGTACTTGGCCTCAATTTCCCATTTTGTGTCGCTTAGAGCTTGAAAATAGCCTCAAACATCTGCTTTAACAAGGGGACAATGTTTTTTTCCAGGTGGTTTGCATATTTAACAGGAATTTTGAGATCCTGCAGGTGTGTTTCAGTGAAACGTCAGTACCCACTCCTGAAGCAGCTGCAGAAATGACGAGGTACTAGAGAGTCCTATAAATGAGCTTGCCTTCTCCAAACAGGACATTGCACTGCACAGTGATTCCCCTAAGGGCTTTGAGCTTTTATTTGGCCAAAGCTCTGATCATTTTGATGCTTTTTTGATCTTCTGGTTAAAGAACTTCCCCTGGTGCCCCAACTGTAAAAACATTGACAGCGTTTTTTTCTGTTGAGGGGGAAGGGTCAGGTTTCAAGCTGGATCACATTGTGCCTAATCCAGTTTGTGGAAAGCCTTTCTCTCAGTTCTTGCTTTCAAGCGTGTGCTCCAAGATTGGAGGAATGCCAACGGGAGACAGGTGCGGCTACCCAATAATGAGAGTCCACCCTCCGATGTTAATAAGTGGACAGGCAGTCATTTAATAGGGTTTTTGTATACATATCCTTAAAGTCAACTTCTGTCCTCACAGGCAGAAGAAAGTTAGCCTTCCTGTCATTGCACTCAATAACTTTTTGTCCTTGTTGAACACACTGTTCCTTACGCAGTCCTTGTCACAGAGGCCAGTGAAATCAAAATCTAAACCTGAGTCAGCCAGAAGGCTACATACATTAAAGCTTCTACAAGACCTATTATTCAGGTAGGTTTGTTCTTATTATGAAACACAAGGTAAGTGCTGGGGGTTCATTAAATGTTTGTATAGCACTGAGCATAAAAGGGCCCTTGTCTGTAATCAGGGTGTCTAAGTGCAACCAGAATAGCAAAGTAATAATTGAGAGGTCAATAGAGTGGCTGGTGAGAATTCCATTGCTTGAATAAACTTTGGAATATACTTGCTGAAGAGGGGAGGTCTTTCTAGCTGATTGGTGCTCAGAAAAGCACTTGTTCTCTATAAAGATTTAGGGCAATTTCCCTATAATACTGTCTAAAAGTGTCCGTGACAGGAGAAATGTTAGAGCTGTACCTTGAAGAAAATTATACAGGGGATGACAATTCACATATTCTGCAACTACAGAAGGAGAATGCAGCTATTAAGGTTGACCTATGACATCCTTATCAGCCAGTAGCTGCAGCTGATGTTTTCTATTAGATCGAACTTCAAAAAGAATAGAAAATATTTTTTAGCTTCCCCACCAGTTTTATGATTTTTTTCTTCTGGGAAAGTTTAAGGCATTATGGGAAATGTCCAGTCAGTACTCACCCGGTCTGTTGATTTTTGCAAAATATGAACTGGAATGGGTTGCCAGAGAAGATCAGGGTTCCAAATTTGGCTGCTCGTTGGTGGGAAGAGGCCGGAAAGGTATGACTGGGCACTCATAATGGTACGATCATAGTCTGTGCTTTGAATGTAAAACTGAAGATAGAATGGCAAAGAGTTAAAAATAAAATGGAAACAATAAAAATAATAAGGAAATTTTACCCAATTCTCGTTTTCTTGTTTTCAGTTTTATGTTTTTGCGTGGAGTTAAACCAGTGAAACCATAACTCAGCTTTCTAGGGCCTTACCTCATTTTCAAAAATAGAATTGCCAAAGCATCTTTCAGTTTGGAATCTAACCCTCAGACTACACTAAGAGCAAAAAGAAAGCATGATTTAAAAGAAAGAACCTCTCCATCCTCTGAGATTCAGAAGAATATTGATACATGTAGATGTGGTGCTTATGGACATAGTTTAGTGGTGGACTTGGCAGTGTTAGGTTTACAGTTGGACTCGATGATCTTAAATATCTTTTCCTATCTAAATGATTCTGTGACTTTAAGATCCATCTGCTGTACCTCAGGAATGACAACACTTAAAACTGTAAACCTCTCTTGGAAGAATTGCAAAGCTATAGTCTTTCATGCCTTCCCATCAATGCATTCCTCATGGATAGACCAAAATAGTCATGGTATCTTCCCCACGATGGTTCTATAACATATGACAAGCACATCCAAACAACTGTTAGACCTCTCTTTAAGCTGATGAAGTATGTGAGCATGGCCCTTGACATGGCTGGAAACACATTCACAATATTGTGTGGAGGTGTTCAGTCCTGGAAAACTGGACAGTGGAAGACCTGAACTGAATGTTCGGAGCTGAAAGTTAGACTTTAGTCTGTGCATTTAACTTGACATAAAATCCTGACTTTCAAAATTGTTCTTCTATTACCTTAATTTTGCCAATACTGAAATGAATATGATGATGTGCTTTTATCTAGGACAAGTCCATAGTTCTGCTATGCCAGAGAAATGTCTTCCAGAAAGTTCAGCTATGTACCTCTTGCCGGTTGTATGTGCTGTTCAAAAAGTTAGAGTATCTTTTTCTCATGTACTGTCCAAGTTCAAATAGCTGCTGCATTCCAGTCTGTGAGGGAAGAATATAGATGACTATTAGATTAAGGTGAGTGGATAATCTTCATGTAGAAGTTTCTTTTCTATGTTCTTTCTTATTTTCAGCCATCAGTTTTTGAGTAATCGTGAACCATTTGTATAATGTACCGTGTACGTTGTAGGTGATCTAGAATTTTTAAGAGAAATACTCATTGATATCTATGAAAAAAATGATATGTTCTGAAATGCTAAGACTCCAGCATCTGCTACAGGAAAGGCAATGCTCTTTATTCTTTATAAATCCTCTTTCCACAGCGCTATAGCTTTGTAGACACTCCTTGAGTTATTCATGATCATTGTTGTAAAGAGTATGTTAGTGACCGCTGAGAAAGGGTGATTGATAACCTAGTATTTATTATGGTCATTGCTCTGCTATTTGATCAGCCTGATAAATTTGTGGCTTGCATTTCATGCCTTAAGTAACATTCTGCCTTGGTGCACCTACAGTTATCTTAGATTGCACACTGTCTTTTCTGTTATTCATTTCCAAAGCTGAGTGCTGAACTTTTAAACTTTTTAGCTGTCAGAGAAGTAAATTTTTACCTCTGTTGCTAAAAAGAGAATAAAATAACCAAAAAGCTCTCAACAAAAAATCTACGCCGCAGCAGAAACTTTTTCCTTTTTACAACATAAGCTTTGTACCTGGCTATAGTAATGCGTTGCCTGAATGTCTAAACTTTACACATCTTTCAAGCCTCACTTTAAACACTAAATGCTGAACTGTCTGTGATTCATGCTACTGAATCATGATGAAGTATTATGAGGAAATTATTATATATCATATATATATATTATTATGAGGCATTAGCCTCTCTTTGCTCCAGAATTTCATATGTCAAATACAGTTAAAGAGCTATGGCTTGATGTTGAAGTGCCAGAGTCAGAAGCAGGTTCAATGCATCCTAATGAAACTCTGGGCTTGAAAGCAGCCTTCCTAGAAGTCACATTGTCCCCTTTTCCTGCAGGACTTCCCTTGTTTTGTGAATAGGTGGTTGCCAGTCAAATGATGAGATGTAGACTCATCGCTTGACCTAGTGGGGCGGTGTCATTCCTTTACCCTGTCACATGGCCCAGCGGTCATTAGAACTCCATCAATGTTAAAAGAGTGTAGACAATGTTTAAACTTGCCATTTATTTGAATGCAGATGCACTGTTAGGAAGCTGTTGCTTCTAGGAAGGTAGTTCTGATGAACGTGATTTCAATTTATTGGATGAGTAATGTTGCAAAAGTTTTTATGGGTTATGAGGTATTGCTAATACCAGCTATCAGAATTTGGGATTTGCTAATTTTTCTGAGGCACACAAAAAAATAATACACTCCCTGTCTTACTAGAATATGTAAGTGCTTCTATGAAAGTCAACATACCTTGGTAAGTTGTCCAAATCCCTGGGGCCATTCACTTTCTTTGTGCAGATCAGTTGGAAAGTTTACTATTGGTGTTCGGTCACCATGTCGGAAAACCTAACAAAATTACCAGTAAAAAATCAAGCTACTTATTGTTAACATTCCTTTCTTACCTAGATAAAAGTCAAGCATATATTATACTCACAGTACCATGTTTCAAATGAAAATATTGGACAGTCTGCAGAAACCTAGTCAAGTAGGTTTGGAGTATGTTCTTTATACACAATAATAGGTATAATTATATAGGAATTTAGTGGACATGAGCCTGATGATTCTTCCACCTAGAACATAAAATTAGTCAGCCAAGATGTTCATGCTGAGGTTACGTCTGTAGCTAAGCACCAAGAAGTCTGAATTTTGAATACTCAGAACCTCTGAATATTAAACCAGTTACTGAAATGCTTATATGAAGATTTAATTACTTTGGCATGCATACTTCAAACTTTTGGTAACTGCTTTTTTCATAGCAGTGTCTCTAAAAGTAGTTCCTTGTACACATGGGGCATATGTTTGATTTCTCAATAATCCTAAAATACAAAGATAAAAAGTATAAACATTTACACTGTTAACTTACTTAATATTTACTAATATTTTTACATACGTTTATGAAAATAGTTTTTAAATCTGTAGGATTATTTTTTTCTCTTAAATTCAGTGACAGCAAAGAGTTTGGTTGCTTTTCTGTCATGGACATTGCAGCATGGTGAAGATCAGTGTGATACATTCAATCATATGATTTTTACATCAGAAGCCTTCAATAAGCCTTATTGTATTTTTATTCTAGCATAAAAAGAAAGTGCTAAGCCTACATTAAATAGTTCTGGAAAACTCTAAATTACACTTCCTGTGTATGTCATTTGTGGGCTTAGAAAAATGAAGTCCACAAAAGTTTCACTTGAAAGGAGATACTGGAATACAAACTCACAGGGCTCCAGAAAAAGTTTCAGGATGCTGATCCAAACTGGTGAAAAAGTTACCTTTGCTTCTATCAATATTCACACAACCAAGCTCATTCCTAACTTTGTAGAATAAAACAAATAAAGCAACAACGTGGATGCATGCTGTATTCTTCATACATTTATTCTGTAACACCTCACTGGTATATAGCTTGATTATAATTAGTGCTCTCCATTGCCTCATTAAGGCACATCATTCTTGCCCAAACATCAGAGAGGTTTGTACACGCTACTTAGTTTGCCACTCCCACCAGGAGACATTTTATGTTTATGTTTTTCAAAGTAGGCACAAGCAATGTGGCTTAATGTTTTAATTACAACACACACCCTTTTCATCACCCTTCTGTGCTAATGTGTACAGACTTGCTCTATGCTAAAGCCAGTACTTCAGAGATGGAAAGCACTATCCTTTAAAGGGAAATATATTTGGACTTCTCCCTCTGTTCATTTTCTGCAATTAACAGGAAGATTTGCTAGAGTAGATGTTACCATTAGAACTCTGTATAGAACTGCTTATTATTCTTTTGCATTGTTAGTTGAATTTCACTGCAGTTGTGACCAACCTGAAATGAATATTTTTCAACAAAACAAGGAGTTGTTTTCACCATCACCAACAACAGGTTGATCAACATGAAACTGCACAGATTCAATAAAATACCACCTTTTTTTTTTCCTGACTTGAACTACAGTAAAGTAGTCCATAACATCTTTCTTAGATATTTTACTTTTGCTTCTGTACGTGTCTGTTCTTGCTAATCTGGTAGCTCAGTTGGTTCTTTATAAAAATTTGTCAGTGCACCTTTAGTGAACAGGAGAATGGGTAAAGAGCCTCATTGTCTGGTGACTGATGCCATTGCATGCAAGAAAAATGGGTGAGGAGGAGTTTTGTGTCACTCCTTGTTTCCTTGGTGTTTTGACATGCTAACATACATAGGTGTCAGGTAGAATTCATTAGCTTTGCTGGGCAAGCTGATGCCTCTGTAAAGAATGAAGGTTAAATTCCCAATGACAACGTAGCTGCATATTTTCTAGTTAAATTATCCAGCTTCAGAGAAAAGCATTTTTATGAGTAACTGACAGTTTCTTGATCTGACTGCTGTGATTAAATTACTGGGGTTTTAGGCAAAATATAGCAATTGATCAACACTTGGCCCATAAATATGTCCTTTTTATTAGCGAAAAATTATTGAAAACATGTTAGATTTTAAATACTGGTTTATGATGCTTTATATTTGTTGTACAACATAACCTTCAGTGTACATTTCACTGTCACAAAAGTCAACTCCTACAAACTTTCAGTGAGTCAGAAGAGTAGCATTTTACCGGAGTAGAGGTGAGAGAGCAAAGAGGTAAAGATTAAAAGATATTAAAATATGTGTGAGAGAAGGAGATGTAAAGGAAAATATTTTCTAACTTTGTGACCTTATGAAACAGAAGCAGTGAAGGGTGTTCTCTTCTAAAAAGTAGCACATCTTCTTTTAGTTCACACAGAATAGAAAAAAGTTTAGTTCCTTGTTTGTATTTCTGCATCTTCATTGCACGGTGACATATAGATATGATACTAACACCGAGTTGGAAGTAGTAAGAAAGAAATTAGTCCTTCTAAGAGCAGAATCTTGGTTTTAGTAATTGAAGGACTGGTCTTTTCATCCAACTGATTTTTGTTTGTTCTGAAACCTCCATCTTGCTTGCTCCTTCTAAAAATGACTTTGCTTCAGCTGCACTTAGAAATGAAGCAATGACCTTATGAACATCCCCTTAACCTAGAAGGCTAGCTTGTTCAGTCATGGTCAGCTAAATTTTTGGAGATTTTTTTAAAATTTAAAACTTAAGAAGAGCTTGTGTATTTAAAATTTGTCTTTTTCATTAGAACCCCTGATACTGTTAGGGAAAGAAAACGTATTCCTACAAACCCTGCCTTACTCATCAATATGTATTTCCCAGTACTTGTCATTTGGATTTTGTTAAAGAGGCTTTGATCCTTCAAATCAATTTAAATATAGGTGTGCTGCAGCATTTATTATTCCTGGTCTACAGATTGTCTTCCTGACCTTTCAGAAGACTTAGAACATGCCAGGATGAGAGAAATGGAACAAGGAGGCATCATAAAAGATGAAAAGACACTAGAAATCAAGAAGGAAGGAAAGGTAAGGAGGATGTACACAAAACCAGCAAAGCACACCTGTTTGGTATATTTGTTTCTGCACTTCTATCTGGAATGCATCACCTCAGACAGTTCTCAAAAGCAATAGATGGATAGTTACCAACTACCTTCTCCTTTAGCTGTAAAACAGTTTGAACCTGATTTGATGTCTGTATTCTCTTATTCACTCATTGTAACTTTGTAAGGGTAACTACTTAGGTCAAAATGACCACGTGGCTCAGATGTTGGCCAGCATATGCTTCCATTGTTGTCAGGTCAAAATTCATGTTGGAGGAAAACTGGTGTGGAGGAAAGGGTGAACTGAGAATACGGCTTGTGTAGTATGTGCAACATTTTCATTTAGAAATGCCATGAATTACAGTGAATTAAGTGTCTCTGAGTAATAGTGAGTCTCTTAGAGACATTTTTATTGACAGAATCACCTTCAAACAAACGAAAATTCCTTATTTTGAGGCCAGCAATAGGAATGAAGAAACAAGAAAGAAATGGAACCAGTCATGTTACAAGTTCGGGGAAACCACAGATGCAGAAATACTAAGCATGTTTAGTCAAGGTTTCAAATGGCTTGGCTTGAGTATTCAAATAGATAACAAGCTCAGTCACCTCTTCCTATCCTGAGTTACAAGAAGACATAATGAAATCACAGTACCTCAGGAACCACACCTCTTTATATATATGACAAGTGAAATGAGTGCCTGTGTGGAGGCAGAAGTTAAAGGTCCTACGTATTTCTTATTTTCTTCTCTTACATCTAGGATAAAGTCAGTGCACAAGAATTATGTGAAGGCTAATGTTTACATGTGAGAAAGAAAATTAAAATAGCATGTTGACAATTTGGCTTGAATTAGAGCTTTTCTGCCAAAAGCCAATAATCAAAATGCACAGAACAGCATGAAGATGGAAATTGTGAGGAAAGAACAAAACACCTTCTCAATGCACAGCCAATTGTAAAGTGAGCGAAAGGGAACATTTGTCTGGTGTCCCGTCCCCCTCTCCCCCCGCAGATGTATTTTATATTATGCAAGTTTGCTAAGAAAATTTTAAAAAGTCATTATGACACATTTTCACAATGCAGTAATACTTAGAGGTGAAAACCTAGCAACTTAGAGAGCGCAACTGGAAAATGGCTGTTGAATTATTTCAGAAAGATGCTTTTTAGACTTACCTTGATGGTACCATACCACCATTATATGAGTGAAATGTTCTGGGACCAATTCCTATCATTTTTTTTATGCTAGCAATTCTATTCCCTTGAAAATTCAATCAGTGACCTCAGAAGGCAAAATTCAGTTGAACACACTCAGAAACCATGCCTTGAGAAAAGGGATGTATGTTGATAATAAGATTAAACCTACTATAAATTTTTAGGCAGATTGGTCAATCTGAGGAAGAGTATCAGGGATAAAAGGAAGACAATTTAAATGAAATCTGCCTATTATTTTAATATTAATTGTGAGGCGTTACCCTATAAATAAGGAAAGTGTTATCTTTTTTTTACTATTATTTTTTGTAGATGGTGAATGTGGCTGCATAGCTGTGGTAAACCAGCTGATTTTGGATAGGAAGCCTCTATCTCCATAATGATGAGCATTTCCTGTAATTCTTTCTCCAAAACCATTGCTTATTAGAGCACAATAACACCTGCAATTCAATAAAAGTCTCTTTCCTTTCAAAGAGTTAATTCTCCAAGGCCTGCTTACTGCTTGACCTCATCCATGTGTTCTCCCCCTTAGCACTGAAACAACATTTAAGTACATTGCTGTACGCAGAACATTACTGGCATTAGCGTTGAGTCCCTGAGGTGTGCAGTGTCTGATAGAGCACTAAGCCTCAGCAAGAGTGGGAACTGGTTTTTCCTTTGCACTCTGGCTTCTCTCCAAGTGGCACATCTACAATGCAGCCAATAGACAACTAGGTATGAAATACTTCATCTAAAGCGAAACGATACGTCTCGGACACAGCACTTCTGTCTGTTTTATGTGTGTGCAAATAATGTCTTAAATAGAGAAAGATGGAAGAAGAAGATCTTAAAATGCCTATTTATAAACGTGAATTCTGATCCCCACAACTTGGTATTGAAAATATCCGTTTACGCTCACTATTCTCTTTGAGTATGTCTTTTATTATAAAAGGAATTAGAATGAAAAGGACTATGATGCAACCTTCATAATCCAAACAATTTAATGGTATTAATCTCTCTTTTACCTGAGCTGTTGAGAAAAGGGACATTAAAGTAGTCTCTAGTTACTTTAAAATAAGAAATGACCCAGCAAAAACCATTTCAGTCTGTTTTCAACCTAACTGTAGTTAATGTCACGCGTATCTCAACCCGCTACGTAAAAATGCCCTTTTCTGTTTCGCAGCACACTGCTGTGCCCATTCGGTTATTCTGAAATGGAAAAGACTTTTGATTTTGTGGCACCTTCTGTAACATCGCAAGCTTCGTATTCCAGGCACAGAGCAGGTGGGCCATAATCGCCAGCTCTCGGACTGTGCAGTGGTGCGTCAGCTAAATTAAGCAGGGACAGGCAAACTATACACTATGTATCTACCACAAAGCTAAGCTGTTCGGTTATCTTGAAATAATGACTAGGGGTCAGGAGATGAAAATTCTTATGACTAGAGGCATTTTTATCTTCTTTAAGTAAAAAGTCTTTAAATTCAATAAGCAAAAGAGCAGCAGTAGTTATTTCTAAGTCTAAAAAGAGGCAAATCAGCCGCACACCTTATTTGATTCAATAGCCATATCAAATTCCCTGTATTCCTCACAACAAAATAGAAAGCAAATCTACTTACTACAACCACAAACTTCAGTTCTCTTTCTGCAGTAGTGTGCGGAAGCACAATGAGGATCATATGAAAAGAAAAAACCAGGATCCTAGATGGGTTGGGAAGCCGTATCATTCCCATCCTGGCAGAGGATGAAGAAAGGCTTTGGAGCTCCAGCAGCTACTCTGGCTGAACAACCCAGACGTCCGGTTGTACTTTCAAAAGGGGTGGAACTGCTGCCGGTGAATTTCAAATCCAAGAGGAATGTTGTGTTACAACGCAACAAATTGCATTGCCCTTTGTTTTCAAATTACTGTTTACATTCTATTTAATCAAATCATAATTCAGTTCCTTTTTCTCTGTGATATTTTTCTTTTTTGGGAGTGTAAGAGTGAGGTAAAAATACAAAGGAGTTGCTGAGTATTCCGCATGTTTAAACCTGCCTGTACTGTTTCCACTTCTCAGGGCTTGGAATTTTTCCAGACTATAGCATGGCCATGAGGAACCAAGAGCCAGGCAATACTGTTTTATTTTTTCTCTTCACTGCTCAGTTAGTCATATTTTCAGTTTCCCTTCCCTCCTTTTTTTCTTTCCTCTTCTACATTGCCACTGCAAAATCAGTAAATATTTATTTCAAACGGCACTTCAGGCAGGTTAAAGTGACCACTTCCTCAGATAAAAAAGTTAAGACTATTTTATCTGAGGCAGTTATTTACTCTTTGTGTGTTGCTTTTCTTTTCCCTTGGAGTATAACTGTACTTACCCTTTTGTAGCTGCTTATGTCAAGTTCTTTTTTGGCCTCAATTCTCTAAGAAATTACTTGTGAACAAGCCCTAGAGCTCACATTTTTATTGTTACTGATCAAGAACCCTGTTTCTGCCAGTAGCCTACTGGTTTTGAGGAGATTGCTCAGCTTGCCTCTGCTGACCTCCTCTCTATAAAGTGAAAATAATCATACTTCTAGATTTGATTTCATAAGGATTTTATAAGTAAACAAATTACAGTTTGCAGACACCTATAAATATAGTTCTCTAAACGTTAAAACTTAAAGTCATTTGTGTGTTGTCCTAGTAATCCCATTCCTTTCATACTGAAACCTGTCTCGGGGTCTTCTGTTGATCTACAACAGTATTCTCTACAACAGGTATTTTACCATTTACCAGAAATTCTGTTTCTGGGGCCCTAAAACCTACTAAGTCTCAAGTGCTTTCTTTTCTGAGTTGTGAGAATGACCTTATATATGCATTTCCTCTGATGGGTGGTAGTGAAAAGGAGGAGGACCGTGGATCCCAGACTTCCTCATCTCTCTTGTCAGTCCATGATCAGTTTTCAGCACTCACTTGAACCCCTTACTCCACTGTTACACCTCCACTCTCCTTTTTGTTATCTCATTGTGTGATTGCACCTATGCAGAAGGTGTAAGACAGTAATTCATACTTCATAATTATATAATACTTGGTCTTTCTGAAAACTAATATAAGCTGATCATTTTCTTCTATTATTTAAGACTATATATGTAATATTTACTGTCTTAAGAATATTTTATTATGTCTCAAAAATAAAGTATTAATATCCCATGATTACAATATATATAGTTTTTCAGATATGTTTTTTAACTTCCTGAGCTTTTTAGATCAAGGAATCTGTGTTGACTCTCAGAATTTTTTCTTGTCCTTCCTAAACTCCTACCATGAATTTATAATGGATTAGTTTTTATAAGATTTTCTGCTGTATGGTGTTTCTTTGATGAGTGACCGTGAGTAATGACGTCTCATTATAATGGCACCTTTACAATAACTTCACTTTAGATATGAACTCAATCTTTTTGTGATGCTGGATGGCATCATTCAGGAAAGTTTGAAAATATATAACAACTGCATTTTATCTAAAATCTTTGCTAATATCTTTTTAAAAATGGTGTGTCAAACCAAGAAGAAGCATACGGTAAATAATTCTGCTTTCTTGTGGCTTCACTCTTCACTTTAGATTGTACTTTGCTAGTGAGATTTTTTTCTGTCCAAAATAATGGGCACCACAATATCTTAAATAAATTTCCACAGATTTCTAAATGGAAGAATACGCTTCTTCATGTGCCATAAGACAGGGTCCTGTAGCAATCCTGTAGGTAATCTGTATGTTAGTAACATGTATTTGATTGGGAGATTTCCATGCTTGTCTTGGAATTGTCTCCATTTCTTCTGTGCATTTAACATCTATAAACTGGTCATATTCTGCAACAATTAAATACTTACCCTTTTCAGGAAAAGTTACTTCCAGATTAAAAAAAATCATTCCTATGTCAATCTAGTTACAGTTGCCCAAGCATCACAATGCAAGGGGACCTAAACAATTTGAATCATCATTATGTTAATTTGGCTCATTGGCATTTATTTTAATTATGAAATCATGGCATTAGGTCGTATTAGCTTAAACTTAATTATCCATTTTAAGTGCATGTGTCTGCCTTGATGGCTTGTTGAAGCATAAGTAGATTGGCTTTGAGGTGGACTAGTTGCAAAACAGCCCATGCTTTAATGTGCACAAGGGTTACCTTAGGTAGCTGCTGCCTACACACTGAAAGGGTGGAAGTCATTGCAGTCAAGGCAATCGGGTATGAAACTGCTGCCCTCACTCATGGACCAGACTGCTCACGTCGGGAAACAGCTCAGGTTCTGTCACTGACTGAATTTGCAGATTAGCATTTAACCTAGATTGGATTTACCTGCAATCATTTTTTTTTTTCAAGTTTTTGTGAGCAGAAAAAGGGAATGAAAATAAAAAAATTTGTTTCAGGAAACAAATTGGCACATTTTCCAGTTTTGAAGCACTTACGACAAAGCAAAGGCTGTCTTGCAGTCCTGTGTTAGGGTGTTTTCACCTAATTGTGGGGAGTGGGAAAGGACAGGGGAGTTCATTTTTGACACAGGATGAATCAACTTGGGCTGGTGCCAGGGCACGAACCTATAACTTGCACTACAGGAGAAAACACCCTAAGGACAAGGTTACTCTTTTAGGACTGGCAGAGGGGAAGAAAGTAGCTACTCAGTGTCTTCTAATATGTTCTTAGTTTGTCCCAAATTTATAACTTCGGCCTGGTTTCAGGGCACTCAGAGAATTTCTTTCTGGTCTTATAAGATGTTGACCTGAGACATAAGAAGCCTAATTTGCACACCAGGAAATTTGTAAATGAAGACAGCAGCAGTGAGAAAAAGGCAGAAAGCACCATTCATCTTCACGTTTTCCTCTGAAACTCTGCAGCCTGGTGGTGATTTTATTTTATGGAAGATGTAGAGTCAGATCCTTTTGGTGAAGCAGGGACTTGAATTTGTGTCTGTCACATCTCAGGTGGGTGCAGTAAGCACCAAGTAAAAAGAGCACCTACCTGCAGAACTCCCATGAAACAAATCAGAATTTGTCAATGAATTTGATCCATATTTGTGAATAATGTGGAGTTTGGGGTTTTTTTCTCTCTTTTTTGCTAATCAGTAAATAACCCAAAGAGAAAAGGAGATGACGAAAAGAACAAAAATAATAGTCCAGACAGACCAGTGTCGCAGTTCCCAGGCAGATCAAAATTACTGTTGTTTTTCTATTGCTGTTCATTCTCATCTTAGTGACATAAAGTGTATGACAGGAAGAACAGTGGATATCACAAGCTACATCTCACCTATATTACAGCATCTATTCAGGTTATTCTGTTACATCAAATTTTCCTTAAAATATGCCTGGACTTTCCCTATTATCGAAATAGATTTCCTATATCTAATAAATTATCTAAATAATTCCAGAGCTAACTGTATTTTATTTGCTCATTACTTCTTTAAGAGGAACCAAAATGAAACTCTTTATGATTTCATACCTGCAAAGGACTATGGGACAGATTCTTCAAATGGAGTCAGCTGGTGCGGTTGAGAAGTACATAATTTAGAGTGTTTTATTATTTGTTCACTGAAGTCCCCTATTTATATTAATAAAACAATATCTGGGCTTGATGTCTCTATCTTAATGAACACTGGTGTTTATTTTTCCTTGGAGTAAGCAAGGTATAAAGAAAATCTTCCTTTTCTTGTTTCTACAGTGATAGATTTAAGAACAAGAAACATTATAAAGAAAGTATGTGATGGGGTTTCTGTTGAATAGGAATGAGGAGAATAAAATAACTTAGAAATATCTTAATTTGGAAATGAAAGTTGAAGTTTATTTTTCTCAACAGAAATGAGATTTTTAAAGTTATATTCACTGAGGGATGGAGCAAGGAAGAAAACATGGTCTGATGATTTGATGGAAGAGGAAGACCTTCTGTTGGTGTCTTGTGAACCGTGGCTTAACCTAGCATGCGCTTCCATGGCTGAGCTGAAGTGGTGAGGCTAGGGTCCAGTTCCATGATCTGCCATGGACAAATCTGTGGGACAGAAGGGTCTGAATGCAGTTCTGAAGATCTGGAGAGGTTTGTGTGAGGAAGGAGGGGAGAGAATGGGAACTGGAGGCTAAAGAGAATCATGAGGGATGTCTCAGCTCTGTATCGCATTTCCTATGTGAACCTCGTCCAAGCTAGAAGACTAGCAGAAAAGTTACCCTTGCCTTTGATGAGAGAGGAATTTAAAGCTCTTGAATATCCACTTCTAAATATCTGGCAAATGAAACATGAAAAGCAACTCAAACTGGCAGAAGTTCAGAAAAAGGAGAGATAGGAGCAGGTTCGGAATAGAAGAGAGGATGCCTAGAAATTTGGTTTTGGCAGCCAAAGCTACAATCTTATTAGTAGTCTAATGCTGATAAAGACAGAGACTTAACTTTTCCTCTCTGTTTATTTTCTTTTAGCCATTTCTTTTTTAATTACTTCATCTTAAGGGAGGTGTGTGGGTCAGCTGTGTGGTTTTGAGATGAATCATTTAAATGGCTTGCACTAAGTCTCCTGTGAGGGCTGCCAGACCTAAGAAGGCTTTCTGCTGTGTCCATTATGGATGTTGAAGTAATACACATTAAGAAGCAGCTGGAACTGGTCGTCTCATGCTGTTGGAAAACATTTTTGCCCATGTTTGGATGCAACGGTAAAAGGGATTGTAGTTTTTCACTAGAGGGAATAATTTCTTTTTATGTATGTATTTGAACTTCTTTGCTGTGAAATCTGACTACAGCTCTTCTTGCTGAACTGTATTTCCTATGTGGGCATAACAGGAATTGGTTTTCGGGCCCTGCTGAGAAGAAAATGGGCTTTTACAGTGAGAAACCTGAAACTTAGATTTTTGCTAGAGGGGAAAGGGATTTTCTGTTTATTTTTGATTCTTTTGTAGAAGTACTTATCTGGTTATGGTGTAGTTCTAAAAGGAATATATGTTTCATAGGCTTAGCATCCATTTTAAAAGCCTGATGTAAGGAAAGGAAGCTAGAATGTAAAAATTTTCTGCATCTCATCTATTATTCTGAATCTCTTTGAAATGCAGGTAACAAGGATGCTGACAGAAGTTCTATAATCTGTGAGAAAATAAAAAATAAAAAAGCCTAGTTCTTGTAGCAAAGAACTGTCCACTATTTTCAGATATTAGTTGTGTCTGATTGTTCCGATCCAGCTTGTGTAGCAAGAACATGAACTGTTTTCGCAATAGCAATGTTAGAAAATGTAACCAGCGAAGTATTGCCTGGCATGTTCTGCATATTTTAACTAGTGTGTAGCTCTGGAATTTTTATTAATTTTGTTTTGCCAGAAAGATCTTTTTGTTGTTAATGTCAAGAACAGCATGGACTTGCAGACTACCCTGAAGCATAGAATTTATATGATCAGATCAGAGTATACAACCAATGTAATGCAACAAAAGGGAAGTGTTCGAAAATCTATTTGAGACCTGAAATTACTTTTCTTTCAAAATTGACCTTTGACCCTGCTGTCTTTCTGCAAAGACATAGAGTGGTTCGATATCTGAAAGCCTTGTAGGGTCAGCCAGTTGCCTGCCAGGTATTCATGGTAGCCAGCCAGGCTATTTATTTGTAGACTTCTCGATCTACGGTCTAGATCCATGGTCTGTTATTTCCATAAGTCTCACCTTCCTTCTGTATAGATGTGGAATATTTGAGCCTCTATAAGATAGAGAAGAGAAAAAGAAAGACATCTCTTAGATAAGTAAACAGCCACTATTCTCATTTTTGTAGTGTCTGGACTATCTGCAAAATTCTTTGTTACTTCTGGAATAAAATAAAGTATAAGGACAGATGAATTACTCCTCCTTTTGAGGGCTCCTTTGGAAGCACTGCTTCCCTCACCAGTTCTGAAAGTTCTTAGCTCATTCTTCAAAAGGGGGCCATACTTCTTCAGAGTTATTTTCCAGTTTCCTCGGGGATATGGTTTAGTAATGATGATCTCAAGTTTTTTTCCAAACAGATGATTCTATTATTCTAATTTTGCTGTAAATTAAGACTATAGTCCTTCAAAATGCTACTACCACAGTTGCATTCTTTGATCAGTTCTGCCAAAGTCCCTTTGGAATGAACAGATCTGGAAAAACTACTCTGGTTTCATATTGCACTTGGGTTTTACCACTTGATAAAATAGAGCAAATGTTCATGAAGGATAAGTCTTTTCTTTCTGTAATTTTGATTTGTTGTACTGAGGAATGTTTTCTTTTGATAGAGATCAGAAGACTGTTGGTCGTGCTGATGGAAGCTAATGAGAAAAATTAGAGTGTAGTCACATCACAGTGTGGGAGGAGTTGTTCCATAAAGCTAATCGCATTGAAGATCATGGAGGGAACGCCTAAAGGTAAGACAAAAAGAGAGAATCGTTCTTAGCATATGGCCTCACTCTCCGAAAACGTGGCAAATCTGTTAACAGTACCTCAACAACAGCTTAGCTCAGACTAAATGCAGAAGAGTTAACAAATTCGCTACCATTTGATGGAATTGGGAAAAGTCGGTTGAAATGGTCAGCCGATCAACACTGAAACCTTCCTGAGTAGCCAAAAGAGCACAGCAAAATGTTTTATCTCCTTTCCAAATATGGTGAGCTGTCTTCACTTCCTGTGTTCCACACTGTGGTCATCATCATGCGGAGGAACTAATTTATACCATCTTCAAATACTGCTACTTGCTTGTGTGACTAATAGCAATGCTTGTCTAACCCCTGTATTTTCCTGTACTAGCAACATAAGTCATCTCCATAAAGCTTTAATTAAGCGTTTTCTGGAAAGAGCTCTATGTTTGGGAGGCGGTGTCTCCATGTAGAATAGCGATGTAAAGTAAATTTTTGAGCTCAGTCACGCTCCTTGATTTAATTTAAAAAAAATACATTTATGAACTTATCTTCATCAGTAATTCCAATGCATGTATAATCAAAGTATTAACATATGCGTTAGCAAAGGACAATATTTGAGATGATCTTTGGCAAAGATGAAAACAGCTGAAATCATTGAAGTTGCAGCTGTGAACATTAGGTGTAAATGCGACCTGTAAAATGTTTGCATCGCTCTTCAGCTTAGTTTTCCTTCCTGCTGTTAAAGATCAGTTCCAGTTTATCCGCCTTCACTGAGAATTGGTAATGTCAAGTGATTTAGCACAGTGCAGTCCCTGTCAGCATGGTGCGCTCTGCAGGCTGCGGGGCAGTGTGCTTTGGCATTTTCCCAAGTTTCACTAATTTGAAGTCATACTTATCCCCCCCATCCCTCAGCCCCCATCCTTTCTCACCCTCCCCTCCCAGCGGTGAATTACCTCTTTTTTCAGTTCAATGTGGTAATTTCCTGATAAGTTTCCTGAGAATATGTGAGTAATTAATACAGTGAAGCAATATATTTAGTGAATCATTAGCTTTTAATTATTTGTTCATGCTGGCTACGCTATCTCCAATCTGTTCGTGGATTCAAGATGTTTAACAAGAAATTATTTACAACCAGGTGAGTTGGCTTGCCTGCATTCTTCCTATCTCTGACATTTCAAATTCTTCTTGAGATCAGCGATTCAGAAAGCCATATGGGGTTTTTTAGCATCAGGTACAATATTTTATCATCAAAAAAAGTGGGGACATTCTTGCATCCTGAGGCCTGTTTCCTTTCTTTCTCCCTTATAGAGTGTAGATCTAAATATAGAGACAAGGTAATTCTCTGCCTTCCTGTTCTGTCTTTCTGCAAATGTAAATGTCATCAGTGGTCAAAATGGAAAGTTAGACAGTCTGGTAGGTGTGCCAGTGTTTGTCTGTGTACATTTGGCATTCTGGTAAGTACCAGTCTGCTGTATTATTCAATATTCACCTGTTTGGATCTCTGAATGTTTCCTAAAACCAAAGGAATGCATAATGTTTTTAATCAGTTCAGATAAATACTCTACAGTTAGAGAAGAGAAGATAAATTACTATAATTCACTGCATTTGTATCTGCTTCCTTGGCAAGTGAAGGTCTTTTCAACTGTACTAAAAATGAAAAAAAAATATGAAAAATAGCACCCTAAAGTCTAATCAGCTTTGTTTCCATTTCACCAGGAAGTTGGAAAGAAAAAGAAAAATGTCTTAATGGAGTGGAAATTATGGCCATGGGTACAATTCTGTCTTACTGGATCTGAATATTTTTCATTTCAGGCCAGATTCTTATGAAAATTATTGTTACTTCAAATGAGCTCTTGACAGAAGATGCAATCCTGACTTTATTTATGGATACCTGTGCCCAGAGCACTTAACTTACCTCCTTTTATGTCCTACATCCTACATTCTCTAGTCCAGTGGTGTACGAGGACTGGAGAGACCAACCGAGTAAATCTTTCCAGTGGACAGCGGAATTTGCAGCCAGGGAGAGTGAGGGGGTGAGGATCTCTTAAAGGATTATTCCGATAGTACATTTGTATGGTGTATTGCCTGTTTCAAAATACAGAAGAGTCAAAAATAAACTTAGATATGCAGAACTACATAGCCTTTCCGTGTTGTTCCATGATCGTACTTTGGGGCAAACTTTTAGCCAGCTTGTTTGTCTGGCTGCCGATATCTACCATTAATACCACAAAGAGATTTTTTAAACAATAGATAGCACCAGTTTGCACGTAGTTTGTCTTCTTGGTGGAGAGTCAAGAAATTAAATAGATGATAGAAATGGTAAAGTAAAACCTCTTATAACCGTAATGAAGCAATGTAGACGGTTTTCAGGCTGCGGTACTGTGATTCTGCTACTCTCAATAACTGCTAAGTTGAGTCCAATTATAATAATTAAAATCAATCTATTATCTTTCCCGGTGTAGTGAACCTTGCAAATCAAGTTCAGATATTGTGTGGTATCAGTAAACTGCTTTTTATAAAAAGTGTATATTGGCGGCACAGCTTGCAGATACTTGCCCATTGTTTTCCTGGTAAAGTTCGAAGAAATGGCAGGAGCTGTAAGGAGGCAACTTCCCATTGAAGACATTGAGTGCCATCTGTAAGGCAACAATGGTGGCTGCATGCTGTAAATGCAAGAAACTTTTAATTAAAAGCCTATTAAAAATTATTGCATGTACCTGTTATTTAGTGATATATTCAACACATTATCTGTCTACGTAATGTTACCTGTGTGGCCTCATTAATACTTGATCTTTGCCTGCTGCAACCTTGAGCAAACACTGTCCTTTTATGGCTCTGAAATGCTGCATGTATAAAGTATAAATATATGTAAATATTTAAAGGGACAAAGTCACTCGCAGTTCTTGCCAAAGTTAGTAAAAAGATTTCTTTTAAAAAGAACTGGTGGGTTTGCGTGATAAGTAAACAGTGTTGGAGATGAGATCAGTAAGCTCTTTGGCCGATACACCTGAGAGATTGTAATCTAACTGCAGGTTAGAAATTGGAGCTTTTTACTGAAATAGGAGCTTTTTGCCAGAAGTTTTCTTCTCCAATGGCAGCGTTTGCAGGTTCTAAACAAAAATATGTACTCACAATTGAGTAACTGACTTCATAAGATCTTCTGAAACTGTTAACCTAATTTTTTCTTTCTTTTTCCATTTTGCCTTTGAAAAAGATGCAAAAAGCAGGGGATTTATTTCTGAGTTATCTTTGTGATAGAGCTTCAATAAATCACGAGGCATGGTTTTTCCAGCTCTCTGCTCAATCAAAACGATATTACAGTGAAACAAGCCATGGCGTCAGGTTGAAAAAGGAATGCTGCAGGCTTCAAAGTAGTATCTGTTTATTAAAGAATGAAAATAAACTAATGCTATTTAAGGTTAACAAAATTTTAAAAAATCTTCTAGCTGTATTTCATGAAGGAAATAAAGTTTCATGGCTTTCACCGCATTTCATAACTGCAGAAAGGGAGCATGGAAGAAACAGGAAGGACTCACCGCGGAATACATAACCATTTTTCGCTGGTGTGAAGGCTTTCTAGCATCTGAGGTATGCTTTAGGATAGTTTTTAAAAGAATACCTGAAAGAAAACGGGGAAGCAATGACAATGAAAGGGATGCTTATGTTAACATCTGTATTGCTTTTTACTGTTTTAACACAATCTGTCTTTAAACGTACCAGATTTATTCCATTGACTGTGTAGGTAATTTGTGTGGAGTGTCCTGATGAATTCTGATACTATCTGTTATATGAACAGTGGGCCTATTTTACTTCCGTATAAAATGTTTTGGGAATCCCTAAAAGCCTCAGCAGCTTCAAACTGTGTATTCACAGCTGCTTTTTATCAGCAGAGTGGTGCAAGAAGAGCACGGTAATGAATACTGCCTGCTTCTGTGTGTAACTCCATTGACTTCCCGATTTCCAGAGAAAAAGAAAGAGCACATCATTTTTACCCCAGGCCTTTTAAAATTATGTGGTTCTCTGTGTTTTGCTAATATTAACTGCTGAAAAGTTGTAAGTCAAAGGATATGAATTAAATCAATGGCTGTGCTGTTATGTTAGCATAAGGCTGGAATCTTGACAAATTAAAGTGGAAAATGAGAAATGAACATGCTAACAGAATTAGACACATGTATTGTCTTCAGTTGCTGTCACCTTTTTTAATAACAATTGTTAGTAGTGCAAGAGTATAGGTTTGAACCTTGTCCTTAGTTTTGTATATTGGAGCTCCAAAAGGGCAAACAAATTAATCCAGGATTATATGTGATTTGTCCTTGTAGATCACAGGGACCGAGTGTCCATACAAAACACACACGAAGTCCAAAAGGAAGCAGTGGATTAATGGAAGAGAATGAATGATTATAAAAATAGAAACTATTTTTAAATTTCAGCTACTATTTGCTGAGTTTAAAAGCAGTTTAATAGCCTCGTTTTAATAATCTCAGTAATGGAATATGAATGCAAGAAATCCTAGATATTAGGCAACAAATCCTAGATATTATTGCAAGTAATATTTTGTTAAATAAGTTAAGCGTGGTAACTTACATTCAACTCAGCCTTGATTTTGTTCAGCAAGAACTTATATATTTCTTTGGATTTCTTATACAGCATAACCAAAATGATACCTCCTTTAATAATGCTAAGTTAGGATATTTGTGATTCATATCCTTACCATCTCTCTTACCATTAAGCGTAATCTTACAGTGTTGTTCACCAATATCTACATCATGGCATCTTTCATGGTTCTACTATGGAATCAGCAGCAATGTTTATTATATACCATTTCTTGGGGGTACTCTTGGTTTTAAATGGGGTAAGAATTCAGCTTACCTCCCTGCAAACGTGATTTTTGTATTTGTTTGTGGAACCCGAATTCCGCTTGCAGTAACAATTCTGAGAGCTTTATCAGCTTGGTCCTAACACCATGAGTAGCCCAAGCAGGTAAAGTATAATTGTTAATATCCTACAGTGAAGAAAGAAAACATGGTGATTTTCTTACCGATTCCTACTGGTAGTTGTTTATTCTGGCACAAAATGCTTGTCAGAACAAATTCTGAATGTTTCACTCAAGTGAATGTTCTCTTTATAATAAAATAATGACTGTATTTTGCATTTAGACAGCTGCAGAATTCTTATTTATAGCATTACACTGTTAAAATAACTCTGAAGGGCAGCATTCAACAAGAAAAAGGAAATATCATACTAAAAATTATTATTAAAAGACAACTGGCATTATTTATACCAATTGCTAATGCAGTTGTCAAGTGTAAAAAAAATCAGTTTATGACTCTTTTTCAGCCACCTACTGGGCTATACCCTGAGATTTTTACTGAAAAGAAATCCAATACAGATTTCAGGATTTTAAGGGCTGGCAGATCTGAGTTATAAATAAGACTGGAAGATCAAGTAGGAATATGTAAAGCTATAATTCAGATGTAATGGAGTATGAAAGGATACACAGATGGAAGTTATACCTATGTATAACAGGTCTATTGGATATTTAAGATAAAGTGGAATGGATTAGTCGTTCCTTGAGGATGTGGTCTAAGATATATTAATGGTCACAACTGTGAGAATGGAAGATACGCCTAGCACTTCTGGTTTACACTACCCTGATTCCTGTTTAAACAAGGTTGGTATCTTAGTTCAATGTAACCTCTGTGAACGTGAAGCATTGGACTGAGTTCACCAGAGAGAGTGTTCTTGAAACGAGATCCAAGGAAAATGTCAGCTATTTAAAGGATTTATTTAAACGAGTGAAACAATAGAACATGTTAGGTTAAACCAGCTCAGGTCAAACTTTATCACTTTCTCTTTTAACAAAATGTGGTTTGTGTCCTGAGGAAAGAATTGGATAGCTGTACTCTATTTAAGACAGTGCTGTAGGCAAGCAAGTACCTCAGTCTCCAGGTTAGCTGGAAGTCAAGTGACACTTAGCCAGTAATAACAACTACAGAGATGCAAGATGCTGTAATTTCATGAATTGTGTTTAAAAAACTATGTAAAAAATTCCTCTTTCTATGCTTGAATGGGTGGCTTTTCTGGCAGATGTCTTAACCGATACGCCCAGAGTCGTCAGTGAGCAGTATGAAAGACCAAAGCTCATCAAATCTAACACCGGAAGGAAAAACCCGACTATAGAAGTAGCAGGCATTGAAGTATTTGTAGCAAATGCTGCCTGCAACAATAATTTTGTAACACAAGACTCCGCAATTTTCACTTCCTTCAGCTGAGATAGGTCTACACTTTAAAGTGACACCAAATGGAGTTTGTTGCTAAATTAAGGGCACTAAGGATTTTTTTCAAATCCCAGTCTGAGGTACCAGACTGTGGGACCCAGATACCCATGCCAGTTTGGCACTACAATATCCCTTTTACTATAAAGTCTGTGTGTGTTTGTGATGTGCCTGATTCTTTTGTTAAGAACAGGTTCTTAAACCTGCACAAATGTCATCCCAATGGCTGCTTAATTACTGAAAAGACTGACCTACTGTCCATATGCATATAACAACTTCTCTTGCTTACACAATTTACATAAAACCTTTGTGCAAGGACGCTTATGTTTCTTTACCAACAGCAAATTTTATTTCTGCGTATCACTGTGATGGGGTTTGGAGGAGAAACGAGACAATTTTATCTAAAGGTCTACTTTTGGCTCATTCTCTATATGCACTCACTGACAGAATTTTGGATTTTGGTTTGTGTTCCTTATAAAGGATTTTCAGTTGCAAGTTTGATGTTTGCTGAAGGTTTCTGGGGAAGAATGTGAAAATAGCCTGTGCTTATCCTCTTTTGATGTTTTACAAACAATAGAAATAAGAACTAAAACCAGTTTTAAGGAAGTATAAGTATTTCTATTTGACCTTGGGAATTTTCTTTATGTTATTTACCTCATATTGTAAAGTGTCAGAGAGCTTCCAAATTCTTTCAGCATTCAGCTTCCTCAATGGGTAGCCTGTATGAGTGGCTAAAAACTTCAGAAAGGGCTGCAATAGAAGAACGCAAAGCTGCAGTATACAGGGCTGTTTTACATCATTTCTATACGCTGTCATACAAGTACAGAGTAATTTTTAGAAAAAACCCTGTCTTTGCACTCCAGCAATGAACTGTTGCCTGGTGATAAGAGAATTTGGCCCATTCATGTACACGAGGCTGGTGATCTGAGATCGGATTTGAAGTATGGTGGTGTTTATGCTTGGTGGGAATGTTCAGAAGAGAGTAGAGCAGAGGGAACGTGTATATAAGGAAGTCTGGCAGAAATCAAAAAAGTGCTGAAAGGAAATGTGATGGATGGAATTGTTCTGATGTTGGTACTGAGCAGAAAGCAGGTGTGATGTAAATTTGGTAAAACTGGGAATTATGATTCACTTGCATGCCGTATTCAGATGCAGAGTCAGAGAGAGTAAGCTGAGGTCAGTGGCTAAAGATTACAGAGAAACTGGTGAGTTTGGTAGTGTCATTTTTAATAAACCTGTGAAGAATGTTGCAGACAAGTGATTACACATATACCCATGGCAAAGAATTTGATGGTGAAGAAAGAAAGGATACCTTACAGAAGCAAGAATGAAACGTGGGTGAGCACCTGGATGAAGACTTTGAACATGAGACCTGAATAGGTATTTGAGGAAAGCACTGACACTATTATAGAAAATCTGGGGAATTGAGCTGTGAGTATTTTGTAGTGGAAGAGGAAACAGAAGTAGCAGAGAATTACTTAGAGACATCAAAGGAGTTGCTTTAGAGGGGAGTAAACAGAGTGAGGTATTGAAGTGCTTTGGGAGTGCTGGCACTGATTTGATCTGAGTTTTTGTTTTGTCTGCTCTCCTACAGGTAGGTGGAGGGCGTATTGCAAGCTAGTCAATAATTTACCTTTTCCGTGACTCGCAACTTTCAATTGATGGGAACAGCCCAGTCCAGCTGGCTGTGTAATGTTGTAGATTTTTTTGGCTACGTAGTGTACACCCACTTTGAAGATTAGAGATGTGGAAGGAGTGTATCGACTGCCATTTTTTAAACCTACCTGTTAGGTAATGTTGACAGAAGTGGTACGATTTAATTAGAATTCCAGAAATGAAAATACTTTACCCTGTACTGCTTGAACTGCTTCTGGAAATCCCTTGTTGCAAAGGTTTCTCTCAGAAGCTCCTTGTATTTGGGGCAGTGTGAGAAAGGTAAGTACAGCAACTGAAAAAAAAATGTTGCAAAACATTAGTTAAGCAAGGTCCATGCTTCTTGTTCTGCAATTTGAGACATCCTTGCAGGATTATTGCTGCCTGCAGTAGTTCGGACAAGCTGAAAAATAATTTGGGAATGTAGTTTTCAAGGATATTCATCTTCAGGACTGTAAGAGTCGTGCTGATGAATACTTCTAAAATAATCTTTCAATATTCAGGGGAGTAATAGCTGCAGTAGTTCAAAGTTAAAGAATTCATCTACACCTGCTGAAATTTGTCCCTTGACAGAAGACTAACACAAGCCCTCACAAGCTGGTTTGTGCTTGGATTCCCCAGGGATGATTTCATTCATTGTATTCAAGTCTTTCTTTAAACACACTGTCACCTTTTGGAATGAATTAGCGAGCAGCAGCTGGACTGCATACTCTTTGTGCAGGCTCAGCTGTATTAGGTGGGTTTACCACAGCTCCAATTAGTTCAGCTGAACTGTAGAAACTTGTCAAGTTTCTATAACCCAGTTTTGTCTTTCATAATTCAATACACATGAAGGCTAGAGGTTACGTGTGAGTGAGATTACTTAAGAATTTGTTATTCATTGATCTAAGACTGAGTTTATTATTGTTTGAAGGTTTTTGTGTCAAATTTTAAACAAAAGTTGAAAATAATTTTGACACTGAAATATTCCTATTATTTTTCTCTAATGTGCTTTTTGTGCTTCTTCCAGTAATAAAACTCTTCTATATAGTCCCACAGTTAAAAGAACTTTAAAAAGAACTAGGGAGTTGTGAAGGGATGATTAGCTTGGAGAGCTTCACAGCAGTTCTTCTGTCTTTTTAGAGACATAATTCAGTATTTCTGAATTATAACCATGGGTTCACGAACAGGCATGACTTTGCGAATAAATGATGGACACTTGTTTTGCAGAGTAGAGTACATGTGGTCTCAAGCTTATCCTGTACATTGTAAATAGGTGGAAAATGATGAAAAATATTTATGTTTTTTGATTTGTCTGAATTAACTTACTTGCTTCCCTAGATGTGAATGAGTTACAGTACTTTCTTGTTGAGTTTGATAGTGGTGTTGATACTGGCCAGGTATTCTTAACCGTTTGCTGGAGTACCCTCATCTGTGACAATGTCAGAAGCAGCTGCTGTGTGCGTGACAGGGAAGAATCTCCACATCCCCCATTTTCATGCTGGCATCACCCAGAGGTGGCAAGCATTTCTCCATGTCTGTATTTAACCTGATTCCTCTATCATTGGCCGTGTTAACTTGTAAGCCCACACAATTAATGTCACATCACATGTGGAAACCTCCTCCCCTAAGCTGGGACTCATAGGATACACTCCTGAGCTTTCCTAGTGTTTACCATAGGTTTCCCACAAATGTGCAACTCCAGCCTCTCTTCAGCTACCCAGATGCCCCCTCTGTGATGAAAGGCTACAGAGCTGCTATCCACACAGTTCCTTACGGCTCCGAAGAAAAGAGTTGAGGAAGAGAGATGAATAAATACACTGCTCTATGCTCTGAAAGCCCTGATTCCTCTTTCCTTTTCCCTTTTACTTTTTCCACCAATCCTCAGAGTGTATGCACTGACCTTCTGAGTGCATGAAAAGCGACTCTGTGGCTCAGTTCTCACAGTAATGAATATCCCAGTATGATTTTTTTGTCTTTTCAATTGGCTGTGGACTAAAAAATGTTGGAGGCCTAGTTAAAATAGGTATGCTTCCTCTTCTCACACAAAGGAAATCATGGTTGTGAGAAGTTTAGGATTAATCCACTTCCATTGTGGTTTACTCAATTCTTTTTCTCTGTACCTAGGACTTTTGGTTTTCTTCCTTTTTTGTTAAATCCTGGTTTCTATTGTTTAAGTCTGTTCCTGTGGAAACTCTTGACAACATTTCTATTCAGCTTATTAGGTCTTTCTGCACAATGCTTGTAACACAACGTCTTTTTCATTGCCTTTACCATGTGTTTTATCCTGCCTCTTCATCTCACATCCTAGATATTTTACTAATGATTAAGGGAAAGCAAAACCCCCCTAGTTCCTACTCACATTATCCTGTGACAGTGGCACTGTGTGAACTGGAATTGGTTGCCAAAGGATTCTTGGGTTCCAAATCTGGCCCTGTGTTGGTGGGTACAGCCCAGCAAGAATGGCCTGAGCACTCATAATGGTGTGATCGCAGTCAGTGCTTTGAACATAAATCTGAAGAAAGAAATTAAAAAAATAAAAGCAAAAAAATTGTAAAGTGATTTCTCTTGTTATTTTTTTATTTTTATTGCTAGGAAAGAAGGGTATTGGTATTATGCTGAGGGAGATGGCATTAAAGTGGTGTGGGATGAAGAAGGACCACAAGAAAGAAGGGGAAGGGAGAAAGAGTAAAGCTGTAGTAGGGCCTTGGAATAAAATTTTGATAGACAAGAAAGTTGCAACTTGTTAGCAGTTCCCTTAGGAGTCCTAATGAAAAGTGTTAGACCGACTGCATTTGGCTGTTTAGGCTTTGGGACATCACATATATGCGCTGAACAGCTGGATCCTAAATGAAAAGTAATCCGTATCTGCACCCCTTATGGAAGTGCAGAATTGGAGATAGCTGACATAAATACTAACGCAAAACAGCGAGGCATCTGAACCTGATACGCAGCCTAAAAACCTTTTACATGACATTTCTGTTAACCACCAGCCTGAATAAAAGCCCCAGTTTAAAGGACACTTTGAAATCACACTGAATTCAACAAGTATTAAGTTATCTCCAGCTGCACCTGGTTCAGATTTTCATGCATTCAGGAAGTCCCATTAACATCCTTGAAAAACATCCTTCTTCCCAGATTCAGTACTTGCCTCACACTGCTTGTACACAACACTCAGGAAATCAGAGTATCTCCTCCGCATGTACTGGCCAAGCTCATACTGTTGCTGTATGCCAAGCTGTAGAAGTAACAGAACAGCGTAAGAGGCTCAGGAAGTGGGCTTTGCAACCACTCCTACAACCGAAAAATAAGATAATATCTCATATTATTTTCATAAAGACCCTTTCGTCTTCTAAAACGAAGGAGGAAAGAACACAGGAGAAAAAAAATGCAGTAGAGTTTCAGTGTTTATGGTATTAGATAGGTGTTCCTGGTAGGTGCAGTTTTGCGTTTTGCTCTACGGAAAGCTGTGTGTACATTTGGCTGAGCTAGTAAGACTGGTTGAGGAGCAGGGTGACTTAAAGCAGTATAAAGTCTCAATGCCATCTCTCTCATTTCTACTCTAATGCTGGCTCACAGCTCATTAACTAGGAGTGCAGACAGAGAAATCACCCTGTCCATGAAGACACATCCAGGATATGAATCCCACAGACTAGTCATTTCATATGGAGGCTACAGTTTTAGCTTGAGCAAGGTCCTATTTTTAAGGAAGGCAGAAATCTTGAATAGATGACATCCAGTAAAAGTCTTTCAAGCTCTCAAGTATTTGGCTGCAATGATTAATTATCATTTAGAGTCTGAAACATTTGATTCTTGATTCTTGCCTGTGTCCCCATCTTTTAGCCACTGGCTCTTGTTACACTTTTGAATGACTGGGGTTGTTTAGCTTGGAGAAGGGGAGGCTGAGGGGGGACCTCATCACTGTCTACAACTGCCTGAAAGGAGGCTGTGACGGGGTGGGTGCTGGGCTCTTCTCACAAGTGACAGTGATAGGACAAGAGGAAATGGCCACAAGTTGCACCAGGGGAGGTTTAGACTGGACATTAGGAAGAATTTCTTCCCTGAAAAGGTGGTCAGGTAGTGGCACAGCTGGCCAGGGAGGTGGTGGAGTCGCCATCCCTGAAGGTGTTTAAGATGGATAGATGAGTTTCTTAGGGACAGGGTTTAGTAGGGAGACAGGCATGGTTGGACTCCATGATCTCAGAGGTCTCTTCCAACCTTATGATTCTATGATTCTATGAAACATTCTTTACTATCACAGACCTTATTCCCAGTAAGATAATAATCAATAAGATGGAACCAATTCACTTTATCTTTGTATTAAACTAAATAGATGACAATCCTCTACTCTCACAGCAAAATGGAGTTTTCGGCCTCAGCATTTTAGCAGTTTTTTTCTGAATTTTTTCCAACTTACCAACACATTTCTGTAAACACATGACATGAAAATCACATGCTATGTCCCTGTAATGGTCTCAATATTGTCATTTTTTTGCTTGTGCGTAATCTTTCCTGGCCTAAATTGAAATATATTCAACTTTACTCATGTAATCATTACTCTGCACAGAGATTACTCATTGCTTCCTAAAGTCCTTTTCTAAGTCATAGAATCATAGGTTAATTCAGGTTGAAAGGGACCTCAGGAAGTCTCTAGTCCATCCTCCTCTTCAAAGCGGAGTGAGCTATGAAGTCAGACCAAGTTGCTCAGGGCTTTATCCAGTGGCAGACTTGGCCCACAGTGAGTGCATGTGATCACCCCTTTTTGTTGCTGGAATTGTGCATCCAGAGCCTCCTAGGGCATACGGTTGGCCTAGGCTTCTGCCCCAACTTGCCTAATATGTGTGTTGTTCAATCCTGACACCTGGGTCTTGAAGCCTTCCATGCCCTGGAGCAAACTGGCACGTTGTGCTGAACTGGCATAAGTGCACATGTGAAATGATTGCGTCATAGCTGAGTTGAGGCAAAGGAAGCTGGTTGATTACTCCTGTTTCTTCAAGGGAGGTGAAGTGAGAGGAAACAGGCCTGACTTTGCATTGGACATCAGTATGGCCTCCTAAGAGTGACGAGGAAGAGGAACCCGTCAGTCAATTTGCTCTGATTTTGGTGAAGATCCAGCAAGTGATTAGTTCCCCTAGGAGAGAAATACACGTGCATTGTGCTCGACACACTGGACTTCAGGTGGGTGAACATATTCTAGAGCAGCCTAACAGACACACACTTCATACTGTACCTGCACGTGCACAATAGCCATTCATCATCCAGATTTCGGCACTTCTAAACTGCTTCAGTGAGGCTGCCTAGTTCCCAGAACCCTGGGCCACAAACTAGTGGGTTGTTCCATCTAAACAACGTATTTAAGGGGGAAAAAGGACCGAAGTACAGGCACAGAGGGTCATGCTAGTGGAAGCGCAGTAGGAGTAGGGTTAAAACCACCTGGTGCTTACATATTCCATTACAGCCTGAGTTCACCCCTAACGCCATTCACAAGAGGAGACAGCTAAGGCAACTACAGTTAATGCAGAGACTGTTTCTGCATCTGGACTCTGCAGTTGCCTCAGCTGCTGCTGGTTACTCATACTCATACTCATACTCAGCTCATACTCGTGTGTGAGCTCAGCTCTGCTGTATTCCACCAACTAAAATAGCTGAGCTTTAACTCATCTTTCCCTGACGTAGCATGAGGAAAGTCTCTGCTAGTGCTGATCTTAGCTGGAAAGCACTCCTGCCCTGCAGAGACTGAGAGTGGTCTGCAACACTTCTATTACATTATGCTACTGATGGTTAAAGGTTCATCGTTGGTCTCAGGTGAACTGCGGTCGCCATCAGTGCCTGGCTCCTCCCAGAAGACCCTGGTCTGCAATCAGACAGCTCCACATGTGCTCCACGTTGGACCAGAATAGGATGACTCAGTGCTATTTAAAAGCAGTGACTGCTTGTAATTATAGCTTCCTGGTAACTTCTTTGGTTTTCTTTTTGGAGAGCTGCGTATGGAAACTTAATATAGGTTTTCTCCAAATGAAAGCAAAGTTCCTAAAACCAAACGTCAACAGATCACATTCTATTGTTTCAGTGTATTGGCCCAGGTAAGCAAACACACCTTGGTAAGCTGTCCGTGTCCCTGCTGCCTTGCAACTTCTTTGTGCTTGTCACTTGGAAAAAACTCCTGTGGGGTGTGATCGCCGTGGCGAAATACCTAATAAAAGAGATGGAATCCCCTTCACCGTACTTGGTTTTAAATAGTGCAGTCACAAGGAATATGCGATGACAGCGAGTACTGTACCAGACAGATGCTAAATATATTCATAGTGCTTTTCTTGGGTCTAGGTAGCTAAAATACCTGTCAGATTTATTTAGACAAAAGTAACTCTTCTTTTTTTCCCTGGCGTTTGAAAAGTAATGAGCTCAAATACATTTGTGCAAGTATAAAAACTATAAAATTACATTAATGTATTTTAGAGAGGTTTTATGTATTTTAGGAAGTGGACACCGCAATATTTAGGAAACAGAAAACAAACAGAACTGTGGAAGTAATTTTCCAGAAACATTAATATTTTGGTAGGAATAACTAGGAATCAGAAAGAAACAACCTAACCACCCCTCTAGGCTGACAGAAATTAGCCTTAAAAAGCCACAAGTTAACTTTTTCATCACAAGAGGTGATGGAATTTCACTTCAGATGAGATACATCCATAAAGATACATCAGGATTTTTCATTCTGCAATGAATCCTTTCCTTGTCCAGCTTAATTCCTGTAGGTAAGTGTCCTGTCATTTAAAAATTTTACCACCAGATTTTTTTATTTCTTAATTCAAGGAGGGAGAAATAAGATTGAAAACTGCAGCACAAAAAATGTATAAGTGATTTGCAAGCGTACATGATGTTCAGAACAAAATTTAAGCTTCCTGCGAACAAACAGTACTTCATAATCATTGCAAATAGCATTAGTTTCGCAGCGCTGTTTCTAAGTTGCTTAGTCAATGCCATTGTACACTTGTTTTGGTTTCACATAATGAAATTTGGTTTGCATGTTAATTCACTGAGAGAACTGGAAACCCTTCCGTGGTAAAGAGGGTTTTTGCACAGTTTTTATTTGGTTATAAAATCCTCTTCTACCATTTAAAAAAGATTGCTCTCTTAGTACTTTAAAAAACACACTTTGTCAATCCAGAATGTTAAGTTCATCTGAGGCTGCACAAGGGAGACAAAATTATAAAATCTCATTTAAAACGGAGAACTTTTTTGCCCAATGCAATAGTATATTTTGAATATGTAGGAAACAAATATTAACAAAATGCCCCAGCCCCCCACCCTAGAGTACAAGAAGAGCAGTAAGTGACGGGTTTTGAAGAAATTCGATTTGCTCAGGAACTATCTACTTACTATGGACACAAACTTCAGTTTTCTTTTCGCTGCAGTTTGGTGAAGGAAGATGCAGAAAAGGCAGAACATGAAACACAGACTCCCAATTCCACACACCAGCTGCCTTGCTCTCATCCTGAGGGTGGCTTTCAGCTGTTTTGCACACCAAGGTCTCTGGCTGGATGTGGGGGTACAGTAGATACGTGGCTAAGAGGGGAGGAGTTAGTTGTGCTTGGTGAAGTCTGAAAGTGGGCTGTGAACTTGCCTCCTCCTCCTTTTTTTCCCATCATGATTTAGTGCTTTTCAGGGGATTTGTGAAATGGAAAGTGTATTTTACACTTGTAGTAAATTTCTGTGTCCCATATATAACATGAAATAGAATCTCTGAGCCCTCTAATTCCTGCCCTGGCACTTGAAAGGCAGGTGAGCGTAGAGGACTAGATGTCGCCTTCTATTATTTATGCTAGAATTTGGGATGGGCCAGTCAGCCTTCTCAAAAACAAAACTGCTGTTGATGCGCAGTCTCTTGCGGTGTACAAAAGAGCCAGTAAAACATCCTCATTCCTAGCCCTCACACATCCACCTCTAAACACCGCACTAGAAAGAGAGAAGGAACAGTGCTGACAATTGCTCTTTTATATTATAAAAGATCTATGGATTTTCTCTGTACGTGTCTGTGTGCTCTGGAGGAGGAATGAAAAGTAGAAGGTTTTATCACACAGAAGCCTAAATTCACTGCAAAAAAAATAGGCACATGAATGAACTTTTCATCTGTACAGTGGATTGACTGCATCTCTAGTGGCAAAACTTGTGCTGCTTTTCTAGAACTGTTCCCCAGAATTTCATACTGGTAGGTAATTTCTTTTTTCAAATTTTTCTTGCTGCAAACACTCTCATTGTTACAGCATGCATAAATCAAGGGGGTTTTCTGTCATATCCCCATATTTTAAATAAAGAAAAAATCTATCTCAGGGAGAGCGTTGCAAGAGACAAGATTGACCTTACAAGCTTTTTGGTCTATGTTCAGTCACATTCATGTGTTAATGAAAGCCATGTTAATATGTAAAATTTGAGGGTGATGTTTTGAACATCAAAAGCTCTCTGTAAGAATTTAAATGAAATTACTGGAAAAAATCATATTGCTACCCAAAAAGATTATATAATCTCAAGTTAGTTTAAGGCACAAATAACAAATCTTTCCTTCATAATTATTAGGTATAAACTTGTCTGGAGAAATCAGTTCTCTCTCCTGAAGTAACGATGCCAAATCTTTCACACCTGTCAGTGTCGAAGAGATTCCTCTGTGAAATATTTAAAGGTCAGACTTTCTTGGTACAAGATGGTTCTTCTGTCATCTTTGCTTTTGTGCCTGACAAGTCTAACACTCTCTTGCAGAAATAGAAAAATATGGAAATTTCTCACATTCACTGAGAAAGAAAATTCTCTTTTTTTTTGTCACTGAGAGACATGGGTGAGATGTGGGTCAACTGATTAAAGCTATTCACACCCTATGCATTTTCCTGCCTCCACTGACTCTCATACTTCAAAAATCTCCCTAAAGAATCTATGTGGTTTGCTGTTTCTAGAGGACATGGCATCAGACTCCTAAAATACACTGCTCTGCAAGGCAAGGTTTAGGCAAACTAATTAGACCAACTGGTATCACTGAGAAAAAGACGCAAGTTCTCAGAATCACAAGGCTCCGTTTAGGTTCTTCAGATACTGTAGGTCTGTCTAGAAGGGACAGCAGATATACAGTGGGACCAGAAAGGTTTAACTTTATTCTTTTCAAGCACCCTTTGCCTCGCACTTTATGTGAAATTTCTTTAACAAGGAATTAGTAATTTGGAGAAAACAAAATATCAGTGTAAAAACTAATGCTTGCTCACTTTGATCTGAACTTGGTGCTGCTAATTCTGTGGGAAGAGACACAAAAAGCACTGGAGTTGTTATAAAATACCCCACGTTGGTGAACTCTGTTGCTGCTAAAGGTCATAAAGGGATAATGAAACCATGTACTGTACCATGTTCTGTTGTTCCTGAGACTGAAACTCTAGGGAGCAAGAAATGGAGATTTCTTGACAGCTAACTCATAACTGCAGAAATCCCTTGTTGCAGGTGGTGAGAGGTGTGAAAACTATAGCTGCTTTCAAAGTCAAGGTAACTGATTCTTTAATATCTCTGCAGCTTGTGTTAAAATAACAGTTGAAGATGGAAGAGGAGGAGATAGTGATAAAGACACTAAATGAACCTCCTTCACTACCTCGGTAGTATGAAGGAAAATTTATGAGACCTTGATTGTATTCCTTTTCCTTACCAATAAACTTGATGAAATGTTAATAGGATTGCGGTAAACATAATGTTATTAATCAAGTTTGTGTTGGGATACCTGAAAAGTATGTTGAGAAATGCTGCTGGATCTTTCATATGGTGTTGGGAACATACATTTTCATTAATAGTCCTTCAATGCTTTAAAGTAGGCTCATGGTTGAAGTATATTGGTGTATTTAAAACTTATTAATCCAAAGGACAAAATTTGGCTTTCTAACCTAAACTGCAATATAAAGAAATCTTCTCCAGGCTGTGATGCTTACCCTCTCCCCTGGCTTTTATTAAGTGTAGGATTAAATCTGCTTGGTATTTGAACACAATTTTAAACACAAGGATTGGACTTGCAGCTTGAGATGCAAATTCTTCACTGGCAGTGGAGAAGGATCAGAATCAGTTGACGATACACTAATAAGCATGTTAGGAGAAGACTCCACTGTGCAATTCGTGGAGAAGGAAGGTGGCAGGTGTAGCAGGACTTCACGCTTTCATCCCTGCCTGCCCTCCTTCCCCCTTCTTGTAACAACCCCTGGTGGTATACTTGTTCCAGCCCCTGTTGAGGTCATGGTTCCATGGCTTTTGCAGTGCTGATGTCCATGCCCACTTCCTTTTCCATGCCTTCTCTCATCAGCCCCAGTCAGATGAGGACTGTATCTGCCCCTAAATAGAGTTCAATGCTTTCAATATTCCCTCTGGTTTACAGTGTACGTATTAGTCTCTTGCCTGCCTGCTGATTAAGTAATAAAGTGAGCATATTATTCATGCAGCTGCAATAAACTAACAACCAGACCCCCAAAAATTCCAACCCCAAGTAACTTGCTTAATATCTAAATAGATAGGTATCAGCTGCCACTATTTGGCTAATGCTTAACGTAGATTGGTTTGGACATTTACATAAGGAAAACAAAGGCATGTCGTGTCACCATGCCTGTGACAGGAACACATTACCCACACCACAAAAAGAATTAAAAAATGTTAACGATTTCAGCGCTGGCATGCAATATTCTCTCAGCCATTTTAAGACTGAATTCGAAGCATAATCACCTGTCCTGAGGAGCTGGGTCAAGGCTTGTCAGAGTAATCTGCAATGGTAACTATGGTGCTAAAGAGCTGTTTATGATGTTCTTGCCGCTGCTGGCAAGAGACATCAGCTTTTGCCCCGTGTTCTCTGAACCTTTCTTAAATGGCAGCAGAAAACAGAAGCTGGTGTTGATACCTGTAAGGGGTGAGGCTGTGGTCACTCTTAGGCCATTCAGCATTCTAGGCAACTGCCTTCTGTTTGGGTCCAAAGCTACGCTCAGTCTGAGATGAAGCGCATTTTTGCGCAGTGGCCAGCTCCTTCTGCATTACGCTGATACAAATATAGAGTAACTGCACACAGACTGATGAACCTATCCCACACAGCTGTAATATACTTCCACAAATATTCTTCTCAGCACATGCTGATCTTCTGCATTTTGTGACTGTGTTTGGAATGTGTGGATCTGTTGCGCCAGATACTTGGTAGCTCCTTTATAGATTTGCATTGGCTCATAAGTCCTTCAAAATACAGGAACAGGAGGATGTTAAAATCTATTTCCTCCACCTGTTCTGGTGAAAAGAAATTGCTAACAAAATAGATCCCAGTGTTGATGCAAAAAGAGATGAAATTTCAGAGTTTTGCTGGACTCTAAAGCTCCCTCCTCTCAAAAACGAGCACTTTCTCTCCGGTTCCATGGGATTCACCTTTATCGTCATAAAACGTATCGCTCAAGAGAAGCAAGACTGACATGGAGGAATTGCAGATGAGGATGCAGCTTGTTAGTCATGTCTTAACAGATGATTACTATATAACAGATGATTACCATGATAGCTGGCGTTATTCCACCCAGTGGTGGAATAATGTTTGTTTTCGTCTTAGGCCATCAGTGAGTCACAAACTTGAATTCTGGGCAGTGTAAAAGCCTCCCCCCTTCTTTTTTTCATTAGTTCATGAATGAATTCAAGCAGCCTCGTCTGGATGTGATGGATGGCTGCGTCACATAGCCAGACTGCTACTGCAGGAAAGAGGTAAGGCTTGTAGAAAATTGCTAGGAGACAAAGATCTTCAGACCACTAACACGACCTAGTCATTTAGACTAATGAAATGTATAGGGCTGACAAGATCGTGTTGTTTTGACAGTGGAAGGTGAGATATTTCTTGTACTGTAGGAAAAGAATATTTTCTTCCAGTCACCCATCATCACAGCCATCATCACAGCTGTCTGGCTTGGGCATGAACCACAAGTGTTTCATCCAGGTGCTGACATAAATCCAAACAACCTCCTTGTGTGTAATCGAGCATCAAGTTCTATTGTTCCTGTGCACTTGAGAATACCTGAGGGATTTGGGTTGCTGCTTTCTTTAAATTTTAATAATTATATTTAACTTTGAGGTAGGCTACAATAACTATGATTAAAGCAATTGTTCTGCTCAGCTGGAATGATTTCTGATCATGCCCTAGCACAATGCTACAGGATTTGAAATGCAAATATGTGGGAGGGAAGAAATGTTCTTTCAATACTTTATTATTTCTATTGAAATAAAACAAAAAGTCCTTTATAAAAACTCAAGCAGAGGTCAAATATAAGCCAGAAATTTCTCATAAATATTGGATCTTGCTGGTAATGAGCATCATCTACCTGTGTGGATAGTTCAGATTTTGATACTTGGTACCATTCTGTTTCTATGCTGTTATCATTCTTCAGTCACTTTGGGTTCTTGGCTTTTTTGGTTAACTGTGTTCTTGTTCATTTTAACCAGTGAAGCATTTTATGCTAGGACATAGGCATACTTTCGTGGCACATTTCAAGTCTTTTTTGATTGAGTGTTTTCTTGAGAGGCTGGTAATTGATTTAAATATTGCCACGAATATTTTCTTAATGAAACTGTGAGAACAGTTGCAATTGAAGACTATGTTCTTATATCCCTGCATTGTGTCTATTAATACCGACTAAGCTGCTTGGTGGTGTCACTTCAAAGTTCTCCTTGGCATCTCCAATGTGACTCTTATCAGTGAAATTTTCTTGGACTGTCAATATGGTTGTTAGAAGCAAACTGCGTATTTTTGCTTAGGTCACATGCCTAGTTTCAAAATAAAATAAGTATTTCCTATCAGGGTGATAGAAATTCACATGTTTCGCAGACTTCCACTTAATTTAGAGTGACATTGACCTTGTTCTGTCAGGTATCTTGACCGGCCTCTACAAAGATCCTGAAAAAGACGATCCATTTTCTTACATTATATAATCCTGTGCTGTCCACGTTTGTCTTAACAGATACATCCACATAAAACACAAAAAATGTAGAAGTGCCCCTTGCAGAAATATGGGACGAACTATCCAGAGATCAATAGCTAAGATGATGAGCAGCCAAAAAGGTACTGGCAGTTAACCTGTTGTTTTGGTTTAGGATGTGTTACTTCCTCAGTTGGTGGGAGGGAGAATAAATAGTGTGTGAGAAGTAACAGCTTCAAGAACCCGTTTTCATAAAAAAGAAGTTCCAGTAAAAGGAAGATATGCTTTAAGTCATGCCGGGAATTGGGTGAAGCCTTTCTGAGCTGCTGCCACGGCAGAGACAGATTAATGCTACCTGCAAATACCGATGCTCTTGGAAACAACCAAGCAACCCATTAATTAGGAGCTTAGTTGCTAATTATAATATGGGTTTAGTATTACAAAGTGTGGGTTTAAAGATTTGATTTACAACATGTTGGGCTTTCCAAAGAACACGGGAAATGCTACACTAAGAACAGGTAAGTCAGCCAAAGTACCTTGGATAACTGTAATACAATCCAGGCTATTCTACCTGCATAACTGACTTGAACTTCTGTAGAGGCTACATGCCTAGGCACGAGCACAAACTGGATAGCAAGGTTCATGCTTCTTGGAATGGAGAAAGATGTTACTTAAATGAATCCTGAGTTTAATAGATATTGATATTTAATATAAAATATAAAGATACGTGATTAAGTTTGTTCTGATTGACCAGTAGATTTAAAGCAATGGCCCCCAAAATAGGTTTTGTTTAGATCTACATTTCACTAGATGTGACAGAACTTGTCAACATTCTTCATGTCATTCTTCATGTTTTTCACACATTCTGAATAGAGAATAATTCATACCCTACTTTCGGTTAAACTATGAATCTCTTCTGTTTGATCCACTCCAGATCAGTGTATTGTTCAAACTTAATTTAAAGCAAACAATGAGAAAAAATGCAATAACATGAAAAGAAAGTTTGTTTTAGTGCAAACCAAACCGAAACCATATGTCTAAGCCTACACAAGAACTAAGAAATAGTATAATAGTTGGAAAAATATTTGCCTACATTTACAGGTACCTCAGAGAAATATTTTGCAAAGGCATATTGCCATCTAGTGTTATATTGACTTCTTTTTGTTGTACATGGAGCTAGTGCGGTTGCAGTAGATTCTTGATAGACACTTTTGTAAGAATCACTTGAAATCCAGTAATACATTGAGAAATACAGACCATTATCACTGCAACCAGACATCAGGACCCCACATTTCCAAGTTTAAATGAAGATTAAGTACAATAATTTGCACTCCTATTTTCAGGATTACTAGCAGTACAAATTTACTCTCCAGGAGGAAATAGTTTGTTAAAGCAAGTGTCCAATTCTTCTTTCAGAATTGTGAGAAGTGTTTATTATATACTTGTAGTATTAACTCTTAAATAGTTTTTTGTGTCATAGGAATTATCTTTCACAGGAACACAACTTCTCTGTAGCAAGAAAGATGTTTGGTTTAGTTTTACAAAAATGATAGAATTTGGCCACAAAGATCAAGCTGGGGCAAAGTAGCTTCTTCTCTTCCCCTTTTCAAGTAGTTTGTTGGGGTTTTTTTTCTACTTTTCTATGCACCTTGGTTCTGATTTTTACTTAATGTGAAATAGAAATTCTGTGTAGTTTATTTTTGGTGGTGTTCAAAGATCACAGTATCACAGTTGTACGAGGTTGGAAAAGAACTTTGAGATCATTGAGTCCAGCCTATGGCCCAACACCTACTCATCATCTATACCATGGCATTAAATGCCCTACCCAATCTCCTCCTCTTAAACACCTCCAGGGATGGTGACTCCACCACCTCCCGGGCAGCGCATTCCAATGTCCAGTCACCCTCTCAGTAAAGAACTTCTTCCTAATGTCGAGCCTAAACCTCCCCTGGCGAAGCTTGAGACCGTGTCCTCTCGTTCTGTCACCGGTCGCCTGAGAGAAGAGACCAACCCCTGCCTGACTACAACCTCCCTTTAGGGAGTTGTAGAGAGCAATAAGGTCTCCCCTGAGCCTCCTCTTCTCCAGGCTAAACAACCCCAGCTCCCTCAGTCGCTCCTCATAGGGCTTGTGCTCCAGCCCCTTCACCATCCTCGTCGCTCTCCTCTGGACGCACTCCAGCATCTCGACATCTTTCTCAAACTGAGGGGCCCAGAACTGGACACAGCACTCAAGGTGCGGCCTGACCAGTGCCGAGTATAAGGGGATGATGACCTCCCTAGTCCTGCTGGCCACAGTATTCCTGATGCAGGCCAGGATACCATTGGCCCTCTTGGCATGGCTTTCACATCTCTCTTTCCATGTTTTCTCTTAACTTTGAGAGTCATGGCAATGACTTCCAGAGAGTGAACTGGAGATTAGAATTTTATCAGCTGGCTCACCACACTTCCTCTTTGAAAGAACTATTGCCTCTACAACATTCTGCTTCGTAGCTGTATAAAACTTTGCTGTACTTTGGTGATTGAAGCTGTAATTTCCCATCTCTTTGACTTAGGTTAAAAAACCCACATAACCCCAAGCAGTAGTTTTACCTAGAAACAGTACAACAAAAGCTCAGCACATCCAACAATGCTATCTTCTCTGTTAAGTTTTTTTCAGATGGTGGGAGGTAAGAACTTTCAACCATTCAGAGCAATGTATTTGCATGGGACATTTGTTGAAAGTTGTTGGATGGGGAAAGGAAAAGGAAAATGGCGAAATTTATTCTATATGTCATCATCTGTTGATGAAAGTAAATACAGAGATTATCTATTTCTGAATGACGTATGTATAGCATAACTATTGGACTGCTTATACAACTTGTTCCTTTTCATCCTGAGAATGAACAATTGAAGAAGCGTAAGATATTTTTCTAACTCTATGAACATATTTAAGAATAAAGTACAGCTTCTCTAGTTGCACCCAGACAGAACTGTATAAGCCAATTCAGTAGCATCTCTTCTGCTTGCTATCTCTTACTGAACCAGTTTAACGAGCTGGTTTGATTTCAGACATAACTTTTCTATTGGAAAATCATGGCTGCAATGGATTTTTTTTTTCTCCTGCAATGCCATATTCTATTTACTTGTCTTTATCTTTTGATGCATAGCTCTGTTCCTTATTTAAACTTTCTCAAACAACTATAATAACATTTGTTGATTGCTAGGTTGGTCATTTCTGGCAGATTTCATAGCGCTTTCTTCACCTCCTGTCAGTAATAGTCTAACAATTACTTTCAAGATGATTCTTCTTTTTTTTTTCTCTTCATTATTGCCTTGTGAAGCAAATAGTATTTAAATCTACACCCTGCCATTTAGCATTTAGTTTTGTGGAAACAGCATTTTGCGATGTATTGGAAGGCTTAGTATGGCTTAATCTGTCTCTAAACTGTAAATATATTTTATTGGAAATCTATATTTCACTGAAGTCACTGTATTATACACACCAACTTTTGATAATGTTATAGGCAGCCTTGGATATTTTGGAAAAATGTAAGTAAATGCAGGTTCTTTAGGAAAAAAGGAAAGGGAGAGATACCATTGGTAGCTATTGTTAGGCATTTCTAATTGAGTTACAATGACTCTGTGTTTATTTTCTAAGTGACACTACCGTGCAGTAACAGCAGCAGGACGTTGCACAAGTATTGCAAAGCAATATAGGTGCATTTTGGCTTAGCTGTTTTGACCATTCGATAGCTGATTTTCCCCTCCCTTCCCTTTAAACTGTGGGCAGATATTATTGCTTCTTCCCTAAAAAGACATCATTTCTGTTCCTATATTCCCTGAAAAGAATTTTTTTGTTTGCTTGTTTTCTCCTGTCTACCCTGTTGGTTCTTGGTCAATCTCTTTAGTGAACAGGAAGCTCTGAACCGAGGCACGTGGATGCTAGAGGACTGTGTTACTGTGAGTTGCTACACACAGAATAGGTAAAGAGCACAGTAGTAAATCAAAATTCTCCACAACGGTGACTTGAAAAGAAACTAAAATATCAGCCCATCCACATTTACTCAGAGCACACTTTCTCTAGTATCAGTTAATCTCCTGGAGATACACAACAGAAAGAAACATGAGACACTTCATGGAGTTTCCCGTTCGCTCAGTATTTTTAAGTGTGACTCCCCAAAAAGTTAAGTAGACTCTCCTGGTTTATGTATTGTGTGTACAACACAAGCCTTTTCGGGTAGTCTGGTTACACGTACTGAATACCCATTAAAACAGAACCATCATGAACTTGTGGTGTCAGATCCTGAGGCCTCCTATCTTAAACAAGGTTAAGACTACCCCTAATGTGAGACCTCTTTGTTTATATGTAGGAGGATAAAACTCACCTGCCAGAAAGGATTTGTAAATGTGTCAGTAAGAATGTGTATTTTCCTCCTGCTTAAATAATAGAAGAGGGAGAAATGAAAGAAGTGAAGAAAATACACAATGTATCAGGCACTACTTACGAACATTGAAATCTCTTACTTTTGAGTAAGCAAAACAAAAACTGTGTTCCTGGTATACATGAGATACAGTGAAAAGGTCTTTCTGATGTTTTCAGAGCTCTTGAAATTTCAGAGGTCATGTTCACTGCCATTCAAGGGTTGAAAGATATGGGCCTGCTTAGACTAAAGAAGACGTCATGATAGTCTTCACTTATTTAAAGGCTGCTGCTAAAAGGAGAGTAGTAATTGTCCCCATGCTGGGCAAGAAATTGCAAAGAGGCAGGCTGAGCTTGGACATTAGCACAATCTAAAAACAAGGAGAGTGAAGCACTGCCTATGGAGATTTCCGTGACTGAAGACGTTTAAAAGTGAGTTACATGAAACCCCACTATGGGAATATAATTATAGACCTGCTGTGTGGAATTTGAAATAGACTAAGTGACCTCTTGGTGTCCCTTTCGCTCCCATTTTTTGCCAGTTCTATGATTTCACAACACAAATACCCTGGGATATAATATTTACTAAGAATTGAGAGACCTGATATTCTTTTGGGACTCAAAATTCCAGCAATTAAAAACTTGGTATTGCATCTGGATAGCAGAAAATAGTTATAACCTCCTGTCCTTGGAGAGAAATTTAAAGCAACATTTCCTGAGTGCTTTTAATATCTATATTTTGCACAATAATTGCTTCTAATTTATGAAGTTCAGTTTAAAAAATGCAGTTCATTTCACCTGTTTGATATTTACCTCCATTCTGCCATAGTCCTGTTGAATAATTGAAGCTGATGAGTTGATTGGAGGAAGTGAGACCAAATTCAAAGTATTAAGCCCAGTTATTAACCCTTCCCCTTGGTGCACACAGATAAGAGATTACATTCTCTGCCAACATGGTTTTTTAGTTGTACCGATGAAGCATATCCTGGATGTTTCTGTAAAAATTAACTTTGCCTTCAAGCCCCTTGTTGGTTCCCCTTATTGGGATCTTGCCAAACTCGCCATCACCAAGGTTTCTTCGGTCAAGGCGTAAAGAATGGCAGCATGGTGGGAAAACATTTAGATAGCTGGAGATCAGCTGTCGCATGGAACTGATGGGCATTAACTCCACACAAAGCCATGGCTGTCTCTGTTCCTGACTAGCTGCTGATTTTGGGAGTCAGCCTTGCAGAAGAACAGATACTTCACCTCCTCCGTCAGAAAGAGGCAGGAGACTGAAGGAGCTGCCTGTGGAGCAATCTGTAGTATTCTGGAGAAATCATTTTTGTGGGTGAAGCCCTGAGCTGAGTTGCAAGACTCCTGGATTCCATTTAATACCACACTCAGTTTCCTGTGTGACTCCCGACATGAACTTTAGGATATGTCTAAAAAATGAAGTGTAATGCAGAGAAAATGAATTAGCACTGGTCTATCTATTCTGTATACCAAAACGAGTCAGAAACTGTCCTCAGCAGTGTCAGTTGTAGCACCCTATGATGCAGTGCAAAGCCTGCTCTGGTAACACAGAGCTAAGTACAGCTGGCCAAGGAGCCGAGCGAATAAGCTGGGTGGGGGATTTGTGACTGAAATCCTTCCAAGACCCATCCTCCCTGGCTTGATACTGCTAAAGTTTCAGCACAGGTATACGTTTTTCTGTCCATGAAGGTCTGTTACTATAGGGAAGATTATTCACTTAATAGAAGAGCAGTAGGAACATGCCTGCTCCATTTTTCAGTTCTTTGCCCTGATCATTATTCTCTGCGTTTTAACCCAATATTAACCTTTCCTATAAAGATCACACACCCCCACCCCCCTTTTTTTTTAAGTTCAGAATGGAGAATTTTCTCAATAGAGTTTCTACAGTACTGTTATCTCCTTTAGATGTCTGGAGGATAAGTTGATCACCAGTTCAGACCATAAAGAATGTGTTCCCATGGTAAACTGCTGTGTGATTAGAGGCTCTCACTTGAATTTTATATTAACCTTTTTTTTCCCCATTTTACACTGTTTCAGTTTTTGTAGCTGACTACTACCAGGCAATGCTGAATTTTATGTTGTCGGATGCTGCTCTTCCCTGCCAAGACCTTTCTACTGGGAGGATGATTTCTACTTCTGCTCATGTGGGTAACACTTGTATTAGCACTACGTGGTAAGATGGCATTTTTACAACAGCCATTGAATTGGTTTGAATGAAATGTCATATTTAAAGGCCTTATGATACTTATTCAGCAAATTAAACTTGAGTTAGTGTGAAGATCTTAAGCACAAAACTGATCTTGTTAAGAAAAGTAGGATGCTTGAAATGTATTTAACTCAAAACACAACCCCTAAATCACAGCACAAAACAAGCGTCATCTAGACAAATGCTCACCTAACATTCTTCCCAGTTCAGGTGTCATAAGCGCGTCTCCAAATGTGTCCTGAAAGTGTTCTCTGTCTCTACTGCCTTTATGCATAAACATTTCTCCACCTCCCCTAGTAACACCTATTTCAAGGACAGCAACTGTTGTGTAGGTAGTGGAGTTTGTACCTGCCTTTTACCACTTACACGCGGATCTGCCACCTATATATCCTTATCCTCGCATTCTCAGAAAAGAGGACAACCCTTTGGATTTCAAGTGTGCAGACTTCAGGCTGAGAAGCAGTTCAACCTTTGGCTTTTTTCCAGTAGTACTGCTTGGAAAGCAATGCTTAGAGGCTTGTGTTCTGTAAGAGTTCAGTTCCTGTGAGTGACAGACTGAGATTTTCCTGCAGCAAAGAGCTGCAAAATGCATATCTCAGAGACCTGAGAGCTCTGGGAGTGTTTCAGAGGGAAGGGACAAGAGCTCCTCACGTAGGATCTCACACTTTGCTGTGGCAAGAAGTAGAGTGAACCTGCAACTGTAAAGCATGATTTCTCAGCACTGTTTGTGTCAGAAGATCATGTTGGTTTGTTTTTTCACATAGTCTGGGATTTGGGTAAACTTCCACCCTTTGTGTTCATTGCTGCTGATTAAAGGTTGAAATTTCATCATGGAACCCTTTTTTTTTTTTTTTTTTTTTTTTGGATAAATATATTTAACTCCTGAAAAGAAAAAGGAAGTTCTCTGATTCCAAGAAACAAAAAAATCTCTCATGTGAATGCAGCCCTGCTGCACGAAGAAATGTCAGTCACACCAACAGTGTAGAAGCAACTGTGACATACCCAACTGTGAAGCTGTGGGGGAAGCTGTAACATCTTCTACTCAAGGGAGAAAGGAAATTAAAGAAATGGCTACTGTAATAGCCAAGGATTTGAGCGAAGGACTGCTCCTTTCAAACACTTGGTCTTTGTAACATTCTGGCCAGGTGAACGGCTGAGAGTGCATATTGGATAGAACAGCTCTATAAAATGGAAATCATAACAGCTCTTTAGCAAAATACCAGGTTCCCATAAATCCGTTTTCATAGGAAGATCTCCAGTTAAATGGTATGAAGTATGGATATCAATAAACTATCCGTTAATCTGTGTAGACAGCTATGAAGTAGGGTTGGAAGGCCAGGTCAAGCATGTGAGATTTGTATGCTATGAAATTGCTGCATAAAAGGTAGTCTGTGTAATGCTTGAGATGTTCCTCTTCATATTAGTCAAGGAATCATTAACAAAATCTAGGTGGGAATGAAACTCAAAAATTAACTGGTCCCTCTTACAGTTTGTCTGATCTCTGCTATTAATTTATTGTCTATTTTAAAAGGCATATTAGATGCATCTGGCAAAACTACTCTGAGAGTGTTTCTATTTACAGGTGGTAGTAAAGGTGTTTCTTCTCTGAGACGTATCAGTACTGGTTTTGGCTGGTATGTTGCCTAGGACAGCAATCTTGCCTGGAAATGCTGAGGACCTTTATTTGGAAAACTAATTTAGAATGGAATGGAGGAAGAAAAATATTCACTGTAGGCAAATGGTGCATTTGCTCTGCTGTTCCTCTGTCTTGGTGTTTGTTTCTAGCCACATCTGTGACTCAGCTGCAATGTCTATCTTCACACACTTGTGCATGCCCATACACGCGTTCAAACTACTGGTCTCCAAAAGTCCTAATGACCTGTCTTGCAAAAATTCCTAAGTTGTTATGCGGTGATGTGTAGAAACATCTGACGGGTGCATGGTCGCTTGCTTGGTTCAGACACTGACATCTCTGATCTGTAAAACATGTTTGTTTCCATTGGGTTTGTTCCTGAGGGAACATAGGACTTCTTCGATGTTTTGGTCTTTTTTCCTGAGTAAACAGAGCTATCTCAGACGTGTGCTGTTCTTAAACTCCAGTGGAAGTGAGGTTGTGGAATATCAAACATGCATCTCCTCTTTTTCTGATTATTACCTTGTGCTATACAAAAATTCGTATTCACCTTGTGTGTTTGGTAAGAATCACAAGTTAATCAGCCAATGCATAATTTAGTGACTTAATTTTCGAGTTCCAAACCCCATTTTTTTTCTGCTGTAGTGCCTTAGAGGTACATTTAGGCCTAGAATATCTTTGCCAGGCACATGCAATATGAAAGTAGGTGTATTTCTTGCCCTAAAGAGAAAGCAAAAGCAACCTATTAACAAAATATCTGGTCTGGTTCATTTGACTTTCTTGTTTCAGTCTTTTATGCTCTACAGCACTAACCTACATGTATTTGTCACTTCCTTACAGTATTACAAGAAGAACATTGTACAACAACAAACTGTCCATGTTTTCAGAATTATTTCTCAGCGTGAACATTTAAATAACAAGAAGAAAAGCAAGCAAGCATAGATTTTCTGTCAGTGTTTCAATTATACGAAATATTCTGTACTGAGTATGCACCTCAGTGTTTTAAGTACTTTGGCTAAATTGTACAGCGTACTTACATTTGATCCAAGCAGTTGTCCTCTTTTTAAAGAGGTAGACATTTGCGTTTCGGTTCCACCCGTGGTTCGTGCAGTGTATAAATTATGAGGGTTACCCTAAGAGTCACTGTTCCTTTGAGCTTTCTGCCACAGAACAGAAGTATGTCTAGCTTAAACTGGAAAAGGACAGCAGAAGTGCAGTATTATACGTAACACAGATTATTTGATTGAGTAGTTTTATTGTTACACACAGCTGCGGCTTAACAGTTTTGTTACAGTGAAGGAAACAGAAAGGACTGGTATTATACAAATAACGAGGGAGGAGACAGTGAAGAAGCACATTTTGTAGCAGCTGGTGCCTAGTGCAGTAGCTGGATGGAAGATGATTGCTAGGATGACCTATTTTGATCTTCTACTGCATGCCAGATTGAAAAGTCAATACCCTTTTTAAAACTGCTTGATGTTGGTCCTATAATTGAACAAGTGTTTCTTTACCAACTTCTTTTCTTTTCCTTTCAAGGACAATGTCTTTCCTGACCATGGCAGAATATTTGTGACAGGTCCTAACACCATAGAAATTGCTGTTGTGGGCTGTTCTGCCATAAAAGCAGCGCTCCACACAGCCAGATACCCAAGCCTCGTTCTTCCCCCCCCCCTCCCCCCACCAAAAAAAGGCAAGAATGAAAAGGAAAATATCTCTGAAATGCTGCCTCTTGCTGAAGCCTTGACAATTGAAGCCTGTGTGATTTCGTGCACTATGTGACCCCTTTTCCCCATGTCGAATGGGACCCGGGGAACGCTGTTATCTTGTTCACAGTGGCTCTGTAGTCATTTTGAGCTTCTTGCAGCCTGTTTTGTGCGAGTACAATGCACACCCCTAAGCACTAGCCTGACCTGTGATTGTTTTTCAGACAAAATGTATGTTCTATCAAAAAGAAAGGTTTCCAGACAGTGAACAAAATAACATTGTTGTCTGCTAGAGACTTACATGGGCCTTTTGTCTGCACCATATTTGTGACTCGAAGCAACAAACCTGTGTTTGTGTAACTAAACGAACACAACATCCAAGCCATTATGCCTTCATCCATCCCCGTTTGAAAGTCCACTTAATACAGAATGACCCACCTTTGCAGTTGTTGTGTTGCTAACTCTCTGTTACTCAGAAAGATGCTGCTGCCTGTACAGTAACCCTGCAAGCCAGAACGTGAGGATCAGGAGGTCGCTTTAGGAGAATTCAATGGCATTGCCTGGCCAGCCTCTGACTTTTATGGTGGGAGAAAAAAAAAATTAAAAGCAGGTCTTCTTTTCTTCCGTTTTCCTCCTCTTGGCCTGCTTTGTGTTTTGCAATCTTTTCCCATGGCATTTCTGCTTCTTGCATTTAGATTGTTCTTGCTTCGGTTTCACAGCTGATGCTCTCGACAGGCCAGGCTTTTGCATGAGAAAAAGCTAAGCAATTTCCAACTGGTGCACTGAATCACAAGACGACATTGTGCTCTTGTTCTTTCTCAGCCTCGGCATATAAACTCTCATATCATGTCATCTGTGTGGATTTATCTGCTCAGCGGTATTGGCCGGTAACTTGAGGACATAGAGAATGGGTGCACCGTATTTTGGTATTTTCACTAATGTTCAAGGGGAACCCAGAGAAAGCTGAGGGAGTTTTTATTGTTAATCTCCAATTAAGGAGAGAATTACTCAGGAAAACTCAGCCAAAATAATGATGGATCCTAGTTTTTACAGATCTTAGCAAAAGGTGTGAAATGAAGTTATCTGGACAAACAAGGAAGCCAGAAAAAAATAGGCCTCCATCACAGATCGGCGTATTTTTAAAAAACATAGCAGGACAGTCAACACCTTTGGTCAAAGTGTCAAACCCCCCAGCACTCAGTGACAGTAAATGAGCTGAAATGGTATGGATTTGTCCACTTCAATCTCACAGTCTTTGTCCCCAACTAATACTGAGTTTCTCTCCCTGTGGAAGTACAGCTTTAAGGTCTGTTGCTGAGTGCTCGCTTATTTCTTTGTGTTCAGAAGAGATACTGCAGTGCTTTCTAGTTCACCTTTGGCTGCCATTTGGAAAATTCTCTGCTTCACTGAGCTGTTTTATCTGTATTCATCATTGTTTCAAAGTCTTTTTTCTCTTTGTTTATTGATCCTATTAGCATATTTTTACAGCTGAAAACCATCAAACAATTACTGTGTGGAGTTCAGGGTATGATTACTATGCTTTAGAAACAGTCTCTTTCCTTACTGAATTGCAATATGCTGTTTGTCCTTGGGTTTGAAGCATTAGGCATCCAGTAATTTAGCAGTGCTTGTACTGCATTTTTAATTGGGTGATAGTGTAATAGACACATAGCTGATTTATATGGCTATGATGTATGATATGAGTTTCAAACTTCCCAACAGGTACTGACTCAAGCTTTCTCTCTTGAGAAGAGGAAGGATTAATCCAAGTTGTGAATAAATACAATTTTCATTAAACAAAGAAGAGTTTGGTCCTCCCCTCATACACCGGCGAATAGAAACCTGGGAAGTGCTGTAACTGCAGCACTTCTCTGACATTCCTGTATGAGATTTTGAAATACTTTTCAACTGGTAATCACATCAGGATTGTCAGATTCTCATCACACATGCATCAGTTCCAGTTTACTCACAAGAAAATCAAGGCAAGAGACGACTTGTTCATGGATTCCTGGGAGATTAATGAAAAAGGTGGAATTTCAAAGCCAGATATGTCGGCTCTCAGTCCTCTCCAATTGCAAAATCTGTGTTGTGGAAGCTAGCCCACTTTTTCTATTGCCTTTGTTCCTTTTAAATCTACCCATGCTTTCACTTGCTGGGAATATGACTTCTGTTCTGCCCTTTGATGAATGGTTCTGCACCAGGCAAGAAGATTAATATTTTAATAATGAGATATGTCAGCAATTTTATGGGTATAATATAACACTCTGGATGTGTTACTCATGATTAGTTCTCACCCATCCTATATGTCGGTTACACTGACTGTCACACTAAGTGATTGGATCAATATGTGTCAATTAAACATGGTTACAGTGGTAGTTTCATCCCACTAAGCAGTACCTCTGAAACTGTTGGAAGCTACTACTAAATTAGTGAAGTGGTGAGTGAATGAGCAATTCACATCCATTTATTATATATCTGCACAAATGCAGAATAACAGCCTGGAGCTGGCCTTAACTTGCTTTCTAGGTCTGTATTTACAGTCTTACCCTTTGGCAGAACAAGGTGACCTACTGTCAGTAAATATTCTATGAGGCAAGTCTGAAGAACTGGGTTTTATATCTCATCTTGCCTACTTTACAGATAAGTTTTTCCAAGCGTTCCTTATTCACAATTGGATAAACAATGAGATATCTAATCTGTATGAAGCTTTCTGAATCTCTAATTTACATCTATTTCAAAATTACGTTTTAATCGAAGCTGACCATAGTCATGCCTGGCTTAGGGGAACAGATGTGTCTGTCCTCATAGCCACATTTCCTTCTTTTACCTCATGGACAACACTTTTGAATTTAATGAGCCTCTAAGAGATCTGATTTTCACCCCTGTGTCTTACTAAAAACTCTAATCTGATCAATGGTTGTTTACAAAGCAGCAGAGGAGGTTTCTGTTTTATCTGATCTCGTGGGGATTCTGTTTGCTGTTTTGTCTTTTCCATATGTATGCTCAAGGCACGGCTCTTTTATTCTCTTTGGTGGTTGAAGTACACCTGGGCTGATTGTCTGTGCTCAGTGGTATTTCTACCTCAAAGGAGATCCACGAATCATGCTTTTGCAGAAGTTCTATGTGGAGCTCCCGTCACCTCCTCTCACTTTTTACTTTTCTTTTTCTTTTTTTCACTTTATACTTCTCAGCTGTTTGTGAAGTGAATTTCCTGCCTGCCTCTTCAAATGTTCCTTCTTACTTCTGCATCCTTTCTTTGAGTTGTTTTGTTATGTTCTATTTAAAATGAGATATTTAATAGATATTACAGAGAGTGACGTACAGCTGGATCAGTATCTAGTAGTGATATGCATTATTGTGACATGATATGTATCAAAAATCCCAAAGTAAATTTCACAATCAGAGCTGTATTATCAAAAGTTTTTCAAAACCAATAGCAAGTTTTGCTGGTCTAGTCTCGAGCCATCGCTACATGACTGTACAATATGTTGTTTGCGGTTACAATTTCTTCTTGCCTTATTGCAGTGAATTTCATGTCAGAAGGGATGATGTTATAGAAATTCTTATTGCTGTTTGCGGAATTATGGAGTATAAAATCAAGGTATAACTAAAAACCGGACATAGTGGAAGACTGAGGTTATGTACAAGAGGAAGGCACTCAGGAGAGACAATGTCAGAAGTATCAGTGATGATGTTGTTTGTTTCTACTGAGCACAGAAAACCTGTGGAAAACATTGCTATCAAAAAGTATCTCCAAGTAGTCAAAAAAGCATGCAGGATTAACACTGATTACTAGAAAATCCTCACTTGAATGAAACAGAATAAAGTTATATAGACATGAAAACTTAAATATTAGGTTACAATCTATTAAAAGGAAATAGAAAGAAGTTTTAGCAGCAGCCAGGCTGTTTCCAAATTATCCTTCTCTTCTTTTATATTTTGTCCAAGGGACCTATTTTGCATCAAGGATTCTTGACTAGACAAACAACTAGATTTTTCTGTATTTGTTTTGGCATAATCGGTCCTGTGTCTATTCCAGTTTACTGTTTACCAAAAATGTCAGTGTCAATGTGTGTCAGCGTCTCCATCTCATAATGTTCTGCTATTATGAGTTTTAAAAATAATGCCCATTTCTGTAAAAAGCTTTGTTTCAGGTATTTGAAAGGTTCCATTTTTAATTTTTGCACTCATGGATTTGGTTCTCTCCACTTAAATACAAAAGTAAAGGCAAGACCTAAAGAGGTAGTTGGCTGCTTAGGTTCAAACATTCAGCCATAGCAAGCACCCATTCATAATTTTAACCAAAAAAACCCAAACCACCCCCCAAAACCCATCAAGAGAAAAATGCCTAATGGAGGAGAAGGGAGAAAAAGATTAATGGCATTAACAGCTGAGAATATATCAGGTATTTATGGATGACATTTATGCTCTTCTAATCCAGTAAGAGTTTTGCTTGTTCTACCAGGATTCATTCAGAAATACACTAGTTTAGCATACTGAACCATCCTAAGACACACAAACTAGGAGAACAGGTCATCTTGATGACGTGAAGGCCTATTTCATGTGGCTGTAGTATCCTAACTAGAAACACTCACAGGAAATGAAGCAACTCTTTGATTAACCCTTCCTCTTTTTTCGTAGAGGTGCAGTTTGTCCCAGCACCTATTATGACTACATCTAGGGATACATATCTCACAGTTTATGTCATAACAGATTTTCCTCTTGTCAGCAAAGTTTGAAAAGCTTTCCCTAACTTCTGCCATGAGGAAGTATTTCTCCTTCTGCCCCTCGGTTTGGCTGCTAAGGGGAGAGTTTTCCAGGCAAGGCAGACCAAGAAACATTGTGTGGGATTCTGGACTGAGAAGTTTTAGGTTTTTTAATTCAGCTGGCCCAGACCTCTGACAGATACTGGTGGAAGCCTTGAGGAAGTCCTTCTGCAGGGCAGGACTCTGAAACAACAGGTTTTGAGATAGATTTTTATCCAAGATCAGAAATTCTGCAATTCTGACCAAGGCTCCCAAAATTGCTAGAGCAGAGATGAGGTGCTGTCCCAGTTGGGCTTTCAGATGGGGTACTCAGGCAGGACTGCAGGCATTTCCAAAGCTAGGTTGTTCTGTCTTATAGTGTGTCTCAGTTCAGTGACAATGAAGCTCATTGCACTGTCATGAAACCGGGGAATCCTACTTCTGATTTGCTCAAAGTCCTCTGAATCCAAGATATCCTGGCAAAACACTGCAGTATCACCCAAGCGGCGCTTTTTAAAAGTGGAACTATGTTTCACACAGAACAAAAAGTAATAGTAATTACAACCAACTAGTTCTATTTTGGAGAGGAGTGCTAGTAAGAAATGATGAGGGTCCCAGTACCTCTGACAGTACTAAAGGTGGCAGAGTGAGGAGAAACAGAAGAAGGTTGTTGGGTGACCAGTCTTGCTTCCTTTGCAAAGAACTAGGATGCAAAGAATATTTTCAATAGTTGATCTATATCTTCTCTTTCAGGATAACATGTAGTATTTTCCATACAGATCTTTTCTGGTTCAATTCTAGCATCCTTTCTCATCCCAGAGACTATGTACATAGGATATGTAGGTATAATTTAAAAATCATTTTTGGTGCCAAAATCAAGCCAGATGAGTTCAGTGAAGGAGCATGTGTTATTGCTGTGTCTGAATTTGGCTCATAACACGTTATAGTAAAGTCCCTTCAAGAAATAGCTGGTGGAAGACTCCATTTCTTTGTTCTGCTTTACTGCTGTTCTACTTTCTGAGATTAAATTACTCAGGCAAGTTGTTTCATTTGAATATCCATGATATAAATTACCAGTGTTTTTCTTCCCTAGCATTTGCATGACAAATTAATTACCATACAGTTTTGTTCATTTGCAAGGCTGTGTAAGGTGGCAGCTGAGGGTTTGGCTTATGTAAATTAATTATAGGTGCAATTGACCTTGTGTGAAAATGGCTGTGGCACATATAAGATTAAGAGCCATTGTGTGAGACTGTCACTATGAAGCAGCTGCTCTTTGTGTTTCTGATTCAGTCAGTATAATCAGCAGGATTGTGTCTAATAGGAGAGTGTGATACCTTTCTCTGGGAAGCCAAAGAGAAAGAGAAGGGAAGTAAAATGGGCAAAGGCTGTACCTCAGATGCCTCCATTACCTGATGCAAATATGTAGAGCAGTCTCTGGTCCAACTTTATTCCCTTAAGATGTGGGGTAAATGGCATTCTGGAGACGGTAGGTGTGGCCTGACTCAGCTATTGTGAGGGGTGGTGGTGCTATACAAAGTTGTGCTGACTTTCCACTTGTGGATGACCTGTCCCAGTTGGTGGTATCCATGAACCCTACTTGGCTCTCCTGATATATCTGCCACGTAGGATTCTTTTGGTCAATGAAAACAAGACAAGGAGAGGGCACATGGTAGCTCAAAATTTTCTTCAGTTCAGAGATAGATCTGCTTAGCAACACTCACAATCCTCAGATTGTCCAGACACTTCAGTCCTTTTCCCACTTACAATTTGTCTACTTGTTTTGGAAATTGTAACTATATGGTTTGCCTGCTGTTCTGGTTTTTTAGCTTGAGAGGGGGGAAAAGTTTTCCAAGATGCTTTTATTTTATTCCCTCTGCAGGTTTCGTTATTCTCCTTCTGCTTATTTCTCAGCTGAAAGAATAATCTATGAAATCAATTGGTTGCTGCAGGAATGATTGTGCACCTTGCGATGATTATGATTTCAGGTAAGGAATAAATGAAAGGATCAGACATTCCTAGAATAATAAGTAGCTTGTAAAATTTCAGGTGTCCTTGGCAAAAATGGGTACATAGTGCCTTAAAAAAACCCTACCTTCTGGGTGTGGTCGTGCCTTCGAATTATTACCTGGGGCAGAATTACAAATGCAGACATCAAAATTATATCATGCATAAGCTTTTACAGACCTGAAGTGCTGAACTGGCAAAGTGCCAGTGGCTTGCTGTGGGGGTGATGTTTTATGGAAAATTTGGAAAATTCTGTAGACTGGGGGTGATGTCTTGGTACCTCAGCATAAACTGGGTTAAGTTTCCTGGAGACAGTGGCAGGGGTAGTTCACTGGTGGTGAGGTGTGAAGTGAGAAACTCATGTTTCATGTATAAAGAACTCTGCAGAGTTTTTCTTATTCTTCCTTCCTGGTCTGAGGAAATGATCTTCCCATTTCAGGCATCATTCTTCTCTCTACATCTTCCTTCTGACTTCCTTTTTCTGGTCAAATGAGTACCTTCCCAGTTTGACAAGTCTGAAAGTGTCTCTAGATCTGTAGCAGGGGGCTCATATTGGTGAAGCTGCAGACAATCACCAGGGCTGCAGGTAACTTCTGGAGGTTTCTAGTCCAAACCTCTGCTCAAAACAGGTTCTAACAGAAGTTTCCTAAGTTCCAGCTTGTGGTTAGTGCCTCTCCTCCACCCACTGGGTACTTGAAGACTGACCATCTTCTCTAAACCCTCCCATCGGGCAGTGCTAGACAGCAACAAGTTCTCCCTAGACCTTATTTTCTTAAGGCTTCACAAATCAGGCTCCTGTCAGATGTCCATCCCACCCACCCTAGTCCTGCCCAGGACTTCTTGCTGTTATAGATTATAATTACCTGATGCTAAAAATGCTGTGTGAACACTGAGTGAGCACAAAGGTGAGAAACTTCATATTGTATTAATCTCTGTTGGCCATTATACTAGAATCCTGTCTTGTTAGAGAAAAAAGAAAATTTCCATTGATTTCATACTATCTGCCTTCTATATTCTATAAGAATTCTATAAGATTATAAGATAAATAATTCTTATAATATATATATATAATTCTTATAATTTATAAAAATTCTATAAGAAGCTAGGATTTTGCTGCTAAACTTGATGGGTCTGGGATTAGACATTTGTGTTGCAGAAAGCTGATCTAATGTGCTTGTTTTGGAGATTTTTGAAGGGTTACCAAAGGGTGCCTGAACTGCTACGGCGCTGTAGAGAGAATTGAGTAATATTGAACAACAACAAAGTTATAGTGGGCAGGGGAAAAAAAAAAGAGAGAGGCTGAGTGTACTGATTCCCAGAAATTCACCAGAAAACTAAAGAAGAATCATGGAATTATTCCAGGCACCTCAGATATACGTGAGAAATGCACTGTGCCTGGCTTTTCCTACTAGAACTTTTTCATTCAATACGTCCTTCATACCAGTCCTTTAGAATGAATTTATATTCCACAGGGTCAAACATCAACATTTCAAATTCAGAAACAACAATTTAACTCTGCAACACATTCATCACCCTTCAGCTCTGCAATTTTTAGATACAAATGACATATAGAGAAAAGGATGGCTTTTATTTTTATTGAACAATACATGGTGCAGTTTACACTGAGTCTTTAGATGTCTGTATGCATTTAGTCAGTGTAATACAAGCAAGTGTTGTCCACCAGGGACAGATCATGACATGTATTTGTGACTGGCTTTCTTGGTCACCTGGTGGCAGCTACTAGATTGCTGATACCTCTTAGCTTGCTTGTAGCTAATGCTCTTAAAAATTAAAACCCTTAGGGAAAAAAAAGCCTCCCAGAGCTGCACTGTTGTTTTGCCTGCCTTTGTATTACTCTGGATGACACGTGGGGATGTTTGCAATGTATGGCGAGCAACAGTCGTTCCAGCAGCAAGTGTGTCCTGTGAGAATGGAAATGAAGAAAGTGTCCACCTGGATGCCCTGCCTCACCATGTGGTGAGATTCCTCACCAGGGGAATCTCTGCTCTGACATCTGGAGCACCTCCTCCTTCTTCTCCACTAAGCTTGGTGTCTGCAGAGTTGTTTCTCTCACATGTTCTTACTTCTTTCTCTGCTGATACTCTGCAGGGCCTGTTTTCCCCTCTTCTTCCATCTGTTATCCCAGAGGTGCTACTACCGCTGTGGGTTTGGCTTGGCTTTGGCCAGCAGAGGTTCTGTCCTCAAGCCATCTGGCACTGGCTCTATCAGACATGGAGGAAACTTCTAGCAGCTCCTCGCAGAAGCCATCCCTGTAGCCCCTCCACTACCAAAACCTTGCCATACAAACCCAGTACAACTTCATATTGGTAGAACTGAAGGTTTCAACTCCCACACAGCTCTGCAAAATCAAAGGCTTGTGCAAGTCCTCATTTTTGAACCTCTGCTCTGGCTCCTAACTTCAAACAATGCACTCGCTACAAATTAAGTGAAATCCGGGCTTCACTGAAGCAAACGGTGAAAGATTTTATTGATTACAAAAGGGCTTTGATGTTATTGGCTGTGTGTAATGTAAGCAACCAGATTACCTGTGAAGGTATTCCTAAAATAAGATGCACTTCATCTGCTGCCATGTGGATAACTGGTACAGGTAAATGTCCTTAAGCAAAAAGACGTTGTCAGAGCCCTCTGGGCTTTAACAGACTTTACTGACTCTCAGCAGCCTCACCTGAGGCCTCCACCCACACTCATTAATATCTTACTTAAGCTCAGCCTGGGGTCTTTGATTCCTTCCTGTAGGTTTGCCTGCCTCTTGCTCTGCCTCCTGGTTGGATGCTTGCCATGTGCTGTTGGTAGCTCATCTCTTGGATGAACCACTTGGTTGTACGTTGTAGCCTTATCTCTGATCCTGTTTTCTTTTGCTCCCGACTGAAGCCCCTGACCGAACCCTGGACCTCATTCGTCACTTTCTGTGTCTGGGGCTATTGAAGGGCCCTTTTACCAGCCCTCAGGTCTGTCTGATGAGTTCAGTCCCTGTGAAGCTGTGCCCAGGTGGCAGGAACACATCCTGCACTGGGGTCAGCATCAACTCCTGGCTCCATTTCCCTGGTCCTCACTGCTCCCTGGTGCTATCAAAGAAATTGAAAGTCAACATATTAATTAAAGCTAGGCTGACTAATCTTTAAATTGTTTCCTGTGTGCTGCGCTTAATGCTATGGAACTGGCTCCCCAAATCACTTATTATTATTATTCTGCTTGGAGGTGATGTTAATTGGCAGGAGTGGACCTGTATTTGTTCCCATATGAATATCTCTGTGCTGGTCCTTCTCCTAAAATGTGTTCATTTGTTGGTTCCAGACTCTAAACTTTTGCAATAATCAAATGCCAGGAAACATTTGATAAGAAAAGAAAGAGAAAACCCCTAAATTATTATGCTTCAAGTGAAAATTGCATTGTGGTTTACATGCATGTAACAATGAGACGAAAGGATTATTTTGCAGTGTGCATTGTATTACTCAACTGGAGCATTATCATGAATTTTTAGAAACCACATTCTCAGCTCACAGTTGTTACACGCTCATCTGTATCGATATGTTAGGAGGGCTGGTGTCTGTCAAATTTTAAATGCTGAACAAACGTGAATTCTGTGAAGTCTGGCATGGTCAAGGCTCATTTGTTCCAATGTGTTGCTGATTATTCATTCTTTTCACAGAAGTGAATGGTTTGGGCAAATCTGAGCCGTTTCCAGTAAGCTAGGCAGTTAAATGAGTATTTTATCTTCCCAGCATGTGGAAAGCCAAAAACTTTGGGAATTCCAGATTTTGTTTAGCAAAAACTCAAAAAACACCAGCTGGGCACTGCTGATTTGTAGCAGCCATTTTGAGTGAACTTCTGCCTGAACAGCATGCAGAAAACCAGCAAGAACAGGAGATGAAGATTTTCCAAAGCTGGATGTACTTGTAGAGATGGTAAGTGGCAGCGGGTCAATCAGTCGATCACCAGAGTTTGGGTTGTACTTCAAAAGTGAATGCGGGGTTACATTTCTTAGGGATGAGTAAATTTAGATTTTTGTATAAACCTAACTTAGAGTTTATTCAAGAGACAAAATACCGTCTGATTTCCATATAAAAGACCACATCAGAGATAAGTAAGCCCTTCAAAATCAAGCCACATTTTGTGCCTTATTCTCAAAATGCTAATTTATAAAAAAAGAAATGAAAAATTCAAAGAAATGACATTCGGTGTTTGGAAGGAAGTTTTTCTTCTTGTCCTTCCTTGAGGGATTGTCATTTCTGTGTCCAGATCTGGACCTGAAATTGTGAATGTATGTGCACGTATGTACGATAACACGTGTAATGCAGCGTGGAGGTACTGCAAAGCAGTAGTACAGGACCTAGAGTTGGACTTGGCATCCTTCTCTGCATTCTGGTGGTGTTCGTGGGCTAGCGTGAGATAACTTATAATCATCTGGCTTCTGTTACTTGTCCTGTCATCTCTGGGAGGTTTTCATTCCAGAAATAAATGGCGATAACTACCGATTACCCTAAACTGAGCCATTCACTGCTCCTTATACTGACAGGGGTTCATTTCTATCTTCTCTTTCTCGGATTGCTTGACGTACTGTGAGAACTGGAGTTGCTTTACGTGTTTGGCCTTTTTTCAGCTGTGTTCTCTTAAGATGATGCAGCAGTGTACTTTCATTTAGCATAAACTCTTGTCCTTTCCCATTTTGGGAAAATAGACTCTCAGGAAGTCGTTTTTCTGTGTATTGCAGTGGTTTCACTAAACAATGGGATTGGTAGAAACCCCTCAAAAGTAGCAGTAAAAAATTACTGACATGCAAAGTTTTGTTTGTTTGTTTTTTAATTTCCAGTTACACAACGCGAAAGTTTCCTTTCAAGTATGATGAACATTTGAATGGTGTTTTTACAATCACCATGAAAAAAACACATCTTTTTTTTTATTTTACTTAAATTGGGATACAGAGTTCAATTTCAAAACAACAGAAATTTGTTTTAAAAAATTTTTGTCTAGAGAAAAGATTGATCAATGCTTTTGAATAACATGGTGATGTCTTTTTCTACTATTCAAGTGAAAATCTTGACTCTGAAGACTCTCTCCATTGCCTCCAGGTTGCATGTGTACTCTGGCCCTATGCCTAAGTTAGATGACTTTCCACCTTGGCCCATCTCTGATGCTTTGATGCCCTTATAAGCCCATGTAGAGGTGAGCGGCCCTGATTAAAACTGTGCTGTAAACAAATTAGTAGTTCTATACAGCCCTGTTCACAAAACAGTCTTAGCTCTCTAAATATTCTGCTGTTGACTCTGTTGTGAGGCTCTTCATTCTTTTCCCAGTGAAAATTATTTAGTCCGGAATATCTGGAACGTAATACTTTGTCAGTAATTTCATCCCTAGCAGAAATGAAATTCCTCCTCATATTCTGCATTGCTCCTCTCCATGCATGTCCAGTGTATTAGCCAGGAATGGAGATTTTAGTGGTTTTTCTTGGCTATTTTCAATCATGGTCTCTTTAGAAGCAAACTTTGCCATTGTGGCAGAAGCATATGAATCATATGGTGTTTTCCTGGCAAGACCCGTGATTCACCAAAAGCTACATGTAAAGTACCTGACCAAAATCTCTTTTGGATATCTTAGTGATATCACATCAGCAGCCTCTTCATTTAATTCTGTGAATGAATTAACAAATAGATGTCCAGTAGTTCATTTTTAGGAGTCGCGCAGCTATCGGGTAGGCTCTGCATACAGTACTTAACTGTCCAGCATTAGAGCGGATATAGGAGAGGGTTTTTCAGTGGAAAAGTGAAACCTCCACCTACAAATTGAAATTCCCAGATATCTAAGTGGTCAATTACAGAGATTTGCAGTGATTTCGATAGACTGTTAATTCCTTTTATCAGATGAAGGAAGACGGCGTTATTGGGATGCAGACAGAAATGGGAGGGATCAGTGAACTCCTAGTGGCTTAATAGTAAAAATGACTTTAAATCATGTATTAATTGATGATCTTTAGATGTTTTAGTGTAGTATTTCTGTGGGTGTCTGTAAAAGTCTCAGTGCCATCTAACTACGTTTTTGACCCTGAATTGTCACCGAGTCTCGTGTCAAATACACAAAGAAATTTACTGTGTTTCACTAAATTGTTTTTTTAAGAAGTTGGTTTTTTTATTTTGTGAAAGCAGCACACTGGATATTTTTAACCTTGTGGCCAGTTGCCAGTAATGATAAGTTATCAGCAGAGAATCAGCTGGGAGGTTTTAGCATTTGGTAAGAGTAAGTAATGAGAGGACAGCATAATAGCATTGGTGTGTTAAGACATAGACAGGGAATTGTAGCCAGGACCAAATCTTCCCCTTCTCAACTGATCTTTATGTGAGACATCTTAATTATCTCTTTGCTTTCTGTGTGATGAATCAACTATAGAGACCATGTCCTCCTAGAGAAGTCTGTGTGGTGACTAGAACAACTCCCTGCCCCCACTAGCTCCCACTGGGTTGATGACAACTCTCTCCAAAGCAATTTTCTACCACTGTGATTTTAGGTTTGATATTTGAAATCGTTGAATGTGGGTCATGAAGAGTAGACACAAAGAGCTGGTGGCTGCAAGAGCAGGCCTGGCACTAAACTGAAGTTAAAGAGCTCCTCAGCAGTCATCCTCAGGGATTTTCTGTGTGAATCCTGAATTCGGGCAACAGCCTCCAGGGAAGCGGGTTCTGAGGGAAGCACCTCGGGAGGAACCCTCCAGCAAGTTTCTTCCAAAGGAAGCCAATTGCTATAAGCAGCCTGAAATAAATCTTCATCCTTTGCAGGAGTTTCTCCTGCCTCTAAAAGTCTGACTGAAGTGGAAGCAAACAATGCACAAGAGGCCATCTGTTTCAGACCATTTCTATCTCAGAGCCTGGCCAACAACGTGCTTCTCTGGGCGCAAGGGCAGTCATCCGCTGTGCAGGTATCTCACTTAGTTACATGTTGCTCACTTCTATAGATGCTGCTTGTTGTAAAAAATAATAACAGTGATAATGACCAAAATGATTAATGAGTAAATTCCCTTTACTCTTAGAGTCACAATTTGCTGCTGTGCTGGATTTTGTGGTACACAGCTTCTCACAAGAATTGTCCTTAGAATGTTTTACCCCTTGACATATTTAGTTAAGTCTGGCTGTATCTGCAGTGCTGCCTTTACCTGTGCAGTGCTGCCTTTACCTGTGCAGCGTTGCCTTTACCCATGCAGTGTTTTTCACAAAGATTTTTTTGCTTCCTATAAACTCTAATAACTATCTATCCAAAATTATATGATCTGAGGGTTAATGACTAAGTATTTTTGAAAGGCAGTTAGAGAGCTTTCTTGTTTCTGAATTGTCTGTACCAGGTTTTGTTTCTCTTACTAAATTCTATTTAGTAGTTTTAAAATTGTAATTTCTGGCAGTGGTGAATGTAATGAATCCAAATACTTTAATACTTTCCCTTCAGGAATTTTCGTATTTTGGTTGGAGTTAATAGCTATTAACATACAAATGTGGGAGAACCACTGTGGTTTTGTTGGTGTGTGTTTTTACCTTAGCATTTAACAGGGAAGTATGCAAAGTTGTGATGGTGCATGTTTCACTATAGAGAAAAGCTATTGAAGAATTATTTTGGACTAAACTATTTAGGGAAAAGATTTCCTCCCCACCCACAACTTTTTAAGAATGCCACCATTTCCACTTTTACCTTCAAGTTAATTTTAAGTTAGCTAACCTGTCAAGTGAGCTTTGTGAGAGGATGAGGAAAACACCCTAAAGGAATTGCCATCTCGTTCTCCTAAGGTAGGAAAACAATAAATAACCACAAAAATTCAAACAACAAAGAGTTCAAAAAGACAGCCAGAACAGAAAAAAAAAATATCTATAATATATTCTCATGTTCACAGGATTCTATTCCTGTGCCCTTTGGCTGGTTCCCATGAACATTAACATCAGAAGCATGAGTTGTGGTTTGGATGGGTAACACAGGCTATATTCCAGCCTTAGAGCCATCTATTCAGAAGTGGTATTTAAGAGGATAAGACTGTTAAGGATATTCCTGTAAGGAAGATATGTGATGTTTATGATGGGGGAGAAGGCGGCTGTAAGTTTTCCGGTAAGTATGAAAATCAAATAATTCATTTTATTTTTGAGCTAGTCTAGCCAAGAATTAATGTTCTGGAGAAATCTCTGCTGTATCTGTTATAACCCTGAAAAGATATTAAGCTGTCATAAATAACTACAGGATGTCATATAGCCTTTATAGTTTACCACTGGCTTTGGGGTTTTTTAAAATATCTTTTATATTCTTGAATGATTTTATCTGTCATGGTTCAGAGCTTTGATTCAAATAAATATTTAGGAACCTGGATGCCATGTCTTAACCTCCTTCAGATTCTATTGGATGGAAATTCATCTTGATAAACTTGGTTTTTGTTCAGCAGGGACTATCTTGAGGAGAGCATTTTAATATTTCAAAACCTTCAGCCTGTGAAAAGCAGGCATACTTAAGTACATAACACAATATTAGTTCAGTTTTAAGTTTGGAGCAAAACTTTGGGTTTCACTGGTAAATACTGATTTATGAAATCTGTATTCTACACTTTCTAGATAAAAACCTTGGAGCTTGTCACTGCTTCATTTCACTGCTTAAGCTGTGAAAAGTATACTTTTTTCCAGAAGTCTGACTTTTTATCCGAGTCTAAAATTTGTACCTTAACACATGAGTTCATTCCTGTCCCTTGCTAAAGTGTCAGGGAGAAGCTACTTAGATGTGAGGGCCCCAGGTGTGACCTCTTGCCTCCCGCCATGGGGGTCTGGCTGCCGGGACTCAGGGCAAGGCTGTGTCACCTTGAATCACACTCCTATCAAAAGATGGGTAAGAACTGGTCAGGGACTCCCTTGTTTGCTCTGGACCAACAAGATCAGTCAGCCACAGGCTAAGGGGAAAGCTTCAGCTACATCCCAGCTATGCGCATGCCTGGCCACGTTATCTAACTGGTGAACCCTGGCCTGTGACTTTACTTTCCATCTTGGCTTCAATGTGCTTTATTGCTATGGATTTATCTGATGATCACTGGCTCAGTGGTTTAACCGGGTTAGCACCACCAGCCCTGAGCTCCTGCACTTGTTCAGGTGTCATGGAACTGCACACTCATGTTCAGTGAGGCCAGTGCCCCATGTCTGCTTTGGTGTCTCCTTGGGCTCCTGACTCTCCTTTGCCTGGGGAGTAGCTCTCTCCAGTGCCCCTCTGGTCAGGCAAACAGCTTGGCTTTGTCTATAGAAGATCCAACTCAAAATGATGAGGGATGCTGCACTAAGCCATCGTTAAATGATAGGTTATTTACAGTTGCCCATTGTTATGTAGCTTGGGTTTGTCTGCTAGCTTATTTTGAGGCCAAAAGCTGAGAAAAAAAAGCCTGAAAGCCAATTTTATTTCCAGTGTAATAAAATATAATTGACTTCAGTAGAACACTATTGATTACAAGACAGCAGAGTTTAGACTAGTGTCTTGCCTCCACAGAAAAATTAGTTTAATTCTAATACTGTTTATTTTAGTGGAAATAAAACACTCTCAGTCTTGTATTTGTTCTTTTAAAAAAATGCTTGGGGGCTATGAAATGTCCAATACAATTTATTTGTCTTCTCAGAATATGAAAAATCCTGGTAATATGCACAGTTAACAGCATAACTGCAAATTCCTACCATAAAAACTTATTATAAGTATATAGACTACTTTGTGTTTGTTCTTTCAATGTTACAGCTTATCTCTCCAGGTGAGAACCAGCTGGGAGAAGAGTTGATTAGAGTCTATTGGGATCACGTGCAAACACTTGGACAAGGACCCAGAGTTCTCATGGCCTTTTACCAAAGGCATATTTGGGATTTTTATACTCTGCCCATCAACAAGCACTAACTAAAACAAGGGAACATCTGTGTTTGTTTTTTTCTTGCCAATCTTCAGTATAACTGCAGTAGTTAAGGAGGAAAATCTTCGCACATTGTGAGTCTAACTTACTGTACATCTCTAGAGAATTTTACCTTCTATTCCCCATAAATCAATTTATAGTGACATGTCTTGCAGATGGTCTACCAGCAATCAAATATTTAGTGCAGCTGTCTAGATAGCTGTCCGTATCCAGGATATAACGTCCAGTTTTGTTTGCTGGACACTCAAATAATGGAACCACTGGTTTGATTTTTGGTTGCATAATTTTATGGAGAGAGGTCCATGCCCTTGCACTCAGGCAGAGTTAACCATCGTTTCAGGTTCAGGGCTATAGCCTGGTATACGGAGGTGTTTCATTTACCTGCCTTTTAGGGATTAGCACTGTGTATTTACCTTCTAAAATAATCAACATAATACTGAGGAGAGACTTTCTTGCAAACTGAGATGTCAACAAAGATAACATGAACTGTGACACAAGCTGAAAAGAAACCGTACTTGCTGCATGAAGGGGGAAAAGGAAAAAATTGTTCTTAATGAATATTGACTGTTATGATATAGGCAGATGTTAAACATACACGGCAGACTATTACAGCACAATTAGAATTACTGAGCTGGCCTCTTGCCTCAATTAAAGGGAAACCTAGTACAGGCACTGTGACAAGGAGGATAACTGTTCTCTCTGTTCTTTTTATCTTGTGAAGTGCTTCTTCATCTGCTTCCATGGAATGTTTAGTTAGGTCTTTCATTTGGCTTTAGCAGAGATTGTTAATTCTTTCTATCTCTTCTGCCAGAAAATTCATGCTTAAGAAGAAGAGAAAAGGCAGACTCTGAAAACTGGGACGAAATATTATTGGGGAGGGGAAAGGAACGAACAGTATCCCATTTACTATTAACTGTTGCAGGTCTTCTGACTTTGGTGTGCTTCCTCAGGCACCCTACACAAATCCATCTCTCCTCATCCTTCAGAGGAAAAGTGACTACCCAGCTTCACTGAGTGACTCAATGGAAGAATTAGAAAAGGCCTGGATATTGACATCTATGCTAACATCTCAAATCACTGCTCAGCTCCTTCCCAGATGAGCCTTGAAGATGGAGATCCACCCTCCTAATGAAGGTACTTGGCAGTACAGAACAGCTGTATCTCAGCGCTACCCGTAGTCATATTTATCATCATATTCTGTTATGGGTAGAAACATATTTCATTATTCCTAATGCAGAACTATAACCTACTAGGTCATCTTGTCACTTCTCATCCCTCTGTTAGTGTCACCAGGCAGTGCCTGGGTTGCTGACCTGGTGGGAGAAGGGAGGATGAACTTCTTTAATACAGAGACAATGGTGAACCTAGCATTGAAAATTGAAAGAAGGTGAAAGGATTTTTACGGTGCTTCCTCTAGTAAGTAAAATTGCCAGTTGACTCCGTACTTATTAACTGATTGACGTAGTACTTGTGATCATTAATGTAGCAAATGAGTCGTTTCAAATAGTGATTGAACTTCTCTACCTCTTCATAGGACACTGCTAATCGTTGGTTACTGGATCTCTCTCATCTGTAAAAGCAATGGCTGATATCTATACCAGATCTAACACATAAATGTCTATACTGGAGTGTAAATACATATGAATGCAAGTGCACCTTCCAGTTTCTACATGTGATGTAAAGTTTTTTTAAAAAAATATTCCTACCTAACTGTGGCATGATCATACTTCCGTAAGAAACTGTTAATGTGTAAGTGTAGACTGAAGTACTTCTGGAAGATGTACCAAGATGATCTCTAAAATGAATGTTTAACTTAATTTTGTGCTCAAAGACCAGAGAGTATGACTGGGACCGTAACCTTCTCCGCTCTCTTTATAGCCTTAGTTCTACACAATGAAATTTTGCAAAGCTAGCTGATATCATGCAAGATAAATGTTTTCTTCCACCTCTTCTTGCAATATCCTCACAGAAAAACTTTCTTTTCTTTCAGTTTTGGAGATATACACTATTTAGCCCTTGTAGTAGGGGCTAGTTTGTTTTCTGTCTATAAGGACTGTCAGTGGTTTTGAGTGTCTTGACTGCTTTGTGCCTAACCTGTTTGATATGTATTCCTTTGGTGGGCAGCAGGAGACAATAACTGGAAATCAAAGTCAGTGAATGATTGCCATACTCCTATGGTGAGCAGGAGCCAAACCCACCTGGTATTTACATCTTAACATGTTTAATCTTGTTCCTATGGGATTCTGCTGGAAACTAATACATAGCTTTGGTTTGAACTGAGTATTTTTGTTCAAATGAATATTATTCCATCTTCCCATGTTTTGGATAAAGACATCTTCATTAATTTAGTTTTCTCTTTAAGAAAATATATTTTTTTTTTACTGAACTTCTAATTTCCTTTGGTACTGCAACAACATGAAAGATGTACCTTAATGTTGCATGTGACTAGTGTATAGATCAATTGATCCTATTTCTCCTTTTACTAATAAATTAAGGGGGTTTTGCACATATTTGCTCCAACACGGGGGACTGGAAATATGGACACAAACTTCACCAGGGCAAATGGAAGCAGACATTCTTACAGGCTGCAATTCTTCTGACATTAAGACTTTGCTTTAGATTGGTACTGAGCTGCATTGAGTACTTATTCAAAATCCTGTAGGTAGATAAGAGGTGGTCTAAGGTGTACTTCTACTTTAATAAATATTTAGTACCCTTTTTGGGCAGAGGTTAGAGGTTGCTTTGGTTTTGGTTTTCTGTTTTGGGAACAACTGAACATTCCTGGAACATGACAGAGTTTGAATTAATGAGGACCAGAAAACTCTGGTTGTAGCCTCAGAGCAGTAAATATTACTCCTCAGCTGAGAATCTGCATTATGACACACAGTGATGCAGTGGATGCTACATCCACATCAAGCTTTCTTTAAAATTTTGAGTGCACTCATCAGAGTATTGTGTCTTTAGGGAAAGAAGCACAAATAAAAATATCTGCATAATTATCAGGTTTTGATTTTGCAAAAATTCTGTTCCAGTCTTACATAACAAAGGTAGAAAAATGGACCCTGGCAACAACATCCATATCCACAAGGCATTCCAGTTGAGAGTTTGTAAAGGTCATGAAAGATTTTGTGCCTATAGAAAAGGTTGTTCTTACTGAAATATTACTGTGTCTGGACTTGACTGACTGGTGAATAACCAAAATAAAAAGAGGGAGTTTACCTTCTGTGATTACATGAAGGAAAAGTCCTACTTAGACTTTGATTTGTATGATGATGATTTTTATGCAAGTATTCTAGTTATTAACAAGATCCTGCAAGATGTTCCTCCAAAGCCTGGAAAGTGATGATGCAGTTCAAATTGATCCTCTTGATTCAAAACAACAGGAAGATGGTTCTGATACTTAAAAGAGGCTTATATTGCATTCAGGTGGAAATAAGTCCCCTTCACAAGCTGCCAGACAGCTATGACGGAACTATATGAGCAGTTTTAATGTAAGATTGCAAATCTAGATCCTGATATCAAAATACCAACCTAGACATTTTGAGGATTTCCTGCTTAATGTCTGAAGGGATTGTGGAGGTTGAAATACTTTACCCTTGAGATTTTGCACTGCGATTAATCAGCAGCGTGGATATATCTTCTCTGCTTTTGTGATGATGAACCTCGACAGGTGAGCCTTCTCTAGACAGGAGGATTTCAATTCTGTTACAATCAATCTGTCATATTTTGAAGAGCACTAGCTTAATTTTTAAAACAAACATCTGGAGGTAGAAATGTAGGTTAGAAATATGAGGTCAGAGGCAACAGCCTTTCCCCAGCAATTTATCCTGAAAACTCAATGATTTTCTAGTATTGAATTCACTCCAACAAGGAAAGGTCCAGATTAGTTCTCTGATAAGTTTGTGGGAGGCAGAGGCCACACTGGAGTGATTCATTGATAATTCTAAAATGGCCCACAAACTTAGGGTGAAAGTTCATGATTTTGCAGCTCAGTGCAGATTATGTGGTTTGTAAGATGAGTGGGACACTCTGCCAGGGAAGCGGCTAAAAACGGCGTTGGAGGACTAAGTAAAGTAATTCCTTCTTGAATTTGGTAAATGCCTAGAAATAAAGCTATGATTCCCATAAATCAAGTTTGAGTTTGAGTGGCATCACAGTCCCTCTGCCAGAGAAAAGTAGAGTTGCAGATTGATGGCAATTATTGCAAATAAGGGACACAATTTGTTTGTAACTCCTCAAAACCTACAAAGGGAGGATGAAGTTTAGTACTTGCATGGGACTGTGTTAAGTCTTTAATTTGCTGAGGGTCAGGCAGAGATTAGATCTGCACAAGACAGATGTGAAGCCTGTTATTTATTGGTGGACTATGGGATTCAGCAGAGTTAAGACAAGACTGGTATTTCTAAAGGACCGTGTTATATCACTATTACGGTGATTGTTGCACAAATTCTGTTACAGAAAGAATTTGGGTTAGAAAGGTGCTGAAAAAACAACCACCTTAAGTGAACCCTGTGTGAGTGGTATGGATAGAAATGCTACCTCTCATCCTAACTTTGTGCAGTGCTCTGGGATGTGACAATGACCTTCTAGGTTCCTTCTTCCTCTAAACTTTTCTATAGGACTGATAAGGCTACGCACGTAGAGAAAAGGGAGCCTCATCTTTGCTACAATTCCAATGAAGGAACTGGGCATACCAGGTAAAAATTTGGCTACTTCAGTGACCTGGAAGCAGTATGCTTTCAGCTTACAAAGACAGTAATTTCATTTGCTCTTTTTATGATCTACAAATACTCAGGTGTATGTTTGGATCTGGTCTTCTTGTGCAGAAAACATTCAATACACATGGAAACACAACCGGAGTGGTTTCAGTAGCTAATTTATTACAACGGCTGTCCGGGTGTCTAAGAATGGCCACTAGCAATGGATATCCAGAGCTGCAAGTCCATCAGATTTATTGTATGAAACAAATGCTTTTGTCACAGAGATTTTACTTCAGTGCAACTAAAAAGAAAGTTTGTGTGTAAAGGTACTTATGGGGAGATATAGAAGGAAGGTTGCAAGTGGCTGTGAGAATTTGATACTGGATTACTGAGACAAATTAAGTTTTCACCCTCTCTAAAATGCTAAGGGATTTGGGAATGCCAAGCAGAAGTACTTTGGCCCTTTAAATGATGTGGTGCAGCTTATGCCCTGCCAGAAAAAGGACCAGTAAAGCACTTCTGGATAGATGCTCACTGCTGACGGGGACTTTGGGAAAAATGTGGTTCATCACTACTCAGTGCTTGTTTTTTTAACTTCAGTAGTAATGAAGTTGCAGTGGCCCTGTTAGTGATCTGAGCTATGCACAAGAGATTCAAAGCCTGAAATCCAGTAGTGTGTACTCTCCTGTTCCCTGATTAATCCTATAAAATACGGTAGATTGAATGGGTGATCTAATAAGAGAACATAATTGCAGACAGCTCACTCTTCTACAGAAATTAATAATGAAATCCCACTGAAATAGAGAAATTAATTTATGAAGTAATAATAAAATAAAATAGCTATAAAGTGGAAAGTTGCCTATCGATTCAATTGTGTTAAGTATAAAGCATATCCACTGTCCTGCATGCACCTATGATTGCTAGAGTTTCTTATGTCTGCTCCCCCTAGTCATCATGTTGGCAGAGATTGGCCTGGGAGGGTGGTTTCATGTGACACATTATTCAGAGATTTTGAATGTAAGGTTTTTTTGGAAGCTGAAATACATCTGAGAGACTTCCTCACTAGTCAAAGAATTTTGTAAACCAAATTGCTACCATACACACACAAGTAAAGCTCTACATTTATAATAGGAAAGAAAAGGTAAGCATAGAATTGCAGAAGCTGGCTGTTGGGTCAGTAATTTTTTTATCTCTGTATCTCTATTACACACAATGAAGTGTTTTTACTTTCCCGTAGGGAAAAGCTATACATGAAAGTTACTTTGCAAACCATGAAACAGATTAAATATTCCTATGCCCACCTGGAGAAATTTGCAGCCCAAAATCTCACTTTTTAACAAAACTTTCAACAATCCTTCCCTTTCTCTGCAGTGAAAATATCCCTTCTTCTTCACCCCACCACTTTCTCCTTGAACCAAGACTTAGTCCTTTGTGCCTTCTCCAGCACATCTTCTCTTAAACTCTTCTCGGCCCCTCTCAACCCCTAATACTGTTCCAAGCTGGTGCAGAAACCAGGAAAGGGAGTGAAATACAAACTGCAGGTCATTATTCACTGCAGCTTATTCACCTTCCACTTTGGCAGCAGCGTGATGGTGCTGTCTAGCAGCTGGCAGTTTACCATACTGCAGATCTGCAAAATAAATCAGGGGCCAAGGCTTATCAGCCATTTTTAAGAAGTTAGGAATTAATTTCCCTGGATGAAAGTTCAGCCAGTGTTGTGGGACTTCTGTACCAAAGCACCCTAAGGCACTATGAACGTGACAATTTATTGGTAGCAGATTTAACCTGTGAGTTTTTATGTTGGTGGAAAAGACTGGAAATTTTGCAGGGAAGTTTGCATCTGCAATCACTTTTTTCTGTGGTGCATTGCAACTTACATGTCTCTTTCACAAACCTGTAGCTGTCTGTTCCTGTGGACTCTGTGCGTCTGGACCAAGTGCTCCTGCGAACAAAGCAAATCAAGTGGTAAGTAGCTTCCTTTTCTGAGTTGTGAGGAGATTTGGGCAAAACAGAAGAGCCTTCTCATATAAAACTCAGTTTGGGCCGCACCGTAAGTGAGGAACAGTGACAGGACAAAACCGCCTCACGTAACTCTCACTTCAAAGCAATTTGACAAGCCTATCTCTCTTACAGTCATCTGTAATAAACAGACTCCATTGAGTGGGGAGGTGTCACTGAAACAGTGCTGATTTCTTATTTTGAACTTTGGGTAAGATCTGTCACAGTTTTTTAATAGTGTCCAGCACACAGAAACGTTGATTTGAACAGAACAGTAAGGTCCCTGACAGGTCCTAGGTAGACTAATGACACCGGGCAGGTCTGTGATGGTTCATTTACTGGACCAGAAGACAGTCCTGTCTTTGAGGCAAGCCCTAGGGCTCTGATCTGCTACCAGCTGGATGAAAACCTGTAACTGAACACCAAGAAATTGAGAGGAAGGAGAGAGCTCCTTTGTGGCTGCTGGCCATACTTAGTTGCCTGGTCATCCATGGGACATGTTCTTATCCAAAATGACTTCAGATGAGTTTAGCACAACCATATTCTCCATGATAAGTGTCAGCTACAAGACTCCAGCATCTTAATTTCATAGCTACAATGATATGTAGGATCAGTAATAAATTTATAATGTTTTGACTCCTAATGTTATGCATATTTAGATTCTTTAATATCCTGATGAGGTACTTGGCTGTTCATTGCCAGAAGCAGATTACTGTGCCAGGGAACAGCAATGCGCACACGTGGCGCAACATTAGTTGCCGATACCAAGACCACCGGGTAGATAGAGCACACTTCTCCTTCTGTGTGTCTCTGCAATGGATGGACACACTCTAGTTGCTAAGAAATGTGTTTTCCACCTTAGTTTATATTAAGATCTGTAACATGAATCACAACACAGTCCTGATGCATGTATTATACTCCTACTGCATACACCTACAGTTATCTCACCCCAAACCAGCTCACAAATTACAGCTTCTCTCTGCTGCTTTGTGACACTGACACTGGCATTTGAACGGTAACTTTTTAGCAGACCCTTCTCTCTAACCCAACAACAGCAACAAAACTACTTAGGAAAGTGGATGACGTCTGACTGAAAGTAGTCAAATCTGCCACTGATCCCAGGGAAGGCAGATATGGGTTTAAGGTTGATAAGATGAATTTACGTGATAAAATCAACCATAAAATATTTATTTCTTTCAATCAAACAGTAGTGCTTATGACAGGGACTGTTAAATTATGCTACTTTCTTATGTACGTATTGTCACTTTCTCGATGTTTTCCACTCAGAGGGAAAACATGTTCAGTCCAGCATCACTGTCTTCCTGTGTGGTAAGGGAAAACAGACGTATTACCAAAAATAACATCTCCTGACAGCCTCTAAAAATATACTTCACACATCACTAGCTATTTTAAATAGCTGGCTAAAGGAAGAAAACCTCTCCAACATATCCCAGTTGTGAAGTATTGACACATTACTCATTAGCAGAAACTTATGATGAATTTGCAAAGCATTTTTTAGCCATTTTGAGCAATGGAAATCTACATTAGACTGCTTAGATCCTCTGAGGATATAGGTTTGGGAAACACCCACAGAGAAATTAAGTGAATCAATATACTAGGTACTCTCTGGAGAATATTGCTTGTTATGTAAGCTCAAAACTTTCTCAATCAGACCATGACACAGAGCAAAAATCAGTGCTGAAGGGAAAGGTAAGCCATACAAATCATGGAATCCAATTCTGTATCCAAGCGCAGTCCTGAGGTGCTCTCCGTTCTAGGGGAGTTACCTAGCATTTTTTCTCAAATAAATTCTGAGAACTGGAGCAGTTCTTCAGGGTAGATTTTTTTTCCTCTGTGAACTTGCCTGGATTTTGGAATTAGTAGGAAGTGCAGCCTCTGTAGATATTCCAGCTGGTAGGACAGGGATTGGGAATTGATTTTTGCTGTTTCTTACTCTTTTCACTCTTCAGAGTAGCTGACAAAGACAAGTATGAAAATGTGCTGAACCTTTCCATCAACCAGACTAGTATTCTTTCCATCTCTGCTATCTGACACTACAGGAAAGCCTGTAGTTCACTGTACCATTATTGGGGATAACTAATTATCACTTTTTGCTCAAGAAGAAGACACAAAGTACACTTTAGCCGTTGAATGGGATCAATTGAAGCACTTCCGTGCAAGCCAAAATGCTTCCTTTTGAAAACTCCTCCTCTTAAATTTACTGCATTCTTTTTCTGCACATTCTTACTTTGGAAGTAGTCGTTGCAATTTTGCTTTGAGAGAGCGATGATAAAGGTTACCTGCAGTCTGATATATTATGCTTTACAGGGCAGGGGCACATCCCTGTGGGCTCTGAATGCAGTTTGACTGTCACTTCTAGGGATTCTTAGAATATCCCTCAGCAAGGATCTGGTACCAGGGGAATTCTGAGGGCGTTCATCTGATCTTCATTGCTCAGAAAACTGAAACATGTTATTAGAATGTGTCACAGAGTAAGAAATCGAGAGCTTTCGTTCCTTTGAGCTCTTTATCTTCCTTAATACAATCCTAAAATATTACTTGATTTGAGATTAGCACTTTATCTGGATATTTCCTAGTTATTATTCTGTTTAAAAAAGAATCTTTTGCTGACACCATGTTTACCAGCAGGCAGAGAATATAGGCAGAGTAATGTCTGGTCACCTTACAGTTGCATAGTATGGAATGGTAGGTTTTCTTCAGGGCTCATAACTACAAACATCTCATTGTAGTCTTCAAAACCCAGGTGCAAACTGGATTGTGAAAAGAGAAATGCTTGTACTATTGGCGATGCTTTTGACTTGCTGTGAGACATTGAATAAAGGACAGTACTTCTACAGTGCTTCAGTTTACCTTCCCAAACTCCTCTTCTCCGTGTCTCTGAAACCTTTGGAAGACACCTTGTCCCTTAAAGTAAAATATGTAAGTGAATCTTTATATACATCAACTTTGCGGTTGCAAGTAATGACAAGAAGTTGTTGCTTGGTTTCACGCTTTTGGAACTGTTAAGTCTATAGGACTAAAATAAATAGAATTTATGCTGTATATATTGCAAAGTATAGGAAAGCCATATGAGTGACATAATTTCATCCTGGAATGGTAATAATAAGTACACAGAATGCACTTATATTGTTGTCATGCCAGTGTTTACTGCAAGATTTCCCTCATCTGGCTGATCTTAGATAAATTAAAACAAATATACTAAATAACTTGACTAAGCCTCATTGATTTGCTTTACTAATGAAGAAAGTAAATAATTTCTCTTAGAGAATGGCTAAGAAAAGGAACTCACTGTTTCAAAAAAATGAAGTTCTGGAGCAGCTGAAACTTTGCATTATTGTAGTATTAAGGAAAGCGTTTCCAATTCAAGAGAAAACATTTTGTCTGTGGTTCTTTGTCAGTGCTTCTTTGTCCCCCTCTCTGACTCTTGAAAGAGAACCTTTCCCTGAAGGCCTCGGAATCCGCTCTTGCTTCTTGTTGTTCTTATTTAGAGAGTATGCAGCAGAGTTTTTCTGTCAGCATGTAAAGGTTTAATAGTGAACTGCAGAACAGCATAACCTGGTCATGCTCTACTACTGTTCCGTGTCTCTAGGTGTGTTCTCTGGACAGCCTCACAAAGTGTCGCTTTTGTGCTGAAGAGGTGGTCTGAAAGGTGTTCCACTCACTGACCGTATTGTATGTTTACTTTCTGTTTGCAGAACTGTTTGATGAATTTACTGGAAAGCTTAAGACTTTCCTAGTGGAACTGGTATAAACTATTCCTTTACAGTAGTGCTGCAATACTTCTCTGTGTGAACCCTCCACTGCAAAATAAAAGTCACAGTATTTCAGAATACCTATTTCCCTTTAGGAGGAGAGATACAATGGTCTGGAAAAATGTTATTTTTACTCTGGAGTGTATACAGAAGTAATTATCCTGAGTATCTAGCCCTCTGTCACTCAGTTTCACCAGTTAGGCACGCCCTGGTAGAACAATAATGCGTAGTAAGATGCAATCCACTTTAATCCAGACAGATCTATGAAGACAACACTATCAGTGTGTAAGTTCAGCCGGGAAGAACTAGTGGGTCATTCTCTGGTGTCATGTGAAGAGATTGGAGGCATGTTATCTTCTTCACCAGAAATGTGTCTACGAGCTCTACACTGAGTCCTCTTACAGCATCTTTAAGGCTAAAATAGCAGCAAGGTTTTCCTATTTAGAATTCTGTAGCACTGAGAATGGGATATGTTTTCTATACCTACATTTGTCTTTTGCAAATAAGTAACTACTTTAGTTGGTGCGGATGGAATGTAAAAGTAAGGAGATTTCAAAGTTCCCTTGGGATCTGTACTCTAGCCTCCATCTGCAGAGTGCATGTTTAAAATGTCCACGTAATGGACTTGTAGACAACTGTCTGTTTTGACAAGAAACTACAGACTGGGGAAGAGAATTGACTTTGTTTTTTATACTCATTTGTGCTTTTTCTTACATTAATACTTGGCTGTGTCTTTGTTCCTTGGGTTACTTTCCAAATTCCTTGTTAGAACCTGATTATTTTTTTCACTTGCAGACAATTTGGTTATTTGTATGTGGGAGGAAAAAGCCAATAAATGAAATATTATCTGATAAACTGGCAGACTGTGAAGACACAAATGGGACACATTTTGTGCTCCTGAAAAATAATTGTGGCTTAGATGATTTCTCAATGGCAAGTTGCTTCAGTTTTCTTCCTTTTGTTATCCTTGTTAAAGGAGTTGTGAGGCTCAAAGTGTTAATGGATGTAAAGTGTTTTAGAAATGGAAAAGAGTTCTCTAAGTGCCGCTGCTGTTATTGTTACAGTGGCAACTCTAGGCTGAAGGGAGTAAACTATTGTCTTGCTGAGCTATAGCTGGTAAATAAAATAAAATACAGACTTGTCACCTCTCTGAGTGCTGAAGTTAGGGGTTAGTCCTCCTCTGCCCTCAGGTTTCCACAGCAATTTTTTGTTGTCATGCTTCAGAAGTGAAGGACTTTACAAGGCAGAATACTTCAATAGGTAAGTGAAAACAGATGTGTCCAAGTGGCAGCATATTTGGGTTATGAACTATTTGTGGGTAATGCATACCTTCCAATTATTTTGCCATTCTCCAAAAAAGTGCTTTTGGCAAGATATCAACAAGAATTAATAAACATTAATAAAACTTGAAAGCAACAGTGAAAAATGTTTGATTCAGAAGTGGTAAGTGCTTGCCTACTGCCATCCTAATTGATGTGCGCTCTCCAAGCACAGGAGGGGCTGTAGAGAAAGGAGAGCCCATTTTGATGCAAAGCTGTGGGAGGTGGCCCTGGCAAGGAGATGAAAGTCTCACCTTTCTCAATATGCTGTGCAATGCTGACAGAAAATGACTTCTGTTAACAGAGCAGCAAGCATGTGGCTGGAAAGAAGCTCAAAAAACATGTCTGGGAGTATGACTGATGGCACAGTGGAGATGTAAGACCCTACATCTCCACTCTCTTGGGAAGAGTCATGGAAAAGAAAACAGAAGATGGATGTTGTGGGGAGGAGGGTTCCTTCTAAGGCAGGAATGTGCTGCTCTGTGCTTTCACGCAGGCACGAGCAGAGCCTAGGATCTCCTGGGTCAACAGCTCATGTTGGTTATTGGTCAAACTCCGGAGTCCTAAAGGTTCTTACAGAGGCCTGCATGTGGTAGCCCTATTGCCCTTGCCTCTGGGAAGTGTGAACTTCCTTGGGCTGGGAGGGAGGCCTGCTGGATGTGGTTGAGAATAAAAACTGGACCAGATGGGAGCAGGAAAAGAGATGACGGCTGCAATACCTTTATTCTTCTGTTATCCTATTCAACTGGTCCTTTTTGCTTCTTTCTGGTGGTCTGTATTTGTTTCTGTCCATAGCTGGGGCAAATAATTCACTTACTAGCTCCTTTCTGGGAGGAGAATCTTTTGTTCTCCTCACTCAGAAATGGGATCTTTTTGTTAAGCCCATCAGTATCAGTGTCACCAACTCTTCCAATGAGTCTGGCATGTACAGATTTCACAGCAGTTGCTGTCAGGGTGGTGAAACGGCCAGCTACTCCCTAAGGGACACGGACCCAAGGGAACTTCCCATCGCAGCAAGGCAGGACCTCACCAGCCAGGGCCTGTCCCACCTTCACAGCGAGGAGCAAGGCAGCCCCAGCCATGGGCATCAGGCACATCCTAGGGTACAGGGATGGGATATGGGCCCAGGTCAGTGGGACCCATGGCCAGGCAGGGCTGTGGGATGCTGAAGAATGGCTCTGCTGCATCGTTGCTGGGATGGCATCTGACGGTCCTGGGGCTGCTGCACAGTGGGCAGAGTTAGGAGAGCCCTGGAGAGGCTGGGCAGAGAGAGTCAGGGCTAGTGGCCTCAAGGCCTGGCTCTTACTGTGGATGGCCTCCAAGGAATTGGAAAGACTTCAGCAACTGAGTTGTGTGTGGCTAGAGTACAGCATATAAAAAATAACAGGCTTTTTCTTAGCTAATGATGACCCTTGAGGGGAGCCTGTGGGTAACAGATGATGTGGGCTTCCCTCCAGTAAGCAAGCGCAAATCTTTTGACAGGAGCTGCTGAACCCACTGATTCATCACTGATGAATTTGCTATGGGAAATGAATACTGTGTCTAGGTAAGACTCAGTAAACAGGATCAATAGTGCTCAGACTACTGTATGCTGTAAGATACATTTTAGAGGAAGCCTTCCCGGGGAACACCTTTTTCTGGAGTTAAGCCAATTTGCTGTTCAGGCACAGAAAGGTAATTATTTTCCTAATCGACTTCAGCAGTAAGGCAGATGTATAATGAAAGATTGTTAATAAAATGATTAAATATGTCATTAATGATAATACTGATAGTCCTGAATATTGTTTGGAAAGGAAAATAACCCCAAACCTAAGGTTGGTGAGATAGAGCTTGAAAAGAAGAGCCAGTGGATGAGGGCTGAGGGGATATGGAAATAGGTAGAAGAGAAAAAAAAGGAAGCCCCAATGAAGTGCCAGAGGTGAAATTCATCAAAAGAGGCAGGACACATACAGAGAAGATAAAAAAGGAGCCTAGACAGCATAAACCAATGAGTTTCTGATTTTTATGTAGGCTTCCTGCATGGAACATCAGAACTGCTCTGAGACATGGATGTGCACATGCACCCTTTCTCTTTGGTCATGCATTAGAGCTTCAGCTAACATTTTTATTTAAGCAAAGTGTTATATAAAAATATTTTAAGCGTACAGTTGAATGTCTTCTTGACAGTTAACAGTTTAGGTGCCTCAGGGTATATTCTTGGAAATTTTTTTTTTAACTTGCAAAAAAAAAAAAAAAAAGAAGTTGTTGAAAAGGGACACACCAGGAGACAACCATTTCTCATTAAAACTTAGGTATAAATCATAGTGCCCTTCAAGTTCTCCTCATTACCTTCAGCCTCCATCTTCAGTAACTATGCAGCAAAATATCAGCTCAGCAGTTAGTCACAGTACAAAGGAAATCCTTCCTGTAGGAAATCTAAGGATTCTTCAGTCTTTTTATTTATGACGCAAAATGACTGAAATATTGAAACATCACAGACCTCATTTTTGGAAGCCCTATCACAGGCTGTAGAAACACTTGTGGAGGATGACAATCTTTTATTTTTTTAATTTTAACGCTTGTACATGAACTAAAGTTAGGTAGGATAAAAGTCAGCACTTTGGGGAAAACATTAAGCAGGAGCATATAAGAACTTTCCTGCTGAATCAGACCAGTGCATCATCTTGTTCTAATATCTTATCTTTGCCACTGGTGACATTTTCTCAATGGGCAGATGATTAATGTAGAATGACGTGTGCATAAGCAAAATTTCTTCCTGATCTTGTCAGATAGGGATTGGGATTTTCTGTGCTTTGTGAAAAGCTGCACTCCGTCTAAACAAATAGATTTTTAAATAGTCGTGGGTTTTGAAAAGTGTGGTTACAAATATAGTGGGTGGGCTTTTTTCAAGCCTTCGTCTTGTCATGGGATTTGTTGTGACTGATCCCCATTAAATTCTACAGAACGCTCTTGTATTCTGACAGGGCAATAATCCACCTGTAAGAGGCACCCTGTTCTGGCTTCACTTGGTGCATTTTTATTTTCTGCTTGGATTTCCACCACTCATACCTGTTTAAGACATTTCTCCTGTTGCTAGGAGAGGAGAAAGAACAGGAGAGAGAATAGTCAGCATCCTACTTCACATGTTACTAATTAAAATCATTGCAAATAACACATTTCAGGCATCCTTTTGGTTAGAATGCTTTTAGTGTAAATTTTCATCACCACTGAAGGCCTCTTCCACCCTTGCCACTGTGGTAGATCTGCAAGTCTTTCTCTTGGCACTAGCCACAACAGCTGTGGCAACCACAGTGGCTCAGGCATCTCTGTTTATATCTGTTGCCCTCCTCACCCTGTCTTTGTTATAGCTCTTCCTATCCAAATGTGAAAAATATATTGGGTAAACATGCATTTTGGGGGGTAATTCTGTGCCTCACTTCTGAAAAGCCAGGGCTTATCCCAATCTATATTGCTTACATTGTCTGAAATTTTAACTGGGACGGCTATACAATCCCAACTGTAAATCTTCTCCTTTTCTTGAATAAGGAGCAGCTGTTTAATAGTAAGTGCTTCCCCGTGCTCAAAATCTGTATGTGAGTTGTGACCATTTGGATATTCATGGGAGTTTAGCACACCAGGTGCTGGACTGGGAAGGAGTGACGGGAAGCCATGGATCTTCTGTTAGCTCTGACACTGGTTTGATAATAAGTCCTTAAAATAATTTATTTCATCTCTGCCACTGTTTGCCCTCTCATGTCCACATTGTCCATACACATGCTTTGGGATAGGGATTGGCTATTTTATTCCCATAAAGCCCCAACAGAGGGGGCTTCAGTTTCAGCTGAGATCTCTGACTACTACTTGTTATACTAGTATTCAGCTACTGATCTCACCAGTTTATGCTTTGCAGAAGTGGAGCTGGTGTCCAGACCAGCTTCTGCAACAATAAACATTGAACTTCAAGTTTAGCAAAAATCTAGTGTTTTAAAAGAGGAGAGTAAATCCATTTTTCATCAGTCTTACATTTCTCCTATAATTTCTGTTAAATGCATTTCTTTATGAGCTCCTGAAGCTGTCCATTTGGCCACTTATTAACTGGAAATCTGCCTTCTCTTACCTGTTCCAGATCACCAGCGGTCTCTTTAAGAGTGAGGGGTAAAGAGCAAAAGCAGCCGTGTGGGCAGGTGAACGTACTGATATCATTGCACACCACAGAAATGAAACCCAGGCTGTGGCTGCTTCTGGATCAGCTATTGAAAGAAGCAATAAGACCGACATCATTGTGACCGGTCTGTGAATGTTCACAGCCAGACACTGGAAAATTTAGCTTGGATTCTTTAATTGCTTTGCAAGGGTTGTTGATAAAATTATATTGTTTTCCACACTTACAGCCAGCTGCTTTGCAGGGAATCTCAAAGGTTTTCTAGCACTGCCCATCAAACTGAGAAAATAAGCCCAGGATGTTCCTCCTCTCCTCCACTAGTAAAGCCAACCCTTCTTCTGTTCAGAGTACCAGGTTCATGGCCTCTCTTTGCTTGCTCTGGACATAATGACCAGCTTCCCACAGCAAAGGGTAAGAAGATGGAGGCAATGGTTTCCGTAATCATTCTTGCTATAAAGAAGGCATTATTTAATAGCATCACTACAAGAGAGTTGCACTAGAGGTAATTTTGGCCTATGAGAGCTGCTTCTGACGTTTAAAATAAAAAATAATAAGACATTGTATGAACAAGTTGGACAAGCTAACATTTTTCTGCAATGATATACTAAAGAATTTATCAACACATTAGAATTCATCAGCTACATTAACATGTCCTTTTTCTATTAAACGCTATGCAGAGCATCTAGGAGTCTTGGCTTTGCATCAGAATATACTGAACTCATGCTTTTCCTCTGCTTCGTGCTTAGAGGATATGTCTAAGAGTTTTCTGCTGTTACCATGAAAAACTAATTTTACTTTCATACAGTATTATCTTATCAGAGAGAATAGGCTTAAGGTTGTCTTTAAATGGTGAAGATAACAAGATACTTACGGGCTCTGAATGTATTTTTATTGGTAAATTCCTATTTGGTGCATTACCTCCTTACTCATATTCTCATGAAAATAACAATCACCATCTACAGGATATAAGGAATATGGGATATTAAATATCTTCTGTAAATATTGCCAGGAACCATGGTACTGTGTAAAGAAACATCCCTGACCCTGATGGTAGACACCTTTTATTACTGAAACACTGAGATAGTCTCCTGCTGTGTGTGAAACTTCAGCACAAAAGGAACTGGGTGTTTTCAGGCAAACCATTATTTCTAACAAAAGATGCTTTTCCCCCTCTCTCAGCCAATTGTTGAGAGAAAGCGACAGACACTTATTGTTAAATAAGCTCTAGAGGTTTCCGTTCCAAGGAAAATAGCATGACTGGCATAGTCAGTCTTTATTTGACAGAGTAATAGAAATTCACATGCTACACAGTAGCTAAAAATCTGCCAGGAAGCCATCAGAATGGCAAATGACTGAGCATGTTTCAGTGGCAAAGAGGCTGAAGTGTTGCATGGAGCGTAATCTTTATGCTTATCCTAACTCATGGATGAACAAATGCAATTAAACTGAGTCTTTAGTTCTAGGTGAAATGTCACATTTCATTCAGAAAAAAAGGCTACAATGGAACAATTAGTCTCAGCTAGTTTTAGGCTGTGACATTTTCTCATTCTCTACTTTGCTCTAGGGGTAGCGGAGGGGAAACAGAAAAAGATATTGTGAGCTGTCAAAGCATGGAAGAAGCTGGTAAGAGAAAAAGTTTTGTTGTATTAGCATATTCTTGCCAAATTGTCACCAAAGTATATTAGATGAGGCCTACTATAATTCCTCCTAGTTCCACCGTTGGAATTTCTTTATTGCTGTAAGAAAAATTTTACTGGATAATACAATGCCACTTTAAAACCATATCTCTCTGCTAGATGCTGTGACGTGTTCAGTTTTCACTTTTCCACGGTCTTCATATAGCCAGTCTACATTTTTAACAGCCTTTTAAATTCACTCTCATTAAATTCAGGTATAACAAAAAAGGTTGCAAACAGCTTCCTTCTCTGCACTTTGATCTTCCATGCTCCATCCCTTGTCACCATATAGGAGGCAGTGTGGTTATGACATCCTGTCCTTGTTTGCAATGCTGCCAGATGCTGTACAGTATCCTGCGTATTAGGTAGGCTTTGTACCACCAGTCCATTGGCCAGTGAAAGGCAGTATTGGCTACTTGCGCTGGCCTTAAAAATCCATATGGGATAAACGGAGCCAAGACAGTGAAACGGCAGTGACCGAGAGACACAGCCTCTCTTAACTATTAGTATTTCTCTGATAAAGAGAAGACTCATGAAATATGTGGAGTATGTTACCAGTGGAACTTGCAGTAGGACACATTTCCTCGCTGTGAAATGCATCTCTGTGATATTTAATTAGCATGAAATGAAAGCAACTGGAGCTGGATATGTTTTGAACATGGTTACAGAGCAGATATAGGAACTACAAGTTTCCTTCTGTAAAGAACTCAGCTTTTTTAAGCAGTTCTAAATCTGAACATGGCCACAAGTTCCACAAGTGGGTGAAGTGCTTGTTTGGCTGCTTACTCTGAACTCTGCTGTGCTATGATGGTTCTTCATAAACAAACCAGCAAGTAAAACCTTCAGGCCAGAACCACACAGAGAGGTAATGAAATCGATAGAACTAAAGACCTAAACTGCATAGGTGGAAGCACAATTGCCATAAGCTCCAGGTTTCTGTCCACTTACAGATGCAGCTGATTTGCATTGCTACAAGACAGGAGGGATTCTCTGAAGTCACTTGTGGCCACCGTCACTGCAAGAAATCTCACTGTCACAAGAAATCTCCTGTGACTTTTCTGGGGAGGATTAGGTTTTCCTTTGGTAAGTTTTGGACAGTGACGAATGTTTATATTCACACGGAGGCTTATCTCTGTTGATTGACTTGGTGTCACTAAGCAAGGCTGGCAAGTGATGCATACACTCAAGAAGTGTAACAATACTATCCATGGCAAAATGGTTTGGGAACATTTTAGCAAGCCAGGCAGGCAAACCTAAAGCTACTTTGTGTGTCTCAGTCTTCAGACCTTATTGCTTTCTTTGGTTATCTTCCCTTTTTGAACAATTTTCTTCAAGACAGGAATCTTTCTTAGAGAAACAAGAATATGTTTGTCTTTGTCCCGTTATTTCACTTGGTGTCATTTCCCAGAGGTGTCCGATAGCTCAGCAGGTGGCACTGAAGATAACACCATTTTGCCAAGGCAATGGCATAAATTTCTGGGTAAGTAACTGTTTGTAATTGTCTTACTTGAGATAACTCTTGTCTCCCAGGAGCTGCTGGGCACCACTGAGGTTCCTTACATTCATATTAAGGCACAAGTGACTGCGACACAGCCATGGCAGGCAGCAACAGATGATATCACAGCAGGGCCAAAAAGGGGCTTTGCTAGAAAACATGACATGGTGCCTGCCTTCAGGCTGATCTGTACCTACTCCTCTTCATTCAGTACCTCTTCCTACTGATAGCAATGATGTCGGCTTTATGGCTATTTCGTGATTAAGGATTGAAACCAAGGAAATCCGGCATAAGAGTTCAGATACTGCCACACATCACAAGATGGTCTAGTTTATTTCTGTAAACACTAGGATCCAAAGCTATAGTTGTAGCCCCAACCATTTTTGGTTTTTTAGTTTGTTATAATCCCTATGCCATTTTAATTTTCTGTAATATGTTTAGTAGCTCTGCGTCCTCTAAAGGCAAAGATGTGCTGGCAGAGGCTCTCGGGAACTGCTGGTTTAAAGTCTGCAGCCAAAATGATGAAAGTTTTAGGATAATTTCCTGGTCTGGGAGATCAGTTCCTCTCTGAATACTATCAAAGTTGCCAATGTGTATCTATTGTGCCTATCTATGACACAGATAAGGACCACATCCAAAACTAAGAATAACATCACTGCTGACAAGGAAAAAAACACTCAGTCTCTTTGCCACCTACTCACGATGACTATTGTACACACAGATTTATAACTAAGTCTCAGGAGAACAAATCTTACTCCTTTTTTTTTGCAATAACTTCATTAAGAATAAATTCATGGGAGGAAATGGAAAACTGAAGATGATCCTATATCAGCATAGATCAGAGATGAGTTTTAGGGCAGCATATGTCACTTGTAATCCTGGAAAAACCCTGAAAGAACCCAGTTTTCAGAAGGATGATGATTTGAACCTCAGCCTTGTTTTACATGCCTAGGCTTTAAACAGGTGCAACCTCACTAGTCATTGCGGAGGTCAAGCATGTGGTCTCTAATACAATTAATTCAGGCCTTTTGCACACAATGTCCCTGAAATTCCTAAGAAAAATCTGGTATAAGTCTGGTAGAAAAATCAAGTATAAATTTTAGGTGAGCAGATCAATGCTTGCAAAGCCAACAAACACCAACTTACATCAGTTAAACTGCTTTTAAAGCATGGGAAGAGGAGAGAAGACACTTTTCCTGATGTTTTTTTGAAGTTCCTGTTTTCCTCCATTTACAACCGGTGGTGGTTGCTTAGTGTAAGTCAATTAAGCTTTATTGTGGTTATGGTCTCTGGCTGTGTCATTCAGTCATATGGGCTACTGGACAGTAAAAGACACTCTCAAATTCTGCAGAAAGTATTCTGAAATAATTACAAGAATGAGCTTCATATTCTCATCTTTCTTAGCTTTAATAAACAATGACTGTGTCATACTCTGCAGGTAAGTAAGGCAGTTGTTTGCTCAGCACTTACACCCCTACAGCTTTGGACATTAACACCTGAGTGTTCCAGAGTGCATATTACCTTGGAGGTGTGCACTGGCTTGTCCCAGTGTGATGCGTTCTTTGCTGATCTGTAGAGCTACCAGAAACAAGTGTGGCAGTTGCAACACGACAATATGAAAACACAGAACAGAGGCAACCTTAAATCTGTAGCCTCTGATATCCTGGCTTGCATTTATACTTCTGTGTCCTGTTGGATGACTGTGGTGATTCACTCCTATTCACCAGTTTGTAACCATCTCATTGAGGCCGACATGAAAATGCATGAAACTACTCCTGGTGATGATAAAGCTCTGATGTTGCCAAAGTTGTAGAAGGAGGGATGTTTAATCATGCATTTGCATCTTCCTTTTTCGATAACTGCAATGTGTACAGGGTCAAGGCTTGATAGATCTTTGTCGGAATTAAGAAGGGCTGGTGGAGTGCTGCCAAATCTTACTATTTTAAATCATCCATTTCATTTAAAGATCTACCGGTTTAGTTGAGCTTTGTAGCAAAAGCAGGACTTGCACTGTAATGATACTTGGCTGCTGGCGAGCAGGGACAGCATCCCTCTCATCTCTTTCCTAAGCGAACATGGGTCCACTGGAGATATTCTGATGCCACCCACAGGAGGATGCAGGTACTCTGAGCAGTTCTGTCCTGGTTTAGAGCAGCTTTCTGTTCTGTTAAGGGTGCTTTAGCAGCACTGGCAGGAGACTAGCAGGTAATATCAGCAAGCAGAGGAAACATCAGAGCATGTAGCTGTGGGGGCACATAACTATAGGGTGGCATTCAAGGCACATACTGCATCCATGCCTCAGTACAGAAAGTATGATTTGGGTGCCGGAGCACAAGATAGAGAACAGAAATCTTCACACTTAGTGTTCATCCAGACTCAGCTAAGAGCAGATGGAGGGTGGATCCTGCTCCTTCCTCTCAGTCTCCTACTGTAGGTTATCCATGTGGCAGGCTCCAGTCTACAGCTACATCACAAATATATGTTGTGAAAATCTTGCCAAAGCCACAGACGTGTGAAGTCTTCTGTGTTCTTGCAGGGCATCCTGGGTTTCTTGCTGATTTCTAGAGAGCCTAGCTGAACATCCAACATCCTGGTGTGCAGAGAGGCTGTGTCCTGCTAGCAGGAAGCAGATCCAGCATGCTATCACAGCTCCCGGCCATGACACAGCATGGGGAGTCTGAAAACCAGGCAGCCTTGCCCAATAGCTATTCTGGGATAGCACAAACCTGCCTTTATACTGATATGTGGATTTCTTCTGGAGGCTTCACCAATATATTTCAGCACAATATGATTCTGCTGTTATTAAGCTAAAAGATTTGTGAGATCCAAGTAAAGCTAAGGGAAACCTTGGCTTTCTGGAGAACTTGAGTTGTTCTGTGGTTTGGTTATTACGCACTAGGTGAATAATGAAAAAAAAGCACAGCTTTACTTTTACAAAAACAGTAACAGAGAAGAGGTAAGTAGAAAAGAGGAGGAAAATTGTGCTGTTTATGACAATAAATTATATTTAGAGGAGTTAGGTGTAAATCTCAGTACACTATAAAAGTAACTTGAGTTTATTTCTGTGGATACTTAAATAGAAGGACTGATCTTTGTTTTTAATGCTGTGAACAGATTAACAATCAGCAATATTTTTGAAAAATATGCTCAATAAAAAGCTTTTTATTTTCATTTTATTTGCACTGTTAAAAAAATCAGGGTTACAGTGTATATTTCTAACATGTGCAGTAATATGTTAAAGCCTCTAATTAGAGAGACCTGGGATTTTCTGGCAGAAGATTTCAGCTACACCCCAGGTGGTTGTTTTTGTTGTTGTTACTTTTAATTTGGAAGACTTGTGATGAGTGTTCTTGGTCTGGGCTAGTGAATGTGTTTGATTGTCTGCTCCCTGTTTCACACCTTAGAGTGCTCGAGAGCAGTAGTCCAGGATTTGCCAGCTCAGCAAACACCGGGCATCAGATTCACCAAATAAGACTGTTTTTTTTTTTTCTGTTTTGCCCTCCTTTGCTTTCCTGGAAAATTTGTATTACTGCAGATATCTTCCTTTCTGTTATAGTTTTGCTTAATGTTTTTATGCCTATTTGGAGGAGGATGGGATGCAGCTGCAGCATCTGTCTCTCAGTATGTGTACAATAGGAGCTCTATCATTGCCAAATAGGTGTGCTCTGGAGAGGTTAATGAATGTATCTTCATCGTATTCTTTTGAGGTAGGGAGGGGAAATTAAATTATACAGATGGGGAGGTATGGCACAAAGATGCTGTATCCCACAAACATCTAGGCATGTTTTTAAGTGGCAAGCGCAAATCTGATTCTCTGCGTAATCTGAGGATTTCTGGGAAGCTAACCAAACTTTTTCACAAGAACACGCTTTGGCATTGCCACAGCTGATCAAGAGCTGAGTGCCTGCCATGGGTGGGCAAAGTCAAACAGTGAATCCTGATACCCTATGTCCTTGTGCTGTATTTTAACTGTAAGAAGTCTTTTCTGCTTAGTTGGAGCCATCCTATCCCTTCTCCCTGTTAGGACACCTAGAGAGGCATTGCAGAATCAGCGATAGCCCAGATACCAGGAGGAGACCTGGCCTCTCAGCACGCAACCAAGCCTGCTCACTCTTCCAGAATGGCACTGCTGCTTCCCCAGCTTTGTGGGCTCTAATGCATTTGAACCCATTTGCTACATGCAGATCCTAACTTGAACCAGTAGGCTCACTGGACATACTGGTTGGATTTAGTTAACCCCGTGCTTGCAGCTTCTCAGCAGTGCAAGGGAAGTGGAATTCCTCTGCTGGTGATCGGGGTAGCCAGACAAGAATTCAGTGATCCTGGGCTGCACCAAAAGAAGCGTGGCCAGCAGGTCGAGGGAGGTGATTCTCCCCCTCTACTGGAATCCCCAATATGAAAGGATGTGGAACTGTTGGAATGGGTCCAGCGGAGGCTACAAAGATGATGAGAGGGCTGGAGCAGCTCTGCTATGAGGACAGGCTGAGAGAGCTGGGGTTGTTCAGCCTGGAGAAGAGAAGGCTCCGAGGAGACATTATAGCAGCCTTCCAGTACCTGAAGGGGCTACAGGAAACATGGGGAGAGAATTTTTACAAGAACAAGTAATGATAGGATGAGGGGGAATGGCTTTAAACTGGAAGGCCGAAGGTTTAGATTAGACATTGGGAAGAAATTCTTCACGCTGAGGGTGCTGAGGCACTGGCACAGGTTGCCTGGGGAAGCTGTGGATGCCCCCTCTCTGGAAGCGTTCAGGGCCAGGTGGGATGGGGCCTGGAGCAGCCTGGTTTGGCGGGAGGTGGCCCTGTCCATGGCAGGGAGGGTGGAACTGGATGGGCTTTGAGGTCCCCTCGAAGCCAAAACCTTCTATGGTTCCAAGATTCTGCGATGCCAGCCGGGAGGGCAGAGATGCGCACCAGAGAGACCCTGAGCACCTCCAGCACCACCCCTTCCCCAGCCCCACGGCTTGGCCAGCCCGGGCCGCCACTGCTGTGGCCATGGGGCACGGGCGAGCGGAGGCGACTCCGGGCGAGGACGGCACCGTCCCCGCCGCTGCCCCCAGGGGGCGCTGCCGCGGGCTCGGCGGCTCCCGTTCCGCGGGGGCCGGGGCGGCTCCGCGCGGAGGGCGGGGAGGGGGGCGCCCGGCGCGTCAAGGCGCGCCCTCCCTCCCGCCTCTTCCCTCCGTCCCCTCCCCTCGGCGGCCGCGGTGGTGGAGCCGCCGGGCTCCCTCGCTCCTCTTCACATGGGGCTCGCCCTGCCGGAGGGACAGCGCTCCCGCCTTCCCGCCAGCCGCTGAGAGCGGGCACTCGGCGCGGGCGAAGAGGGTTCCCGGCAGGCAGGTAGGGCCGGGCGGCGCTCCTGCAGGGAAGTTGCAGGGCGGGATGGGGACGCGGGGCTTTGCGGTGCGAGGCTTCACCCGGGCGCACGTGGAGCGCGCGGCTCCCTTCCCGCTCTCCCATCCCTCGGGCGCCGCCGCTCCGAGCGGGCGTTCCCGGCGCGGGGAGGGAGCCCCGAACCCCGCCGCTCGCTTAAGGGGTTCTCCTCTGCTCGGCATCTCCCCGCAGCTCCGGGGAAGAACCCGAGCTGGGCTCCAGGACCTCCCCGCTTCCCAAAAAAGTGGCGTAGTTGTACTTCGGGATCCGGGAGTCTCCCCCCGCCCGTGCCGTCTGGCCTGGAGAGGTCGCAGGCGGAGAACGGCTCTGTTATTTGCTAAACTATTTGTGTCAGTTTAGGGTTTTTATTTGTTTCGTGTGCTGCCACAGTGTCCGTGAGATCCGTTTCTGTGTTGGGTAAGTTAAGCGCAGGACTAAACCCTGACGCCGTTAAAGCGGGAGTTACGGGGTGGCGGAGTTCACATAACCTGATGTTCTCGTAGCTCAAAAATAAACCTTCTCGTTAAAAGGGAGAAAAGCAGATCCAGTTCTTGCAGCTTTTTTGGTTGATTAGACCTCCCTCGCGGAAACCGGCGGGGAGTTTTGCCTGATTAAGACCTGTAAAATTGTCCCGAGGTTGTTACACAACTGGCTGTGGATGTGCGGCGCGGGCTCAGTTAGGTAACTTGGCTTCTGGCTCTTGTTCTCACTGGTCCGGCTGAAGGGCTTTAAAGTCAAATTGGTGTCGGTGCTGCACTCTAAGCAGTCAGCCCGCTCTGCTCGAGATGCCTAAGGGAGTCGGAGAACGCTTTTATCTGACTTAAAGAGTAAACCTGTTGGTTAAACGGAGAAATGAGTGATACCGGTTGGAGATAGTGACTGAAATTTAGAAACACTGCGTGTGTTCTGATGATAGTGCCAGGCAAAGTAAACTCTTTTTTCATCCTCAGTGCATTTTATTCCTCGCTGCTTGTGTTGGAGCCTCAAAAGCTGTAGTCAAGGACCTCACTGTAATAGAAGATGTACAGGCGTGTGTGTAATCATAGCATCCTCGCTGAAGAGCATGCTTTCTGTTGTCATCACGCAAATATGTTACAGAGAACAGCATTGCTCTCAGAAAAGGTTGCAGATTGCAATTTCCACACGTGAGCTGACTATTCAGTTATTGCTTTTCCATTTTTTTCTGTGTTCCTAAAATACCTGACAGTCAGCAGATTGTGGATTCTAGTCAGTTGTTTATGGAACTTTTCTTGTTGCTGCAACTGCAGACATTGCTGCAATGGTTTTAAGGTGTGAAAGCAAGTAAAAGGAAATAGAAACTTTCTTGCGCTTCTAATAGTAACGATATCAAACCAGACTTGGGGGAGGAGAACAGGCAAAACCCAGCACTTTTTCTTTGTGCTGTAACTACTTTCAGATGTGAAAACTCCACCGTGATGGCATTTCTCAAGTTCATTCTTAGGTCCTTGGAATTTCGGGTGGCAAACTCTAGCCCCTTGAGAGACAAAAAGGTGCTGTATTGTGATCTATGGAGTCTGAATGCACATTACGGGAAAGTTTAAAATAGCCTTAAAATAATCCCTAGTGGGGCAGGTGCGTTCACGGTGTTTGGGACAATTGGATTTGGCTATAGAAGAACAGGTTGTGTTCCTCAGCTAGAGCATACCAGTGTAACTCTGTTAGCTTTGGTACTCCAGTACCGATGTTCCCAAACTGAAACCATGATCCAGTACAAATACGTGCATGCAAATTTATTGTCTGTAGATAGATGTGTTGGTATTGCTAACCTCACATCGCATTGGAGGTTTGGATACCTAATATCCCTAAACATGGAAAAAATCGAGTGTGTGCCTAACAGCTTTCCTCAGCTGGGATGATACAAAATAATTTATCTATCATTAGAAGTTTTCAGGAAAGCTGTTAATAACATTCAAAAAGAGATTTTTAATATGCATGTGACAAGCATTATCAGTTTATGTAGCTGAACTATTGTACCTAACTGTCCATCTCCTAAAATCTCGGGAGACATTTCTTTAAATAAAAGTGCTTAGAAGTACCCCAGTATAAAGCACTGAAGTGAGATGAATTACGGTAAACTAAATCTACTCATAAAAATTGAGTGCTTTGCTTGTACCTTGGAAAGAAAAACTATCTTCTTAGTGGCATACCAATGCTTGCAGCTCTCCATACACAGAAAAGCTAATGGAGTACGCATTGTCGTGTTATGTGCCTGGTGCTGTTTTTCAGGAAACAATTATATGTCAGCTATCAGTGATATATCACAATTGCTGATTTGTCTTCATGAGTGTGCAATAGGAAAGAGTATGTGTAGAGAGTAAGAGTCACTAGGGGAGTCTGAAAGAGCAAGAAGTTGAAGGCAGATGGAAAAAGCTCTAGATGTGAAAAGCTCTAGACTGGCAATACTAGCTGGATCGTTTGCCTCATTTGCTATAGATTACATTTGAATTACGCTATAAAATACACATGTTTCTAGTTATTGCATTTAATGGTTGGTTGACAATGTTCAAAGTTTAAAAAGTATTTTTCTATTATATGGCATTCTGTATCTTTGCATGCATGTGGTATTTGGTAGGCATTAGTATTTTATTGTGGTGTCATAGCTTCCCTTTTCCTAGAGTTGTTGTTTTGATGTTTTAAAATCATCTGGTAGACTCTGTGCAAAAACAACACTCTGGTAATGGATTGCTAGGGTGGAGAATTTAAATGTGAGATAGCCAGCGGTCAGCATTATGGTTCCTGATGCAACCATTACTAAGCAACACTTCATATAAATATCCAAACTAAAATTTAATATCACCCCCTGTAGTGATCTTCCTTGGAAAGGTGACTTCTAGCAAACAGAAAGCTCTGACTTGAGGATGAAGAGTGCACGCCTACAAAGAGCTGGGCTGAGGTTGCTGAGAAATTGGTAACTTTGGGATTTTAGTGTTTGTGACTCAAAATTTAAGTCAAGTTTTGCTCTTATAAGCTGCAACATGCAATTTTAAAGAGTGGCTGAATAGTTGTAGTTTTCTTAAAAGATGCCTGACAGCAAAACCTCTGTGTAGCAAGATGTGCTGCTCTGAGGACCTCTGCTTTTCTCTGCACTTGGAACTAAAGCATCCTGTGCTGGTTCAGTTGCACGTGTCACGGATTCTGTGTGTTGGTAGTGAGAAGCATTTATTCTGATTTGCGTAGCTCAAAACCCTCAAGTTTGTCTCCCACTGATCAGCCAGTTGTAGTTTCTGTGTTTACTGCAAATTAACAAAAACGAAGTTGTGTTAATTTGCTTCTGCTTGCCCTTTTATGCTGTAAACATTACACAGCGGTGAGGTTGCCTTCTAGCTCTGGTTTAGGGACATATCCTTCTTCAAGGTGGTGTGCATGTCCTTAAACAGCCCTGATTCTCAAGGAAAGGTAAGTCTGAAAGTGGCATTTGTGGCCCAGAAAAAGCTACACAGAGATAAAGGGAGCAATGTGCATGCTTAAAAACTAGCACACGCCGAAATGTTTTGGCGAATAAGCTTGAGTGCTTTGCTGAATCACAGCTGTGAGTGTGCAGAAATGCTGTACCTAGCAAGTATAGCAAGCTATAGCTGAGTACAGTGCTGGGTAAAGTGCATATTACCTATTTCAGCGCAGGCATTTGGAAGCCATCCGAACTGCAGGAATTAATTAGGAAAGGGATTGCACATGCTATCAGACAAGAATGAAAAGGTAACATTGCAAGTGGCTTAATTCAGGCTTCACTGGGAAATCTTAACAGGGCTTCTCCCTTTCTCTGTGATATTCAAGTACTGGGTGAAAACTGATGCAGTAAATGATCCAGTTCCCATTGATTTCCTTCGGAAGATCACTACAAAGGGTGCGTCCAAGTAAACTACCTTGGGATTTCCACTGCTGCCCTGCAGAAACTACGGGATTTGCATGATATTAGCGTTTTTGTGGCAACCCGTGGTACTGATTTGCTAAGCGGACCCAGCCCGAGACGTGGTAGCCCGCGGGGGCCGCGTAGTCCCCGGTACCGACCCCCCTACCACCCGGCCTCTACACTTGATTCCTTCTCCTGGGACCTCCTAGGGCAGCGGGGACGCTGCGGGGCTGGGGAAGGGAGCGAGGCGAGGCTGCACCGCCAGCTGCAGCCGCCAGGGGGCGCCCGAGGACCGGCGGAGCGCGGGGATGCCAGGAGGGGCGGTGGCAGCATCTCCCGTTCCCCGGGGATCCCGGCTGGATTGCGGAGTGGGGAAGTGAATCCCAATTGACCCAATCCAGAGGAGGGCCACGAAGATGATCAGAGGGCTGGAGCACGTCCCCTACGAGGATGGGCTGAGAGTTGGGTTCACAGAATCACAGAATGTCCTGATTTGGAAGGGACCCACAAGGATCATGGAGTCCAACTCCTGTCCCTGCATAAGACAACCCCGAAATTCACACTGTGTGTCTGAGGGTAATGTCCAAATGCTTCCTAAATATTGTCAGGCTACGTGACTACTTCCCTGGGGAGCCTGTTCCACCACCCACTGAGTGAAGAACTTTTTCTAATAGCCAGCTGAAACCTCCCCTGGCACATCCTCCCATTCCCTTGGGTCCTGTTGCTGGTCATCAGAAGAGCCCAGTGCCTGCTCCTCCTTCCCTTGTGAGGAAGCAGTAAACTGCTGTGAGGTCCCCCCCTCAGTCTCCTCCAGGCTGAATAGACCAAGTGACTTCAGCTGCTCCTCATACGATTGCCCTCCAGACCCTTCACCAGCTCTGTGGCCCACTTTGGATACTCTCCAGTAGCTTCATATCTGAGAAGGCTCCCGGGAGACCTTATAGCAGCTTTCCAGTACTTAAAGGGAGCCTATGGGAAAGCTGGGGAGGGGCTCTTTAGCAGGAAGTGCAGGGATTGGGTGAGAGGGAATGGTTTTAAGCTGAAAGAGAGGGTAGATTTAGATTAGATATTAGGAAGAAATGTTTTACTGTGAGGGTGGTGAAGCTCTGGCACAGGTTGCCCAGGGTAATTGTGGATGCCCTGTACCTGCAGGTGTTTAAGGCCAGGTTGGATGAGGCTTTGAGCAACCCGCTCCAGTGGGAGGTGTCCCTGCCCCTGGCAGGGGGGGGTTGAATAGTATGGTCTTTAAGGTCTCTTCCAACCCAAACCATTCTATGAATCTGTGAGTCTGTTCCTCTGGTAAACTGTCACCCACCTGTGCGCTTTCCTGCTTACAGTGAGGGGCTGAATCGTGTTGGTTTGGGCTTCCTGGCAACAGCAACGTAAACTCAACTGAAATACGGCTGCCCGCAGTGCAGTGTAGATGTTCTGCACAGGGAGGTAAAGCAATTGAAGTCATCTACTTTGCAGTTGTGTTCAGGTGAATCTTGTTGTGCATCCCAGTGCAAAGGAGTCTGGTGTCACAGGGTCCTCAGGAAAGTGCGTCTGAGCAGCAGAGCTGGTTCCTACAGGGAGCGAGCCCTCTGTGTTTGTGGTCACGGGGCAAGGAAAATCCTGCTTTGGCGAAAGTCCTTCAACAGTGATGTCCTTTCATTTTAGTGCTCGTTATGGATAGGAGTATGTCTGACCAGGAGGAGTTTTAAGCATTTGACTTGATCTTAAAGGTCTTCTCCAATCTGAACAGTTCTATGATTCCTCTTCTATCTTAGCTTGTTGCCCTACCACCATCACCACCACCATGTTGTTACCACTAAGGCTTCCTACTTTTCCAGCCCAGGCCCTCCAAATCTGGAAATGAATTGACTGCCAGCTTCTTTGGTAGCCTGATCAAAGGGAAACACCTCAGGATGGAGTACTAAGAGTATCCTTGGCCACACCAACCTTTTGTGGTTAGAGCAGCAGTTGCTATGTGACTCTGATTAATTATTTCTTTCCAATAGAGGTGTGATTGACACAGGTGGAGTAGCTACAGCATTTAATTTCCTAATGAGTGTCATTAATGGATCAGTAAAGCCTGTAAGTGGCTGTTACGGAGAGCTGGGGTAGTATGAGTAAGATTCCCTTTTAGTTGAATGGAAAGCAGATACGCCCTAGGCAAGAAAAGTTCTGTTGGTGGAAAGGATTGTGAGCTGTGGAACCCTTCTGGCATGATACCTGTGCAGATAATCCCTGCTTTTCTAGTCTACTGCCTACTGCACTTTCCTCCAGTAAACTATTTACGGTGAAATGATCATTGAATGTGATGTGGATTGTCAGTAGTCAGGTAGGATGACATCTGTAAGTCCGGAGAGGGCAAGGTACCCTTCTCACACATGGTAAAAGCCAATCATTTAGCTATGGGGTGCAACTTCGACATGGGACTAATTTCTAACTCTTTTTCTGATTGTCTGTTTGCTTAGAAACTTTCTCCTCCTGCATTACGTTGCCCAGCACCTTTGGGCAAGATCGTTGTCTTTAGTAATGCTTGCCACTGTAGCTCAGCATAGTGGGAGGGACTGGGATTGTTAGTATGTTACTTGCTACCTAAAAGGATTCTGTCAATAAAAAACTGGATATTCGAAGACATGCAGAATTGGCGTGTTGAATGAAAAAGTATCTTGAAAAATATCTGCAATAAGAGAATATCTGTACAGTTATGTGAGGGCTGTAACAGACTGGCACTTTAATGTCAATGCCAGTAAAATCCTTGCAAATGTGGACAAATTAATAACCTGCAGCTAACTGTGTGCTAAGTGATGTAGGCAGCTGGTTCTTATTTGGTTTTATGTTATTTGCGAGCTGATGGAGTTGCACGTCATTCGTATGCTCCTGGTTGAAATGTTGCCTTGGTACTTCAAGTGTTGGTAACAGATAAAAGCAGATGCTTTCACTTGTCTTTTCAATTTATGGTGGAATGTTATGGCATCATTGAGGTTCACTGAGAAACATTAAAAGTGACTCGGACATCTTGCCAGACATTTGGCCAGATACTCAACTTTGCACAGTGTTCAAAGAAATGGGGGGTGGAGAGATGCAATCTATGAAATTATCTGTATGCAATTAGCGTGTAGATGAAGGACAGGAGAAGAATAAGGGAAGATTGGACTAACCTTATCAGGGATTGCAGGCAGCTTTTTGGACTTTCAGAATGGCTTTGGTCTTAAATTTGTGTTAATAGTCTGGGCTGAGCCTTCATCTTCACTCAAGTGGAAGAGTTTGCTGTGCTACAGCTTGAGTTTTGGTTATTTTGCAGGTGTATAAAATACAATGCCAGCTCCCATGTGTTGGGGCTGACAGTACATGTGGGAGTTGGCCATAGGCAAGCATAGAAAAAGCAAGCAGAAACTTTTAAGGCGTGTGTAATTTTCTCTGAATTCAGGAAAAGCCCTTCTGTATTCTTATCTGGATTAAATACTGCTTCAGTAACTTTAATTTTAATTTTGCTTCTCAATGTGATAAAAGCAGCTTTAATAACTTTGATAGATTCCAAATAGATATTTGTCAGCTTTGATTTGATATTCTGAAAGTTCACTTGCAACTCACAAGAAAAATGACAGCATCAGCCCTTCCTCTATATCCATCACAATCTTATCTTCCAGAAGAATGAATTTGCTGTAGATTTCTAGAGCAGTCAGAACTGGGGAAGCCAGTGAACTGTATTTGAAAGTCACTGGTGCTTCAGAAGCTCAGATACTTTGTGTGTGTCAATCTCTATTGAAGGTCTAGAAGATCAAGCTTCAAAATAAATGTTTGTCATATGCATTTGTAGCTGCACTTTAAAATGTCAGATGTAGCTTATAATTAGAAACAAGAGACTAAAACCTCATCTCCCTAAACATGGATTTGTAATGAATGGCTGATTTAGAACAAAGTATGCACAAAAAGACATAGAAAAATGTTTAAACAAATGTTTTATGAGATTATCTCTTAGTATCAAATTAAATATTTTGTCACTTCTGTAATTATTGTAAGTGCTAAGAATAATATGCAAGTGCGTGATTAGACAATAAAATTTTGTTATGAACAAAGACTTTATTTCATCAGTGCATTCATAACAGTAGTTTTAACTGTTCAGCATACTTGGTCAGCAGCACAGATCCTGTTAGATAGATCCAGATGTTGTTAACTGCCTCCATAGAGAAAAGCTAATGCCATTAGCTGTAATGCTCTCTTGCTTATTTTGTTCACCATTTACTGTGCACAAAGAGACTACATATGCAAGATATGTGCAACTTTAAATTTGTTATTTATTGACAGAGATTTGTGGTAGATAAGTAGGATCAGTTAGCAACCAGGCAAAGCACTGACATACCGCTTCCAAGCAGGACACCTGATTCACAGAGTCACAGAAGAGCGGAGGTTAGAAGGGATCTCTGGAGGTTGTTTGGTCCAACCCCCTTGCTCAAGCAGAGAGACCTAAAGCCGGTTGCATGGGACTGTGTTCGGGTTGTTTCTGAATGTGTCCAAGGAGGGAGGCTCCACAACTTCCCTGGGCAACCTGTGCCAGTGCCTGGTCACCCTCACAGTGACCAAGTGTTTCCTGATGTTCAGAGGTCTCCTGTGTTTCAGGGTGTGCACACTGCTGCTGGTCCTAGCACTGGTCATCACTGGGAAGATCCTGACTCTGTCCTCTGTGCACCCTCCCTTCAGGTATTTATGTACATTGATTACAACCCCTGAGCCTTCTGTTCTCCAGGCTGAACTGTCCCAGGTCTCTCAGCCTTTTGTCTTACTTAAGGTGCTCCAGCCACTTCATCATCATCGTGTACCTTTGCTGGATTCTTTCCAGTATGTCCAAGTTCCAAGTTGCAGTTGTACTGAGGAGCCCAAAGCTTGACCCAGCACTTCAGCTGTGGCCTCTCCCATCCTGGGTCTGTGGTGGCCTGGCAGTCATCAATATTGGGGAAGGCTGACTCCTGTTTCTTCTTGGGTGGGCTAATCCTCAGTGTTGCTGAGTTGCTATATTCTGACTCCATGTTTGGTATGTTGTTTTTTTTTTTTCCATTATAGGTTTTCATAGTTTTTAATGAGTTTTTATTTTTTCTTGAGTCCTTGAACTGTTAACAACATTTTCCAAGGATCTTGCATCTAGCTGTAAATTTATTGTTCATATCTACTGTGGCTCTAGCCTAAGTATTGCCATATACTTGCTTGCAAGCTGGCAGTTCCCTGAGAAGTTTCATCCAAGGTTACACAGTTCTGCTGTGCCAAAACTAGGCCTTGGATCACAGACAGCTGAACCCCTAGGAGGAGAGTTCACACACAGCCGAGGTGTAAAACCAGTCTGAGCTATGCTGTGCTGATTCCCTTAGGAGGGCACACAGTGAACAGCAGCTGCAAGGTTGTTTGAACTACTTTTGAAATAACTGGATGCCTGCAAGAGAAGCCTTGTAACTTAAGCCTTTGCTACACTGGACTTGTACACATCAGTACGTTTTGTATGTATTTCTGGCGTTAATGTAGCTTATAATTGGCTCTTTGCCTGGTCTTAGACAGCAACAAGTGGTGCCAATATAGATTGTCTATGTAAGGAAAGCTTTTGTTTTAAAAAAAAAATAAATCACAAAAGCCATTGAAAGAAACAGAGGAAGCTGAAGGTCAAGGTGTTGGCAAGAGTTGTAAACAAACAATTGACTGAAGGAGAGAACCAATACAGTGGCCTGCTATGTTATATGAGATTTGGTAGTTAGGAAAGGGTGGTACAATAGATAAAATCAGAGAGAAGTAAAAATAAGAACAGGTTTTATGAAGGGAGAAGATATTTTTGGTATTTCCTGAGGGGTAGAAGATTCAGAAAGTGGATTTTAATGAAAAAACAGTTGGTAAAGCTCCGACTCTTGTGAAATGCAAAACAAATCTAACTTTGCCTTCACCGGTGCTGGAATTATTCCTGTCTTGAATGTTAGGAGAGAAATGTTTTTTTGTTTGTTTGGTTGTGGTTTTTTTAAGTTGTAAGTTTGCAGACGTGAAACATTTGTTGTCTGCAATGGAAAATCAGGTCAAACACTGGGGAAAAAGCTTTCTCACTGGAACAGTAGTATAATTGGAAAAAAATTCTGAAGGAAGTGAAATTTCAATTATCTGTAAGATTTAAGAACAAAGATTAGTTACCATGAGCTGTTGACATACAGTTAATTCAGTGTTGTGGGCAGTTGGTATTTCAGCCACACCCTTTGTGGTTTTATAATTTTTTTCCAGAAACCGGATTTTCAAATACATTTAAGGTAAAGATTTCTGAAATTGTTGATCTCGAGGTAATGCATTAAGGAAGGAACGTGTTTCTGACATAAAATCACAAGAGTTATTAACAAGTCATGAAAACAGCGTGATCTGTTTGTTAGTTTTGTTTCTTCCTTCCTTGAAGTAGAAATTCTAATAGTGTGCAGCAGGTAGTGGTGCTAGTTTGTAAACCGGCTCTCTATGAATGTTCTTTGATCTTTTTGCTGTTGTAATTTAGCATTATTTATTTATTTATTTAGACAACCAGAAGTGGCTGCTATAACTTGCCATGATGTGCAAGTGTTGATCTGACATCTTTGAAAAGTGCCACCCCTCGTGCGCTGCTAGAGGTAGGTGAAGTGCGATGTGAGTGACTTCCTGCTACTCCTTATGAATAGGGACAGGGGCTGTGGTACCTTCACTTACTGCTTCAGACATAGAGGCATGAGCAGCCATCAGGTGTTACCGAAGTGGCTGGCACATCAGTCGTCTTCTAACTGCAGTAAAATCTAAGTAATTGGCTTGTTAAGGATTATTGTACACACTGGAGCAGTGGTGATGGTGTGTGGTGTGTTGTGTGGTTTGTTGTGGGATCTTTTCAGTGAAGTATTCAAGTTTGAGAGCAATGAAATCGCAGCAATCTTTACAGGACACTTTCTTCTAGTTTTCTTTTTGGAACCAGTCAGCTGAATGGATAACAAGCCTGTACCTTCTGACATTCTCATTTTTTGTCAGAATGTGATGCAGAGGAAGGCTTCCATCTATCTCAGATCTTTATTTACTGCTGTAGCAAAACAACGACTTGCAGGGGTACTTGCATTCAGTTGAAATTTCTTACAGCAGTGTCCTTGCCAAGTGTCTGCTTAGTTAGGGGTTGAATTTGCTGCCTGAGTAGATGAATTTGCCTTGGTTCTTTTTTAAAAAAAAGATCAAGAATATCAGAGACCACTTTTTAAGTTAAGTAAAAACATTTTTGAGGAAGCATCCTTGAAACATTTTGGAATGAAGTGCTCAGAGGTGTATTTGAGGGTTAACGGTAATTCTCAGAAGGGTTGGCTTTGGGGAGTTTGAAGTTAGCTATTTTAGTCTGCAAAACGTTGCTTGAACTCAGGTTTAACCAAAGTTTAATTGGTGTTCATAGAAAGTAGTTTTATAGTGAAGGTACTTATTTCCTGCCTTGAACAAATCCTTGATTTCTACACCTTACTACTTGTCATATTGGTTTCCTTTCCTGTCCTGTTAAGCTATGTTTGGCCACCTTTTAGTGAAATAAATCTGATCCAGATAGTTTTCTTCCATAAACACTACCTACGTAGTAGTATGAAAGTCTAAACCTGGTCTGTACTGAGTAAGAAACATGACTTTTACAAGTGAAGATGATGAAGCCAAATGTGTTCTGTAGGCATTTTTTTAACATGACTTGAATTTTATTGACTTCTTAGATATAACGCATTTCACTCTGAGCAAACAGTTACCGAATAATCACTCTCTTCAGTGAGTACCCAGAGTGAATTTACTTACTTGCACTTATGTCCTGGTGGCATTTTATTGTGAAAGTAGTTATGTTTAACAACCCATTTAGCAGGTGAGTGATTCTTTCATGCTGTTGTATCCATTTCCCAGTGACCGTTCATGGCTTGTCAGATACTAATTTTTTCAAGGGTGCAGTTTTATATCTGTGACCAGAAGCTAAATTGGAGTTGAATGAAATAGCAACGAGAGAATGTTGAGGGTTTGATCAATTTGAAATGGTCCATTTCTCCTGCAGTTCAAGAGAATCAGGGAAGATGGATGCAGCAAGTGGCTTACAATGTAGCTGATCTCCTTAACTTCACTGACAAAATATGAGCTGCACTCAAGCCGTGTTCACAAATTACTGCTGTGTAGGTTGCCAGCAGAATGTACAAGATATGCAAAAGTGGCAGTGCCCAGGGTTTTCTGAAATATATGGGCAAACAAAGGAGGGAGTAGCCCTAATGTATTTCATACAGCTGTTGCCCAGGAACTTCACTTGAACATGATCTCTTATTGATTGTGGTTTCCTTGGCTTAGTGATGATGTAAGTTAGACCACAACTTCAGTTTCTCTAAACTGATTCTGATGTGACCTATCTCTGGCTCTGACAGCAAAGAAATTTTGTAGTGTGGATTTTGTACTGTTGGGTTGTTTTGGTTTTTTTTTTAACTGAGTATGGATAATGTAAGCAGATCAGCTTAAAATAAGGTAGAAGTTCAAGTCATTCATGTTGAAGTGGAGGAAAAATTAGTATGCAGCTAAAAGCTTATGAGTAAGTGAAGGATTGGTATTAAATCTTCTTAACAGCCATTTGTTGGGAGAAAAACAAAGGAGCTGACCTCTGTGGAAAACGTAAAACACTGGCTGTCAGTATAAAATACCTTGTGAGCCTTGTAAAGAACAAGGTATTTACATTTGTTTTGTTCAGTTCATAATCTGCCATGGGGCACAGGTTGTCAGGCTGCCTGCTGAGGAGCCACCCACGAGTGGCAGAAGCTTTGGAGCAAAGGTGTTGAAAGATACTGGTAAAGGTGCAGGTGGATGTAGCTGCTGAGCCCTTTGCAGGAAGCTGTTCTTGAACTGCCTGCTAATACCTACTTTACCTGTGTGTTTGGGCTTGTATGGATTGTGAGTGTCTGAATGGGCTCTGGTGACGCTCCCACAGTGAAGTCCCTTCTGTTACCAAGGTGTGATTTGTGAGACCTTTTGTCATTCCTTCCCTATTGAATGATCTCTGGGGCTTCTTCGTAAGTGCTTTGGGTAAATGTCTTGAAGCTATATGAGGCTCTTGGGACTAGGAAGGCTGGCCATACCTCTTGTAAATAGTTTGCTAGATGACGTTTGATGTTTGCAAGCATCCGGATGTGTTTCCAAAGATGCACTCAGACCTTAAACACAAAAGATGAAGCTTTGAGCATAAGTATGATTTAGCAACATAGGTTTCTTCATCTGTAACCTTGGCCCTACCTCTGTGGTGTGCTAGTCACCACCCAGGTATTAAGGGTACACAGAGAAAGGCTGCGGGGTCTCAGAGCACTGGCAGGGTGACTTCTTTCTACTAATTAGAAGAGGAAATTATCAGAACATTTTCTTGTTAGAAGAAAGAAGCAAAGACACTTAAAAATCAAACCAAACGATCTCAATGGAGCAAGAGGCTAAGACACAGTTCTTGTTCTGCTCCTGTCGCTTTTTGGTGACTTAGTCTGCACCCAGGAGTCCTTTCATTTTCAACATGAGCCCCGCTTCATGTTTTCATGACATCTCATGAACAAGAAATGAGGCAAGGGGACTAACAGGGTTTTATTCACTAATTCTTACTTGTAGGGTTAGAGGTTGAAGTATTTCATGCATGTGGAATGCTTTGAATAATGGAAAATGAGACAGGAAACAGTATTTCCTGGTATGCTTTTTTCTCTGGGAGTTTATTATGTAATGTATCTTTTGGGGATTTGACTCCGAGACCAACGCTGGTTTGTGACTTAGAAGAGTTAGGAAAACCAGCTAGGATAAAATTTTGTTGGTATAATTTGTGACCCATAAGCTTTAATGGCTTCTAATTGTATTTTTTGAAGATCAGGTACCTAACTCAGTGCAGAATTAAAACATTTGCAGGGCCCAATTTTGGGAGTTTTTTATGTTCACAAAGCATCAAGCAACACTGAGCTGGGTAGAAAATGATAAAAGAATCAAACTAGAGTGTAATGTAGTTTAACATTATGCATTGTATTGTCATCTTGATTTCTTGTTAGAAGTGGAAATAGAAGTGAAAGTTATGAGCAGTGTCTTTATGTGTAAACATCTGAAAAAAAGATTTTTGTGTTCTATTTGAACAGATGATTTATAAAGATTTTCAATGGAGTAGTTTTTTGGTTTATTCAGACATAAGAAGGACCATTTTTTAGCATCCAATATCTAGCATTTAGTTCTATTCAACTCTAACTGCTAGTGTATTTTAAAAAAGAATTTAATGGGTGTATGGTTCTCTTTAACAATAGAATTAAGATTGAAGGGATTTAAAAAAAACCTTTATTTTTTTTATTACACAACTCTGAAGTAATTACTCTTATTTTTCTAATTCTAGAATTGTACTTCTCATCCATTGACCTGTATTGAAGCACATTTGCTTTCTGGTTTCCATGTGTCAGGAAACATTTGCCTTTGCTTGAAGGGTGTTGGGTGAATAAAGTATTTTGTTTCTTTGGCCACTGAACCAAGTAATCACAACTGCCGTTTTGTTTGTTCTGATACAAATTTTCATCAAACTTGTTTTTCATTTTGAAAAAAAATGGAAGAGTTTTCTTAAAGATTTGGGAGGATCAAATGAAATTTTCCTTTCCTGAAAACAACATTTTATTTTCATCTGAAGTAGTTTACATGGCAGCAGAACACATAAGTGTCCTTGAAAAACTCAGCAGCAAGAACTGCCAGCCCTTTGGCGCACAGGCCAGCGGTTAGAGCACTTTCTGTGGGTAGACTGAAACTTTCCTTTTTCTGTAAAATGTTGGTACTGAAGCTGGGCCAGAGGATGAGAGAACCATCTGACTTGCCTGTTCAGTCAGTTCCAACAGGGAGAGGAGGCGCAGCACCTCTGGCTTCAGTCTGGTTTCAGGTCGTATTGGAGTCCATCACTTGTAGAGCCCCGCTCCCTGTGGGAAAGGCTAAGGCAGCATCAGAAAACTGGATTAATAGCACTAATGTTTGAAGGGAGAAAGGAAAACCTTTGAATCCTCTTGCCTAAGGAAGGACTTGAACCTCGTTGTCGTCCTGGGCCAATATCCTTTGGGCAAAAGAAGAGGGTGGTACCAACTCTTTGCTTTAGAGTGTCATTGAGTTTTCAGTTAAAAGCACTTAGCAAAGTGAGCGGAAATCACGAATAACTTAGTGTAATAGAGAGACTGAAACTCTATGGTTTTGAGGTTGGTTTTCCTAATAAACATTTTTGGTAGCTCTTCCCTCATCCAATTCAGCTGAATTGGAAACTCCAAACGGTATTGCTATTGCACAGGGTATTTACTCACTGTCAGGGAAAGCGGTGATTCTCAGGGTTTTTTTAGTCCCTGTTCCTGTAGGGAAGGACCTGGAATACCATTCCAAGGAAAGCAAAGTTAAGGTGTGAGGGACAACTGGGTGGCATTCCCTCCTTGTCACAGTGTCTTTTATGTGAGATGTGTATTTGGGAGCAGGTTTTAACCACCTGGGAAGGAAGAGGCAATATGAAGGGCTGAAGCAGGAAGAAAAGGAAGGGAATATTAAAAAGAAAAGCTGCCTTTGAAGTGACAGTCTAACCAGCCTATGGATTCTCACAAATGTTCAATACTCTTCCTCCTCTGTGCCTTGGTGAATGAATCAAACATCACTGCTGTGCTTTCTCACATCCTGTGTAAAGAGGAACAGTAATGCTACTCCAGTTCTGCTCACTGGGAACTCGGGGACTCGGAGCAGAGTTATGTGAATTGCCTGCAATGATACCAGGTATCTGTGGCAGTGAGGCACCAGAAAAGGGACATTTGGACTTTCAGTCCAACACACAATATAAGCATTTCCCCTTAAAAAGCATTTATGTAATATTTTATGTATATTGGAGAAAAAGAGGAGAAAGCTTGATCCTAAATTTCTGATTAATTGCTATTCAAACAACTTAAGTGACAGGCAGAAATGGCTGCTTGTGATATTTCAGTAGTGCAGGTATCCTTTTGGCCAATGTAGAAGCACTTGTGGAAAAAACGGCTCTTTATGAAGAGATTTAGAGCTATTTCTGTTCTATGAGCTATTTACTTCTTCAACTGAGTGAACATCTATTAAACATTCATTCTATGTAAAGTACCCTCAAGAGTCAATTTAGGTGAACTGCAGTACCTCTTTCTAGACTAAAAATTGCTTTGCATAATGTACATAGAAAAACCTATTAAATTAATTTTTCTTTTCCTTTTAGTCTTTGTATGTTGAGATTATTTCTTTTTATGATCGAGTAGGGAAAAAGGGAAGAGAGCTCCTTTGTCAATTGCATGAAGGGACAGTGAGAGCTTTTTTGCGTAAGGGCTTTTTTCTAATTGTCTTCAATTTTCCGTTCTTTTTTAAATTGAATATGTTATGGCTGCACACCTTCACACTCCCATTGTCATAAACAATAGGCTAATAACCTTTAGAGCTTTGGCATTTTCCAGCCTGGCAGCCAAATGAATGTTTGGAAGTATACTGGAGGCGGTGACTTAAATAATGTTGCAATACACAATTAGCTTCTCCTGGACTTCAAATACTGCATGGTATTTTTAAAACAAAGTGCTTCAGTGGTGGATAATGTTTGAGAATTAGCATCACCTTTTATTACTGTTTGAGAAGACAAGAAGCTGCTTTTGGTTGGAGGTGTGAAAAAAGGTGCTGCTGAACTGTGCAGCGGTGTTTAAAATCTGTTGAGGTGTAGGTCATTAAATGGCACAGAGACCTGTTGCACATCAAGTTTGGGGAGGTATAGAATCCTTAAGGTTGGGAAAGACTTCTAAGATCATCAAGCATCATTAGGTGATGGGACCAGAGCCATCTGAAGTCGGGGAACATTTTTTTTCCTCAGACTGATGTATTTTTTGTGAGATTATACGAAGGTTTTAAGAGGTTGGGTGTTCTTGTGCAATGTCCTAACATCTTTTTAATCCAGGAAAAACCCAAAGACACCATTTGGGAACTTGGTGCAAGGATTCTTTGTTCACTTAGGTGTGTTAATACAACTTTAAATTATTTGGCATTGCACATGGGTAGGGGAAATATCGGTTGCCCATCTGTAAAGGGTAACTTTGCTTTTGTTGCTACAATTATTGTCCAGTAAAGTTAATATTTAGCTGTACTTAATGAATCCCCTCCCTGTGCCCCCCAGATACTTCTGGCTATTTCCAAGTTTAGGAAGTGGATTCAAGTTACCAAAACTTGCCTATGAACTCTTAGTCAAGGTGGATTTTACTGTGAGGCGGGCCGTGCTAGATCTCCATGTTTATGCTCTGGACTCTTATCTACTGTCTCTCCTTTAGACTACTTTAGCTGAATGCTGGAAATGCAGATCTTTGCTTGCAAACACTTATTCATATTGCTGTGTGATTTGAAGTTCATGTCACTTACTGACACTTGCCAGTGGCGTGTTGCCAGAGCTTGTTCCTCTACAGGCCTGCAACCGGAATGAGAATATTCGCATCGGCTTCCGTCTAAATCTGTGAGACTAGTTTAACCTGCTTTACATATGGTGGTGGATTCGAGTTAGAGAGTACTTTGTGCCGTCAGAGCCACAGGGAAGGGACAATGACGGTAAGACAACCACCTACAGAAGACATCTTTGTAGAGCCTGTGAGTTGTTGCCAGTTCATGTATTTTACATCAATACAGGTTAAAGAGGTTAAAATGTGTAAATGTATTTAAGAAGGTCCTAACTATACCAGTACGTATGGTTTGGTTTACACCTGTTATGATCAAGGTAGAAGAGTTCTTACATTTTGGTGTCCCAGCAATGTCTTTTGAGTGTAGACATAGACAGTTTTGATTCCTCATCTAGCTTTGATTATTTTAAAAAGAATCTGTTCTTGTCAGGGTAATTTGGCATTAATTTGTTATAATTACGAGTGCAGCTGAACTATATTCAAGTGGGCAGGTCTATGTAAGAAAGATTTTTCTCTGTAAGCATCCAACATGTCAAGCCAAGCACCTTCTCAAGCCACGGTCCCAAAATGGCTAATTACTGCGGCGAGGATTTTTGTTTTGGTGTGTTTTTTATTTTCTCTCCACTCAGTGTACCATACTGTATTGGCAGTCAAACCACAGTTTGCTGTTCAAAATGCAGCTTTTATATAATTTTCTACTTGTTGTTTTCTCACAAGACACTTTCGCCATCTATCTTTCTTTATAAAATACTCAAATTGGACCCTAGGAGCCATATTTTCCCAGCTAAAAGTCAATTTTTTTTCTCAACAGGAATCTGTAGCACAGTATTTAAAGCCACGTAGGACTGCAGTTGTAAAATTTTTTTTTTCCTTCTTGTCCTTCCCTCTTACAAAATACTGCAAGCACACTCTAAAGTAGCAGCAACCTAGAAGATTTTTTGAAATAATTTCTTAAAATTCCTAATCCTTTCATATTTTTATATTTATATACATGAAATACATTATTAAAAAGTGAATTTACAGCAAGAAGTAGCAGATCTCGTGGCAAAATAATTTCAGGCATGTGTCAAAAAAAAGAATATATTGAAGTAATGTAAATCAATTATGAACAACTGAGCCTACTCAATAAGCCAGAGTCTTGCAGTGTGGTATTTGTTTCAATAATGAAAATATTTGACCTTTGGAAGCTCTTACTATGGATGTAGTAAATTCATTGTTATTGTAAATCTTGTTCATAATTTCTGTCTTCTTAAAAGTTTGTCCTGTCATTCAAAGGTAAATCATAGGTTTGCTTTAAAACTTAGGTGTAACATTATTCACTTTCTGATGCAGAATATCAAACTTCTTGTTCACAGTGATTCTTTCTGTCCTTAAAATGAGGATCTGGTTGCAGAATCAGGACTCCAAGTTGCCTTTTCTGTCAGGGTTTGAATAATCTATGTATGTTGTATTCTACATTAGTTGGAATGCACTCATCTAGTTGAATCGTATCTGGGTTTTGGTGTAATTACCATGCCTACTGGTTTTCCACTGTCAAGACAAACTCTTGCAGCGTTTGTGGGGGAAATGGAATTGAGGAAAAGCTCAGTACATCAGTATATTGCATGGCTTATGTGTTGCTCTAGGGGAGATCTCATGATTTAGCAACAAAGATATAAGAAACCAGAAAGCAGTGTCTATACAGATCCATTTTCTGCTTGATGGCAGCTATATAAACAGATGCAAGAGCCTATCTTTCTGTCTTCTACTCTGTTACTCTGTCTACAGTAAATTGGATAATAAAATGTGAAAACAGGTCTTCCCTAAAGGCTACCAGTTTGTAATGTGACGAGATTCGTGGATATGCATGTATATATGTATATTTCTTCCCTGTTTTCTTAACAGTTTATTTTGGAAGTGTTTCTGCAACTCTGTTCTCCACTCCTTGTGCTTGGCTGAACATAGTAAAGTCAAGTGACCCTGCCTCAGAGCCAGCATTTTGTTTATGGGACTGTGCCACGGGAAGATAAAAGTGCCAAAATAATATCTATATACGTTGCCATCAAAGCTTTCCAAAGCATCACGAAAACAAATGCGTTTAAGTCGTGTCTCTTTGAAGGGTGTATTGGGGTAGGGGGGAAGGGCACTACTTGTTCACTGTGTTATACTTGGCAGTGGTGTCCCATTTTAGACTTTCGCTGACCTGAATCTGTCATCTGTAAGAAAAGACTGTTTCAAAGCACATGGAGTCTGGAGAGTGTTTTTCCCCGCTCTCTCCACTACATCATTTAATACTCTTTTATGTTAATGGTTGTAAGTAAAATACAAACAGTGTACAGACGGTAGTAGCTCAATAAATGTTATGGCTGGTGGGTGTTTTAAAAAGAAAAAGCAGTTTTGGAAAGGACATTTGCTTTGCAAGATAATGGTTTGCCAGTCTCATTGGGTATTGTAGCCCTGTCAGATGCTGCCCATTAATCAGAGAAGGCCATGGGAGAGCTGTTAAAAGGACTAATTCTGAAAGACGCAATACATACAAGATGAATTTTGAATGATGCAGTAGAGCTCTGCTGCAGGTCTCTAGTGCTTGTATGAAGGCTCAGAGTGTTGTGCACTGGAGTGAAATGACTGGTGCTAGGAGGGGCTTTTGTGTTTGTATAAGAGGCTGCAGAGGGAAGCTTGTAGGTTAGGTTAGCTGTCAGCAGGCAGCGCAGAGCTGACTCGCCTGTCCCTGGAGCTTTGTACTGAGGGACACGTGGCTGTGGCTGGTGGCATACTGGGAGGTTGCTGCTAGATGTGGTACGCAAAGAACCTGGGATTTGGTAATCCATGAGTGAAACAAAGTCTCTCTGGGGTAGCATGAAGGTGTAGGGATTTGCTATTTTAAAAAAACCAACCAAATAAAAACCCCTCTCCAGAACCAGAAAAATGTCTGTGTTTCCTCTGAATTGTTTCCATCTCCCTTTGGCCCTTGTTCTTGCTTTGGCCTCTCCTCCAGAAAGTCTCAGCAGGAGAGATGAGTCCGAAAGACCAGTGGGTGCCCTTGACCCTGTCAGACGGGCGCGTGAATGCCTGTTATGTCGACCACCACCATCTCAGCTCTGTGCGGTATTTGAAGAGGCCACTCTGAGTGCCCCTAGTGCTGCTGTCTCCTCTGTTCTCGTTAGAAGTACATACAGATAATGAGCGTAGAATGTTACGTGACTGGTACAGTAACTGTTGTTACTAATGCATTGCAATGACTTGCATTACCTCTAGATTAACAGTCGGGAGAATTGGCTTCAAATTCACACAGTAATATGATTCTCAATGTGGTTGTGCCTGAATTGACTTTTTTTTGGCACTTCTTGTGCGTTGCTTGGGTTGCAGCCCTATTATCAGGGCTATAAGTTGGGAATGTGAAGTGGAGGATTTGAAAATGGGGATGTGGAAATACTGCTATGAATACTTAAAAACGGTAAAGGAAAATTCCCAGAAGGTCCTTGTTTTACCTTATTTCCCCCTACAAGAGCTGCCAGTACACCTCCAAATTGCTGCTATGGTAGATATTCATCCCAGCAGGTACTGTCCTTGTAGAGGAGAGCAAGTGTATGGTTATCCTCCTTTCTGTCCAATCTGTGTGCATGCTTTCGTAGTTCAAGTTCAGCCACCTCTAACTCACTCATGCGAATCCTTTTGATTAGTTAATTCATTGCCCTTATTGAATGTCATTCTGAAATTAAAAGGCTGGTGCATAAAATCTTCAGCACAGGACCTTTGCTGGGCCTATTTATTGAGCAGCCCAGTCTTTTAATCAAGTTACTGAATTGCTCTGTTCCATCAGGCTTGCTCTGGTCTCCTGAGTCTCAAGGAACTTGGTTGCAGGAAAAGGAAAATGTTAAACCTATTCCAATTTAATAAGCTATTTCAGAAAAGGGTAAAATTGCTATTTAGTTAAGTAGATAATGAGAAACCAATTTTTAAAGAAATTACTAAGTCTGCAAATATGCTTTGGCAATTTTTCATGGTCAGTTCGAGTACTAAGGTAATGCAGTTTTCAAGGTTTTGATTTATGTGGCTGATTTTACAGTTCTGCTTTACCTTGTAGGATAAGGTAAAGTGCTGTGCAAAAGTCATCCTGGAAGTTTATTTGTTGTGATTATTTGAGACTGCACTCTTAGCCCAATAAACTACAATACAGAGGCTGCGCATCCTTTCAGGGGAAAAGGAATGATGTCTGCTTGGTGATGTGAAGAATGGAAAAAAATTTTGCTGAAACTCCCAGATAAGAGAGAGAATGGATGTTTAGGATTAAAAAACCTCAAAAACGTCCATGGATATAAACCACAAAATAAAAAGGCACCGCAAAACACTAAAGTCTCTGAGTCACTGCTTGTGTTAACATCCTTTATATAGATACATACTGAAACCTGACTGGGGAGTTGCTTACTCTGGCTGAAGTTATTGCTGTGTTACAGTATTGCATTGGAAATAACACATTACTGAGATCTCAAGTGGTAAATTCATGTGTGGCCTGCAAAATTGAAGGTTCAAAATCAAGAACCATGTTTTCAGCATACTGTTTGGAGCGTGTGTCTTATTCCTCACCACCAGTTTCAATCATAGGGGCGGTTAGAGAAACAGAACAACAACAAAAAATAAGCAAACCACACATAGGATACGGTGATTTGCAGAAGCTCTGTTAAGAAGTGTCACTGGGAATTTGAATTTCCAAGTCCTGTTCCACTGACCTGTCATTCAGGACAGCCTTCCCTGATCAAAGCTAGCGCTTATAAAAAAAGCTAACGGCAAGCACCCATGGCATTAGATACTTGCCCAAATCCTGTGTCTTCATTTGTGCAAATCAGTGGGAAGCTAGGCACCAAAACAGTGTGGAGCTGCCCCTAACTCTGTCTATAGTGATTTTAGTGTTTTAAAAAACAATTAGCAGTCACCCTAAGCTAATTGCCTCAAAGTTCTGTCTAGGGCAAAACTGAGGCGTGCATTGCTGCACCTTAGGCTGTGACCATAAGAGGAGGAATATGCTAGGAATAGGAGCAAAGCAGCTTATCTGTAATTGTGATAACCTGTTGTATAAGTTATTTCTTGTTTAACTTGCAGGAAGAATGTGAATGATTGCAAGCAACACATAGCTTCATTCTATGGACTTCTTAGAATTGCTTCAGCTGGTTAACTGTGTTGGAGACTACCATCCTTTTTGGGGACTGTGCTGGTACCAGCATGCTGGAAGGCTTTAAAATAGCCTTGAACTTCCAGAAGTCTGAGATCAGAATGGGCAAATGAAACTAATTATGTTAGGAGATTGTGTTGAATTGCAAAAATCCGTTTAACAGGCTCTGTTAAAAAAAAATGCATAAAACATGGAGGAGCTCTGCCTTAACCTACTATGGAGACTTCTGTCTTAGCTCTGATCTTGATAAATCAATCAGTTAGAGTAACCTTTCTAGAAGCATTTAATTACTAAAGGCATCAATATTAATATAATTTTCTATTCATACCTGCCACTAGCCCCTCATTCTTGCCTTTCCCCCATATTTAAATATTAGAAGCACATATTAAGCCCTTCTTTATAGTGCCTTAAATAGAGCTGACAAGGACCTGATATTCCTGCTGCTCATTGTGTGACAAGGGCTTTTTTATGTTTAATTTTCAGTGTGACTCTGAGGTCTGGTAGGATAGAGCTGGCAGAACAGAAAGAATGTAATCTCCTCAAAGATAATTCCATCCTCATTTGTGAAGGTGCTTTTATTTAGAGGATATTTGGGGTTTTCTCATTTTCCATCATCCCTTCTTGAATGCAAATACCTGGATAAACATTCTGCTAATCCTAATTTAGTTATTTAGCAAAGGACAGTAATTAGGCTTTGTATGCTTTAGACCCCCTTATATTGTGCAGGCACATGTGGCTGAATAATTGATCTGGAAAGTAAACAGGAAACCTCAGCTAGTGGTATCACACAGTGAGAAGACAGAAATATATCTGCTTACAGTCTTAGTGTAGCACCATCGTCCTCTCTTATGTGAAAACCAGTGCAATCTTCGCAAGAGCAGGAAAGCAGGCTTTACCCTGTAGTTGTATATGAGCATATACCTTTTGTTTCCAATGCTTTTTAAGTGCGGTTTTAAGTGTAAGGAGAAAGCACTTTATTGAATACAGTTGTCTTGATGTGACTTTGTAGTGAAGGGTTGAGTATTCCAATTATTGTTATTAGTAGGTCTAAAATGTGAAGTATTTTCTGTGTCAGCTTTTATTTGAAGGTATGGTGGTTATGGGTATCGGGGTATGCTTTATATAGGCTAGTGAAATTCACTGACCACACAGGTCAGCTGCTGACTCCTCCTGAGTGGGCATCAGACAGTTATATTCATAGCAAATTCAAACACTGGAAAAAGAATCAATAAACTTGCCATATTATATTTTGAATTTTTAACAAAAGCCTGCATAATGCTATGGAGCATATTCTGTATAACAGCTAAGTAAGAAATATTCTTAATGTGATCAGAACTATTGATCTTTCAAAAGCTTATCTATTTCTTGAATGATGTTCAATGATGTTCCTTCAAAGACACTGAATTCCTTTTTGAAGGACACTTTTGAGGATCATGGTATTTGGTGGTTGGGAGGGGAGTGTGTTTGAGTTTGATTTTTTTAATACCATTTATATGTTCAGGTGCATAGAAGATTTAAATTTGTCGTGGAAAGAATTAAAGCCATTGTGCATCCAAGTCTAGGTAGAGCCACATAATCAAAAGATGACTAACACGCCTGAATGTTTTCTGCACAGAGGAATTGGGATAAAATAGGGCATGGTCAGTTTGAAAGTATCAGATTTCTGTTGTTTTTTGTTTTGTTTTTTTTTTTTTAACACAAATTTGAAAAACAAACATGTCCTCAATCACAGACTGCTTCACCTGCAAAACAAGTCTGAAATGTTAAAATTAGGTTTTTTGACTTATAAAATGTTCCTTCCTTCAGGTTTGACTAGAGGATCTCTAGAAGTTCCTGCAATTTTTTAGTTGCTATCACTCTCTGCCTTTTTTTCTCTGGCCAAAACTACTTGATAAATTTAATTTCAAATACTTTTGTTTTCTGTTAAGCAGTATATTCTTCACAAAATAGAACTTATGTAGAGCAAACAGTTGCTTCCCCCCCCCCCCCCCCCCCCCCCCCAATTACTGTTAATTGTGACTGGAAAAGTAAAAACTGAGGAAGGACTGTGCTGCTAAAATACATCAATGCTGTGGGTGTATGATCAGAAGTTAAGATGACATGACACTTGCATCAGCTATGAAGAGAGTTCTGTTGTTTGGCACAGATTTGCCTGAAATCAGTGGTAACTGTATCAGCATTTTTTTGGCCCTGTGGTTTTTTCAGTCTTTTATATAACCCATAAAATCACCGAAGTCTAGCAGAAACCTCTCGAGATTTATTTTTTTTTCTATACAATACAACCGTAGCGTAATCTTCCTAACTTGGTAATTCATTTTTGTATTGAAAATGTAACCCCACTGTTGACGTGTTAAGGTTCCTGCACTCAAAGGTCAGTTCCCCTGGAGTCTCCTTTCGTCTGGAAGATGGCATATATTAAAATTTTATAACAGTTCCCATTAGTTCCAATCCTATGAGCTTGGGATCAATCTGGCTGCCCTTCTTCATAGCCTATCAAGTGCAATAAACGCCTTAAGTGAGCAATAAACAGATTGGAATTAGATTCCTTTAAGGAACACTTGTTTGCATAAAGGTTTAAGCCTGGCCACAGTTGTGCTGATAAGGCTCCTTTCACTTCAGGTGAAAGAGGCTGCTAACACATATAAAACAACTGATCTTAAGGAATAAGATACCGTAAGTATAGGTGAATGTGAATACAGGGCTACACTTCTAGCCATGATTTCTTTCACTCCACAGTCTGTACTTTGTACAGAAGTAAAAAAGAAATAGTCTTCTCTTAAGTGTGAATAGATAACTTCACCAACGTTTCAAAAAGAAAAAGGTATTTCCAGTCCCAAGAATGAATATTTCATTCCTAAGAATGATATCTGTCCTTTCAGCTTCTGTCTCCATGTCTTCGTTGGGGATTTGTTCTTCATTTCAGTCAGTGCAGCCCCTGGGAGAATTGGAGAGTCCCTCCCAGCTGTTAGGAAGGGAATCCAGACTATTCAAAGATATGCTTGCTTTAATTTGTGTTTGAGAAGACTGACCTGGGTGGTCTAATGCAAGCTCTGTGTGTTAGCACTTGTGCTGGGAGTGGATTTGAGAGCCAAGGTCAGAATTCCAATTGTCCTTCAGTGACTGCAAGAAGAGAGTACTGAACGAACATCTGTGGCTGAAAAACTAGATTTCAGTTGTTTCCATAAGCAAACTTTAGTAAGGACAAGGCAGTTTTTTCCTGCAGTCTTACTCCACTGTGGCTAACACAATGGTTTGGTGCCTTTGGACACTATTATGTCTCTGGACATTATTATGTGAATAATAGGATTAGTTTAAAAGCTTGGTGAGAATCACTGAATTCATATTTTCAGTGTGGGATAGCTTTTGCTCAAACAGTATGACTTTTCATAATTGATCACATTTTTTTAAAATATCAGGCAGTGTCCTGCTAAGTTTATCGATGAATGTAATGGGTGAAATGTAATATTAAAGGAAAAAACAAAACGGCATCTAACAAACAAATCACGACTTTTCTTTTAAATCTCCTCTTGCCATTGTCTCTTTGAAGTGTGCTGCAACGTATCTTTGAGAACTAAAATTACAGCTCACTGTGTATTTGTGATTGAGGAAAGTGTCTGTCCTCTTGGCCAGCTCTTCAACAGGGAGGAAGCTGCCAGGGCCAGACCTCCACGATGAAACTATTTGGATGAGCTGCTTCTTTTTACTTTTGTGAAAAAAAGCCAAACTGTCAGAATACCTTAACACTGAAAAGATTTATTGAGTTACATTGCAGTTGTGAGGGGCTTAGATAGTTCCTATCACCACCATTTGATCTCATGGATGCCCCACTGGGACTGATTGATCACCCAGTGCTTCTAGGCAGATAAGTGTGTGAACTGGACTGAGAGGCACTGATTGAGCTGCCAGGTGCCGTTACAGGAAGTTGTGACACTTCCAGTATTCGGGGATCCTGCGCTCATATGTAATGTGATGGCTTGACTAACTTGGGAGTTATTTTGGGGTTTTTTGGGGTCAGGTTTGTGGATTTGGGCCAGGGATGGGTTTTTTTTTTTTTTGAGTTAGAGAGGGGGAAACCAGGTATCTTAACAGCTTTCTCACTTCAGGCAGGTGCTGAGTTTGCCCAGCAAAATAAACAAACATGGCAAGTGACTTCTGTTGTGTTCTCCACCTCCTGTGTCTGTATGTAACTCCAGACCTGCAACCTTCTGTTATCATGGATAAATGAATAATTAAGAAAATCCACGTGTCTTTCTTTGGGTTAAGCTAAGCACTTAGTTTCTTCAGAATGTGCAGAGCCTTTCGAATTTTCCTATGCAAGTTGATGAGTCACATGAAATTATTTCAGGCAGTAATACCTGCAGAAGTTCATCTTGGACGATGCTGAAAGTGAGTTTAAATGTTGTTTTAAAGAATTCAAGTACTGATAAGCTCCAAGGGGCTGGTGGTTCTGACATGTTAGGTGTGGCAGGTAAATGCCTCTCAGTGTGGGCACAAGCTGGTGTTAACCTAAAACTTCATTTGGTTTTGTAGGGTTTTTTTCAGAATATTTGCTTTTCTTGCTGTAGATTGCACAACACTTGGTCTTCAGTACCCATGATCTTAAAGAAGCTGAGACTGTTTTGAATCCCTTTACACTGAAGAGAAGACCATAGTGCCAATTATTATTAAGGTCATCTGACAATTCCTGCCACAATACTCCGTTCTGTATTCCTTGCTGACTTTGATAAGCTTTTATGCTCGCAATTGTGTTTCATACCTCATGCAACCTCTTAACTCCAAAGGAAAGCCAAAATATGACTCAAAGTTCCAAGAAAATGACATTTTTATGTCTTTAGAATAAAATATAGTGGTCTTATTTGAACAAGACTAGGTTTTCTGCAATGAAATAATTGAAATTTGGCAGATTTTGAATCTTCTGTGCTAAAGAATATCAGCTAACAATAGGTTTATGTAAGAACTGCTATAGTCTAGACTGAAACCCACAAATCTGAACCTTTGTCAAGTATGCCAGGGTATCTCATACCTCTGCTCACCGGTTTGTGTATGTATCTTTTCAGAGTCACTCAATGTGCTTCAGCTGAAAGCTACCAGGTCAGGTCTTGTGTACAACGGCTGCTTCCCCAGCACCCAGCTCATCGACTTCATAGAATCATAGGATAGTTTGATTTAGAAGGGACATATAGAGGTCATCTAGTCTACCCCCTCTGCAGTGAGCAGGGACATCTTCTGTTAAATCAGGTTGCTCAGAGTCCTGTCCAGCCTGACCTTGATTGTTCCCAGGGATGTGGCATCACTACCTCTCTGGGCAACCTGCACCAGTGTTTCACTACTCTTACTGTAAAAAAATTCTTCCTTATATCTGGTCTGAACATATACTTTTTTGGTTTCAAACCTCTTCTCCTATCAGAACAGGCCCTACTAAAAAGTCTGTCTTCATCTTTCTTACAAGTACTTTAAGTACTTTGCTTTACGTACTGAAAGGCTGGAATAAGATCTCCCTGAAGCCTTCTCTTCTCCGGGCTGAATAACCACAACTTTCTTAACCTTTCCTCACAGGACTGGTGTTCCATCCCTCTGATCATTTTTGTGGCCCTCCTCTGGACCTGTTCTAACATGTCCATGTCTTTCCTGTCCTGAGGCCCCCAGAGCTGGATGCAGTAAAAAAAAAAAAACAAGCCAAAAAACCAAACAGTTGCTGAAAACAAGTTTTTCCTCTGGCATGTGGTTATTACTCCCATATGTACACTGTAAATTGACTGTAAGGGTCTGATCTAATTTCTCAGTGTGCAGCAGCTCTGCCAGGGTTTATAGTCATTTAAGTTGCTGGAATGCCTTGATAAATGAGAGAAGGCTCCAGTTGGGAGAGCCACTGGAATCCTGCAGGAATGCCAGGGAAATGTGACTCCATAGCCATAAAATGATTTTAACTGAGCAAATAATTTGAAATGGATACTTTATATAATGGATATTTGTGTCTCTCCTTGTGTTTGCAGAATGTCCATGAAGAAGGTGGTAATGTGCTCAGTGTATTTGCTGTTGAATAAAATTCAAGGACCAAAAATGTTCTTCAATAAATATCGATTTCCATTTTTATTGCATGCTTGTGACCGGCCAGTGAGTGGTATTTCTTCTTTCTAATTTGACCTTATATGAATAAAATCTCACGGAAAGAGGGTTTTCGCTTTGAATGACATTTAAAATGACTCCTTTAATAAAGTTCTGTCCCTTGTTGCTCTGAAGGAGAAGTGCAGAGAGATTTCTTCCCATTTCTAAGTGAAGATAGGAGGCCCCGGTGCAATTAAGATCATCAGTAGTAATTCTCACCCCTTTTTAGAGCACCTGCAGGCTTTGTGTGGGGAAGTTTACTTGATAAATTTTACTCAACAGTCCGTATCTGCTTTTGTCTTTCTCTTGCCAGCTGGATGACTCCTACTGCAACTAAAAGCATCTGTTTGTGCTGAGGATAGAGAACGTTATTGCGACACCGCATGCATCCTCTGTGTTCCACCTCTCATCCATTAAATCTCATTCTAGAGCAGCAGACTCAGCTGTCCATAGCTGGCACTGTGACTGACATTGCAGAGCTGCCAAAAAAAGGTTGGGAAGCTGGCCAAAGCGGAGATAGGACAGACGTGCTAAGTTTGGCAAAGAAAAATAAATACAAGGGGTAAAGTTGGAGGTAGGCAGATTTGAAAAGGGTTTCATGAGAACTGCTGCTTATTGTGTTGTTTTGAGGGAGAATGCTGGCTTCTATCTTACCAAGAGTATGAATTCTGCAGCATGTTAAGTACCTGAATTCCCACTGAGGGGATATTTAATGGAAGGAACACCTTATGTTCACAATTGAAGAGCATGTAGGTATAGCTATGGTGTTGTCAACAGAAGACGAGTATCTCAGCTCTTCCCCTGGGAGTAGAACACTGGCTATGGCAAAAAGAGTAGACCCTCCCCAGTTTCATAGCAGCTCTGTTTGGTCACAGCAACCGCACATTTAGGCCCTGTAAATCTGCTCTGAAGATGACTCGTGTGGTTTTGGTTTGAGCCCTTTTTTTTGTTTTTTTTTTTTTTTAAGGCAAAAAGGAGAGAAGGGCTTTAGTTGTACCTTCTGTAGTTTGGAAAACCTGTCATGCTGTTTGGAATAGGCAGGGTCACTGGCTGTCAGGGATTACTTGGAGGTCATCTTTGAGTCTACAGGCAACAGGTTGGTAAATGAGCTGCGTTGCTTGATATAGGGACTGTGTTTTGACTTGGAATTAGTGAAGTAGGAACCAATGCAGTAATTTGTACCTAAGAAATTATTGATCTATGATGAAATACAGGAAATCCTAAAGGTTGGGTTTTGAGTAAGCATAAACTGAGTGAAGGGCAACGTGCTATGATGGAACAAAGTGCCCTCTGCAATTTGCCTTGCAACTGAAGTTATTTAGATATTTTGCCTTATTTTAGAATGTGGTTGGTAGAACAGATGTCTGTCTTGACTCCTCAGCGGCGGCAGGGAGGCAGCTAGCCAGAGGTGCTGCTGTCTTCCTCTGGGTCACAGGATGTGTAAGCAGTTGTGATCTTGCTTATTTGTGTGGTAGTAGGAATGAATTGTACAACCACAAGTAAGTACCAATAGTTTTAAAGTGCAACGAGATACCAACTAATTTGTAGCTCCTGTTTTCCACACCCTTTCCACCATGAATTGTGTTACCCAAACGTTATTTCATTAACTACTAAGGAAAGGCAAGAGCAGCGTCTATCAGCTATGCGGGTGCCAGCAAAGTGAAAACCTACAATGGGTTTGGCAAATAAGAAAACCATGTTATTAAAAGATCTCAGTTTTGTTATCAGAGTCTGTTACCAATAAGTTTGTTTCCAAACTACTTTTGGCTTTTCTATACAAATTTATATAATGGGCAAATTTGAAGTGTTTTCATTTGGACAACATGTTGAAGCTAAAACAGTAATTCTTCTAGCAAACTGTGAAGTCTCATGCAATAAGAAATACTAAAGGCAACAGATAGATAAGCTGAGGAGAAAGGAAAGATTAATACCCTTAAAATTGCACAGCAATTTTAATTAAAGTTTTAATTTTAAATACTACAGACAGAAATTATAACCCATTTTGAACAATTGGATGGTAAAAGCCACTTCAAATATTTAATTTTCTCAGTGCAATCTTAGAACAAAATTGTGAGTGGAAGGGGTAGAATCTCCAGATACCATATGTCTGAGTTCAAATGTGTTCACTGATGGAAAAGAGTTATTTAGGAATTCAAAACTAACAAAGACTTAAAGGTAAGGTTTTAAACAGTCCTCCTTATTTATCATTGTATTCTACTAGGCCACTTTTCTACTGAAAAGCATCATTATAGCAACCCCGACTAAACTCGTATTAATTTGTTTTGCTTTTCTCGAAAGTCCCTTAAAGGAGTGCATGAGGAGTACTACACCCCCATGAAAGATGTTTGTGTCTGTATTAATAGTTACTCTGTAGGCATTGTGTTAATGAGATGTTCAAGAACTTGCAGTTTTGTTCATAGGGTTTGACCAGCTAAAGTCGTCATGCCTTGCAAATGGCTTCCTGTTAAGTCCTTTATGGACGTAGCTCCCGTTGGTATATGCTGTTTGTTTAATGTAACTACAGTCTTCTAAAGTCTGTCTTCTGCCAACAACATGCAGCAAGTGGCAGTCATCTTTTTCCTCCTTTGTCCGAAGTTGCATTAACTGAGTTAACGAGACTTCCTCCTGGTGCACAGCAGCTGAACAAGTCACTGAAGTCACAGGGAGTCCTGGAAGGATCTGAGAACCAGCTTTGTTGAGTGTGAAGAGGAGAAGGATAGGGAGAGTTGGTCCTAGTGCTGTCATAAGAGAAGACTGAGTCAGCTTCTTCTTGGAGGGACAGTGGTAGATGTTGTAACTTGTGCCTGTTGCAACTCAAGAAAAATTGCAGTAAATTATTCACAGAGATGGTAATCAAACTCTGTAATAGAGACCCAGAGAGGCTGTGTACTCAGAACTCATCTGGACTGGACTTGCTTGAAGCTAGGGCTTGGGACAGAGGCCTCCAGAGGTCCCTTTCAACCTAAATTACTCTTATGAGACAATTTGCCTGCAGTAAATGTATTTAAGACCTAATGCAATATGACTTTAGCAATACAGTATCTTGTCAGATCCCGAAATGTCAGTGACATTCAGAATTGTCAGTGTCAGTGGGAATTAAAGACCTCCTTTGATATATTGTTGCCTAATATGGTTTAGGTACATTCAAACTGCTCTGAGATTTTTCTTGGGCAACCAATCTCACTTGGAAGCATAATGTTGGCAAAAGCCTTAAGTGGAAAAGATGGTCATAAAGGAAAGAATATAGCTGCGAAGAGGCTGAAAAAGAGCAGGAATTGAAAAGGCAAGATGAAACTTCATATCTGAAATAGTAGCTAAATAAGAAATAGTGCAGTAATCACTTGACTGAAACCATTTTCTTAACGCATTTTCTTTCCCTGAAAAGGGGAAAGTTAAGAGCCAGCAGAGAGGGTAATTCAGGTAGGAAATATACTTTCATGCCAGAATGCCTAGCTTATAGTAAAAATCTCATGAGAAGAATTGGAGTTTTCCTCCAGTAAGCATTAAATCTTCGTCTGTGCTACTTCTACTTTCAATTAAGTTAATGTTTCAGATGTCTCTATTTATGCGCTTCATTTAATAATATATTACACAAGTGAATCATTTGAAGAATTCTTCAGTGAAATATAGACATAATTTTCATGTAACATCAGCAAATTAACATCTTACTTTGATGCATTACTCTAACTTGGTATCCCAGCTCAGTCTTTGTTGATGTATTTACTCCAAAGCTGAAGAAATTTAGAACACTAAATGGTATGACCCTGTATTCTATCGCATTACAGACTTAGTGCAATAGCAGTCAAGCACCTGGTTATTGAATAACCCAATTTTTGTAGAGGGCAGAAATTATAGCATAATGAAACTATAGCCAAAATGCATATTTGGCCCCAGAGCATGAAGAATGTTATACATCATTCTCTGGGTCAGATATGAACTGCTATAATGTTAGTAACTGGCAGATAGTGCTGATGAGTGAAATACCAAGATGCTTTTAAAAGGGCATTATCTTTTAAGAATGTTTTGGCGCTTTTGAGTATATCTTTTCCATACGTATTCAGAGCTGGATTTGATACCACAGATCTACATGCAGAAGCATGTAAAGACTTATCGCATGTTGTGGAGATGTGCATTTACTGTAAGCTATGTTCTCTAATGTTAATTTGTGTGGGTTTTTTGTTTCTTCTTATCCTCTCCCATCACTTTTATGGATGGGGACTACTGGCACTAGAGAAGAAAAAACCCAAGTCTTCTGATAGTTAAGAGGAACATGAGGAACACGAATCTTGGATTTCATACTTATAAAGCCTTTCAAGTCTCTTCCATCTGGAATTTCCTTACACTTGTGTAGACTGAAGCATGCTTGTGCATTAGGCAAAGTTATATGAAATTATGAGGATAACTTTTTTAAAAAGTTAGGAAAAAATATCTGACTATTGGACCTGTTTGCACTGGGTCAATGCAGGTCAGGGATAAGACACGGATAAACACAGAGTACTTATTAAATTCCTCATATGGTTGGAGTATTCAAACACCAATTTGACTGTCGTCTGTTAGTACAGTTGCATTTGGATTACTGTCAACATGCATATTCCTAATTCTAAAATATGTAGATATAGAGCCTGATGGCTGTCCTTTTAAAGTTAAAATTCAGATACAAATACTTGGAACAGGGAGGACATGCTTTGTGGTGTGAGCAATGACCAGGTTGTAGTATGTTCTCCATTTTGTGTTTTCTGTAGTTCTTGGCAGCTTTTGTGGATACTCAGAACTCAGATTAGTTATCACTACTCCTTTTTGGCATCATCAGGTATCTACTGAGGCTTCTATGTGGGCTTCTGCTCTTCTGTGCTCTTAGAAAATATCAGTTTTTTCATGAGCATAAAGAGTTTGAGCAGGCTTGTTTTGATGTTTCTGTCTTGGTGGTGAGGCCAAGAACAGGAGAGGACGTGTTCCTGTCAGTCAAGCGCATGGTGTGCAGCTACCATGGAGGGAATGACAGATACAACCAGATGTTGCAGTTTGGCTCCACACCTTTATTTATACCAAAAGTCTTAAGCATCACTTTTGAGTGAAGTGCTGACAGTGCTTGCAACTATTTTAATATTTCAAACAGACCAGCAGCTTGGACATCTACTTAAACTATACTCAGATGAAATGCTTTTCTTTCCTCTGTGCTTCACTTACTCTGCTGCAACTTATCCTTAGGGTGAAGTCTGTCATCTTCTGAGGTCTTCCACTCCTGTGTAAAGTGGACTATCACATCATGGTGGCCCTGTTTTACTATTCCTTATCTATGTAATATCCCTGATGCTTTGTGGCTGTCTTTTAAGAAACAGTGTTGTTCTTGATGTGCCTATCTTTGGATTAGCTGCAGAAAGCAGCTTCTCTAGTAGGAACATTTTTATGCTGCAGGAAAAGCCGTTATGGCCATCTGTTGAGGAAAATGAGCAGTTTGCAATATGTTACATCTGTAAATGGATAAACTCTTCCAAGTTTTACTTGTGTTTATATACATATTTTGATGTACTAAGTATAACTGAGGAATACAACTTGCTGCTTCATTTCACTGTAGCTGGTAGCCAATGTGCTTTTGTAAGATGAATAGTGGGCAATTGTCGTTTAAAATGTATTTTATCTATGTGTAGATGATAATGCAAGGATTAATATAGTAGACTCTTAATCTTGTTGCTCAGAATTGGCTGATTATTGAACCAATTATTTTGGCTCAGTTGTATTCTGAAGGCTCTCAGCTGGATTTATTTTATAGCAGAATTGTGACTGCTACATCTTGGAATGCTGGGATTATTTGCTTTTGTTCCAGCCTTATCTTTCTCTGAAGTATAATGGAATATTGATTCATCTTCAATTATTTAAGATTCTCAGATAAATAAAAATATTGCAAGACTTCAGAGTTGTTGTGAAGACAAACACTTTTTTGTTTTCTTTCTAACACCTAATTGGGAGAACTGATTTCAGTAAAAGCAGCAAACGCATAAGTGTATAAACCTTTTCTTTCTTGTTTTTCAATTGATATGTTGCTTAGTACAGGCAGCAAGCTAAAATGGCAAAGCTAAGAAAATTGGAATGGCTTTTAGGGATAAGCAGTCAAGTATGTGTCACGTTAGTAACTTTGAATTTCTCTCTAATCAAATCTTCAATTACATTTGTAATTTACTATGCTTCCAAATCACTGGTATTCACAAACCACACGTGTGGTTTGCGCATAATAGATTGTATTTTTTTTTTTTTTGTGGAACTCCTCAGTGTGGTTGAACTGAATTCAACGATCCTGAGATTTTCCAAGTGTTGATGCCTAGTCCCATGTTACAGAACAATTTGAACTTTACTGGCATTTCATTTGTTTTTTTAAAATACGTTTTCAACTTTTTTAGTTGTGAGAAAGGGCTGTAGAACATCTGTTCTAATGGCTTTGCAAACGCAAGTGAAATCAAGAAAGAATCCACTTTCTTTTATGTTTTCTGAGATAAAATATGCCAGTGTGCTGGGTTTTGCTGGAGTAGAGTTAGTTTTTTATAATGGATAGTATGGGACTGTGTTTTGGATTTGTGCTGGAAACAGTGTTGATAATACGGGGATATTTTGATCATTTCTGAGCTGTGCTTACCCAGAGTCAAGGCCTTTTCTGCTCCTCACACTGCCTCACTGGCCAGTAGAGTGGGGGTGCATGAGAGATGTCCCAGCCAGGACAGCTGACCCCAGCTGACCAAAGGAGTATTCCATGCCATACGATGTCATGCTCAGCAATAAACTAGGGGGAAGGCTGGCTGGGGAGCTGCTGCTCAGGGACTGGTTTGGCATTGGTCGATTGCTGGTGAGCAAATGTTTTCATTTGCATCACTTGACTCTTAGGTTTTGCTTCTCTCTGTTATCTTTCTTTTCACTAAAATTCAGTAGTAGTAGCAGCAGCATTGCGTTCCTATTAATAAACTGTCCTTATCTCAACCCATGAGGAAACTGGGGTTGTTGAGTCTAGAGAAAAGAAGGCTAAGAGGAGACCTCATCTCTGTATACATCTACCTGAAAGGAGGTTGTAGCTAAGTGGGTGTTGGTTTCTTCTCCCAAGTGACAGGCAATAGAATGAAAGGAAGTGGCCTTGAGTTGCATCAGGGAAGGTTCAGATTAGACATCAGGAAAAAATTTCTTAACCAAAAGGGTTATGAGGCACTGACACAGCTGCCCAGGGAGATGGCGGAGTCATCTCCCCAGGAGGTGTTTAGAAGACGGGTAGATGAAGTGCTCAGAGGTGTGGTGATGGGTCGATAAAATGCTCAGGGCTATGGTTTAGTAGTGGACAGGTATGGTTGCACTTGGTGATCTCAAAGGTCTTTTCCAACCAAGAGATTCTATGATTCCGTAGTTCTATGAAAGGAGGGTTTGATTAATTCTATGAATTATCTCTGCTGCTTGTCCACTAAAAAGCTTAAGTACTGCTTTCCAGTAGTGGAGGACCTTTTTTTTTATCCTTTTTTATCCTGAAGGAAGTTATTTTTATCTCATATCTGCTCAGTCTGTTGTCTTTTGTATTACTGAGTTTTAGTTTTTTCTTCTATTGCGTATTACAACACTGTAAGCAAGAAGACCGTGGGAACTTTGAGAAGAAAGAGGTGTCTGATGACAGTAACTACATACTAAAGGAACAAGGGAGAATCTTAGAGTTATACCTCTAAAGGGCAGTAGAATGCGTGTGCATTTTAGCAGCTGACTCTTACAGGTGTTTCACATCACAGCAAGTGAGTCTGACTTCAGTGTGGACTACTCAGAACATCCAGAATTGGGAGCAATCAAACATCTCCCATTGCTCCAGTTATCGTGGGGTTTTCCCTTCCCTTAACTGAAATTATTTGTATAGGTGCAGCACATGGTTCTTCAGTGTTTTGTCATGCATTAGATGTCTCAATTTCTTTCCATTCAGTTTCCCTTCTACCCATATAATTGAACCAGCTGGTTCTATGGTAATGAGTCCTTTTGAACTGTCAGTGTGTGTGTATTTCCATTTACACTGCTGGCACTTTGTTCTCAACCTTCTCCCCTTCTGTCCAAATAAATTACTTACACTATCAGATCTGACTCATTGTTCACAATAGCACTGCTGTGGATTCTCCAGATACTACTTGTTTACTGGGTTTATTACTCATTTTGCAAGACTTTCTCAAACTTTGCTAGGTCTGATTTTAAATAATCCTGATTAATTGTCCTATGAGTCAGAGAATCAATAGGGAGGAGGAAAAAAGGTATTTTTAATTGCACAAACTATCCTGTGGAGGGGTTTAACTTATCTATTGACTTCTTGGTATACAATAATTTATGTCCAAATCAATTTTGACAGCTGTCATTTTGTGTATATTAGCTGTGATCATTTAAATGTCTGTAGAAATTTATAACATAGTTGATGTTGACCAGAATAATTTTTTGATACTGATGGTAGGAGGGTCTTGTGCAGGGATTAGAGATATGGTTGATAATCAAGAGTCTGCAGGCATGGTCAAGGATAAGTAGTTGAATGACCGTGTTTTAAAATTGTACTGATTGTTCATGTGAAGTAAGTTTCTAGACTTGCTCACAGAAAGGCCAAGAGGCAACGGTTGCAACCTGCGACAAGGATTAGACATAAGGGAAAAAATAGTTCATAGTAGGATTGGTCAAACAATGTAACAGGGGTTACAGAAAACCCTATGCTATGAAAATACTACAGTGGAAAAAAAGTATTCTTTACAGAGGAAATGGAGGGAAATGAACATAATTTTCTGGTTCCAAATAATTTATATACATTTGCAATAAAGAAGTCTTTCTCTACTATCGGTCTTGGCTCTTGCTTGCCTATCATCAGTCTTGGTGTCTTAGCAAATTCTTAATTAAGCACATGGGATATTAATGTAACTGACTTGCTGAATCAGGACCTCCCAATGAATTCCCATCTTTCTTCATTTGCACAAAACTTATTTGCCAACCCTACAGCTGAGTGAGAAGGTAAACCCTGGAAGACCCACGAACTGTAGGTTCAAAATTTTCCCTCTAGAGAGATCAGCTGTTCCTGTGTTTTGAATGCTGAACGCTTGCTTTTCACAAACTGTTAGAGTAATTCGATGAGACTGGGAGTTCCCAATCGCATAAATTTTCTTAAAGAAAAATAATTGCTTATCTCAATTAGTATCGTGCCCTTGAGGGGTTCTGTGGCCTATATTCTGCTAGAATTGAACAGATAACTACATAGAGAACCATTTAAAACTTTTCTTCCTGAACACAATTTCATACTTTTCTATGATCTTGCTTTTACTGTATTTTGCGTAACTTGGTCTCTCATCATAACAGGAGGTAGGATAGAAGGACATAAAATCTTGAAGGTCTGAGAAAAGCATATTTTAAGCCAATAAATAAGTTTAGTGGCATCTGCATCAGGCCCTAAGAGGTGGTTCTGAAGAACCTGAACCCTCTGTGCTTGATGATTATTTTTGATTACTACGTTGCCAAATGATAAAATACACTGAGAGAAGACAGGACTGCTTGTGGTGCTGTGTTACTCAAATGCCCGCTTTATTGAAATCGATGGGTTACTTTCTTACTGTCTTCTGTGGATCTCAGATCAGATCCTATAAAAAAGTTTAGCATATTTTCAAAATGACATTTTCTTTAATCGTTTCTTCTTGTCACTTAAAGCTAGTGATTCCACCTAAAAAAGAACGTGACTAGTTAGGTTTTGATTTTGCAAGAGTTGTAACACAAATCAAGAGTGTAGAACAGACCCAGAGGAAACAACTTTTTAAGTGCTACACTGTTGACATTTCTTAATAACATAGAAAAGTTGTTTTCCATCTTTTTCAAATTATGGAGTACTAACTGTTTTCTGGCAGAAATTGATAGTCTAAGTTTTATGAATTTCAATCTGCTAACTATAGACTTGCGTCTCATATTTGGTTTTGTTAGACGATAAACCCTGAAAGATCCACAAACTGTAGGTTCAAAGCTTTCCCTCTAGAGAATTCAACTGTTCCTGTGTTTGGAATGCTAAATGCCTCTCCTGTAAATACAATCTATATGTATAAATAAGTGGGGAGCAGCTAGAGCTACGACATCCAGTGCTTTTATGTCTTGCCCTCTTTTGGAGGCACTTATTCACAGCTCTTTTTTCGTATAACTCTACCATTAGTATTTCCCACCACATACTCATTCTGCAAACATTTACCTTTCAAGGAGTAGAGTCTTGCTGTTTACTTTTGCAGAAGCAGGTAGATGCTATTGGCTCATTTTCAGTTCACAAGTACAGTGCCAGTAAAACAAATGACTCAAACATAGTCCTCAACATAGCATGATGGGAAACCTGCAAACTCCAAATCCATCTGCGCGTACTTTGATCTGGAGCACAGGTTTCTAAATAACAGTCCCTGTTTCCAGATGCAGAGCACACCAGTCACTGCTTTTAATCTCAGCATATTTCTCATTCCCTACTCCTTTATTATCTGAACTGAAGGTGACGCTGAGGGTGTGCGTTTTCCTGGTTCTTCGCAAGGGGCTGTAGAGAAGCAATCTTTCTTTACTTCACGTAGACAACTTGCAGAGAAGCTTTTGGAGTTTGTGTGTGTATGTATAGGAGAACAAAATGACAGAATGGGCAGAGGAGAAAAGTTGTAATCTGAATTCAGATAACATCTTAGATTTACTTCATGGTCAATCTAAGGAGTTGTCATATTTTGTGGGGAGATTCTCTAAAGCCCCATGTGGACCACTCTTTTGCAACAAGGTGGATCTGATTGCTTGTGTGAGCTGAGTTCAAGGCTTTTAGATCTCTGAGGGAGACATATGCTGTTTGTAGTTCACATTAGAGACCCTTACCTTTGTAGGCACTAGATAACTAAATGGTTTTTATGCCATTCAGTCCCTCCTACAGAAGAATGTTGCTGGCAAACACGTTACAATGGTTTTCAGTGTAATCCAGTTATCTAGCTGAGCACAAACTTCCTGACTTGTGTGCTAATAATTAAATGTCTACACATAGGAGCCTTGCTAGCACTAGTTACCAGAAACGCTGGGATGATGTCTGCATGATTTAGGAGCCAAGGAACCCAAATTAGTACCCACCTTCACTAAGCACAGAAAAACCGGTAGATCACAGAGACAATCTGCACCCTAAAAAGTTTACAGTTTGATTGTAGAGGTTGGTAGAGATCTCAGCAGATCATCTTTCTTTAACCTCTGCTCAAAGCATGTTGCTATGGGCCACGTTCAGATGAGTTTTGAGTATTTCCAACAATGGAGACTACACAAGTTTCCTGAGCATCTTGTTCCAATCTTCAACTAACCTCACAGTAAAAATGTTCTTTTCTTTAATCAGACTTTCCTGCATTTCAGTTTCTGCCAATTGTCTCTTGTCCAGTCACTGGACACTGCTGAGAATTTGACTTCGTGTTCTTTATTCCGCTCCCACCAGGAATTTATATGCATCAATAAGATGCCTCCAAGCCACGAGTCTCTTAAAAAGTGTTAAAAGACCACATTATCTGCTACTAAATGAGCTGTAAGTATGCCAGTTATACAGTAATTTAGGAGGGTAGAACTGTCGTCTAAAGCTATCACTTTTTCTTTGTATTACACAGGATATCTGGTGCTATCAAGGTCTTTAATGCCTTTTTTTTTTTTTGACACAGTATAAGTTTCGATTTCAGCACAGTGTATTTTAAGGTGGCAAACCAGTTTTTTTTCCAGGTAGTACTGCCTTCTTCCTTGCGATTTCACCATGGAGAGGTGAAACCATAAGGCATTGTCTTGCTCCTTTTTTCTGTGTGGTCTAGCAGTGGCTTATGAGTTTGTGTGGGAAGCAGAGGAAATGAGAGAGAATGTATGCAGCAATGAACTGGAAACTTCTGTAGTATCTGACATCACTTAGTTCACATACTTCCATATCTATGCTATCGCTTTCCTTTTTTTAGATTATTCAGTGAATATTAAAGCCATGCGGACATTGAAGGAATAATGAGGTTCTAATGAAGTGAAAAAGGAAAAATTTGTTCTTCTGTCAGTAACGTATGTTGTTAATTGACAAAAAACTTCTTACGTCTATGTTTGTGTAAAAGAATACTTTTTTTAGCTGCTTTTCAGTAGGCTTAAAATCTATTTCCAGGCCTTCAGCTTCCTGGTAACATGACATCAGTACAACAGCCCAAACCAGTGATTATATTAAAAGGACAATATAATGGGATAAAAAAAGTACGACAGGGGCTTGATGTTTTCTATTGATAAATAAAGAACTTGTAAAAGCTGAAGTCATAGTTGCAGCAATAAAAAGAAACATAATTTTATACTTACTCGCTGTTCTAAAAAAACAGTATAATTATTGTGGGAGGAAGAAAAATACATCTCTTCCCCCTCACTCTGCTACTTTTTGCCTTTCTATTTAGTGTTGAAATCATCTAGTTTAATTAAATCACCAACCTATTCCTGCACAAAGAATGACATTTCATTAATGACATAAGATGTGCATGAGACAGAATTAACCCAATTATCAAATGGATGTCAATTTGGAAAGGGCAACATGTAAAAATGTCTTGTAAATATGTGGGATGAGGTTGTTGAGCAGCTTTCTGATGGAGATAGGGTTATAAAATGATGAATAATTAGACAAAAGCCCCTCCCTCACCTCAATTTCTAACAGTCTTTTTGTAATTCCAGTTGAATGAAACTTTGGTACCTGGCATAATATACCAGGGTTATATTAGAAATAGAATGAAAAAACAGGCTTGTGATGATTGCTAGGAAAATCCATAATAAATACATACACTTTCCTCTCTAATTTTTAGCTAAATAGTGGCCTTTTGTAGCTTTGTTGAAGCTACCACCTTAATGTGGTCTCTTTTGGGGAAAAAAAACAACAAAGAAAAGAAAACCAGTCTCCCAAACATTGTTTTGAATATTGATTTTCGTAGCATTTTTTTCCAGACACTTATTGTTGTTCTTAGTTGAGATATTAAATATCAGGTCCCTCTCACATGCTGATCGTTGTTTCTCAAATTCTGATTTTATCAGAGTAGTTCTGATTAGACAGTGCCCTGTGCTTGCGGTTGTTTTCAAGCTAGGACTGTGATCTTGCCGTTACTGATGTGAACTGACCCAGCAAAAAAGTGTTGTTCCCTCCATTGTAAAAGACTCAGAGATCTGGGAGGTGCTGGTCTATTTTCAGTTTGAAGATTTGTCAATTGCTAACAAGCTTTTCTTATTTGCAAGGAGAGCAGATCTGTCTCATCATTCAGACTTACATTCCTGAAGTTTATCTGTATGTATTAGAGATTCACACTGTGTTGCCAACTCTTCTTACTCTGAATTTAGAAATATCTTTCGAATTTTGCCTTTATAATTATTAGGGAAAATAGATAATCTGAAGGAGCCGTCTTGTGGGGTTTGTTTTGAGTTTTAACTTTGCAGAGTCGGAGAAGGAATACTTCTATTTCCATATCGCTGAGATTTAACTCTTATCAAAAACAGTTCTCAAAAATTATTAACGCCTGAGAATAGAGTATTCTGGAAGGGACAGGGAACAGCTTTGAAACAGACCACAAAATAATCTATTGCTAATCTGGTAGATAAATCTGCCCTCTGAGAGTGTGAAACTAACTTTTTCACTACTTATATATGAGGTAAAGTGGGTGAAGTCACTTATTGTATTAGGAGACATTCTTGGGGGTCAAGCTGTGAAGCTCAGAACAAATGAGCAAATGGACGTGTTCCCATGTTCTTTATTAACATGAAAATAATCATATAGTAATTTTTGCTAAGATCGATGTTAAAAATTGGTTTGTATTGCTTCTGTTGAGAGCAAAGGCTTGAGCTACAACATCTGTGGTGGTATTTATAATGAAGTTAGGGCCAGAGGTTCCCACTATTACAGCTTTTTCTGTTCATGTAGTTGTGATTCCTGATCCAAAAGAGCAGGCACTATATAACAATAAGATTTGCCAGCATAAATATCCTGCCCTTCTGCTTAGAACATCAATCTGGACTACTTGCTTATGAATGGGGAGAGATAATCTTCTGCAGTAAGTGTGGAAATAATGAAACATATTTTGGAGTATCAGGTTGATATGAAAGGGGCCTTCTGCAGCATTTACACAAGAAGTTTGTGTGAGTTGAAGTGCATGATTTTAGATGGGTGTGCAAAAGCAGATGGAAAGAGTGCTGAATGAATTTAATTTAGCCATGTTACTGAAATAAGGTGTTATCAGGAGAAATTTAGAATTACCATCCCATCTATCCTTTGACCTGAGGAAATGCAGCTCTCTAAGCAGGTGCAGAGCTGGAAGTTGAGGTCACAGTTCACCCGCAGAGTACAGGCTATAGTGTAAAGTTTCATTCTGAAGCTGACTTATTTCTAAGCGTACAAGACAATGTATTTCTCTCTTTCATAGGTGTTCCTTTGATTTTATTTCTCCCCCCTCCTGTTCTGGATCCCGTTCCCAGTTATGGGCTCCCATTTCCTAGTAGAACATCCCATTGACTTCTGCATGGAAGGAAGGACAGTACTGTGCACGCGCTGTTCTTAATAGACCTTTCCTCTCTTTCAGAAAAGGAATGAAGAAAATGAGCAACATCTATGAATCAGCAGCCAACACCCTGGGAATTTTTAACAGCCCATGCCTGACTAAAGTGGAGCTGCGAGTTGCATGCAAAGGCATATCAGACAGGGATGCGCTCTCAAAACCAGATCCTTGTGTCATCCTTAAAATGCAGTCACATGGCCAGTGGTTTGAGGTGAGTGTTTAGTAAAATAAAAATTCTTGTTCTGATAATTCAGGATGGCATAGAGAAACTGAGGTAAAATTCAAATAACAGCAACACCGAAGAGAAGAAGCAATTTGAAGCCTGCAGCATAATCTTGTAGAGTGAAGGAAGATTTTCTATTAACTCTAACAGACTTTGAATCAGCCTCTTAATGATCCTTTGAACTTCTCTTTGGAATCTAGATTAAAAATAAAGATGATCAAAGATTGAAGCATCATAGAAGTTTTCCCCTTAGGCCCTGTTGTTTCATAAAAGTTATATAATAGCAGAGATTATAATAGTGACCATCACGCTTTCCAATCTAAAGAAGAAAAGTGCTGTGGAAGAGAAGAATGTTTATTACTAGTTGTCAAGGAATTTGGTGATAGAGTAGCTTGAACTGCACATTTTGAGCATTACTGTTGGAATCATACTTGAAGTTAGTAACTTTAATGCATTTGCCTTATCAGTTTGCCTTGTATAACAGATTGCCTGTTTCATTAAAATCCCACGTCGTAAAAGCAGGTAAAATAACACAAACTATTTGATAAATGGAAACAGGATGTCTTAAACACATGTAAATGGTAAATAAAGAAGATTAGAATGGAATGTAATATTTTAAATGAATCTTGGTAGCTGTTTTACTTAAAAGTTACACTGGAGTGTTTGTGGTTAATCAAGCTAAAATGTGCAGGAAAGTATGCATGACAAAATTAGTAATGTATTAAATCCAGTTGTTTTGAGTGAGCATTAATTTCTCTCTTTTCTACAGTTTCAGCAGTCAGAATAAGATTGTGTTATCTATCACAAGATAAAAATAATAATAGCTGTGAGGATATGCAGAAAGTAAAATCCTAAATTGATGCGAGTTTTAATTTAGAATTTTCAGCCAAGCCTGTCAGACTCTGGTAATTCCAGTTGTGTGGGTTTGACCCATGGACCTCAAATTTTTCCTAGGCAGGGTCAGCAGCTGCATAGTAAACTTCATATTTTCTTGGCAGTGGTCTTCCTGTTTGCTTATTTCCCTACCATGGAATCATTAGATTAGTCCCTGGTCGTAAACCAGTCTATAAGTAGAAATGAGACTTTCATGATTATCCTTTTGTAACACAGTCACTGTCTTCATGCAACTGAAATTTCAAATGATATAATAGCCCCCCAAAAGGTAGTTTTAGCTAGCTATGTAGAAAGTAGCATAAAGCTGCTTTGTATGTAATCTCTCAAATAGTAGAAAATAACCAATCAACTGATGAAAGGTCAAAATAAGTGAATGCCCTTGTTTGGAAAGGACAGACTGAAATTTTTTGGGCCATTTATCTGTGTAACTTTGAGTGCATTTCACACAGTTTGTCTGTGGCTACTTCTGAGCAGGGTAAGTAGCTTTAAATTATATGTTCTCATGTTGAAATTGAGATTCCCTTTATTTGATGTGTTTTTTAATTTGGAAAATGATTGCCTGAATAGAGTAATTCCTGCAGAAGAGATCTGCTCACTGATACGATTCTCATCTTACGTCAGTTGCTTCTACTGTTTAATAAAAGTCCAGGGAATTAATTTTAGTATGAACAAAAAGTTTTTATTAGTTCTTGTTCCTATCAGTACTGCAGAGCTAATACAGCTCTGACATGGTGAGCCTTTTCCTATTCTGGCCCACACATTCTCAACAGAATTTTTAATTAAGTTCCAATTGCTGAGTTAAATTGGGCAGTCACTCAGGTATAGCTGAAGACATAATTTGGCTGGAAGAATCCTCTCCTGATGAAAATCAATGATCCAACAAGACGCAGGACAGCAGACTAATAATTTAAAAATAAAACCTAGTTCCTAGTGTATTCCACATAGAAATCACTAAATGACAACGCAAAGAGGACTAGAACTTGGAGTTTACTTTTCCAGATTCAGTGACTTCACGATCTTGTCTTGAATTTCCAGATAACCTTAAAATCTTTGTAGACTGGCTGTCTCTAAACAAACTGTAGCAAAATCCAGAATTTTTGAAACATGCATACTGACCACATATTCTGCTTTTGTGGAGAATTTATGAGCAGGAAGCAACTGGTTGAAGGTGCCTGAAATACAGGTTGTGGTCTGTACATGATTGTGCTTTTGCAAATATGTGCTGTTGAAATGTATGGAAGATACTGAAGATGGACAGTACAGACCTATTAGGTCAGATGCAGCTGAAGCTGGCGCGCTTAGGCTGATGGGATTCTGTTGTGCATGTAATGAGAAATGCTAGGATGTGATGGATTCACTCTACAGATGCAAACAATTCCTGAAAGTGAGGAATCTGTGCATGTTTGTCTGAGAAAATTTTGATGGAACATGTCAGCCTGTCACTGGGTAGAAAAAGGATTCTCTTATTGTTGTTATTCTGTAGCACTGTGTGTGCACATGTGTGTGTTTGTGTAAATTATGCCACCTGCAAATATAAATATGGACTGAAAATCTTGCTGTTGTAGAGTGGGTAGGTGCTGTTTTCAGAGATTGAAAATGACATATACATATTTTTATGTAGTTTTCTGGTTTTGTTTTGGGGTTTTTGTTTTGTTTTGTTTTTTAAAAAAAGAAGAATCACAGAACCGCAGAGCAGTTGGAGTTGGAAGGAATCTTTGCAGTTTATTTGATCCACCCTCCTTGCTCAAGCAGAGAAACCTAAAGCTGGTTGCATGGGACTGTGTTCAGGTTGTTTCTGAATGTGTCCAAGGGGGGAGACTCCACAACTTCCCTGGGCAACCTGTGCCAGTGCCTGGTCACCCTCACAGTGACCAAGTGTTTCCTGATGTTCAGAAGTCTCCTGTGTTTCAGGGTGTGCACATTGCTGCTGGTCCTAGCACTGGTCATCACTGGGAAGATCCTGACTCTGTCCTCTTTGCACCCTCCCTTCAGGTGTTTATGTACATTGATTACAACCCCTGAGCCTTCTGTTCTCCAGGCTGAACGGTCCCAGGTCTCTCAGTCTTCCCTCTTATGTAAGGTGCTCCAGTTTCTTTATCATCCTTGTGGCCCTTTGTTGGATTCTCTCCAGTATGACCAAGTTGCAGTTGTACTGAGGAGTCCAGAACTGGACCCAGTGCTCCAGCTGTGGCCTCATCCATCCTGAGTAGAGGGGGAGGAAATCACCTCCCAGGATCTGCTGGCAGTGCTTTGTCTAATGCAGCCAAGGATACCGTGTGCCTTCTTTGCAACAAGGGCAAATTGCTGGCTCACGTTCAACTCTGTGTCCACCTGGACCCCAAAGTTCTTCTCTGCAAAGCTGCTTTCCAGCTTGTCACACCTCTCAGCATGTATCACAGTATCACAAGGCTGGAAAAGACCTTTGGGATCGAGTCCAGCCTATGACCCAACGCCAACATCTACTCATCCTCTAAACCATGGCACTAAGTGCCTCATCCAATCTCTCTTTAAACACCTCCAGGGATGGTGACTCCACTACCTCCCTGGGCAGCACATTCCAATGTCTGATCACCCTTTCAGTGAAGAATTTTTTCCTAATGTACTGGTGCATGAGGTTATTCCTCTACAAGGGCCAGGGATTTGCACTTCTACTTGTTGAGTTCATGAGGTTCATGTTGGCTCATTCTTCCAGCCATTTGCTCACCATGAGTAACTTGTACTCATTACCCCTTGTCTTTTCTGTTTGGCTCCTTGTAAAAAGGGTGCATCAGTCTTCTTTGCAGTCACCATTTAAATACTGGAGCATGGTGATAATGTCTCCCTTAAGCCTTCTTTTCTCAAGGCTGAACAAAGCCAGTTCTCTCAGCCTTTTATCATGTGGTAGGCTTCCCCGTCCTTTGATCATCTTTGTGGCCCTTCTCTTCTGAAATTTAAAACTTTTGTTTTAGTACTAACCTTCAGTGTGCTCAGCAGCATTCAAAACTCTGGAATATTTTGATTGCTGCAGCCAAGGCTATCACTAACCGAGACCTTATAAAGCAAATTTTCTTGGTTAGTAGGTAGCAACTCTAGCAGTGCCTCATTCCTAGTTGGCACATCTAACATATATATGAGGAAACAGTCCTCCATGCATTTCAGGAACATGATGAATGACACGTGAGCTGCTGTATTGTTCTTCCAAGAAATGTTTAAGTAGTTGATGTCACCCATAAGAACCAGGTTCTGTTGACTGGAAGCTTGCTTAAGTTACCCAACTATTACGTCATTGGCCTTATCGTCTTGGTTTGGATGGCGGTGGCAGATACCTACTGTAAGTGCCCCCTTGAACATGGCCCCTCTGATCTCAAGCCAGAGACATTCAATAAGATTTCCACAGTTGCTGTAGTCGACCTCTATACATTCAAGGTTTGTCGTCATGTACAACAGGACTTGTTGTCTTCTTTTTCCCAGCCTGTCTGTTTTGAAACACTCTGTAACCATCGATCTCGATCCCCCAGTCATGTGAGTTGTCCCACCATGCTTTGGTTATTCTTATGGTATCATAACTTTCTGACTGGGTACGGAGCTCCAGTTCCTCCTGGTTTTTTCCTCAGGCTTCATGCATTGGTAAATGTACACTTGGGTTGTTTGTTCTTCTGGTTCTCATCCTGGGAGTCAGTTATGGAATATTTGTTGTTGCTGTGGTTGGTCTGGCTTATTCTCCAGTCAGATGCAACAGCATGAGTGTTGCCACTTTGTGCTCCATGTCCTGGCTCCTTCAGTTTAACAAGCCAGGATATAGGGGGGTCTGTGGGTTTGCATGTTCCTTGACAAACCATTTCCTTGACAAACCATTTCAAAATAACTACCAAAGCACGGTGAAGAGGAGGGAAAACCCCCATATATACATATCTATAAATTAACCCAAATAAATACATCATTTTCAGTTTGTGTAGATGAACAGAGTAATAGAGGAAGTGTCTGGATAGGACTGAAAGTTTAATGATCAGTAACAGGAACTGTCAGCATGAGCAGCCATTCAGAATCAGACTCAAGGGCTTTCTTAATTCCATCTGTTATCTGGGAGTTGGTGACAGTAAAGAAGTGTGAGATCAGAGAAACAGAAAAGTGACTTTCCAGCTTGCTCTGGCAGCCCTCAGTGATCTTACGGCGCAGGGAGTTTTTAAAAAAGAGTTTGTGTCTTTGTAATTAGAAAATGTGGGTAGATTAAACTTCCATAGCTTTGTTCAAATAACTTTAAAAGTTTCTGTATTTATGAAATAATCTTTTGTGATATCCTGGTACATAGAGTTCTGCAGCTTAAGTGGTTGTTGAATAAAGTAATATTACTTCTCATTTTTGAACTTAGCACTTGCTGATTAGGTTCAAGTCCCTTGTTTCTGTATTGGAAGAGACGCTATGAAAATCCCTACTAATTTTCTCAATGCCATTTGGGATTTTAGTCTTACGATTTGTCTATGACTATATAAGAAATCAACTCTTATGTCCTTTATTTTGAAGATTAAGCATATCTATCTGTCTCATCAAGGAACATGGATTAGTTTGAACGGTTATTTGAACCCAGCTTATTTCAGAATACTTCAGGGATGCAGCACCAAATCTACTGCTGTATTCCCGTAGACATTTCCAAGCAGTGATCTGGGATTTATTCTCTGCTTTAAAGAGCTTGAAGACTTCAGAGTGGGCTGGCTTTTTGGACCCTTGTTGACTTTTTGGATTTTTGTTTTTAATATTAGTCAATGCTATAGCAGATTTTAAATATTCTTTTTCTGATTTCACTCTAAGATTTCAAATTTGTGAACAGACATTCTGTACAAAATTAATTGCAACTAATGAGGTTGAAGTAAGATGAAAACATAATCTTAGTAAGATTTTTCTCTGACAAAGGGAGTTACCAAGTTCTGATGAGATGTTTTGCATCAAATTGCGCACTAGTTCGTGGCAGGGAGATGCTTTCACTGAACAGCTATTGTGAAATTAGTTCCTCTCGTTGAGAATAAACTTCTGATTCATTTGGAGATTTGGGGTTTCTTTTCTTCTTCTGGATATAGAATGGGGCAGATAATTGGAAATACTACTTTTATTTTCTCTGGCCAAAGATTAGAACCAAGTCTTTAATGAAATACTAGATTTATTGAAAATACTTTTGGATTCCTACAAATCTTGTTTAATGAAAGCTATCAGGGAAGAACTGAGTCTTTAATGGAAATTATCAAGGCCGTCATCAAAAAAGATGGGCGATGAGATTCTTTGTAATAAGGTCATACTGTTCCTCACTTGAAGTTGGCAATCCAGCTCTACTGCCTAGATCTCTCACTTCTTTAGAGTCCTGTGCAAACATCTATGCCCTACACATGTTGTGGGTGATGAACTTGTTAGCACATGTGCCAATTGCTCACCTTTAGACCTAAGAAGAAAAGGAAACAGTCCTGCTGCATTCATTTCCCAAGAAAATTCCTAGAAGATAATGCTTAAAAGTTTTTTCCGGTGCCACTATAGAGCCCTTGTGTTCTTACTCTTCAAATAGACAGTTGTGATTTTATGTACACTGCAGCAATGTGCCTGTGTGTATGGCTTCATAGCCTATTGCATCCTTATAATTCCATATTGTACTTTCCTCTCTCCTTTTTCATTAGGTGTATGTTGATGCTAATGAATGCTTCTTTGCTCAGGACTGCTTGGTAACCTCTGTTGCTACCAAGATTTCCTTTTGGCTTCTGCTTTCTGCTGCTAGTAAATTGTCCTGAAGTCTTTCTGTGTGGTGTAAATGACAGCTCATCTTTTTCAGATACCACTGGAAGCCTGCAGGGTCAGGCTAATTGAATATTTTATCTTTGTCCATTCTCAGCCTGAATTTGTTGAACTGGATATTTTACTTTCCAAACCTTAATGTTTTGGAAGCATCCTCTGTTCGAAGCATTTGCCAGTTCAAGATCTCCTGTCATTAATTCTTTTGGAAAAGAGAAAAGTTTTCCACATGGTCCTATTCTAGAACAGTTTAAACAGAGGAGAGCCCTGATGCTGACAGCAAATCACCAGCTGATTGCTGAGAAAAATAGACTTGATGTCTTTCCTTGTAAATTTTTAGCCTGGAACTGTACTTTATTTTGCCCTTCTTTTTAAAAAGAAAGATATCTCTTCCTCTCCCAGGTCTTTTCCAACTATTTATGCAAAGTCAGAAAGCCCTACGAGGAGCGACTGAGGGAACTGGGGTTGTGTAGCTTGGAGGAGAGAGGCTGAGGGGAGACCTCATCACTGTCTACAACTGCCTGAAAGAAGGCTGTGACGGGGTGGGTGCTGGGCTCTTCTCACAAGTGAAAGGGGTTGGACATGAGGAAATGGCCGCAAGTTGTGCCAGGGGAGGTTTAGACTGGACATTAGGAAAAATTTCTTCCCTGAAAGGGTGGTCAGGCATTGGAACAGGCTGCCCAGGGAGGTGGTTGAGTCTCACAGTATCACAAGGTTGGAAAAGACCTTTGAGATCATCGAGTCCAACCTATGACCCAACACCTACACCTACTCCTACTTGTCAACTACACCATGGCACTGAGTGCCTCATCCAATCTTTCCTTAAACACCTCCAGGGATGGTGACTCCACCACCTCCCCAGGCAGCGCATTCCAATGCCCAATCAACCTTTCAGTAAAGAACTTCTTCCTAATGTCAAGCCTAAACCTCCCCTGGTGAAGCTTGAGACCGTGTCCTCTTGTTCTGTCGCCAGTCACCTGAGAGAAGAGACCAACCCCTGCCTCACCACAACCTCCCTTTAGGTAGTTGTAGAGAGCTATAAGGTCTCCCCTGAGCCTCCTCTTCTCCAGGCTAAACAACCCCAGCTCCCTCAGTCGCTCCTCACAGGGCTTGTGCTCCAGCCCCTTCACCATCCTCGTCGCTCTCCTCTGGACACACTCCAGCATCTCAACATCCCTGGGGGTGTTTAAAAGATGGGTAGATGAGTTTCTCAGGGATATGGTTTAGTAAGGGGACAGATACGATTGGACTCAATGATCTGAGAGGTTTTTTTCCATCCAGATGATTCTATGATTCTGTGAAATCTGAAAACTAAAAGCTGTAAATCTTTTGTGGAAAATATTTGATTAAAAGCTCATACTGGGAATTTTTTCCTCCTGTGCCCAATTCACAAACATGAACATCATTAGGTTATGATGAGATTTTTTTTCTTTCACACCCCAGGTCGCAATAAGTGACTATTTTAAATCCATTTTATAATAACTCTTTTTTTACTTTTATCTCATCTTTCACTGCTGATTTTTCTTGAGCCTCCTCCTTGTCTCGGCATTTAAACATGGTGGATTTTTTCCTGTCTTTTTCAATCAACTAGTCTTTAAACTTCAGCTCATTCAAATTGGACAGATTGTCTCAACTCAAGTCAAATGCTGTCATTTTCAGTCAATATATATGTGAACTGTCATAATGTTCCACTAGCTCAAACAACCATTTCTTCATCTGTAGTGCAGTTCATGAGATGAAATGTATGCACAAAGGAGAGAAAGAGAAAACTTGTGTCATGGAAATCTGTTTTCTTACTGAGAGTGGTCTTGTTTGGGCTGACTGTTTCTTCTCTACCATAGCTGTGGGATCCCTTGCTGCAGCAGGAGCAGGAGGCTGGCTTCTTGCTGTATCTGTCCAACTGTATCTCTTCAGATCCCCTGTCTTTGTGTCATGGCAGAATGAAGAGATTTTTCTCATAGTTTACATAATTGAATAAAACCAAGTGTATGCTTGGAAAGTCAGGAGGGAGCATTTATATAGAGAGGTGGTAAAAGCTACACGGTCTCTCCCTTATCCTGTGGCCTGGAGCATCCACTGCTGGGAAGATTTGGTTCCAGGAGAATTCTACCTGGTAAATCTGCCTCTGAGAGAACCATGGAAATAAAAGAAGACTTGGGAGGCTACCAAGTCATTTTTCCACATTAGGAAATAATTACCTGCTCAAAAATCAGTTTAATACTGTACTAGCTTAGATTAAAATCTGAAGGATCTGTACTTGTTTACATCTTGTTTCAATTTTCAGTTGATCAGAGATTGTGGAAATGATTGAAGAACTCTGGGTTTTGTGAACAATTTCTGTATAACCATTCTCCAGCTGCCATATGCAATTAGTGCTCATCAGTGTTTTCGCAAGCAGCACTGTGCACATACCTTCCATTTGTACCTTTGAAGGAGGGAACTGGACTGAGTGCTCAGTTGTCAAATTTCTTTGTGCCTTTGCAGGCATTTGTGTCTTGTAGCTGGTAGAAACATCTTGAATGGCTTTAAGCTGCATGGAAATTTTGCTGTCACCTTAACTGTTGAGTAATTGATTGTAGACTTGAAATAGCGAGAAACAACTGGGAGGAGTTCTCATTTATTCTTATGTTTATCACATTTGGTCAAAATACTATGGGTGAAAAAATATGACTTGCGTAAATAACCTCTTTTTGCCTCAGAAATGGGGCACTTTAATTACATCCTCCCCCAAGAGTTGTGAATTTTTTTATTACTGCCCTTTCACCAGTATTTCTAATGATCCTATGCCATGCTGTCTATTTGATGGTTCTCAATTCATGCTTCACTAACTTTTCATAACTGTTCCTCAACTTTCCATGAAAGCTCTGACTCTTAACAGTGTTCTCAGTCATATTAGTAAAACAACATTTTTCTAATATTTACCTTTTAAACCAAGTCAAGCCTTGTAGTTTAGTTGTATGAGTAGGGTAATAAAAAAAAAAAAAAATCAAAAGAAAAAAGAGACCATTCAGAATGTTTTCAAAATTATCCAAGGAAGACATCAGGAAAAGGAAAGTTTTATAGTGCTCCAGTGTTTTGTTAACAGTGGATAACTGGCTCAGTAATCAGTCACAGTTTATATGTTTATAGAATAGATACGAAGTTGTCACACCTGTAAGACTGAATAGTGGTATGTGGTATTTATTAGTAGTACTTTTCGTATTATCCAAGGGGTCAGGAATAACTCTGAGGGCTTGTAAATACCCACATGGCTATGGCTAGCTGGGAATGATTATTTTCTTACACTGCAGAAAGAAATCAGCCTTTCTCTAAAATCTGTTGCAGTAATCCCTGATTGCGTAGAAAAAGGACACTTGAGCTTTTCTGTACACAAACATGTAAGGACAGCCTTTGAGCAGAATGGCAGCCTCATCAGGTAGAGGTGCTTAAAGAGCAGACGTATCTTGGTTTTCATATATCCCTGTGGGGCAGAGGCAGGGTGATGTGGACTGAGAGTGGACAGGTAGCATGAAACCTTCGGTTGTGGCTCCCTTGTAGGTCAAGAGAAGAGAGCTGACAGCCATGAAGGATGAGCTTAAGAAAGAGCTTGCTTTCTTTCCATCTCTCTCCCTTTCACTCAGAAATGAAAACAGATTGTAAAATAAAAGCTGAGATGTGTTTTCTCATCCAATACTGTACTAGGTTTTTGGAGTTGTAGATCCTTGGAAGAGCTTTTTCGAAGGCATTCAGCAAATAAAGGACAAAGGTCTGATAATAAATATATGATAAATAATTAGGGAAATGCTACTGTACTTAAATGTTTTGATTCCTGATGAAGAGGTAGCACAGAATACCAGTAATTTACGTGGCTGAACAGCCGTAGGGAAAACTGTGCAGAAATCCAGCGCCAGTCTGTGAAGCAGGGTCATGCATTATCATTACTACATTTAGCATTAAATATATCTCGACAGTGTGAGTACTTTTTTGACGTTAGCCAAAAAGAAAAATGCTATGTTTCTGCAAGGGAGGAGTTGTCATACTGCCACCAGCAGCCCAACATTAAAAATATGCAGTTTTTTTATTCTTTTGTCCTTTTTCCGTGCAGTTTACATATCTGATGGATAGATAATTAATATTTTAAACTTAGATGAAGAGTCTAAGGCTACGTTTACCATGGGCAGGCAGATGCACATTTTGGATTAGCTCAGTGGTGTGCTCGCCTCTCATGAGCTATTTATTACAGGTACACAGACTTCACACATTCCCAGGACAGATTTTAAGCCTGACTTGAATTTACTAGTCTGACAGACTGTAATAAACCTACAGTAAACAGGACTCTTTGGAGCTGGATTGCAAGAAGATAATTTACTTGATTGATTCAGCACACTAGGTCTTGACCTATAGCATCAGAACAGGACTGAGAGGTTGTCAGCAACTTGAACCTCTTCTGCTTTTACTGGGAGGGGCTTTAGGGCTTAATATGAATTGTTTTCTGAAGGGGAAGAGCAGTTACACAACTCTGAGAATAACTGATTTAGAAAATCAGTCTGAATTACTGTGAATGTTCTTTTAAAAGTCGTATTCAAATATTGATTGACCAGGGATTCCAAATTCATTAAACTGATTTGGTTTAAAACCAGTACATGACAAGATACCATCCTGTTGATATGAATTGACAGAGCTTTGGTTTGTGCAAAGGAAAGTAAAAGCAATTCCACTGGAACTGTTGTTTTTCATCTTCCCTCAAGTTTGGTAGTAGCTTGAAAATATACTGCATTTGTTACGTTGTATTCAGGCCAGAATATTGACTCCATGAAATCTAACTAAGAATTGAAGTGCTCAAACTACATTTCCATATAGATGTGCTGACCTTATCCGTTAACAGATATTTTCAGACTTGGCCTGAACTTTTTTAATTTTTTAAAAATAGAACGGATTGACTTTTTTCTTTTTCCCTTTGCAAACTGTACAATTTTGCATATAAAAACCATGAAATTCAAGCAAAGCCACGTTGCCTCAATTACCTGCACAGCTCTGCATTGAGATTTCATATAAAGCCTGTGGTATTCATCTTGTATCTGTTGCTGGTGGGTGCTCAGCCTTGTACACACTGCAGAATACAACACTGGAATGTATTTCTCGATTATTACACCCTCCATCCTGATGTCTCTTTTGAATCTTACTTGTCAAAAAGAGGGACTTTTTTGCCCATCGGATCCCAGCTTGCACTGATTGAAATTATGTTCTTGTGCTTTCCTTGCAGCTTTGGTTTTGGTGTTTCACATTTTCTCTTTGGAAACCAAGACCATGTCCAAGTAAAACAATCGTGATCATGATTTCTGCTTTTGTTTCTTTTACTGCCTTTTGAGTTCATGAAAAGAAGATCCCAGATGGTGGTATGCATAAACCAGTAAGAGATACCTCAGGAGTAAAGCAAGAGAGCTGAAAAAAACTCCTAGTCCTGGAATGGTTGCAACGACCATCACACCGCTGCTGCTGACAGCAAAGCAAACAGCTTTTACCAATTCTGGCTCTGTAAAGGTGCTGGCTTGCTAGGAAATGTTCAAGACATAACGGACACACTATACTAAGTCTGTACCATTTGCGTGCAGGTTACTTTGGTGATCTGGCTTGACACATTTACCTGCCTTTTGTTCCAAATACCACAGTTAAAGATGGCAAAATAAAAATATGATAAGGCAATTCTCTATTTAAAGTCTCCTCTGGAAAACAAAGTAAGTCATTGGAACTGGAATCACTGCTGTAGCTCCCTATCAATAATTTCTAAGTTCAAAGACATGCAATATTTTCCAATGAGTTTCTTTATAATTTAAGTTGAAATATATCATAAAATATTAACTGTGACTATCTGAGGTAAATCTCATAATTCTGGGAGATGCTCAGTTTTTATTCCACAGCACCAACCCAGGACATGGTATTTTGGAAGCAAAAAACTATCCATTGTAATAATTTGAATTTGTCATGATATACCTAATCAAAGGGAAAAATGATATGTTTGAGGCTTTTGTTTTTCCAATGTTTGGAAAAACTCCTTGTCTTACTTTTGCATCAGCCAGCTCACGTGTGCTGCTCATGTAGAACCAGCTGCATTGTAGGACCAAGCGTGCTACTCCACTTCCATGTGGTTCTTCAGGGAACCATTAAGATGATCACTGTGCCTCGTTGTATTTAACTTTAAATGCTGTTTGAGGGCTGATTAGTCTGCTGTAGCCTTCTTACTTGTGTAAATGTAAAAGCTTATGATGTGTCACTGCCAAGTGAACTGGCCGAGTTTTGGTAGCCTTACTTCCCTGGCTGCCCTTTGGATTCAGGAACCATTTTTACTAATCGTGACACTTGCTGGTTTAAAACCATGTTTGCATTTCCCTAGCTTCTATCAGGCACACAAGCTGCCATGCATGTGTCTTTCTTATTTTGCATAGGAATACACAATATAAATTCCTATGCCTTTGTTTCTCTATTTGAAGTTATTGTTTTTATGTTGTCAGTTAACATTTGATGTTTCTGTAGTCTGCTTACGGCCCAGTGCGTGCTTGATTTTATTCAAGGCCCTGTGCTTTCCTCTTTGCTTTCTTGGTTCTTTAATATAAATCCCAAAGTTGTTCCTTAACTATCTTTGCATAATTGTTTCCTTTCTCTTAATAAAGAAACTATTAACGTATCTCATAAGGAGTGTTGCTTCTTCCATCCTTAGGACTGTGGGAATTGCTCGATGTTCTCCTACTGTTTGGCCTAATAGCTCCATGATAAATTCATGCCCAAAATGTTACAGTCAAATTTCCAGTTTCTATATATATGACTTATATTTTTCACCAGGAATGTATTGAGATTCTCTAATAGTATTGAAAACTGTGGTTCATAACTAACCCTGTGGTAGAGAGTGTGACTTAACAAAAGCTAAAATTCTACATGCAGCTCCAGTTTCTCACAAAAGAGTTATTTTTTCATTTCAACTTGTATGCAATAATGGTCTTTAACTTCTAGAGATTTTTGCCCAGATTTCGGTTGGTTCTGGATTTGCTGCACAACATTAAATTGCAGTATTGCTACTAAAAATAAAGTGCTTGTAGGGCTTGCATACTTACTTTTAAAATTTATTCTATAGACTTTTCTTTTCAAGAATTGACCTAATGTTGTCATAATTTAAAATGGCCGTGTCCTGACCTTTCTGTGGGAAAGTAAGTCTTGGAATGTCTCAGTTTTAATGGAAAATAACACAGTCTATCTCTTTTAACTAGATAATGTTTTTGTCTCTGAACTTTTATGGTGGAAACCTTTCTAAGTCACATACTTTGGAGTTAAAGAATGAAAGGAATCATTGTTGCACTTTAAGGAACCAATCAAAGTTTGAAGTTTTTCTTTATACTGTAGAAGAGCTATGTGTATTCTCTGCTAAGCTGGGCATCAGTGGTTTATATTTGTGTTATTTGTGGAAGCGTAATACCAAGAACTCCAAGGAATACAAGCATCTTTAATAAACTTTGAAACCAAGAAAGTGCATATTTTTTAATACATTTTAATTGTGTCAATTGGGAGTATTTTTAAATATGATTCTGGCACAGTGATAGACTTCGCAGAGTTTACATTGTCATAGTATGCCTCTTCCTGTTTATATATCCTTTTTCAAAGCAGCCATGTGCTCTTATTGATTTAACTGGAGCACAGCTGATGCAGGCTAATTTTTTTTCTCTCTTCTTCATTGTATCGTTCTGTTTTTTCTGCTTATTTCAGCTGGAGCTGGAGGTCAATCTATTTAAAGCACACACGCTTTTATCTCAAAGTCTTTTGTGAACTGTTGTATAACTTGACTACTCCTGGCGATCTTTGCTGTGAGAATACATAATTTACTGGCCATCTGCCAGCCTTTTCCTTTTCCTTTCATTACAGGTGCAGAAAGGAAAGCCTGAAAAGGAGGCAGTCATACAACATGTATGTAGAACCAGTAAACTGCTGACCAAGTTGCATATTGCATTTGTTATTCAGAAGTCAGCTTTGTGCCAGCAGCTGCTGTTAGAACACGAAATGCAAAGGAAGGCTGATGTGTCTTGCATAGTACCGAAGAGAAATGTTTTTGATGGATTAGTTTGTTCTGAAAGCAGTTGTTTGAGCTTTTTCATGACATAATTGTTGCTTTCCTTACAGCTCTATATTGCCTTCAGCCAATGTTCAAAATCCCAGGCTGCACTTCACTTTGTGACCAGCATATTTTTATGGCAGCTCTGGGAAACCATTTCCTGCCCAAATAGGGATCTGATGAAAGTCCTAAATAATCTGGCTGGAAGGGCTCAAGTGAGTTTTATCTGGGGTTTGTATGTATGTGTGAATGGGAGAAAGAAGAAAGCAAGAGAAGATGGAAGAGACACTGATATAGAATCAAAATGAGATTGTATCGAAAACCTGATGATCATGGAAACTTTAATATAGCCTGGAGAGTAGTGGAAAGTGGTCCCAGAAGCCTAGAGAAGAATAGGCTTTTGGATCTGAGATTTGCCAAAAGGACGTCTATGGCTGTGAGGAAGAAAAAATAATCCAATGAGCAAAGTTTATGTATATTTTAAAATAGTAGCATTAAAGCTACCTGACTCTAGAGAACTCTAGAAATGTGTTGTAGAGTACAAGTCCGATGAGGAGTGGCTGAGGGTACCTGGGGTTGTTTAGTCTAGAGCAAAGGAGGCTGAGGGGAGACCTTATTGCTTTCCGCAACTACCTGAAAAGAGGGTGTAGCAAGGTGGGTGAGTGTAAATGTCTTCTCCCAAGTAAAATGCGATACGAGAAGAGGAAACGACCTGAAGTTGCTCCAGGTGAGGTTTAGATTGGATATTAGGAAAAATTTCTTCACTGAAAGAGGGGTCAAGCCAGGGGTTGAGTCATCATCCCTGGAAGTATTAAAAGACCTGTAGACACGGTACTTAGGGACAGGGGTGGACTTGGCAGGCTTAGGTTAATGGTGAAGCTCGATCTTAAATGTCTTTTCCAACCTAAACTGTTCTACGATTCTAACCCATTTTCATTCTCAGTGGAATAATCTTTCAGGACCCAAACCTGGGCACGTAGCTCAGGTGGGATCATATTTCACTGCAGAAGTTGCAATATCTCTCTATGAAAGTGATTAATCAGGGTGTGACTGCATAGTGATGTTTCATTTAGCAGATTCCAGTGGGTACGGGTGTGGTGGATGTATTCATCATCACTGCAAAAGGTTATCTCTTAAAACTCTACAAAGCTCTTATATCCAATATCACAAACTGCAATTTTATTCTAAAAATACGTGTACGCAAACAGACCTAAAGTGGTCTTTTTGCTCAGGTGACCTTTTTTGCCAATAGTTTGCCATGCTGTTATCTGTGTTTGTAAACTACATAGATATAGGCACTTAAGTGCAGGAAATACTCTGCAAATAAAAGAGAAGATGTATAGCAAGAATCTTATCGCAGTCTCTAGGTACTATTGCAGTGTAAATAGTCATAACGACAGGCCTCTGAGTAGTAGTAAGTCTGATACAGCTGAAGTGAAGTAGCGGCTGACCTTGGAGTGAAAGCTTTTATTTCAAGTGTGGAGAAAAGGCAGCAAAACACACAAATTATTTTTTATTATCTGTTTCTTAGAGAAGATACTAGACGTGGCTTGTCACTTAACTTGGCCAGGGTTATCTTGTTGCAGCTCCTTTTCTTTTTTTTAAAAAAAATAATTATTCTGCAATATCGAGTGTTTTGATTTAGACATGCTTTTAACCATCAGCATTCATGGCACATGCAGTGAAGAGCAATTCAAAATTAAAAGGCTGTTTTAGACTTTCAAGAGCACCTGGATCTTATTTTAGAAGCAATTGGAACTCTGGCCAGCACCTTGTAGGGTAATTCAAATTCTTTTTTTTTATTATTTTTTTAAGTACTTGGTAAGGAATTGGTTTGAGCAGCGTGATGCTGAGCATTGCGGATTTTGAAGTATTTCCTATTCCCAATCACATTTAGCTGCAGATCATGATCTTCTCCCCTTGGCCTTATAAGGCCAGCCATCCTAAGAATATCACCCAGGCAAAGAAACAAATCTAGGCTCTTCTGATTTATCAAACTTTTTGTTTTTTCCTGTGTTTCTTCTCTTTTGCTTATGCATAGAAGAGTCTCTTAGGTCAACCGGAAGACATTTAAAATTTTCATAAAGAAATACAGGACCGTAAAAGTAGCCAATCGTACCATATCAGTTCCGTATTTGAAGAAATTGTTTTCATCGGTAAGATGTTCATAAGCACTACTGTAAATGATATATATTGATTGGTCCAGGATAAAGGGGGGGTAAAAAAATTCTGTAGTTATATTCAACACTCCATTTGGGAGTGTGGTTGGTCCCACACTCCATGTAAGCCAGTTGACCTGTGGAAAGAAGACACAAGGAAGAAGGGAAACCTCATGTAGCTAAGGCTTCTCATTATTCATAGGCAAAAAGAGAAACTGGCTGCACAGGTGGTCTCCATTCTGGAAATTACTACCCTGGGCACTTGGCCTTGAACCAGAAGTCTTCAATCTATTGAAGACTTTATGGCAGGTTTTGGTATGCCTTGTGAAAATACAGGGATATAATGTTGTTTCACTTGTATAAAGTGACACAAGACAGTCATTTCCTTTCTCAGATTTATTTTCAAAAGTACAAGAACGTGGGAACATCCATTCTTGGTCAAGAGGTAGTACCAGTCCTAAATACAGGAGATTTTGCTCTTGGTTTCTGTAGAGCATTAAGCTCCTTGCAAACATACGCTGATGGGGCTGCAAGAAGCTGGAGCTGTAGTGGTGAGTCAGTAAGTGACTGGAAATTCACTGGTGTAATGAACCACTAGCAAGAACCTGTCTAATACAATAGCTGCAATACAATGAGAAGCTGCCAACAGGCAGCTCATGGTAATGGTTTGTCGTTACTTGTGGTGGTGCTTGGAGATGGTCTGAGGAAGTGTGCGCCAATATACAAATGTTTTATAAACTCCAACTGTGAAACACTGAGGATGACATTAACCAGCATCAGCATCACCCCGTAGTGAGTAGATTTCTTATAAGAGGTTGGAGGAAGCTGATATCATTTATTTGGGGAAAAGCTCAGTGTATTTTTGCCCTTGGGTTGCGATAAATAAAACATCATAAGATACATTAGAGATTTCACTGGAATGTGGAGGAGGAGAATACAAAGTCTGAATATTTTGTTTTCCGTCTGAATCACTAATGTGCTACCAGTCAGTTTAATTAGAATAATTAGTCATGAAATATATAATTGGTCTAAATCTCCCTGCGTGTTGTATAGAAAGCTTTTGAAGAGGAACGTGGTTATTTGATGCTGATCCTGCAAACATTTACACACACTCTTAGCTCAGTGTGCGTGAATCATATGTGTGCAGTGGCGTCCCATTGAGTGTGGAAAGGAAGCTTCCTTTCAGCTAAGGTGGCTCTCTCAAATTGAGCTTCATCAACGGGCTGTGTTTTCTGTGACCTTACAATTTATGGCAAGTGTTGTAGGGATGCCTTCAGTAAGGGACCACTTCCACACTTGACCTAATACTAATGTTTGCAGAACAGGGATTTTGAGTGACTGAGTGGTGACGTGTCCTCTGTAGCTTGTTTTGTATCTCAGTCTCTTCAGAGATGCTTCTCCTTTACCTTCTGTGTGAGCTGATTTTGAAGCCGCTATGGTGGGCCCTGCTTTGGGGAAGTGACCCAGTTGCACAGTAAATGTGAGCGAGAGCATGCTCTCACTTTCTTGTGGACTATGCCAGATGGGTTCTTAGATCTGGTTCAGCTTCACACCTGATCGTGTTAAGCTTGGGAGAAGTGACATGAGGATGGGAAATAGCTGGTTGCGTGCTGTTGGAGAACAGGTCTGGGGTGGGTTAGTCTTATCTGATTTCAGGTTGGTTTGCTTTTCACTGTGGAGAAATTTGAAAAAAATAGAGCAGTTATTGTAGATAGTGACTGCTACCATTTGATCCCTTTTTCCCTTCCCAGAAAAGATTTATTTTTTTTTAATATAATGGATTTTACTATTGGTTGTATTTTTACGTCAAAACATTTAATTGTCTATGTTCATTATATGCCATATGAATGAATAATGTGTCTTTGATTTTTGCAACTTAGGAACACTGACGTCCAGTCTAAGTCAAGTCAATAGGTTTTGTCTTCATAGAATAGTCAGTATTTTAACTTGCGTCTCCAAGTTTTAGACTGATAAGAGGTTATTGTGGGCTGAAGGAAAGGGACTTTTGAATGTCTACTCAAAAGAGACTGAAATGGCCTTCCCTTGGGCATCCCATTCAGTGTGCGAGCAGAATACTTGGTGAACAGGAGATATTTTGGTCTAGAAACACATGAAATATCGATTCATCTCATCTCAATTGCATGTTCTCTAATGGTACCAGTTTCAAGTTCTCCCAGATTTCTGAGCACATGACATTGAGACTTGTTCTCCCTGCCTTATCTGTTTCTTATGTCAAAATTGTTTCTTACCCTAAAATTATGTAACAGTTTCATTACAGGTAGTAAAATTAATGCCAAAGTAGTCCTGTAAAGGTATATGCATACAATTTTCTGCCTGTAGCATACGATGGAATGCTTTGGTCTAGCTTGACAGCCTGATTGGCTTTAACAGTGGATCCTGTACATCAACTGTGTAAGAAAAATTACAGTTTTCATTACCTTTGGCCACAAAGAACAACTGAAAGCTTGTGGAGTTTCTTACTGTGTTTTAGGATACTTCAGTTAATTCAGTTTCTCTATTTGGGCATGCTATACAGTGCTTAATATAAAAATATGTGGTGTAGCCAAAGCTGTGTAAGGATTTCTGTTACTGTGGTGTACAGAAACGCAGGAACAGTGAAACAGAACGGAGAAAAAAAAAGGAATATCCTGTATCCCCCAGGTAGAACTGTGGCATCCTGTGGTCCTGTTTATCAGTTCACACAACTAACTGTGATGCTCCCTTGAGTATTCTGTATGCACTAGAAACCCTGGTGAAGACCCAGTAGATACCCTTTGCTATCCAGAAAAGCAGACCTTCCCCAGTGTTTATTGAAGTTGCATTTCTCCTTCACTTGCATCAGGAACCCAGTCCCGGGTAAACTTCTTATTAGCTCAGCTCAGGACCTGTTATTTCCCAAGGGCTGTTATTGCCTATTTGGTATTTGGTGTCTCTTGACTCTTGAACACCTCACTCAATGCACAGAAGCTATTCTTACCTTTTAGCCGCAGTCCCAGTTTCAGTGTTTTAAAACATTTCAGTGTCAGTGGCACGGATGGCGATTTGGATCTAAAATGACACAGCTCAAGGAGTTTGTGGATGGGCGGAATTGTGCAGTGCGATCTCTCCTTGCTGTATCGCATAAACCCCCCTCAGTCTGTAATAGTAAGTAGCCCAAGCCAATAGGAATGAATCCATACAGCACAATAGTATATATTTTTTAATTTATTTTTTTTTTTAACCTAGATGTAGCTCTAGTTTTTCTCAGCTGCTCCCAGACATAGGATGTCCACTAGTGGCTGTGGTGTTTTAGGCTTGCTCCTGGAGTGTGTCTTCCAGTATGGTTTCATGTGAAATGTGTCTAGGTCCATGCACACTATAATGTCAACCAATGCATAGTAAGAAAACATGACCAAGCCGCTGGCTTGAAAATTGCGGTCCTGACTGAATTGAAGTGCCACTGTAGGTGCACTGTCAATTAAACTGAAACACCTCAGACACAAGTGCCTGCTTCCTTCTCTGCATGCTAGTTAGATATGTTCAAAGTCCCTCCCTAGTCTGGGAGGGTCATAGTGTAACCACTTGTCAGCTGCTTTGCATATACTTTCACCTAAAAGCATCGTAAATGCAAAAGTCTTTCTACTATGACGTTGTTACTATTTTGTAAAAAAAGAAATCATCCTGAATTGTTATATTGTCTTCTGTTTTTGTAGGTAGTATTGGCTCTTTGTCTTCATGTGTTTCTATGGTATTGGCTGCTTTGCATACTTTTCATTCTGGATCGTGAATTTAGCAAGCAATATCAGTGAATCTGAGATGAATTATAATTAGTGTTGGGCGCGGTTTGAATTGCTGAAGTGGAATGACAAAAACCACATAAAGTGTATACGAAATCAATGGCATGACCCAAATTTTATGAAGCCCAGTTTTTCTGTTAAGAATGTTCAACATCTGATAGCATAATATTTCTCTTGCTGGCTAAAAAGTTTAAATAATTCAGATTAGTGCTTTTTACCTCTTGGGGAGAAGAATACCACAAGCTTGTCTGTGTAAGTACCACACCGTACTCTCCCAATAACATGACGTTTTCTGAATGTTAAAGATATGGCCACGGTGGAAGACTGTGTTTAGGGTTTAGTGCCTTATCAATGTAGCTTCCTCTTTTAGCACAGTATAACTGAGTGTAAGCCAGATGAAGATGACAGGGTAGTCCTTTTGAATACTAAAGGTCACAGCTCTGGAAGATCTTGCTGTCATTGTTCTTGAACAACCACATCTTCCATTGAGGTCTATTGAAGTTTAGGGTGTAGAGACTGTTGCCTTAACTGAAAGCAGCTGTGAAAAGCCACATCTGAAGAATGAGAGTTGCTTTGGGATACTAGAACCTGGAAAGAGTATAAGATGTCATTAGCTTAAGCTACTTATTTTGATGACTGGTCTTGAAATTGAATTTACCTGAACTTCTGTATAGTCTTTCAGATTCTGATCAGGCGATAAACCTCGCAGAATTTACATCTTAAAAGGGTATGAATACAATGCTGCTTATGTTTGAAACCGTTCAGTTGCAGGCCTATGCAAACCCAGTCTTTCCTATTCCAGTCCCTTCTCTAAATCTCATCTTTGTTGTCCTTGCATGAAATGAACAAAACCAACCAAGCAAGACACTCGTATTTTGGAGCTCATACAGTGGAGAGTCAGTTTGTTTCTATAAACCACCATGGATGTCTGTGATGTTTTCTGTGGTTAGAAAAAAACACTATCACCACCACCACCAAAATTCCTGAAAAAATTCTAGTGAATCTGACAAGTTCTTTAGGGTTGTTGCAAGAAAAATTACTGCACAATGTACAGCCCAGATTGTGTAGTAGTCCAGAATAAATTCATCTCCTTTATTCTGGTGAATGCTTCAAGTCCCATTGATCAAAGCTATTTGAGATACCTGTTGTTAACTATCTTTGTTTCTAGACAGCTGCTTGGAGACTCAGGACAAAGCTGCAGAAACCATGTAGATGTGTAGAAAGGAGAGGGAAATGAAAAAGAACTTCTATAAGAGCATATCGACTCAAAGTAGAAGAAAAACAAAACAGAGGAGTAAAAACCAATATTCTTTTTTATGTGTTTCACGAAGTGTCAGCAAAGTGCGTGAGCAGGGGGAGTTGAGGACTTGTGAGGAAGCCGCTATCTTAAAAGATTTGAGGGGAAAACATTTCATACATTAAAGTTGAAAACTACTGAGTGCCTTTCAAGCAGACATATGTTGCAACATTTGGGCTGAGAGAGAAGTATGTGTTGGGGATTTTAAAATATTTTTATGTAAACTCTTGAAATAAGTAATGGGAAAACTGGTGTTTCCTTTTTACAACAACAAAGCAAGCCACCTCCTGTCTAAGCTTTGGCCAACTACGTCCCAGATCCTCAATTCCTTCAGGCATTTTAGAGAGGGAGGTAAGCACTGTTCCTTTGCGCCAGTGGATGAACTAAGCAGAACTGAGAATCGTGGCAGAGGCTGGATTCTAAAGTTCAGTGCCTTCACCAGGAAGCTGGTCTTTCTGTTTATTTGTCTAGTTTATCTACCACATTCACATAGCATTTGTTTACCATTTCATTTATACTTGTATCACCTCTATGAGGCCGACAAGTGCTGTTGTGTGATTTGTATAGGTGTAGAATCCAAGAATAGGTGATCTAACTGGGTGCCAGAAGTTGCACAAGAAATCTATGGAGTAAAAGCTTATTTAAATCCCAAGCAATGGCCTTTGCTTTTTGGGCCTTACGCATCTGCTTGAAAGAAAAGCAGAGGCACAAAATCAGGAGGAAAAGAAAAGAGGGAGAGAGGAATGTAGAAAATTGAATGTTGAAAATGGTTTTCCTGTTTTGATTTCAGAAACAAAACCAGTCTTATTCAATTTTTTATTTCACTAGTGATACTTTTCTTAAGCAGGTGCAAATTTTTCAGAGGAATTCTCCAATTTCACAGAGAAGATGCAATGACCAGAGAGAAGGAGAAGAAAATAAGAGGAGGGAAGAAAGAATGCTATGAATGGGTTCTTCCTCTGACCCAAGGCTTTCCTCCTTCCACCAGCCAGCCTTATGACTTTCTTTTCAGTTTGTGCCTTTGAAACCGGCTTAGCAGGGTCTCAGCTTTTTCAAAGATGGGTGTTGTGTATTCAGTCAGAGCACCACCTCCATGCTGTGAGGCATGAGGGAGCATGTAGTGGTGTTTCTAGCATTAAGCTTGTCAAAATAAACAGTCTCGTTTTTAAAATATGTATCTGGAATGCGTTGCCTGCTAATGCATATTCATGTATTAAATGCAAATATCTTCCTTTCCTGCACATATTGTGGATGTTTGCCCTCTCTATTTGGGTTGTATATCATATGGCATGTAAATAAGAGATGACAAGTTGTGTAATAAGTGGTGAGGGGAGGAGAAGAGGAGTCAAAGGGATTTGATTTAATAAGAAACATGCATAATTTACAAGCACAGCAGTGTTCCACACTGGGTTTGCATATTTTAATTGCAAATCCTGTGGCTTTGTACCACCCAATAATAGTCTTTAACTAGCCTTAAACATAAGATTTCTCAGATGAAGCTTGCTTGCTAGAATAAACATCCTGCAATGTTTTCACTCTACACTGAAATTCGTAAATGTCCTTGTCTCTTTGCAAAATGAAGGCAGATATGTCAATTTGGCTAGATAAATCAAATATGTAATATGAGCAAGAAGAGCATTTTAGGTGAAGTTTTTATCACACCCACGAGTTGGAAATACGAATTATTATAGGTTGGATTTATGTTTCTTCGAACTGAATATGATCTAAGCTGAGGGCATTGATTAATATTAAGATGCTGAGGTGCCCAAACAGCCAGTTGTTTGCCTTTGCGATGTGGTAGTGTCATAAAACCAGAGGGTAGTTTAAGAATACTTTTTATAATCAGAGGTGTTTGTTCCAGTCATTCCAAGAACTGACCTGAGCTCCTTTGTTATATGCTCTGGAAAAGCTTTGCTGTGACCTAATACCGTCTGCTTCTACTTCTGGGCTGTATAGGCAGGGTCCTAATTTGCAGGTTGGTTTCCAGTACCTGGAGAACTGCTTCATGAGCCTTATTGCTGCTGCCACCAAACCCAACCCAGCATTCCAAGAGCTAGTTCTGACCTGGATTGAAAATGGGTTCTACAGTAAGACAAACCAATCAACTGTGAATGTGATTTTGGATCCAAATTCTTCTAGGGTTTAGGCATTCATGATCTTTTGTTTTTGTCTGTTTTTAAACATGAACTTTATCTAAAATTATGTAAAGCTTCAGTTTCTCCCCTGTTTCTCTGTTTCGTTTTGCTTTGTTTTTTCTCTTAGACCCTATCTTAGCCGTGGGTATTTCAGGCAAGTACTGAATCAAAAAATGCTGTTGGGTCACTGAAATTAATAGTGGTGCAGTTTGTCGTGATATGGGTAGAGATATAGCTGAGTTAAAGAAGCGTTTCCTGGAAGTCAGCAGTTCAAGGAACGTGCTTCAGTGAACTGTTCCTCTGGCACAAAATGACACCTCAGTGAAGGAGTTAATGTGACTTCGCAGTCCTGACTGGTGTGGGCCTTTGTTTTGTCTCAGGTGTATGTCAGGTGTCTGCTGCAGTATCATGAGGCTTGTTCCCTGTAGTCATGGTCCCTCCGTACACTGTGGAGAGGACAGAAAAAAAGTTCAATTTGTGTTCCCGATTACCTACTTCTAAGGGTCCTTGACCCATACGTACTCTCTCTGGGTCCTAGGCTAAATCCCAGGGAGGGGAAAAAAAAATCCTGTTGGTTTTTGGAGGCAGCTGAGTCAGGATTAGTCTGAGTGAATATTAGAGGGATTTATTTTGTTGGGTATTTCTTCCAGTGTAAGTAAAGTTTTTTGAAATCTAACTCTCTTGCATGAAGGTCATAAAAAATGCTAATATCCTGTCTTACAGGGGTGGGAAATATTTGGAGGTGTTGTTTCTCCCTTCCCATCCCCCAATCTAAAATAATCAAGGAGTAAGATTTGTCTCCTTCTCATACACACGCCTTAATGATGGAGGAGGGTGCTTCTTGTCAAAAATAAGTCCCTTATGATGCCTGTATCTTCGCAATGACGTGAGCAGTTTCATGATTTAACTTATTGGGGAAACCAAGAAGCGCATTGCTCCACGCATTTTCATTCCTATGCTGCTTATGTAAAGACATGTGGTTTTTAGAGCAGTGTGGTGTAGATCTAATCCCCAGCTGGGAATCATTAAACACACTGAAATGGAAATAATTAGTGATTTTTTTTTTTCCCTCACTCTATATTACCTTCTCAAAAGAGACCAAGCAAAACAAGCAGCAAGGAAATGCTGCTCTCCAAATATGTAACTAGGAACTTGTCTCCTGAAGGCTGTTAAATATAGAAAAGATAAAATTTACTTTTCTGAATTATGGAATGGATTTCTGAGCAATGAACTACTACTTGTCTCTTGAGTACCTTTCATCAGTTTTTCTGTAAAAATACAGCATACATGAATACTTATTGGAACTTTATCTTCAAAAAGAGCAGAATAAAAATTGGTGTGCAAGTGGAGGAGGTTACAAATGCAAGGTAATTGTGTGTTTATTGAGTTTTCTGTCTTCCTATGTTTTCTCCATTTTAAGGCTTTGTACTATTCAAGTCTGCTAATCATCCATTTGAATAGATAAAAATGTATTCTGGATAGATACAAAAGTGCTGGTTCTTTGGCTATTTTCCTCAGCAGTAGAGAAAAAGTTAATCAAACACTATGTTCTAAATCCTGATGCTTACTGGGTAGAGAGGGATTGAGTGTTTTGCAAGCAGGCCACTTAAAGGGCAGGATCTGAATTTGACAGGGTTTGTTCCAGAAAAAAATCACAATGCAGTGTGTTGTTTGGCTTAGGGAGAGAGTGCTCTCCTACTGCTCTGCACTGGTCATTTGGGAAAGCTTTACGCTTGCCTGTCAGTGGGTGAGAACTGGGAGATGCCGTGTCAGCTAGCTTGCCCCTTACAAGACAGGTAGGTATGCAGCAGCAGCCAGCTCCTCTGTTGCTGTGGTGACTTGTGACTTTGAACAGTGGTGCAGGATAGTTGTAGGTCCTGGGGCCAGGGAGCCTCTTCCAGGCCAGCTAACTGGTGGGTGGAGCCTATGAAAAGTCACACGTGTCGGGTAACAACCTCTCTTCCTGCTGTTGAAAGGGCCTTTCCTATAGCAAGATAACCATCAGGCACTATCAAGAGTGTAGGTTTTGCTATATCGGTGCTGTCTGGAGTTAAGCTATCCAACACGGTATCATGGTGGTCACCTAGTGGCTTCCACCTACTGAAGTTTCTGTACAGCTGGGAGCTGCTAAGTGTACAGACAGTACAAGGAAGGACTGAAGTAGCCTGGTGATTGGAATGGAAAGAAAAATTAAGGGCAGTAGTTAGTAAAGCAGTTGATTGGAGAAGCTGACTATAGAAAGCTTGGGCTTCCCGCCTTTTTTTTTGTACTGTATGTATGCTGCCATGGTTTCATAACTGTAGTCTGGAATTCAGACGGTTCTATAGCCTAATGCAATGTCAGGGAGATTTCTTGCAAATACATAGCCATTTAAGCAAATAGGAGGGAAAATGTGTGACTTTGCGTGGGAAGCAACTAGTGCAACAGGCTCAGTTTTCTGTTCCCTCCTAATAACACTTCCCTCCACATCACTCCTATCTTTGTTGACCTTCCATCTTCCCCAGACGTACAGCCTCTTCTTCACCACATTTATTATTTAAAACCCTTGGGTTGTGACGGCCACTGCTCGCAGGCTGGAGGCGCTGGGGGGAGAGACAGGAAGGGATAGAGGAGAGCAGGGAAGGAGCTCAGCATTTTGTTCTCTGCATATCGGCTTCAGGAGCCAGGCATGGCAGAAAAAATGATAGCTGTGGCACAAAATGTGTCCTGAAGCTCACTTCTCATATCGGTATTTACCTCTCATCTTAAATGTGGGCTGGTCATCCTTTGCGTTAGCACTTCACAATCATGACCTGGACTACTCATTAAGCCAAGTGCTTTTGTACTGAGTGTCTTAGCTCATTCAGCGGCCTGAGAGGATGGAAACATAGAGGTGAGCAATGTAAAAATAACATACGCTATTCTTTGCATACATATCCAAATTTTAAATACATGAAAATTTTCATCAGATAGATTAGGCTAGATCACCCACTAATATTAAGAGTAATACTCATAGAGCAGTTTCTGATCCTCCTTGCTGACATTGCTTCAGTTATCTGAGAACAGAGATCCTTTGCTCTCCTGTGCATGCTTGCATATCTGGAGAAACTTTGTGTGAGGAAGTGGGTATGGTTACAAGGCTCTGGAAATGTTCTTGAAAGTCCTCTGTTTCCCACCTCATATGCCTCGTAGCGAAGTGCCCAGTGCTTGCTCACTTCTTCGTGTATTATAGCAGGAACCGAGATCTGTGGTGAGCAGAGGTCCAGGCAGCATACAAGTGGCCTCCTTTGGGGAGTTCCACATGCTGCAGGGGTCCCTGGCCTGGCCATGTGCTGAGCTGTCTCTGGGACTGGAGGCAGCAAGGCTGCCACAATCTGCCCATGCTTGCCTCAGCACAGCACCATGCAGTTGTAAATTTCAGTGCAAATCCAGAACACTAGAGCAACGTCTTTTGTGCAGAAATAGGCTGAGAAATCCCAGTTTGTCAAAGATTTATAATCTGTGCGGAGTAAAGTTGGCTGCTCGTGTTTTACAAGAAGGGATTGCTTCTCTGGCCTCCCAGTCTGAGACCTGATTTAACGCAGCAGGCTGCAGCAGTGTGGGTGGCAAAGCTTTGGGCTGCCTTGTTGCCATTACCCAGTGAGCAACTCTGTTTAGAAATCCTAAATCCTGCTGTTTGGTCCAGTGTTTTACCAAGAGGATGTATAAATCAGATAAGTTCTCCTTCCCCTAGCAAATGAGATTAATAAATTATTTACACTTACATTGATATCTTGGTATATGTCAAACGGATTCCTGTTTGGCTTTCAAATCCTTAATTTGGGTTTCATACTCGGTTAGTGTAAAATATCCTTTTATAACCTTGCAACACTGTCAGCCTGATGTCTCGCTTCTCTTCCTCCTACTGACATGGAAATATCAGTTCACTGATCTATTCATCATTCCTTCCAGGATATGTTCTCTGAAAAACAGCTGATTCCTTGTACAATGCTATAACTACTGAAATCTAAATGAATATATCATAAAAATTCTCCTAGATTATGCTTCCTGCTACTGGAGTTTCCCTGTGGGCTGAGTTTTAATGGTTCAGATACAAATTCATCTGTGTTTCTAAATAAATGCATCCACTTCAGTGTCAGAAGCAGAGTGGTTGAACCTCAGTGCCTGTGCTTAATTTCTAATTGCTGTGTGACAGACGTGAACAGTTTGGAGTTTTATGGAAATAGGCCAGAGGCCAGAAGAAATGGGCTACTAAATCTTCTCTCAATAGATTTCTTCGACCTCATCGTTGTCATAATTAACAGTATGGAACGGTAAAGGCCAACTTAATCACAAGGGGAGCTAATTAGGAAAAAGAATGTGTTGTGCCCTACTGGAAAGATTTCATAAAGTACATTGCTTTCTACGATTCCAGACTGCCTGGCATAATGACTCCCCACTTACTTTCTTAGAAAAAATGAGTGGGTCACTTTGTGAAGAGAAAGCAGGAGAGATTATGCCATAGAATCATAGAATTACCTGAGGTCACAAAAAAAATGAGTATAAATTTAGGAACTGTAGGATATGTTCCTGGTTTAAAACAACAACAAAACCAACGACTCATGATTTTTGTAGCTAGCATTACTATTTAAAATGCTGAGGACTGCCTTGCAGTTTTCACAGATTTCAATTTAGTGGTACAAACTATGAGCAAATTTCAGCTAACCTTGCCTTGCGTTCCGGTCAAGCAAGATCTGTCAATAGCTGGCATCTTTACCGAGAAATGATTTTTGCTTTGCATTTTTCTTCTCAGCTCTCGGAGTGCCATGCTTTCCTCTAGTCTGTCCTTCCCTTTGCTTTTGTGACCTCAGCAGCTGTTCAGTTTCTGATTTGACAATACGAACACCACTTGGGTTAGATAATCAGTGCTTCTGTGCTAAGAGGGCTTTGCAGTTCAGCCTACCACAGTGCTTTGTTGAGATGCTGTGCTGTAATCAGCTTACCGAGAACCGCACAGTCTTACATTAACAAAAGTACCAGTAGGACTATAAAACATCTTTTGATCCTTCCACGTTAAAAACTTTTTTTCTTTTTTTTCAGTTGCTTTTGGTTGGCCGATGTGCTTCTGTTTGGGTTGACATATACAAGACAGGCATAAGCCTTCTGATGAATTATTTGTTGTGAAAATTTGGGCAAAAAAAGCACGGCCATTTAATGACTAGACTAGGGCAAAATAACCTTGTTAGGAAACTAGCGTTTAGAATCAAACTTGAGCTGTTTACGCATGATGTAACCCGCACCACACTAACCACAGTGACTTTGCCTATGTGTCTGCTCTTACCAAACCTTCCATTAGAGGGAATTAATGATGATGTACTGTCTGTATTCCAAGATGCATTCTCTTTTTGGGGTCAAGGCACTTCCTCCCGTCTGCAGTTTGATGAAGGGGATGCCGGTTGCTCCCTCCAGGACCTCTCACACACTTAGCAAACTAATAAGCATGTTTTAAACCATAAGCTTATGTTTAATCAGGATTTGTTAGATTTCAGTGGATAAACTTGTCACTGATTGTAGAGAACTTAGATAACCACTCTGATACACAGCTCAGAAAATCCCGTCAATTTGTTAATGCTTCTTTGAGAGCTCAATTTAAATCATATACCGTGAATAAGATAAGGGGTCATGCTTTAAACAATGAGAAGAGAGGAAGAAGACGAATAGCGGCTCATTAGTTGAGCATCTTCTATTCTGTTCATTGAATGAGGCAAAGGTTAGACAGAAAAAAAGGGGATATGGATGTATATTGCAATTAATAACTGTATCATAATGCATATGGACAATAGCACCAAAATTAGTTTTACAGGCAACCCTAAGAAGCAGAGCAGTGTGATTCATGTAGTGACTTTAGTAACGGAAGGGGTGAGGGACGAGTATTGAGCAGTGTGGCGGTGTTACATAAACATAGTTAATAGGCAATAACAGTGTTGCACATCAGAAAATGCCAAGCTTTTTATCTGGTATTCTCCCACTTAATTTTTTTCACCCTATGTGAGTGGAGATATTAATTCTGTATCGTGTTAAATGGAAATACTAACAAAAAGGAAACTGAATACTTATGTCCCTGCTACTTTGGAAATGCTAATTCAAGTCTAATTTGCATCAAACTTAGAGGAAGTCACTTTTGTTTGGATAAAACTGGCCAAAGTTCCCTAAAGTTGATTAAGAGGCACTTGTTGAAAGGGAAAAAGGCTGTGACAGGTTTTGAACAGCCATGGGGTTCCTATGTAGCTAAAGGCTGTTTGGTTTTGATTTTTTTGGCGACTGTGCATCTCTGTGTTCCTCCCCTGTCTTCTCCAGACCTGGAAGCAAGGAGATTTAAATTCAGCTCATCCTAAAGGACAGAAGCCTGCTAGCTGCTCAGCTGAAGCGATTCCTGTCTGGCTTTTCTGGCTCTGTTAATCTCCATTGCCCATAACGGGATGGTAGGCACTTAGCCTACCATGGACACTAAACTGAGCTATCTTCAATCTCAGGATAAATCCCACCCCTGCAGACATGGTGTTTCTGCCTTCTGTGGCTTCAGGCATCCTCTTTGGAACAAAGAACTTAAAAAAATTGTTTTCCAAACAATTTTAAAACGGTGTACTTTTTTCTCTCCTATCTGTGAGAATCTCAGTACTTTTTACAGCAAGAGGTATCTTCTTTTAAGGAAACGTCACTTGTTTCTATAACTTGGAGCATGATATTTCAGAACGAAAAAAAGAAAGACTCTGAAGAACGTGTGATATGATAATGGATAGCTTTTTATTATGTACCTCAAATCATCAACAAACATCCTTTAATTTCGGGGACAAAACCCAGAAACTTAATGTAATGTTTATCTTTCTTCTGAGGAGTATTTCCCCTCTCCCCCCCCAATTTTTTTTTTTTCTACTGACTTCAGAAATGACTTTATTGCTTCAGGCACTTCTGCCAAATTGCCATTTTGGCAAAAATGGTCATTAAATAGAAGTAGAATATCAAATTAACCTTAAAATAGCCCTCAAACTGATTTAGGGAATCAGGAACTGTTTGACAAACATGCATTAAAATGCAAGGCCCTTGTGATTTTTGGAGAGAAAGAAATATATGAAGAAAATGTGTCGGTGGTGAAATTTGTAGTGAGACTTTTTTAAACCTTCGTTGGCTTTTCTTAGTTTTTTATCTGTATCTTTTACATGTACAATGTTTTTGTTTTAATTATTTAGAGTTATTTCTTCAGCTTGGTAAGAGAAAGAATGGTATACACAAAATAAATCTTGTGACTAAAAAGAGCAGAAACTGATCCTTTCAGCTGTATGGTCTGACTGTCTTTGTGGTTCATGCAATGGCCTCTTCTTGATTTAAAGCCTCGTCTGCTCAGATCACGTAGCATAGGCTTCCTAAACGCCAAAACTGCCCAGGTGAGTGAAAAATCAAGCAGTAAGAGTTGAAGTAGCTTTTAGGAGAAAGAATTTTTCCTCTTGAGGTCCAGGGATGTGTCTGCAAAACATACAGTGTGGTTTTGATTATATATTTGAATTCGTGGCATTTCATTACATGACATCCCGTTGATGTTAGGAGATCTTTTCTTAAAACTAACTTGAGTCATGCCAATTAAATGCTCAAGTAGCACTGGGTGACTGAAAGCTAGGATCCACTTTTGAAAGTGGAGGTTTGTGTCATAGAAGTGGCAACCTCTAATAGAGAGTGCACTGTTCTTTGATCACAACTATTGCAGCTCAGGGATCCCAAAAAAAGTCTTAACCTTCGAGTGTCACTCTCAAATTGGCATGTTTATTGCATGCAGCGCTTATTCTTCAGTTACATATTTAAGGCTTTCCTCTTCACGCTTTAGGAAAGAAGTATGCTGTTATTTAGCCTGTCACAGGTATGGAAGAGTAAGCATCAGGAGCAGAGTTAAAATCTTCATGACATATCCCACTGGTTTCATCACACTTCAGTCAATGGTGTTCTCATACTGCCATCCTTGTTGCTCCCCAGCACAGACAATGGAGTGCTAGACCGTGTGCTGCAGCATCTTCCATTTGCTTCTCTTGGTTTGCTGGTGTTGTTTTAAAACACTTTAATGACAGTGGTATTATTTATCTTTCCCTAGGATACCTCAATGAGTAATAATAACTGAAATTTTGAGTGGTGAATTTTGTTATCTCCCAATGGATGCACTGCATTTCATATATATGACGTATTTTCCATGGGACTTAACCATCAAGACATTAACCACTTTGCAGGAGTTGCCTACTTTATAAACTCTGAGAGAAGATTAGATACTAAACCATAGAGAGTGCTGATCCAGGCACAAATAACATAAACAGAAGTGTTTCATTCACTCCTTTTCAGTGTGCTATCAACCACTGCATTTCCAGCATCTGTGCTCTTTGATTGATTACTCCCATAAAGACTTTGGAGATTCCTTTCCCCAGTAGTGTAATGAAAATGTAAATGAAAGTCATCAGCGGTGTAAACTTGCTTAGCTCCCCTGTAGCGAGCAGATCCAGGTCATTTTCTATTAGCTGAGGAGCACCTCGGAGTATCAGTAAGTTGCAGATCAGTATGCTTTGTTGTTTCACTCGTACATGAAGTGCATCCATAATGTAATTACTTTCAACCCCGAGTTCCCCAAAAGGCTTCAGGTCAGAAAAAGAAGAGAATGCTGATCACTTATTTTAAACCTCTGCTGGTAAGATTTATATGTGAAGTCTCGCTTTTGAGCAGAATGCCCTTACCTGACTAATTACTCCAACTTGTTATACTTAGATCTGCTTGAGAGGAAAACTGGCAGAAGTTTCACCTAGCTCCATGATTGCTCATCTCACCCAGAAGCCTGCTGGGGGAACTCAGGCTCCTGTCCGATTACTGTCACGTGGCTTCTCTTCTTTGAGTAAAGGGATGTTAGATAATTTTCCATTTCCTGTCACTTTAAACTTTATTGAGAAATAATATAGAAAGAACAGAAGTGCAATGAGAACTTGACCTAAGAGCTTCCTTTTTGGCCTTGGAGTGGATTGTTAATATCTTCAGGTCATTGCAGGCAGAAGCTTCTGCCTCTGTTAGACAACGTTTGCTCAGGAAACAGAATCAGCAGTTCAGCAGATGGTGTGAGCTCCCTGGTAACTGAGCGTTTTATTCAGTCACCTGTTGCCTGTGTCTAATGAATTCCTCTCTCTGACTGTGTCTTATTCTTAAGTGAAGCCTAACCTGGCAATCTCTGACGCAGAAAAGGTGCTTTGACTGTAGCAGTAAGCGTCACTCAGTTGCCCTGCATTGCCTTCTTCTGAAGCAGCCGTTTGTAAGTTTTTGCTGGTCTTTGCAGGACATGAAGCCCAGTATACTCAGTCTTTCATCATAAGTCATGTTTTCTAAATCTGTGATCATTCCTCACTCGTCTACCTGTGGGCGTGCTTCAGGTGGTCATTCTTGTTTTGAAATGCAATGCACTCCAGCTGGGTAAAGTTGGGTGGAAAGATTTACGTAGTGCATCTCACACGCTCTACCTCTCCTCATACACTGCTGTAAAAAGGATTGTCATCTTCCTAACAGTGTGATGGAACAGGTGTCATGTGTCCATTGCTGACCTACAGATTGCCTTCCCCGTAGCCAGGTATTCTGTGACTTGTGGTAATATACCTAATTATTCCTGCTGAGGTACAGGATATTATACTGCTCACAAGTAGCAGATGCACTGACTATTTTCAGCCCCTTCTCCGATCTTCCAATACAGTTTGAGGTCCTGCTGTCCAACACACTTATAGTCCCTTCCGCTACGTGCTATTAACAAACTTTTTTTCCCTAGCCTTCAGGTCACTAAGGAGAATATTCAAAAATGCCTCACTTAGGACACTTCCCTGTGGAATATCGTTGAGTGCCTGCATCTCTCTCTAATTATGCCAAGCCATGTATGTTTTCTTTCTGCGTAACCTTTTCCAGCCACTTCTAGAGCATTCTAATATTTCCACCTCGTTTTAGAGAATTTCACTTGAAATCAAAATCAGACTTACTTAAGCAAAGCAATATGACAGCTACTGTTTTTTCTCTATCCCCAAAGGCCGTTATCCTGTCATAGAAGGAAATTAGATTGGTTTGATTGGGCTCCTTCCTGACAAGCCCATGCTGTCTGTTATTCATCATCTCATTTTTTTCCTAGGTATTTACAAGTAGTTTGATTATTTATTCTGTTACAGTTCTGGGAATTGAAGCTAAGCTGTTGGGTTTATAGGTCTGTGTCTCCTTCTTTTTGTTGTTTGCCGTTTTGCAGTCTTCTGGTAACTCACTGTATCCCAGGGGACCTCCAAGATAAATGCCAGCTGCTCATCCAGCAGCTCTTTAAAAAAAGCCAGACTAAACTGTAAAATGCCTGATTTACCAAAGCATTCTCTAATCCTTTTCTTTCCTGATTAGAGATTGATGTCTCACCATCAATTGCTGGTATTAATTATGAGAGCTAATTGATGTTTAATGAAATGATGATGCAGAAAGAGACATCCCAAATTTCAGCCCCCCAGGTGACATTCCTCAGCAAGGTCTCAATTTCACTGAGTCTTTTGTTGGTTTTCTTCATCTATTAAAATGCTTATAGGAAAGTTTGTTGTTATTCTTGATAGTCTTTGTTAATTACATCCAACCATGAACTTTTCTTTCCTGATTTTTAAAATATCAACTCATATTGCACTTTTTACCTGATGATAATAGATTGACCTGGTGCTTTTAAATTGTCTTAAATATAAGGTACGAGATCTGCCTAGGGCGTAGTCAAATCCATCCTCTAGCTACATATGCTGTCCGACCCTGACCCACAGGATGATTTGTATTTGTACCATTACTATGAATGGTACAAATGTCACTCTTTACTACCCTTTTTTCCTTTGAACCAGCGTTCCTAAGGATCTGCAGTCACATCGCCATGTGTGCTGGAACTTTCTTTTCTGAATGCCATTGATTTTATTTTGCTGTTCCCACTTTCCTAAGCCAGAAGTTTATGAACTATGTTGTAGTCCCTGTTGGCTTTTCATAGGTAGGAAGGAAATGCAAAGGTGTAAACATCCACTTTTAAGCCAAGCTACTCAGATTTTGGAGATAGGCTGATTTGCAGTGACTTTCCTCAGCCTACCTCCATCTTTACTAAGTTCAAGGGTAAAAATCACTGGTTTGAGCATTAAGGTCAAAACCTAAATACCCTGCATGGTGGCTGGGTCGGTCAGAGCATTCCATGAGACCAATGTGGCTGAAACTGTGAAAAACACTGGGATTTCATCCCTAGGAGTGCTGTACATACCACAGAGTGACTACTGTGTATGTCAATTACCTTTCCTCATCTCTGCCTTCAAGTGTCATAGAAGCCATAATTCATTGACATTAAACCCTTTTAAAAATAAAAGCAAAAATCAATAGTTGTCTCTTTGATCTTGTTACCAGTTAATAAAATTAACTTAAATTGTCTATATCCAAAAATAGTACAAGCTTGCTTTGAAATTTTGGGAAATGTGTAACTGTAATAAATATAAATAGGCTTTGAAATTTTATTTTTCCTTTTTGCAATATTGGTTGCCATGGAGTTCAAGTAATAGGTTGTGATGTTTAACACTGAATTAATTACTACTTCTCACTCACAGAGAACATCTAATTATACATATTCATGAAGAATGGTGTTTGGCATTCCTGAAGGAAAAAAAATACCTTTTTCAGTACTGTATATACATACTTTTGGAATCAAATGGGGTCTGCTAAATGCATAATATTACAGCACTTTTCCCCAGGGTTTTTGATTGTTTCCTAGTTTAGCAAAGTTTGTAGTTTAAAACATTTTCTTAAAATAAACTCCTTGTATTATGAATATTTTCATTGAATAGGTACAGATATTTACTTTTAAAGTATGAAAAATTTAAATGGACATATAGATCATAGAATCATAGAATCATCAGTTTGGAAGACACCTCTGAGATCGAGTCCAACTGTACCTGTCCCCTTACTAAACCATATCTCTAAGGAACCTTATTCCTCCAAGAACCGAGAACTCTATCATCGCATGATCACTGTGCCCCAGGCGTCCTCCAACAGCCACCTCTCCCACAAGGCCTTCTCTGTTCACAAACAGCAGGTCCAGCAGGGCACCTTCTCTGGTTGGTTCACTCACCAGTTGTGAGTGAAAGAATCTGCAAGGTTGAAATCCCCCACAAGAACCAGGGCTAGCAATTGGGAGACTTCTCCCGGTTGCTTGTAAAAGAGCTCATCGGTCTCTTGGTCCTGGCTGGGCGGCCGATAACAGACTCCCACCACTGTATCTGGCTCACTGCACATTCCACTGATTTTAACCCACAAGCACACAACCCTATCATTACTCTTACTGAGTTCCAGGCAAACAAAATATTCTCTGACATAGAGAACAACCCCACTGCCTCTCTTTCCTAGCCTAACCCACCTGAAGGGTTTGTAGCCAGATGGATCAATACCTGGGACAACATATACTTTTTCTGAGGCAAAACAAGGCTACAGTGATGACTTGGCTCTTTGGCCCTCGGGTTTAACAGTCCTTGCTCTGCTGTCAGAGCGGCTAAATTAATGGGTACTGATTATAGATATGGGCCTGGGATGCCTGCGATGAAGGTGTGTACTTCTAGCCTTGCAGAGCTCTTGCACTTAACTCTCTCCAGCTTCACAAAACAGAACAGCCCTTGGCATAAAGACTTAGAAACTTAGATCTTAATTTCAGTGGGACTTTGGCTCCTGACTGCGTGTGTAGCTTTGGGTCTCTTGTTCAGAAAAGTGTCTCTGCTGGAAAAGATCTGTTTCTGCTGAGCATGTTCTTCACTGCTGTCCTGAGTGATAGTCCACTGATGGGAACCAAAAATGGTGATGCTGGGCACCCCTGCAAGCAAGCTATTAGAGGTGCTTCAGCTTACACAAACTGTATCCTGGCTCCGCGAGAGTTATTGTTACTTTCCTGAACACCTCCCTGTAGACAGACTTGACAGGGCCCTGTGAAAATATCTTTTATGTAACAGTTAAAATAGTTGGTTCTGAGTACAAGTAGATTTTATCGTTAAACACACACCTAAGCTTAAGTAATGTTTGCAGTACAGTTTCTGGGAATCCCCAGTTTGGCGCATAACTCTTGTGCTTCTAGAAACTAATTTTGTATACTTGATGCCAAATCGCATATTTCAAAGGAGGCATACAGTGCTGAACCTGTTTTCTCCTTGGCATACTTTTATCTTGAGTGAGAAGTCATGTAAATGACAAATGCGGGTGGAGGGAGAGATGGGAATCCTTGCTGTCTCTATTTCAGCTGATTTAGCCTTTTCAGGTTCTCTGTAGGAAAGAATCTGATGCTTAGAGATAGATTTCTTGCTTTTACATAGCAAATTGCATTCTAGGTTGGATACTGGTATCTTTTGGTTTTGGGTAGCTACAATGAGAACCATCCTAGATAAATTAATTACCTGCTTCTGTATGATAAACTTCTGTAGAAAGCTTTTGTGAAAACTGAACAACTAACAGCAATTAAGTATCACTGTTCTTGTTAACTAGAAAGGATGAGATGTTAAATCACTGGTGTTCTCTCATCAGTCTCCAGTATATTCTGTTTTCTACGAGTTATCAGCTGACTTGTGCTTTTTTAATGCAACACCTCATAAACTGGAGGTTTCATGACCAGCTCTTTTCCTTTCCATACAATCTCACTCTTCCACATCCTGTCCATTGGTGTACATCTAGTTGAAGTTAATAAGATCTGTGCTGTCTTTCCTTATGCGTCCAGTGGCAACAGCATGCTTATTCAGGGGACTCAAATCCTTCTACTTTCCCAATTTTAAAACACTAAGTCGGATAGCTACGTTATTAAGAGTTAAGGTCATAGACCATCTATGAGCTTCAGCTAAGCAGACAAGAGAAGATGTTGGAGAGAGAGGTCACCAGCAAGATTTCTAAATTCAGGTCTCTTGCTTATGTGCAACAGGTGCAAGGAAGAAGTAATACAGTGTTAGTAGTTTTACTTTCTTCGTGCAGTTAGGGTAATTCTGAGTTGATTTTACTCTTGCAAAGAAGGATTAGGTACCCCTGAAGCATTTTGATATACCGAGACCTGTTTCTGTTTAATTTTTTTCTGGTAGGCAAAGAATGTTAACAATATAATGTGGGTAAAAATGTCAAGAATGAAGTAGTGATGTGAAAAACTTTGAAAGATGCTTACAAATTTGCATGAAAAGGTCTCTAAGAATTTTTTACAAGAGGAAAAAAGTGAATAAATGTGTAATAAATTAGGCAATTAGTAGCTTTAAAGTAACAACAATAATACAGGTGTTTGAACCAGCAGTTGCCACCAGTTTTATTTTTTCCCTGTGGCTTCCCATCAAAAGAAAGAAAAGAAAAAACAAGAGTTGAGATCGAACAAGGTTTGCTAATAGTCTTCTGTTGGCTATATAATCGACTCTCTGCTTTTATACTGAAATTTCTGATCCTTTGTGTCGTTACTGCACGTGATAGTACTTGGAATTTCAACTAGCCCCGTGTCTGGATTTGGTTACTTTTTTGTAAATCTGGTATGTAGAATAATTTTCCTTCAGAACTGTTGCACCTTTAGTAGTTTTTCAGTGGTAATAATGGGCACCATGCTATACTTTCTCCAGTTTTTTTTCTCACAGACTAATTTGCTGTCTATTCTATGAATGACAAAGATGAGGAAGAATCAGAAGTAAAAACAATACCAAGCGAGAATAATGATGATTGCAACACACTGCTTTATTAAGGTTTTTCCAGGGGTAGGATGTGTAATCTGGGAAACATTAGTTTTCCTTTTTTGAGTTAGTTCAGAGTACGTTTCATAATCTTCTTGCAAGGACTCTAGGACTAAGGAGTTGAAACTTGATGTATGATATTGAAATTAAGCATGATGAGGGACGCTAGTGCAGTCTTACTGATACCTCATGAGCTCCTGAGAAATACAACATTTTGCTCAGGCAAAGAAGCTATATCCATCTTCTAGAAACTGAGGGAAGATCCTACAAACTTTATTCAAACCACAACTTTTATACTGCTTTGTAACCACGAAGTAGCACTATCACCTCCAAAGATGATTTGAATCAGCACAGTAGATATTTAGAATAACGAATATAAAACTGCATTTTGATCCTGCTGGTTTTAGGATTTCTCATCGCTTTTCATTGCCCTCCCTTTTGTCTTGCACTGGGTGCATTACGCTCTGTCACTATTGCAGTTCTAAGATTATGCGTTGTTGGTATCTGATGTTCTGGAAAAAAATGTAAAACCTATGAAAGACTTGGACGTTTTTAATCAGGTCTTGTTTCTCTGAAAAAATGTATATCAAGTTTCCTTTAATGAGATCCACCAGGAATAGCAGGCATTTTCCTTCTTTCAGATTCCAAAACTTTGCATGCTCTGTATCGGAACTCTAGGAAAAAAAGCTGTGTTTTAGCTCCTGTTCTCTCTTGGAGTCATAATGTGTAAGTGCTTTTATGGACGTTCCAGATTTTCGGCCCTTTTCTGAGTAAGTGTTCAGATATGCCCATTTTTCACCTTTTCATTCAGGCATTCGGAGAAGTTCCATCCACCTTCACGTTGCTGCTCCTGAACAGACCTCTGCTTTTGTTGTGGCTCCTATTGTTCAAACTTGTATTGTTCTAAAACAGAGCTCAACATCTCTTTAGACTTAACAGCTATTGTGCCACAACTTTGACACTGTTCTTCACAACTGCTGGTCCACCGTGGTCCATACCACTGAAGTAAAATTTAATGAAAATAGAATAGTTCAAATAGGACGGCGATCTGGAATGTCGCTGTGTCCCCAGAAAGAGAATTGCTCAATGGATTACAGACCATGTACCTAACGAGACTGACCTTCGACCAATTTTTGTCAATGCAGAAGTTTGTGGGAGCTGACATTGAAGCTGTGGCATGGCAGTAGCTGTGTGTGTGGAGCTGCTGCAGGAGCTGAGTGGTAGGGCACAATGTCTCTATGGGAGGACATAACATCCTTTCTCTCTCATAGAGATTTCCAGGAACTGTGTCTCTTCGGGTAGATTTCAAGAAGTTGTTGGATTTGATGATAATCGGCAACAAAATGTGCACTATAGTTCCTCAGTTTGATCTGTGTTATTCTTGTTTCTCTACTAACAGGAAATACAGACGTATCTGCATATTGATGTGATTCTCGCACACAATTTTTTCACGCTTTAAGAAACCTGAAGCCTGCACCAGCTTTATCAAGATCCTTTCAATCATCTAGATGACTATAAACTGTAAAACTGCCCTGATCTTATTAATATTTTAAGGTGATGTCAGATTTCAAATTAAATCTCGCTTGACTGTGTTAAAATGAATGGAATCCAGCCAACCAGAAAGTTGTCATTAGTTTCCAAAATGCTTTTAGGAAGACAAATATATGTTAGAAAATAAAAAGTGTAATTAGAAGAGGAGCTCTGAAGAACTGAGTTGTATTTAATATTTAAACCCATAAGTCATATAGTAACAGTATTTTGTGCCAAGAACGTACTTTTATTGCATATTAATGCAATTAAAATTACATGACAGTCTGCTAATTTCCTTCCAGTTCTGTACACTTAAAAGCAAGAGTAAATCCCACTGATTAATGTTTGTAAAGGGAAATCTTTGCATGAAAGGTGTCCTTCAATCTCTTCTCCATTGTGCTGGTTGCGGCTGCAGGTGTAGCTGCTCCATCGAGGTCAGGTTCACTCTCTCTTCCGCTCAAACAGATAACTGGCCCTTGCCTAATTAATCCCACAATGTGAAAGTTTGTGGAAATCAGTCCCCTGCACAGGCTACTCTTCTCTATAGCTTCTCTGACTCTTCGGGCACGTGGAACCTTACGTGATCTCGGCAGTTGGAACACTCAGTACTGCAGCTGATGGGGTTAGGGAAGGTCTCCTGACCAGGGCTTGGCACTGAGTCCTTTAAAACAAATTAACCTTTGACAACCTAAAGGTTAGAAGTTTGGCTTTTGGGATATGCTGTATTTGCTAGCGTAGGCACTGTGAATCCTTTCCCGTACTGTGGATCTGTTGCCTTAAAATTAAGTTGCAACCATTTAGCCTTGCCTGTTCTTGGAATCACCGATGATCTACGGCTTGGTACCAACTGGGGAACATCACTAAATGTGCTAATACAATCTTTAAATTATTGATTATTAGAAAGTACCAGCTCAGAGAGCCTCTGTGACATGAAATAGAAGCTTCTCTGAGCTGGCTTTATTAGACTTTAATGGAACAGTAGGTACCACACAGAATAATGCATACAATCCATTTGCTTGAAAATGTTGTCCAGGCTTTTTTGTGTTTTATTTCTGTGGCAAGACTAAAGTTTCTGCGGCTCAACTGCCCTGTCTTCTTTTCCCTTAAAGTCTGAGAATATAATATCACCATCTCTTTGAGTTTTGGGTCATCCAGCAGGTATTCAGTGCAACTGACAGCTCTAGGAAAGATGGAATAAATATTTCATCTTTGATTTATTAAAAAATAATGTGGTTTGTAACAGGGTTCTGGCAGGTGCTCAGCCATGCCTAAATCAAATCTGTGATCCCAAATAAGACTTTTTTGATTGGTTTGACTTGGCTTTTGAGTGGAGAGGAGCTCAGAGCAAACTGCGAGCATCTGTTCTGCACATCTGGCCAAAATTCACTTTCCAGAAATATTGTAGAGATTTTTGTTTGAGATAAAAAATCTCTTTCAGGGTTTGCATTTTTTTGATACATCTCTGCTTTAGCTTTCTGCAGTGTTTAATTTAGGGCATCTCTGCAAGGACAGTTTTACCAGGTTCTTACAGTGGAGGTTATTTGAAGGAAAAACGCTTGTAAAGAACTATAAAATTTTGAAACAGATTTAATTTATATCTGAATCGTGATACCTAATATATATAAAATGGAGGTTTTTAACTATTTAACTAGTTGCTAGTGATATTAATAAAAACAGGAGTTTTCATACCTACTGTTTATTTAAGCTGTCTGTAAATAACATAAACTAAGTTGTATGTATTTAGGAATCTGTTTAAACTGATCACCTATATTTAGTAAGATGCTATAATGTGGACTAAGTTTTAAATGCTTTTTTTAAACCACTCTGATTTCACTTGGACTTAACTATTATTTCATTTGGACTTAAGTATATTATTACCAGGAATTATCTATATTATTTAGCAAGTGACTGCTTTGCTGAGGAAAGAGTCACTAAAATGCAACTCAGAAGCCTGGTTTAACTTGGCTTAACCAGAGGATGATTTATATGGGGGTTTAGAGTGGTTTCTTTCTTGGTTTCAGGCTACAGTTTTAGCAGAATGTAAGGAACTGAAAACTACAGTTATTTGTCCATTTTTACATAATCTTTGATTCAAGTGCTTGAAGGCATTGGGAAGTGCACACTGTGAAAGCCTAACACAGCTTCAATTTTGCAAGTGAGCTTCCTTTAAGAAAACTGCAAAAGTAAAGTGATAAGGGAATGAGTCTTTGAAGTAATATTATATCTTTCCAGGATACCTCAGAGACAATAATTATTAAAGCCAACCAAACAAGATCAATTTAAATTCAAAGTGTGACCTGGCTGAACCTTTTGTAGTTTGATCTCATTTGTACTCAGCGGTGCTTTGAGAGAGAAGACACCAAGTTCTGTCTTCCTGTATAAAGCACTAATCCAGATTTTAATTTTGCAGTTTGAATGGGCTTTATTTTATCTCTTTATCCTTGTGGATTTCTTTCTTCCAGCATTGTCTAGAATTTCTTTAGGACGTAGCAGATGCTTATGTTCCCTTCTTTTTGCAAAATCCAAGAGAAATGCTATGCTTTGCCCACTCTGATGGAACCCAGCCCCTCAGCAGAGACGCGAAGCAGGCCTACCAAAGGTGTTTGTGTGCTGGAGTGTGTGGACTTCCTCTTCCCAAGATGTGCACCAGGTTGACAACAGCCCTTTCTTGAATATACTTAGAAGAGGCTTTTTGCGTTTAAAAGTAGTGTGATTTTTTTTCAGCATGGAGCTGGCAACTATCCCAACCAAACCCCTGGGAACATAGGCTGAACTGAAGAATTATTCATCTTAGATTTAAATAATGTTTCTTCCCTCAACTTCTTTTCATAAAGAATTTATGTATTTAAACCTTCTGGGTATTGGTTGGGCTTGAGTATATGCTGCGCAGATCAGGACAGACTTAAGGGTGTGCTTGAGACTGAACTTGCTTGAATGAAGTCCTTGCATGCTGTGATCCTATACCATTTTTAAACAAGTTATATACTGTAGTGTGGGCATAAGTTTTCTAGTGGGGTATATTGTAGTAAATTAAACTGCAGTTTATTTTTTCTGGAAGGAAGACGATACAATAAACCTAATAGATGTTACTCATACAGATACACTGATGCAGGGCTAGCAGAAATTGAAGAATGCAAACATAGATTCAGCTAGTTTGGGTGTTCTGACTATCCTTGCCATTACACTAAAGTCTCTGAGTAGGACGCGCTCATCTGAATTACACCTTCTGTGCTTATCACACATGCAGCGTATACTCCACTGTGTAAATAGGGGAAGGAAATGATCCTCATGGGGTTGTGTGATGTTTTGTCCTCTTTTCTAATTGGATGAAAGGTAAGAAGAAAAATAGTTCTCACATTTTAAAGAAAGACAATAAAAGTGAATTAGAACGAATACAATTTAGATGACTTTTTCTCCTTGTTGTATTATCTGTTGAGGACTTGTCTCAGAAGATCTGTTAGAGTACTTTCTGCTGCTTTTCTGACAGTCTTCCTGTTGGTCAAGAGCGTTATCAGTAGGCATTTTTTATGTCAGGAATCCAAAGCTGTTTGCAAACTCCTGTAGTGCAGTGTCTTCTTGTCTGTCAATTGAAAAGCGTTATTGAGTGCTTAAAATATACACAGATTTACTGGACATGTTAAAGGTAAGAAAGCAGGCAATTTAGATATGTTCTCTTGTTTTTGAACGTGATCATTTACAAAAAGTATAAGCATTTCACATTTCTCTGCTTGACTGACCTTTACTATTCTGCTGGCTTTTAGCAAGCCTTTCAGTTTATTGGGAAGTGTCGCTTAGGTGTGTGCTTCTGCTGTAGCAATCTTTTTTAGGTAAAGTAAGACTATTCCTATTTAAAATGGCATTGTGCAGGTACAGGGGAGTGTCATGGAGAAGAAATGTGTGGAGAGGACTTTGTTTAAGCATGTGTCCCAGCCTACTGAGAAATCACTTGAACAGAAGAGGTTACAAAGCCTCATTTTTTTCTGTTAATTTCTATTGAATTTTTAATCTTCTGTTTATTCTCCTGAAAGAGAACGAAGTATTGTCATGTGAGACTTTGTTAGACCGTGGTAAGCATTTTTTTTGACCATCTGTATTGTCTTTTGTGTGAACCATTTCCCTTTGGCGGTCGCACTTACTTTCCACTCAATGCCAGGTACACATGACTTCCTAGATTTCAAAGACACAGGTAACCAAAGTGTGAATTCTCCCTAAGTATGCACGTGCTATTAATGTGTGCACAAGTTTGTGGAGAATTCACGGGTAGATTGCCAAGAGTTTCAATGCTAAAGGGCCACGCTTTATACGCATGCATGCATCTGTACACATAGTAAAGAAAAAAGAAATACAATTAAGGAAGGTAATTTATTTTTCTGCAGTGGGACTTTGCAACAGGGAGTGGCAAAAAGCACCTTCTAAATTTTAAATGCCCATCTCCCTGCCACTCCTTGTTCAACCCCTTCCTTGAATTCTGTTTTGGGTTGAGCTAAAGCAGAATTAATTTTCTGACTTTTCAGCTAAGTCTCGTCTAAGTAACTTTGTTTTGTGTGAAAGTTAACTGCATGTTTTCTGATGGTGTCTGTCTCTAGAAGTTATAACACTTGAAATTTATGATTATCACTAAGTAACAGGGCATTGGTATGCAGTAAGCACATGGCTTACGTCTGTCTCTACGGAGACAAAGGTCATCCTCAAGTTGGTGAAAGCCCATAAGTCAAAGGGTCGAAAAAGGGTAACATCTGCAGAAAGGAGTGGACAGGACAGGTAGCCTCAAACTGACCAACAGAGTAGTCCATTCTCTACATGTCATACTTAGTGTAAAACTGAGGAATCACAAGAGTCAAGCTCCCTTCTATGATGTCTGTCTTCTAATACGGACCTCATCTGTCTTTTTGCCCCTGATCATGGATACATGCGTTCCTGAATCCATTTCCTGAGTCCAGTTCCCACCTGCCATTGAGTCCAGCCTGGGACCTTTCCCCATGCCTGCTCTGCAGTATCAGTGAAGTTGTAGTCTTTGAGGGGGTTTGATTTCTTATATTCGTGTATATTTTATTACTTTCTTATGGATAGTATTTCCCTTTTATTATTATTGTTTCATTAAAGCTGTTTTAGTTTCTAGCCTTTCAAGTCTTTCTCTCATTTCCCTTTCCAGTTTCCCTGGGCAGGGGACAGGGCACTGGGGACACAAGTGTGTATTTCCCTGCCTTGCATTATATAGATGGTTGTTGTGGGGTTTTTTGCATTCTGTCTATTCATGTCTGTATTTGGCTGGCATCGTGCCTTTTCGTAGTTAGTTTGCCTGCAGTGGATGCCATATGATGATGGATTTAGCCACCTGTGTAGTGCTGCAAGTGATATTGCTATAACATATGCTTGCTCTTCACCTCCAGCGAGACCATTTTAAGGCAAAGCTATGTCAACAGGGAATGAACACAGGCCAGGTTCAAGTAATCAGTGTTTTGCCTGAGCAGCTCCACCACCAAACAGCTCCTACTGGTACAGCTAACACTGCCCTTTGGGTGACAAAGCTTGTGCAAACCCAGACAGCATCCTAAGTGAAAAAACTTATCGGCAAAGAACAGTTTTGTTGATAGAACTTTACTTGTGGGACTTCGTGATCCATCTGTGTTACGTGGGAGTGACACCTCACACAGCTAAATCACCACAAGCTCAGGGCAGAGAGCTGTCACCAAAGGGTCAAGGGAGGAAAGTACTGAGACACAAAATAAATTTCCAGAAAGACAGATTTTGGTTTTTCCAGAAAGATCTGAGTAACTCTAAGTATGTCTCTCAAGATAAGTATACCAACATTGCTCACCCCGTAACAAAATAAATAAGGATATATAGGAATCTACACCGAGCTGGAAACAGCCCCCAGCAGCATGCAGTTGTTGCACTTTATGACACCATTGCGTGTGCTTCTCCAGTGGCAAGAAAAAGCTGCGAGCATGAGGAAAGCAGTGGTAACAAGGGCAGAGGTGCTGAGTGATGAAAAAGATGACTAACAGTAAGGCAGTGTTATAATTGCTTGCAATCATACATTTATATGGGACTAGAGATAATAAGGCCCAAGCGTGTCTGGAGGCAGTACGTGTGCAAGAGTTGAGTGTGTGTGTATGGGGAGTGTCTATGAGAATGCCGTAGCCTACCCATGCTTGTCAGGCTCTGTAGGTGGATAACACCATAATATAGAAACTGGAACAAATTTTCAAAGCCAAGAGAAGATTTGGATGCTCAGCACCATTTGCTGTCCTGATTTCCCGAGTGACTTGGTCCCACCACGCTATTACTCCAGGGGACTGAGAATAAACTGTTGCACAGTTGTAGGAAAAGGCTGAGGTTGTTGGAAGTACCTGCAATGAAATGGAGACCAAGAACGTTTGATCGTGCATAACCTCGTGGACATATCATGCATGCAATGTGTATTTAAGTGCTTCTTGAACCAGCTCACATTGGTAGAAATGAAAGGTCGTGCCTGGCTTTAGATGTATTTGAACCTAGACCAGGACCTATTTTATGTGCCAAGCGTTTTCTCATGGATCGAAACATGCATATTAACCTGCCAATAAAGTATTCACCCTGAGAGGAAGAAACCTGCGGGCCACAGTTCTTCCTGGTGACTCCACTGAAGCCTTTTGAGGAAGAGGTTCTGTTCATTTGTAAATGTGGTGACATTTTGGGCTTTTGTACAGTGAACGGAAGCTCCCTGGGAGACTCATGGCCGAATGATTTCTTCCTAGAGAGCAGCAAATGAGGTTAAATCAATATCCTACTGCAATGGGAGGGGTACGAAAGGGGACAGAATAACATTTCTCCCTTTAGCTCTCAGAGAAAAGTAGTTTTATATACAAAACTCTTCATCCCATTTCTCAGTTTATCTCAGTTGATGCCATTTCCAAAACTGGGAAATCTTTTGTCTGAGGCACAAAAGCCTCTTGAAATCTCTAGTGACAAATATGACAGTGGCTTGTTGAGAATCTAAATATTTCTTTTGCATTAAACCCTTGTTACTATTACGGAAAAACCAGTAATCACTACCTAGGAGTGTGGTAACATACTGATATTTAATATCTCTTATAACTGACAGATATATGAGATATTTTTGACAGCTGATGGAAATACTGTGGGAGTCAGGTAGTACCGTTGCTAGATTGGAAGAGTGAGGTAAAATGCCTCTTTCCTCCTCTCCCTGTCACCCCACTTTTGATTCCTTGAAGCTGAATGTGAATTTTGTTAGCTTGCTATCTGGATGTGGTGGGGTGGGAGGAGAGGAGAATCTCATGGAGCCATAGTCTCAATTCAGACATGGGTGTGCACATCAGAGCGGTGATGGTGGACTCAACAGTTTGCTGATTTTGTGCTTTTCTCCTCCCTCAAATTAGGATAAATTGTGAATAGCACTATGAGGTCAATAATTGTATGGAAAACAACAGGTGGAAAGTTTTGAGCCCCTTAAGAAAGCTCGGCTTTGGCTCTTTTTTTGTGTTTTGGTTAATTCTTAACGAATGTCTAGGCTGATATATGCTTCTCTGTTTCTTTTAAAATCCCTGGCAATCTTTCAAGATGGAAGGGTAGCACACCCACACAATCAAGACCAGTATACAGAGCTCTGTTGGCATCTCAAATACGGTTCTGACTAAAATGCAAACACATTGGGTGAATCGAGCCTGGCAAGGACTGACAACCTGCACTGTGTCAGGGCCCTGCAGTGAGGTTTATCCCTCTGAGAAAGAATGTATATTTGGGGGGAAATATTAAAGAAGGAAGAAAACTGAGCACGATTTTGTTCACAGGTTACTGAAAACTTCCTTCTCCAACTGAAGCGTTTGAGTCCTTTGCAAATATGAATAAAGTGCCTATATCTAAAAAGACATATATAATTTGTATATAAATGCATGCATATAATTTTAAAGAAGTTGTGTAAAACCAGCTTCCAGTTGTTATTTAATAAATACTGACTTGAAGATTACAGTCACTTGCAGTAGCTCCCTAGCCCAGTAACCATGTAAACCTAAGTTGTACTGAGCATGTCCTCATTTTTCTTAAAACAGCCTTGTGTTCCATATTCCATTTTCTTAAAGCTTCCTGAGAGATTCAGGTGTTTTATTTCTATCAGGCTAAGTGATGGAACATTTTTTCCCTTACAATGATAAGCATTTTGTTGCCTGTGGAGGATTGCATTAAAAAGAATTTTTTCCTTGTTTACCAGGAACAGTCCAATGGAAGAAATTCTTACAGGAATAGTAAGGAGTCAGGAGGAGGGTAAAGTAAGGACAGATTCCCTCAGATTTGCTATTTCGTTCTAATGACTCTTGCTCATTGTTTCACAATGTACTTACATATGTCTCAGGTCACTGGAGGCAAAATTCTCCATGCCGAATGACTTTGTTGCAGGGGAATGAGAAGCTCTTAGTAGCTACACTACACCTTTCCCAAGGTGTAGCTTTTCCAGGACTGTTTTATAACCCCAGAACAATTCTGGTTTCTATTTGAATTACCTCATCCAAAGATAAACACCCTGTTTAATTCTGGTGTTGTCTCTTGATGCCCATGATGCTCACATCTAGATTTAGGTCCAATTCTTTCCCTAACTGATGATATGTTTCATTGTGACTAAATGATTTCAGCAAGTATTTTTTTTATCATCTTCCTTGAAGATTAATGAGGACGAGAAGCAATATTTTTTAACTTGTTGACATGAACTTCATGATTGTATGCTTAATATGTACATGATAGGCTTATTTTTCCCCTTACCACTGGAAGACAAGACATTACTGAAAAGGGAAACTTAACTCAAGATTGAATAAAAAGGTCCTTGTGTTTGCAAAGTCAACACAGACAGACATTTAAAATATAAAACAAACCCAATGGTCTTGTATTCAGTGCAAGTGGGCTACATATCCACTAAAGACTAAGGAGGTTTATGGTTTACTACCACTTCTTTAGGACAGTAATTGTGTGCTCTTGAGCATGTTACTGAGCAGTGAAGTGGTTTTGTTTTGGTATCTTACAATGCCACCTTTCCCCCCAGTAATTCCTTCATATTATGTTGGCACTTATTGAAGTTCACATGTATCCCAGCAATAGGATGCTCCAACCATGAAAAAAAATACAGGAAGAAAATGTCAATGTTTAGATGCAATGTTGGTAAACAGTGTGTATAATTAGCAAGTGTTAGATTGGATGGCTAATATCATTCTGTTAGCGGTTGTTCCAGAAAATAGATTTTAGAGCAGATCCTACACATGTGAAAATCTAGAGACACATCTAAATATGCTTCCATGTGCATATGGATTTACAGCAACTCTTCTGCCTTTTCTGACTTCTCTCTGCTGTTACTTTGTGAAAAGTAAAGCCTGTGGTTGAAGTGTGTTCAGCACAGGCCTGCAGCTTAGAAGGATAGGGCTGACAGCCTTCCTCCTTAGTGCCAGTGCATGTCCTTCTAGCTCTGGGCTACCTGGAGCCCTGTGGACCAGTCAAGATTTCATGGGATGTGCTTGGATTCTGCCTTCCTTATTCTCAGGAGATAGCTACGGTTGTCTACCACACTGGCATGTCCTGTGAATAAATGACCAGTGTCTGACCAAAGGTTTGCCTAGTTCATCTGCTTGTCTCATACAGAGGCCAGTGATGGAGAAAGGTACTGGAAACAGGGCAAATATTGGTTAATGGCTTTGTTTTGTACAGCTTTTCAGCATTTGTCAGACCTCTTAAGGTAGAGGCTGGATTTCTAGATGAGAACTGGCCTACAGCTGCCCAGCTTGGAGCACAGGTAAAGGAGCCCATGTGTTTGTGGCCTCCATCACAGGCTTTTGAGAATCCAGTTCTGTTTCACATGAAACTCTTCCAAGAGTTGCGTGTGGTTGAGTTTTGGCAAAGCAGGTGGGGATAGTAGTGTGTGCACACAGTTTGGAAGTGATATGAATTAAAGATGTGTGAAGTTGTAAATAGAGGTGCTGATTATATGGTTGGCAATAACAGATGTACTTGACAGAAGGTGTGGGTAGCTGTTTAGTACTTGGGAGGAGAGCATTCAGCCCCCCTGCTTTTCAGGAGTTTTGTGAAACACTGTCAAAACCAGTCCGTGATTGAAAAGCACCTTCCTTCTTTCAGCCGTCAGGACTGTGTATGCAGTAGAGCGTATGATGGATGGGACACACATTCGCTGAGTTACCTCTGTTGCAATGTACCTCTGCTGTGAACAAGAGAGTGCTGTATGATCCTGATAGTTTGTTTTGCTGTCACAGGATGTACCTAAAGCCAGATTCAACAAGTCTTTCCTTGTAACTGATCAGTGCAGTATTTAGAGAGATCTTGCTGCTTGTTGGCCACTTCTCCTAGCGCTACTGAGAGCCTCCCAACCATATGTGCACTCCTGTACATGCTGCTTAAATTTTCCATATGCCACCTGACAAGCTTTCCATGGCACTTTGTACCACCTTGGAATAACTCCCACCTCTTTTAACAAGATGTGTCATGTGGGAATATTTTGCCCTTCAGAATATTTCACAACGACTTCAGACCACCTCATGAGATGAGCAATGTCTTTCCAGAAAGACTTAGATTTTCAGATTGCTGCAGTAGACAGTAAAAAGTCTGCCACCATCACAAGCCAACAATACATTCTAGTCTTTTGCCCTGTTAGATCATCTGGTGGCTTTTTTTCCATGCTATGCTTTTGGTACTGCTGTCTTGTCTCCATAGGTAACTACAGAAGCAAAAAAGTCTTTTGGAAGAGGCTACATGGTATCTAACATGGGGACTGTATTAGTTTCTCATTTTTGTTGTTGTGACTTCAGGGTGCTACACCTCTGCAGATAACATCAACGTGGTCCCTTCCCTCTGAATCTCAAGTCTCTGGATGATTCACCATAGCAATCAACTACGTGATATTTTATTCATAGAAATTGGAATTTAAGTACAGCTTCAACGTAAATTTTGAAATGTGAAGTGGACAGCTTCAGTGCAATTTTCCCTAATGCATCCAAGGCTTTGACCAAGCACCACCAGCAAAAGTTTGATTTTCAGTTTTTAACCCAGGAACATCTCAGCAATTGAATTGCATGAGAAAAACGCCCACTCCAGAAACTTGCCGATTATTTCTAGAAATGTTGGCTTTTTTCCTCTCTCTTTCATTCTGTGATTGGTTTTATAGCTGAGGAAAACTGTGCAAAGTACCCTTTCATTTGAAGCTTTTTACATAAGTTGCCTTCTGAAAAATAACTTGACCTCGGCCTTCCAAATTCTTTTTTTGAGACTGGCTGTTTACATTGCTATGTCACGTTGTGAAAAGATCAGCGATATATTAAGCGTTTGGGTGTACAGTGCAGTGGATTTATATTGCAGGGGGGAAAAATCCAAGATAATGCTCTGATGAATTTTTAATTAGGTAGTTTTTTTGCTTTTGCCTTACAATAATTCCAATCGTGTTACAATTAAGAAGTTACACTTAAAAATACAAATGTTCCCTGCAGAAGATAAAGGAATGGAATCATTGCCCCTTTTTGTTAAGGTGGGTGTCATGATTAAGACAGATGCTGAAAGATGTTCTGCTTGATGCCAGTTTTATGCAGGGCATTACAGTATTACTAGAACATAGATGAGAGTTCTTTTAAGAGCTTTTTAAAGGTTGAGATTAAAAATCCTGTTGCCTTCATATGGAGTAGGGGCAGATGTCAAGAACCATAACTTTCTATTGCCGAAGGAAATCTGTAGTGGTTTAGCTGTGTTTCTTTTTCTTGTATAACTGAGTATGTTTATGGCAGTCCTTCAAAGAAATGCCACAAATAGCAGGCCTGCTATGTCTCTAGGATGTCCAGATCTTTCTGAGTTTCTCTGCCTCATAGACCAGAGGAACTGGAGTGCTGAAGCCGAAGTTCACACCCGTTGCCTTCCAGCAGTAGTTTTCGCCCCAGATGATGTGTGTCCGAAAATAAGACACACAAAAGACGAACCTTTCCTGTTACACTGAACAATACTCGAACATTTAGGAAAATATTAGCACCGTTGCGTTTAGCATTAATAACAAAAAACCCAATTATAAGTGTAGCAAGCAAAACCAAACTTCATTGGAAATAATGAGATAATTGGTGGGTCTTTGTCATTTCAGAGAGGCTTTTAAAATTCCACCTAGCCATGATTAATTAAAACAGGACCCATGTGCAATTTAAATAGCAATATTGTAACTGTTTGCAGAGATGACTTTTAAGAGTTACATTGCTACATAATTAAAATATTATGAAGTGCTCCAATTCACAAAACACTTAGGTGCTTCATTAAGTTTTTGCAGTCTGGCCACCCATTAAAACTGGGGAGACTTCTGCACCTACATGAAAGGAGATGGGCAAATGCTTTATTGAATCAGTGTTCAACTAGCAGCACTGCCTGCTATTCTGTGAAAATCTAGTGTCTGGTGAGCCTTGCAAAGTCTGGAAGATTTTGTATACACACCGATAAACAATTTTCCTAGAATAAATAGAGCAGCACGTGAATGAAAAAAAGGACATCTTTGGAAAAAAAGATATGAGAGCAAATCTGTTTTTTAGTATTTGTAAAAACACTGAAAAGTTTAGCAATGATTGAAAACCATCTGTCTGCATTGTGAATATTGATATATCAAGCATGGATTTATTGGCACAGAAGCAGTATTAAACAGCTCCAGGCCACATGGTCACTGGTGTGCGTGGTCTGCACTTTCACATCAGCTGACATGGGTGCAGCTACATAGATGTCCTTCCTAGGTCTTCCCACTCCTGTTATCTCAGTGTCTGTGGTGAAACAGTCTGCGGCGGAATTAGATTATAGGAACATCCCTACCATGTTATAGAAGAGCTATTTCTTGCCTTGAAGACTCTATGATTAGGAAGACAAAACACAGGCTAATCTGGTACGACGAGGAGAAACAAATAAGCAGATTGCTCGGGTTTATCGTTCCTATGTCTTTCTTTAAGGTTTTTGATTCAAAGTGGGTTGGTGGGCTTGGTTTGGTTTTGGGGTTTTTAAACGGTACATATACCTATATTCATTTTGCAAAGTTTTGGGTCCTTTGTATCTGATTCATCAGATCGGTTTGCTTCAGGAGGGTCACAGTTCATTATCTCTAGCGGAATCATGGCTAAAATGTTCTCTTTTGAGCTGTCCTCTGTGTTTTGGTACACCTGTCCCTTTAAAACGTGACCACAGCCTGTACATATATTTCACATATTAGATTAACACTTAAGTATCTATGCAATGTCTTTACAAAGTTGGAAAAAGGACAACTTTTTCTAATGCTGAACTGGATTGGCAGAAGATTGCCCCTCCCAGCAGCAAAACTGATTCGAAAATTGAGATAAGTGATTTATATTTCAAAAGGCTCATTAACCATCAAACTGCTATAGAGTAGATCACTAATGGCATCCTGATGGTTACATGCAGTTTCCAGCAGATTGGTAGCTAGCATTAAATCCTTTTCAATTATACTGAGGAGGACCTAATGCATAAACCTTTACTTGTAGAACTGTGTAGCTATGATGACTGCCAGCTCTGCATTTTAATTTTCAGTGATGGTTTCTTGCTCATCCTACATATTGTTGTTTACAGGACCGAGTGGGAAGCTATGGCAGTTTATGCCAGAGATTCAAATGCAGGACACCAGAATCTCAAAGCATGAAATCCTGGCCTCATTCCCTACTTGTGACCCGATAAATCATGTCATTACAGCAGGGATTGCAAAGGCTGACAAAGCTAACTTCACACATTTCAGGGCACGGCATCAACTTTCCGGGTTTATGAAGCCATTAAAAAAGAAAGAGATTAAGAAAAATCAACGTTACCTCCATTTTAGTTCTTTGCTATCATCTAGTTTTCAAATTACTGGATAATTTTCCTTATATTTCATAACTTTTCCCAAAAACACGAAGAAAAGAACTATAGTTAAGAAAGCTGATATTTTGTCTCTTGGAATTTTTAGGAGGGGTGCTAAAACTCATGATGCAGCAAAATCAAGACAGCAACACCGGAAAGGGTGGGAAAGGTTATTGCAACTAAGTTTTCAGTGCATTTACCTATTCCTTGGCCTACCTTCCCCTCAAAACTCTCAGCAGCATTCCAGCATGATTTTGTGTAACTCATAGGATAAATTCCATGTGATTCTCCTTGCTTTTCTTTCCTCTGTGCTCCTGTACACCTCCGAGGAGCTCAGTTCTCTTATGGGAAATATCCAGGCTGGATTGTGACTGTGCTGCTACTCACTAGTTTAGATGTGACCTTCAAAAGTGCTGAGCACTTATGGTCCTCACTGGAATCAGTTGGAGTGCTGGGAGCACAGCAGCCTTTAAAAATCAGGTCACACTTATCATGCACTTATCCATAAACAAAGATGCCTGAAACGAAAGGCCAATGTTGAATACATTTGGAAGGGGTAGGTCTTAATGTAAAACAAGATGGAGATGCGGATTCTTTGAAGACCAGTTGTCTCTATTGTATCTCAATATTAACATGTTTTGTCTCGGTATCTACTTCACCTGGTTCTGTCCACTTGAAGCTGAAGAGAGCAGTGTGTCTGTGATAATTCTTCTTTCACACCAGTGTCTTTTCATTCTGCAGTAATGGCAATAAAGTAGCTGGATGAACAATGTTCCACTCCTGATTGTGTCGTGGAAGCTTCATCCTACTGCTTTTGCTTTTCCCTAGCACTTTTTCTCCTCTAACCATGCTAGCAATTCACCTGCCTTCTCTCCACGTCACGGTATTTCACTCTGCTAGACCACTAATGCCACTGCTTCATCTTGGCAGCAAACAGGTCCTAGTTTTGTGCCTCCTTATGCAAGGAGAGTCAGCTCAATGGCCTGGGCTGAAGTGACGCGGTGGGATGAGTCATTTACTGCAGTACGTTTAAGTGTGGTTCAGGGCTGGCAACTGGAGTTCCAAGCACGCAGCAGACTGATAGGGGATGGATTACAGGACTTCTGAGACATGTAGAGTAACCTACCAGTGCCCCGTCACTGACAGAATCGGTGATCAAATGGCCTTATGGCTCTCTCAGTGATATGGAAGCACAGGCAGCACTCTTAAAGTAACTGGATCAGTGAAAGTTGTGCCCTGACCTGCTGTTCCTCGTTTCCACTGCGTGATTCAGCCAAGATCCCTATTGTACACGCTTGCTACAGGGAGAGTTTTCTTTTGACTAGTCAATCGACGTGAGGTGCTGAAGGATTTGCTGAACCGTACAGGAGAGTTCCTAACACCAAGGCTGGCTGGGTAGGTGGCAGCCTGATGAGGGTTTTCACAAAAGTACACCTCAATGAGGATACACGTAGTGTGTCTGAACCCATCGCTTTCTCATTTAAATTTAGCTACAATTAGCCCAGCATGTGGTCAGCACAAGGCTCTGAGATGAAACTGCTACTGAGAACATTCTCTCAGCCATCTTGTGTTTTCGGGTAGGACTGTTGGTACAGGAGAAGAATTACAAGTGCATTGCTGTAAGTCTCTTAAATTGGAACAGGATGCAAGAATGTATTCTCCCTTCTGCTCAGACTTGGACAAGAGTAACAACTTTCTAGAGTATTCCAGGCCTAAAGATAAACTTCCATCAAGCATTATTTACATTTCTCATTTTTGTTTCAGTTTGTAATAGAAAATGTCATGATGCATAGAGAAGGTATTGGAAAGAAATCTTTCCGAAGGGAATTTTAGAGGAGGTATATAGAGAGTAGATATTAAAATTATTAATTTTTGTGATGGAAGCGTTAGATAAACCTTCTGGATATATCAATTGAAAACCAGCATGCCTGAAATATAGTAGTGTATTGCTATGCTGAAAAGCCAGTTTAGAAAATATCCTCTATTTTATGTGAAAAAATTTGAATGCATTTCACACTGCAGATACATAACAGTGCTACTGATTTCCATTGGTTTTTGTTTCCATTGTTTAGCAGGACATGAAAATGCATATTTGGCTTCTGTTGACTTAAAAATTACTGGTATCAGGTAAAGACCTGAGGGAGAGAACTGAAATCCAGTCAGAGTTTTCTTTGGTTTATAAAAGGTTTACAGGCACTGAAAGGTGAAGATAGGAGAGCCTTGCTGCCAGATACGGTTCTTCTGTGTGAGTCCAGCATGGCAGCCTCTTGGAACAAGAAAATGTTTCATCATATTTAGTTGCATTCATTTTTCTTATTTTTTTTAAGTTGATAAAATGCAGGAGTTTTTAACCAAAATGTCTCTCAGTGATGCGTTTCATACCCAAGGTGACTCATAGCTTTTCAGCAGTGTCAGCAAAATTAATTTTTCCGACCCTCTACATAAGGACAAAGCGGTTTACTTAGTAACTAATTAAGTAAGTTTCCTTACAGGGACAGTCCAGGGCAGTATTGGAGCCAGGGGCCAGGAAGTGTGAGGGCTGTGAACAGTGTTGAGTGTGACTGTCTCCTTCTGAGCTACCAGACTGTAATCCCAGCTGCGCTGTGCATGTAAACTGGGTGAGAACTGGGATCTTGCTACACGGTCTCAGCATGTTGAACTGCTTGGGTGAGCTGGATATTTTGCTTGTACTGCCTAAGCCAGAGCAACCTGTGCAGTCCTTTTGTTTTGAAGCTGTGTTTTCTCGTTCCTCTGTGTCTGCCTGTGCCTGTAGCCAGCCTTCATATGAGCCTCAGAAGGGCAGCCCTGAATTAAGCCTGGGCAAGTCTCCACCAAAACCTACCTTGCTACAAGCTACTTCTTCACAGCTTCAGTCATATCTAAAATTTAAAGTCTACCAAGAAGACCAAATTCTGTTAATACTGCTTATAGTCACCATTAGTTGACATTACCATGAGTTCCATGGGGTTTGCCCCAAGGTTGCTCCGATTTAGCTATTCTGTAGTATTTTTTGCCGAAGTTTCTCATATAACTATATTGATCACTCTCCTAACAGGCAGCGCCTTCCACTGGACGTTGTGCTCTACTTGTTGGCTGTCTGGTCTTAAGTTAAAACCCCCATATGCCAGGGCTGAAATGTTTCATGGCGAAATACACGACTACTGCATCGTGAAATGGGTCTTCTTTAAAGTAGTCAATGACCTCTTATGTACACTTAATGTTCCAGTGTAAAAATTCCAAACTCCCTTCCCATTAACCTGTGCTGTAAGGGAAACTGGCAGATTGAAAACTTGTAATTGAAGATACCTTGTCTCAGGCTCTTCTGTTAATGCTATTAAACTTGTGTTTTCTTGAGTTTACTGCCTAAATAAAAAGGAAAGCCTTGAAGTGAATTTTATCTGAGCCATGGAATCATTACAACCTTATCAGCTTGAGTTAGCAAACCTTTAATTAGCTCATTGCTGGTCTGGGGCCTGATTTGCCTCTCTGTTGCATGTCCGAATCCTGCACTCTAAAGTGGCAAGTAATACTAGCTCTGACCGACAGGACCTGAAGGACAATGAGATTAGCTGGGAAATAAAGAGAGAACGTGCAGAGATGGGAAATTGGTTAATTATAAGGATGTAGAGGTAAAATTAAGTTTTGGGGGAAAAAAAAGTTAAAAATTGAGAGACTACTTTAAAGACATTGCTGAATTTTATTAGAGTCTTCTTTCTTGAACTAAGAATAATGAAAACACCCTTTGAAATGGAATGATGTGTTTAATTAATTGATATAATTACAGTGTTCTTGGTGTGTTGAATTCTCTCTTTTTTCATTTCATTCATTTTTCAAATTAACCTTTGAAGTTATTTTACTAAGACATGACATAATTTTGTGTACTGCCTTGCACCTGGTTAGGCACCTAAAGTAGCAAATTGACTGCTGGAAAGCATGTATCACAGATCATGAAAACCTCCTTTCTGAGCTCAGAGCTCCCCTGTGGACAAGGGAACTTGCTAATTAATCTGTCCTCATGGCCTCGTATAACAAGGTGTTAAAACTTTTAAGAAACATTTAAAATTTAAGCACCCAGAACCCCTTGATAATTCCTTCTCCAAAGTAATACAATCAGCAGGGCAACGCTGAATCGTTATGGAGCACGTATAGCTCACAGCAGTAAGCTTGTATTTACAATATATAGAACATGATAGTCGGAAATAGGAGTAGATGTGCAGACTACTTTCACTCAATGGAAGTACCTGCAAGGCTAATGCTGGTCTTCTGTGATCAAGTCTTGTGCTCACTAGTTGAAAAAGTCAACACTTAGCGTCCCTCCTCTTGCTGGCAGATGTGCAAGAGATGGGTTTGATGTCACCTGCGCATTTGGACCTCCTTCACAGCTACACATACACCAACAGTGTTGGAAATCCCTGTGTAGGTAAGATGGACTGATGTGGGTACGTGCTGTGTGTATCTGATGAATGTGGACATGCCAGGCATATTATTTGTGAGCAAGGTGTAACACTTTCCAAAAGAGCTGTAGCCGTTACTGGAAGGTGCTTACTGCCCAAAGTGGCTGGGCGAACAAGTCATATTTAGTAACAAATGGTCCTTTTCTGTAGTATTTCCCTGACTGCGGTCATTCTGAGGGAAAATGGTGTTCATCACAGATTGACCTTGTATATCTTTAGGTAGCATGCATGTATATGAGACTAGCTTACACATGTTTTGTTTTCCAGAAATCATTTTGGAATAGATATTCCCAAATAAACACAGGAAACATAATTCACTGAGAACCTTTAACTGTGGAGCAAACTGAACAGCCCTTGAGTCAGAAGTCTCAGAGGATGCTGTCTGCAGAACTGTAATGCAGCTCGGCTGAACTTGCTGTCTCTTTCTAATCAGTTAATTGCTTACTACTTGATGCTCGAATGTGTGCTTTTGGGTGTAATTAGGCTGAAAACCAAATAATGTCATATTACATTTTCCCATTTTTGTCATAGTTCATACGAAGGCTTCTTCTGCCTTTCCTGGGTCGTGCAGTCCTCTTGGACTGCTGGGGTCTCAGCAAACCACACCCTATCGACAAGCTCAATAAGATCCATGTGAAAAAGAAAAGATTGCGAGTTGCTTGTAATGGGCATGAATGACAAGAAAGCTGTTATTTTTCTAGGCAGTCATTCCAACACGTAGTCCGAATTCCCCAGTTGTGTGTAAGAATGGAGTTGATTTAAATGGGCCTTCCAAATTGTTACTTCTAGTAAAGCAGTGTGTATCTCATTTTGTGTAATAGTGTATTGCCTTCCTGCTGATAATGCCTCAACGATACGATTGCTTTAGCCGTTGAATTACATTAAAAGTACATGAATAAATCTTAAATTATAAGCACTTCATTAGCAAATTAATTTCTTGAACTAACAACTTGACTAGGCCTGTATGAGTTGACATAATTCTTTAACCCACATGAGAATCCGTATTAGTTATGCTTAACTTACCTGAGTGTAGGAGGTAGGAGATCTTTCTCAGTATAAAAAAATTATCAAATCAGTATTTATAGTCGGTTAATTAAAGAGCAAATTATTGAAGCAGTGTGGATTTCCTACTTAGTATAATGTAGTCCCAATAATATTCAATGAGTAAAAGATCATCCAATCACTTCATTTTTCTTTGTTCTCAATGACCTGTGAGTTACTGACAAACGAAGTGGTGGATAGGGGAGGGGTGCAATACAGCCCCCCTGTCATCCAGGAGGAAGAAGTTAGAGACCTGCTGAGCCACTTCGATCCTCATAAGTCTATGGGGCCAGATGGGATCCAACCTAGGGTGATGAGAGAGCTGGCGGATGAGCTTGCCAAGCCGCTTTCCATCATTTATCAGCAGTCCTGGCTCACTGGAGAGGTCCCAGAAGACTGAAAGTTGGCCAACGTGACGCCCATCCACAAGAAGGGCCGTAGGGACGATCCAGGTAACTACAGACATTTCAGCCTGACCTTGGTTCCAGGCAAAGTTATGGAACGGATAATCCTGGGTGCGATCATGCGGCACCTGAGGAATGAGGGAGAGATCAGGCCCAGCCAGCATGGTTTTAGGAGACGCAGGTCCTGCCTGACCAACCTGCTTTCTTTTTACGACCATGTGACTTGCCTGGTGGATGAGAGGAAGGCTGTGGATGTGGTGTTCCTGGACTTCAGCAAGGTCTTTGACACTGTCTCCCATAGTAGACTACTGGACAAGCTGGCAGCCCGTGGCTTGGACGGGAATGTTCTGTGCTGGGTTAGGAATTGGTTGGATGGCCGAGCCCAAAGGGTGGTAATGAAAGGTGTCCCATCCAGCTGGCGGCCGGTCACTAGTGGCGTCCCCCAGGTTTGGTGCTGGGCCCGGTCCTGTTCAATATCTTTATTGATGATCTGGATGAGGGGATCGAGTCCTTCATCAGCAAGTTCTCAGATGACACCAAGCTGGGAGCAAGTGTCGATATGCTAGAAGGTAGGAGGGCCCTACAGAGGGACCTTGACAGGCTGGAGAGATGGGCTGACTCCAATAACATGAGGTTTAACAAGTCCAAATGCTGGGTCCTACACTTTGGACACAACAACCCCATGCAGAGCTACAGGCTGGGGACGGAGTGGCTGGAGAGCAGTCAGGCGGAAAGGGACTTGGGGGTGCTGGTGGACAGGAAACTTAACATGAGCCAGCAGTGCGCTCAAGTGGCAAAGAAGGCCAATGGTATCCTGGCCTGCATCAGGAACAGCGTGGCCAGCAGGACTAGGGAGGTCATCATCCCCTTATACTTGGCACTGGTCAGGCCATACATCGAGTGCTGTGTCCAGTTCTGGGCCCCTCAGTTTAAGAAAGATGTCGAGATGCTGGAGTGTGTCCAGAGGAGAGCGACGAGGATGGTGAAGGGGCTGGAGCACAAGCCCTACGAGGAGCGACTGAAGGAGCTGGGGTTGTTTAGCCTGGAGAAGAGGAGGCTCAGGGGAGACCTTATTGCTCTCTACAAACACCTAAAAGGAGGCTGTAGTCAGGCAGGGGTTGGACTCTTCTCTCAGGCGACCGGTGACAGAACAAGAGGACACGGTCTCAAGCTTCGCCAGGGGAGGTTTAGGATTGACATTAGGAAGAAATTCTTCACTGAGAGGGTAATTGTTTATTGGAATGCACTGCCTGGGGAGGTGGTGGAGTCACCATCCCTGGAGGTGTTCAAAGAGAAATTGGATGAGGTGCTTAGTGACATGGTATAATTGACAAGTAGGAGTAGGTGTAGGTGTTGGGTCATAGGTTGGACTCGATGATCTCAAAGGTCTTTTCCAACCTTACGATACTGTGATACTGTGATACTGTGATATGAGATTATGAACGGATTTCTCTCCTCATGAACAATCCTGCACCACTGTGCACTCTTCTAAAGGCCTCTTTACAGGCTGAATTGCTGCTTCACAGCAGTAGACATCTGCACTGTTGTTTTGGAAAGGGCTGGCACCACAACACATTTGTCTGCCTTCTAAATTTCTTGCCCTCCAGAATGGCACGCGAAGAAGAAAAGATGTGTGATTACTGTGCAAGCCTCTTGCCCAGGATGTGAGATTACTTAAAGGTGGCAATACTAAAAATTAATTCTGGAAGTCAGTTGGAAATAATTAAAAATGGAATTAGCAAATAAATACTTAAAATCCAAGTTAGAGTAAGTTTGAATTCATTTATTTGTAGCTCAATGCTGCACCAGAATCTGATTGTGTGAGTACAGTATTCCAGCAGTGAGGTGAGGATGCCCTAGCAATGACATTTGAAAAAAAGAGGCCTTCAGATATCTGGCACATTTTAAATCACATTTAAAAAAACCCAGGCATATTTTAGTGTTTTCTTATTGCTGTGATGCAGGCAAGGTCATTCATTGCATTGTGAATCAAAAGAATATTCAAACCAGAATTTCTTTCAAAGTAAAGAAGTTAACATTTCACTGATCAGGAGACATTAAAATATCATCTGTATGCAGTCAAGTAATTGATACATACCTTGGTAAAAACCTGTCATTCTTGCACAACAATAACCAACAAAACATTGTTTCTTCCTACAAGCAGGCTACAGCTGAGGAGCTAAATAACAATGAAATTCAAACTCCCTTGGTAAAGATTTATATTCCCAAAGCTCACTTTCTAATCTGTGGGGAAAACTGTGGAGAATAAATATATGACTGAAGAGCTTTCAAGTGGCTGCCTTGCATTCTGACTTTTGGACTGCTTACTAGCATTTTGTGGTTCGTTGAGAGTGGAACTAGGTGGTATAATATGTGAATATTTTTGTTGCCACTTTGAAGGACTGCTGTTGTCCTTTACAAAAAGTCTGTGTCCATAGGGACATGTAAATTAAGAAATTGGATGGAAGCTCTCAACTTCAAATTAAGATTGGGGAATAATAAATGCCGTCATCATAGTCTTCGAACACCTGGGCTGTATTTGGGGTATAAAGTAAAGGTCGACTTTGCATCCAGGCTTCGGGGCTCAGTTCAGAGGTAGTATTCAAGCATTTTCAGTGAAAAATGAATTTTCTTTTTTTTATGCAAGTTTAATCACGTCTGAGCAGGTTACAGCACCTTATCCCATGAGCTGATGCACGTCATTATCCACTTGTGTTGATGTTTGCTGACTCCCTGTTAAATACGTGGGGAGCAGAACACATGGATATCTCCTGTCACTGAGTGATTTTTATGAGGTCCTTCTGCAGTACTGGCTGGGTCAGGATGTGTTGACTACCTCAAAAGAAACACTCTTTCAAACCAAAATTTCTATGTATTCCAATTTTATATGATCGTTAAGGCTCTGAAGGTCTCACCAGAATAATATAAAGGATTTCGACGTTAGTAATTCCATTTACTGTCTGAAGGCTCTAGCAGGAGTAGCTTAATCATTGCTTGCCTGTGTTTAATGACGCTGCAGGAGGTAAGCTGGTGCAGAAGAGAGTGCAGCATTCTTATTGCTGCTGCCTCCAAAGCACAACTCGGTCCACAGCCACAGTCACACTCAAAGGGATGGCCTCCAGAATATTGTCTCCTGCAGCTGCTGGCCTTACGCAAAGGGAGCCTTGGAGAGTTTGCTGGGTTTTGTCACTAGGAGAGTGCGTATGAGGACTGCTCAGTCTGTTTTTTTAAAGCTTTAACTCACGATTATCCATTTCAGCCAGGTTTTAATGCAGAAAGGTAGCTCTTGAGCTGTTGTCATTTGCTGTATATGGCAGCCGGTAGTCAAATCCAGGGGACAGTGGTGATTCACATTGAACAGAAATCTGCTCGAAACACTTATGGAAGGGGAGCAAATAGATTTTGGAGTTAAAAATGAAGGGGTCCTTGGGCAGCTTTGTAAAATCTCCTGTCAATAATACTGGAATCAGAGTATGTCATCAGCGCAGAGGCTGCTCTGTGAAGACGGAGGCGTACACTTCCTCACCTGATGAACTGTGTCAGATATCTAGCATAGCATTCACGCTGAGCAGTAGGTCCCTATGGGGAGGGCTGGCTTTGTCTCACAGAGTGACATTACACTCCAGAGTATCATGCGTACCTCAAGTTAGGTAAAATAATAAACATTATTATAAGACTTTAAAGCATGTAGTTACTTGGAAACCCAAACCTACATTTTTTGATGCCCAAGGGTATTGTATTAGGTTAACTCAAGTGTTAGCTCATAGTTAATTATGAGGACAGCTTCATGGCTGAAGCGGGAATAGAGAGGTAAGGGTTTGCACAATCTTCTCTGCTGAGGCATGAGCAGTGGTAGCAGGACCGAAAGATGAAAGATTCCTGAGCACCTGGAGGAAGCCACCCTGGAGGCTCCAGGTGAGGTGAAATCCTTGTGCCACTTTGCAGGAGGTTCAGTTGCTCATGAAGAAGTTGCCCAAATCTTTTATGCATTACCTGAAGCGATGTTCTCTCTTTGGACTTGTCCTGCTCTCTAGCAGAACTCAAAATATTGCACACAAAAATTCAGAATTACAAGTGTTCCCATATTAAATGTTAGAAAGTGTAAAACATCTACAAAAGGCAGTTATTGCTATGTCCCTGTGTTATCATGGTCCTCTCAGTGTTTAGTCCACTTAATCATTTTTCATTAGGAAAACCTTAATTTACGCCGTGTTAATGATGTGCTGTGAAGAGACATTGTGCTTTTCAGGTTCACTGAAATGTTTGGTGACTGCTCTTCCAGACTGGCTTGAATATTCACAGCGCAGCAGCTGGTACAGGAAGTATCGTCCTTCATAACCCAAGGTCAATAGATGGGTAAAAGCCTGGTGTTTTACAGAGGTTGTTCTGCAGTAAAGGCTCAGAGAAGCTGTAGCATTTTTCTTTTCTCTCAGTTAAAATTTAAGGGCTGGAGGTCTTTGCTGTTCTGTGTTTTATACCAAATCTTACTTTGCAGGAGGCAAACTAGAATTGCCACCCAGGTTTTTCTTACCATCCCTGAGCCAGGACTGGCCAGGCAGTGAATGAAAGCCTTTGCGGATTACAGTCTGGCGTTTCCTCCATTCCAGGCAAGGAGATTCCTTGGGGTCCTGGTCTCAGTTCCCTGTGATAGAACCACATGTGCTTTGTGTAGGTTTTTTACTGTGTGTACGTTTGATGCTTTGCAGTTCGCCACGAGGCCAAATTAGCCTTTTAGTCCTTTGTAAAAAAAATATTAACAATGTTTTAAGTGTGATTTAATACTTTAAGCTTGGTAGTATTTTAATATTATGTATTGATATATTAGTATAAGTTAATTAACATTAATACTAACATGTTAATATTTAATATTTTGTATATGGTGTTTTTAATATTATACATGCTTTTTATTTTCCTGTTTGTGAGGAGTTTTTAAAAACATTGTTGGTAGGAAGTAGCGGATCAGAATCTACCCAGATTGGGCCAGTGTCATTCAACTAAATCTGTCACAGAATCGTGGCAGAACAGGTCTCAGCATTGACAAATGCAGAGGGAGTTCCATTAGCAACGTTACCAGAAGAGCAAAGAGAGATCCAGGGAAATTACATTAAGATCTTCCAACAAAGTAACAATTTGAATCTGTTTGCTTTCTTAGCAGTCCATGCTAAGAATTATCACTCCAGCCCAAAAGATTTGAGTTTTCTAACATTAGGCTGGGAAGTCTCGCTGTCCTCTAACTGCCAGAACTATTTGAATGAAAGTATTTGTTTCCAGAGGAGGGTAAACTCAAAGCAGGTATGCAGTGAGTTTAGGGACGGTGTGACTATGCATTAATGATGCATTAGTTGAGCACTTGCTTTTTTTCTCTCATATCTGAGCTTTCCAAAATGACAGTGAGGGAGGATGGATAGGTTTGTACTTTCCAGTATCTTTATGTGACCTAGAAAGCCTAGACTTACCAAGGAGGTTGATCATGACAGCTGTACATGGTCCTAAAGCTGTGGTAGCTTCCCTTCCCTGGAGATGTCTCATATTCCGGAAAATGGGGATTCCCTTGGCACAAGAGTTCTAACGAGTTTAGGTCTTACTTTCTCCATGTTGGGGATTTAGCATTACTTTTGCCTGTCCCAGCTGAAACGATCTCCCTGTTCAGTTCTTGAATTACCTGCCACTAGTAGTTCGCCTGTATTGCAACCGCAGCTTTTTGCAGTTTTTCCAACTTGGAGGTTTTTCACATGAGACTCTGAAATCTGCACTGGCTGAGAGTCTGCCAAGGACCAGAGAGGTCCTTAAGTGCAAAAACTGAGTGCCCATCTGTGCAGTGGCTATTCTAACTACATCGTATTTTGTTTCTGAGTGGATGAGATAAACTACATTCAAATAGGTATCAGCAATCATATTTCTCTCTTCTTTTAAAAGCTATGAGCATAAAAGGCAAATTCTATCCAGGAAACTCTCAAAGAATGTATACATAATACATATTATAAATATATTATATAATGTATCTGTTTACTGCTACAAAGCAATTAAATGTAACTAAGAAAGTCGTTAAGCAGAGGACAATCAGTGGTCCTGAATGAAAGAGTAGACTTTCTTAATTAATAACTTGTTAACTAAGAAATAATACTACTTGTTTTACTGTAATTCCAATTGTTTAGAGTGGAGCCCCTTGAGGCCTGGGCTGTTTCGTATTAGTTTTTCCAGTGCTTGAAAGTGGGTCTTTATGGTTGTGACTTGGTGATTTACAAGCTCTCTAGTATTTATATCACATAAATAAAAGAAACTACTTGTAAATAATTTCCAGACTGTTCACATTAAATGCTTCTTTTCCACCCAACTTTCAGCCACAAAGCTTTTGCTGACATCGACAAGATTGTGCTTAGCTTTGAGCTCTACAGTCTAAAAAGAGTTAAAGACTTATTAGTTTCTTTTCAGGATTTTCACACATAAATTAAACTGAAAACAAGGTTTATATAGTATGGTGACCTTTGAAATGACTTTTCATTTGTGGGATAGAATTGTGATGGTGTGAAAGCACTGTTAATAATAATAATAATAAATTATTAATATTTTTCTCAGGAGCCACTAAGCAAAGTGTAAATTGCTTTCTGCTTGGTATCAAACTTTCATGTAAGGTACTGTATCATGGAAATTTTTAGTCTTGTTAAAATTCAGATGACCTAAAAATAATTCTACCCCTTCACCTCTGTACATTTTATCATCTTGGCTGACAAATTCGATTTTTCAAGATTCAATCAGCATTTTATAATGACTTCTACTGAAAATGCAGCCTGTTGGTATTCCCTTTTTTGACCTGTAAAATATATATGGAACAGTGAATTTATTTGTTGGTCTAAGAACTTCCTAAAAATGTAACAGCCACAAAAAGCATCTTTTGGGCTGAATAGTGGAACCCAATGAACAGAATTTGTATATTTATGGCTTTTCAGTTAGTTTCTTAAAAACACTTTAAGAAATGCAGCACCAGGTTTTTTTCCATTTAAAGACGGAATTAGCTGATCGCTGTCTTCGTAGTTCTTAATCCACTCTCAGCTGTAAAAGGCAACATTGTTATGCAATGCTACCACAGATAAATTTAGAGATTTAGCGAGACAAGCATTAGGTGCAAATTTATTAAAAACTGTATAAGCATTAACACACGGCCACCCCGCAGTACACAAATTCCTCATCCTGCTTACATCAATCTTAAAATTCTAACAATAGCTCTATCAATAGCTCTAACAATAGCTCTAACAATAGCCTCAACCCCTGAGGCAATATACATAAACAGTTTGTGTTAAGGTTGCCTTCCCTAATAATTGATGTTGGAGCAGATTGCACTCACAACTGAGAAACACGTATGGTGGGGAATGAACTATGGTTGCTGTATGATTACCATCAGTAAAAGAAGTGAGTCTCCACCCTATGGGTCAGGCTTGTTAATGTGTGAACAGAATTTGGTTCATGACAACGATGATTACTCCTGCAAGGATAAACAGTCCTTCGATGGCTGACCTGATCTCCAGGGGAGATGTGCTGTTACGATTCCTGGTATCCTTCCTGGAAAGGTAAAACAATACAAGTCCCAGTGGGTTTTTCCCGGATGGGTTACCCCTTAGTGGGTTAACTTGTTTAACCTCTTGGACTAAAGATGAAAGTGCCTTTTCCCATTTGGAGAATCTCTGTCTCTTTAAATGCAGTTCAGCTGAATAATAAAGGTCTCTGGCTGGCTCTGCCTGGTCTGGAATAGATTGTCATAAGTATCGTGTTCTGCAAAACCTCATTCTGCTATAACAGGCTCGCAGGAGTGTAGTGGCCCTTGTGACTGATATGTTTTTAATTCTTCTGTTAGGGTTTTTACTGCCTCTTCATGTTCCAGGTGTCATTCACACAGTTTTCTCTTATGTAAAAAATGCGTATTGTCCTGGCTTATGGCCATAATGTTCTTGCGAATTAGCCAACAGAACTGGATCAAACAGAGTTATTTTTCTTGTACAGTCTCCTGCACCACCCCAAGGTCCTGTAGTTTCTTCAGTTTTAAGAATTAGTCTAGTGGTATATTGGGGAGGCTCAGGTGAAAGGTGAGAATTATCATCATCTGAGCCGTTATTTGAGTCACCCCAAATATTTCCATCCCATTCCTTGTGGGATGCTATTAACTTTCTGATTTGAACTATGTCAGGGGTGTTTAGAGCTTGCATTAACATCAATCCAATATGTTCTCCTAATTTTTGTTCTTTCAACTGAGCTTCCTGAAGTTGGTTCTGCTGCTGTTCTGTTTTTATTGATAGTAACAGTTCGGTAGCTTTACGCCTCTCCATTTCATCTTGTTGATCTTTTATTTTAAGAGTTAATTCCGTTCTTTCCCTACATACAGGTTCCAGGTGTGTTCCTGATATTTTACAAATCATACCTTTAGCCTTTACCTCTTTAGCTGAACCCCTTGCAGCAAGTAGCTCCTTCTCTACAGCTTCACAGTCAAACAATTTTTTCCAAGCCCAGTCTTCTGGGAAGGTGAGGTTTGGGTGAATACTATGTTTTTGCAAGTAATTGGTGACACTTATCATCCTGCTGACTATGCCAATTTGTCACGGGTGGAGATTTTACAAGACTTTGATTTAGAAGCAATTTAGAATTTATTGAGGTAGATCTCAAAATTGGAATGTACGTATACATGATGTCTATTAACACTTAATCATTGCTTGATCAACAAAGTGATTCAACAAGGTCTGCTATAATCAAGTCAGCGATTTACTGACAGATTCGAAAATGGCAAGGTTCACACTATACTTATTACAAGGTTAAGTCAAGTCAAATCACTCATACACAGAGATTCACAGATCCTAATACACAGAGGCCAACCTGGCCAAAATTTCCCTCCTCTTAAGATTAGTGAAATACTCGCTTTCAGTGCATCTGCACTCTCATCTGGTGACTGCTGAGTTGTACGAAGCCTAGCCTCACCCTGGTCCTCATCTCATCTGATGACTCTGAAAGACATCCTAGTTCAGGGGGAGATGCTGGGTGCAGCCTGCTGTGGTCCCGGAGAATGGAAAGGGTTTCACTTAAAGTCACTGTTTATAAGGTCACAGATGATTGACTTTGGTCAGTACTTTTTTATTACTTTTGGCCATGGCTCAGATCAGGTAATTCTGACATTTTCCACCAGCTATACATGTCCAGAACATTCCAGATCGTATAGTTCTGATATTGTCCAGCTCAGGCTCTGAACCCAGGCAGCAGGTGTACTGAGCCGTCAGGAGATGACTGATAGTCAGTTGCTTCCTCAGGCACAGATCTCCTGTACCAGGCAAAGAGTCTTGTAATGGTCTTTTGCCAGGACAGAATTTTCAGGAGCACTAAGGGAATACCTTAACACTCAGACTCGATACATTTTTACAAAGGTGAGGGCACAATGGGAATTTTTTCCCCCAACATGCCTGGTTTACTCTGGATCAGCAGGTCGCGCCACCACAATCCCTGGATCAGCAAGTAGACCAAGGAGGGGTCAAACCACCACAGTAGAACAAAGATTTTCCTTAGTTCATAAGACAGCTGTGTCATTATTGACTGTAGCATTACCATGATATTCATGAGCCTGGTTAAAATTTCCCCCCCAAAATGGTTCTTTGGTGAGAAGACATTGAATTCTTCATGGGCCTTTGACTCTTGGCTGCTCTTCACCTCAAAGATGTCAAGTAACAGCCACTGAAATTGGGTTGCTTTTTTGCTAGTTAGGTGTTCGCTAGAAACACAGTGGTGAGCAGATAGGTACTAATTATCTGTGTGGGACACTGAGCTCTCCACACAGCTGATCTGTGCAAAATGCTGAAGCATAGCCTTTAGGTGAAGAGCTTCAGGTCCTGTAGATAGTTCTCTTTCTGTGGTTCCAAAGGGAACACTGAGAAAGCTGTGTTTATGATCACTTGAAAGCCTTAGAGACCAGGTTACAGTGAGCTTCTGCTTAATCCTTGTTCATCCTTGTATATGCAATGTCTTATACTTCCATCTAATTTCGATAGAAGGAAAACAATACCCCTCAGGCTGGCTCTTTTTCCTCATCTTCACTTTTCAAATAGTGGTGGAAGATGGAGAGGAGGTCCTCAGCTCATACTTAACTATTGAGTTACTTCTTTGTCAGGGAAGTTTCAGCTAGGATGAAGAATTGTTTCTTAGCTAAAATTACCATGTTTATCACAGTTCTGCGAAGCTCTTTGCTTTTCAGTAGCTCACAGACAAAAAATAAAACAGTATAAGAAGCCTGAATTTTAGCACTTGTTCATCAGTATTTTGAGCTTCCTTTAAGTTGGTGCTATCAGACCACAAAGATGGTTTTGGAGTTCTTCAGCAGTGTTTGTGGGTCAACAGGAAAGCAGGCAACAGTTTCTGCTAACTGTCCCTCCACAGCGAGTAGTACAAAACAGTTTTCAAACCCAGCTTTGGTTTTTGTACGTCATTCACAGTTCCCCAAGGGGAAACTCACAGGGTGGCTGCATCCAGATGGGCCTGCCAGGTAATCCTGGCTGCTCAGCAGGGTACCGCCTTCTGTGGAGTGACAAGAGCATAAAGAGATGAAGAGGGAAAGCAGCATGAGTCCATCCCAGGAGGTGAAGATTCAAGTCCTTTTCTCTGTATAAATTATCCTTGAAGGAAAAGTGCACTTAAAGCTGAACCATGAAGCAGATGTTGGGATCATGGTGTCAGCTGAAGCACTGCTCTTCTTAAAGGTCAGTTTTAACAGTTGACACAGCTCACAGTGCATGTAGCTGTCAATTGTTTCTTTGGAAAATTCGTTCTGCTTTACTAAATTGGAGAAATTCCTTGTTCTAGCAAAGTCTAGAAATAATAGGTAGCCCACATGTCAGGCATCAGCGAATCCTAAAGCTATGGTCATGACCCTGTTGAGAAGCCTACCTGCATTCAGGATAAGCTCACCCAAGAGTTTGGTGGTTTTTGTAACAAGACCAAAAGTGTAAGTTCCAAATGCTTATAACGTGCTCTTGTTGGACTTGAAAGCTCTCGTCTGTAGAAGTAATTGAGATTTAATGTAGTTGCTCATAGAATTAATTGTGTTTTGGAGACCATTGAAGCTAAGTTCTAACTTTCCGAATGTTGAGTTGATGAGGCTGGGCAAAGCCTAACTGGGTTTTCTTTAAGCATTTGATCCTTTGTCATCCATGCAAGTGGAAGTGCTGTTACTGATTTTGGGTGACAATGGGATTAAGGATGTATTTTATCAGGCTGCTATGGACCTCTGTTTTGGGTTAACTTGGAACAAATCTCCACATTTTGTTTGATCCTGGTCCTGCAGCTATTGGGATAAGTTGTTGTGCTCAAAACCAAGTCAGGTTTTTTTTTAAGTGTATGCAGTACTGTACATCACGACCTCCTTGCCAATTATCGGCACGAAACTGCATCAAGCAATAGTATATTCACCAGTTTTCATTAAAGTTTCATGCTCATCCAGCATTTCTAAAGAGAGTATCAAGACTTTACAACTGAATATGAGAACAGGAATACTTAAGAAAGAACAGCTTTTAATAAGTCAAATGGAGATAAAACCTTGTGTTTATAAAGCATCTTTTAACCTAGAGCATTCCGTGAGAGTGAGTGAATTTATTTAACTGATCTGTTCAGCAGTGCTTCTTTGTCGTGAGTCACACCGGCTGGTTATCAGTGCTTAACCCTGCTGCACAGTAATCCCAGGAAAGGAATAGAGCTGGGCTTCCCATGCTGAGGACCCTGCCAGACTTTCCAGCCAAAGAGCAGGGTAACTGTGAAATACGCTGACAAAGCAGGTGCTGGGGACAACGTAGGCTAATAGGGTTAATCCTATTGTACACTGCTGAGAGAGGCATGAAGAATTTTATATCACTTGTGGAGCTGTTGGCATTCCTTTTTTCAATATAGATTTTTCTTGCATGATCCCATACTCTGACATGCTGGCTTGATGTATCATCTCAATAATGTAGAAAGACTGGGGAAATTCAGCGAAACGGCTGTATTTCAGTACTGTGTCTGTCAAGGGAAGCATGTCAGTCAATCGCAGGCTGGATTAAGCAAACAGTGTGTTATCACTATTTGAGACTAAAATTCTTAATGACCCCGTCTGCAGAACCATTTCAGGCACTTCTGTAAACAGTCACCTGTTTAACCTGTGTTGAGCACAAGTGTATCTTGCTGCATTTCATGCTGAAGAACCATTTCCAAAAATTCCAGCAACAAAGCAGAGACAAGGAGAAATGCTAACCGAGAAAATTCCGTAACTGCCTGAGATATGTCATACCAGTGAAGAAACAGAAATGATGCCGTTGAATTAACTATTTACATTTACAAGGAATGAGTTTAGGCCATTGCTGTGGCTACAAATAAAGATTTAAAACATGATCATTTAAATGTTTTGAGTTTTGGATCAGCTGATGCACTATTTCATGAGATGACCGCTCTTCTGCAAGTGGATTGAATCACTTTCCCATTTGAAGACATCTCAGGGAGATTCTGTTGTACTGACTGGCCATCTGATATAGGAAGTATTTAATGTTGTAGCAGTAAGAGTGACTTGATTGCAAATGGAGATCAAAAATGTTTGAGGTGGACTAAGCATGCGAATGAAGTATCCTCACTTTTCTAATTCTTATTATGCTTTGCACCACTCTTATCAGAACCATCCTTTTTAGCTAGTCTAAGGAAGGAGTTAAGGATTGACTTAAGCTTTCCTTTTTGTGATGGTCTTGACTCGACATAGTCAGAGCACATTGACACAGCTGTATGAGGAGACAGCAATGGGAGCACTGGTTTCCACCTGTTCGATGACTGGAAGCATCTGTTTGATGATTGAGTAAAGGACTTCCGCTGTCAATCCTGACACCTTTGATGAGCACTAAAATAAATCTGTGCTACCAGGAACTTCTCAATTTTTTTCCCCTCTGCTTTTGATTTACGTGACTTTTTGTGTCCTTGCCGATAACTACTAGAAAGGCTAATACATTATAAACTCTGAAAAGTGAAGCAATTGGCTGTCATTTTTTTGTACAACAGATGTTCCTGATCAGGAATCAGACAAAGGATCTCATCGTTCTTCCTCTGAGCGATTTAATTTGTCTATTCCATGGCACAGCAGCCACCTCCTGTCTAGTGACTGACGTGCCCAAGTCCTACCTCATTTTAGGATCAGTTCCTTTAATCTTGGAGAATTATTAGTTTTTTTCTGTGTGAGAGCAAAGAGAGTGGAAAAAAGGAAATTGCTTCACTGCTTACAATGTCACCAATAATGCATTATAATGAAAAGTAGCAAAGGCCTTCTTCAAAATAGGAAACCCAAGTACTTCATTTTAGGAGAACTAGAAAGTAGTCTATGAGCACATTTTTTTAAAAATAGAAATTTGGATTTGATGGTGTTTCTTTAGCAGTTGTAAAGCTCAAGGGTAGGGATAAACAGCATGTAATCCATCAGATTATTAGAGTGGAACTTAGTGAGGTGGAAAAATTACTATGTTTTTAAGAAAAGTTGTTTGCTGTGGATCTACTTCTCCATTCCTTAGTTATGCAAGTTGTCTAAAATGAGTAATTACTGGGGGGTTTGCTTACTTTTCCATTTAGCTTGGTAAAAATGTTTTGCTCTGCTACTGTTTCGTAGTGATGGATGGGTACTGCTGGAGATGTAAATTCTATAGTTAGTCTGTAGTTCATTTCCCAGTTATTGGTCTAGCAAAAAAGAGAGTTGTTTTTCCTGTGCCCAGGTTCTGACTGCCATCCCATTGAGGGGCAGCCATTACTCACCCCGGAGAAGAGTCTGCAGACTGTGCCCCCTGTTCTTAGCAATATCTGTCGAAGACTTGCTAGAAGGGAGAGGCAAGGGAAGTTGGTCTTACCTTGTGCATGTGGCCAGTCCTGCACAGAAATGGCAGCTGCTACCAGTCCTGATAAATAACCAAACTCTATCTGAGGAGCTCATTTTAGGCCATCACTGCTAAAAAGAGAAACCACTCATGTGACCTCTTTTCCATTTGGCAGGTTGACAGGACAGAAGTGATTCGAACCTGTATAAATCCCATCTTCTCCAAGCTGTTCACAGTGGATTTCTATTTTGAAGAAGTGCAGCGGCTGCGGTTTGAAGTCCATGACATTAGCAGTAATCACAATGGGCTGAAGGAAGCAGACTTTCTTGGTGGCATGGAATGCACTCTCGGACAAGTAGGTATCACTGCCATTTTTCCCTCTTGCCTCTTGTTGTTTGTATGTTTATGAAAGTTGTTGCTTTGTTAAATGACCAATGGGTAAGATTTGTCATTCATGACAGAATTCTTAGTTAGTGCTTCGAACAAGATAATTAAGAACTTCTGCTGATTTGATTTACTGCTGTAGTGGTACTACAAGTCAGTAGTTTCTTCAAGTCAGCCAGCGCCACAGGAAACTGAGCATCAGTGATTGGCCTCATACAGAAAGAGCCCAGGTTCATTACACGAACGCTGAGGAATTGACTTATTTTGGAGAAACTTATTGTTACTAACTTTATATGGTATTTAGGCAAGTTCCAAGTGCAAGGAATGCTTACAAATATACTTTACTCACATAGGGTAGCACCTGGTGATGTGGCAAATAGAGAGATAGAGTTGGATTCATTTCCCTGACTCTCAGTCATCCAAAAGTTAGGTGTCTAGACTAAGTTATTCTTCTGATTTTCATCTTTAGTTCAGTGGAGAGAAACAGACAGTTCCAGCAGTTGATTCATTCCACCTGAGACACCCATCATAGATTAGGATAGATTGCCTTCAGGAGATACCTGTCTTTCCCCATCAGTTATCAAGAGGGTCTAGACAGCTGGTTTAGAGTAGATGGCTAACTTTTTAGATAACTAAATTTGAGTGGTGAATCCTACCCACAGGATCAATATCTAGAGGTCATCAGAGCCAAGTCTGCAGCGATTTCCTATATTGCTGACTGGTGGTATGCTACAGTGTCCCAGGTATCACGGTTCATTTCTAACTGGCAGACTTTCTGTTATATAGGGTCTTGTAACACAGATCTTCATTCTGTCCATAATTACAATGCTGAGGATGGTCTCAGTTTCACTGAGCTGAGTGTAAATTTGTTCTCCACTCTGTGGTAGCCTGTGTGACGAGACCACCCAGTACTTTTGTTTACATTATCCTTTGCGGTGCTTTCACATAAGTTTGTAACCTGAATGTGGTAGCTTGGTATAGAAGATGTTGCAAAGCCATTGTTTCTGATTTTCTCACCTTTTGTTGTTACTCCTTCAGCTCTACTGTGCGTGAGTCCCTTTGTTTTTCTTATCAAAGCCAGATGGGCCAAACGTGCTGAAAGATGGAAAGTCCTCTCAGTGAGAGAATTAATATGGAATATACGTATTTATTAACTTGAAAGCCCAACTTGAAGGCACTGTTATTTAAGATACCTACAGTGCAGAATAAAGTCTGGGTTTTTTGACAGAATTTTTGTGGCCTTAATCCGTGAAAATAAACTATCCTATAACACTAAGGAGAATGAGAAACAAAGGAAAAAGTTATTACAACATTCTTCTTGCTTAATTGGCTTGAAAATGAAGGGGGAAAAATGTCATTGCTGCTCCCTGTAGCATAAATGTCTTTATAATTATTTGATCTCTATAAATAACAAACAACTGGGTTGGTTGCAGTGTAATTTTAATGGTAACCAAGAAAAAATAATAACAGTGTAAAATCTGTTCCCAGTAATGTAGCCTTGAGGACTCTGAGCTCATATTTAGACTTGGCGGGGGATGGGGGGAAGGGAGGTGTTCCACCCTCTTTCTAATTTTTTAACTTTACATAATTCCCCAACTGATTTTAAACCCCAAAATGTTAGCACTGAAATTGTCATTCAATCAAAGTCATTTTTAGAAGTCCAGTTTTGAAAATCCTGCAGCGCAGGCTGTACGTATCAAGCTTAAACTCATGCTTAGCTGTTTGGAGTAATTACTGCATTTTTTCAGTGATGTTAATAGAAAAGCTGTGGCTTTTCTTGCAATAATTTCAACATGAATTTGTTGCTTTACATAATGTTATTGCCTAAATAAGACATGATTTTGTGTAAGAGTACATGCCTGCCTATCAATTCACTTTCCCATTGAAAGTAGATCTTATTTTGGGACTTTCAGGAAGGCTGTAGATTTTTAGGCATAGTCTAAAAGACTGCTTCTCTCCTCGCCCCCTATAAATGTGTCAACTTCTACTGCAACCTTCCAGGTAACAGCTGATCTGCAAGAGATTCACTGCTACCTGTACCTGTTTGTAGATCATCATTTAGACGTATAGTAAACCTGCTTTTTTCCCAAATCATGTAACACCCCTACCTAAAACAAAATTAGTAGGAATAATAGATGATGTGAAAGGCAATACCATAATTATACAGTAAACTGACAGAGAAGCAAATTCCTCTTTCTTCTGATCTAAATCTTACATACTGCCTACGCAGCAGAGAAAAGCTTATTGGAAATTTGGGGTCTTGGATGTGAGCTACGGAGAAATGCATTCCTTCAGAAGGGGTCATTATTAAGACTCTTCTCCCAAATGCTGTAATATACCCGTGTACCAAGAGTTGATAAGGGCAGTAGCTTGTAGGCTGTTAGGTCCTGAGCATACTCCATGTAGTGACAACCCACTGGATTTTCAGCAAGACTTGTTTCTGCTGGTCTTGCCAGGACAAGCCAGTTCTATGCCTCTACTGGTAAATACTGTTGTTAGCAGCATCCTGGCGCTCTATTCCTGCACGCGAAGAGTAGATGTATCAATGGGCGTTTGATATGCCACAGTATTTAAACATAGTAGAATAAATGGTTGTGGATAGATAGAAGTTCTTTACTGAGAGGGTGATTGACCATTGGAATGCGCTGCCTGGGGAGGTGGTGGAGTCACCGTCCCTGGAGGTGCTTAAGGAGAGATTGGATGAGGCTCTTAGTGCCATGGTGTAGTTAACAAGTAGGAGTAGGTGTAGGTGTTGGGTCATAGGTTGGACTCGATCTCAGAGGTCTTTTCCAACCTTATGATACTGTGATAATTCTGAGGGTAATTAAGAAAATTTCTAAGTAGAGACCTTTCCTTAATGTGATTGGTTTTGCCCACCATGCTCAGAAGTTTCACTTTCAAATAAAACAAAAGGAATTTATCTCTGGAATTGTCTGAGTGGGAGAAGTTTTAGGTTAAGGTTTTTTGGGAGAATTTTTTGGTGTGTCTTGAGTACTAAGTGTCTGTTCCTTCCACTCAGGCTCTTTTTACATCCCAGGTTCTTCAGAGTCCTGGTAATGTGCCAATTTGCAGAACGTTAACAAATATGTTCTGTGCAATTCAAATGAGAGGCAGATAAAAGAAGTCCAAAAATATTAGTGAAAGTACTAAAGTTGAAAGTACAAACAAATTTTTCTCAATTAGTAGCATAATCTTAAAATAAGGTCTACAATTCCATGTCATTTCTAAAATACAGTTTCTCAAGAAACTTTACATTGAGAGAATGTACCATACTCCAACCATTTAAGGTGTCCATGCTGTATTCCTTAAATAAAGTAGGATTGCTAAATGGTAGGCTAAGGTGCATAATTAAAAACTACACATTTTAAAAAATTATTATTATTTTTCATTTTACAGTTCATTTCTAAGTAACTGCATAAAACTAGTATTTAATACTGTTGTTTAACAGTCAAGTTGTATATAATCACAGAGTAGCTACTTAAGCAAGGATCCTGTACTGTCCTCACAGAGATTATTCTGAATCTTAAGCATATTTGTGAAGTTATGGGATGCTTAAAAGAAAAAAAAAAAAAAAACCACAACAAAACCCAAAGAGTTTTGTCCTCAAAAATGCAACTGAGTATGAAATATCCTTTATCCAGATGTGTTTGTGAAAGGAGTTGTTGATGTTTTACCTTTGGCTTTGGCTTGGTTTAGGAACATATCTCTAGAAAGAGAAGGTGAATTCTAGCAAAGTTAACATTTCTAGTTTTTGCCTTAATTTTAGGTATCCGTGCAATGAATTGCTACCTGGGAGACATTTCTTATCAAAATTTGAGCATGCAACCAGCTTGTTCTGACAAAATCTCTGAATTCTTTATTTCAAGGCTCAGTCTAGATAATTTCATCCCACATGAAGTAAGTTTGAGGGCAATATAATCAAGAAACCTGTGTGAGGCTGTAAGTGGAGGATAAACCGTGACAGAGTAGTGGGTGCCTTTCAAATGAGCCTGATGAAAATCTGAAATTGTGGTGAAGGTTTAGTGCAATTTACTCAAAAATGCCACTCAAGGGGGTAGCACGTTTGAGAATGTGTACTCTTCCTGTTCAATTATAAAGCAATTAAATTCAGAAGAGACCTTGGGAGTCTCTTGTTCAATCTGCTGCTCAAAACAGATTAGGGCACGTTGTTCAGGAGCTTATCCAGTCCCGTTCTGAATCTCTCCAAGGATGGAGATCTCACAGCCTCTCTGGGCTTCATCCCAGTGCTCTGTCAACTCCTACAACAGCAATGGCTCTTGTCCCTCGGGTTTGCCTGCCACCGGCCGGATCAGAAAAAAATAGGTGCATAATGAACCCTCGCTCCTCTGTAGTGGGGAAACATTTACAGATACTTGTAGTAGCCTTCAAGTGGCAAAAGAAAGTCTTAACTGGAAAATCAAAAGTAAACAAAGCAGGGATGACTTAGCCATGGCTGGTCTTGCTTTGAGAGGAAGGGAGCAGCCTTCTTGAGCTGCTGCTGAAGATGACAGCTCTCATCTTTGGAATGGGAGTTTGGGGGTAAAGCAGTGGTTTGGCACTGTGCTTTCCATTTCAGCAGAAATGGCCTGGGATGCTGCGTCAGGCAGTGCATCTGCCCACTGGTCTTCGAGCTCTTTGATTCGCCCTGGTTACTGTTCTTTGCACAGACGCTGGTGAGCAGAGGCACCTGTTTATCTTTGTAGTGATAAGCAATGAAATCACAAGCAGTAATATTTTAACTGCCATGTTGGAAGACCTCTGCATAAAAGTGACCTGTTTCTTTCATGTAGGTTCTTTAGGTGCTGTGAGTCAGCTCATCATTGGTTCTGGTTTTACAGATATTGTCTGTAACTGAGGAGAACGAATTCTTCTTTTCTTTCCTGTTAGTTATTTCCTTTCCCCTTCCCCATCCCTAGAAAACGTGTTCAGGCACTCCACTCACCCAGACTTCCAACTGAATCCCCATCTAATCACTGAGTGTTTTATATTTCTGCTGCTTTTTTGGTTGCTCACAAAAACTGTGATTGATTGTTTCAAGGAGCAAGAGATGGATTTATTACTTTTTTTTTTATTTGGGTTTTTTGTTCCATCAAAACCCAAGTCTTTTTTTTATTTTGTGTTAGTGTCTTCATGTGTTCTGAGCCTCCCTAAAAGTCTCTTACTGGAATTGTTCAGTTTTATATTCCTAATATTTTGTAAACCATTGAAGTTGCATTATTTAGTATAGTAAGGGTTCAAACTTTTTAATAGCCAAAGTTAAATTTTTAACCACACAGGAATTAAGTATTAGGAAGGTGGCTTAGGAAAACTTTTTTCTTCTGAAGTTTCACCCAGAAATCTCAGCCTGATCTTTAAGAGCTCTCAAAAAAATATTTTCAATGAATAATCATTTTCTGACAAGAAATAAACAAATGTACGTTGCTGAGACATTCTTGATAAATACTCAGCTGTGCCTGCAATATCATTAAATTATAGGAACTGGTAATGTTGTTATTTCTTAAATGTTGTGAACCATGTCTGCTCTGCACTGTGGGAATAGCCTTTTTGGCTTTTCTTTCATTACTTACCGCAGCTGGTCTTTGCCATTTGCAAGTTGGTGATTCCATTCCTTGTTTAGTTTCTTTTAATTTATGGAAGTGTTAAAATATTATTAAAATTCGCAACTCCCTTACTTGCTCAATTAGTAGCACAAGTAAAAATGCCTGCAGAGATGTACATCTTTTCCTGCTAAGAAATTTTTCAAGTATAATTTAGATTTAATATTTCCCATACATGCATTTGTGTACAAATTATATTGAAAATCTTCCTTTTCAGTAATGAGTATTATTATTTCTTGTGTGCTTTTAATAATATATGCCATTAGCAGATTATGTACTTGAAAACGTTAAGTGATTATTAGTTCAGTTTCAGCCATTGCAAATCCCCTTGCTCTTGAGCTGGAGAAAGGCTAAAAGAGCCATAATTGCTCCTGAATTAATTACATTGCAATAGTCTGTATAAGAATATTTGTTTAATAGGCTGTTGACTGCTTCTGTGGTCCAAAAGACAAAGGATCAGTTTTTTCAAGGTATCTGAATTCCTGAATCTCATTAGATGTCTCTATGCCTACTTAGGTATCAAAATACCTTCAAATACTTGGTCTTTGATCTCCTCCAAATGAAGTTGCTCAACTCATTAAAGGGATGAATAATGTACTTTATTAGATATGAATTTTATTTTCTGCCAGGGCTGACTCAGAGCACAAGCAAATCATCAACACAGCACCCTTCCCTGACTTTACGTAGCCATTCAAACAACTCGGTTGTTTCCAGGAAACTCTTTGACATTGCAGCCTGATCTCTGCAGCTGTAAGATTTTCAGTTCTGGATGATCCTTGCCAGCCAAAGTTAATGGAATTACCTATATAGTTTTTACTGCTTTGTTTTTACATACTTTATCTTTTTGTATGAATTACTGTAGCAGTCTTTAGAAAAGTAATTTAAAATTTGGTTTGCTGTTATAATGAGTTCTTATTATGACTAATTATAAAAGAGCTGCTACACTACCTACTAATTAAATTCAAAGACTTTTTATGCTATTGATAAGCTATTTCCTGTAATAATGTTATTGCCTCTTGTGATAGGGATATCTTTTTTTCTCAGTGTTCTGTTTTGATTGGCTATTTTCAGGTACAGATCTTTAAAAAAGACGGAGATATAGTTCAGCTGTAAATAGCCTGTAAGCTGCTCAATACTATAGGGAACAAAAGAAATCTTGAAGAATGGTGAGTATGGTACAGAAAGTGACAGATGTATGGGGAGGATGATAACAGCAATAAAACTGGCTCTACCAAGAAACAGGAATTCTGTGAGCTGTTAGAATTAAATTTCCTTCATTATGGACATATACATCTGAGTTTGTTCTCTTGCAGGGAATTCTTGGTATCTATGAAGGATGAACTCAACCTCCAAACCTTTTTTTTATGGGAGTGCAGTAATGCCACAGGCATCTACCTGCTGACTGGTCTTTTTTCATGTCTAAATAACTAAATTTGGCGTTCCTCTAAGTTCCATGGGCAGAAAAAAACAGTCTGAATACAGAATTTCAGGCATTGAAGGAAGTATTTAAAGTTATCCTAATCTTCTAGTTCTGTAACTACAGAGCTGTGTACACTCCTGTATGTCACTAAGCAGAGTATTTGCCCAGTCCTTCATTGAGAGACCAATGTCTCACATGCACAACAGTTAATAAAAGGCAAATGTCATAGCACATAAATAGAAAAGGACTCATGGCAAATATCCATGGCCATTTCAAGAAGCTTTTTTGCAAAAGAATATTAGTGTTATGTCCAGAGTTAGATATTGTATAAGTCAATTTAATTGAAGCAAGTAAATAAACAAAACCCATGCAGCTTTCTCATCCCAGACAGACCTATTCCTAGGTCTGTCTTAGCCTCGCCTTTTAAGTCGCTGAGGTTTCTACATACATTTGTTCACCAGCAGGTCATGCTTCTAATAAAATATTAACGAGAAACCATGTTGTGGAAATGTATTGAGGTTTACTAAGGCTGAGCTGGATTCTACTATCAGTGTTTTAGAAGGAAGAGACATTTATTTTCTGCTATTCTCCACATCTGTTTTGGACAGAACACCTTATTCTCTGATTACGAAGTTCTAAATTGAAAGGAGTCAAACCGAAGACTTGTAGTTAATTACCTTCTTGTAAACCATTTTGCAAGTTCAGCCATCTCTGCAACTCTGAACTTACACAAATGCTTGCAAAAGCCTCAAGCTTTCATTGTTTAGGACTTGATGTCTGGCAATCAGATCAGCAAATTCCTTTAATGATGATGTTCAGAAGATTATTTATGCTGATAAAGAAACAATAAATATGACATATTATTGATGACAGCTTCTTTAGAAGTGGTTCTTTTAACCAATGAGAGCTGGTTTGTACAGAGCCGGAACAAAAAGGGTGATTTACTGCTAAGGAAAATAGATTCCTTGACAGTTATTGCAAGGATAGTCTGCTGATCCTAAATCACTAATTACAGTTTGAGGCAATTATGTTGGCACATTGTTGCCAGATGGAAGATTCATTTTACTGACCACTTAATTAGCAACTGGTAAGTGGTTGCACCCAAATACACACATTTACATATGCAGAGTGCTTACTGTGTCACAATGATGCTAACGGCTTAGAGAGGGAGTCTTATTAATGCGATCCTCTAATGGGAATGTCATAATAAATTATCTTCTCTGAAACGGTGAGCTGTCTATCTGCCACCTGCATAGGAGCTCCCCAGCTTCAGGTTTACGTCTGCCCAGTGCCTCTCAAAAGCTGGGACACTTTCCAAAGCAGTAAAGGGAGCTGTAGAAATTTGGGTAGCTGAAGGGGAGGTTTCCTGCTGTTTCTAAGGGAGGGTAGCAGGACAGGTTCCCAAGTTCTGTCTCGTACTGGGGTGTGTATGTGTGTAACATATCTGAAAAGGGGTTTGGTGCACAATACCCACAGCTTTCAGTGAAAAAGCTTAAGGTATTTTACAAAGTTCTCTGTGCATCTTGGGGAAGGTGAGAGGTTAAGAGGTAAATGGGTGCTGCTCCCCAGCTACCATAAATCATAGTCTGGTCAGTACTAAACCCATTGTTTGAGGATATAGTATCAATAATCTGACACGTTTCTGTATTGAATCTCAAACAAGGTTTTTTAAATTGTACCTCACAGTTAACATATCACAATGATTTTTACTTGAACCTTTTCAGGTGGCAAGAGAACAGAGGTGTGGGTGACTTAAGGGGGTCACAAAAACCAATCTTCCCAAGCTTCTAGGAAAGAAAAGAACATAATTTTACCTGTACTCCTGTTTTTGTTGCCACTGGCCAATGCTAGTGATGAAATACAAAACTTAATTTGGAAAAGTGAGTGGGATGACAGCAGCAGACTGGTTTATGGAAGGCAGTCCACAAAGGACAAGTGTTAAATTATTTACTTAAGTAATAGCAAGTTGCAAAAATGCAGGCTAAGAAACAGCTGGCAATCTGAAATGGTCTTAAAATGATCATTAGTAGATCATGGTATTCTTAAGACAAATGGACTCCTGGAGTGCATCAGCAGCATAGCTTGCAAGGCATGAGAAACCTCTCCTGCATAGGAAGGACATGGAGTATTACGTCCCGCTTTGAGTGTTATTGTAAGACTCAGATGTGGGCCAGTCCAGGAGGACTCAGCAGACAGAGGTAGGAATGGTTTGAGGGCTAGAAAATTTGGTCAGGAAAGAAAGACAGGATAAACTTAGCTCCTGTAGTCTGAAGAAGACTGTGGAGAATTTAATATTAGTCTTCAGATATAAAGATTGTCTGGAAGAGGAAGATTGTCTTACTTATTCATGGTGCACTGGACAGAAATAATGGGCTTAAACTGTAGAGAATTGACTTAGCTCTTAGGAAAATATATTTACAATAAGGATAATGAATGCCATAATAAATGACGAGGGGAAGGTGTTTCCCTCTACCTCTGGGTATCTTTAAGAACTGATTAGACACACACACACGTCAGGAATGACCCAGGTGTAACTGGTCCTGCATTAGGACAGAGCAAATGGACAAAGTGATTCTGGATGTCCTGTCCAGCCTCGTGATGGCTCTCCTATCTCACATTTACAGCCCATTAAAAACTTGCTTCTGTTCTACTGCCTCCATCACAACAGCAGCTGAGGATAATCCAAAGTGCCACTTCTGCTCTTCTGTTCAGTTCAGCAAACTGATGGACAGGACGAACACGTTTCCCCATGGTGATGTTAGGCTAAAATCCACACCCTATTCACTCCTGTCTCACAGCACCTTTTTTGCCTGGCCGTGACATTGCATCACTCACACTCCTTCTGCTCTGGCCATTGCCTGTGGATGTGGTTTATTGCTGAAATGTGCCTGATGCCCCGGACTCTAATGAAGGGTATGGAACCGTTCCTTTTCCTTGATGATTGCATCCCTTACTACTAATGCTTCTGCATAACTTGCCAAAGATGTCTATTTGTGAATATTTTATTTGAAGTGGTATAGATTAGCCATCTGGATGTTGTCCAAGTCATATTGGATGGGGTAAAGGACTGTTTCTGGTATAAAAGCCACAATCTAAAGGTTAGGGGTTTTCTTTTGCACACTACCTGCATAGCACCTGCCACAACAAAGATTCTAATTTTTTTCCCTCTCTTTTTGTTTTTGTGTAGATTGTTTCTCAGAGGAAACTCTCCAAGTCTTTACTCAAACATGGGAACACAGCTGGAAAGTCATCTATAACAGTAAGTCAGTCTTAAATACATTCTTAATTTCCTTTATTTAGAAACCTCTAATGTCACTAATTCTCCATAAAAACGTCTTGCTAAGTAAACAGAACGACCTTTGATTGATACATGTATTTTAATTGTTTATTTAACATATTACTTATACTGTTTCTGTCAAATGCTTGTTGTAAGGAAGTGGCAACAAATACTGTAGGATTTGTACAAAAGCCACAATATTTACTACTGCTTTTAAAGTACTTTGATGGCAGCAAGAAAGTTGTGCTGCTTGATTACTTGTAGTTGAAGCTCTAGAACCTTCAGAAATTCAGTTTGACCTGCTTTGACCCACGTAGGGGGCTGATGTTTCTCAGCCTTTGAGCTTTTTCGAGTTTCTAAAAAACCCCATAAGAAAACACACGCGCACACCCAGCAATAGCAAATGCACAAATCTGATGAGGTTAGGTATTGTGGCTGTGTTGTAATACAATTACAGACTGGATAGTTATAGCAGCCCCATGTGTATCTTGAAATCTGCAAATCAATGGGTTACCTCTCTTTCATCTTTCTCTTTGCTGGCTTGTTTGGGAGATCAAGCTTGTCTGCGCTGAACCTAGCGTACTTGTGACATTTGCAGCTCTGCATTAAGACAAAGACTATAATAAAATATTCTCCTTTGGGGATGTCTGCTCTGTTGCCTCACGGGGTTGATAAGGATATTTTCCTCGATATGCAATTAGCCAGATGGGTTTCTTCTGACTTGACTTTTTGGATTTTTTGTCTCAGCCTTCAGCCACAGAAGAGACAGCAGACGGTGAGAATTAGTGCTTTCTGAGAGCCCAGGGAAATGCCTTTCTTAGGTGTCTTCCTTAGTGTCTGGCTAGGAAGGGATTTCCTCAAATGCATGAGGTGAAACTCCTTTTTGATGTAGGGTTGGAAAGGAATTCCCCGCTTTTCTGGCTCAATAGAACCAAGAGGGAGTTTTGCTCCTGAAATAACTTGATGTGTTATGCCTGCTCAGGTTGTCTGGGCTTAGTTGTCCGTTTTGTCCACCCCCGTGGTGTTCTGGACCCCCCTCCTGCTCTATGAGGGACAGGAAGGAGTTTAATTGTGAAAACACAACTGCTCTAGCTCAACTAAAATCATTAGACTTGCTAGTGGAGTGTTCTGGCAAAAGTTACTGCTGTGTGGTATGCAGAAGGTGAGATAAAAGAGTTAATAGTCCCTGCTGGCCTAACGCTGAATGACTGGATGATCTTAGAGGTCTTTTCCAAACTTAATGATTCTACGATAACCATGAACCTTAGTTACTTGCTTTGGCTCCCAGCTAGTGGTACTAAAGACCAAATAAACTTTACTCGAATGGGAAAAAATTCAAACAAAAACTATTGTGTGAGAAGTTTGCTGCTTCAACAGGATAAGTCAAAATCAATATGTATCATCATTTCTGTATGTAGGGTATATACTAAGTGTCTGCCAAGTTATGGAAGTTTCCTGACTTATTCAGCGTAGTGAATTACAGTTTTTTTTCTAGGATTTTGAAAATTCCTGTCTCAGCCTGTTTTGCTGGAGGTTTATTAGCCCTTTGACTGTGCAATATCTTTTCAATACAATTTTATTATATGACTGTGGGATAAAAACAGAACCTTGGTCAGCTTCTCCAGCTGGGCAGCTGTTAAACTGTATAAGAGAGGGTTCATTATTTTAAGTTAAAATTATTTATGAAACTTGGTGTGCAAATCCCGGAGCACTGTTGGTCACACAGCATTTATATACCAGAAAGAGAGAGGGAGCACATATATTTTTAAACCATCAGACTATATGGAAGAGAAATGTTGTGTCAGACTCTATAAGCCAAATTTCCAGCAAGCTCACACCTGCCTAGAACATGTAAAACACCACATACATGTTTGTGTGGTGGTGCTTTCAGGCGTGGTTAAGCATCTGTGCTCCTACATGGCTGCATGTGAATGCTCCCTGGGCAGCGCATTCCACCCTCTCAGTAAAGAACTCCTTCCTAATGTCGAGCCTAAACCTCCCCTGGCAAAGCTTGAGACCGTGTCCTCTTGTTCTGTCACCGGTCGCCTGAGAGAAGAGACCAACCCCTGCCTGACTACAGCCTCCCTTTAGGCAGTTGTAGAGAGCAATAAGGTCTCCCCTGAGCCTCCTCTTCTCCAGGCTAAACAACCCCAGCTCCCTCAGTCGCTCCTCGTAGGGCTTGTGCTCCAGGTGGCCTTCACCATCCTCATCGCCCTCCTCTGGACACACTCCAGTATCTCAACATCTTTCTTAAACTGAGGGGCCAGAAGTGGACACAGCACTCGAGGTGTGTCCTGACCAGTGCCAAGTATAAGGGGATGATGACCTCTCTAGTCCTGCTGGCCACACTATTCCTGATGCAGGTCAGGATACCACTGGCCTTCTTTGCCACTCGGGCACACTGCTGGCTCATGTTGAGTTTCCTTTTCACCAACACTCCCAAGTCCCTTTCCGCCTGACTACTCTCCAGCCACTCTGTCCCCAGCCTGTAGCTCTGCATGGGGTTGTTGTGTCCAAAGTGTAGAACCCGGCATTTGGACTTGTTAAACCTCATGCTATTGGAGTCAGCCCCTCTCTCCAGCCTGTCAAGGTCCCTCTGTGAGGCCCTCCTACCCTCCAGCAGATCGACACTTCCTCCCAGCTTGGTGTCATCCCCAGCTGTGTCCCCAACAACATCTCTTTCACCGTGCCAGCTCCTGGATCTTCTCTAGGGTGGCCTCGGAGGCGCTGCACCTCCTTTTGTGCCTTCTGCCTGTAGCAGCTGCCGCTCTCTCTTAAATATGCTCATACAGAGGCACTTCATGCACCTCACATGGGCTGATGTTTTGCGATGCAGCTGGTAGCTGCTGCCCGCTGCCAAGCCAGCTGTGACCAGCACGGGGCAGTTCACAGCCTCCCCACACAAACCACCCCTGCAGCCCCCGCTACCAAACCCCTCCCAGTTATGCCCTGTCCAGAATATGTTAGTTTCTGTCAAAGAAAGAAAAAATGTCTTAAAAAATCCCGATACTACTGAAGTTTATTGAGGCTGTAGACAGCCTGGCTGATTCTGAGGAGCTGCCTATGTGGGCAGGAAAATCATTCTGCGCTGCAGTGCTCTGACTGCAGCTCCAACCTCAGTGGTGTTCAGCTGGTTTGAAGAATAGTTGCGGCATCCCGTTAGCTCCCCAAGGACCGGGGGTCTGTGCGGGGGAGTTGAACTGAGCTTGGCTGGGGAGCTAATGTGGCTGCCAAGTGTGTGGCCCTGAAGCGCACAGGAAATGGGTTCTTTGTGGGAATTTAACCTCTGGAGCGAGTATTTACAACAGGGAAAGATTTTATAACTGTCAAATAGAATATAATATGGTTTGGTTCAAAGAATTTTTTCAGTGAAATATCCTAGGTTTGGTTAACATCTTATCTCCGCTGAAGCATTTTAATGGAAAGCTGTTTTGGTTGTCTTTGTTGGTGTTTTATTAACAACTTGCATAGCACAGTGACTGACATCATTATCAGCATAGCTTACACTATCTGAAAGAACTACACTATGTTATTTTAGTGTTACTTTCTTCTGACTCAGTCTACACTAAATGGTTTTGCCAATGTAGCTCTTGCAGAAAAACCATACCAGGAGAACTCTCCTACTTTAAATGTGCCAATCATGGCAACTAATGACAGGGGAACTTCACTTCTTTTTCCATTTGCCAAATGATGCTGAAGCAGCATAAAAGCAATCTCAGCTTTAGACCTAAATAATACAACTCTTGTATAGCTTTTTGTCCCATTGGACAACACGCAACTGTGGAATTCTCTGTTGTCCTTCCTGAGGAGAAGTATTTGGCCAGAGGAAAGGGTTCGTTGTTGAATGTTGAGTTCTGTGGGTTGGTAGGTGATTGTCAAGGCATAGTTGTGTGATACAAAGTGATTCAGGTTTGCAGGCTTAACAAGGTGCCACTCACCAACTGAACACTCTTAGCTCTTCCTGATTGCAGAGAGAAACATATTAACTTGTAGCACAGTTCAGTTTCCTAATGGGGTCTACGGTCTTCACAGTGGAAAATGGCATCTTTTTCCCCTTTCATTACACCACGCAAAACTCAAATGTAGCTTTCCATTTAGGTGATCGCTGAGGAATTGTCTGGCAATGATGACTACGTTGAACTTTCATTCAGTGCACGGAAATTGGATGACAAGGTAAGCTACTTGATATTAACCTTACTGAAAGATGTAAGAATGCCTGCAAATATAATTTAATGAGATTTTCCCTGACAGATATTTTTTGCCTTATATCATTAAACACATCAGAGCTTTCAGATGAATGTTCACAATGAGTACTTCCTCAAGTTGGAAAGTAATTAAAAAATAAAACTCAAGGGAATCTAATTAAAACCAAGACAATTTAATTGTGCTATAACCAAGACAATTTAATTATTTAAAATGCCACAGATCAGAAGTGCCTACAGTAGAGGGCTTTCCATCAGTAGTCAAAGATGTTATAGCTGAAGTAAGCATTTTAAAATAAAGCTAGAAAACTTCATAACAGATTAGTTAGATATACATTTTGTTCAACAAAATATAGCTTCCCTATCTAATAAGAAAACTCTCCACTGACTCAGACAGTGCTCTCCATTATAACAGCTACTTCTTTCTGAAAACATCCGTTGTTGTTCAGTGATACTTGTAGAACAAGCACCCCAAGCAGTACACAGCCAAAGAAATCCAGATGGCTGCTTGAAAGGCACTCTCTTTGTTATTTCAGTGTAATAGAAGACACAATTATCTGAGGTAGGCTGGGGAATATCTTTGTAATTAATAGTTGTCATAAGACTATGACCCTCTTTAGATAATAGGGCTTGATGTATATTTGAAGATCAGGTAATTACAATTGTACTTGATCACAATACCTACCATTGCTGTATAGTCCTTTTCTATAGATACAGCTGCTTCCGGTTAGAACCGTATGGTAACATTATACAAAATTTTATGCTTCTAATGGATGAAGTGTGTGCTTGTAAACATTTGAAATATGAGTAGGTGAAAATCAAATCAGTGAGAGGACTTTTGCATACATTCATCAGATTTTCAAAATCAGGCTGTTACTAATGAATAATATTTTCAGTTGAAACTGCTAAGAAAATGCTGAAATGCAGAAAGTACTCAGAAAGATTAATGGCATAGGAATTAATTTAGAACATATAGGTAAACAACATTACTGTGCTCAGGATCCTTAACAATCATAAATGATCAGGACCTTAATTTGCTTCTCACCTGAAGGATGAATTACATCTTCCTTCAGAGTTGCTGGAGTATTAGTGTTTCTGAATCAGGTAGTTTATTCAGATGTCAAAATGTAGATTTAACAATCTCTCTTTAGACAGATGTCTTTAGGCCTGATTTCCAAAGATGTACACGAGTTTCTGCTTGTTTCACATGCTGTTAGATCTAGAAAAAGAAAAGGAAATGTACAACATAATAAGACTTCGCTTGGTCATTCTTTTTCCACAAATTCAAATGTAATCTGGTGTCGGTATTATGATTGCTTCTGGCTCTTGGTGGCATAAATTGAAAGGATACTGCTAGAGTGTACTTCTGAGCAAGGTAAATGTTAAGGGAATAGCTTTAGAGAGTGGTTGAAATGTTTTATGGAGATAAATTCCAGAGGACCATTCTGAATTATTGTCATTCTTACCATTTTAACGTGTCTAGCCGAGGTGGACTTCATCTAATAAAAAGTTCCTGGATGGTGCAATGTGCAACCTGGGCAATGACTCATTGTACCTTATCTGAATCAAATTGATCTTCAGCTGATGAGAACCACTCGAAGCCTATTACAGTTGCAAGAAGTCTTTCAGTTTCCTCCAGCCAGAAATGTAGCTCTAAACCTGGCTGAATCTTGCCTTACCTCATTTAGAATAAAAGGCTAGGGCTTTTGATATGCCTTGTAATGAACTTTGACATCAGTAGATGCAAGGCACTGCTAGTGATTATTATAAAGGTTTGAAATTATTTAAATGTTATAGTTCAGCCATTGGTTAAAAAACATGAGTGCCTCGATGTCACTTAAAAGGTTCAAAAAACCACATCAAAGAACTGAGAAGAGCCAATCTTGAAAATGCATCGTTTCCCGTGCCTCTCCCTACTCAAAGGGGTGAAGATCTCAGTAGAGCTGTAACGTTAGAGGAGCAGACTGAGAGCTCGAACCGGCCTGGGAGTCTCTTGAAAGGCAGAGGAAGCCTGTGGGAGCAATTGTTCATGCTTTGCTACACAGGCTCACTTTTGTAACCCCAGGCGTTCCTGCACCGCTAGCTATGGGGTTGACAAGACAAATTGAATCCAAATGTCTCAAAATCTGAGGATAAAGGAACGGGTAGAGGGAGGGTCAGGATGTACTTTAAGGATTAAAAAAAGGGAAATCTTTCCGTTCGTTACTGTCAGTGGTATCTTGAATGGACAAGAATTTTCTTCCTCCACACTATTTAAAGGAAAATTCCTTGAAAGAAGATCCAGATTGTGGCCATTAAATGTATGAGTTTCCTTCACTAAGGAAAAAAGCGTGAACAACATATTTTTGGCAGATTAAACAAAATTTGCTGATTCAATTTAACAGATAGTATATAGAGTATATGTTTGTTTGGGGTTTGGGGTTTTTTTTACCCTCCACCTTATAAAACTTTAAGAGTTCTAGAGAGGCCATAAAACAAGTAAAGTATACTCAGTTTTTCCTGGAATGATGGCTGAAATGTTCAGTAAAGAATTATAGGAGAACCACAGATATGAAAGTTTCCTTTAGTTAACTGACTTTGCTGAGAAAAAGGTGATATTTTTCATTGTGGCGCTTGTTAGGAAGGTATACCTGCATTTTCATATTTTATTGAAGTCCAGTCGGCTGAGATGGCACATCTTTGTTTCAAGAGATCCACTGAGAACCCTTTGCAGTGGAACTTTCAGAAAGGTTGTATTGCATTAATAGCTGTGTCACAATTAGCGTAACAAGAAGCTACATTTTTATGATAGCTATAATAAATTATGAGCACTGAGGCAGGCAAACTGTTTTTCCAGTTCTGAGAGGCAGTTATTGCTTGGAAAAGTTTTTCTAGAAATGTCTGCAAAATACAAGCTAATATGGCTTTTCATATATTTTGCTGGTTCTAAACTACTAAAAAACCAAATCTGTCAATGTTATGTCTTGCTGCTGAAGAATTTTCAAAATTATTAGTGTCTTGTGGTTATTTTGGCCCTTTTCTGAGGGACCTTTGACTTGACCCCTGAACCTAAATTTTGAGAAGCATCAAGCTCTGAAGTCAATGTACTAAGATGTTGTCAAACCAGGTGCTCAGAAAATGAGGTAGTTTTTTAAAGTTTAAGCCACGTACTGATGTTATTACTTTGTGACCTCTGCACGTACTGAAAGAACAGTGTGCATTATACCATTAATAAATGATTTATATTTATCATTTTTAAATGATAAATATAATATTAATGATAAATAATATTATCATTATTAAAATATCAAAACATTAAACCTCTATTGCTGCTATTCTTCTTTCAGAGGATGTTCTTGTGAGGAAATACAAGGGTGTTGGATTCAGCGTACCAACAAAAAGCTTTGGAAACATCAGTAGTTACGATATAAAATGTTTCTTCAGTGTATCATTTTTGAGTTGGTTTTGCTCAGCTTCAATCAGTGTACTTATGTATGAGAAGAGGCAGCTTAATCTTTGTTAAACCTATGCACTCTGTATTTTGTTGTCACTGTGATTAGACCAGCACCCTCACACTCTGCTTGTTCTCTTTGCTACGCACCAGTAATTTGGGAGAATTTACTCACCAAAACCCCTTATATATTAGCAATTTCAAGTACTAACTGGAGTGCAGATAGCAAATCTACATCAGGACCTTGAGGCAAACTCTGGAATCACAGATTTTGTTGGGTTTTGTCCTGGTTTTAGACAGCCTAACATTAAATGTCCTGTAACCATGTAATTAGAACAAACAGGCAAACATAAGACTTGGTTGTTTAGAGCCTCCACATGATAAGATTTGAAAAATACATATGCACTTGCTTTGCATCAGTTTCTAAACATACCATTACTTTTTCTGTAGTAGGAAAATAAACAAATCGGTTATGGAACAGCACTCTGAACACAACAATGATAGGCGTCATCTTTAGGACATGGAAAAGGTTTTAAGTTGCTTGAGCCTTGCCCAAGGTTCATGGTCCCTAGGGACTCACTTTCTTCTCTAGACATTCAAATTCAGGTGTCCATTTTCAAAGCCCTGATTTCTTTGCTTTTTTTGCGGTTGAGTAATTGTAAAAATATCCTAAAGATAAATTTGACCCAAATATGATGTGCCCAGACTTTGGCTAGCATCCTATCCAAAGCTGTTCCATCCCAACAGCTATCCAGCTAGTGAAAAATAAGTATAAGGGGCATTTGGTGAGGAGAAAATTGTAAAACTATGCATAGTACAGTAATTTTTACACTAGTGCTTTTATAGAAACACCGGGAGAGCAAGCGGAAATCCTCACTTCCCTAAACAGCTGCAGACTTCTGTGGTTTTAGTTACAGCCTATAGATACAGCAATATTCATATGCGTAGAGGTATCATGTGGCTCGTTTGAAGACAAAACCAAAGAAGGGTGCTGAAACTACAGAAAATCAGCTGAATCCACTTGAATCCTCCTCTTGCAGCATGGCTCGGTTAGAAATTTGAATTAGCCAGCTTTCCCCCTCTGGCTGTAGAGGGCTAACACCCAGCTACTCTTCTGCCCCCATCCACCACGTTCAGAAGAAATGAGATGTTGTTGAAACAAAAGAGGCTGTGGCTGGACTGCAGCAATGCTACAGAAAGCAACTTATTTTCAGCTTGTCTAAGAACGCTCAGAGTTAGCTGGGTGCAAGACTAGGGGAAGCTGTTCTGTGGTGCAGTGAGCATGAGAACCTTAATGTTTGTCAAAGATGTTGTTGTAGAGATATCGGGTACTTTTCTGCATTCCCCTGCTCTGTTTGTCACCTGAACAAAGGCCGTGTTATGACGTTGTGAAGAGGACTTGCTTCTCTAACCCATCTTGCCAGTACTTGTGTTAGCTGGTAGCAGCCAAATGTCTTGGCCTCTTAACTTTTGTTTTGAGAGAATGGGTGATTACTGTGAGGTTCGGCCCCACAGCAGAATATGATTCAAAAGGTTTTGCATAATAAAACCTATGTCAAAAGACCTAACGGTTATGGAGACAGAACAAAAAAAAAGAGGTAGGTGGATGAAGGAGCTGAAGTTCAGGAGTCTGGACTGGTTAGAAGGAGGGAAAAGGCTTTGAAATGGCATTTTATTGTCCTCCCTGCCATGACTGAATAGTCAAACTGAGAACAACAGCAGTGCCATGGAAATCCTTGTGGAACAAAGACAAGAATGAAATATTGCTGTGAGACACCAAGAGATCTCACTAAAATCACATAGGCTCTCCTTTTTCATTAGCAGTCAGGGAAGCACCAGTGCACTGCGTCTGAAAAGAAGTCTCAAGAGTGATTTGTCCTATCTTTTATTTTAGGATTTTTTCAGCAAATCTGATCCTTTCCTGGAGATTTTCCGGATGAATGATGATGCGACCCAACAACTTGTTCACAGGACTGAGGTAAGGAATAAGGTTGGATTTGTGCTTTCTAAGGACACAGGTTGGCTGTCAAGAGGAGTAGTTTGTGCTTCCCGTGACACAAAAGGTATTCCAAGCACCCGCGTTTCAAAATACTTCTGTCTCTCTTCTGTAATTATTGACTAATGAGTATCAGGTCTTGACTTATGCATATGAGAGCAAGGGAAGACGGTACTGAAGCCAAAGATCCATATTTAATTAAACTGGTAGATATTCTGCTTGAAAGTCAGGGGTTATACATCTTTTATTTAGCCCAAAATCCTGCTACAGATAGTATCATATTTTCTCATTAATATTACGTTGTATCTTCTCCACCTTCTCTCAGGTTGCTGGTGCAAAAGGAATTTGTAATCTGGGTGCTTTACATTTGTTTTCTGTGTCTGTGTTTCCTGTGTCTCTGGTAATGACTGGCACTGTATTAAAAATCAGCTTTTAGCACAGGATGGAGCTGTGGCAGGTATTCAGGGTTACGAGCTTGTTCATTATGGATCCCACAAAGTCTTCGTGGCAAGGCAGACTATGTGTCTGTAAATTCATGCAGCCCACCTTGCCCAAGTATGCATTTCTTCAACGGCTTCTAATTCAAGGATGTATTCCACAAACTTTCCCTTGCGAATTCTGTTTCCGCTGAGGCGTGGCAGTACTGGGGCAATCTCTGTAGCATGATCTTTGTACTGGTCCGTTTTCCACCTGTGCTCCTTTTTGGGGCTTTCTAGAGGAGAAATGTTGCAAACTGCAGGTTTCTTAAGGACACATATCCCAGGTGTGTTGTTCTGCAAACCAGCTGCGCTCTTCTTTCTTCTCTTCCTGGTGAATGTACTTTGTTGAGAATCGTGGTTCTTGTTAGCATTCTGTTTGGAGATGTGCAAATGTTAAGGGTTCCCTTCCTTTCTTTTCACTCACAGGTTGTGATGAATAACTTAAATCCAGCTTGGAAGACCTTTAAAGTGTCTGTAAATTCTTTGTGCAGTGGAGACCAGGACCGCAGGCTAAAGGTCAGAAGTCATTTCTACTTTTTGAATAGTTTTACTCATAGAAAACAAAACTTTGTCTCACTTTTTCACTTCATTTCTCAATTGAAGGTTGCTACTCTACACTGCCCTCTCCTTTGATGGAAAAGATGATCACAGAGCTGCTTTATGATTGCCACAATTAAGGGTGCAGAGAAGCATAATCCACTGTAATCAGTAGATTATGCTCTAAACTTATAGTAACCTCAAAAAATGATGGGGCTGTTTTTGCCAATCAGTTGGATAATTTGAATGCAGCATCATTTAACTGGCGGAAGTATACTCGGGGGAAGTGGCAGCCCTGCCACCGTTTTAACTACTGTTTCCTCACTTTTATATCTGCAGATAGATTCTCTGTAAAAACCCCACTGAATTATGAGATCTTTTACTATAATTGAAGAACAGGATGGCCAAAAAAAGATGTGTGCCGTAGTAATGACTGTGATACTAGTCAGCAGGAAGACTGATGGTTGGGAACTTGAAGCTTTGTATAGAAATGTTCATCTTTCTGTGGCTAGTTTGGATTAAATTAAGGCTTAATGCAATTGTTCATCTTTTCTAATCAAGGTTAAGGCTAATACTAAATTTAAAAACGTTAAATGAAGAGCACTGTTCTCAGTCTCTATTCTGTCTCTTGGACTTGATCAAAAGACATCGGACCCAAAAGTAGGTATTTTTTTTATTCTACCATACCAAATTGTCTAGTAAAAATTTTGCCTTGTCCCTGCAGACCTTTCTTCTTTCATCATTATAGCTGCACAACCCTGCAGAAGCAGTATTGTCATTTTTCTGCAACTACATACTGCAGAATGTGCTGTGCAGATAGGAAAAAATAAAATACCTAGCATCTACATGTTACAATGCATGCCACAAATGGGTGGAAATTGTATAAAGGTGTCTTAGGAATGCTTGGATTTATACTAATCATGTTGCTTGTGATTTATAATTTACAAAATCAGTACTGTTGTTATGGAACAACAGTGGTACCAACAGTGTTTGTATGTATACGATTGTATGGTATTGGGGATGCACGAGGAAGACACAGGTATGAATGGTTATCTTTATATATTATTTGTATCCCTTGTGGCACTGTTGGGCAAATAAGATGAATCCAAGCGCAAAAGGAGTACCAAAAGATTGAGGGAGTTGGAGGAAAAAAAAGGGAGAAACGTAGGAAGGAAAATTGAAGGATGAAGTAGATGGAGCGCAAGATCCTCAGGAAGCCAGATCAAATGCATTTGTAACACGCATCTGAGGTGTCGGAAGGAAGCTCGGCAGCTCAAGTAGTACAGGGAAGCAGTTTTAAAACATCTTTCCGTCTACCCCTTAGTTGGTAAATGGTTAAACCAGTTGTGTTTGACATGTCCAATGGATTGAAGGAGAGTCATAGCAGATAAAATAGAGAGTGAGGTGTAGGGAAAGTACAGTCTCCATTTTAAACTACAAGCAAAATTAACAGTATTGGCTAAAGAGGATTTCTAATGCAAATGAAGAAATGTAGAGGAGTTATTTATTGTACCATGTGTAGGATGACAGTAATGTGAAGTGTCAAGATAAGGACTTTATTATGCTGCGAGGCTGCCATTTTATAAATCTCCTAAAAGTTAGTTGCCTGAAACACAGAAGAGAAGCAAATTACTCTGTGTTGTGTAAGCAGTATAGATCTCCAGGACAGGAAAAGAGGGGAAAAAGAAAAAAAAGAGCAGCTACCCTTCAGAGGTATTGACATGACTGACTCAAATGACAGCTGAGGGCAAGGAGCACTGCCATGGTTGGGGCCTCCACTGGCATCTCTGACTCCTGGACTGCTACTTCATGACAAAAAAGGAAGCGCTGGACAATGAGCTCACATCACAGGAGCTGAGCTTTTGCTTTTGAATGGAGTGAGCTGCGAAAGGCTTGCAAAGGGAGGGTGAGCAGGTCTTTGGTGTACTAGAGAAGGGTGAGCCACCGGTGGGGCACGGGGACAGAGGAGACCCAGTTAAAGCAGGTGGCAGCACTGTAGCTGCTGCAGCGTTATGCAAAGGCAAAAGGAAGCCAGACTGAAGGAGACAGTGCTAGAGAAGATGGTATACTCAAAATGTGAGATGTTGAGAGGCTGAAGAGATATAATGTGACAGATGATCTGTGTTACGCAGACTCTCTGAGGGTGCATCTTACACAACCAGATGCAGAAGGTTGCAGCCTGCCTCCTCCTTGGCAGAGAGTCCCAGATCACCTAGTGCAGCTTATATCTGGCAGTCACACAGAGCAATCACTTGTGCCTGCCCTTATAGGATCTGCTTCTCAAGGCAACTTAAATTGAAATGGGTAACATCTCATGGTAATGCGACTATATGGGTTGGAGACAAGAGGTGGATCAGATTTTGGCCGCTCAAATGAAAATTAGAATTGGCACAGCACAACCTTCACCTCATTGTGTATATGTGCCCTTCAAATCACGTACATGAAAAAACCTAGGAAGAGGTGCAAACAACATGTGTTGGCTAGAATGTCAGAGCAAGTGACAAGTCCATAAACGTAGAGAAATGTGGTTCTAAAGGGAGAAACATGCTTTAATCTCTTTGAAATTGAAGTGAGAAAGGCTGGGATTTCAGCTTGGACACAAGATGGTTCTGGGAATAAAGGGGGTCTTTGAGCCGTGGGCAGAGAGACAGTACTGGAATTTGTTTGCAGATTATACTGCCGAAAGAGAGGCTGATGAGGGAGAATTGAACAACAGTCCTTCAGGACTGCCCGTAAAGAAGATGAGGGGAATGTCAGTGAAGGAAGGGGTGAAGAGCACCAGGGCAAAATAGGTCTTATAAACATTTTCAAAGTAGTCTTGATTCTGTGGGGGTTTTGTTTGTTTGTGGGGGTTTTTGAGACTGTATATTTTTATTTGTCTATGCAAGTGTTTACAGGTCTTGTTTTGAATTTCTATGTATTTGCTGGAGGCTGCGGTTCAGACATTTGCAAAAAGCTAAAAGTAGTAAGATTTGCACCAGATCATACATGAAATTAATTGTGGCTCTAAAATAAGAAAACAACTTGAAGCTTCTTTAAAATTCAGGCCCTTTATACCTTTTGGTGGGTGTAAGATAAGGCTACTACTGTAGAGCAGCCCCTAAAATCACTTGTGTTTGACAGATAGCATATAATACTTGTCAGATGATTATTCTGTTTGTTTTCTTTATGGATTGTAACTTAGGAATATGATGGCAGCAAAGACAGAAGAGTACAAACTATAAGAATTAGAGAGCTGAAGTGTTTGTGATGGGTTTAGCACTGTATGAATATTTACACTTTGATTTACATTGACTAAGCAATCCAGTTTTCACCCTACCATATTTTGGAACATTTGACTTTAGTTGCTTTGTTTTACTTCATAAAGTACATGGCAATATGTTACTGCTAAGTGTTGGAAGAATTCCCTGAGCCATATTTAACGTGGGGAGATTTAGTGTATTCCAGCTGTCTTGCTGAGCACCAGCTTCTTGCCGGAATTTCTTGATCGCTGTGAACAGTAATTGCATAAGGCTGGGTTGTTTTGTACCTGTACCTGCTGTTTCTTATTTACATGCTCTGGAAGGTGTAATCTGAGTTAAGGCTTTAAGGGGCACTAGAAATGCTTGGAGGGAAACGTCAGCTTATGGATATTCTGCAAATGGAGGGAAGTTTCTTACCAGCAGTGGACACATTGCAACTGCCACTACCTTTGCCTTGCCTCCATAGGCTCTTTGGAGCTTTGAAGTCTTGGCCTTTTGTCTCAGCCACTGAAATCCCATGGGTGCTGAGCTTAGTGGCCTGATTTATGTTATGAGTAACGGGGATTAACATGGCAAAAATACACTGAAACAACTGAGTTCAGCTTACAGAAGCTAGCTCTGTCTAAGAATTGCACCCAAAGCAGCCTTCACATTGTCTGGGCATTTGAAACTTTCTGGTTTAAAACGTCTGTTTAGAAAGACAAGATAAGCAAGGTCACTAAAATAAAAGCAATCAATAATTAGGATCTCCCTCAAAAGTCTTTTGCTAGCATCCTTTACAAAGTCTGTTAATTTGAATTCCTTATGGGCTGTTAAAAAAAATATATATCTAATTTTGTTTATTTTTGCTGTGAGGCAGAAAGCAGTTATTTTTTTTATTCCTCTCAGGACGCCTTGTAAAACTTTATTGCAATTATTGCCGCTCTAGGTTTTATTATGGAAGAGATATATTATATTTATGAACCAACTGAGCTTTTCTTCCTAGACATTGCAACCATCTGAGAAGTCTGGTCACACTTCAGTGCTGGTCATAACTTCGTTTAACGTTAATGGTACAGACAATTTGTGCATGCATTGAAGTGAAAACAATATCTCTTTGATCCAAAAGTAGTACGTTGCTTTTCTCATTTGTAAAGAGATACAGTTCACAATGATAATTATTGACAAATCTGAGTGAAGGATATAATCCTGAGAGCATTTTTTATCCCAGTCTGCTCTGCTGAAGGTCCTCTAAATTGTGGGAACGTTGGCATTCAGGTTTCAGCATGTGAGGTGTGTTGCCATCTAAGGTTTATCTGAACTACAGACTCGAATTGTGAGTATCTTCTGGTAAGGGTCATCTACTGTCCATCCATTCTAATAGTTTCCTTTTTCTAGAGAAGTCCTAGTAACGTACACTGAAAAGTAACCTCTCTTTTTTTTGGTATTGGATATTGTAATACTTGGGAAGTAAACTCCTAACAAGATGCTGTAGAGGCACAGGCTAAAGAGTGCACATCGTATTCTGCCAAGGCTGTAGAAAACCTCACCCTTAAAGTAGGAAAAGAGGCAAAAAAAATAGAAGAAAACCACTGCTGCAGGTGAAGTAATAAGTTGCGAGGGTGGACGCATGTGTCATATCTGTATAGAAAGTCCTTTCCATCTCCACCCACACAGAGGAAATTTTCAGAAGAATGTCCAGTCGATATTTTTCTGTCTTTCGAAAACTTGTATGCTGCAACTGTTTCATCATTGTCAGTTTGCTTATTGTTTTATCCCTGCCTAACCCCGATTCTGATCCTGATGACGTTTATGCGTGTACAGTTATGAGCGAGACCACAGTTGTGTTCACTGGGGCTGTTACATCCATCAGGCCATACGTCCTCTCTGTATACGAATGGCGCTTCGCAGCATGAAGCCCTCTGAACCAACATTACCGTCGTTTGCCTTTGGGTAACCATGAGAAGATTCTCTCCCTGTGCACTTCTAAAACCTGGTTCTGCCGTTCTTCCCCATTCTCTCGTGTGTGCAGTTGACTTCCTCGGCTCCGTCCATCCAGTGTCTTGGAGCTGCTGTGTCTTAGCACACAAATGTTATGTTTGTTCTTCTGCTGAGGGGTTTATCTGCGTGGGCTTTAGGCCCCAGTATATTTACAGTGTTCTAAGGCTGGTGAGACACATTCAGGAGTTTAAAGGTCATGTGGTTTTCAATTAATTTCTGTACTGAGACCTTTATAAATAGCAACACATTGGCCTTGCCACCGTGAATTTTCATGGGCTATGAATTTTCTACATTTTTGTGCTAGATCATTGTTAACAAGGTCTTCTTGAGAGATCTGCACTTTACTTAAATTAATAACCTGTGCAGTGCCTCTTCTGCCTTGTTGATACTGTTACATAACGTGAGCCTTGCTTACAATATTAATAGAAGAAGCTCCACAGCCTACAAAAAATATTTTGATGCTATGCTGGATGGAAATAGGCAATCACTTTAATTTAATTTTATTAATCTAAAAAATTAAGTTAAAAAGTTATTGTTAATCTTTTATGGCACTTTGGGGGTGCTGGAAAGCTGGGTTTTCTTCAGGTAGTTTTAACCATATTTCCTTGTGATTTCTTCAAAGTGCTGAATTTTTCATGCAAAATGGTGAATCACTAGGGGAAAAGAAAGTTCCTTAAAGGTCTGCAAGTGTATTGGCTGCTCTGTTCTGAGTAGAGGAAAAGCAAATAGCAGGGGTTATTTTGATATTCTCGAGTTATTACTGCAGTGTTCTCTAGATCAATAAGCTTTCAGTGACCTTTACTACTTGACTACAGCTCTGCTTATACAGGTATATTATAAACTGTAATCCTTCAATAATCCCTCAGTATCTTTGAAAGCCAGCGGCGAACGTAACTGAGCACAACCAAGAAGGCAGCCAAGTAGAGCTTAAGAGACAAGCAATAAGTAATACATTCAGACAAATCCATTAGTGCTTTTATTCTTTCACAGTTTAACTGTCATGGAGTGTTTGAAGCACTAATGTGGAAAGATATCGTTTATGGTCAACAGCTATAATTTGTGCAGGATTCAAAAAAGCATGTGGCACAAGGGGCAACTCAAACAGTGTCAAATGATTAGAAAAGAGTGAACCGAAGGACTTCAAGCTGTTCCATAAGAGAAGACTCATTTGTTGTTGCTATTTCCTTTGGGCTTTTAATTCCATTTAGAAAGAGACCGGCTCCAAGAACGAATTACAATGTAGGCTAGACTTGATGTTTATTTACTTGATTGGATGATTTCAGTCACACCTGATTACTTACACAGTTCTACATTTTCCCTCTTCAATTTATGTACAAAATTAGTGCCAGTGGAGCCAATGGCTCCCTCCTTGCTTACCCTGATGTTGCTTAAGAGGTATTTGCATATGGAGTCCTTCTTGTGGAAAGTCTTCAACAACAAGGAAGAGGGACTCAACCTTTATGTGACTTTAATATGAATCAAAACACGTCTTCAAATGACTTTTTCAGTAAGTCATTTCTTTCTCATTAGTCATTTCAGGGCATTTTCCTGGGATTTTTAGAATAATTGTTTCACTCAGAGGGTGAAGATCTTTCTTTAGAATATGAATAGTATTTATTTCTTACTAATCTTAAAGATGTTATAGTGTTGTGAATTTCCAGATAAGTTCTTGTAAATCTAACTGTACAACTGAATAAAAAGTTTGGTTTTGGTGGTCAAAAGAAACACAAAAAACTTAGACTTAAATATGGGAATGTGATGTATATTTAACAAGATAATAGAAATATTGTATAAGTGCATGCTACTTAACCAGAGTAGGAGTTTTAAAACAGTCTTCTCAGAGGATGATACATTATTTTGGTAATTATTATAAAATTAAAGTAAATGACACACTGTAAAAGCCAATTTCTGAGATTTCCTTGCATAAATGCCATTGGACCTACTTTTCCAGTAAATGATACATTAGAATACTACAATCCTTAAATGTTTCTCTCACTTTCTCTCTCGTATTCCCCTTATTCTCTCTGCATGCCTGTGGTTGCAGGCACTACACTGATTATTAAAAACTCAAGTGGCCCTACTTCACAAGGTCTACAGTGATTGTGGGGAAGTTGTTGCAACTACTCACCCTATTTTGTCAGTCTGGGTTAATCTATAATTTAGCAATCAGTTTATAATATGAGTGCCTCCTGAATTCATTAATCGCAGCAGTGTGTTTGGAACCCTGATTTATCTAAGGATGTCAAGGACTGATGCAATCAATCTTCATAAATTCTGTGCAGGTGGGGTGCAGGCTTTAAGATCATCCTTAAACCAAAACTGATTAGGTCCTGATTTCTGTGATCTCAGCTCACAGATTCCTTTTCCTTTCTCCCCCTTCTTTGGCTGTATTCATAAAGCAGTTACAGATGCCAGAGAGGAAAATACTGGCTTGCAGTGACGATTCAAGTCAGGCAAATAAACTGAAGAAATGAGCTTGATCCCATTTTTGTTAGCATCAAGGGAACTCATTCTGATGACTTTAAAAGACACTAGTTTGTTCTCCGTTATTGTAACTGCTGGATATATAGCAAATTAATTGTCAGATTAATTAATCTAGATTTGAGTTAATTGATGTTCGTGAAGTGCTTTGAAGATGAAAGAGCTATCTCAATGGCAAGTGTTGTGACAACAGTTAGGGGTGCAAGTGGATTGCACAAGGGAGCGATCAGCTGATAAACAGTGGTTGAAAAGAATAGAGCCAGTGTTCAGATCTCTAAGGCCTTGGGCTCCTGTTAAAAATGGTGGTGGAAGGCTGAAGAGCTGGTGCGTGTGAAAACAGGCAGGGTGGCAAAAGACAAGAATCTTCTTCCCCTCCGTTGAGTGGTTGACAAACGATTTGGGAGTTCACCCTGTAAAAGGAGATTTTTACTTCCCATTCCTTGCCTGAGCCCCCAGTTCTGTTTAGCGCTGGGGCAGAAATGAACAAACTTCCCCCTGTCCTGACGAGGAACACTCGTTGTGTGAAACGAGGGCAAAGAGAGGACAACAGACAAGTGAAAGTGTTGTGTGTGAATTTGTCTGGATTAGGGGGATCTAAGGACTGTTTTCTCTCTTTCTCTTTTGCAAATAAGAGCAGATTGCTTCCAAATAATTTGTACACTGCATTTATTGTGAGCTTTCTTCCAATTGCTTACGTCCTCCATGGTTCCATCCCAAGATAAATGAATACAGCCTTCCTCAGCTTTGCTATGCGAGTCACCAATAAGAGAAATGTTTTAAAGGACTCTCTCCCACCTCTCTTGAGCTGTCTTTGAAAGTGAGTTTTAATCCCCTGAAATGAAACAGAGGCTCCTATAAGTGCTGCTGACTATAATCCGAATCAGAAGTGATCGGTCCCTTCACAGGGCAATAGCTGATAAAGTACTAAATCCCATCCCTGAGACCATTTAAAATGAGACAAAGCAAAGCCCTGGTAATGAGGATTAATTCCACACTGGAGGGTGAGGCAAAGAGGATGCTGGTGAATTTAATGACTTCTGCATTCCTCCTAATTTTCAGATCGCTGTTTTGATAGTGCGTTGAACACCCTACATACCCCAGTATGAGCTGCAGAGCTGCTTGCTGTAGAACTTTACAAACCAGTGCTACCATTTTGAATTAAAAGAATAAAATGAAGCTCTGCTTTCACTAGAACAGGATTAAAGCTTAGCTGTGACCCTGTAAAGGAGCTGAATGCTGTAGTGAGAGAATTTCTAAGTGTCGCAGATCTTAAACAAAATCCACCAGTCTCGTACCTTTGTGTCTACAGGACATTTGCTGTGTGACTTACAGTATCTCGTGATATTAAAAATGAGAAAATATGAAAGTGTAACCAGTTTTTTATGTTCTTTTTTTCATTTCTTTCAGCTGAGACTGGAAAGAATAAATAGTGAAGGCAATTTCCAGAGCATCTTATTTCAGGCTTTCATAAAGTAGCAGAGCCTCACATTGGCTCACATATAACCAACTTATGAAGACCCCTGGTTTCTTTTCAGAGATCTTTTTTACTGTGTAAATTGAATATTACATGCACATGGAAATACTTCTCTTGTTGTTAAGTCTTGTAATAGATGTATTCTTAGCTATGAATGATATATTTTTGCTACTTAAATAGAAAGCTTACCTTAAAAATTGACTCATAAAATCGTATCTTTATAGTTTCTGCACTAACATACTGCCACACAAAAATGGTTAAACATTGCAGATAATAAAATACATGCCTTTTAAATGTTAGTAGTCTCAGGGAACACAGCAGAGTCAAAATTAAGGCAAAAATAATTCATTTGTTTTTAAAAAAATTAAAAGTACATATCTTCAGGGACCAAGTTATAAGTTACTGTCTGTGATACTCTAGGCAGCATTAGGACAGAAATAGCTATTAAGTGTGTCTAATATTTTAGAAGATGTCTCAGTACATAGGGGTTGTCTGAAAAGTGTGAACTTTATCAGGTTGTTGGCTGCCAGTAACTGGGAGAATATGGTGAAGTAAAGGTGAAGGTACCTTTCCTTGGCTTATATAATAGCCTTTCTCCAAGTATTCACTAATATCTGACAGACAATACTCATGTTAAGTACTTGTAATATTTTCTTATGGTGAATTCTATTGCATTACTGGGCTTGTAGCTTTCAAGATGAAACATAAGTATTGATTTGCATCGGAAGAAGATCTAAATGATTAGGATTTAATTCCTTGAGAAGTCATACATATTCATAGCAAGGGCACACACATACTGCTAGTGGGTCATGGTGCACGATTTCTTCTCCTCCAGTACAACTTCATGAAAAGGTGAAAAATAAATAGATTATTTAGAGCAGAAATTTGTCCAGTTTGCTGTGTATAAACAGCCAGGCTAGTCCTTTGTTTTTCTGTGGCAACTGCAGTACAGCATATGGAATTCTGCTGGATGTCTTCAAATACTCACCCTGGCCTGGTTATACATGCACAACCCTCTCCTGCATTTCTTCCTTGCATACATTAGCTTATATATTTTTCATGAAACTATTACCCTTCTACAGAATCCCTGTTCAGTATCATCTATTTCTGTTTTTTACTGAATCCATTTCTGGTTACAAGCAAAATATCTAAAAATCTGATGACTAGAAGTCTGGAAAAGCAGGCTTATCTTTACTGGCTAATTAAAAAGTAGGCTACTTGCATTAGGCAGTCACAATCCCTCTCTTAGACAGACAACAGGATTTCAGACTCCTGCTCTTCAAAATATTGAAAGAAATATTTTGTCTGAGATGTACCAGAAATTTGTCTTCAACTCGTGACCAGGCTAAAACTTGGGAGTAAAAAATTTACCTATTTTCAGATTTCAAGGGTATTTTCTTCATAATATGCAAGCAAGCATCCATGAATAAAAGGGAACCTGCAGGGGAGGGGGGGAATATTGCTGCAGGCTGATAGTAAATGTTATTAATAAATGAGTTATGTTGATCCAAGCAGTGATGAAAGTTACCACTTAAATATTTCATACTATTGTCACTAAGAAAGAAAGGTAGCAGGACACAATGAGATTACCTGACAGAGGTTCCTATGGGGAAGATGTCTCCTTCCTCCCTAGGTGCCCACTTCCCAACCAGTCTGAGATCTCTGGGAAGAGTCAGGATCCAGCCGTGGGTGACTTCCCCTTGTAGTTGGTATGTATGCTCGCTGGTATGTAGTAGGCATGGTGAGGAAACGTACACACCTTCCCACTTTCTTTTGAGTATGGGATCCTTCTGCTACAGGCCATCCCTTCCTTCATCCCTAGGAATCCTGGATGGCCCCGACTCTGACAGTTGGCAGAGGCTTGTCTGAGCTACTGGAAGCTATGGCTCTGGCCATTCCCTGGGTACAGGGAATTCAGACAGCTTAAACCCTACCAGCCCTGGAGAGGGCAGAGGTGGGCAGCAGAAGTGCCTCCCATGTGTGGTTAGAATTGAGGCTGTGATAGTATCAGCCTCCGGTGATTCTATGGACATTTGAAACTGTGAGTCTGCTGCAATGATATGTTATGTCCTGTTCCTGAATTCTCATCTCGTGCTATACTGAAGCTGTGTTGGAGCAGGAGATAATGGCATTCCTCATCAGAATGCAGTAGGTGCTTCTCTGAGCAGACTTATGAATATGTAAAACTTGCACAAAATAATTAAAAATCACTAACTCATACTTTTAATCATCTCACGCACATTTTAAAATTTAGAATTGTGATTTTAGTAGTCTAAATTTGTTTGTTCGCAGCACTTGAACACTTAATCTTCTTAAGAGCTTTAAATCCTCAACATTACATAGCTTTAAGGTGACCTGCAAAAGTAAAATACAGGATCCTGGTAATGCAAGACTCACTGAATGGTCTCCTAGGCTGACTCGCTCCTGTTTTCCTGGCTGTTCAGAGCATTAAGCATGTACTTGTAAAGTTGTTGACATTTCAGTTCTTTCTTTCGATCATTAATGATACAGGAATAAGGGCCTGATCTGTCTTTGAGCCAATATACAACTTCTCGTGCTGGTTTCTTTGGCTGTTAATTTCCTGCCTTCCTACAGGATGCAGCACGCGATTCTGATCACTGCTGTGTATGATGACTGTCATTGCTTTGCGTACAGGGACGGACTTGCCACCAAGTTGTAGATCAGTTGTAGCATAGATATTCAGAAAAGCCTAGGAGGTAAAGGTGAAGTTCGGGAACAGGAATAAGCCAAAGGAAGATACTTCTTTGTTAGTCTTGTATAAGCAACCATTCCTTTGTAAGCAAATAGAATAGCTGAGATTTTCTGGAAAGCCGCGTGTGTTCTCTACTTTTAAACATTCTTTTACCCTAAAAGGCACGCAGAGGCTTGTCTGTGGTTAATACATTTTTTTTTTCATAATATTTGTCTTTCGAGGAGTATAGCATTAGCAGAGGCCAGTACTGAAATCAATTCTGTTTGTGATATTTTGGATGTGGGATACGTGTCCCTCAATTGCAACTGCAGATGCAGTGATCCCCCAAGTGCTAGAGATTCCAGTGAATTCTGCAAAACACAGACACATTTTTAGTACTGAAAGCTTCCCTTTTTGTTTGTCAGAACTGAGAGAAATGAAAAGATGCACAATTTGTAAGAACTATTCTGTTAGTTGTTGCCAAAAAAAAGACTTCCTTTCTTCATCTTCTATATTTTAGCCATCCATCAATTTATGCTACTTGCACAGTGTCTTTTGCTACAGTATCTCGGCGTTGTGCAAATTTTACTTGTCAAAAACATCCAGAATTATTGATAATTTTTCAAAAATATTGTCCCGTATCTTTCAGGAAAGCTGTTCGATCCCTTTTTCACCCGTCCCTCTGCTCCTGCCATCTTTATGCTTAACGGATGTCTCCCAAACCCAGCATAAATATAAAGGACCAAGCAACGTTTTGTCAGAATTTTCAATCCAGTTTTTTCACCAAAACTTCATGCTTGGTTCAGCTGAAACAGTTTGAATCTATGAAAGTTCTGCCAGACTATTTATTAAAAAAAATCCCTCTAAAAATCCCTGCTCAAGGCAGCATTTTGTGGATAAATTTTCTTCTCTCCCTTAAATTTTAAAACTGGGCAGTTAAAGCTCTTTACTCTTTCTGTTTCTGGTTTTTTTTGGTTGGTTGGTTGGTTGGGGTTTTTTACATTTGTTTTGACAAGAGAAGATGAGATTGGGTAATACATTCTGCAGCCTCCAGTAAAGATAGTGCTTCACATCATTCTGGTCTTGTGCGAGGAGACCAGAGAGCAGCAAGCTCGGGGTGATGTTCTAGGGGACAGGCAGGATGCAGTCAGCGTATTTGCCATTCGGGTGCTGATTTGAGCCCCCTCACAGTTTATAGAAAAGTGTATTTCAGAGAAATACTTTTTGTATAGACAAGATCTGCATTTCCCAGCTGTCATGTGTGAAAGGGACCACTGATTAGTCATTTCAATTTTCTACCTGGTGTATTTCATAAATGAAGTATCTTGAGTATATTCCGAGAATCTTAAAATACCATGTAAATTTGGAATAGTACTTCAGAAGTTATAATGCCCTTGGCTTTGTGATAAACTACTGTTTTCATCTACAGGAGACTGTTATTAAAATGAATGTTAAAGCACTGCAAGGAGCAACTGCATGTTCCGTATACTCTCATTTCTTACAATGGAGAAACATAACCATATTTGAATATGAATACATTTTTTTATTCAATGAACAGATCAATATTTTGAAATTAATTGTACTTGAAGTTTATAAGCGCAGCTTAACACATGACTTCTTTTATACGCCATTTGGATTTTATCCATAAAAAGAGGTAGTAGTAGCTGGGAAACACACACACCCATCAGCATATTTTCTCTCCTTCCTCTCTACCCCATCTTACAGAGGGAAATTTGTTTCAGAACTCAACAGTGTTTCTGATTAAGTCTTGTTAGTTTGTTCTGGGGGGGTTTTAACAGAAAATGTGTAAAGTCCTGCTACTCTGAACACAACTGTCAAGCAGCAGGCGGTTTCTTTGCTCGTACTTTCAGGTTCTTTTCTGGTGAACCAAAATGATTTCCCTGCTTTGTTTTGGCTTTCCAGTGCCTTTTAGCCCAGCTTCTCCTCTGCTACCCCTACTTATCTCAGACAGACCGACATTTCAGTGAGACTCCTTTTTTTTCAGAGGTTACTTTTGAGAGATGATGTGAATCTCCTTTTTATTTGGAGTCCCCATTGCTTCTTAGTGATTTTCAAAAAGGGGCTTAATTGTTTCACACAATCCTCAGTTGTTGAGAATGGCTGTTATATCTCAGTTAATGAGAGACAAGCGGATCCCAATCTGTCAAGAAGAAGCATTGGATTTTTATGTGTATATCTGACCTTATTCCCATATTACCTTGAATTTTGTTTCAGACCTACTTCAAAGCAAATACAGGTCTGAGCATAACTTCTTTGTTGTTTTGGTTTTTTTTTTTTTCCTCTCTGGTGATGGATGACAACCACATATCCAAAAAAAGGATAATATATTGTAATATTCAGGAACGGTACCTTAACATTTTTCTAGCTGTTTCTGTTTCAATTCTGATGGTTAGCCAACATAATATCGATATGCCTAAAGCATTTGGTTTTCTCCAGATCTCATTAATGTTACATTTACTTCCAGAGCCCCCTCAGAAGTACTTATACATTTTATTATATCCACTATATTAATAGCATAAATAAAGAATATCAGTGAAGTAACTTACACTTTCTGAGCTGGGATGAAATGACATTATAGTAGAAGTCTGCTACAGGCCACTGGACCAGGAAGACCAAGCGGATGTGGTCCTCTACAGACAGACAGACGCAGGCTTACATTCGCCCCCTGGTCTTCATGGAGAACTTCAGCCACCCTGATATCGGCTGGAGGGACAACACAACAGGACACAAGCAAGAACCAGAAGGTTCTTGGAGTGTGTTGATGGTAACTTCCTTCTCCAAGTGATAGAAGAGCCAGCAAGGAGAGGTGCAGTGCTAGACCTTGTTCTCACCAACAAGGAAGGGCTGGTGGAGAATGTGAAGCTCAAGGGCAGCCTTGGATGCAGTGACCATGACATGGTGGAGTTCCAGATCTTAGGGCAGTGAGGAGGATGCACAACAAACTCACTACCTTGGAATTCAGAAGAGCAGACTTTGGCCTCTTCAGGGATCTGCTTCACATAGTACCATGGAATAAAGCCTTGGAGGGCAGAGCGGCCCAGGAAAGCTGGTTAATATTCAAGGATCACCTCCTCCAAGCTCAGGAGCGATGTATCCTAACAAAGACGAAGCCAGGCAAAAACCCTAGGCCTATATGGATGAACTCCTGGACAAACTTAAACTCAAAAAAAAGAAGCTTACAGAGGGTGGAAGCAAAGACAGGTAGCCTGGGAGAAATACAGAGAAATTTTCCATGCAGCCAGGTATCGAGTTAGGAAAGCTAAAGTCTAGATAGAATTAAATCTTGCCAAGGATGTCCAGGGCAACAAGAAAAGCATCCACAGGTATGTCAGTGATAAAAAGAAGACTAAAGAAGAATGTGGGTCCTCTCCAGAAGGCAATGGCAGACTTGGTTGCCCAGGATATGGAGAAGGCTTTTTTGCTTAATGATTTTTTTGCCTCAGTCTTCACCAGCAAGTATTCCAGTCCCACCACCCAAGTTGCAGAAGACAAAGGCAGGGACTGGGAGATTGAAGAACCACCCACTACAGGAGAGAATCAGGTTCGAGACCATCTAAGGAACCTGAAGGTGCACAAGTCCATGGGACCTGACGAGATGCATCTGTGAGTGCTGAGGGTACTGGTGGATGAAATTACTAACGTATTGCTAACTAGCCAACATATTTGAGAAGTTGTGGCAGTCCAGTGAAGTTCCCACTGACTCGAAAAGGGGAAACATTACTTTCATTTCTAAAAAAGGAAGACCTGGGGGAACTACACACCAATCAGTCTCACCTCTGTGCCCAACAAGATCATGGAGCAGATCTTCCTGGAAACTCTGTTGAGGCACATGGAAAATGAGGAGGTGAGTGGTGACAGCTTCACGAAGAGCAAATCACGCTGGACAAGTTTGTTGGCCTTCTGCAATAGGGATACAGCATTGGTGGATAAGGGAAGAGTAATTGATATCATTCTACCCGGATTTTTGGAAAGCATTTGATGCTGTCCTGCACAACATTCTTGTCTCTAAATTGGAAACACACAGTTCTGAGGGATGGACAACTCAGTGGATAAGAAACTCAAAGAGTTCTGATCAATGATTCAGTGTCCAAGTGGCATTCCGCAGGGGTGGGACGGGTGTTGTTTAACATTTCTGTTGGAGACATGAACAGTGGGATTGAGTGCACCCTCAGCAAGTTTGCTGATGACATCAAGCTGTGCGGCACACTTGACATGCCGGAGGGAATGGATGCCATCCAGAGAGACCCTGACAGGCTTGCGAGGTGGGCCTGTACAAACGTTATGAAGTTCAACAAGGCCAAGTGCAAGGTCCTGCACTGGGTCAGGGCAATCCCAAGTACAAACAGCTGAGCAGAGAACGGATTGACAGCAGCCTGAAAGAGGCAGAACTGGGGGTGCTGGTGGATTAGAAGCCCAACCTGAGCCAGCAGTGTGTGCTTGCAGCTCAGAAAGCCAACTGTATCCTGGGCTGCATCAAAACAAGTGTGACCAGCAGAGTGAGGGAGGTGATTCCTCCCTCTACTCTGTCTTCGTGAGACCTCACCTGGAGTACTGTGTTCAGTTCTGGGTACCTCAGCGTACAGGAAGAACTGTTAGAGCAAGTCCAGAGAAAGGCCACAAAGATGATGAGAGGGCTGGAGCACCTCCTCTGTGAGGACAGGCTGAGAAAGTTTGGCTCGTTTAGCCTAGAGAAGAGATGGCTCTGGTAAGAAGTTACAGCCTTCCAGTACTCAAATGGGCTTACAGGAAAGCTGAGGAGGGACTCTTATCAGGCAATGCAGTGACAGAATGAGGCGTAATGGTTTTAAGCTGAAAGAGAGGAGATTTACATTAGATATTAGGAATAATTTTTTAATTGTGAGGGTGGTGAGGCACTGGAACTGGTTGCCCAGAGAAGCCCCATCCCTGGGAGTGTTCAGGACCAGACTGGATGAGGCTTTGAGCAACCTGATCCAGTGGAAGGTGTCCCTGCCCATGCAGAAGGATCCCTTCCAGTTCAAACCTTTCTACGATTCTATGAGACTGCAGATGTTCTTCAGGTCTGGGTCTATAATGAGTCATGGGATAATGGACCTCCCTAGGTTTCAGGATTCATCCCTCGGAAAAAATTAGAGTAATCACATGGTCTTCTGCTAATATTTTAGATCTAGATACCCATGGATTATTATGAAATTATAGAATAAATCAGCCTTAAAGGCGTCTTAACATTTTGAATTCAAATGACCTTGTTGACACTGTTTCTCTTAGATGAATATGTAGAACTAGAGAATAAAAATGAAAGAGGTTTTTATCTCCAAGCCCTGTCCCTAAACTGGAACTAAACTGAAACCATGTGACCTAAATCTGATTCAAGTGCATTTAACTGAAATACACTGGAGAATTTTAGCTAGGATTTTTTAAAAATTGCCAGTTATTTCTGTGCACCCAACCTGAGGCAGCCTAGGAAGATTTGACTTTTCAAAGGGGTATATTCGCAGCACTTTCTGAAAAACCTCTTGAAGGGACTTAAGCTGGAGGGATGAAAATCACAAGTCTCTGATGAAAAAATTTCATTTGTGAAGCTCTTTCTGTATTTTATCTTTATTATTTTGTCTAGATGTGCATCTGGGACCCTCTATACTAAACTGTCAGTTAAATTGACTGACGTGTTAAATTTTACAATATAGAGACAGGGATCATTGTTCCTGGTAGGGGGCAGATAATTGTCTTGTTTGATGAATTCGTATGGTATTTTCAGTATTCTGAAAGACAGGATCTTCTAACAGTGAGAGCAGATCACTAAAAGACACTTCTGCTGACTGCATTTGATTCTGTAACTTCAGCTTGTATGCTGTGGCAGTAAAAAAGCCATTTTTATATAAGTGAACGTAAGATTAGAATCATAACCACTGAACGGAGCTATTCCTTTTCTTTCCTGCTTTTTTGTACATTCATTAAATACATTCCTTTATTTCACAGTTTCAGTATGTGGAACTAATGTATCTTTCCTTAACGCATTTACATAGTAGATTTAATATTCAGTACTTATTCAGAGCATTTTCCTTCAAGGATTTTGAAATACTTCGCAATTAATTATTTTATATACTTATGACATGAAGCTGATTAATAACAATACAAACACCCTGGATAGAGCTAGAGAAAGTAAAGCCTAGAGCCTTCCATTACCTCAGATAATATCACCAAGCACCATTCCTTGAAATAATGAATCAGATCACAGCGAGTTACACAACTGAAATAACAGGAGAACATTTTTAAATACTATTGCCTACCATCTGTTCAGGTTTTCAGGCTTTTTATATGTACTGACTTTTTTTCATGTATGAGTTGTGATACAGTCGTGGGACTCCAGGAGGTCAAGCTTAAATACATTACAATACCTAGGACAAGTTGTGACACACCTCTGTTTTAATGCAAGGACATCATCACAGGGGTGGCATAGCCAAGAAATTCTGTGCCTTAAGTCAATTTTTTTCCCCTAATGAAGGCAGATGAGAAAAGTGACAATGTGTATGTAAACAATTTGATTGAGATCACATCGGTGTTTGAGCCAGGGCTCACTGCCACATGTTCTTGACACCCAGTAGTGCTGCAAGGTGGATGCTAAGCATCAGTAGATGTTTTCCATAGACAGTTGTTCACCAGAAGGGGTTGATTTAACTGCCTCTGAAAGTTTGTGGAAATGCACCTATTCTGACAAAAGTTTTCCTTGAGAAATATTTTAAGCAGGATGGGAAATTCTGATTAGAATGACAGAAGGAAAGAGAGCAAGCGATTAGCACTGCAAGAGCCCATTGCCCAGAACATCTGGCTGAGATGTGGAAAAGCCATTTGAATACAAGTCATTCACGTATTGGCTAATTACAAGCTGATTTTACCAGTCTTTTCTACTGAAGTAGATCCACATTGTATAATTGAACTGGAGGCTGTGAAAAAGAGAAAGGCTGATGCTATCATTCGATATTTAAATGCTCTCCTTTGATGTGGGAAACGCAGGTTCAAAACCTTGCCTCAATAAATATTTAAAAATTTATGCAAAGCAAAGCAGCTCCAGCAGAGAAGAATAAGAGAGAGCACCGAGCAGAAGCCTAGAATAGTTCCTGTTGCAGTGGATAAAGTCACTGCAAAGCAGGAAAAATTATGGAGAAGGAAGTCAAAGTCAAAAAATGTCCTACCCACAGGGCAGACAGACTATTTTCTGTTCCCTCCCTCAGTCATTAAGAGAAATGTCAACAGTTTTGTATTTGTCGTGATACAGAAGGAGGGGGCATCTGAAACCCTGAAAGTCCCTCAGGGAGAGGAAAACATTTTCCCCCATGCTTTCACTAGAAAAAGGTTTCTTTTTACAAGTGCTATCGAGGAGAGTTATGTCAGACAGGTTCTTAGAGATATGCAGGACAGTCAGGCTGTTAACGAAGGCAAAGAGTTAGAATATAGCGTGAGGAGCCAACAATGCTTGATAAAATTGATTCCCTTTAGAAGTAGCAACAGCTCATTCTTGAAGACCTCTTTATTAGCATCTCTGAGGAAAGTACTTAGCCAGCTTGATTTTCCTTACCTCCTTTTAAGAGAAAAGTAAAAAAAAATGCACAGAACTTAACTCTAGGCTCCAAATTACTCTAGGCACTTTCCAGACACTGCATCTTATGCTTAGCTAATTCACAGGTTATTTCAGAATAAGAAGCATTTGTTACATACATTTATTTTCTAATGGTGCAGCAGTAAGAAGGTGAGAATTTAGTTATAAGTAACAAGTTGACATCTTTCTGCAATTTTGGAGTTTATTTCAGCTCACACTTGCATAGCGCAATACTGAAATGAAATTATGACTTCAAAATGATCAGTCCAAGATCCGTTTTCAGTGATTTGAATCTCCATTAAGGACCATGCCAGCTCTCTATACATTCCTGGAATTAAGCCTAACTCTGTGGGCAGTCAGAAAGAAGACTGTATGACAAATATTGAAGAAATTTCTATATGATGTAAGTTATCTAGAAAACAGATTTATTTGAGCCTCGAGTAGCCTCAGGCTCAGTCATTTACCTATTTCTCTTTATATTTCCTGAGAGATTCTACCTTGGTTTTCATCTTTCTGCTTGAGAGTCCCCACTGACCACTCAGCCTCACCTTAATATCTTGACTGTTGACTGACTGACTGCTTAGCAACAATATTTCCCCAACATCCAGAGAAGGTCTCACCGGGACAGTTTATATAACTCTGAAATGATCGATCAAACTGATAGGTGGGGGTTAGCTTGCAGGGAGAGGCACAGCTGTTACTGACTTACAAGACCCTGCCTGATGCTACTGCAGGAAACCCGAAAGACGGTGAAGCTAATTGATGACGTGGTGGTGCACACCTAGTGGAAGTGAATGCTTTCGCGTGCTGTACACTTTTCATGCTGGTCTTGCTAACAAAAGGTATCTCTTTTGAGAGGCCTGCAGCAGTCTCCTGGGAATCAGTGTTTCCGTACACAGCAGAGTCATCACAAATTGGAAATATTTCTGTGTATGGAACTGAAAAGTGGAGAGAAGTCTGTGCTGACTGCAGAGTTTCCACAGTTAGTGTGCTACAATGGGCGATTCAGATTTCGATCCGGGTCTAACGTATTTTTCACATGTATCATAGCACAAAATAAGGTAAGTGGTGTTAGTCTTCCCTCTTTTTCCAAGTAGCTCTGCAAAGCCAGCATCCTGTTCCTGCCAAGTCCCCCATAAATTTCATGTTATCTTTACATTGGATAGTTTCAGCTTTGGGGAGGAGGGTAGGTGTGTACGAGATGGGTTCCTGCTACGCTGCTTGCTCATTTTTTAACATATGATTATAACTTTTCTACAGTTTCCTCAGTACTTTGTAAGCAATGTTTTCTCTTAGAAACATTCCTGAAAATGTCACAGCTTGTTTTTTTCATCATTATATCTGCTCTTCATTTCATCACACTCCATAGCAGAATTAACTGCACTGCAGCATCTACTTTACTCCTGACCAGCTCCCTCACATTATTACACTTGCAGAATTTTTTTCTCAGGTGTTCCTTTTGAGGGCCCTATCCAAAGGCCATTGAAGGTCAATGGGACATTCTCAGCTGGTGTTTACTACAGTTAATGTTGACAGTTTGCATCAGATGATGCTTCCTGTTTTTTGCCTCAGAGAGAATTGTTTTTCCTACATATGACTAGTATTAGATTGCATACTTTATATTCATAGAGTACTCATTAAGTAGGTTAGACTCCTCTGTGCTGCCTATTTGTCTCAGGGATAATGTTGTTTCATTTCATAATGACATAATGGTGCCACCTGCAGTCCAGAGCCTTATACAAGCGGTTTCTGATAATGTGGTTCACAATAATAAAAGCACTGAACACAGTAACGAGAAGGATAACAATAATCAGTCATGTGTAGAAGTCACTGCAGTTTAAGAAAAGCTGCTTTATTTCTGTCACCATAATAAGAGCTTAAATTTCTCACTGTTTTCCTTGAAAATGAAGTCAATGAAACCAAAACCTTTGCACTGGTAACTTGTCAGGGGCATCCGATGAAGCTCAGAAACACGATTCTCTGTAGCTTTTTGTGATGCTGAGTGTGCTGGAACCTGCTAAAACACTTGAGTGCAAATGTCAGTCCCTGTGCACACATGACAGATGAGGAAAGGCTGTACCCTGTAAACTGTATTTGAACTGAAGAGAGGGTTGGTTTTTTTCTTTTTTAACGGGGAAAAGTCAGAATGACTGACTCATTAACGTTGTTCTTTTGTGGCTTTGTCATCTATCCAGAGGGATTTTCTCTTCTGTTTTTCAATAGAGAAACTTGTCTCCAAATGCCAAAGGATGCCCAACTACTGATTATTCTGCTATGAATTCTTTATTATTGTTACTTCCCATGTCTAGATTTGGACATGGTTTTCAGTGGGTTTTTTTCTAACTGCTTTTCTCAGTTGTTAAAGATACAGTACATTTGTGCTTTGTTTAAGTGTATGAAAATATATCTCTAAAAAGTGGTGTCCTGTACAGAGCCAGTGTGCGAACATACCACATGATCTGGAAAACTGGAGGAAGGAACACGTCGAAATAGCGAAGATATTAAAAAATCTGGTTAGTTCCAGTTGCAGTTGCTTAATAGGATGAAATTGGGTTTTATGAGTTGGATTTTTTTTAATTACTTTTCTTTGTAGGTAGTCTTTGGAGAATACCTGCTGACCAGCTAGAATAATGACTTTATTCTGCCTGAATAGTCTTCTCTGTGCAGGGTCTCTTTTTTTTTTCCGAAATGTGATCATTGTTTAATAGCTACCTTATTGATACATGTACATGTTTTACTTAAGTGTCCTTACTTCCTGTAATCATAGTGAGATAAATCACCCACATGAGGAGGAAATTTGGGTTGTAATTACATTGAATTCAGTATTTGATTCTCCTTCTTCTTCCATTGCTAATTATTTTAATGATAGCTTCGTAATTCACCTAGTAGAGGAATGAAAGATTGTCCACACCTACATCATTTTCCTGAACGCAAAGGAAATTGCATGTTAATATGACAAAATGTTGACATTAGGGAATGAATTAGCAGCTCAGTTTTAACCAGGGCTCTTTTTATTCCCCTCCAGATATTTGTGGCATAATTTGGGTTCATTCATGCGATCTAAGTACCCAATTACCTATTCAGATAAGGTATCCATGCACTGTTCCTTCATGCCATTTTCTTGGAGTACGAACATAGAGCCACCTTTTGAAAGTCCGTTTTTTAGAGTACTAGCTACATTCTTTACTGAAATTATCGAGTTTTTTTCCAAAATGCTGCATTTCTTTGCATTCTCCAAACATGTGAGTCTTCTGCTAAACATGTCAGTAACAGGCATTGCTGTTTTTTTCCCATACTATCTGCTAGTTTTATATGCTATAAAAATTCTCCAGTATGATAATCATGCTATTTTTCTCCCATTCTACCCAGTATTCTTTAGCCTGGGAAGTGTTGGTGGGTAGTTTTAAATTGAGGGCAAATATACTGAAATATATGGGGTTTCTTTTTACAAGTTCACAAGCAGTCAGCATTTTGTTCTGTTTAATCTCATTGCTCCTGAATACCTTCATAACTGATTTGAAAAGCAGAGAAGGAAACAGAAAATAAGCAATTGTGTGCAAATATTTTTGCTTTATTCTTTTATGTTGTTTTGCCATGGAAGTTTAAGTATTTTAAATTGCTCTTCACAATTTAGTCATCTTCATAAACACAAAGGAGGAAGACCTAGATTTTCTATGGGTGGTCAGAGATGGTGGTGGAACAATAAGCAGTGAAGGTTTTAGCTCTTAGTTGCAAAGTCTTGCATGTGAGCAAGGCTTCATCAGCTGCTGCTAGGCAGCCATCTCTGGGGGTTCACTGCAGCGACTCCTCGACAGGACGCAGAAATGCTCTGCGACAGTTCGGGGTAGGAAGTAGCAAGTAACGCTGTTCCAGTTGGAACTGCAGGGGTTGTTGAGATGGTAGAAATTTAATTGCTTGTGCTGGAATCAGGCCAGTAAACAGGGTCAGCTCTCTTGTCCTTTGAAGAAGTATTTTGGTACATTTCAGATGTAGCAGCAGCATTTGGTGTTGCAGTAGAGGTTTTTTTCAGCAAGTTTTGATCCCATCTTGAATTTGAAGGGTGGTACCTATACTGAAAAACCCAGCCTGTAACCCTCTTACCTGAGGGTTCACTCAAAAAACGTCAGTGCTAGCTACAGTCTAGCTCAGATTATCTGTTTTCACTATTTTCTTTTGCCAGCATCTTGGCACTTTGGGATAGGGTGAAAGTGTATCTCTGCCACCTCATTCGTATGCCATATGAATGTCAATGCCAGTTTCTTCATTTGGCATTATTCTTTATTTGCTTATTTTAATGGAGGAAAGGTGGTTGGATACAGGATTATTTTCAAAACTGCTAAGTGCCTCTTAGAAACGTGATAGTTCAATGGAAACAGAAATCCCAAAGACAAACTTGATACTAAACAACATTACCTCTAATTGTCACTGGAAGACATGCCAAGACATGGAATTTGAATGGATATTTCCTTCCTGAAAACCCTGATGTTGGGCTTCTTACCACTGATTCTGAACACTTTGGACTCCTAATTTTGCTGCATTGTAAATATGTTTTGTTGATGTTGTTCAGTACCAATCTTCGAACCTTCACTTAGTCACAGTAAGTTGCTCACTAGTGAGAAACAGGATAAGCACAGGAACGCTTCAGTGTATCATTTATATATCATTCAATATATCGATATATCATTTCACAAAAATCATCATCTGTTTGTAGATGTTTCAGAAGGGAGAAAGAGACAAAATTAATCAAATAAATTACTGTTTGCACGTGGTTTGCTTTGCATATTTGGCAAAAGATGTCACAACAGTGATTTAAGACAGCGACTTTCTAGAGCATTCTGTGTGCAGCAGACTATTTGTCTCTTAGAAATACTGTTACACTCACAGAAAGTTGTCAGATTCCTTCTTTTAGTTCCAATATAGGTAGCTGAGTTTCCTTATGAGGCAGTGTTTACACAACATCATGTTTCCTTGCTCAAGAAGCAGGGAAGGATTCATATAAAGCAAAATTAATATAGTATTTTAGTTGTTTATTTGGGCCCTATATGAATTATATACGCGATACTAGATATGATACTATATATACTGTATTTTATAAATTTATTCTATATTTACATGAATATACAATTGTAATGCACTACATTATAATGTATATGGATATTCCAATGTCTCATCTTCTCCAGAGGGGAAGAATCTAGCTTACGAGATGCTATAGAAAAGCACTCAATTACCTCATTAGGCTTAGGCTTTCATCGGCTTTCTAGATCATTTCACCATGTGGAAACTCAGTGGTTTTGTTTTCCTCAGCGTATTTTCTGTCAGTTTCTCTCCCTTCCTTCCATGTTCCTGTCTTTACAAAACATCTTTTTCAGAAGAGGCTGCTGTTTCAGCCCATCCGTACGTGCCCATACCTTCAAGGCTTACCAGTCATCTAGGGTAATTGTGGTGCTGGACACCTTGGCTTTCAAGACTTTTCATCTCTTTTCATGAGACGTTGGAAAGAAGCCTGACTGGCAAACACAGAAGCTCCCTGATCATGTGCCAGTTTTCCCAGTGAGCTCACCCTCAAGCTTCCGCCCCACCATACAGTACGATTGTTTGTACAAAGTGTCACATCCGTTGTTACGGACAGTGATTAACCCCAAAAATATAGAACAGTTTCTGAGAACTCATAATTACAGAGAACATTTATTAAACGCTTGAATGGATACAAGGAGAATGCAAATAGGAAAGGAAGTCTGTATAGATTTAGACAGGCAGTTAATGTAGTCTGTTAAAATCTTATTGTCTACCCAGTACAAGAGCAAAACCCAGAAACTAGGTTAATGTACACGTACAAAAAATGCAAAGATCTGAGCAATTGCATAAAAAATACAGCATATGTCAACAGTGTTACTGTTTCACAGGTTCAGCTTGTTCGTAAGCTTCCAAGAAACGGGAAAATATCTGCCCTTTAGCTGATATGTAATCATTTTTTGAAAGACCCAGACATCATGTCATGAACTTAATTTAACTCTTACTGGAAATCTTTGACAATAGGTTGCCGCAGAATCTTGTGGCAGTGCAGTGTTTTAGATTCTTCCTGGAGATGGTTTCAGTGTCCCTGCACAAGGTGGATTCAACATGAAATACAACTCAAGAGAAAAAATAAGGTGCTGACCGGAAAACTAACTTAAAAGTGGTGCAGAAAGAGGCTGGAAGGTTTTTTAAATGCATAATTGGTGCAATAATCAAGAGGAGATATATGGAATATTCAGCTTGAAGCAACAGTGTGTTTATGTGAAGGCACTAACTGAAGCTCAGAAGAAAATAAAAAAAACAAACAAAAACAAAGAAACAAACACCCCCCCCCCCCAGAAACGAGACCATTTACACCTACTGCTGACTGCTGTAAGAAGGGCAAAATATTCAGCTGACATTTCACAAGGATGGATTTAAAAATTCCAGTATGTGGATATGAGATAAGGAATTGTGACCATTATTCTCAGACCTTTGCTCTAAAGATAAGCATAGGTTTAACCTTTAACCTCGACTTACGTTACTTTAGCCATTTCAGTTATAGCGGTCTATGCACTGTGTCTCTGCTTGACCTAGAAATCTATTTCATCTCTTCATTTTCCTTAGGAAACTTGGGTTAGAATGTTGTTTTAATAAACATTTAGAATTGCTTTGCATTTCTTAATTGATTTCTTGTCTGCTTTATACTAAAAACTTTCCACATTTGAAACCTCTGCCAGTTGTAGTCCTATAAATTACCCATAATTGGGAAGGTCCACCTCCACTGATGTTTACACCGATGTATCCACTGAATAGAGTGACCAGTTCAAGGCCGTTAAACCCAATGCCGTTTGCCAGGTCATTCTTTCGGAGTGATATCCAAGAGACATGTAATTAACTCCCCCACTGATTGACAACAGAAAGAACAGTGTAATCAGTCATTTTGTATAAATACTTGTCATTATTGCAACTGTTGTCTGGGGACAGATTCATGCTGCGCTAGTGGGGAAGAGCATTTTGTAATCTTTCTGCCAAGTATCATTGTCATCCTTTCCTGCTCGAGATACAAAGCAATGGCTGATTTTTATCTGTTAGCTTTCAGAAAGCAAGATAAATCTAACTCGAGCTTTTTTTAGGAACTGAAAGTAGACAGTGGGAACTAGACAGAATCTTGTTCTGTCTGAGAGCTTTTTGATACACACCCAGGAATTATGATAAGATTCTTTTGCATAGGGACAGAACAGACTGTGAACTAAAAGGAAGGATACTGATGAAGAAAACCATCTGGGTTTTGATTGGCGGTCTCACTGATGAGCACTGAAGGAGCCTTGGGACAGTGTTTGCAGGAGCTTTTGCTGTTACTGTATTTTACTATTGATGTTGTCTTCACCGTATCATATGTAAAAGAAGCTGCACATAATGCAATGGACTATTAGGCCAAAGACAATCTCAAAAATTGGATGTGTTCAGATCAAAAGTCACCATTTTATGTTTGCTTTAAAAGCAACCTGCTCACTGATTTGTTGGACTACTAAGTCTTAATGAACACAAGCAGGATACAGAAAAATTATCTCATTCCTGAGTTGCATATTAACTTGCTACGCGTGTTTTGGATGAGGAAATTTTTTTAAAAAAGAAATGTTGTAATTAACATAGAGTTCTTTGCCCTTAGCATAAAGAAAATGCAGTTTCTAATAAATTTATAGTCATACGTTGCAACTACACGACCTCTCAATGTGCAAATGAAAATGTGCATTCTTGTCTGTGCTGAACCTGTTTAGTAACTGCACAGTTTCTTGTATAAATACTGAGGGTTTTGTTGCATAAACTTAACTGTGACTGCAAAGTAGAAGCTTACTTATCTTGTCACCATCAAAACCTACAGTTTCATTGAAAATCCAGTTAAAAGTTGACCCTCATATTATGTCAATTGTGATAGCGTGTTTCTCTGTTTCAGAGGAATATCTCCGGGGTTCCTCTGTCAGTACTGAACAGGGTGAAAAATCTATGGCTGAGGCTCCTAGGCATCCTTGTAATTACAAATAAGGGTAATCAACAAGCTACAGTTTTAAGTAATTGGTTTTGAAATTACCCTGATGGTTCTTACATGCTGAGAGCTATCAGGAACAGCCAACATCCAACTGTCAGGCATCCCTTCATTGCTGAGCCACTACTGATACATTCATCTCTCCAACGATGGTGTAGAGAGACTGGCTTCGTGATGATGGTTCTCTAAATGACCCATGTTTTCATTTGGCAAGAAGTTAAATAGGCTCAGCTGGTGTCATATCACAGCTGTCAGTAAAATATGACTCACTCACTCCGATCTTGGATCAGAGAACTTGCCAGTTTTTGTAGAAAAATAAGAATTCTCTTTCCCTTCAATTTTTTCTCTCCCAGGCAGATAATTTTAAAACCAAACTTCCCATGTGCTTAGATCCACAGAAAGATTATTTTCTTTCTGTTTTGACTGTGCCTTGGGTGCTGTACTTACTGCAGCGTGTTAAAGGGAACGATGAATTACTTGCCATCAACCAAGAAGAAGCTATCAATGTGGATGCGTCTCAAGTCTCCTTCAATAGGCAAAAGATCTGAATCCGATACAACCCTGTCAACTTCTTACATATCAATTACCACCATCTATGTATAGGAGACAGAAAAGTATTGATGAAATCCTGGCAGTTGTTGAAGTAAATAGGAAAATTCTCATTGCCTGCAACGGAGCCAGGATTTCACGTAATGCTTCTGGAGCAACCGCGGCTGTGCCAGTGGACTGATGAACATCAGTGCATTCAGATTTGGCAGATTAGAAGATGTCATTTTCAAAAAGAATGAGGTTCTGTATTCAAGGAGAAAACTTTGAATGTTTTTTCTAGATTGGCTCCACAGAGGCTGTGCACAGCCTAATAGTGAGGGTATGAGCTCTTTTGCCCCCATTAGATAGGGTTTTTTTAGTATTTGAAGAACTGAGGTAATCAAATTCCTGTACAGTTATTCTCCAGCATGTAACACAGGGTGGTGATGCGTATGATGTAGAATTTGGCCTTGGAACATCATGAGTATAGAAAGAGAATAACTTGAAGCGGTTTAGCCTTTGTACTGAAGGTTTTGCTTAGCTGTTCTTGTACCCAAGTGGGCAGAATGGGTAGGTAGTGGATAAAGACCTTCCTATTAAAAGACCTTCTTTGAAGTATTCCAAGTGGGGTACATATACTTTAGGGAGGTAGAATAGGAAGTTTACTTCATTATCAAGTAATAAAAACCCTTACAAGAGATACACTGTTCTAGAAAAATCTCTTTGATGATCAAGTAAATTTTTTTCTGAGATTATTTTTTCACCTTCTCTGTTTGGCTTTTCGGAGCCTTTTTTTTTTTTTTTAATGTTGTCACTGATCCTGGAGAATGAACTAAGTAAGAGTTTCTGTTTGTAGCCTTTTGCCACCTCATACCTCTTGTAGCTCAGAGGGATTCTAGAAGTATAGCAAGTTGCTTACATTTCCCTCAATCATTCATTTCTTTGGGAGACAGTAAATGTCACATATACTCTTACCTGAAAATTATCGTGGTTATTTTATTTTAGAGTTGAATGATAGAAACTTTCATAGAATGCCAGGCTGGAAGGGACCACAGGGATCACCAACCTTTTTAGGTGATATATAGTTTAAATGAGATGGCCTAGAACCCTGTTGAGTTGAACCCTTACGTTGTCCCGTGTAGAGGTTCCCTGGGAAGATTATTCCAATATTTAACTGTTCTCATGTTGAAAAATTTTCTTCAGGAATCCAATTGGAATCTCTCCAGGAGTAATTTATACCTATTACTCCTTGTTTTTTCTACGTGACTGGGCTGTAATTAATTACATTCAAGACCCAAAATGAGCATTTTCACAGAAATGCAACAAAAAGCCACCGAAGACAGTTTTTGTTCAGAATTTAAACTACTTTTGTTTAGTACTGTTGCCCTAAAACCTAGCTAGGGACTACAGGCATTTAATGGACAAAGAGAATTGTCTTCCTTGAAAAGTAGCCCTTCTACTCCTTTTTGAGTGTCAGGGAAATAGGTGCTGAAGTAACAGCATACAGATAAATCTCCTTTTAAATGCAGTAGATGAACTAGGATCTCAACTGCATCAGAACTAGATCAGACTAGGGGACCTCCTGTTACAAGGATTAGTCTGGCTACTCGAGATTGCTGGCTTTCTGACTGTTCTGCTCTTCTGCTAGCACAGCACAGCTGGAGAGCGGACCAAGGATTTGGTCTTCTGTACCACCCAAGTTGGTATCTTTTAGTCACAAGTTAGTGAGATGTTATAAGTAAGCCCTTCTGTTGCCGGGAGGGCTGTCCAATGCGGTACCTCTCCAGCTGGGTGGCAAGGTAGGAAGCACACAAGCCACACTAACATTTCATAATTGGACTTTGAGCATAAACAGAGCTGGAGAAACTCAGGCTGGAAAGACTGAGAATGTTCTAGTTTTTGCTAGCTTTGTGAGTGCTATGATCTGCAGCATCTGGCCAGCTGAGGGAAACTTCAATGGATTATTTTCAAGACGCCCATTCCCATGGTCTGTCTGTCAGCCACCTCCAGACAGGCGTTAGTCATGAGACTCACTGCCAATCTTTTAAAAACTAACCTTTGGAGCATGTTTTGGGCTGGGTCATGCATTGCAAGGGTAAGTTACGAGTCTCTCCATTACCCCCGCCCAAACGTGGTGTTTATCATAGTTCTCTCAATGCGACATCCTACTGGGGACGAACCAATGGAAACATTTCCCCGAAGGTATAGAGGGAAAATAATCTCATTACCTACAGACACCCACACACCAATGCATGCATATAGCAGTCTTTAACTCTTAGTTATCCTTGGGGTTAAAGCTAGATAGAATGGTGAGCATCGGAATTATTTTATGACAATTATAGAAGAAGTTTTGCTCAGGGAAAACATATTCTTACTCTTATATTGAGACACCACTTTCTTGTCTCACATCAGATCACAGAAATTAAACTTTAAGAAAACAAAGTTTCTATTTGTATCATACGGTCTGGATCTGATGTAGGAATTCTTTTCTGCTGTTGAATTATCAAACAGGAAAACTTCCTTACTCTGTGGGAGACATTGGATAGAGAAATTGTTTTATTTCTTATCTAGGCATCATCACATCACAGAACATCAGTGTTGGCTGGAGCTACAGGATGGTCCAGATTATACTTTTCTGAAATATAATTAAAATCAGAAATCGTGCAAGTGATTTTTGCTCATACAGAGGTAGCAGGATTAATCTAGCTGTCAGCTTCTGGGAAGCATTAGGAAATTCAGCCAGAGAAGTCTGTGCTGTTGTAGCTCCCAGTGCCAATGCAATTTTTCTTGCAGGCTGCTCAGAAGTTCCCTTTGTACTGAGAATATTGTCAAAATCAGCAGTTGGTGAAAAAGCGGAGTAGAAATAAAACCAGGGAAAATCTCTATCTGCATCCACCTGAGATATTATTTTCTTTTTAAAACATACTTTTCTCTGTCCTTTGTCCAGTGAAAAGTTTGATTTCAGTGTGAAATCTTTTATTTTGTGGCATTTACACAAAAAACTGAAGGAGTGAGTGTGTGGATACCCAGAAGGGATCCTCTGATCTCTTCTGAAATGACTCTACTGGTTAGCTCTGTCAGGTGTAGCGCCTTTCCTCGAGAGGGTCTGAAACAGTGTTCCGTCTCCCTGCAGTCAGCGGGTATTTTGGAGAAGGAGGAAGGAAGGGTGGAAGAATTTCTCCATCATTCCAGTCAGCGCTATGCTATTACCATGCAGCATTAGATAGAAGTTTTTATTCCCTGCATTTAAGCTTGTAATCAGTAGTCAGGAAACTGAAATCTTTCACCAGTTATCTGAACATTGATTTACTAGTGTTTAAAATTAAGCATATGAAAAGCCTCCTTAAATTAATGAGACTTTTAATAGAGTGTAGTTATACTGTTAATCACTTGCTTAAGGAGCCTGTAAGAGTACACATCCAAAGTACACATTAAAACGTGCCTAAAGATAAAGAGCTATTTATGGAGGATTTGATTTGAAAATATAGAGCTTTCTTAAAACAAAACAAAGCAAAAACTTCAGGTATTTAATAGAGAAATAATCCTTTGGTTACCACCTCTGGTCTTTATCTGATTCTTGATTATTTGCAAAGGTCCTTCTCCGCTTATTTCATCTGTCTGAGTGGGGTTTTATAAAAACTTCTGGATCCCAGTATTTACATGTGTCAGAAATACTTTTCATGTGCAGCTGAAATGCAGAATCATTACTGCGTACAATGTGTTTTTCAGAGAGCAACAATTAATTTCCATGGCCACATGCGAAACTCTGAAAAAAAAAAGGAGAAGTTGTAATGGATGTACTTGCAGGAATCCCCCTTCTCCCTTAGCTCTAATTGTGCAAATGGTACTGAGATAATACTGTAATTGTTTGTCTTTTCAGTGAAGCCAATATGAAGATTAAAGTACCATCTGGCTTTCTGAAAGCTAAAGTTAGAAAACCTCTAGCTTGAAAGAAACAAGCAGTTGGATCTCTGTTGGGTGGACATTGTAAATGTAATTTAGCTTTGCTCATCTCCAGTTAAAATACTAACCACAAATCAGCACTCAGACCTTTTTCCTCTTCGTAAGAGCTAGCGTTCTAACAGAAATTTTTGAAGTATCTTTTCCTGGAGGTCTCTGGTAATCTTGGCTCTGTTCTTGCGTTTATGGTCCCACTAGCGTTTAAAGACAGAATCTGAAAACCAAATCCTGTTGGAAAATTTCACAATAAGGAATTGGGTTTTTTCTTTGTGAAATAGCAATTTTTTCCACAAACATTTTTTGGAAAGTTCACTGAAACTATACTTTTTGCACATTTATATCAATTTTTCTATGACATTTTGACAAATCTTTTTACTTAGCATTACTTCTAGGATCTTAAATAATTTTCACAATCATTACAGAAAAAAAATCTTTTGAAGTCACATTTCATCTGTGAAATCCTTTGTTTTATGAAATATTTAGAAAGTAATTTTAATAAAAATTGATTATATTAACAAGAAATATGACAGAACAAGAAATTGAAGCTGTTTCAAGCTCTATGAAACAGAAACAGTTTCAGAGAGAGGGTGAGAGGGTGATTGGCCATTGGAATGCGCTGCCCGGGGAGGTGGTGGAGTCGCCGTCCCTGGAGGTGTTTAAGGAGAGATTGGATGAGGCTCTTAGTGCCATGGTGTAGTTGACAAGTAGGAGTAGGTGTAGGTGTTGGGTCATAGGTTGAACTCGATGATCTCAGAGGTCTTTTCCAGCCTTATGATACTGTGATACTGTGATAGGGGTTTTTTTGGTGAATTAAATTATTTTTTCGTGGATTTCTTTTGTTACTAGCTCATCTGAAAATTGCATTTGATAATGAGCATAGAGTGATCATTAGTGAAGATTTCATCATAAAGAATTCACCAGGGCTGTTAGTAATGAAAATACTGTGTCTGGTTTTGTTCCAGGCCACATTACTATTATCACAACCAGAACCCACACTCAGTTGATTACTGTTGTATAAAGTTTAGCCTATAAACAAATACATCCAGGAACTCAGCCCTCTTTCCCTCAACCTCCACCAACCCCACACTCAATGTCAAAACTGGTATCTTATCTTAGAGCAAAACACCTTCACTTTTTGATCTGGAGATTTTGCTTTTGTCTGGGATACCTCCATAAAAAAAAAAAAAAGGAAAATTGCAGGTGATAGGATGGAAAATTAAAAACTCAAGACTCAAGAACCAGGGAACTGTTTCAACTTATTAATGTCTGTAGCAATAACAGATATGCTTGTACTCTCTCTCTATGGGTAAGTGCTTTCTACCTCTACTGCACATCTTTTCTATGGATGAGAGAAAATCCCCTTGCATTGAACTAAATCTCTTCCTGGGGCTAAGTGGAACAGTGCTGAAAGTTCAAAAGAAAGATAAAGTCGTGGTAAAAAAAAGGAACCTTAATGATAACATGAGTGGTGTTATACTGCCTGGAGGAGTCCTGGGTATGAATGTAGAGAAATCACCACCTGTGTTGCTTCTTCAAAGGCAAATAAGGAGCCTGGGCACTTAGTAACGTAATAAATTCAGGTAACTGGCTTAGATGTAGAGAACAAATACCTTCCTAGCTATTCTCCAAGGCAGTGGACCTCACACAGACAGACATTTGTGTGCAAGAGGCTATTTATTAACTTACAGCTGTGTTGGTAAGATATTACTTGATAAACATCCATTAAGGCTGACTTTGTTCGAGGCCTTGCTTGTAGTAAGTTGTTTTAGATAGTCTTTATCCTGAAAGGTTTTTTGTCCATTTGCTCTCACTCAAAAGAATTCATTCAATTTGCTCCTATGTCAAACTTTCTATAGAGTCTTTTCCCCTACCCTCAAAGTGAATTTACAAACCACCGGTTTGGTCATCCAGTGAAAAAGGATTGGTCACAGTGCTCACATACCAGCTTTGACTGGATTATTCAGGCTGATTAGAAAGCGTAGCCAGTGGAAACAGAAGTCAGTTTCAACAAAGTGCTTTTCTGAAAATATTTAACACTCAAGATCCAGTAGAGATCCAATGATTTCAGTTCCCTTCTGGGTGAACTCAGCATGCCCCTATGAACCAAGCAAACTTAAATTGGCTTAAGGACTCTGAGAAGCAAACCTCGCTCTTCCTCTCATGCTATCTGACCACTAGTGCTGGGTTAAAAGCACTGAGCCTTGTTGAGACTTAAGTGGCCTAATAAAATCCACTGTTGTTAAGCCTGGTACCACCTCCAGTTATTCCTTATTCCTGTCTTTCTCTGCCCAGAGCTCCTCTACCACTTCCACCAGTCCAATCCTCACGCCACACGCATGTGCAGACCTAGAAGACTCTGATCCTCAGGAAGGAATCAAAATTACCCTCAATTACCATGTGATGGCCAAATGTCAGTGCGCTCCTCATGTGGCCGTGCAGATGGCTTTGAGGGATTTCTCCTTTAAAAATAAGAAAAAGAGGTGTTTGGTAGGAGGATATTTTCAGTAAAGGCCTCCTGATTCTGTCAGTGTAAGTGAGCTTTATCTAGGGAGATGGTGAAGCTGAATTTGGGGTTTTGTTCTTTTAAGTTGTGATCCCCTTTGTTGTCTTTGGGCTCATTTCAAATTTAATACTTAGCAAAGCATAAAGTTATTGCTTTGTGCTTCAATCTTGGCTAGCTGAATTTTATTTGGCAATGTTTGTAAAGTAAAATTCTCATGACTAAAATTCATTGAGATATTCATGTTTATGCATGAATTTAGGAATGAATACCAGCGGGGTTTAGTTTGAACTGTCGCTGTTGAGCAACGTTGGAAAGCAACCAAAATATGGGCACGAAACACTGACGTATATAATTTCAAAGCCATTTGAGAAAATTATTTCTTTAATTATTGTCTCACCTTCACTGACTGTAAAAATGAGAATAGTAATGTCTACCCACGGCAACTAGTGTTTTGAATACTAATTTGTATTTGTAAAGCACTTCAATGAAGTAAGTTACTCTTAATTCAGGATGCCCTTTGATCATAAACATACAAATGCATATAATCTTTTACTTTTGCTTTTACTAGCGAAAAGATGGAGTCAAGGATCCTTACTTTCTAAACTATGTGAGCTCTCTTTCATCAGCCAACTCCATAACACACAGCTGTCGGTAGCAAGCTGTGTTGAGTTTCCACTTGCCATTTCATTTTGATCTGGACAAGAATAAGTTTTTAAGACTCCATCCAATGCATATCACAATTTCTTCTGTAGTATTTTTCAATAAAACCTATTTTCTGTCTGAAGAAAAATATGTTCTTTCGTTCTGTTCCCTTTTGCCTTCTCCAGTGCATAGTTTGGGACTGGGATTCCAACGGAAAACATGACTTCATTGGAGAGTTTAGCTCGACTTTCAAGGAAATGCGAGGAGCTATGGAAGGAAGACAGGTAAGTGGAAACCACTCCAGCGATCTCAGTATGTAAGCTTTGTGGAGCACTGTTCTTCAGACAATCTCGTAATAAAGCAGGTGATATCGCCTCATCACCTCTTGGAAGTTTAGTTGCATTGTTGATCTATCCCATAGACGTGATAGTCTGAAAATGCAAAAAGCGAGCTTTCCTGTACTTCCAACCCTGAACTAATTTTTTTCTAGATCACATTCTGCAGGCATTTCTTTCTGCTAAGATTCCCTTCCATTGAGCCCAAGCACATGGTTTCTATGAGCTTTTGAACTGTTACATCACAGCAGATGCATGGTCTAGGTACTCAAAGCATTTCTCTTCTGGCCTAAAGGCCTTTATTGGATAAGGGTCAGTCTCTGTTTTTCTCCATTTCTTGTGTGCTCATTGCTGCCAGTTTTAACTTGAACCCTTCATGACAGAAGTAATCAGATTCCTAAATATCTGATGAATTACAGTCCTAAGGGAAAATGAAATTGTTAGCTTATTAATAATTTCATTTCTTTATGTCAGCCTGATCTTTTCAAATTGAAGTTGATAGTAATTATTGAATATGATAAATGATTTGGCATATCTAATTCCAGAAATTGTCATTTTCTATTATTAATTAATCCTAAAGGTGTTAGTTCTGATAAATTCTCTGAGAGGGAGTTAAAAATGTTTGCTTTCTAATCTACTGATAATTTATATTCACTGCTTCATGATGATCTCAAAACCAAAATCCAACGCCTAATAGGCATTGTTTGGGCTTTCCATTAAGGTTCTGTTTATTAAGTGTTAATATAAAGCTAATGGAGTCAAAAGGTATTAATAAATGGTAAGTTCCGCTATTCCATAGATCAAGAAGTTTTTATGATTCTTCTGTGTAACTTCTACTGATGTTTTTAGAACAACCTAAAGTTTAGCAGGTATTGCTCATTTATGTCAAATACTGTTGATATGTATCAGTCATTTATTAACCCATTATAATTAACTTCTAAACAAAACCTGACTGTAAACGAAACCCTGTTTTGTTCTCTCAGAGTCAAATGAGGTCAGAGGATCAGGACCCACTTCAGCATGATGGGCTGAATTTTTTGCAGCTTTTAGAGTACTTACATGAAATGGTTCCTGCCAAAAATTGAACCAGACTGAATTTGAGTGTAATTAAAACCTGCCTAAAGAGGTAAACTGATTCCAAAGTGAATGCTATTAAGAAGGCCAGTGATGTGACAACACTACAGTTTTGCCCTGTGGCTGTGAAAGGGGCTATGTGAGAGCGGCAAAGGGCGTGTGTTCCCAATGTAAACATCTCCAAAAGAGCATCACAGTCCTTTCCAAACAGACAGCTCGATGGCCAAGACAAGACACTTGCAGTCCAGAGTGCCAGGAATGGCTATGAAGGATAAACGTTTTATTTTTTATTATGATAGTGAAAAAGTGTGCTTTTTTCATCCCCAGCTGGCTAAAAGAGTGCTTACTGTTTCAGAGGCACAAGAAGTTGGTATAGCCATTTATCAAATCTTGTTGTAGGGTGATATGGCTGTATCAGAGTGCCATTCAGGGAAGTGTTAATGTTGCACAATGCTTTACGTGCCTACACCCTTGTCTTGCTAAGGGTCCTGCCGTTTGCCAGTCAGCAGGCTGCCTTTCACCTGTAACTTTGCAACCTGCTTTTCACTGCAAAAGCACGGCTTTTCTCCACGTGCCCGAGCTGTTGCACCATTATTTCTCCTCTGTTGCTTTCATTCTGTTCTTACCGTGCAGTATTCTGTGAGCTTGGACCTGCAAAACCTGATGCTGTTGTTAAAACCAGTTCTCATGGGACGCAGTTACCACCAGTGTGAGAATCCTTGTTTTGTAGCCTATTCTATAGGGAAAAAAAAAATTAGTGGATAAGATAGTAGGTAATACTTATTTAATTTTTTTCCCTTTCTCTTTCTCTCTGCCTCTTTCCCTCCCCCCTTTGTCTTCTCTCCTTTTTCTCTATTCTCCAGAAAAAACTATTCCTCGTAAAGGCAATGTATGCCCTTAGCTGTGGATCGCATCTTAGTGCATAGTTTGTCTCAACATCCTTTGTGCCACCTTAAGTAACGTGGTTAGTGTTTGTCAGGCTTTTGATTTGTTTTATTCTCCCCCCCACAAAAAAACTTGTGTGATGGAGTGTTTACTTTGAATAAAGGGCATTTAGAAAAACTTGAGGGAATGGCAGAGGAGGAGGAAGGTTGTTTTCCTCCAAGTCGATGTGTTGCTAGGTATTTCTAACAAGGAAAGCCACATCAGAAAAATATAATTGTACTTGGGTGAGGAAATGAGTAGGTTAGACATAGTCCATCATTCCTAGAAGAGACTTTTTCCCTGAGAGCAGAAAAATATTATATTCTCCATGTAGTACTCCTTTCAGTCAGAGGAATAAAACTGCCAGCTACATCCTTCAGCCCATGGCCTTAAGCATTCTTTCACACAATATCACAAGAGTGAGCCTCAAAGCTGAAGACTAAATCCTGGAATTTCATGTCAGATGCTGTGGAAGCCAACGTAAGGAGCAGAATTCAGACCTGACATCCCTGTTTGAGTTGCTAGGCAGATGCAGTGAAACTTTTTATGCTGATGGTATTTTCTTTTGTGCAGCAGACTTTGTGGCCAGTTACAATACATTGCTATAGTCCTGTCAAAAGATAATCAAGGCATCCTAGTTACTGACAACCAGGGTTTTTCACTCTCCCTGGCAATGGGAGAGAGTATAAAGGAACATTTATCATTGATGGGTGATCCAGGAACTCAGCTTAAGTATCAGCTGCAAATTTGTGTAGTGTTAAAGGAGGCTACACCAATGGCATGACTCTCACTCTCTGCCCATCAGCAACATCTGTATTAGTTCGTATCAGCTCCACAAGTTTTCAGAAAAGCATTAAACACTAAGGGTGAGAGTAGCATAGTATTATAGTTTGTGCCGGTGAGCAGGAAGAACTGTGTCACCTGTGAACTGCTAGTACTTCTCACTATCTCATCGGCTCACCTTGTCTCTGGAGGAGCTGACAAGGATCTTGAAGTTGCCTTTTAATTGTACATCATTTGCCCTCCAGAAAAGACAAGGTATTTCACCCATTCTTTGACCACCCTCTCTTGGCTACACAACAAAACTGTGTTATAGCCAATCCATCAGCTGCAACACAAGACAGAATGAATATGTGTCACCTGCTTACTTAAAGGGGTGATTCTAAGACTGTTTCAGTTCCATCTCTGGGCAGGGCACTGATTATCCCAAGTTTCGAGTGTCAGCATCTGATCAGATGAGCTTATAGTTGCCTTGCTTTCTTGCCTCCACTGTGAGATTTCTTGGGAATTTGTATTTGAGACCAGGCATCATTTAAATAAATGTTGGGAATCTAGCACTGGCAGCTTGCTAGTGATTGAATCAGTAGTGTGTGAAGGAAGGAGAGAAGATTCCTTTCCTGAATGATTGATCACCTGTTTTGATCAGGAGTGGCATGAGCAGCTTATGAGTTTCTTTCCTAAATGTGGCAGGTCCTGGGTGAGATTCACAAGTCTTGAATTACGACTTCTTCTGAGTGATAGTTGCTTCTTTGTGACTGAAAGGACTAAATTCTGGGAAAGCTGGTTGGTCTTTGTTTGGTGGTACAGGTGAAATTAATTCATGCTGTTTAAGAAGACTTATTGATGATGAACAACCTCAGGATAATAGCTTGGTGTGTTTCTGTTCTGCACCTACCTCCTTGTCACACACTATTATGTTCTGACACCTCTTTTCATGCTGACGACAAATAAAAAATGGCACAGAGACATCCTGTTGTTCACATGCGCATCTGAAGCAGATGTTTCTAAACTTTCTATGTAATATTTCCCCTGTGACAGAATTCATCATTTACCCCTTCACCATAATATTTCACAAGAAAACACAGTGAGAACAAGTCTCTCCCTACTTGTGACAAGTTTGGCGGTTTTTAGTGAAATACTAGTGTAATAAATATTTGGAGCTTGTTGTATGCTTAAGATTTGTTCCAAATATGTGTATAATGTATATTTTTAGTATGTGTGTATTGTGGCAGTTTTATAAGGTTTTACTAATATTAATCTTTCAAATGTTTTAAAACAAAATTAGAAAAGTTCGATAAAAAATTTAAAGACTATTAAAGTTTTTCATAGTTGAAAGGAAAAATCCTCTACTAATGAGGAAAAACGTCTCAATTTTTTTAAAATGAAGCAATAAAACCAGAGGGATTCAGGGGAAAAAAAAGTCCTAGAAACATAAACCACTTCGATCCCCATGTAGCACAGGAGTTATGTAAGGGAAAACTCTGTTCCTGTATTACATAAAAACGGACACATGTGTATATGCACACACACAAAAGGGAAGGGGTGGAAGAAGCCCTGCTGTACTTGGGGGTGCTGGTGGACAGGAAACTCAACATGAGCCAGCAGTGCGCTCAAGTGGCCAAGAGGGCCAATGGTGTCTTGGCCTGCATCAGGAATAGTGTGGCCAGCAGGACTAGGGAGGTCATCATCCCCTTATACTCGGCACTGGTCAGGCCCCACCTCGAGTGCTGTGTCCAGTTCTGGGCCCCTCAGTTTAAGAAAGATGTTGAGATGCTGGAGTGTGTCCAGAGGAGAGCGACGAGGATGGTGAAGGGGCTGGAGCACAAGCCCTACGAGGAGCAACTGAGGGAGCTGGGGTTGTTTAGCCTGGAGAAGAGGAGGCTCAGGGGAGACCTTATTGCTCTCTACAACTACCTAAAGGGAGGTTGTAGTCAGGCAGGGGTTGGTCTCTTCTCTCAGGCGACCGGTGACAGAACAAGAGGACACGGTCTCAAGCTTTGCCAGGGGAGGTTTAGGCTTGACATTAGGAAGAAGTTCTTTACTGAGAGGGTGACTGGCCATTGGAATGCGCTGCCCCGGGGAGGTGGTGGAGTCACCGTCCCTGGAGGTGTTTAAGGAGAGATTGGATGAGGCTCTTAGTGCCATGGTGTAATTGACAAGTAGGAGTAGGTGTTGGGTCATAGGTTGGACTCAATGATCTCAAAGGTCTTTTCCAACCTTATGATACTGTGATACTGTGATACTTAGCACCTCCGCTGATATTCCCAACAAGTTCAGGATGTTATTAGGGGGATTAGAGAGGGCTGCGAAGGTGCACAAGCTTGGATGGGATCCTGAGGGAGTGTGAGTAGGATTCTTCCCTAACTGAGGGCCTTTGCCTCAGGTAGCTCCTCAGATAACTGAGCAGAAGAGTCTTTTAAGCCTTTGATAATGGTCCAAGGAGTTTATAGACACCAATGAACAAGTCCGTATCTACTTTTATCAGGAGACAGGCAAGTTTGCAACATAAGCAGCTGCTGTTGGTGCCAGAGCGGGCAACAGAGGCTTCAGAGGAGGGTGCCCTTGCCTCATCCATGTGATTAGGGAATCAGTAGCACAACCTCAGGAGCACAAGTGAGGCTGGGGCCTTGGCTGAGGAAACAAGAAATGCTGTGATTTTTCACGCCATTCCCCAGGAATTCCCAGAGGAAACCTTTGATAATGATTAAAAGCAGCTCTTCTCCCATGGTGACTGTCTTTCTGGGACAAAAGGCAAAAAATCCCCTGTCCTGTCCTCTTGCCTAAAAGGAAGACAGGAACAAACTAGCCTTTCAGGCAGGAGGAGTTGCAGTTCATTTAAGTGACTTGCTTTTCTTGAGGCATCAGAAGGAGATAATGCAGGATGTAACACTGCCTGCTATCAATTGGATTTTTTTCACCGTCTATTAGACCGTGATGCCTTGTTTGTCATTTACAAACTATACAATTCATTGCAGTAGCTGTACGTGAAGGAACAAAAGGGCATCTTGGGGGGGATGCAAGAAAACATAGGCAAGATATCCCAAGCTCTACCACAGCTCTGTAGCCCTTTCCTAACAGGACGACCCAATGTCCTGGTGTGCAAGCAGTATTAACAGAGAAAGTAACTCGCCTGTATCATGATTTCTCTTGCTTTAGTGTCCATGAAACTCTCCTGACACCATCATTTCTTTCTCTGAATAGCTTGGGCTATTGATAGCCACGTGCTGTTGAAATTTTAGTTCTATAGTGGTTGCCTGCACTTAGTCACCTCCACTTCCCTTGGCTGGTGTGTGGCATGGGTAGTTGCACCATTTACTCTTCTCTTCTGAAGACTTAGAAAGATAAAGGGCAGCACCCTTCACTGCAGAGAGTAATACCTCCCATTGAGAAATCTGTGTCTCCTCGTTACATGAACGAGAGGATTAAAACCTTGCAAGAATCAGAATTAGTTTGCTGACTCTTATTGAAGAATAACCAAATGGGGTTTGTTTTACATTAAGAAATTCTCCATGTGGTGGTTTAAATTTGTGGGTATGAAAGAAACACCAAAGCATTATAGTCTGGATGTCCATTACCAACATCTGCAACAGTTCTTTTATTAAATTAACAGGAGGTAGTCAAAACCAGGTTGCTTTGTTTCAGATTTACTCTGGTGTTTGACAGGGAAAGAGCTTGCATAGCCCAGAGCTGCCAGGCATTCAGAGTAAAATCTAAGTGACTTTCAGAATAATGAATCCCGGCTTCCCAATGTTTACTGTTAGTGTCAGATTACAGACTCTTGCATTAGTTTCCTCTCAGTGGAAAAGTTAATTTAAGAGACAAAAATGAATCGATAAAAAACAATGTCATATACCAAATCAATACCGAGAATGTAGGAACAGACTGAAAATTGAGCTTGGCCTCACAATGCAAGCAAAATATTTGAAAATTGTTTCTCGTTATTGCTTACTTTACTTGCCTAGAGCTGTATTCTGAACTCTACTCCCTTTAGAAAAGCTGGAGATAAGAGAAGGCCTGTATAGGAAATTTCTTTTAAATGGCGCTTGTAACGTCTTCAGCTCAAGCTGTGGGAATTGCCAAGGTCAGAACTGGATCTTGGCAGGTAAAAGAAGATTGAGAGTTTCATGTAAAACAGTCTCATTGGTTTTTAAGCCTACCTTTGAATTAGGAAAGGACTTCTCTCGTCTCCTATTCCCTTCCCTTCTTTACACTCACATCAACAGATTAAATAGATGCAAAACTGTTCCTTCTTTCTGTTTTCATACTGTCTGGGAATTTGCGAGTCTGTTCTTTCCATTGCGTTATTACGCACATCAACCACCGACATGCTAGTGACTTGCACGTGGGACATCTTCATAATCTTTAAATAGTTTTGACAGTTGTTATCTGTACATCTCAAAATGCATTGCAAAGGCAGGTGAACATTCCTAGTTGTGTTTACAGTTAACACAGAGAAGCTGAGAGGCTGGCCACAGGCATAGATTTTTCTCCCCTGAAGTAGTGTTTTATGCTGCTTTGGTCCTTATTTAGTGTAAACTTCTTCCAGAAACCAGTCGCATGCATATAGTGTTTATCAGGCTTAAATAACCCTTTTCCCAAGAAGAGGAATGAAATGCATAGTGTAAGAGTTCTTATGGATCAGGCCTTGTTTAAACATGCACAATGAAAAGTGTTCATGTTGGAGCATGATAAAGAAGTGCACCTTGGATATTCAGGGGAAGGCAATGAGGTCTCTCCCGTGTAGATCAGTGTCAAAGAGAGGAACGCAAATCCTGACTTCTATTTTTTATCTCTATTCAATATATTATAGCGTTTTTATAATATACAGACTGCACAATTTCTCTGTAGGAATGTTTCCAATAAGTTTGGAGACAACTCTATGCTAAATAATTTGCTAGACAACAACATGACAAGATGAGAGTGGGCAGTGCTTTTGCCTACTTGTCAGGTTGCTTTCCCAAATGTGAGCTTACCGCACACTGGTGTTGTGTCACAGAGTGCTGTCTTTACTTGGAGTGAAGGGCTTTTATTTCTTAAGCCTGACTGCTTCTCTTGAGTACCGGAAAAATGCTTAGGGAGGATTTCCCCTGAACATGTGGTCCTGTGTATGCCTCTCTTCTCAGTTGGAAAATTCATTTCATAGGACAAATAATTGAGCTGTAGACTAACAGGGAGAGCAAGCAGATGTGCTTCCAGCAGTTAGAGCATTTTTTTCTTTTCCCCTTCTTCACTCCATCTCCTGACTCCTCCTCCTCCTCTGTGCAGAAAAGGTCTCATATTGCTCCAAAGTCGTGTGCTTTGCCTTCCTTTTTATTTATATTTGACAAAAGCTCTAAATTTGAAAAACTTTAGCTACATCCAAATAATTGCTGTTAGGCAATGGTTTGAAGCTCAATGAAACTGCAGTTATTGAGAAAGTAAAAATTATTTTGCTTTTCTCAAACAGATCCTATGTGAAGGTCTGCGCTATCAACAAAGTGTTGTAACACTTAAGAAAGACGTGTTTCATTTCAAAATGTCATAATAGGGATATTTAGATAACGGACCATGCTGGTTCCCTTTGGAGATATATTCTTTATGTTAACCTACATGATATTAGCAGCTCACACATTTTCTCCCAGCACTTGCAAACAAAGCCCTGAAAGATTAATAGTAATGTTCTTAATCATATTTAACAACTTACTGCCTCTACAAATCTGGATTTACAAATACCAATAGATGCTTGCGTATACGAACATATATTTTAGACTGGCAGTAAGAGGCATGAATAAGAGGTAGTCATTAGAGGTCAGGGTCTGAAAGTTTGACGTTATCAGAATCTAGAGAGGGCAGAACACTTGAAGCAGAAATCTGTAAGAACAACATATTCCAGTAACAAATTAGGACTATTTTGCTGTGAAATAGACTATTTGTAAAGAAATCTAAACAGAACATTTTTTAAAAAAGTGGTGTAATTCTTTTAATTGAATTCTTAGGGATAACTTTCAAGTTTATCAGTAATTAATTAACTGCATCTTTGTGCACTTCTTAGTGATTTTCTTAACTTTTTATTTTACTATCAGACTTAAAGGAAAAATTATTGCTGTCTTTCAAGACAGAATGACATGATATCTCATCAGAATTCTCTTAATCATGATTTTAATTCAAAGCACCAGTGTCACTGCGTAGACAGTTTTGTAGTTAATCCAGTGTACCAGGTTACTCCTTCCAGTATTTTAATATGTGTTAAGTTCGCTCTTTTTTCTCCTCTTAAGTGATCTCAAAGATTCTTAATCTTGCTTACATAACACCTGAACCTACAAGACTGGAAGACAACGACACATGAGTCTGGATCTCTCAATGCTGTGTCCATACATGTATGTTCGAAGACAGATGTTTGCCCTGGGCCTTTTTCTATTAATATCATTCTCTGCATAGTTAATGGTTTACATTTTTTCTTTCATGTGCACCATTATTTGATAGGATTTAGCCAACTGTGGGAATTAAGACAGTACTGGTTTTGTTAATTATTCAATTTGTACTTAAATTTTCCTTCAAGCAGCAACTGTTATTTTCCACAGGTGCAATGGGAATGCATTAATCCCAAGTACAAAGCAAAGAAGAAGAATTACAAGAACTCAGGCATTGTCATCCTTAACCAGTGCAAGGTAAGTAAGTGTTTTGCTCCTTGGCCAATTCTTTACTAAGCTTTCAGTAATGTATTTCCAACAAAGTGAAACTACCTGTAGAACTGCAGTGGAAACTACAAAAAGTAAAGACAAGGACTCGAATCCCAAAAGTAAGCTGACTGTCCTCAACGCTCCTATTTCATTTCTCTTGCCCTGATGTTGTGCAATGGAGTAGACAGTACTAAACTCTTACACTTAGAGGCTTGCCAATTGGTCTTTTGTGTGTTTCCTTTCTAATCCTTCCATCACTTCTACAAAATTGCAATTGTTCCTTCTAAATAAATAACAAAATTTCCACTGACTTCCCACTGAGAACGAGCAGAGCTTGCTTCTACCTTTAATGTAAATTTTGCTATTTTCTATGTTTACATTTTTGTTTCTGTCTCAAACTGCATTTAATGCTTTCTTCTTTTGCCTTATTTTCAGTGGGTCCCTTTCCTCCTTCTAAATTACATTCTTCAGGGGGTCCTCTGATGTTTTAGCAGTATACGTCTAATTTTGAAGTCTTGCTTTCTTCTCTGCAGATCCACAAGATGCATTCTTTCTTAGATTATATCATGGGAGGCTGCCAAATACAGTTTACAGTAAGTGTCTTACTTCTCTAATTTGTTTTAAAGAAAGGGAATCCCCTTAGATACTGATTCATTACTTTCGCAGCGAAATGATTCTGACATGCCATTCCTTGGTAAATTATTAAGGTCTTCTTGCAAAATGCATTAAGCCTGGAAAATAAAACTATGCTAATGCAGTAAGATTTTTCTTGCATAAGCTGGTTTACTTTTATGCTTTGCAGCAATGACAGTCATGTTGCCACAAGTAAAGACAACTTCATCTGGGCGTGAGAAGCTAAGATGGTGTAGCCCCACCAATTCCATCTGAGCTACGCTTAGTCCCAAAAGCCAGAGAACTGAATTAACCACTGTGACAGTGCTGATTGGCCTTTGGCTTTTGAGACTCAGTTTATTCACAAGAATTTCAAATAAAACTCCTTGCTGGGACTGTGTCGCAGGATGGGATTTCACTTTACCTGCCTTTTGTTACTTAAATGTTATATGTCCTGTTCATCAATCCTGCGGGTCAGTCTTCCTTTCCAGAATGAATCCTTCTTTAAAGCAAGTTGTTTTCCCTCTAATGGTGCCATACAGAAAGTCACAGGCAGAGACATAGTGAGACCAGGGACCTTTTTCCGTCAGTCTGGGGAAAACGCTAGGGTAAACGCTGATGTTTCATACCTCAGCCATAGCTACCAATAGTACGATGGCACTACAAGGTGATACAGTAGTAATCTAAAGTGAATTCAGAAGATACTTGGTTCAAGGAATGGGGGATAAAATGATTTGCGGAGCTTTCCATGAACAAAAATACAATATTTTGCCTTTCCAAATAATCATTTCTAGAAACACTTATTGCTGTCCAGTTTTAATCTTTTACTTTCTTTTTATTTTGAATCTGAGAAATAACATAAAAACTAAGTAAAATAAAATATCAATATTTCCAATAGCATAGGTATACAGATTGTGGCTCAGTTGCAGCCTAGTTTGTGTGGCTTCTAATTTCATGCCAGTTACAGGGGCAAAGTATAATACCCCAAGATAATATTTTTCTGGGGATCTTTTCTTTTCCTGTATCAACCTGCCCTGTTTCTGCTCCTAAGTATCAAGAACCAGACACTGGAAGCTACTGAAAAGTTCCATTTCACTTTTTCCCAACAAGCCTTCATTTTCCAAAAAGATTAATCAAAAAAAGAAAGATTTTTTTTTGTCCCAACAGAATCTTCCAGCAACCGCGGAAGCTATAGAGATCAGTGGATTGTCTTCTTGTGTCCAGATCAGCTTTTGGAGGTGTAGAACATGCACTTTGCCAGTCCACCTCGCAAACTCATTGGATAACACCAAGAACTGAGGAACTTTTTTCTGGTTTTGAAGGAAATACTTACTGTAGTAGACAAAGATATTTATAGTTGTCTTCTCATAAGCAAAGCATCCTATGTAATTACCTCTCCGCCTTACATGACTTCTTCTGTTATCCCCACCTGCCTGCAATGCCTATTTCTCCTCGAAATCTTAAGCTCACCGGTCCCTTTAATTTGTCTTTCTTGACATTTCCTCTCTAAAAATATGACTGGAAGAACTCAATTATCAAATGTGTTCAAGGTCACTAGCAGAAAGTAATGTCTTTAAGTAATATTTAAGAGTCTTTCTAATCAGGGCAGGTGCTTAAGCACATGCAAGACTGGTTAATATGCTTTTCCCATAACTCTAGCTCAAGCACAAGAGCACTGGAACCATTAGAAAATGTCTAGGGATATACATATTATTATGTTACAGCTGTGCTTTTTAAACTCTTTTGGATTATTCCAAAATGTTTTCCAAAGGAAGCGCAAGTCCTTACACAACACACTGAAGGGTTGTGGCAATTTGCTTGCCTTTTGTTTACTTTTTGCAGATTTCCTATTAGTAGGCTGTGAACCACAAGTTGAAAATTGCTGTGTTAAAATATGTTAAAATGGATAGTATTGCTTCTACTATATTTTACTATTTTAATATTTCATTTTGCTGAAATGAAACAAAACCATTGATAACAGGAAACTGAAGTAAACTCATTTGTAAGGGCAGGCAGTGAGGGCATAAAGGAAATGATAGATCCATTACACTGTGAACCGCAGAGATCCCTGAATTACTGCTCACCTCAGTAGTAAATCCACCAGCTACAAAATTGTGTAAACTCATCACCATCAGTTTTCAACCTACGTGGACTCAAGGGAACCTGTGGTGGATGTCTCTGTGCCTATAGGTCTGTTCATGCATAATCTATTGGTTCTGCTTAAATAGCGTCACAAGCTGACTGTCTGCGTATTTCACCTCCTCTTGCCTCAGTTGCACCAGTCCCCAGTGATGACAGCACAAACTGGTTTTGAGCCATGCTACTGTTTCCAAAAGCATGTCAGCAATTCTCCAGTGGCTACTGAAGCAAAAGGATTCAACCTACAGAGATATACAATGTTCCCTTGCTTTCTGCACGCATCCCATAATCTCCTTTACACATAGTCCTAATCTGGTTAATTCAGACCACTGAAACAGATAAGACCTTCCCAGATTTCCATTTCTTTTAGCTGGAAAGAATCTAATTTGTTCTAAACTCTCCTGGTACACGTATTGTTGTTGTTGTCTTAATATTAATGACATTTCTATTGAGTTCATGCTGTGTACAGGCAGTACGATACAAGTGTGATTTGAAAGGGCACTTGCTGGGGGAGGGAAACTGGGATGCTAAGCATATATTTAATAACAAAAAGCTGTAGTATGATGTACCTGGTAATTTAAGGCACTAATGAAGGCTTTGGTAATATCATGCTGTGTGTTCTTGGGATACACTGTACATTTAATGTGGGAACATAGTTTGTAGTTAGAAAGAATGGCTCTGAAAAAAGAAAGTAAACTTTCACTTCACTTTAAGACCATTTATTAAGATGCTTTCATCTATAGAGATCAATAGTGCTGATTCCAGTCCGCTACTTTTATTCAGTGCTTATTGCGAAATGCTGTATCTCTTATCAGACAGTGTTCCCTGCTGCGGAAGAAATCTTCAGAGGTTGTTACTGCAAATGGGTCTGTAGTCAGAAGACATTTTCATCACTTTAGGAAATACAGCAGGAAGGAAGAGTAATGCGCATAAAAGGAACTGTAATGGAAAGATACGTTGGACAGATTCTCTCTTAGGCAGGTCATGGCACTGGGCAGGCTGATTCGTTGCTGACAGATGTAGCAAGAGGTCCGAGCTGTGTCGAGTGTTTTCAGCGCAATGAAAATTACCCTTTTACAAGACAGAGGAGACAAAGTACCACGAGTATAGTCATGTTCTTATTTAGCTGTGGGAATATAACTGGTGCATTTGAACTCATACATTTAAAGACACACTGATAAAAATCAAATGTACACACTGTAAGAAACATTCCGATTTGCTGCTCACAAAATTAGCTCAGTTGTGATATTAGCCTAGCGTCTGTGATATGTTAGTTTTATAAATCCTTATTCTACTTATTTGCACAAGATCTTGGTACTGCTGGGTAATGCTAGAAGACCAGAGCTCTGCCTTGTGATTTTGGAATCGTGACAAGTAACAGCAAACATCTTAAAAGTCCTCCCCCCAGCAATACAACAGAGATTTGAATCAAAGTCAAGTACAGTGCATCCGAGAACAAATATTCATAAAGGTTTCATTATAGGAAATCAGGATATTTTTTACCTCTCAGCAGATCTCTTCTGTTTTAGGGAGGGTTTTTTCTTTCCCAAACACTAGCCACAGACATTTTTCCAAGATCCTGAAACCTGCTTCTTATTCCTACACTATGCATTTGTTTTCAGTAAAAAAGCATTTAGCCATGGCTAACATGCAAAGGAAGATTTGTCCGGTTCTGTCTGGTGTGTTGCTCCAGCCTCATTAATGTCTGTTTTGGGGTTATAGGTGAAACTATCCACTATTAACAATTTTACAGGGGTGCCCTCTGTTTCCCTATGACACAGTGAATCTTTTGCACTTTCTGTAATCAGAAGATAAAACTAAAGTTAAATTAATATCACAGAAAATACACATACTTTTAAGAAAATATGCGCACCTTGACTAAAATTTTTTAAAAATAAGTATCCTAAAACTAGGCTAATCCATAGAAGTATCCATGGATTTACCTTAGCTTTCGCAAAACACTAGCGTTTCTTCCTTCCTAAGTTACCTACCTGCACGCAAGTGGAAAAATGAGAGGTATCTCACTGATTTAATCAAGTAAAATCAAACTATCATTTTGGGGTGAGATCTGTGTGGAAAACAGACTCGCTGCTTCAATGCATGGACAATGAGTAGGGAAGCATTACTTTATTTGGAAGCCAAATCAGTCTCATATCTCCTGACTGAAATGTGATGAGGTGCGGGGGGCAAGGGGGCATCATAGTTGATGAAGGCAACAAAAGGATTTCCAAGCTAACTAGAGCTCAGTGAAAAATATATTTTCTTCAGCCAGGAGTTAGAGGTGGCAAATCAGAAATGGTGAGGAAAAGCCATGTTGGGTTGACCCAGTGTGATTTTTCCCTTTTAGTTTTAAGCAACAAAAAATAAGTTTCAGGAGGACTGAGTCATTTTTTTTAAGGGAGAATAAAAACGTCATGTTTCATTTTCATTTTATAGCTGTGTAAAATAGTCTTCCCTGTGCCAAGCAGAGGCTTCACGTGGAGAAGCTGCGTATTCACAGAGGCAAGCTGGAGCTTCAAAGTTCTTTTTGCAGGCTTCAGCAAGACCCTTACGTGTCCACTGCACCGTAAAACTGAAAATTGAACTCTGCATTTTTATCTATTGAAGAACCAAGTACAAGGGGTTTTTTTGGAGGAAGAGGTCATTGTCAAAATCATAAGGAAGTTTATAAATGGCTTTGTTCCCTCTATGAGACCCTTTTGGTTTCTTATTGCTCCTTTTTAGGAATTCCTAGAAAGTAGCATCAAAAATTCAGAAGAGGGCTTTTTTTGGACCCTAACAGTCACAGATGCATGCCAGAGCATATACTTCAGTGAGAAGTACAAAGAGCATTTTAAAAGGGATAAATTAATTTTAAGAGGATTCATTAATAGCTGCTTTTCCATTGTGTGTCTCCCACAGTTTTCTCTAAGCCTATTCAACACGAAAATCTGTGAAGGATACAAGCTTTATTTTCACTCTAGGGCTCACCTTTAAGATTTCTAAAATCTATGAAAGTGTGAGGGTTAATTTAATAGGATGTTTTGAAGATAAAGCTATCTACTACTACTACTACAGCTAAGAAATGTCCCAAACCGGAGTTTTAATTTATACTTTTTTTAGGATTTTTAACTCTCTCAGGACGTTTTTACCACACAGCTTTTATGTCCTGAACATCACCTGCACTGAAACAATTCAATTAACAGTGAGAACCTAGAGATAGTTAATTTGATTCAATTGTATTAGAACATATTTTTCCACATAGAATAGTAATGCAGTTGATTTTTTTCTAATGCCATTTTAGTTTTATTATCTCTAATTTTCTAAACTGTTGTTTACTTTTTGACATATTTATCATTTTTACCCTACTTCAGATTTGATGAAATACACTGTAAAATGTCATTTGCTTTAGGGCTGCAATCTCTGCAGAAAACTTTTTATGGTAAAGATAAAAAGTTATGCCTAGAAAACTTCGGCAACACATTGACTTTTGTTCTTTTCCAGGTAGCTATAGATTTCACTGCATCAAATGGTGATCCTAGGAACAGCTGTTCGCTGCACTACATCCACCCCTATCAACCAAATGAGTACTTGAAAGCATTGGTAGCTGTTGGGGAGATTTGCCAAGACTATGACAGGTAAATAACCGCGTTTTATAACAGAGTTGTCTTCAGAAACTGTTTTCACAGTGTGAAATCAATGACTGCCTGCTGCCGGCTGCAGTAGCTCCGTGTTTAGTTGCTTAAGAGGAATGACTGCACATCAGAAAGGTTAGTGTGCCTTAACACGCTTTTGAGAGTGACAGTAGGTTTAGATTAGCTTCATGTTAATGAAAGGTCTGGTTCTTGGCTCTTTGGCAGATATGTGTGTTAAGTTTCGGGTTTGTATCCACATGTCAAAATTGCACGTTTGAGTAGATTTTTCATTTGTGTTAAACTTGAAGCCTGTTTTGCAGACACTGAAAGTGTCATTTCTGATACACTTAGGAGTCCTGTTCTGCCCCATCTACAGAAATGTGTTCCTGACATTTTGTGTTTGGAACTGAATTTGTAGTCGCCTAAACTGCTTAGTGGCCATGTCTTGTCTTAGAAATAAATGTATGGTCGTTTTCAGCATTTTCTTGGACTGTTCAATGAATGTTGAAATGAATATTAAAAAATAGTGATAATGTGTGCATATAACATGCCTTTAAATAAATAAACTGATGCAAATAATTGGGCCAAATATGTTTTGATTACATTATGTACGTCTGTTGCTTTCAAATAGGCTGCCTGCTTCTATCAAATTAATTGCCCATTATTAATCTAATTACCAAGTGCATTTCCTTTAAATGTTTGTTCTTTGTTGGTGAGGCATAGTATCTTACACAATTGTTCTTTCTAATCTTTGCACATGTAATAGAAATCGACCTATGATTTTGCCAAGTGTAAATACCAGATCTCAAAAAAAAAATGGTATTTCCAGTCAAATTTGAATTATACTTTTTGTATAAACTGTGGAGTGACTTAATACCATGGTTGCATGTTATATGTTGTGTATAGCAATTACCTTGCCCAGAGGAACTTCCATTTGCATAGTAATGAAATGTCTTTAAGAAGAATGAGGAAAATACTGTCCAGATACAATTTCTGTAGGAATTTGATAGTCAAACTTAGTCAATGAGTCTGAAATAACTAATATTTTCTTGTAAGTGAGCTGATAATTCCTCAGTGAATATCCAGTAATTTAATACTTCCCAGAAATAATTCAGTGAGGCAATAGCCTTCAAAATAGGCAAAAGAATGAAAAGCGCTGGTTTAGGGACATAGATTTTTTTTATTTTATCTCTTCAGGTGTATTTTTTAAGAAAATGAAATAGTTAAGTGGCACAGGCCCTCCTGTATGTAGATATTAATTCCAAATCAGGATTCTCCTCTTCATATGACATATTCCAATCAGTACAAAAAATAATGGCCAGTCATTTTTTAAATTAGCTCATCAGCATCACTCAGTTCCATTGTACTGCAGAAAATGCCTGTTGATGCTTATCAGCACCACTGAGGTTGTATGAACTATGGACTAGGGCTGGAAAAAGGTAGCGTTTCTTTTCCCAGGGAAACGTCGCCTTTCTAGCATTTGTTTGACCTATACATGCTCTCAAGTTGTGACACTATAAATACATTCTTATAATCAACTTGATTCAACATGGTCAGTGCTTTCTGATCAAAATGTCAAATGAGGATCTTTTTTTTATACTTGCACATTTTGAGTCCGGTAACCTGGAACTGAAAACTTATAATTTCTCTAAAGAAGAAAAGAAATTACAAGGAGCAAACCTTCGCAAAAAGTAATATAGATAAGTTCTAGATAGTAGTTATTTTTGTGTTTAATTGCAACCTTGAGATGTAGGAGCATAAATGCCCTATAAAGAAAATCTTCTGTATATACACTTTAAAAAGAGGAGTTTGAAATTCAGTTAAAAATCTGAAATGTGGCACAGATCCATTGATTCAGTGTGCTCATTTGTGCTTCAAATACTGAAGCTGTTTCCAGGTTAAGATCAGCCATAATTGAAAGAGAGGGAGCTGCTAAACCTAAGGGCTGTGTAGAGCCAGAATGTCATTACTTGCATAGGGGCGTATGTCTAGTAAGATCTAAATATGAGCCCACAAAGATGTCAGTGCTCTTACCTCAAGTTTTATATTTTTTACCTGTCAGTTAACTCAAATATGCAGAACTGGCAGGTTTTAATCCAAACCAAGGAAAACAGAGTGGTTTTCTTTGGGTCTCAGGGTTACTGTATTTACATCAAGCGAAAGAACAGTTGGAATAAAGTAAAATCAGTTGTATGCAATGCCTTTTACATTCCAATAGCACAACTGCTGAATGATAAGTACTTTTGCTATGCTTATGTACCAAAGACTGCTTTTTTATATTTGTTTTTATTATTATTATTATTATTTAAAAGCCTATGGCTATTATCTAAATACTGTAAATAGAAACATTGACATTTATTTGTAATTTGGGAGGAACTGGGTTGACAAGTAATATATAGAGGTACTACATTCACAATCCAAAATTTTCTTTTATATACTCGTTAGTTCTGTTATCAAGCCAAATCCCATCATCTAGGTTTCTGTATGTATCAGCCTAAGATAATGTACCCCTAAGTAATTAATGCTCCAAATTAAGTTCTGCCTTGTATCCCTTAATACAGTTTAGTAATCCCTACTCATCCATAAGTCTATTTATCTGTATGATTCAGAGATCCCTGCAACAGTTAAATGAATAGTGCTGTTCTGTGTAGTGAAGCGTGAAAGAATAAGATTCATTCTTTCATCAGTAATATTCAGAGAATGAATAATAAACTTTGATTATTATCCCGATTGTAGAAATGCTGCAATCCTGTAGGAATAGGCCGATCTGATAAAGGTATGGGAAATGGAAGGGCTGTTCACCTACACAAGAGACTTAATACTTTATCTATATGGTGGAATTGTTTCAGGCTATAACAACATTTGTTGTAAGAGAGAAGATAAAGTTTGTACGTGATATAATGAGTGGCTAAGCAACAGCAGCAATGAATTATAAGGGAAGGGGAAACAGTCAGTTTTAAGGTATTGGGCTCTACAATATAGTTTGAAATACTGGAAAGGAGAAAGCACATTAAAAACTTATTATTGAACATATTTGGTAAAATAAGAAGACAGCTCCATGGAAAAGAATTTATTGTAAGATAAATAGCTCATGAATGTTTAAAGATGACCTCATGAAGCAGTAAGTGAGAAATATATTTTTTCATTTAAGCATTTTCACAAGATTTCTTTTATATAAAGAATTATATCACTGGTATATTTTTACCTTGAAAATGAGAAAGTCTGCTTCACCCTTTTGTAGCACAGAGAAAGAGGTGAAAATGGTGAAAACTCATTTGGCACAGAAGTGTTCAATACTCAAAGGATCTGCTTCTGTATCATTCCATATTTAGTCTTTACCTCAGTAATTTCAGAATTCAGTTCTCTGGAACAGAAGTCAAATCAAGTGGTTTCTGATGACCAAAAACCAGGACCCAGAAAAATCAGTTGGTCACTACCAAATATGCATATATTCCCTCCTCGTATTTTGAAGAGTGCGTGAGCAAGTGTACCTAAGGCAGATGAGGTTATACCTAGGTCTCTGTGCACTATGGCTAGCTTAGGACTTCTAACCTTAACTAGCTCTGAACAATGGTTTTGGCCACCTCTTTGTTTTGGAGCTTGGTGGATACCCCTTCAAGAGAATATTTTCAAAGGATGTATTTGCTGGTTGAATACTCACATATGAGGAAAGACAAAATCATTCATCAGTTGAAATAACAGATCTCTGAGCCAGAATCTTATAAAAGCCATGAAACCCTATAAGATATATATTAATAATTTTGAATGTATCCCGTTCTCCATGACAGCTGTTCCCCAAGTAGTTTTCATTTGCGTCACAAAACCGCCTCCCTGCTCAGCATGGAACAGCACTGCTCCATAAGCCAGAGAAGCCTATGGCTGAACCAGGCAATCAGGGAAAGTTTCCTTTCCCCTGTGTCCCAGCACAAGTTCTGGCCATGTCCTGAATTCAAGCCAGGACCTGATCTACATCTTCTCCCTTCCCCTTCACACATCCTGGCTTCTATCAAAAGGCAAGGAGGCATGTGGACAGGGAGGAGCTCCCATGCTCTGCAGGAGGGTTTACTGTCTGAATAAAGGCAGGGATACCTTGCCCTGAGCACATCTAAGTGCACATAGACCAGTCTGTTTCCATTAGTATAATATGGGAACTTCTGTGAAAACTAGTATGTATAGAAAAAATGAGTCCTTTTCCCAAGATAAGTGCAGGTGTGCCGTGGATCTCTCATGTTAACACGTAGAGCTATATACCTAGACATACACACACATATATAGACATATATACAACTAGAGGTTTACTTGTGTGTGTAAACATATAGGTATGCATGTAAAATATGAGTATTATATATACTTGTATATGTATAATATGTATGGTTACACTTAACTGTGCAGTAAAATAATGATTTCTCTTTTATGCTGTTTTATAGCTTCCCTCTCTGCAGAGCAAAGCCATAAGTCACAGTAACAGTGCGCACAGTTTATTAAAATGGCTGGTCCTTTGATCTTAAATGATTTGTTTTACCAGTGCTGGAATACAACCAACCAGCCACCAGTATAGCTCATCCATCACTCCGCTGTCTCTGGCAAAGGAAAAAAGGGCTGGAATGGGGCTGTAAATAGCTTGTTTGTGAGGGTAAATGCTGTTACATGCACATAATGCTAAAGGCTGAAATAAATCCGAAATGATCTTACATTATTATAGGTTTTAATGATGATATTGTGAGTGAAGCCCATGGCAGTACTTGCAAATCTGCTCCTCAGTTTGAAATCTGATTTTTGCAGTTAGCAGGTTTTCTTTCTCATTTGCTTATTAAGATCTTATACAATATTAAATATTTATCTTTGCATGAAAACCTCTGTTCTGATTCAGCAAGACACTAGAGCTTGTTATCTAATCCCACTGAATTCAATCTGGATGAAGCAAACACTGAAATATTCTGCTAAAATACAGATGACACCAAGATGAGGAGTTTTACTGAATTGGATCTTCATTGTCAGTGCCTCCCATATACCTGAGTGATCTTTATGATTATTTTTTACACATAGTTTTATATTTTTTAATACATTCGGAGTTCTTCACTGGATTAATAAAAAGTCCTCACAAACATGTGGGAATCAGCTTTTGAGTGTTCAAAACAATACTCATACCTTTAAAAAGCCAAAGATATTTGTAGAACTTCCCATTCTTGATGGGCCTTCCCTGTTCTTACCTACGCACTCAAGTCATTAGTCCATATTTTTGACAACACGGTTTTTAAAAATGGTGTCCTAAATTTGGTCTTCATTTTATTTGTATTCAAAATCTATTTCAGAAATTAGTACTAAATGATTTTAAATCTCTATGTCTGTTTATTCACTGCAGATGCTTTTTTATTTCCAAGAGCCCTTGCAACACAGGAAGATAAATTCTGTCTGTTTCCTGACACTAATGTGCTTTTTCATTTAGGCAAATAGTCTCCTTAACTCTAAATACTCAAGTAGCTCCTTAAAACTGACATTCACAGTGAGATCATATGTTAACAAATAAACTGCTTGTATAAAACACACTTGTCTAGCAGCCTCCCCAAAGACCACTAATGAGCAAAGAGTACATTATTCCTGCAAAGTGCAGAAATTATTTATGTGTAGAGCTTTATAAAATACTTGAGTGAAAATTTAAAATCTGGGCCACATTCCACGAAATATATGAAAGTCCTAAAGTTAGTCTGAGTTTCAACATTAGCTTCTGTATTAAATGTATTGCAGCAGTAGCTGACTAGGTGCAAAAATTCCTCTATAAGATTTCTTATTTAGTATTTTGGGCCTGAACAAGTGTGTTTGCTCTGACTGGAAACTGTATGTAAAACCTTCCTTCCCTCATGTGATTAAGTGCACTGGAAAATTAAGAAGGGAAAAAACGTAAGGAGAAAATAAAAAGACCACGGTTCCCAGTCCAGCACATCCCTTTCAGTGTAGATCTAAGAAGGGAAAAAATAAGTCAGAAGAAAGGTCGATCAGTTCCAGAAACACATTTCCTGAGGTACCCAGCAGAGGGCAGTTAGGAAGGAGAAAGAGAACAAGGGATTTCTAATGCCGTACGTTATGGAAGTCATACATAAATCAGTATAATTGGTCCCAAATCCAAAGATCAGCACATACTTAAATGCTGTCTTTTGGATTGAGGCTCTAAGTGGAAAACTGGTCCTAGAGTTTACACCTTGCAGTCTGCTTTACTAATCGGAGCCTCATCGCCGAGAATTACTTAATAGATCATTGACCACGAAGCTATGTCTGGATTTGTAGATGAAAAGTCAGCAAGTTTCCTTAGCTGGAGGGATCTGAATTAAATACCTTGAGGTAATTTTACCAGACATAAGAAGAAAAGCAGAAACTTGCTTTGATTGAGACAGTGGTTAATAATAGCTCATTAAAACTGGGGCAAACAAATGATGCCTAGAATAACTGGCACTGCATGTGACATTAAATATTTCATTAAATCCCTATGTAGAGCTATAGATGTTAAAATTTAATCCAACTATGCAGATCAATAAATAAAAATATGCTTAATTATTAAGCATCTCTCTTTATCATTTTAATTACAGAAACAACCTTTCTGGAGGCTGTTAAGCAAAAAAGCTGATTAGCATATCTAAACAAATTTAAAAACCATGGGGGAAAGACATGAATCTTTTTATTTAGTGCTTTAATAGGACCAAATTTGCATAGCCATCAACAAAAGAAAAATAGAAAAACAGTAACCTGTAAAGAAAACCTTGTAGCTTATGTTTATCAATAAGCTCAGGTGTGCGTAAACATATTCTCAAGTGTTTGGAAAACCCAGGACTAGAACTGCACTGGGAAAAGGAACTGATGATACTTTTAATCACTGAACTGAATTGAAAAAAAACGGATTTAACTGTTGAGGACCTAAGCTGGCAAAAGTATGTAACATATACATACACACATTTAGTATTCACCATTACAGAACGTGTATTTGCAGACCACTGCCACACAGGGGTTTCTGCAATCGCTACTTTTTATCCCGAGAATCAGTACAGAAGAATTAGTCTTCTACAACTGTGTTGGGAAGGGAACTTCATAACAGTGTCTTTTGCATCTGTGTATGTACGTATCTGTGTGTTATAAAGGGCAGATACTGTCAATGCTCACAGCTCTGCCTTTTCCCTTACAAAGTTTTCATCTTTCTGTCTTCTTTAGGCTGCCTCTTCTTTCAAAAACTCAGTTCCTTTGTCATTGTATAAGTAACAAGCAGTCCCTTCCAAGTTTCTTAGCAAAACCACTGCTTCCTCCAAGGTGCTTTTCATAGACCTCTGCTACATTCTGTCAGCTTGTAGGTACATCAAAATCTGAACTTTCTGCAGGGGTTTTCTATGCAGTCTTTACTACTTCTCAATTCAGCTTGAAATATCCTCTGAGGAAGAGCTTTGAGCTTCGTTCTGAACAGCAGTTGACACTTCTCCGGGACTGTGCAGACTGGTACCATTGGGATTTCCCTGTCAGCATTTCTTTTTAAAGAGAATGACTTGAAGTAGAAAACTCTACAAACTTTGTGTTAAATTACATACCACTTACTACTGTAGAGACTAGAAATATGTGTAAATAAGTATTAATAAGGAAATAAGGTTAATTAAAGGAGTACCAATTTATCCGGCCATTTTCACTGGTGCCATCTGATACTGATCTGGTACATCTTTAGTCTTTAGTCAACACAAACATTTCCGCAATTTCAGAAACATGAATTTCTTCCTTGCATTGTTAAGCATATAACTATTCTAGTCATCCACTCTATTATATTAGCTTATAGTTGAGAAGCAAACTATTCCCATTTGGAAACCCATTTCCCTTACAAAGCTAAATTTACTGTCTTACTATCCCCTCCAAATTATTGTGAAATTAACCTTGATAAGAGATTCCAAATCAGTAAACGAACACAGGATAGCAGCCCATTTCCTCCTATGTGTTCAGTGACACTTAGCTGAAAGTTTAGTCATCAGTACATTTCACTTACAATTTTGATCTAACTTGTTTTGATAGAGTTCTTCATTTTGACCTAATGTCATTTTGATTTTGGTAAAATTACATCAACAGCTCATTTGGCCACATTAAACCACAATATAATCTCTACAATGGTTTTATCTCATTCATCCTAGAAAGCTCATTTGTATCTCAAGAGCATTTGATGAGAAATTCCTCTCCCAGCACCAGCCTGCATACATATGCCAGTGCAGTCCTGTATTCCCCACTCCTGAATGAGTTGGTTATCAAGGTTTCTGACCAACCTGTTCCACTGTAATGTGTAAAAAAGGACAAAATCTTGTGCATACATAGCAAAGATGTTGTTCCTGTGGTTGCTTAGTGCAATAGACTCTGAAACTTGAAAGATGCACTTCTGTTTCAAGAGGGCAGGACCCCATCACTCTTTGGTTTGGAGTTCTTCGGGGTTTGCCCCTTGCGTGATGGAATTCAGCCTGCTGCCTGCAGTGTCATCTTCAAGTCATGTCGAGTTCTAAACATCTGAGATTACAGTCTGTGTGAGAATGACCTTTTCGGTGATGGTACAGTTTTCCATGTAAGGTCCTATACATACGTCAATTGGCCACAGAGTTTAGGTTTTGAAAGGTACAGGGACATATGTGCAGCCCTTTAAAATACATAGGACTGTCTGGAAGCTGCCTGGATTTGAGAAGTTAAATATAACTCACTGTAGCTTCTTGCAGCATCCCCTTCCCTAGTTTATTCACAGTTATAAAGTCCCACTTAGTTTTCAAGATACATTTTACTGAATTGGGTCATTCACGTAGTTATAAATCAGGTCATTGCAATTTATTTGTCATCTTACAGGGAAGCCTGACATTTTATCTCACCTTCCTGAGTATGCCATTTTATTAGGCTACCCTTCTAGCAAGTGATAGATCTGACTGCCATTTAATTTCGCTTAACCAACTTCTCCTCCAAGCTCCAATGACTTTGTTTTTCTGAGGATATTTACTTTTGTCTAGTCTAGGAATTTCTGAATTCACTTGGTATTTTTACCCTGCAGAGCTTCTTTTGCAATTCTCTTAATGTTGGCTTTGTTAGTTATTTCATGAGTTGATGCCTTTCGGTAGTTAGCTTCAGGGGATTTGTATTTCCCTTCTTCATTAATTATTTCCCTTGCAGGTGAGACAGGCTTTTCCCTCACATTCTTGAAACCCAATTACTCAACAATATCTGTTTCTCTGTATTCAGCAGATTCCAGATCCCCTAAGGTGACTAAGAGCTGTAATTAAAGATAGCAAGTGAATTTTAATGTCAAGGTTTTACACATGATTGTGTAACATCTCTGTCTCTGTCTGCAACAGAACAAACAGTGTAGCTGTGGCAGTGATTTACCATTAATTTGCATGCTCCCAGCTCTCTTTTGTCACCAAGATGTATTATAATCAGTTCATTCTTACTGCTCCATTAAAAATCACTGTCCACTAGGGACTGGATGCCAAGCCTTGTTGGATTCAGTGCAGGCTTGATTAAACACACAGCAACCTGGCCAAAACCAGAGATGTGGTTGTATCAAACCAGGCACAATCACACAGTGGATGTGTGGTGACAGCACAGCCATTCCTCAGAGAAGAACACAGATTAAGGGGAGAAAACACTGCTGCTAATAAACTCTTGTGGTCTTTCTGACTGTGACTGGGACAGGCTGAGAGCTGGACCAAAGCCCATCCTGGAGAGCACAGGTGGCTGTGCAAGACCACAAGGGGTAAAGCGGATGGGCCCTGGTCCCTTCAACTTAAACGGTCTTTTTTAGCCCCATTCAATCACATAGATCATGTCCTTTATTTTCCTAGCTTTGCTTGCAAAGCAGGAACTGATAATGTTTAAATATTTCAAATGATTTCTGTATTTTCTTTGGAACTGCTGCTAATCCCTGTAAGCTGTTATGATTCAGAATTTACTGGCATCAAGCCCTCTCAGATAAGTACTAAATAATACACTCAGGAACATGATTCATTCATATGCTTTAGAAAAAAACCACTTAATTCATCTCATATTCTTCCAGTTCACTCCCTGAACATGAAAGATCACAATTTTAATTGAGTTTAGAGATGACTCTATTTTGTTTGTGGCATTTGCTGTTTTTGTCTTTTTCTTTTCCTTTTCCCTTTCCTCTCTCTTCTCGCTCTCTTACCATTCTCCTTCCCTTCACTTCTCCCTCTCCTCACAGTAACACTTTTTTCAATTACATGTGTAACAGATACTCCTCTTTTATATTGCCAATTTGAAATTTCTCTCTAACAGAGGAAAAATAACTGATTTCATCACAGGAAAAGTATGCAGAGCAGAGCAAATCCACAGTTTATTCTTTTAAGATTGGAATTGAAAATGAAAGGCAAAGTAATTGATTTTGCTGCATCCAGCATAGTACTTTAAAAATATCTCCCTGCTAATTCTGAATGGACCCAAAACCAAAATTACAAGTGGCAGCTTCATATCCAGGGATTCTAGCCAAGTATATTCCTTGTAAGAATTTCAGAGACCTGTAAACTTAAGATTCTTGGCCATTTGAAACTAAAAATGGTTTCTTAGTGTTTCTTTCTCCCCACCCCTTCTTTCTTTCAAAATTTTGAAATGTTCTTTATTTTGTCTCCTTATCTTTAATTTAAATATATTTCTTACCTTCCAGTAACACTAGGCTTCCTAGTGAAACAGAAAATGGTATAATTATCTGTCTCGCTTACTAATATACAAAACCCTACTATTTCTTCTCATCTCTTTTCTGGTCTGTGCAGAACAGCTCACAGAAATCTCTCTGCTCTGTGCCCCTATTAATGTATTGATTTGTCATTGTGTTTCCTCTGTTTCCACTAGATAGCTTGAAGGACGGGTGACTAAAACTAAGCGTTCTTCCAAAATGGTAATACTTTCAGGATTTCTTTTCTGCAGTGCATTATGTTAAAACTGAGGTGGTACTGAAGGACTTTTCGCTAACTGGTTGTACTTCCGTTCAGAAAACTGCACTCTTGGAGTCCTGAAAATTAATTTCTGCATGTATTAATCTACATTTACCAATATGAACCCTGAACCTGAACCCTCTCCCCAATATTACCTTTAGCATACAACCTAGAGCTGCTCAGATTTTGGTATCTTTCAGTAATATATGCATATTTGACTGGGAAAAGTACCAGAAGCCATATACATCTATGCTTGCATGACTACTGATGGCTCTTATATAAGCAGACATAAAAGTGAAAAGTTCAGTGCTTTTGCGTTTTTTGATCTTCTTGTTAAGTACTTCAGATTTTTTTAACATAATGCCAGGTTATAATTTTTAAGGGAATGTATGTAAAACAAAGAACTTGCCAGAGTAATTTTGTGAAGATTCAGCCAAACAAACCCCAATCCTCTTTTTCTTATTATATTTTGTAAATTTCACATTTTGTAGAACAACCTTGGTTTTCCACTTCTTGTTTCTCTTCTGTCCCTTCACCAATCTGTCTCCAGCAGGACAGGGCAGGCAGTTTCCTTGAGTGTGCCCAGGACTCTCTGGCTGGGTTTAAACAAAACAAGTGAGAAATCCTGATGCGGCCTGAGGCCACCATGTTGCTGCACCTCCCAGCACAAACGAGTGATACACAAACTGCCGTCTGGGAGCAGCCTCGAGCACAGCTTTCCCCAGCGCTGTTCTGGGAAGTCTCTGGAGGCTGCCGGTTGGCACGGGCCAGCACTGGGCCAGGCAGAGTGCTAACAAACCATGTCTACGGTCCAGTGCTTCAGACAGGATCTCGGGCCTGGTTCCTGTTCTAAATGAAGCCTAAGTGCCTGAGCAAACAACACAAAGGGGAAAAAATGGGGTTTCAGTTTTCTTTTAAAGGAGTTTAAATTACAAAGGAAGAGAAGTTGTTAGAGCAGATTAATTTCCTAATGAAATGCCAGGTTAGGAAACAGGGCTGGAGTCTCTGATGCATTCAGTTCACCCTTGCAGCAAGAGGAAACCTTTTCATTTTCTGACTGTAGTTTCAGTCTCTGGATGGCCTAATCCTTGACAAAGCTAACAGAAGCTACGAAGCTGCTCTGCTCTCTGCTGCAAGCTGCCATGACAGCCCTGGGTTTGGTACAGCAGCTCTGTCACACCTCTTATACCGTAAGGGATTGTCCCGGGAGTGAAAAAAACCCTGGCTGCCCTTCTGGGTCATATTTTTCCTACTTTGTCTCAGGAATGCCGGATAAGCAGAATGAGGGCAACAGGCTCAGCTGCTGGGTTTTTCTAATGCGACAAAACGGGAGGTGGATGGAAAGATTTAGAGAGAGTTACATTGTAAAGTATCACTAAGCCATCAAACTGCACATGTACTTAAAGAGCGAGGCCTTTATATTTGTTAAGTACCTTAATTTGTATGATAGGAGGAAAAGTACTGCTTACATTAAAATTGTATGTTATTCTAAAAGCTGTCAGCCACAAATTTTGGGGTGCAGTCAGTGGAATAACATGATGATCTTTTTTATGCAAGGGATTTCATGGCTGGTAATCAAAAGGTTCACTTCTTACCTTAAAGATCAAGCTCTGGGAACACATGAAAGTTAATTCCTTGGTCCCAGCAGTTTGAATCAGAATACTAAAGGTACGTACCTGAATTCTGGAAAATAAGGAGCTTTGCAAGGAGAGTGTGGAGCTGAGTGAAAGAGAAAGTATTAAGCGCACAAGCAGACCGCAGGATACCACTCCTCCTCTAGAGTTCACGCATTTCTCTCTAAAAAGCAGCCACATGGAATCCCCTCTTGATATGTATGGTCAAGCTTTACTCTTTAACAAGGCAATAGTAGCAGTAACTAACACTTCCTCAGAAAGGAGGTATGGGAGATTGAGACATAAAGGCAGGTGGTTAGGTATTCCGAGTGCAGAATAACAGTGAGGGCTGGGTGACTGGGAATCTAGGAGTCTTGCCACCATAAGGAGAATCCAGGTTGCTGGAGATATCACTTCTGCTGTCTCTGAATTGCTATAGAGAACACAGAGCTGCAGATACGAGAGTGCCTACACTTGTTTACACTCAAGAAACATTGTAGTACAAATTCAGGCACTGCATGGGATTAGATGTCTCCCAGGTTGGGAAATTGCTGCCAACATTAGATTTTTGGATTGCTTTATTGAACTTAGTTATTTATGTTGTACCTAAGTAAAAGTCTGTTTTAGTCTGTGTTTGTTCTTGCCCAAAATCAATTAACTTGCAGCTTCACAGGGTTTGATTTTCTAATCCAACCATGCTTAATCACTGATGTAAAACAAGATTTTTTTCTTCCCCTCAGATTCCTTTCTAATGGCTTCTCATTTCTTGACTTCTAAGTGTGCACCTGAATTCTCTGTATCTATTTATAAGGGTTTCCCCACTTCCAGGAGCGTTTAATCAAAAAGAGGGCTATCAGCAGGTGGTTAGCAACAAATGTCAGCAGCTACTTTGCTTCTGACATCTCTTGGAAAAATGTTTCATTAGCATGCAAATGATGTTAGTCTTCCTTTTCAAGATCCATTGTCACACAGTGTAACATATGGTACACAGAACTGTGTTCCCGAGATTTATGCAGCAACTAAATTTCATAGCAGAACAATTGTGAGAGGTAAGCCATCAGATGACAGTCATCCCTGTTTCCCAATGACCTGGTGAATAATTCTCTATCTTACGGTGGCAACTCTGACTTCGGGGAGAGGCAGGAGGTGAATGGATGTGGGATTATTTCTACTTTTTTTTAAACCCTTCCATTTTTCTTTAGCTTGTATCAGAAATACCATGGTGCCTCCCACAGGCAGACAGAATAGCCCAGCATCTTTAATTGGTGCTATTATCTTTCTTGAGTTTGTCTGGGAAGCAAATTATACACTTGGAGTGGCAATGCTTTGAACTGCACGAACAAAATTGAAGCTGCTGGCCTGGGAATTTTTGAAAGTGCAAATAATGTTAGTAGGTACTCAACTTTTCCAAGGGTCCTGAAGCCCCTGTTAGCAGAATGGGACAAACATATGAGGGGTTTGATTCATCAGAGCTCTGGAGTACAGTTCAGTGACTTCAGCAGGGCTTCAGGATGTGTTTAGAGTTAAGCATATGTTTGGGTGAATTGTTAACCTCAAGTGTGTGATCAAGTGCTTTGCTGACTCAGGGACGAGACATTCCTTACAGCTTGTTGTTTTCCACTTTGCCATCTGGGAAGAGGCAGCTTGACAGCATGTGGGCTGTGTGAGACGTTATTGCGTTTCTGAAAGGGTATTAACAGCCTTGAAGTTTCCAGGTCCTCTGAATCAGGAAATATTGTCTGCAGATCTAACTGGGGTAGAAGAACCTCACTGTAGTGCTTAAAGCAAAGTGACCACACCGCAGCATTTGCTAGGTTATCAGTCAACCTATGCTTAGTGAAAATAATCTCATGTTTCAGTGGAACTACTAAAGATGCAGGTGGAAAGCTTTACAAAACTTGCAGGGTTTGGCGTGTGAAATTGCCCCTTTTGGATATTTTAGGAAATCTTTTTTGCATCTGAACAACTGTTAGAACCCAAATTTGCAAACTTCTAGTTACAGAGTTGTCTCTTCACTGCACTCATTTTCTGAGCTGAGGGAGCCCATCTGTTTTTATATGAAATAGATGCTACAGACTGTTGAGACAACTCACCCTCATGCTGCAGTCAGGTAGTGCAAAAGGATGGGTAATACATAGCTGTTATTGCAATTGTGGGAGAAGTGCAAGAGATCTTGATCCCTCGGTGCGCTCCAAATTATTTTACCTTCCAAAAAAATACTACGGGTTCACCTGAAAACTCCCCCATATTACTCCCCCATCCACTCAGCACGCACCCCTCCTTCTCTAATCCTATACCCTTCCAGTCTGCCATCTAACATTCTTCACCTAAAAGCCATTTCTGTACTGTTGTGTTGATATGCATTTCTGATGGATGGTTCCAGAAGAATAAACGCTTACTGTAACAAAATACATTTCTCTTTGGGAACTTTTCTTTTTTTATTATTGTTTTCCAGTGACAAAATGTTTCCAGCCTTTGGATTTGGAGCAAGGATACCCCCGGAATACAAAGTAGGTGCATAAATTACATTTCCTAGTTTGCTTGGTTTGTGAGGCACAAAATAAGGGAGAAATGGATCAAGGGAGTGCAGGACCTAAGGGGAGCAGCTCCTATTGCTTGTTCTCTTTCATCTGGCTTTCTCACCCAGTGATACCTCACTGAAACCAGAAATTAAGGTTACACTTAAAATAATTGTGCTACCCAAAATGTTTCATGCTATTGCCAAAGCTTTGTTAATGGGTACTAGTGTAGTGTAAGAGGAGAAGTGATTTTTTGAACAACACTTGCCAAGCACATTTTGAAGCTTTGCAAGCCCTGGTTTAACCAAATCCATTTTTGGAAGATGTGGTTCAGTGAGCAGCCTGGTGTCTGTGCTTTATCATGAATAGATCAAACATCTTCCTGAAAATAAAGAGCTTAGAAGAGTTTGGCTCTGTGGCAAATTTCTGTGTCATCATGGACATCTTCAATAACAGGAAGAGAAATATAAAAGCATGTATCCATGCTAGAGAGAAGTGGTATTTATAAACAAAACAAAATGAGAATGATCCATAGTGGTGATGCAATTGTGAGCATATATATGCAGACTGTTAGGGCTGGAGTGAAGAGAGTGGACTAAAAGGAGGAGTATCCAACAGAGAAAGACCTAAGAAGAAATAGGCATAAGTTCAAATCCTGTTGTTGCACATGCAGAGGCAGTGTGGGCAGAAGAGTAGTTCTGCACAAATAAGTAACCAAAACCTAGCTGGGGAATCTGCAATTCTGATACTATCTGGAAAAAAGCAGCACTAGACTTCTGATCATGCAGACTTCACTCAGTATCCCTGTGTCCCCTGCTCTGGGTTGTGTCTCAGCTGTGACTGTGCTAGGGAAGTGAACACTGGCCAGGTCAGAATAGTTCCCCGCAGAGAGGGATTATGCATCACTCAGCGTTCTAAAGCATGAATCAGCAGATTGAAAAAAAAATATACCAGTTTGTTCCTCATGGCTTGTAGGTTTGATACCTGCATAAGAATAACAGCAAATTTGATACATCTTGCAAATGGGTGTCTAAGTTAAGTCAATGTCTTAGGTCTTAACATTGCCTTCTAAGCAAAAAACGCTCCTAAAAAATAAGGCTGTGCTTGACAAGGTGTTTTTCAGTGCTCTGTTCCTGAAAAGTAACACCCATGTTAATGCTTTCCAAAATCAGAGACAGCTTCCAGAACTCTGACACAGATTTCAATGTGCTGAATATAGACAGAACATCTGTGTCTGTTGTGCATCTGTTCCAACTGCAGCAGCTGACAACCATCTCTGCTATATAATGGGGAATGTTTTGAAGAATAAACGTACTGAGCAGCCTCTACACCAGACACTTTAGTGAAACACAGTAGCTGCTCCTCAAATAGCCATCCCTTTGCCACCAATAAGTGCATCTCTATCCATGGCTGCATAGCAGTATTGACTGTGTGAGTTGGACTATATATCACAATCAGATTGCTCTTTCAAGCCCGGAACTGGCCATCACTGACAATGGTTGATCTAAACAAAGGGACCAGCCTGGTGGTGTGCCCAGCGGCTGGTTGTTCCATCATCTGCAAAGTGACCGTCATTGCATGAGGGAAAACTTGCCATTCCTTCAGCTGCAGAGAGCCATGCTTACCTAAGGCAGATGTTACTGTGCCAGCTGAAGTCTTTTCACTTGTTTTCTGGTGATCACAGTCAAGTAAAATTCATAGCACAAAACTGCTTCTTTCTTAGGCAAAATAATCAGCTGGTGGCATTGGTGCCTCAGGTCACCTGAGCAATAGGCTCTTGTGAGAGCATATCTCAGGTGTCAGCTGAAAAACACAACTTGTCACTAAGTGATTTTAGGGGGACTTTGTAACCGGATATTCCTACTATCACCAACACCAACTGACCTTCTGCTTTGGCAGAACTACTGTTTGGATAATTTCCTGACAAGTGCTGTTATGTTATGTCCGACTCTTGCACTGAACTTAGTAGGCCAGGTGGATGAATGGTCTTGCCCAGTAGCTGCCCTGAAGAGTCTGTATGTTACAGGCCTCAAAGGAAGAAAAGAGATGAATCAGACCTTCAGATTTTGAGAAGTTCAGGAAAAGTAAGAGTAAACTAAAGAAGATGGGGATGTTTGTGTGTGAATTATATATGTAAACAAAATAACATATGTAAACAAAACAAGTCCCAAAGTAAATGGAGATACAAGTGAGAGCCAGAGAAACATCTTTAATCTCCACTATGGAAAATTGCAATGGAAAATGACAAAGACAAAATGACGTATCCGCTTACCAGTGCAGTAAAACTTTGAAGACAAGAAGAACCACTTTGCCTTCTATGCAATAAATAGGCACAAGTAATTAGCTTGGCGTCTATCATAGGCACATCCAACTGGAACTGGATTAGGAATGAAGTCATCATGCAGTCATCTGTTCAGTCCCTCCTGTCATACTCTACACACTCCATACAAGTATCTGTCTTCTTAAAATAAGTTCTACCAACACTTTCAAGTCCTTGCTTGGCTTTGGCTGCACTTCTAAATTGAAAGATACACCCTGTGAGAGAGTGAAGAGTCAGCCTTATCATGATGCATTACTAAGTCAAGGCCAATAATCCTGAAAATCTTTCAGTAATTTATGCTCCACTGATATCCTAAAGTTACTTTAAAGCCAACAATGATTAGTGTTTGATGTGGAACATAGCCAAGATCCATACAAAACAGTGAAAAAAAATCGTATAATGAAAAGTAGCAAAGGCTGTAGAAAAAAAGTGCTTCCAACTTGTCTCCCCTAACTTCTTGTCTTCTGCTGCAAAAATATAGTAGCACTATAGACACTACAGCAATACTGCAGATCTCATCCTATTCAAACGTTCTTTTGATGCTTTCAGTCAAAAGTATTACAAGTCATATATACCTTTTGTTTTACTGAAGTACAGCAGTGTCATAACTGTAATAATTCACGCTTTAAATTTAGGGTGAATCATTAAGAAAACTTCTAAGTTCTGGCCTCGTTATATGGCTAATACAACTTTCCATTTTAATTGAGAGTGCCTGCTTTCAAGTCTTCAGTCCTGATGAGACGATCTAACCTGCTCATAGCACATAGGTCTCTGCACACCAGTAGCTGCTCTTTTATTTCTTCCAGTACCCGACAAATTGCTAGAGCGGTGGAAGAAATTATTCCAGCCACCAAGGTTTTCTAAGTAACTATGGGAGGCTCCACACAACTAAAACAACATAGGTTCCTTAAAAGTTTAAACTAAAGCTGACCAATGTGTGCATGGCAATAACACAGTGAGGGAAGGCCAGAGGTAAGCAGCTTGATAAAAACAGTAGGAAAAATAAGTGGATTCAGCTCTATATGTCATGCTCAGTCACAAGCTGTTGAAAAAGGAAGCCCGTAACTCAGTATTCAGCATGAATCAATGGTAACAAGTCTCTACTTATCGATCAATTGCTGTTTAGGAGCAGCTGAAAGCTGGCAATAATCTTTGAATGGTTTTGCCAAGGTTTCCTTGGTGCTCTAGACCACTTGGGAGAAAGGTGTCCGTTTTGTGGTGTTACATCAAATCAGTGCCTTGTTTTATACTGATTTGGACTCCTGCCAGTAGCCTGGGATGGTTGCTGGATGGCAGTAGCCACTTGCCCGTTTAGTGAGATTCCAGCACCCTCACATCCTGCTACATGCTACTAGAAAAGCAACTTTTGCTCTGCCAGCTATTATTCCCCATGGAAAAACACACTCCTCATTTTACATTAGCACTACAGAACAATGTCAGTATCCACCCCTGCAGGCTCTTCACGAATCTCTTGAGGGTTAACCCCTTTAAAAACATGGGTTTATGTATGCTTGCTACAGAATTTCCATTTCAAGACCACAGTTCTATGTTACACTGACTTTATTTTCCCTCGTTTTGGCTCCAAATGAAACACTTCAGCTCTTAGCATAAAACCAGCAGTTTCTTAGTGACATAAGGAATCTGTGGGAGTAACGGAAGCAAGATATGCCATATATAATATTCCTTATCAGTCTAGAGAACTTTCATCTAATATTCAGCAATATGATCTTTTTTCCCCAAAGCCTGACAATTACATCACCCTGCTCCTTGATTTAAATAAGCCTCTGAGAGCGATATTCCCCTCTTGAGTTTCTAACACATGAAACTTGCAGAACATGCCAGTTATTCCACAACAGCATCTCCAATCCATCACTTTTTTTTTTTGCAATGAGCCGTATCTGAGAAGTCTGAAAAGTAAAACGAAGAGGTGGCAGATAATAACGAACTCAGATACTGCTGCAAAAGGTCACAGTGAAGAGGAGGAAAGCAAGCCAAATCACACACTAATTTCTTAGCAGGCAGGACTCAAAGGAGCTGAAAAACCACACAGCAGCACAAAACTTTCTGTTAAAATGAAAGGAAAGTTAAAATTGTGTCAGCTCCATGACAGGTGTATTGTCAATAATGAAGTGTTTCTTCCTAAAGCAGAACTGCAAGCTGACACCTGAATAGGTATGAAACAACTTGCTGTTTGTTTTAAGACAGTCTTGCTTATTTCTGCATTTTTAATGAAATCTTCACTGCTTATGCTGGGAAGAGTCGCTGGAGGGAACCTCACTGCAGTTACAGAAACAGTACAGCACCTTCACGACTCTAACCTGCACTGTCTGGTTTGCCGGACATGTAAGTTACTCGAAAAGGGCTGTGGACTTCATGATTCCTACACTCTTCAGGAGCATATATGCAAACCTGACAGAAAAGAACCAACAGAAGAATGTGTAACAAACCAAGGGAATAAACAGAATTTGTCACCTTATCCATACAACCTGGATTTAGGTTTTGAAAGTTTGCGGCATGCTCAAAAATCAAGTACAAAGGAAAATAAATGGCCAAGCTTTGCCAAGCAGAAATCTTTATGATGTGGTCTTAGCCAGAGACACAAGATGTCTAGCTCCCAAACTATTTGATTAATGAGCATTCTGAAAATAATAGCTTTTGAGCAATGTTTTTCTAAATTCATTGGTGTCTTAAGATTTTGCAAAATATGCAGGCATTCTATATTTAATTTTCAGGCAGGCAGTGGCTTAATAGTTTTCAATTTATTCACATATAAGTGCTCAAACACTGTGCATCTCAGCATTTATGCCCATATGCATCTATTGTTCATAGATTTTTGACAATCTCTATTTCAAGTAAGAAAGAATTCTTAAACATGCCTGAATTTTACAGATTATGTGTCAAGTAGTCCCAGTGCCATCACCATACAGGTTGCTGGAAAACTGGAGGTATTTGGGACAGGGAGGTTAATTTAAATGAGTTCAGCAATATGGGGAGGGGTGGGGGGAAGTATTACTAGTTTTCAGAATTGAGGCATCCAATTACAGCACTTGCAAAATGAATGAAAAACATGGTTTCTGAGTCAAAGCAGTTTTATTTAAAAAAATAGAAGTTCAGGTAGTGTGAAAAAGGTTTAAAAAAATGTGGAGGCCAAAATAGACTAATATTTTTTGATGTAACTTTAAATGCCTTTGCATAGCCCAAAAGCTTTCCAGCAATTTGCTTTATGACTTCTGTGGGGTTTTATTATTTGTCAGACTCCAAGGTTGAATTTTTGTTTGTGCTTTGAATTTTCTATTTGAGACCAGAAGACCTTCTTTTTAAAGAAATCTGAAAAATTGTCATGGATTAGGAAATTCTCCTTTCCTTTCAGCCTTAATTAGAAACATATTTAGCAAAGGCCATGTTATGAGGATGAATTTAATTATATCCCAATATGAGGGAAATAAATTACCTGCTTATTTTGAGGTGACTTTTCTACTAAACTGGTCATAAGCATGTGGAAATACGGTAATGATTCTTGCAGGAGTCTCACATGCACCATCACATTGCCTTTCTGTGTGCAGGTGCTTGTCACTTTGTATGTACAGGCACTGTACAGTGATAAAAAATTACTATAATTGCCTTAGCAAAAATATTTTAGACTGCTTATTTATTTGAAGTATCCCTTGAAATGCTGTTGTATTCTACATCATGATGTGTGGTAGAGCTACTCATTTTACTTGTTAAAAACCTTGAAAAAATTACCTGAGTAATAATATGTTCCTGGTGTAGGATGTTCCTGGACAGATGTGTTTTAATAATCTCACATCCATGATAGTGTCTGCTAAATATTTTCCTCCTGCAGAGGAAAAAGATTAATACATAGCCAAGTGCAAGTGAATGTCTTTAGTCAGAGGCTTTGAGCGGTGTTTTGTGCAGTAACCCAGGTAATGCCAGGCTGATCCCATGCAATCACCTCTGCCCTCCAGAGTTTCTCTCTCCTTCCTGTTTATGGATTGATTTTGTGGATTGATGTGAAGAGAGAGGAGGAAGGCTGAGCAGAGGGTCAGCTACATATTTGAAACTTCACCCAGGGTCAGCAACACAATCACGATTCTGTGAGGACATTCTTTATGGTGAGGCTGACTTCCACCACAGACCAGACCACGGTCTGCAGTTCTAAGGAAAATTCTCTGTGCTGAGTCCTAACATAAAGCAGTCATTCTGTGCTTGTGTGGCTTGACGTATTCTAGTATTTCCTGACTGCTAGATTAATCCATCATACAAACCACCCTCATGGATTATATAAACATCCTTGCTTCTGAACAGCCAAATGTCCCGTTGTTTTCCCTGAGGATTTCCCAGTCTTCAGAATCTTATATGTTCCCACTTTTACCTCCTTTTTCCCATTAGTTTATCAGTTCTGGGAGTGCAGGAGGGCTGTGTTAGTCAATAGTAAAGAGATGCTATTTAGTGTACCAGCTTTTGGTCCTCTGTCATCAGCGTATCTTGCCTTTCAGTCACAAAAACCCTTGCATCTTTAATTTTAAAACAAACGAACAAAAAAAGCAACAACAAAAATAAGGAGGCTCATTACTTTACACTGCTGTGAAAACAAAAAGCATTGAATGTTTGGTCCAAACCACCCTTTAACATGGGTGAGCTTTACATGGAGCCCTACCAGGTAGCAGCCCAAGTTCAGTGAGGCCTTCAGTACGTCATGTGTCTGAAGTCCCTGCTGGTTGAACCCTCTTGAATTCTGGCCACCACAGGGAAGACAGCACAGGGGCAGGTTGAAGCGTAGCTTTACCAGAGTGGGGAATGAGTTCTGAGCATTTGGAGGAACTCTGATTTAAAAATATCTGCTGTTGGCTTGCCTTGGGTGATGGTTTCCTGTTTGTGTACCATCACAGAACTGCTCAAAGAACTTCTGTCTTTCACATTGTCTTTTGACCTTTAATCTTGTTTAAATCGTGATATATTGTTCAGAGAGCACAGGAAACAATGCAATACTTCTACACTCATCGTGTTTCGTGTCCTGCCTTCAGGATGAATTTTAACATTGTTCTTGGTGAATCAGGATGGCAATGTATGAGGAGCACTTGCCTTAAGAGAGCAGCAGCCATTGCTCAGACAGTATTATTTTTTGGATCATTGTGCACACTTACTAGACTTGGGCTTTCCTTATTGGCCTGAACTGTTATCTACGTTTTCTTAAATAAGAGCCTTGGTACCATATCTCTGAACCAGATAAATTATTTGTCATCCTGAAAGAGGTATAGCAACAAAAGCAACCAACCCATGCTTGCATGTGAGATTAGAATACTGTATTCATAGCTCTGAAAAAGAATTGTGATAGTCCTTTTGCTATAATTTGAAATGCATTTGGAATAAAGAAATAAAATCACTGAAGAGGCACAATGTTGGAAGAATCATCCTGATAAACATGCATCAACATCCCTTTTGCTCTTGAGATGCAGTTAATACAAAATACAGAAAGCCTAAAGAAAGAAGAAAGGCTATTGAACAACAACAACAACAAAAAATCACCAGTGAGTGATAACTTGCATAACCATTCTTGACAGCTGCAATTACCTTTGGCCTACAGCTGGTCATGAGACTGGCAGATACCAGCTGGGCAAAGTGTGGTAAGAGATGTACAGAGAAGCCAGACGGAAGGGCTCTGGAGCACCTCTGAAGCATATCTGACAGCACTGTTCTTCCATGCCTACTCAGCAAAGAATACACATTGTGACTTTCTGCATTATCTTCCATGGCCAAGTAGTGTAGCCTGAATGGCTCACGTAAAACTGTCTGTAAGAGGCAACTGATTCTTGGAGTAGATAAACAAATTCCTGACTGGGCTGAGCTGGGTTCAGTGAGTTTTCACTTCAGTCTTTTCCAGTCATGGTATAAGACCTGTTTTATTAAACCTCTTAATAGGTAATGGTAGGCATCACTGTGGTGAGCAAGACCAGTATAGGAAATTCAATTTTTCTGAGAAAATCTCTTTGGCAGCAATTAGCCAACTGATACCACTTCACCTTTACAGAAGCTTCTGTGTAATCACATATTTGATCTATGGGTCTATTAGTCATAGACCAATTTCTGTGCTGTGCTGTGAAGTCATCTAAACTAGCAAATACAACAGTGATTTCCAACAAATAAATCTCTTCTTGCAAATAATCAAAGTTCCATTGTGCAGAAAGTAAACAGGTTGCTTTCCATTATGACTAGGACTGTTGCCATTTCTGAATGTCCTACAGAGATCTATAAAGTCTGAAAGGTATGTAATTGAAGTTAGATATATAAATGCCTTCATGAATCTAGGATGACATACTTAAATTCAGCTTTACCAGAATATGTATCTTTATGTTGTGCATTGCAAGCCAAAAGTTGGGCTTCATCAAGAGAACTGTAGACAAACAGGAGAATTAAGAGACTGAGCTTCAGAGCTGAAGAGCTGAAAAGGAATCAAGCCTTCTCAGTGACCAAAGAAAGGAGTAGAAAGTAATCTGAAACAAATGCAGGCAAGAATAAACCTTAAAACGAGAAGACAGCATTTGAAGAAAATTTCAGTACCCACAGATCTGTGGTGTGAATGGAGATCTGTAAGTGACAGACAGCTAGAGGAAGCACGGAACCTAAGACTTACACTGCCTTGCATTATTTGTGCATAAAGAAGTTTTGTATTACTTCCCCAAGCCACTGAAGATACAATGCATTGTTTTTTTAGAAAATCAGTAACTTTTTTGTATTCACAGTCGTTTCTCTTAGAAAATATACCTGTGGTATTTTATTACATTCAGATTTAGAGAAAGAGAGAGAATGGAGTAGTCACTAAATTGAAGGAAAAACAAGAGTCTGCACGTGCTTCTACAATTTCCACCCCAGCCTAATCTAATTTCTTAACCATCTTAGACTCCTTACATTTCATACATTATTATTTCACAGTGGGACTGGATGACTGCCTTGATTTCATTGGAGAATAAATTATTTACCCTGTAATCCCTTGGCCTTCAAATGAGGAACTGTTCACCCATGGCAATGCAGGATTCAGAAGGGGGCTGAGCTTGTCCCTTCCAGTGCTGTATCACAACCTGCTTTCTCTCTCCTGCAGTCTGAGATGCTGAGCAAGGGAGAGCTGGCGTTTAAATCTCCTCAGCCATGGATCCCTCTTCCTTGCCTGGCATTGATAGCCCAATCCTGATACCATATTTCTGTGATTTGTCATGTACTTGGTTGGTTTTCCTTATGCTGTATTTTCTTGTTATTGACAAGTTTAATTTCAGTTTTGTTCCTTTATTTCTGCAGGGAGTTCCAGCTGGGACTGTATGACACATTTAATGGCTGAAAGCTTGAAAGATCACTGGTTTAACACAGAAAGAATGTAAAGTGTGTTAAACCACAAGTCCTCTTGGTATAATTTTTCTGACTATAGCTGTCTTCTCTTCTTTTCATTTATTTGCAGGTCTCTCATGATTTTGCAATCAATTTCAATGAAGACAACCCAGAATGTGCAGGTAACACACTAGGACAGACTGCTGTATTTTTGCTCTGTGCAAAAAGTGCTTGCATTTTTTATTGTACCCCCTGAGTATTATTCAAAATGGTTTGTAAAGAAAGCAGCCAGAATTTTCAAAAACTGACAGACTCCAAGCCGTTTGGCTTAGCTTTAGTATCCTTAGAAAGTGCCACACATTAGTCTTCTGAAAAATGAATCCCTTTGAACGTACACCACGCTGGGCATTCAGCACTTGCACTTTCCCAAATCACTAGCATTTCGGAAAACTAAAGCTGTGTCTTCTAGATTCATTCCAAATCTTCAGCTACAGCAACATCATATGTTGTGCAGTTAAGAAAAGCACAGGACATGCAGGCTGTGCACCTCTGTGATAAAGTTTCCCTCAGTTTAGAGCCAGTTCTTTGGGCAGACCTATAGCAGTAGCCTGCCGTAAGTCAGTCCAGTGATGTTGAGCATCAAAGGGTCAGGGCAACAGCTGAAGACTGTTGGGGTAGAAGGATGCATAATTTCATGACAGTGAATACAGCAGGAGGCTGTTTATCTGATGTAAGATATTGGTGTATTCTAGTAACAGTCACTAATTTTCAGTAGTCAGAGGCCAGATTCAAGTAGCAGATCTTGCCAGATGTCTTGTATTTGTGAGTGAGGTCTGCAGTTACTGCTGCTGTCTTTCTAGAATTGTGCACACTTACTAGACTTGGGCTTTCCTTATTGGCCTGAACTGTTATCTACATTTTCTTAAATAAGATCCTTGGTACCATATCTCTGAACCAGATAAATTATTTGTCATCCTGAAAGAGGTATAGCAACAAAAGCAACCAGCCTGTGCTTGCTTCTAGAATCTCCTGCCACTGTCTAAACAGTGAACAAGTAATGCTAGGCTAAAACTTATTTGAAAGTCTTGGTCAGATGATTGCTGCTGTCTAAAGACCACAGGTTGTTATTCTTCCTTATTCTTCTGCTACTTTCCAGATACTGAAGGTGTTTCAGGATGCTCTTCCTGTTCAGTTTTCTAGCAGCTCCATTCTGCCCTTCTCAGGCTTATTAGTGGCTTGCTTTCAGGCATAGTCTGTGGAATATATTCAGGATGAGAATTAAGATGCTAAGAAATGAAGTGAGGAAAGGAAGAGAGGACAAACAATTCAAAGGAAAGAGGCATTAAAAGGTTTCAGAGTTCATGCATCTTAAATGCAAATCTCTGCTTTTAGCTCAGTGGGCATTCCTGCTTTGTTGTTGTGCTTGGCTTGCTGGACTGCCCCAGCCTCGGTAGGTCATATGCTTGAAATGTAATTGTGCGTAGGTCCTACAGCTGCTTGATGTGTTCACATGGCTTTTCACATTGAAGGAGTTAAAAGAAGCAGAAATTACACGCGTGCATCTACATGTGCCTTAAGCTTGTACATCAGCTTGAAGATGAGATTTTAATCACACTGAGGCTGCGGGGATGAGGTGGAAAAGCAAAACGAACCTCAGCACTTTGTATGGGCCATTATATTTTAAAATATGTTAGCTTTCCTGCTTCTGAACACAGACAGCTGGTGTCTACATGGGGCCTGATATGTTTAAAGCATTTCAGTTAGCAAAGGCCAGCATTAGACAATAACATATTTATGCATGTAGTGTTCAAGTATAGCTTTTTTTCCCAGTCTAAATGCAGGACATTTGTGACCTTCTGCATACCTCAGAAAAAAATCCCTAGCAGTCCACACCAAGAATACTTTATTATCCTCCTCTTTGCTGCCTCTTTGGAGTCCAAGGCTAATTCTTTTATCATATTGACTTCGTTATATAATGATTTTTATTGATTGACTGGTATTTGAAAAGGCTGTCACATCTACATAGTGGCAGAAGCAGGTCAGAGGTTGAACAGACAAATCCTCTGCAAGTAAAGAACTTACTGTCCAGTCTATACTATATATGCAAAATAAAATGTAACAATGGAAATGAGAAAAAGTTAAAAAAAAAGGAAGGAGCTGCACTATGAGCTTTAACTTGGCTTATGTCACTTAATATTTGTTATGTATTTAAACTTTATTTGGTTCTTTACAGAAGTCTTATTTACCTGGTAAGTTAACCCATCACATGAAAGAAGTTTTAGGGCTAAAAAGACATAAAAAGATGGTTTCAGCACAAAAGAAGGCCAAGGAATGGCTATGAGATATACAAAGCACTTTTTTTGTCCTAAATGATACTGTTTAAAATAATGTCCATCTGGATGAAAGCAAGAAAAAGGAGTCAGATAAGAAAAAGTTTTGTTTAATCATCTGCTGCAGCTTGCTCATCACTTGCCTGCCATGGATGCTTGATTAGGTCCTACTGCCAGTTGTTCTGTGATGTTTTCTAGATGCTCTCACTGTATTAGGTGACACAGAGAGCAGTAACACCAGCATATCATGTGAAGAGAGGATGCGAGAGGGAGATAAAGGGCTTAGTGACCACGCTATTTTACCTTGAAATATTTAGCATAATTGCCAGAATACAAAGGCAAATTTCTAAAGAATATCTTGCTTTAAACCAAGAAATAGAGGTTGGATCCAATATAAAAAATATGTGCCTGATTTGCACTTGGGGAAGGAAATCCCTTGCTTTGTGAAAGCAGTGATCTGGCACAATGTAGTGTGAAGCATCACTCTACATAAGGACTGTCTTAAGATATGAAGAGCACTAGAATACATAAAACATAGATATCTTCACCTTTCCTCCCATATTACCATTTTCATTGTGGAAAATTTCAGTATTTATAGCCTTGTATTTCATATATTCATAGTATAGTATATTTATCATCTTACATTTAGTACTTAGTCTTTATTGTCTGAGGAAGGAAGGAAGTGACAATGACAACCTCTAATCTGAATAAGTGCTTCTACACATGCATGCATTCTACTTGCATCTTAAACCCATATATAAGCACTTACACTCTGTATCATCAGAGCTATTGAAAGTGGATTCCAATTAAAAATGTAAAAGAAAAATTGTGAAGAAAAATGCACTTTGGATCTCCCTAAAATAAGGAGTCCAAGGAAAGTAAGCTGCAAAGTAAGCTACTCACGTATCCTGTTGGATTTGGATATATCAGAACAGTAGCTATTTCTAAAATATATTAATCTGAGATAGTGAACAAGAAATTATGTTTCCAGAACATTTCTTTTTAAAATGAAATCAGCTTTTTGAGAAACCACACTAAATCTGTGTAGAATGCAAGGAGTAAGGTTTATCTCATACCATTTTAATACATAAGAAAAAACCCACAGTGTATCTTGTCACCATCTTAGGGAATATTTATGAAGCCTTCATGCAGGATCAGTAAGTAGATGTAATGAAATCCTTAGCAGGTTTAAAATTAGGAGTTGTCAAAAGGTCAGGTTTGCAATATGTAAATTACACACTGGAATTACCAAGGGAAATTTTGTAACATTACGTTTTGGATAATCATAGCTATAATTGGAGCATGTTCTTTTGTCTGTGTGCACTGCAATGGAAAAAGAAAACTATCTATAAAGGGAGAAGACTGCATTCTCCACCATTTTTTCATAGGAGGTTCGGATCTATCATTGTAAAGCAATTACACCCTCCTGTGATTTGGTAGTTATGGGTCTGCACCCATATATCCTGTAAACAGTGTTGAGTAAAATCTCATGAGTGAGCTAGTCTCAATGTGAACTGAAACTGGCTTAGGATCTTATAGAAGTCATTTAATTCTCCAGCATCCTTTACAAAGCTTCTCAGTCTATCACTTTCTTTCCAACTTTAGACCTCTAATCCTTTAGGTCTGCTAAGCTGGGAGTTCTGAATGCAGAGGCTGACGTGCATTACTTCAAGAAATCCTTCTTTTCAATGATTGAAAACATCAATTTCCTTTCTGTGATCTGTCAAGTGTGTCAGCAGAAGTCTGTTCTCCCCAGTCTAGTTATATATCCTGAAATTAGAAAGCCAAAAAATGGCTAGTTCTCCATCAAAACTTCTTGACTGAAGCTCATTTTTCTGTAGACTGCAGAGCATCCTGCTGTTCCTTCCAAGATTTCACAGCGTTTGGTCATAGTCAAATTCAACCCATGAGCAATTATGCAAATTCACCTTGAAAAATTATTTTCTTCGCACAGGGGAGTCAGGTATTTGAAAAGATGTTTGAATTCTTTGACAGCTCTAGGTTGTAAGTACAAAGGGCAAATTTGTTGGTAACTATCATGATAAACAAATAAATATTCATCTGAAGAGGAGGCAGAGAAGTGTTAAAGTGCTTTTAATTTGTGTCTACCCTTCTAGCATGAATCTTAGCTGGTGATCAGGAAGTGATCACTTACATCTTGAACTGACGAGGATGGGAGCTATTGCATTGCAAGCTGATACCTGGAAAATAGACACTAAAAACTGCTGGGAAAAAGCAGGATGGTTTAATGAATTATATATTACAAACTAGATTCAAGGCAGCTAGAGACAGCTTCTTGGAAATTATCTAAAGCTGTTAGACCTTGCTAATCATGTGATATTTTGGATTTGTTCATTAAGAACCTGCCTTTTATTTATTTTTCAAAGAATCATGATATTGGTGATGTGCTCTACATTTATGTGCCTTTTGTGTGGCTTTTCATGACAGGAATACAGGGTGTTGTGGAGGCTTATCAGAACTGCCTTCCCAAGCTGCAGCTCTATGGGCCCACAAACATTGCTCCCATCATCCAGAAGGTGGCAAAATCAGCATCTGAGGAGACCAACACCAAGGAAGCCTCGGTAAGGGCATAATGCTTGATTTGACGTTTTTTCTTGTCTTATGAGGGATCTCTTGCAGGTCACCAGAACAGGCCTCTTGTTGTATGTGAATTATGCTTCAGAGTTTCCACTGACTGCCTTGACAGAAGGCAGCCTGAGTCTGTGGCAGCTGGAGCAGTGTATCTGGCCTTTATGGCTTCCATAGTCACACCTTTAAACTCTTCCCCCACTATTCTGTTTCCTGCTTTTAGAGCTGTTTTGCTGTAATACACCCAGTTCTTTACTGTGGAAATGTAAGGAGGCACCTCTAAGGTTAAAAAAAATTTAGTGGCCAAGCACTAAAAGTGTTGACATACAAGGACATGAGTTCAAATTATTCCCTACGCAGACTACCCAATTTCACATCTCTGCAGAGGCTGTACTAAAACTTTTTTGTTCAACTAGGGGATTTTTACAACCCTTCCTTTGAAAAATACAGTGATAGAGTTTTCAATTTGCTATTACTGACATGGAGTATTATGTGCCTTTCAGAAATCTGTTCACCTCTGATACAAAAACCCATGACAGATTCTTCAGCTGAAAGGCTTAAGCATAGATAGCATTTTAAATGTACATTTTTGAAATAGATTAGGATTATTTTTCTGTTGCCTTCCAGACAGAATGGGAGAAAGTGAGAATGAGAGAATTAGAGAAAATATGGGAGCAAGTAAGTCCGAAACATCTACAAGAGCAGCACTATGGGAGTCAAGGATGTAAGAGAGGATTTGTACACTGAAGCAAAGAAAATGCTTATGTATAGGAACAGAACAGAGCTGTATATTGTCATGTATATCACCACCAAGCCTGGGGTTTTTGTCTTTCTTCATGTGCTGAGCCTTTTTATAAGTCGTACTAAGGCAGCAATTCCCAAACATTTCTGTCTGTTGGTCTGGGCTTGTGATTTTTCACTCCATTGCTGTTTCCAGAATCTTGATACTATTTAGGGTCCCAGTCCTAAAATGGGGAAGTGCTGTGTTTGAATTTCCATACTCACCTAATCCTGAGGTGGCTCTCTCTGTTCACAGTGCTGCTTCTGAACTGGTATGTCATATTGAAGAAGTTGCTTCCTTCTGCTAAACCTAACTAAGCCTCCCCCCTTTCTCTTTGAAAACCAGATTATTTTATAGCATGAGTCTTCAAGATAAAGTTTTCCCTCTTCATGTTTTCTTTTATTCATGGCAGGAGGTGATGAACAGAAGTCTGTATGAGTTTGCATAGATGTGTATACATAAACTTTAATGATGGTTTGTGTGTTGGCATTACTCAGGCACAGTGACCAAATTCTAGGACTTGTTCATTTTTTCTATTAATGCAAGTTTGTTAAATGACTCCGGCTGCCTAACAATTCATAAAGGATCTACATGAGAGTCACTTTTTTCCATTACCAAGTGAAGATGTCATAGCTCATGATGCCAGTTCAGTGGGCTTTGAGAAAGAAATGACAAGCGTTCCAAATTGCTTGGTCTCCTTTAGAGAATGAGAAAACCAGTCCTCAGGGGTCTGTAGGAAGTGTTTGAAAATAAACATATTCCTCCCTGCACATGCCCTTGCTCTCCTCAGAGACCCTATTACGCTGCAGAATGCAGTAGGCCTGTCATGGTGTTGTGCTGGTCCCACAGGCACCAGTGGATCACCTTCAGTTTGCAGATGGCTGCACCCATCCCACTTGCCTGTTAGCAAAGCTCCTCTGCAAAGTGCTGGCATAACCTCCCTGACAGCTCTGCTACAGTCTTGTAACGCTTCAATAGCCATTCCATCCTGCTTCTCACCGGTTCCCAAAGGGGAAAAAAATGTAATCGGAAACTGTCAGCAGATGTGATTGTGCAGCAGATGGAAAATAGGGCTAGTGAGGACCTTGGAACTGTTCCAGACTTCCCAGCCAAAGTCCTGACTCTCCCAGCCCTAGCAGCTAGAACCTCACTTTTCTACACCGTGCATCCCTTGGCTCACTCCAGCTCCTGTACTAGAGCTTAACTCCAGAAAAGGTGAAACTAGTAGCAGAGGATATTTGGATGGGAAAATAATTTAACCTTTGAGTCATTATTGTTATGCTTTAACACAGCAAGCAGCTAAAACAACCACACAGCCATTCACTCACTCCCCCACAGTGGCATGGGGGAGAGAATTAGAAAAAGAAAGGTAAAACTCATGGGTTGAGATAAAAAGAGTTTAACAGGACAGAAAAGGAAGAAAATAATAATTATAATGAAAACAGAATATACAAAAAAAGTGCAGTACACATCGCAATTGCTCACCACTTGCTGACCAATGGCCAGCTAGTTCCTGAGCTGCTTTCCCCAAGTTTATATACTGAGCATGACATCATATAGCATGGACTATCCTTCTGGCCAGTTTGGGTTAGCTGTCCTGGCAGGGTCCCCTCCAGCTTCTTGTGCACCTCCTGCCTTCTTGTTGGCAGGCCAGCATGACAACTATAAAGGCTTTTTTCCATAATATTTTACAAAGTCCATGAGTTGACAGTTACCAAAAACACTTTTATACTGGAAAAGGGCAAACAGCTTTGGAAAATCAACTAATGGTATAATTTTTCACTTCTTCTCCAACTACTTCAGCAATATTTCATCTTGCTGATTCTGACGGATGGCGTCATCACAGACATGGCTGACACCAGAGAGGCCATTGTCCATGCCTCTCACCTTCCCATGTCAGTCATCATCGTCGGGGTGGGAAACGCCGACTTTAGTGATATGCAGATGCTGGATGGTGATGATGGGATCCTGAGGTCTCCCAAGGGTGAGCCTGTGCTTCGAGACATCGTCCAGTTCGTGCCATTTAGGAACTTCAAACATGTAAGCTGACTTTTCCATTCTTTCTGCAGAAGGGTGAATGTATACAACAGTATATGGAATTGTCCCTGGGGCTGGGCCTAACGCTGGATGGGCATGAAGTGTTTAGTAAGTCTATGGCATTGTGTCAGAAATGGAGAAAAAATGAGTATGGAATGAAACGTTCTCCATTAGTAAGATGGTGAGGGGAGGGAAGGAAGAGATGGGGCAAAATCCATGTGCTTCTTGTGGTGCCAGTCCTTACCTTCACTTTCTCCCTGATTTTAGCCCTTTTGTCTCTTTTCCAATCTCTTTGCATCTGTTCTATTAGGAACAGATGCATTCCATCCCTTCATTTCCACAGGCGGCTGAAATGGCTATGACTTTGTATCCATAGCTCCATGAATATTTGTATCCATAGTTGCTCCTTATTAAAATTTAGGTGTCTAGGTTCTCAAAGAAAGAACTATCCACTCAGAGCATCCTCTTTGCCTCCAAACACTTTCTCCAGATTCTGTACAAGAACACATCCAAGAAAGTGCTTGCCTGTACACTTAGCCCAGCATGGTTTAGGAGATACTCTGTAGGAGAGGAAGGGATAAACCCAGCATTAAATTGCCAAATCCAAAATAATCCTTTGGCCAAGTGCTTTTCTCCTCAGTTACCTGCCCTAGCTTGCAGCATCTCCCAGGGACATTTTCAGCAGCTGAGGAGAGGCAGTGTTCACCCACAGAAAGAGCTTTCACACACACAGCCAGGTTTTTCAGAGCCCTTTTCTTCCATATGGAGGTGTGAAATGGCCATCGCGTTCATCTGCAATATTGCTTACATCCCTTTCCCTCTATTTTCTATCTTCCTCTCCCTTCCTGTCATTCCTTCTGTTATATTTAAGCGGTTCTCCGGACTGTTCTTTTGCTCCTCCCCATGTCTAGGAAGGATACCCTCAGTATTTGAGTTGAAAATTTCTTTACACCACAGCATAACTGACTCATTCACTTCATGAGATTGCCCTTTCCAATTTGCTGTCATATGCTAGCAATCCTTTGATCTGGATTTGTCACCCAGAGTTTTCAATTCTGGGTTGGTTTTGGTCTGCATATGGGTTTGCAATGCTCACATTTCTTCATTTTTTCTAGGCTTTTTGTTACCACAGGAGATTTTGTTCTTTCTGCTACTTCCAAAATACCTTCATTTGATTTTCCTTTTCTCAGGAGTTTATCTTTTTTTGTCTCTTCAAAATAAAATTCTGCCATATTTGTCTTAGATCTAGACACACTTCTTTCACAAACTCTACTGAGGAGTAAGGGAAGTAGACTTGTTCCGTTTTTCCCTCTACCTTTAGGTGAAGAATGGATCCTCATAGGAGGTAAAACTCACCTTGTGCTATTAGTTTGGTGACACCATACTAAATGGCTGTAGATTTGCCACTGAATTGTAGATACATGCCTTTCTATGTTGACAGTGCCACTAAATCATCTCTCTGCTGGAACAAAGTATGAGCACAACCTGCTCAGAGCCCACAATTCTCCTTCATCAGATAATCACAAGTTTGTAGTGTCACACTGTTGTCTACTGTAAGTGTCAAGAAGCAAGTTATTTATGGGTTGGTGCTAGACCTACTTTCAATTAGTTCAAAACATGTTTCTGCAAGGAACTGGCAAAGCCAGATGCATTTGTTATTTTTAGTTTCATTTTGTGATTTTATAAAAAAGTTGAAATCATCCTTAATTGAATAGATTAACGCTGACAGTTGCAGTTCTGGGCACTGAATATATTGTGCCTCTTGTGCTAACTTGTGGGTGAGTCTATGTGTGATTTTAATTGCTAGAATTGGTCAAATGTCAAGCATATGTTATTTTTAACTGTTTTAGATTAACTTTCCCAGTACTGGGAGAGGATCATAACCTTAATAATTTATTAAATAGTGGTATTTTTCTCCCCTCTTCTCTCAGTAGCTAAGATAATATAGATATAGAGATAGATAATACATTTGCTATATCAGAAAAGTCAATATATCTTATGCAACTTGATATTTAGTCTGTTTATTGTGATCTTTCAGCATTTCACCAAATGTCAGTGTAACGGATGAGTGTGCACAACCATAGCTGCTTCTGGTTTAATTTCTTTATTGTCATATCCCAAGAAATATCTCCCTCTGAGTAAAGTGACATTCACAGCTATCTTGTTACTTATCCTCTGCACAAACCAAAAAACACATCTTTCACATCAACTAATGAAATAATTTTTCATGGGAAAAATGAGTGTGAAGTTTTGACTCAAACTTATTTTTCCCCACAGAGAAATGCAGATTTAACACATTTGGGAGATTTTTGTCAGATCAGTTCTGATCAAACACAACAGCTACTATAAATCAGCAAATTACATTTGACAGCTTTAAGTAAAAGATATATTTAGTAAAACGTACATACTTTTTGTACTTTGTGTTTAGTTTTCATGTTTAGGTTGTTCAATCATTAAGTAGAAGAAAGCTGAAGGGTCTTTTTAGAAGCTTACAAATCAAGTTGTATAAGGTTAATAAGGTTTTCTTATAAACCAAGTATTTATTTATGCCTAAATTTGTATAACCTCCAATACTGACAGAAGGAGGGAAGAAAATGTTATTTGTGAGCAATTTTTTTTTGTTTTGCTGGAACAGTAACCCAAAATTAATTTGAAGTCAACTGAAACAATATTTTTTTTATTACTTCATTTCTCAGGTCAGCCTGGAACTCAAAATCTCGTATCAATCCAAAGAGATCAAAAAACAAGCTATCCAAAAGCTGCTCCTGTGAGAAAATTGAAAGTGGGGAGAAAGGAGTTGTTAAAAAAGCTAGAGTGAATCCCTTTTATTTTATAAGTTTGCCTTCTGAGAAGGTTCTGATCCTGCACGGCTCTCATACAGGGCACCTAACAAATTTCAATTAGTTACAATTATTCACATACCTAAAACCTCAGACCCACTTCAACAACTTACTGGCTCGAAACCCAATGTAGACTGAAAGCTTTATGGTAGGATTTAGTCTCTTAGATGATGTAATGTATCAGGAGTACTTCAGTAAAGCATTTTACCTTTTTGACTCTCTGTTAAAGGAATATCTTGGAAGTGATTCTTCTCCAATTTATAGTTGCACAGGCTGTATCAAGTCAAGGTACTCGTTACTGTTTAAAAATGTCCCATTGTATAGTGGCTGATGTGCAATTCACTACAGGTAAACAAAACAAACAAAGGGAAAATATTTTCCCTGAACTCAAGTGAATTTCTCCTCTGTGCAATTATCACCACCCCAACAATGAGAGTGTCCTTCACCTGAAACTGTAGAACAGTGATGCTTGCAATCAACGAAATGTAGTTGAAGAAAATTACTTGTCTCAATTCATTCACAGTCATAACTTAAGAGCTGAAATTCTCTGCCTTTAGGATGCATGATGTATTTACTGTGCACAAATCTGATGCTACAGGTTGATTGTATTCCACTGTGCACTGTAATTAATCATAAAGACTTCACTGTTGTTACAGCGACTCAATAACACATATATCACAAATTAATGTGGAAAGCACAGCTCTTAATCCCTGCAAGGTGCAATGTTTTGCACTATGTATTGTAATTAAAGACTAAGCATGGTGAAGCTACAGAACTGAATCAACAGTCATTTGTAATATACACCAATTAGTATCATAGGGGATTATTTCCCGGCTGCTGGCTGATATGCTTGTCGTGTATTAGCCATCAGTTGAGAACTGTTCATCCTGAGATGTTTATTTCTAGGATGCTCTTTAAACATAGGAGCTAAACAGCAGAGAAAACATCACAGTAGAACATTAATGTACCATGCATGTTACAAACCCAGCAAAGGTAACCCTTACACAGCACCGCTGAACTGGGCCTAATTTTTAACTCAGAATTTACTGGGTCTGATTTTTTCTTATACAAATGCTGTTTTGCATTTTGCACTATCTGGTCTAGAAGTGGAAGTGCTTTGCCATCACAAAAGTACATAAGGTGCAAGTGGCCTGAAGCACCAGTCAGGAAGTCACCTCTAACCCTGGTTTGGGAATGCTCCCTACTAGAAAGAGCCCTAGGACCAACAGGCATTATCAGCATGATGCAACTCTTGTTACACAACGGTTATCCATGTTCAGACTGAAGTGTGGGGTTAAGCCAGCTAGCCCAGGGCAACTCTCTGTGGGGCCACATGAGCCTGCGAGCCTGTGGGCACTCTAAATTTGTTAGCTTAAGCTTAAGTGAGAGGTTTTTTAACTTCAGGTGCACGCTGGGCTGGAGTGCATAGCTCAGTCAATTCCTCAAGTGGCAGTGATTCAGCTGTGCATCTGAGCCCTGAAAGAACCTGTTTTGAAGGGCTGACCCTACTTTCAGGAAGAATGGATGTGGCATCAGATGAGAGAGAAGCAGCGAAGGGAGGGTAATGCAGAGAGATGAGTGTTAGCCCAATATTCAGGCACACAGCCTACGCATCATCCAGAGAAACTGGTGGCAAGTGCTCCTGGCCAGCGTTTTTAAAGACAGAGCAGAGAGAAGTTTCCTGATTGCTGGGGCTTCTGTGGGCAGCGGTGCTTTAGGACTTCTCCCCCACTCCTTGTTTTTATCCTTTATGTCGGGTTGTATTTTTGGTAAGATGGCACGAAGGCAGACTAAGGTATATGCAGCTATGGCACACTGGGAAGGAGATTAAAAACCAGTAATTCTCAGTAGCAACAGTAATCAACTATTTGTCTGACTCCAAGGGATACTTTCTGCTGATTTCTGTGAAAACACGGAAAACAGGGCAATGGTGGAAAACCGTACATTTCACTTTGGAGGATTAAAATAGATGTGTTCTGTTACTGTGTAACACCTGAGAACAGTTGCTTCGCAAAGTATGGGCTCTGCTTTGCTCCTTTGTTTAGGCAGAAATGTTCCAGGCTTTCTTGCCTGCACAAATATTTTGGTATAAATGTCTTAGTAGGGAAATAGCAGTTCATTTTATTTATTATTAATCACATATGTGACTCAAAATACCACAATACAAAAAAATCAGTTTCGTTTCTAGCTTTGCTGGCATTGGTTTTGAATTTGCTGTATTGTAACATTTAATACTGGAATTTATAATGTCCCAGGGGCTTTCTGCACCCCCAGATTAGCTTGCCTATGAATAGTTTATCATTTACATCCTATGTAAGCCTGGAAGGGCAGAGATCCAACACCATGAAACAAAGCAGGGCAATAAACAGTCAATACAAATACTTTGTGACATGATAGTTTTGAAATCTGGCTGAAAATATTACAGACAGTGAGGAGGGAGGTGTTCATTAGTATGGGGAAAAGCACTTGATGTGCAGAAGAATTGTGACCCAGCCACCAGTTGAGGAGGTCTTGTGCATCAGCTGAGCTGCAATGTGTGATCCATGTGTGCTCCATCTGGAGATAGACGCATCGATTTAAACATCTCAAACTGAATTTGTGTTGGCATTTTTACTGCATTTTTGTGGTGGCTCATAGGTCAGGCAAGCTGGCTCAAGAGGGGGCTGGGATCAACTCTGCCCAAATACTAAGAAAAAAAAAGCAAATCCAAAACACAGGGCAGGAGGGTGCTATTGAGCTGCATGGGAGAACGAGCCCATTCTGTCACTGCTGAATATAGGGGTTGAGGAAAATCCCTGCAGCGTATGCAGGTAATGTCTGCCCACAAAACATACAGAGGCCCCACTACTTAAAATGAAGCACTGTCAACATGTGAGGCAGCAACTCTATGTTGTTGATGGAGTGCATAGTTTCTCATTACACTGAGGGGTACCCCTCCTTCCTGCCTATGCTGAAAGCCAGTGGCCATCTCTGTATCCATCTCTGCATTTCGGGGTCATAAGTTCTTCAGTCTCGTCGACATCCGGTATTTATACACTGCAGAAAGTGCTTTAAAGCCTCCACAAACCCTAGGACTGAAGCTTTCTCGTGTCCATGGTTAAATTCCAATGAAAAGAAAACAAAATATTTTTTATTGAGTTAAAAACTTCCCCAGCCATTAACACACCAACCCAGATCCTGAAGTGTGGAATGGTGATGAAGGCTTCCCTTTTACAGTGATTTCCATTCGTGTTCAACTTGGAAGTTTTGCAGGGTTCTTCACTTAGTACTGACAAAAGAAGCCTTTGCAGCCCTTTTCATTGTGATATGGTGCTCTTGCAGAATGCAGGGAAGTTCAATTACCCTGAACTTAAAATAGTCCAAACAGACCTGAAAAACATGCAGAACACTTGGCTTTAGTGTATGTTCAGGCAGCTATAGCTACAAGCCCAAACTGAGTCACGAGTTTCTAGCAACAGTGCCACACGCTTTGAGCCTTTTTTGCCTTCCATTTCTGTACCATACTTTCTACCTTGGATTTCATGGGACCAGTATCTCTAAAACTTATGGCACTTCCAGCAGAGAGATAGGTTAATGCTTGTGTTTTCTACCGTTTCCTGCAGGCATCCCCAGCTGCTCTAGCAAAAAGCGTTTTGGCTGAAGTTCCCAACCAAGTCGTGGACTATTACAATGGCAAAGGGATAAAACCAAAATGTGTGTCAGAGTACGAGTCTTCCAGGACACTAGCTCCATGAACCTGCCTGCACTCTTTTACAAAATCAAAAAAAGAAAAATGCTACTGTCTACAACTACTGTACTTAAAACATGAAACAAAAAAACTAGCACGTTTTGGTGATTTTTAACTGAAATAACCATTTTTTTTGCATGTGTAGCCTAAAGGCTTAAATCTGTTACGCGGTTGTATTGTTGAAAACTTTTTATGAGAAAAAAACATCCAGGAAAAAAAATAAGTGAACTCTTTACAGCATGTCGCCTTGAAATAAAAAGTTATCTGTATCTGTTTTTTATACAGGTTTGTTGAAATTTTGCTAAATTTCTTATCTTTACACTGTAAAGCATTTTGAAATATTTATTGAGAGTCGATAGCCAAAATGTCTTTGGTTTAATCTGCTATGAATCTGAGAGATTTTGAAAATGGCAGATGCATGAACTGTATTTTGCATGTTTAAAATAAAAACAACACAGTTTTGCAGTTGTTGTCTTTATTTCTCTCTCTACCACAAGGCTGCCTGCTTTCAACTTTCACATTCCAAGAAAAGGGTAATAAAGTGTTTCAAGAAATACCTGGCCTGAAGCATGGGCATTTCTAATGTTAGCAGCTTATGACATGGGCACCCAACCCAAACATGCCTACTCAATCTGTGGCCTGAGTAGCAAATTTTCAAAAGCCTGATGCATCCAACTGTTATGAAGGTTCAGTCCATAGCTGTAAACAGATCTGGCTTGGAGGGCATGATCCATTGGGACTGCATGTCTTAAAATACACCTACTTAATCCAAACGATCTGGCTGGCTTTTGAATGGGTTGTGGTTTGGTTACCCAAATTTATAATCTCTTATGTTTTGGAATTCTTATTTTGTTTCATTTGTAGTTTTTAATCTCACTCCAGATATCCAACTTTGTGTGACGTGTTTTCCATAAGGAATTTTGTACAGCCTGATTTTTTGACAACCAGTGATTTGTAACTTCATACAAGCACAGATCATTTGTGTGTGATAGAAAAACTGGGTTTGTACTGAAAGAAATCAAAGCCACCTTTTTTTCAAAAGACAACATACAAGAACAGATTTGTGGTGGATTGATCTTTCTGTTGAAATATTTGTGTATATAAAAAAAGAAAATAGATCATTATTTGAAATTTGGCTTCTTCATTTTCTAAAAGACAGTAGTGAAAGATGTGATTAGTTGGAAATTAAGGATAAAAGTTGACTAAAAATAATTTGTTTGGGATTGTCCAAACACCTTTGTACAAGTTGTGCTCCCACAGAATTAAAAACATTCCTGTTTTTAGTTCTAGAAGAAGCTGGTTTGGGCCAGTGCTGAATATTTTGGAAAATCTCACCTCTGAGCAAGAGGGGTTTTTTTGTTTAGAACTAAGTATTTTTAAATGAGTTTGCAGATAATGTATAACTCTAGCTCCCTGTTTCTCCTTTACAAGTAAATTCCATAGTATCAGCTTTGATTAGTGAATTTGTACCACAAAATGAAGGCAATGGGATAGCTAAGATGCATGGCATTGTCTCCACAGCATATTCAGTTCTGCTCCTTCTCTATCCTGTAGTGCAATTGTTCACACTTGCTAGTAGAGATTCCTTCAACTGATCACATATCGAACAGCAGCCCGTATTATTTGGTCACAGGTATAAATTGTCTGAAGATGTCCCAACTGATAGACCTCAAATTCACATTTCCATTTAATGGCTGAGTGTTCATTTGAGAGCTTAACCACAGCAGAGGCTGCACATCTCTCCCTCTGTGGACATATTTCAGCTGGAAGCTACTGAGATTTTCCCTTATATCTCACACACCGGTCTGCCAAGTGTATCTTAATCCTTATCTGCAACATCTCTAGTTTCTTATTCCCATTTCCTTCCATTTTTCTTTCCTTCCCAATTCTCAAAAGGAACCTCTTCTGGAAGCTGAAGCACATGACTGAAAAGTAAATGACTTGATGTTCTTTGCTCCTCCAGTATCTTATTTTGTAATCTTGCACAAGTTGTTTAACTTTTCTGTACCTCAGATGCCTCATCTATAAAATGAAGTTCACTGCAATGTATTCATAAATATCTCACAATGATACTGGGTGACTTTAATATTTGAAAAGTGACTGGAGATCCTCAGAGGCATGATGGTGTTCTCACCACTTTACTCTGGCATGGATTTAGGGATGTACTGTACAGCTGTGGAGGGGCTAAGGCTTTTCTTTACTATTTGCCAGATTGAAAGAAAGTAAAAGAAAGCTTTCAGCAAGACAAATTAGGAATCAGAGGAATCGTTCTTCTGGTATATATGATCTTAGGCTCAACTGATTTTTTGAAGTGGTTGTGGTTACATGGAATGGGGTTAGCAGAGGTGTTACAAGATGCTTCTATAATGTAGCATCACATAAAATGCAGAGCTCAACATATGGTTGTTCAGTGGTTGCATGCCGAGCTATATAAATCATTAGCCATTCTCATGTATGTAGGTGGTCTATATAAGCGTCTCAAGACAATCACAGTTGCTGCAGATCTGTTACTTCACACAAACCAGACTATAAATATTGTCTGCTTAAAACCAAATATTTATCAGTGGTAATACAAATCAACAATTCTGTAATTCTGTAGCAGCCCTCAAGATATTTGAAAAGACACCTCTCTGATACTGAAAAATCAATTGGAAATCTGCAATCTATAGATTCCAGCATATAAACCAAACACGTAGTAGTGTGGTGAGCTGGTGTAGGCGAATGCACAGAAGGCAAAACTAGTCCTATAGTAAAGGCTTTCTAATGAAGCTTTAAATGTTATTTTGATTGCTCCAAGTTACTCAGTGCAATAAGATAGTATGGGCTTTGTGCAGGGTAATATCATTAAGTATATGAATATTTTTCTGAAATGGTATTTTTTTCTCCTGTTTTATCTACTTAGGGTTTTAGCGAGACCATTCTGCCTTTAGGCAGAACTGCCACCAGTTTCTCTTGTAGATTTTTAATGCAAATTAAAACTTCTACTGCCTTTTGATGGATCATTTTAAATTCTGAAAATCTCTTTAAAATAAATTATGTCTTGTCCTTTTGAGGTAACTGATGATCTAATATATCTTCCCTGCATACTGCAATCCTGCCTTCTTTTTCACTGTCTCTTAAATCCGATTCAAAACCAAAAAGTCCCAGAACAGTCAAAGATATTCATGATTCCTATTAGCCCAAAATACATTAACATTCATAGTTCCTGAGCCTAATACACCAAAGCCCTAATACACTGCTAATTGCTTTTTAGCCTAAGGTAAAACCTGCCTCTGTGAAGTTCTAACCATGATAAACAATATAGTGTTCTTTAGCATTTGATTAAAGAGTCTACAGGTATGAATTGAAAATGAAATTATAATATACCACTTTAAAACATGTTTCTTAGTCTCCAAATAGCAAAGGTACACAACTGATGATAGCTAAAAGGTTTGCAGTTTGATCTGCTAGAGACCTGCTGAGTGCAACTGAGAACAGTGGTATAAGCCAAAGCTTGCTGCAGATCGCAGAGATGATATTCCAGAATGCACAGGTGGAAGGTCCCTACTCTGAGCAGGTTTGTAGGACAGAGCCCTGCAAGTCTGCAACACTCAACTACATCCCTTGGGTTTACACACACACCAAATACACAGAAGAAAGTGAGATCTCCCAGAAGCTGGAGAGGCAGAGGTACAGTCCTGTGCCAGGCAGCCCAGCAATTCTCTCCCCGGCCCACCTGCATTAACTTTATTAGTAACATCCCTGACTACAACATTGAATATACTACTTGCCCCAAACATAGCTGTCCCATCCTTACGTGGCCTAACCACTCACAAGGAGTACCTGAAGATGCTGAGCCCTGCACCCTGCAGTGGTTTGGTAAAGCAGAGATGTTTCTGCCCAAACCCCACAGGCATCTGCTTGACACCTGCATGGGGTAAGGTTTTGAACCCATGCAAGAGTTCTGCAACTCCTGTGTGCCTGTATGGTGAATCATAGAATCCTTTGGTTGGAAAAGACCTTTGAGATCATTGAGTCCAACCATATCAGTGGACTACTAAACCATATCCCTAAGCACCTCCTCTACCTGTCTTTTAAATACCTCCAGGGATGGTGACTCAGCCACTTCCCGGAGCAACTGTGCCAGTGCCTGATAACCCTTTTGTGAAGAAATATTTCCTCATGACTAATCTGAACTTCCCCTGGCACAACTTGAGGCCATTTCCTCTCATCCTATCACTTGTTATGCGGGAGGAGAGACCAGCACCCACCTTGCTACAACCTCATTTCAGGTAGTTGTAGGCAGTGATAAGGTCTCCCCTCAGCGTCCTTTTCTCTAAGCTAAAGAGCCCTAGTTCCCTCAGGTGCCTCACGTAAGACTTGTTGTCCAAGTGCTTGCCAGCAACTTCACCCACCACCAGATGCTGTCCCATATGGGCATTTATTTGTTGGATTCCACTGGCTAGCGGCCCACATGGAGACACAGGAGTGATGGCATCACCGGTACAGTAGGGGGGAAAAGGGTGCTGGTGGCTATTTCTGTATGTCCTCTGCCATCACCCCTTGGGTCAGGTCTCATCTCCATGTTAGAGAAACCTCATGGCCATGGATGCCACAGCCACAGCCCTGACCCATGGGGCCTTTGGGGCAGTACTTGCCCCAGGGCACAGAATGAGCTAATCTGACGCCAGGTCAAACCCTGGCCAGTGCTGTGGAGCGGGCGTCTTTGTCCATGGGGCAGTGGGGATAACCTGTGCCCTAGGCATGTTTTGGAAGCTGCTGAGGCCAGCAGTGTCAATGGAGGCATGACTGCATCTGGTGCGCCTGGCAGATGAGAAGTTGGACATAAGTTGTCAATGTGTGCTTGCAGCCCAGAAGGCCAACCATTTCCTGAGCTGCATCAAAAGAAGCAGGGCCAGCAGGTCGAGGGAGGGGATTCTGCCCCTCTACTCTGCTCTGGTGAGACCCCACCTGGAATACTGCATCCTCCTCTGGAGCCCTCAGCACTGGAAGGACATAGACTTGTTGGAGTAGGTCCAGAGGAGAGCCACAACAACGATCAAAGGCCTGGAACATAACTCCTATGAAAATTGGGCAAAAGAGTTGGGGTTGCTCAATTGGAGAAGACTCCAAGGAGACCTTATTGTGCCCTTTCAATACTTAAAAGGGGCTTATAAGAAAGATGAGGAAAAACTTTTTAGCTGGCCTGTAGCAATAGGACAAGGGATCATGGTTTTAAACTAAGAGAAGTTTAGACTAAATATTAGAAAGAAATTTTTCATAGAGTTGTACAATCATACAATGCCAAGTTGGAAGGGACCTCAGGGATCATCTGGTCCAACCTGTTTAGGTAATGTATAGTTTAAATGAGATATAGCCCTGCATGCTGTCAAGCGGAGCCTTGAAAGTGTACAGTGTAGTGGAATCTACCACTTCCCTGGGGAGATTATTCCAATGTTTAACTGTTCTCATGGTGAAAAATTTTCTTATGGAACCCAATCGGAATCTCCCCAGAAGCAACTTACACCCATTACTCATCATCTTTTCCATGTGACTCCTTGTAAAAAGGGAGTCTCCATCCTCTTGGTAGATACCCTTTATGTACTGGTAGATGGTAATAAGGTATCCCTTAAGCCTTCTCCTCTCAGGGCTGAACAAACCCAGGTCTTTGAGCCTTACTTCATATGGTAGGTTTCCTAGTCATCTGATCATCTTAGTGGCCCTTCTCTGGACCATCTTTAGCCTACCCGCATCTTTTTTGCATAGTGGTGAGCAAAATCGAACACAGCACTCTAGGTGTGACCTGACAAGCGCTGAGTAGAGAGAGGGCAGTGAAACACTGGAACCGGTTGCCCAGAGAGGTGGTAGATGCCCCACCTCTGGAAACATTCAGGGCCAGGCTGGATGGCACTCTGAACAACCTTCTCTAGTGGAAGGCATCCCTGCTGCATTGGACTAGATGACCTGTAAAGGTCATAGAATCATAGAATGTTTGGGGTTAGAAGGGGCCTTAAAAATTATCCAGTTCCAACCCCCCTGCCATGGGCAGGGACACCTCCCACCAGACCATCATCTTTGTGGCCTCCTCTGGACCCACTCCAACAGTGCCATATCTTTCTTATGCTGGGGATTCCAGAACCGGACACCAATACTCCAAGTAGAGTCCCATGAGAGCAGAGCACGGAGGAGAATCCCTTCCCTCGCCCTGCTGGCCACACTTCTTTTCCAACCCAAACCATTCTTTGACGATGAGAGGGCTGGAGCACCTCTGCTATGAGGACAGGCTGAGAGAGTTGGGTTTGTTCAGCCTGTAAAACAGAAGGCTCTGGGGAGATCTCCTAGTGGCTACAGGAAAGCTGTGGAGGGGCTTTTTACAAGGACATATAGTGGCAGGACGCAAGGGAATGACTGTAAGGGGCGGGAGATTTAGATTAGAAATTAGGAAGAAATTCTTTATAATAAGCGTGTTGAGGCACTGGCACGGGTTGCCCAGGGAAGCTTTGGATGCCCCCTCCCTGGCAGTGTTCATCCCTGGATGGGGCCTGGAGCAGCCTGTGCTAGTGGGAGGTGTCCCTGCCCGTGGCAGGGGAGTGGAACTGGACGGGCTTTAAGGTACCTTCCAGCCCGAACCATTCGAGGTGTCCCTGCCCGTGGCAGGGGGGTGGAACTGGACGGGCTTTAAGGTACCTTCCAGCCCGAACCATTCGATGATTCTATTCTGTGATTTTACGATTCCATAGTTCGGGAGGATTTACGTTAACTTTTGAATCATCTGCCTCCCCCCCGCAAGGAGCGCAGGCCGGAACCTCCGTCCCGCGGCAGCACGGCAGGCTTTCAGCGGCGCACCGCACCGCGCGGCGCCGGAAGGAGGAGGTGGCAGCGCCAGCAGTGTCGCATGGCGGGAGCGGGGATGCTGGGCCGGCTATGGGGGCGGCTGCGGGCGGCAGCGCCGGGGAGGCCGCTCTGGGCGGCGGCGGCGGCGGCTGCGGGCGACAGGTACCGGGAGGGCGGGGGACTCGGCCCTTGTGGGGGCCCTGGGGCGAGGGAGGGCTCGGCCCTTGTGGCGGCCCCGGTATGAAGGACACCTCGGCATCCCCTTCCCCTCTGCAGCCGCCTCCCCTCGGCGGCGTCTCCGGTCTCCACCGGTTGGCCTCTGGGTGCAGGGCCCGGAAAGCTTTCAGGGACAGAGATGGTCGGGCCCCGCGATACTGCTGGGACACTGGGGCCCTGAGCGCGTGCACAGGAGGTCGAGGAAGCTGATGAAGGAGCTGTGGAGCACGGGTCTGATTGAGGAGCAGCAGAGGGAACTGGGGTTGTTTTGATACACGAAGTAGTTACTGTCACAAAAGGTGGAGTCTGTTGATTTGAGCTAAAGTAGAATTAGTTTTCTGTAGAATTAGTTTTCTAACTAACTTCCTTTAAGCTTCGTCTAGGTGGCTGTATCTTTTGAAAGTTAGCCACAGTGTCCCTCTGATAGCATGTTTTCTTTATAGCATGTTTTTTTTCAAATTCTTTTTCCAGACACCGTTCATCTTGTGTTGTGTGAGCTGTGCTGAATAGGTGTGTCTTCTTCCATAATCACCTCTGTTTGTAGTTTTTCCCTATATAAAATACAAGGTCACACAGAGAGCTGGCTCCAAAGCTGTAATGAGCGGAGATTTGGCTGCTGTGAAGTTCATAACATTAATATCAGTCCTTGGAAAGTAATGGAAAATGCATAAGATTTCTGGGAAAATTAATACATATACATGTGACTGGGAAATATATTCTGTCCCCAGCTCTTGTGTTACACATGGTTGATGGAAATCATTCCCTCACATGCCCAGTGCTGAAATGAAGGACATTTACTTTGTAAAGCTCCAAAACAAGTCTTAAAGAGTTTATTTGCCTGCATTTTTGGTATCAGTTTATTAGGCACCTTAGTGTTGGGCTGATAATTGGACTGGGTGATCTTAGAGATCTTTTCCAACCTTATAATTTGTGATTCTTAGTAATAGACCCAACTTGCATGGGAGTTGTGGCAGAACATAGGTATTTGCAACCAAAAAACCTTTGCTTTATGGTGAGCACCTTGACCTACTGTGTTTTGAGTCACCTTGGCCTGCTGTTAGAACCAGTCGTGTGCATTTGCTAACTGCATTTTTAAATAATGCTTCGTTGTGCTTGCGGAGAATTGAGAAGCATTCAAGCTTTTCTGAGCCCTCACAAAAATTATGGCAGTACAGTGAGTTGTTTAGCAGTGAATGCAGAATCAGGGAGTTACTGGGACTGGAAGGAAGCTGAGGACCTTCCTGGTCTGGCCTCTTGCTCACAGTCTGTCCGTCTCTGAGATCAGACCAGGTTGTTCAGGGCCTTGTCTGTTTGGGCCTTGATACCCTCCGAGGACAGAAACTGAACAGTCTCTCTGGGCCCCTGTTCCAGTGTTTGGCTGTGCTCAGGCTGAACGTTTTTTCCTTATATCAAATCAGACCCCCCTTTTTTCAATTTATACCAGTTCTCCTGGCACGCACACTGGTAAACATGGCCTGGCTCTGTCTTGTCAGTAATCTTCTCATAGGTACTGGAAGGCTGCTGTCCAGCCTTCTCCTAAGCCTCCTCTTCTCCAGACTAAATGAGCCAAATTACCTCAATTCTCCTCATAGGACAAGTGCTCCAGCCCCTGTGTTTTTGCGTACCAGTGCTGGACTTGTTTTTTTTATAAACACCTTTGTTGTACTGGGGACCCCAAACTGCATTTAGTGTTGCAGTTGTGGTCTAGCTGGAGTGCTGAAGAAAGGATGATACGTGCTTCCTTCGATCTACTAAATGTGCTTCTGTTGATACAGTCAAGGCTGCTGTTAGTGTTCATTGCTGCCAGGAGACTCCTGGTTCCCTTTTTGCCTTTTTGGCCCCCAGGAGTCCCAGGTCCTTTGCATGACTGTGGAGTAGCTCTCCTGAAATCATGACCTGTAACCTCCATCCCAGACACAGGACTTTGCATTCATCCTTTATGAATTTCATTGGGTTCCTTGTTGGCTTTTCCCTCTAACTGGCATAGGGGATGCCCTTAAGTCCAGCTGCTTCCTTCAGTTCAGTTTTACTTGCAGACTTAAGAAGTGTGCACTCATCCCCTCTTACAGGTTACTGATAAAGATATTAAACAGGACAAGTCCCTGACTAGACTCTTGAGGAATTCTACTTGTAACTGGCCTTCTGGTAGAGTGCAAGCCATTAACGACAATTCTTTCAGCCTTATGATCCAGACAAGTTTTTCCCCATCTGATAGCTCACCCATGCATGCTGGAACATCCAGCTTGGATAGAAGAATGCTACAGGAGACTGTGATGAAGGCCTTATTAAAGTTAATCAGCACCCACTGCTATCTCTTCATTCATGGATCTGGGTTTTTCTATCATAGAAGGAGTGGTTGTAAGACTTGTTGTTTGCTCCCCTTTGGTGGTTTTCAGAATACTTCAGTAGATGAGAGCATGACAAATAATTGCATGTTGTTGGTCAAGGGTAGCCAGGATGAGTGATGGTGGTTGAATTGCTTGCTAGTAGAATCACAGAATCGAGTCCAACCATCGATCCAGCCCTGCTCAGTGCGCCATGACCATGTCCATAAATACCACATCTACCCATCTTTTAAGCACCTCCAGGCATGGTGGCTCAACCACCTCCCTGGGTAGCCTGTTCCAATGCTTGACAACCCTTTCAGTAAAGAAATTCTTCCTAATATCCAACCTAAATCCCACTCCCCGGTGCATCTTGAGGCTGTTTCCCCTTGTACTGTCATTAGCTACCAGGGAGAACAGACCAACCCCTACCTCATTTTAGGTAGTTGTAGAGGGCAATAAGGTCTTCCCTCAGTCTCCTTTTCTCCAGACTAAACAACTCCAGTTCCCTCATCCGCTCCTCATAAAGCTTGTGCTCTAACCCTTCACCAGCTTTGTTGTCCTTCTCTGGACACACTCCAGCATCACCATGTCCTTCTTGTAGTGAGGGGCCCAAAACTGAACACAGTATTCTAGGTGCGGCCTCACCAGTGCTGAGTACAGAGGAAGGATCACTTCCCTAGTCCTGCTGGTCACAGTGTTCCTGATGCAGGGCAGGATTTTGGTGTGTATGACTGTATGCTGTATTATGTAGTACGTATTACATTATGAGTGTACATGTTTATAAGACATCATTTGAACTGATATGACACTTAAAACTTTTTCCCACCTCTGGAAAGGGGGCAGCTGAGCTTTGTAGTCAGACACGTTAACAGTGCAACTTGGTGGCATGAGCATCTTTCTGAAGAGAATGTAGAGTTCCTCAAGAAGCTAACTTCGGAGGAATACAAAGCTCAGACAGCCAGCAAGCTGTGCCCTCTGAAAGATGAGCCATGGCCACTGAATGAGTGGAAACCAGGTGAGAAAGCCTCTATTCTGAAATACTAAACTCATGCTGAAATTATTGTTGTTGTCTTGTTGCATTCAGTAACATCAATTTTCTGTCTTGTATTCTGTATTTTCCTTTTCACTTTTACCTCAGTCATCCAACACACTTCCTAGTAAATAAGTAAACATTAGTTCTCTAAAAAGCATTTAATTTATTGTAGGGTGTTAAGAACCTTGTAAGAACTGGAGTTGGCCAGTCCCACTGCTGCACAAGAAGAAGATAATACACTAAGAATTCATCAGAAAAGAGTCTCTATAAATAAAGTGTATGAACTTGAAAATGTTCTTGGAAATATTGCTGGAGCCCGAAGAAAATATGTAGTGTATATAATGCATCCACTTCTGTTCAGTTGTTCCGAAGTTTTATGGACTAGAACATAATATAAAGGTTTTCACCCTTCAGAAGGATTACATCATTTGACAGCAAACAACCACTTGACAGTCTGCAAATCCATGAGAAGATCCTCAGATATGATAGTGGAAACTGGCACAAAGAGCAGTTTTCAAACTTTATTCTTCATCTTCAGTGAGCTGTTTTTCATGCCACAGACTGTGAGAAGCCAGGCTTGATAGGTTGCCTTTGCTATGGTTGCAATGACAAAAATATACAAAGGTTGGAGTAGGATGAGCTTCTTGCAGTAAACTTTCCAATAGTTAGTTTGGCCCTGATATTCTGCATGAATGTTGTATTTTAAAAAAAATTAGTCTAAAGCATTGATTGTTCTAATCTTAACAGATGTAACTAGTTAGTATATTCTGTCAAACACAACTGGAACAGATAGAATTTTACTGCTAGTGGGATTAAAAACAATGAGCGACCTACCCACATGGAGTCAACATTGTTTTCTCTCCTTTACCTCCTTGAGAAAGATCAGAGTTAATGGGACTTTACAAGTTATGAGATGAGCTTTTTCAAATATTAAGTGTGGAGTTGCATTCATATTCTGTTTTGATCTACAGACTCCGTCAGAGTTGGTGTTGTTGCAGTAAAGCTGGGAATGATGCCAATATGGACCAAGTCAGGAAAAAAACATGCTGTCACACTACTTAAGGTGAAATGAATCAATGAATTTCATCTCTTATGCTGTATTCAGATTGCTAACCAGAAGTTTCAGGCAAAAGTGAAAGTTATCACTTGTGCAGAATAGGAAATCCCTAAAGAAAGGAAAGATTTCTTTCAGTCCTGTGTAGTACACCGTGACTGTTCTCTCTTATATCCCAAAGTTTCTAGGAGCAGCCTGCCTTCTGCCTCAGCTGTTCAATATTGCGGAACTGTGTGTTGTATTACCTAGGTGAGGGAAGATAGGAGGCAACAGAAGGCTGGGGTTAGTTACCCCACTTTTTTTTTTTTATTTTGCCACCTGCAGGCACTTTGTTTCACAATGTCTCACCTTGATATCCAAGCCTTTGTAGCCCTAAAGCTGCTTCTTCATGTGTTCTGGCAGCTGCTACTGTGATGAAGCTGTTTGCTGTCCTGTTCCTCCCATATGATAAACCAGTGCTGTGAAGGACATCAGGTTTGCAGGGCAAAGGAGCCGGAGTCTAAAATGCAGGCTCTTAACTGTATGCAATGGCAAAGCGTACAATAGAGACTTGGCAGACAAAAGTTGACTATGAAAGGTTTTTCGATTTCAAGAGCATTTATGAAAATCCAGTTTACATTCTACTAATATTTTTTTCTAAGATAAGCTTTTAATTGATTGGAAAAATAACGTCTGTTGTCAAAAGATGGCACAGTGCCCCACTTCTAGGCTGTCCCCTGTCATGTAGAAGCAAATTAAAACAAAGGCTGACTTTGTTTCACTTGTTTTGATAATCTCTTACCATGATCTCAAAGTGTACACGTCTGCTTATACTCAAATAAACACTGTTTTTCATTTCTGAAGGTGCAAGATTGCCATGTTTTAAAATACATCTCAAAGGAAGAGTCGGGTGGAAAAACAGCTAAGCTACTTGTTGGAGGCAAAAATGGATCTCCTTTTTATGTAAGTGAACTACTTTGGTGTTTTTGTTAGAATAGTTTTTTCTGCTGTGATTACAGTACAAAAATAGCATAGGTAGATGTCTCTAATTGGCAGGCATGTGTGCTTTGGAACCAATCTTTTGTCACATTCGCCTTTGCTTATTCCCTTAATGCTCGTGTTGGTTCTTGGATAGTAGAATAACAGCAAGAAGAACTTTTTGAAAGTTTTGCCTATTGATTCTCTAAAAGAGCTGTGGGTTTAGGAAGTTGCTTTGATGTGCAGTGTCCCATGCTGATGGAATAATCTGAAGGGCCACTAGCAGTGTAGAATCAGGCATGTTCCCCATGACTGCAGAGATGCATCATGAGACCAGGACTGCAAAACAGCTACTTTAATGTGCTGCTGTAAAGTTATCCACATTCATCAGTGGCTTACTCTTGCGTCCTGTTTTATTAGCTTTAGCTGTAATTTTTCCACGGGTCTGTTGAGATTTGTTTAATTTACGTGTAGTTTTACTGATGAATAAGTTTAAGACTTAAATTTTCAGGAAGATAGCTTTGCAATTATAGCTCATCAACAGTGATATCAAAACCACTCACTTGTTTAGACACCCCAAATGCCTGATGTGGAATTCCCAGGCACCGTCAGTGGCTAAGGTAGTCTAGCAGAGCTGTCATTCCTGAGGAGGAAAATCGAATTATAGGTCAAGGTAGGAACGAAGCTTTCCCTCAAAGGACTGTGGTTTCTATGATCTGTTGTTTCTATAAGATATCATTTTTCACTTCTTCTGACACTCATTTGTTTGACTCAGGCAAGTGAAAAAAATATGGCTCATGATTACTGAGCAGATTATCTCAGTTGTTTATTGTGGCTTTTTGGGGACATATTACAGTTTTCAAATCAGGTTGTCTGAGAGCCTCAAAATTAATTTGTGTACTTGTTTTTACTTTAGTGTAGATAAGGTAAGAAGGAGCTTCTTTCATTTGGTAAATTTGTTGGGTTTTATAGTATAAGCCTGTCCAAAATCAGCAGAATATATTTTAAGGTGTCTTTGTTCACTGGGTTTATGCTATGTTTCAGCATCATTGCTTGTACTTTTCAGGTGTCTGTCCTGTCACTTTAGTCCATTTGCAGTTTAAGTGTTATATATTTCCTAGAGAAATTACTGCTAGGTTCTTTTTTTCCTGTTAACTTGGTTTAAGACGTGTAAAAATCATGTGAATAATAATTTTCAAGTTGTATTATGCACATTAGACTCCTCGGAGTTGATCTTTTCTTAAAGATGATGTTATCAGTGATTCAATATGTTGTCAGAGTAACCATGTACAGGAAGCAAGGTGGTATATAGAAAATTTCTGTTTAAACAGCTCTTATGAACTAAGAAAATTTCTTCAAAGCTAAACTACCTAAGAAGTCAACTCAAGGATTTTTAGTAGTTTGACTTATGTTAAAGACTCCCTTGGATATAACTTTTTACACCTTAGCTCCTCTTATTTTGTTGAGCTTAGACTAATTTTAATGAAGAATTTTATTAAATATCCTTAAACCTATCTGTGTTGAGAACCTGGTCTGAGACTGAGCTCTGTATTATTGGTGTTATCATCATCATTGTAAAAACTAGATAGTTTCTCAGAAAGGATTTGGCAGGTCTATTGTGAACAATTTCACTTGCTACAGTGCTTAAAAATGATGTCTTTCTGTGCTTTAGGTGCAAGTTTGTATCGTTGCTCATCTGTGTTTATCAGTCTTTCTATGTATTTCTTTTTCTCTCTGAAGTGTCTGAAAGAGAGAATTGAAAGCTAAATGATACTGTATTGTATTAGCACAAGTAGTTTATCTGCTGTCAATTCCTTGCAGGAAAATCTGTCTTTCTGAAATTCCTCACAACTACTGATTTTTAGTGAATGCAATCTAATGATTCCCTGAATTTTTTAAGTCTTGTGTGTTTCTTTGGGGTGTCAAATTGTTTAAAAGTTATAAAGGGTATTGCATTTTTAGCAAGATTTTTTTCCCCCTTTCAGCTTGATGTCAGTCTTTTACAAGTGAACAAATCTTTCATGACTTGTTTTAATACAAAATTCTTCTTTAAAGTACAGTTCTGTCAGTGTTCTAACAGTTTTTTGTCAATAATATTCTATGTACTTCTCTGAAGTGAGGACATATTGGTTATTTTCCTGTAGTACTGGAAGATATTGTTGATCTTTTTAAAAGTAAGAACATCTAAGAATTCAGTCAGTGTTCTCTTCAGTAGTGCTTTTTAAGAAGGCTTTGTAAAGACTGCAGTGTTCTGTTTGTAGAAGTACATCTCTGACTTGACTGCTTGAGGAAAAATTGATGGTTAAGTAGAATGGTGCAAGGCAATAGTAGGACTCCTGAGATGTAAGCAGTTTTTACCCTTTGACCTCACTATACTTTTTTCATCTCTGATAGCTCTTTCAAGGCACCCATACTGAGCACAGAGCTCCCTTTGCTGTTGTCTGAGGCAGCAGTTTTACGTAATAGTGAAAATAGAGGATCAATAGCAGGCATTTAGTAGAAAGGGGATTTCTTTATTTTTAATTCTTACTTTCTTCTTTCCAGTACTTAAAGGATGCCTATAGGAAAGATGGGGACAGACTTTTTAGCGAGACCTGTGAGAGGACAAGAAATAATGGTTTTAAACTAAGGGAGGGTAGATTCACACTGGATATAAGGAAGAATTTTTTTATAATCAATGAGGGTAGTGAAACACTGGAACAAGTTGCCCAAGGAAGTAGTGGAGGCGCCGTCCCTGAAAACATTCAAGATCAGGATGGATGCGGCTGTGAGCAACCTGATCTAGTTAAAGATATTGCTGCTCCTGCAGGGAGGTTGGACTAGATGACCTGTAAAGGTCCCTTCAAGCCTTTCTGTGATTCTATGTAGTACTACAGTTTAATCCAGTTGTCCTCCATTGATGCCTGAAATTTTTGTGGTCTTGGGGGAGATTTTGTATTTAGTTGATGAATTTTATTTGGTTTTTATTTTTAAAAAAAGGTATTTGAAGTGTTCTGATCTATCACTCAAAAAAGCCTTTTTAACTCTCAAAGAATTTATATCTACACTTTCTGCTTAAATAAGGACAGATTCATAAAGTTAAAATTTCTGGTTTAGGTCTAAGTCAGAGATCCTCAATATTGATTTCTGTCATGCTTCACAAAACCTCCTCTGTTCTAGCACTTTTTAAGAGATTTAAAAAAACAAAAAAAGGAAGGGCAACATACAGATTTTTCAAAACAAACTAGGTAATAATTTTAAAGTTATTCACATGATTTTGTCTTAAAATGGACAAAATTATGTTTGAGAGAGAACTACATAACTTCTGAGAAGTGAACCTCAGTGTTGTCAGATGTTTAAATTGCTTTCTAGGAGAATTCATTTGAAGAAAAGTCAATTGCACTGCCTTTTTTTTTTTATGACATGGCGCACTTTTCCTGCATAAGTGTTTCCATTGCTTGGTATACTCTCGGTGGTCAGCTGTTCTATGAGTTGTCTTGTTTAAAATAGCTGAGAACAATTGTAAGTATTTTTAACTTTGTCAGGCTCTTCTAAAAAGAAGAGTCATTCTTTAGTAAGTCAGCAGTGGCTTGACACTGAGTGTAACTGGTATATCTTAAAAATACAAGAATCATAAACTTGTTCATAATTTTTCCTTTTTTTTGCCCAGAGACTCTAGATTCCCTTCTGTGGGAAGTTCAGCATTTCTAGAAATTTCTGCAAGACCAGGCTATATTTCTCTGGTTTTGTTAGATAAATAACTGCTATTTGTGGTAGTGTGAAACTGAGTAATTGGCAGCTTTGAAAAATAGAAAATGCTTTTAAATTATACTGAACTCTTTGAAAGTCATTAAAAATCAGCAATGTATTTTATGTACATTCTGAATGATTTGTTTCCCTTTTATGATCTTAGAAATCTTCATATCTCTCTTGTTTATATGATGTAGCCAGAGGGTAACTAGTTGATAAAATAAAATGCAGACGCAGGAGTTTTGAAGTAATCTTACAGAGAGTTAAAATGCTAGTCTCAAGATAAAAGTGTAGGATGATATATCTGTTTCTCTGAGCAGTGTTGACAGTCCATAATCACTTTCTGTGCTAGGTTGATCCTTGGGTATTTTAAGATCACTTCTTTTTTATGGCTGCTCTTTGTTACAGAAATCAGAATCTACAATGGAAATTTTTAGAGAAGCTGGAGTACCACGGAAGCAGAAAGTTACAACATTTAATGTCACAGATGATGCCCTAATTAAACCAGGTAATCTTTTTGAGCTACTGAATATTACATGCATAATCATTTAATGTCTGCTGTTTCTTGTAGAGCTAAACCAAGTTATGAAGTATATTTCATTTTTGTTTTCTTTGGAAATTGCTGAATTCTAATTTTTTTGTCATTGAGCACAAACTAACTTTTTTTCTTAAGGAAAAGCTAGAAAATGGGCTTTACTTTCAAGGTGAGGAGGAGGAGGATTTTTTCCTTTTTCCTAAATAATGTTTCCATTGCTCAGAAGTCTAATACAGACTAGCTAATACGGACATTGAGCTTAGAAATAAATGTGTCTAACCTTGACTTACTTATAGGAATGCATTTACTGGAAGTTCTTCAATTATCCATATGAGAGGAGCACTGATAATTTTATGGTGATGTTTCTCAGGAGCCTAAAATTCCAGTTTGGGGTTTGTTTCTTCTTCCTGCATTTAGAAGTAGGACTGTTGTAGCTGGTGTTTCTTCTGGCCGCTTGCAAAGTAAAACACATTAAAACTTCTTAGAACAAATGTTCTCACTAAAATCAGTATTAGGAGCTTGGAGATATAATGAAAAGTTTTATGGTTTTAGGCTTTTTTCATATAGTATATTTAAGTTGCTTTTATTTTTTACTTTTTAACATTTTTAAGTATTTTCCAAAGAATTATATAGGGTGGGAAGTTCTAATGTATTACATCTTTATTTACCAGTAGAGAAGGTTTTTGCAAGACCTTTTTAAGATAGTGCAGTAACTGATAAAAATCAAGTCTGACATGAAGAGGAAGTCTGGACTGATAAGTGCAAGCAGAAACTTGGGATAAAGCAGAATTGCGAGTATTCAAGAAACTGACATTGCAATACATGTATTATGTGTATAACATCATTCATGTACAAAATTTCTTTCATCAATTGCTTGCTGCTGACAGGCATCTTACCCCAGATATGTACGGATCATATAAATGTAACATAAAATAATATGAGGATTTTTATGCTTGAGACTTAGGAGAGGTTTTCGTTATTTCAGTTTCCATTCATATAGATGTGCGAACAGTATGAAGATGGGTGTGGACATGAAGCAATTAAAATTTCACTTTTTTTAAATTGACTTTGACTGGAAACTCTGTTGAAGGTGCAGCTGTGTTATCTTGATATCAAAGTTCATTTATACTGAACTAAGTTATCAATTCTTTTTTTCTTCTAAAATTTGCTAATAAAAGAATATTGCGCTTGGATGAAAAAAACCTACTGAAGACAATCTAAATCTGTGGTTAAAATTAGAGCTTTGATACTACAGGGACTTAAGGAAATGAATGTAATTGCAGTCATGTGAGTGGTGTCACTGACCAACACTAGCACTACTTCTGTACTTCTGCTAAAGGCTAGTGTATAGGTAATTCCCTAGGGGATTGAACTGCACTTCTGTCACAGTCTTCAGTTTGAAAACACTGTGTCTTAACAAAGAGGAATCATTACAAAACATTTTTCTATTTTTAACACCATTTTTTAAAGGACAATTTGGGGGTTTTGTCTTTTTTAAAAAAAAAAAAAAAAAATCTCCCAGCCTGTGAAGTGCTAGGACTTATAAGTGGACCATACTGTTTTCTTGTCAAGTTTATATCTTATGTTTCTTAAATACTAGGCATTTTAGGCTTTGTCTCTTTGTCTGTTCCTTCCCACTCATCTGAAATTGGGTGAAGAACTGAGAAATATGCTTAAGTAGTAACTACAAAGCATCCATTTTAGTCTGTGAGGCTTATAAAGAAGAACAAATAGTATGTGGATTAAAACAAATTTTGTTTCCTTTCCTGTGACCATAGTCTGCCCTGGGTAGTGATGACTGGATAGTGATTTGATGATTTCAGTACTTGATTGAACATGATCTCTCCTCTTCTTTTGAAGGCACTCCTTTGTACGCTGCTCACTTCCGCCCAGGGCAGTACGTGGATGTTACTGCAAAAACGTAAGTCCCTGCTGATTTAACGTGTATGGTTTCTCTATCAAATAGTGTGGTTGGATTCCCACTGCTGCTGCTTTGGCTTGAACTGGTGGCTCACAAAAGCTGAAACACAGTTGCAAGGGTAATAGCAGAAAATAGAAATCCACTTAGTCATTGGGTCAAAGATATGAAATTATCTTTCTTTGCTGAGGCTTATTTTTGATTCTGAATGCAATAGGTAAACAAACTACTATTTGTGCTATGGCTCTGCCTGTGGTGTTTGTTCCGCATACGTGATTAACATGGAAGAGCTTGACAAACAACTTGAGAAAAGGGTGCTAAAGCTTAGCATGGGCAGCACCTATGGTATGTAGAAGTGGGGAATAAATGCTGAAAGGTATCAGTTCCCAGAAAGAGTGCTGAATTTTGATTTGGTGAAGAGAAGCAAAGAGAGTTGTATCATGTCAACCAAAAGAAAGGCAACAATATAGTGAATCCACTTAGCCAGACAACGGAGCTGTCAGATTCCGGTTTTGTTTTCTCTCATGTTCCAGCTCATCTCCTCTGCCAGCAGAGGCTAATGGTCTTTAATGTGGGAGGAATGATTTCCTTTCAGACCACTGTGAATGCCAGATTAGAGCTCAAGTGGTAAAGAGCGTCAAATGAAAAACTGGCATCTTGCCGCAAAGGCTAGTTATGCATCTTATGTTACATCTGTGATTTCCACTGCGCAGGAAAACTCCTGTCTCCGTATATCAGTGAAGTGTATTTTTGTTGTGTTGTGATATCAAGATAACAGTTTCCATTTGGTGTTTAATTTTTTGTGTAATGGATATTATACCCAACTGGCCTTGTTGAACTATTATCCATTTTAATTGTCTCGCATATGTCTAATACTTGCAAATGTCTTAATATTATTTACAGGGCTTTGTATATATGGGGAAAATGACCGTATCAGTACAGCCGAATAGTCAGTTTTAATCTAGCTACACCTAACTACACCCGTGAGGGCACCCTGTTGAGAACAGGAGGTTGAGAGCTGACTAATTAGTATTTTTCTATGTCAGACTTACTTATGTAATACTTAGATCTGGTAGATTACCTATTCTGCTTCTAAATTGCATTCAGTGAACAGCCTATAAGAGACAATAGCTTGTTTGCAAAGCATCATTAGGAATTTAGTCATTCTATATAGACTAAGTGTCACGCTTTGTTAAAGCAGAAAAGCTTTGTTTTTCTAGTAGTAGTTCAGCAAGTAGGAAAGGGGTTTTTTGCCAATGTAAGATACTGGTAAGCAGCTGCAGAGTATTGATTTGTATCTTGCTGTATGTATTCGAAAATACTAGCAAGCTAAAAATAGAGTGGGGTCTTGGTCATGTTCAGTGAATCCATCCTATCTTTTAATTCAGTATTTCTGATCTGTTTTCTCCTGATATTTGTTTGGTCCTATTTCAGAAATTAGCTTCTTGTTTGCACTCATGATTTTGGTAGCATATGACATATAATCCTACTATATGGGTACTTAACATAAAAGGAGAAGAAAAATTCTTAAGCTGAAGAAAAATATTTTTTTTTATCATGGGTTTTCTGATGATTCCAGTTGTTCTTTATCCAGGGGGCTTTAATCTTTTTCTATGAATTGCATTCTAATTTCTATTTTAATCCATCTTCTTAATTTTCACTCTTCTGGACTGCTGCATTTATATTATTCCCTTAACTCTTGGGCAAAAAATAAATTGTTTTACTACATTTCAATTTTTATTTGGGTCTTTTAGTTTATTCTGTGCAATTTCATCCAGTGTAGCATAGCCTCATACTTGGATGAGACTTAGTTTTTCATTATTTTTCAGAATACTGTATCCATCATTCTTAGTTACTGTTACCTGCAAGTACAGATTTCACAATGTCAAAAAAATATCCAAGAAATGCTTCAGAGTAGAGCAAAAATGGTTATCTTGGGAATGATTATCGCATTGAGCTACAGCATTTCAGCTGCACTGTGGGGAAAAAATGACAATGTTCTTCATGTTAGACTTGTGTTCTGAACCCTCCTTAAGAAGTCAGCTTCTTCCAACTGAACACAGAGGGAACCTGGAAAGCTGTGCTCCACAGGCTGAAATGCACCTTTGTATATTGTTCTCTAAATTCTCATTTTCAGAAGTGATGTAGACCCTTGAAAGATCCTAAGCTATAGGGGCATTTTTGAAAAGCTACTTACAGTGTCAATCGTTTGGCTGGAAAAGAGCTTTGAGATCATCCAGTCCAGTGCCCAGTACTAAACCATAGTCCTGAGCACCTCATCTGTCCATCTTTTAAACACCTCCAGGGACTGGAGACTCAACCGTTTCCCTAGGCAGCTGTGCCAGGGCCTGATAACTCTTTCAGTGAAGAAATTTTTCCTAATATCTAATCTGAACCTCTCCTGGCACAACTTGAGGCAATTTCCTCTTGTCCTGTTACTTGGGAGAAGAAAAGGATATACTTACTGGGTTATAGTAAGGGAGCACATGTTGACTTCCTCTTCTTCCTCCAGCAACTTTCTCTTCCTGATCCAAATCATTATGGACTTAAAAACACAGTAATTACTGAAAACATGCTATCTCTTCTAATAAATTTTTTAAAAATATTTTTACATGAATATGTAGTTATCCTTTTTAAGATTGTCAGTAACTTTGTTTTACTGGTAAAAACAGGATATCACCTCAATGAGTAGATAATACAGTGGAATATAAAGGATATTTTAAATTTTTACCAGCTCTTAGAGATTCATTTGAGCAAGATATCGTTTTGTATGCTTCCTTCTGCCAAGATGTAAATCAAAAATATGCTCCTTAAAAATGATCAAACTTTTCATAGTTATTATAGCTTGAACAAATTACTTCCATGACGTTTTAGAAGTCTTGGTTAGCGTCTTGATTTGGTTACCAAAGTGTAGTGTGGATTTGTTTTATGACTGGGTGCTTTTAAACCTCCTTTGCAAATGTTTTTGTCAAAGTCTTTCGAAATGTTTTGATTCATTTGTACCTCTGAAGAAAAACACTCTCGCAGAAATGGGAAGGTTCGGTTAAAGATGTATGCAATTTGTTTTTATTTGAAGTCTCTAACTTGTTCAGCACAGTATGAGTCACTTTTAGAGCACTGACGGTAGGCAGTACGTCTGCATGCTGTCAGTCTTCTTTAGTGCTGAATTTTTTCCTTAGTACTTACTTTCAGCAATTCAAAAGCTCAGTCCTTAAGTTTTAAGCTGTGTTTAATGACCAGGCTTTTCCTTGGTGCTTGAGGTATGCTTCAAAAATGTGTAAATGCTTAGTGCCCTTTTAGGGACAGCAGTGAATTTCAGAATTCCTGTGGCTTAAAATGGTCTGATTCAGCTCTTAGTGTTCTTCGGGCTAAAATGCATAGCACCCTACAGAAATGCTTCTCTCGCAGACTGCATTTCTGCAAACTCTTTAGGCTGCTACCCAAAGGGCAGGTAGCACTCACTCCCACAGAGTTCCCATCGACTTTCCATTGCTGGTACAGGTGTCCTGAGTTGCTTGAAGAAAAATGTTAGTGTGAGATACCTGTATTCTTCACTGGATTAACTTTCAGCTGGATCGGTTAAATGTCTCAGCTTGCTGATCAGCTGAGTGAGCTTCTACAATTCTACAAAGATGACCAAAATATGAGGATAGGGAGACGTGGGACCATGCCTTACAGTGGTAGTTCATTGCTTTATGGAGATGCAGTTGTATTATTTTTTTTTTTCTACCACTTCAAGACCTGTTTCATGAACATTTCAGGAAACCTTTTTAACATCAGAAATCTTGCCACACCAAAAGTAGTTTTGTTTGAGATGTGTCAGAATTAAGTAGGGATTCTGGTGTGTTTAGTGGTTCATTTAAGCTTTGCAAGGTTAATGGTGGCATCTAAGCCTGAAAGCATGTTCTGTGATTGTCTGAAATGATTTGACTAAGTAGCTGTAATCTTTTCCCTCTACAACGTCTAAATAATTGTCTTTTAAATTGCTAGTTTTGAAGAGTTAGCAGCAAGCTAAATTGTTGCTTAATTAGAGTGCTTTATTCCAGTAGCTTTCTAACTGAAATTTGGCTCATTAGGTACTGGCATTTTACTTCTGTCAGACCTGGAAAACGAGGTTTTGTACAAAATTAGGTGGTTGACCCGAACAGCTGCTTTCCTGCAGGTGAGACTAGAACAACTGTGTCTAATTTAACTTTTATTTCTAATTCTACAGAAATACTATTTTCCTTTCATTTAACATTTGTGTGTCTTAGTTTTGCATAACGTCATTGCTGCCCATGATTGCTTTCTGTGATTCGGGTAGCCATGCTTCAGTGAAGCTATGTAAAGTATGTGACTGAGTTCCATGCATTGAATATAAAGTCTAATAAAGATAGGTCTCATGCATGGGTTTTTTTTGTTCAGATATGGTTTTTAATGTTACTGTTGTCAGAACAAAAATATTTAGTCCTTGATTCAAGCCAAGACAACAGTTAAATTGTCTTATGAAGAAATGGCAACAGTGTAAGTAGGATGACAGACATTCTACTTCAGCGTAGGGTCTTGATTATTGTGTCTCAGATACTGCGCATAACTTGATTCTTCCAGAGTGAAATGTAGATATTAATTCTGTTAATTAATGTATGGTTCTGAATTAAGATCCCACTTTGACAAACCTTAATGCTGTTTGAAAATATCTGAGGTTGTCAGCACTGTGCCTATTAAGAGATTTAGGAGTTGGACTTCTTACGTTGTTTGGGTTTGTTCTAAGTTAGAATTGTATTGTACTTTGTAAAGATTTCAGACTTTAATCAACAAGATGTAGTGGGATGTCAGTAATTAGGAATTTTAGATAGGAAATCAAGGGTTCTTTAGATGCAGGCTAAAATGAAAAAGTGATGCCGATCATCATAAGAAAAGTAACCTCAGGGAAGGTATGTGTTTGGTTTCTTTTATACATATGTTGACTAATGTGAAATGACATAGAACAGTGTGTCTACTAAAAATAGTAAATAAATACATGGTATACTTGAAATAGTATGTATTGCATAAATAATTCAGAGACCTTCAATCAGTTCTTTGCAAATAAAAAATTAAACTATTCTAAAAATGATTGAACTACTGTGATGAAAGAACCTTGGTAGATAATAAAGCATTATACGTTATGAAATACTCTAATTTCAGCAGTGAGATATATATTGTTGACGATAGAACATTTCAGATGTTGGAGATTTGTTTTCATACTCCAATTGACAAAAGCACGAGAATTTTCAAGTTTAGAAGAGCGCTCTTTTTTATTGCAGCCACACTTTCTATAAATTTCCTAAGGCTTCAGTATTGTAAAATCTGAGTCCTGTCACTGGAAAATGCTTGTGAGATTGGAAAGACCATATATAGTTGAATGTAGTCTATTGCTTAAATCATTAGGCAATAGCAATTCTGTCTATGATATAATCACTTCTTTTTGAAGATATCTTATAGTATTTGAACTAAACTTTCTTTTTCCAAATGTATCTCTTGTGTTAACTTTATTATGTTTAATGTTCTCTTAAAAGTGCAGTGTACAGTATTCTAAATTGTTCATGTCTAAAAATGAACAATCTGAATGAAATATTGAAGTGGTTTTGTGACATTAGGGATTTATGCTTCCTGCTTAAAGCTGACAGTACTATTTTCTTTTGGAATGGTAGCTTTTGATGGTTTTGTGGTTTTCTTTGAATTGCAAGTATGTTTCTGCAGCTAAAGAATTAATCGTGTCTCCAGTCTGCTTGCTCTGGTAGCTGCACAGCTGTTGTTATGCAACACACTTGCAGCTGGTTTTGGAGAGTTTGCTAATTCCATCTTCCAGTGAGAGATGCCGGAAGTCTGCTTGGAAAACATGGCTAATAATAGAAAGTTTTAAAGAAAAAATAGTACTTTGGCAGAACAGATAAAAGTTTTCCTGTATCTTAGTTTCTGCTACAGAAATTTCAGAGTTACTAATCCCTCAGCAATCTGCAGACATAGAAAAAGACAAATTTTGCGCCTCTGTTAAAGCATGAGTATTTTTCAAACTGTTTTTTTAGAACTATCACTGATTGTTACTGCAAGTTTTTAAAATAAGGTGATTGATGAGAAGCTGGTGAAACTAAGCCTTGCATCCTTTTGATTTGTATTGTGTTCTTTATCCCATGTAATTTGGATACTCCCCCCTACAGGTGCCTTCAGCGCCCTCTTGTAACTCTGACCCTGTCCATATCCCTGTCTTTCACCTCTGTCTGCTGGCCTGGACAGACTCTTGGTGGTGACAAGCACTTGAACGACTGGCCAGCTGGCAAGCCAAAGGAGCATCCACTACTTCAGTCATGTTCTAGTGTTCCCTTAGGTTAGTTGTAGGAAAAGAGAAAAAAACCCTCAGTATTTTCTAACCAGCGATTTTGATTTCAAACAATTAGGTATCTATCCTCTGTGGCAAATTTGACTGAAATTGACCGCTAGATTCAGAGCAGGGAAAGGGAAAGGTTCCTTATGGTTTTGTGGCTTTAGGGAGTCATTCCATTTGTGGCTGGTGTTGACTGTAGTTTGACTTGCTCTAGGCAGCTAGGGCAGCAATCAAGAGGAGAATTATTCAAACCGAAATAGTAAAGAATCCATTTTTTTTGAAATTTGGTATTTTCTGTATTTGTATATTTTCTCTTGGTTTTAATGATAGTGCTTTTCTGGTCAGGGAAATCAGCAAAATACAGTCTGTATGTGTGTTCGTACCTGGTTTTATTTTTCTGGGTTTGGCTTGAAGATTTTAATGCTTGAACCAATAGGAACATGGTGTTGCCAAACACATTATGAGAGAAAGGATTTCTGTAAACTGGAGGAAAAGGATCATCTTGTTAAATTACTTAAATAGTAGTGTAGCCATAAACCCCATATTCAGACTTTTCTTTTTGGAAACAGACAGTGCTGGTTTAAATACACACTTTAATTGGCTTTTCTTTTGTGCAGTGGTGAGGCAGTTTTTTTCCTATTCTGTCCCTGCAGTAAAGAAAGAACTCAAGCCAGTAATGCTATCATATGCCTCAAAGATTAAGGCATGGACTCTGAAAATATGTTTTATTTGCTATTGTGTTTTAGAATTCACTTGTCAGATGAGTACAGATCAAAAGAATTAATTGTTTTTACTACACATAAAACTGTTTTCAGGAGATGAGTGTATTGTAGTTTGGAAATGTTCCTTGCTTTATATTTATGCTAGTGTAAGCAGCCATCTCCTTGCTCTCTTGATGCTTAGGGCCTGCCGTGAAATTTTGATATATGTTATTATACATTTCCTTTTCATTAGGATTTTTTGTTTGGTTTTTTTGATCTGGTGTCCACTTACTGAAAGCTTCATTACAGTAGCGCATATTGAGGACCATCACAGCACAGAGCGTCTTTTTGCCCTTTTGCCAGTTTGTCTCTCTTCCAGTGCTGCTTATTCTCTAAAGAAACCTTTGGTTATTGCACTAGAATATGTATGTAGCGTAAAATACAGGTTTATTTTTTAAAATACAGTTCTCTCTGCTGAGCTTTGCTAAAGGTAAAAAGATCATGAGTCTGACTGAAATTATTGGTTATTGCTAGAAACCCTAAGTCTGGCTAACCCGGGTTTGGTTTTTAATATTTTTCTTTTCAGAATTGGGAAAGGATTTCAAGGTGTCATGAAAAGGTGGGGATTTAAAGGCCAGCCTGCGAGCCACGGCCAGACAAAAACTCACAGACGTCCTGGAGCAATATCTACCAATGTGAGGATTCTTATTTTTTCCTATTTCCTGTTTAAACAGTCTTCAGTATTTCTGGAACTACTTACTAGAAATGATCGGTTTCACAATATCTGGCTGTTACCATCTGCTCTGTGTTAGCAGAAAATCCAAGCTGTTTCAAAGGAAGTTCAGGAACCTGTACAATGAGCAATGCAGGTAGCTGTTTGCTTATGCCTCAATTTATGAATATTCTATGTTGCTGTTAAGTGGGCAAACATATTGTAGCTGAGCAAATTGTGATATTTTATAGTATAGCTGAAAGAAATAGTCTTAATACTTCAAAGAGAGTTCTACGAATCTTTTATCACAGCATTTATAGATTGGAAAGGATTTACTTGTTATTTTATACTGCAGATATTGTACTATTCTTTGGAACCCTAGTTGCTTTTATAACCTTGCCTGACTTGTATACCTGCTTTATGAACTCTTTCATTCCCAAAATAGTTTGTAAGCAGAATAAAGAATAACAGTTTTGAGTTTCAAACTACAAGCAGTATTAGTTTAAAAGCTCTTTAGAACAGATGTGTTAACTTCATCCCTATAAAGACTGCCAGCATGTAGGCCAAACTAAGTGGGATTTTTGCAAACTAGCTTTGTTTTACACAACTAAGACAGCTGAGTCACAGTACTGAATCTGAATCATCTGTAATTTTCTTGGAGAAATTAAAATAAAATTACAAAAGGATTAAAAATGCTTAAGAGAACACTGAAAGCAAAAAGACATCGAGCTGCAAAATTGGAGTAACTGAGACTGTACTGTAAATCATGCAGTACTGATTTGTCGTCTTTCAGTTCAACTGGAAAATAAATCCTACACCTGGCACTGTTTTCTCTGAAGACTGAAGAAAACAAATATTTTAATGTACAAAACTTTGTCTTATCAGATGGTATTCATCCTTACAAAATAACCCCTCTTTACTTTTCTGTAATTTAGAATTTCCTAAGAAGTAACACTGCATATAAGTTCACGAAGTATGTAGAATGAGAAATAGAATTGGAAATAGGTATGATGAAAGGAAATAAGGTGAAAGGATGTGATAGGGGAAAAGAAAGCCTTGATTTTTATTTTTCAGACGAGTGTTGACCACTTCAGATATTTTAATAACCTTGCATTATTTAATACAGAATCTTGTGGCTAGAAATTTATTGCTGTTGAATTTCTGAAATCATGGCTTTCAAACAAGTTAAAAAAACAGCATCATTAATTAATAATAGAATGGTGCGGGGGAATGAGACAAATCCACAGGTAATACTGCAGAACCGGAAATTATTGCACTTATTCTTGCCTTGCCTTGCCTTACCTTTTCCACCTTTGCTCTCCAGTTTATACCCAGCCAAACCAAAGAAACTAAGCAGCAGCAGGGAATTAAAAATTCTGTTCTCAAAAATACATACTTTAAAAGAATCTGGTTTACATCAGTAAAACACTCATGTAGTAGAGAGAGGGGAGAAGCTATAGTCTATCTTAAATTTGGCAGTTTTCCAGGGCAAGTCAGCTCTGGAGCTCTATGTTAGCATCCACAAGTAGTTTAGGCAAGTATGTCAATTGCTGTGGTCTGCAGTGTAGGTGAGAATCTTTTGTTGACAGGAGTTTTAAAAAATAAAACATTTTCTTGTTTTTCACTAAGTGAAAATATGAGATGAGTGAAGGTTTTGCTCTGAACTTAGACCCATTATATGTTAAACAAAGCTAGAATCCATTTGTTGATAGAACAGTATTTATAGCAATCTTATGATTGAGGTCAAGTGTTCCAGATAATATTCCTAACCTCCAGCAGGAGGTATTTAAAATGCTTATCACTATTAAATATTTTCAATATTAAGGGATTTTGACATTGGAAATATGAATATATTTTCTTTCCTGCTCTTCTTGAATTTGTAGATGTACCTCTTGCAGTTACATGATTTTTTTGGCCCTATTTTTATCTAGAAAGCTGCCAAAGTTTATCGTGGAAAGAAAATGCCTGGTAAAATGGGTAACATCTACAGGACATCTTTTGGATTAAAGGTGAGTTCTGAGAGTACTAGAATGTGCATAAGGTGATTGCACTACCAAGCAGTGGACTTAGCTGTTGTAGCCTTGTATTCATGTACTGTCTGTCATTTCTGTCAGAATCCAGACAGGTGCATCTTGAAGAAAGCAAGCTGCAAAGACAAGCAAGTGTGCTCGTGTCGTGGGGGTTACAAATAAGTTACCTGAACTCCCTTTGCATATGTACAATCCCTGGGAACTGGAATTTCGGATGACGCTTCCGAATCTGATGTGGTTTTCACTGTGTGCTTTGACTTCTGCCTTAGAAGTGGCAAAACAGGCTTTTGATTACCTTCAGTTAATAATGTTTTTATGCCTATTGCACTTGTTCAAACGCAGCCTAAGTCTGAGTTGTTTGAAGTCCTAATTTGGCTTTCCTATGCAAAAATGGGATTATAGTTTCTGTCTGGATTCTGATGGGTACATAGCTACAGTAGTTCCTGGGCTGTTACAGCTACTATTCTCTGTCTCTGAAGGCAGTCTCTGCAGTTTGCACAAAACATATATTAGCTTCTAGTTTGCAAAAAGTATGCTGCTCTCTGCTAACTAAAATTAATGTTTTGCAACAGAAAACATGCGTGTTCAGTTGACCACCTGGTAGGATTAAGAAATTAACAAATGGTCGCAGTAACATTTTGATGAACGTATTTGTTTTAATTTGTCACCTCTTATGTTTTTCAAGAGCTGTTGCTGTTAGAAGGAAAAGAGACTTGGGAGCTTCAGTTGTTGTTATGCTGAGTGAAAGGCTACTTTACCAAATATAGCCTGATCACAAGCCCTTTAATGCTGTTTAATAGACTCCTGCATTAGAAAGTTGTGCACATAACACAGAGTAGCATGTGACTGAATTTTGTGGCCGGTTTAGGTCTGTACAGAACATTCTTCTTCCCCAGAGTACCACCTCCAGTTAATCAGTTTGTGCTTTACTGGACTGCTGTTGGGAAAATTGGGAACAATCTGTAAAATGAACTTAATGTCTTCTATTTGTTTCATAGGTGTGGAGGATCAACACAAAACATGACATTATTTATGTAAATGGGTCTGTTCCAGGTCACACAAATTGTCTGGTGAAGGTATGTTTGCTAGTTTCAACCTACTGGTATTAGTGACTCCTAAGCTCTCTCCAGCTTTTATAAAAGGAAAAACATAGGTTGAATGCAATCCTCTTTTCTTCAGAGTCCCATCTTGTACCATTGTATTAAAGGGCAGTAGGAGCAGTTCTGTGAAAAGAGAGCGTTTAATAGGGGCAGTGGGTCACCAGTTACTCTAAATGGTGCATTCTCAGCTTTGCACTGGGGTTGTGCACCCATGCAACCCACCACAGTCACTGTAACCCTGTGGTGAGTGTCTCAGGGGTGGGTCCATCCCCTTTTAATACTAGCCTGAGTGAATAGCACTATCGTGAGATTTCTAGATTATTTAAGGACTGTATTCATGAACAGAAATACACAGCAAGCACTGCTTTAATGATTATTCAAAGCATTCCCATACAAACTAGCAGTTAACTTTCCAAGGAGCAGTGGAGGTACAGGAGGAGACAGCTGGAGTTCAGAATAATGATATGAATTCCCTTTGCACTCTGTATAAATGCGTCAATGTTATTGTCTGTGGTGGTCTACAGAATTCATTTCAGATTTTACAGAGATTGTTTCAGGATTCTTTAGGAAAAGCTGAAACAATGAAGAGTAATATATATTCTTACAAAGTAAATTATTCACCTCAAAGCAGAAAAAGTACTTTTAAGGATTATTTTCAAAATAACCTTTTTCTAATTAGGTATATTCTACACATCTGCAAGCACAAATTACTTGGAGAAAGTTGATTCCTTTCTAACAATAGATTACAGGGTATCAAGAATCTTTGTAATAAATGATTAGAAGGATTTTGTACATATATTTACGTATCTGATATGTAGTTTAAAATCCGCGTAAGTGTTGTAGAGATTTAAATGATCCACTTCTTAAAAAGTTAGAGTTCATAAAGTTCAGGTGTTTTCAACTAGTTTATTTTGTTCTTGTCGTATTTTACTGTGGGCATCCAGTTTCTCTTCTGTTATGTATTTCTTAGTTATGGAGCAGAACTCCACAGTTACTGGCCATTAAGTAAAGCATTTACTGATTCTCTCATTGGAAAAGCCTTTTTTAATGATTGAGTTATCTCTAAACTGCTTTGATTGCAATGTCCAGCCCAAGCCTGAGGAATATATTACACATTCTCTCCTAAGATAGTGACAATCAGTTAACGGATGTGCCAGATAAGTAGTTTTCAGGATAGCTTGTGCAAAATACTGGACATGACATCAGTAATGTAGAATTAAGACACTAGTTTGCCTGGCGTTTCATCCATGTATCAGACTAAATGACCTTTTCTGCAACTGTGTTCTAAGGTGGTTTTTTCTAATCTAGAGCCATGAACCGATCACTAGATGTTAGTCAGAGGTTTAATAAAGGATGTTATTTTTGAATCGTAACATATGTATATGAGCAACATAATGTGGCTGAAAAAATTAGTAATGTTTGATCTTCAGACCTTATTCTTTGATCTTAACAGTACTCTTAAGCAGAGCTAATTGTTGCAAAACGTTGTGCATTTGCTCCTGGTCATGCTGTTAAAAGTCCACACTTACATAGTTCAGTGGACACTGCATTCACACGTCTTGGATGTCTTATCTGCTAGGGTACAACATTTTATGAATACAGTTGAGACTCTAAATATTGTACTTATTTCTACCAGCTCATAACTTTTGTTCTAACTAGACTCAGTAAAATAATTTTTACTTATTCCTGGTTTTAAGTGAATTAAGAAAACAAACATTTATTGAACACTTGTAATATAAACTGGTTTTAAAAACAGAGCTATCTGTGTTAATACCACACGTTCTTATGTGAAGATCTCATTTAAATAAATCGGTGTCCCCTTGCTAATCAGACACTGCACACTTCTGCTTGGAGAGTCTGCTTGGAAGTGTTACGTGTTTTCTATCATGATTGGGTCACTTCCACCTTTTTTTCCACCCTCTCCTTTACTCAAACATTACTCTTGCCTGGGCTGTAAAGCATGCCCCTTACCACCTTGGATTTACTGGTTTTGTTCTGAAAGCAGTCCTGCTGCTCGCTTAAAAAGGTCGTTGAGGCAGCAGTACTGCTGTAGTCAGCAGCCTTGTTAACAGGAGACTGCTGGGCCAAGCCATCGAAGCATAGGCAGTAGAACAACCGCGTTGACATCTGTGATATGAAGAAGATACTGGACTTTGATCACTATGGCAGTCTGCTGCATACCATTTAAATACTTGCCCTGTCCAGGGATGATTTCTGTTCAGTTCACTCACCATGGATGATGACTGGAACTTCATCCTAAGACCAGAAGTTAAAATAGCTCCATTATGTTTCTTTTTTTCTTTCAAATAAATTTAATCTGCATTATTAACTAAGTGACAGAAGGCACTTCGACTGCTTTCCAGTCTTCTACATGATGCCTACAAGATGTAGAATCTGTGTTAATTGTATTTGCAAGTTACCTATGTATGAAAATGTTTCACACTATAGTTACCTGCAATTTAGAAGTCTGAGTATCTGAAAGTATGTGTTTTGACATTTACATTTCAGATATTGCAGCTAATTCCATTATTAGAAATGAGAGCTGAGGATCCTTGGGAAGAATGAGGGATTTTCCCCCTTAGAGCTCTTCGATTAACATAATACAATATTTGAAAGATCTGAATCAAAGCACTCCACGCTGACTTTCGTGGGTTTTTAGTAATAAATAATCCAATAATCCTGTTCAGAGATGAAGGTACAGAGTAGGTATTATTCCTGTTGAGAAATGCGTACTGTTCATTCCACTAAGTATCTGCCTATGATTAGGTAGGACTAATGTCTAGGGGATGTGGATCCTGCTGTCTGAGCTCAAAAAGTGAAATATCACACAATATTTTTCTCTTGTGTGTATCTCTCCAGAGGAAGGCATTGGTGTTCAGTACCCACTCTGTGTTGCTTGGTAACCATTAAAAACACGGTGCACCTTGAAGCATATATTTTGTATGTAATGTATCTTTGGAAACGTAGTGCATCAGCACTGTATCCAATATAGGATGAAGCACGTATATTTTTCATGTTTCATTTTCAGCAGAAAAAGTGCACAATAGAAGGATTGATGGATTCCTGGTTTAATTAGAAATCAGTTTTCGTTTGATATTGCACACTGAAGCGTGCATGCAAATAACTGACATAAGTAATGTTTCCAGCCAGCTGGAAAACCAATCAAAAAAGCTTACTTTAGCATAGATTTATTTCTCAGTGACAAGGTCTAATAAAATTAAGGAACTCTAGCACTATGCTGGAATGCATGGATTTTTTTCTTTTACAAGAGTAGCATCGCAGACTGGGCATCTGTAAATTACTGTGATGTGCCTATGTCAGGTAATAACTTGTTTCTCTTGGTGTATCTTAAATTACAAAGCCTAGAGTCACTGTCTGTAGTGTTGATCCTCTAGAAAAGAAACTATTATATTTTCCTTTTAGAAGCTTTTTACACTTGATTTCTCTTCAGTCATTCAGGAGAGAAGCACAAGACTAATTCCTTTTTAAAGTAGATTCTTTATAATGGAAGAGGTACTGTAATATGATATAATACAGGATATTGTAGTTTATAATGTTTTATACCTGCCCTAATTTTAAGACACCTGATTTTCTTAGGGCGTTCAATATTGATCACTTTGAAAATATCACTTTTACGAAACCAGAAATTCTGGCAAATCTGTATAACCCTTAGAGAAGCCTACAGTAGTTTACATTTACTTATTTTGTATCACAGTTGCCAGTATTACTGTTTGTGTTTCAAGCACTGGTGCCAGAGTTGAGTGTGCTGAGTTCATATTGGGGATATAGAAGAGCAGTGTCATGCCTTGACTTTTTTCATGTTCCCTGTCTGGTGCCTTGGGTGACATAATGGAGCAGTTTGGAAGGGAAGGGTTTTTGTTTTGTTGTTGTGGTGGGGTTTTTTAAGGCTAAATAAGGCTGGTCAGAAATTAGCACAGTTTTTGAATTCAGTTTTTGAATTCAGTTTTTGAATTCAGTTTTCTATCTAGTTTCAAAAATAGCATACAGTCAGAGCTAGGTAATGTATAGTACCTGAGAAGATGATTTCTAACATTCCCTATATTTAAACACATTTTCCTCTTTAACAACCAGCTTGCATTCTTTGCTGTGGTTGCTAACACAGCCTGAAGCTTTGTCAAGCTGCAAATGTGAGTTGTGACTTAAACATTAAGTTTTGATGCCTATTTAAGACCATATTATTTTGTGCTAATGGACTTCTGAATCTGTATTTTTCTACTGCCTATTGTGATGTAAACATATGAGACGTGAGTATGTACAGTTTATTGTCTGCAAAACCCTTTATGACTGTTCTAAATATTTAGTGACAAAATCCTAACCAGCTCCAATTTCAGCTTTCTCTAGTTCTTTTCTCAATAAAAAATTTCACAGTGAATATACTGTAGTATATATACACTACTATATACACTCTCTACCGTATAGTGTACGGTACCGTATAGCAGTATTAATATAGTACTTAAGCAAGCTAAGTGTTTGTTAAGTTATACAGTGAATGTTTTTATGGATCATAATAACCAGCTGGAATCTCAGCCCAATTCTTTATGTGGGTGAGAGTTAAATTCACAAGATTTGAGTAAACAGAGCGTTCAAACTTATTCTGATGTCATGAGTTTCCTCTATTTTTTCTTCTTTTCCTGCCAATCTATTGAGTGGGATCAGTGCTCTCCATTGTAATCACACAGGATTTATATTAGCAGGAAACTTGCAGAAAAATATTTGCTTAAAGTTTAATCATGTCATGTCCAAGATTGAGTTGTAGACGCTGTTTTTTTCTCTTAGGGCCTCAAAGCTGTTATGAAAGAAGTTTGTATGTTAATCATTTGTACAGCCTTATTGTAAAAGGCTACCAAATCAATTCCTTATAAAGCAGTTTCAGCCTAGAATGTAAAAAAATATCTTATGATTGAGAAGGAAGCAAGTGAAATGCTACTTGGTACACTTTTGGTTCTTTGCCATGAAGCATTTTTTTTATGGAATCATAGAATATCTCAAGTTAGAAGGGATCCATAAGGATCAAGTTGTGCAACTTTGTGTTTTTGACTCTGAGGAGTAAGGTGAAATATATTCAGTGATAGTTTCTTCCTTTGTTAGGGATGCCCTCAGGAGGTTACTCAGAGCAGGAAGAGCTGCACTGAGTCACGTGTAGTTCTTGTCTGTGTTCACATTTATACAGACAAGTGTAACTGCTGATGAATACCATTTAGCTCCTTTATAATACTGTAAAATTACTGTGCAGGGGTCTGAGGTAACACGTACAGAATACCTTTGATATGCTGCATCCTTCATAAATGTTAAGGAAGTAATTCAGTAATTCTCTTGAAGACACATAAATCATTCTGTGTTTTAAGTTTCTAATGGGTACTTTCAGTTGTAAAATAAAATTGAGTTCTTCCTTTTGATAGGAATAATAATAGTAATACCTGTCTAACAATTTTTGAAACCTAGGAAGTGGGGAGAGGCATGTTCAGGTTGGTGATGATGCTCTAAGATAGTGCTTCAAGACTAGAACTTCAATTGCATTTCAAAGTAGTGAATGTAGACAAAAATTGAAAAAGAGCAGTTTTCACCAGTCAATAGTAATATAGTGTCAGTTACACCAATTAAAAGAAAGAGCATATCAGAAGAAAATAGTTTTACCATTAGATGTGGCTCGTGCTTCTTGTATCTGTCAAGCTTCTGAGAAGTTTGGAAGGGGCACAGTGAAACAATATTACACCCCTCTGAAAGCAACAACGGTCTGTTGAAAATGTTTTAAAAGAATCTGCTTTAAGAATTCTCCTTATCATACAAGAGGCACTATCTGCAAAATGCACCTGAGATTAATATGTAAAATGCAATGTTAAGGCTGAAAAGAAATCTTACATTTATTCAGATAAACTAATACAGGACAAAGAATAGACTGTTGGATTTGCTTTCAGTTAAGTGTAGATGTGGGTCCTACGATAAGAAGTTGTTCTAAGAAAAGGGAAAAAATGTAAATTCCTTTCACTTTCTAGGTGTCCCAGACTGCCTGTAATGACACAGCCTGTATGTAACAGCACATTATTTCATTACGAGAATAATCCAAAATAGAAAAATGTTGACATGAAAAAACATTTTAAGCTGCATATGAAATAAATAACTTATCAGAAGTAAAATTATTTATTCATATCTTCCTAATCGTATTGTAGCTCGTGTATAGACCATGAGGCATTTGCTGTTGACAAAGGCTTATGATGACTAATAGGGTTAGGGAGTAAAAGAGAAAGGAGCAAGGGAAATAATAGGTAACTGGTCAAGTTATTAAAACGTGTTTTCATCTAGAAAAAAGAATCAACAGAAATGTATTGAAAGGGGAGGATGATTCCTCAGCCTGAGCAGTTCAGATGGCTCTGTCGAAGCTATCTGAGCTCGCTACTGCTGGAACTGTTGCAGAAAAGGTCTTTAGACTTGGACCTCAGCCTGCTTGATTCCATGTAGATTTATTAATGTGAATTGCTATCTGCCATGACTACAGATACTTTCATAGTTATAAGCACGGCAGTTTCCAAGTGGAAAGAGAATGCTTTTAAGAGAGAGGCAGAAGAGAAATGATCTACTGAAATGGTGAAGTAGCCATCCTAACCAATACAACATATTGAGCTTTTCATCCCCTCATTCTTAGCAAAAGGTTTTCCTTTGTTTATCAAACCTGTGGTAAGAAAACGGTTGAAACTTCCCTAGGAAAAACAAAAAAAAACCAAACCAAAATTTTTTCAGAACCTGAAGTTTAAGTCAAATTTACTGTGCACTTCATCTGCAAGAATCCTCGTGGACTTTGGGAAAGGCTTAAGTTATAGCAGATATGAATCTGGTAAATAGGTATAGTGCTGTCAGGACAGAACTGTCAGTGGGCATCAGATTGTTTTGTTTAATTTGTGGTATAAATTACAATTGTTTTACGTGAGGTTTTTGTCCAACTAAGTTTCTCTTCTTTAAAAGCCTACCAAGAAAAAAAAAAGAGGAAGAGCTTATCTTCTCTGTACTAAAATATTTTCTAATCTATTTGTACTTTTTTTTTTTTAATCCAGTTGAGTATTAGTGATTGAAAGGGATTATTACAGCTCAGGCGGAAGATCATATGTAACAATGTAGAAATGAAGAATTTAATTTCAAATAAAATTTCATCACTTGGGAATTTGTAGCTCTTTTTTTCTTCAGAGATACCAGCTTTCTATCTCCTGCTGCAGACAAACTGCTTTTTGCTGATAATTCTAGCTATTAATTTTCTTCAGATATTGGAATTTCAGGGGCTAGATTTTAAATCTTTTCACATGGAAGGAGGTCAGTAAAGGAAAGTTATTTCTCTGTAGCATTAGAGTTCTTAGAAATTAACTTTCTTAAAGACTCTAAAAACTTGGGTACTGATTCCTGGGTGAAGAATTCTAGATGCTTAAATCTGCAGTCACTGAATAGCTCTGCAGTAGCCGATTGGACTGATAGGGTACACGCAGATGTCTTTGCAAAATTAGTTGCCATAATTAGTTTGTACCATAAATAGAAAAGCTTGTCTTGGTTGTTGAAAAGGTGATTACATTGCATAATATAACTTGATGATATAAACAGTTTAAACAAGCCATATTAACTTTTAATAACATTTTAAAGTACTGAGGAGCAAATTCACGACAGTGGGTTTTGATTCTCTCACAGTATGATACAAGCAACAAATTCACTTTGGGGTTTTTTTGGTTTGCTGTTTTGGGTTTTTTCTTAAAGTCCTTAATGACAGGTACAAAATGTTCAATTCAATAGCTAGGGTTGATGTTAAAAAAACTGGTGATTATACATGGAATTCTTCAGATAAACAAGCATAATGTGAATGCTGTTGGGCTTTTTTCTTATGTATGCAATATCGTTTCTTTAATTTCTAGTGTTAACACTATCTGAAAGTCTGGAAGATTTATTAACGCCATGCATCCCCCTCCTGATTTTTAGGTCAAAGATAGCAAATTGCCGACTTACAAGGACTGCAATAAAAACCCTCCATTCCCTACGTTTTTTGCTGATGGAGATGAAGAACTACCAGAAGACTTGTACGACGAGGAGGTTTTCCAGTTCACAGATCCATCTGTCACGTATACATAATGTTCTTCGCATCTTCGAAAAGATGTGATTTTGATATTTTCACGAACTTTGCAGGGCTGTATAAGAGTAAACCTGTGAATTGCAGTCTGGCCTACTGACTTGAATACTTCAGGTATTGCCATTTTGATAAGATAACAAGATTTATGACAGTCATTTGCAAATCTGTATTGAAAGCAGCAGGTGAGTCTGAGGGCAGGTTGTAAAGAACACCAAACAGTTTGTCTACAGTGATCTTCTGTTCTCTGTCACAGACTGTGAGAAGTTATGCATTGCTGAAAAATTGCTTTGAAGATGGTTCCGTTTAATTTTCTGAATGCTACCAAACTTTGTCTTTTGGGAAAAGTATTCTGGCCAACTCATAATCCAAAAAAACTTTCAGATCTGCTTTGGTGTCTCAGGGGATGAATAAACCAGATATGAGTCCAAATTCATGAAGAATAATCCAAAATAAAAAAGGAAAATATATTGCTCTTTAGCAGCATGAACTTGTTTTGTTTTCTTCTTTTCACCAGAGTTCTTTCTCTCCTTTTGCTTTAATGTTGCATTCAGTTTAATGTAGCAGGTACCCAACAAGTTTTTTAGGGGGAAGATGATGCCAACCACTGTCTGTCTCTTCAGCAAGTTCTGGCAGTGTGTATGATGAGGGGGTGTTTGGATGTGAAATGTTCTGTTACAAAGCAGCACTAAGACTGCAGTGGCCACCTGTTTGTTGCCTTCGCATGCCCTCTGGAGAACTATCTCCACATCTACAGTTGTCTCTATTGGATTCTTATGCTGTTACAGGAGAGCTATTACAAAGAAAACAGGTTAAATATAAAGGATTTGCCTTATGAGTATTTTTCTTCTCCACCTTTCAATAATAGCTAGAGTCAGTACACTTCTTTAATTTTTCATCTTACATGATTTACTATTTGTATGTCTGATCTTCTGAACACTGTAAATCCGCTCACATACAGAAGGATGTCCTTGTGTAAGTGTCAGTGCCATCTGAACGCTTGCTTACAAGCTTTGCAGTAGTTCAAGAATGGGCATATACCAAGCTAGCTACCTTTAATACTGTGGGAGTGCTGTCTACTTATCTTTGCAGCTTCATCACAAGGCACCAAAGAAGTAAATATGGGATGTCTAAAGACCTTACTGTCCAATTTAAAAGGTGATGTCCTTGTCATTATGGTGTCTCCAGTCACTGAAGATGATTTTAGTAATAAACTTGAAGTAACCACATGCCATCTTAAAGAGGCTGTATCTAGGTACTGGCAGTAGTAGACTGGGAGAAATCTTTACAGACTGTGGTATGGAAGTGTGAACTGGTAAATATCTATATTGTAAGGTGTCCTCTTAGCTGGATTCAATCAAATTAAAACTGCCTTCCATTTGTTTAGCTTTAAAATTTCTGTTGAAGCCTGTATACTATCAGAGTAGTCTTTGCAGTTGTGCTTTTGAAAGGCATGCTGGATGTGAGCAGTATCATTCTTCCAGATGCTTATTCACGTACGTATTGGTCTCATTTTTCTTTCTTTATCAAGAGTGCTTGAACACTAAAGACAAGAGCTTTCATAGCTCAAGTAAAGACTGATGTCCTGATGGTAAGTATTTTCTAAAGAGCAGATGCAAGGTGAGATGGATAAAATCTGTTGATGGGAGCTCAGGGTAGCGCATCCTAGATTGGAACATTAACATCTGTTCGACCTGTTATTCCATTAGGTTTTGGAAGGCTTATGGTGGTTTTTTATTTAATTTTCCATGTACTCTCCATCTCTTGTTCTGCTTTTCTGACTAATAAAAGTTCTTTGTCCAGGGCAAAAGTGGGCTGCTTGTATTTCAAGGAGCAAAATTGTTCACAAGTGTAATGACACCAAATGCTTTAAGCCTACCTTCAAGTTTGTTCTCAGAATAGGATAAGGATACTTACTGAAGTATTATTAGATTTTATCAAAGGCGCTGGAGCTGAGTGTTTATTCTTTACTCCCTTTACAACCTGAAGATTGTCATGGCTTGTTGAGCAGATGTGCTTTTATGAATCAAATAGGCAAAATTAGGCAAATATCAAGTCCTCTTGTCTTGGATAGGTGAACAATTTATTGCATTAAGTGATGTGTTCATTTTTCTGAAAAGGTAAACCAAGGACTCTGTTGCAAGTAGGTATCTGCACATTTTGTTGCTGTTCTGGAGTACTGAAAGTTTAGAGCCATCAGAGAATATATGCCCAGGCAGCAACACAGCAACAAACCCAAGCTTTTATTCCATATTACATGTGGATTAAAGAGGATGGAGCTGAAGATGTTACCAGGAGCCTGAATCCTGTAGGACAGCGATCCTACCTAATGTTGTGTTCTGTTTTGCTGTCTGAGTAATTAATTATTGGCAAGCTCTGCTATCACTGCCATAACTTGTGAAGCAGCTGAGATCTGGCCTGAATTGTGTAGCTGTTTCAGCACAGAGAGAGAACAAATTATTGATCTTCTCTGGGAGTATAACACTTGAAAGTCAAGCACTGTCTCCTCGGCCCCTTCTGTGTCCTTAGGCTGGTAAAGGGGCTGTGCTTTCCATAGCATGTACCATTTTTCTTTGTGATGCTTTAAAAATCATAAAGGGATACAGCTAAAAGTATGAATGCCTTTAAAATCATGAGTGTAAGTAGGCTTATTGTGTCCTCTGTTTTGTTACCGTCTTAGCAGGAAACCTGTTGTGCAGCTCTGCTCTTCTTGTGTATTCTGGAGTTTTACTGTGCCTGGAGCTGCCCATAACAATGAGGCAAAATGTGCAGACTGAGCAGTTCCTTCGTATTTAAACTGGTTTCTGCAAGCATTTGTGAATATAAGGGCTGTGAGCAAGGTGCTGAGCTGAGATTTGCATGTTCAGGGGCATTCTATGCCCTTCTTAGACTGTTAGGGCTAACAGAGTGTGTTTAATATCACTAAGATGTTGCTTTGGAGGAGGATGTAGCGTTAAGCTTTAGCTGTATCCATGTCTTCATGGCGTGACTGCTTTGAAAAAGAAATACTCCTGATTAATAACCCCTCAGTGGTTCTGTAATAGTACATGAGTAAACAGTGGCAAGCTTACAGTAGAAGTTGAAGGTAAAAAGACAGCAGGAAGAGGAAATCAAAACACTTGGCTATCACTTGACAACATAATTGCAGTCATTGATAAACAAGGAGGGTGTATTTCCCTTGAATCTATACTTCTAAATACCATTGCTCTGTCATTATGTGAGACTGATAAACATTTTGCTTTGCTATTTTCACTTGATGTGGAAAAATATGGTTTATTTTAACGAGTATTATTCTAGTAAGCTGAAGAGATGACAGGAGTTTATAAGTAGGATTTCACTTTCCTCCACCCCCCCATGGCCTGGTATGGCCCAAGGTTTTCCTGAAATTACTGAATTCTAAATTCTGGAGGACTGAAATACTGATGGCAGCGTAAACTGTGAGGGAGGCTGACCTGCGTAACACAGTTGCCTCTGCAATGCCTGGGAGCAGAAAGCCCAATGCCCGCAGCCCGCAGCTTTGTGCTGGCAGCCCCATACAGGGCAGGTGAGTGCACTGGTGCAAGCCCTGTACCTGTAAGCTCTAGTACACAATGCTCCTACATGATGCCAAGATAATTGATATTTGACGTAAATTTCTGGCTTAGTCCTAGGGTACTTCATAAAGTCTGGCTAGTAGTGGGGTGTTTTGTGTTCTAACAGCCACAGCAGGGGCAGTGGTGGTGTTCATTCATTTTGAATGCTATGTCTGTAACCCTTTTGCTTGGCTCGGATCCTTCTGATTTATCATTCCCATGTCTCCTTGAAATTTAATGTAGGGACCGCCTTGGTTTCATAACTGTAAGCATTACTTGTACACCATGTCTTATAATTAGCTCCTGTGCCCTTCAGTGCACAGATAGTGCTTATTAATTGCATTTAATTAGTATCTCTCACCTGCAGCAAATTGCCCTGCTCTGTTACGCACCTTAGTGTGTAACATAGTATAGTATGATATATTTATTTAACACACTTGATGACACTCAACAGCTGTAAAACCATGTGAAAATTATGACCTTGATCTTGGGTATTTATTAGTTTTGGAGAGAGCACTTCACAGTATCACAGTATCATAAGGTTGGAAAAGACGTTTGAGATTGAGTCCAACCTATGGCCCAACACCTACACCTACTCGTCAACTACACCATGTCACTAAGTGCCTCATCCAATTTCTCTTTAAACACCTCCAGGGATGGTGACTTCACCACCTCCCCGGGCAGCACATTCCACTGGCCAATCACCCTTTCAGTGAAGAACTTCTTCCAAATGTCAAGCCTAAACCTCCCCTGGCGAAGCTTGAGACCATGTCCTCTTGTTCTGTCACCAGTCGCCTGAGAGAAGAGACCAACCCCTGCCTGACTACAACCTCCTTTTAGGGAGTTGTAGAGAGCAATAAGGTCTCCCCTGACCCTCCTCCAGGCTAAACAACCCCTGCTCCCTCAGTCGTTCTTCGTAGGGCCTGTGCTCCAGCCCCTTCACCATCTTCATCGCTCTCCTAGCCCCTTAGTTTCTGTTGGAGGAATTTAAGTTGATTACATGTAGCCTTCATGTTGTCACACCAGAAAGAGGACTAATCTCAATTGGTGCAGTTTTGAAGTGTTTGAAGTGTGGCAGCAAAACAGATAAAAAGCTGGCAGCTGTTCCTGGGAGCAAGTTGTGTTGTCAGGTAGTAAATGTGTGCATTAGGACTGACTGATAGTCTCTGAATTAATGCAACCTGCTGGCCCACCTCATGAAGTACCGAGGAAGATGGGTGGTTTGAACTGGGGAGAACTATCGCACCAATTCAGTCCCCAGTCGTTCTGTCGGAGCACTTGTCCTTGCATTTCTCCCTTCATTCTAAAGAAGTGTGTGTGTGTGGTAAGCGTGATTGTGTCACTGGAGTGGGCATCACAAGGAAGATTTCCAGCAGCACCGATGTCTGTGTTAACATAAGGACATCTCTGTCCTACTTTCCTCATTCCAGTAAGGTGCCACATGTGGGTTCCCAGCTCTGTGTGTCTTGATAAGCCATAGACTCATTTCTCTTTGAATACCAAAAACCTGAGGTATGTTCTTGCTTTCTGATCTAAGTGGGCAACCAGTAATTTGCAGAATTAGAGCTTCTAATTAGATAGTGCCCATGATGAATTGAAAATCACTGCTTGTAATAATTTGATTTTGGGTTAAATAAATATTCACTTTCATGGCAGTAACTTTGAGCACTAGAACCCAAACCCAGAATAGACAACCAAACCCAGAATAGACAATCATCTGAGAAAGCTAATGCAGTTTCCAGTGCGAATGCAGAAAATGGATTGAATTATTTGCTGTACTCTGATGAGTATACGCTGGAGGTGGAGCCTTCTGCACTCTAGTGCTTCTGCTGTGTCTCAGATTCTGGTGTGTAAATGTGTAAAATCTTATGACATGAGCTTTACGTGTTGAAGGCAAACTATGGATTAATCCAGTTTTGGGGGATCTGAGAGGGACAGGATTGCAAGGGGAGGTTGTTAACGAAAAATTGGCCTAAACCGATTCCATTTGATTCAAACCGTGCTATACAATTTGCTTCACATTTCCCTGGGTGACACAGTCTTGCAGTCAGTTAAGTCAAGTTTTCACCTGTTTTCATCTGCTTCCTTATTTCCTTTCTGAGTAGTAGAAAACCTTAAAAATAATCAAGAGGACTGAGGGGTGGAGGTTTGTAGGTACTCAAAACAATAACCTTGAAGAATGTCCCTTGGCAACCTGCTGCTCTATTGACAACCAGTATGATTCATCTTTCATAGGCAAGACAGTAATTTTATAAAACTTTCCTGTTTTATTTCTTGAAGATCGAGAGGAAAGATTAACATTGCTGAAGCAGAGGATTTTCTGCATGTAGCCTCCCTGAAAGCAGTGTTCCACTGATTCTCACCCAGTCCTACTTGAAATATGTTGTTCCTCCATGCAGCAATGAACGTGCAGCACAAATAACATTTTTGGTGCCTCAGTCTTGTTTAATATGCATCTGCCCAGCACTGTGCAAAATAGGCAGGGAGGACTTTGATAGTGGGTGATGGGAGATTTACCAGATGGTGCTGATAGTTCCTGATGATGGTGCCTTTCTCTGCAGTTAGCAAGAAAGGTATTGTTGTCTGCTAGTTTGTTCTCAAATTGCACCACCAGTTTCCAAAGGGAGACTTTCCTTGGGATCTTCCATGTTCTTCCTTAGGCTAGCCTGAAGTTTTCCTTTAATTGGTCTGAAAGTTTAGAGCTGCATATGAAGAAATAGCCTAACAGAAAAGAAACAGATTTGATTTCTCTCCCCTCATCCATTTCCCTTGATCACAGGTCAACAGAGAACTACCTTCCCCGTATGCCTCTTAAAGAGAAAATCAATTGTTTTCTGTGAAATTGCCAGTTGATTTCTAAACAGCCATTTCACCCCTGCAGAGAAGATGCTGTGAAATGTACTTTGTTTTTTTTGTCACCCTATCTTGGATCCGTAAGGCTGCAACTCTGAGCCCAAAGACTGTCAGCCCGCAGGCACAGCAAGTGCCAGAGGCAGAATGTTTCAAGCTTTGTTATACGAAGCTATTGGACAACTTCATGGTGCGGCCGCTGAAGTCCACCTGTTCCAGGGTGCACTAAACGTTTGCCCACCCCCTTCGTACATACGGCATGGAAGGAGTTTTAAGGAGGTTTTGTATTCTCATGCTACTGAAAAGCCAACAAGTGCTTTTGGAAGCACTGTTTGTCAAGTACCCTGCACAGCAGCTCTTATTAGAGCCACTATGAGTTAGTAGCTGAATAATAAAAACAACACTCTGTGTGTGTGTGTGTGCCTGTCTGTCCTCCAGTGCTTGCTTTTTGTTCATTTCTGACAGTGACAAGCTTTCAAGTATCGCCTGTTTACACATCAGTGACTGCTCCAGTTGGCAAAGTAGTTTCTTCTCTGTCCTCTTTGAAGGAACTGAAAAAATCAAATGAAGTCCTGAAACTTCAGTGTAGACATGTAAGCTAAAGCACTGGCCTTGTCCCCTATTGTGCCTCCCCCACAATAAGACCTGTCATGTTTACAGATGTCCAGAATGTGAGCTTTGATGTTAACACATAACTTGCTCTTGTCTGAATTGCAGCCTGTATCAGAAATATCTTCCAAGTGGTGTCGTCTGCTCTTATTGAAGCCAGTGTTTTAACTGGTCATCTTCTTTTATTCACTTAATGGGCTTTATTGTGGATGATTAGAAGCAATTACTTACTTGCAAGCAGAGAGAGATTTTAACAGAAGAATTTCATAGTTATTAAACATCAAGTTTAAAATAATTGCTGTTTTATAAACATACAAGCAGCTCATTTGTTAATTCACATTCAGGAAACCTAATGAATTATTAGTGCCCAGTTCTTTATTAGCAACCACAGACTCTTATCTTTCGAAATGCTGTTATGTGTGTTTAAATTTATGTTGGTAAGCGATGGCTTCCAAGAGAGCACAAGGCTGTGAGATATCAGTAAAATGCAAGATTTATCTGCCATCTGACAGCCTGTGGAATTCATGTGAAACACAACTCGGGACAAGTGTTTCATGATGCCCTGGAGAAGCAGGGGCGGCTCATAAAAGGGGTTTGAAAGAGGGGAGTGTAAAAACCTGGCAGCTGAGGACTGGGCACCTTGTTACAGTTGTGCTGCACTGAGGACACCACACCTGAAAGCTGGTAAGGAGAGACAGAGGAGTGATGAGGGAGTGGAGAGAAAGGTGTGTAAGGAGCATGAGGAGCTCAGCATTGCAGGCACCAGGGAAGTGATGCGGTGATGCGCAACTGAGGAAGGAGACATGGATGGCCAGTGGAGGAATCTGCAGAGGAGCAGTTCAGCTGACAGGAGAGCTGTGTCTTTGTGCTGCAGGTTGATGGGAGCAAGGGAGAAGACTGTCAAGCCAGGGTGTACTTGCATAGTAAATCTAGGAAATGTTTGTAGCTAAGGACTGCATTGAAAGGATCCAGCTGGGCATCAAATGAGAGAATGACCCAACAGAATTGGATAGATAAACTCTCAGAAGGGCAAGACTGGAGGAAGATGGAAGGATAAAGATGCACCATGCCCTTGGTGAGCCTGCTTTAACCCAACTGAAAAGATAATCAAACCTCTTGAAAGGAGAAATTCAGGCATGTAATCTTCAGAAGAGGAATCCAGGCACTGAATTATTTTCTGAGGAAAATGTCTGTCGTCTGCTTGCAGCTAGGCTTTTGTGCCCTGATTAAGGGCAGATTTAAATTTGAGCCCCATCCTCGGTGATTCCTGTTAGCTGTCTTAAGTAGTCCCCGTCTTGCTGTGCTGGCTGCTGTGCACTCTTGTTACTGAGAGAGTTTTAGTACAGAGCCAGAAGGACCTATGGACCTCTCATTTTGAAAGCTGAGTGCAATGCAAGGACAATCCGTGCTGAGGTGTCCGTCAGCCTCTGCCCCTCTGTCCTCTTCTCATTTGTCTCTATTTGCCTCCCTGTGGCAGTGCTGTCAGTCATTTAATAACAACCTAATTACTGCAGGTGGCTACTGGCTTTGCTACAGCCAGTAAACTTACTGCAACAACCAACAAGAAATAGAGAAAGTGCAATGCAGTAGATGGGTAGAGGAAAAGAAGGCTTTGTGGAAGGAGTTGAGTAGAGATAAGACTTCATACTGCATCTCCTCTGTGCCCAAAATTAGCTACAGAGAAATTTTTGAGTAGAGAGATGAGGTAGGATCAGGCCTAGATGTAATTATATGCATGGTGCTTGATGCCTGCGGGATGTCAGGTTTCACAGTCCCACTCCTGATACTTCTACAGGTTCACGTGGAATTTTAACGTGTCTGACAGGCTGTGGGACTGCTCACATCTGTGCATTCCTAGCAGTTCTTACACAGCACAGATTATGTTAATATCTTCAGAAAGCTGTTGACAGACAAAATTGTAAAAGGTGATAATATCTTAATAACAGCTAAGCTTTCCTCTTCTCTTTTTTTTCCCTTTCTTCTTTTAATTTTTTTTTTTTTCCTTCAGTACCTCATTGTAACAGCCAGCCAGATCTGTAAGCCCTGCTCGTCTGTTGTCAGACACTGCAGGTTTATTGGTGACAGCAATGACACTTCGGTTCTGCGTATTGAAGTCCAGTGGTTTGAGTTTCTCCTGAAGAAATGGTGTATGGTTGGCTCCTTCCTTGAAGAGATCTGGAGGATAGATTTTATTTTGCATTAATTTAACCTGCTTTTCCTTAGCAGCCTCTTTTCCTCTCTTCTTCTTTCAGCTTTCCTTTTGCATTTGAAATAACAGAACAGCAGGGCAGGATCTGACTATCTCTGCACTTCATGGGTTTGAGTATTCAATAGCAAAACTTAAAATCCTTCAAGGTTTAGTTTACAGACTAGAGATTGGATCCTATAAAATCTAGCTTCAGATTTTATAAGTTCACAGATTAAGTAAACAAGTAGACAAAGTTAACTAAAATCTGCCTTGTAGCTGTAATTCTTTGTTTCATACTATTTCAGTGCAAAGCCACATTTTAAAAAAAATCCCTGAATATGGAAATATACATTTTTACGTGTTCTCCTCTGAAGAAAGACCCTAGGGAACCTGTGTGAAAGGAGTGACTGTGGGTGTACTGTCTCCACAATGACACTAACTCAAAAGAAAGTGGAGGACAGGCTTTATCAAGGCAAGTCTTCACCTGAAGGAGTGGGATAAGTGGAGGGGCAACTGAGAAACCAGTAACTGTGAGACACAGCTTGTATTGGAGGACTGCAGGGCCTGGAGAACCTGTGCTCTGGAGAACCTGTGCTCCTCTCCAACCAAACGCTCTCCTGTCACTAGGAGGTGACAGTAGAGTTGTGCTTCCAACCTCAAAACCGATCCCAAGGCTGCATACCTATGGTGAGCGCTACAGAGCCAAACATCGTGTCCCAACCCTTATCTCACCCCGGGAGTCCCTCCTTTCTGTAGTGCAGGGAAGCATTTGTAGCTAAATATAACTCTAGTCTGAGGGCTCTGCCAATGTGGCGAACATTTTATCAAGTTATAGAAATCTGCATTTTGTTCCCCCACAGCTCCCCATACACAGGTTTCTAAGGTTAATGTATGTATAATAACATTGTCTGCTTGGTCTCACTCCCAAGAAGACTGTTTGCTGTTTTGCAGGTTTACTTGTAGTACTTATTTTAGAAATTCAGTGAGAGACAGACGTCTGGCTGTTTCATCTTAGGAAAGTTTGCAGCATCATTTTGTTTCCATTTGGTCAGTGAAATGTTCATTGGTTCCCATAGGACACAGGTAAGCTAAAGCTGAGTGCCTTGGAGAAGTTGATTCCCTAAATGACACAGATTACACCTCAAAAAGTGCATGTGCAGTAGAGAATTTGAGTTAAATTTGGGCTGGAAGAAAAAAGCAAGCCCGAAAAAGTTTTGTTTGTATCCAGGAAAATTACCTAACTATACTTTTCTACTTTCCTCCAGTAATTTCTGCCATTACGCTTCACGCAGGAACTGCAAAGTGCTGTAGGCTACAATATTAATTTGAACTAAGAGCTCAGGTGCTTGGGTTTTCAGTAAGTTCATCCATCTATAAAGTAGCCAAACCTTTATATGAAAGAAAGACTGATTTTTCTCTTGCTGGTAATATATTACTAATGAAAGCAGGAGACCTTATATATGTACTTCGCTTGGGCACATGCAGTTCAGCTCTCCGTTGTGTGCTGAAGCGATGTGGCGTAGTTTTCAAATGAGTTGCAGTGGCACAGGCTGCAAAGCAACAAAGCCAGGTAAGTCCTAAGGGACTTTAAAATTTCTGTTCAGAAAGTCAAAGCAAGCTGTTCTTCAGTGTGGAAAAATTTTAGGTCATTGCATTATGGGGTGTGCACCATGGGAGGTAGGAACCCACGTACTCGATGGAAAATTTTCCTCACCTCCATTTTACTTTTCAAGATGAGTTGTATCTTGGCCAGTGTTGCAGCACGTGATGATTCACAGGAGCTGGTATTTAGCTGAGCTGCCCCTGCATTGAAGCTGATGCCAGTTATTGACTTTATGGAGAGCAATGACAACTCTGTCTGGAAGTCAGATCTGTTTCCCTTTCTCGCAGCCCATGAGTGGCTTCCATGGCCCTGGAGGTTGTCTCAAGTTTCGCTAGCAGATGACACCAGCCAAGCACCATCTTATTTACTGGGTCCATTGAACAAACACACAAGACAACCAAACCATCTTGGCTCTTCCAAGAGGTTGCATTGCAGCAGCTGCAGGTGACACTGGAGACTGGAGCTCCCTTTAGGCAGGCAGAATGGCTCACCCAGCATTGCCTGTGCTAAGAAGGCTCGTGCCGCTGTCTGTATGCCTACCCTGGACCCCAGATTCCTTCAGCAGAGCAGGAACTGATGGAGCTTCTAAGACACAAGGAAAAGCGAATAAACTTTTGCTGATGCCTTAGCAAAACCATATCACTGAAGCTACTATGGTCTTACATGAGGAGATTTATTTAAGTCTTTGAAAGAACCAGAAAGCAAAATAAGAAGCTAATAATTATTGGGGGTTTTTTAAAAAGGAAACTGTTAGCAACTTCTCACTGTCTTTCGCTTTAATTAGCCTCTAGCTTGCATGAACACTGTGAAACAGCATGTGAAGTATCTTGCTAAATGCAACTTGCATCCAGTCCTAGTCCCACTGTCCCATGAGTGTCTAAGCCAAGAAAATGAGGGAACAGGAGACAAGCTCTATTTGCAAGTTTCATTATCACAACAAATCTTGATAATCCATTCCTTTTCATTGCAGATTGATTGACTATGGTTTTTTTCTTACCTTCCTACACATCACTGTCTAATTAAGGTCCAAAAAGAAAAGGTAATCCTTTCCTTTTACTATTCAGTTTTCATATGGCGTCTTGTTCCTTAGATTGAATGGGCTTCCCTTATAGAAAAGATACCTCTGACTTTTAAGTCAATTTGACCTATCTGCTCACTGTTTGTTGAGTGTCATCTCTGGAAATCCTTATTCAGAATCCAGTATTACTGTGTACTATCATTAATAATAGCAGCTGCAGCAACAATAACAGGTACTGCCAAAGACCTTAGGGAGTCCAATTGCGAAGTGGCCCTCTCTTTTGTTTCTACACCTGTATTTCTGGGGCAGTATTTGCATGTAAGAGCTAATAAAGTCTACAAGAGAGGAGCCAGAGGAACTGAGCCTCTCTGCTTGGTCAGCCCCTCTCTAAGAAGCTGACTGAACTGAACCCCTGGTCAGTGAAGGAGGATTCCCAAAGGCTGGCGACTTCTGTGGAAGAGCTGCATTTTCCAGATCCCGGGGAGTTCAAGTTAAACACATCAGTCTTGAGATCAATGAAGCAAACCAACAGAATGAAATAACTGTACAATGTGAAACAAAATGAGCTTAAATAAAAATGAAGAATCTGACTAGACTTCATCTTCTGCTTGTAGTGACTGATATTTTAAAAATAAGCACCCAAATTCAGTCTCCTAAATTCAGGTTTGATTTTTTTTTTTTAACATTTTTAGATATCTCATTGGTTTGCTGTTTCAAATTGTTTGACTATTTACTTAGGTATCTAAAATTTAGCTGTAAGACCTTAAATTTAAGGCAGTCTTGAAAAAAAAAGCTCCAACCTGCCCTGTTGAAATCAGATCTTTCCATTCGGGGTATGATGTGCACAAATTGTGGCTTGGGAAGTTCAGGATAGACATTGGGAAGAAATTTTTATGCACTGTAAGAGGTTAGCGGAAGATTTTAGATGAAGCAAAGCTCAGAATAGTATTTGAGGGAAAGTCAGAGATGTGCAAATGATGGGAAGGCAACTGCTGCACATTGGCACTAATGGTGCTCAACCAGCCTTTCTGGGACTCTGAAAACCAGCCCTAGGCTGTCTGTATTTCAGGTGTAGGCCAGGAAGTTCTTCTGCATGGCTATGAAAATGACCGAAGGAACATGATAAAAAACAGCAGACGTTTTTGTTCTACTGCATGTTCAGAAAGGACAGGGATTTTTTATTTTATTTTATTTTTTTAATGAAATGTGCTATCAAAATCCTTGCTGTGCATTCCTCATCCCCAGCAAACCAGTCTCACAGTTCCTGAATACACGTGGCTTAATTACCAGCTCTGTTTCATACTGGAGCAATGTGGTTATGATCATGTTTTCAAACAAACACAGTCTTAAAGTTAGCTTTATTTTTGCCAAAATTCTTTGACAGTGCTGGATGGACCTGCCGTTCCAGTCTTCAGGTTTTCACCAGTACTTCCACAGCCAGGCTCTCACTGGGTGCGTGACATACCCCCACATCAGCCGCTGCGTGAGCAAAGGTGAGGAGTGGTGCTGGTGTGAGTTCCTGCTCTGGATAGGGTGGACAGAGAGGAGCAATGAGGCTGGTGAGGGGGCTGGAGAACAAGCCCTACGAGGAGCAACAGAGGGAATTAGGGTTCTTTAGCTTAAGAGAAGAGGAGGCTGAGGGGAGACCTCATCACTGTCTACAACTGCCTGAAAGGAGGTTGTGACGGGGTGGGTGCTGGGCTCTTCTCACAAGTGACAGCGATAGGACAAGAGGAAATGGCCACAAGTTGTGCCAGGGGAGGTTTAGACTGGACGTTAGGAAGAATTTCTTCCCTGAAAGGGTGGTCAGGGATTGGAACAGGTTGCTCAGGGAGGTGTTGGAATCGCCATCCCTGGAGGTGTTTAAAAGATGGGTGGATGAGTTTCTTAGGGACATGGTTTAGTGGGGAGACAGGCACGGCTGGACTCGATCTCAGAGGTCTCTTCCAACCTTGTGATTCTGTGACGTGCGCAAGCTGGGGTGGCTCATAGGGACTTTACACCCACTGAAGTCACAAGCTGTGTGATCCTTTGCTAGATACCATGAGATACGACCTCAGAAAACTTACTGACAATTTATCATTTCTTATGACAGTTGCTAGGTAATCTGTCACCTCTGAGCTGCTGAGCCCTGAGTCGCGTTCAACCTTCCAACTTTTGTTCCAAGAAACTGCACCAGCTTCTCCACTGGAAAGCAGCTGGTTTTTCTCCATGGGAGCAGAGTCTGACACCCCTCACAAAGAGCCCTGTTGCACTGCACAGCCAGGGCTGGATGGCAAAGCCTGGGTCCCTGCACTGTTTGGGATGCAGCCTTAGCCAATCAATGTTGTCCTACCTCTAGTAATGACTCCAAGTGAGAACGAAGCCTTGGTAAGGTTTCCAGCCCCAGACATTTGCCTCTGCCTTTTTAGTGAAGGGTGAACTGGTTTTATCACACTGATCCATCTTCCTCTGCTTCCCCTCACCCCATAAAATATTCATTTCTCCCTCTCCCCATAGACAACTTCAGCTTAACAGAGGGTGGAGATTTGGTCTCTCTGATACTCACCCATGTTGGATAAATCCAGCTGTGAATTTTTTATAGCATCAGTTGAAGTCATTTTTCCCCCCTCCTTTTATACTCGTGAATTAAGCAGAGTTCAGCTGAATGTCTGTGAGACAGGTGGTGGGAGTCTTTAAAGAGGTGAAAATAACAGAAAGACAGCTGCTGCACGTTGGCTCTATCAGTGTGGCTCAGCACCCCCTTGTCGATCAAGGGACCGATCAGTTTGCATTAATCAGAATACAGTTAATATTAAAAGAAGAGAAACTCTTCTGCTTGGGTTCCAGGCTTCCATTTGTTCTGCAGATTAGCTTTCTCGACCAGGCTCATCAGAAGTAGAAAGTGCCATTGTGCCGATGATTGCTGGGTTTCTTTTCAGAGGAGCGGAAGAGAGGGAATGAGAGACGATTTAGGCTTTATGGTCTGAAGGTGCAGAAAAAAGTTTGAATTGTTGCTGCGCCTAGTATAACCAAAAATGCTTTCAACATCTCGGTCAAAACCTACCCTGCAGTTGGGGGTTTTGGAGGTAGCCCTGAGGGTGCTAAGAACTGTGTTGTCACAACTTGTCTGCAGAATCCAAAGGAGCAGCCTGGGTACAGGGCTGGGGTTTGGGTCCGTGGAACAGACCCAGGCAGTCCAAGAGGATGCCGTATGAAAGATCCTGTAGGTTGAGTGCCACGGTCCACCTGTCTCCCTGAAACACACCAGAATGTTGTGTCCTGGTGCAGGGGGGAATGGTTGTCTCCAGACGGTCTCAGCCAACCTCTGCAGATGGCTTGTCTCTTCCTACTGAAGCTGTAAACGCTTGGAGGTAGGTACATTTTTGTCCTTGGTTGCTTGTAAAAGCCCTCTGCTGTTTGATTGCTCTGTAAATAGCAATAACATTTAGGTCCTGCTGAGAAATGTACTTGGTACAAAGTCCTGCAGGAATTGTGCTTACCACCAGGTCCAGATGGAGGATTTTGAAAAGGGTTGCAACTCTCCCTGCATTACATGGTGCCTGAACAAAGCTCCAAGGTAATGCAAAGTACTTGTGCCCGGTGGGACGGATGTCTGAGGTGAAGGCATCAGGCAAGGACCTGGTGTGGCTTTGGGGAAGAAAGTGTCACCCCAGCTCTGCACCACTGACACCCCCCATCACTGCATCCCAGCAACCCAATTCAGGTGGGAGGTCTGCTCGGTTGCTGTGGGTGGACACCTCCCCTAGTTCTTTCTGACATTTGGGGAAAGATTTTTAGCCATTCAAGGGGTGAGCTGGTCCCCCTCTCTTTGTACCATGAAAGAATGGCTGAAGCCTCAAGGATTTCCTAGTTTTGTAAGATGTAGACTTGCACCTGAACCTCAAGGATGCAATGCAACCTAGTGATGCTCCACCATGCAAAAGCATGAGTTGGGGTGAAGGTGCAGCAGCAAGTAAAGTGTGGTCATGCGTAAGGAGGCTTCCCTGTGAGGCCACCTGGGCCTGGTGCCATAATCTGGCCCTGCATCATGGCTGGTATGGGCTGTGAGTACCTTTTTACTCCAGATGCTGCATAGGAGACATCATGGAACTTACTGCTCCTCCTCCACCTCCACACATACACTCTTGATTTGCTGCATCTGTACCACTGCCAGGCCTTTTATTAGGTCTAGGCAAGAGGTGAACATTCGAGTAAATGGTCTAATTTTCCGATGTGGAAAAATATTCCTTCTACTTTTGTGAGAATGAACAAAAGGCTCATCAACAGGTATGCAAAAACCATTGACCTGTGCTTCCTCACTGCGCTGGTATGATGAAACAATGACTTCTCTGTGTACTGTGCAACCTTACACAAAACAAGGCAATAAATTGGTAGTAAACTACGGCTGTATTGAAAGCTTGATGTTGAAGATGTTTTTGCTGCATTGCTTAGTAGGAAATAACACTGCAGAGAACTTCCTGAAGAGATGTCTTTCATTTTCTCTGTTACTTTTGTCATCACTAGTAAGTGCCCCGCTTAATTGTCATTGCTCCGTATGCTTCCAAGGATTTCGTCCTTTCCTGTCCTCCCATCATGAGCCACTTTATGGGAAAATGTCTCAAGGTAGTGTCTTAAGGGAAGAAACGCTCCGTGAAATCTTTGCAAGTTTTTTACTGGGCAGCTTTAGGGGAGAGTGGGGTTTCACCCATGAAGCCAGAAAATGAGCAGCTGTCACCCCTGTGCACTGCAAATGCCTAAAAACTGCACCGATTGTCAATGGAAGGGTTCTAGACGTAGGTGTATCTGGGAAAGCTGGGAGGGGGTGTCTCTGCTGCGATGGGTGATGTTCCCTTCTGGTGTTAGCTGTGCTGAACTGGTCCTGTTTGGTGTGAGGGTCCATTTTACCTCATCCTTCAGTGGCAACTCAGTCTAACTTGTGATCAAAGCTGAAATTAGAGCCATGTTGTGGCATTTGGAAAAGACACAGTGAAAACTCTTTAAATGTTATTGGGTCACTGAGAAAGGCTGGGTGCAAACACAGCACTTAAGGAGCTTGGCTGTTTCTAAATAGGCGTCTGTCCTCTTTTTACAGACAGCGTTTGACCCTACTATTGTGGAGCCAGCTGGGAAAGCGCAGATGAAGTTGAGTTATAAAGAACTCCTTCCAACAGTCACATTTTAGGAAGCCACTCACTCAGGGCTGAAGTTGAGAGAAACTTGCTCTGCTGAAGAAGGTCAGCTGAATGGGCACAAAGCCAGCCTGATGCCCGCTGGTCTGAAGGGCTGCCTATAAGAAAGCCCTGTTGTATAGGGCTGTGATTAAAGTGCCATATTAACCTATACAGCACCTGTGAAGACAGCATTATTGGTGTTTCCATTTGTTTCTTAAATACACATATTTCGTGGATACTTTTATTTATAGTGAGGATGTATTTTTGGAGGCTGTTGCATGTTTCCCCAAACACTGAAAAGGTACTGATTTTCATGTTTTTCATTAAATATAACAACATTTTTTTTCCACTGGACTTAAAATAATTGTTTGTTTCTGGTATTTCTGAACTCCATCTTGTTAGTTTTTCTCCATCCATTTTTTATTACAGCTGCCTTTAAAAAATGCTGAGGTTATTTCTCTGCTTCATGCTTTTGATTTTTATTTGTACCACTAATAATGGCACTACTTCTGACCACAGTGACTCGGCATTCAGAATCAGCTGTGTCATTCAGTGGATACATTTTCCTCCTGCAGAGAAAGATTAATTGTCTAACTTTATTGGGGCAAATTGAAAAAATATCATCTTACAGCCATCGGTGCCTCTGCCTTTCTCTCATTAATGTCAGTGAAACCTTCCCTCTGATTCCTGGGGCCGTTGGATTAGGCCATTATAGAAAATGGAGCTTCCTGAAATAAAAAAAGTATTTTTCTGTTCTCAAAACTTACAGTCGCTAACTTGCTGGACTTGATCACTGGTGATTTTGAAACTGGTTCCAAGAATATCAGTTTTGAGTAAATGCCAGCTCCCAAATTCACAGGATTTTGTGTGTTTTTTTCTTTTCTTTATGCTGTATTTATTAAGGCAAGGTTTATTTTCACCCACAAGTGCAGTTGCACTCCCACTTCAGGTCTGCCAGGATCAGCAGCAATCCTTGTGGAAGTGGCCCGGCTGTGCAGACAGCCCCATACAGATGAAAAGAGGTTTCAGGAAAAGTCAGAAAAAGATGTGCTCCCCATCTGACTGGGGTGACCGACCGGTTGCATTGGACCACATAATGTGTAAGGGTTACTTGCACTGGTTGTTGTTAATCATGGAGGAACGAAACCTTCCTGTTTCCCTTGTTCTCATTGTTACCCTCGTGTTCCCCCGTGTATTTTTTCTAGGGTACCTGTAAAATGAGGAGTCTGAGTGGATTCCTCATGTTCAAGTATCAGTCATGCTTTGACTTGATAAAGAGGCCCAATTCTGGCCAGAAGGGGCAAGGATTTTCTCTACTGTGTCTCAAAGGCCAGAAACATGTGGGACAAATGAAGGCAACGTAGGGTGTAAATCCAACGAGGCGCCCTGCCAGCACTATAAGCTAGATGCATCCAGCTCCCTCTCCAATGCCCTTGGCCACCCCATGTCCTCAGAAAAGCACTGAACCTGTACAAAATAATAGAGGATTGGCACCGCTTTCCAGCCTGGGACAGCGTGTTAACAAAACCACGCGCGTTAAACAAAGGGCTCAAAATTTTCCTGGGGAGCGCTGAAATTCAAACAATCATTTTTAGGCAGTCCTTTTCTGAAAGCCCAGCTGGGAAGACCACCTGCCTTCTCTGGGCCATTGTGATAAGGCGGCAAACTATCTCGGAGCGCCTCCTCACCGCAGGTGGCTGCTCAGCTGGATCCTCCGCAAGTCTTTTGATGTGTTGGGGAATCAGAGAGGGAGACACAAAGAATAGGCAAAAGTCATACATATGAATGTGCTCATACATAAGACAGTAACCTTTCCTCCTCTGATTATCCTAGCAATAAATGCTTGTGACATCAATACTTCATGAGAATGAACTATGTGTGATTACCGAGTGCTGCTTCGGAATTGTGGGTGAAGGGAGAGAATTTAATCACCTTAGTTTAAGATAGTCTAAGTGAGAGCTCAGGTTTTATAAAAATTTACAGAAGCTGGAGTGAGTGGACACCATATAGATAAGTTATTACTTCTGCAAGGTAATTTCCCAATATAAAACAGATTATATATGAATTGGTTGCATGGCTGCTGTTGGTTGCATTTTCTGCTTCATGTAAAGTAGCACTTCTGTGTGTTTATTTATATATTTGTGTGTGGGTATGTATGTCAGTGCATGAGCACACATATTTACATGTCTGTGTACGTATTTCACGTGCATTTTACATATGAGTGTGTATATGTAATATACACACATTTATATATATGTATTTATGCACACATACAGAATGTAAAAGCGCCAGAATGAAGTGCTAAGATGCTTTAACACTGGCAGCTATTTTTAGTTGAGTAAATAAGAACAGGAAACACTTCTAGCATCTGAGTTCTTGCCAGCAGTTAAGATCTAGTCAAGAGCAAGTGATGTGTGTAGGTTTTGGAACTAGATTAATTAACATCATATTTTTGCTCCTGAATTATGCCTGCCTTTGGTTATTTTTTGTGCTCCTTTATGTTTTATACCTTACAGTAAAATTTAGCTTCCAGGTGTTTTCAGTACGGAGACCAAAGCCTGGAATATTTTCTGCAGCTCTGATTGCCCATGTTGAAGACACAGTTCAGCGGCCACAGATGCAGATGGGGCCCCGAGGACAGGCAGAGGGATGGGGACTTTGCCATCAAAGAGAAGAAGGGCCCTTTTACAAAGGAGGTATGTTTGTTCTCTAGCAGTTATGCCAGAAAGTGGGCAAATAAAGACCAGGAAAGAAAAGTGGTTTTAAGAGGAATGCGTTCAGTTCTGGAGTCCTCAACCCAGGAAAGACAGATCTGTTTGAGTGGGTCCAGAGAAGGGCCACAAAGGTGATCAGCGGGCTGGAGCACCTCCCCTATGAGGACAGGCTGAGAGAGGTGGGATTTTTCAACCTAGAGAAGAGAAAGCTCCAGGGAGACCTTATAGTGGCCTTCCAGTACTTAGAGGGCTACAGGAAAGCTGGGGAGGGGCTTTTCATCAGGAAGTGCAGGGATAGGATGAGGGGAAATGGTTTTAAGCTGAAAGAGGGGAGATTTAGTTTAGATATTAGGAAGTATTTTTTTACTGTGAGGGTGGTGAGACACTGGCACAGGTTGCCCAGGGAGGCTGTGGGTGCCCCATCTCTGGAGGTGTTCAAGGCCAGGTTGGCTTTGAGCAACCTGACCCAGTGGGAGGTGTCCCTGCCCATGGCAGGGGAGTTGGAACTGGGTGATCTTTAAGGTCCTTCTCAACCCAAACCATTCTATGATTCTATGATAAATTTTATCCTGAAAGAGGCTTAAACAGTAGAGTCTACAGTAATTGTCCATGGTAACAGGCAGCTTTTTCAGTTTATGAAGCCCACCTGGCCATGCGTGATGGTTACCAGACTTATGCGGTCTTCTCCCAAACTGTGCTCCCAGCTAACCACCGCTACTTCTGCTGTATAAATAACGGGTATGTAGAATCACAAAACAGTTAAAAAGCTGAGAGAGGGAGATGGCAGCACACAGAAAACATGATGAAATCAAACTGCAGAGCTCGGTCCTCTCAGGGCTCTCCTGGGAGTGGAAAGTATCACCAGCTTCCGAGATAATTTTAGCTTTGACTGACTGCACAGATGTGCATTGTTTACCGTACCAAAGAAGATGTTACCTTTTAAAAAGGTGTGGTACATGATTTCTCTGAAGCTGGAGCATTCTCTGCAAGAGAAGATCATGCATTTTAAAGTGGAGCATTTGATCAGCCTGAAAAGAATCAAAACTTGGCTTTGATGTTCCAGTTTTAGGAGCATTATAAAAAACTCTTACAAGCCCTTACAAGCACTGAGTGACTGAGGAGTTTCTGAATGAGCATGAAACTTCCCAAAGCCTTCATTACAGTAGATCAAGGACGAATTAGCCTCTGCTAATTAATTTGAACTGGAGTGGCCCTAAAAGTCATCCCCTTTATCAGCTATTAGGAGGACACAGGGTCCTTTCCTTGCAGCCAGGGCACTGCTTCTATAGGCTTCTCAGCTTGGGGCAGCAGTCTCTGAAGCTGGTCCCAGCCATGCGCTTGGCCTCTTTGCAGCCACCGGAGAATGGCCCCCAGTCCCTGAGCTGTGAGGAGGGGACAGTCTAGGTGAGATTCTGCCAGGAGTGTTGTCTCAACAAGAGGCCGCAGAGCACACCGAGGAAGGCTGTGCTGCAAGTCTGGACCATCCATTGACCTTCATACTGAGGTGTAAAAAGACCTTTTGGGATTTGGGCTGTCTGCCAAGCAGTGTAACTGGTGCTGAAAGTCTAGCAAAGGGCTTGGTGAGGGGGGAAAGCTCTGTGATTTTTGTTAGATACTGCACTGAACTCTAAGTACTAAATTTACATTCAACATCATGATCTGCAACAAAGAAGCAACTGGGAAATCCACCAAGTTCCTTTTGCAGAAACCCTTTAAAAATACCCACCAATAATGTGATTCATTTCAATATTTCCATAAAGCAGACAAGAGAACAGTTCTTGAGTAATGTGTGGTAAAGAAGTGGATACAGAAGAAATATTTAGAGCAGCAAAGACGAAGGATGCACTGTGTTGTGTAATATTATATTTCAATAATCTTAACCCTGGGAGAGGAAAGAGAGTGAGAACTCAAAGCAACAGCAATAAAATATTAAAGCTTTGAGAGACAATGTAGTAGGCAGCAGGTTTTGTAGTCACTGTTATCAAAAGATAGACAGCGAGCTCCGAAAAAAACGTCCGGTTGGCTGTGATGAAATGCCTGGTAATTGTCTGTCAGTTTTAGCTGAGGAAATTAGCAAGTGACTCATGGGCTGCAAGCGGTAGGGAGCCTGGGGAGCCTCATCCATCATCTCCAGGGCAGCCTTCACTTTCATACACTTTCTGTTGTTTTTTAATTGAAGGACAACGTAAAATAAAATGCAAAAGGTCATAAAGAAAAAGTTTCGGGAAGGTAGAGGTTTCAGCCCAGCTGGCACAGCCAAGGCTGATGCTAACGGGTTTTTTTCAATTATTATCACTGATGTTCAGAGAGGATTTCCTGAAAGCCTGGTCCTGCCACAGGGCTAGGCAGCTTTGGCAGGGTGAGAGTTGTAGTAAGCCAAGCGGAAGGAGCCAGTGCAGAGGAGGATCAAGCAAGACTGAACTTTAGGGACCGCAAGGGTTTGTCTGTCCTAGAGGGAGGAGAATTAGGTACATAATTAATGCAGACAGCACTATAATCTCAGCTGGGAATTTCTTTGTATCTTTATGTGAAAAGATTAAACCTGAACAGCCCAGCCAAATACTTCTTGCTAAGAAATCTGGGATGGGGAGTGGGATGTTTTAGCAGGTTCAGCGGATTTAAAACAATAAGCGACTGACTGCGTTTCTTAAGATGCAAACCTCTACTCTTACCTAGGCTAATATGGGGACTGTCCTCGACTGAAGTAGAGCAGGGAGCAATGAACAAAACCTTAAAATAAAGAATTCTTTTAGGTAAAAGGACTGGAGGAAAATGTGTTGCTTAGTAATAGATCATAACAAGCATCACTATCCCTTTATAAAACCAGTGCTGTTCTGTTGTAACTCCATTGACAAAACAGAGCGTGGGTGGACTGGTGAATCAAACCTTGTGTTTATTTATAAAAACAATCAAATGATAAAATGTTTTCCCTGGCGAAGTAACTACTGCAAATCCAGTCTCTGAAAATGCGACTAGCTCTGTTTATAGGAAACGTATCAGCTAGTGCAAGCAAGAGCCCTTTTGAACCCCGATCACCTGTAAATGCAGAATAGAAGCAGACAAACCGAGCCTTATTCACTTTCTTATAACAAATTGGTATGAAGTTAATGACATAATTTTCTCCCAAAGAATTTTCTAAGAAGTGGAAACACACAAGCAGTCAGGTAAATGTAGTCTCAAACAACACGGCCACAAGCCAGTCACTCCTACGTTGAAAGGTGTAGTAGTTTAGCAAATTTGAAAACTGCAGATGAAAAGAGCCATTTTCCAACTAAATTCCTTCAGGAAAAAGAGCCCCAAATGTGCTTCAAATTATCACCTTTTCTTACAAACCAGAAGTAATTATTCTGTTTCACACCAAGGCTGATATACCTGGAGAGGGGATAAAAAAACCCTCACAAACCTCAATCAGAAAATGTGCTGGAGACAACTCCTTTGATAGCAGACTACTTTGCTTTTTTCTGCTGCAAAGGGTGTAAATGTTATGTTGTCTTCTCAAGTGACTGCTAAATTACCCGGAAAATGACTGAATGTCTGTGCATTAATTTTCTAAATGACCTAAATCCATCTTTTTTGTTGTTTATTTTTGTCTTTTCTGTTTCTTATTTATATTCTTAAATCCCAGTCAGACTTCTGAGTAAGATGTTTATAGATCTCTGGTAGGGAAGGGAAAGTAGTAATTTTTTTAATAGTAATTATGTATGATTATGGAAAAAAACTGTATTTCCCATTGTTTTCACAGATTATGCCCTTCTTACCCTTCCCACAGAAAGCTGTATTTTACAGTAGGTGCCAATAAAGTCCCCCAAAGCAGAGGTAAAGATGAAAGTGCATTAGTGTGAGAACTAACAGGAGAAGCTCAAATGTTACATGAATCCTATCGATCCAGGATATCTTTAATGTGCTTTTTCAGTTCTCTACCCAGAACACAATCCACAATTATTTGACAAAGCAGCATTGATTTTCCTCTGTTCTCAGCACTCAGCAAAGGCAGGGAAGAAAGTTGACTACAGAGTGGATGGTAGGAGGTCAACCTGCTGCAGCAGCAGTTGCTGAGTGTGTATTGGGTGCTGCCATGCTAAAGATGCCCTCCCAGCTGCAGAGGAGAAGTCCAGACATGCAGTGTTTAATCCCCAGGGATTCATTTGGCATGGAGAATGGTAAGAGGTTCATGGTATGAGGTTGGTTAAGTCTGCCCTGGGAGAAAATCCTCTCCTGGTGGGCCAGGCCGGCTTACCCTTGCTGGAGGTGTGTGCAAGCCAGCTTCGCTGGGCTGGGCTCCCCTGGCTTCTGGGGCAAACACCTTGGTCAGCTGCACTCTTCTCTCACATACGGTTGTCGTGGCTGAATCGGGTAAAAACAGGACAAATAGCAAGTGGCGGCAAGAAATAGGAGCAGTCAGTCACGGTGGCTTGAACATCACTCAGCAGTGACCAGCATGCCTCCTGCTTTGCAGCCTGCACAGCTTTCTTGTGTCTGGTACTCCCAGCCTGCCACCAGCCAGTGCCCCATCAATGTTGCCTCCCTTTCGTGCAACTCAGTGTTGCAGCAGTCCCTTCAGCCCAAGCATCAGTTCTACTTACTGTGACTGTCATTCCCTTTGGTGTCCAGCAGTAACCACAACTCTTGCCCCTCGCCGTGGTCCTTCAGGTGCTGTCCAGAGATGGCAAGGAGGGGAAAAGCCATAGACTAGATATATGTAGGCCAAAAAGGTGAAGTGGGCGCTACAGCTCTCTTCAGAGAGACTAGAAACACTGTCCTTGGTGGAGATATTACAGTAACATAAGGTTGGAAAAGACCTTTGAGATCATCGAGTCCAACCTATGACCCAACACCTACACCTACTCCTACTCGTCGACTACACCATGTCACTAAGAGCCTCATCCAATCTCTCCTTAAACACCTCCAGGGACGGTGACTCCACCACCTCCCTGGGCAGCGCATTCCAGTGACCAATCACCCTTTCAGTGAAGAACTGAATGTCAAACCTAAACCACCCCTGGCAAAGCTTGAGACCGTGTCCTCTTGTTCTGTCACCAGTCACCTGAGAGAAGAGACCAACCCCTGCCTGACTACAACCTCCCTTTAGGTAGTTGCCAGGGTGACTTAAGGAACTTGCACAAAACAATATTCCAAGGTAAGGCTGGCTCTTGGATAGCTGTAAGCCCGAAGACACACATTTCTTAGCCAGATCTATGTCTTATTTCTGACCAGACACTTCCTTGGACTTACCAATAGCTCACCAAAGGGAGGAGAAAGAGCATATGGGTGGGAGAAGTTTATCCCAGGTACGGCAGTGAGCTGCACTTGCCTGTGATGGACATTGTTTCTTGCAGCCTGGTGGTTTTTCAGAGGCAAACCACAAATGTTACTTGGTAAATGCAGGCAGAGCAGCTGCCAATGGCAGGAAGGTGCTTGGAAAAGACTGTAAGCACCAAGTGACGAACAAGTACGGGAAGCTTGGGGAGGAGCAAGGAATCTGCCTCTGACCCCAATGATAGGGTGAATGAGCCATTCCAGCACGGTGGGGCATGAGCCAGGTGCCAGTAGAGGTATAGGCTGTTTCCTTCTAGGCTTTTCCAAATCAGATGGTGCCCAGGGTCTGTTCTTTGAAGGCATTGCCTTTGGGTATCACCGCCCCTCTGAGTGAAACAAGTCACTCTGCAGTCAAGACAGTCATTCTATAGCACTGTGAGAAATTCAAAGCAGGTACTGTAAGTCAACAAAATGCTAATTCCCAAAAGGTTAATTAAACTGAGCAGGACTTGTAGATGAAACGCAACAGTTGACGGCTGCAATTAACTCTGGTGTCACGGTTAGCATTAGGTGGCAATCCAGTATGGGGAAACTCCTCAGATGAGTTATTTTGGCACTTACTCCCTTGGGGGGGAGGGTGTCCTCTATATATGAGTCATTTTGTTCTTGCCAGCCTTCAGGAGATTAAATTAGTGACACCCAGTTCAGTCAACTGGGAGAAAAAAAAAATGCAAGACTTCTCTACAACCCCTTTGAACAGAAACTCATAAACACGGAGTTATAAAGTAAAAGGCTCTATTTAAAGTCAGTTTTATAATGTAAATGTAGTACATAAATACTGTGTATTACTATGTGTCTTTCATCATCCTTTCCAGGTAGAGCTGGGGAGAGACTTAAGAATAATTTTGCAGGCTTAGGAAGGCTGGACAACACCATTAGCCAAGCAGGGCTTTGCAGCCAGCAACAGGGTCCCTTTTTTTCCCATTAATTTAATGACATTCAGTCCCAATATTGACATTCCAGGAAACAGGGTTTCAGAGCTGCAAACCTTTCCTTTTGCACCCTGCTGAGACAAATGCCCCACGCAAGCCCTTCCAGTATGTCTGGCAGAAAAGGGGAAGGAGCCAGGAGCCAGCAGTTCACATGCTCCGCTGCAGAAGTCTGGGCACAGTCTCTCTTGCAGGAAGGAAGGCTCAGACCTGCTGCATGTGTACTCACTACCTACCTGCCCTGTTCTCCGGCACCACCAAGCAGCAAACTAAGATGCAGTTGCTCAGCTCCTGGCAGTGTTTGGTCCTTGCAGGTGAAGGGTTTTGACTCCTGGTCCTGGGGAGGGGAATGGCGTGTGCACACGGGTGCTGTTTTCCAGGCTGACTCACTGAGCTGGTGACACAGATGGAGCCGACAAAGCTCATCTGCCCACGCTTCACTGTTGTCTTCTGCAGTGAAGAGCTGGAGCACGTAACTTACCCAGGTCCACTCCAGCTCTGGCAGGCAGCTCTGAGCTCCCCATGGGCGACTGTTGCCTCCAGATGAATAGCTATTGTTGTTGTCCCTGGGAGATACCTGCTACATAATAACATCCAAGAAACTCTTCCAATTACTGCCTTTTTATAGAAATACGAGGAACAATTACATAACAGCTGCATGCAATTACTACATCAGGTGATGTGACCTTTTCAAAACCAAGAAGTAATATAATTTTACGTGTAGAACATAAAAAAAGTTCTATTTTTCTCCTTGAATTAAAAAAAAGGTAAAACCTGTGAGCTCAAAACAAAAACCATTCTTTTTCTTGTAGGATTTACTTTTAAAACACTGGTTATTCTTTCAATTACGTCTCAAACCAGTTTCTGGCCATTTGGAGACAATGGAGTAAAATGAAGTCGTAATACAAATAAGCAATCCCTTGAACAAAAGCATGAACCTTGTACCGAGACCTTGTGCCTTGAGCTAAAGCCCTCTTTTATCTAGGATGAGCTAAGTTTAGCTTGCAGCCTGGAACATCCATTGGCATTCTTTCTCATTTCTCCCTTCTCTTTTTTGTCTGATGTAACTAGTGGAAAATTCTCTGTAACTTCAGCTTGCCAAGTGCAACTACCATTGACCAGTGGCTTCAGAATTTATTGCTGGGCACCCAAACAGCACTACTGCCTTCAGATTTGTTCCTTAGGCGAACACGCAGTGCTGTTTTCAGGGTGAGGTTCTAAGAAAGGCTGTGGCAAAAGGCAGTGGATAGAAATCTAATTAAATGATCAATGCACGTTGCATGTCTTGAAATGAAGGGCTGGGTATTTCCCTCTCCATCATGACTTTTTTCCTTCGCAAAAGGTTTATCCATGATTCTGACGTATGCTTTTGTGCTCTCTCTGGCCTTCGTTCCTTTGGTGGCTGGCATGGCTGGCATACTCAGGCCGTGCCGAGTTGCTGTCATCAGGCAGGTAAGGGTTGGTTGGCATGGGGAAAGGGAGATGCCTAGCGGGAGTGAGAATGGAGCCTTACTTTATACCCAGAAAAGACCATAACACTACTCTGACTATGAACCGGACCAAAGGAGACCCATTTCCATGCCTTTCTATCCAAACAGCCCACAGGCTCTGAAGTCCTCAACTCTTTGTGCTTTTTATACAACCTCTGTGAGATTGCAATGAGCAATTTAATCACTTAAGCTGTAACAGTGAGCAGTCATCATTTAAATCTAACTCCCACAAAAATGTTCAAGACCAATGCCTTGCCCCTGAACCTGGCCTGTGCCACACAGAGCAGTGTGGGGACAGACTGGACCTCTCCAGGTACCCATGCACCTCTTTCCTTGGACAGTAAAAAGACATCAGGGTGTGGAACAGCTCACCATCACTCCAGCCTCTCCTTGTAATGTGTCTCCATGCTGCAAATCTAGGCAAGGATGCAAATATAGATGCATAATATGTGAGAAGGTGGCCTGAGAAAGGTGATCCAGGCTGTCCCACTTGCAAATTAACTCTTTACATCCTAGCACAGTCAGCAGTTGCTTTTGCTCATCCCAAAGGGCTGGAAGGCAATGCGATACCAAGAAACAGCCTTCGTGCTTTGTTATCAGTGACTTGTTTTCCTATTTAATTCCTTCTCTGGTATGATATTTCTTTTGGATCATATTTTCCTTCAGAGAAATCTTATTCTGAAATAAATCTCGAATTACACATATCTACTTGGGGGGAAGCTGGGCATGGGCAGGTGTAGGATGGCATATAGATACCACCAAACTAATAAAAAAATGACACTCTTCTGTTTTTTTTAATCAGAAGAAAAGTAGTTTTATCTCTTAAGTTCTTAAGGCCCCGGGAAGACCTTTAAATGTCCACTTCAGCCAGTTTATATCCACGTGCCTTCCTATGGATGTGATGTGGTGTATCTTATTACCCAAACAAATTCACCTCCTTTTCTTTGAAAGCTTAACAAATTAATAAGAAATACCTTCTTTATTTTTAGATTTATCTGTTAACTCTCTACATGGCTCAAGTGGCATAAAGATGCCCAGGACTACAAAACATCCAGAAGCCTTATTTCTCTGCATTTTGATAATCCCTTTTCCTCCTGCTGAGAACATTTCCATTCTTATGATTGCTGTTATGTGGCCCCATCCTCCTGCACGAAAGCAGATACCACAAACACTATTTGAGGAGGCTGAAGGGCTAGCGATGTGAAAATTGTTTCAGTGCTAATTCGACTTTCTAAATATAGGCACGGGTTTTTCCTGAAGACAAGGACAAGACAACAGAAGGTGAATGGTACTGATGCTTACTTTCACTCCTTCGCAACAGCTTCTGCAATGTATAGTCGGGATTGCTGAGAGAATATTTTTGTTATATACCATGAAGCTTCATGTATAGGCCTTCTACCTATGGGCCACTCCATCTTTCATGATGGTAAGGAAAGAAATGCATATGTGTCTGTGTTTACATATGTAGGTATATGAAGAGAGAGACACGTATATACTTGCATTACAGAATGATTTTTTTCTAAAACCACATGAGTTTGTTGCTCTTGAATTGACACCTTTTGTCTATACAGAAGAAAGGTTTGTTCTGGGCAAAAGGTGTGATGTTTATTACCATTCTTTTGTCATGTGCTAATCCTATCCCTAGCTCCTTAGCTTCCAGTGGAATCTCTCTAAGGTTATTCTTACAGGCAAGTGACTGAACTTGCTGTTGTTTTATTTCAATGTATAGCAATGATGTCATTTCAAAGCCAGATTGGATGAGATTTTGAGCAACTTTGGTCTAGTGGAAAGGGTCCCCACCCATTGCAGGGAGAGTAGAAACTAGGTGATCTTTAAGGTCCCCTCCAACCTCAACCATTCTATGATTCTATTTCTGGCATTCATGACTGGGTTTTGATTTATTGTTTTAATTAATACAGTATCTGCTAATATGAAAACTTTGTTTCAGGTATCTCATTCTGTCTACTTGCTGAATGCCTGTTAGTGCTGAATTTTCCTTGCCAGGATGTAAGATGCATTTTGATAACGTCTCCTGTGTATGCCATAGACCTGATGGATGGAGCAGTCTCTGCATTTTGATATGGACAAGAAGTAAATCTACCTGAGGGAAAAAAGAAACACAAATGAGAGCTCATAATGTAACACTGCTGCCAAAACGCTAGCGCTATTCCCTGGTATGTGTGGAGATGAATTACAAGGAAAATCAACGGGTTGCGTTGTCACTTTCCATAGACTTGTAGCAATCAATTTTTAATCTTGAACAGCTTTTTAAAGTAAACTTGAACAATGATTTAAAACACTTGAATGCTGTTTTACCGTTTTCCTTTAATTAAGAGCTTTTGCAAAACCCAGTCTTGTCCATAACACATCCTCAGAAGACTACAACTTAGTAAAACCAGAGAGGGAGGAGTGTGTTGTCCTTATAAGTGCTAGGTAAGTGTTGCATGTAACCCTCTCTTTTAGGTTGCTCTACCTTCCCCTGTCTCTTACCTTGACTCTCAGTTTTCTCTCTTCCTTGCTCATGTCATGCCTAGGAAACCGTAGTCCTGCAGGGTCAAGAATGCCATGGATACAAAGTCCCACCACCCTCACACAGGGTCCTTGAGGTGGTTGGCATGCAGATACTCTCAGACTGAAGCTGTTGAATTGGATAGTACAAAGTCCTGTTGGGAGAGGCAAGATTTCTTGCAGGAGTTGGAGAGGTCTCTTGGCTCCATGGAGAAATCTTTACTGTGTGATAAATCCCATGGGCTAAAAAACTAGAATAAGTTACGTCACTGAACTTTCTCCTTGGAGTCATAATGTTCCTGAAAATGCGGGCTTAATACTAAAGTAGTAACTGGATTTAATGAGATGGGAGACAGTGGTACCTGGGTCCTGGGGAGAAGTGGAGGGAGCACCAAATTGAAAAAGTCACGGGGTCATATCTCAATGAGCATCTCCTTAACCACTGGATCATGATTTCCCATGGCATACAACTGCTTTACTATAATTCTCCTGTAACGTTTTCTGTCTAGAATCTCTAATTTTAAAATAGAGACAATAGGCTTGGACTTGAAGAAAATATTGTGGGCTAAGAAATGGTATATTTTTCCAGCTGTATTAGCTGATTTCATAAAAGCACCTCACTTTTTACCTGTTTTCATTACTATTTTCTGCCTGTTTTCATGTAACTTGTAGAAAGTTAGTGGCAAGACTTCCGAACAGCTATCAAATCTGTTGGAAAGTGAGGCATATGCCAGTTACCAAGTGGGGGACACACACACATACCAACCACAAACACAGCACTACTGTGCAAGGATTTCTTTGGAAGCCAAATTAAAAGCGTTCAAACCTGAGACACAAGCTCTCAGAGCTCTCTGACCCAACAGGTTTAGCATTACAGAAAGAGAGCAATTCCAACTAAAACACTTCAAAAATGCTTATATAATGTGCTGACTCTCAGCTCACGTCATCTTGGCTCCCTCAAGCGGCTGGTCCCAGAGAGTGGACAGCTTTCCTCGTGTTTCAAAGCACGAGATTTTCTCTTGGCACAAGTGTTAGAGGTCTCTGCCTCAGGGATCACAGCTTCAGGCGCTCCTGAAGCTTAGCACACATTTATATGCAACCACGGTTTGTTAGAAATTGGTTCCCAGTGAATAAACTCCACAGAGTTTTGAGGTCTCATCATCCAAGAAAAGACTGAAGGGACTAGGATGGTCTATATATAATTTTCTTTTCATGTCTTTTTTCCTGCCATCCTCTAGAGGACTGCCTTGCCATTAGTACTTGTCTCTAAATTCAGAGACAGAACCTAATGGTTTTGCTGCTGATTGTGGTAAGCCTTCATTAGCTGTATAAGCTGAGGTCTGCTCTAAAAAAGGCTGGCTGGGGACTCGTGGGACCACATCCTGACTGCAACATCCAGAAGTTCAGTAAAAACAAATGCAAAATCCTGTACTTGGAACAGCCCTGAGTCTGGGGGCCGAATTTGAGGTGGAGGAGCAGCTGAACGTGAGGCATGACTGCATCCTGGCAAAAATTAAGATCAATGGGCACAGGCTGCAGCAAGGAGAAATTTGGACAGAGGAAGAAAAATAATTCACCATGGAAGAGGTCAAGTCCTGGACCCTCCATCCTTTGAGATTTTTCAGTACCTGACTGGACAAGGCCCTGAGTGACCAGCTCTGACCTCAGGGTTATCATCTCTGCTGTGGATTTGAGTGGGACTGGATGATCCCGAGCTCCTTTCTGGGTTCCATTATTCTATGATCCCTGAAACGTGTGCAAAGTCTGAATGTTTCCGTTGTTCACTGCAGGATTGCTTCAAAAACGCTTGCACGCAGTGGTGCAGACTCTGACATTCAGCCAGCTCACAGCCAGGCTCAGCTTTTTCACTTCGCTCCTCTCTCTGCCCTGCTGTGCAGGGATTCAGTCTTTATCCTAAGTGTTTCAGCCAGGTTTTGACTAAAATGTACACCTACCTGCCAATGGCTGAAGCCACAAAGCCTCCTTAGCTGGCTCATCTTAAAATTCCACTGCTCATCTTAAAATTAAGTCCTATAGAACTTAATAAGCACTGAAGTCCTCAGCCCTGACCTAGCTACTCCTTGTGGCTTCGCTGCCCTCATTGCATATGAGGCTGCCTGAGCACCAGGCAGCACCGAGTTTCCAGGAGCTGCTACTGCAGCACCAGTCACGCTGGAGAAACAGCCCAAACCTCCAGGAACGTTTGTCTTGTGAAATGTGAGGACACAAGGCAAATTCATGAGGGCATGAGCCTAGCATTGTTGCAAGAAGTTGAAGTGTGAGAAGATGGAGACAGGTTGCCTCTGTCCTCCTGAGGAAACAGACTCTTTGAGCTCCTTGGTACATGCACTTCTGGTGAGACGGATCTATGAATTTCTCCTTTCAAAAGGAAAGCTTTTGTGAGTCACCTTTAATGTGTTAGGTCTTTCCTCAAAGAGAGGCCTCAAAGAGAGCCCCTTGTCAGCCACTATTTATCCTCTCTGTTTTAACAGTTTTTCACGTCCTTAAAGGCAGAGGTTTCCAGGTTTCTTCAAGGACATATGAAGATTGCTGTTTAATATTCACCAGAATTATACGTGTTGCTTCAGTCTCGTGAAGTAGGAATCCAACTTCATCTCTTCAGTTTGGAGATCAGGTGGTTGGTAACAGGGATGGGAACATAAAGCAAGGGGAAAACTGTAATAACAAATGCTGAACCTGAACCTAAATTGCACATTTCGTGCTATAGAGGAAGATCTCCTGAGCGTTTACTAATTAGTTATACTTTTAAGCTGGCCATGCTGGAATTGCTCATTCACCCTCCTAACAGGGTCAGGTGCAGATTCCTTGCTCCCCCCTAAGCTTCTTGTACTTTTTCATCACTTGGTGCTTGCAGTCATTTCCAAGCTAAAAAGCCACTGTCACAGATTGCCCCTTCTTCTGCAATGTCACAACATCCTAGACTTCAGCATCCAGCTTTACATGTACAGAAGACCCCAAGACCTCTTTAAGTGAAGGCTTCCCACTCCATTTTTACATCAGAAAACACAAAGGATGCTGCAACAGGTGCTGAACAAACTTGTTAATTTTCTCTTTCCTCACTTTTTTTCTGAATGAGAGAACTGGGTATGGACTGGAAATATGATAATGTGCTTCTTTAATCAGTGTGGGAGTTTTCTTGCTTAGGTTCAAATTCTAGTTGGAATCAGAGTAGAACCTCTAAAGCAAATCTGATCATCTCACTTCCCACGCGTTGGCTTTCATCACGGCATGATTACAAGGTACACAAACTGGAGGGTTTTCTCAGATGGAACTAAACTGGAAGATGTGGGACATCCCTAATGAGTTCAAACCTCAAATAACCATTGACAGGACCAGACTGGAGCTCTTCAAAAGTATTCTGACAGATAGTGTCAACTTTTGTCCTTGGTACCAATTCCAGCACTCTGCAGATCTACTCCTACTGCACGGTGTCACTTGTTAATGTAGACACAGCCTTTTTTCCACTAATTTTCTGCCTTTGGCTCCTTGTGCACAGCAGAGTCTTCATGACAAGCTAGGTAACAGGTCTCTTAAATAGTAAAGGTGAAAGATTTTGTATAAGCTTTTACCTCTCTGCTCTCAGGATACACGTGTTCATGGACCAGGAGGCTTAGAAATTGAATGAAGATATTCAGGTCCTACACTTTTAAAAACCTAAAAGGCAGAACTTGTCAATGATAAGATGAGGGTATTTTCAGACATATATTTAGGCTCTTGAGCTGATTGATTGAGACAGCTAATAAAATTGACTTAGTATTTTTTCCAAAGGATTGAGGTACTTACAGTACCGTTGACTGTGAGGTTTTGCAATGTGCTTTCTGAAGACTTCCAGTACCATTGACATCTGCTGGAGCTGTAATGGTCAGTAATTTGGAAAATTTAAGGAAAATACCATTCTGCCCCAAACAGCTGGTGTTGGACTTCAATCTTTGGCTTTAGACTTTGAAGAGGGAAAAAAAATTGGTCAGTATGCCCTTAGTAACGTTCCCTTGGTCACTGCATGCAATGCATCAAAACAGAATAACGCATGTGAGGGCTGAGACTGGCCTCTGAGAAAGGAAGCAAGACACTTTCTTCCCAAGCCTTGAGCACTGTCATCACTGTTTCAGTAGTGTGATTTTCATGGGTTTGCTTGAAAACACACTGCTTGTCTTCTTTGGTTTAAGTAGTTGTTTCACTACTAGAAACTGAAGAATCCTCCAAACACTTACCTGTTTCCATTTATCTGTAGAGGGAGATGATACGGGGTGCGGAAAGACTTCTGAGCAGCTATGTCTTCCTTGGTTTTAATGAACTCACATTTCAAAGCAGAGGTGACCAGGGGAAGTAGAGCATAGAGAAAAGGTTGTGTATGGTCATTGAGAACCTCAGATAGATTGAGCTATCTCTAATCAGGGTTGACAGAGTGGGTCCATCAGCATAGGTCACTGTGGCCTCACTGTCGGAAGCTGAAGCCTGGACTCTGGTGTCCAGCAAATGTCTGCATGCATGCAGTGGAGTGTGACAGTCCCCATGAACCAGGCTGCCACATGGGCCTGCAAGTGCTGCGAAGCGTTTTTTCCAGGCTTTGCTGTTGGAGAGGTTAACCAGCCAGCTGCCCAATCCAACCAACACTTTAGTAACCTTTGCTAATTAATCAGTTAAAAAAAACCATGAGTTTGTTCTTGCAGGTGTGCAGGTCCCAGCAGCCTTTACTTGCCTGGGCTGGATAAGGTTCTAAAATTTTTCTTGAGAAATCAGGAGATCACCATGGATATTCTCTGAAAACCATTTCCTGGCTGATGTTCAGTCCCTGAAAGCCAGCCTGAGATGGAGAGTATGAGCATATAGTCCTGAGCATTGTCATGCAGGAACAGTGATAAAGCTGAACTACATTTATAAAGCAACCCTATATTACTCTGGTGTTTGTCATGAGATTAGACTCTCACTGAGCTATTTCTCACCCCCATTTGCATCTTTGTGATGAGAACAAAGCAAAGACAAATGATGGCTCCCAGTGGTGGATAGGGAACAAGATCAATCCCCTCTCTGCCAAATAATTCTTACAGGGTTTTGTGTGAGAATAGGCATGTGTGTATATCTTTGATTTGTTTTAAATGGCATCTCAGTCATTTATTTCTGAATTATTTCTTTTTTATTATGTGCCTCCTATTCCAACATGAAAAGAGCTAATTCACCTCTTTCCTCCTGCTCATCCTTCCTCCCCATTGCTGTAACGAGGACTGCTGGTTGTTCAATCATCTTGCTAACAACACCATGCAGCCCACATTCTGCTCTTTTTTGGTGGGTGAAAAGGAATTCATTACTCTTTTTAAAGTAAAAGTCGTCAATATGTGGGTTAATAGAAAGTCAGTCTTCCATCGCAATGCATAAAAATGGTAGGAATACCATCAAGACCACACAAACCTGGTGTGCAGCAGTAGCTTGCGGCAGTGAACACCCACAAAGAAAGACCCTGGAAACTCAGCCATAGCTTATTCCTGAAACCATTTATCCACCTTAGACCTGAATGGTATTCTCAGTATACATCTGCATCATCGAGGACAGCTGTTAACATCAAACAAAGGTGGTGAAGGGTCTGGAGAATCAGTCTTATAAGGAGCAGCTCAGGGAACTGAAATTATTTTGTCTGGAGAAGAGGAGATCGAGGGCAAACCTTGTTGCTCTACAATTGCCTGAAAGGTGGTTGTAGAGAGATGGGTGTTGGACTCTTCTCCCAAGTGAGTATCACAATATCACAGTATCATAAGGTTGGAAAAGACCTTTGAGATCATCGAGTCCAACCTATGAGCCAACACCTACACCTACTCCTACTCCTACTTGTCAACTACACCTTGTCACTAAGTGCCTCATCCAAATTTTCTTTGAACACCTCCAGGGATGGTGACTCGACCACCTCCCTAGGCAGCGCATTCCAATGAACAATTACCCTCTCAGTGAAGAATTTCTTCCTAATGTCAATCCTAAACCTCCCCATGCGAAGCTTGAGACCGTGTCCTCTCGTTCTGTCACCGGTCGCCTGAGAGAAGAGTCCAACTCCTGCCTCACCACAACCTCCCTTTAGGTAGTTGTAGAGAGCAATAAGGTCTCCCCTGAGCCTCCTCTTCTCCAGGCTAAACAACTCCAGCTCCCTCAGTCGCTCCTCAATAGGAGTAGCAATAGGATGAGAGGAAATGACCTCAAGTTGTGTCAAGGGAGGGTTAGATTGACTATTAGGAAAAAATTCTTTACTGAAAGAATGGTGAAGGACTGGAACAGGCTGCCCAGAGAAGCGGCGGAGTCTTCATCCCTGGAGGTGTTCAAAAACCATATAGGTGTGGTGCTTCGGGACATGGTTTAGAAGGCATGGTAGACTTGATAATCTTAGAGGTTTTTTTCCCAGCCTTAATGATTATATGTTTCTATGACCGGAAAAAAAAGAAAGTGAGCAACAATTGTGCAAATATGCACACCGTTGGGAAGGCAGCCAGGATCGTCAGAGGAGGGAAGGGCTGACAGCAGTGGATGCAACGTTTAGGTGAAGGAGTGCACACTGAGTTTGGGTGGGAGCAAAAGGTTTATGTGCAAGCAACAGGTGCAGATAGGGGAGCCTGTTGTGTATAAAATATTAATGATGGGATATTGGAAAGCAGAAAAACGGTCACCATGATGATCTGAGAGGCAGAATTAAAGAGTAAAGTAATCAGCTTAGCAAAGCCATTTAATTAAAGTGGAAAGCCACAGCACTATCACTACAGTTGCATGGAACAGTCCTGTGAAGCCTTGTGGGAGTCAGGGTGCTCTGAGGGTGAAGGAATTGCCCCATGTTCACTGTGAGGCAGACACATGGATGGAGAAGCTCAGCTCCTCACAGGAATGGCAGACTGGGGGTGGGGCGGTTCCCCACCATGCAAGTAGGTCCCCTGTCTCCTCATTGCCTCCCTGAGAGACAAAGTGATTGACAGGGACTGAGCACAAAAGTGTCAAATGCAACTGGCCCTCCTGAGAGCAGGTCTGGAGAGAAGAGCCCCCCCAAAGCCAGCACATGATATAGAATTACTGAGAAATACCCATAGGCTGCATAAAAAGCTCCTAAAAGCTCAGTCAGTCTGAATTACACCCCCCTACTCCCCATTATAACCAAGAAGATCAATATTTCCTCTGAAAAGGATGAAAAGAAAGAGGACACTAGTGGATCTTTGCATTATACCAAACCGTATTTTTTCTTCCATCATAAAGGCACGTTAATCTTTGCAGTGGAGTTTCAGGTGGGAGAAGAGCCTGGCCTAGGCCTGACACATGTTAAAGAGCCAAGTCTCATCAAAATGCACGCAGGGTACCATTAAACAGCACCGATGTCTGTGAATACGTATGTGGCACTTGGGATTTTTGTCGGACTCTGGCTCCATCTCAGGAGCTTGCCCTGAAGCCACTGTGCACATACAGCAACCGGCACCGGAAGCCCGGGAGAAAAGCACATTGCCTTCCTCCAAAACAGTGCTACTGGCCATGCCCCGTGCCTTACAGTGCTGAAACATGAAGGCAGTGGCATCACAAATGCTCTGCTGCAGCCACTACTGACCCTCAGTAAAAGCTGAACTACGAAAAGCAAACAGTTTTGTGCCACAGCATGAGTACAGCTCAGAGATGTTATCCTCAAGGAATGAAAAAGAAGAAGGCAATACCCTTCATCAAAAGGCTGATGAGCGTATTTTTAGGAAAAGGAGATCAAGGTTGAGATGCACATAAGGGCCACGCAAAGGCGGAACTAGTCAAGCTTCCACGTGGAGAAGAACTGATAAATGCACTTTATTGAGTTGTTTCTAAAATTGGAGCAGATGAGATAAGCCTTGAAGGAGGCTCTCATTTAAGATTGATGTGGCGTAAGTGTGGAGCGAGAGCTGTTGAACAGACTGCCATAAACCAGTTCTCCAAGTTGTCATTCACTAACACTCCCCGGTGTTTTCTAATAAAAATAATCTGTTAAAATCAGACCCTAGAGACAGCTTGTCTTTGGCTGCCAGTGCAATTTCTCATAGTTGTTTCACATAGTAAATGCTTTTGGAGTAAGTCAGGGATTGTTTGAAGAAGAGATAACTTTGAGATGGATTTTTAAGTTGTTATTTATACTGGCAAAGCACTTCCTACAGCTTCAAAAGAGAAAAAAAAATGGTTACAAAGGAACAGGGGGAAAGTCTTTGTTTTAAGAAATTGTAAATACCTGGTTAGAGCCACTTAAATTGCTGACAGATGTTCCTTACACGTAAAAGCTTGCAGTCCCACACAGCTGTGGAGGGATGTAGCATTGTGCTTGCATGGGAGTTTGGGAGCGCTGGAGATGAAATGCTTGTAAGCCTGCAGGATATAAAGGATAACCAGGAACAGCCAAGTATTGTGCAGACCTTATGCCAACACACTGCTAAAATCCTTGCTGACACAACTACGGTGAAGTCAGTTACCTAAGGCAGCAAAGGCTGCATCCCACCGAAGAGAGCAGAGACTGAGAGCAGCCTGGCTGGGGCTGACCATGGTGTCACTTGATGGTGTCCTGGGTCCGAGTGCAGAGAGACAAAGTTGTAGTCCCTGTCTGTTGGAACTGGGGTCACAGAGATGCAGTCCTTGGGTTCTACCCTGAACACACAGTTGGCAGACTCCTCCTGTCACCTCTCTTTATCATCCCAGGATTCAGGAAACTGCTTGGAAGAAAAGGCCCAGACCCCTTCTTCCACTTTTCATCTTCTCCCTGATTTTTTTCACAATCACTTCTCAGTAAAACAAGAGTGCAACAGCGTTTTGTTTCCAAAGAGAAGCTGCACTGAAGCTAAAATACCTTCATGAATCCAGTGTCCATTTCTTGTATGCGCCAGAAACTTCTAGTCATTATTTGGTCATTGAGTTTTAGAGATGGATGGCAGAATCTGTCTCTTCATTATTGACAACGCAGTACCAGGACAAGTGCCCAGCTTCCCTGCTGTGGTGCCAGACCAGGGGCAGCAGTTAATAGTGATTTCTCTGAGATGACAAATTGAAGTTCCACGGTGGTTTCACTAGCACGCCATGAAAATCTTCGTTAAGTCTTCCACACTATTCATGATTTTGAAACTTCTCCTGTGAAGAAGCCATCCTCCTGCTTTACATAGCCTTGAAGTGACTGCTCGCAGGGTTCAACTGCAGGAATATTTTCACCTGTGCAACAACCATCTTCCATAAACAGAAAAAAGAAATACTGTTGGTTTGGGTTTTTTTTTTTTTTGTAAGGGTGAGATAAAACCACAGCTCAGCTACCTGGAAAAAATTCTGCTGTTTTTCACTGAAAAAAAATCTCACCACTATTAAAATATTACGACCAATTCTATATGAGGCTTCTAGGTGTTTCTGTAAGGTGCAGTATGTTGTAGTAGAAGCCACTTAAAAGTGAAGAAGATTATATAGGCATTTTGTTAAGGGACTTGTTCGTTATGGACTGTCCTCAGCAGGAGCAGGATATACTGGCTAATGCAGTTCTGCCTGCTGTTGCCTGACCCGGGAGGTGAGAAGGTGCTTCAGACCAACATACAACCTAAAAGCCAAAAGAAGGTAAAAGGGAGAGACCAGACACTCCTGTGTTGGGGATTCCCCATGGAGAGAGGGGGAGTCTGGGTGAGGTGGCCAGCAAGAAATTCGCTTTGATAGTTTTCCAAGTGATTTGCAGGTTTATATCACCATCATTAAGTGCCTCTCTGTGGGCACCCAGGTGTGGATCATGCACCCCAACAAGAGACATCCATGTCTGCAATCCACAGCCTCTTCAGGACCTGCCTTTGTCCCATCTTGTCATGGATGCATCTTTCCTATGGCCCACGTGTTGTTTGTAAAGTGCTTTACGATGCGGTGTGGATGAAAAGGAGCTATATAAATGCAAATGTAATGTATTCATTTATTCTACACTGAAGGTTGTACTGAAGGCCAGGTAAATTACACCCACGGCATCTGCCTGTCAGCTCTTAATGCCATCCACTTCAGGAACAATAAGTTTCCATATAATTTGTTAAGCGTGATTTTCTTTTGTTAGCCCTTGCAAACTATTTTTAATCAAATTACACCTCTCCAGGTGTTTTCCATCCGGCTGGACCCGCAAGCTGCTGAATTCAAGGAGCCTGATTCATTACTACCTGCGTCATTTGCTTGACCTTGCCATGAGACTGCAGTGGCAGCGTAACGAGGGAGGTCTGTCCATCTAGCACAGCCCCGTTCTCCCAGCTCACTAAGATCCTCAGGAGCCTCGTCCTGAAACTTTAACAAACTACAACATGAGCAATTCCTTTGTCACACACTCTGGCTTTACCTGGAGTCTCTTCATTATTTCTTTTACTCCCCTTGGAAGTGTATGGCTCCCCCTGGCATTGCTCTCATTATTCTTCTGTGAACAGATTTCCTGACATGCTTAGTAGTCCTGTTAGCGCTGTCTCCCTGAGCACGCCCCGACCTTTGCGATGACCTTTTGCACTAACTCTATTTCAAACACTTTTTCTCCTTTGCTGCTGTGCAATTTTGCCTTCAGTTTTCCAGCTGTATTTTTGTTATTATTTTTTCCTTTGTTCTTTTATGTGCTCCTATATATCCCTGGCTGTAGTCATGACCCCAGCAGCCCTTTCAGACATCGCTTTCTGGCCTCAGAGCTCCCCACCGCAAACCTTATTGCGGTCTGTCATGCTGCTGGGTACTGAGCACAGGGAAATTAGGGTCAGCTACAAGCGAGGCTCAGCATATGGAAGGAGGTTTTGCCTGTGAAAATTTGGAGAGCTCAGATATTCCACTGTTGCTGGGACGTGCGTGCAGCTGGCCTCATGCAGAGATGGCGCGTCAAGACAAAGCTTACTACTGCCAGCATCACTAGGACTGTTGTTTTGGCCTCAGGCTAAACTCAGCTCTGAGATCTAAAGCTGTGTGCACCTGTGGCCCAGAACAACGTTGCTTCAGCTTGACACACCTCTGCATTTCTGCATCCCAGGGCCCACAGTGCTGCACACGCTTCAGACCCCGAGGGAATCTGTGAGATGCAGGGAAACAGTGTCATTTAGGCAGTCGCAAGAGTGAATTTTCCCAGCTCAAATTACATGGGGAGACATCAAACCCTGGAGAAACAAAAGGTGATTTATGACAACCTGATCTATGCTGTAGCTCCAGACTTAGCCATGGAATCTGGGAAAAGATCGTTTGTGCTGGTGTGGACTCCTGGTTTTGTCTTGAGGCTCATCTCTAAGTAGCTGCAGACTCACAAACCTTGTTAAGTAAGTTCTTGTATTTGTCTGTACAGTAAGTGATGGAGTCAGAGCGTCAGCTGCTGTAAGGCTCTAAAACTCCAGTGAAGGCAGTGTTTTTGCACTGATTTACATTGGCATAGCTTAAAGTCCATAGGAAGAACCCAGTTTATTATATTCCTGAGAGTGAGAGTTATATTCTCTGGAAAGCAGATTCAAAATCTACTGGTTGCTTATTCAGACATCCTTATCACCACAGTCTTTCGGTGATCCATCCTCCTTTACCAGTGGAACAGGATTGCTGTGGTTCAGAATGGCACCTACTCATTGGTTTCATTATCTTATTTTCCCCCTGTTTCTTCTTTTCCCTAGCAGACATTATTTAACCAGCAGTGTTGCAGGAGAAGGCTAGTACTCCTGGTTTGCACTATCAGCAAGTGAGTTCCGGGCTGATTAGAGAGAATAAATCCTCCTCTTGCAAAGGTCATTCCAAATCCTTGGAAGAGGTACCTTTAATCTCTGGGAAGCTCTTGGGGAAGCAGCCCAAGAAGGACACGTGTGGAGCTGGGCAGCACAAGTTAGAGCCTCACTTGCAAGGAGGAATCCAGCTAAGAAGTTTGGTTAAAGCAATGTGAGGATTACAGTGAATAAAACTGATGGGAGCAGAAACAGTATAATTTCACCTAGGCAAACTGGACAGCAAAGACCAGCAAAACCTGACACTCTTTCAGTGCTGAAAGCTGATATTATGGAGATGCAGCTAAAGGGACAAACCGTTCCTCCCCTGTCTGCTGACAACTGCTCAAGCAGAGACTGATAGGAGAGAAGGACCGGCAAACAGCATTGGGACATATTTGTTTTGCACAGGTATTGGGATGAACTGGCCAGGCAGAGGGATACTGGCAAAGCAAGGAGCAGCCGAAAGAACCAAGTTGCACAGGTTATGGCACATCTTGTAACTCAACAGAGTGAATCTTGGTTTCTTCATTTAGGTTAGTGCAAGAAAGCAGGGGGAAGCAATCTGCAACTGCCTCACCAGAAGAAAATACAGTAAAAATTGTTGAAGTTCTAGCCCTATTTTAGAAAACAGTTGCAATGGTTACCACTTAGTTAACTTACTGGAGTTTTGTTAGTGCTTTTAACAAAAATAATGTTCGTTAGGCCATCTGGTTTACCTTTGCAAGCTGGGAATGTAAACTCACCAAGGACAATAAAATGTAGATCTTTTCCTTGCTTCTGGCTCACATTGTTAAGGTTGAGTGCAGCCCTTATTGTTGCCAGTTGAGTTCTGGCAGATGGATTGCACTTGGAAACTGAGCTTTCCAAGACTAAGTGGCAGCTGAAGAAGTGTGACTACAGAGATTTGGAATCAGGTACTAAATCTTTTGGAAGACATTGCCCTTAAAGTTTGCGTATTTCTTTACTGAAGCAGTGCGAGAGGCTGCAGACTTCATGCTGTTTCCTGGAGACCAGACACACAGTAAACCCCCTGCTTGGCTCGCCAAATCCAAGCAGAAGGTGCTATAGGCTTGTTGAAGCTCGATTGCATGACTTACCAGGCTTTTGCGTAGCTGCTTATCAGCTGCCCTTTTCAGTTGCCCATTATCCATCTAGAAAGAGTTGCAGAGAGCCCAGTAGGACAGCTAGCAAAGGCAAACCTTCTGTTTGCTGGGTGTGCTCAGCAATGCCTTAGTCTGGCTACTGTATTAAGTCCATGAGAATCAGGATGTGCACTGTCATCCCAACACAGATTGGTGAGAGAGCACTAAGTATGCTAAAACAGATATATTTTTGTCAGTTCTGGATAATCTAGATAGATTTTGGAAGACATTGTGCCATGAGTACCACACACCTGTGGACAATTGAACATATCAGCAATGAAGTGTAACGATATATAGAGTTGTTCCAATATTCCTGTGGCAAAAAACCTGCTTCATCTAAGGTGTATTCATGTCCAGACCTCAACAAATACTTCCCAGGGTCTATGAGCTGTGTGGCACTCAAGCAGTGCCAGGGCTGCAGTGCTCTCAGTTTTCCCTTCCTACCCAGTCTGTAATGTCATCCAGTTGAAGCTGTAACTATCTTTCCAACGGCAGCTTACACTTTCCATGAAAATGAAGCAGGACAAGCAACAAGAATTAACATTTCCCAATTCTGCAGTCTGAAATGAGGGCGTAGGGGTGGGGAGGTGAGTGGGGTGGGGAGAGGAAGAAGCGGATAATCTGGTGGGTCAGGCACTTGCTTTCTTGAGTCATTTTACTTCTCTTAGAGGAAGTTATTAATGTGCTGCCTCAAACCCAGATATCAGTGTGGGGAGGAATGTTTGTGTGTTTTACACCACAAAGAGCCTCCTTGCCTGGGCTGTCAGGAACTTATGTCTATTGCCTTTCTCTGGCAAAAGCCACTGAGCTGAGAAGGGACTGAAATGCCCGTGGTTCAAGAAAGGGTAGGTAGCAGGTAAAGAGCCTGCTCTGGGCTGCCCCAATAGCCTGATGTGTACACAGAGTACAGACAGCAGATGTTTGCAATACTTAAGGTATAATTTCCAGGCACTGCTCACTTTCCACACATTCCTACATCCTACCCTTCTGATCCGGCAGTCTTTATCCCTGGTTACTGGCGATTCTTAACCTGTGATGGGGGTTAGTGACAACTTCAGCCTGTAGAATCCTTGTCTCAAGGAGCAGCCATCCGTTGTGGCCTTAGCTGAAGTTTCACAGCCTGTCCATGAGCAGAGGACCTGTTCTGGTAACCTATTAGAGATAACCATTTGGACCTCCACAGCGGGTGCTCCATCCTTCCTACCCTGTTTCTGTACAGAGCCAGGGGCAGCTGTAGATAGTAGCTGGTCTGAATCAGTGGAACTAAGACATCAGAAGAAATGCTGTTTTAATCCAAATAGGCTCTATCTAATCAATTAATATAAACTAATTTAAGCAGATAATTAAAAACAAGTAATGAGAAAGTAACAGGAACTGCATATCTGAATCCAGATAGTGACTTTGAAATGCTTTTCAAAATCTGAGTCCTGTACAGTGTGCAGACACTAGAGATATTGCAGTTAGCAAGGGGACACTGTCTCTGACAGCTCGTCAGTGGGCAACTATTCAGAGGTCTTTCTGCATGCACCCTGCTGAGACCCACCTGCCTCACTCCACGTTCTAGGCAAGCTCAGACACATCTTCCTGCCCCAGCTGGGAATCGTTCCTCTGCATCTCTCTGGAAGCACATTAGCAGGTGCTGTCACCTCTGCGTGTCTTCCCTTCCCAACATGCCACGGGGGTTAAGGCTTGAATGCTCCTCAGCATGTGGTCTTCTCAAGCAAATCCACTGGCCAGCTTTGCAGAGAGGGGACACGCATGTGGTGATGATGAAGTGAAGGAGAAGAAGGAAACTTTCTTGTGCCACTGTCATTTCAGCTTTAAAAAACTTCTGAGTTTTAATCTCGGGGGAACAAAGCAAATTAAACTGCAGTCTGGCAAACCTACGAGACATCTTCTCCTTTCGATGGAAGTCTTCTTCTGAGTGACATGAGCTGAGTGGGGAAAATTAAACAGACAGGAGCGTCAGCAAGTTGTTTCTAACCGAATAACTGCAGCGTTTTGTATTCTGGTGCACTGTCATCAATGAGGTGATCTTTTTTTTTCAAAAGCAAATACACTGAAATGAGAGAAGACTCTGATTTCTACTTTTGCAATCAGAAGTGACAACACCTCTGAACCTTTTTGTTCCCTCCTGATTACCTAAAAGACTCTGTAGCGGAATTCAGAATGATACAGTCAGTCTCCATCTTTTTGCTTGGAAAAGAAAATCAGACATGGTTGACACTCCCAGTGTGAGGTTCCTGAAGGGTGCACCTCTCCAATCAGCTGAAGTTTGTCCAAGCACTTTTAAACACAGAAAAGACCCTGGTGATGAAAATAACTACTTCTTGCTTGTATTATTGCATAAAAACCATCTCTGCAGAGCTGCCTGTGTAGCTCCCGCTGTCATATACACGTTAACCCGTATAGATCCTCCTGTTTCGTATACTGCACTGAGCTAAATGACTTGAACCCTATAGCTGCCATGACTCATACACGTATCAGCGGAGGACTAGAGCCTGTCCTTCACTTTTTTGATTTTCAGACCACCTTGAGGCTGACAATCAGCCTCTTACCTGGTCCTTGTGGTGAAAGTTGCTAGCTTGAATATGGCTGAAGTCCTTGCCAGCTGTAGGTTTTGGTATGTGTTTTGTCTCACAATAAAAGAGAGCTTTGGTACTTGGTATTTTCCCCAATATGAGGAATCAAGTCATCTTTTAACCTTCCATCACTGTTAAAATAACCTGAGTTATGCATCTCAGTATGTCTGTTTGATCACCTTTGTGCACCTTTTCCCCCCCTCTCTGTTTTCTTCAAACATGTTTTCAAAAAAAGACCAACAAGATAGCGTGCGATATACAAAGGACAGTCAGCCAGCATTTACCACCTGCTGCAATCCTCTTCTTATCCTTGAAAAGATTCTGGTAGTTAAGCTTTCATCACGTCACTACATTAAAAATGCTTGTCCAGTTGCTGGCTCAGCAGAGGCCTGAGAACCTTTCCAGAGGTGCTATGGTCCTGCACCTGCTAACTGCAGCCCAGGAATTCCCCTCTGCTGGGTGTACCTTGCTTCCCACCACATGCCATTACAAATTGTTATGCCATCACATTTTGTCAGCAGAGCACTTTCACTCAATTTCAGACTGCTGATGGAAACGCAGAGTGGTGTTGGCCTCGTATCAACACTTGCAAAGCCTCTGGAAAAAAAAAAAAGTTGGATGACAATTCCCCACTCACAGGTACAGGTAGGTTTTGAGCTGCCAGCTAAGCAGTCTGTAAGCCACTTCACAGGTGCTTTAGTGATCCCGCAAGCTGCTCGTTTCTTTGAGCTGCTCAGTACCATCCCCTGTGATTTCTGTAGGATCTCAGGAATCAATAGCATGGGGTCAACTTTGTGGGAATAGAAATTAGACTTGATGTTTTGAGACAGGCAGTGGCACGACTACAGGGAGGACTACAAACTAATTTCTGTTTCCGCATCAAAACGTCTGCTTATCCCCAGACACTGCCCACTCCTTCCCATATGGTCTTCCTTTTCCAGTCCTGTCTCTGCCCAGCCATCCTTTTTGGCCACCTCAGAAACCCATTCCCTGTTGTTGCCTGGCAGCTTGCATTTTCCTTCCCACTCTAGACCAGACTTAGAAAAAAATTGTCCTTTGCTCCCTGTTTTGAGAGCTGCTGCACTGGGGGCACCATGCTAAACCCAGAGACTGAGAAAGGGCATTGAGAGTGCTCTCCCAGCTCAGTCGCCACCAAGCCATACTGTGGCAGTGGTTAACTTCCAGTAGCCTGATACAACGTACAGGGTCTTGACATGGAATTTCAAGTGGTGAACACAATTTCTCACTGAGGAAATGAGCTGAGTGGATGCCAAGCAGAGCTGCTCACGGGTCAGTAGACACAGATGCACTCAGTGAGAGTCTTTCTGAGTCAAACCATGCTTGTGATTAGCTATGATGTGCAACCACACAAAGTGATTTAAGAACTTAATCTCTGCATCTCTTAGCCTACCAAACCCACGAAGTACATCAGCTTCCAATTTCATCTTCCAGAGCTCTTGAGTTTAGCTCAGTTTCCTCATTACCATCTCATTTTCTTGTCTTCCCTCTCCATTGATGAAAGGAGCCATAGTTGTCCAATTCTCCAGCCAACACATTCAACTTTCTCTGTCGCAAACATCCCTCTTCTGTCTCCCCTCAGCTTCATCCTTGTGCACTAAATGCTTTCATATGATAAGTCGTCAGTGCTTCTCTGGGAGATGAGTGGTGTGTGTGGGCTTGCCTCTCTTCATACAGCTCACTAGTTTGCTCTCTTGCCACCTCACTTATTCATTTGTTCCAGTCACCTGTCAAACCTTGGTTTTTGCATCTGTATCCTTTGGAGATGGCGCTGCTGCTAAACACGTGCACTGCTGGCGATCCGGCCTCTGGGTACAACCGTAACACAAAGCTTATTCAACAGAGCGCATTGTTTATCCATGGTCTCTTTTCCCTAATTTCCCTTAATGAAGGAGCTGATATTTCATTGACAACTATTTGCTGAAGAACACCAGCTTCGCCCTCACACTGGTAAATTTTGAAACAAAGGAGTAATTCTAATGGCCTACAGTGTGCCTGCTGCCAGATGAAGGGCTTTATTCTGAGTTGAGTTCAAATTCCTCATGGTGCCAATGCAATGAAAGGCACTTATTAGCATGAAAAGAATCATTCCCACTTTAGTATGTCTTATTATACCAGGAAGAGAATTCAGGCAGTCTGGTCTGTTATGCTTGATGGCTGATATTAAACTCATCAGACCCAGCTGTAAGTTCAGACACATTCAGCAATACTCAGATATTAAAGGAGGCTTGACATTGTGAAATCTCTTATTCATGTTTGATTTGCTGAGTAGGACGAGGAAGATCGCCTTCTCTCCAGTGCTCCTCAGTGTCCTGCTCTGGCTGAAATCAGACAACTTAAGGGATGGGCCCTAACGATGACAGCTATGGGAACACAGGTCAGCTGGTTGGTCTGTCGGAATTTACAAAGGCTGGCATGTTTATGGTGTTATTGGTACTCAAAAGACTTAATTGCCATTTTATTTGAAAGAGAACTTAAGACATTGACAAATACCCACAACAATAGTGGGATACTCTTCTCTCCTCAGAATGTGTCTCTTTTTCAGGGTTTCCTACTTGCTGAGGGGCGGTATTCGTCCTCATTTATGAGGCTGGCTTTGAGGTCTACATCTCTCCTCAAGGCATTTTGCCTCTTCCCCTCTTCATCTTCTGCTCTTCTGGAGTTTCTGCATCTCTCTTCCTGTTTCCCATTCCCAGAAACATTTTCCTCATACATCTTCATCCACATAATTCTTGGAAACACAACCACCTGCTGAGTGCAGGGGGGCGCTGCATGGCTCAAATTGAATAAAATATTCCCTCCCACATGACCCACAGAAGACAGAAATATGTCACAACCAGCAGCAGTGACCAGCAAGTCACTGCTCTGCCTGGACAGCCAGCAACTTCTGCAGTGCTTACACATGGAAAGTGGCAAGTCACAAATCCAAGAGAAAGAGCTCTTACGGAGAACAAATGCATGAGGCTCACTTCACCACCTCATGAGTTTTTTGTCTTGCTTTCACAGTGAGTGCCGAGGCCAGTGGGTTTTAATGGGTATTTAAGGGCTAAACTGGGGGGCAATGGCACACAGCATTTGAGTACATGGTGTACTACTTTCAGGGCTCTGTACCTGCTGGCTAATCAATGCAAGTTCAGTTCCCACTGGGAGCACACATCTACCCAGCAGGACTTCTCTACTGCTTCCCGAAACAGAAGCCAGGATACAAGAAACATACAAAGCATAATTGGAAACCCTCAGTCTAGCTGCTCTCTCATTAATAAAAACAGATTCATAATGTACTTGGCTCCTTCTGCCTGCTCCTAGTCTATAATTAACAACATGTGCGTAGGTAGCAGCACTGGTAAATTGTTTCTAGTCTTCGGTGACAATAACTCGTATTTGTGAGAAGGCTATGACAAAGGCACAAGGAACAGGGATGAATGGCTGTAATAACGCAGAAAGCCATTAGCACTGCACAGCAACAATGACCCTTCACATCGCAGTACTAGCTCTGCCTTCATTTGTGTAAGTCTCTGTGGCCTTGTTGGAATTAGGGACAGATGTTAGCAGCTGGCAAAGGCAGGCACAGCACAGCAGTCAAGCAGACTCCTTTCACGCAAAAGTAGCACCAGCTTTGAGGTTTCACCCTTTTGGTCCTGAGAAAAAAGCCTGAAAACTGCTGGACTAGCCCTGGACCGGAGTGCTGGGCTGCACAGACCCACTCTGGTTGGCTTGGGGCTGTCAAGCAGCAGTTCACCCCATCCTCAATGTCTAAACTAGATGCTTGAGTCTCCCTTGATCATCACCTTTTACTGACTGCAACAAGATGTCCCATTAGCCATCCCAGAGATGCTCCTGGTTGTAACTTCACCCGTGCAAGGTCCCACATCCATATCACCATAGCACCCGCAGTTCTCACAGATGGAGAAGCGACCAAGACTTTTCTTTTGGCTTTAGATTCTGTTGTTACTCATCACTATCAGGTCCCACCACCATGGACTTGTGCCATGGTCCACACAAGGAATTTTGTGGCTCTTCCAGTTAGTGATTGCACGAGGAATAATTTCTCCCTGCTCTTGAGCAGCTTCAGATAAGTTGGTGCTCTACCATGGAGAAATGGAAATGTTCATAGGGGTGAGAATGCCACTCATTATAATTCATGGCAATTGTCATTAAATCAACACATCCTCAGGTTCTGCAAATCCCTGAATCTGTTGCTGCAAAAAAATCAAGTCTGTCTAGTCTTTTTGATTGCAAATGAATATATTGAAAGTATGCTTCGTTCTCTTTGAGAAATCAAAGCCTGTTTGATTGAAGCTCATTTTCACACAATCGGTTGATGTAGCTCACATTTTAGACATTTTCAAATTCCTTTTTCTTTTCTTAAAAAAAAAGACATAAATCCTGATGAAAAGTGTCTTTCTCCAAAGTCATCTGTCCAGGCTTTTACTCTCTTACATTTTTTTGCTGCCAAACTTTTGATTAATAAGATGAAAAATTGCATAGTTTCTTAGATGACAATAATGGGCTGACCTTTCTCCTGTCTCTCTTGACTGTAAATGCAGTAATAAAGAATTAGATTCAGGTGTTGATAATACTAAAATACTGTAGACTTATTTTGTTAGCCTAAATCATGTTCCCCATTTTTCGTATAACCACCTAGATATTTCATTACATGGCAAGAATTATGAAGACCTGTTCCTTCTTTTGGTAGCTGAAAATTTGGTCCTTTTTCTGGCAAGTCTTTCAGATGTTTTGCTCTGCAGAGACTCTTTAGCCACAACGGTATTATCTGCAAAGTATTGCTAGATGCTTGCCTTTCATCCCTAGGAAGAATTCTTGTTTGTAACTATTTCAAAAATTTAAAACTAATTTAAAATGCAGAGAACACTTGGAAACCATAAAAGAAAAGTTCAGCTCTTAAAAAAAAAAGGAAAGGAAGACAATCAGAAATGTGACAGAAATGTAGTTCTGGTGTCATTTAAGAGGCAGCCGCTGATAAATGAATAGAAAGCATCATGATTTATCCAAACTTTCTGAAAAATTTTATCTACAAACTTTATGCTTGTCAGGAGTTCGGAGGGAGAATTTCCTGAAATGCTACAGGGATGTGGACACCCAGTACACCAAACCTGCTCAGGAGAAAGCTCCTTAGAGTACAGACACAAAGAGTGAGAGAAAGAAAGAGAAAGAAAAAAAAAAAAGAAAGCAAGAAAAAGGAAGGGAGGAAGGGAGAAAGGGAAGAAGAAAGAAAGAGAGAAAGAGAGAAAGAAAGAGAGAGAGAAAGGGAGAAAGAGAAAGAGAAGGAGAGAGAGAGAGAGAAAGAGAGAGAGAAAGAAAAAGACAGAAAGAAATGAAGAAAGGAAGAGAGAGAGAAAGAGAGAAAGAAAGAAAGAGAGAGAAAGGAAGAAAGAAAGAAAGAAAGAAAGAAAGAAAGAAAGAAAGAAAGAAAGAAAGAAAGAAAGAAAGAAATGAAAGAAAGAAAGAAAGAAAGAGAAAGAAATGAAGAAAGAAAGAAAGAAAGAAAGAAAGAAAGAAAGAAAGAAAGAAAGAAAGAAAGAAAGAAAGAAAGAAAGAAGAAAATTTTCTTTATAAAAACATTGGCACTGCAAATGTTTAGTTAAGAGTTATCAGAAACTCCAGCAGAGAAGCTGAAAGAGATGCTGCACTAGAGAGACCTGTCACATTAGTGCCTGATGATGAAATGTATGACACGGAAAGAGAGAAACAAAGGGATATATGCGCAGACATCAGCACCCGGCCAGAGTTTTCTGTTGGTTCAGGTTAAAATACCCCTCAAATGTGCAGCATTAAGAACTGAAAAGAGTGAAATTAAGGGAGTGCCCGTGGGCTGTGTGTGCCCCAAACCCCAGATTTTCTGCTGTATGTCTTTATGAGGACGTCTATTGATTTATGGGTAAGTGCTGCTTTAGATCATTTTGTGGCATTAAAAATGAACTAATTACAGATCCATCTGCTCCCGTCAATGCCACTCGTTCAGGAGTTCCCACTGTCACATCATCAAACACCACAGCATGTTAGATTAGAGGGAGAGAAAAAATTAGCCTGTGATGCCTGGCCCTGCAGCCCAGCCAGGTAAGATGGCCAAAGGGAGCTAACCCACCTGAGAAGAGTGGCCTGCCCTCTAGGACCTGGCTGCATTTTTACATTTAGTCAAATTAGGAACATAAAAAACAAATTAAAAAGGAGATGTCAGTCTCTGTTTACAGGTCTCCTTTTAATTTATGTAAACTTCAACTAAATTTAATTTATCTTTTGATTATATAGATCTATATTAATTTAGTTCAACTAATTGTATTGAAATTGTATGTGAAATAAGGGAGATAAGACAGAAGAGATTACTCAGACTCTGTAAAATAACCCTGAGAAGGGGAACAAGATGACACTATGACTTTCAAACAAGGGAATACCAAGATAAGCACAAGAAAACAAGAGGCCGAACAACAAAAGAGATAATCCCTTGAACTTTGAGAGAACGATCCTAACTAGCATGGTAAAACCCCACCTTTGGGTAGGTAAGAGCCCCCTACAAAGAACAGCCCCTTCCTCTCTGAACACAAGGTAAAAAAAGAGGATACTCTAATTTTGAATGAAGACAGGACATTGCCAGGATCAGTGGGAGCAAGGATAGTCAACCTTATCCTTAAAAATATCGATAACTGTAATTTAGAATGTATTAAAGTTCACTGTGTGTTAGTCAGGGTGTGCTGGCTTTGAGGAATTACCACCCAGCACCCATCTCTGCACAGATATGCAACAAACATATCTTGACTTTACGTGTGCATAAGCTTTTTGCACAACAGGTGGAAGAATCCTGACTTTTGGGGCAACAAGTGGACCCTCAGCCTACGGCACTAAGATCTTCGGTGGCTGGAGGCCTTCTCAGACCTCTGAATGCCTGTTGCTTCCAAGCTGGGGCACCAGTCTCTGAAGACCTACCTCTTCTATGAGCAAAAGCCCCCTGTGCTGTGTTCCACTTTGTGCTACAGACCATTTTCCCTGCTCCCCTGGCAGCCGGGCAGCAGTCAGGCTGGCACTCGAAGCTATGCACATGTTTAAGGGCGTGATGGATTTCGGGCTCATTTTGTCTGCTTTCATTTGGGGCTCTCTGCTGTGCACTGCTCAAAATAATGCATGTTAAATCAACATCATGGAAAGCAATCCAAGTAGACATCAGAAAAGGCACAACTCTTAAGCACCACCTCTGAAAAGCCCATCTGCACCGACCTGGTGATGTGGATTGAATTTTCCATATATTGGAAATTAACCAGTATTTCATTCAGTATCATTTTGATTACTTCACTGATATACAATAATCTATTTTTCTGCCAGATCATGCTGGAAAAAAACCTTCCATTTTTAACAATTGTGAATATGTGCTTTTTATTCAAAGATGTGGCAGGCACACAGCAGCCTCACTTTCTCTCAGTACATTATTCTTGTGGTCTTTTCCACAAATGCCTGGGTGTCTCTTAGGTATCACTTTTTAATCATCCACCCTCATTATATGTAGTGTTTGCTCCTTTTTCATTTTATAGCACAAAGCCAGAAAGAAGGCAATTAAAATTCAATAATGGTGCAGTGCTCAGACACTCATTAAGTAGTCATTAGGTAGTCTGGAGACTTGTTGTCTTCATGAGAGTTTGTTTCCTCCTCTCCCTAAATCTCCTCCCCACAGTATTAGCTCGAAACAGAAAAAGCAATGGGAATGTGAATCCAGAAGGTTTTGTGTCCAGAAGGCTTCATGAACCTCCCAGTCCAGGCACCAGTGCTCTGCTGCCTACTGGACACCCACAGCCTCTAAGGCAGCAAACCAGCCCCTGAGGCTTCTCCTGCCGCATCGGAGATGATTCCTGTCTTCCTCAGGTGATACAAGGGCCACTTCAACACCCTGGCTTACACTGGCTTGACTAACACCCTCTTCCCAGAAACACAGCCCCCAGCTGCCAAGACAGCTTGTAGAAGAACACGCTTCTCAGCACGAGCAACTGGCAAAATCAGGTCTCTAGGGAGTCAGGAGCATTTGCTGTCAGCATCAGGAGCCAAGCTTCCGCCAAAAGAACATTCAAAACAAGTTTCATTTTAAGGTGGAAACCCCTCCCTCAGTGGCGGAGATACAATGGCAAGAGCATGCCACCGACTGTCAGCCGCATAAAGGCATCGATAAAATAAGGTCTGCACTCAAAAATTGTCTTACAAACCAAGAGAAGCAACCTCTCTGGATTATAAGGATTATAACAGCATTTGTTCTCCAGATTTTGAGTTTGCTTGGCTTTCTGTCCTTGAGGAGGCGAGGAGGAGAGGGGACAAGACAGTGGAGACAGATCAAGCTAGGAAGGCTCCACAACAGCTTTAAGAAGCAGTTTGCTGGAGCTCACTGAGAGCAGAGGGAGCAAACCCCAGTGCGCTATTTAAGACTGCCCTCACACTGCTGATCCTTTACAGATTCTGACCAATATAGTGGCCTCTGCCAGAAAAACAGGAGGCTTTGATATGAAAAAAACCACCCTAAACCAGAAATTATATTAGAGATGCTGAGGGGAAATAACACCACCCAAGAGAATATCCACATGCCACGGTAGTCCCTAAGGGGTCAGCACATACCAATGGATCGAGCAGAGCAATCCACAGATTCCCAGCGTTTTGTAGCACTCAGTCTCCTCTGAGGCATAAAGCTCTGGCACAGGATCACCTCGTCGATAGTCCACCACCTGCACGCTTCCTTCCACAGCCATAGAGCCATAGTTAATGAAATAACGGAGTTCTGTATTAATACTCCTTTCACCTCTCACTAAATATTGCATCATCCTTCAAGCCCTGCTTTCCCCTGGTACTTACAAGCCGCTGCTGACTCCTGGGCCTGGTGTCACGTGATGAGCAAGAGAAGGTGATCCACTTTGCTGCTTACCTGTTGCATTTTTCTCCACATGCTCAGACCAAGCCTCCGCTGCATTCAGCTATGCCTTTACCTGCTTGTAAGGATTCTTCTGAGCAGCTGGTAGATATTTTGTTTATCAAGGGAGAAAAAGTATTGCTGAAGGTTTGATGGCATGCTGCGCGTAAGGATATATACACACATATATGTGTATATTTGTGTGTATGCATGGGTATATTTGTGTGTGTGCATGTGTAGATGTAGAGATAGATGATGATGAGACAGACAGCTCACAATAGATTCACAATTCATTTCTCTGTACAGATGCACATGCAGAGGTATAACATTCTCAGGCTCCCTAAGGCAGACTGCAGACTCTAAAAATGAAAATATATCAATATGAAGGACAGTTAATTAGTAGAAAGGAGTAATCTTCTCCCCTTCCATTTGCCATTTTTCTTTGGAGGTATTATTTCTCGCTGTTTGCACACCACTGCCTTTGTACTTTGATAAAAGTTAGTCACGTATAATGAAGACGACGACAAACCCACGCCCATTTTAACTGTGGGATGAGAGTCGCAGCGTGTGCGTCTCTGTCACGTTGCAAAACATTGGAAATCCCTGGCCAGATGTCATCAAGTGAAATGGATAAATATTCACCCAAGAGATGTAATTCCAAACTACGTGACAAAAGGTCTGGTTTCCTCAATTGACTTTTCTGCTGGGAAGTTTATTCCCCTGGCCTAGTTTCTGCTTCCTCACTGATGGGGTAGTGACCAACTCCACAGTGTGGGAATACTGAAAATCAGGTGAGCGTAGCCAACCACTCATGAATGACTCCAGATCGAAACCTCTCTGCAGAGCTAGCATAGTAAATTATCCATAACTGTTAATTATCTTTCCAGCCATGATGGGTGTATTGCAATCCAGACAAAAGAAAACTGGACCCAGAGTTGTTTGAAACCAGAAGCGTTTGCCTGTCCTTCCTCTGACCGCTGGACTTCAGGTCAAGGTTTCCTGCTAGAATTTCACTCCTAGACTCATTCCAGATAGTCCATTGGTTTTCAGAAAACCATTCATTCTCCCTTCGTTCCCCAAACATAAAAAAGTGACAAAAATAACTAGGACTGGGTGCAGAAATCGTATATATGGGGAGAAAGTGCAAGAGGGAGGAACCTACAACACTTTTCTTCCTTTTCTTCCTTCTCTGTCCTGACAAGTGTGTACATAAATACACAGCCTTTGCTGTTCCCATCTCTTTTTATGTACATATACCCAGCACATCTTGGCACATCATGAGCCAACTCAGCAGTTAGGAACTGTATTTTCATGAGACTTCTACCTACTACCCATAATCATTTGCAAAAAGCTTTGTGCTGGACACTTCTCTTCTGAAAACACAGTTTTCAGAGGAGACAGACTAAAGGTTTTTCAGGTAACGATGTGTTGTGAACACGTGTTACAAACAAAATATGAAATTAAGTATGCCTACGTGTCTATTGCTCCTGTCTTCAAATGAACTTGCAGTTTGATCCTTTCTTCTTTTGCCCAGCAAATTCCTTCAGATAACACTGGTTACACCTACAGCACAACTAAGTCTCAGAGTTATCTGGAAGCCAACTTTGCTGCCTCCTGGTTTTTTTTTTTTGCCTGTGTATTTGCTCAATGGTCCATCATCGCAGTTATGTGAGGACTTGGAGAGCCAGCACTGGTTGGGGCAAGCTCTGGCCATACCAGCTGCAGGTTTGTGATTTGGCCCTGAGGGCATCTTGGAGTTGGTGGTCACAAGGCAGCACCCACAGAGCCAGGTCCTGTAGGAAGAACGATTCTTTCCCGCAGGCAGGATTTTCAGACACTGGAAACCTCTAATTCATCTTATAGAGAGAGGATTATTATGCTTTTTAGGCATTATCTGGCACACCAGTCACCTCTGAGAAAGGGCTTACTTTGGCTGCTGTGACAAATTGGTCTGCCTCCTAATCCATTTGTAGGCAAGATGTTGACAGTTCCACTTCTTATCAAAAACTTCAAATGTTCTTTTTCCCTTTATAGTTGAAGCACCTCTTTGCCAGGTTCAAGGCTCCAAAGCATTAAATAATCATTCACCTCACTTCCTTTGTTTGCAGCATCTCTGCATCAAGTGAAACAGCATGTAGCATTTTCAAGAAAGTCAATATAAAGCAGCAAGGTTGCCTGATGCTTCTGCAGCCTTTGGTACGAATGTGTAGGTCAAATGGGACCTCTTATGAAGCCCCATCCACAGCAATTTAATGTCTTTACATTTATTTCCTCACTTTTACTTCCAGCGTCCCTGTTGCCTTTTTACTACTGAAAATCCATGATAGTAACAATCCTTCTTGTTCCTTTTAGATTTCTACTATTGACCACCAGCAATGCGATTTTGCTGGAAATGGACTTGTTTGTATTTAGTTTTTGTTTTCACATATGAAAAGCATTTCATATATAAACAATAGCGACTTAGTATTTTCTTAATCTTAAGCCCTTTCTCCCCCAGCAAGCAGAACAAAACTGAAAACTAAAATGTATGTTACACAAGATCTGATCTTTGATGGTAAGTCGTTGCATTTGTCTATAGATAATGCAATGAATTTGATCTGTTTCTCTCCTTTCATCAAGGCTTTATTAGGCTAGAAAAGGACTCTGCATTTCTCTCTTTGTAGATTGACCTGTTCAAGGAAGAGCAGGGCGTGTTAAAAGCCTGACTGGGCTCAACCATTGTTTAATGGACTTTATGATTAGTGACCACTCCTCTTCTTTGAGATTTCTGCATTTCTAAAGACCTATTGACCTACAGAGATTCAGTATCACACTTTTTTTGCCAATTCTAAGTTTACTACTTTCTATTTATATTAAACTTGATAATTAAGTTGATAACCATATATAGAGATTATCAGCATGGCATCTCAATAAATACTGTTACCTTTAATACTCACAACACTGTACCAAGCACAGCTTCCCTAAGCTTAGCAGAGACGGTCTACTTGGCACAATGGCACCATCCTCTCTACCCCAGGCTGTGTAAGCTGATCTCTCTCACAATTTTTGACTCGTGTGTCTATATAAAATTTTATAAAATCTCCATTCATCTATTTAGTCTGAAGTATTCAGGATCAGTGGATCTTTGGCCAGTGGCGACCTCAAGAGAAAACCCGTTAGGAGACGCAACAAAGTTTTATGATAACAATATCACACAAAAAAGGAAAAGTGTAGGTTATACATTATCAAGATGATACTAACATGATGAGAATATTTAGTTGTTATATGCTGGAAAACAGAAATAGGGCAATTGTCTGGAACCAGTCCTTGTAACTTTTTCTATGTACCCACATGCCCATCTCTGCAAACTTGGTGATAACACACAAAATCCCCACTGAAGGCTACTTACTGTGCAGCTGCGTAAGTGCAGGAGAATGCTCTGAGGCCTTAAAACACCAGTAAAAAAAACCCCAAAGCCATCTATGGGACTTATTACGCATATCCTTCCACGGGGTATGGAAGGCAGAATGACCAAAGACAAATTCATTGGGTTTTATCACGTTCTGGTGGGGATAGACCTCTGTCTCTGAAATGAGCCCATTCTGGTATGGATGATGCAATTTCAAATCCAACAGTTTGCTGAGAATCTTAGAAAGGACAAGATGTGCAACACCAGGTTTCTACTGGAAAATGAGAATACTGGCAAAGGCATATAATGCAACTAACACCTTGCTGATGTGACCCTCAAAAGAAACAGTGATATAAGGATTTCTGTCAAAGCCATGGGATTTATCTCTGTGCTTTTACTACAGTGCAAAGATAAAAAGATCCCTGCTGAGTTTAATATGTATACCACACTGCCTGTTTGTGGTATGATTGACGGAAGAAACAAAACCGGAGTAGCTGAAAGCACATAACTAGTGAGGCAACAACCTCCAGTTCCTCACATGACTTGAAGGTCATATCCTACAGAGAGAAGAATGCAATTGAAGTAACTATAAAAGGTACTGTGATTTCTTTTTGAGCAAGTAAATGTACTGGTCATCGGAGTGCAACCATTTCCCTGCAGGTAATTTGCATTGCTAAACCGTATTTTCCAGGCTTTAAGAGCTGCATTTTTATGATCTCCCTCGTGCCTGACTGTCCCACTCCTATGCATTTTTTTATCTAGCGTGCTGTGTGAAAAAAGCTTGATGAGGCGTTCATCATTAATAAAAAGGAATTGACTGCTTACAATGGCTGTTTTTGAAGTTTTTGTGATAAATCACTTTGTATCACAGCCAGAGGTATATGCAGTAGTCAAGATTATCTCCCTCTGACATTATTTTCACCATGTGTTAGTTACTCACCATTTGCTTCGTGAACTTTTAGTTCCTGGAACATCCAAGCACTTGCACGATATTTTAGACTTCGGAACTTTGTTTTTAAGAGGACTGAAATTAAGTCATGTGCAAAAAATATGGAAGCAGGTACATAGACACAACATTGAGAAGGATACAAAGTACAAGAAGAAATAACAGGAAAGAAACTGAAAGCTGACTGAGAATTTGCACTTCAAGACTATCTCTCCATCTATGGGATCGGAACTGCCACATAGAAGAAAAAAAAAGCTTCCTTACCTCAGTGTTTTCCATCCTCAGTGAGATCTCTCTATCCAATATTTCCCAACATCAGTGGATTTTAACCTCCAGTTTGTAAAACCATGTACTCAAAAAAAAGCCGAAATCAGACACACCAGAATCTCCTGTTACTTTGAGTTAGAAGTGTAAAGTCACACCTTCTGCAGCTGAGCATGTCCCTTGCTTCCTCAGTTTGTGTTGCTGCTTAGATAGGACATGATGACTCTACTCACTTTTCCTTTTGAGTCTTTTAAAGCGTGTCACAAAGACGGAGGAGGAATACTGCTTTTTTTACTAGCAATACTAGTTTCTTAGCCGTAAATAACTAATCTTCATATTATTAAGTTATTTTAATTTATCTAATTCAGTCCTCAAGCCCTTTAAGAGCCATAAACTGTGGCACAAAAGCAGGAAACACAAGGATTATGATGACTCGATGAGTAAAATTAATTTAGTCTACAATCCATTTGAGCTTCCTTTATAGATTGTGCCACTTTGTTACCCTTTAGTGTTTTACACAAACGGATGAAGGAGCTCACAATACATGCTAAAGAAAGAAGGGGTAGAAGTAAACCATCAGGTATTTAATCAGAGTATGATACACAGTTGAAATCAGCAAGGGTGATGCGTATGAAGAAAGGAGCATAAAAACCAGTGAAAAAACATTAACAGTTGCGGAGGGGGCCCCTCTGCTGGGTCCAAGGGTAACCCTTTTTCAGATCGGCGCGGGAAAGCAGGCAGTCGACTCCATAGGGGTGATACTTTATTGCTCCAAGCCATCACTTATATACACAGTTAATTATGCCTACTAGTCATTATCTTATTGGCCAAGCTCAAAAAACAACTTTAACATTTTCCTCCTACTTTCAGTTACAGCTTCTATGTTACTTTGCCCGGATCTCAGCTCCTCTTCAGTTGTTTATCTCTTTCTCAAGGGCAGACTGTTTTTGCCGACTTGCCAAGTTATGCTGCCTCGACAAGTTCTATTCCTGGCCTAACGGCCGTATAATCTTCTGACCCTGACTTGCACAGCTCCTCCGTGTCTTTGGTCTCTAAGCCAAATTCCCAACAAACAGTAACCGTGAGCAAGCCAAAAAAACCCCAAGTTTATTGTTCCATCTGTATACAACGCATTGGATCCAAAACTCTCAGAAGTTGCACTAAAGGATTCCCGTCTTACTCAGTTATAGCTCAGGTCTCACTTCTCTGTCTCTTCAGATGCACTCACGTACAGTTTATGGCCAGACATCTCTCTGCCTGTATGGATATACTTACCTATCTCTGCGTATGTAAGCATGCATATATAGAAATATACACACAGGCAAGTATTTCACAGTTCCTTTGAAAGCCACACAGATTAAATGCAGTCCTTTTGAACAATGAATAACAACAAGACAATTAGAGGCTAAGTAGCAGTACATATACATAGAGGTTTAGGGGTAAATATGACGAAGTACAAAAAATATGGGCTTAAATGCCACAAGGATCTGTTAGCACAGGAATCAACAGCTGCTGGAGCCGAATCCTGTGCCTTTTCCACCAGAGGCAGCTTTGCTAGTGACGTTTTGAGTGCAGGAGTGACAACCAGCCAAGACTCAGGAAAACACCTTTCTTTATGCCTTTAAGTGATGAAAAAAGGAGACCCTGGTAATGATGAATCCTCCCCTCCGCCGTCACAACATTTGTTCTTCTTCCTGCCCTGTAATCTGAACCATATTTACCCACTTCTCACTATGGTCTGGATTCTCAAATGGAGATTACCCATATGTGTATGTACTACATTACCTCCAGCAGTTTCCTTTAAATACTTCGCGCGCTTGCTTGGGGGCCTGAAGAAAGTAACTCAGCACCTTCACTCCTCCTTGCCATCTCCAGCACTGTTACTGACACATCTTTTAAAGCTGAATACGTGATTCTGGAGCCTGTAGCTGCTCCTCAAAGTAGAGAAGCTGATCCACTTCGAAGCAATCACTTGCTCTAGAGACCAGTTTCTCCAGATGCCTCCTGATCTCCTCTTCACTGGCATTCTGGTGTCTCGCTTGCTTGAGATAGCTGTACACTTCCTCAAATACCTGCTCTCCCAGCTTCCCAATGGCAGATCTGGGGAGAAGATCACATAAAGCTCAAGTAAAAGTTATTTCACATTATATATTAATACAAGCAACTGATTTTTTCTAAATGGTGTAGCTACCTTTGATTAAAATGGTATAACGATGCACCTTATTTGTCTGACAGCACAAGGAAATAAAGCTTCCTGGGGAATTTCTCAGTGGGTGGTTGTTATACAAAGAGCCCAGGAGTAAAAACTTGGCCACCATCACCATTACAAACCAAGATTCCTTTTCATGCTGAATCTAACGCACATACTTTTTTATCTACAGCAGGTCCAGTGTACACACATGTAGTATTGCCTCTGGATTTAATCAAAACCAATAGGAGCAATCCCAGTCAGCTGCACACCAGTGGCATTTTATGTGAACAAACACATTTCAGGATGAGTTGCTTTGTTATAGCTTCTATCAACTAACAAGGAAATCATTGAACAAGATCAGCAGCAGCTAACTTTTTTCTTTTCCTACAGCACTCTCCTTTTATCAGAAAACAGATCTGTAATTCAGTGACATAGAATACACTCACGGGATCTTAACGTTGACTTATAAAGAAGACTCAGTTGCAAACTGCAAGGCAATGAACAGCACTTCCTTTTCTAAAGGCAAATATCTTTAAATTCAAGTATCAAGCCACAGGTAACATAAAATTTTCCACTCAGTGATGAGTTCATTATAGTTTCATGAAAATATTGGAGTAATTCTTCAGCACATCAGAAGCTATCTGCCCACTCTGCACATATCTGCCACAGGATTTGTGTTGTTTTCTTTCACTAAAGTTTTATATGTTAGAGCAGTTGAGCTTTGACTGTCTTTTAGTGCCGGATTTGCACATTTTAGAGGTGATAATGAGCTTCACTTAGTTAGAAAAGTGAGCTGGACTAAGTGGGATCACCTTGCAGAAACATTTGAAATTTGCATTAAAAAATGTCTAATTTTGGTTAGGTAAAGTTGTGGTAAGCAGCCTTTTCTCTCACCAGCATTTTGCTAGGATTTGAAGAGTGGCGCAAACATTTACTTCTTAGGAAATCCATCATGGCATGAAGATCTCTTCAATAAAGCTTCTCAGCATATCTGAGCCAGGTTTATCTGACAAATTTTTCTAATAAACTAATGGTATCTGAGATTCTAATGCTCTCATACATTTCTCAAGCACTAGACATACTGTGTTTCTAGCATGTTAAAACATTCAATGATCGAACATTTGCTTGGTGGTAATTCTTTTAGACAAAAAGAAGGAACTAGGAAGCGAACTGTATAGTATTCCAACATTTCAACCTGAATACCTGCACTCATGTTCCCTTCCCACTGAGTCTCTGTCACACATTGCTTTCTACAACTTTAGACCATGGAAAACTGAAAGGACGGTCCCCAGAGTTGTCCCAGGATGGGCATTGTCTCATAGCAGCTTTCCAGCACATGAAGCTGGGGAGGGACTTTTTTCAACGGCTTACAGTGATAGGATGAAGGGGGAGGGCTTTAAACTGGAAGGGGGGAGGTTTAGATCAGACATTAGGAAGAAATGCTCCCTGAAGAGGGCGGTGAGGCAGTGGCACAGGGTGCCCAGGGAAGCTGTGGATGCCCCCTCCCTGGATGTGTTCAAGGCCAGGTTGGATGGGGCCTTGACCAGCCTGGGCTGGTGAGAGGTGTCCCTGCCCATAGCAGGGGGGTTGGAACTTGAACATCTTTAAGGTCCTTTCCAACCCAAATCATTCTATGATCCTATGATTTATTACCCCAGCAGCAAGCTGCCTACGATTTATAAAGCACTAGCATGCCTTTATGGTATTTACTGTCTATACTGTCTCTGATGGGGTCTTTGAGTTGCTCCACACTTCAGCACATGGTGTGCTTGCCAGCACGGCCTCAGGCATGAACAGAGCACATGCTCCTATCTGCAGGGCAGTGCCCACTGCCCAAGGGGAGCTGCCCACAGCCCTGGGCTCCACAGCCAGGACCCAGGGAAGAGGGCAGTAGGAGACTGGCACACGCTCAGCTTCCGGCCATGCCAAGGATCATCCTTTCTGAGCTCTACAAGAGTAGAGAAAGGGATCACAGTTGGCTCCTGGTGCCAGCACTAAGGCTTATCACTCCGGATTCTTAGCACATGGGTTCAGAGGGAGTGTGCACAAGACTTCCCAAAAGCAGTTCAAATGGTTAAACCTGCACACAGCCGACCAACAACATCACGTACTCCAGCTGTACCTTATTGGCTGATTTTGTACTGGTTTTGCTACGTGTCTAACACCAGAGCAAGACTGACTGTTCTAACCCGATAGCATAATTCATCTAAAGGGGTGGCTGCCTTTGAGCCACAGTCATCCTGTTATTGCTGAGGAATAGCATCCTTGGAGTGAAACTGCAGCCAGTAAAATTTCCACATCATGTAAATTCTTCCATTCTTACAAACCCGCTGTGAAGAATTTTACTTTATTGTTTCTCACACTTCATTTGATATGAAAGCATATGGTTTCCTCAGTAATACAGAACTACTTTATCGCCATAGAGACCTCTGAAAAATCCTGTTGTTACACACAGTAGGACCTACTGCTGATAAAAACGGTCAATGCATCTAATATGGTATTTTTGCCTGAAGGATATCCTAGATGACTGCTCTGATCTCACAAGGAGGAAACATTTCTCACATCCTGCCTGTTCTCTTGCTTTTCTGCAGCTCACTCATGCTCAGCTGCGAACCCCCCTTCAGCTACACATTACTTCTCCTGCTGGTTCCTGACACAGAGGCGGACGGGGAACCTGGGGCAGAGAAAACCAAGAGCCAGACCAGAAGCCAGAGGGCCAAGCTGGAATCTGCAAGTCCAGATCTGACTCAGTTGTGCTTCCTGTAACTTTTTTTTCCCTACCAATAGTGCCGTTCAGGGGAAAACTCAAACTGCTGAAAGTTATTAACTCCCAGACACTGGAAACCCAGGGATTAGATTACTACAGAAAGCTAAGTAGGCATTTGTTTGGAAACTAAAGTACATTTCCTCACAAAACTTCATCAGACATATGACAGTATTTCTCTCCAACGGTTAAGAATCAACACATGAGAAGCTACTTTGAAATCATTGCTACTTCATTAACACCTTTACTGACTCCTGTCTCCCTCTTAGACAAGTATGTTCAGTTTTTTGGCAGTCCTGTCTAAAGATGAAAAATCAAGCAAACGCATACCTCAGGAGTATTGCCTCTGCTAATAAATGCGACCTGCGGATTCAAATCTTTTCAGTCAAGCTTATTAGAGCATGCAAATCAGCTAATCTGTATAACAGCTGATACGAAAGAACTAGGGGAAAATGTTCCTAAGTTAAAAATTAAGCAGTAGGTAACAAAAAATTATAACCTGCTTTTACAAAAGAAGACATCAGGCTCTGTTTGGACTTGAAGGTTGCATTACTGCAAGTCTCCTACCACATCATCCGTTTTCTGTCACTGAGGCAGAAGCGTGGGATCTAAGACAGTAACTGTCAAAGATGTTACTGAGTGAATCTACCATCCTGATGGAGGGAGGGGGGAAGTGGCTTCTTGGAAAACAAATTTTGTACATTATGACCCCGACCCTTTGCTAAGGCATATTTTTCCATTCCTGTGAATGTCTACAGAAGCACAATTAGGGATTTTGCACTGCCTTTCTGTTTACAGTTACTGTTACTTCTACTTCACATGAAATACGGGACGTCTGCATTTTCAGTTTTGAAATGATTAAAAGCCTTACCATCAAACAAGTACAGTGCCCATTTACATTCCCATTTGGCCATGTTTTCTGATCTCCTGGCATTTATTCTATTTGTACTCACCTACACACTACTTTCCCCCCAACACGATCCATCATTTCTTTCTCAGCCAAGACTACACAGGAAAACGGGATACTTGGCATTTGAGATTTCATTAGTCTGACAAGCTTTGTGGGGCAGAATCCCATCCCACACTGCTCTAAATTGTTTTTCACTGTGCTGAAATCAATGGAGTTACATTAGGCTCTACCATCCAAAGGTCTGACCCACGATGATATACACTAATGTGCTTAAATGTCATAGCGTTCTTTCTTTTGTTTCACTGTGTTACAAAGGCTTGGATACACAGAGGGATTTATGGCTGACATTTGACTACTCCATTTCCTAACTTTAAGCATTGTGTTCATGCAATGAAATTCATAGCTCTGTGGTTGAACCCTAAGCACCCCAGAAAGGCATCCAGCCAAAATAACAGCCCACCACAACTAAAGAAAGATACATTCTAAATCTGGCGCCTGTCTGGCTTTATTAAAGTTGGGAATCACCTCTGTTCACCCAGGGCTCATAATAATTCAACATGATCATACAGGTACCTAGTTGTCCCCTTTTATCCCAAGGTCCATTGTGAGTGCATTCACCCAGAGAATGGGAAACCTGGGGGTAGAAGAAGATTCAAACCCATGCTTCCCAGAGCACCACCATAATCACCAGCAAGACTGAGGGATGAAGAACTCTCCTCCACTTTCATTCTGATTTGTATGAAAGCAGATGTATTCGGCCAGAAAAGAGTGAGCGATGATAGAGGATAACTCCGGATAGACTGGGGACCAAGAAATTTGGAGGTATGTTCAAACATCATTTGCAGAAAGCAGTCCCTGTATAAAACAGCCTGAGCAGTCCTTGGGACTGAAATACAGGTTACCACGTGTGAGTGCTCAGAGAGTGTGCTTTCTCACTACAAACTGCAAGAGATTTGACAGTGAGACCAAATTCCCTCACTCCTCCTGGCTGCAGGGAGCAGTTCCAATGCTCCAGGCAGAGGCGGCACAGGGCTGGGGACCTCTGGGAGGCGTGTGGTGAGCACCAGCCTATTGGCTGGACAGCAGATATTGCTGGTCATCCATGGAAGCTGTCGTCTAGAAATACAAAGCCTCTTGCTGCCAGCTTTTGTGCAGCACAAAATCAAAGCCTAGAGAAAATTAACTGGTACAAACCCCAAAGGCTACAGAGGGAGACAGATATCTGATTTCTGGATAATGATGGTGTTTGGGCTTGAGATAGGGACTTGGTTCTATCAAGGGTAAGGTGCTTCTGAGCATGTGAGAAGCAGTGTGAATATCAGAAATATTACAGGCACTTACTGCTTTACTCACATCCAGCACTAGAAGGGAGCTGAACAGGAGCCTTGAGAACCGCAGTTTTGTACTCAGAGTGTCTAAAAACGTTCCAAATCATTTAGTGGATCCGAGTGCCAATGAATTTATCAGGCTATCTGGTGATTTGCAGTTGATTTCCTACACTTTAGTGCAAAATTACTAAAATTTGACGATATAATAATGTTGTGTTCTCAACTGGCTGAGGAAGTTGTAAATCTTTCCCTGGGTGAGCAAAGAATTTCCTATTGTCCCACAGGTCTTTATTTTGACTGTTCTGCTACAAGCTACATATTAAAATTTCCTTTCTGGTCTGGAGATCAATTACAACACAACTACCTTTATGTAACACTGACAAAAGCCACAAAACAAGATTAATGCTTACGTTTGCACTCCTCCGTGGGTGTTAGCAGCTGGGTTAATATCTCTCAACAGCTTGTCATTGCCTGCCATGAAGGATAACTATGACACAAATCAGCAGCTAAGGGGGTTTTCAGCTTCCCACTTTCAAATGTCATTCAGTGAGATAGCGACTATCATTTAAAACCATTCTACTCTCCCTCATCCACCCCTAAAGGGAAGCGGCACTTTTTGCTCACAGAGTTTTCACCAGTGCCTTCAGGGAGCTCCAGTGGTCAGTGCTCAGGAGCAAGGACAGGCTGCACTGCCTCTGAGTTACCACACTTCAGGGGAGTCACTGCTGAGCACACCAGAATGATACCATGAAAGTCCCTCTGGATCAGGACACTCACCCCTGCCACAGCAGATGGCACACACATGGCTCCGAAGCCAGTCACAGCAAACTCAGTTGTTTCAAAATACGACTGTCATACACAGCTACCTCAATGAAAACCTTAAAAAAGAAGATTGCTGTACAGTATCACAGTATCATAAGGTTGGAAAAGACCTCTGAGATCATAGAGTCCAACCTATGACCCAACACCTACACCTGCTCCTACTTGTCAACTACACCATGGCACTAAGTGCCTCATCCAATCTCTCCTTAAACACCTCCAGGGACGGTGACTCCACCACCTCTCCAGGCAGTGCATTCCAACGGCCAATCACCCTCTTAGGAAAGAACTTCTTCCTAATGTTGAGCCTAAACCTCCCCTGTGGAAGCTTGAGACCGTGTCCTCTTGTACATGGAATATCCATTCCAGTGGGCATTCTTTTGTACACAGTCAGGATGCCTGCATCCTACACCAACAAGCATATTGTAAAGTAGGAGGCAAATGCGTCATGATTAGGGCTCACAGGGCAGAAAAGCAAGTGCAGGGATCTTTGAAATGATAATTTCAGTAGATTTCACTAAATTCTGTTCTCTGTAACTCGAAGGTGCCCCTATGGATTCCAGCAGTATTACTTTGGATTTCCATCAATACATCCAACTTTGATTTGCTCCCAAATACGCTATTTCTAACTATTTATTTATTAATCTTATATTTCTCTTAAAAACAGTACAATTGTGCCACTTTGCAGCTAACCAGCAGTAACATGAATCTTAGTGGAAAAGATTGTTACATTTATCTCCTGAAATGACTCTGTCAAAGAACCAGGAAATCACATATCTTTGATCTCATACAAAGCAATGTTTTCTAACTGTACCAGAACATCTTAGAATATCTGCTACAGCATCTCATGGGTCAATAAACAAACAGGTTTAATCTCAGTTACAACACAAAAGTTCCTTTTCCTCTCAAGTTATCTTGCTGTCATTCGGTATGTTGGTATTGCTGACTATGAATGATTAAAACTTCTCTGAAACTTGAAACAAACTGCTCTGGGTTCTAAACCGCATTTGCAGCAAAGCTCGTCTGTTGCTTTATAAAGACCCTTTGAGATCTGTTAGGAGAAAAGCATTATTGAGTTCCACGATTTATTTTGGGGGAACTTATTTCTAATAGTAGGGAAATACCCTTCCACCTCTGACAGCTGCTCAATCTAGGGAATGTGAAAAACACGGCGAAGTCTAAGAAAAGGACTTATTTAAAAAAAAAAAAAAAGGAAATGGAAGGAACTTTTATATAAAACTGGAAAAGGAAAAACTGAATTGCTAATATTACCCTGTACCTTCACCTTCATGCCTCAATGGTCTTTGACTTTCATCATATTACTGCTGAATGAAAATTTCTTCATGTGAAGACACAATGCTAATTTTCATAATTCATCCTTAATTACTTCATAATTCCTGAATTAAAGCACCTTAATTTGATTACAAACAAAATTCTCTGATGTCCTACGTCAAAGACCTGCAAAATCTGAAACATATTTAGGTCATGTTTTCCCATGAGCTAAGAAGGATCTTATTATTATTATAAAAGCTGTAGACACACAGCTGAAGAAATATCAATAATAATATTGTTCATGCATCTCATTTTCTAAGATAAACGAATTTATAAAACAGGAATTGAAGCTGACATTTGCTCATGGAAGAAGCATTATCGGCATTTAGAGCTGCTAGTTGAATTCTAGCTACTGCTGATTTAGAATACAGTTTGTCATAGGAGGAAATATTTTTTTAGCTTCCCCCCCGCAAAAAAAACCCAAATCAAAACAAAACCTGGTCATTTAAATCAAACCTGGATACTGCAATTTTAAAGTCTTCCTATAGTAACAAATTTACTGCCAGAACTAAAAAGGAGAGAGGAAACAAGTTTGCTTATACAGACCTATTCTTCAGGACATAAGACAGGTGAAAATGATATTATTTGTGCCCAAGAGGCATTACCTGAAACAAACTTCCCCGGTGGCAGTCTCTTTATGCACATTCTGAGATTTCCTAGCCTTGCTAAACTTATTTCAAGCAATATCCTGTTTTTTAACAGTGTCATGGCATATAAGGAATCTTGGAAAAGTCATCAGTTCAACTGATTCAGCATCACTGAATCACATCAAGCAAAAATTCAAGGCACATTTAACACATACCTCACGCTATTTGCTTTGTTTATCAACGCATTTGTTTTAGAGAGATGTGACTGAAGACCAGCACAATATAGGGCTGCTTCTTGAATGTGGGCGTGCAAGAGACAGTAGTTATCTCTAGGAAGTCAATAATTATAGATAGGTCTTGTAAGAGATTAAGAATATCTTTTATTCACCTGTGTAGCAGTTCAGAGTTAATGTTGCTTTCCTCTTACATGCCTTCAATGGGGAGGGGAGGAATTCTCTCCTGAGTTAGGGTCTCACATCAAAATGACAGTTACAAAACTAACAAATTGTCTTCAGCCATATTGCATTAAATGTTAATATTGGATGTAAAACAACGCATTTCTGAGTTACAAATAAGCCACTCATTAAGAGGCTGTCAACATGTCAAGTGCGTCGATGGAGAGATTAATGTAACCATCTGGTATGGAGCTGAGTGATTCCTGATAGAAACTTCACAAGCCCCATAGTACTTTAATAACAAAAACTTCAGCAGGACCTGTGTACTGTACAGCAACACAAGGAGACGAAGCAGTGCTCAAGCACTGAACTATGCTAAACAACCACACAAACTTACCATAAAAGTAATAATAATTTAAGTAATCCTATCATAAATACATTTTAAAAATTAAAAAAACCCCACTGCTGTGGATGCTGGGATGCCCAGTTGTGACAAGTATGTACATACGCATGAGAATAGATACTAACCTGTACGTACAAATGCCTGTTTGTATGAAGCTTTGAACATCAACCATCTGGCCTGAGCTCACACCTATATCAACTTGAAGGGCCCTGAAGGCAGGTGGGTTAACTCTGCAATTCCTTTCAAGCCCCTTTCCATCTCTTTAGCCCTGGAAGAATTTCATAATACAAAACAGGGCTAAGACCGAATCGCACTTCCGCAGAGACATACAACATCATACTATACTATAGAGAAAGAGAAGCAATTACCAGCTATGGACAGTAGATCTATGATTTTCAGAAAGGACTAGAAAAGTTTACGCATTCAGTTTCTTCCATCTCTTCATCAAAAAAAGGCAAACTTCACAGAGCTATTTAAAGAGGCAATTACAGATCTGATTTTTTTTTTCCCCCGAAAATAAACATTTCATACCCGAACACTGTTCAGAATAGGACCCTGATCATTTCTCTGTCTCAAATCTCTTGGAAAACCAAATAATTGCATACCTAGATGCCTGAAAATATAGCATATAAACAAAAAATGAAGATTTCTATTAACGTTTACAGAAACGAAACAATCATAATTTACTATCTAAATGACTTTTTCTCAGCTAGCAGCTTACAAAGAGAAAACCCAAGCTCACTCTGCAAAATGGTTGAACCTGAAAGTTTGCCATTAAGCTAAAGTGTATTTTTCCAAAACTCAGCTTCTTTTATTTTCCTGTAGAAAATCATTAACAGAGATATACATTTAATGTGCTACCTCTAAACCACGAGCAAAGTTGAGCCTTACAAGTACCAGCATCCTCTGGTTTTGGCACAACCTTTGGCCATGTCTGGCTAGTGTAAACACAGTGCGTGTACTGCTGTAAAGGTAGTGGTTAGGTAGGTATAGCCGAAGTCTGAAGACAAACATCACATGCAAACAAGCCGCTCAGAAAGAAGGTTCACTACAGAAGGGGACAGACCGGTGACAGAGCCATACCCAACACTGCTGCTCCCTTTGGAGTGATGACAAGCACGGTGTGTCAGGCCTATTATCTTCCCCTTCACACAAGATGATAGTTTGCATGTTGCCCAGTCTCTGGTGATTTGGCCCATGGGCTGTTTTTCATGATACCAAGTCTGCATGGCTCACCTACCGCCACATGGGCAGTATGAGATGGGTACCTTCACGATTTAGGTAAACAAAACCAGAAATCACCATGTGATGATTAAGAAAAACGTGGTTATGGAAAGAAGGAAAAGCACTGATTTTCTCTCACAGACAACTACATTGTCAGAGTAGCAAGCAGACAAAGACAGAAGCAATATGGGAAACAGTAAACATCAGTAGCCCTGGTAAGGGTTTGGTGAATGCCCTTTGCATTTTCCTACCTATATTTCTCCCAAGTGCCTCTGTAAACCTCCCAAGGTCGCAACGCTGCATCTAGTAAACACTGTCAAGATTCTTCAAGTGGTTCTGCATTGAAAACAGACTATATAATTAATGCCACACGAAAGCATCCTCACATCTGTAAACTACTGACAAAATCAAGGCACTAGAAAACTGAGCAGCTCAGTGTACACATTATGTATTCACAGCATGAGAAACTAGGGAAATCATGCTTTTTGTGTAAAACAAAAAGATGTATTAGTCTAACTCTCTTAACATTTTGAGTGTTTGGGGCTACTTGACATTTTAAAATGAGTGAGTCTCATTTTAAAATGAGTGAGTCTATACTTATAATTTTATGTGTTTTGTTACTGGATGAAAACTCTCTTTAGTGCTAAAGCAATTATGACATTCTCCACTCTAAAAAAAAAATCCTTAAAAATTTAGGCTAACAGAATGGCTCATGGATCTATGACACGCAGCTCAGTAGAGAAGCTGAAAAAGTCTCAGTTTTCTGAGTAAATTCACAAAATCTTACACTTTAAGGGTTGGACCTGAGGTTTAAACAACATGCAAAATGAGCACCAGGATGAGCATCCCAAGAAGACAGATCAAAAGTTTAATGGTGCCCTTTGGATGTTAGCTAATAGATACACTCACTCTAGCTACTGAGTTTATTCACTTTATTCATCCCAAAGTGCTAAGTAAAACTGTTAAGAACTGTTGAAATGATGGCATTTGCACGTGATGAGCTCTTCCCCTCCCCAGATGCAGGATAGAGAAGAGCAGTACAAGCTTCTCAAAGAACAATCTGCAACTTGCAAGAAATACAAGCGAAATTAAAGTGAATGGTCACCTAGGCTAACTTTATACATTTTGGTTGGCTACCATCTTTGGCACTGGCATGAGAGAAACAAAACTCTTACAGGTAAATTCTGAATAGGAGTCTAAAACATATGATCTGAACTATCCTGTGACGGTCTACAAGAAGGGCTCAGAGAGCTATGTAGGAAAGGTTGCTAGAACTGGGCTGTGTGAATATCCTCCAGTACAACTACTCCATTCAATGCCTGATTAAGCCAGACAATTGAATATTTGCATAACCTTCATCATCTGTTGTCTGTCTGAAGACAACAGACTACTTGTCTTTAACATTATGTACGTGCAGAAGCACTTTGCTGAACTGGGGTCTTAATGTTTGTCATCGCTACAAGAACAAGTGAAATAACTAAACATCAATATTTGTGGCCAGTTTTATACAAAGATACAGCAAATAAACCTAGTATTGATTCAGTTTAGGCTGCATAGCTAGGGGCTTCATCCCGCAGACTACATCAGAGAAACCAACACGTTTTACATTACAGACTGATTGAAAACCCAAGAACATTTGGATCGGTGACCTGCGACTTTAATACGTAATTCCATTTTCCATAATTATTAGGCTAGAGCAATACACACACACTATCTTCAAAAGTAAACAACAAAATAATATTGATAAAATACACCTGTCACCAAATACCTTTCATTTGTAACTATTCAATTCCTACATTGCCCGTAGCCGGCAGGGCAGCACATCAAGATCTATATAATCAGTACATCTCCATCTAACAATTAAATTACAGATCACTTGTAACTTCTGGTGAGCTCACGTGTATTGGAGCTTGTTGTGAAGAATAACAGAGGCCTTAAACCTGAACAACCACTAAAATTGAAGGCCAATAGCTGTAATACTCTGGACACATAGAATGAATGACCCGACAATTTTAAAGATGTTATCACTTCCAAGTAAACCATACAGAACTTCTGTCCCATTACAGCAGGGAACCAGATTCAACCTGCAAGTGTGAAACCTGAGGTTTGTTAATTCTGTTGCCATTGCTTTCTGTGTGACTCTGCATGTATAAGACAGAAAAGGAGAAGCCATTAGTAACAAACTATTTCCAGAGAAAACTGGATCTTATCAAGTATTTTAGTTTATTTCTTGTATGGAAGCTAGGCAAGGTCAAAATGAATACAATTGATTTTCATAGATTCACAAGTTTTCAGACCTCTCCCCACCTACCACTCTAATCTTGAAGAGGGAATTTGATGCATCTGGGTACCAGGGATCACAGTCTTCCTGATGTAAGGATGAAATGCCGTGTGCCTTCAGTCTGAATGAGAATCAGGAAAGTACACTAAGGAGTCCATGAAATAAGAACCCAACCAGGAACTGAGCAGTAGCTGTCAAACTATCACCAGGAAGATATTCACAGGATAATCATCTCTGGGGTACTTCAGTCTTTTTGGAATTGAGTGGAACTTTACCACTTTGGGTGCTCTAAGATTTTGCCCAGTTTTCCCTTCCTGAATAATAACTGTCCAAACTACATGAGGAAGGCAGAGACAAGACAAGACAAGACAAAAGATGCTGCCAGCTCTTGCTGTGGAGAGTGGAATAGCACGGAAAATGGGAATAAGGTGAATGGGGACCCCAAAAAATGCCTGGGGAATTAGACTATCAGCTCCAGCTTCAGCCTTGAGGTGGGACTACTATTGTCTGCTTCAGTGGACTCCTACACTCGAAGGCAGTGGCCACTGCCTCACTCACCTTCATTTTTCCTTAGGCATGAAGAGCTCAGGATTCACCCATTCCCACTTTCTCTCTCAGTTGTTGCCTTGGGACAGCAACAACACACAAGCTAGGAGCATTCACTCACTTCTCCCCGACAGAAGCTGAGGACCAAGTTCCCAGCTTGGTCATGCAAAGGCGAATTCAACTCTCCTGGTGTTCCGGGTTAGTTTCACTGTATTCTCACTTCACTTGCTTGTACAGCAAACAGTAAAACCAAAATACTTCAGACCTTCAAATCTGGGTCTAGAAGGTAAGTATACAATTATCTTGAAATAGATTAACAATAAAGGAAAGATAATCTCATGGGCTAAGATATTTAATGTGTTTCTGTAGTGAGCTCATTTGGCCCTAAACAATTAAGAGATGGAGATCAGCCTTTAAAAATGAGGTGTGAGAAAGACTATGATGAGGAGGATGGATATGTAAGTAATATTTTGGCTTAGCCCACAAGAAGCAAAAAGCTACAGTTACGCTGTAAGATGTCTTGGGATCATCAGATATAAATTATAACCAGAAAATGCAACATGGGGCAGAACAGTGGCATGTGTAAGAGGAAATTTCATGCTCAGAAACATTCCAAGATCAATACTCTCAAGAATAACGTCCACCATTCGTCTGCAAAAGACAGTCATAGCTCAGACAGTATCAATAAACTGCCTCACCAAATGTCTTTTGTCTGTGAGAATACATCTTATTCCTCATACATATTTACATCACAACACCTTAAACACGACAGTCAATTGCAATTAAAAGGTCACTGATATTTTTCTACGGAAGTCTAAAAACCCAATTAGCTTTTCTGTATTTGTTGCTTTTGTCTTCACCTAAAGCTGCCCTCAATGATGTCAATAAAAAAAAAAATCAGTTTCAGAAGGATCAGATCTGGTCCTTAGAAAGAGCCACATAACTTTTAATAAACCACTAAAATAATCAGTTTCTTTACTATGGAAATAAATGCACAAAAAGTCTTCCATCCTTACAGCATTTTTTGGACTACTTCCATTAAAGAATATTCAGTGCCTATTCAATGACTTCGGTATGACCTTTCTTTCTGAATTTTTAAGATAAACGATACATTTGATGCCAACGTCACAAGCACAAGAATCCAATATACATACTGCTCATGAGTCTAAACCAATAGTGCTATGAGCATTCACAGGAACAGAATAAAAATATCACCAAATGCCTTTTCTCCGTGACTTCTGAAAGACGGCTTTACTTACACTCAGCAGGTGATGATGAAGTCTTTTGCCCGATCATGGCATGCTGCTGTGTGTAAGACTTCAGGGACTGACTAAGAGGTGCTTACTGCTGTGCTAAAGGATTTTAATTTACTTAAAATTTGGGGTACAAAAGCCTTTCCTTTTACTGACATACATTTTATTGAATTCTAAACTGCATATTAAAGTTCATGGCTATTACAATGACTCACTGTATATATTAATGGGTACCGTCACAAAGGAGCACAAAACACTATACTGAGGGTTTTTTTCTTCATTTCCTACGTTTTCATTTCTTTTTATATTTTCAGGAAAAAGAGAACAAGATTCTCTCTTTCAGAGAGAACAAGAACATTCTCTTCCATAGTTATTCCATGTTTCAAAAACTAGCCTTATCTCTAAAACAATTAAATCCCAATTTTACAAAGCCAAGAAATTAATTTGAACTAGAGTGCTGAAGAGGCTTCAGGGGGAAGCCTCCACACACTGGACACCTGGGATATAAATACTACATAATATAGGGAAGTGTAATACAGAACACAGCCAACTGCACCGAAACCCCTAATAAGAATTGTTCTTTTTCACAAATTTCTGCACAGACTTGTTGTGTTTCTCACCTTCCCTTTTCCATTTTAAACCATGAAACTGCACAAAGTTGAGATGTCAAGCATGCATCATAAGACTCTCCACAGGTTTCCGTGTTTCTGCCAGGCCCTTCACCATGGTTAAAAACTTGGAAAGAAGGGCCTCCGAATAAGAAGCAGAAAAACTTTTTTAGCTAGAGATCTAAAAAGTTGGGTCAGTCTCTTTTAATGTAGATTTTGACCTCTTTAGCCCCTTACAGGTTATTAGTGCTGTTAGTCCAAGCCTAGAGAAGGCTTTCGGTTTGTCTACCAAGTTGCTCAGAAACTGGCAAAAAAGAAGTTAACATTCGCTACAATGACACTTCTAAAGCCAGTCTTTCAGACAATACGTACTGTCAGAGCTTCTGACATCATGTAAAGAAGACTTTTACAATCTGTGTGGACCTCAGGGAGAAAAAAGGAATAGGTGGTATAACAGTTTTCTCTGATGGTGAAAGAGGAGTTGTTTCTGAAGAACTGGATGGTTCTCTTCTGAGATCCACAGTTGGAAAAATCTCTATAGGGGAGCATCAGTGGAGCAGACATCAGTTATTCCTCATGGATCTCACTGGTAAAGACAATTTAGCTCTGGATAGCATGTGATGGTTGAGCTTCTCAGACTAAGGCATGCACTAAATTACCCTGTACCATGGATGGGAACCACCATGAGAATAAAATGCTGGCCACAACAGAAAACAGCTTCTCCTGTTTCCTGCATCTAACATGATTCCTCAGCCTAAAATCCTAATATCAGGAATATGAGTCACACAACTCTAATTTGTGTATTTGCTTGACTTCCCACTGTTAACATGCAAGGCTGGGAAGAAGCATAATGAGAAAAAGCTCAGATAACCTTTGAGGGAGCTAGTTCAAGAAATAGGAATTTCTTATCAACACTGCAGAAGATCCCAATATCAAAATGTTTAACATTGAAGCAGAAGTTTTTGCAGAGAGAATGAACTCCACTTGAAGGGTAAAGTTATATCTCTGCTGCTATGAACTTTATAATGAATACTGATACCAAGTATAACAAACGAAGTTGTTGTCACTGGAGAAGGCGATTTTATCATGACTTACTGAGAGGACAGCAATTCAAAATGTTGCAATGGGAATTTGCAAAAATAGATGCCAGGGAAAATATTCAGGGACTATAGTGAGGGAAGCTGGTGACAGAATCATAGTACAAACGCTATAAGGCTGTCTATAGGTTAAGCCCTGAGCTTTTTTTTTTACCTAAAATAGGAGAAGAAAAAGGACTCTTACCTACTATATCCATTATAAGCCTATCCACTGTGGTTTAATTCTATATTCCTATAAACCTCCCTCTCACCTGAATGTAGGTATAAAGCCCTGCGCAGCGATACAGTAGAAGCTACCTAAACTGGCGCTCTGGTAAGCAGTAAGTCTATCTACTGCCAAAGAATGCACTCAGTGCCGCACATTGTGATGACTCAAGCGATACGCACATCGCATCTTGCCAAGTGACTGTCCTGCTTCAGTTATTTGCAAGCCAGTATCATTCATATCTGTCAATTAAAGATGTCTAAAAAGCCTTTTTGCTGTTACGACTCCTGTTACTTTACATGAACCTTTATAAGGACTTTCCATGAAAAGGGAATGGCAGGCAATCAGAGTGGCAGGCTGTGTGATTTGTTGACTGGTTGCACAATAAAGGCTAAGCCATGAAGTGAAAGCCTCAGAGCTGCTGCATCTTAAAATATCATAAAACTGAATAACTCCTATCTGGAGTAAATCTGATCAGTATTTTCCTTTGAATACATGGTGCATTTGGCACTGTAATTTGTTTTAAACAGCTGTTGTCATCAACAGTATTGTAGTTGCATTAATTCTATTTTGGGGATTCACTTAAACAACTCCTGGTATTAATCGTTGGAACTCATTTCTATTCTGATAACACCATATTGTTGGCACTGTCCACTCACAGAAGAGAAAACTGCATTTTTTAAGAGCGCTTACAATCAGAGAGCCGTTGAATGTTGCAACATTGCAAAGACAATCTGAGTTCAAAAATAATACATAACATTATCAGATCAGTATCTATATTAGGGTGCAATTGGAAGGCCAGAAATTAGTGAATCAAGATAAAAGCTCAAGATACATTAACAAGTACATTCTAGATAGGAAACAGATCTTTGTTGAATTAAGACACTGAAATCTTTATTAATAGAGTTGGAGTTTCAACGACACTAAAAGCAATTAGAGAATGAATTTTGAAGGGAGCTGTACATGTAAATTCCTCTGTCTCCTTTGAAAATCTCAGCTAACAGCAATCACGATCGGTTTAAATCATCATATCATCATGGGAAACAAACCCATTAGTCTTTCCTTCCAGGCAAGAATGAAGTGCGGCCGAGGGAGCAAATATGGTGGGACCGTAGATATCTGCAAGTGCTTTATGGGCATGTGGTGAGCTAATAAAGAAAGCAAAATCCAGAACCACACTGACAGCAGTGAAGGCAAACTAGATCCTGGAAGGATGACAGTGATTGTGCAGATTAGGACAGTCAACCTTTATCCTCTCTGGAGCCAAGAAGGAATCCAGTCTGTGAAAATTACCTTACGATCCACTTCTTTTTGTTGAAGGGATTTTTCTTGGTGGGGAAAAAATACATTACTTTCTTTGCTGTGTTATGCAGTTTTTCAAATCCACCCTCTGTGTGAATACTGATAACAAATAAACATGCTACTTACTCCCTCATGCGTTTCATTTTGGTCTCCACCATGGTGCTGTTGAGAGCTCTGAATCCCTGGGGCGTCCCTGGAGACACTCTGGTGACAGTCCCCGAGCCTACAAATCAATGCACAGACACGTAACCTTATTCACCTTCATCCCCTGAGCTCTATTGCCAAGGCAAGGGCAGGCAGAAGGAGAAGGCTATTCCTGTTTCTCACAAGGTAGTGCCACATTAATTAAAGATTAATTAGATTATTAAATGCACATTAAGGGCAACTCCTTTCTGAGGGACAAGTAGATTTATAGCTTAAAGGCAGCAGAATTGTAACAATTTTCCTTCTGTGTAGCATAGAGGGAATTACACCACAACAGAAAGCACCATCGCTTGAGGAAGGGCTAGGACAAATAAATATTCAAAAAACTGAAATTTGCTTAGACAATCTGTATTTTTTTTCATTGTTCTTGCACTTATTTATAAAAGCATGAACTTCATTATTAACAAGCAAGTCTCTACCTCAGCTTGATCATTACTGCACACAGAAAGTGTTTAACTTATGACACCACTTTCCCTTTCAGATGAAGGTAATCATTCTATGAATGCATACATATATTAAAATATATTTGTATATATAAATACACATATATGTGAGAAACACACATACACACACATGCACACTGTCTGTTTAGAGGCTGTGCGGGATAATGCAATATTTAAGGACCTAATGCTTACAGACTGCTGGGTATTCATCCACAGGAAAACAGAAGTGCTGAAAAACAGAAGATTGTCAGAGTTGTCAGTCCAAATATCGCGTAACTTCCTGTTGCTATTCCATCACACAAGTCCATGCTTCATCTAAGGATTTTATTTATTTCCCCTACTGCTCCCAGTGGAAGACAATTCCAGAGCCTCGCTGTGACCTGGTGATCTTTCCTCTAAGTTCCCAACAAAACCTTTTAATGACCAGTTTGTGCTCATTTTTGTCCTGTGCCAGTCACTCACTCAGCTCTTTCCTTTGCTTTCACATACTCCTTTCATTTCTTTACCACTGGAAAAAAGAGATCCTACTTCAGCTTTCAACTTGCTACACTAAACAAAGCAGGAATTTTGGTTTCTTCTTGCAAAGTATTTAGCATCAGGATTTCACTTCCCAAAAGAGGAGAATACGTATCACGGTAGAACTACAGCCTGTGCAAATGTGTGAGCTGTGCCACACCGCCCCCAAGTTCTGAACAGACAAGGAAGGGCTCTGCATAGGATATGAACAAGCCAAAAGTCACACAAAAGTGTTAACACAGTGCTGTGTTTATACGAACACACACTCTCTTCCTAGCAGGGATTTTTAACTTGAACACGGCTGGGACTTAGACTGGTTTGCGTTAACATCGAAGCAATATTGCATTAACATATGTTGCCAGCTACTTCTTGCTGTAAGCAGTATAGACACCCCCAGAGAGTACTGAATGCTTCCCTGGAATGCAGAATTATGGCTTTCCCAAGAGTTAAGCTCCTATGCCTCCCATGGTTCTAAATCCTGATCACATAAGGCTGAATACTGAGATTAAAACTTTGTCGTGAGGGTTCCTACGGAGCCTCCCACAGTAAGCGCTGAATTCAGAGCTTTGCTGGATTCAGAAGATAGGAAGCGGGTATGGAGAGAGCCCACAGAAGGAATGCATTCCCGACTGTTATCCAGCTATGGACAAATAACTTGACTTTTTAAACCATTTTGCTAACTTTACACCCAGTGGCTAACAGTTGTCTGACGTCTAAGTATCGCAACTGAGGTATAGTTAACATAGTTTAAAACATGAAAAATTACAGTTCTTACTAGCAACCAATAACTTAACCCACTGATACAAAAAACATTTCCTGCTCCTTTACCATAACACCACACAAGCATATCCATGCATTTTTACATGGGGTCTGTAATCATTCAATTACTTTAACAGTACTGGAAATTTCAGCTACCTACAGGATGGCCCTGAGAAAACTCCAAGTGCTGTGAAAAAGCAACTGGGTGGCACGCTCCTTCCTAAGTTGGCATAGAATTAAGGTCCAGTTGTGGCACTTTGGAGCTCTGAAAGCCAAAAAAAGTGATGCCTCGAGCACCAATGGTCTAAGGAAAATTTAATCTTTTTATTCTCTTAAGAAAGTGTATATTTAACCATAGGCACCAGCTAAATTTTAGTAGTACTATTATTACAAGATACATCACCGTAGTAAGAGCTCAGTATACTCTTTCTGCTTAGTGAGTTCTATTTATTTATTGCTACAATATCTCCTTCTCCTCTGACATTTCATTATTAAAGATATTCTTCTTGTTTTTTTCTGGGATTACAGGCTAATAATAATTCATACTTTGTCAACCCTTCACATTGGAGTTGGCCAAGCAAAACTTAATCGATACACATAAACTAGTATCTGTTTTCCTCTCCATTTACTATGATTTTCTGGGTACTATGAGGCAGCTGCAAGGACTACAGATTGTAGGATTCTGCAAAGATGTGGTTAGTCAGAAAAAAAAAAAAGAGTTCTCTGGGAAAACTTCTAAGAGCTTTCCATGTTGTTCCTACAACAAGCCTCGAAGTTTTTTCTGGGGTGATTCATAATCCATATCAATTTCTATACCAGAGGTATTCCCTTACAAGCAGTCATTTCATTAATAATATATTTTGCACCCAGCTTTGAGCAGTTTGCCAACCCATACATCCACACAGAACAAGGAACCACGCTTCTTCAAAAAGTGACCAGATAACTATTTGCATTTTTTTATGCAACATACCATTCTTGATTCATTAAACAAAATCAAACAAGAGCCCTGACTTTTCAGAAACAGGTGTTCTGGCCAGGCTAGTTTTCTGCATCTGTCCTATTATTTCCATGAAATCCATACTGTTTTCAAGAGTAGCCATTGTAATGATGATGTAGCTCTGTAGCCCAGTAATACGGTATTGCCATTGCTAGTAGCATGTCACATGCTTGGACCTGAGATTGCACAGTTTCAAGGCTTTATCTGAACTTGTCTTGACCTGCCAGCAACTTTGATTTAATTGCTTAAGCTGTAACAGCATTTCTTCTAAAGACCAGGTAGTTATTTTGTTCTATTTCCACTAATTTTTGTATTTTACAACCCATAATTTTGGATGCATAGTAGTTTCTGTGCAGAATGACATATTTCTAACAAAATAAATTCAATTAACGTAGGGAAATACTAGCCTGATACAATAATGATGCCTTGAAAAGTAGGGACAAAGGATGAGGTGTAAAGCACTACAGACATGGGATGACAAGAGGTGGGGCACAGGCAATCCCACGGCTATAATCAACATGCTAGTGATCAGATGAAGAAATGTAGACCTAGATGTGGATGTAACTAGCCTTAGGGTGAACAAAGGCAACAAGTATTTAACCTATGTAAAATGCACCATAGACAGAAAATTTTGACGTAACATGAATTTGCAGCCCAGTGAAGAAATATCAAAGAATAAACCTATGTCAGCTAGCACATAAAAATTACCCCAACACCAGCTTTACAGCTTGACATTGGAAGAACTTAAAATAGCAAATATTTAAACCCCTTCAGTGACACTCAGCTTACAAAGATAAAAGGGACCCTTGCAGATTTCTCTCTTATTATCATCACATATATTTGTTTGTTACAGATCACACAAACCTAATTACTAACTCAGCTTGGAGAAAGGATTTATATTTCAGCACAGACTGGTCAGAGATTTTTTAATGATTAAAGGAAAATTTAATTCTTTAGTAATGTAATTTTAAAAGGCGTCTTGTTCTTAATATTGAAAGAAATAGAGGAAGACAACACTCTCTAATATTTTTTAAAAATACCACTGTTTGGCTAATACTCTGGGTTATTCCCAGAAGCCCTCAAGGCAATTCCTCTCTTTCATTAAAATAACAAAATATTGAAGTATAGAGTTAATTGTTATCCCTATTTTCACTTCTGCAAACCACTGCAGACAATAAAGCTGCAAATGCATAAATGGGGGCACAAGACTGTGGGATCTCCATTTGTACGAAGACAAACTGGACGTGAATGTTCCTTCCTTCAGTCCTAAGGATCTCCATGACATGGGATCCAGAAGGCGAAAAGATGTGATTCAGCAGCTCCGACACCATGATGGCCACAGCTTTGATCACTCCTTTTTTCATTTTCTCTTCCCATCAGTTGATGCTTCCAAACAAGAGTGAAACAGTTCTGCACTGGAGGAACCTCCACAAGGAAGACTTCCCAGGCCACTCCTAGTTTCCGAGCCACACAACATTACTGAATCACGTTTATCCTAAATGAATGAGTGTAAATGAGGCAGCTAAGCAAGACTGTGGTTCCTGTGGGAGTGTTTGGGAACTTATTTGGGCTTCCACACAACCCCCACACAGGCTGCTGGCACAGTTCAACTCGGTGGTCTTCAAGGACAGTGACTACTCTAGCCTCAGTAAACAGCCTTCTTTCATACAAGTTTTTATTTTAGCTTTTAGGTACAACGTAAGAAACCAGCCTTTCAAACTCTGAATTTACCTACAGAATTTTCAGGAAATTCTAGGATTAAATTGTAAACTTAAATTTTCTGTGATTTTTCTGTGCCTGTAATGAGACAGTGTAAAATAAAGTAAATATTATGCAAACTTGGGCCATAATTTTTAATTTTTTTTAAAATATTTTAATTAGTTTTCTCTTATTGTTACCAGTACTAGAAATTAGAAAACAACCTATATATTCCTAAATATTTTCCTCTGGAGAAAAAATGACAGAAAACAAGTTTTTAAAAGCTTTTGTTATAACATTTCATGCTTTTGACCATCGTGCTTTATGGCTCTATTATTTTCAACAAAAGCACTTAACTGTGTATGTCTTTTTTTGGCGTATTTGTACTTCTCTGCAGTAGATTAAGGAAGCAGTTTTCAAGAAGAACTCATTTTTCAGTTAATTTGTTGCAAAATGGATATAATTGGACTATGATGAATACAGACTGCTAATAACTGCTACTATTACTTTTAAAGAAGACACATTATCTTACCCAATGAGCTATTATTCAGGGCACACTCCAAATACTTGATCATTGCCTCTATGTCACTGTCCTGTGGATAAATCAAATAAGGAACAGCATTAGTGTGCACAAAAACTTAAATATAAATACTATGTACCAGAGGTATGGTCCCACAAACGTAAAGGATATCACACCAAGGAGTGTCGACAATAGATCAGAAAGAGTCTATATTGCTCAGGACTTTTTCTATGCTTTCCTCTCTTAAAATACCAGGCTTGGGAATGATGTTATATACAAACAATTATTTACATCAGATGCCTTGCAGAACACAAGTGTGCAGAACATCTGTGCATGGTTGTAGTGAGGCGAGTGTTGGTCTCTTCTCCCATGTTGAGCCGGGAAGGTTTATTTTGGCTACTAGGAAACAATTCTTCACCAAAAGGCTTGTCTAGCATTGGAACGGGCTGCTCAGGGAAGGGGCTGTCAGCATTCCTGGCAGTGTCTAAAAGACCTGTAGGTGTGGTGCTTAGGGACACGCTTTAGTGGTGGACTTGGCAGGCTTAGGTTAACGGTTGGACTCGATGATCTTAAAGGTCTTTTCCAACCTAAATGATTCTGTGATTCTGTGGAGTTTAAAGAAGATATGTTTACTGTGGAGGGTGGTGTGCAATCTCTGAAAACCACCAGCATTTAATCATCGGTTAATTCTGGAATATCCAAAAAATATTACATTGAAAATGGGAAGAAAGTACTTCTTAAGTATGCCAGAATTTCTTACGCTTATGACAGCTGCCCACCACAAATTAATACTTATGTTTCATGCAAGTGCATCCATCTAGTAACAACAACTAATTGAAAAATATATTACTTGAGATTTTAGCACCTTTCTCTTTCAAGGATTCTGCTACCAGACAGATGATTAACGATTTTGCCAGGAACTCTTTCATATGAAATGCTGTTTGTGTACACAGATGAAATAGAAAGATCTGGCCATTAAGCAACGATTGTGCTCCAGGAAGTAAGCTTATTAAAGTCCACTTGGACTCTTGAGTTTCTAGAAGATGTTGTCATATCACATTTGACAATGTGGCGGGGTATTTTTGCTATTTAAAACTGAAAGTCAAAATTTTGACCTTGCTGAAAAATCTACCAAAAATTTGTTTTTTTAAAAAAAAAATTGAGCAGTCTGTGATTTTAAATTTTAAAACTCTGCAATAAAAAGAAACGATATCGACCTCAGCACCTACAATGGACAATCTGCTTTATATTTCTATGTGATCTTACTCAAAATGCTCATTCTAAGTTTCTCAAACTGAAGAACTGCCAGTGTAGTTAAGAGGGTAACAACAATCGTTGGTTAGTGACCTTTTGGTGCAAGTGAGAGCTGTTATGGATGAGCATGATCTAACTTCTTACCACCCCACATCGTTTCATGGGCTTATATTTGAAACAGGCTCTGCTGAGGTCTGCAAGATGGGAATCCATTTCTTGTTTGGCCATTTCAACAGACAAGCCAAAGGCTCATAGGTCTGAAGGAGTCTATTTGCCCTTTTCATAGGATCATAGAATGCCCTGAGTTGGAAGGGACCCACACGGATCGCTGAGTCCGGCTCCTGCCCCGATCAGAACAATCCCAGCATTCACACCTTTTGCTTTTGGAACAGCCTTTGAGGTCCTGGCTGAATAGTCAGCATCACGGTTTCCACTTCTGCAGCCCATCCAAAGTGCCTGAGTTACTTCAGACAACCAAATAAATCTGAACCTGCTTAACTGGAGCTTCTGCCACTTAGCAAGGAAGTGCCCAGGAAATGCTACAGAATTTATATATATAATATACATTGAATATTGAATTAAGATAGATTTAATATTACAGATATAATTTCTCTGTATTTGTAAAGAAAAAAAGATTAAATGAACCTTTAGAACTTCGTTGAAAAGTTATCTGATGTTTTTCATTCAAAAGTAAAATTTTATATTCATTTTCTGCAATATAAATTTGTAATTATTTTTATTTTGATTATCAATAACAGTTAACTGCAAAACTATAGACAGACAAAAACACGGTAAAGGGTCACATACAATATTAATAAAATTGCCCTGATAAAACTTTTAGGATTTTTTTAATGAGATAACGATTGTAATTCCCAAATCTGTCACTTCTCACAACAGGACATCATGTTTCCCCCAAATATAATAACAGAGATTATTTTTCCTCATTACACTGTAAGGCAAAAGATACACTTTCACCAAGGAAACTAGCTGGCTTAAAATCTTATTATCTTGAAATAAAATTTCATTGAGGAAGAGAATGTGAATTTCACACAGGGGTAAATAGTTGAATAAATGGTTAATCAACTTAAACTGAGGCAGAAACTACTCACGCCTTTTCTCCCCGTGGATTTGGAAATCCAAAAGGATTTTAGCTGTTTTACTTAATAAGCTTACCTAATATATTTCCCCAATGTTTCTCTTGATTGCAGAGAAAGCAAAGCCCTACAGAACAAGCAAAGCATTCTGACAGATGTGCAGAAGAGAAGGCACTCATGAGTAACAGCTGGTGTGGATGAATGATTGCACATTTCAAAATCAGAGCAAACTAATCCTTTCTAACATCAACTGGCCAAGCAAAGGTGCGTATTAGGAACCCAGTGGAGCGTTTTCTGGGTGACAGCACACGGATCACTCACAGCTGCTGGAGCTATGACAATTTATGCCAGTTGATTATCTCTCTTGACAAACTCAGAAGACCTGGAAACTGAAAATAGGAAGCTAATGTACCACATCAGTAGACTTTGTCATAACAAAGAGGGTAAATTTGCTATTATTGTCACTGAAAGAAAACACAAAGAACAAAGTGATAAATTGCAGTAAAAAGTATTCATTAGCATCTCAGCTAAATCAAAGCCAAAGAAAGCTTCACTGTGTACTAACATTTAAAGATGAAACCTCTCCTAAGCATCATATTTCTTAATTATTTTAGAAACAGTTTCTCATTCTCTTTCATGTTATCCCCTCAATTAGAAATCATTGTTTCCACAATGGACAATCTGCTTTATTTTCTATGTGATCTTGCTCAAAATGTGGAAAACGTGGAAAAGAGCCATTGGCTTGAGGAGGCAGAGTTCTGAAAAAGTAACCGGCAAATCGCTGCTTGAAATATGACAATCGGCTTTTCTGCTCCAAAACAGAGGGACAAAGGACACTAAACTCCAACACTACAACCAAGATGGGAGGTCCAGACGTGGGACCTTAGGGACTGAAATGCGTGGCAACTTCACATCTGTAATTGGACAATGTAGCTGAAAATACACAGGCTGTATTTAAAGACATCAACATGGGAAAAATAGCTGTCTCTGTCCCATCCTAAGCCTTTAAAATGACACCATTCCAGTGCCTAACTCTACCTACTTAATTGAAGAGGTGTTGCATCCTACAGTGAGGCCACTACTTCCCAGTCTGTCTTGACACCTGTGGGAGACTAATATAGCTTGAATAAATAGCTCAGTTCTCTTTCTACATCACACACATCAATGTGTTGTTCAATTAGATGACTTTTCTGACCCCATGCTACTGCATGAACATCAGAAATTTTTTTTAATCATTGTTTGAAGTAATGGGGTCACCAGGGAGCACCACCAGATGCGGCATTTCCGCACTCCCTGCACAAAAGTAACTAATAGAACTTCTTGGAACTGGAAAATTGAGAGATTTGCACATTAGGAAGGTAGATATCTTACAAGTCCTTATGCTGTGTTGCAGTGGAATGACTTCTTTACTAGCACACACCTCCAAAAGTTAAATTTATGAATATATTTTTGAAAAAGGAGTTTAAGAGTATGAATCCCATCATAGAAACAAGAGTGGGAGTTTTGGTATTAAGTAAATGACTGCAGTAGCAAACCCCTGCTATATACTAGCAAGATCAAATCTATTCTGGTAGGATTTGGAGCTTATTATATTAATACTGAGCATGATCCCACCTACTTTGAGTGGGATTCATCTCACATAACTGTTGACACCCAGGACGAAGATGTCCCATGCATGTTAATAACTGTAGATTCTTCCATAATCACCAGAGAGAAAGAGACCCCTTAGCATATTCTATGTTCACACCAAGATAAAACTATTCCCTAAAAATGTTTGCTTACTTCCTCTTACTGTACAGTTTTCCATTAAATTAGTTGACATACACATTCAGATCTGCACAAGTCTAGGACTAAGTTCAGTCTGCTTTGACGCTGCACTTACTGCAGAAATTTTCACTCAAGAAAGGGAAACCTGAAAATTACGCTCAATTCCCAAGAAACAGAAAAGGTGATTGTGTCAATACCTAGAAACATACTTCTGCTTTACTGAAGGTGCTGGGGTCAACGTGAGTAAAAAAAAAACAGTCAGACCATCAGTTCCATTGATAGAGAAAGTCCTAAAAGGCAAATGGTCACAGATAGTACTTCCTGGTCCGTCTGTGCAGGCCAGTTTGCAAAGGGTTAATGCTCTGTGTGCACACAGGCTGCTAGTAAAGGGAAGCTTCAGGTCCATCAGGGCTGGATTCAGCCAAGAGGTGCCAGTGGGATAGGCCTTCCAGCCCACAGTGATGGTTCATGTCATCACCAAATTCTGAGTCACTGCAAAATGCGGGAATGTTGCTGTTCAGATCTGACTGCCAGCACCTAATTTATTCTGTATTATCAAGAAATCTATTTTTATCTTCTGCACTTAGTTAATTCTAAGACGCAGTCTGACTGTTCAAAACCAGTACTGATTGACAATTAACGATACCATCAATGAAAGATGAATGAAAACTTTAAAAGGCGTTCTAAAAAGAAAAAAACTTAATTCCGAGTCTGATGAAAGTGAGCGAAAATTCATTTTCAATAGTATCTTGCAGCAGACTTTCTGGGCAACAGAGTGTTTATACTTCTATGTGTTGCTGTTAAACACAGATCCAGCAGACTGAAAAAAAAGCATGGTCTTAGATATTCCACTGATTCACAATTGACTAACAATTTCCTTATACCACTACTCTATAAAATGATCCTGAATTTTAGAGCATCCTGTGTGTTCAGTTTGAAAGTTAAGAGTAAACTTCAAGTTTAACGGGTGAGAGAATTTCAGGACCCCTTGCTACTATGGTAAAAGTAGAGTTCTGATTCCTCAGAGAAACAATTTATTTTTGCCTTAAAAACTACATCTTAAAGAAGATATTAGTTCAAAATTTAAAAAAAGAAATTGTACAAGTTATTTATAATTTAGTGAACGGTACTAGCATATATGGTTCGTTCCCTAAAATGCAAAAGACATCACACTCCCTGGTGCAAAATATGCACATGAACTCAGAATAAAATATATGGTCCTAAGCAGGATCAGACAGTACCATTCACAGGCACTGCATACAATGCTGTCAACTGGCGGCCCAGGGGAGAAATTAATTGTCCCTGAATACCTTAGGAAGATCCATTTTCAGAACTGACTTGGGCATTTAAATTCATTGATTTCACTGAGACTTAATCACTGGAGACAAGACTCACCTCAGCTCATTCTGAGCAGATCTAAATTAGGTGCCTTTTCCAATAATCTTCAGCCTTCTTCACACTGCATTCTCTAAGAATTTCGTGTGGCAGCCTCACCTGATAAAGCCACTTTAAGCCTTTAAACAATAAGTTTCACTAACACTTTCTGAGATTCTTGGCAAACTCTACAGATTTGCTACTTAAGTCTTGCAGTTGATTAGGCTCACAGTTCATCCCAATGTTCTAGAAAATACGTCTAGTACAGGCAGGAAGAAGTGGCAGCTAGACGTGCTTATCTTTTCCCAGGAATTAGAGCTGGAACTTAGGTCTTACGCTTGAAGTAAACCTGCAGCTTTAACATCATTTATCCATAGCTAACACGTGAAAGAACCCCACCCTGAGTGTTCTGCAGCCACAGGTAAGTTTACTGACAACAATCCACCTTATGACATTCATAGCAGGGTTATCCTTAATCTTGAAGGAACGCAAGAATCTTTCCCATCACTGTCTCAGAAGAATTGCGTATGCATAGAAATACAATAATTCATAACATTGATATACACACACATTTCCAACAAAACCAAATTTCAATAATGTCTGTAGGACAAAATCTTGGAAAGAGATCCATTTTCCCATGAGTGTTAAGTTGATATTGTTTTCTCAAAGGTCACATATACCTGGTGATTCGTCTTAGAGACCGTCTGCGATGCTTCCACGCTCTCCTCCTCTTCACTACCTTCTGAACAGGATTCAAACTCATCAGTATAATATTCTTCTGCAATTTCTGGGTCTTCTGGGATCTCTAAATGCAATTGTGAGTTTGAAGTATACAGACAGATAATATGCATGATATTAAAAAGATAAAATGTATTTTATATGACCCATGTTAAGTTACTAGCAATACATTCCATAACTGAAACCAGTGGATGGGTTCTTACATTAAAATGTTCATCTTGGATGACACAATAAGCAGTATTAAAGCTGTCTCTGGCAAAAGGTCAGATCCTCACCATATGTAAATTAATGACCTCAGAGGACCTATATTGATATTGGCCTGAAATCATCGAACCACAGAATGATTCATGCTGGAAGGGATCATCAAGTCAAAGCAGGGTCAGCACTGAATTGAATCCAGCTTTCAGGAGATGAAATTATGCCCCAGTCTGGTTTTCTCTAACGCACTTAACCTGTACCAAATACAACTGCTAAGCTAAAATGGAAAATAATATATACCAGGCACATGGTCAAAACACGAAAGAAATAAAATCTATATCTTTCCCCAAACTTTTCTGAAGCAAAAGCATAATTAAAAGAAACTGGTGTGAAGTCAAATTACACATACTTGGGTGTCACGCTCTCTCAAGCTGTTACTAGCTCGTTTTCGTAATAGCAGTGAGTACGATATTAATACAGCCAATGAGCATATGAAGTACAATAATTGTTATTAAACTCAACATATTCACTGCAGCATGAAAGACACCCCAGCCACTCTGCTCCAGGTGAAATCCTTTAGCATCCCAGACTCAGTAAGCAAGGAGTTAGTGAAAGGGCTTGAGGCTTGATTGCACCGGCTTCAGTGAGCTGCCCTTTCTCAGCAGAAGCACCTAAGCATATATTGAATTTTAAGCAGAGGTTTGACTGTTGTGACTACTTGAATAAAAAGCAGAATCCTCACTTTTCTAAACAGAAAGCTACAAGGCAAATTGTTGCCCACGGGAGACGCTGGTCAGCAGCAGAAGACCAGCTCACCAGACATCCCATCAGTAGCCCTAAGCATTCACAGAGAGAGTTACTCCAGGAGAGGTAACCCCCAACGCACCGATTTTAGAGCCCCTTACTGTCTTACCAAGATAAGTTACACCAAGTCCAGGAACAATATTTTTATGTTAACAGTTTTCTAAAAGAAAATGTTTGGTATCCATCTTTGCCTGGTATTATTACAAAAAACATTAGTTGAAGACAAAAACACCATAATATTCTGCTGACATAAATCACCATAGTCCTAACTTTAGCTAGTGCTGACTTCTACTGTTTCCCCCAATTATGCCTACCACTTTAAAGAACTATAAAGTAACTTATCTTAAACATTACTACATTGAAATAAATTAAATTCCAATAATATGGCATTAAAAATGCTTCATAGATTTTTTTTTTTTACTTGTTTCACATAGATTAAAAAAACCCACAAAGGATTTAAACAAGGGAATACAATTAAAATCCATTAAAAGACATTGGAGTTTGGGCAGGAGGAATAACTCTAATCTTTAAGGCATAAGAAAGTTAATAGGAAAACAGTGAAAATGTATTTATCTGCAGCACTAAGTTGTTCAAGCTTTCCTGTTGAAATATTGTCTCTACTATCTACTGCGTCCAAAGAATTCTAAAAAATACTTTCTCTTTCTACAAACTTGATTTATCTCCAAAATGCTGACACATTTTCTCTCAGGTTTCTCTGTTTTGAGATATTTACGGAAGCTACATAACAGCACCATGCTCCACTGCCACAATTTCTAATCCATCCTTTTTCTGTTTTTCACTTTTCTCAGTTTAAAAAAAAAAAGAGGATCAATACATGGGCTTCCAGGAGAATCCCCCCAACCCAAAAACTTCTTTTCATAAAACAATTTATTATCATGTTTAATTGTTTGAATTCTACAAAGTGCCATTTGACAGAAAAGCCAAACCCTTCATTTTAAAAAAATAAAATCTTAAATATCGTTGCTTTTTAGCATGGGAAGAACAATATTAAATGAAGATACATCTCCTTTTCCAGACAGAGTGAACACTCACTTTTCCTGCAGAAAAGCTGTCATTATAGTATAATTTTATTCGGTTCATCTACATTCTATATATATATATTCACATACGTATGAATCAGCCTATTTATTATGTTATAATGCAAACATTGGACGGCACTAGTGTTTCCTGAGTTGTCTTCTCCTCCCACATCCTGTATTTGTTTGTTGTTGTACTAAAAAATGCAATCCTCCCCTTTCCAACCAAATATGGTATCCAAATCAGTCTTTTTACTCACAACTTCAAAATACCTGCCCCTGCTACAGAAAAGCTACTCGTGAGTAGCCCGTGACCAGCCAGAACTGCCAAAGCCCCTGAGCAATGTGGCAGAGATGGCATTGCCTGTGTCCTGCTTCCACGCCAGCTTTGGCATCCTTGTCAGAATTGCTTGCTTTACCACTTGTGAAATTGTTTTGACAGCTGTTCGCATAAGGCCAGTTGATCCGAGCTCAGTAATATAATTTTAAATGCTAGTTCAGCCCCTAGAGATGTTCCAGGGTACAGACGTTTACTGGCTCAGACTCAGAGACTGTTCCAAGTGACATTTCTGAAAGAAGACAGCACGTCCAGTGGGTAGGAACTTGGAATTTAGGCAATACAAGTCTTTAAGACTTCTTGGGCTTATGAGAACATCTTTAAAGAAGGCACCTTCAAAACATGAACACATTCATTTAGACTATAGGGTTCCACATAACATCTCCCGGAGTCCTACTAAGCAGAGCCAAGTCCCAGTCATCCATTGGCACTGATGCAGAGATGCACCTCTGCTTCTCTGCTGAATAAGCTGAGTACAGAACAGGTTATTTCGCTGACACTCAGGATCAGCCAAGTTTCAAGAACGCATAAGCTGGCTTTAGCACAGCAGGTACCATAAATCAACATAGCGACTGCACCTGTGCCGGCCTAGTAAGTCTAAGTGCGGGTAACTTGGGTGACCTGGTATTTTCAGCCTGGGGCAGGCACTGGCAGGGAAAATTGGGCCCCATATGCTTTCATTTCCATGTCTGTGGTCTGTTCTCCAGAATATCTGCAACCTGAGTTTTCCCATGATCCTGGATATTCCAAACTCTCCTCCAATTACCTCTAAAGAGGTCGCAAAAGGCTGGTTACTGTCACTATCCGTGAACATTGCTGATAAAGTTGCACGCCTCAGCAATGTCACACAGAAGAAATCTCCTTGATTTATGGTTTCAGAAGAGTAGTTTTAAGAAGAAGGTTGATCTTTAGGCTAGGTGTATTTGCCTTTTTTTAGACACCTTTGCAGAGCCTAACCTAAACTGCAAGGACAGGACCTTGACTCTGCCCTCTGCTCTGACATAAACCAAAAATTAAGCCTATTTGTGCTTGGAAGGTACTCGGTTAAAAAGGTGGTGCTAGTGAGGTGAATGTGAAGTCTGTCATATCAAAAGAGGGAAGGAAACCACTGCTGCAGGACCCAGGGTATCTTAACTCGTTTCAATAGGTGGATGGGGAGAACAGCATCACTTTTAAGAAGGTCCTGACATCATCCGCAGCCTTTTGAACCCCTTGCTCACACAGCACTCCTGACCTGTCTGAACACAGCGAGTCCAAACCATCCCATTCCTTGCATGCAACAGCCCTCTGTACAGCACACACGGTAGGCAGGGACCCTGCATTTCTCACCGATCCTTGGAAAACAAAGGTGATGGTAGCATCTAATATAAAGGTTTCTAATACTGCGGCAGCTGGTAGAACTCACAGCCTGATGGCTGCAACTCTGCTGTAAAACAGTTGTTCTTCAGACTCCTGTTCTCCCTCTGATACAGCATACTTCTACGCTTCTTATGGAGCAGAAAGGAGGGTCTCTACGCTGCTTCTGTCCTCTCATGCCCCCCAGTATGTCAGTTGTGATCTCTGAAAATACAATACACTTTATTTAGCTGTGTCTACTGCACTAAGGCCAGTTGTACCTTCTACTTGCTTACAAAGCACTTAATTCCAAACAAACTCAGCTACCATTTATGTATTGCAAAGCAGCTCAGGTATAGCATTGAGATGCCTGATATGTGCTGTTAGATATTCAAAAGAAAGCAAGCTCTGAATAATAACATTCTTCTTTAGACATCTTTCTATATCTTACCATCACGCTAATAGTTGAAAGAAGTGTAAAAACCCATTATCTAAAAAAATCATAAAACCAAGGTTATTTCCCAAGAAGACGAGCTATGCAGAAAACAAAGGAACGCGATACTTGTTATATTTTGCTTAAATCGACCAAGAACTTGTTTCACATCTCATGGTAACTTGGCAACAACAAGAGTTTTCTCCAACGAGATGAAAATACTTTGATAAATATCTTTAATTTTCTCTTGCCTTGAAGTCATAATCCGTGCATTGACGCAGCATTCTTACACTCAAGTGCATGCAGAAGACAATGACTAAGGCCCCTTTTATTTAAAAACAGGAGAAGAAGAATAAAGAACAGTATAACATGATAATTTTCATCACTTGTATTTACAGTAACAAAGTCACACTTGGCTCTTAAGGACTACTTCACTTTTTAATCCCAAGGCTTCATTGTATCTCTGGAAAAAGATTCTCAGCTGTCACTTTCCAATTTTAAGGGAAAAAGTTGTTATAGTTCCATTTAGATACACTTCTCAGCCTGCTTAGTGCTACAGACAGCAAAGCAAGGAGCGAAGTATTTGACTGCTCTGACAAACATGTACTGTCATGACATACAACGCATTCTTAATGTTACAGTGACATAAACCAACACACTGAAAAGCAGCTCTGTAGAGCGGCTGTTACAGTGAGAGCTTGAAAAATTAAAAGGGGAAGCCAGGACACAGAAAAAGCTACAGTTAGGAGAGAGATATGTTTCCCTGACCTACATAATCCTGAATGACAAATTTTACTGCAAAGGACAGCAAGGGCTCTGTGTCCTTCTGCAGTTCTGGTCAATACTTGTATGTTCGAGAAAAATAAAATAATTCCGTTACTTAAGCTCACTCAGATTGGTTTGGTTGGGTTTTGGTTGTGGGGTTGGTTTTTTTCCAATGTAAGCCAAAAATCTTTAGAAGTTTCTATCAGAATTGTCATCCTTTGGTCAGGTACAGATATGCACTTTAAAATTCTTAAGCTTCATTGTTCAAAAAGTCATGGAATCATACAGTTGGAAAATACCTCCCAGATCATCGAATCCAACCGCGCTTGTCCCCTTACTAAACCCTGTCCCTAAGGAACTCATCTGCCCATCTTTTACACATCTCCAGGGATGGCGACTCCACCACCTCCCTGGGCAGCTGTGCCAATCCCTGAATACCCTTTGAGCAAAGAAGTTTTTCCTGATGTCCAGTCTAAACCTCCCCTGGCACAACTTGTGGCCATTTCCTCTTGTCCTCTCACTGTCACTTGTGAGAAGAGCCCACAACCTCCTTTCAGGCAGTTGTAGACAGTGATGAGGTCTCCCCTCAGCCTCCTCTTCTCTTAAGCTAAACAACCCTAATTCCCTCAGTCTCTCCTCACAGGGCTTATTCTCCAGCCCCTCACCAGCCTCGTTGCCCTTCTCTGCACACGCTGCAGCCCCTCAGTGTCCTTCTTGCAGTGAGGGGCCCAGAGCTGAACCCAGCACTCAAGGTGCGGCCTCACCAGTGCTGAGCACAGGGGCACAATCACCTCCCTGATCCTTCTGGCCACGCTGTGTCTGATACAGGCCAAGATGCCATTGGCCCTCTTGGCCACCTGGGCACACTGCTGGCTCATGTTCAGCCGGCTGTCAACCAACACCCCCAGGTCCTTCTCTGCCAGGCAGCTCTCCAGCCACTCCTCCCCAAGCCCGTAACGCTGCAGGGGGTCAGTGGAAGCTCTTGTCCATCTCTTCTAAACTGGGCTGAAAAAGACTCTTAGAAAATGCCTTGTTTAAAAAATGCACTAAGGGATGTAATAGGACTTCTGTGCCTATAAAAGTCTTATATGATCGTTTTGGCTAAGTACAAAAGGACCACAAAGTCATTAAAAGAATTACCTTCTGATATGGCCATGTACAGCACAGACATAAAGTTAAATGGTTTGTTCTAAATGAGAACCAGAAATACAGCCAAAGTTAAACATTAATATTTTATTACTCTCCTTTTAGCACTTTAAAAATGAAAAAAGCTTCAATTCACTTGTGGGCTTCACTGAGTGATGATTTACCTATTGTGAAATGTCTAGGAAAAATAGAGATAAAGAGGATGTAAATCAGAGTAGCCTTATGGGGATCGACTACTACTCAATGTTAGAAAGGAAGCAGCTAGTTTCAAAATAGAACTCAAGAGAACGACAGGAAGATGTGCCAGGGGAGGTTTTAGTTAAATATTAGGAAAAGGTTCTCCCAGAGGATGGTGGAGCACTGGAACAGCTCCCAGGGAAGCAGTCACGGCGCCAAGCCTGACAATATGCAAGCAGCATTTGGGCAATGCCCTCAGACACTCGGGGTGAGTGTTGGGGTTGTCCTGTGCAGGGACAGGAGCTGGACTCGATCCTTGTGGGTCCCTTCCAACTCAGGTCATGCTATGACTGTATGATAAAATGTTTTCCAATGAAAAGAGATTTCCAAGAAAAATGTTTTATCCCAAGGACATGGCTCCTTTCCTCAAACTTTCCACCTCCTGGTATTTTATCAGTATGTACAGAGGCAAAATATGAGAAGAAGAAAGGAGTTGGCAAAAAGAGTTGTTAACAAAAAGGAACAGCAAGAAAGAACAGGAATACTTTCATCACATTTTTTTCCTAATTTTCTGAGTGAGTTTTGGTTTGGTTTGGGTTTGTTTGTCGGAGGGGTTTTTTTCTGATTCTGTAATTCTATTGTGTATACAGAAAGGGGAGCTCTGGTAGGCAGTGACTAAGAAGATGTTGCCACGCTGCCTTTCAAGCATAGTTTAAAGTTGAGTAAATCTAAAAATTTTCCAGGTACTCAGAAATCCTTTTAATACTGATGGATGAATGAAGAGAAAGAACAATATAGCAATGTAGTCAATAACAGGGAGCACTTAGTGAGCCTTGGAAGCCATTTCCTATATGCACAAAGAGGCTCTATTATTCTAAATGTTGTCCTATTATTCTATTCTAAATGTTGCACAGTTTCCAGCAGGAACAGAGCAAGAGCTGTAAATTAAAGGAAAAATGACCATGAAGCTACCTTACAACATCAATTTAAAAGTACCATAGTCCTTGAGTTATTTTAAACTGTTTTGATCAGTCAAAGCGTACTTTCAAATAAAAGCTCACTTTTCCTGCTGAATCTGGCAGAGATGGCCTGACACTTTCCCTTTCAATCTGATGACAATGTTCGGAAGGAAACGTTCCACATGTTAATACAAAAAGCTGCCCCTTAAGCCAGTCACTTCCTTCTCCCCAAGATTCAGTTCAAGAATGCCATTTTTAGAGACACAAACTGGGGATGTTTTCACAACCAGAACTTACTGAAGGACTAGAATGGTTCAGATCCAAACTTGGTGTGAGCAGCTATGTGCTTGAGAGTCTGGATATAGCAAATACATTTACTTTGGATACAAGCAGCAACATAAGTTATATGTTGGGCAGGTACGAAAACAAGTAAATTATTGCAACCAAGAAAATCTAGGAAAAAAGTACTGAGACCTTAAAAGCCCAGATGCAATTAAATGGTGAAAGTCAATGTATTTGCTAGATCGCAGGTGCACACTTTGCTCTATGGAACAGATAACATAGCAGGAGAACATAAATCAAGCTCTTTCATTGCTGTCACCTTATCATTTCCTCTAGCTAGTTGTTATAGTCTCAGTTAATTTGGGTCGGTTTCCTGATTCTCATTCAGCCTTAGTCTAAAGTAACTTCATTTTCTGAAACCTAACTGCATGGGGGGGGGTTCAGACAATTTCTCTGTAGAAGTGATAACACGGAACACTGGTACCCAGAAAGGCCAATGTTTATATTCCTCTAGTAACCAAGGCCCTCCTCAATCTGGCAAAAAAAGTCGCACCTGCAGGGAGGAGCGGACAGGACAGGTGACCCTAAACTGACCAACAGAGTATTCCATCCCACATACATCATACTTTGTATAAAATTGAGAGAACACGAGGGTCTTGCTCTCTTCTGTGATGGCTGATGTCCAGTGAGGACCTCGTTCGTCTGCTTCTCACTCTGGATCTGTGCATCCCTGAATCCAGTTCCTGAGTTAAGCTCCCTCCTAGCCACGGACCCATTCCCCCATGTCTGCTCTACAGCATTTGTGGTGATGTACAGTCATCAAGGGGTGTGGGTGCGATCTCAGATATTCGTATTTATTTCATTCCTTTCTAATTATTTTAACCAATATTACTATTCTTATCATCATTTAATTAAAGCTGTAGTTTTAGTTTCCAATCCACTAACCTTTTTCCTCTCATTTTCCTCTCCTTTCCCCTAGGGGCGGAGAGGGGGTTGGAATTTGGGAGCCCAACTGCACAATTTTAGATGCCGAAAATTAGCTGGGTCAGGGCTAAACTATGACACAAGCAAATGCTTGGTGATTCTTTATTTACATCAGTTTAATCTTGAGTCTATGCTGCAGTGTAAAATTCTATTGCCCTATAATTATGACAATCTGGAATAAAACCCAATATTTTTCTAAGGAAGATTTAAAACATTTAAATTATCTGAAAAGTACTTGCTATAGAATAGTGCATAGTGGGTTTTGTATATACAGTCTTGATGCATTTGCTTCTAATTGCTTCCTAAACTCACAGTGTTTTGTAGATGTTTTTTAACATAATGCTTCAGAAGAAGTGAAGGGACTTTCTGTGTAGGTTTTAAAACAACTAGTCCAGAATAATTTTAACTGTAGTCATTGACCAAGGTTGATTTGGAGATCGGCTCTCTTTATCAATGCCAAACTTAAATCAATAGAAAAATAGACCAGAAAAAAAGCAGGAGTTATAGAGTAGCATAATTCGCTCTTTCCCTATGATCTCAGAGTCTTTCAGATTTTTAAATCACTGCTAGGCAAAGAAATCATTCTGCAAGCCTCCCTCCGGGAAGCCGTAAGAGCAAGACTTCTTGTAAGAAGTCAGCTGTGAGTTTTTGCGAAGCTATGAAAAGATTTAAGTAGCTAGGCATACTGATCAGTAGGGAGCTTTGGAAAAGGCTTCCTGTGGAGGTTATGAGTAGAGCTCAATTCCTGGTGATCCTCAAATAAGTAAAGCCTTTAAGTAAAAACTTGAAGATAATGGACAATGCATAGAAACCTCTACACAGAGGTTTCTAAATTACCATAAACACCAGACTCCCAAATGGCATAAAACTCCCAAGAATATCTCTGCAATTCTATGGTTGCCCTCATGGAAGAAGGTTTTAAATAGGAAGCTATAACCAAAGCAAGAAATTAACTCTCCAAAGGCAATACTTCTAGGGAAGAACTCCTTAAGCAAGAGGAATAACGCTTCAGTCAATTAAAAAAATTGCTGCATTGATTCATTTTTCTCTTTGTGGTTAAGTCTTGCAAAGTCTCCTAAAATTTGCTTTTGCTAAAATAAAACAGAATTACTATTCCTTTAATTGAATCTGGGACAAGGTAGGATTTCTGTGTGAAACCAAACAATGGAAACCTGAGACAGATGAGCTGTGAGCATGCCTACACCCTCAAACCCTGCAACAGTCTCAGAAGTTTTGTCACTTCCATACCAGGGACTGGTAAGTATGAATGCCAGAACTAAACATGCTTAAAGATGTGTTCAGAAATATTATGGGCTTTTAATCTTCCCAGATTTAAAAAATACCTGAAAATCCTTCAAAGCAGCTTATAAAAATAACAGAGTAGGAAAAAACCCACAATTTTTATGAGTGAATATTTACTATTTGAGAGTCAACTAAACTTTACCTACTTGAAATTCAAAGCAGTATATCTAGCAATGGAAATACAGAAATAATGTATGGAATTACTGTAATGTACTTCACTGTTTTGGAATTGTAATGAAATCAAGGGTTTGCCAAATATAATATATTGCAACATATCAAGCTAAGGAATTTAACATGTTATAATCTTTGCAATATACAGAAATAAAAAGGAATATAATACAGATCAGAAAGATCACCTATATGCCTTTTTTTATACTCTTTTTCTGCATATAGAATTTAAATACCACAAGTAATTAGCTTAAGCTATTTTGGTCCTTTCCAAACACAAACATGTCTAGTAAAAGCAGAGTAGTGGTAGATGCCAACCTGGGGCCTTTGCAGAAACAGATGTGAATGCAGGTGAAGTCTCAACCAGTAATGCACTGGCAAACCAAAAATGCAAGAGACAATACTTCATTGATGTCCCTTAACATCCAGCCTTGTTTTGCTGCATTGTCTTTGCCATTCCAGGCACTTAAAGCTGTAATAAGGACAAGCCCTTAAAAATATGGATGCATTTGCATATAATTTCTTGAATATTCTTTCTTTTAAAAAAAAACCTTCCCCACTCTTGTTTACCATGTCTCATCAGCTGTGAAATCGATATGAATATAAAGTGGCACTTCTAGCCATGAATGCCAGTACGTGTCTTGAAGTTTTCATGCCTGTTCGACTGTAGCTTGTTGAATTTAATGCTCCTTATGGCGCTCCAAAAAAGTATGGAGTTTTGGTAACGGAGATAGCTTTCAACTCAGTATCTTTCAACTGTAAAAACTGATCCAAATCAGAAGGATCCAAGACAGTACAGAAATGGTAGGGTTTGTTGCATCTGAATTGCACTGAGCTATGTGGAAGCACTTTCAGATACAGTTCATGATTTTGTAGCCAATTTCAAGGTAAGTTCTGCCGTAGAAATTGAATCAGAAACCTTGAACATTTAGCTATTACAGTTGTATAACGGGATTATGCCTTGCTCTTCGTGCTTTTTTTCGACTGCAAAGATTGAGCTTCTCTACCTAGAGGATTTTCTATGTAGTAAACTAAGAAACTTCAGATATTCCATATTAATTTCCCACATGGATAAGTACAATGCATGCTCCGATAAAGGTTTCTCAGAATTCTTTACGGGTAAGTCTCCGTAACTGGTGTTTCCTATTAATTAAACACCTCTGTGAATGTAGAGCCAGGCAACAGAAATCAGGTTGTGTGAAGAATAGAGAGGAATTATGCTATAAAATCTGGCATCGTTAGAAGATGCTGTAACCAAAGCAAAAGGACCCGCAGTCAAATGATTAAATGTGATGTAGTGACAGAGCTGCAATTTTCCATCCTATCTAGCACAGTTTGTGGTAGTCCAAACAGGAAAGCCACAGTGGTCTACCAATATTGCAAAACCTGTGGAAAAGATGACCCTCAGTATCTGAAACATCTCTCAATATCCAGCCCTCTGTAAAAAAACATAATATCTGCTCTTCTGGTTACTTTTTTTTATAATCAGAAGAGTAGACTACAAGCTTCATAAAGTTCATTAGTAGGGGAACATTAGAAAACTACATTAGAAAGCAATGCATTACTTACATGATGGTTCCAGTAGATCTTCAGAAGGAGGCCACATCATTAAACATTAAAAATCTAATGAGTCTGCCTAGCTGGAACAGCCTCGTTCTAGTTGGCATAGGAAGACACTGATCATATTCATCCATAACATGGAGGCTGGGTGTGGCTGATGGATACTTCTGTTTTTTGGCTGATAATTTTTTCTTATGTTTTAGAAAATGAATAATTTTATTCCAGCTGCACTCATTCTCGTGCATGGAAATAAGCATTTAAATATGTATAGCTCTTTTTCGCAGGTTTTTTTTCTTATAGATAAACTGACCCCAAGTTACCATCACTAGAATTTAATTTGCCTCACCATTATTTTCACAAAAGCACTGTTGAAAGCTAAGTACATGCACTAAACATAGGGTGATCTCTAGAAAAATGTACATTGGCATATCTATCCTATCCTAAATAGAGATAATTTCTATAAAGAAATGGGTCAAGAGATGAGGGCATGGGGGAAGTGACATTAATCAATTTAATGAAAGGTGGCTTTTCTTTCTGATATTAGTCAGAGGGGATGAATGACTTATTGTCTAGGTATGTATCAGCAAAAATAGGAAATATAGTCACAGGCTTATCCTGACGTGTTTTGCATTTCTCTCTCCTGCTTCATTGCCATGATTGGCAAAATATTCTTTTCAATATTCAGAAATAATTCATCAATAAAATGAGCTGAAAATGTGTAGCAGAAAAGAAAAAATCCAAATCAAGATACAAAGGGAATTTGTTAATCATTGGCAATTTTATGCTATTCCTTGAAAACAAATTTACGTGTAGAGACACACACATATATATGCATTGTCCACAGACAAATATTTGTATTTAACACTGACAGTGGCTCAGTGTCTCCAAGTACAACCTCAGTATGAAACTTGCTTCAGCTCTTTTGTCTCGTGCTTATACTTGGAGACAGAAAAGACATGAAGATATCCATGGTGAAGCAAAACTGTTCCCAGCCATACAATACATTCGTAACTGTTCTGTCCACCCCAGTCTTACATTATTTATATGATGACAGTTCCATAAATTCCTGGACAGATAAGACAGAGACATCAACATTTTTCCAATGAATATTAAACACAACTATAAAATATCATTCCATAAATATCTTATTATCAAAATATAATTTCTTTTAAGTTTTTTTCCAATTAACAAATCTAAAAAAATTTAATGCAGATTAAAACTATTACATAAAATACTTGCAAATTAGTAAGGTCATTTTTCATTTGTTTATATTTACAAAGGTTTACAATTCCAAAGAATGCCTTGGTGGTCTAATTAGCTGAAACAATACAGTAAGAGTATATACCATTCTAATGATACACTCCACATACCACTTCAGCCATTTACTTAATATGGCTAATAATAATTATAAAAGTAATTTTTCTAGGTGACTCTTTCTTAGTAACTCTGTTGCCTGTCTTTTACCAATAAAGAGGATATTTTTTTACTCCAGATTGTACGAGTAAATATACAAAACTGCTAAGAAACTTACTATAGTAACTTCAGAGAAACAGAAATTCAAAGCACACTTTTGAACCTACTAGAACAAAGAATGTCACCTACCCATCTGCCATGATTCTCTGAAGATCTGCAGTGTGGAGAAAAGTAATAGCCAAACCAAAAGAAGGCTTTGCTCTAGCATGCACGCAAAATACAGCTAAACCAGAGAACTGGAGAGACAAAGTCCCAGAACCTGAAGATTTACAAAGATAACCCAGCATGCCTGCTTACTCATCCTGCTGACACTACATCCCAAGAGGATGTATGCATCAGACCCGTGAGATTCTGAGTTCTCCTAACCATTAGACCAGGGGTGTCAAACTCACAGCTCCTGCCACTCTTCTGCTCTGCGTGTCACACACGCAACACACGACCAGCGCTGGCAGGCACGTAGGGGCAAGGAGCTGAGTGCTGCCGCTGGGCAGAAACAAGGTGCAGGGCTGGATAAAACAAGGTGGAGGGCCAGATTCGGCCCATGGTCTGTGAGTTTGACACCCCTGGTCTAGACTGATGTTTTGGGAAAGGACACTTGATTTCCCTGCAAGGTCATCCAGTACTGCAGAGCAGCTCTTCAAACGCTTTGCCTTGCTGCGAACGTGCTGACCATGAGGAGGGTGGGGAGGACGCAGAAGGAACACAGAACTGGGTAACCAAGGGCAGCCCTGCACCGTTGGTCAGGGAGAGGTCTGCTCTACTGCACTTTGTATGCACAGCACTGCCTTCCAGAAGTCAAAATAGAGTGCATCATCAATGCAAAGCAGGACCGGGATAGTATGACAATATACACTGGGTGACCCTGAGAACCAGAATGACGGAGAAAATTCAAAGAACAGCGTCACAAGTTTAAGCATTAAAACCAAAATAATCGATTGTAAATTGGGAGGTAACATCTTGGAAGCATCTTAAGGAAGGAAGATTCAGGTATGGTAAAAAGTGACCAGTGTTGAAACACATAAATAACAGAGAAGTGTTATATAGAGGTATTGCACAGAAAGATGTTACAGTTGCCTATAAAAACATGAGGAGAATAAGTAAAGGAAGGAAAAGAACTACATAAGCTGCAAGGCAACAAGGCAATGCATCTTAAAAATGTTGACATTAAACAGTCAGAATTAAATCTAAGCCAGAAATGCAAAGGTTCACAAACACTGCAATATTTTGGCCCAGGAACAGTTTTCAATGCAGAGAAGCACAGGAAACTTTCTAGAGTGTATAAAACAGGGTAGTTCTTTAGGAAAGAGCCATTGTAAGTAGATGTCTATGGTAGCCATAGTCTTGACCTGGTGGTAAAATCGATGCTGTTAGTCTTCCCAAGGAACACAAGGCAAATGGTGGGAAAGTGGAGGAACGGGGGGACAAGGCCTTTTCTGTAGCAGAGCACCACCAGGAGCCAAGATAAAGGCCCTGGAATATGTGTTTAATGTATAGATTCCTCTCTTGGCTCATTAAACCAAAAATAGCTTAACTTGCTGTTCACATAATTTTTCACTGCTGCCTACTCCCAGGTTAAAACTAGATCCCTTTCTCCTTGAGCTTAAGTAAAACAGGCACAGAAGACTTTCAAAGTTATTTCTGTCCACAAAAGCTCATATTTCTTTGATCTCCTTCCCCCATAAGTTCTTCACTTTCTGCTGAGGCATGAAGGATGCTGCAGAAAGTGCCCAGAATCCCAGAAGCCAACAGGGAGAAAGGTGACAGCATGCCAAGGAGCACCAGCCAATCCAACCTGGTCTGGCTCAGCAAGTAACATCTGAACAGTCAGATTTAAAAGCCATGCTCTCAATCAGTCCCACAGAACCCAGCAGTGTTCGCAGTCCCTACCAGAAAACAATATATCTGCAGAGTATAGCTGGATGGCAAAGTAAGGGACACAATTTTGAAGAACTAACTAAATTTTATTGTTAAAAAATAGTATTTATGTTGCCTGTGGCATTTCACTATAACAATAAGAATCAGATTATTTATTTAATTTTTTGAAAAAACTGTTGTATCAACTGTCGACAATCTGGATGAACCTTTTCGGTAACAGACTGAATTCATCTCAACATCAAAAGCACAAGTTCCACTTAGATCTCTTTTGTACTCCAAAAATAAAACCTGCTTGAAGACTAACAAATTGGTCAGCAATTTGTGATTTCAGACAACTCTTTTAAATGTTCCTCAAATGTACAGGAGTGCTCATTAGAATGAAAAATGTCCAGAAGATCACTGCAGGTTATATAAAATAAACATGGAGAGAAGTTTAAGCTTCCCAGCAAAGTCCACAGCATTTAAATGTCTTTGACATTGCTGAAAGTTAGCTATCGTGAAGCCCAAACCCTCAAACTGTCATAATGATTTTCATTTATCTAACTACAATGCCTGGTTTTTCCCATCTTCAGTAAATGTAACTACCACTGGTAAAACTGGATCAAGATGCCATGGGTTTTAAATCCACTTACTAAAGCTTTGAGCTTTGTATTTGGCACCTTCCCCAGAGACACACAACCGTGTTTCATAATGCTTTAGATAATATTAGTGAAAGCAGAGTGTAGGGTGTTTTATTATCCGTGCCGCACCCTAACCCTTTAAGAGCCTGGTCTTTCAGCCCTCCAAGCCCTGCTCTTGTCTTCTGCTCGTGTTACAAAGGTTTTTTTAAAGACTGCAGAATATGAGCCAAACATAGTTTGAACTTTCCTCCCTACCTGTTGGGACTGGGGTACTATCCTTAGCTACTCCCCACCAGCTTTTCCCATTCCTGGGAGGATATTTTTAGATTTGTCTTGAAGTTACTTAAAGGCTGCCGCTACTGCTGTACCTTCTTGGCATTCATAAACAGATTCCTGCCTCTTCTCCCCTTCCTTAACTGTTTTCCGTTATTAGGTATAACCAGGGAACTTGTTAGTTTAGTATTTGCAGTCTAACTTCTTCTGCTAACCTAGTACGTACTATCAATATTTATTAACATGTAAGACAACTTTATAAAACCATTTTATAGCCTTGCTTCTAGTATTCTTGTTTTTTTCCTTGAAGTATAGCCTATTGATCAAGAACCAAATCCTACTGAAAATCAATAGCTGCAACTGTTTCTACATTTTCAAATACAAAGGTGCCATTAATAACTTTTAATTAGTAATTAGACATGTAGGACACGCATGGTTGCACTGAAATTTTTAAAGAAAAGAACAGTATTGATACTGAATAGAGTCAGTGACAACTTTGACATCAGCTTCAGGAATAACAAGGTATTCACAAAGTGAAGATGAGAAACCATGTAATTTCTCTCGCCAATCCATAGGTCTTTTTTTCTCATGAACCCACCACTTCAATGTCAGTGACTGTGGCCAAAGCAATTAAAAGTGCATTCATTTTTGTACAATGGATTGATCCAATTTATGCATCACAGATATAAATGCATCTAATTTCTATCATTATAGTTTAACAGTTTAATGACCTCTAAAGGCAGAAAGGCGAGTTTTTTTCCTCTCATACATGTTCTTCTGGTTCTATTTAGGAATCTCTGTATGCCTACCCTGGTACATCTCCCACCCACATTTACTGCTTTCTCTCTGTCCTCTATTTGCAAGCTTCTCTACCCTCCCCCCAGGACGTACTTCCAGCAGCTGGGTTTTCTCCTACACAGATCATCCCTCCTTATACTGTGAAACAGCCAGTCAACCACATACACATAAATGAGGCCATATCGAAAGAAAAAAGCCATTTGCTATTAAAAAAACTCCACCTCCATCATAGACTGATTTTTCTGCCTTTAATTTACTGGTGTATACCTTCACAGACATACATAAACCAACGCTAAAAGGCAGGGCTATTAGGGAAAAGTAGATACTTAAGAGTATATTAATGCATACTCGCAAGATTCTAACATGATTAAAAATCTTTCACTATAATAGCACTTACTCAATGATTCTTAAATATTTAAGAGTATGACACAAAACATAAATGTGCTCTTAAAAATGTTTTCCTCATTAAGCACAACATTTTCACCATCTGACCCTTTTTGAAAAGCTTGAGCATTTGTTCAGATATCTACAGAGAAGTACATGCCACGTAGTACTTTGCAGTCTTTAGATAGTAGCTAAGTATTTGAGGGCAGTACAGACATGCGCAGTTTAAAGAGTTTCCATCTGCTTCTCTCACTGTTACAGATAAAGAAAACGGCACTGCTTTACAAGTCTGATTGCTTTTTATACTGCATTTTCCCCGTCCCATGTTAACTACAAGGGACAAAATCAAATCTTGCTTCGTATGTAGGAAGTTTCATTTCAACTCCAAATTTTGAATTCTTACCATGGTCTGTAAGTTCAGACACGCAGAGTTGACCCGATGTCTCATTTTCACTTGGTTCATCACATCCTATGGACACATACTCACATGTAATGACTTCCTGAGAATGAATTACGGGTTCTGAAGTCTGCTCATCGGATTCCTTAGTCAAACGAAACAGCACGATATTATTAGGCTTGTATTAGGCAAACAGTAAAAAAAATGTCCCAACCTTTTTGTAAATGATCGGGAATGACTCAGCCATAAGCAGAGACAGATTTAACATATTTTTTTTCTCCAGACACAATGGGAAATAGAAATTAGACAGCACATGAAAGAAAAGGTAGAAGACAAAACACTAACTAAAACCTCATTATTTCTGTGATGTTTTCACTATTTCCGAACTGACACTGCTCTCTCTGTGATAAGACATAGTGCTACAATTGAACAGGACTATCTTCTGCTGCAGATAGCTTAAAAGTAAAGGAAAGTTTACACTGAGAGTCATTACAAGACTTCATTCTTACTAAAAAGGCAGTTGAAACATAAATACTCTTAAGTAATCAAATGAAAAGAACCCACAGCCATGTCAAATTAGGGTGTTTAAAGGATTAGAATTCTAAACTTATCTTGAAAATGAATGCATTTTGAATTCTGATGTCATGTAGTCTGTCAGTAAATACATTCCAGAGAGCAGATTTGGATTTAAGGGTGACTCATTACAAGAAAATACAAGAAAATGCAATACAAGAAAATACAGAGTTTGTTGAACCATATCTGAATAACTAAATGCACTTTTTTGTCATCACAGATCCATAGATTCACCTAAGCAGTCCAAACTTTGGTGCATTTCCAAATTACTAGTCTTAGAACAGGACTGTGCCTCTAGTGCTAAAGAAAGCACGTAGGAAACAGAGAAGTGTCGTATACTGAATGTGCACACATGAGGCCTCTGAAACAACAGCCCATACTCACATGGAGGACATCGACGTTCAGCTGCTGAAAATTATGAGACCTGAATTCTTGCATTCTTTTGATATTTTCTTGATATTTTTCTTCTGCCAGCTGCCTGTAAATAGAGGATACTCATGTTTAGGATGAAACAATCTTCTAGAAACGCACAAAATAATCTTCAAGAAATGCTTGTAGAAAAGCAAAGTCCATCTCAGACTCCCATGATGTCAAACATTCACGGCACCTACTCAAGTGAAGTCAGTTTTAGTGAACTAACAAAGAGATTTCAGGTCTTATTTCTAAACTTGACTATATTTTTCTTTCACAACTTGCATAATATAATCGGGAAACAGAAAATCATTAGTCCCAGTCTTTTTTGTTTCTTTGAAAGATCTTAAATACTTTGGACTTCATTCCACGGTGTAGTCCAGGGACCCTCCAGTCGAAGACAGGCACGCAATACCTGCATGCAATGAACACATCCCCTAGGGGAGAGTTGGTATCTGCTCTTTTCTGCATGGAACTACTTAAGCCAGGTGCTACATAAAGCAGCTCTTGCGGTTTCAATTACTACATACCCTTCCCATTCAACTCTAGATTTACACTGCTGGAAGCTGATTTTCAGTCTAAGAAGGGACTGGTTTTGCACTGTTTCAAATACTTTCAACAAGAGTGAGCTGGCAATAACCCAGAGCTGAATGTAGATCCATTTTAAAGAGTCATCACCGAGAACAAGATTTGAAGATTAATATGTTGCCTTCATGTTACAAAATAAATATATTTACTTTTGTTGCTGGAGGAAAAGAAACCTAGAAAATCTACATAGAAAACACTAAAGTGCAAGAAAGTAAAGAAATTAAAAGAAAGCTAGAACGAACCTGCAATCATTATTATTTCCTACATTCCATTTGTTTTGAAAAAGTAAAAGAGAGACTTCCTATTTATAAATTTCATGTAAGTACAAAAATTGGCCCACCATATTATTGAAAACAGAAGAGGTGTTAAAAAGTGCTTTCAATTCAAGCAGATTTTTCAAAAATAGGAATAAATTTACATACCATCTCCAGTACCAAATGCAACGGTGTCAGACAGACATACACGCTGAACAGATATATTTTCCAAAAGGACACAAAGGGTTTTATTTTTTTGCTTTGTGACCTTTGGGTATGGGCATGACAAGCTGGCACAAGTAATGCTAGGATGTTATTCTACTGAGCATTTTCACTCCACTTCAGTTAGTATTGATTTACATACATGTAGAGTTTCTGAGGCTATGAAGTCAGACTCCACGTCATCTCACAACATTTTTCTATGCTAGGCCATCAATATCTTACTGAATAGCTAACTCACTCTGGCACAACAGGGTTAACATGCCGATTCTCATGATCAAAAAGAGTTACTCTCTATTACCCTCTATAAATAACTGAGTAAACATTTGCTAATTTACACTGTACTTTGCAAGATGCTTTTGAAGAAAACATTAAAAATGAATTATATATGGATGTGGTGCTTTTCTAATTTTCATTCATAACAAATAAAACATTAAATATTTTAAACTGGGAAAACTCAAATGTGTCACCAAAACAGTATATTCTTCTTATTCAAAAAAAGCTAATCCATGCAAATACACATAGCCTTCCAGTTGTTTCTCATTTTCCACTCAGAAACAGTACTTATTCTACTTCAAATCCCCCTTTTTATTATGTCTCACTCAATAAAGAACCATTTATCATAAAACCTTTACAACACAGCCATTAGCCCATCTGATCATTTCGTAAGTCTGCCCTCTGAGCTATTAACTTCTATTGGCAAATCTCTTAGGCCAAAACAATTGACAAAACCTGGATTGTTACTAAATGTCCAACTCTTCAGACCGTGCAATCCTTAAAATGACAAGCTATTAAAAAAAAAAAAAATCTATTGTAACACAAATGAAAATCTCTCATATCCTTATTTTAACAGAAATACAATACTCAAAGTACCAGCTTTGGGCTAATGTTCTGACTTTTTTCCTACATAAATAAGTACTGTGATTTAATTAATCCAAAATCCTCATTCACTTTGAGTAGCTGAAATTTCTTTCTATTTTTATTAATACCTTGACAGTTCTAACTCTCTCATTAGACAGTCGGATGGGGAAACTGCGTAGTTAGGGCACAATGCTCATGTTATGCTCAACTTACTTCAACTTCTTTGCTTTCTCATCTGCAGCATTTAACTTCCTCAGCCTCATTCGTTCCCGTGGTGTCATTTTCTGTACTTCAGACAGTTCCTGCAGAGTTTGCAAATGAACTTTCCTCTGCCTGAAAATGAATGCATGCAAACTCATCTTTGTATAAAAATGTAAATATCAATACTTTGATTTGATATTGAAACATAGAGACATTTCAAATAGAATAATTAGAAAGTCACAGGTACTAAAACAGACTAAGTAGACCTTAGTTCGGAAAGCAAATGTCTCTTTTAAATTGAAGTATTTAAACTTAGACTTAGTTTCACAAAGAGCATGAATAATTTCAGGTGAGAATGGAAAAAGGTAAACTCAGCTCCTTAAAAGAATAAATGTTGAAGCATAGTGAAATATTTACCCTGTCACGCTTCATTATTAAACATATTCCAAGTACAAAGGCAGTCTTTAAATGAGACCCAGAGAGAAAGGCAGTATTACCCATAAATTTTACATTGATTGTTACAAGCTGTCTAGAATAAAAGAGAATATTAATGTTTCTTTAATGATAGTTATAATTATCATATTGTCCTCTTGAATTTCTAGGGCTGATCAATAATAGCAATTCACTGGTAAGATCCTCTCTATAGACCATCTGAAAGCTAAGCATGAATTATTGACATATGCATCTCAGCTGAATTTATCAACACGGGAGAGTGATATTAGTCCTATATCAGAAAAAGGTTATTAATCTCAGATTTTTATCTCATATTCTAAGAGTAATTACAAAAATGATCTTAGTTTGCAATGCATTGGCAGTCGTATTTCACTTACTTCACCTTTTCTATTGCTAATGATACCAAATATTTATTTCAAATTACTGGTTTTGTTCTTATGAGATAAATTCACTTCTGATCATCTAAGAGACCAGTTTTGTAACCATATAAATTTTGACACTCCTTCTAGACCATGATTTTGTTATTAGGATTTTAAGAAATGAGAAAAGAAGTTTTCATTGTGCCTTTCAAATATTGTCTATAGAGGGAAATAGTGTAAAGATGTGAATATTAGTATGAAATATAGAACACTAAGGACAAAGACAAGAAGAGCTCAATTATTCCTAAGAATAAAACTAACTCTTCTAGTATGAATAATGTAGACATACTTTTTGTGCCCTGTAAAAAAACCTCTAATTTAAATTATAAGAATGTCGTGGGGAAAAAAGCCATTTTTCATCTAAGCCAAAACTGAACTGTACAGCTTTATGCTTGCTTAAATATTTAAAATTTATGACTTACATGGGACTGGAATAAAGTAAGCCATTCAAGGCCTTTGCTAGAAGAAAGCAGACTCAACTATACTTGACAAAAATAATTCCTGGTGAGAAAAAAATCATAAATATAAAGTAGCAGTGATTGGGGAGCACACCATAACTAGCAGCTTCTTGTACCTTCACTCCGACTCGATTATTGGTTCATTACTGCAGATGTGGAAAATTCACTATGTTTAAATTATTTCTCCTTCACTTTTCTTCTCTCTATCATTTTTAAGGTATTTTTATTTCATTTCACCTATCTCTTTAGATCTGGGATTGCAGAAATTATTTCGCATTTTGCTTACCAGTACCAATAGATTCTCATAAATACAATTAAATTCACAATAAGATTATGACTTTATCCATATTCCAAACATTTAGCAAAAAAAAATCAGACTGCAGCACATTTGAAGATAATTTATAGCGAAACTTCTCTTAGGATTTTTTTTCTCAAATTGATGCCCTGAATTTGAAAATCTTAAGGTAAATTTCCACACTCAAACAGAAACAGTTGCCATCCATTGCTCCAAAATTTTTAGGACTCTGGGCCTCTGCACAGAAGCAGCTGACTTTCCATTTCTATAAGAACATGACGTTCATAGTTAGAACTTGCTCTTCATCTTAGGAGACTACAGACTTGTTTTTGAACAAGAATAGCTACTGATTCTGGGATATACAGTATCACAGTATCACAAGGCTGAAAAAGACCTTTGAGATCATCGAGTCCAGCCTATGACCCAACACCTACACCTACTCATCATCTAAACCCTGGCACTAAGAGCCTCATCCAATCTCCTCCTCTTAAACACCTCCAGGGATGGTGACTCCACCACCTCCCCGGGCAGCACATTCCGACGACCCATCACCCTTTTAGTGAAGAATTTTTTCCTAATATCGAGCGTAAAGTTCCCCTGGCGAAGCTTGAGACCGTGTCCTCTTGTTCTGTCACCGGTCACCTGAGAGAAGAGATCAACCCCTGCCTGACTACAGCCTCCTTTCAGGTAGTTGTAGAGAGCAGTAAGGTCTCCCCTGACCCTCCTTTTCTCCAAGCTAAAATCGATGTCCTCCCCATATGCTGCCTCTGTCAGTATACGACATCCATTTGGAATGTGATAAGACACAGCACATTCAAAGTAACAACAATGGATCAGGGTTGGAACGTAGTATAAGTTACAAATACTAGAAAGTAGTTTTATCATTCTGTTCTAGGTGCTTGGGGATATTTGAAGTCTAGGTATTTATTCTGTGGGTAAAAATACTGCTTCCTCAAATCATCTACAATCTTTTGGTGCACACAGATCATTTGAAATCCTGTACCCACAAAATAATAGTATAATAATACTATGTTTTAATAAGCATTAAGCTCTCAAAGTAATTCAGATAGAGATGATCTCATAACTAGGCAAGATTTCAGTGCCCCAAAACTATTCATGGCATGTCTCTGAGGTTAGCTATATTTCATCTGAAGAGGCAGGAATCCACTCAGAGTTAAGTGAATCAACTCAAATACAGCAGTCACAGACGAGATACATCTCATATTTCCTGGCTATTGCATATCTACCTGTCTGACTCCTGTATTTCCAGAATACTAGCAAAGGGTTAATTCTAGCAGAAGCAATCATGTAGAACAGTAAGACAGCAGTCTCACTCAGCTCCATTTGCTGTTATTTATTAGATAGTTACTAGCCAATACAGGCATCATTTTCTCTTGCATCTTACATCTATGCTTGCAAAGTTAAACAACCTATTTATACCAAAGGTACACGTTTATACCAAAACAGAGAACTTTGGTCTGATAAAAAGACAGAGCTTCATCTGTCAATGAAAGATGGCAAGAACAGAGGCAGCAGGGTGGGAACCCAAACCACACTTTCCAGAGATGAGAGCTTTATAGATACACTCTGCGTAGCTGAACTGGGAAAAAAGGATGTACAGAATATTTTGCTCTGTTGAATTCCACTTATTTGCTTCACTGTCTTCCTATCACTGATATTAAATAGCACTTTCTCCAGAAAAACTGAAACAGGTCACCTCTCCTGAAAGGATGCTTGCAAGCAGCAGAATTGGCCGCATCTACAAAGCAACCACAGCTCCACTACTGCAGGTGCTCTCCAAGAGCAGAGGTTACAAAAAATGAAGGAGAAATGTGCATTACCCCAAGGCAATACTAATTCTGGATTGGAGCATGGGCTTCTTTATTGCTGTTACCTAATGAGTCAAAAGAAATTTCAAAGTTAAGACTTTAACAGCTACTTGGAGGAAACATGAGGCAGGGATGTCCATTACTTCCACAGAGGATCAGACTCCTGATTTTGTGTGTGCCAGCTCCTGACAGAGCAACACCACGTACAGAAAACTCAGGGACAGGAAGCAAAGGGGAGGGCCAGCTGACATCAATACTGCAGAGCTAATTTACACAGGCAAGATGAAATTGTGTATGTTGACATTTGTTTTAATCATTGCAGCACCGGAATTTAATGCAATTAATTATTTTTATATATGCAATTAAATTAATATTAATATATATTCAGTGCCTAAATAAGAGCTCATGTGCAAAAGCACTACTGATGCAAGAGTCAAGAAACTTTGGTAGCCTCAACTTCTCAGAACGGTTACAAGACAGATATAGTAGTACCCTATAGACATACTGGCTGAGTTTTAGTTTAAGTGTATGAGCTTTTAGTTTGGCATCATTTAGGAAAAACCACTTTCACATTCAATAATTAGTAGGTACACAAACAACAGCCCTATAAATGATCGTGATATAATTAAATGATGATCTAAACTTACAAAATTTAAAGAGAAAGGTCACAATTTACATACTAATTGGCATTAAATTAACATATGCACATACTACCTATGCATGCACAATTCACACAGTTATATAAAAAATACCTGATCTGAAAATCTTTTTTTTTTCTTCCTTAGATTTTAATTATGCATCTCACTAATGTAGTTGCTCTTCTGTATTTCTGGGGAATGGATCTCTCTAAATATAAAGCACTATGAGATTAACACAAACATTAACAACACAGTATTATTTGGCAATGCCGTAATTTCGTATTCTGCTGCCCATAAAAGGTAAAAATACTTACACAGCATCAAAAATGGAAGCAGCTTCTTTCTGCCAGTTAAGTACCTTATCTTTCACAGTCGTGTATCTCAACTTGTACTGTGTATTCTGAAAGGAAATGAAATGTGAGTGGTATCAACACCTGTGGCTAAAGCAATCCAGACTTCTCAGCTATGATCCAATACAGTCCCAATGTAAAAACTGACTGAGCAGGGTCCTTCCCCATCTTCTTAGAAAACCAAGTAATACAGACACTGAAGCAGAGATGAAAAAAGCAAGATGCCATTTTTCATTAAAATTACGAGTAATCAGAAGAGTTTTTATGTACCCAGGCCCAAATGGTCTGCACTTGTTACACATAAATGCCCCTTCTCCTTATTGCTCCTAACATTTAGAACGGGATACACTCAGCATGCCCAGTGACAAGGGCTTCATTTCTCACTGCCTCACTACCTCAGCCAGAACTGTAATTTAGCTCTGAAAGCTCTGGATTAATATTCCCATGAACTGCTATCTAATTACTTTTTCTGAACACATTTTCTCTGCATCCGCTCTGCTTTTGCAAAATGCATACTCAAACGGTGTGTGCAGCTATCGCTTTTTCTTTTGTACCTTTAGTTGTTCCTCAATATAAGGGATTTTTAGAATCTCTGCTGCTGCTGGTCTCAATGAAGGGTTCTTATTTAACATGCTGAAACATTAAAAAATGAAAGTCATAATTGAGTGATTTTCCAAATTAACTTAAAAACCTGCTCAACAGGGAAAAAAAACCCATACCTGCACAGCACAGCATTCAGTTTGCTTGGATATCTATCCGGAAGAGAAGGTGTATCACCTTCTACAATTTTTAACATAACAGACAAAAAATTGTGTCCAGTAAATGCATGGTTCATACAGCACATCTCATATAAAATGCACCCCAGAGACCTTGAAGAATAAAATAAGAACAGCATAAGCAATATTTTTGAAAGTAGTATTCATACTGACATTACGGTAAGTAAAATCACAATTGTACGCCCTTTTCTCCTGGGAATAGGATATTTCACCATCATGCTGCTCTTTTCACCTTAAATATTTTTATTCAGATCACAAATTGGTTACTTTATAGACAGAAGAAATCATCATTCTATTTCCATAAGTGCAAGCACAAACTTAAATTATATCTGTACGCATATGAATAAAGTAAAACCTTATTGTATCAACTAGCTTTAAAGTGGTGACTCATTAAGCTAGGAATGAAGTATTTTGATTAGTGACTGACTTGACGTTGTACTTTAGTAGTTGTTTGGACATAGGTTTGTTTTTGAAAATTAATTTCTAATAACAAAGTGAGGCTAAAATTCAAGTTAGGGTTTAATAATGCCAGTTTCAAATAAGAGGAGTGTCTTCTGGTGTCATTTCACTCGTTAGGAATCATATTCCAAATGGATTTTGAAATTTATTTGGACTCAAAGAATTATCAAATTTTAGATGACAGCATCATATCACAATATCTAAAACTAAATTTCTTTGAAATTTTAATTGGAGAAGAGAAGAAGAAAACTGAACACACAGGTCTGGAGACCTAGCTGAGAACCAGTGTCAGTTTCAAATCGTTAAAAACTGGAAGGAATTATTAGAAACCAAGACTTTTAAGGGCCTCTGATTTAATACCACCTTATTTACCAGGCTCTTATTTAACAGTCCTTGCAGAGAGCATAAAAGATCATCAAGTTTAACATTTTAACATAAACACTCTTATAATAATTTTAAAAAAGTGACTATTCAGAACACTTCAGCTGGGTTCTGCCTGACAAACGTATTTTAAAAACTGGGAGGTTGAGCTTTCCAGGCTTTGAAGGATGCTCAGTGTCACCTTCAGTTTGCAGCCAGGAGAACTGAGGCACTGATGTGTGACTTGATCACGGTCATAGAAAAGGCTGGTGAGAGGCAGCTACAGGACCAGACCCATGTAAGTAACCGGCTTAAATAACAGAGCTACTTCACTCTTAATGCAGTTTTTGTGGTTATCATAACTTACAGAAGCAGTATGAAAATAAAGCACAGGGATAGAAGTACATATAGGGGAATGGCTTTGAGGAAAATGATATAAACATCTTGGCCTGTATCAGACACACGAACACAGGGAGCTGTCAAACCAAATGCTCTGGCTGGATAGATTAATGATCATTTTAGAATTTTATAACACCAGCAGTTATAAAAACTAAGATTATAAAAGTAATTAAATTATATGTCTGACTGATATACAGACTGCTCATGGGAATCAGGAAGCAGTTTTCTGTAGCTGAATATGCTCCTTACAAGATGCTTAGACCAGGACTGTAGAAACACAACTGAGAAATGCAATCTTGAGGCAAAAGTTTCGTGGCAATTCCCTTGGGAAATCGCAGCTCAGCAGGTGTCCTTGGAAGAAATAGCCTTGCTCTGGGATATAGGGCAGCATTTCTCAGCTTAGGAGGTATTTATTTCATATTAAAGAATTGTATCCTGCAGAAAAAACTGTCTTCTTTTTCCCTAATTTTTCTTCTTTTTTTTTTTTTTTTTTTTTCCTTTTTTTATCCCCTTTATTTTTCTTTCATAGGACTGATGGGGTTTTCCCTGGGTAGCCTGTTTACAGTCACGGCAGCAGTAGAATGTCCCGGGTGTTCTTTTCATCCTCCTCCAAAACCTCAGGTGTAGTCAGAGCGCTGGATGAATAAATGGGCTTCCCTGATGTGCCAAATCCTGTGCTTGTAATGGCTCATTAAGCAATTTTTAGCTGCCAGAATCAAGCAGCCTCCAAAACAGATTGATTCTGCAAAAAGCAGTTACAGTACAGTCTGTCAGGTTGGGATTTTCCTTCCTTTTTTATTCCCTCTTCATGTTTTCCATTTTTGTTTGATGCTTTCAGATGCTGTGTTTGCAGGGCTTTTTTGTTCTCTTAGTTTCAAGTATTTTCTCACATAGTAATTATTTTGCTTCAGAGTTTGAGCATGCATCATAAATATAGATCGTCATCTGTGTGTTACTGTTTACTGATTGTGGAAGTCCAAAAGCTGGTTAACAGTTAAGTCTTAAAAGAAAGAGGCAATTATTTCTGTTCCTCCATAGTTGGTCTTTAGGTAGTTGTTAGCAAAAGTGTTCTGGGAGTTTTACATACAGCTCGAGAAACACCAGTGAGCACCGGCCCCCTGTTCTCTTTCCTCTTCCTTATTTGCGTTGCATGTAAAGCACGGGTTTCAGCTTTAAAATGATTTGCTCCTTTTCTTTTATTGCCAGATGGACTGAATAAATTTATCTTCTTTAATGGAAATGAGCAATTTGAACTTTATTAATGATTTGCCTTCAAAGACAATCATAGAATTATCTGGTTTGAAAAGACCTCTCAGATCATCAAATCCAACCATACCTGTCCCCTTACTAAACCATGTACCTAAGAAACTCATCTGCCTGTCTTTTAAACACCTCCAGGGATGGCGACTCCACCACCTCCCTGGGCGGCCGTTCCCATCCCTGACCACCCTTTCAGGGAAGAAATTTTTCCTGATGTCCAGTCTAAACCTCCCCTGGCACCACTTGCGGCCATTTCCTCTCGTCCTATCGCTGTCACTTGTGAGAAGAGACCAGCACCCACCCCATCACAGCCTCCTTTCAGGCAGTTGTAGACAGTGATGGGGTCTCCTCTCAGCCTCCTCTTCTCTAAGCTAAACAACCCCAGTTCCCTCAGTCTCTCCCCGTAGGACTTGTTCTCCAGCCCCTCACCAGCCTCGTTGCCCTTCTCTGTACACGCTCCAGCCCCTCAGTGTCCTTCTTGCAGTGAGGGGCCCAGAGCTGAACCCAGGACTCGAGGTGTGGCCTCGCGAGGGCCAAGTGCAGGGGCACAATCACCTCCCTGCTCCTGCAGGGACTTCACAAAAGTCCTAAACAGCACTTTGTTTCAGCAAAACTGATGTACGACCATTTCACACCAAAGTCGCCTGTGCTCAATTGCATCATAAAACAGCGTCTGGAAAGTCTTCAGTGCATTCTCTACGATATCGACTGACAGAGCTCTAACTTCCCACTTCTCAAGAGAAACTGAGCTGAGGTTTTTGATGATGCTTGTTTATGTAAGCACTGCTGCCCTTTTAGCATCTTCTGAACTTTTGTATGTTATAGTCCTTCAAATGCTGCAATATCCAAGTTAGCTTTAAAATTAAAGTCCAAAAGACAGATATCTAAATGCATATCCCTTTGAGGCTTATATCTCTCAGTTCGATGATACCAGAACGTCTTAAGATAATGCCGACTCCAGAGTCTGTATGAAATATGTACATGCACATATATACCATCACAACTCTCTCAGCCACTGCTTTTCAGGTCTTCACTGCTTTTACTGCTATTTTTGATAACCATTCTACATACAATTTGGCAGTAAATATATATAAAAATTCATTTTTTGATTGTTAATAGTAGAGAAAAAGACAAACTCGTGGAAAAGCACAGATAAGCAAACACAATTAAAATGAAAGTTCCAAGATCTGTGGAGTAGGAAGCCCAATTTACACAAACCGTGCAGACAAACCATCTGTCAAAATGTGACAGTACTTGATGGAACACAGAGTACAACGGATTTAAAAGTGACTGTGACATTGCTTTGACTCTGAAAGACAAAAAGGAAGTTATTATATATTCTTTATATAAAGAATTTACTAAGTCTCTAGTGAAAAAAAAGCATTTGTTTTTTCAACTAAATTATTTCCGTTATCATTTCTGCCTCTGAGATAATTCATAACATATACTAAGCACAAATCCTTTGAAAAGCTACTAGATACTTTGCCTTATATGCTTACAGCTTTGAAAAGATGATAGAAATGTTATTGCTGATAACTGTTTGCATACACTTTATCTCATCCACTCAGAAATGAAGTATGATATAGTTAGAATAGCCACTGCATAGACAGGCACTCAATATTTGCACTTGAGTACCTATACTGATCCTTGGCAGGTTTCCAGCCAGGAGAGATTTCAGAGATTCATCTGAGAAATTCCAAGCTATCACAATTAGAAAACCTGCAAAAAACTGTGGGTGCAATACAGGCTAACTACTAGTGGTAGGTAAATTCTGGAGCTGAACAGGGAGATCGTTTCAGCTGGGATGGGCAAGAGTGTTGCTTAGTGCCCAGTATGAAAAATAAGACCTAAACTCATCGGGAGACCTTGCACCAAGGGAATCTCAGTTTTCTGAAACAAAAGCCATCTCTGGGGAAGATACAAGAGCATCCTTTAGCTTTAGGACCACTTGCAGGCATTAGCATTGACCTGTTTGATAAGTCTGGGCTTTCTAGGTTGCTTAAGATAATAGAAAGTACAAAGGTATTCCTGTTGTTCATAAAACCTGAGATGAAAAGTTAGTGCTCACCTAATGCAGTAGTGAGTAGTTACACCTGCCCTGAATGCATCAAGTATCTGCTTTCCCCTTACTCTCCTCTTAAAAGAAATGTTTCATTTCATTCTGGGACTTAGAAGGTGCAAAGTCCTCTGAGCCTAATGTCACGAAGCCCAAGTCTGTTCCAACTGGAGTGATGATTTTTAGTCAACCGCACGGACTGAAATGAAAACTTTTTAAAACTGTTACTTTGTTGGTAGACTTTCATGCCACCCCCACAGATCTCTGATTACTTTCTTAACAACATTGCTGATGGAACTCCATCTGCATTTGTTGGTACTGTTGGTGCTGTTGGTGCAGGGAGACCTGTTCTGCCATGACTCTTGAACAGTCTTAGTGGGATGACACTGATGGAACCTGGGTAGATTCTCACCCACTATTTCCTACCAACAGTATTTTTCAGACCTCCTCCCAAATAACAAAATAACAAAATTAAACCCATAGGTGTCTTGTAAAACAAAAGAATTAGTGAGCTACATCAGCCCAAGGCCAAAGGTTCTAGCATATACACCTAGCAAATGAAGTTCTCTCACAGAGGATGAGTCCCACTTCTCGTGTCCCTGCAAGCAGATGGGCAGGCATTATCCAGTGAAAGAGTGTTTTATTGATTAGAACATGAACTTTGGAAGTTTTGAGGTTTTGTCAGCCACAGAGCTTTAATCAATCTTTAGCCTGGAAAGGTTTGAAAATAACTTAGCTGCTCCTCCTGGACATCAGAGGTTTGGACCAGGCTCTCTGCTCTGTCTGATTCAGACCAGAAATGTTAACTTTGGCCCCTCACACCGTTTTAGCCACCCAGCTACCGGCTATTTCACATGGCTTCCTCTGCATTGTGTTTCTATAAATGATGAAACACTCACTGTCCCAGAGAAACAGACTGCAACCACGTCCCAGCACATGACTTCACCTTTCCCCACCCTAAGAAATGCCTTAGAAAGACACGTGCAGTGCCATAGTGCTGGTGGCACGGGAATATCAGCCGACCCCCAACATCAGTGCCAGTCCCACCACATGGTGGTAAGAGTCACCAGGACCCTGGCACCACAGTGCCTCTCGGTCGCACTGTGCTCAGATAAAGCTGCCAAATGTTTGCACACACATCACTTGCTAAACCTCCACCTGTCCTGGCCTCTTGCACCAGTCACTGTCTCAGCTCGGCTGCTGGCACAGCAGCTCATTAGGGGTGGGTGAACTTCTGAACTGAGACCAACTCTCCAAGGAAGCTCCTTGCCTGGAAAGGAGGAAACCCCAAACAGTGTCATCTGCAAAGGCTTTCATTCACTGCCTGGCCAGTCCTGGCTCAGGGATGGTAAGAAAAACATGGGTGGCAATTTTAAATTGCCTCCTGTGAACTAAGATTTAACATAAAACACGGAACAGCAAAGACCTCCAGCCCCAAAATTTTATCTGAGGACAAGCAAAAATGCTACAGCTTCTCCGACCTTAACTGCAGAACAACTTCTGTATCTAAGAACTGTAAAACACCAGGCTTTTTCCCATCTATTGACCTTGGGTTATGAAGGACGATACTTCCTGTACCAGCTGCTGCGCTGTGAATATTCAAGCCAGTCTGGAAGAGCAGTTACAGAACATTTCAGTGAACCTGAAAAGCACAATGTCTCTTCACAGCACATCATTAATACAGTGTAAATTAAGGTCTTTCCTTAAGTGAGAGGACCATGATAACATAGGGACATAGCAATAACTGCCTTTTGTAGCAGTTTTCCATTTTCTAACATTTAATATGGGAACACTTGTAATTCTGAATTTTTGCGTACAATATTTTGGGTCCTGCTAGAGGGCAGAAGGACAAGTCTGAAGAGAGAACGTCACTTCAGGTAAACATAAAAGATTTGGGCAACTTATTCATGAGCAACTGAACTTCCTGCAAAATGGCACAGGGATTTCACCTCGCCTGGAGCCTCCAGAGTAGGTCCCCCCAGGTGCTCAGGGATTTCTCGTGTTTCAGCCCCCATTAAAGGAGGCAAATGCAAAGAAAAAAAAAATTAAGTGGAATCATTATTAAAAAACTAAATGAAGAGATGAAATTATCAATGTATCAATCAAATGTATGAGTCATAGTAGTTGACAAGTCCTGACCAAAAGAGAGTTTTTTGGCTTAGAAAGAGTTTTTTGTGAGAAGAAATTCTAGTGAGTCAGGGCATGCTTTCTGCTTAGTGCACTCATAGTGAGGGCTAAAAAGTTCCTGCTGAAGACAGCTCCATCCTCTGACGAGTGCTTGGGTACCGCTTTGGAAAGATAACCACATGCATAAGGTATAGCAGAAAGCTAATAGCTGGTGACTTAGTTGGGGGAGTGGGGCAGGGATATTTCTGCTTTTTTTGGAAGAGTGATAAACACGACATCTAAAAATATAGTGGACAAAATTCTACTTTAGTTTACTCTGGATTGACACCTGTAACAATGAATAGAACGTAAATATATATTTTACATTACATTTCAAATGCAGTAAAAGACATTATTCTTTACAGTAGTAAAGCACAAAAGGCAGGTTTTTGTGCCTGTTCACTTGTTGTGATGTTTTTTGAAATCTCCTCTCAATATATTTTTATTGACTGCATGTATTAACTGATATTTGGTTTGATACAGATGGAGAAGAAAGAATCTGACGACAAGTCCATCCCCGTTCAGCTACACAGGCAATGAGATGAGATTCCTGACGCATCTGTTGACTGGATTGAACATGATAACTGTGCAAAATGGTTGCTACGAGTTGAAACTACAAATGACTGTTCTCAACTTTTAGAATTATATCATGCAGTCACAAACATATTTTGAAAAGGCAGAATTGAGCAGGAGCTAAAGCAAACTATTAGTAAACGAACTACTTTCCAGTGGTCAAATGTTTTATGAAGGAGATTTGCTGATTTGAAATATCCATAAAAAAGGAACCTTTAGATTAGCATATCTATAGAAATAAACATCTTTTAACAGAAGAAAAGGCACATTTTACAAAAAAAATACTAAAACAGAATTTTAAAAACACAGTAGTTTTAACCATCATCTTAAAATTCAATGAGATGTTTTAGGACACATATAAAAAAGGTAAAATATTTTTCCCATGTCAAAATTCCTCCATCATCTTAACTTGCAGGAATACCTGTACATCCAAATGTTTACTAAAGTCTTTCAACAGATCTCAGGTTCTCAACTTGATTCATTGATCAACACCTGAGAAGTCCTGATCGCAAGAATTTGTGTAGAGTGTAGAACTCACACTTTTCTTTCTGCCTTTGAGTCTTTTCTAAAACAAAGTACATTTTTGCTTCTGTCCTAACAGTCCAGTTACTCTCATTTTCAGCTTCCCTTCCAAGTACCTTCTTCTTTTTTGCATTTGCCAGTGTTTTCCCATTCAGTTCCTAAGAAGGCCCTTCTGCTTCCCTCTCAGCCAGGAATTGCTCCTTCCTCATTCACTTGGAAGTTTCACAGAAAGTTCCTTCCTTCAATTCATCTTTGTCATTATGAGAAAGAAAAAGATTACCCCTTACAGTCATCCTGTGTCATGGCAGACACTGGATCTGAATACTACTCAAACTTTGAAGCCCCAGATAACCCAGAATAATAGTAAACCACATGCTTCTTAACACAAAGAGCAAACCTTCGAGTTGCAACACATGATACAAATAATCCTGGAGTGATTTTAGTGGAGAAGTCTGAGCACCTTACCGAGGAAGTCATTTTTTAAAAAAATGTAATTCCTAAACAAAGTAAAACGCTGATCTGAAAAATAAATGCTTAGTCCAACCGAAATAGCATGTTGACTACTCACCAAATGTCAGATTTTGTGTTATAGCCTTGGTGTTTCAGTGCCTCTGGACTCATGTAGTATGGTGTCCCAGTAAATGTAGTTGCCAGATCACATGAACCCATCAAAAGACGAGAAACTCCAAAGTCCCCTAAAAGTAACAGCAGAAACAACAGTCTATTATATCTATGCCTATTATCTATATATTCCATAAATTTGTACCTATTCATACAAACACTTTGGGTTTATTGCTAGATACGATAAAATGACTGTACAAAAAGTCTGCCAGATGTTTAAAATATAGAAAAAATATCTGTAATTCATCAAAACAAAACCACTACAAAATCCTAGAACTATGAAACAATGTAGGTTTGAAAAGGCCTCACAAGATCATCTGATTAAAATCCCTGGCTCAAAGCAAGGCCGACTTCAAAATCATGTGAGGCTGCTGGGGTTCAGGTCCAGTCAAGCTTCGAGCGCCCTCAAGGCTAGAGATTTCATTGCTCCTCCAGGCCCCTGTTCCTGTGTCTGATTGTCAAATAAATGTTTTGACCACAAATCAAAATGCTCTATGAGATATGACTTTATTTAAATCTCCTTATTGACCAAACATATGCTGAATTACTCTATCATATTAAAATACATCTTTAAAAAGTACATAAATCTCACCAATCTTCAGAAGATTATTTTTCAAAAATATATTCTTGGCTTTCAAATCTCTGTGAAGTATTCGTCTGGAATATAGAAAGAAATTCAGCCTCAAGCAACTCGAAACATTCGCAGTCACGTATCAAGTATGTCAAGGGTTTACCTTTACTCCTTGTTAGGAAGGCCAGCCCACCACTGCTACTGTCTAACCCTGTAGGTGCCAAGGCACAGATGATGGCATTAAGAAGCTTTATACAAGCACAGAGGTGCATTCACAGACAACCACACGCAGGATGAGAGCCTAAGCAGCCAGGATAACAAAACTGCAGCCAGGTGTCCCAGCTGAGAATACAGATACAGGCTTAAAATGAGCTGCAGAGGAAGGCAGAAAGGCAAGTCTTCCTATCTGGCTCTTCTTAAATGCATTATATCTTATTTTCTGCCAGAAGAATGATATGTCTCACAATAGAATAAGGGAGGATAAAAACAGCAATAAGAGACTCTCAAAGCTCAAGGAACTCTCCTTCAGAGGAAATGTATTACTTGAAAGATAAATATGTATATAGACTAGGCTAGTAGATCAAATTTTACAGTAATGGTGTAGAAGGTAATAGAACTTTACAAAGACAGAGATCAAAAGGAAAAGAACAACTAGATCTTAGAGACTTATTTTTTCCATCAAAGACTAAACCATCTCAATTTTTTTGAAATCTTAACGTGTGACAGTAATTCTCCATCGCCTTTAGGAAAATAAAATAACTCTACAGTATACAAAATATTAACAGGAACTAACTGAGAACAACTCTTACAAAAGGGTTCCCTACAACCTCAACTAAACTAGAACTCATCCACTTTTAAATTCTTTATAGCTTGATGTAAGTTATTAGCTCTGCTCAGGAGGAGGTTAGAATAGCATTTGGTACATACTGGCTACAGAAACTGTATTTGCTAATACGAATAGGGTAGCTGTTCGGTCATTTAGAACAGACAATTAAAGGAGCAGAGATTCTATGATTGTTGAGATGTGAGCAGGAAAAACAAATATAGTAATAGATTTTAATTATTCTTGAGCAGTCCTCAAGTATTATGTCAAATTTTATTGAATTATTAAAGTCCTATTCATTGAAATACTGAAATTATTTCAAAAATAGTTTCCATATTAAGACTAGAAAATACATATTCTACAGCACAGTTTAAATAAGCAATTTAGTCCACAACTCATTTGAAAATAATTTTCACAAGAAGAGAAAAAAAATACTAAACTCAATATACTCAGTTCATAAATGGGAAAAATGTGAATAATAACTACAAGATGATGTTTTATTATGCACATAGACTGAGCATGAGAGGGAAACCATTCCATTTTTACAGGGCATTAAAAAAAAAAAAAAAAAAAAAAAGGAGTTCTTTATGGTTCTTAGGGCAATCTTTCCAATTTTGGAAAGAAAGTAATGTTTGCAGAGAAAGGTTTGCATACTGGGAAAAACCGAGATTTTTACACTGATGTTTGTAAGTAATTTGTTCTGTATTTGTCAACTATTATGCAATACATGTACACTCATCATACATTAAACTGATATTATTATTTCATAAGCCTATATACACACATAGTTTTATATAAAACTTGCTCTGCTAATTCAGATTCATAGTCCTGCCTTACCATTCATTACATTTGCTTCACTGAGTTAGATTTTTATTGCATTTTGTGTTGGTGGGTTTAGCCTTTATTTTATTACTTTGTAGAAATATAATCCTGGACTCTTTGAACCTAAAAGTTTCCTGTATATCTGCAATTTGAATAGCAGTTATATCGACGTATAAAAACTATCCAGAAATATTTCAGTAACACATTTTTTGAAAAGCTGATAAAGAGAAGATGTTCGGGTCACATTAGTTTCAAGTAGAACGTTATGCTAATGTAAACATATTGGAAAGAATGTTATCCAAATTATTTGTATTACCAATAATTATAAGATGCTTTTGTATATTAACATGGCTAAGAAATATTTGGGGTCATTCCTTGGAACTTCTCATGATGCAAGCCACCTTATTCTGCAGGATATGTCAAAAGATAAACAAATTACAAGCTGAAAAACTTTAAAAATAAATCCTTAAAAAAAAAAAAATACCTAACCTGCACTGTTAATTTATGTAAGAAAGAGTGTGACATTCTGTTGTAACAAGAGGCAGACCTATAAATGTAACAGGAACTAACTGGACTCCAGCAAAACTTCATCTAACTTGAGAGTCAGCAAAGCAGTTAATGATATTTTGGGTAGAAATAAACAAATTTCAAATTTGGGCAAGAAATATACCCATACCTATGTTCTATACAGTACCTGCTTGCTGTCTTATAGTCATAAAAAAGCAGTAGGAAGCACTAAGCAGTGGGCAGCCTCCTTGAATAAAGCTTCCTCTGCAATTGAAGATTACTGAAGTTGAAGTAGTTTATTGCTGTGAAACGTTCAGTAATTTGTCTTTCCTCTATCTTAAGAACTTTTTAGAGGAGGAAGAGGTTCTGGGTCAGCCTCAATCCTGTACTAGGGAAGACGACGTGATATCCAGATAAAGTACTCAGGCATAACCTGCTACCCTGTAGATCAAAAGTAAGAGATTTGTTTGCATAAGCAGTAACCTTACCAAAAATTTCAGTGTTGGCATATAGTTCATAAAGATCAGCAAAGTGATGGAGAACATAATGGTCAGCTGTATTCTGGTTGAGGTTAAATGAACCGATGGCCTCTTTGCCTGATTGCTGTGGGATCAATGTTGTGTGCTGATGTGTGATGGGCTACACGTATGGTACAGGTGATGCTTTCATGTTGTCTCCATCTAGTTAAGAGCACTGAACTATATTGCTGCTCCGTTACTTCTTTCACTGGTTATATCAATGACAGATGAGGACAGAAGCTATTTAATCCTAGATAACTTAGCTTTCAAGTTTAAAATGAAAATATTATTCCAGTTACGCAAAATAGCCAGCAAAGAGCATAATGACTACAAGATATTCGTGTCCCCTTTGGGATTTAGGAAGCTTAAGTAAGAGACAAGAATGTCTAATCTGTATAATCTTTATTATCACAGGAAAAGAAAAACAATCTGAAGCAGAGAAAAAGTCTTGTTTTAAAATGAGTTTCCAGCATAAATGTGCAGAAGTAAAACAATAGCTGTGTAGAAAGTATAACCAAGCGAATAGTCTATTATTATTTCTATCAGTAATAATAATTTTTGCTGCTCTGGAATAAAACCTCCCATCTACAGCATCTGGATTTTCTAAGGAATGGCACGACAAAGTTCAGCCCATGGGTGATGAACACATTCAGCTTCTAATTCCAGGCAAAAGTTTTCTTTGCATTGAACATAGTTCAAATATATATTACAGGGTTTTTTCCATATCAGTAGAGAAGAAATCACATGTGACTCTTCTATTCATAAGCAGAAGGCTGTTGTTATGTTCCAGTAATTAAAGTTAATCTCTGTAAGTAGTTTTAAATTCTTTTAAGCCTAACCTTTTCCATTTAAGCTATTGTTTGGCTTTAAACTAATAAGATGAAGATTACATTTTCTAATGTGCATACAGTCAAATAACACACAATACAGGAAATGCGAATAAAAACACTGTCAAACCATTTGTACATGTCAGGAGATGTGCTATTAAATAGCTATGATTCAAAGAGAGAAAATGAAATAGTGTTTGAAAAATCAAATCACTGTTTTCACAGGAGAATGAAACTACTTTTCAGGAATACAAGTAATGTAATATACATATTTACCTAAGAAAGTTTATTTATAAGGTTTTTTTAAAAAAATACTTATTTGATAAAAAGCAGAAGATTAAAAAAATAGAGAGATGTCAAAAGGGACATATGGGGAAACGAGAAAAAAGGCAGGAGGAAATACAGAGAATGAAAGACAAAGAACTTACGCAATAGAAAAGAATCGTTCAGTTGGAAGGGATCTACAGTGACCATCTAGTCCCACTGCGATGTCACTGTTATTCTGCATTAGCCTGCACCATGCATCCTCTAAACACATACATTACAGAAATTATTTCAAAAGAAGTGGACTTTCCAGATTATCCAAACTTTGAATGACAAATTGTAAAATTGGAGTTTGAGCAGGGAAAAAACCCTCAAACCAACCCCCAGTGCTAGTTTAAACGATCAGGATTTTCAGTTCCATTTCCCTCTGTCCTTTTGGCTTGAGGTGAATGCTGAAGAGTACAGCATCCCAAGAGAGCTCTCTCTTTCACTGCGCTCCCATCACTACGGTCTGTGGGGGCTGTACTTTATGTACAAGCCCCAGATAAACTGGCATTTAGAAATCAAGATGCCCTTGCATCCTGGTCAGCAATTCACTCTGCCCTTTTTCCTCTACAGCCTGACATCGTAGGTGCAAAACTCATTAGGCGTCTATAAGCTTAGGTCAAATGTATCCCACACACTTAACTTCAGCTGAATTCAGAAATGGTTGCTCTTGGTGACTGGTGACTATCTTTACCTAATGGTCTGTTGCAACTCAAATTCAGGCAATTAAATTTGGCCCAACCCCTGCTGTGAAACATATTTAAAACAGCTACATCAACTCATTATTTTCACCTTCAACCCAGGGTATAATAATCTTGTTTTCTGAGTACTCACACAGGATAGAGGACTATGGATTCTAGTTTACATTCAGCTTGGAAAAAAAAGAATACTCGCTTCCAGATTCTGGGCGTAAACTACTCTTCAAACATAAGCATCTTCTCCCCCCGGCTATATTAATAATTCGGGCCATTATTTTAGACAGATTAGCTCATGTCCCCAAAACACGCAGTTGATTACATCCTTAGTCTCTGCTAAGGCAGTCCTTGCAGCAAAACGACATTCTTATTTCTAAAAGTTCAACAGGAATACTAGTCCAAATAGTCCAGCTTGGCAGGATGAAAGATCTTGGACTTTGGGGCTACAATGGACTTTAGAAAGGACTGCCTTGTTCATTAACGTGACATTTCAGAGCTGCCAACAGGCAAAGCCAACAGGGAAGAGTCAGAGGAAAGGAGATGCTGAAAGTTGGGTTAACTTTGACTGGCTCACTGTTTCTTAAAATCTACCAAGAAAGGAGCCCTTTATTCCCATTTGTTTGGCTGTTTCTCCAGCTCTGGATGTGAGTGGCTCAGCACACCACTGCCACGACGACACTGGGTGACCCGGGAAGGGGACCAGATAGCACTTGTGCACGTGTCCCATGCACTGGCAAGGAGGGAACTGTTTAAATCACTGAAGTCAGCCTGAATAAATCATATCATAGGCAAGAACTAGACCCACAGAGATGACTACGTAGGTATTCACCTGTATCTACCCCTGCTCAAAACAAGTGTGATCTGCACTCTTCACTGTCTGGAATGACCTGTAGTAATTTCTTGGGTTAATTTTTGATGTGCTGTTAAAGTGATGTCTGTTTTCAAAGAATGTATGTATGTAACTTCACTGCACATATACTGGATTTTTCATATTAAAAATCTGCAAGAGATTCTTGTTGACTTCTGTTGAAATAGCTAACCTTGGTTTAACCTTTTAATCAATTTTCTACTAACGAGATTTCAATGTTTTTCTACTTGGCCCTTAGAAGAAGTGTGTCTAATGCTGAAAGACATCTACCACTGGGCTGCTGAAAGATATAATTCACAATTTTCTTTCAGGATAGATAATTAACTACACTTTAGGTTTGTGACATATATTACAGCAGTTTGGTGAACATGACTTCATACCAATACAAGACAATCTATACAGTTTCGTTTCTGTTTGAATATTCACAACTAGTCAGTAAGTCTACTCACTCCCCTCCCCAGATAAATGCTCTCATTTTAAATGACTGTACCTTTCATGCAAATAGGTGACTCCGAGTAACAACTGTATAAACCAGTCTATTATTTGTCTTTGAGTGAATATCTTCCCAGATTCTTTGTACTCTTGAATTTTAAAGTCTAGATCTCCACCCTGAAAAATATCACAACACAGTTGTACATTTAAAGTAAGTTTTTAAAATGTCTTCTCCTTCATCAAAGTACAGGACTCCACTTTTTGAGACCTTCAGGTTCCCTACCACGTAGTCTGTAAAATTAACGCTTGCACATGAATTCTGTACTCTTCCAGCACCAAAAGAATACACATAGGAACTGAGGATCAAAATGAGAGCACACAGTCTGGCTGCATGGCGAAAGTAGGGCAGTTTTCTCTTCGTGTTACACAATACCATCAAAGTTTTCAACTGTTCTCACTTCATGCCACCCAACTTTAGACACGCGTATCTGAGCTGGTCACCTTAACCTCCCTTTATAGTTAACAAAAAGGAACAGGCACCTGTATAGTACAATTATCTCTCCCATCTAGCTGTCTGCCTTAGGAAGAAATGGATCATGTTGTAGAAATGCTTTATCCTGCAAAAGTTTATAATGAGGGCCTACATTGACTGGCTAATAAATAGACACCTAAATAAAATAAAAAAACAATTAATCTGTCCCAATCGGTCCAAGTTCATAAATTTGGGAAACGCATTTCCACTCAGGCCAAACATTGTACAGTCAAGAAATATTCTCACTTATTGTGCTAAAATAACCATGTTAGCACCAAAGAAACCGTGTTGTGCTCTTAAGAATTAAAATATAAACTTTTTAATTATGATACTTTGTCCCTCTTCCAGACTCACTTTTGCCAAAAGCAAAGCAGAATTAAAGCTTCAAGAATCTGTAACGTGCTATTGTAAATTAAACTATGTTAAAACTACAATCAAACTTGAAGTAAAACTAGAAATGGACCAATATGACACACAGTAGGCAATGAAATAAACCAGAAAATATATACAGAAAAAGACTACTTGAAAACTGTAAGTTGGACATTTGGAAAAAGCAGTTGAACAACAGTATGATGAAAGAGTGCTATATGAAAACTGTTCATTTTGCTAAGAAATAGACAGATGGCTGTCAGATGGTTGTTTATCCAGCTTATAAAATAAATGGATTTTGTTTACCAAAACACACATTAATGGCAAGCATTGTCTTGACGTAACTAATCCCTGAGCAAAGGGATTGTACTCTCATGACCCAGTACCTTATATTAGGACAGCTTATTCTCTATAAATAATGACTTATACGTTATACACGCTGCATAAAATCAGAAGTTCTATGTGCCATATACAAGAAAACAGTTCACCCTGTACAACCGTACCTGTACCACCCTTTCCCACCATAATCCTTTCCCTTCTCTGCACTGTTGACTCTCAACATTTATTATCTCTTCAGCATTTCTTGTTTTACTGTTCCCAACACCACAGCCCTTCATCCTCCTGCTATAAAATAAGCAGGTTCTCTCCTTTAAGATCCAACCATCTCTCTTGTACTCCAACAGGAATTTACAGTAACATTCGTGGTCCTTGAGGTTCTAAGTTACAACATTCAGGAACAAGTGTGTTAAAAAAAAGAAAAGATGTGTTGCCATATATGAAAAAATGTGTTGCCTGAAAACGTCCTGCAATTTTTTAATTGAAATGTCTAAATCATCTCATTCACTATGAAAGGGAATGTGGCTTCAGCTTTCCATCTGCCTCTCTGCTGTAGCCCAGAAAGAACCTCTTCTGGGAACTTGGAGCTCTCAACAGCTGCTTCCCCTTTGCAACTACAAATGTTCAACAGCTTCCCCAGTTGATTGCAGCAGAGCAGAGGAAGGAAAGAAAATGTTGCTGAGCACGGCGACCAGATGGGCTAAGCCTGAGCCTACTCACACCCCTTGAAAATAATGACTCACGTAATTCCAGATGGCTGCTGCAGACCCTCCAAAGCCAACCGCAGCAACAGCCCAAGAGTCAGGGGCTACTCAAACATGTGTCAGATGGCTGCTGGCCGCAAGGGACTATGTACGATCCAGGTGATGACAGATGAAGTGCAGCAGGCTCCAATCACCATTTATTTTTCCCTGTCCCAGTGCGTCCTCTATCGCAATCACACATTGCCATGAAAAATGTGAAGATGTGTAGGACCTACAGAGTTAGGCTGGTGGGTACTCTCTTAAGTTGGGGGACATTTCCTTCAAAAGATCTAGGGAAGGGGTATCAAACTTATGGCTCCCACTGTTCTCCCGCTTCTGCAGCGTAACCTGCATCACACACGCCACACACATAACCAGCGCTGGCAGAAGCATAGAGGCAAGGAGCTCAGTGCTGCCACTGGGTAGAAACAAGGTGACAGGTCAGACAAAACAAGATGGAGAACTGGATTTGGCCCATGGGCCATGAGTTTGACACCCTTGGTCTAAGGACAACAAAAGCAGATGAATAAAGTAATAAACGTGCCCTCAAGTAACTATGGATTTTTACCTTCAAGAACAGAAGACTAGTCTCAAAGTCCTAGAATTAATTTAACCTTGATTTTGTGTCTAAAAAAAGGAAGACAAAATACATCATAAAAGATATGCTGAAACACTGATGCCATGAAATTCTTCTGAAGAAGTTTGTTAACCCAGTTTTGCATTTTGGAAGGTCAGTATAATGATGTTCATAGGGAATTTAACAAATTAAGTACATAGAGAGTTTCCAAGCATCAGTTTCTATTTGAACATCAAGAGTATCAAACACACCAGTAACTTATTTAAAATAGCGTACCATCTAGAGCTGATAATGTGAATATGCACAAATTGCTTTAGTTATTCCTTTTGCTCAGATTTCCTTAGCGTGTGTACACTTCCATCACAGTTGAGACCACAGTGAAGAGACAGAAATAATTGTTTGGGGGAAAGTACAACTAGTTTGGCTTTATGAAGTATTAAAATGATGTAACTTTTAAAGCAAATAATTTTTAAAAACTGTATTTTGTTCAAGTCCAATTTATGATATAAAATTAAATCCAAGGTTCATGAAGGCATTTTGGTCTGAAATCTGACTTCTCTGACAATGTTTATATTGCCTGTAAGACTTTGATTTGGAAAACCTGCCTAAGAAGCTCAACAAAAAGATCAAAAACAGAATACATACATTTCTGTGTATCCAGTTGTAATAAAGACACCATAGTGAGCAATGCACACCAATGTTCTCTTTTGTTCACAGGACAGGTATAGCATGGGGCAGCTGCACTGGAGGTTCACTCATGCAAGCATAAACAAAGTACTGTGGCTAATGAATAAGTCACAGCACTTTGGGAAAAAAACAGAAAATGGCTCAGAGGGTAGTTTTGTTTCCATGCCAACTTAATGTTTATTCTTTATTTTGAGTCTGCCCAAGAGTACCAATTACTGCCAACCTGGTAATTATTCTATGTGCGAGAAACTGAATGTACTAGACTTCCAAACAAGGATCAGATAGCAACAAATATTTCTCATTCTCAATTTATGTATGATTTAAACAGGCATCTTTTAGGTAGGGAGATCTAAATCCCACCATGTACAAAGGTAAGTTACAGAGAAATAAATACAAAAGTATACCTTCTGGAAATACTCCCACTAAAATAGAAAGGCAGCTGTATAGCACTATGCAAAATCTTGCTTTGGACTTTCCTTGTCTAAACATTTGATTAAATACATCGTAATTGCTTAAATGTGATACTACACCGTGCAACCTTTTCAGAAAGGGGCAGATGCAGATTCCAGTAGACCCACTGTCACTCCGGCCTCACCTAGCAGACTCAAACCAGAAAAGATTCAGTTGCACAGCCAATGCATCCATTTCATCCTCCTTCATTTGCCTTTCTCTAATAAATTGTCATGTTTCAGTACATGGCTCCTGGATCCTAAGGTAACTCCACATCAAAAACGTTTTCATGCAGGGTAGTTTACATAGCCTGAATAAAAAAAAAATTCAAAGTGGTGCTGCAGCAGCTCATGATTACTGTGTTGATTGTCATCATGCTCTGTTTTATTCACCTGTAACTTTATTCCAGATGAAAACAAAAACCAAATAAAAAAAAAAAAAAAGAAAAGAAAAAGAAAGAAGCAGTGGATCAAAGCTGCTCATCCAGCCCTACAATGCTGCTCTTTTATTCCTGTAGGTTTAACTGACCTGGTGCTGAGCCACTTTCTACCATGGGTAAAGAGAAAATTTATCTTAGTTGCAAAGGAATATCTAGGCAGTTAGAATAATCCTTCAGTTCTCAGCTCTGGATTTCCACAGAGAGTTGGCAATATTGAATTTTCATCAAGCCCCAGCTGTCAGACATTCAGGGGATGACGCAAAGAGCTTCCGCGTGGGTGTTAAAATAATATATGAACAACTACTCAGATTGCATACAGAATTGAACCCTTCAGATTTAATTTTAAAAAATCTCAGCAACAAATAGGCATTTAACTGTCATCAAAGAAAGCTTCTAAGCATGCAATGACTGGCAGGAATAATACTTTAATTATTCACACCAAAGATGAATGCTTGAAGAAATGTGTTTAGTTAATACAATTCTGACTGGTGGACAAGAAACTCAGTAGTCCAAGGTCATTAGCTTCCAAAGCATTTCAAATGTTCCGCACAGCACAACTGAAAAGTCTGCTTCACATTTTCATAAAAAGATCACTGTGTGTATAACATATTTTTTAAAACAGCACATCTATATTTATATAAAAGTAGGTATTTCTTCAATATAAATCCTTTAAAAATTGGCTTAAATATATATAAATTCTTATCCTAAAGCCTTAAGGTAGATTTCATCAACTCTTTAAATCAAATGCTGGAATAAAAAGAACTGGTAGTTCTACTGTATTACATCCTGTTCTAATATTTTTTGTACTCTCTAAACTCTGGTCTTTGACTCGCACTATTCTCCACAAAGCAATGCTGCTACCAAACTCATCATCTATATGATCAGGCTTGAACTTCTTGTAATCACTTCCAAATCACTAGTGAGTTTTTCCTTCCTCATATACACGAGGATGTCCTACCATGCCCCTGTACTCCCAGTTTCATCCTCTCTTATCTCTCAGTAGTACATATATGGTAAAATCTTTCTGCGTTCACCCACAGATAATGTGGTAATGTATCTGTGCTTAAGTCTTCCTTGTAATCCGACTATAGTCAATGAAATGAACTTGTGTTTAAAATTTCCTCTTCTCCGCTTTGTTTGTCTACAAACTGAGTCTCCTGTAAACAGGGAACATTGCTTATTTGAAATATGCCCAACAAGTAGGTGATATCACAAGTAACAAAAAGTCTAAAACATTAAAGAAAACTGTGCTAGGTTTATTTCAGACCCTATTTTAATGCACACATTCTGATAAATTTCTTCGAAGTAATCTACAAGTCTCACCTCACAGTACTCAGTGATAATGCAGAAACTATCTCGCTCCACAAAGCTTGCATAAAATTTGACAATGGCTGGATGGTCTAATTTGGAGAGTAGCTGTGCTTCCAGATTTGCTTCAACTGTTTCATTAGGCTTTAGGTCTCCAACAGATATTTTCTTTAGAACTTTTCTAGAGGAAAACAAGAAATCTTTATATTAATAAAAATAGAAAAAGAGAAAAATCACATAATGTTCAAAAACCCATCATAATTTCTTTAAATGCAAAATAATAACATTAACCAAGTATTTGGCACCAGGAAATGATTAGGGTAAGCAAAGAAAAAGCATTAAAATGCAAATAAATATGCTAGTCACCATAGCAATTAAGTAACACTTTAAAAATATTATTTTGAAGTATTTTTCCCACTAACTCCCAACTGCACCGTTTTCTTCGTGACATGTTTTCAGTGCTGTGGATTAGTGCATAATAAACATAAATAAAATATCAAATCTAATTGATTTCAAACCCACTCAGAGCATATGCTCAAACTTCAAACATAAAATAAAGAGTAGCTACAAACTGGTTTGGCTGCTTCTCCATGGAGGCAAGAGAAAAATCACACAGAGGGTAGTATTTCAGTGATTGTTTTTCTGGTGATAAAATCAGGATGCCTATTTTTTTAGAAAGATCAGTAAGTGCACTTCACCTGAACACCTAAATGAAAAGTGCAAATCTGAATTTGGGGCTGAAACCTAATTGTATTGTTTCAAATAACTACAAATTGTAGTGTTTAATGTTTGTTTTGGGAGGCCCTAAACACCCCTAAAGCTGAAAAAATTACAGTGATTTTTCATATTCTTCAACTTCAACCTGTGAATATGACATAGGTAAAATTGTTCAGACTTAGCTCTATATGGTACCCACAGCTGGGGGGTTTACTGTCAGCTTATCCTGGAAAAAAACCCTTAGTGCAGAGCACTAGAAAGAAGAGTATTTTGCTGGGATCTTCATACCTCACACAAAAGGTGTGATCTACTTTATCAGCCACTGAAGAACGGATCCTTGGTCTATGTCTGAAGAAGCCATTTGAGTCTGCTAGAGAATGGCATAGTACTTTACTGAAACTAAGTGAGGAATTTCCAATCTCTTTTGAAGGGATGTCTTCATGCAGCATTTAGTAATTTCCCATTCAATACTGCATGGTGGTAGAGTCACAGTAGTTAAACGTGACAGTGATAAAGCTGTAATGCACTTGATTGAAGACAGGGGTGTCAAACGCACAGCTCCCAGCTCCTGCCGTTCTGCTGCTCCTGCAGCGTAACGCACGTCACGCTGCAAATGCGACCAGTGCGCTGGCAGGAGCGTAGGGGCAAGGAGCTCGGCGCTGCCACTGAGTAGAAACAAAGTGTTGGGCTGGATAAAAAAAAGGTGGAGGGCTGGATTCGGCCTGCAAGTTTGACACCCTTATCTAAGGGGAAAAAAGTTGTATTTCTTCATAAGAAAATATCTTCCAAAGTCTCAGCCATCGGTTTCTGACTAACCATGCGTGAATTTTTACATCAACTTGTCTAATCCCCATCTGGCAGCGTGATGAAAAAAACATGCCATTTGTTTTGTCTGCATTTCTACAGACAAGCTTCATACTACACTGAGAGGTAACACCTAATGCAACCTTCTCATCTTCAGTTGACATAAGGATATTATTCCTTCCTTCATTTAGATGGTGTCACAGAACTGACAAACAGAATGACTCCTTGTTAAACACGACTTAATAGGAGTTTCTTGTATACCCAAGACAGCAATAAAAGCCTGATGTGTTGACATGGAGGGATAGTTTGTCATCTGAGTCACTCAGTGATTTCGACACTGTCATCAGCTGTCAGAGAATAACACAGGTGTTTTTCTTATAAAAATTCATTCCCAGAAGAACAAATCAGGAAAATGTACTTTTGTAAATAAGGTATTCGTTTTATGCAATGCAATGTAATGCTAATTCACATCCAGAACTAGAAATCTTTTGCATCTAGAGAGAAAACTTCTGTGATGCAATCAAGATGAAGCACATCTTTGTGCCACTGGTACCTGTGTGTACTGGTTCTGTATGTAGATAAAGGTTGATTTTACTGAGTTTAAGATGACAAGCAGACTTTATACTTTCTGCAAAGCTTCTGATATTTACTTTGGTAAATATGCTTAAAAATTAAAAGTATAAATTAAAGGATCTCTACATTGATTAAGTATTGGCAAAGAAGTTGTGTCAGCTTTTCAGAAGTCTCACAGAGAAAACAGTCTTGGTAGCCAAAGCAGCTCTTTTCTGATAACTTTAGAAGAAAAACAATGAAGCTAAAAGTCTTCAGTCAGAATTTTGTCTATGTACATCAACTATACTCTTCAATAAAGAAAGCTCTTAGAGTCCTTAAATTTACCCCATTTTAGTATTTACACAAGTAACTTCTACCCTAACAGGCAGCTAAAATGGGTACTTTCTGTGATTTACAGGACTCCTAAGATAACTCAAATTTGGCATCCCCGGTGATGTCAAATGCCTATGAAACAAAAAAAGGTTAGTAATCATAAGAAAATAACAATCTTTTCTTAGCTAAACAATCCTGACTGAATTTCCCCTTTAGCAAGACAAACCAGCTCTGCACTTCAAAGGAGACAAAAGGTTTCTGCATTTTAAGGTTGGCTTATAATAAAAAGTTATCCCTATGTATACATGTGTATCATCTGCTGAAAATCTGCATGCATTGAACAGTTTAGAAACACCTAATCATGTAACAAAAGTATTTTAAACAAATCTTTAGAAGCATGCAACATGAATGTTTATTATGGATATTGAGACTAATAAAACACCTCTAAGACTTTGTCAAGACTCCATCTGGAGGACACAGGTCCCCGTGAAAATTAAGTTCTTCATGAAATCTACCCCTATATTTTCTGCCCCTTAGGGTCAACTATCAAGCAGCATTTAAATGGTCCAAAACTATTTGCATGAACTAAGAAATCACAGATTTAGATGGCACATTCAGAAGAACAAGTGAAACCTCTAAAACGTGGATGCCCTCCAAATACAATTCTTAAAACTACCCTTTTTGATATAACGCTAAAAGAGACGTACTAGTTTAAATGCATTTATTATTATAAATTCCACTTCAGTTAGAATACAGACTCTTAAGCAGATCATTGAATCATTTAGGTCATAAAAGACATTTAAGACCACAAAGTCCAACCACAAACCTAACAGTGCCAAGTCCACTGCTAAACTATGTCCCTAAAAATAAAATGCCAATGAATACACAACTAGAAAACTTTGTTACAGAAATGCTAGCAGTTATCTTAAACTTAAATACAGAACAAAATATTTTAACTGTGTGGAAAAAGAAAAAAATCTAGCCTCGCAATTTAATACTGCAAAGACATTTCAAACTTGAACAAACCACAACTGAAAAAGTAAATACGATCACATCTTAAAGAGTAAAAGGTATCAGCTGTCATTATTTCCATCCCTCCTGGAAGATGCTGGGTCTGGTACTGGTGAAAGCATCCCCCCAAGGTGAGAAAACACCGAGAAAAAGAAGCCCATTCCCCACAATACAGAAAGCAGCTGCTCTGCCTCCACAGCGCCCGCATCTCAGCAGGCTCACAGTCCTTCCCCCGCAACACCTTCTGGATTTCATCAGCAAAACCTTCCTGGCTTGCATTGTCACACTTTGAAACACAGCCAGGCCAGCACACCGTGTCTGAAAGCGCAATAATGTGGAGAAAATGGGGATAAACAGAGCAAGACTTAAACCAAGAGAAAAACAAGCACAAAGGTAAAATCCTCCAGGATACAGACATCCAGTGGGAATCCTTTTGGAGCTTTACTAATGACTGACAACAGGCCACAGCAGTGTTTATCTCAGTCTATTTGCACTGATCTAAAATTAAACGTTTTACAACCCATCTGGTATTTGTTTACGTTCATGACATACTTTATTATTATATAATTTGGTTTACTGGATCAGATGCAATTCTTAAAAGAAGGCAGCCTTTCTCAAAACACTCCATTTGTTGAGTAAACTGCAATATGAATTATCGACTAAATACATTTGCTTGCTGACAATGAAGTAAAAGAAATAACTATTTTAATGTCAAGAATAAACAAGTCTAAAATAATACGACAAAGAAGGTGAATATATGATCAAAATTTGAAGTTTTTAATTAAACAGAAACTTCATTTTACACAGGCAGTTGATCAGCCTGAGATTAGAAAGACCTGCCTGCACGTAATCAGTGTGCAGGAACTTATCATTCCATATAATCCATATTTCCAAGTCATCAATGTGGATAGTAGTGGCATAGTCCACAACTTTGTACTGTATTTCGGTCCACTCTGACCTTTGCAGAACTACCTCTTTACCCTGGTAACTCCTCAGTACAAGGACCAGGTACAACTCTGAAAAAAAGCCATCACCTCGTGCTGGCTCTGTAATTGGATCTCAAATTGGTCATAAACAATAAAATTAAATGAGTGCCTGTCTAATTAATCATGCCTTAAATTCTATTTATCAAACAGCAAACATGGTACTAGAAATGGGGACCAAAATTAAGAAGAGGCAACAACCCTCAGGCACAAGTCCTGTCTGCACAACAGCTTTCACTGCTCTAAAGCTGTTCGGGAAGTTCGGTAACAAGGACAATGTCTGCGTACAGACAACATGAAGTCACCCATCATTACTGCTTCTCACAGCCAGCTGCTTGCTAGAATATCACACACTTTAAGACACTTCCATGTTACAGCCAACAATGTACTCCAAATTTTCAGATTTCTGTTGATAAGCTTCCCCAATGAAAGTACTGTATTACATTACTGGAATCTATTTTTTTGATACATAGTTCTGCCTATCTCCAGCATGAACTGTCCTTTCTGTACAGTTTAAATCTGGGTGTTACAGGATCCCCTTGACATTCCACTATACATGAGGTGGTAGTCCTATAAAGTTACTTGCCCGCTGTCAGAAGCCATAGAATGGTTTGAGTTGGAAGGGACCTTAAAGCCCATCCAGTTACAACCCCCCTGCCATGGGCAGAGTTCTTGTTTCCTCACATTTCCTTTCAGTTCTCTCCCATTTGCACTTTTGCACATTCAGTTTTTATTTGCAACAAAGATACTTTATGGATTTTATATGGCACCCTATTGCCTGGAATCTACTTCACTCACTTCAGTTGGTCTTCCCAGTCCCATTGTGATTTTCATCTTATCCTTACCTATCACACATACAGCTATCAGGTTACTAACAATCTTACCAGAGTTCTCTTCCTGGTGTCAATTACTGGCTTTCCTGCGCTTTACAGCTGAGTATCAAAACTCAAATAAATATTCTTTACATTTTATCCATTGTATCTGGAGCAGCAGTACCTGCATGCTCAGATAATTTAAAGACATCCATCTATCTCTCTGCAAAAGAAAGAGCTGGTGAGACCATGAAAGGCAAAAAGTCAGCATATACAAGTAGGTCTTACCTAGAATAAAAGCATAGTTTTAGTTAAGGAAAGAAACATTTAAATTAAGAGCACTTGATTTCTGTGGGAAAATCAAGATGATTACCACGCTTTCAATGAAAAGCAAACGATGAGTGTCTGTTTGCTATTCGTACTTACAGATATATGTTTACTCATTAGCCAAAACATCTCAAGCCTAAGTATTACTACACAACTTGTTAAATCAAATGTTGGACTCCTTTTATAATTCCTACAACTATTACTGATTTATTAATTGTGCCATAAACCCATTTCAAACCTAAATATACTTCACAACTTAAATCAAATGCTGGGTTGCTTTTGTCATTCCCATGGACCCGATTGATTTATTAGTAAAGCCATAACAGTCATCAGCGATTGTTTTTTATTATCCTCCAAAATAGCTCGTTCGTGCTGTTCACAAACACTCATAAACATATACATAAAACCCCCCGAGTTAGCCACTAAGAATTCAATTGCTATATGAGCACTCAAACATCCACAAATAGATTAAATATAAATTCATTTTCTAAATAAGCACTTTAAAGAATTTAACAGTGCTTAAATACCTTTGAACAGCAACGAGATTTCATAAATCTACAAGTGACATCAATGATTCACTTCTCATTTCCATCAGCAAGTGACAATTATAGCACCTACAAACAGTTTCCGAGATGCCTAATTTTCAAATGCTCTAGCATATGCACTAACACCGAACAGCTCAGCTCATGATGTAAACAGTTTATAGTTATTTGAAAATTTACAGTTCCTAATTAGTATCCCAAAGAAATGAGAATTATTTTGCAGGAAAAGATCATGAAAGAGAACACTGTTAAAATAAAGCAGCTTCAAAGAATACCTCTTATATTGTTTTCTTCTGCGCTGAGCAAAATCTCACATATACAAAGAGGCACACTTCAAATTATTTTTGGTCAACCATATGTGCCAATGTTGGAAAAATATAATTAATTATAAAGCAAAGCAGAGAACTTGTGTTATCCTCCACAGAACTGAACAAGCCATATTAATACAGCACAAAAGCATCCGTTAACATTATTTAGATATTCAAATGTATTTATTTTGAATAATTCTTTGGAACATTTTGAGTTGTCATCCACATAGATTAAAAATTATAAATAAAGGTGGACATGGATTAATAAAGGAAGAATTTTCCTCTAAAAGCATGTTTTCATATCTAGATTTTTTTTCTTAACAGATATGGAAAAGTAAAATGTAATTACATTTGTAGTCTATTTGTACGTTTCCGCTCTAAATCAAATAGAAATAGACTGTGATTGAACTGAAGAAATTTGTATCTACTCAGGAAAATTATTAAAAATTGCTATGAAATACAGACTAAATACCTGTGAATGTACCTTCTTTTTAGCAATACTTTATCACTACATGTTACATTATCACCACCTACTGTTCATTCACCCTTTTTGCCACAGTCTTGTCAAAGAATGTAATTAAATGTCATGCTGCCACTAAATTAAATATAATTTGATAGATAAATGTGACAAGGACTAAATAATTTGTTTATTCTCTGTATCTTTGAAGACTTAATTCCATCAAGTATCAAATCACCTAAACCAAGCATTTCTCTATTGCGATTTCTTTACATACATTCCATACATTTCATTAATAACTGCTCTCTGCTAATTAATGTTCCACTAAAACTTGGGTGCAGCATTTTGTTTTCAAACATATGATTAAACATCTCATAATTGCCATTTTATATTTCTTCAACTTGCAGCCTTGGGCTACAGCATCTGTCAAAAAAAATTTTCCTTGTATAGCACTTACTTAGTTTAAATTTTGAAATTAATTTCAGTTGGAAATTTTGGAGAAAGGCCTTCATATCACCTGATCTGTATGAATCAATTTACAGAAAACAGATAATTTTGAACAGTAGGAAGTTGCGACAGGAAACCAAACACACTAATAATCGCTATAAGAACGTATTCCATAGAAATTCAAATAAAACATTTCCTCATGTAAAACTGAATTTATTCTTTCCTGAATGTAAATATATTTGTAAGCAGAGCTATGTTCCTTTCAATGTCGCAAGGATATTTATGTCAATAGTATTGTCCCTTAGGTGGAACTCATTCCTATAAGTAATTTACTAATTGCTGCAACTTTAATAAGAAAACTCACTCTTCCTATATGTCTCTTTGCAGCAGGCATCTCCTTCAATGTTTATTTCTGACATGCACTGTATTATCTGCGGTATAAGAAAAAGGGGGGGAGGAGGGTAGAAATAGATAAGAGCACAGTTTATAGCTTTACAAAAGATTATTACTAAATAGTCTACAAAGGGAATCGAGCAATGCTGAGAAAATTAATTGCGTATAACATCTACAGTTTGATAAAAATCTTTCTAACCCTCCTGAGTACGATACTGTGGTCTTAGAAATCAGCGAAACACGTGCAATTCAAAAATGAAGCAACTACCCAGCAAGTTATTTTAGAACATACGAAGGGTATAACACGCATGTGAGAGAAACGAGTGACCTAAGAATTAAGTTTACTAATGTGTCACATAAGCACAACAACAACAAAAAAAAACACCACGGAAAAAGGAGGAAAAAACCACTGACTGTCCAGTAAATCCAGAATTTATTCCTTTCACTGCAGCACTCTTCTCATTGCAATGTAGTGAATGCAACAAAGAGCTGGAGGCTTGTTCTGCATGGGAAGAATTACAGCATCCTTGATGCAGACTTCAGAGAAAACACCTTGCCAAGAAGGATAAACTGCAATAAGACACAGTAGACAGGCAGAGTCAAATATTGCAAAACCATACTCTATCTTTGAGGCAGGAGGTGGCAGTTCAACCTAAGGTAATAATACTTACTAAAGCTAGCTTACAAATCTATGAAACCTAAATATCATTTTCAACAAAATGAACGAGACAGAAGTGATCTCAAGGCATTTGCTTAATTACAAAATCATTAAATGCTGTCTCTGCTGTGCACCTCCAAGAACCAGTAACTTGCCAACCAGTCTTTAAGCACAATTCTCCACTCGATGTTGAAAATAATGCCTGTAAACATTTTGCAAAACGATGAACTTAACCACCAGCATCACTCGCTGCCTGCACATAAGATTACAATGTGGTGGGTGCTGCAGCACTGAACTCCCAGGAGCTTGGCTCTGTGGGGGATAAGATTTAGAGTAAACCAAATTAATATTTTCTTTAAGGAACTCTGCCTCCCACTCACATAAATTAAAGAGCGAGTAGGAATGCATCCCAGTCAAATGGACAAATTCCACTGAAAATGAAAAGTAGGCTACGACGTCAAAGAAGAATATAGAAAAAAGAAGAAAAAAAACAATAAAAGAACCACCAAAGATCAAAAAGATGACTGAGCAGATGTAAAAGTTGCATCAGACATTACTGCAGAGGATTTTCACAGGTACCTATGTTACACCAACTGAAAAAAGGTCCCACGATGTTCTGAGTACTCACCCTTCGATTTCAAAGAACTCAGAGAGTATCAGGTTTTACATTTTTTGAAAATGAGGAAACTAAAAACTTTAACAAATGAATTTCTTGCACAAAGGCCTGCTCATGGTTGTAGCTTTGAGTTGCCAAAGCCAACACCAGCATGGGCAGTGCAAAATCTCACATCTGTGCCCCAATGTCAAGACCTCCTGCGGCCCCTACTATCCAGCAGAGGGACTTTCCAAACTTTCGCACATCAAGCTCTAAATAACTTGTTATAACGTGAGATGGCCCATCTCTTGGTTTCCCGTGTATTACAGCCATCAGCTAATTGTATTGTTCTACAAATTTTAGCAGAGCATCCCTCTGCAGAGATGCACGTGCCTGTATCCATAGCTTTGCGGTAGCTGCATATAAGCGTAGCTTTAGCGCAAAGAGGAACACAGAGCTGTAGCAGGCTCCTGTCTTCTGTACATGTTTTGTACTCCAGTACTGTCACTTTCCAAATGTGAGAAAGGTCTGCAGCTCCTCACCTCCTTGTGCCAAAGGCTGGTGAGGAGCCCTGCATTGCCATATTAGACTGCATGAAAAGCTGGGCCCAGTCACACAGTCTCCAGTGAGAATTGCTTTGAATGAGTCTGGGGTTATCAAACTGGTCTTTGAAACAGCATTGGTTAGCACTGGGAATCATATCATAGACTCATAAAATGGTTTAGGTTGGAAGTGACCTTAAAGATCATCCAGTTTCAACCATCCTGCCATGGGCAGGGACACCTTCCACTGGATCAGGCTGCTCAGAGCCTCATCCAACCTGGCCTTGAACACCTCTCCAGGGAGGGGGCATCCATGACTTCTTTGGACAACCTCTGCCAGTGCCTCACCACCCTCACAGGAAAGAAATTCTTCCCAATATCTAATCCAAATCTCCCTTCTTTCAGGTTAAAACATTACCCCTTGTCCTATCCCTGCAAGTGCTACCAAAATGGAGAAACAACTTTGACATTTTCACTCTCTGGCAAGCTCCATTCGCAGGCACTCTTGAACCAAGGCACAAGAGCATCAGCCACTCTTACAGAGCAAGAACTTCGACACACAACTAGGTCTCGACTCCTGTAGCATTGGTCATAGAATATGAAAGTCACACTCAGCCATTCGAGTGGAAAGTTTGTGAAGGCTAACTTCTTAAACTGCTATAGCCAAACCAGTAAGACCTCTCTGTCAATGTTCTTATTATCTCTTATTTGGGGCCATGAATGACATCTTAGTCACAATGGCAGCTCAGCTGATGAAAAGTAGCCTGAACCTTAATACGAAAAAGCAGAGGCATCCTTCACAGAATCAAGCAAAAGATTGTTCACTAAGGAAAGCTTATTTAAAAATAAGCAGCAATCAGGAAGGTCCTACAGGAAACGCACCTTTGTTCAGTTTCCAAGGAGATCATGCATATCTGTTCACAAGGTAAAATGACCTGAGGGATTTCACTTTTTATTTCTATTAATAGTTCTTATTTTTAAATGAGGGAGACGAAGAAAGGAAAACAGCACAATTAGATGAATGTGCACGTGACAACTGGCAGGGAATCATTTGTCACTGTTTCAATCAATCCCATGTCAAATGACCATTCCCTTGAAACACCTTCAGAGAAACAGACAGCAAACACCGGGATACAGCAATCTGCTGATTGTCACCTGGATATTCATAAGTTACAGAACTCTTCACCTTTAAATTTTATTTCATTTGTTATAAGAAGTGATAAATAATTGAAATTCAAGTGTTAAATTATTCAGCTAAGTGCACGGTTTCCAAGGAATCATAGCATGGGTCTGGATTAATGGTATAATGCAAGTCAGACACAGAAGCTGAGCTGACATCCAACAATTACCACACACAGGAGCAGTCCGGGGACTTCAGCGCTTCTCAGCATGTGCTTTCCACCACAGGGACATATAAGTACCTTGTGAATATTTATGAACTAGAAGTCCCTATTGCCTACTGTGTACTTCAGCTGCTTGTCCATGCGTGGGTAGGAATTAGTGAAACTTAGCCCAGACTTGGCACAATTGATTAGGACATTCATTATCTGTAAGTGATAGCACTGTCCTTCAAGACTACAGCTGAACATAAATCTCTGCGAGAAAAGACTTTGTCTTCAACCATAACTACCTGTTATAATTAAGTGATAAACTACTCAGAGAGATCGGCACAGAAGTGGTACAGACGTGTTAATGTTTGTTGAAAAAACTGTGGTATAATCCTCTACTTTTTTTATACAAATGAAGTAATCTAATTATTTTGGGTAGGTCTAAGTCCACGATGTCCAGAAACAAAAGCAAACTCCTTAAAAACTGAGACAGGCCTTTGCAAAATCATATTCGAGGCAAGAAATATGGGAAAAAAGGCCCAACACCTGCACATGTCCTGCATTTTGAAGGTGTCTTGTAAATTTCCTCTGAATGTACCAGTAAATAAAAAGTTATACTGACATTTCATTTACCAAAAACTCACATAAACTGTTTCCTAGACACAATATTGAAATGCCTTCCTCTGCTTTGTCTTTAGAGATTGCATCTGAGCAGAGTATTGAAATGGTAAAGTTTTGTAAGACTTCATTACTGGTGCAACTTTACAAAAGAAAAAGAGAAAAAATTAACAAAAACACATAAGAAGTAGTTTTTACCCAAATTAAAGCTAAAATTTTTTCTTCTTAAAAGAGCCAATCCCATATCCTCTAAAAATTAGTGAAATTTCACTAATGAGCAGCTAGTGATAAGCATCTCCATCTACCGAGCCTAATTCAGTTCAAATCCCAGAGAAGATTAAAAACTACAGCAAATATTTGCAGGAGTATCCTATCCTTATTTGGACTCCAGTTACATATTAGCTAAATCACTTTGCAATTTGAAATAAAGATTTGCCAAAGCTCATTTTAGAGATCACTAGAAGGGAAAGACAGTGTCAATATTAAGCAATTCAATCTGTTTTAGTGAATGTACAGTACCTGACTCAGGACAAAAAGATCTGCAAGTATCTACCAGGGAAAATATCAAATAATACGCAACTAAGCCATCCTGTGTAAACTGGAACTAAGAAACTTGCTTTTGTACAAACATGTCTCTTGTGTTTAACTGACTCCAGGGTCTAAGACAACGTAAATTCTGACTATACTTTCTTCCAAAACTGTGGGAAATTTCTGATCTCTCTCCTGTGTGGATTGTCTAGTACATGAGAAACTTCTTTCATTGTGAAGATTCTCTCCCAGGTTCTGGTCTTCCTCTTTATGAAGGTGTTTATTTTGTTCTCTACTCTGCTGTCTGTTTTCACATATGCTGCAGCAACTTCTATCTTGGAGATGTTTGACCCTCTGTCATGCTTGGCGAGAACCATCCAAAGGGATGAAAAGCTCTTGCAGAAGATGTACACCAGATGGCGTAACTTCCTACACAAACATGAAAGAAAAAGTCACCTTCCCTAGCCATAACTCTGAAATCAAGAACTTGCACTTTTCTTTTTAGGAAATTATTATGAAATCCAGAAAAGTTATTCAGTATGTGTCAGCACAAAGCAGGAATCAGAATGAGGTGTGATCCTTAAGTCTAACAGCCAGCCTCTATTAATCCCATGACTGCCCATCTCACTGCAGAATACTAATCATTGGTTTGGTTTTCACCCTCTGCACTGTGGATAATATACCTTGAAAAAAACACAAACCACAAGACCTGCAACTATTATTTTCTAAAGGAAAACAGAGTTCATCAACACAAGATGTGTTGTATGACCACAGATTTTCCTGGCTTTGACGTTTAGGTGTTTAGCTATGTCAGTAACTGACAGTTGTTCATAACAGTACAGAATTTTCTAGTTGAGATAGGATGGAATGCAAAATTAAAATAAAAAAAGGTTATCAGAGTCACCTAATAAAAAAGAAGGCAACATTACAGAAATCACACAGGACCATAAACATAAAAATTTACCAGAATATACAAATTAAGAGAAAATACAAATTAGGAAGTTAAAGCAACTGGCAAGGAATGTGTTGTTCAATGCAACACTGGAGGGACTTATAGTAAGGGACCCAACAATATCACACTGAATGTCTCTGCTCCAGTATGATTTAAGTATCCCATCCAGAGGCAGGCACTGGGGGTCCCAGCAGCTCGAAGAGTTTTATGCGAAATAAATCTATTAACGTGAGGCATGTCACAAAATCAACCCGCCCTCCCTCCCAGCTGAAGCAAATCTGTGCATAACACTTAGCTCACCGCAGCCAAGATCCTTGAAAGGTAACAAGGGTCAAGGCACATTCAAAACCTATTTCTAAAATCACGCAAAAGCTTTGCTAAGCATACATGAACTTACATGACAACCATTGTTAGCACCTGCATTAACTCATTCTGTAGACATTGCACCGAGGGGAAACTGAAAAAGACACCCCCGAACAGCTTTATTACCTATATCCAAGATCTCACTCTTCTTGGGAATTTGTATTTTCACGATTTGTTCCTGTGCACTTTCATAATGCTTAAGACTATACCAATTTTCAGGAAACTACCTGTGGCTGTGTTCATGCTGTACATAACATTTGTCTCTGCATGTTCTAGAAACAATACAACTAGACTTCTAATCCTGCTGAGGTAAACTGAGAACCCAAATATCTCAGTTCCCTTTTTTTCTGCCAAAGTGCTTTCAGAGATGTATGAAGATTATTCTTTTTAAATAAACATAACCACTTAATTTTTCATTTGAAAGTGTATATAAATTCCCAATGGAAATTATAACAGAAGCAGTAACCAGTATAGTTCCATAAGAGATTATTTTCTTATTTGAAAGCAGTATTGAGAATGTGACTTCTAGTATACTTTACCACCTTAAGAAACCAGTATTTTTAAACAGAAGAAAGTGTCAACGCTTATTATGGGACCTGAGCTTTCACGTTCACCTGGGCTAGTATTTTTGTCATGTGTTAGCACGTAAGTGATAGAAAGTGGGGAGAATGTGCTCTTCAGTTTCCATTTGAGGCTCAGAAGGAATGAATTAACTGTGATACACAAGTACCCTCTAGTGATGTAAAGATGAACTACAGTATTACTCTAGCTCTTTGGCTTATTAAATATTATTGTAGTCACAAAGAGAGACTGACAGAACAAAAAAAGAATACGCCTTTGGATACTCAGCCTCTGTCCTGAGGATGGCAGAGGACACTCAACCTCATCATTAGCAAAACACAGGCACAAAATGATGCAAGTTGTCAATGTTTGTTAAAAACAATAACTCAGAATTAAAGTTATCAAAGAAAAATTCTTAAAGAGAAAAACATAAATAGTAACTAACTGACGGCAAAGCCCACCTTACTTGTTTTTGAGGGTTGGCAGCTTGTGCTATAGCAGCAAATGTGCGAAGACACATGTTTCACTATACTGTTAACATTCTGTGTTCACTAATAGCTGAATTCTGAAGGGTCTTATAAGCTCAGAAAGTTCCTGTCACCCTATTTCCATGATAAATTATTTTAACAGAAAACAAAAATGAAAGTTTTCATTAAAGAACATTTTTGTAGAAAACCATAGCTAAGGCTAAGAGAGATTCAAAAGTCGTATAAGCCAGCTGGAAAAAGCTAAGAGCTTTGTAGATTCTAGTCCTAATCTCAGGAGCTCAGAAGCTGTAAATCAATATAGAAGGAAAACAAGCAAAAGAATTTTGTCTTGGCTGCACACTTACTAAGGCAATATTGCCTAGGATGCATTGTCATAAATAGCAAAAACGAGGCACACATTAATCAGAAAAAGCTCTTTTATCATATAATTGCTCATTAATGTGTCTATCAGTAAGGACCAACAGACTCCCATATTGAAAGGGAGAAAGTATTTCTGGATAAAAAGCACACTGATCAGATGTTTTAGACTTTAAACAAAAAGCCTCACAAATTTTACTGGATAAAACCAAAAATAATCACATTTAAATCTCCCTCGGTGTAAGTATCAAACCAGTAGACAAACATAATCCATTACTGGCTAGACACAATAGGAAGTCCAGCCAGTAATGCATTAACCAGGCACCCAACTTCAAGCTCACATATAGAAATGTCAACAGTCTGAAAATGTTCTTTTGTCTTTGTGGCTTCAGAATCCTAAAGTGTTTATCAACTAGACTGATGAGATCGGTTCAAAATCAGGTAGATTTAAAAAAACCAAAAAAATCAAGACTCAGTAGCAAATAATAAAAAAAAAGTGCTATTAGTTAGGTATACAGCAAACTGAAGTGCGTTTACTGGATTTTCTGTAAGTATTCCTTCTCAGGTTTCACTCAGGCAACAATTACAAAAAAACAGGATATCAATACAGCACAGTTTCTTTTGTGAAAAAACACAGTTCTCAAGTCTGAGTCCTTACAATGACACAGAATCAATTCCTGGAAACATCCAATTAAGTGTTATCAAAAAAGCTTACCTACAGTAAATAAACAAGATATCACAAGAGAGTAAGAGAGACCACAAAAACACACTGAGAAACTCTTGATATTTTCAGGATCTGTGTTCCACATGTTAACATGCACATGTAACTGAAAGAAGCATTATAGATCTAGATATTGCAGTAGCTGGACCTGATTAAGGAGTCTCTTTTTTCCACATTTGTCGAAACAAAATCACCATATTCATGAAAATGGATAAGCACAGGATGGAAGGCCTAGCATTTCAGTCAGTGTTCTGAAGAAAGAACTTCAAGAAGCAAATTTATTTATAAAATACAAAGACCTTGAAAATACACTACACAATTATATTATATACACATAGATTATATACAGGTTACAAATTACAAAGCTGTAAGCCTTTAACAAACAATTTTGTTAAAAAAAGAGCAAATTTGTGAAACCTGGCATAAAACTTTGCCCCGCTTCTTGTCAGGACAATGATAAAATTTACCTTGGCTCTAAGTAAATACAAGGGGCTTTTCCACAGCTTATATCTTACATTAGCAGCTTGTCCAAGGTATGACACCAGGGAATAGGTAAGTTGCATCTATTTTTACTGTTATTATTTGTTACAAAGCTTCAGAGGTGTACATCACTATGGAGATGAGGGTCTGAGATTTTCTATCTACCTCCACTCTGTCTTGCACAAGTCAATTAAAAAGGACTTGGATAAAAGCACAATAAGATAAGACACAACGGATAAATGATTTGAAACAAAACCAGATTCAGTTTGAATGCTGACTCAGTATGAAATCCACTCTTATGTCCTCACTAAAGTCAAACAGTTAAGGCTGCAACATAACACCAAACTGAGAGATGAGAGACAAATTAAAAAAAAAAACAAACCTGCAACACAAAAAATACGTTCCAAACATTTTTATTTAAAGCACGTTAAGGTTTTACTTACAATTCTTCTCCACATTTTGCTTTTTTGTCAGAAACCAGATACACACTTCCAAAGCTTCCATTGCCAAGTTTCCTTTGAATAGCGTATCTTCTTGCAATCGTAGCATCCGAGCAAGCAGACTTAAATCTGGCAATGGTGACATGCTTAGCAGTTTCTCGAAATTTCAGCATTTCTCTGTGTAACAGAAACTACACAAATTTCTCTAGAACACAGTTGTCAAATCCTTTCACTTTTCTGCAGATGCTCACAGCAAACACTTGAAATAGAAAAAAAAATATTTATCAATGTATTATTCTTACTAAAATCTTCATTTAATTCTATGACAGTGCTTATAGTGGTCAGCTCACAGCAAAACTCACATTAAGTAGAATCATTAGTTGCTAAGCTGTGGGCAGCAGACTTGATAAAGAAACCCCAAGTAATGTAGATGTGACACAGTCAGCCTTCCTCCAAATCAACCTTAAATGAATTCAGACAACTAATAACATCAGGGAAATGAAATCCAGGTGCTTATACATTAATTTATTTACAAGTTCAAGTGCTTTTTGCAAGGACAACTACACCCTGTATTTCACCTGACAGTTCCCCTGGAGATGGCCCTCTTTCTCACCACCTGTCTTTAAACCACCACGGTACCAAACACCAAAAATATTTGTATTTCAGGATTAAAGTTAAATGACTTTTGTGAATACTGAAGCATAATCTCCATCCCTAATTTGAGCTCACTCCCATCCACAACTACCAAGCTGTTTTCTCTGCTGTTTTATTTGCCCCTCAGAATTCACCGTCTAATTCAGTGCTGACCTCACAGCCTCTGTGTAATTCACTACTACCACCTTCAGCAAATTAGAGCTTTATGGCTACCCACAAGTCTACAAATACTTTCAATAAAACCCAATTCTTCTAAAAGTTCTTCACTTCTCCTTCACTGTAATAACTCTTTCTTGACCCACCTTTTTAAGAATTTAGCTTTGATTCAGAATTCTTGTCTAATCGAGACCCTAATTCTGCAAAACAGGGACTGCAAAAGCAAACCTCTACTATTTCTACGGTTTTCAATAGCTAAACATGAGTTTACAATAACTTTACTCAGCTTTCCTCATTTCAAATCATAGAATCCTAGAATCATAGAATTTATTGGTTGGAAAAGACCTTTTGACATCAACAAGTCCAACCATACCTGTCCACTACTAAACCAGATCCCTGAGCACATAATCTATCCGTCTTTTAAGCACCTCCAGGGATGGTGACTCATCCACTTCCCTGGGCAACTGTGCCAGTGTCTGACAACCCTTTTGGTGAACACATTTTTTCTGATGTCAACCTGAACCCCTCTAGGTGCAACTTGAGGCCATTTCCTCTCATCCTATCACCTATTACTCGGGAGAAGAGACCAATACCCACCTCACTGCAACCCCCTTTCCGGCAGTTGTAGACAGTGATGAGGTCTCCCCTCAGCCTCCTTTCCTCAAGACTAAATAACCACAGTTCCCTCATAAAGCTTGTTCTCCAGCCCCTTCACCAGTTATGTTGCCCTACTGATAAAGGCTAGGGGTTTCACTGCACATAATAAAACAAGGCTTTCATTACCTTGCCTTTATACAATGCTGCTGCATAATTTGCGCTTGAGGATCCTTTAGAACTAACAAAGATGTTGCAGGCTCCTACAATCAGTGCATCTAATATTACTATCTCTCAGCCCTGCCTGCTGCAGTGCAGCGTACCCACACTGGGTTTGTTCACCACAGAATTTAACGTCAATGCAAGCACATCAAATGCTTTTTATGTTGTTGTCTTGGAAGAGAAAAGACAAACTGCTTAATTTTAGAAACTGTACAACTGCTGATTCCAAGTCACTCTCTTCATTTCCTAACAAATGCAGAGTCTAAATGAAGATTACAGATTGGTACCTTACGACACTGTGTGAATGTGTGCACAAGAACCTATTTTAAAACCCATCTGTTGAACTACTGTCACGCTGTACCAAGGAGCCTGGTGTTGCAGTGTCACTGTATTATGAAACAAAGCCAAAATTTAATTACTAAAAAACATATTAACAATGATATGAATACTGTATATTTTTTAAACAAAAGCACTCCTGAGATCTGTCTCTGCATTCTCTTTCGGATAGCAAGTGACAAAAACTTTGAAATGCAAATGCTTAAGGAAAAAATGCCAGCTAGAAAATTACTTCTGTAACTCAAAATCTGTCTGAAGAAGCATAAGTGGATCATGTTGAGGCAAGGGGGAGGGCAGGAAAATGAACTCCATAAAATACTACATTGCCATTTCTGGAAAGTTTTTTTTATTTAGTCTTCTATTCTCCTCAGATGTTGCTGTGTTATTGATGCCTTGATGCATTCCAAATAGGATAGCTTTGAAATATGTGACCTGTAGAAATAACTGGGCTTACAAAAACTGATATCTATTCCTTTTTTTCTGGAGAAGAGTCATTTAACAGTGCTCATCTTTATATTTCCATACTTCTGTGGACCCAAGGAACAGATCACAATCCTTTACACCACAATATCACACTTGAGATGAAGTAGCCCACTGAGTCTAATTGCTGTGCTTTATTTCCAGTCCTGCCTCTTGCCTGCTACTCTCTGTGCTTCAGTTTCCTTCTCTACATATTAACAGTAGTAACTATCATGTAACTTTGTGAAATGCTTCGATAGGCAGGGCCCAGTGATTGCCATTATGGTGCCACAGGCACATTTTAATGGCACAAAAAAGATGGATTACTGAGCTGCTGCATTTGAAACAATATCCTGTAAGAACCAATAGACTCTGGAGCCTGACTCAACCACAAGACTGACTGATTTCTTGAGAAGTACACAAACTTGCAGCTTTCCTCACCTCACTCAATCCTTTAGGCCAGCCTTCCTTGTATTTTTTACATCTTCTCCCACTGAGCAGGCATTTCCCAAGCAGTAGTACATCAATTGATTCATTAAAGTTCAGAATAACAAGAAGCAACTCAAAAAAATAAACTCTCCAGCTCCTTTTCCTTCAAAAATCCCGGTATACTCTATCAGGTAACACTCTGGTAAGTAGCTCATGGTCTTAATTTATCCCCAACCCCTCCTGCCCCAGCCTACTCCAGAGCCTGGCAGATTGCTGATGCCAAACTAAGCAATTACATTGTCTGGATCCCTTTTTTGGTTTTAGCTTCTTCCTTAGAGTTATATCTCCTTCCTCTTTTCTGTTGCAAGCTAAAGCAAAGCTGTTGGTTTGGGTTTCATAGTTCAACCTACACATGCTAAGCACACAGCACCTCCACTTCTTCCCTTGACCTTCCCTTGCTGTCCAGAACCGATGAAGTAAGCAAACAACTTCTAAAAGGGAGTGCAGAATACCTCTTTAGCAAGAGACAAGGAGGAACCAAGACCTGAAAACTGGTCAGCTCCAGTATGCAGAAGTGGCAAGAGACCAAAGCACGACTGAGCATGCGCAAAGCAGAAAGGCAAAAAGTTCAGCCCTGAAGATGACTATTTACTTCATCCTCATGACCACCAATGACCACCACCAGAGGACACTGAGCAAGCGTGACAGGGAGGAGACCTAATTTTAATCCGAAGCGGGGAGAGGTGATACATATGTATAGGTGTATTATGTAATCACATGAGTATGTACTATTTGATTGCATATAAACCGGGATCAGTGGCTGGTGAGTTACGCACATCTCTGGAGGAATTATCCCCCATGCCCCAGCATACTAAATAAAGCATATCTTCTTTATAACTCCACGAGTTGTAAAGTCGTTACTCCGCGTGTCACGTTGAGTTGGAAGGGACCTTAAAGACCATTTAGTACCAACCCCCTGCCATGGACAGGGCCACCTCCCACCAGACCAGGCTGCTCAATGCCCCATCCCACCTGGCCCTGAACAGTTCCAGGGAGGGGGCATCCACAGCTTCCCTGAGCAACCTGTGCCAGTCCCTCACCACACTCAGCGTGAAGAATTTCTTCTTAATGTCTAATCTAAGTCTTCCCCCTTCCAATTTAAAGCCATTCCCCCTCATCCTGCCACTACTTGCCCTTGTAAAAAGCCCCTCCCCAGCTTTCCTGTAGCCCCTCCGGATACTGGAAGGCTGCTATAAGGTCTCCCCGTAGCCTTCTCTTCTCCAGGCTGAACAACCCCAACTGTCTCAGCCTGTCCTCATGGCAGAGCTGCTCCAGCCCTCTGACCATCTTTGTAGCCTCCTCTGGACCCGTTCCAACAGTTCCATATCCTTCTTATGTTGGGGATTCCAGAACTGGACACCAATACTCCAGGTGGGGTCTCACGAGAGTGGAGGGGCAGAATCACCTCCCTCGACCTGCTGGCCACGCTCTTTTGATGCAGCCGACGATACGTTTGGAGGGGACCTTAAAGTCCACCCAGTTCCACCCCCCCTGCCATGGGCAGGGACACCTCCCACCAGACCAGGCTGCTCAAGGCCCCACCCCACCTGGCCTTGAACACTTCCAGGCAGGGGGCATCCACAGCTTCCCCGGGCAACCTGTGCCAGGGCCTCACCACCCTCAGATTTCTCTTGGCCCCTGTAGATGGCCTGGGGCAGGGGAAGAGGCAGCGGCCACAAACTCTTACCTGGCGGGGCCTTAGCAGCCAAACCGGGCTGAGCGGAGCCCGGCCGCCCCGCCAGGAGCGCGTCTGCGTCGCTATGGAGACGCCGCGCGCGGGTACGAAGCCAGGGGCCGGGAACGGGAAGGGGCGCTCTCATTGGAAGGCTCCATCGCAGCGCCAAGGAGGCGGGAAGAGGAAGAGGAAAGGGCGTTCTGATTGGAGGGCCCCGCCTGTCACTCCGAGGGCGGAGCAGTGAGGGGAGGAGGGGGAAGGGGGAAAAGGGGAAAAGGGGAAAAGGAAACGGGCACTCTGCTTGGAGGGCTCCGCCTGTCGCTTCGAAAGCAGAGCCGAGTGGGCAGGAAGACATTCTGGTTGGAGGACACTGTCTGTCACTCCTAGCGCAGAGCGAAGTGGGCAGGGAGAGGAAGACGCGCTCCGCCTATCACCCCTAGCATTTTGAGCCCGCAGGAAGAAGAATAAGAGGGGCTCTGATTGGAGGACCCTGCTTGTCACTCCTGTCGCAGAGCCAAGCGGAAGAAGCGCTGTGATTGGAGTACTCCGCTGTCACTCATAGCGCAGATCCGAGTGGGCGGGAGACGGTAGCGGAGACGGCGCTCTGATTGGAGGGCGCCGCTCCCGCGAGAGGCGTGGCCGCCGCCGGCGGTATGGGCGTCCAGGGTCTGTCAGGCTTCGTGGAGGAACGCGGCTCGTTCTTCGCGGAGCTGCGCGTGCGGGACACCAAGCTGGTGATCGACGGAAGCAGCCTGTACCACCAGCTCTGCTTCGCCTCCGCCGCCGATTTCCGCCGGGGCGGCGACTACGGCTGCTTCGCGGAGGCCGTGCGCGCCTTCTTCGGCCGCCTGCGCGTCTGCGGCGTCGCCCCGTTCGTGGTGCTGGACGGCGGGCGCGGCGCGGCGGACCGGAAGCTGCGCACGTTGCGCTTGCGCGCCTCGCAGCGCCTGCGGGCGGCCGAGGGGCTGGCGCGGGGCGGGGGGGGCTGCCTGCTGCCCCTGCTCACCCGCCGCGCCTTCCTGCAGGCGCTGGAGGAGCTCGGCGTGCCCTTCGTGCAGTGCTTCGCCGAGGCCGACAGGGAGATCGCGGGGCTCGCCAACCGCTGGGGCTGCCCCGTGCTCTCTCTCGACAGCGACTTTTACGTGTTCGAGCTGGCGGGCGGGTACTGCCCGCTGAGCCACTTCCAGTGGCAGGGAATGAGCAGGGGAGAGGGGCAGCAGGGGTGCTACCTGCCCGCCCGGCGCTTCTGCGCCGACAGGTTCCGTGGGCACTTCGGGCACCTGGGTAAAAACCTGCTCCCGCTCCTCGCTGCCCTGATCGGGAACGACTACGTGGACGCGGCGGCCCTCGAGGTGTTCTTCGCCAAGGTGCGCGTGGCCGGGAAAGGCGGGAAGCACGCCCGGCTCCAGGGGCTTCTCGGGTGGCTGGCGCAGTTTGCTGAGCCGGCAGAGGCCGTGGAAAACGTGCTGAAACACGTCAGGAAACACCAGAGGGAAGAAATAAGGGAGCTCCTGTGCACGGCCATGGAGGATTACACCCCGTCCGACATAAGCCTCGAGGACTTTTTCCAGAAGGGAAGGTACGAGTGTGAAGAGGCCAGGGAAGCAGGTGTCCCACCTTGGGTACGCGACGCTTTCGCCAAAGGCAAGCTGGCACCCCTGCTCATGGACGCCCTCGTACTGAGAAGCACCTTCCTCCACGTTCAGGTGGAGAACATGCGGAGACCCAGCGCGCACAGCACAGCTTTGCCCATCCGGCAGGTCATCTATGGACTGCTTCTGGGAGCACCTCCAAGTGCCGAAGCTGCTTCTCCGAGTAAGGAGAGCAACGAACTGCCAGTTGTATGCGAGTTCGACAGACTCCAAAGCACACTGAAAAAAATATCTGTTCAAGCAGCAAGGCTGCCTGCAGATTTTTGTGATGGTTGTTTTACTTTGGACAAGTTAATAGAGGTAAATGGTTGTCATAACAGGTCATGGTTAACAGTGTCTCATGAGTGACACAAAATAGTTGGGACTCACGCTTGCCAGCTGGTCACTAAATGTGATGCCTGAACTAAGCCATCTCAGCAGGTAACTGAATACAGAGGCGCTTGCTGGGGCTGTGATAAATTAAGAAGCTGCAGGGATTGCCTCTGTCATTTCCTCCCATCCCCAAGTGTACAAAGACAAATCATACGGAAAGTTTGTGTATATATGTAGTATTGCCAAAATTTTCCATTTTAAGCCCCTTCTTTCATCCCTTCTGTTATGCCAGGGGTGTCAAACTCACAGCTCCTGCCCCTGCACCATAATGCACGTCACACACACTGCACACGTGACAATAGCACGCTGACAGAAGCGTAGGGTCAAGGAGCTCGGCGCTGCTACCATGTAGAAACAAGGTGCCAGGCCGGATAAAACAAGGTGGAGGACCAGATTCAGCCTGCAGGCCATAAGTCTGACACCCTTGTGTTATGCTAATACTTGCTTTTAGAATTATAGGAAGGAACTCAGTTTAATGAAAATTATAAAAGTGAAATCTAATGCTACAAAATTTAATTTATATTTGATCAAGCTATGGATATTTCAGAGCAATGTTCTGAAACAAAATCTGACCTGTGCTTTTTTACTAAATATCACTATTATTTCATGTATGAATCTTGCAGCTGCCCGGCAATTTTACCTGCCACAAGTATTCGTCCTGTTAACGCGAACCCCTGCTGCTTGCCAGACAACAGCACCTGAAAAACAGCTCACAATCACAGGAAAGTGGTACTAGGTCAGTGCCAATCACCATTAGCAATTCTGTATATTTAATGATTAAAACTGTAACTCATGCTGTGAATGGAAAGTAATCTCACATTCCCAAAATTGCATAACCTAAAATTTGTATGCAGTAATTTCTGAAACATCTGGAAATACCATTTGTGTCTCTTAATACTGCGTATTTAAGCCACATGCTGTATCCATTCTGGCATTCGGACGAACTGTTAACACACCTCCGTGTGTGGGCTTTGCTGTATGTTTTTATCCCTTGCTGGTGGCTATTTCATATTGCAATCAAGTCTGTCACCACCACAACCATTAAACGCTGCAGATAGCAGTGCATCCACAGACCTACGTACAGGGGATTTTACACAGGTTATTGTTAAAGGCTTTTTAAAAGGCCACTATGCAAACACTTAGGAGTTTGAAAAATCATGTTTGGGGATTTTAGGAAATATTAATGACACTGGTCTTGCTATGTATGCTGTTTGTTTAGTGATTTGAGCTTGCACTACTAAAACACCTTTCCTTACTAAATATGTCAGAATTACCAATTCAACAGAAGGTTAGAGGAAGAAAGGTTGTTCTGCGTTTAAAGCATTCTAGGCAAAACTAACTTCAATTTGTCTTCTGCTGTGGGGATGTCTGCCTAAGACTAGGCAAACTCATGCTGTTTAAGCTTTCACAAAGCGCTTGAATTACAGTTGAAAACCCTGCTGCAGTTCTGATGTGTGCATGACATTATAGACAGTTTGTAACACCACTGTTCAGAAGTTAAATACAACAAAAAGGGAACATGTGCAAGGGATTAATACATTGGAGGTGAAAAATGCAAGCTTCACACTTAGATTTCATTGTGATAACGGGTAGACATGTTTTCACCATTTCAAGAACAGACATCACCATTACATCTCACAAAGCAAGGCTAACTTTTAAGAGGCACGGAACGAAGGGCTTTTTTATATGTATATATTTGCCATACCAAAGTAACTTTAATGCATTACGGTTACAAGGCTTTCCCCAAGCAAGTCCACTTTTACATAGCAGTCTAAATTGTGTCACTTGATTTCAAGATGGTTTGGAAACCTCTTAAAATTTAACCTCAGGCAATCATAATTACTTTTTTCCTTCTACCTAACATTTATTTGTGTAGTTATAAGAGTTTTAGTAGTATTTAAAAGATTCCGATTCAGAGTGTCTAGGAAACTTAAAATAATTTACGGAAAATGTAAAGTATTAGGTACTTTAAACACAAAGCTTATTTACCTTTTGGAAATTGCTCAGAGCAAATAATGGTCTCTTACATTTATTTTTCCACTCCAATTTTAAATTTATTTTCAGGTGCCCATGGCACGCCGTCAGATGCTTTTGCTGGAGACTCTAGGAGTGAAAATGAGTTTCCTAGAATCCATCCCCAGTCACTTACAACTCCCTGTTGCTGTAACATGCTATTGGATATGTCATTCAGAACCAAAAGTTAAGTTGCATCAACTAAAGGCTTTACTTCTGATGATCATTTCTGGAGAACTGCACAGGATAACAAACAATCCAGGTATGTCACCAAAGAATACAATTTTAGGTGTTCAGCTCATATGAAAATCTATACTGTAATTCATTTTTCATTTTTAGTCAGTTGTCCAAGTTCAGATGAATTAGTATTGACTTACACTATACCCTGAGGTGTCACATTCTTTGCATTGAAACAGAGCAGAGAAACAGTGCTAGCTATCAGTTTAACATTTTATATAGGTAAAACAATACTTTGCCATCTTGTAAAACATTAATTTGCATTTATAAATGCTTTCTTTAGGACTAAAAGATTAATGTAGATATAAAAGTTACATAAAGAAGCTTAAAATACTCATGCTTCAAAAGAGTATAACTGCCATGGATGCATTCAGATAGGTTTGGGGTTTCTTTTGTGAGTTTTTCTAAATTCATCTATACTTAAAGCTGAGCTGCACAGGCACCCTCTGTTTGCCTACGCGTTGCGAGAATTTGAAAGCACTGAATTGTCACAGAAATCGTTTCAGTAACATTTATACCTTATTAGAGTTGGGTGATATTTCCTCTAGGAGGCCTTCAATTCATGGCAAAACTTATGCATGCCAGGGTTATGCAGTTTCTTTAGGTTCTGTGTTATAGAAACTGGACTGACGTGATTGCCACCTGCTTCCCAAGATGGAAATAATTTTTAGAATTGATCCCCTCACGAACAGCGTAGCAAATTACCTAACAAATTGAATTCCTGATTTTACAATTGCAGATTCTTGTGGGTGTTCATATTTGAATTTTTACTCAATTTTTTGCCTTGAAGTTCAGTTTGAGACATTGAAAACATTGCTAATGCTTCCTGAGATGGAACTGGAGATTTGAAGACCCTGTGCGTTGCAGATATCTTTCATACTGTTCACAGCAGAACATTTATTTACTTTTTTTTTTAATTCATAACCTAGATCCAACAGTTTTATGTGCTGAAGATGACAGGATGGCATATAACAAATTTCTAGACTGGAAGGAAAAGAAATTGCAAAATAAAGACTTTGATTTAGATGCTGCACACAATTTTTGCCAGTGGCAGTGCTGTCTTCAAATGGGATTGTATCTCAACCAGCTACTTTGCACTCCTCTCCCTGAACCAGATCTAAGTAGGTAAGGATGCTTCAGAGATTTCATTACCATGTACCAGTACGTAAAGGGTGTCTACCTAGAGGATGGAGACTCCCTTTTTAAAGAGTAACATGGAAAAGACGATGAGTAATGGGTGTAAGTTGCTCCTGGGGAGATTCTGATTGGGTTCCAGTAGAAAATTCATCATCATCAGAACAGCTAAACACTGAAATACAGTCTCCCCAGCGAAGTGGTAGATTCCGCTACACTGGACACTTCTAAGGCTCCACTTGACAACATGCAGGGCTATCTCATTTAAACTATACATCACCTAAAAGGTGGGACCAGATGATCCCTGAGGTCCCTTCCAACCTGGCATTATGCAATTCTGCCGTGTGCTTTCCACACAAACCCCCGATGGGATGTGTTTACTTTTTTTATTTTCTGTGTCAGATTCCTTCGTCCAATTTTACTACATTAATATCTTTAAAGATATTAATATGGAGAAAAATACTGAGGAGAATAGGTATCCCTTAAGAAGTCTACTGTTGGATACTAGGTATAGTTAAGATCTGTATGTCATTAAGCAGCATGTTTTTACCTGTCCTGCCAAGGTGCAATTCTAAATGAGAATTCTCTCTTTCCTTTGAACAGGCTTTACAGTGGGACCCTTGTGCACAGACTGTATCAAGAGCTTAAATCAACACCTTCAGTGGAAAATCTGTTCAGTCTATCTTCAAAAATGACTCAGCTTTATCAGGTTTTGTTAAATCAAGTGGAGTCAACCGTACCTCCAGACTTCTTTCAGAAGATGACCAAGACCAAATCCAAGTCCTGCAAAAAGAAGAAAGCATCTAATAAGAAAAAAGAGGCCAGCAGGTGTGCTATACCAGAAACTCAGCATTTATGCAATGTTAATAGGTTTGCATCCCTTAGAGTGGATGACTGAGAACATTATTTCTACAACAGCGTCTAATGCCATGCAGATGGAAAAATTCACATTAAAATATGTGAGTGTATTGGCATTTGCTCAGCTGTTTTCACACAAGTTTCCCAATTCATCCTTGACCAACAATTTTCGCTTCTGAATTTTTTTATTTGCCTTGTTTGTAACTAAAACTCATAAAAGAGGTGCTTGTATAAAAGTTGTGCTGTTTTGTTTTTCTTTAAAGCTATCAGCCTAATTGAAAATCGAGCAAAGCTTTTCTGCACTTCAGAGCTGGACTATTTTAGAGGAATTATTTTCCTGAACATTTATACTTGGTTATCCCTTCATCTCCCTGAACACTTTGAACTTCCAAAAGATGCAATTTTTACGTTTGTGGTTGAGTAACACAGGAATTACAATCTTAAAGATCAGATTAAAATGGAACTTGACAAATTTAAAAAATATTGTAGAATAAGTCTTTACAGTACAGTATTTGTACGTTTGGAGAGAGCTAGCTTTACTTGGTGACTGCTGAGTAGGTTGTGCTTGAAATATAGGTACCGAACTATACTTAGGGGAGACACTTCAGCTTCTACCCCCCTTTGGTATGTAAGTAAGGGTTAAATGCACACAGGAAGCTGTCACATTAGTAGCAGGTTTCAGCAGGTTTTCTAATTGTGTACAATCTACTACTGACAAACTGTTGTCATTGGAGTTAACCTTTCTTTAAGGCTATACTAAAACTCTAGGCCTGTTTACTTGCCCCATTACTTGAAAAACCCCTACTATCAACATGGTAATACTGAAAACCAATTTATATTTTTAAAAAATGCTATATTGTCACTTTATTTTGTGCTTTGTGCTAGCTAACTTCCCAGCAAAGTGAGCCTATCTACATAAATGCTTTTCTTAAACTGTTGCGTTTCCAGTCTTTCCTATGTGAACTAGTTGCTACATTCCTGTTCATTCTCAAGAACCCGTATACCTTTTCTTACATTCAGGAAAACCGTGATTTCCACCTTTCACCATTAGGGTTTTGTCCACTGCCGGGATTCAAGCTTGATGGATGCATCCTTGGGTGCTCAGTTGTCAGTCCTGACAGCTATTCACATGGGAGTAATCCACTAGGATCTCATGACTTACAGAAAGGGTCTCTGATATCATACAGCTGAAATTGATACTGCCATAATATATTCAATGAGAATAGATTTATAACATCTATTACACTTATGAGAAAAATAGTTTTGAGATGGAGTCTGAGATAGTAATTAACATTTCCAGTACAAAACCAGCTTATTAAACTACCAGCAGATGGCACCTATACTAAACCATACAGTGAGTTAATACAACTTTACAACCCATTGCTGAAAAGACTCCTATTGGCAGTCCACCAAGTCCCACTTCCATCAGAAGATTTTAAATAAAGTTGAAAGGAGTTAAATTTAAAGTTCTTGATTTTAGTAACTTAAATCCTTAATCCTCCAAATCACCTTCTGATCCATTGTGATTTCATTTTACCAAGTTTGTAGTTCCTCGTGGCTTTTAATCATCAGAAATAGTCACAGTTAAAGTAAGTTTTCAATATAAGGCTTACATATAAAACCCAAAAATTTTTATTCCACTTTGTTAGTGGTGCGAGAAAAGGAGATCTTAATTTACTCTAAATCCTGTACTGGAAAAATGCTGAAGAACATGAATTCTTGATACTCACTGAGAAGCAGGATCTTCCATTAGATAGTTTGGAAGACTGGGATAAACTCAAGTGTTCCACTTTTGGATAAAAAGGCTGTTATGGCATTTTGAGAACACTTTTGGGAGTGCTGACTCTATAATTAAGAATTACTCTACTGGGAATGTGTTTTCAATAAAGAATTCAACTGTTCTTTGTTGCCACTGCAAAAACACCCATTCTGTATTTGGAAGAAAATAACTACTGATTCTAGGGTTATTATCCAGAATTTAAATCAAGTGTTCCAGTCTTCCTTTTTGAGTCCTTATAGGTTTTCAAACTCCTTTGGGGGTAAAATTAAAATAAAAACAAAACAGTTCTTTTAAAAGCTGAAATATCGTCCCATTCCATGCTTTAGTAAGAGCAACTGAATTGCTTGTTTGCGGTTTAGCTTCACCCCACATTAAATGTCTCATTTTCTGTGGAAATATCCCACTATTGATTCAATTGTTCTGGACAAAAATCTCTCAGACTTGTTCCTAGGTGGTAATGATCAAGAGTGGAGCCAACAAATGGCAGTGGAATTCACACATTTTTCATAAATAATGAGGCTGAGCTCAATGAATTACTTGATATTGTTTCATCTTCCATTGGAAAACCCACCAAAATTTAGTTTGACATATTTAAAATGCATTGCATTCATTTTAAGTTCACCCTGCAAGAAGGCAGAAGTAATTGTTCTTAAAGAGACTGAAACTTTATTTCTTGTCTAGACTGACATACCTTATTCAGAATGTGACACTTGCGCTTAGAAAGCAGTACTTCATAAAAAATTTTTGAACACTACGCAACAACTTCCAAGCCAAGATGACAAACTGGTGTTCATCTGCACTTCTGTACTTGATTTCTGGGACTCCCAAGACCAAGTGTAGAGCACAAGGCAGTCAAATCCCATGAGGAATATCAGTAAATGGCAGGAAGATGTGCCAGGGGAGGTTTAGGTTGTATATTAGGAAGATGTTCTTCACCCAGAGGTTGGTGGAGCACTGGAACACCTCCCCAGGGAAGCAGTCACAGCACCAAGCCTGACAATATTCAAGGGATGATGAGTCCCTACTGTAATGAGAAGACTCTGATGACAACAGCTGCAAGTCTATTTTGAGGAAGAACACTGTTTCCAATTCATGAATATTATTTAGACATTATCTTATATTAAAAATACTTCTAACAGATCAAGATATGAATCTATTATAATGCTTTTCTAGCCACAAAAAGTCATTCTGTAGGTTAAAAATTTTAAGTTACACTACAAGTAAAAGGTTTATTTTTATGATGAGGGTGGAATATGGAAGAGGAAAGGAAACCAAGCTCCATTGAAAGAAAACTGGGGCTTCTTGCCATTAGAATGAAGATCAGTGCATTCATTTTCTAATTCAATATGCTACAAATAATTTCAATAACAGTACTGTTTTATAATCTCTCAAGTGATATAAATCATACGCTAAAGTAAGTAAGTATGGCATGAGACATGAAAACAAAGCTCGTATCTAAAATTATAGCAAAATGAGGATGTTAATCCGGTGTAAATGCCAGTTCCTTTTAAAACAAAGAGACAACACACTTTTAAGAAAAGCAAACATTTACTTCAAATTGCAGTATAGGCTTTTCAATCACAGAAAAAGAAAAGAAAAACAGTGATCCAACAGCGGTCACATCCTGTGCAAAAAAAACCAAACCTCAGGATACAAAAAAACTATAGCACAAGGTACTTGAGCCGCTTACACGTTGCAGGATAAAGTAAATAAATACAGTAGCTAGAATATGGCACTCTTGTGACGGACTCTAAACCCAGTGGAATGCCTCTGAAATATTTTATCCTTGTATTAGTAGCAAAGTCCCACCACCATAAAAGTAAAATAGTACAATGTTTTAAATAAAAACAAACTAAAATATTTCTAAGAGAAGGATTTTACACAGTTGTATCGTTTAAGTGCAGAAAATGGGACTTGAGTTTAGATCTTTCCTTAAATTAACCCCCTCCCCAAAATCCTGTTCAATCTTAAAAGTAAATTTACGTTTGAGGAAAATGTTACCAAAGTTGCATAATTTCATTTGTTACTCCCACAGCTGGAAGTTAAATTCTAAACAGTCTTGAAACATGAATGTTCATCATTAGCCACTGAAACAAAGGACTTATCAAAAGCCCTCAGGATATCTTTATCCTCCAAATATCGTTTTGCTTTCTCCTACATCTTTAAACAGCAATCCCTAAGTTTGCAAACACAAGAATGCAATATGCATCATACATCAAGAAAAGACGAAGTTGACGAAGAAGAACTTCCACGTTTCTGGATCTTTTCTCTGCTTCTTTCAAACTTCTTTATGATCTCAGTCACTATGCACACAGAGGAAGTGAGTCCCACAAGAAACAGTAAATCTGGAAAGAGATAATTAGCTTTTTAAAATTTGCTACTTAAGGCTGAGGACAGACGTACAGAAGAACAAGACTTCCATACTGTCTCCCAGTCATTAAGTTCAGGAGAAATGAAGCAAGAATCATTTTTTGCAGGACCAGAAGATTAACATGCATAATTTATGCACAAATCATAAGAACACACATAATATTTCAAACTTTTAAAGTATTTCATAGTCCTGTTTTTATTAATACCTATGAAAACAAAGAGCAATGTAATTAACTTGAAACTGAAAAAATATTAATATAATAAAAAATGACACTACAATAAAAAGAATGATGTAAAACCATGTATTTCATGGCAATCATTTTTCTTCAACTCCAGAAAACTGCAGAAGTAATATATTTAATTCATGATGAGGCCAACAGCATTATGCAACTACAGCTTCTTAAAATCCTCATGCCTATTTATACTACAACAGTGCACTTGTTTGTTTAACAATAGATCAAGATTTCTAATTAAGGTCTTTATGTTTAGAGAAAAAACTTGCTAAACATCATGATTAACAGTGCTTAAAAAACTTCAATAAACTCTGATTAATTTTTTCCCGCATCAAAATGTATATTATAAAAACCTATTATACACAAGTAGGTAAGAAATTTAAGAACACACTGATTAGTTGTGTGACACAAGCATTCAAATTTCTCTCCCAAAGAAAATATCTAAAAGGATGTTTTTTCTCACTTTGTATTCCTGTTGCATGCAAACAACCAGAAAGTGCCCTTACAGAGCCATCAGCATTTACAAATTAATCCTTAAAGTTCAATTTTGAAAAGGGAACTGTTCTTACCCAAGACACTCAGGCTCTCTGTCTGGAAAACTTTCTGAAGTGGAGGAAAGTAAATGACCAATAACTGTCCCATTATAGATCCAAGGACAGCATAGCAGAACATTTTGTTACTGCAAAGTCCAATCTCAAACACAGATTTTGTCTGTAAAATAAAAAACACAGTACACTGTACATGTGATCTTAAATTACCTGGACAAGAAAATAATTTGTAACCACAATGTCTTTTCATCTAGACTTTCAGAAAAATGTAAGAAATAACCAATGACCTTTCAGATCATCCAGAACAAGTACTTGAAAAGGCTAATTGCATTTTCTCTCTGATTGTTAAACAGAGTACAAATCTTGTCTTCATAGTCAACAACTTCTGTATTGAGCTCGCTTTTCTACAAGTACAGTGCATTAGAAGGTGCCCTTTACACTAGAAGCAAGTGGTTTTGTTGACCCTGACAATTCTCATCAGAAAACAGACTGAGAATTAGAGTAAATGTAGGCACGTATACTAACAACGTTCTTTTCTCCAACTGGCATAAAATTTCAGGCTTGTTCCCTTAAAATAAAAACATAGGCAGAAAGCACAGTTTAAAAAATTTACCTTGTTATGGACTTTGGGTTACAAGATAAAAAAGTTAAGGCCTTCAGAAAGTTTCAGATTCTGACAAGGATGCTGAGTGACATAATTTTCAGAAAAACCACCCAAAACAAAATAACCAAGTGTAAATAGCAACACAAAGGACCATCACACTTCAGCTTTTAATGAAAATTTTCTTGCTCCTGCCAGGACAGCGGCATTACTACCAGCTCTGCATCACACAAACCAATTAAGGAAACTAATATTAATCTGAAATAAAAGAAATCCAACCTAATAGATACATGAAACCCTGAAACTTAATAGTAGATGTGAAGTGAATCTGCAGGAAAACACTTGAAACAAACCCAGCAAGATCTACCCTCAAAGAAAATCCTGCTTATTGTGTAAATGGACAATATCTTACCTGAGATCTAGAACTCAAAGCATTGAACATATCAAAAAATACAAAACAGGTGAAAGTCATGGTTGTGTCTCGAGGCGTTATTACGTTGTCTCTTAACTGCCAACAAAAGAAAAATAGCTTTAGTATGCTTTAAACCCTCCACAACTAAAGAAAGTTATTACAATAATTCAAGTTCTACTAGCTAGTAAATTAAAACAAAATTAACTTGTTTGCCCCAAGCTGATTTAATAAATGATAAAGCAAAAATTACACACTTGTAAATTATAACAATTTCAAATTCCAAGCTGAGATTAAATAACGCTTCTTGCCAAGTAAACGGAATATCAGGCATTCTATGATGCACTACCAGAAGTTCAAACAACATATTTCTCTACTGGGAAAAGAAAGTCAAATGGCAGCTGTATAAGAGTCGGGTTAGATGATTTGTACAATTACTTTCCATGGGCCAAGGTTTCCTAAGAAGATTTGGGATCTGGAAAAGACTGTGTTAAAACACAGATTGGGGACTGAAACTGCTCCTCATTTCAACAGCTACTTTGAAAATTTTCGTCTCTAATCTGCTAGCTGAATAGATTATTAAATAAGCATGGACAAAACTTGCGACAATTCACACAAATCCTGAATTCAAACTGATAGCATAAAAAGGACTTCATTTACAAAATTTTGTTACTGCTTTAAGCTTCGTACTTCTGTCGTACCTCTCTCCAGAAGACAAACAGTGTTCCACACACGATAATTATTGATGAAACCAGTATTTTAACGATCAGGTTTTTGGTTAGAATGCTGTCCTTCAAATTTCTTGGAGGCTTTTGAATAACATCTTTATCCACAGGTTCCACACCAAGACTTATAATTAAAAGAACACCTTAGATTTTTATCATCATAAAAATAATTCATTGCTGCTAACTTAATGACTAGATTTTCTGATTTGAATGATTTTAATCTTCTCTCTACAGAATCATCTTATTCAAATAAGCACATATTTTTATTTTCAGAAAACGGAGCGATAGGCATTAGTAAAAGGCAATATTCTTACACTGCAGTTTGAGAGTCCATAAATACATTATATCAGACTATTAAAATTACCAGATTTTAATTTTAAAGGAAATGACAGTATTAGTTATGTTCCCCATTTCTGTTACCGTGATCAACCTAGTTAAGGAATTTATTGCTGGTTCCCTTCCACCTCTCCTTCCAGCACCTGCATCAAAGAGGGTCAGAGGAAGAACCCAGAGGGAAGCCAGAATCCTGCATGCAAGTTGCATGGGCATATCCACTGATCTTTAGGTATCCATGCTGCCCCCATAATGACTGATCGATACTAAACTAAACCAAAGTGAATGAACATAGAACTATACTGCAAGCATTGCAATTCAGAGAACTCTGCCGTTTCAGAAACATTTCACTGAAGTTTAACACTTCAATTCACACAGAGTTTCCTTTATGAGCAACCATTTTCCTTGCTGAAATAAAAGGACTACAGAGTTATAGAATTTAAAGTAATTACTTACCTTTGAGCTGGAGGTCCATCCATAATAATATTGATCCATAAGATCTGCATGGCATTGAGAGGATTAGGAAAGTTCATTAATGTAGCCAGTGAGATTAAAGTCAGTGCTGCTATACTCCTGTTGAAAGAATCCATTTTTATAACTGTCAGCATGGAACATTTCTGAAGATCTGCTGATAGCTGCTTTCTAATCAATACTTCAGCTGTTTCAGAGTAGATACAGATTTTTACTATGAATCATGACTGACATAAGCCTAACTTTAGAGCATGAATTAATTTAGTATACTCATCTTGACAGTTCATATTTAAAACAGCATTGTTCTAGCAATTAAAAGACAAATTTGTGTCTTAAAAATCTCCCAAAATTTAAGATAACACTTCAGATTTATTACTTACCTTCACCTAATTGATTTTTTACTCGAAAACTGAGTACTATACTTTTATTGTGCAAGAAGCGGAACTACTTTTGATGTCAACACAACCACTCTGTGCACTGTCACTAGGTTGACTAATCATTCAAGTCAAGGTACTACCCAAGCTCCCTAAAAATATCTACATCACCCTTAGTTATTAGCAAGATGACGCAGCTAGGCAAAAGACCGAAAACAGACCAGCTGGTTGCAAGCTTGGTATTAGAAACCTCTCTAAACAAGTATGCATTAATCGCACTGAAAGTGCAAGTAAGTGGTTTCATAAGTAAGAAGAGAGCAAGCCTTATAATAATTCCAAATTTAGTGCTCTACTGAACCATATTATGCTTTCCCTGCAAAGAGAGACAGGACAAAAAAGGGTAACTCATTCATCAAAAACCTACAGCTACCATTCCCATGGCTAACAGGCAAGGACTTTCCTAGAATATCTATGCTTAGCTATTTTTCAGAAGCAGATTTCTAGTTATCTACAATTGGAGGACACTAGCCAAGAGTGAAATAATCTGACACTTTATACAATTTTTAAGAAATTTAAAGAGGTTGGTGTTTTCTGGGATTTTGATGTGTTGGGGGGTTTTAGTAGGGAATTTTTTTGTTTTAGGGTTTTTTGGGGGGTATTTGTCATTTGTGTTTTTCTTGGTGGATATTGAGTGTTTGTAGGAGGTTTACAGTTTTTGCACTGTTTTTAGGGTTTTTATTTTTTTTTTTTTAATTTCTGCAACTTTATTCAAGCACTGTGAAATGCCATGAAGGCTTCGTAAAAGTACACAAACAACATGGTGAAGAGTAAAACCATGTTCCTGAATCCAGGCTCAGTAAGATAAACTCACAAAATTTTTGAAACTAAGGCTTAAAGAACTCTTGCTTCTTGTCTTACACACACATGATATAGTTAGCATAAGGATACTTATATGGAAGAAAAAAAAGTCTCAGAGCTAATTCATTCCACAAACCAGCATATGGATTACAGAAGAACCAGCCTCCCTTCTCCCTTGTTTCCTCCATTTGATATGCATGTTCTGGTTAAGGAGAGAATGAATGACTACTAACTCCTCCTTTAAATAAGGATCCAGAGGTAGCTATGCTGTTTCTCTCCATCCTCTTAGCTAATGACTGTTCACATCTTAGCAGGAAGAACTGTGTTAAAGTTAGATGTCTGTTTATGGCACTATTTTCTGGTTCTTTAAAAATCAAACAAGCCATCAAATACAAAATATTGAAAATTGAAAAGCATAGCATATCAGCATCCTAGATGAAATTTACAGCATTCACGTGAATTTATGCAGCATCTGCTTCCTGATACTTTGATTCATTCACGATGTAGTTAGAACCTTCTGATATTGTCAACTTTTCAAACTTACGTGCTCAGTTGAAATCTAACAAAATTTTTTATGTTATTATAAATTCCTTTACCCTCTTCAATTGCAGACCTGCAATTAAAAACAAAGATTAGATCACTAGCCAAATGAGACTACTGCAAAAAAATAGCTTAAAACAAACCAGAAGAGCTACTACTTTAAGCAGCAATACAAATGTCAAGAAACAAATGGGGCTGAGGTTCTTGGAACTTTGGAGTCATTGTTTTTCAATCTGACTATAAGATTAATCACAACAGTTATTTTTCCAGGTGCTTCACTTGCAAAATTAAATGCCAAGAGTAAAATCTCCTCCTTGGTCAAGCTTAACCATCATCCTTGATAAGACTTTCTGATTCAAACTGGATAATTCAAAAAGAAAAACCACACATACTTTTACAAAAGCATAAAAACATAGCGTGACTTTAGAAGATCATGTATTCTTACTGTACCAGAACAAAACATGTAGAGACCATCTTTTCAATCTCTTTCATGTGTCACAACTTGCCTATCACATTATCACAATTACAGCAGTGAGAAAGTGTTTTCTAATATCTAAATCAAGTCTCCTCTGTTGGAAATTAAAAGCAATTTCTTTCTTCCATTCCCCAATAGCCAAGAACAATTAACCAGCATTCCTTCTGTAACTTTTAAGCCAAAAAGATTAAAGGGGTTGGGGGAAGGATGTAAAACTATGAAAGCTCATATATTTTTTTCCCTCTTAGTGTCCATCTCTTTTCACTCTCCTGTTGAGAGCTTTTCTGATGGAGTGAGCAAAACTGAATAAAGCATTCCAGCAAAAGCCTCATCAAGCCCAAGTAAAGTTAAGTACTAACCACAGATGTTCTTCCCATGTAATCTTCTGAAAACATCTTAAACTGATTCCCTTATCTCTTTTGGGTTTTTCTGCACAACAGCACATTGCTGTTGGTTGGATTAGTATGGAAACCTTTAAACTCTCAGATTACCCTCTGACATACTGCTACCTAGGTAGAATTTCTTATTTTATACTCTTACATTTCACTTCTCCCCAAGGGTTAATTAAGCATCATACTTCTGGACAAACTTGAGTGTTCTGAGATTGATGCATAATTTCAAAACAAAGACTATCTCGCTAGACAGCAGTCCAGCCCTACCAACAACCACCACCTTCAACAGTAAGACAGATTAAATTCAAAATAAGCTAAGTCTGGCTATGCTCTTTGAAGTATGTCAACAACAAACACATGAACAAGTAACAAACAGCTGGTTACCAGAAGTTGGTAACTTATTTTCTCCTGGGATATTTAAATAGCTTTCTTCTTCTGAAAGAGCACCACATTTAAACAGTTGAAAAGAAACACAGCACCGTGTAAAATGTTTACATCTTGAGAAAAGTGCTCTCTCTCATTTTTACATAAGATTTATGCTTCTAAAGTAAGAAATTAAATGAAAGCGAATCCTACTGACAGCTAACAGACTCACAATTTAACCTCAGTTATGTTTCCAAATATACTACCACCACAATTCTACTTGGAGAAGCAGAAATACAGGTTAGTTTTCATAGCACATGCATATAGCACAGCCCCCTTTGTTACCTACATCTGATCTATGCACAAGACCAAAGTAGATACGGTCTAAATATGTAAATACATTCTCCTATTATTATTTACATGCATAAAAAGACAGAAATGTTTAGCTGCCCCTTGTACTTTCCAGCTCTTTAAGAATACAGGTAATCATTGTAAAAACACTTCTCCTGATTTAGCTGAGAAGTCATTAACAGTTGCTACACTTACAAGTTCAGGGAACTCCTTTTGTTTTTAACCCAAGCAACATTTCATTAAAACTATATAGCACAAGGTATGTACATAAATGCCACCTACATTATTGTTTGAAAATCATCATCCACGAGGATCATATCTGCTGCCTCTTTACAAACATCTGTTCCAGTTTGTCCCATTGCTACACCAATATCTGCAGCCTTCAGAGCAACAGCATCATTCACTCCATCTCCTGTCATAGCTACAACTGCACCATTATTTTGTAGGGACTAAAGAAAGGGAAAAGAGCTTAAATCAGGGATTGAAATAACTGATCCTGTAAAATTATTCTAGATACAGGGTTGGTGTCATCACCTTACCTCCCCCCTTTTGCTTCCAATTCCACTATAAAATCCTAAAAAACTCGCAACTATCTGTATTTTAACAGATTTTCATACCAGACTTTGTTAAACTTCAGTTTATGTGTTCAGACTGCCTATATTTTAAAGCTAGGGTATATACAAATCTGTCTTTAAGAGGAAGTAAATATAAAGATACTGTATTTACATTTTAACATTATCATCCTCTTATAATTCTCAGTACATTCCAATTGTCTCAATATTTTACTTCTTTCTTATTGTTGCTTTTCTGATTACTACTCCAATTGTTACACTGAGTAAGCCCCTCTCTGCTACCTTTTGTTAACTTCTGAATGGAAGCATTACCTCAGACATGACTTTAAATTCATGCCATTTTATGTTGTTCTGAGCTCCCTATATAGTAGAAAGCATGATTTCACCTACCAGCAGCTGCCTGTCCCTTGTGGGCACCACGCATTTTTCTAGATGGTATTTTCAAATACACTTAATTTTCAAACCAAAAGCATTTCTGCTTTCATCTTAACACGCTGTGGCATGTTACAATTTAAGCAAAGGCACCACAAACTGTTGTCACCTTCCCAACTAAATTCACTGCATAATCACAGCAATAGTCCAGGGTTTGAGCCTCTAGTAAGACATACCTTTATAATTTTCAATTTATGTCGGGGGCTGGCTCTGTAAAATACTGCAACCTGTTAAACGGACAATAAAGAAGTAGCAAAAATTTGAGAAATATAAAGAATTACACTGGATTGTATAAAACTAGAGGATAAAAAAATATTATCAAAGGCCAACTGTGCTCTTGTTAGCTCTAAAGTTGAAGCACCAGTGAACTGTATTTCTAATACGGTGAAAGCATTAATTCCAGAAAAGTGTTATGGTAAACAAAGCTGGTGATATTTATTTATTTATTTGTTTATTTATAGATAGAATATGCAATTTAAAAGCCCTCTGAAATTGCAAAGCAACTTAGTTGTAATACCTTGCTGCTGGTCTTCCCAACTAAATTCATGCAGGTAATTGCCATGCTAACTCTATACCCCTTGTCAGCACTAGTGGTAAGCTACGCGGGACATTTCAATTTAGTAGCTTATGTAGCATATTAACAATAGTTTGAAGTTTTAAAGTCAATTAATAAAATTCCTGCTTAGAAGGCACTACTATATTTCAGCATATTTTTGTCTCTGGTCTCCTCTGTAAACTGAAGTCTGAACATGTGGAATTCAGGTTTCCAGAAACTCTATACTGTTAGCATTCACATACATTTTTCCATTTTAAGAAGCTGGATAAGAAGTTAAGACTTCTCAGCAGCCACTTTAGACTGTACAGAGGTATCAGTCTTAATGGTTGATTTTAATTAATTTCTAATAAGAAAATAAATTGGGTTACAGATCAAATATACATAAAGTAAGCTGGTAGCTATTTAAGTTGTTAGGGTATAGCCCTGAAGAATAAGTATTACGAAATAACCCCGAAATTACTATTTGTCACACAAGTTCTTTTTTTTTTTTTCTAGGTTTGTTTTTATGAGTCATCAAGGAAAGGCACAAAGCTGACATGCACATTTCTTGACTGTAAATATTGGCTTTTGGCTTGCTTACATCAGATTCAAGCACGCTGCAGTCTAATTTTGCAGTCTTTTGCAAACAGAGCATTTTGATGCCTAAGTTTTGCAACATAGCCAAGCCTGAACCTCAATTGCATTTGATTATGCCTTCACATTTACAACTTTGACATTAGCTAACACAGTTATTTAATAACTGAAAAGTATTAAGCTGTAACTTAATAATAGATCCTTTCAAAATTCTTAATCAGTGACCTGAGATCAACCAAAAATCATTAAAGATACAAACAGCTCCACTTATGAATTACAAAAGGATTGACTGTCTGAACACACAGACTGTGAGGTTATATGGATGAGCTGAGCTACTCAAAGAAAGAAGACGGTTTAATAATACAAAAACTTGACGATGCTCACCAAGTAAGAGAGGTGGCAAAATGAAATTTCTAATAAAGGCATTGATAGGTAAAATCTGAACTGTTAAAGAGACAAAAGAACTCTAAGAAGACAACTGTGTGAGTTGAAAGAAATAAGTTTTGATATAGACATATGTTAAACAGCAAGATACTTGTTTGATCTGGGGCAGCTTCCATGTTTCTGTACTAAAAGCCTCTGGCAATTTACTGTATCCTCTACTTCTATTAGAACCATGTTATTTCTATCTCAGAAATTACATTTCAGTTTTCCACAGGAAAAAAACATTTCTAAATATAAAATATATCCTTTTCTGCATTTCAGTAAGTAGTATATTAAAGCAAACCTTTGGTGTTATCTGAGAAAGCTGCTGAATATCCAAATCATCTATTTCTTCTCCAGAGATTGCCTGTGAATTTTTGGAATATAAGCCTAGTCGACTAGCTGGAAACAAATAATAAAAAAGGTATTACAATATTTTACCCTTTTAAAACATTAAGTAACCAAGTTCATTTTTTAAAACTATTTTGTGCAGCATTTCAGATTTGAAATGCCTAGAGCAGAACATCTTAAAATCTTACAGATTCAGTACACTGGAGTAAATTATCTGAACTCTTGAGTAACAAAACACATGCTACAAAGCCTATTCTAATCATTTATTTCCTTAGACTTTTTAGGTTTCCCAAGAGCTCAGTCTTCTCTAAGGAATTCACAGTTCAAAAATACCAAGACAGAAAATGAAAAAGAATGAGGGAGACAAGGAAAAAAATCCATCTGAGAAAGCATCGCTCACTAGCTGGAGAACATACTTTTCATATGCACATTCCCCAGCTAGTGAGCGATGCTTTCTCAGATGGATTTTTTAATCGTTCACCATCCTGTATGTAAAGAATTCATATTCTTGCTAAAGTACTTGTACATTTTAATTTATTATATTGTAAAAAGAAGCTAAATAATTTGTTTAAATATTTATTAACAGTACTTTAACTTCAAACTTAGTCATATGGACAAAAATCATTGAATCACAGAATGGGTTTTGTTGGAAGGGACCTTAAGGCCCATCCAATTCCAACCCCCCCTGCCATGGGCAGGGACACCTTCCACTGGATCCAGCTGCTCAGCAACTCATCCAAACTGGCCTTGAATACTTGCAGGGATGGGGCATCCACAACTTCTCTGGGCAACCTGTGCCAGTGCCTCACCACCCTCACAGGAAAAATTGTCTTCCTACTATCTAATCTAACTCTCCCCACTTTCAGCTTAAATCATTACCACTCATCCTATCACTGCACTGCCTTATGAAGAGCCTCTCCCGAGCTTTAAGGCCCCCTTTAAGCACTTGAGGGCTTTTATAAGGTGTCCCCGGAGCCTTCTCTTCTCCAGGCTAAACAACCCCAACTCTCTCAGCCTGTCCTCATACGGGAGGTGCTCCAGACCTCTCATCTTCAAGGCCTCCTCGGGACTCACTCCAACAGATCCACGTCCTGCCTGTGCCTGTCCAGAACTGAATGCACAACTCCAGGTGAGGTCGCACGAGAGCAGAGTAGAGCGGGAGAACGACCTTCCTCACCCTCCTGGTTACGCCTTTTGATGCAGACCAGAACGTACTGGAGAGTATCGAAGTGCTATATCCATCCTAAGTACACATCATCACCGACTATTTTAGTTTCTCCCTGTTGCCATATGACAGGCATTAAAGCTGAGGGTAGGGAGGTTTGTGTTGAGGGTGTACGAATAAGAATCAAAAATCAAGAATATCTTCTAAAATAATAGTGAGAAAACATGTAGTCTCAAACAGCAAAAGTCATACATCAACAAAACTAGAAAAACTACAATTTAAGCTGAAAACAAGGTATTACTTCAGGCTGGGGTGTTGGGTTTTTTGCAGTTTTTATCCTCCTAATTCCACTGTGCCACTGTGTTAACCCAAGATACAGAACTCACAGAGGTTAAAGACAATACCCAGGCTTCACAACAATTTGCCTGGCACTGCCAAAACAGAAAACAAATGAAAAACGAAAGGAAGTGGACTATTCATACCAATGGCAACTGCAGTCTCCTGTGAATCTCCAGTAATCATTTTTATTGCAACTCCTGACGTGATAAGTGTAGTAACAGCTTCTTTTACACCAGTCCGTGGAGGATCAATTATTCCCACAAGCCCCAAAAAAGTGAGTTGTCCTAACTCAGGACCAGAAGCTAAGGCGAGAACTTTTAGGAGACAAAGATAAAAAAAATGTTAAGATTTGAAATTAACTTTTATATCAGCATTTAAAACAAATTTTTCAACTAGTAGGCCACCATAAAGCCAAGGGTGGGAATTGCAATTTTCTTTTTTTAAACTCTGGTAGCAATGTCTGTTGAGGATTCAGAACAGCGTACTTCTGTATATTCCTTTCTTCTAAAGAGTAGTCTTTTTACCATACATACATATTCCAGTTTTAAAGATAAATTTTCAATTTGTTCTCAGGTTAAAGTATCTACACTTTCACTGCGTAGAAAGAACAGCATCTAGTAGCTTTGTGGTGTCTCTGTTCCTGCATGGTTTTTTACTCAAGAGGATGAAAATTAAAATTAGTTAACTGATTCTCCCTATCTGCCCTTTTTTTTTTTTCTTTTAGACAGGCAGATTTCACTGAGTACACGCTGCATATTTTCTGGAAATCTTTTAAAGTAAGTATCTTAATTCAAAAGTATTGAAATGGCATTAAGAGTTGTAAGAGAAAAGCAAATCCATTTTTTTTTTTTTTCCAAACTTTACCCTAGATTTTTTTTGTTTGACAATGGTCTAAAGCAGACAAAAGAATGACTGTCCAAACAAAATAGCAGAAAGAGACACCACTCCTAGCATATCCTTCCATTTTTTAACAAGTGATGTCCTAGCAATTTCCTGAGCCACACAATACCCCCAACTTCACACAATAAAAAGCTGTGGATGGACTTAAAAGCCTAAAGGTCTCTTTCCAGAGGCCAAAGAAAGCCAGACATGTAAAATGCTTGCCCACAATCATCTTGTGAAAAACACTTTCAACATTTTTAAAATCTACGCAGCTTGTCAACATAAAAGGTAATTCTGATGGCACCTTCTGACCTGCAATCAGTTGTGTTTGCCTATCTCACAAACATGTCAGGAGCCAAAGTAATAGAAAAATAAACACATTCATGTTTTAAAAAATCCACAAACATCTATAATAAGATATGGAAGCTATTAGGAACCAATGTACTGTTCAGTTATGGTCATGCGCAAGAGATGACAGGAATCAGCAGTGCCTTTTCTCACCCTTTGCAATTTAATGATGTTATTATACAGGCCTTCGGCAACAGTACCTGTTTTTCCACTCCCCCATTTTCAAAAATAAACAACCTAGTGACACTTGCTGAACAAAAAAACCATTCTTATTGCTTTTGGTTGTTCCTGGTTTTATTTGTTTGGGGGTGTTTTGTTTGTTTCTTTAAAAAACCCAATAAACATTGCCATTTAAAACCAGAAAAAGTTATTCTGAGACCTAAAGCAGCCTTACCCCTAAGTCCTGCAGAGCCCATAGATGTCTTCTCTTGCTGGTATTGCTCTCTCTGTTGCTGCACAAGAGGTAGAGTCTGCCCTTTACAGTTATATGATGTACAGTATCTAATGACTTGTTCATAAGCACCTTTCATAAAGCAAACTTCAGGTTTGTCCTAAAAAGAAAAATAATTGTGTTAAGAACAGCATATCTGTACTTTTGTAAGTAGAACACAATGCAAATGCTTCTAAAACAAAAGATCTGTTGTTTCGAGTACCTCTACACAGTGTATGTTCGAGAGTGGTAATGTCAAAAGACCCAAGCTAATAATCAATATCTCATTTCATTTGACATCATACACATTAGACACTGGGTCACAGTTTATAGACCAAAGAGGCCCATGTGAAGGACAGAAATAAAACATACACAAAACATTAGACCTGAAATGCCTTTGGCTCATCATCTGATCAGCTGCACAGGTCATTAAACATCACCTGCATCCTTGTACCATGCCTAACAACTCTAATATTTTCCAGCCAGCCATCTAACCTTGCTGCTATCAAGGGACTGACAATCATCCACCTACCTTAAACACTTAACTCCAATGCTTAATCAACTCATCCCTTCCCTTCCCCCCTTTTTCCATTAATAATTGCTGCCTCAGCTCAATTTCCAACCACTGATTTTCATCTTCTCTTCCCTGTTGAAATAAAAAGCTGGTTTTTGATGTATCTATTTTTTTCTTATGAAGGTATTTACGTGCAGCAATCAAGCTACTTCAATCTTTCCGATAGGCTTAACTGATAGAGCTCTAAGTTTAACCCACTGCATTTTCTTAGCTTTCAAATAATTTATACTCCCTTTAAAACTGTTTTGAATTTTGCAACAATCTTGTAAAACTGCTGATACCAAAACACAGACACAGTAACTCCTTACATGGATGAAAATCATATAGCAATTCCTGCTCACCATTCTTTATACAGTCAAGGGATAAAACAACCATATTATCCATAGAGATAAAACAACGAGTTAAATACTTTTTTCCAAAGCAAAGATTTTACTGTGATACTTGAACACTGTCGACAAGCCTATTTTTGGTCGAAGTACTAGAAAATTTTTCATAAATCCAAGATAAGGTTTTTTTGCACATCTTATCTAGAAGGTTCCAGTCATCAGACTGGCTGTGACTATATCACAATTTCTAACAAAAGCATTCAGACTGGTCTAAATGAAATATAAATGTAAATACATATGTGAAAGCATCAGAAGATGGAAAAAGAGGTTATAAAATGGTTTGTACTGATAATCCAGCATGCCGTTGACATCAATAAAAATCTGTCAAACTAACTATTGAACATTAATGCATCTTCCTGCTCTTAATTCATTATGTAACTTTGTAACCTTGAAATAGCAGAAAATTGGCAGAATTGGTTTAAATGTTTGAGGAGGGAGAAGGAAAGAAAACCAGCCAGGTATATGTTCAAAGTCTCAGATATCAAAATGCTTAAAAGGTATACTGGGAAATTATTTTAAGGGAAGAATTTCTCGTGATTCTTAATCTCATCTCCACTTCAGAGTTTGAAACTGTGTCTATTATCGAACCATAGTTCCTGGACTGTGTACTACCAGCCTGCTGTAACTTCTAAAGTGAAAAATGAGCATATTAAACAAGGTAGATAACCATTCTGCAGAGCCAGTGCATCAGGACAGAGTGATTGAAGTTTACCTGCTGCGTTCTGTGAACACATTTAACAGCCATCCATTTTTGTTCCGAGCTGAAGGGATATTCAGCCTTCCTCATGTAGTCTTCCTGGACTCCTTCTAAACCCATCTGCACAAAACAGAAGTAACACCACAACGTCAAGACCTTTTCCTTTCAAACAGCTATGCAATTTGACTTGTCAGCAGAGTCTGGAAAAAGCGAGTCACTGATTTTAAGTTTGGATAATCCAACCTGAAATTACTTTTTTGTTTTTTTGGAGTAAATTATAAAAAAATTATCAGAAACTAACCATGAAGACTCCAGGCAAGACGCAGTGTATTCTGAATGCTGTTCTCTCCCCAACCCGATGCAATTCACAGCATTCTATACTCTACCCTTAACCAAGTCCAACAGAATCTGCCAATTAAGGGATATGCAAAAGCAGCAGCCTGCCATAAGCCATTCTCAGTACTCAGAGCTTCACAACTCCTTCACTACCTCCCTTCCCAGCAACAGATGTGAAACCTTCCTGTTTGTCCCAATTTCTATGGGCTCTTGACAAAATAACATCACTGCTGTTTTCCAGTAAAAGACTCGGGACATGGAATGAGTCTTAAGAAAACAGACATATCTCGAGCCTCTGTTACACAGGGAGAGAAAGAATGTAATGCATTCATCTTTCAACGTTATTGAAATTATTCACTATCACAGAAAAAAGAAATAAAATCCAAGTGCTAAGATGCCTCGTCACATTTCTCAGTAGCTGTAATGTGTGTCACAGAATTATAAAAAAAACCCAAAAACATTCAACCAGTGCCCACAATTCAAACTATCTGTGCTCCGCACTTAAAAGGGCACAATAAACGCTGCAGTCATCAATATATCAGTTAACAATTTCTGAAAGCTTCTGAAGAGAACTGCGAAAGAGACAGCACGATCAATATTCAATAGGTAAATTAGCTCGTGGCAGGTAAAATGTCAGTAATAAGCGCAAAAAGATGAAAGTAAAGATTTTACTTCTAAAGGACTTTCTCTCATTTTTCAGAATGCCCAAAGATTTCCAACAGAAACATCGCAGATAAGCAGCTGCCACACAAATCTAGGAGATCCAAAGCAGAAAAGAATGAGGGAGGAAAAGCCAAACCCGCAACTTATTTCTACATACTTCCCACCTGTTATGAATCCAAAAAGCATCAAGTACACACCTTCATAGCAAGTGCGATCAAAGCCCCTTCTGTCGGCTTGCCCATTAATGTGTTGTTTCTAATCAAAGCATCATTGCACACACAACCAGCCTAAAAATAAGAAAGGAAAGAGGAGAAAATAGAACACAAAGTAAATGCCACACAAAGTTCTTGTGCTACATCATCAATTAAAACTCACCTCTCTGTGCCAAGATCTTACCTCAACAATTTTGCTAATGGATGGGTTGTTATAACCATGAATAACTTCACCATCGAGCATCACTTCTCCAAACCTGTTATAACCTACTCCAGTAACCTGCAAGACGACGCCCAAAGTCAGTATGGAATGTGATATTAACCAGGTTCATAAACTGTTTTAATCCCAGCATTTTGCAATGTAATACAATTAAAAAAGGCCATTCATAATGACTGATTTTACTCAGTGGGAATGGATTCTCCTACACAGCTTTTGAAGTAGCAGGTACCAGAATAAAAACTCTGAGATCAAGTGAGTTCAATGACATATATTAGAAACTAAATTAGTTTTAAAAGTAGCAATTGTATTCCTTAGCATAAATAAATGCAGTGCATGTTGTTTCCTTACAGTATTAGGCATGCTTTATTTTTTCCTTTTTTCTTTAGCTAATTCTTTCCTCCTATTTGTCCTTATCCTGGTTAATAATGCATATCCCCTGCAGGGGAAAGGAAGTACAGAGCAGAGACCTACTTTCATCCAGTAAGAGGAAGGAAAAAAAAAAAAAAAAAAAAATCATAGTCGAACAGTCTCTCAAGTTCAGATATCAGAGAGGTGTTTCAAAACAGTAAAATTGTCTTTTTAGTGCATAAAAGACAGGCATTCTGCTAAGATAAAAATTCTTCATATCTACAGCATTAACCGCTAACGTTTTACAGCCACTTCAAGTTCTCTTTCAGTTAGGAAAAGTAGCTGATTTGACCCAGATATAAACAAATTGTGATAGTAGTTAAGAAAAAGCAATTACAGTATTCCCATAGAATTTAAGAACAGAAAAATGAATACCGGGATACATAATCAAACATAAGTAAAAATAAACAGTATTTATGCTTACAAAAGTGATTGACAAGACCCTCTATTAACCCATTAACCATACCATAGGAGAAAAAAAAAAAAAACAAAAACCAAAAAACAACTGATCAAGGAAAGTATTAAAAAACGTATTTTAAACACTCCCATGAAACCACATCTAGTTCCACACCTTGCTGCTTTTCCATTTTTTGTGCATTTACTTCTATCTTTGCATAAACTTCCCAACCACAACCACCTCCGTTTAATGTCCTGCTCCTACTTCCAACTCCATCCATTATGGAAACGCAAGAATGACAGTACATACTCAGCATGAAAAGTTCAGACAAGAAATTGTCCTTTAGCCAAAAGCTAGATATCCCTATTTTACGCATTTAAAACAAGCAAATTCTATTTTTATGCACCTCCAACAGCAAAACAGCCTCAACTTTCTGCACTGAAGAAAACCACAATCTCTCAACTTGTCTTTGTACTGTATCTCAGCATCTTTTATTGTGACCTACAGCCATCAAGAGATTTAAGAACTTAACGTATACCAAAAAATTCTTCAGCAACCAGAGAAAGCTTGGATAACACAGCTCAAAAGATGCAATCCTAAATGAACTGAAAAACAGAATTAGCTGGAAGCTGAGGAACAGGAGTTCAGTGTAAAAAGTTACGCTTTAGCTGATGCTTTACCTGCAGTATAATGAAGCAGGTTTCAGCTGATACACCCAACAAAGCGAAAAGGAAAACTAAAGTTTCATGGAGTCTCACTGCTTACCTCAGCATGCTGCCCATCTGATGTAAAAATATGAGTAACAGTCATTTCATTCTTTGTCAGAGTTCCAGTTTTATCTGAACAAATTACATTGCAACAACCTGAAATAAGCAATTGACATTTATAAGATAATTCTTGTTTAGAACTATGTAACTAAGTATTCAAGACGAGCGAATTTCTATAAATACTGCAGCTGTCTTTGTGAAAAAAACGAGATTTAACAGAGACAGCCAATTTTCAGTTATTAATGAATAGCTGTACAAGGTTCTTCCCAAGAAATCAAAAAAAAAAAAAAACTAATTAAAATTCCAAAGTCACAATTCATCTTCCATTCACTACCTCTGTTATTTTATTCCACTGCATCTCAAACTACACTACTGAAATCTCAATTGCAACTCCTGCTGAGGAAGAAATTTAAGAGCCTGCTTTACGGCAGTCATTTTTCTTCATCAAAGAGAAGAATACCTATCTACCACTAGCTACAACATTTCCATCACATAAGTATGACTTAATACTAAACCTGCAAATTCTAATAAGGTTGAAAATATTATAGAAATGTGAAATTTGTACATGTCTTTTTAACTCAGGAAAAACAAGTATTTTGAAAGAGTGTTGCAGTATCTTGACGTTTTTGGATGCCATAGCAGGAATTGAAAAACTAAAAAATTACCTTGCAACACTAATAAAACTCTTCTAGAGGCACTGGAAAAAATATTTCCAAATGCAAAAAAGAAATTCAAATGCAGTAGAATCATTTAACTTAGTATTTCTATTTCTTTCCCGTGTTCTGTGCTTTAAGTTTCATGACTGAAACTGCGCACAGAAAGTCTTTAAAATAATTTTAAAACATTAGAGCTTAAGTTTCAACATGAGCACCATAACATCCTGAAGGTGCATTATGATTAAAAAAGTTTAATATTCAAATTTGGACTTTTTCGAACTATCAATATAATTCCTAAATTTATACCAAAAATTTAGTTTGAAAAGCATTTTACAAGTCTTATTTAACAAAAACATCTTACAATGAAGTACAAGGTGTACTCCATACATTCAGTTTAAAGTATTGTTAACGTGGCATGCTACTGACAGACTGTTTAGCTCAGTTAGATTAAAAAAACAAGGAGTTAGAAGGCCCACGAAAACATATATCCGAATTCTAACTGTGCAAAATGCATTCTATTTAGAACTGTTTTAAAAATATCATCACATTGCTAGCAAAATACCTGTGCTTTTTTAACCATTAGTCATAAATATTTCTGTTTATTTCCTAACATTTATATGAAAAAAACCTATCTCTAAGTTAGTCTAGTCATACCTAAAGTTTCAACAATAGGTAGTTTTTTTACAATGGCCCGTTTCTTCACCATTCTCATCACTCCAAGGGCCAGTGTCACCGTTACCACAATTGGGAGCCCTTCAGGGATTGCAGCTACAGCCAAACTGTAATAAAAGTAAATATACAAATCTTGTCTTAGAATGTCATACATGAATACATAGTAACGATGCATTTACACTTCAGATCCTTCTTTTTGTTGCTGTCTCTTCCCAGAGGTTAAAAGTGAAAGGAAGTAGCTGCCATGAGTCTACTTGTCTACCATTCATTAGAAGATACACACTGAAGACAGCAACAAAATGCAATAACTTAGACACTTCTACTCATTACTTATGCAGAATTATGAAAAAAAGTTGGGCGGAGATAGAGATCAATTGTACATCTGTTTTCGCAACACAAAACATTAATCAGGACTGCACAAAACAGCTCAGAAGAAGAATAAGAGTAGTCAACACTAAACAGAACTGGGAAATGCCACCACTTCAAGAGACTGCTGATCAACAGCTGTTGCTTCCTGAGCGCGATGTGGCGGCAAGCTAAGTGCTTGAATTGCACACGTCATTTAAAAACAAACACAAAACAACACAAACCAAAGAAAAAACACCCCCAATAACAGTGTAAACAAGATCCTAGTAACTCATTACACACACAATGCTCAAAAGATGCAGGTCCTGAGGGGTTTTTTTCCCCTTCCTCTCTCCAAGACGGTAAATATTGAGTCTGATCCTGTCATTTTAAGAAACACTTCTGCCTTACACATTGTACATGTAATTAGCAACTCAGCAACTTTTCTAAGAGTACAGAGTTAGGTCTAAAATCAGTGCTTAGTCTCAGCAGGCAACAGCCTGGGATTAAGTTTGCATAGTATGCTAGAAATTGAGGTAATGAACTGTATGACACAAAGCTTGTACTAACTTAGTTTTAGACTGACTTACAAAATTAGATTTTCTTTATTTACTCAGTGAGAGAAATTCGAACTGTATAACTCTGTCTTCTGTTTGCTGATGTTCCACAAGACTCTCAAAAGACACCAAACACCATAAAAACATACAGTTTAAGAGACAAGAACATACCGTATCATTACAAACTGGTATGAGTTTGCTTTTTTACAGCACAGTCTATTTTCAATTTGAATTACTTCAGTGAACTTAAAAGCAGAGTCTTTTTGCAAGCATATTATAATATACACCACTAACTTTCATGCACTTGCTATAATTCATTACCTACACGATTTTAAAACACAAATCTTACCTCACACCAATTGTGAACATATCAAGTATGTGCTTTCCTTGCAACCAGCCAACCAGCATAATAACTCCTATAAAGAAAAGTCATCAGGATAAAAATAAAACCAAAAAGTACTGTAGCATCATGAGGAAAAGAAAAAGAATTCAAATAGTCAAAACCAAGCTTATCCTTGTGCTGCCTATAAAAATCTATTTCTTTCACTGTCAAAGCACGGTTCAATTAGTATGGCACACGTGAAGAAAGTTTCTGTCAGTCAAGTTGCCCAATCACACCAGCAGTGAGGTACTCACTTATGCATACCTTGAATCAGAATACAAGACACACTGCAATTTAAAAGGAAGCATTTAGCGGACAAAAAGTCAGTCAGAAAAGCATGTTTGCAGGAAGAAGCAAACACCCTTATGATGAAAGTTATGATGCATTAGTAATCTTCAGATGATTAGTGGCACGAATTCAACATGACCAATGAAATGAGGAGTCAAGATATTTAGAGAGAGAGAGAGAGAGAGAGAGAGAGAGAGAGAGAGAGAGAGAGAGAGAGAGAGAGAGAGAGAGAGAGAGAGAGAGAGAGAGAGAGAGAGAGAGAGAGAGAGAGAGAGAGAGAGAGAGAGAGAGAGAGAGAGAGAGAGAGAGAGAGAGAGAGAGAGAGAGAGAGAGAGAGAGAGAGAGAGAGAGAGAGAGAGAGAGAGAGAGAGAGAGAGAGAGAGAGAGAGAGAGAGATCGAGCTGTTCCATGTCCTCAAGCCTACACGTTAGTTTCAATTACACAAAAATCTGTAATTCTTTCACATAAACTATCTTACCTATTATACCGAAGGAATACAAGGAAAGCTGTTTTCCCAAGAGATCCATGCTCTTCTGAAGAGGTGTCTTTGGAGCCTTGATGAATAATAAACATGCAGCAGTTAACAAGTACAGGTTAAAAAGCATGAACTGTATCCCATATTACTTCAGATGTGAAAACTTCCAAGACAGTGTCAGTGAATAAGATGCAGTTATACTCTATATCTCCTTATGTTGACTTTGTGAAAACAAACTACTCTGTTCCATTCTCCTGTAGAATTCAAAATTATTCAAGAACACTTCAATGAAATGGAAAACACATTAGAAGCATTCTTGAGGAGTTTTGCGATTTCTACAGCAAACCTAATACAAAAGGTTGTATTAAAGATCCTATAAAGAAGTCAAATAACTCATGCTGACTAAAAGCCACTAAATTTTCTCCAAAATCAAAAAGTTCTTGATAAAAAAAAACAAAACTGACTTTTCAAGACAGAGACATTACAGCCCTGGAAGGTCAATTGTATCTCAAAAGGAATTTGTTAATCAACTGCAGAAAATTCAATTTAGCCAAATAAACTATGGAAGTACTTAGACAATCTAGTGCCAAAAATAAAAGGTACAGAAAGAAGGAGAGGACACAAAGCAAAAATTTTAGTTTAAAAACAACACCAAACTAAACCAAGAAAAGTGGATTTTTACACTTGATGCCAGCGAGTTAGTGTTTTTTAAAAATATATGGTGGACTATAGTATAGAAAGTATGGCAGAAAAAGGAAAATGCATAAACATAGTTCCACTTGAAAAAAATACACTTCCACAAACTGCAAAGAGATTTGTTGCATTGAAAAAGTTCAGAATATTATTTTCACAGTTAATACTTTTAGGTCAGCTAAAATATGGATATATTTTTGCACTGAATTCAATTAATACTGTCATGTTCAAGAGCTAAGATATCCTTACTAGAGGAAAGATTAAATTTAACTAAGTTTCTATGGAATAAATTCAGAGTTTTCATGAATGAAACACACACTGACAAAACATACATTTTTGCTTATAAATATTCACTCTTACCTCTTCTGCTTGCATCATTTTGAAAACCTCTCCAAATTCAGAGTTTTCTCCTGTTCCAATAACTATTCCCTTAAAAAAAACCACAAAATAAAGCCAATTGAAATCTAAAGTTTTATTACAATGTTAGTGGTTGCTCTTGACAGCTTTGCCTCAAATAGGGGCAAATACCATTTAGCCTGCTACAGTTTTGTTAGCTTTGTTTATAAAATTAATTCTTGGTACATGTAGGAAATATTTTTGCTAAAAAATATTTTGCCTTTGTGAAAGAAACTGCTGTTCCGTGTGCAGCTTAAGTATTTAGTAACTACCAGTAACAAAACTCAGCGTAACACCTAACACTAGCCAAAATTTTATTCAATTACAGATTTTCAAACATGTGAATACAGGTATAGAAGCAAAACACCAAATCCTAGACAGAAAAGTTTCACATCATCAAATTTTAAGCTCTCCTGGCCCTAAATTAGTTTTCTTTTTAAACTTGTGTCTGAAAAAGCACCAATGGGAAAAGCTCCGCAGGGTACCACAATAAAATCTTTGATATTTTCAGTAAAAAATTCTATTTTGACTCCATTTCTATTGTTTCAACTCAAAATATATGTACTCATTAAAGTGCTTTTCTCAAATGACCACTGAAATTTAAAAATAAGAACTGCCTTCAAATAGTTGAAACATGGAAAATATTCTTCCCTATCAAAAATGATTTTACCTTTGCTTTTCCACATCTGACCAATGTTCCCATGAAAGCAATATTGCTCCTAGAAGTAAGGTCTCCATTGGTTGCTGCTGGCTGAGGAACTGTAGATTTAGAGCAAGGAGCTGTCTCACCCGTGAGACTGGATTCATCAATAGAAAGGTCCACAGCCTTTGCAAAAAAAAAAAAAATAAAAATAAATACACGGAGCAGGTAAAAAACACGACATGTAAGTAGTTGAAAGTTTTACTAGAAGTTTCGCAATTTTGACCACTAAAAATACATCTAAATTATTCATATAGTAAGAAGACACGTAAACATCAATCATATTTTAAGGATCAAAGCAGCAGCAGGCACTCCTACTACTGCAGCCAACAAGCTCTCACTTTGAAGAGCTTGTTTACTCATAATTTTATGTTCACAATTGTTTTTCTGTAAAATGGTCACGAGGTTGCAACTGTGATGCATTCTGTCACCAAACAAAATAATTAAATGAGAATGCAAGTGCACGTACATATCATCCTCTCAGCTCTTCCTCTGTCTACTTCCTCTGATCATGGCCCGTCAAGAAATCGCTAACAAACAGCATATTTCATAGTGGGTTTTTTTGTTCACAAAGTCTCTATAGGGAAAATGCTACACAGAAAACAGTCGAGTAGACTACAGGAACAGAAGCTGCCTTTTTTTGGTTTAGGTTTTAATTCCATAGGTTTTTGGTAGCACATAGGGAAAGGTAGAGAAAGAAAAGGTAAAAATTATCTATTTTGCATTTATCAGCTGAGAGATAAAGAAAATCAAATTTGTGTCCTATAATCCAAAAGAAAAAAATAACCCGTGGAATTAAGAGAAATGTCTTTTCTCAATGGACATTAATTCTTACACGTAAATCTACAAACTCAAATGAGTCTTGAACAGAGCCTGAATCATAAAACTCTACTGACAAAATCTACGTAAAATAATTTTACATTATTAAAAATATAAAGCCGCTATTGCTGACCAGTCCATTCAATTTCAAGATAAATTCAAGAAACACAGTGTTAAAGGGCACATAATAAAACTCAACTTCCAAAACTCCTTGAAAGGATATCACTTAGAATGAGTAAACAAGAATCAATTACATTGCAGTCAGTACCACCACTCTACAGCAGATTGCTCTGAGGTTGGAACTGGAGGGGAGGGGTTGTGTCTTGGTTTGTTTTTTTAAGTGGCATGATAACTCTAATGCACTCCAGTTCTAGCTGGACGCAAAAACGGACACAAGCCACTAGATCAAAAATAAGTTAGTCAACATTAAAAGAAGATAGTACCTTTAGTAAAGTGCTTTCTTATCACTCAAATCCCTCTAATTCCTGCTAGTGTCTCAAATAGTTACCAGGGTAGTACTCATTTTTAAATGATTGATGTTTATCAATGAAGGAAAAGGGGCACGTCAAAAACTACAATGAATCTTTCAATCAAAGCCATAAAGAATGATTAACTCCATAAAGTTCTATAATTTTTATATTTGCAACATACTCAGACTCCAAGATGAGACAGGATGAAGATACCGATTTACTACAGTTCAGTTTTAGCCATGAGCTCTGAAACATTTATCATGACTACTAAAAGGAACTGCGTTCAAAGCCTACACTGCTATAGGTATGTTAGTTCATGATGTAATATTCTGGCTTCAGAGAAGATTGCCATAAAACTTGATGGACCACTCCTTAACATACAGAAAACTTAGGCCAGAAAAGGTCAGCAAGCATGTTTTGGAGAACAAGGTTGCCCTCACAAGATTAGATCAGCGAAGGAACTTCTCACAAACATGAAAAGCTTCAGAAAGTAAAAAGTTCCCAGTTACCATTCCTACAATTTTCTAGGACAGCATCAGTAAGAATATGCTGAAGAAATCTAGCTCTTTATGTGAAAGGATAATCTCCATTTAATTGTTTTTTTTTTTTAAAACCTGCCACCCTACAACAGTGCCCAATGGAGACAAGATTAAAGTCAGATGACATGCTTTTATTCTCAAATTATCTGTAAGAGCAGTTGAGATAAGGATAGCACAAATTTTCATCTGGTGTAGGGCTGCAGACAGCTGAGAAACTTCTAATTCCCTCTCCAGTTTACTTTGTAAGAGGTCCAAGCATGCTGCCATCATAGCATGCTGTTGGGGAATGGCTCGAGGAAAAGGGACATGGGTCCCTGGACGAGTTAGTTAGCAGTATGTAGCAGTGAGCTAGTGTAGCTAGGCCTCCGTTAGCGTAAGTGAGCCAGATAACCTTGAGCAAGTACCAAGCAATTTTCCTGGTACCGAGCCAGCATGGAAAGAAAGACATTTGGGAAACGAAACTACAGAGGGGCAGCCAGGAAACGAAACCACAAGTAGCCAGTTAGGTTATGCCACGTATGCATAATTAAGGCAAGGAGCATAAAAGAAGCTGTATCGCATCAATAAAGTGGAGCTTGCTTATGGTTCACATTGAATTCGTGTCTTGTCTCCCTCCGCTTGTCGCAGCATGCTAAAAGCTTACGAGGAAGAAAGTAGATGCTGCTGCAACAGCAGTTTCGTATCAATGCAGAGAGTACACAATGGCTGAGGGAAGGAGAAATGGTTCGCAGTGACAAAAATCAAACCCACTCAGGGACTAACTACACTACAGGGCTAACAACAGATGATCCAGACAAATCTCTCAAGAGCTTTGTCCAGAAAATAAACAATGATTAATCCAGTATCTACTGGGGATATACAGCTCATCACATCCTGGAATTTCTTTAACCTGAGGATGCCCCCCAATCTGACAGAAAAGTAAGGTGACACCATTCAGCTAAAACCATCAAAAGCAAGATATATGTACACTCCCATTTTTAGAGAATCTGAAAGTACTATTATAGTGCTATTACTTCAACTCAAAAACTTCCAGTAGTGCTGATACTATCAACCAAATATTTAGTAAACCAGAAGATACAGCAACACACAATGATGAAAAAGTGTCAGAGAGACAAGATTAAACTGGCAAAACTTCATGATTTTTTTAAAATATTTCACTATCAGAGGATATTAAAACTATACCCTAAAGATTAATGCAAAAAAATACTCAAAATTACCTGCATTACCTGCCAAAACACCTTATTATTCAGACCAAACCCAAGCATTTTACAACTTGTTTAACACTGAGAAAAAGTGCTCTACTAAAATTTTCAAGACTGCCATACCACAAACTTGGAAAACTCTTTGCTTTCACGTCCCATAATCAGAAACTACACGTTATTAAAAATGCATAATTACATGGGGGAACTGAATTATTTCAAAATTGCTATCCAGACAGCTGTCAATTCCAGACAATAGCGGTTATTGCACTTCAGTATTCAGTAGCTATCTCCTCGTCCCTTCTGTCCCACAGAAAGAAAAGTTGTTGCATATTAAAGTAATATTAGGTACATACCTCAAACAACCGTAGATCAGCCGGGACCCTGTCTCCAACTGACAGGCAGACTGTATCACCTGGTACTAAATCCCTTGCGAGTGTATGTTCCACTCTACCTTCTCGTACACTGTAGGTAAAAACATGAGGAGCACTAAGAACATCTCTTTTGGAATTTTGTGAAATGAAAGCATTTACATTGTTGACGACGCATTGCTGTGTTCAGTGTTACTGGAAAACACCGCTTCTATTTTGCTGCTTGTTTCTTAGAAGTTCTACATCAGGAATATCATTTGAAGCGATGAGAGGGGCAACAACATGGAGTAATTTTTTATGCCCATACGACAGTCTTTAAAATGAGCAAAAGTAAAACACATTCTGTGTCAGCATAACAGCTTGGTATAAAGGCAGTAAGTGCAGCAAACCTTTTTCCTTTTACTTTAACAGATTGAATTTAATATGTCTTAATTTAGAACCGAAGACAAAATTCCATACCAATGGCATTCTGGAGGCACAAGTTTACTAAGCTCTTCAAGAGATTTTTCTGATCTGTATTCCTGCAAAGACATTTTTAAAAAAATAAATTTAGTATTATTTAATAATAAAATTAAAAATTTAAAAAACTGAAACTGGCAAAAGTTAAAAAACCAATAAAATATAACTACAGGTACTGAAATTTATAAGTTAAATTGTATGAAAATAATACGCCGAAAAATCAATTAAGAGATGTCCTTCAACAGTGTATTAGCTACTTTCAAAGGCAAATATGGTCCAAACACTGCAAAATTTACAGATGTAAGAATTTGCCTAAGTGCATTTCTTCTGAAAGAATAGCAGAGATCCTCTGCGTTTCCCTTCAATATCTGCAGGGCTTTGCAAAAGTTGCAGTAATGCTTCTAAACTCAGGGATCAGACACCTGTGATTAAATTCTACATTTTAACAAGTAACTACCAAAAATACTGTGTTCGTGCTCTTAGCCCCAGGAGAACTAAAGTATCACAACTCATCTCTAACTCAATAAAGAGATTATAGAATTAAGGCAAACAATGATAGGCACAAACACAAAGCAATGTTGGTTTAGGCACACATTGAGTAAAGGTGTGCCTTTACAAAACCAAATTTATTTTTTATGACTTAGAAAGTTACTTAAAGGAAATAATTTTTTGCAAAATTTCTGTACAAAATTGAAGCCAGAGCTACCTTTCAAAATCTATTTTATATGAAGTTCAAATATTTAAAAGTACTTCAATTCTGTTTATTATGAATGCTTCTTTACAAGTACTCTTTTATGGCTCAGTGTAATACCCATATAGGTGCATAAATGTCAATGTAGTTAAAGCAGGACAAATCACACATTTTAGAAAAGGCAAAAATCCTGGATGAAAGCAGAGCTCTTTACTCAACCAGTCACAGTACAATGCATAAAGACAACTACTTCAGTTTATAGATAGAAGAGTTTACATAAAAGCAATAATCTTACTTGGACAACAGCTGTCTTACCTGAACAAAGGCAACTGTGACAACAATGAGTATCGCCTGCAAGAAAACAGTATAGGTAAGATAAAGGAATTCCAAATGGTCATGAAAATAAGTGATCATCACTTGGTTTTGCTCAGCCGTAACTGTTACTACATAGAATCATAAGGTTGGAAGAGACCTCCGAGATCGAGTCCAACCATACCTGTCTCCCTACTAAACCATGACCCTAAGGAACTCATCCAATCCCTGACCACTGTTTCAGTGAAGAAATTCTTCCTAACGTCCAGTCTAAACCTCCCCTGGCACAACTTGCGGCCATTTCCTCTTGTTCTCTCGCTTGTCTCTTGCCAGAAGAGATCAGCACCCACCCCATCACAACCTCCTTTCAGGCAGTTGTAGACAGTGATGAGGTCTCCCCTCAGCCTCCTCTTCTCCAAGCTAAACAACCCCGGTTCCCTCAGTCTCTCCTCATAGGGCTTATTCTCCATCCCCCTCACCAGCCTCGTTGCCCTTCTCTGCACATGCTCCAGCCCCTCAATGCCCTTCTTGTAGTGAGGGGCCCAAAACTGAACACATATTAACAATATTATTTGGAAACAAAACTTCTCATGCTCAGATCACTCAGTATCCCTTGGGCCTGTTACAAAAGTTATGCCATTATCTATTTACATCTGCTGTAATGATGTCCAAGAACTCAATACCTTGATTTTACCAAAACTGAGATTAATAAGTAGATAGAGATTCTTAAGAAAAAAAATTCTGCTCTGTGTTTCTAAAGAATGAGCAATGGAGACACCAGCAAAGAGAGATCTGTGACACAAATAGAAAAACTGGTCTGAATGAAGTGTGAATGGTGTTCTCAGAACAGAACAAAGGAACGACATGTTAACTGCTACAAAGCATCACAGACATGATTTCATTCAAATAGACAGATAACAGAAAGACTAAGAATAAACTGAAGACTGGAGTTATGGTAGCAAGCTGAGGAACAGGAATCCTAGCAAGGAGAACAAGAGGAGGATGCCACTGAGGAACTCTGCCCAAGACTCTCAAGGAGTGAGACAGGACACTGAGTACACTCCAAACAGTGAAGATGCCAGATATCCCAAATAAAAAAAAGCTAAAAAAAATTGCTCATTAGGAATAACCCAAGATAAGCAGTAAAGCCTCAACAAGAAGCCTTTATCTTCTCCCATATTGCATACAAAGCACATGATGTGAACATGAGTCAATGACGTCTATGAGTTTCTTAGGGACATGGTTTAGTAGGGAGACAGGCACAGTTGAACTCAATGATCTGAGAGGTCTCTTCCGACCTTATGATTCTATGATCTATGATCTAAGTCTATTACAGGAAGCTACAAATATCAACTTTGTGTGAAATATCACTTTTCCCTTCAATACACTCTCAAATTGACTTTTGTTACAGTAACTGAATTTGTTACTCAAATTGAGTTGTTACACTGATTTCTTACAAAAGGCCTTTAAAATACACAGAACTACTAAAAATAACCAAGATATTACCATTTTACAATGGAAAAACTCTAGAATTCTCAACTAAATCAAATATAAATCCAGTAAATCTGCCTTATTTGTGATACCCAAGTTAGCCTCATCAATTGAGTATTAGGAAACAACTGTATCTATATGTATTTTCCATCTTTCCCTGCAATACTTCCACCATAGATACAAGTGTTTCTTTTAGAGGCAATATTATCCTCCACAGTTCATGCCACCTGACATAGTTTTGTATTCCTAACCTCAAGTCTCAGCTTGAGTCTATATGCAATGGCTTGCATCAAAAAGCCAATATCCTCCAAATGGAAAAAAGTATGTAATTTTTTTTCTTATTTTCATCAGGATTCAGTGCAGAACAAGAAGTTCTACAAGACATTTGTACCTGCAGAGCTAAAAAGATGGCAAAAGCTGCTCAAGCCAGGATTGCCACAAAAAAATGTCATTGATCTTCAGCAGCAAATTAGTTTAGTTGCTAAGGCTCTGAGCACAATGAGTCACAGCAAAACTGCACTATCATTAGAAAACAAAGGAAAACAAATATTCACTGAGTGATAAAACAGGCATCAAAACCAAAAAGATCGAATTGTAGGTTAGTCAGAAGTTCCGACAAAAATCCCACAACTAATGAACTTCACTCAACCACGCTTTTTCTCTATGTTTTAAGACGTCTCTATCAATGCTCACAAGTCTCTTAGAGAATCCTTCTCAGGCTGTAGCATAGAATGCAGATATAATTCAACTTTCAGCCACAATAGTTAAACATATTTCATAATACAATAAATTACCTAAATCAAGTTAACAAACAAGACAGATGATTCCAAACTAACACTCTACTTGAATTCAAGATGGCATGTTTTTCTTAAGGCAGCTACACAGTTTATCTTCAAAACAAAACTACTCTTTCTAAAGAACTAGAGTGGTTAGCAATAAGCCTCCAGTTACTTAAGAGTGTGGAAGTCAGTCAAGACCAAAAACAGCCAGAACTTGCCCCGATCATACAGAAGTCCTGATTTTTCAGTTACCACCTAGCATCCCAAAAAGGTAAAAGAGAATGCAAATGACAGAGAAGATAATGACAAATGTTTAGCAGCACTATATTTGGCTCACTAGTTTAGCATCCTATTTAACTGCAAACTGCTACAAAGAAAAAAATAAAATCATTATTTCAGCTTCTATCTTCCTTCTGCTATTCCTGGAGAGTTCAGGTTACATTTCGTTTTCATGTTTTAAAAGATTACATCTTTCAAGTAAATTCACAGAAGGCTTATGTTGGTTTCAATTTGAAATCAAAGCATAACTTAAGATAAAAATTACATAGAATACACCAAAAATTGTTCCTCTAAACAAATGCCTACGGGCACGCATTTCAACCAATGAAAGAGTAAAGATGCAAGATATAGCTTTATGATTACTCATTGATGTATTTTGATATCTACTACTGCTATTAGTCAAGAAAAAAATACCAAAATCCTGTCACAAACTAAACAGATTTAATGACAACATATAAGTCAAATTTCCTATTTGGAACCAAATGATCCTATCCCACATTGGCACTCATGCAATGTGGAAAGCACATGTGGTCACACATTCTGAATACTCCCAAAGATGATAAAATTTTAGTTCCTTACCACAGTGATACTGACAGCATCATCAAACTGATGCATTAAAACACTGATGACCGCAGATGCCAGGAGAAGCATAATAAGGGGATTTTTAAACTGAAATGAAACAAAACAATAAATCATCAATACTCTTGACAGAAAGACCATTTTATCTACCCCTCAAAGCACATCTGATATTTTTGAAACATATTATTCTGTAATTAAAATATTTCTAATCTATCAGTGCAGTGCAAAGAAAACCTGACTGTAGAGTTCAGATGTTTACTTCAGGATTTTTTTTTAAATATCAGACACTTTGAATAGACTGTATTCAATACAGAAGAGGAAAAAACCTGTTTCTTACTTTTCTGGATTCGGATTAAGACAAATAGAATAATTTATATTTGTTTATATTGCATTTAAACACACACAAAAAAGGCTGAAAGGTATCAAATGCCTTTGGGGTAACAGGCTGATCACTATCAAGGCAGTAATATGTTTCATAACTTTCAATTTATGATTTCTTGTTTTACAAGAAACAAGTTTTCCTTTTAGATCATATGCTTTCTTCAGATTTCTCAGGCTAAAATAAAGGATCTTGCGCTACAAGATAGCTGGCTGCTAACATGGTCATTTGACAAGTGTTGCAAATCTGAGCATTCCTACAATTGAAGTGAAGAATACTTCCAAAAGCACACGATAAGCACATTTAAAGCAAATATGTATCTTAATAAATCCTACCTAAAATAGACTTGGATGATATGCTTTAGAACCATTCTGACACATCTGACTAATTTGACACTACACATGGGAAAATAAAGCATTAATGCCAGAAAACAGCGAGTGTGAGATGATGTTCCCACTTCTATCATCATCAGAGCACTGAATATCTTTTTAGTCACTCCCAAGTAAAACAGTTTCTCTAGAATTAACCATCTATTACTTCATATCTTAATCTAAAGTTAACCACAGTGCTGCTCAGAGAAGGGCAAGAAAAACTTGACCAAAATATCTGATGTTACAAATCAGAAATATCTTCTCTGTGAAAATTTGCTGTTAAATATCTTGTGTACTGGTAGGTGGGGTAAGCAGGAAGCAGTAGTGACTCTCCCACATCACTCTGAGAAGCTGCACATTCATATATATATTTATATATATATATATAAAAATAAATAAAATACACACATGTATAAAATAAACCACATTCAGAGGAAAAAAAAATTTAAAAAAAAAAATAAAAAAAAATCACACTTGACTTCTGCCAGTTCTGCTTAACATCAGAATTAAGGCTGACCTCACCTTCACCCTCAGTTCAAAGGCAGTGGTTTTGCCTTTTAACGTTTCCTTTGTCTATAAAGTTACTCATACTTCATGATCCATTTAAATATTTACCAACAGTCACATGCATTTGAGCTTGACCCTAGTGCAATTCATGCCTAAGTCTTTGCCTACGGGAACTTTACTCTGCTTCTCCAACCCTTAGGCTATTTACGAAGGGTACTCTTTGGCTAGGTATGAACGCACATTCAAGAACAAATCATGTAATTAAAACACTGGCATGTACCTAAATAAAAGCTTTTTCAATAGGTTAATTACATATATTTTGCAATTTCCTATTCTACTAGAGTTTCCCTACCTTTATCGGAATATGTATGTGCGTAAGAAAGCTAAGTAATAAAGAACAGATCTACTGACAAGTATTAAAAGCAAACATCAGAAAGGACAAAAATCTTAACCTGGGAAATATATTTTTTCCACAGTGGTTCATCTTCACTAATATCAAATTCATTCCATCCATGGAATGCCCGTCTATGACAAACTTCACAGTTTTTTAAGCCATTCTGAAGATTAGCCTATTAAAATACACAAAGAATAACAGTCAGCAATTACACTGATAAACTAGACTTCAAAATAAATTCCAACACCAAAATATATAGCCCTAGATTATATAAATTCGGCTAACATTAGAAAGACAAGCTTGGCGCTAACGTTTGTATGACAATAAACGCTAACTAATCACTATTTTAAAACTCAATTTGGCAGTACTTAAAAGATTCAACAAAAAGTCACTGAACTACAGAAGCAGATGCTGTTCCACATCTCTAAATGACTGATCTTCTCTGCAGAAAAAACTCTTTAACAAGCCAAACTGTGGGCATAGTTCAGACTCTTGAGGATTATGTCAGGAGTTCAGTTACTCAGTCAAATGACAGCAATACCTTCAAAGTCTTGAGTTGTCAGTGACCAGCATTTATCGTGGTGCACTCCCCAAGCAGTTCAGCACACAGAAAATGGAAAAAAAGACTATCCATCATGAAAATTAACCCAGATTCATTGGTTCATAAATCTGTCAATGGGCAGCTTTCTCAGTCCTGTCCCTCTACTTAAAATGGAGGCTCTCAAAATAAAGTAAGTACATTAAGGATTCCTTAGAGAAATAGAAGTAATAGCTATGAAAAACAGAACAGAATTTCATAAGATTGCTTTTTCTTAATAAAAATCCTACAGTCAATCTTCAAAGCATACAGAAACCCAAACATTTTCAAGCTGACTCTCATCCCCTCTCCAAACACCTGATTTTTTTGAGAATGTTCGAGATTATAGTATTCCAAGTATCAATTTAAAAATCAACATGCTTTTAAATTAGACAATACCCAATACTGAACTGCAGACTTCCAATGACAATTCTGTCCCTTAGAAATACCAAACTTTTTCTTTGATAACATCAGTGCATGAGATTCAAAAATCACTTACTTGCAGAATGCTTGCTACTTCATCAACTGGCAATTCACTTGCCTTTTTTGAAGACAGTACAGGAATCATTGTCTCACTGTCATCATCAGGGATTTTTTGAAGACGTGCAACCTAAGAAAGAAAACCAAATTCTGAAGGGAAAGAGAGTACTAACATTTAGCTTCAAGCAACAAACACCAGAACAATGCAACATTAATGCCATTAAAAGGTAGTTTTATATAAACGTCACTTAAAAAAAAATAATCTACAATTCAGCTTATTTTCATGCAGTAGCCCTTGCAAGAATAAAAGAAAACACTGGTCATGCAACTAGGAAGACAAACTTCTGCAAGTACATGTTCAGTGATGACAGAGATCCTAACAATTACATATACTCATAATGCTTCAGCTCATTAATACTTGGCCAGAAAGTAACCATTCCACATAAAGTTCACTCCCTGCCCTTATTTTCTACTTGTTCATGAAGATGGTCTATGCAGGCCCATTTACATTTTCTTGAACACAAAGAAAGGAGAAACAACATTAAGGAAACCTCAAACAAGAGCACAGATGCAACTGAAGTCATAAAACTTGACTACAGTACAAAAACTTCGAGTCAATGCTATAAAAAGTAATGTTTTCCTGTAATTTTAAGAGGTTAAAATTTTGTGAGCTGCAGAACAGTGCAACAGCAACATTGATCGCACAGCTCAGCACTGCTTTGATATTTAATGAAGCTTCAGTTTCTGAACTCTTGCTTATTAAACGAGAAGCTGGAATGATACTCTTTCTTCCCCTTCTCTATCTTACTGCATCCACAATTAGCATTTCATCCATCATGCAGCATACACATCCCCCTTCCTTTAACTGGAAGACACCTGGCATGCAAACACACATAACACAGAAATGGTCTTCCCATTATACTTGCATAGAATTTGAATAGGTGGTTTTGTGCTTTAAAAAATAATTATTGTCTTGTATAAATCTCCTCTATGGATTCTGAGACTTAAAATACAAGATGAAGTACTTCAAGATGACAATACATTAAAAGATTCCAGCATTTTTATGACCTAAACGAGTGCTGAGAGAGCTGGCAGATGCTATTGCTAAGCCACTCTCCATTATCTTTTGAAAGATCACAGAGAACAGGAGAGGTGCCTGAGGACTGGAGAAAAGCCAATGTCACTCCAATCTTCAGCAAGGTCAAGGAGTACCCAGGAAACTACAGATCAGTAACCCTCACCTCCATCCCTGGAAAAGTGATGCAACAGCTCATTCTGGAGGCCATCTCTAAGCATCTGGAGGAAAATAAAGTTATCAGAATGGTCAATATGAATTCATCAAGGGGAAGTTATGCCTGACCAATCTGATAGCCTTCTATGATGGCATAACTGGCTGGGTAGATTAAGGGAGAGCAGTGGATGTTGTCTACCTTGACTTCAGGAAGTCTTTCAACGCTGTCTCCCATACATCATCTTATCAGTAAGCTTAGGAAGGGTGGGTTAGATGAGTGGACAGTGAAGTGGATTAAAAACTGGCTGGATGGCAGACCTCAGACGATTGTCATCAATAGCGTAGAGTCTAGTTGGAAGCCTGTGGCCAGTGGTGTTGCCCAGGGGTCAGTACTGGGCCCATCTTGTTCAGTGTTTTCATCGATGACCTGGATGAGGGGACAAAGCGTACCCTCAGCAAGTTTACTGATGACACCATCCAGAGGAGTCGCTGATATACCAGAAGTCTGTGCTGCCATTCAGCAAGACCTGGACAGGCTGGAAAGTTGGGCAGAGAGGAACCTAATGAAGTTCAACAAGTGCAAGTGCAGAGTCCTGCACCTAGAAAGGAATAACTCCCTGTACGAGTACAGGTTAGGGGTTGACCTGCTGGAAAGCAGCTCTGCAGAGAAGGACCTGGGAGTCCTGGTGGACAACAAGAGCCATTGGTGGACAACCATGAGCCAGCAACATGCCCTCATGGCCAAGGAGACCAATGGTAACCTGAGGTGCATTAAAAATGTGGCCAGCAGGTCGAGGGAGGTTCTTACCCCCCTTTGCTTTGCTCTAGTAAGGCCACACCTGAAGTATTGTGTTCTGGGCTCCCCAGCTCAAGACAAGGAACTACTGGAGAGAATACAGCAGAGCCACAAAGATGCTTAGGAGACCGGAGAATCTCTCTTAAGACGACTGAGACCTGGGTCTGTTTAGCCTGGTAAAGAGAATATTGAGAGGGGACCTTATAAATATCCAAAGAGAAGGTGTCAGAAGATGGGACCAGATTCTTTTCAGTGGTCCCCAGTGACAGGACAAAGTGCAAGCGGCACAAACTGGAGCACAGGAAGTTCCACCTTTGCGTAAGAAAAAAGTTTAGTTTGAGAGTGACAGAGAACTGGAACAGGCTGTCCAGAGATCCTGCTCTGAAGCTATTCAAAACCCGCCTGGATGCAATCCCGTGCAACCTGCACTAGCAGCAGGGTTGGACTACATCATCTCCAGAGGTCCCTTCCAACCCCTACCATTCTTTAATTCTGTGAAAGACCAGAATTGGAAAGTCTGCAGCGAAATTTGTAGAGTATTACAAAACACACAACTCCCATACATTTTAGCATTGGTTAGGTACTTAATGAAACCTGAAGTATATACACTGATGTAAGTTGCCTTTAAAAATGACAGCGAATACATACTATACACTATAAATACATACATTTACAGAAATTACCTAGCAAGTTGTTTCCAAATACCTCTACATCTTTCAAAGTAGACAAGAAATGGAATCAAAAAATATTAGTCATGATTCAACAAAAGTAACAGATTTTTCTCTCTCAACATTTTATGTATATTTAAAGTAGTTTACAAGAACTATTACTTTCAACATCAGAGGAAAACCAAAATCATTAGTATAATTCTGTTCTTAAGAAGAGGTCTTTTTACAAAACCCAGTGCTAGTAAGTTCTTACACCAACAAGGTTACACCATTCTGGACCAGAGGGACAAACTTTTGCTCCACATTTTTAAGCTTCTCACAGAACACAGCACCCATAAGACTCCCTCAACAAAAGAGAGCTACTATTAAAGTAACTTAAGCTGACCACAATAGCGGTAGAATGTAAGGTATTTCAATTAGGAATACAGACATTGTGATCCTAAGCTTTACAGAATACTCTTTGGCATACAAGGTCCGACAGAAAAAAAGAGACTGGGCCTGTAACTCTTTATTGAACAGATTAAGAATACCAGCTACGATCACCTTCAAAACAGTTCCCTTCTCAGACGACACACAGCTGCATACAACACTGACAACATTCAAAGCAATTCTGCAGATCATTTTCTGAAAGGCTGTTGACGATCTCCATCATTGGTGCTTTCATATCTTCTATCAACAAAAAATGGGTTCCTTGGAGCACCAACTTCACCTTTGGGATCTCTTCACCATAAGCCTCAGTGAAGAACTTAAGTTTCCATCATGGATTTTTTCAGTTTCATAAGAAACTTGACGTTAACTCACTGTTCACTCTTGCACACCTACATTTTCTGATCGAGGGTAAGAAAACGTCTATATTTGAACACGCATCCACTTGCACTGAGTGACACGATTGAGTTGAGTCTTGTCTCACTGTGACAGCTTAGAACATTTCTATAACCACCTCTTTGTCTCTCCCCTCCCACTCTTGGTTCCCAAGCTACAGAATTAGTCTCAGGTTTTTTTGTGTCAGACCTCATATATATGTTCATTTCCCTAAAACTTCATGATGGAAAGTGATAACCACTCAGTTTTCCATGCAGCGAGCCAGCCTTTGGTTAAGTGTACCACCACTTTTACCAGCATCCGTGAAGCATTTGCTGCTTGTAAAATTCACTCCCCAGGAAGAAACAGTTTCATTCAAATTCACTCATTCTGCAACTAAAAACACATCTAGTTACAGCTGCTGTTAAGCCTACGCATACAAACCAACATTAAGCAAAACCAATCCAATTCTCAGGAAATTCCCATTGCAGATGATGACTTTTCATACTTTAAATGGTTATACTTAATTTTCTTTGGATTTTACTTTTTATTTGAGTTTTCTTGGATCACACACTTTTCTAAATGAAATATACACCCAGAATTTTGACACAACCTCCCTTCTTTGATAAAACACCCTACTGATTTACTAGCTCTTGTTCTTTTCTGTAAGGTTTCCCATCTTAAGTACTAGCTTTTGATTTTTATTGCAAATAGATACCACATGCATGGTATTAGCTATCAAACACCAATTTACGGCTGAAAACCACTAAGCTTAAGTGCTGTTTCAAAACAAATCCACAAACATATGACTCTGACCAAGATGACTTCACGTTCTCAATAAAAATGGCGAGCAACTGCTTTCCCAGTAAGAGCAGGCTGAAATGAACTGACAGCTGTTACAAATTTCAGAGCTGAGAAAAATCTTTTTTCCTGTACCAACTGACATGGCTGCTAAACACAAATAACAATTAAAAAAAAATATATACTATTAAGGAAATGGTCAGTGATGTATCAGTTCTGATCTCAGAAAGTGTAATAATAAGCCTTTAAATGATATTTTAAGAAGTATCCTCAAACAGAAATGTTAAAGTGCACTGACAGATCAAGCTTTTCCAAATGAATTTTCAGTAGTGCAGAAGAACTGTGCTACAACAAAGCCTATTTTGACAAGCTTTTTGTGACACTCAGAAACCCACTGATTTTGAATGTGTGTTTCATTCACATTATCTCCCACTTTCATGAAGGACACCATACTGTACAAAGTGAAAATCTACAGAGAAAATGTGGTATTGCAACAGAAAAATAAAGGCTCAGAAGACCTGTTTATAGCCTCTTTTCTCTACAGTGAAATTACTTATCATAAGACAATCCTGGATGGATAATCATCTGATTTCTCAAAACCTCTACAATCTGTGTAAATTAAACTACCCTTGTAGTTTAGAAAAGAACAGCGGCAAATATCTAACATTTTGCCACCAATTAAATTCAGTTGCTTAGCCAATGAGAAACTGATCACTGTTCCTTTCATCACTACCTTCCAAAATATAAAGTGGGTTACACCAACAGATTTAGGTTCTGCTAGAATACAGTAGCTTCATTCAAGCAAATAATTTTGCCTTTACTATGCATTACTTCCACAAAGCAAGAGAAAGATGATTTAATACTGCTGGCAAGAGCTCTACAGCCCTTTGCACTGCTGCCCAGATCTGCACACTGGAGATTTGGGCTTCTTCAACACCTTTTAGTGTATCCAACAGAAGCTATTCCCAAAGCCACAGTATTCTATATTAAAGGAGTCAACCCACATATAGTAAGATGTTTTCCCATCATATGCCACAATTAATTTTCAAACGTCTATCGGTTTAAAATACTTCAGTACTTTATTGCAGGCCAAGTTTTTATATGGATACTTAGGCTTACAAATGATACTGGCCTATGCTGCTGACCAGATAGGCAGCATGTAACGTGACCACTGAAGCTTTTGAATACAGCTTCCCATTCCCAGATTGCTACCAAGGAGCAAAGTAACTAATGAAAGGACAGTAACTAATGAAAATAAACAGCTCCTTCAGGAAAGACTTCTTTAGGACCAATTCTAGTGGTGGACCACCACCATTTCTGGACAAAGAAATATGCAATCAGTCACAGGACCACAGAACTGTGACCAATTTATATCAAAATTAACACAAATTAGCCTGGAAGGCTTACACTACCAGAAAGTCAGAGTTCCTTTTTTTTTTTTTCCCTAAAGAAATACCTAGTTAATAGTAATGTGTTACTGTTTCTTCTTCCTTATACACTACAAAATTCTGCCTACCCTCCTTCTACCATGACCGAGGCCAAGCACCAACCATCTACCTCTACCATTCCACTTCTCAGCTTAGCAGGAGCCGTCCCTTACCAATCAGCAGAGTCCACTGACATGAAGATACTTTTACAATTATTTTTAAGCAGAAATTTTAAGTCTACTTCCTCAGAGAATGCAAATGGCAGGACCTACATTCACTGAGGGTGGCCTAAGAATTTAGAACATTCTCACAGCAAAATCTATTTTTAGACAAACATTTTAGACAAAACATTTCGATTAATTAGCTAATATGAAGTCCTGTAAATGTTACATGTAGTTACTCAGTTGACCTACAAATGTAAAATACAAAAGCAATACAAAACAAAACTACCAAGAATAGTAAAAGTCGGGAAAAAAAAACCAAAGAGGTTTAAAAACCAATGAAATTTAAGTTGAGGTAACTGAAAAGAAATGTAGATTCTTTCTTTGTGTACTTCCTTCAGAAACCTGAGAGATGGGAATGCATCCGAGTTTGGGCACTCTACTCTCAGAAAGAACTGTTAACCCTACCACACAAGAAGTGTCCCTGACAATCTGCAGGTTAGTAGGGTCAGTTCTTGTGAAACACTGCAGCACAATAGGAAATGTAAAAAGATGACTGATACGTATTCCAATATTTGCTTCTTAACCATACCCACTACTTTCTTCTGAATCTTCCTGTCCATCTGAACAGCTGATTCTGTCAGTTTGAACCTACCCCATCAGTCCTTGTAAAATTGAACTCCTTTCAAGCTAACTCAAATACTAAAAAGACCTTTTGACTTGTTTGTAGTGATCAGCCTGTAAGACTATCACTGCATGAGCAGTCAGTTAGTGACCCACATCCAAGTACACACCTCTATATTGCAGACAATGCATGATTGCTAAAGTCACACGGTATCTAATCAATAGTAAAATTAATGAATGTACACATAATCAATGTGTAATTAATCAATGTGCACTTAATCATGAGTACATTTACAGTAAGTTGTCTTTTCCACTTGAAATATTACATGCATCTGCTTAGGAACTGCAGCTTTACTAATGAGATAACGATATTAGAGCATGTTGTCCAACAGACACTTCAATGCCCACATTCCAGACCTGACTGCTACCGGTGACTGATGAACCTGTACTGTGACCGAAATCCCGTAAGAGTACTACTGAACTGAGAGCAGCTCAGATCTACAGTGTGCTATGCCCTGACCAGAGACCCATCCAAAGCCCGGTCACCTCAGGGTTCCCAGCATCATAAAGAACATACAGTGTTGGGGGGTTTCGCCATCACCTTTTCTGAGTTACTAATGGTGATCTTCTTTGCAAGTGTTTGTGCCATTCTTCTTAGGATCCCGAAAAAATCAGCACTTCCTCACACATCACAAGAATTAGCTTACCATAGCGAAAAAAAACCCCAGTGGTGTTCAACAAGATAATAAAAAGATGTTTCACTGAATACAAAGTATTACAAGCTTCCCATTTCCCAAATTTTCTGTACAATCAAACTAAATGCAATATCTACTAAAAGGTTTAGAAATTCTCAGATCCTACTAAGCACATTCTTCTCCAGTTCTACATAATTCAGAGCCAGGATGGTGAGTGGAGAGGGGTAACAACAGGCAAATCAACTACTGTAGACATGCACATGGTAACATAATGAAATACCGAGCACCCACTTGTACACTATCTGGCATCCTGAAAGTACACGGAGCTAGAGACCAACTAGATGTCAGTGAGCATAGAGGCCTGAGTCTCTGTGTCTGTGCACATGGACTCTGGGAACAGTTCCCACTAGGCAAAGACTCTTGGCTGTGAAAGGTATCTTTAAGGAAAAGACTATGCAGAATGGAATACTCTTTTCTGTCAGTTCCACCAAATATGAAGCATCAGTGCCAAGTCTTCTCCAGCTCATTAGGACACGGTGACTAGAGGCTTTGGAGATCCAAATCTTTAATGATCTTACTTGTCCATCTCTAAGGTCTCCATTTAAATAGGTCATTCCTCAGCATCATGACTGTGATTGCACAGGGATATTTTCTAGCAATGGCCTTAAAATTATCTATTTCACTAGATGTTTCTGCCATCTTTGCTTCCCCCATTGTCTAGAAGACAGGGTGCTCAGTCACAGAAAAATCACCATGTGATGACAAGACACAGCAAAAAGCCAGGCACAAGAACAACCCATCATCAGGCAGTTAGCAAGGTGGGTGTCAGCCTCCTGTCCCAAGCAACACATGCTAGGAGAAGAGGAAATGGCCCAGAGCTGTGCCAGGAGAGCTTTAGATTGGATATCAGGAAAAAATTCTTCACTAAAAGGGTTGTCAAGCACTGGAACAGCTTGCCCAGGGAAGCAGTTGAGTCACCATCCCTGGAGGTATTGAAAAGATCTGTAGATGTGGTGCTTAGGGGCATGGTTTAGTGGTGGCTTGGCAGTGCTATGCTAAGGGTTGGACTTTTATCTTAAAAGGTCTTCTCCAACCTAAATGATTCTATGATTCTAAGAATAAGTCCTAGACCAACTGCACACCCAGAAGCAAATACTAGACATACAGCAGTATTCCAGAAGTTGAGGCAAGGTGCACAAAAGCATGCAGAGAGCCCTCAGACTGTTTTCAAACAAGCAATACCCAACATGGTTGTGACTATGATGCAGCTTCCTCTGTGAAATTTTGTCAGATCTTAACAGCAATTATATCTCCAGAGAAATTTCACCAGTTATACTAACACTATGAGAAACCTCAACTAGGTGGTCCCCTCACTGCAGCAGGGTTGGTCTACATGACCCTTAAAGGTCTCTTCCAACCCAAACCATTCTATGATTCTATGAAAAGAAGCAGATGGAAGTCGCTGAGTGTGGTGGATACACATCAGTGCAACCAATTTCACAAACTCTAAATGGAGACAAGCTACAAAATTACCTTGATTAAGTAAATTCCATTACTAGATGTCTTATTTCCTGGCTTCTGAATCCATTTTTCAACAATGTGCAGAAAATTGGAAGTTCTGCTCAGGATGGCTTCATCTGCACAGATTGCACTGATACAGTTATTTGTACCTCATACGTGATTAAATCAAAGACCAATAACTTACTGTACTCTCAACTAGCAATTTCTCTAATGAATCTCAAAACCTTGTAAATTTAGATATGAAAAATACTTGAATACTGTAACTGACCAACAGATCCCTGTAACAGAAGGCTCATAGGAGATGAGCAAGGGTGATAGGCCCACACAGCTGGGAAATAACGTAGGGTGTGACTAACCAAAGTTGCAGCAAAGAGGCTGATTTTACCTCAACACCGTGGGGACTGGAGGCTGGCCCTTGCTTTGGATGAACAAACAATTACATCAATTGTGTGGATCAACTAGTGGTGTAAATGTTTTTCCCTGATTTCATCAAAAGAATGTGAACGTCTGAGTTATACAACCCTCCACACTGGTCTGGCTTTGTGGCTCATCCCAACATGTGCACTGAACAACCAAACACATTTCAAAGGCAACAGTAGGCTTGAGCCGGTTTGAACCCACATATTCTTTACCAGCGACTGGAGATGGATGGCCAGCATCAAGATGGTGAGCATATTACAGAGACTGGTAATGGGAATCATGTTGGTACTGTGATTGAACTGTGTATTCAATTTTTGTGTTTTGCTAAGTGTAACTCACAAAAAAACCCACAGTACAAACGTATCATTCCACTACAGCAGAAATCCCACATAACATCCAGTATCTTCAAATACACATATTTGGTATTAAACATTACATCCTCCATACATGGATTATCTAAAAGAATCTGATCAGAGAGTATTATACCCTGACAGATACAGATAGGAAACAGTGCTGCTTCCTTAGAGCAACAATTAAAGTGCCAACACTCATTCAACAGAAACATCCTCAATCAATTTGCAAGAGTGTATTACTTGCCACTGCAAAGGGCTTTCCCACTCCCAGAAAGGCTGAAGTCTGCAGACTAATGAGCCACTTCCTTTCTATCAGGTGCTGTTTACTCAGGAGAAGAAATACTTTTCTGAAAGCTTTGAAGTTACTGTCTATTGTCTTCATTTGAACGCACTTCTTTAGAAAACTGTGATCATTTTTCACTTCTGGGGAAACAGTTGCAGCAAACCTGCATTCTAATATTCAAAGAAATTTGTTCCTATTCAATAGTATTTTAGTTTAAACATTTTACCAGGAGTCCTAACATCAAAAGAAGTGCACATAGAAAACTTCTATCTCTAAAAAAGCCAGAAGGAAAGAGAAACACTAATTTGCATTAATGAGTTCTCCTTGCAGAGTAATTTCTACCCTGGGAGGTCATATAGTTCCAGCACCTTGCTATTATGTGTTATTTTGCAAGACTTTACAGAAAAAGGGCAATATTCAACCAGGCAGACACCACCCATTAGCCAAAGAAATATCAATACCTAAATTATGAGAACAACCTGCTAAGCTGTCCAGTGAGCCAGAAAAAAGACAATGTTGTATTTGAGTATTATTTCAGCAGTGCTTAGGACTTCACTATGGCCAGTCATCAGCCATAATGCAGAACTGTACTCCCTGGTACACAGCACTGCTGCATTTCTGACCAAGAAACACGACTCGGGCACCAATCATATTGAATCTCAAGGTTTGCCCAATCTTGGAAGTTGTAAAATATTTGTGAGATATCTATCCCCAACCCCACCTACTTCAGGCAATGGAATAAAGAACATGATGCTCCATTTAACATCCAACTTAGTAAGTCTACAGTAGTATACAAAGCTCAAGAACTATTTTCAAGTACTAAAAATGTTTCGGTACTAAAAATATCTTCTAAAGAACACTTCTCAGAGAAATGCATATCAACCTGAAATGCATCTTACTCTTTCATGATGTTTTACCACATCTTCTTTAATGTAAAAAAAAAAAAAAAACAGAAAGGAAAGTAAGACATCTAGTTCAACTGAGGCTACCAGCGTAACAGTTAAAGCTGAGCAATTTTCTGCAATCATAGTATATTCCATGTGGTTATCTTGCAAGCCTTGTGAATGACAACTGCTTGCTCTCTAGCTAGAGAAAATATTTCACAGAAATAATGATACCTTAACCTGACTGTAGTGCTGTAGATTGTAGGAGTAATGGCATCAAACATTCAGACTAAACCCCCAACACCATGTCTGTCCAAACCACCTCATCTTCCTTTAGCCTGTTTATGTAGTATATGGTTGAAACTTAGCAATGTCGAATATTCAAAACTCGTATTTCATTGCTAGAAAAGATTTACCATTTGAAGCACTTCTGTATACTATGAAGGGTGTACTATGATGAATTTAAAGCCTAGTTGCTGAAAGTCTTGAGGTGGCTGGCATCAGTTACCAAGAATGCACTGACAAACACACCAGACCCATCTGTATTTGATTAGCCAAAGTATTCAGCTTTGAGTCTTCCTGTTCAAAACCGCCACTCAAACACTGCACAAGTCTGCTTGAACATCTCATGCATTTGACATTACTTACGCTAAAATGATCAAATCAATGCTAATGCCTTGATGAAAAAAGTTTGTTAAATAGCACTAATTCCGTTCAGAAACTCATCACCCAAGGAAGACATCACCGATGGCCATAGCCCACTTGACTCCAAGTAGCATAAGCCTCTGCTAAAATCCTGATTCACATGAAGCCTCTTAGATGTTGAAGATCAAAAGACCTTGGGTCTAAATATCAGCCATTTATCTTGCCAGAGTTGCTAACTTTCTAGAAGAGAACATTTAAGCTTAGAAATAAGATCATATGGCTCTCCTCCAATAATCTGCTACTATCTCATAACACTTTGAAGTGCTGAGCTTCTCAAAATGATGGACGGCACTTGAACAGCAAACACCAATAAAGATTTTTAGTACCCTGTGATACACAACTAATGTATCCATGACACACGCAGACTTTAATTGTCATATGACTGTATAAAGCAAAAATGTAAATAGAAATACTTGCTCAGTATTTATTTGTTTAAAATTATGAATGCAGCTCCAAGACTCAGTCCTTGCTTATATCCCTGACAGCTATGCAGTTACTTCATAATGTGACAAAATATAATTCTAATTAAAAAAAATCCTGAACTTACTGTTTACAAGAGTTGTCAGGACCAAGCTAGTGTCAGTGCCAATTTAAATGCAAACATAACTCACTGTATAATTACTCTACTTATGCTAATAAGCTTTCTTATAATTACCATCAAGAAAGCAGCAACACTGTATTCAGCAAGCATTTTTTTGTGAATTATGTATGCAGAAAAAAAGTACTGCAGAAAATCTGTTACTTAAAAATATTTTAAAAGCTTTTGTAAAAGATTCTGTAGGCTGCATCTGCTAACCCATTATCCCCTTTATCCCTAATTGTTTAGAGTAGAATGTTTACAAAACAAATAATTAGAAATAGATGCTTGTCCCAAATTTATACCTTGATTATTGTATTTTATTTTCCTTTTCCTCTCTGCCCTGTAACTTTATGATTATCTTTAGCTTCTACAAACCATATTCTGAATGCCAATTTTATCACACAGTGTCAATTAGTTATAACCCGAACTCTTTCACCGATTCAAAAGCAGGTCTCACAAGTAAAATCTACTTACTAACTGATTCCACTCTCGCAAAATTCAACTGTGATCTACAAGTGAATTTATATACAACTGAAGCTATGGCTACATAAAGGAGTGACTCAAGCTAATGGTCTGTTTATGCTAAAAGAAGGAGGTCTCCCTGCTTTGTCCCTCCCTGTTTTCAACATTAAGCCCATCCAACTTACTAATTCAACAGCAAGCTGCACAACAGGGGGCAAGGGGAAAGACTGGGCTAACCTTCAGCAGGGCTAGCAAGCTGGACAAACTCAACAATCATGACAGCCAACACAACACATACGACAGGAATAGAGCTGAGAGCAGCATCTTCTTCCAGCAGTAATAAGACCATTTAATTCAATCCTACAGAAGAGCATCCCAAGATCACCACATGCTCATGGCAATCACCACACAACTCTTCACTAAAAAAAAAAAACAGTGTTTCTCTTTTGTTAAATTAGCTACCATGAGAATTGTCTGCATTTTCCTTACACTACTGTTTTTCCTGACCCACTGAGATTATGCCATAGGCTTCCCACGCAAAGGAGTTGCAAAGCTAGCAAAAAAATAAAACATACATTCTGCAATGTCTGAACTCAAGCAGATCCCATGTTAAACCATTTCTAGATTACTATGGATAAACATTTCTGATTTACCTGCATTGGAAAAAAAAAGGGGAAAGGAAAGACTAAAACTATCTAGTGCTCCATCAACCAGCCAAACAGCAGATTAAAAGATGACACTGACCGTTCAATTAAAAGGAGAATCTATATTTGTAATGCAAGATAAGTGCTATGTTAACTTAGCAGATATTTAAGTTATCAAAGCAATGTTAAAAGACAGGAAGGTACCTACTAGAACTGGTCTGTAGTGAAGACTCACCACCTTTTAAAAAAGAAAAATAAAATCTCTCCTCATTTTATCTTCCAAGTAAAGCATAAGAGAAGTGACTTTGCCAACATAAGTGTAAAGTATTGGGTTCTAATTTTCTGCAAGTCACATATGGTAAGAAACATTAATCAATGACTTTAAATTCTTGTTTCACTTATTAATTTATTAAGAAATAATCTACATGTCAAAAGGAATATGAACTGCTGCGATAATACCAAGTCCATTTCAGAATTTCTAATATTTTCCATCACAAATTTCATTCTGAGTGTGCTAGATATTACTTTTAGGAAACAACTGACGATGCCACTCTGGAACAACTTAAATTGTTTTTAAGTCACTGCTGCCACAGGCATCCCTTCCCCCTCTGTTTTCAGTTGCATGTACACATGGCTCCACCCATTCATCAGGATTTCGAGATGCCCAATCCATGATGAACTACTCCAGGGTGATAACTCACTGCCCCCAAAACCAAGATCTATTCATTGATCTTCAATCTGTTAGCTTAGTAACTAAGCCCTTTTTCATTATTTAAGAAAAAACACCCAAGAAATCCATTAGGAAATTCAAGCACACAACAAAGAAAGATAATCCATTTGTCATCTCAGGATTATGTGAACAACTAAAGCATCTTTTTCAAAGAGGAAAAAAAAGTTACTTACATATCTCACTCTTCATCAAAATTATCCTGAAATTACTACTGACAGACTGTAGGTTGAAATTCACACCTGTCTTTGAATATTACCTGAAATTAACCAGGACTCAAAATTATAAACATTAAGGAGGACTTCAGAATCACCACATGAAATTCATATTAGAGTAAATCTAGTCTGAGCTTTTGTACGTACCTTCTACGTGATTTTGGGAAAGTCTTTTTGGTTTACAGGTGCGAAAATATTACTCTGACCTCTTCTATTAAACAATGATGTGAAAACAAATGCTGCAGAAGGCCTTGGTAAGAAAACAGGACCCTTATTTAACAACTTGTATTTGTAATCACAGTCTGATCTCAAAACAGAGAAGCTCATAGTTGATGTAACCTAAACTGTATTATTTACTCTTCTACAAAAATGTAGTCTTCTACAAGACAGTCCTCAGTAGAACAAAGAACCTATCACTATCTAAAAGATGGTGATAAAAGAAAGACAATAATTCAGACTACAATTGTAGAAAATACTTAAAGTGTCCCAAAGGCATCACTGGAGAGATCCAAATATTAAAAAGCCTGGTCTGAACTGGGAGTTAATGCTTCATCTAAACCCCTGCAAGTTCTCCCATCTGTCTACAGCTTAAGAAAACGCTCTGCTTATGGAGAGAAGCCACAAAATTCTCTCTTTCCAAACAGAAATACCAACATGGTTCCTCTAAGTCATGGTTTTATTGAGCTAAGCAGAAATCTTTATATCATGGGAAATTCTCTCTTTCCCACCACCATGAGACACATGAATTTTTTGCAGAAGTTTAATTACCCCAACACAAGAGACAGGAATAAGGAAATCTTCAGACAAAACATTAACTAGCTTAGAGTAAACATACAATACTGCTTATGAAGATTGAATTAACACAGGAAGACATCAGTTTTCTAAAACATCACTTCCCAATCTTGAGATTTCATCCAAACACAGGGAAGGAGGAGGGGCAGGAAGTCTGCCCTCTCTTGTTAAATATCCAAACTAAAGAGTCCTTTCAAACACAAACTTGCAAAACAAACAAAAAAAAAACCAACAAAAACAAAGAAGTTTAAAGATATTCTAACTACATTCTTTATTTTACAAGATTAGGCAGATTCTTCAACTGTTTCCTATCGAAAATACATTAAGGATCTTCTCAATAGTGCTGAAAAGTTCCAGTATGAAAGCTGCTAGTGTCTAGCTGTCTCAAAAAGTCAAATGGATAGAAAAAGAAGAGCTCAGAAACACCAAGAGCACCAAAACATATAGTAGACAGCTGTAAATACATTTGTTTGGAGACTCCATTATGAGATGGGGGAAGAGTGGAGAGGATGTAATTTAGATGTTAAGAGTAACAATCCAGTCTTTTTATTCATACTGAAGTTTAGCTTTAGTTTACCTCCTACTCCCAGAAGCCTACTCCATTTTGAAAGCCCTCAACAAACCCTAACATTTATTTCTGCATCTAATCATCTTTTATTTTGTTCCCCTAGATAAAGCTTTATTTAATGAGTTATTTCTATCATACAAATGTTACTAATTTTAAGTATAATTTACTATTTCCATATAAAACTTAAGAAACGCCATTTCTGTGCTACCAGCATTCAGAAGAATTAAAATGGGTCACTAAACTAAATCTATACTATACTATTCATTGTGCAATATAAATAAAAGGCATTAAAAGTCTGTCATTTTAGTACACAAATGTCAGACAGGTATGTTTTTCCTCTAATTATATTTCCATTCAATGGCATTATATTCGCTTTGCTTTCCTCAGCCCCAGTGCTGCCCATTCAAAAATTGTTTACAAGGCAGTGACTGAAATATAAAGGCGCTGACACTACTCCCACCAGCCAGCTCTCTTCCAAAGATCAGTCTTCTAGAGGTGCTCCTTCCTTCTGCCTAAAGAGTTCTGAGCTCTTTATTACAAATATTCAGTTGGAAGACACTATCAATAAAATTAAGAAAATTCTAACTTTAAAATAAAAGTAGAAAAGAGTTCTGAAATGCCAAATTATAATAACCTACTTAGTTTGCAACACAGGCTGGACTTAACAATTACTACAACGTTCCAGTCATGGAAAGCAATCGTATTTCAAAATGGAACAATATCCAATCATAGAAAATAATTTAGCCTGTCAACATCACAAACTCAATCCAGTTCTTCATTCAAGCCAAAATATTAAAAAAGCACCTCTCTTCAGAATGAGGTGGGAGGAAAAGGAACTCTATGTCTCACATAACAGCCTATAGCAAATGAAATCCAGTAGCTACCTAAAAAAACCCAGCCAATATCTTCAAGGAATACAGACAACACAAGGGAGGTGACGGAAACAACAGTTCTTTTCTCACATAGAGTAAAAAATATATTAGATATCAGATTTTCAACACCCAGAGTCAAATAGAAAAAAAATATCAGAGAAGCTCACAGTCACTATCACCAATGCAAAAGAGCTTTCAAGATTCCCACAGGATAAACTGAAGCTCAATGCAGAGAAATTTAAATAACTCCCTAGATTAAATCATTTCAGAACTAGACAAAAACGCGTAATAGAGCAATTTCTTAAAGCACATAATTTACAACTTTATTCCAGACCTCTCAAATGGCAGAACTCGAAACTTCAGTGCCACTTTTTAATTAATGACTGTTCAACAGAGCAAAATTAAGTATTTTTTTAACAACACACAACATCCACAAAAATATTTCAACCTAAAATGCAACTAATACTTCTCATTTCACCCTGAAAGATAAAATTTAACACAATCATATAATCTAAGCTAATACCAAGCAGCTAACGCAACTAATTTAAATAAAACAAGAGACTTCTATTCCATCCACAGAGAACTGAACTACTCAATAGATGTTTTTAGTATCTGTCAAGAGAGAATAACATCTGTCTGATTAGTTCAGCAAGCAGTAGCATAAACAAAGAAAAACAATCGTCCTACTTAAACTAAAAAACACTGATCAAAATCCCTACCACGAGACAAACACAGAAGAGCAACCCTGCAAACCCCTGGAACGGTAAAACGTACACACGCACCAGAAGGAGCTGTCACCACATTGCATGCAAAAATCCTCTTAGCACCAATGAAGCCAGTGAGACTCTGGTGAGACCTTTACCTTCATTTTCCATCGAAATTGTACTTGGGGCGACAGTTACAAAAGTCTTTTGCAACAGCAGCGCTGGAGCAGGAGCTGAAAGGCGAACAGAGAGGTGCCCCAAGATCCCAGGCAATTACACTGCTCCCTCTGCCCCCACCTGCAGCAACATCTGCAAGAGAAACCAGCGCTAAGAGAGGAAATAATAACAATAATAATAAAATAATTTAGAAAAAAACCCAACAGCCGAACTCTATGGGTGCCCACCGCCTTTCTCAAAAGCAAGGAGCAGGCACAGGCACGCAGGGAGCCCGCAGAACCGCCAGAGGCCACCAAGGCAGAGGATTAGTTGCCCAGCAGCAGCAGCACAGAGCAGCGCTGCCGCCTTCCCCCTCGCCACAAGCGCTGCCGACAGCCTCGTCAAAGAATCATAGAATGGGTTGGGTTGGAAAGATCTTAAAGCCCATCCAGTTCCAAACCCCCTGCCATGGGCAGGAACACCTCTCACCAGCCCAGGCTGATCAAGGCCACATCCCAGCTGGCCTTGAACACTTCCAGGGAGGGGGCATCCACAGTTTCCCTGGGCACCCTGTGCCAGTGTCTCACCGCCCTCGGCATAGAGAATTTCTTCCCAATGTCTAATCGACATCTTCCCCCTTCCAATTTAAAGCCATTCCCCCTCGCCCTATCCCTACCTGCCCTGGTATATAAAGCCCCTCTCCATCTTCCCAGTAGCCCCCATTAAGCACTGGGAGGCTGCTCTTGAGGTCTGAGGGCTCCGCACGCAATGAACGCCCCGCACCTAAAAATAAACCCTCACCCCAAGTAACCCACACCCACCACACACCTCCCTCGGCTCCTGCCCTGCCCGCACCTCCCGCTTCCCCAGCGTCAGGCGGAAAGCGGAGCAGGGGACAGCAAAGCGGATCCCCTGGTGCTCAGCGACCCCCGCCCCGGCCCCGCCCGCTCACCCTGTGACGCAGCCGTCGCGGGAAGAAGCGAGGAGGAAGAGGAGGTGGTGGTGGTGGTGATGATGATGATGATGTGGAGGGGCAAGAGAGGTGCAAGCGACAGTTCCCTCACTGCCGCCTCTCACCGCCGCGGCTCGGGGAAGGGGAAGGAGCAGCACGAGCAGCACCACCGCATCCCCACTCCGCTCACTTCCGCGAGCGGCGGGGGAGGGGAAAAGCAGCGGACGGGGCGGGGCGCGGCGGCGGAAGGGCGGGAGGATCACCCTTCCCTTCCTTGTTGTCCCCACACCGCCTCTGTTCTCCCCTCCCCTTCCCTGGTTTTCCTTCCCTGGTTTTCCTTCCCTATTCTCCCGTCCCCTCCTTCCCCCCTTCCCCTTTTTCTCTTTTCTTTTCCCCTTCCTTCCCCCATCCTTTCCCCCTTCCCCGCTTTCCCTTCCTTTCCTTTCCTTTCCTTTCCTTTCCTTTCCCTTCCCCACACCAGCATCTGCACTTCCTGTTGGACTGTGGTTCCCCTTCCCCCCTTTCTTTTCCTCTCCTTCCTTTCCTTTCCCTTCCCTTCCCCACAGCAGCATCTGTGCTCCGCACTGGACAGGGGAGGGAGGGAGCAGCTGTTGCATCCCCCCAAATCAGTGCTGCGGGTGTGACAGTGAAAATTCTGGCAAATAAACTCTCTCTTAAGACTTGTTTTGGCATTTTAGAGGCCAAGCATCCTTTATTTCAGTGCTGGACACATAAGGGAATGATTTCCATCAATCAATATATTCAAATAAAAAATTAAAACATAGAAGAAGCATTTGGTCAATGCCCTCAGTCACACGGTGTGAATATTAGGGTTGTCCTATGCAGGGAAAGGAGTTGGAGTACATGAGCCTTGTGGGTCCTCTCGAACTCGGATCACTCAGTGATTCTCTCATTCCTGCGTAATGGGATAACAGCTGTGTGTATAAATTTTCCCAGAAATCTTTAAATGGCTTTTAATGCTTTAAATTGGAAGGGGAGAAGATTTATATTAGACATTAGGAAGAAATTCTTCACATTGAGGGTGCTGAGACACTGGCACAGGTTGCCCAGGGAAGCTGTGGATGCCCCCTCCCTGGAGGTGTTCAAGGCCAGGTTGGATGGGGTCTTGATCAGCCTGGTCTGGTGGGAGGTGTCCCTGCCCATGGCAGGGGGGGTTGGAACTGGATGGGCTTTAAAGTCCCTTCCAAACCAAACCATTCTGTGATTCTATTACTCTCCAAGGACTGATTTTAATGTCATTATGAACTTCACAACAGCCAAATCTCTTGCTAATTGGAGCTTTGGAGCCAGCTCAGTCCGACCTTGCATTTTTAGACAGGGAAAGACTGCAAACAGAAGTGATTATAGAAGACACATCTGTTCAGCACAAACCATACACAATACAAGATGTTATAATTTCTCAAAGAACAGTGGCTAGAGAAACAGTATTTGAAAAAACCATGCTATAAAGGAACCATACTATCAGAGGGACATTCTGTCTAGCTTTCAAAAAATAGAGTTATCTAGATGAAACTTTACTCTACTTTAGCTTATATCAAAATATTCCACTTTTTGTAATGGTAATTACTTCTTGTGTCAGGTGTAACCATGGCAATAACCATGCTCAAATGTCCCAGCCCCTGTTGAGAGCTCTGGTGGTGCCCATCTCTGTGGTGAGGTCTCCTCCCCTCTCTGCCCGGGCAGGAAAAGTGGGTTGCCTGAAGAAAGATGGAACCACCAGCACAGGGAGCGGCGCTGCCACCGGCACATGGAGGAGCCCAGCCCGTGCCTTTGGCCCCACTGGTCTCTGCACCCAGACCAAGAGACAAACACCACCCCCAGGACCCTGACCTGGGCAAGTTGGGGGAAAAACGGTATCCAAACACCCACTCGCTTCTGATGAGTTTTTCCTTGGCACCCTCAATGTCCTGCATCTCCAGAGCAGTACTTGTATGGAAACGGATGTCACACATAGAATAATAGAATGTACTGAGTTGGAATGGACCCACAAAGACCATTAAGTGCAGCTCCTGACCCTGCATAGAACAACCCCAACATTCACACTGTGTGTCTGAGGGCATGGTCCAAATGCTTCTTGAGTACTGTCAGGCTTGGCACGATGACTGCTTCCCTAGGGAGCCAACTTTGTCCTGAAATCCAGGGGCTGCATCACTGAAGAGCAGAGCAGGACAATCACCTCTCTTGATGGCTAGCAATGCCATGCTTGATGCACCCTAGGACACGTTTAGCCCTCTTGGCTGCACACTGTTGGCTCATGTTCAATTTGCCATTGACCAGAATCCCCAGATCCCTTTCCACGGGGCTGTTCTCCAGTCTCTCACTCCCGAATCTGTATGGACATCTAGGGTTGCCATATCCCAGGTGCAAAATCCTGCACTTGCCCTTGTTAAACTTTACGCAGTTGGTGACTTCCCAGCTCTATAATTTGTCCAGATCCCTCTGCAGGGCCTCTCTTCCCTCAAGATTGTCAACAGCTCCCACCAGTTTTGTGTCATCTGCAAACTTAGTTAGTAAACATGGAGTAGCTGCTATTTTTAGGCTTACGGTATACCCAGGCTAGACTTGCAGTGTAATTAGTCTTGAATGACCAGATAAATTAAAATTTTCTTTCAAACGTTAGCAAAAAAAAAGACTAAATACAAAATCTTACCGTTCAGGTGACTACTTTTAAAACCTGGCTTTCACTACCAACGGTGTATCCACCAACGCTTATCGCTAGTTGAGTACTATGGGGAAAAAAGTGCTTTACAAATTCAATTATGTTTACTCAGATGCCTAAGGAATATTATTTGAAACTATAATTCCAATGCTGAGCTCTAAGGAAGGTGAAGTTTTTTAAATAAAAGTATTTTCCACAGAGATAATAAATTTTGTGTTTAAGGTATGATACACACTGCGAGTAAGAACAAAATGCCTTCTGATTTTCAAGGTCAAAATCTAATGGAGACATGCTAATTGTAGGCTTTACACTCTGTTTCTAAAAAAGCATGACAACATGGTCTGAGAAATACAATTGCATTGACATCTCATGATTAACGACCTGTCACCTTGGCTTTGTTTTTCTTAAGCACCAGAAGAAACCAAAATCATTCTGTGTCAGTTCATAAGAAGCATTTAAGAGAACTAAATTTTAAACATTTTAATTAAATCTGCCAACCCATAATAGCACGTCTCTTGAATTCCTCAGCTAAACAAGGTGAAGTTTAAGAGCATACGTCCCTCTTTTGAAGCTCTTGAAGATAAATTTGTTACAGGGCTAAAATATCATAAATTTGTCAATATATTGTGAGATGTAAAGAAGAGTTATAAGTGCTGATTTAAAGTAGGGGCCCTAGCTATTTGCATTCAGGAAAATAAGGTGACAACAAGCCGGTTAATTGTTTGAGAATATGCAATGCATAATTTTAGATCGGCCTGATATAGGTGCCATGTTACTTGAGTATGTCCATGGTTACTCCATGAAGCATCCCACTACAAATAGGTAGCACTGTAGCAATGACTCGTCTCCAAGATGCTGCTTCTGTTAACTTGTTTGTAAGGCAAACAAAGAACCATGTTGAGCTTCTTGTGATGCTAGTTATGATGCCTCAATTTCAACACAAAACTGATGCACAGTAACTCATGATGAAAAACATTCAGTTACTTTGTTAAAACAGGTAGCTCTCGCTTTAATATTAGATGGTATGATTAAATATGAAAAACTTATGTAATTATTTTCATGAAGGAAAAAACCCAAAGCATGCAGGTCCTAATACTGTTTACATCCACGACATATTTGGACTTCTTTGCACTATGCTATGAGAAGCTTTGGGGAGAAGACTGAAAGGGAATTCTTGAATGTTACTGAGCTTGTTCACTACTGGAGCTATTGAGATCTAAGTATCAGTAACCAAGTTGACCTACTGAGAAACATTCTTTGTTGATGTGTTAATAAAGGAGTAGAAACTCAAAAGCAAGCCCTACTATATAGTGAGAACTAAAAATCTTCATCTCTGGTGGTTAATCTCTTTCACATTAGTGGACATCTCCCAGTCACACATGCCTGTGATACTGCCAGGCAGATGCGAAGTGCTTCTTCTGCATTATACCAGTCCTATATCCATCCTCAAAAGTTGTATTACTGTTTCTGCCATCTCTACACCTACAAAGAGTGGCTGTTTAATAAACAATGCTCAAAGTGTTTTATGTCTGTCTGCTGCTGAATCTTGTTTCTCAAAAAATCCTGACCTTAATGTAAGCTAATACAGAAAAGTATTAGAACAGCCCTAATATCTTCAGGAAGCCTCATGAAAGTGCTTGGCAAAGACATTATTTGGCAAACCAAAGCAACATTTATAGAATATGATAGTGGAGACAGTCTGAAATTTGAAAAGCCTTTGCTTACAATAACTGGCTGTAGATAGTCATACTCAAAAACTGTAACAATATTAGTTTTACATTTTATAATCTTCAAAAATAATCCTGCCATAGCATGCTCATCTGAATATCCAGTGAGCAAACGTATCTAGCCACAGTTGAATAATTCCAGTGAAAATACATATAAAAATTACAAAACCAATTACAAATTAAAATACGGAAGGCCAAACAATCTCTGAACTTCAGAATCATAGACTTTTTAAAATAATACTTGAAAGGATATGCAATATTCATAGGTTTAAGTAGGAAAAAAATTGAATATCCTAGTGGTTGCTAGATCACTGTTTTTTTCTTTTTAGTTCGCTGACCTGAAAACGCTTTCCAAAACCAAGTGAACCTGCTGATAATAGGCTTGCATTGGAGTTTCGTGAACATTCAGTGAGAACTTAAGAAGCCTCCAGCCCCAGACATTCTTTCCCTTGGTGTGTTGTCAGGTTTAGATGCCACAGCACCACTCAACTGTCCTGTATCACCAAAAAAACCAGTTCCTGTCATCCTATCACCAGACTCCCACTCCTCACCCATTCTCTCCTCATCCTTTTCCCCTCAGAAGTCTCCTAATTTACCTCTTGTTGATACCAAGTCAGACTTTTCCTTCTGCAAGTAGCCTTCAGCAGCAGAGAGCCACTTGATTATCTCTGAACCACAACCTCAAACTGACCAACACCTAAGCTTATGTGGGAACTGATTCATGTTCAGAATAACCCAGTGGATCAGTAAATATGGACTTCTCAAACTGAATCGGAAGTGGTTACGCTGGCTCAGCCGAGAGGGTGGCTCAGATATGGGAACGTAAATAAGCATTGCAGCTCAGTACTTTCTGTGCTGCCCTAGGCCTTGAGGGATGAAAGCTAGTGATTTGATAAAATGGTTTGGTGACATTTTTGGTTTGGTTTGGTTTTTTGGGAGGGTGTTTGTCTTTATAATAGTCAGCTTTAAAAAAGCATACTTATCTTCTATATGAATCTAAAAGGCAACCCAAAAAGTTGCTTTTAGCTGCTTTTCTACTTCTTCAGAAGAATTAAGAGCTTCTGAAAGTCTTGGAAAAATAAAAGATAATAAATATGTGACATTCCAGATATTTTCTTCCAACTGATTGATGGTACTAAGTCATAATTCAGCCTAATGGCATTAACCAGATAAGCCTTAACCTGCAGTAAGTTTATATGCAAGTTTAACTCCAAGTTTGTTTTAGTCTTCAGGATCATAATCGATTTAACTTCATCTTCACTGTTCCATTGTGCTACATTTTGCTACTACTGGTAGTGCTAGATTGTAAAAATAAAGATATCTATAGCTCCATGTTTCACAGATTGGAGAGCTATTAAACAGGTTTCTGTTGAAGTCACTTTTAATATCATAAAAGGACTCAAAATACTTGTTCTTCTGAAGTTAGCTTCCAGATTCTTTTAAAGGATTCTTTTAAAGATGCCTTTGTTTCAATTCTGTCAGTGTTGAGTAATCCTAGTGAAGTCTACTACAAATTCTGTAATTGTCACAAGAATTCTATTTATACATTGTAATAAGAGAAATGTTTTTTGATTCATAGCATCCATAGTATTTTAATATGGCCAAAGCTTTCTATAGCACTTCAGTTTGGGGCAGAAATGGTTAATATGTGATCCTTCTGTCAAAATACGCATCTCAACTATTAGCTTACATTGCTTTAGGTATAATTCAAACAGCCCTCAGTACACTGAACACAAATTAGCTTTTCTGGAAGACAAAATTACTTTCTGGTAAGATGGACTTTCATTTCATTAAGCTCATTATTTGTTGCCTTTCATCTCGATGTCAAAAGCTCACCAGTGCTTTTACAGCCTCTACAGAATACTTCTATGACTGGAGTCAGGGCAGAGGAGGGATGATGCTGGGGCTTCTCATTTACACACTTTAAATGGTGTATCATTTGTAAAGCTTGCATTACCTGTTTCCTCCCTACATCCCTTCTATCTATGCTATTCAAATGATAGCTGATAGAAGCTATTACCTCATGTCTGAATAAAATCCTTCAGAGAAAAAGCCATCGTAGTTCTACACAAAGTTTGAATGTTTTTACGCATGTGTAGATATATACTCATACAACTATATAAATATATATATATAAAAAGCCAGTTCACTAGTTTAAAAGAAGAGAAATTATACAGTTTTCCAAGAGAAAACACGTACTCATTTCATTTTATAAGTCTGAGCATGTTAAGATGGAAGAAACATAGCTACATTTTCAAATTACCTTAGCTCAGCCCTGTCTTGACACTGTGCAATTATGCTAATTAAGGAACTTTGGTTTATGGCAGTCTTAAATTAGATTTCACTGATTTTTGAAACACCATTAAATTTAACCCTTTCATCTCATCCCTAAAGAGCATCCCTGCTAACATTCTACATTTAGAAAGGGGGTTTAATTTGATGTAAAATTAGACTTTTGTAATTCTTCTTTCGCTGAGGCTCAGTTTTGCACTTCCTGTGTGCTGGCACTGACACTGTCATCTCTTGATAACCCAGCTCAAGGGAAGTGATATAGCCAGACGAAAGCCTGCCTCAAAAAGGCATTCCTGCTGAACTCTCAGAACTGGTGCAGGAAGGCAGTGTGGGGCAGTGACAGGACTATGGAAGCTCCGACCTTAAATAATTTTGAGCTATTGTGAATATACACTCTCAAAGCATTCAAGAAAACCTGATTTTATCTATTCTTCAGGGAAAGACTAAATGAATTCTTTTTCTGACCACAGCACTCAACTATTGTCTCAAACCTGTATTTCATCTTCTATAATTTTCTTCTCTGTACCTTCTGTCTCTTCCACATATTCCATACTTACCTGCCATTTTTTTCCTTCAGCTGCACTATTTTGAAATAGTTAAAAATATTAATGACATATTTTCTGTAGAGGTTTCCTCTCCTTTCATTTAAGGCATAGCGAGCTTTTAAGTAAAAGCTTTAGTACTGAAGTGGAAGCTTTCAGAAGTGCCTCTTTCCTATCTACTGAGGCTTCCCATTTCCAGAGACAATCCTCCTCCTTTTGTCAAGTAAAGAGCTGGTTTCCTATTGCCTGTAAAAGGTAGTCGAGAGACACATACAAGAAGATTGTGCTCTATAATTGGAATATGCTGTGAAGCAAGTTACTATTGGAAGCTCTAGCTGAGGCAGGCAACATTGCTCGTTAGGATGTCTATGACGGGGCAAAGGCACCACTCCTCTCCATCATCAGCTTCAGCTACAGTCTTGTTATGGCCTGAGTACAGCAGAAGGTAGAAAACAGCTCCCTAGTAATGGTTTCTGTCGTGCTGAAGGATTACTGCAATTCATTAAGTGGGAAAGAGCAGCACCTCATTTACTTTTAAAGTATTTCAGTTAGATTGTAGCAAGATGTCTGTGGTGGAGAATAAAGGTGTTTCAACAATGAAACTATAAACAGTTAAGTAAACCACCAGTAGTGAAGTTCTTCAATTTGAACTGATTCAGGGATAGTGTGCCAAGAATTCCAGGAATGCTGCATATATTACAGACAAATAATCTTGCCAAGTCTCTCTGCACTTGGAACTTCTTTTTCAGGATTATCAGTAAAATGGGATGAAGGAAATAGTAAGGAGCTGGCAGTTAGTAAACAGGTGTTTATGTAGTTATAAGATTTCAGCTCCTAGCAAGAATAAGATTGGGTTTTTGATAAAACACTTCAGCATAATGTGTCAGACTATGTAATTTTATTCAGACTCAGAGCCAAAAATTTTATCAAGTGCAAGCACGCGGTAGTTTTTCAGGTCGGGAGTTTTCATTATAAACTTTTGTTTTACAAGAAAGCCCACATTCTGCTTTCCTTCTTGTTTTCAGAATTACTACTATGCACATGTAAATTGAAGTCAAGTATTCAGAGGATTTTTTTTTCCTCCCTTATGTCTTAACAAAGTGGGCTGAGGTCACATTTTCAAAGCTGGTAGAGGTTACTGATAAAAGCAATTAATGAGGTGTGCTTCTATTGCAGCTACGTGCTCTAGCATAGAAGACCTCTAACCTTAAGGTAACCCCAAGTGGTGAACTGAAAGACTAAGTTTGTATTTAGATACATCCTTAATCAACCCCAACAATAAGGCTGCAAGTGGAAAAGAGTGTACACACAGGTTATGTATCACTCAGAAATTTAATGAAGTACATTTAGTAAAAATACACAATTTTAATAAGGCTTTTCTGACCTGGCTCCCTACCCAGCAACACAGCCTTGTGCTGGGACAAAACAGAAGTGAGAGGGAGTGCTTACAAGTGTTACCGTGCCACTGCTGATAAATATAAAAATTCAGCACAAGGGAATTAAAAAAACTCAATCATCCACTTCAGAGCAGCACAAAAAGGCTCCTGTCTGGCTTGGAAACTGGTGCTAGAATATTTTCCAGCAACATCACCATCTTTAGTCTAACTCTTACATTAAATAATAGATAACATACTCAAGTCCATACATCACCAAGGGTTGGATGCAGCCCCAACTGAAATTGGCAGGAACAGATATGGGAGGAACAAACCTCACAGCTGTATTGTATGATTAGGTAGAGCATATTCAACCAGCCTGTTGCAGTGGGAGGGTTAAAAGTGCCCTGAGGTGCCCCCATCTCTCCCTTCCAGTAAATTAGTGACTAACGTCAGCTGCGTTCTGTGCATCTACAACAAGCCAAGAAGCACCAGAGGGGGATTCAATTTAAAAAGAGTTGAAACTTGTACCGTATGCCCTCCTCCCCACCATCTGGCTAGTGGGGACATTCTGTACAAATGCAGCATGCCAACTGCCAATTCAGAAGGCAAAAAAGAAGTTTCTCATTCAGTAAAAACATTAGGCAGTTTCCATTCCATCTTTATGGGCCTCCAACGTAATCCAGATCTATTGAGGAGTTCTGAGGATACAATCCTATTTATAGACTACAGAGAATGATAGTGATAGATCAGTGAAAACCTTGTTTCCTATTTGAAGTTCAGCTGAAAGTAAATTATAAATATAAAGATTCCATATACTATTTGAAAACTGCCCAGAACCTGTGTATATCTGATCAGATGTAAGATTTTTAATCATGTATTGCATATACCTTAAATATATGATATGATACTTAAGATTATAGTATTACCATATTATGAGATGTATTAAAATATTAATGTTATATGATAATTTTTATCATATGACATCGAATATATCTTACATTTCATACTTCTATGATTCCTATCATATCTCTGATTTACTTAATCTGTCATTAGTTTATCTATCATTAGGTTATACCTGATCATACATCTATCGAGCAATATATCTATAGCTTATTTAATATGCTAAACAAAGAAGATAAGCTGTAAACAGAGTGATTCATCACTCATTTAAATGTGGAAAATCATCCATTCTGGGGAAAAATCAAACCATCATTGAAAGCGTCTGTCATTGTAGGAGCAACATGGATTAGTTGGAAATTACTTATGTGTGTATGCAGTGGGAACCAAAATCTTAACTTTGCTGTTCTTGTTGTTGAGGAACAGGACTCAGAATTTTCTTCAGTAAGTAAATATTCCAGTAATTCAGGTGCTTTCAAGAATTTGTCTTTTATATCTCCCATAATTTTCACTCCAAATTGTTTTCCCTTTTTGGGAAGTTGGTCTTTGTTTAAAGCCTCACATCTTTAACATGTATATATACAGTCTGATGCTGGTTTTCTCTTCCCAGGACAGATTACAAAGGATTTTAAATAAGCTAACCTTAGTGTTTCAGTTTTTCCTGTCGATAAAGTCTGTTATATCCTAAAGCATATTCTCACTGGAATATCTGAAGAGAGTGCTAAGAAATTAAGCTTTGCAACAATTAAGCTATTACATCCTAGAGTCTAATCAAGATCCTGCTTCTAGGGTTGAAGCGTAAAGAATGCAGAACTGTTAAAAGAGAAACTGAAAATCGGTGAGAAAAATTAAGCTCCATTTTTAGACTTGCCAAAAACCTTTAAAATTGTGCTTTGTTGAACAGTTTGTGACAACTGAAAAACCACCATTTTTTCTCCCCCCAAGTCCTAAGTCACATCCATTTTGAAGGAAAGAACAAGTGACTTCATACATTTCTGCAGCCCTTCCTACGATGGCTTCTGATCCTGACAGGAACTTATTAGCAAATATTTTCTAATGAGTTCCAGGTTTACTGCAGGTATACAAGCTTCGCAAGTACTTCGCTTTAAGCAGTACTTTTTTTTTTGTTTGCATTAGTTTTACATGATTTTGAACCAGCCAACTCATTTGTGACAGTAATTCCATTCAACCTTTTAAAATAGCTGTGGCATGACATCCTGTCCTTCCATGTTAAATTAGCCCTGCTCAAACACAGTGCCTCTTGGAGCGCTGTAACTGAAGCAGCAACTACACGAAATTTATGCCACCACTTGAGACCTATATTTGCAACAATCCTATGTATATAAATATAGTTAGCCCTCACTGAAAATACCACATTACTATGGAAAGAAACCACTATTAAGATTGCTATCACTAATTCAGGTTCCTCCCTTTGTCCAAAGGGCTGAGTTCAGGCTATAGTGGCCTATAACACTCTTCCTGTGGATGCAAAGCAAATACCATAAAGAAAGAGGTGTGGCACGGCATGAACACCAGAAAAAGGCTACAACCAAAAGCTTGGTTCTTATAATAATGCTGTATTAATACTATTTACAGTTCCTGGGCTTTAATATCATATTCTTTGGTGTTATATGCTGGTTCCTGGAACTGTGCAATTGTATCAAAGATGTTTGCCTATGCTGAAAAAAGTTTTTAATCCTTTTAGTTGCGTAGAAAAGACTGAAAGCATGAACCTCCGAACGAAATTTCTCTGAAAAGAAATCAGAACTTGAAAGGCTAAGTAATTTTTGTAATTGTTGGGAATGGCAGTCTTGGAATTTCTAGAGTTCAAAAGCATTTTCAGCTAGCCTTTCTAAGGCCTCTTGAGCATTTTCTGCTCCAATTCACTCTAAAATATGGTAAAAAATAGAGCTGCTATATTTTTGTCTAATTTCCTGGAGAGAAATGTGAATACATACATGTTACTGAGTGCACGTGAGCCCAGTACCTCTTATTTCTAACACATATTCGGTACATCTGGTGGTGTGATAAGCTAGTTTGACAAGGCACAGCTGAAGAAATGCAATTAAGAAAACAGAAATCACAAGCATCTGTTTCGTTTGACTACCTCAGAACTTTAAATGCTATCTAAATTTTGGTGAGTTTCTTGTCTTTCTGTGGCATTAGAAATGCTAACATGAAGGTTTCGAAAATTAAATTTAACGCACCTGTATCCAGCAGACTTATTCTCAGTTTTAAAAGGGAGGAAACAGTGGAATGGGACAGAGAACTTTTTAATTACGAATAATATGTTTCATCTGTACACAAATAAAGCTTAGAATGGATCTTAGTTTTGAAATCTTTTCTTTTGGCCTTCAGTCCTTGACATACTTGTTTTTACATACACTGCCTTACCGGTTATTCAACTAATGCTGTAAAAGTCCAACTTAGTCTCTCTCTAATCTGTAAGCTTTCTACTGCTGTGTCTATTCTGTTAAGCTTTTTCATTTTAGTAGGTTTCAGAAGTGGCAGCCAGCCAACTCCATTCCCTCCATTCTCCAAGCAATAATCATCAGCAGCAGCCATTCAGCCATGATACTTGCCTAAGAGAAGAACCTGGCCATATCTGATAGAGATGATATCAGTGTCACTAGAAGTGCCCAAATGAAAAATCATATTCCAGGAAATTTCATACAATTGTATTTTAAATGTCAACGATATAATAATTCTTCAGCAGACTATTTCAAATATTTAGACTCCAAAAAATAAATAAGCATTGACCATTTAGATTAATAAGTTTTCAACTTCTTCAAATAAGAATTGGAATAGTATAAACCATTAGTCAAGAGCTGTCACAGTCCGTAAGCGGATAGTTAAGTTCTTCAAGATGCTAAGGGACCACAACTCCTCTTCACTTTTGTCAAAAAGGCAGATGCTCAGCACCATGAGATGAGTATCCTTTTACAGCATAGTGCTTCCTTCAAGTGGTTTGTATCAGCTGCTGTCTTCTTATGACAATACCAAAACCTGATCATCTTAATATGTGTGTATATAGATAGACATAGTGTATGCCTGAAAAAAATGACTAGTCATTTCTGACACAAAGCAGCGGAGACCCAGCTTCTATTCCAACCATAAGACAGTAATTCAAAGATGTATATCTGAAGGGGCAAACCATCCAAGCTTCAATATCAATGATCATAATTCAAGAAGAAAATCTACTTAAGGGTAAAAAAGAAGAATCAGCACATCCCTGGAAAACCTTGTACAGTCCTGAGAGGAAGTGACAATCCAGACAGTTCTGTGCAACTACAGTAGAAAGTCTAGCTTAAAGCCAAACCGGAGAAATGTGGATTTCTTCTGATGGAGTCTCTAAAATATTGATCCAAATGATTTAGAAGAAGCTCATGTGACAAAGAGGATACCTGAGCCACCCATCTCTATTAGAAGGCAGAGTTTTCCAAAAGAATTTGTGAACTGCACAGAACTGTTATGACACAATAATCACTTTGACGTAACTGTGTTAAGCATAAAATATTAAACAACATAATACCCATCAGCTCCAGAGAATCACAAAGTATTTCAGAGTCTGGACATAGCACTCCAGAGATACACAGCAGTCAGTTAGTGCTTTTTTTCAGAACAATGAAGAACAGAAATTAGGGAAAAGATTTCATTAGAGAAATGAGTCAAGCCTCTGTTTAACCAAAAAAATCATTACACCTTGGTCATTCAAAGCAAACAGCAGTTTAAAAATGTCATCTCAAATTTAGCATATGTGTGGTTCTTAGGTTCCAAAAAATTATACTACTATTATTAAACTACTATTATTAAACAAACTTCAATTGACATGTCTAAAGCCATTATAATGAAGTTTTCATTGTAGCTATATGTATTTCTTAATTGTCCTAGTATTGATCATAGGTCATTTGTAATACTTGCATATTTCATAGAGCACTTATACTGGAAACTTGAGGCAGCTACACCAAATGCATCTTTAGATACAGAAATACACAGAAAAGCATAACAAAGCCAGACGATAGGTGCCCTTCTCTTTTTTGTAACCCAATGGTAGCACTCAGACTACCACAGCCTTAATACAAGCATTACCACTGTTACAACACTGGCAATAACAGATCTCATCTCTCCTATATACACTAAGAAATGGCTTTACTTCCAGCCAGAGGTTAGCTTGTGTGTGGTGGGAGGTACTGTTTATCTCGGAGCAGACATCAAGTGCCAGCTGTTTCAGCAAAAGATGCTAGATCTGTTACTGGATAATTTGCCCCGTTCAGACCCTTTAGCTGCATCCTCAGTATCTCATATCCAGGCTGACTACATGTCTGAAGTCCTTCCCACTTGGAAGGGTTGATTCTTGCAAAAGTCTTAGGCTGTCACTTGAGGACATGAAATGTGTCCTTTAAAATGCCTGTAGGCTATAATTTCAGGAACTGCGTGTCAAACATATGTCAGATTCACTCATACTAATGTTGCTTGGAGTATAATGACTACATTTACAAACAAAGTTCAACAGTGCCATTTTAATTCAACTGATGTAGGATTTAAAGATATGAGGAATCATATCAAACAGGCTGACTGTATATGTAACAGAGATCTTCTATCTACAAATCTATCTCTAAATTGTGCAAAAAGACTATAACCTCTATTTCATCTTTATAAAATCTTTTATAAGTGACTTTAACCAAAATTTCAGAGTATGGGCTGACAACAGATAAATTATTCCAAAGGTCAAATACTGATTGAAGGGTGCATTTTATTTCCTATTTGCATGCAGCCTGCAAGCTTTCTTCTCCTTGATTAAAGGCCCATCCTTTGTGAACACCGGCTCCTCAGTTACTTCAAGATAAGACTTTGCCTGTTAAACTGGGGACAGTCATCATTTCTGAGGAAAACAAAAGGTAAGGCAAAAGAACAATTCACTACACAAGCAAACATCTCTTAACCACCGTTAGGAGACCATCCTTACAAGAGGAACTATACTTTATTCCTACTCAGATCTTATAGCAACTTACAAATCCCACCAGGTCACATTTAGGACAGTGATTTGAAGGAAATACAGCTTGATGCAACTCAGCATAGGTGCTATTGTCCAACTCTAATCGGGTTGATTTAGAAAGCAGTGACTGAACTGTGAACTTGAGAAAGACAATGTTTTCATGGCAGCGAATAGCTCTCCTGTTACAGTTAGCTGGTCTCCAATAGTCTGGTGTCCAAGGTTTGATTGACCTGTTAACTGACTAAGCTGAAGCAGGGAATTGACCACTCCAGGTATCTAAGTCAAGGATTTTCTCAGATATATTCTCCAGAGCAGTGTTGTCTGAAAAACCGGATTCGTTACCCAGCATGCAAACGGCCAATCTCACAGGCCAAGTTGAGACGCTGGTTTTATTACAGAGTTGTGCAAGTCTGGGTGCTTGGTGGCTTTTCCACAGATCAAGCACGCCCTACAGAAGCCTGTGCATTCAATGTATTACAAAAGTTACACGCGATTGCATCATACAAGCTCTCTACTACACATGCTTAGTGAGTAGGGGGCCTGCTTCTGGAAACAAGTTTCTTATGTTCCTCTGCCAAATTGGCAATCTTGATGACAAGGCATGATTTAATACATCCTTCTTCATTCCAGATGTCCAAGATGTTCCCTAAATCAGATTATGAGAGCTTTGATCTTTCATTTGGTACAAGTTCTACTATTCTGTTTAATATAAACAATTGTTAGTCCTTTACTGACTACTATCAAGGTGTGCAGAGCACTGCACACTCTTTTGCAACAGTAGGGTTCGGTTTGTTTTCTTTTAATACCTGAGGGGTGATAACACTGACTAGAGCTTTCCCAGTATATGAAGTACTCATGATTCTTCTCCCTTGCATGATATCTTTGATGAAATGCTGCTCTTGAAGGCAGTTTTAACAGGATGCCTCCCCTCTTACAAGTCTTATTTTCATTAAGTGTGTGGGTGTTTCACATCTTTGAGATTCTTCTATCCATGCGTTCCAGTTACTGGGGAAGAGGGACAGATACAGCTCACTTCTTTCAGAAAAGAGGCTAAAAAAGGTTCTGCCAAAGAAGCTGTGTTGATTGCTAAAGACATACATACTCCCAACACCAAGCACGATGTACAAATCATTCTGTGCTTTCTCAATTCTGGACTCTCAGAGCTCATTTGGTGATTTCCCTAAAGGATCAAACTCCATCTGCTAATACCCGTGTATAGAAGCTCATTGATGGTATTACTCTTGTGCATGAACTGTTAAGCTAGAGAAATCATTTTAGCATTCATCTTGTGGCTGGTGTGTAGCTCAAAAATAATTCTAAAGGAGTATTGGCTGGAGAAGCTATAAGAAATGTCTATTTACTGCTAGGATTCAGAAGGAAAACTGGTAGACTCTCAGCACAAAATGATGGTTCCTCTGTTTTATTTAACATTTATTAGATGTCCTTTGGAAGCTGACTGTAAAGGAAAAAAGCATCCCATGGCTTCTTTCAGCAAAAAGTTTTATCTGGGTCCAACTGGCATTTTCAACAGGAAGTCTAAGTTCTACGGCCATGTTTTTGGAAGTGTTAACCTTACAATACTCTTGATCAGTTATTTCCTCAAATGCTAATTGAGGTACACTTAAACTAGCAACATAGGCAAAATTTATTTCTTGCCTTGCCAAATGAATTGAAAAATTACTTCAAGGAAAGGAGATTAACCCTCCCAGTATATAGACCATTAAAAAAGCTACACATCCTTTCTATTTATTTCATCTAAGCAGAGAGGCCTCTTAAACACCTTGAAATAATAGGCCTTTTATGTTTGACAATATAATTGGCATGTTTATAGCTATACTACAGGTTTATCAGCAGGAGCACACAAAGCTTTCTGATTTATATATTCAGAAATGGGGTTGACCGGAATTAGTTGGCCATGTCATTAAAACCACAAACCCATTGCATAGTCACTGAGGAAAACTCATATCCAGGGCTACTCAGCTGCTCTTTCAGGATTGCTTGCAGTCACTTCCTAGGTTAAAATTCAAAGGATTTTGTGTTTTCCCAGAAAGAAGCAGTAACCATATCAAAACATACATCATATTTTCACCTTCTCCCTGGTGTCTTCCAATCTGTATCACCGTATCATAAAGTTGGAAAAGAGCTCTGAGATCATTGAGTCCAACCTATGACCCAACACCTACACCTACTCCTACTTATCTTCATTATCATTTTTATTTGGATCTTATTTTTTAAGTTATAAGGAAAAAAAATCTGCTTCACCTGTCAATGACGGTTCTATATCCTAGGACATTGTTTCATTCATTCCCTTACTCAGACTGAAATAATATTACATACCTCATACCTTCTAAGAATTTGATCATATTATTTTTCAATGGAAAAATTCAATGTATAGAATTAGATAAGAATTACTCTTAAAAAAATACATATTCCCATAAGAAATAGCTATACAGGTCTAGAAAAAAGCCTCATTTAACCAGAATTACCTCTAAACTCAACTGTGCTGTTAAAATGTCACTTGCTCTCAAAGAAACTCTACCATCTAGCCATAAAACATATTTTCATACCATTTATATAAAGCTTGTCAAGAACCTTTCAGATTTTTGTCCTTTAAAACATTCAAGATTGAATTAAAAATAAGAGAAAAATCTTAAAGATCATAAATAATACCGATACTCCATGAAGTTCATTCTCTGGGACCTGGTATGTTCAGTACAGAATGATTCCAGAGGTGATCCAAGAAAGCAAACGTTTAATACACTGCTGGTATGGAAATAGTCTTCCTAAACCATACCGTATACCTGAAGTAAGCGAGTTCATCCTTCTTAGTGTAAGTCTGGATGTTCTTATCTATACACATGTCCTTCTTGTAATCTGTTTAACTCTTGGACTTCATAAGATTCTGTGGTAATTTCCAGAATCTATAATTTCTGAACAATATACATTTAGTTCATAGTTTTAGTTTTTACTGAAATATTTGATGTCTAATGCTCTGATTAATAATCAGTTTCTGAAGAGTTTCTAAGCAACCAGTAAACAGGCTTTTTAGTTGTCTAGTTTCCAGAGTAAAATACAACTCATTAAAGTGAGCATGGAAAGCTGACCTCAAATTGAAGCCATTACACTTATTTTAATATAATTCGCTTAAGATGTTTGATCAGTGAACAAGTCTCCTAGGATGCGCATCTTTCCTGCAACATCACAGTGAGCAGCAGTTAGTCAACGAGCCTCATTACATTCACTGCATAATATCAGGCAATGTAAAGAGAAAGAACAGTAGCATCACATTCAGTTCATTTTATATTGATAAAGCTTTGTGTCTTGGGAATAACATGCTAACAACCACATGAATGCTTGTTTTGATTAAATGGATTTCTTCCAGCAATTTGGGGCAGCAATGCCAGAAGCGTATCACATTGAACATATTCACATCCTTACACGGACTGAATGATTAAATTTAGAATCAAGTTACAGGTTGCTCTCTGCACCATCCAATTCTAGCAATGAATGTCCAAGTTATAACTGGTCTCTGAAGGTCAGCTGTCAGGACAAACCTTGACCAACTCAAAGTTATTACTCAACTAGCCCTGCATACATCCTCTGCTCATGGTTGTACAGGCAGTGCTATAAGCATCAGACAAAATCTATCTGAACAGAACATGACAATAGCACACGGATCCATCAGACCTCCTGATCTTTAGTCTAATACCCGTCCAGATCAGTAATGGGTGAATTTTGAGAAAACAATGACAAAAAACCCTCAAAAAAAAAGCAGTTATCTACTGATAATATTTATTAAAAGACATTGAACCAATATTAAGCAAACAATCCCAAGGACTTACCCTGCTAGATAAAAGAATGGGATCCTCAGAAACAAAAAGCTTATCCTCAGAAACAAAAAGCTTATCCTCAACACCACGGGGCAACCTGCTGAGCTCAGCTGCACTTCCTACCTCGAATGTGTTTGTAGAGTCAAAGAAGCAAATGTTAGTATTTGGTAAATATCAGCCCTACCACCATCAGACAAACCCAAGCAGAATGAATATGATATTTCTTTAAGCATGTAGTGCTCGAGCTGTTAGTCATTGTAAAAACATTAGGAGTAAGAAGGAAAATAATGAACATTACTGTACCAAAACAGGAAAAGAAGATTTCCCTCCCCCCTGCCTCAGTTATAGTGCTGGTACATTTTTTCTAAAATATATCATGTCAAAGAATGTGCCTTTCTTTGCCTGCTGACGTCTCATTTAGAGAAGTATGCTATTCAATATCATTCAGTGCACAAAGAGCAAAGAAGTTCAACTGTTTCAAAGGAATGCAGAATTTCAGCTCTTGCTATAGGCTGTTTCTGAATGCTCATCACAGAGCTTAATATTGAGCACATATGGGATGAAAAAAGAACAGTAACTTATCAGAGATGACCCTGCCCCAGACTCACCTCTTCTCCCCCCACCTGCTTTAAATAGCTTCCATTTCTTTGTGAAACAGCAACAACTTCAGATGACAATTCAGTGCTCGTAAGGATACTCAAGAATCATGTACTACCAAAACACTTAAGAAACTAAATTACAAGTCCTACAGCCAAGAATTCAACCTTTTATTTAAGACAGATTTACATGACAAAGAGCCCAAATAGTGCTTGGTCCCTACACCTGATCTCAGACTAATTAGCGTCTCTTAGTAGAGATGAAGACCTTACAGCACAGAGAACAGCAGAGCATTATGTTTACGGCTAACAGAACAGTTAAGGAAGAGGAAGTCTGATTTACTATATATACATATGCAGGAATTCATTTTCTCAAATACCCCCCCTTAGTGTAAACAAGGAGATTCAAGACTACTAAAAGTAAAAGGAGGCTTAATTTCTTCAGCCAGCTAGGATGGAAATGAGTGATTCAAGATGAACTGGAATTACACTGAAAATAGCTCATGACAGCAGTGAAATAAGCATTTTTGTGATACTCGGATAGGTAATGACTACTTAAAGCTCATGCTCTTGAACTGAAATTGCTTTAAGTGTCCAATAATTTCCTGAGTCAAAAATAATTTGTTCTCACAACCAATTTTTCAAAGTCACAAAGCTTTTATAAAAACTTAAACATAGCCATTACTCCCAGATACTGACATTTAAAAAACAGTGCAGCTAAACTGCTGATTCTTTCCCTTTAAGATACAGCCAAGTCACCCACAGGGTTATAATTGAAGGAGGCTGGGTTTTTTTAATTTGCTTTTACCTTTTCTTGAATCCTCTCATCTTTGACTGTTGACACAAGTTTCCAAACTTTATGTCTAGGAAGCTTTATGAAATAGGAGAAGACAGACTTATGCAGCAGATTATCCATAATTTAAGCAAGTTCTGTTACTGCACAGTTAAAGAGTCTTCCTCGTCCAGAGTTTGAGATATGAATGCATGTTTTCTGCCTCTTCCCCAAGATTGGTAGTCTGCAAATGTTGCACAATCCTTTTCTGCAGAGCAACTAGTGAAAAATCAAAACATTAAATGCAGAGCCTAAAACAAATGACCAGTGTTAAAGTGCCACCAGGGCAGTATGAGCTGGAAGATCTGAGGGGCAGTTCTACCAAATGTAAATCATTTCCCTGACAGCATGTTCCAACAGCCCTACTTGCGGTAAGAATATTCTGCTGCAAAAATCGAACAACAGTAACTAAGTTCCTGTTCTTTTTCCTATCCCTCTTGCTACAAAGAATAAATCGTAACACCTCTTAAAGCTCCTTCAGCTGCAGCAAAGAGGTTAGAAAACTGCTGCTTCTAGCATATTTCCCCCTCCTCCTCAAGCTGTATTTCACCGACTGCACTGTCTGATTTCACTTTTGTTTCGCAGACAATCCTGTTATGTGGATTTCAGCCAGATTAATGGTTTCTTTCATTCTCCACTTTCTAAACTGGAACTGCAAGACACCAGTTACAGGGCATAACAATGTAAGCTCAGATAAAGCTTAGCTTGCAATTGGAGCCTTTGCCTTATATTTTACCTGCAAGCTCATTTCCTTTCAAGTCATTGCATTTCTTTCTGTAAGCCCATCTCTGCTTTGTACCTTTGATCAGCAGACAAGTAATAAGTGTTTGCCTGGCTTTTGTAGTGGATGTAAAAGCAGCAAAGCACATTTCCATCAATTATCATCCCAAATTCTTGAGTTTTAGTGTTACAGAAGTTTGAGTTAGTGTTTTTTACCCCTTTGTTGTTGAAAACTCACAGAAAAAAGCTGGCTACTTATTACAGCAAGGCAATTCGGTCCTCACAACAACTTCACAACTTATTGGACATGAACTCAAAGTCTTATAAGTCTTTACCAAGTTATATTTCTGTATATAATAAATTATTTAGAGCTTGGCTAATACTAAAGAATTTGTCCTGGAGCTATTAAATACAGCTGCAGAAGGCTAACCAACCAGGGCAATGTTATGGGCGCATCAACATCTATGGGAGGCAAAATAAATCATTTGTTTACCTTGTTAGCACAGTTTGTGGAAAGTGATCCATGTTGTAGGGAATACTTTGCAGAACTCTTCTTCCACTCGTTTTTTGTAGGTCTCACAGCTACAAAAAAAAAAAAAAATCTTCAGTAAATCCGGGAAAGGATCCAAGACATCCAAGACAGATTTTCATGTTTGTTTTCAGCGTTAGCTCATCCCACACTACTCACACAAATCCTTCCTTTCAGGTTTGGAGTCTTGACACAGGCAACCATTCTGACATTTCATGTTTGGAAACCTGCCTGCAACAAACTGATTTTGTGTTCCTAAATGACTGTTTGGCTGCTTATACTTCAGCCCATCTGTTTGAATGGCACCAGGCCTGCTCACAAGGTGATCTTCCAGTTTCACATCACTTCCTATTCAGAGATGCCAGCCAATTTTGGGCACTCGGCACAATACCTCTCCTGCTCTCACTTTGATACAAAGCCTGCTGAGTCAGAAACATTGCTTCTGTGCTTTATCAAATTTGTTGGCACTCGTGTTGCTCTGACCACCTGAACAGCAGACGAAGAAAACCAGAGTTGTCAGCATTGGAAATCGCCAAGCACGCTTGTTGCTGTGAAGCCAGGGGAATGTTATGATCAGTGAGTGACACATCATAGCACAACAATTTTAATAGCGAATACTCTGCATAGCCAGGATCACCATAAGCAGAAGGACAAGGATAGTAAGATAGGAAAACACAAGCCGCAGACATGGAAGATTCAATCAGGTGAAAGCATTGAGCTCTGCTCTGATGGTTCCTTTAAAATGGACAAATACCAGGTTTTGTATAACCCCTAACTTTCGTTGAGCTCATAGTGCTAACTTTTATGCCATTCACTGAAAAGCTATACTAGTACTAGGCTGAAGATGCTTCTTTGCAAACTTCTGAAGGGTATACCCAAGCTCTTCCATAAGAATAGACCACTTTTCAGTATGCCTGTTTCAGGCTGGGCTAACATCAGTGCTTCAGCAACCACCAGTACACCTACATCCTTTAAGCTGCATATGGGTACTTACTGAGCACAAAGGGAGTCATCTGCAGAAATCCAGATGGCTGGAGCCTGGAAAGTGTAGGAGGACGTCATCTGGTTGCTACATAACTTGGCCCTGGCCAATATCAGAATTCTACATTTTATTTAATAGCCCCTTAAATTCCTCATTGAAACAGAGATTAAATAGTGAAGTATTAAACTAGCTTTCTTAACTAGAAAAATTTGCATGAACACAAGTAAGTCAGTGGTAAATATCATTAATGTTCTCCTCCTCTCCACACTTTTTGAAGAAATGCAGTAATGAGCCAGAGGAAGCAAAGACAAGCTTTCAACATACCATATCAGCCGTCAGAAGGTTTTAGTTTAAGAGTTTTAGTGAAAAATTCTCTTATCTCTGGTTTAAAATAACGTGACAAAAATTTCCAAACAGGCATTCTGACACCTGAAAGAACAAGTTATTTGTGTTGTGCCCTCTGTTTCTATTAAAGAAATTCTCTGGCTTCTTATGCTGCATCTATTCAAAAGAAAGTGAAAGAAATTTAAACATTTCAGTTTTACTTAGAAATGAACATAATTTATACTAGTATAATTAACCATTATGTGTTCAGAAAACAGCAAACAACATCTCTCAACTCTGGCATGGCAACTATCCAGTATCAACAATAATAGCATTAACCTAGTTGTTCAGCTAGTTCATGCGGTATCAGCAAAGGTGATTTTAGCAGCTCTCACACAGCACTTAGACAAATCCTGCCCAGTATTAAAAAAAATCTTTAATGACAGTTATAAAATACATTACTAGCAGGCAAAACTCACAAACAGCACACAGACCTTGTTGTAAAAGACGTAAGTAATTACCTTTTCATAGAGATATATATGCATCTATAGCTATAGAGCTACATATATACACACAGTAACCCCACCCTGAAAACACATATAATAAGAAGCTGATCAACAAATACAGACTTTGTCCTGATACTCCCCTGCAAGCTTCTAGCAGGTAGGCAGAGGATTTAACTCTTGCTCATTGTGAGCGGTTTTGTCATCTTTTCCTATCATCCTGGAGTCTCAACCAGTGAATTTCATCTTCTAAAACATTTCATGATCCTTGGTCCAAGACTTGTTTATCACAGTGAAGCCATGACTTTCAGATCCTTTAAGCATAAAGCAAGCATAATACTTGCATAAGGCAAGTACTGCGGTTTGGGTTTGTGTCATGTTCATGTGGGTCACATGAAATTGCTTCTTCTCCCATCTCTCCCCACCTTCTTGTTTTGATAAATTGCAGTAGTTCCAGTGTAGCTCTTAGTATAAGATTTTCAACTAATTTAATTTCCTGTTCTTGCTAGCAGGATATATTAGTTGAATTCTAGTTAAAACTTGATCCAGTTCCTTTTTTATTTTGAATGATGCAAACTATCTTCAATATGCATCACTGATTTAGATTTTCTAAGATTTTAATGAAATAGTAAATTTTTAGTTCCATATCCAGTTACAACGTCCTTAGTACAAGACAGACATGGGTATACTGAATCAAGTCCAGCAAAGAGTCACAAAGATGATTAAGGGACTGGAGCAACTATCATGGGAGAAGATACTGTGAAAGCTGGGATTGTTCAGCCTTGGAGGACAGAATGCTCAGGGGGACTATCTTAATATGTGTAAATACCAGAAGGCAAGGCAATGAAGAAGAGGGAGCCGGAACTCTCAGCAGTGCCCTGTGAAAGGACAAGAGGCAATGGGCACAAAGTGAAATACAGTTCCATCTAAATATAAATATTTATCTATTAAACCACTGAAATAAATCCAGTGATGAAGCACTGGAATCTTCTGCTCAGAAAGGTTGTGGGTCTTCAACCTTGGAGATATTGAAACCTTACAATCAGTCCTGAGCAGTCTGCTCTTTCTGACTCTGCTTTGAGCAAGCGTATTGGACTAAATGACTTCCACGAGTCACTTCCAGTCTCAGCTGTTCTACAATTCTGTGAAATTACAAGCTATTACTATAAAAAAAAAAAAAAAAGCCTAAGCATATGCAAACAATATCGTTGATTCTGCATAAAATTAAGTGCTTTTTAAAGAAAGAAGATAAGGTTAAGAGACCACAGCTCTAAAAAAAGGGCTCAAGAGCAGCACCCATTCCTCAGCTACTTCCTTGGTTACATTATTCATCTTCACTAGCCTTTCCCACCAATCAGAGGATACAGTTAATTCAGTTTTGTAGCTGTTGGGAACAGGTTGATAAGATGGTAGGCAGAGGCTGAGACTTCTACGCTTACATCCTGCTACATTTTCCATCACCAAAGCAGCTTCCTCCCATTGCATCCTCCCCAGCACAGGAATGCGTCAGAAGTTAGCATCAATGCACTGTATGCAGGGTGCCTTTACCATCCCACCTTCAGGTCACAATTAAAGAGTTTATTTCACTTGGATAGCACGCTGAAGCTTTATACTTGCATTGCCACACTGAAAACACAGAATCGATACCCTTATGGCCACTGTCCTACAAATAACCTCCCTTTTACTCTCTGTACAGCCAGGAAAGATATTTGTCTTTTAAAGCTCCACAGTATTGGGATTCGTACCCCGTTTGTTACCCACTGTCCCATGTTCTTCTCTGTCTTAGCAGTCTCTAGTCAGCAGCTGTCCATTTTATGAAGTGTCACCCTCTAGTGCACTGTGTAACATTTATCTAAATTAAAATCTCACCCTATTTAAAATTTGCCTCTTATTCTAAAATCTCTTGATCAATCATTCTGTAGCTACAGCCTGGCCTCTACAAATTTGATCAATGCATGCGTCATTTTATCCTCCAGATTGTTTAATAGAAACCTTAATTAGTGCTTTCATTAATTAATACCAGACCCAATACTAATCCAGAGATATCCCATTTGAATAGCTCCCTCACCACTGGTGTTTCATTGTTAGTTGTTCTCACATTGTAATCCAGGAAATTCTGTATTCATATTACAGGATTATGAAGCAGAGAAAGGCTTTTTTCCTACCAAATTCTTGCTGAAGGAGCTTCCCACACATAGCAACAAGAAGCCATGGCAGAGTTAGATAACACAAATACACTGTGGTTTATTTGTCTACAAAACACACAATATACTGTGGACTATTAATTTTGTCTGAATAGGAAATAGCAACTAATTATTCACATATGTCTCAAAGGAGCATGACAATCTCTTCCTCACTGTGCTGGTGGGTTAGGTTTAGGGTGTTTAATGGAGCAGTAGTACTAGCAAGGCCAGGCTGAAGTCCATTGTTTGTGAACCCAGCAGTCAGCTGAACTTCTCACCTCCCTCTCTCACCCTAGGTCCAACATGTTAGAGCCCCAAAGCCTTGTTTGCCTAACACAGTTAACCTTCCTTTAGGTGCAATAACTATCCACAGGTTTGCCTTCAAACACAGGTACTCAGGCAGCCTATCCAAAAACCCGCTAAGCTCCCAGCCAGCAGAAAATGCTTGAGCGGAGAAAAAAGTATTGCAATGAAGGGGGCCTTTTCTCTTTAGCCTGCATTTTCTCAGACCCACAAATCTTCCAGCTTTGAAGAGGACTCACCTGAAAAAGTTTTCCATCTCTCAGTCACAAGATTCCTATGCAAAGGCACTTTCACAGGAGGTTTGCCTCAGGGGAAGAACACTTACAGGACAGCCCTGGTCTTGAATGGGTCCACTTATTTAAGACATAATCAGAGACATAGAAGGGCAGATTATCAAGAAAATCCTCTCTTATTTAAGTGCAAGCTTTACAGGAATTGCGTACTGGACATCAAAGACTAGTTTTGTAGATGTACTTAGGGATAAGAGACTCATTCTTGCTAGGAGCCCCACGAAAGGCTTTAGATTTTTACTTTTTTTTAAAAAAATCTTATCAGGAGATTTCAGAAGTGCTGCTTGCTTTTGAGATACTGTCCTGTTCTTCGCAAGAGGAAGGTCTTTCTCAAACTGAGTCTGATTCCAGCAATTCACCCTTAAACAGCTTTTCAAAATATTTCTCATGTAAGACTAGATAAAGATAACAGGGAAATACAACACATGTTCTGCCAGATCTGATGTACAACTTTCTCCTTGAAATTAAGACACTTCACTGAAGTGGAAGTAGCACCTTTTAGCAACTCAACTTTATTACTCAAACTTACTGTGCGATATACTCTGCTGTATTTCCTTATGGCTTTATACCTATGTAAAACTTTTTTCTCCTTAAAAGTAGCTACCATTCTCAAGATAACTCAGTAGCTGAGAACCAAAAATAAGCTGTTTTCCTTTCTTCTCATGGTCTCTTAATTTTTCTTTTCCTTTTCCAAAGCCCTGCGAAATGTTCCACTAGGAACATGTCCCTTGGTAATACTGCTACACACCACAGAAGAAGGGCATTGCAATACTGGCTTTACAAGTGCCCACCTTGGGACTCTGTCTTCTCACTTAAAGAGACTGAGCCTAGCCTATGGTTTAAAGAGAATACTGCTAGGTAATACTAGATTTTTTCCTTTTTGTCTTTGTGAAGATCTCAGATTTGAGGCTGGTGAAGTAAGCAAGCAAGGAGAGGAGACAACGTAAACACACAAACTATGGCTTATTGTACAGTGGAGAGCGTGAATCCTGCCAGTGACAGGGTATAAAGGATCTAAATGAAAGTATGTATGTGATTTGAAATCTAGTGGAGAGTAAGGATGAAGTGCTGAACACCTGAAACTCTAGGTGCAATTAATAGTTAAGCTGCTTAGCATCTACTGGAAAAAAACATACCCTACTTTATAAGAAACTCTGTTTTTAAAAGGTCTGCCTCCAAGGCCAGTTCATTTCTCTATTGATCAGTTAAAAAGAAGAATGTGTTGGAGACCTATATACAACTAAAAAGAAGAACCAGCATGATAGTTTAGAATAAAAACTTAGCCAATAGGATCTGAATTTCATGCAGTAAATTGCCAAATGTCTGGCTTGAAGAATGGCATTTGAAAGTAAAAAGGCACTCAGAAAATGGATTCTGGAAAATTATGTATGGTTTAGACTTTATCTGTTTATATATCAAAGGACACTCTTCCTAGTAACTGCACGTCAATCTGTTCTTTCTGCTTTGTACACACGCTAAAAATTATTTTAGGATTGAATTAGCTGTCAGTTTTGGATAGCCTGGATCTCTAGTGCAGAGAATATACAGCCACTTTAAAGACATCAAGCAGAAGGTATTGCTCACATTATGAATGGATGATCAAAAAACCCCTATGCCTAGAGAATGAGATGAGGCTGTATTATTTTCTATTTTAGAAACTGAAGATGTGCCTAACTGGGAACACCCATAGCCAGACATATCATCATCTCACAAAAACCAGCTGTAGAATGCAAAGGCCCGAGACAGGCAATGGTGATGAATACTCATACTAAAGCTTTTATATGAAGAAAGATTGAAAAAGATGTAAACTGTTTAGAGCAGGCAGGAGATGGGTATAGAGGGAAATAAAAGTTGGTATAGAAGAACAAGGGATGGCAAAGAAGGGCTGAGCTCTTATTTGCTTTTACTCTACACAAGGGAAGAAGCAAGTCACAGCACATTTGAAATGCAGGAAAAGGAGTCTTTTTCTTTTGAATAAAATAGGAAGCGATTAAAATGTGGAAATTTTTTTTCCTGTAGGTCATCTCAGAGGTCAAATGTTACTCAGACTCAAAAGAAGACTGGAAAAGTAAGCATATAATGGGAACATTCATTAGAAAGAGTGCAGGCTGGGATACCAAACTGTATGCTTCAGGGCATAAGTCCTTTGTTAGCTCTAAGGAATTGGAAAACAGAGTTTTCTAAGCAGTTATCCTGGCAAATGCAGAAATAGTTGTTAATTTATTTTGACTCAAAACACAAGGTGAGAATATGGACACAAAAGAAATACAAATAGAATTAGCAAAAATACAAATAAATCAACATGTGATGATGGATGAGGAAACCCCCCAACTTACTCTTTAAAAAAATGAAAGAGATGAAACATCAATTAATCAGCCAGAAAGAAACAGAGCAATATCCTGAGGTTAGGCACAGTAAAGTGGAAATACAGGCAGATAGAAAAAGTGTTCCAAATTTTTGAGTAGAAGAGAAAAATGTGTCGCAGTTACAACAGTGGTGAAACAGAACTCTGGCATGTTGAAGAGATGATTTTTTTTATTCAAACAAAAATTACAGTGAACCAAATTACAGAGTGGATGCAATATTAAGTGTTTAAAAGTTTTGTTAATATATGTTGATGCTTCTCTGAGGGAAGAAATTTGTCTAAATTATTTGCTGTTTGTACTTTGTCATCCTGAGCCTGGACATGGTCAAATTCTAGCATAGGCAGAAGGTAACCGAGAGCTAATGCTTCCCCAACAGCACTGGAACTTGTTGACAGGAAAGGATGACAAAACTTGCATTATGTGTTTTGTGCACAGATGTGATCATTCATCAGGGCTGTTTGACACTAGCTTCCTTTCACTCTGAATTCTCAAGGAAGGAAGGCAGGAGTAGAAAACCTGCCACCGATTTTCTGTCTCATGAGGCAAATTTGATGAACAGATTCCAATTGCAGAGTAAGCTGTGTTATTAACTTCTCTCAACTCTCAACACTGCATACGTTGATAGACAATCTCTCAGTAGCTGGAGTGTCCTTCTTTATCCCAGCATAGCCTCAAGTGCGCTATAAACCATCTCTCAATCCAGCCCATTTTGTTATTGTCTCCTATTTGAAGACAAAAGAATACCCTGGCAAACTGCTTCTGCAGAGCCCCAGCAAGATACACCTTATTCACTTTACCTTGCCTTTACCACCATTGCAGTAGTTTATTGTGCAGCCCTTTGCATACACACGCTTAACCTTTGTGTTTGGCATGGTAACCTTCAACTTCGCCAAAGAAATTTTGTGAAGACATAGCTGAATTATAAGATCCATGGTGCTGTGTGATCAAACACAATATTACTGTCACACCTATCACTTATTTTCTCCTGGTGTTTGGGACCACACATGCCAGGTTCACATGGCAAGGAGGTAAGTGGGCAAGGTGATGGGGTGTCCCACAGCTAAAGCTTCACAAAAGATGTAGATGCACAAAACACCAACCTTTCATTACCTACACCGTGCTCAATCATCAATGGATCACAGACTGGGTCAATGACCTAATAACAACATATCAGCCCTCAGAGTGGACTACAGACATTGGTGTGGCACCGCAAAGGAGTAAAATACAAAGCTAAGAGATGGGTAGCTGAGAGTCATGGGAAAACTGTGGGCTGAGATGATATGGCCTTGCCAGCCAGGGCCCATCCTGCCGCCCATGTGAAGGTAGCAGTGCAGGCTTGAAGGGGGAAGCCAGGCACAGCCTGGAGCCCAGGTCATCAGGCAAGTCTATGGGTGATAAGGCAGATCCAGGGTCTGGCTAGGAAGCCAGTTCATGGGGCAGGGGCATTTGTGCATCAGCAGGGTCCACAGCCAGGCTCAGGCATGGCTGTTAAAAAGCTGAAATGTAGATTGGTTGGGACCAAAGAAGACAGAGCCTGAGATGAAAACCAGATCCTGGGTGAATGGGCCATGGGAAGGGACCTCACTGAGTCCTCCCATCTCTCTCCCTGAGACAACCAGCTGCACCACAGGGCAAGAAATTGGCTCTGAGCCCAGGCAGCTAAACCCACAGAAGGGATGGGGGGTGCCCTCAGAACCCTGACACAAGGTGAGAGACTGTCCTTAACCATTTTGGCCAAAACGGAGTCCAGTTGTATGTTTATATCACACATTACAGTGCAGGGAGATCTCGGAGTTCTTTTTTGGACCCATCTTTTGCCTTAAGTGAGTCGTGAGAGCAGCCATGCCCAGTCAGACTACATGTCCGTTGAAGTCTTCCTCCTGCAATGGCCTGTAACAGATGCACAAAGAACCAATTAAAAGCAGAGAAGGCACAGAGTGTTGCTTCCCCAGGGTACTTTTACCAGCTTCCAGCAATTTGCAGGTCAAGAATTTCCTGCACTAGAAGTGGTATCTGTAGGTGTAACAGCCCAGATAAATCTTTTGTGCATTAATTTGTCCCTTTCCTCTAAGAGCCCATATAAAGTACTGGTGCTCACAGCATCCTGTAGCAATGAGTTCTCCTTCTTAACTTACCTCCATCTGCCAAATTTCTTCATGAATTACTCTAAAATCAAAATACTGTATACACGTGTAGCTAAATTACTGCTGAATTCTTATGGGTAACTGAGAACAAACCTTGGTGTAGGATAGCTATAGAAGTATTAGTTGCTTTGAATGATTCAGTACTCCCATGTTCACACGCAAATAGAAAGTTTCAGGCTTAGAGATACTAGTAAAAGGACTCCTGAGAAGAAATGATACAATGTATTCAATTTTTTTGTAAAAAAATGTTGAGCTGATTAAAAAGCAAAGTAAAAAGCATGTTAGTAAAAATTTTGTTGCATAGATACCTCCAGAGACTAAAAGACCTGAGCGATCACAGAGCCAGTGCCACTTATCACCAAGAGAAGACTTGGCGTTCCCACGGTAGCCTTGCATTTGTATGGAGAAGACCTTGTCTTGGCTTTCTCCCCATTCTGATCAATAAGATACACTGAATATGCACAAATGCTGATCCAGACTCAACGGAGTTTTTGTGATAGAGAGCCATACACAATTTATCAGTCAGGTGTAAATATGGTATTTGGGTTATTCAGTGCCTCATATCACTGGGAAATGCTTGCTGACTCTATAGATTATGGAGAAAATTTGAGAAGTAATGTTGCAGAATTAGGACTGATCAGGACATCAGCAGAATATCATCCACTGCTGGTATCAAACATAAGGACTTTTCCCTGTGTCTCTGCAACAGGAACACACACACACTGGGGATTATCCTAATGTGCTGTTATACCTTTGTCATATTGCCTTTTGAAGTGCAGTGAAACACACTCCATTCCTGAACATTTTTAGCTTGCATTACGTGCATTCGATTGAAGAAGTGGTTTTCAAACAGCTCTCTGAAGAGCTTGTTGCCAAAGCTAACTGGGCTTATATGCCATAGGGTTCAGCTGAAGGCACAGCACACAGCATGCTTCCAGCATATCTGGAGTTGCTCCGAGCAACTTCAGGCTGTTGCTGCTCTCCAACCACAACTTATCTTTTAAGAGGAGATACGCACTTCCTAATCTGATGCAGAAAGCTGATGCCAGTAGTGCTCTACTGGCTTTAAAGCAGTGATGAAAAAGGAAGATTCCATTTTCCTCATACCTCCATTTCAGGATTTTCCTTGCAGGAGTCACCTCAAGGAACTCTCATGCAACTTCCCTGCTTCCCATCAACTTACTGAACGTTCTTGAGTTGCTATGATATTTGGGTGGGAGAATGAAGCATTATGTTTCAGGCTGTCAGGAGATTATTTCAAGATACACTTTCTAGTGAAGTTAGTGGTGTCACTAGTGGAGTTAACAGGATATCTTATCCCTGTCTTCCCCCTCTTTTCCTATTTAAAACCCATCTTCAGCATCCAGGTCACTCTATCACCCTATAGATGCTTACAGCACATGCATAAGACATAATTCTGTTCCTCTTCCATTTGTTTTTCCAGGGCATCACATGAAATAACGTGATGCCATTATCCTGTGATTTACTACTGTTCCATTATGCTTCTCATATCTCTCCATTCCAGAGCACGGGAAGCTAACATCCTGCTCTGTTGTCCAATGCAATTTCCCTTATCACCTTATGGGAGCTAAGCCCCTATCTTCCTTGCAAGTCTTTGACTCAGGTTTAAATAACAACCTCCAGGCTGACTTTATAGAAAGTGCATTGAACTCCCTGCTGTCAACACAATGTTTTATTCTGTAAATAAATGTATTGTGACACACTTAAAATATTATTAACAGTGCAAGAAAATAACATTTGCCTAAACTGTCAATTAACCACCTGGGAAGCCTGCACATAGGAAACATCTGCATTTATTTGTACTATATCAGAATCGGAAGCAAAAGTTCCGGGTTATTTCATTTCCTAGATTAAACGGGCACGTACGGTGGAATAAATAAAGGTATTCTGTGAGATAGGATAAGTGCGTGGGGACAGAAACAAGCATTTTGAGTGAAAAGGAAAGCAGTCTTTAATATCCATTTTTGTAGAGCATTTGTACATAATTTACCCTATGCATGTGCAAGGATTTCTCTTCTCACAAGACACAAAGCTCAGGCAGCTGGAAATACAGGCCAAACCTCAACCAAGGGTGAGAGTTTCTTTAAGTCTCAGAACCCAGTCAGTCTTGTCATGGCCACTATGATGAAGTCAATATTAGTATTCTGTAAAGTGGATTTTGCCACTATGGATTCATTGCATACTGATGACAGAATAGCCATGTATTAAAATATTTTCTATCCACTGGCCTAGATTTTAACCGTCAACTATTAAAGCTGAAATAACCTCAGGTAACTGAGCTATTTAAGCATTACCTACACTTGTTGTAGGAAACAGCCAAACCTGCTACCGTGACTCTCATTCTCCTGGTTGTCTTCCCTTCTTCCTAGTAAATAACAACTCAGTAAACACAAAACGGTGACACTGACTGATTGGGTTATTACACAGACCTGCAGTGCTCTAAGGATCCGATGAATAGTTGCAAGTTGCATCCATTATTAAACATTTAAAACAAGTAATTTCAAATGTCTGGTATTAAATTACAGGATATGCTTGCTTCCATCTTTTAGCCACTTGCTATTCACTGAAAAATTAGCTTATGTATTTTGTCCAATGAGGAGCACGTACACAGAGGTAGCAAAGATGAAGCACAGTTGTAAGAGGAATGTTTGCCCCATGCATTTTCTGCAAAAAGCATGAAAACTAGTCCTTAACCTCCATTCTTAAACTCAGATGTGATCTTCTCTACCAAAAGCTGAAGAGACAGAAGGCGGCAAACCAGAGATTTTATAGGAGCACTGCATATGCTACACCTTAGCTGCAAATAAAAGACTTTAGTTTCTCCATTCAATGTTAAAGCCTCTTTGTATAACCACCATATCGAATTATAAAATAACATGAAAGTTTGAACTGGAGGCATCAGAGGACAATTTCTGGTGAATCTGCTCTGACATAAATCCAGAGCACCTCCAATAAGGTCATGTCAAACTTCTAAGGGTTTTCACTAGCATACTGTAAGATGCCATTTACGACCATGGCCATAAAAATCACAGGAAAACACTCATCACTCTTGTGATATTATTTTGAAGTTCACAAAACACTGATATGAAAGTTCACTTGCAATACTATCTTTTTTCACTCAAAAGTATGTGTACTTTCAGAACTAACAAGTCCCTCAGTACCTTCTAAGTTCTAAAACAGCCACAATGAACACTGATCAGTAACAGTCTTCAAGCCAAAGGACAATTCAAACATTTTACCTTAAATATCTTTTACCCAATGGAACAATTGTCCCATTGAGTCACTTCTGCCAGGTAAACACAGCAAACTAAGACAACCTTATAGACCAGTGTGTCATGAATAAATATTGCCAATGCAAAAAACAAAGTCCCAAGCATGAGGTAAATTATGGGCATATGGCCTCTACTGTCAGGGAAGTCACTCTGAAACTACTTTTTTCCCTCTTCAGTAAGAAATTCTGATTGCATAGAAAATAATGGAAACGCCCTTATCAATTTTACCGAGGAAAGGTTTTCAGCTCAGTTCTTTTAAAATGTTAGTCCAGAATAGCACTTACCAAATTGCTTTGGTAACAGCTTCCCCTCAGAGCTTGCAGACAGGTGGGAAGCAGTTTGCCCTCACTTCACTTACAGGCTCCCAGGTCGTAAGCTGGAGTTTCATCTAGAGAAGCTGAGCTGTTGATATAAATTAGCAAATCACAAAACTCAGCCCAGCCTTAAAAAGTGGTCTTGCTTCCAGGGAAATGAGTTGTTTTCTCATTTCATATGAGATGGTGGGTTAAGGTCAGACCGCTTACCACCTATGTAACCACTCATGAATTCACCAAGTCTTCTCAAATTCTTTGATCAATTTAAAGCATTAACCTCCCACTAGGCAACAGAAGGGGCAGGTTGGATAAACCAATTTCAGTATGCATCATGGCACTTTCCCCTGAGATGTTTATCAGCTGTTTATTAATGCTTGAGGAGAAGGCTGATAAAAACAGCTGTGCAGAAAGATTAAATGTATTTCCCATGCTGACATTTATACTGACTTGGAGTTTACAAAAACCTCACAAAATATTAGCTGTAAAGCAGTATTTATCTAGGCTAGTCTTTTAAACAGATTACATTTCGTATCAGGACCTTTCATCAGAAATAAAACAGGTAGAAGTAACTGAGAATTTACAGACAAATCCCTTGGCTCAAAATTTGCTGCTTTTACAAATATTACACACAGCTACTACAAGAAAGATCATGGAAGGAATGCAATTTGGATGGCAGCAGCAGTAAACATTTCTGTTTGCCCTGGTAGCTTAACAGTGTCTGTAAAAGAACCAGAGGAATGCAGGGGAAGGCCTTGCATTGTCAGTTTTACTATTCTGGAATGAATGTTGTAAGTTAGGTGCCAGGAAACACCTACTTGCAAATGCCTACGTATCAGAGTTGTAAAGCAAATATATAGGAAGGAGCTGTAGAATTTACCTAATCAAATGCTTCTCAACAGTTTTTCACCAGTGGCTCATCAGATTTTAGATGGCACATTTACTGAACAATTTGAAAACCCATAATGTTAGCGAAACATAAAGCCTAATAGAAGTGAACAAATGAATAAAAGTGACAGTAAAATGTTAAAGCATAATGATCTTAATTCAGCCTATGTGTTGTTTAATTATACAAGAAAACAATTATGACAAAACCAAGTAAGATGTACCTTTCTTTGCTTAAAGTTGGGCTTGTTCTTCAAAAAAAGGCTGAGAAACATTGACTTAGACTTTTGCTCTGCCCTAAATTTTAAGTATGTTATTCCTCACAGCGTTTGTTTTCTCTGTAACCAGAGATTTTCAGGGATGGAAATTACCCAACTTCCATGAGCAACCCATGGACTAACCTAGTGGTCAGTTGAATTGTCTGAGTATTAATCCGTTGGTCAAAATGTGGCCCTTGTAATTTGTTCATCCAGCAATTTCTTAAGAATATAAAAACCACATATAGCTCATATTCTTTCATTGTTTGCTGGAAAAGAGCACTCATTTTCAGATAAAATTAAACAAGGAATAATTAAAAACTGAACATAAAAGAATAAAAAATTGAAAGTCATCATCTCCTAAGACAATTTTAACAACCTGACTCAAAACTGACCTGAAAGTCTACAGAAATGTTGTGGTACTAAGATGATAAATTGAATACCCAGGAACTAGAATTATATATGGCATTAGAAGATATAATGATACTAGCCTTTCACATTTGCAGAGCCTTTTTTATTCACAAGATCTGAGAGGCAGTTTGACAGTATTACTCTAGTCCCAGTTTATAGGTACCACAGAAAAATGACTTGCAGTTGCAAAGCTGGCTGACCCTGCTTAGAAAAGGCTTGGCATGGGAACAGAAGTGATGCTGTACCTCAGGAATTAGGGATCACATGCTCTTGTTACTACCATATGAAAATGTGTAGCAAAATGTTACAAAACTTGCCTCCTAGGCTTAAGCACAAGCCAAGGCGCCCTGTCTGGTATTCCAGATCAATACAGGGATCTGTGTGCTGCTGCTCAAGAGCTGCCAAGAAATACCATTGAAGGTGTATGTAGGAGGTGGGTGTTGCCAGTGAAAAGTAATTTGCTATATGGTAACATTATTTCTGTAACAATGCAGTAAAAATAACATAAAAGGTCATCTCTGGGAGGCAACACTGTGCTATAAAACGAAATCCTTTACTCTCCAGAGAATACGTCTCGTCTTGCCTGGGTACCTGAGTAAGTCTATCACTCTTTTTGCTTAATTGTCACAATCAGCTGTGAAGTTCTTGGTTGCAGATACCTGGGTTTCAACATCTAATGACTGGAAAGAGGCATGATCAGCGGAGATGCCTTCTTCTGCAATTCATTCTTCCTCCCCATTTTACACAGTCCTGGTTCTTTGACTGAAGTAGGCTGCAAAAGACACATTATATAAGTATAGTTTCAAAATATATGATGTTTGTTTATTGTGTGTCCATGAATATGCATTAATAATACTTTAGCATGCTTCAGTGCAATTGGAAGAAAAGATTAGTTACTCAAAAATTCTCTGTAGGTAGGTAAGGATCAACTCTTACTCCTCCTTTTATATAAAAAAGGAAGATAATTTTCTGTCAGTTTAGCTTGCTGGATATCATAATCAAATATGATAATAAATCAAGATAAGAAAATGGCTAGTAATTAAGGATGTTTAAGAAGCAAATTATGAGATATGAAAAATGGTTTTTCAATAATCCTCTGTAACATCCTTCAGTGCAAGCCTTCAAGGCTGAACTAAAGGTTGCTCTGCATTCTATGTAAACTTAGTTTGTGAACCTCAATTAACTACAAATCCTTCTCAAACTAACAGGTTAATGTCCCCAGATGCGGATTAAATATATTGAAAATTCCCTCAAACATCCAATCACTTGGTTATCTGAAATTGTTCTTCAGCCACTTTCTGCATATAGGTAATCAAGCATATGACACAGTACAGATATCAGGTTGTTATTTTATCTAGTAATTCCAGAAATGAGCACTAAATTGGAATAAGTACTACAGCACAATTATCTAAAGTTATAGGCAAAGTGAAAAGAATTTCTATTTTCAAGACCATGCAGTGCCTAATGAACTTAAAATTATTCCTTACCCCTCATGAGAAATATCTAGCCTACAGAATTACCACGTTAGCCTTGACACTGTGGGCTAATTAGATATTAAAGCATAACAGCACAAAAAGGAAAAGCCTTCTTCCAACAATAATTCTTAAGAGGATCATTTGAAGAATTTGTACAGCAAAATATTCTTGCGAACGGTGCTCAAAGGAAGCCAGAGAAACACCAGCGTTGCAGACGATTTCCACTCAGCAAGAGAGCCGAGCACTCTGAAAATCAGGATTCTGCCAGACCTCAGTCTGCAAGGGTCATGCATCTCTTTTAGAGAAACACCTATATCAAATGCCCAGGGACCGTGACCATTTTGCTGACTTAGCTGAGAAAAGAAATCTTCCCTGCCCCAGGAGATGCTGGTGTAGAGACACTTCCCTGCCTGCTATTCTGAAGAGCAAATACAAATCCTTCCTTTAGCTATTGCTTAGGGTTTTTTTTTTCTGCCAGGATTATGTTACTTATACACAATTGCTGGTACACTAAAAAGCTTTTAACCAGGACATCTCCATGGACGCTAATTTAGCACAATTACACTTAATGACAGTGAAACTGCTTAGCAGGGATATATTCATTCAGTGACACAGGGAGTTAAGTATTAGCAAGCTCTTAAATCAGTGTGAAATGCCAAATTTCACTTCCATCACAGAGATTCCAGGAAGAATAAGGAAATACATGACAAACAAAAATGAAATGCTCTGAGTAATCTCCTCACTGCTGTAGTTGTAGTTTGGTGGGTACTTTATGCCATGGCAAGTCTTTTCAGAAGCGTTTTTGTCTCTCCTTATCAAGATATCTGATTAATTATGTTGGCTGTCTACCAGTTCAGAGGATTCTACTGAATTAACGTTCAGATTTCCTTAGCTTTAGCTAATCAGATGTGCAAGTGTGGTGTTCGTGCAGGTCTTTCAGTGAGAAAAACAAAGCTTGTATGTTGAAGAGTACAGGTTAGAGCAATGAAAAAGATATGTTGCAGGTATTATACATTCCTTAGTGTACCATACTGCTTTCTTTGCTTTTAAATTTTATATCACTGTTACAAATTGCTATTGGAAGAAATAAATCTGAATTTTATTTGCATTAAATGATTATATATGTACAAATTGGATGTTTAGATTAAGAAAAAGAAAAGAAACTAAGGAAAAGTGTCTAAATCATTACTAAAATTGACTAGAAACTAGGATGGTCGTTTTTTTCCAGCAATAACACCACCAAACCAAAGCACTCTAGAAATAAGGGCACAAACCCAATTTCCATTTATCCCTGCAGGTTATCTTCATGCCACAAAAACAGAGGAAGAGATGTCTACTGGAGGAACAAAAAAAAAAAAAAAAAGGAAGAAGTATAAATTACTTCTAGAAAGGAATTAATGAACAGTTAATGAGTAGCTTTACTTTCAGCAGCCCACGTGGAATGTCAAGACCTAAAGCCAAACCAGGCTGTTCATCAGGACACTCAGGACCCTGGCTCTTGTACTGAAAGCACGAGATGAGAGGGTTTCTACTGCTATGGCCAAAGGTGAAGTGGACGTAGTGTAATAAAACTCTGCCTGTCTCATTGTTCCCTACTTCCCCATGGTCACAACAATGCCCAGAAAAAGGCACGAGGTCTGTGCCTGAACACAAACCCTTTCCTGTCGAGTTTTCTCCCAGCCTCAGCAATCCTCTGCATTCCCCACTTCTCTGTTCTCAAAGCAGAGGACTGTGCTGCATGCTCTGCCCTGCACACTCTTGGCCAGCCCAGGAGAACAAATAACAAAATAGAACCCATCAGTAGGGGCTTTATGCAGAGAAGAATCATTACTAGCAAAGTTTCTAATTTGTAAATGTATATTTCAGATAACAAAAAGGACTGGGAGAAAGTGGTACATCATCAAGAATTTGTTTTCTGCTTCTAGAACCTCAGAGTTCTTTTTATTTTTCATAGTAGATATTTTGTTTTCCTCCTTCTGGCCAGCAAACTTTTCCAGTGAGGATATGGAATTTTCTTCCTACACAAGGACATCCTGCCTTTTGGCATTTTTTTGAGTAAACACGCAGTTCCAGCTCTGTATCACTCAGTGAAGTTCTAAAGGTACCACTGCCTTAATCATATAATGGCCTGTAATTTTTTGCTACATCATAGATATAATTTTTGAAGGGTGTCAAGGCTAGAAAATAACTAGTTTTACCTATAAAGACAGACTTCTGTGTGTTACTGTCTTCAGAGCAGGGAGAGGATCATTCTGTACTCAAACTATCCAGTTTCTTAGGAGCTGGCGGCATGCTCTTTGCACCCATGCCTTTGTCTTTCTTCCTTTGTTTTGCCACATCTTCTTTTAGGACCCATGTTGAGCCAGACAGCTCCTAAGAAAGAATTTATACCTTGGCACTGTGTAAGTGTAACAGCACCGATGGAACTTTCTTACTTCTAAAGTACACAGCAAACTCGAAGAACTACTTGAGTAAAAAAGATTCCAGCTTTTCAGTAGTAATAGGACAAGAGGCAATGGTTTTAAACTGAATAAGGGAAGATATAGATTGGATATATGGAAGACATTTTTTACAATGAGGGTGGTGAGGCACTGGCACAGGTTGCCCAGAGAAGCTGTGGATGTTCCATCCTTGGAAGTGCTCAAGATCAGGTTGCATGAGGCTTTGAGCAACCTCATCCAGTGGAAGGTGTCCCTGCCCATGGCAGAAGGTTGGATCTAGATGATAGAACCATAGAATCACAGAATCATTAGGTTGGAAGAGACCTCTGAGATCATCGAGTCCAACTGTACCTATTTCCTTACTAAAGTATGTCCTCGAGAAACTCGTCTACCCATCTCTTGAACTTTCTAGTAAAACAGGAAGGCACATGTACTAAAATCAGCATGGAATCATAATATAAACTATATAGGATCTCCTGAATATTTTCTTCAACTGAGTTTCTGAACTCCCTGCCAAGCTTTTAACAATGTAAAGAATCTCAAATGATGAACACATGTCATGTTATTTGCAGTAAGAAAAGGTGATTTATTATTTACAAGAAAAACTAGCAAATAAGTACTAAATGTCATCTCACGGGCAATTTTGTTCATATTGACAGGCTGCTAGGGTACATACACCGGTTTTGTTCTTCAGTTCATACTGGTTAGAGTTCATTCATAATTGACAACTGTATTTGCCTTTTTATTTGCAATAAAAAACTATGCAAACAAAATTTGGGAGTACACGTGCAGTAAATTTTGTATCAACACTGACTGGCTGCCAGATTTGGAATCGTTTCACTGATTAGTTTGAGAGTGACTCATGTGAGTGATTAATTTAAATCCCTGATTTAAAAACATTTATGGAAAGAGAACTAACAGCATAAATGGCACTTCAAGTGCTACAACTGTTCTTTCCATGGACATTGCTTTTGTAAAGTGTGTGAATAAGTTTTTGCTCAGGTACAACACTCCATAAGGTGATGATGTTCAGATGCCAAATTTCTCAGCCCTTCTAGCAATAAGAAACGATAATTATTAATAGGTTTTCTGAAGGAAAAGTGGAAGAAACTCCACTTTTTTTTCAGCTGAGAGATGGCTGGATAGGGTACCCACACCTGGAATTTCAGTGTGCTTTATGTTCACTACTTCTAGTCAGGACATGACAAGTAAAACTGCATTTGGGTTCAGATAATAAAAGAAATCCCTGGAGAGAGTCCAACAGTTTGCTGGTGCAAGCATTAACCAGACTAGAAGCTTCTCTCAGCACCGTTATGTCATGGCACTTTCCCTCACTGGACACCTCTGCCCGATAAGCATGGGAAACCCATAGTCCAGGTCCAGCCACGGCCTTCCAAGCTGGTCTGCTGTCCTGATGGCTTTGCAGTTGTCCAGGAGCAGTACAGGATTAATCCTATTTAACAAGCACACTAATAGCTAAATGTCAGGATTAATGCTAGAAAAGAAGGCATTCTAGACACTAGGCCTTGTTTTGAAAGGTATTATGAAAAAAAAAGAAGCGACAGCATTAAAAAATTATCTCCTCCATAGATTATGACGGAAACAGCCCCAGGAGACCAAATAAATCCAATTATTTCTTTTTATTAGGACACAGCTGCATGCTGCCCCTTGAACAGACTGAATACATAACCTCTTGCATCTTTGAACTCATCTAATTTTGGTTGCCTGCCATGGGATACTGTGTTCTGATCCTTCTAAGGCACTTCCTTTCTCAAAGTCAAAATCTCAGCAGCATTTTAATAGATAAAATAGATTACTGGAAGCTTTCATGTCTTAATTGGTGTACATATATAATCATTGTTTAGTTGACCCTTTAATCTGTTTAAATCTGCCTGGACGTGCTGGAAGCAGCGAGTTTTTAACAGAAAATGACAACTATCCAAATGTGTTATAGTGTTTTTCCGTGCTCCAGCCCCTTTGGGAAAGATACATAAGTTAAATCCAACAGGCATCTAACACTGTCCACCAAGACCCAACATACTGTGTTGCCCAGATGTATTTCCCAGATATCTGGAAAGCACGCGGTTCAAACTTGATGTTCTTGGCAAATGTATTTGTGTAAAGTACTTTTGCAGCCTGTAGCAAATTCCATTCCATTTCTTATGGACGTATGCAACATGAATAACTACAAATCTGTTGTGCTGCTCTGCCTATATATTTCTAGGTAAGAACAGAAAATTGCCTTTTTCCTATTGAGTACTTCAGGCTGCCAGTAACAGTAGAAAGTTGCAGTAACCACCCATCATGACTTAGAAGAGATTTTCCTTGTTTTACAGAAGTTAGGCAACACAGAACTCACCTAAAGTGGTCAATATCGACCTGGGTTATATTCAAATTAACAACTGAAGGAAGAAATCCTCCAGACCTCATCATTAGTCCCTTGATTAGTCCCTCGAAAGCAGCTCCACCTTGGTTTGGAGTGAATTGAACCCTATGGAGGTGGAATGCAGAATCAGGAAGAATGGATTCTGGTCTTTTATTGCCTTCTGCCGAAGGAAACAAGTAGTTATAATGTTAATACTTGACTAGTGAGCACATACAATAGTGTAATTTTGCCGGTCTTATTCATCATTCTTCAAAAACACAAAAAGCACGAGTTCTTGTTCCTGAAAAAAAAAGAAATTGCTCTGCAAAAAACTTTTTCTTCATCTTTTGAAATAAGCTCATGGCAATTTGTCTTCATTTAAACTGTAAAGGATCTGGCTTGAGTCCTGGAATAGGCTCCGGTTCCTTTTAAAACAGGGAAATAGCTCCTAAATACGTATAGCTGCTTTTTGGAATTTATGAAGCAGAACATAAATCTAAGAGCTGGCAAGATTTAATGGTGATAAGGCAATTCTACATACATGAGAGAGTTCATTACAGGATCAGCTCATAATGTTTTCCAGCAGCTGGAAAATGGAATCTTTTGTAGGCTGGGAATGAAAAAAACTTGCTTTAAAATTATCTTGCGTATACCCCAAAACACAATTAGTTTAAAATGAAAGTAGAGCGGAATTCATCCTGCTGTTTTGAATGCAATGGGCTTTTTAGTGAAGGAAGAAAATATGTTTTCCTTCTACAGTGCTGCTGTGCCAGCTGAGCTGCAGCACATGACGGAGAGTAGGCCTTGCCTGTGCTTTGCTCCTCTGCAAATGTTTTGAGATGGTCAGCCCTGCTCTGGTATGAGGCAGAAGCTGTCCTTGTATTCAGAGAACACAAGAACAGGGATTGTGCCTGGCTCCGGGATGCAAAGAAGCAGCATTTCCTCACAAAGGCACATTTGTTACTAATCTCTCATAACTTCCCGAGTGGTGCTTCCTAATGTATTACTGTCATCAGTTGGCTTTGCAGCAAAAATACGGCTCAAGAGGAGCTTGAAATCTCTTTCCAGTCTCATAGCTGGAGTGAGGTTGCCAGCACTAAGCCATGTGCCACATGTTAAGATGCAATTCCTACCCCCAGCTTACTCTCACTATTCTTTCACTTTTGCCCAGGATGAGTTGTGATATGCTATTTTTCAAAGTGACTGTATTGGTCGGCCAGTGGATGCTACTACAGTAGAAAATCCAGTTATTGAACTTCTCATTCTGCATTTGTTTTCTGGTGGTCTGCAGTGTGTGTGCTGAGAAGTTCTCTAAATGACCCAGGGCTGCGAACACAATCACCCCAAAATGTCCAAGTCCCACAGGAAATATTTTCCCTCTAGGTTGTTCTCTGCCCCTCTTCAAAGTATTATTTCCCAAACATGATAAGAGGACTGCTACCCAAATACTCTCACCTCACTTGCTATCCAAATACTGTCTCCAAGTTTAAGAGACACAAATTAGTTAAAAGCAACAGAAGGACAACAAAACACCCCACTCAGCCTTTTTAAAGACTGCAGAAGCCCAGAAGACACCTAGAACTGAACCTCTCTTGGAGGCATCCAGTCACTCCAAGTCAGCCCCTGTTTCTCACCAATTACTGACCTGGGTTCCACAGTTAATGCCGGTGTAGAAGGGGATGGTGTAAATTAAGGACAAAAGCTGTTTCCCCCTCTTAAGTTAATCACTCAGTTCCCCAGCCAGCTGAGGGAGCTGGCTGTTATCATAATTTCCCTCCTCTCCAGTTCAGCTTTACGTAAGGCTCAAATATGCCTGAGGAGTGGGGACTACAAAAAACATCTTTGGGGAATCAGGAGGAGTATGGGGAGAGAATGGAGATGAACGATAACCCACAGGACCTTCTAAAAGAAGGGTGTCTATGAGAAGGAGCAGTGCATAATTTCTTGTGGATGCTTGCAAAACTTACATTAGCTGCCTTACTGAAGACAACAGACAGGCAGGCTGGGCATGAACAGCTCTGCAAGCCAACGCCGGCATTTATCACCATACTTTTATCTGTTGCCTCAGAAAAAAATGGATTATAAAGAACTACATACGTTACGTAATGAGCAATATTTTTTTAAAAATAGGTGGTTCAAGGGGGCAGAGGTGAAAGAAGTTTGAGAACTTTTGACTGGAAAAAGCATTGAGGAACCACAAAGTAAGATGTGAGACTGCTGAACCAAGATATTTTTGGCTTCAGCCAGAAGATGTAAAAGAAAAAAAACAACAAAGCACACGCACACACAGAAAAGCTGGTAGGGAAAAAAACAGGTATCCCAGCTGCAAAGAAGGCCAAACTTTGATCTACAAACAGATTGCTGAAGGAAGACAGCCAAGTAAGACAGTCAAGTATTTATTCTGATTTGTACTAATGTTTGGCCCAAAGCCCCCCAAATTTTTAAATATTAGACACAAAGAAAAAGTAGGAATGAACATGCAACTGTAGCCTCAGATTAATTTTATAGCAACTTAAAATTATTGTTGTCCTTTAAAGAGCAAACACTAATGGTTTGAATTTCAGAGACAAGTGAAGTAAGGAACAGTAAGTTCTGAATGGGACAGAGAGAGAGACAGAGAGAAAATATACTCCAACAAACCAACACCAGTCGCTTTCCTGATCAATGTTTTTTGTTGTTGAAACAAAGAGGCTGCAATTCTTGGCCTACAGCTCAATCAGAACATACAGGTTTGCAGCAAGTTTCTGGCTGAATTTTTGCTTCTCTCTACAAGAATTCAAACTAGCTGTTAGCAGCAATTTCTGTTCTGAAATCCAATCTGTAGCTCTAAGAGACTATCATGTTGTCATGGCTCAGTGAGACCAAAAAAGAATTTCACTGGTGTTTGCAAATAGTGTGATATAGCTGAAAGCCTAGTTATGCTCTTCTGTGCTGGAGAAGATATCATTTAACACTCTTGGACCAAATTTTACCCTCATTATAGGCAACTGAGTACATCCTAGTGAAGTCGGTGGGCAGAAATCAGACCTCTTACTGTGAGCTCACAGACAAATAATAATCTGCTGCATATAAGAATGTGATTTACCCAGTATGTTAAAAAAAGGAATTTCTAATATCTCTATAATATCGAGGATTCTTTAAAAATGTAGGAGCAGAGTATTAAGATGCATAAATGACAATGCATCAATATGAAAAAAAACAGGAGCTCAGAAAATTTACAAAATCCTTTGGTGAACACCCTCTCACTCCTAGAAGCATTGGAGTTACTTTCCCTGAAGCAGTTGCAAGAATTGCATGAAGGAGAAAATCCTGAAAATGGGGGCAGGGAAGCAGGAGAAGGAAGTTCTCCAAAGACAAATCTGCTATTATTTTAATAGCTTTGTTATCGCCAGCCTAATTATAACTGGATTTGCTACAGAGGGTTCTGTTGAGCGTTGTAGCACTCAGCCTTGCTTTTTCTTACTCTCTTGCTTACCGAGAAATGGCAGCAATGTTGCAATCCTTGAAGTACGTGCTCATAAAAGCAAATCCCACAGCAAAGCCTGGTGCCTTTCCATGTGCTTTGTATGTAAGGAGTGAAACAGTGTTTAATTACCTGCCTCCAGCCACTCCTTAAAAGCTGAAGAGCTTTTCTGTGTATTTGTATGGCTACAGTAGCCATGACAGCTGCTCATTTATTAGTTGCAGCCTACGTTAAAGCAGGCTGTGTAACTAGATTGTGTGGAAGGTGAAGATGCATGTAAATTTCTATTTAAAAAAAGCCAACAATCTGTTTACTGAGAAAAGGTAACAGAGATGCTAATCAAAACCAGAAACTGCCTTGTATCTCACTGTAAATTAAGAATGACTAACAACATAATATTGCACTGCTGTATGTAATTATGCATCTGACACGTCTAACTATCCCAGGCACGTGATAATAAATCATTCACTAAAGATCAGTCCGAATCAATCATTTTCCTCTCAAATTTGAATAATCACAATCTTTGACAATATTAGATGTTGTATTCAGACTTGGACTTAGAGATAAACATAATCACTGACTCCAGAAAGACAGAAGATTCTAGGAGTAGATTTCCCAGATACTTTAGTGTTTTAGTGTGGAAGGGTGAGAGGGGAAAAGAAAGGGCACTGTTTGATATCATTGCTTCTGTCTCTGCCAAGAAGCTGTTATTGAAAGAGCAAGCTGCAACTATTTTTAATACTGTACATCCACATGAGAACATCATGAAGAGCAGCAATTCTGTTCTTGCTCTTTTCTCACGGAGACAAACCCAGTATCACAGTGGTTGCTCTCACACAAGTCTGGAGGGCAACTGTCGTACTTAGTTGTGGGACTGGCCGTAACTATTTCATTGCCCTCTTCCCTAATATTCCCATAACTAACACCACTGGCCAAACAGATGTTCCTGCATCGCCTCCCCAGATATTGCCATTTCGATTGTCCTGCCACTCACACACCAAGCAGGCTGAGTCTGCTAAACAATCAAGTTATCTTGGTAGGCTTTCTCTAAACTGTACCTATTCTGAAAAAGCTCACACATCATCATCATCACCTCCCTTGCAAGGGAAGAACCACTTTTAATTTGATCGAGATTTCATAGAATCATAGAATCACAGAATGGTTTGGGTTGTAAGGGACCTTAAAAATCATCTATTCCAACCACTCTCCCATGGGCAGAGACACCTTCCAATAGATCAGGTTGCTCAAAGCCCCATCCTACCTGGTCTTCAACACTTCCAGGGAAGAGGCATCCACGAATTCTCTGGGCAACCTGTGCCAGTGTCTCACCACTCTCACAGTAAAGAATTCTTTCCTTATATCTAATCTAAATCTCCCCTCTTTCAGTTTAAAATCATTACCCCTTGTCCTATCGCTACATGCCTTTTTAAAAAGTCCCTCCCCAGCTTTTCTGTAGGCCCTCTGTAAGTACTGGAAGGCTGCTATAAGGTCTCCGCTCTCTTCTTCAAGCTGAACAACCCAAAGTCTCTCAGCCTGTTCTCATAGCAGAGGTGTTCTGTCTCTCTGAGCATTTTTGTGGCCCTTCTCAGGACCTGCTCCAGCAGGTCCATGTCCGTCCTGTGCTGAGGGCTCCAGAGCTCGACACGGTACTCTGGGTGGGCTCTCACCAGAGCGGAGTAGTGACAAACCCCTCCCTCGACCTGCTGGCCATGCTTCTTTTAATGCAGCCCAGCATACAGTTGGTCTTCTGGGCTGTGAGCACACCTTGTCAGCTCATGTCCAGCTTCTCATCCACCAGCACCCCCAGCAGGGCTGCCCTCAATCCCTTCATCCCTGAGGCTGTAGTTACGAGGAATTGGCTCAACTGAAGCGAAGGACCTTGCACTTGGCCTTGTCGAACCCTGTGGTGTTTGCATGGGCCTGCCTTCTCAAGCCTCTCACAGGTCTCAGGACCTGCTTGCTATTCTGTATGTTCCACACCAGTTCTGTGCTATCTTTTGCCTCTAAGATTCCACTAAGGGAGGGTTGAATAAGCACCTGCGATTACAATGTAACACTCACCCTTTTGTCAGGAGGTGCTTGAACATTCCCCACTGAAATTATTTCAGGCAGGAAAGCGATGGGGAATGAGAAGCCCTGGAAAAGGCGAGTTACAATTGCTTATGGAAGGCCTCTCCTTCCATAAAATCTGTCTGTGCAAACAGACTTCCCAAATGCCCTGGGTACCCCGCCGGCCCTCCCCAAACGCTATCAGCACGCAAAACAAACACATGAAGCACACAAGGCCTCTCGGCTCGCAGCAGCGGCAGCTCGCTCGGGAACGCTTCCCATTCCAGGGAGAGGGCTGGCTGGGAGCCAGGGGCCCTGGGGCGCTGTGGAGCCCGGGCTGTGCCAGCGGGAGCGGTGGGGGAGCGCTGCCGCCCAGCGGCGGCCGCCGGCACCGGTCCCAACGCCGGGACCTGCGCTCCGCGGGGCTCCGCCTCAAGAGCCACAGCCTGATAAACTCATCTCGGTTAGCAGGGTGCTGGTTTCTTTATCGAGGCACACGTTAAATACGTATTCAGGGAGGCACTGCCTGAAAGCAGCCTTTTGGTTTTCTACCCAGGATTTCTGAGGACAAAATAGTCATAGTCTGAAATATAAATTTTAATATATTTATATATAAATATATATATTTAAAAGAGTGTAAGGTGTTTGGCTGGCATTGGAGCTGACATAGGCCAGGAAAAGAGCCATTAGCTGAGTTGTGGCTAGCGCAGAAGAGTAGTTTCTGAGTCTCATGCAGAGGAATCAAATGTAGCAAGGGGGGAAATTACACAGGTTAGTCCTTAAGGATAAAAAGTTATAGAACGGAGTGGAACGGAATGTGATGGAATAGAATAGAATAGAATAGAATAGAATAGAATAGAATAGAATAGAATAGAATAGAATAGAATAGAATAGAATTTCCTGAGTTGGAAGGGACCCACAAGGATCATCGAGTTCAACTCCTGTCCCTGCATAGGACTACCTGAAAATTCACACCATGTTTCTGAGGGCATTGTCCAAATGCTTCTTGAATATTGTCAGTTACCAAACTTTCACTCAAAGCTCAAAACAGGCTGCAATTTCTCCCTGTGAATTTCCATTTTTCTGTAAAACAAAAAGTAAAACGTTCTTCCTGCTGTGCTCTTGATGCCAGGGGCTGGTTGATAAGCACTAGCAGCAGCTTACAGGTATTTCTGGCTTACAATTTTCTGCTTCCTCTTTTTAATTCCCAAAGTTAAAAGCAGACACAGAAGAAAACTGCACTAGTACAACCTAATGGCAGGACTGTACACTAGTACAAATTAACTTGCTGTGTGACAGAAACACTAAACTTGATCTGAATGAAATGTGAACAGAAAAGTGAGTATGAAAGTATCCCAGACGCCTTGATGCTTCCAAGTACACGGAGTGGGAGTGCAAGGTGGTGACATCCAGAACACAATGTGTTAGCGACTGAAATTAACTTTGTTTAAAATAAATATAACTTTTCCTTTCCATATGGTCTCTTGTTGAGTTTTGTGAAATTAATTTTGTACATTCTGCTTTGGAAGAAGCATATAGGAGCAAGTGATTCTCGTTCCAAAACAATTAGCACATGACTAGTGAACAAATCTGTCAGTACATCAGTCTGGAGACTAAACTTCAGGCAATTCTCCTTTTTCATGTGCTTTAAAAGTAAGTATTCTACATACCATTTCTCTCACCCATTTAAGTCCCTGGGATCACTGCCATACTGCATTCAGTGATGTTGTGTTAAATCAGCAGAGCAGACTGTCAGAAGACTTGATAGAGCAGAATGGCACTCCAGAGGGTTTTAAAACATTTATACATAATAATCAGGGGTAAGATGGACAAATCTTGACTCCTTTTGCATATTAATAATGAAAAAGTACCATTCAGATAAAGTCAACTGTTATATTAATAAATCTTTTTAAAAGAAAAAAAAAATCCAATACACTGACATTCCATGTCTGTTTCAGTAAAATATATGAATTTGAGAGTTTCAGAATCTTTGTTCTTATTCCAAGATGCTTTAGAGTGGAGATTCATTAAATCTATTTTTTCTTCCAAAGCAGTTTTGGTTTCATACAACATGAACAACCTCTGCTAAGGATCTCTTTTTACTTCTTGTATACATCTGAAAAAATGCTGACCAAAGATGCCACAGTGAAACAACAGGCTTTCATTTCCAATAGTTTTTTATTTGGAGGAGCACCTAAATAGTATATAACTTAGGAAGGGGCAGAATGCTAGGAGGAGATCATATACACAAGTTGCTCTTCTTTCTGTTTTATTGCTCTGAAGCTACAAATGCACCCTCACCATTTGTTGTGGCCAGTGTAGCTTAACTAGAATTAACTCTAATTACAGTGCATGAAAATGTGCTCCTGTTGTAGTCTCAGTACCTCTGCCTGGCAGTACTGCAGAAGCTGTCACCCTAAGACAAGTGGCTGAAAAACTGCCTTAAACTGTGACTCCAGCCCAGTGTGACCATGTGCATAGACAATACATCTTAGCTAGGAGACAATAACTAATGATTTAGCTGGGAGCAAAAGCTCCCTACAGGAGTCACAAAAAGCCTTCAGTATTAAAAAGCCCTACCTTCTTTTGAAAACTGAACTTAACTCCTATGAGCAAAGGGAGGAGAGCACAGCTAAGCCATGGGGGCTGACAGATGCTCCTCTCCAGCCAAGTCTGGAGGTTGACTACATGGTACTGGCATCCCTTCATAACTGACATGGGTGCTCAGACATGGGAGAAGGATAGGAATTTGAGCACTCTGTTTCAGGAGGTGCAGGCTCTTACATTGTTAGCAGTAACGTGGTTTCTGTTCAAAGGCATGACATGCACATCACCAGGTGGGCTGGCCTTCTTCTGACCAAGCAGTTTCTCAAAACCTCAATGAGGGGCTGCTGTTGCTACAGTCATAGTTCAATGATTTCAGCAAGAATGATTTCAGGTTCTGTTCTTCATTGATCACACAACCAGAGCATAACTAAAGGCATTTTCATGGGACTTATGCTTACTGAAGAGCCTTAGATACTTTCTTCTGAACTTGTACTCTTTGCATCTGATTCAACTGAGAAAATCTTTCTGTTTTAAATCCATTAACTTGTTCCATTACAGAGAGCAGCCCTTACATAATTGTTCTGCAGACAAGCCAGTAGAGATTTTGTGATTACCCGCTTACTGACTTACAAGACAATCAATAACCAAATTAGAGATAGACTTTCAGCAGTCACATAGTTTTCTCCCTACACAGCTGTCTCCACCCATGTTATGCCCTAAAAGGAGAGGAGTTTTAGGTGATTAGGAGTGATAAGAAGAGAGCACCATTAGCTTATTGTCTGTTTCAAAGTCAAAAAAAGGAGCACAGGAGTCATGACTCCACATTCCCTTCTCTACCCACTATGAGAGAAGTCAAACAGTGGGAGTCAGGAACATCGCTATTACAGCATGAAGCTGACCTGCCAAGCCTCAAGCAGAGCAGAAAATTTCCTCTATTTTCCTTCTCTTCCAGATCCCCTTTGGCAGCACTTGATGGATACCCAGCCTGCCATCCAGGTGAAGGTCTTGTGAGTGGAACAGTTATGTCCAGATTTTAGCATCCCAAAGGGAAAAAAAGGGGCACAACAGCAAGCTATGACTCTATAAGGAACTGTGTCTAGGCAGCAACCCAATACCTATAAGTTTCTTACTTGTTACTTTCCTCACCCTAGTCCTAGCCCTAGCCCTAACCATAAACCTAGGCCTGGGCTAAGTTTTTTGCCCTGAGTCCTACAGGCAGGAAGCCCTTGCTAGCACAACCCAAACAACTTTGGAGACAATGTGATTAAGTGACCTCATGCACGGCTGGTAGAAATAATCTGTTTGGGTATGTTTTGATCATACAGGCAGTGGTCTAGGGGACTCAAACATCATTTCATTAGTAACGTGTTACAGGTAGCAAAGAAACAACAAGGTACAAAAAGCAAAGGGAAAGATAAGCAAACTCTGCCCGGGTGTATCCTTGCTCTCAAGCACTTTCAGATCAAACGATAAGAAAGGCCTCCTTTTTGTTTCACTTCCACTTTGCTATGAAAGGTTTTTTTCTTGTATTTCAGATCATGAAACGCGGTCAGGACAGACTTTGTAGTGAAGTCATCTAAAACCCCCTGCTCTCCACGGGCATCCATGGCCGAGCACTGGGAGAAGAAAGCATGGCAGCTATTCTGTTTGCTTGGCTGAGAGAAGGTCCTGATGGAAGGACCTAAACCCTTTCTATGAACATACCTGATCTCCTTCCAGCACCTTCTGATTCACACAGCTTATCCTGTGCCAGCACCAAGCTCTTCCTTGACACAACTGAACAAACAGACAAAAATAACACAAGGACAGCCTGGAACACGTCACTGTTGCTGTTGCCGCTGTATCCTCTTTCTAATGGGAATATGTAGCACAAAATAAGAAGAAACCCTTCCAGGGAATATAAAATGGATTGGGTTGGAAGCGACCTTAAAGACCATCCAGTTTCAACCCCCCAGCCATAGGCAGGGACACCTCCCACTGGATCTGGTTTCTCAAAGTCTCATCCAACCTGGCCTTGAACACCTACAGGGATGGGGCAGCCACAACTTCTCTGGGCAACCTGTGCCAGTGCCTCACCACCCTCACAGGAAAAAATGTCTTCCTACTATCTAATCTAAATCTCCCCTCTTTCAACTTAAAACTGTTCTCCCTCATCCTATTCCTTCATTCCTTAATGAAGAGCCCTTTCCCAGCTGTCTTGTAGGCTCCCTTTAAGTACTGGAAGGCCACTATAAGGTCCTCCTGGAGCCCTCTCTTCTTCAGGGTGAACACCAGCTCTCTCAGCCTGTCCTCACAGAGGAGTTGTCCCACCTTGAGTACTGTGTACAGTTTTGGGTGCCACAGTATAAAAAGCATATCAAGCTACTGGAAAATGCCCAGAGGAGGGCCACAAAACTGGTGGAAGGTTTAGAGGGGAAGCCATGTGAGAAGCTGCTAAAGCCACTTGGTTTGTTCAGCCTGGAGAAAAGGTGACTGAGGGGAGACCTCATTGTGTTCTCCTCACAAGGGAAGGAGGCCAAGCAGGCATTGATCTCTCTGGAGACCAATGGTAGGATCCAAGGGAATGGGAGGATGATGTGCTGGGGGGAGGGGGGTTAGGCTGGACATTATGAGAAGGTTCTTCACTCAGAGGGTGGTGGAGCACTGGAACAGCTCCCCAGGGAAGCAGTCACAGTGTCAAGCCTGACAATATTCAAGAAATATTTAGACAATGAACTCAGACACATGGTGTGAATGTTGGGGTTGTCCTGTGCAGCGATAGGAGTTGGACTCGATGATCTGGATCCAGAGGAGAGATGCAAAGGTAATCAGAGGGCTGGAGCACCTCTGCTCCAAGGACAGGCTGAGAGAGGTGGGGTTGTTCACCCTGTAGAAAAAAAGGCTCCAGGGAGACTTCATAGTGCCCTTCCAGTACCTGAAGAGGCTACAGGAAAGCTGGGGAGGGACTTTTTACAAGGGCAAGTAGTGACAGGATGAAGGGGAAGGGCTTTAAACTGGACAGAGGAAAGATTTGGATTAGGCATCAGGACAAAATTCTTCACACTGAGGGTGCTGAGGCACTGGCACAGGGTGCCCAGGGAAACTGTGAATGCCCCCTCCCTGGAAGTGTTCAAGTCCAGGTTGGATGGGGCCTTGATCAGCCTGGTGTGGCGGGAGGTGTCCCTGCCCATGGCAGAGGGTTGGAACTGGAGGATCTGAGGTCCTTTCCAATCCAGACCATTCTATGACTTCAGGACCCTCGTGGGTCCCTTCCAAATCAGATCATTCTGTGTTTCTATGCTCATCATTCTGGCAGAAAAAGCTTCATCAGAAGAAAACCAGCCCAGATCACAGTAAAAGCCCAAACAATGTCATTGACACAAATCTTACTGCAGCCCTCAGCGGCGGAAAGATAGCGCGGCCGGGAGGGCCCGGCACGCTCCAGGGCTCGGGGCTGGCGCGGATGTGAGCTCAGAGCACCGCCCCTTCCCCGCCCGCCCATGGAGCCGGTTCCGCCGCCCTGAGCGCCGCCTCGCTCCATCCCGACCCCGGGATTTGGGGGGCAGGCCCGGCTCTGCCTGCGCCGGGCCGGCCGCGCCGCGCCGGTGAGTGCTGTGCAAGCGGGGGGACACCCGCTCCTCTGCGCCCCGCGTCCCCGCACCCCACTTCCCTGTGCCCTGCCCCCTGCATCCCGCTGCCCGGCACCCCGCTTCGCTGAGCCCCACTTCCTCTGTTGCCCCTCTCCCCTGCACCCTTCACCCCTACTCCCCGCATCCGTGCACCCCTGCGCTCCGTTCTCCTGTGCCCCATAGCCCCTGCTCCCCTGCGCCCCATTTCCCTGCCCCGTGCTCCCGTGTACCCCGCTCCCCTGCACCGCGTGCCCCTGCGCCCCACTTCCCTGCACCCCGTTTCTCTGCGCCGCGCTTCCCTACATCCAGCTTCTCTGCAGTGCCCCGCTCCCCTCCACTCTGCTTCCCTATGCCCCGCTTCCCTACACTCCTGCATCCAGCTCCCCCAAGCCCCTGCACCCCTGCTCCTCTGGTTCCCTTCTGCACCTCACACGCCTGCGCCTGGCTCCGTGCAGTGAAGACCCCAAGAACATGCCCAAAGACCCCCAAAACGTGCTCAGAGATCCAAAAATTGGCGCAGACATGCCCAAAGGAAGCAAACAAACTGCCAAAATGGGCACGAATGCCCACTTGGGGCGGAAGGCTCTGGGGCTGCAGCAGCCAGTATGAAATAATGCGTTCTATTTGTTCTTTCCACCCCCCGCAGGCTGTTGTGGGAGAGCCCTGGTGCGGTGCCCTTAGCCAGGAGGCAACGCCATGGGGAACCAGCTGGCTGGCATTGCCCCATCGCAGATCCTCTCGGTGGACAGCTACTTCTCAGACATTCATGACTTTGAGTACGACAAGAGCCTGGGCAGCACCCGCTTCTTCAAGGTTGCCCGTGCCAAGCACCGGGAAGGGCTGGTGGTCGTGAAGGTGTTCGCCATTCAGGATCCGACCTTACCCTTGACCAGCTACAAGCAGGAGCTGGAGGAGCTGAAGATAAGGTTGCACTCGGCACAGAACTGCCTGCCCTTCCAGAAAGCCACCCTGTCTGAGAAGGCTGCCATGCTTTTCCGACAGTACGTACGGGACAACCTCTACGATAGAATTAGCACCAGGCCCTTCCTGAACAACATTGAAAAAAGGTGGATCGCTTTCCAGATCCTTACCGCGGTGGACCAAGCGCACAAGTCTGGAGTCCGCCACGGGGACATTAAAACAGAAAACATCATGGTGACCAGCTGGAACTGGGTTCTGCTGACTGACTTTGCCAGTTTTAAACCAACTTATCTTCCTGAAGACAATCCTGCTGATTTCAATTATTTCTTCGACACATCCCGGAGGAGAACCTGTTACATTGCTCCTGAGCGCTTTGTTGATGGCAGTATGTTTGCTACGGAGCTGGAAAACATGCGGGACCCTTCCACTCCTTTGGTAGACTTGGCAAATAGCAATCAGCGAACGAGAGGAGAGTTAAAACGTGCGATGGATATCTTTTCTGCAGGTACTTGGAGTGATGCAGAGAGACCAGTGCATTGTTTATGATTACAGTCAAGGTGCAGAAAAGCTTATTTGGAGGTGGTGGGCTTAGAGAACAGCGTGTGGAAAACTTTGCTTATTTGAAGCATAAGACCCAATCCTGAACCTTTCATTCAGAGAACTTAAGTGCCTCAGCATGTTATCTGAGGAGGAAAATCACAAACCATTCTGTTATGGCTCAACTCTGGCCTGGGAAAGAGATGGTTCTGCAAGCCACAGATGATCATCTTCTCATGGCTGAGGTTCTAGGGATGTATAATATATGCCTCATGGCACACAAGAGGAGGAGCCAGTCAGTGGTTCACCCAAGGTTCAGCTGCCTGGGGACTGAGCCAGCCTTCAGAGCAATTTGGCAGTATTTACTTTAGAAGCCCCTTCTCGTTTCATTTCCCCCACAGGCAGGAAGTTGAATAACTAAATGAGGTCCTGTCATAGTCCCACTTGCAAATACTTGATACAGACCAACTGTGGGAGCCCGTCTTGAGTCTTGGGCTTGTCTTTAGCAGCTTAAAAGCCATCAGTTTGGCCTTTTTAAAGAAAATTTCTTAAAGTGATTGAAAATCTGAATTTAAAGGTAACGGTTGCTTCATTTTATGAGCCGCCCTTATGGCCAGGCTTCCAGGGCACTCCACTTATAAAGCAAGATTCTGACTATTGGGAGCAAACTGTGGAGTGGGACCTCCAAAGAGAATGTGTGTTGTGTACACAACGGGAGTGGGCTGTGTTTGGCAATCTTATTTCCCACTGTGCTTATAAACTAGTCTCAGTGAATGTATACTGTTCCCAGCATCTCTGTGGAAGCAGAGGTTTTTCCTTTACTTTCTGTAAAAGGGCTGCTTAGGTTTGACCTACTGCCTGATCCATGCTGACTTAACTGGTGCTCTTCCACGTGACAGTGTTGTAGGTTCCTTTTATGGCGGTGTATTTTCCGGCTAGCAGGTGGCTGAAGTCACTGCCTCATGTTTCATAATTGCAAACTCCTCTGCTGTTGTCATGTTTGAAATAAAATACTTGGGAGATATTTCAGGGATCAAACGTAAAAGCCAGTTTTTGGAGCTTAAGATGCTACCTCCTTTCTGCAAGTTAATTTGACAACTCATTTGCCTTATTTTCCATCATGTCACATAGAGTTTGTTGTTGTTTGCAAATAGAAAGCAAAGTAAAAGTGTCTGTTTGTAACCCTCTGACATATTTTTTTTCCTTTGTTCCCCAGGCTGTGTAATAGCAGAGCTCTTCACAGAAGGGGTACCCTTGTTTGATTTATCTCAGCTTTTGGCTTACAGAAATGGCCTCTTTTCCCCTGATCAAGTCCTAAATAAAATTGAAGACCACAGTATCAGAGAACTGGTAAGGATGGACTGCAGCATTAGAACCATTTGTATGATCTGTTTTAGTTTATTTCATCTATTTTGGTGACAAATTGCTTATTATTTGGGTTTGGTTGGGTGGGGGGTTTTTTTGTATTGCAAATGTCTAAACCATTAATCTTTCTTTCCTGCTCCCTCCTACTTCTGCCTTTCTCAAGGTCACTCAGATGGTCCATCGCAAGCCAGATAAACGTTTAGCTGCTGAAGATTATTTGAAACAACAACGTAACAATGCATTTCCCGAAATATTTTACACTTTCCTTCAGCCTTACATGGCCCAGTTTGCCAAGGAAACGTTTGTATCGGCAGATGAGCGTATATTGGTCATACGTAAAGATCTGGACAACATCATTCACAATCTCTGTGGGCATGATCGCACAGAGAAAGCCGAGGGAGAGACAAAAGAGAATGGGCTGGTTATTCTAGTGTCTGTGATAACTTCCTGTTTACAGACTCTCAAATACTGTGATTCAAAACTGGCTGCTTTGGAACTGATTCTTCATTTAGCACCAAGATTAAGTGTAGAGATTCTTCTGGATCGTATTACTCCTTATCTGTTACATTTCAGCAACGACTCTGTGCCCAGGGTGAGGGCAGAATCTGTGAGGACACTAACTAAAGTTCTTGCTCTCGTCAAAGAGGTGCCACGCAATGATATTAACATTTACCCAGAATACATTCTGCCAGGCATTGCACACTTGGCCCAGGATGAAGCCACCATCGTCAGACTTGCATATGCTGGTAAGAGGAAATCCAGTCAAAACTCCAAATCTTGGGCTGTTCTGTTTTTCCTTAACTGTTTCCTCTGCTGAAAATCATCACATAGCTCGCTGTTTCTATTTTAATAAATCTCCCCAGAAATCACTGCTGGTAAGGCCACCTGTATTCACTTAAGCGACCTGGTGCAGGTGGTGGCAACAATATAATAATAAGTGAGTTGACTTATACTGACAGATGAGTTTCCAGCATAGATCTGTACCCAGAGGAAATTTTAAGTAGTTGACAAAATGTGTTTGCTCTCTGCTAGATGGATTAACTTTTTTTTTTTTTATAATTAACATTCATTCATCTCCAGTTCTGCATGAAAAAGTAACTTGCAGAACCTGTACACGTGCTTTGGGCTTAGGGCCTGGATGTAGCACACAGAAGGTCTACTCGCAGCTCAGGGAAGAGGTCAGAGTTTAGAGCCTCATGTTCAGGGAAGGAGCCCTGGCTTTATTCCCTGGATAAGCAAGAGCGTAACAAAGAAAAGTACTCATCCAAGCAGTTGTTGTGTAGCTAGGAGTGGGCCTTCTGAGCTTGCCCACCATTTGCCACTTTTATTAATATATCTTAATTGACGTTTCATTAGCTCAGATTGTTTGCTTAGAATGGCCTGATTAAACTGAATAAATATGAAACAAATTTAAAGCAACAGTGTGGCCTGGTTTAGGAAGAAGCTTTACAGTCGTGCCCACATTTGATATTCACCATATACCCTTATTTGCTGTGTCTGGCATATTGTGTGTCCTTTTTAGTTTTTGTTTTTAGGGTGTTTTTTAACGTTAACTATAGAATTCAGTTGAAAAATGTTCCAGGTTGTGTTTTCCTTTTGTTTACTGAGTAAGTTGATAAAACTAATTACTGAAGACAATGTATATATAGTGAATGACTAGAACAAATTGCTTTTGATCACCTTGATCTTCCACATTTAGGGCTTCATGAAAGAACTGTTTTCTCACACTTCACTTTTATTTGTAGATTAGCAAAAAACCCCTCAAATCTTGTAAAATTATAGTCCATTTGTAATCAATTTTTAAATTGTCTAATACACAGCTGAACTTGGTAAGAAGAAACAAAATGCAGTCTCCTTTTCTGCAACTGCAAAAAGTCTATAGGTGTCAGTACCCAATAGACTTTTATTATCAAATGGAGTACAGCCAGAATATATTCTGAAATTTGAAAAGGTTATCGGAACTGTAGCTGAGTTAAGTCTTAGTTTCAAATAGCTTTTGTTTTAAGAAACCAGTTTAAGTTTCAAATAAATATATGCATATATGTATATATTTGAAGGTAGTTACCTGAATTAACTTGTGTTACTGTAGCAGTCAGACTGGTGAGTTACAGGGTTTCATCTGAGCTGTGGACAGGCTCCATTGGCATGCTGCTCTTGTCTTGGACAACACTCAGAATGGCTTCTTAAGAGGGACTTCCGCTTTGATGAGGTTATTCCTGTGCCAGCAGTGGCCTGACCCATGTTGTATAGACAAACTTGCTTCAGCAGCTTCCAAACAGTGCAAAATGGTGCCAAATTGCATGTGTAGATATGAAACAATTGTTCTAAATATGGAATCCAGCCCTCAAGGGCAACTGTGTTGTTATTCCCTAGGATACACATCCGGCAATACTAGTTTGTCATTGTTTTTTTGCTGTAGCCTATCATGTAAGCATATTAGTTAATTCAGGTTAATTGGCCTTTAAGTTCTATCAGGTTACTTTGTCATTTACCTGAGATTAGGTGGCATTTAGGGGTAGTTCAATAAGACTGAAGTTAGTCCTGGTTAAGCTTGATATCCTTACATTTTTTCCACTTCTTCATATTACAGAAGTACTGTGTGAGTCAATGTGCTTGGGAGCTTTGCTGGGGTCAGGGTCAACAGAATTGGATTGACCAGAGCATGTTGTGTAATTTCAATCCAATTTGCTCATCATGAGTGGTGTTGTCAGTGGTTACAACCTTTCATCAGGAGGATCATCAGACTGATGTGATTGGCAAAGTAGAACCATTCTTAACCAAAATGTTTTCCTTTGCAGAAAATATAGCGTTGTTGGCAGAAACAGCTCTGAGATTTCTAGAGTTAGTACAGCTGAAAAATCTGAATATGGAAAATGAACCAAGTAGTGAAGAAACAGATGAAACATCTCACCCTAGTGATAACTATGACACAGGTAATGTCATTTCTACTTACACTGCCTGCTTATAATAGAAATCTTCCCCATCTATTAAAGCTGCATCTTCCTGTTAAATGAGAAAAATGCTTTGCCTCGACCAGTATCAAAGCATGTGTTACAGCTTCATGCAGAAGCAAACACCTCTGAATATAGTGAAAGACAAAAAAAATATATAAATGAAAACACTTTTTTTTTTCTCCAAAAGTTGTCGAGGTATTTCACTCTGGTGCTGGCTGCTGGGTTGCATATTCAGCTTCACTCACAGTCCCGTAAACAAGTCAGCTGTGAAAACATGGCTGTATTCCAAATACCACTTCCACTGAACCAGCAGGCAGAGTTAGCTTTGAAAAACCTATTAAATTTTAGCATAGTCATAGTACTGTGTTTTCCAGTCATTCTTCGTTGTCTGTTCCTGTGCCTCACAATTCTTGTCTATCTTTTTGCCCAAAGATGCTGAATATATGGGTGCTGTTGTGCAATAACACTGCTAACTGCTACTGTAACTGTACTGCAGAGGAGTTAAAATCCTGAGGATAGCTTTTCTTTTTCTTTCCCTTGGGAAGGAGCGATGGTAATAAGTGACCAGTGTGACAGCTCCAGTGCCTTTTAGTGAGGCATAGATTTCCAAAACAATGCCGGCCAAGTCTTCTAAGCTGGGAAGAATTTGTGGTTAAAAACTGTCATTTCTCTTTTGGGCTAAGTAGATCAATCTGTGACTAATCATAATTGCTAAACATCTCACACATACTCCATTTGGTAGGGAAAAAGGCATGTTTCAATTATCTCTTAACTAGTTGCTTGATGTTACTTTAAAAAAAAACCCCTACCAAAATCAAATATTAAAAATCCCCCTCAAATTCCTTGACATAACACATGGGGTGCTTGGAATTTCTGAGGAATGAGAGAGGAAGCTGCATCATATGGGTTGTATTTCAAAGAAATACTGTTCCGTATCCCTCAAAACAGCTTGGAGATGAAAGAAGTAACGCAAGGAAGAAAAGTTTGAATAGTTCTGGTTTGGGGCTTTTTTGTTGTTTTTTTTTTTTTCCCCTTTTCGAAACCAAGCATGAGAAATTTGAACCCAGAAGGCAACTTTTTCATGTGACTGACAGACAAAGTCACGATAGAAAGCAAATTAGCTGGTCTTCTGACTGCAGGCAAATGGAAATCACCCCTGCAAAGCTGGGACAGCAGTAGTTGGAATTTTTGTGCTACTTGTTTGAGAACCTTCCTTGTGCAGCTTTCAGTGATAGCCAGTACATTAACATTTCTGTTATTTCGATTTAATAGAAATATATTTTTAGTTGCGTCATGGAGTAGAAACCATGGGTGAGGTCATCTTCAAATTTGTTGTTGGTATCATTAGGGTAACTGCTGGTATTTAATTAAATTGGATGTACATACTTTGTTTATTCCTCCCTTTATCCTTAATGAAGCCGATCTATCTACCTAACTAAAAACATACTCTTGATCCATTGTCCATTCACAGTTTTTAAAACTGACAGTCAAACGTATTGAACCAGAATTGCCTTGAGGCATTTTTACTGTTGTAAGATTGCTGCTGAGTGATTCTGATGCTTTTTCACATCTGCATTTCATCTCTCTATATAATGAACTGGATCATCTTAAATGAACTTAGGACAAGTTTAGAATATATTGGTATGATAAGAATGTCTCACATTTCTGTATTCTTTGGCTTTGCCCCTTCCTCATGCTTAGCGTGAAGTCTTTGGTAAGCTGGTTGTTGGAATTGTTGAGGTTCTGTTGCATTGCCCACCTTACTGAGTCAGGTGTTCTTCAGGATGACCTAACAGTGTAAGCCCTTTAGCTGCAGGTAATACACATGCACATATTGTTTCTTGCCAACCCAAATGTTCATCCTGTTGTCCTTGCAGAGTTGCAAGCCTTGCATGAAATGGTCCAGCAGAAAGTTGTCACTTTGCTAAGTGACCCAGAGAATATTGTGAAACAAACACTGATGGAAAATGGGATAACACGTCTCTGTATCTTTTTTGGTCGTCAGAAAGCTAATGATGTTCTTCTGTCTCACATGATCACTTTCTTAAATGATAAGAATGACTGGCATCTTCGAGGAGCTTTCTTTGACAGCATTGTTGGTAAGTGTTTGGTTTCAACTAGAGTAAATAATTCAAATAAATCTTTTTTTTTCCATATCCTGGAAACTGCTAACAGTCATATAAGAGTCCTTTCTTATAAAGATTTCTATAATTTATAGGAAAAGACTTCTGCTGGCCAGCTGTGTGCTGGTATCTGTACTTGGCATCTGGAAGGACCTCTGCAGGCACAGGGATCTGCTTTTATCAAAAAGTTTTCAGAATATTGGTCTAACTTGGAAAGGAAAACAGCTTCCTTTAATGATCAGTGATCTGTTTTGAGATGTCTCTGTGGGATAACAATTTTAAACTTCAGTGCGTAAAGGCAAGGAAGTGCTACTTTGGATTTTTATGTGTTCTTTTTACATTTCAGGTGTTGCTGCTTATGTTGGCTGGCAGAGCTCATCAATACTGAAACCTCTGCTTCAGCAAGGTCTCAGTGATGCTGAAGAATTTGTCATTTATAAAGCGCTCAATGCTCTTACTTGTATGTGCCAGTTGGGGCTCTTGCAAAAACCCCATATTTATGAGTTTGCTTGTGATATCGGTAAGTTGGAATACTGGAGAATACCTTGTTTTGCTAGTTAAGAAAAGAAATCTTAGTACTATGTAAAGCTTCACCATCAGTTTAACTGTCCAATATGCTGACCTGTAGTGCTGTTTTAGAATCCACACAAAATTGCATTAACGAACTAGTTGGACCATGTTAGCGCTCTGAACTCTAAAAATAATGATTTTTGGTGGAACAAATTTGAAGCATCTTCTCTGATTTTATATAGGACAGCAGCAAACAACATTTAGTCCAAAAACTTTGCGCTTTAGAATATTTCCTTGTTCTTCATGCCAACCTCCTATAAAGAGAAGAGCTTATGGTTACTTCTGGAAGCTGATTGTGCACATAACTTGCAAACTACTACCTATCAGCCTTTGAGGAAGGGGGGGATTCACTCCTTCAGACAATACATGTTCCTTTCTCATCCTATTTGTAACACCATAAAAACTTTTAACTCAGTAGAACCTCGAATACAGTGTTGGTCTCTCCTTCCTCACCAGGCTTATCAGTTTAATTTAGATATGCCCAAGATTTATCAACTATTTAATGAAAAGGAAAATATCAATTGATCTTTTGAGATGTATTCTGGTTCTTCTTAATGTTGTGGCTTTTTAAATGTGCTCAGAATGTGGGGTAGATGATCTGTTGATATGAGATCTCATGATTTGATACAGTCCCTTGATTACAACTTCTTAAAACTCACATTATTGAGATGGACTTGTGAGCCTGAAAATCTTACAATATAAGTAGTGACTGTTTAAGAAAAAGAGGAGAAGAAGGAAGACATGAAGTATTTACTTAAAAAGAAAAAAAAATCACTGGTATTTGGATTCTCCATAATTATCCAGAATAAGTCTGAGATTTAGTTTTGGATTAGTTTCCTTTGAAAATCTGGAATTGACATTTAGGGATTGAAATTTAAAAAATAGGAAAAATATGTTTTTTGGCAACAGTAAGGAAGCTGAGCAGCATGGGCAGAGTGAAGTCCAGGAAAAAGTTTTTTCAATATGGGTGTTTTAACCTTGGTGTTCTTCAGGAGGGAAGGCTCAGTTGGGGGTAATTCTAGAAGAGGGAAATGACGTCACAGGCTGTCACATAAAGAGAGAGGATCATCCTGTAATATGAACGATAAAATTTTAACAGTCTAATTTCCTTTCAGCACCTTTCCTGTGTCATCCTAATCTTTGGATACGCTACGGTGCAGTCGGATTTATCACTGTGGTAGCACAGTATTTGAATATTGCTGATGTCTACTGCAAGCTAATGCCATACCTCCATCCTTTTATCACACAACCAATAATACAGGTAATATTTCAAATAATATTAATGTGAACATATCTTGACTAGTTAGAATTCTTAAGTCTGTCTTGGCCATCACCCTGGCTCTAAGAATACTGTAAAGTTAGAGGCAAAACAGTTTTTTCATCTCTTGTCAGCAGACATTGACAGAATGGCTGTTGCCTTCCATGTTTGAAAGACTGTTGTCTCAAATTTGTTGCAGAACACTTTACAAAGCCTAAAATAAACAGGTATGTCTTTAGTTCAAGCCCTTCTTGCTTTGTTTACAAACTCTTGTGGTATTGTACTAATGTGTGGGAGTCTAAAAGGCATGAAAAGCTGGCTGCGAAACAAGTGTTTCTATGTTCTATGGTTTCATCTACAAGACTCAGCATTCCAGCCATGTGCTGCTAAAACATTTGACTGTGGGTCTGACCCTCTGAAAATGTGAGCAGTCTGTTTGGTAGCGCTTACTCTGCTCAGGATTTCAGTGGTGCTACTGCTCCTGCCTTTAGTGCATTACCAAGGGTAAGGGAGACTTCTCAGCATAAATGAGTTAAATCATTTTGTAACGGCACATGTCTAGGAGTGACCTGCAAAAGATGCTGGTAATATGATCATATAGGCATCTTTGCATATAACTTTAGGACCTGTAGAGTGCCGCTCCTGGGTATTTAGATAAGAAATAGGTGCAGTACTCAGATTGAAAACAGCATCATGTGTTTAATGTTTTCTTGTAAACCATGCAGGTGGTAGCTTCACTAAAATATTTTTCCTTGTTTTCATCTCCTAGACACCTCGTGCTCTGTTTTAGGCACTGACTGATAAACTTCTGACTTGTTCACTTCCTGCTTAATTTTATTATATATAACTTTGCTATGCAACACTAAATTTAGTAAGGAAGATAACATTGAGTTGGACTGTAATAAAGAAGCCCTCACTTTGGACTCATTTTTAAGGTTTTTTTGATGTAGATGGTCAGCTATGAGAAGCACATTGTAGGAATGACATCTCCTAACACTGTTGTGAAGGAAGAATTGCAATCTCAAGCAAACCGTCTCCCATTATTTTGAGCATTCTAACTTTTATACAAACATTTATGTCATAATTTTGGGAAAACTAAGTTTGGCCGTTTAACTGTGGGACTGTAACTGGGAGCCTTTTTCATGGATATGGCTTGTCCTTGTCCCCATTGTCTGAAGACTTACTCTTGAATCAGCAGAAATGAAGTACTAAAATGAAAGTATAAACTCAGAGGAATGTTGGGGCTTCAAGTAATCTGGATTGTCTACAAGACTTTTTGTCCAGACATGTTCTCTGGACACAGACTGACGTTGAATTGCCACCTGGGAGAACAGAAACTTGCTTGGTGTTTTCTGTTTTAATAGTAATGAACAACCTTTATACGGACTGCCCTAGTTAATGATTCTAAATTATGCCTTAACTCATCAGTTTCTTATGACTGTTTACTAATGTCCGAATGTTCTTTTGACTGTTACTTTATTACATGCTTGTGCATCCTTATTGCCTTGTATACATAGGAGGAAAGTCACTAATCTGACTGACACAAGGGAAGAGCTCTTCTAGTTGGTATTTTTACAGGGTAAATGTAGGACAAAGACAAAGTCTGAAATATCTTTATACTAGTAGTAGAATTTTTAACCCCATCTAGCAATGCCAAGTTAGGGTTCTGCTGGGAGAACAGGGGAAGAGAATGGAGAAAATCTGATGTGACAAACACAGGGAAAGATATTTTCACAAAAGGATAGAATTTGAATCTAGATTATTGGCACAATCATATACAATGCTTTTTAAGTCCTACATGATTTTTTTGCTATTGTAAGTTTGAAAACATCTCTTCAGGACTGAGCTGAGAACTAGTTTTTAGAACATGCCTTCAGAGGAAGAGACTTATTTTTATGTTAATACTTCCAGTTATCCAGTTACTGACAGTCAGGCTAAGGAAAACAAAAAAAAAAAAAGTGCAAACATTGTAGACATGAGATGACAGCACTTACTGCTAGATTTCCCCATGCTTATTTCATTTTTCTCCATGCTGACTGGTCTCTCTTTTTTTTTTTTTTTTTTTTTCAATTGCAGATAGATAAAGAAATAGTCCTGCTAAGCGTACTTAAAGAGCCTGTCAGCCGTTCCATATTTGATTATGTCTTAAGATCAAAGGATATCACAAGCCTCTTCCGACACCTTCAGATGCGTCAGAAGAAGCGGAATGGTGCTCTCCCTGACTGCCCACCCCCAGAGGACCCTGCCATTGCACAGCTATTGAAGAAACTACTTTCACAAGTGATTATTTTTTATTTGTATTATGAAAGTCAGGCTTGGTGTTCTTGGGCTTTGTATGTCTCCGTGGACACTAACCTTGCTGTAGCTGCTCTGAGGGACTCCTGGTCTGAGCTTCTGACCCTGCAAATCATTGATTTTTATTGATTTCAGTATATGCTTGTAGGACAGAGAGTTCAGAAGTTAAGATTCTGAAAAGATCTACCAGAAATAGGGCAACCTTACATTTGGATTTCCCAAATACATCCCCTTTTTAAAGACTTCAGTTGTACGCCTTGGATTTCTGACACATCTGTGACGGTATCAGTGTTAAAGAATAAGTGCTGTGTATTGTGTTGGAGAAAAGAGGAGGATGCATTTGTTGGAGAGACGTGCAAGTAACAGTGCAAAGGCTAAAGGGAGCTGGAAAAGTGTTGAGGCTTATGTGTGAAGAGAGGAACACCAAGAATCATCCACACAGAGTGGGAAGGGGAAGAACTGCAGCTGAGTGTGTGTGTGTGTGGGGGGGGGTTGGGTTTTGTTTTTTTTGGTTTTCTTTTTCTTTTTTTTATTTTTTTTTTTCGTTTTCCTGCAGCTTGTGTGCTGTAAGCATGGCCTAAGTGTCATCAAGGCAAATTGCACTGGACAGTGATCCAGTATTAAATGCTGTTCTGCCCTTTAACTATTCTATTTCTTAGGAGGAAAGAGATTCTTATACTGCAGCAGCTTACCCCAAGTCTTGTATGAGTAACAAACTGAAGTCTTGAGTTCTGGGGATGTGCTGTCTCCTTCCACTTCTGAGCCAGTCACTAAGCACTTCATACATCTTCATGTCTTGATGCGTGTTCCTGTTCAAAACTAAATAGTAATGTCTTTTCTTTTATTCTGTAGGGGATGACTGAGGAGGAAGAAGACAAATTGTTAGCACTGAAAGACTTCATGTTAAAATCAAATAAAGCTAAAGCAAACATAGTGGATCAGAGCCACCTGCATGACAGCAGTCAGAAAGGGGTGATAGACTTGTCAGCTCTGGGAATAACTGGGAGACAAGTGGATCTTGTTAAAACAAAGCAGGAGCCTGATGACAAACGTGGTTGGTATATTTTGTGGTCTGTATAGATGAAGTATTGCCTTTACAGGATTAAGATTTAAGTTAGCATATGAAGTCTGTCTTTGAACTGATTGACTTCACCCAAAACTGTCACCTGCACATTCTTTATACTCTAACATCTTCACTGACTTAATCCAAATTTAATTTGTCCCATGTTTTAATTTCTCATTTTACATTTTTAAGTGACTCCAGAGGAGTGTTGGAAATAAATAAATTTCTTGTATACAGATAACATTCTTGAATCTACAGGTGATGTTGTGATTGTGGTGCAATACTGATTGCAAGTCATTGTCAGTGCCCAATACATACTGTGCTACTATGAACTTATCCCCGTCTTATGTCAGTAATGGAAGTAACTCTTGTAAGAAAAAATTGCCATGTGGACTTACTGCATTCAACTGTACTATTACGAAGGTGTAAAGAGAGTACTTGCCACGTGTGTTCTGTTTGCCTCATAAATCCCTGTGAGATGGCTTAAACAACTTAGCAGTTCATTTTTCTCTAAATAATAAATTGGCATGCAAACATTGGACTTGCATGTGGTCTGAAAGTAATGACCAGCCTGAGTGAATGTGGTCATGATTGTGGGGTTTTTTTTTTCTTCTCCCTCCCAACTGCTTACAGCTAGAAAACATGTAAAGCAAGATTCAAATGTAAATGAAGAATGGAAAAGCATGTTTGGATCCCTGGAACCAACTAACATCTCCCAGCCAATATCCAAAGGACATGGGCAAACTACTGATCCTGAAGCCATCCAGACTGGAAAACCACTTCGTTCAGAGTCCTCAGCTGGCATTTGTGCCACTTTGTCATCTTCCCCACAGGTATTGCTGAAAAATACTGTCTTTGCATCTTAAACTGAAATGATTCAATTTGTTTTAAATCCAAGTGGGACTATAGGGATGTATCATCATTCTTTTGTTCGGAGGTTATTTTACAATGGTGCTATTCTCTAACGTCTTCTCCAGCAGAGTAGCTGACTTTCAAGTTCTTAGGTTTAAAATATAGATTGAGAGAGGATGGAAGTAATTTTAGTTACTTGAACAGAAGAATGAAGAGATGGGGCTTTGTGGATTAGCCAGTTATTAGGCAAGCAGTTCTGGCAAGGAGGACTTTTTCCTCAAATTGTGTGCCCTGGTACTTGTTGTGAGGAAGAGAAATGATTTCATAATTTTAACTTAGACCTGTAATACTTAGTACTGGCTACAGAAGGATGGGCGGGGAGCCCTGTAGGCTATGGAGGCATCTCTTGACACTGAACACTTCTTTCTATTCTGTCTCTAGTTGGAGATTAATTTCTTCTAGCTTTAAGAGGTGTGCATAGCACATTAGAGTTTTTACAAATAGAATACAGTATCACAGTATCACAAAGCTGGAAAAGACCTTTGAGATCATCGAGTCCAGCCTATGACCCAACACCAACACCTACTCGTCCTCTAAACCATGGCACTAAGCCTCATCCAATCTCCTCCTCTTAAATGCCTCCAGGGACGGTGACTCCACCACCTCTCCAGGCAGCGCATTCCGTTGACCCATCACCCTTTCAGTGAAGAATTTTTTTCCTAATATCAAGTCTAAACCTCCCCTGGCGAAGCTTGAGACCGTGCCCTCTTGTTCTGCCACCAATCGCCTGAGAGAAGAGACCAACCCCTGCCTGACTACAACCTCCTTTTAGGTAGTTGTAGAGAGCAATAAGGTCTCCCCTGAGCCTCCTCTTCTTCAGGCTAAACAACCCCAGCTCCTCAGTCGCTCTTCATAGGGCTTGTGCTCCAGCCCCTTCACTATATGTTCCATCCATACGGAACAGTCAAGAACAGGGTAGAATAAGTAAATGGTTAAGATTTTCTATAAACAATAATTTTCACTATTTTTATTTTTTTAATGCAAGCATTTTTTATGCTAATTCATTCAGTAATTGCTAATATGCTAATTGATTCAGTAAAAAAGATTCTTCCAGTTTTCTTCTGTGAAAACAGAAGATTTTTTTGTGACCCAGTAATCTCAAAAGCAGGATTTATCTTTTTGTAGAATGTAAGGCATATATTTTTAAGTGCTTATCTCTTACAGGCTTCTGACGGAACAGTTGTTCAGCCCAGGAAATCAACTGTACAGATACTGAGCAGTACGGCGTCCCCATCTGCACACCAGTTACGCATCACTACTTGCAAAACTGAACTTCAGCAGCTGATCCAGCAGAAGAGAGAGCAGTGTAATGCAGAGAGACTTGCCAAACAAATGATGGAGAATGCTGAGTGGGAGAGCAAGCCCCCACCTCCAGGTAAATCACAGGACACTGAGGTTATACAAGAAAAATAGATATAACTTTAGTCAAAATGTCAAGGTCAAAACATCAAGGAAAAACTGCAAAAGATGATGAAAAGAGGAAATTATTAGTGTAGAAAATCTGCCTACAATGCAGAAAATCTATTTGGCAAAATATGTGCACGACATAGGCCTGGAACCTAGAGCCTTACCTTTGCAGTAACAGACCCCAAGCGCTGGTCTGAAGCCCAGGGGTTGTTTGTAACCAGAGAACTTGCTGTCCTGTAACAAGCTGTGGCTTGTTTGGGCAAGGGGAGAAACGCTGTGTTGGGAGGTGAGAAATGTGTTTTACCTAGGGTGGCGCCAAGGTTTTCAGCCAACTTGCGAGCATTGTAACCTTTTGGCCAGGTGTTTTTTTACCCAGTGGCACACATAGTGGGGTGTGTTCTATGAGCTGCCTTTGTTTACAAAGAGAAGCCTGGTCCCACCAGCAGTGGTGACAGCAACACAGAGCCCAGCCACAAAGAGAGAGGATGTATGTTCCCATACTACACTGTTGCGTTCAGAGGGGAAGGAGAGATTCTTACCTCTTGTTCCCTTTTTGTTACTAGAAAGGTACAAGGCCCCTGTTTTGCTGATGAGGGCTCTCGCAGCCACTCTGTCACACATGGTTTTAAATGGCAGTCATCTTCCTACGGCCCAGCTTAAATTTTGAAGTTCCAAATAGAGGTTGGGATTTACCTAGCTTAGTTTTCAGCATTTTGTGCTGGTGTTCTCCACTCCATGCACACGTTGCTTGGTTTCCCGTATGGAGATTCCTGACTGTACTGTACTTATGGCACTTAATGTGTTTAAACTCCAGATTTTGGGAGCAGAATCTGCACCAGCTAGGCTTACAGTAATCAACACAGTGATGCTAAAGCATTTTGGTAAGCCTAGCATAAATGCACACACCTGGGCATGCACAGCTACCATGTCAATTAAAGGGAAGCAGTGGAAAATCACCAGAAAATGGTGCAACCAGATAGCCTTTGAACATAGCTTGACTAAGCTGTGTGTTTGTCTTCTGAAGAAAGTTTTACAACCTATGTGATTGAGTGCCAGAAAAATGTTTGTAGTCAAAGTTTGTCTTATTCTGAAGTTTAATATTGTCTGTCTTTCATTATCTTCAACTGTTCATCATTCACAAAAGCAGGTGCCTGTTAGAAGTGGAATCAGGTACTTCTGTGTTGCTTTTTTCAGAGGAGGAAATATATCACACGAATGTTGGCAATTTCTTGACTAGAATTATTACGTGGCAGCTCAGCTCCTCAATTCATTTTTGAAGTTCTGGAATACATTTTCTATGGCATTTAGAAGAGCTGTTATTTAATTTTATTAGGTACATGAGGCTGGAAATGAAGCATGTAGTGCAACACTGGGCCTGTCACTTCACACACTACATCCAATCCAGGACCTTAGTCTTTCCAAATGTGTTGCTTATTATGTGTACTTTGGGCCTTTATGAGATTGCCATTTACAGCACAGCAATCTGCATAGGCTGAGAGCAGGATGGTGCAGTAGTACCTCTACAAAGTCTACTAAGAAGGGCTCTTGTAATATCACTGAATGTACATGGAACCCATCTAAAAGAAAAATCTTACCCAGATCTGCCGATAGGGTTTAGTTTAGAATTGAGCAAACAGGCTTTTGCCTTTAATATTTAAAATGTATGAGCTCTGTGTTTTCGGTACCTTCCGTAGTTTAGAACTATAATGACTGTATCCCAAGATAGCTCTTGGTGGATGGGATCAGACAGTTTTTCATGTTCTTAAGAAGTTATGAAATCCACACCAAACTTTATGGTTTTGTTTTCCCTGCAGGATGGCGTCCCAAAGGATTGTTGGTAGCTCACCTTCATGAACACAAGTCTGCGGTGAACCGCATTCGGGTCTCTGATGAACACTCCATTTTTGCCACTTGCTCAAATGATGGCACAGTGAAAATCTGGAACAGCCAAAAAATGGAAGGAAAAACCACTACAACCAGGTAGATTTAAAACTCATAGGAGTTGGGGGCTGCTGTTTTGAAGTGCAAAATAAGTTAGAGGAGAGAGCAAAACATGAATAAGGTATGGGTGTGCTAGAGATTTCAGTAATGAAATGCACTGGTGTTCCTCTTTGCATGCAACTATGAAGTATTAGATTGCTGTTTCAGTTAATTAATAAAAGAAAAAAATTGTTAGCAAATGCAAAAGGACTGATTTGCCATTGTAGTAATTACAGGCTTTTGATTTCATTCTACACAGACATAAATATGTTCTGGTGCTGCTCTTTAAAGCCATCTGAGGTTTTTGGAACAAATTAGGTGGATGCTTAACTGTCTCATCCACTGATATTTGATGTAGGAAGGCTTTATTGCTGGTGGAAACATGGGTGGAACAGGGCTAAACAACTTTATGAGAGAGAAATCTTTGGGAGAAGATGATGTGTCCCAAAATATTTAGAAGATGATGTAGTGGATTGCAGTGTCAGTTAAATAACAGTATCTACAGTATGTTACTTTGATACAGATCTGGATTAGACTTATTTTACTCGTAGGCGAAAGTTGGAGACTCATAACCTAGAGGCTCAAAGATGACGAGTTAAGCTGGTGAAGGCAACTTAGGCTACATTGCTTTATGGTTTTGGAAACACCTAGAAAACGTTATTTTGAGAGCTGTCTCGAGTCATTGGTTCTGAGTAGGTGTTCGAGAGAAGTAATTTAATTTTTTTAACGTGCCACAAAAAAATCCCTCTTTCTTTGTTCCTCTCCCTCTCCTTCTACTGTTTAGATCAATTTTGACGTACTCTCGGATTGGAGGACATGTAAAGACACTTACATTCTGCCAAGGTTCACATTACTTGGCTCTTGCTTCAGATAATGGTGCCATCCAGCTTCTTGGTATTGAAGCTTCAAAACTTCCTAAATCTCCTAAAATCCATCCAATACAAAGCAGGTATGTTAAATCTCACCGCAGAACTCAAGCTGTTAGTATATCCCCCGATTAGATACCTTGATTTGCTCTGGGCTTCCTGCTGGCTGAACCCAGGCTGAATTGGAAGGCTGTAATCCATCATCTTATCTGCTTCGTAAAGAAGGGTCGAAAGGCAACTCTGCAGGGCTGAGGATTGATAGCTGTAGGTTATTGGTGCCTCCTGTGTCACTGGACTTATTATGAGCTTCAAACAATCAGTCAGTCTCAATACTTCTCAATCCCTTTTATTTAGGCACGGGGATTGGTAGTTTCTTAACTCCTCTGTTATGATGTTAATAGTTATAAATTAATTTTGGAGCTTCTTTTATAGGTCATTAGATAAATGTTTACAAATGTACAACATGATTTGGCCTCAGTTTTCTGTAATTTTTTCTCTCGGGCTTTTAATGTGAGTAAGGTGGCAAAGATCTGAGGGATGGGGTACTATTTAGAGGAGTATTTGGGGATGGTTTAACTCTTTCTTCTCTATCTCCACATGAGCAGTTTTTCAATATTTGGCACTGATTCAATGGCTTTATCTTCCAGCTTGAGTGAGGGACATGTCCAGGCCCCAGCCAGTCTAGCAACCATTTCAAAGCCCACTTTTCTATCCCAAGTAAAAGTAAGCTATCCCTCTCAAATGTCCTCTCTTATCTGGAATTAAGTTTAGAAATTAAATAAGCCAAATCTAATGGAGTTGGAAACTATGAACCAGATTTTCCCTTTTAGTGTATGCTGCATTTGTGCCTGAAGGTGTCCATTTGTACACACAGTGAGTGATTGACTGTGCTGGCATTATAACATGGAGAGGGGTATTCCTGCCCACAAAGTCTGGTAGATGGATATCTGATAAATGTGGAGCGTGAATGGGAGAGAAATATCAAACACCCTGAAAGACCCAGTGCACAGAGCTGTGTTTGTCTGCTAAGAGCTGCTGACAGCATTTTGCTAGCCTGCAGAAGGCTTGCAGGTCCTATCAGCAGAGAGATTTGAGAGACCATAAGCGTCTGCTCTACTAAAATTGTAAACTTGTTTCCAGCAGATGCCTTGAAGTCACAAGAAGAGGAAAATGCAGTTCAGCATTAGCTATTGAACAGATCTTAAACTTGGATGGAGTCCTATCTGTTTCTAAAATACTTTATTCTTTTAACCCAGGTCCTTAGATCTGAAGGATGATGGCTGTGTGGTGGATATGCATCACTTCAATTCAGGAGCCCAGTCAGTACTGGCTTACGGCACAGTTAATGGATCTCTGGTTGGATGGGATTTGCGATCTAGCAGCAATGCTTGGACACTGAAACATGATTTGAAGTTAGGCCTCATAACTTCATTTGCTGTGGACATACACCAGTGCTGGCTGTGTATTGGTAAGCCAGCCTTATTTCTTGTTAGCTTCTCTCTTCCCTCCATTGTCCCAGTTTTGGGGTTTTTTCACAATAACTATAGTTCAAGCTTTTGCTTGATCCGATTTGACTAAAATATGCTTTTCTCAAACAAGAGGAGAGAATACCTCCTGATCTATTTGTGGGACGTATTCTGTCCACTAAGTACTTGAGGCTGAAGTCCATCTCCCTAGGAGAAGAGCACAAGGATATGGGCAACAACCTGTATATGTATGCCTCTGACTATGGGGAGCTTTTTCTTGCCAGGAACAAGCAATGGTACCATGGCGTGCTGGGACATGAGGTTTCAGTTACCTATCTCCAGCCATTCTCATCCTTCCAAGGCCCGGATCAGGCGCCTGCTCATGCATCCTGTATATCAGTCCTGGGTAATTGCAGGTAAAACATGTCTTAAACTTACTTCACAATTGCCAGAGATTCTGATTAAAGGAGCTTCTGTTTCAGCTTCTGCTTCAAGCACTGGAGGTAGCTGGTTTTTGGGAGTGGTTGGGTTTTTTCTTGTAGTTTTTCTTGCATTTTGCTTATGGAGAGGAAAAAGAGAAGGTTCATACTCGTGTTCTGCTGCTGTGCTCTTCCTGGCGTTTGGAAATCAAAAAAGAGTGGGGGAAGAGGAGAAAGTTGTATTCCGTCATTCTGAAAGTGACTGACAGCCTTTAAAATTCTTGTGTTCTGAGCATTACAGCTCTCATGAGGGTTCCTCCCTGTGTGCTGTCTATCACGTCACTTTTTAAGGACAAAATATAAAAGATACAACCCAAACTTGTGACATGTATTGATGGCAAAATTCTCATCAGCTTCAGTGCCTCTGTAGATCAGAGACTGCCCCATTCCAATTACCACTTGAATCTAACCCAGCTGTGTCACGGATTCAAGATGTCAAAATTCCTCATCTGGTGTGCCCACAGCTGCTTCATCCTTATTGCATGTACCACTGTCAAATACTTCTAAGGGTTTGAGTCAACTATGTGTCCATTTCATGAGTTCCTTCAACTAATCCTACAATAACAAAATACAAGTTTCCTGTAAAATGAGAGTAATTTGAGTTTCGTATTTTACTTGCTCCTTAGGCCTCACTTCTTAGTTTAGTTGTTATTATTTAATTATCCTGGGAGATATGTTTCTAGAAAAACACTACAAATAAAGCAAGCTTCTCTGTGCTTTCTTGTTTTTCTCCCTGCTAAAGAATAAACCAGTGACAAAGTTAATCTCTTTAGAATGTTATTAAAAAGTCTTTGTATGCTAGGTTGATGTCGGGTACGTAAACATCCCTTGAACAGAATTCTTTGCCTGTCTTCACACTGCCCAGGGATGTGGTTGAGTCACTACCTCTTTGGAGGTAAAAGACGTGGAGATGTGGTGCCCAGGGACATGGTTTAGTCATAACTTGTCAGTGTTAGGCTAACAGATGGACATGCTGATCTTGAAGGTGTTTTCCAACCAAAATGATTCTATGATTCTACACTAAATGTGGATGCGGAACCTCATTGTAGCTACTGCCCCCTCTTTGGAAATGTTCAAGGCCAGGTTGGATGAGGTTTGAGCAGCCTGGTCTAGTGAGAGGTATCCCTGCCCATGGCAGGGGGTTGGAACTGGACGATCTCTTCCAACCCAAACCATTCTGTTATTGTATGAACTCTGTAACTGGATTGCTGGTTTACCTGCTCAGGTGTAATCTCCGAAATCCCTAATGACCACACTGAACAGACCATCCAATCTTCATCAAAGGAGGATGAGAAGTTATCTAGGGAGGAAACTGAGGGTTTAATAACCTTTTAAAAGCATTGGAGATCAAAACAGGGTTTTTTAAAACTCGCTTAAATGAGGCACTTCAGTGAAGCTTCTACTAAGCCGTAGAACCAACAAAACACATGCATGGCTTTACTGCCAAAGCAAGGCTAACACAAATGTTGCAGAGAGCAAGTGGAGTATGTCACACCCTCTGTATTGTGTCGGTAGAACAGGTAGCAAGAGCCAACTGACCTGTTTTATATTTTTTGCATTGGCAATGTCTTTCCTGTAGCTGTCCAAGGCAATAATGAAGTCTCCATGTGGGATATGGAAACTGGCGATCGACGCTTCACTTTGTGGGCCAGCAGTGCACCTCCTCTTTCAGAACTGCAGGTCTGCTCTTTTCCTGTTTCTGCTGCATCCACAGCCTTGCCAGTTTGGCACCAGGAACGTGCCCTGGGATTTATTTTGGCACCATAACTGTTTTGCTGCCAAAACTAAATCCCCTTTGTAAAACAGCAGTGCGACCTGAATCTTCATTAGTATCTTCCACTGTCTGTGGAATATACTTGTAACAGCCATATACTATATCCAGTTATTTTCTTAGAACACCAGTGAGCTGGTCAAATCTGTAAAGATATGGCAAAGCCAAAATTCGTGGTATGGCATCTTGCACTTCCTTTTACTTGGTGTTTCCGGGAATGTGCATACGTCTGTACTGTAACACCACTACTACACTCAGCTGTTAGTTTAAAGCATGAAGTTCCTTCTCAACAAGGCATTAATTGGGAAGGAGCAATCTGGGGTGTGTTTCTTAAAACACAAATACCTGCACAAAAATATCTACAGCTACTTCTATAAATGTTGTAAATGTAGATCTGGAATCTACCCAATCTTGAATTTGTACATGCTACAAAGCTTGTACATTGTTCATTTTGGTCACACGCTTTGCACACAGGGAAACCGTGATTCAAGCTAGTTTTCTGTTACGTCTGTCCCTTAATGCCTTCATAGCATAAATAGTTGAGCATCCATGTGCTTTTCAGCATGATTCGCCTGCCTGATTCTGTTAGAAACAGTTTCTTGCATGCCATTCATTGAGACTGTGATTTCCAAGATTCAAAAAAAGCATTATGCAAACTTAAATCTGTTGCGTTGCTCTATGAAACATGAGGAATAAAAAGTTGTAATTTGTCTTAATATCTTAAGATGTGGCCTATTAACAAAGTAACTTGGCATTTGTCAGAAGTATTTGGAGGGTGGATGGATGGGTGGATGGGTGGATGGATGGATGTGGTTAAGAATGCATTCCCTTTGAGAAGTATGGCCACAACTATTTGTGAGGACTTGTTTTTATATATCCCTTTTCCCTACTAGCCTTCTCCCTACAGCATCCACGGAATATATTGTAGTCCAGCATCTGGTAATCCCATATTACTGACAGCAGGCTCAGACATGAAAATAAGGTAATAAAACAAACAATATTTTTGTTTGACACCTTCCTTTCCACCCCTGCTGGTGCACTAAATGTTGCCAAGCGTTGCTAAGTAAGCTCCAAGAATTCAAAACAATTATGCTGAAGATGTGTTCAATTAGTAAGCATCAGTGAGCTGCGAGAATTGTTCTCAGGAAGAGTAATGCAAAACTTGATGCTTCTCTGAAACATGATGTGTACTCTTCTGTAACATTTTTGATAGGCTAAGTGACAAAAAACAAGACAATGACTTGTGTGTAAGTTTGATATGAATGTTGATTTCTCTACGTCATTGTCTTCCACTAAGTGTAGAAAGCATACAGCAGTTGTGCCCGTTCTTTTTCATCATAAGAGCAAGACAGCTTTTAAACAGCTGTATTAAGCTGATAAAACTTAACATATCAACTTGATTTTGTTTCTTTGTGTTTAGGTTTTGGGATCTTGCCTACCCTGAGAGATCGTATGTTGTTGCTGGAAGTTCTAATTGCCCATCTGTTTCCTACTACAGGAAGATAATTGAGGGCACGGAGGTAGTTCAGGTATTTTGCTTTGTTTCATAAGATATATATTCTGCTTGCCTTTTGGATGGTGCTGTGGGTAAACTAATTACATAATGGCTAATTATAGCTATCTTACCTTTTAAGGATGGTGTCAGCACTGCATTTTCAAGCTGTTAGGAAGGAAAAAAAACAGTTGTTTTTAACAGAACTAGACTTGCTAAATAATATGTACATGCAGAAGGCAGAGTCGTGTTTCTTTGGGGATACTGAAATCTAGTGTCGTAACACTTTGAATTTTGATCAGTCTTTGGAGTATCTTTTTTGTAAGATCTTAGCAAGACATTCTGAAATGCATTGGGGCCAAAATAATGTAGCAGAACTTTGTGGGTTTTATTACATCCTTCAGACTAACTTTTGGAACAGGCATTGTTGCTGGTTGTTGAATAGCACCATGTTTTGTTTCAGTGGAATTAAAGGAATGCTGCTTCAAAGGTGTCTGTTAAATAAAAAACCAAAATCCAAGTCAGTGAGAGTCTACCTATGCACCATGTTTTCTGAGTGTTTAATGTGAAGTTCTTAATTACACTCATGCTATTGAACCAATTTTTATAAAAACCTTAGGAAGTGAAGGTGTATGTGTCGCTGTAGCTTCCCCCCCACCTCAGGACTATCAAATGTCGGTAGTTAATCTTATAGGAAAAATATGAGATAAAACATTATTTTCCTAATCAGAGTGCTGTAGTGTCAGTTTAGATTAAGACTTTGGTTGTGTATGAGGAAAAGAAATTAACTAAGGAGTAATCCTAAAAGAAGTCAAAGGGTAGGAGGTTTGGTGGTTCTTTGGTTGATTGAAGAGGTTTTGTGATCTTTTTACAACCTAATATTTGTGACAGTTCCCCTTTGCAAATGCTTACCTTTCTGCAAGTGATCTTTCTGCCTTTGTTTTTGTACAGGAAATTCAAAACAAGCAAAAACTGGGTCCCACTGACGAGACCCCTCGGAAGGGTCCAGAGTCACTTCCTGTCGGACACCATGATATCATCACAGATATCGCAACTTTCCAGACCACGCAAGGGTTTATAGTAACTGCATCAAGGGATGGAATCGTCAAAGTGTGGAAATAAAAGTTGTATTAATATATAGTATGTAAATATTTGTAATAAAGAAATAGTGTTATAATGAAGTTTTCAAGGATTGTTTCCAGATCATGGAATAGACGAGGCTTTAAATACAACAAAGGCGATGATAAAATTGGGTATCTGTATCCTACCACCCTGTTAGCACTTCTTAATCACTTCTTTTGTTAAAGATTAAATACCAAGCAGTCCATGAAGAAATTCTTTAGCCTGGTTTTGACTGCATTGTTCTTCAAGGATATTTCAGAAAATTATTTAAAGATGTTCCACGTTACACATTCTAAATGTGCAAAAAGCAAAGAACTGATACAAGTATTTCAGCATCTGAGTGCTCCTATGTTGAATCTGAGAAATAAGAACCAGTGCACTAATGTCCCTGTACATTTTAATAACTATAATAAAGTCCACTTGAGCTTCCATTTGGTACTTGGATCTCTCTATGTACCTTCTTCCTTTGCAGTGATTCTGTAGTCTCAGCTGCCAGAGCCCTTGGGCTGCTTAGTGTAGTTTGAGATCAGCTTCACCTTGTGTCAAATGCTCAGCTGTACTTTATGTTTTGCAGCCAGCTTGCTCTTGACTTGAGTCGAATGCTAAGCAACGCTGTCCTGGGAACCTAGAACACAACTGGCCAGCCTCATCCACCCTGGCCCTGAACACCTCCAGGGATGGGGCATCCAAGACTTCACTGGGCAACCTGTTCCAGTGCCTCACCACCCTCACAGGAAAAAAATCTCTTCCCGAAGTCTAATATGTAATCTGGTTATGCTAGGTTAGAAAAAGAAATTTCCTGTAGTTGGCTCCAGACCGCGCTAACAGCAGCACCATGGCAAGAGTTGAAGAGGACAGACTTGTACCGACACATCTTGGGGATGAACTCTGCCTTCCTCCAGTATGTGGCTCGGAGACCAGCAGTGACAAAGGTGCCACCTTGAAGAGCCCTGGATGTACTTTGATTTGTGAATACAGCTCACGATTTTCTTTCTTTTTTTTTCTCTTTTGCAACCCAAACTGAACTGTCCAGGGGCCGCCAGGGGAAACCCTGGGCCCCCCCCTAAAATTTGTTAATTCCTCTCAGACTAAATTAAGATGAAACAACAATAAACAATCAATTTAAAAGAAATTTATTTACACAGGTGACCTTAGGAATAAAACAGGCACAGGCTTGTTAAATCTGTAATAAGGAAAAAAGAAAGAAAGGGAGAAAAAGACTGAGACAATAGCAAGGTATCACCACCCCAGGCACCAGCATTGTCTCTCAGGGTGCCAGAATGGCAGGTGTGTGCACAGGCACTATCTCAACAGCGTTATTTATAGATGAGAGTTCTTTAGGGGAGGAGGTTTTGGTGCACCTGCACAATGTCCCTTCTCAAAAGTTTGAGAGATTCTGGGAATGGGTTTCAGGTCTTTGAGGATCTTTCTTCCTATACCTGCAGGCCCTGGTATGACCTTTCTCAGCAGGCGAGCACAGCGGAGCTGCCTGCAAGCTGGCACAGAAATAGGCACTGCCCCACCTCCATGTGGAGCTGCCCCTTTCTGTATTTCAAAGGTCAGAAACAATTAGTTTAAGGCATAACAATTCCATTACAGAATTACGCTCTGACATCCCCCACCCCCATAGCTTAAACAGCTTTCAGGCTTGGTAACTCCTCTGATTCTTCTTTGCAGGTGGTGATTTTTATGTAGCAAAAGGTGGAAAAAGAGTAAAGGAAAGAGAAGATATTAAGCGTGTTTTCATCCAACAATGGTTCATAAACTACATCAAGTTAATAAAATCAACCAAATTTTCATCAACCATTTTCCGTCCTGTACCTATTAGAAAAAAACCCAAACCCCACTTTGGCACTCCAGTCACCCAATTGTCACAGTATCTAAATAGATACGGAGACCGCAATAGTGACTGGGATGTCAAACGGGTGCGTATTAGAGAGGGATAACAAATAAGTTAGTTTCTTTGTGCTCGAAACTTTTACAGATAACACTACTAATAAACCAAAACATATTAAGATTAGCATTAGGAGAACCAGAACAGGACGAAGCACTCTGTTAAGATGGCCTGTAGCTTTGGGTGACCATCCAAAAAAGGGCATCCCACCATTGGTGTTCCGCATCCATCTTCATTTGTTCCAAGACAGGGTGTTTTTCTTCTGTGTCATGATGGAGAGCAATTAAGGGTTTTTTTTCTCAATTTTCCTGGGCCTTCTCCAGCAATTTCAAGTCCTGGTGTTGTAACAATTGTCAGAAGAGATTCATTGCGACAGATGTTAGGTGACAGCTCTTTAATTAGCATTTAATTTTATTTCAAATGACAAGATGTGGTGGAAATTGAGTAAGTGCAGTCACATCCTACAGTTTTAACAAAATTGCAAACACAAAGATTTGAGTGGTTGTTAGTGTTTACTGTAATATTGTCTAGGAATATGGAATCACAAAAAGTCGATGCAAGTACAACCTTTACCAATATTCGCAAGTACAACCTTTACCAGTATTCACAAGTACAGTTTGGGGTTTTCATCAGGATGAATTTCAAAATGGCAAATGGTTTGCTTAGTGCCAAGAGAAATGTCTTGGACTTTGATGGTGTTGCTCTCACAAATAAATTGTCGTCGTTACCATACAACACACGTTAATATCAGCTGTTTATTTATCTTGGTTCTTTCCAGCCCATGCTCTAAGGCAGGGGTGCCAAACTCACAGCCCACTGCGAAATCCGTCCCTCCACCTTGTTTCTACCCAGCAGCAGCGCCGAGCTCCTTGCCCCTACGCTTCTGCCAGTGCTGGTCATGTGTGATGCGCACGTTATGCTGCAGAACCAGGAGAATGCTGGGAGCCATGAGTTTCACACCCCTGTTCTGTGGCATAGAGTATAGTTCTGCTGTGATTCAAGCTTAAAGCAATGATCAAACATAAGATGTATACCAAATTATTGTGTATAAATTAAATTGTGTAAATCCATAACTTGTTGATGGGATCATAGGTGTAAAGACTGACTTCACTTGTATCTGTTGTGTCTCAAACATTGTGAAACAAAGAAAAGAGCCCAAGAGCTTGAAATATGTTAAGCAGGTATTCTGTACTTGCAGCACACCAGGGCAGCACTGGGTTTATCTTCCATAAGTGCTCCCAAAGAGTCCATGTAAATCTCCCCATTATATTTACTAAATACATAGATATTCATTACATTTCCCCATTCATTCATTTAACTTTTCCCCTCTTATTCCTGGAACTAATTAGGTATCACTCTGTGTCTGGTTTACATTACAACAGTATCCTCCTATTGGCCATTTAAACCAATTCTGGCTACTCCAGTGATCCTTTGTTTACTCTTCTTCCACACTTCTTATCTTAGCAGATAGCAGTGGAGTACTTGCCAGATCTTTACATTTCTTTTGTCTTGTCTTAATACAATCAACAGACACTTTGTGCTTCGTTCCTGTTCTTGTTTACCATTAACTAAGATTAACATCAAAGTTGACGATTACAAATCCCCTCGTCTCAATTTTCGGTCTTAAACACCGTCCTGAGTGCAGGTCTGGGTGCGTGAGGGCCCTTTCTGTGGCTCCTGGTTAACCATGAGAGGGGGAGGTGTAGGAACAGGCCTCGCTCTCCCTACCCCTCACCCTCAGCCGCAGATGGGCTGACTGTCCCGGGCAGCTGCCACACAGGAGGGGCAGCGGCAGTCCTGTCCCCCCCAACCCTGCCACCGCCCTCGGACCCCGAGGGTTCAGGCAGAGGTTACTCTGGCAAGAGTCTGTTAAACTGCCAGTGACCCCAATTCGAGAACCTTCTCAAAGGGGCTTCTGTGCGCGCCCAGCAGGACCGTCCCTCACATGCTGATAGGGCATGGACTTGCCATATGAACAGAGCCCGCCTAGCAGGCATGGTGCCCCCCCGCCAGCCCATGGAACCAGCCTGAAAATGTGCTGTGGAACTATGGGACCACGTGTGCCTGAAGACCACGTTTTGCAGAGGAATCGCTGTGCCCCATCGGGGTGGTGACTGTTTTTTCCTCCACTACTCTCTCTCCTTCTCTGACTTAGCTCACTGTATCTTCTCAGCACTACAGTGTATCGGATCAAATCCGAATTCTGATGTAGTTCTGTTTAGCAACCTTGATTGTGTTCAGGATACCAGATTCTGAGCTGAACAGACTGGGATCTGGTTTTGCAACTTTGAGAAGCTGTGACTCAGAGTGCACATGAGTATCCACTTTGTTCTTTTCGCTGTACCCCAAATAAACACTTCTTTTGAATAGACCCTGGGAAATTTGTTGGTCTCCAATTTCCCGTGTGGATACCAAGACCCTCCCTCTTTATGCAGGTCGGGAGGAGGGCAAACACTGCTGGTGTTGGGAGTGGGACCTAATGATAGCTAAAATGGACTAAATGCCACGAAGATTGGAACTTGCTTTCAAATTTAGTTGCATTCTCCCAAAGTACTGTGAGAAGTAAAGAACAATTTGCTGCTTAAACCAAAGGATACAAGGAGAAAACGGCCTCACTGTTCCAGGCACATAACACCCTGTTCAAGAAAGAATGAGGCGCGGCATTATCCCAAGGTTGCAGTGTTGTCTGCTTAGTGAAATATTATGTTAATATAACGTCCTTGCTTTTGCTTTTGCTTAGGATTAACAGGTGTTACTTGCTTTTGCTTTTGCTTTATCTTGCTTAAGATTAACAGGTGTTGTTATCCTGTTTGCTGTCCTGTTTGTGTAACTGCTGAAATCAGCAAGTCGGAGAAAAAAAGGTATAAAAGACTGCTTGAGCTGCCCAAACTTTGTGAGCCTTGGTGAAGCTGCGACTTCCCGGCCGCCCAGCGCTGCATTTGCTTTCCTATATGAAATAAACTTTTAGCGAACCATTTGAGACTTTATTTGTCTTAATTCAACTATACCAGTACCTTTAAAATTTCAGTGGGTAAAATGCCCTCTTCATCTTTATAATAACTGCTACTGTAGACTGTACCCATATCTGAGCTTGGATACTGCTAAGAGGTAGGTTCTGGGCTACACCAAGTGCATCCACAATCAATTGGTGGTCTTCTTCATTAATTCCTTCCAACTAAAATATACAGATTGAAATACATGAATTGTGCACTCAGTGAGAAACAATGTCCACAGGGTGGCAGTATGTCCATACAGATCCCAAATCTCAGTTGAGGGAGACAGAGATACACAAACACAATATCATATTTGGGTACTCAAAACATCTCATGGCACTTAGTTCCCCAGTTTCCTGGTGATTAGGTATCTGGTTTGATTTCTTTTGACATTTTCCATTAGCCACGCTCACCTCCTCTATACTACCTACAATTTTACAATCTACCTTTTTACATAATAACCTGTCCCTCCCCTTATTCTGCAGAACAATGACTGCGTATTACCCACTTCTTGAATTTGCTTCCACCAGAGAAGTGAAAGAGGTATATGTGAGGCTGTATTTTTTTAGAAGACCTCTAGAATGAGAATTGGGAAGTACAGGACCAAGGAAGCTCGGCATCTAGAGAAACCCTACTGATGTAAACTATCCTGAAACTTACAACTAGCATGGTTATATACAGCACTGTGGGATAGTCATAAATGCAGTAGTTCTTTTCGAAATCCGATGAGCATCGGTGTTTTCATTGTTACTGTTAGTGCTTCACCAAAGTCACCAAAACTTCTAACAGAAACCAACCTCTGACGGTATAAGAGCAAATATAATTTCATGAAATAATAATTGACTAAAAGAAGAATAAAAGGAATTGTAAAGATTAACTTCTTTACTTGTATTTTTTATTTAGGCGAGACCTTATCATCATGCTGCAGTATTTAAAGGGTGGCTGCAAAGAAGATGGAAACTCTCTTTTTACAAGAAGTCGCATGGAAAAAACAAGAAGAAAATTTTTCAGGATGAGAAAAACTGGCCATTGGAATAATCTCCACAGGGAAGTGGTGGATTCCCCAACATTGGACACTTTTAAGATTCAGCTGGACAGGGTGCTGGGCCATCTTGTATAAACCATGGGTTTGCAGAGAAAGGTTGGACCAAATGATCCCTGAGGTCCCTTCCAACTCAGTATTCTATGATTCTATTTTGTATGCCTTAAACGTCACCTGGGTGCAAAGTCGTGTGCGCCTGGGGGCTTTGTGTGGCTCCTGGTTGGCAATGAGAGGGGAAAGAGTGGGAAGTGTGGGAGCAGGTGCTGCTCCCCCCCTCCCACCCGACTGCACATGTGCACCCAAAGGGTTCATGTGGAGGTTACTCTGGCAAGCATCCTTTGAACGGCCCTTCACTCTGGGAACCCCTAGCCCCAATTCAAGAACTTTCCCAAAAGAACTTCTGTGCATGCCCCAATTCAAGAACCTTCCATGAAGAGAAACGGCACAGACACAGTAAGAGCACTCCTCGCATGCTAATAGGGAACAGATCTCTATAAACAATACTCACCCAGAAGCGCATGTGTGTGCACCCACAGCCCCCATGCACCACATTTCCCCAGGGACTGCCACTGGACACCCACTGGGGTGGTGATTATTTTTCTTTTTCCATGCTACTTCTCTTCTTTCTCTCCCTGTCTGCCTTATTCTCTCCTCTTATTCTACTGCACTATTTTTATCTTTTCCTTGGCACTTAGAGTTGAATTGGATCATATTCAAGTTTTCTTTGTAAACTATAAGAAACCTTGACCGTGGTCAAGGTACAGACTGGGATCTGTTTTGCAGCTTTGGCTGTGTCCAAAGTAAATACTGGATTTGAGTATATCCTGGGGGTGATTTGTTGGTCACTCCAGATTACTGCACAAATATGCAAAAGAACCCTATCCCCTCTATCCTACCACGCAGGTCAGTTGGGGCCAGGCCATAACAGTAATATCTAGGAAATAGTAAAATGGTAAAGTTTGGGACTTTTTAGTCTAAACTGATCTAGTTGAGCTGATGGGAAAAAAGTTGGCTTTGAATTTTTTTTCCTTGATAAATTAACTGACTTGTCATAAAGTATTTTCAAAGCCACTCAGAGGATTTTGGCACTGCTGTTCAACTGCATGGATGCGCCACTGCAGCAGTTCCTGTATGTTCAGGTGGCAGAATACAGGCTGTTTCTGGAATAAGTAGATTGGAGCAAAGGCAGTCTTCCCAAATAATGTTGTAGAGACTTGTTGCCTCGTATTGCCTTTCACTGCCTGTGGAAACTCCTTTACTAACACTTGTTTCACTTTATTTTGTGCCCTCTGCAGGACCACTGGCTGCAGGACAGTTCATTAGAGCGCCTGTTGGTCACAGTGAGATCTCCTGTGGAAGTGCAATTCAAGTTCAGCCGGCTGACAGCAGCAGTGGTAGTGCTGTTGTGACTTTATCAGGGTGCTTGTTCACTTTCTTGGCCATACATTGGATGTATCCCCATTTTGCTGTGGATCAAGGTAACATTTGAAAAAGGAGTCTCTTGTTGGTGCTGCCTGTGACACCACTGGTTTTCTCTAGGATCCTGGCACCAGCTGTGGCGTGCTTTGAGGCAGTTGTGCCTGTTGTGGCTCAATGAAGGTGCGTGTCACAAGCAGAGCGAGCATTTCTGTAGATCCTGCCAGGACTTTCTCATCATCAATCTTGGCAATTGGTATCTATGGTAGGGACTGCGCATAGAAAGAATTTATCTTGAAGACTGGGAGCACTTTTCTTATCATTTGTTTCACAATTGTTTTATACTGAATGTTTTGCAAAATCAGAATAATTCATGTTCTTTAAAGAGTAGGCTTGAAATTCTCAAGCTCTGCTCTGCTTTTTCAGGCCATACAGAAGTCCTTGATAGAACTGCAGCTGCTGTGTGTGCTGCCAAGTGGAACACGGACCAGAACTTATATTTAGTCACTATTCCCTTTTCTTCTGAAATCTCTGTCTGTGGGAAGATGCACCTGGCGAGCGGACGTGCTCTGCAAAGGAAGAAACAAAGAAAGTGAGAAGGATGCAAAAATGTGCCACAGCTACCAGCTGCGTTCCCTTGTCAGCGCCCATGTCCCGTGGCAGTGTCTGGCACACAATGGGCACCTGAGATGTTTCAACTGTGGTTTTTAAAAAAACAAGTCTGTTTTTTAGCTTTCATTTGAACACAGTAGGATATTTTTAACACTTCTGTTACATTTCCTACCTGTCTAATGGTCAGAGTATTTAATCTTAATTAGTTTCCTGCTTGTATTGTTTTATCAGTTTTCTACTGATTATAACGTTATCTGTAATTATAAGTTATTTGTTGTTCTCAGGTTTTTAAACGTTGTTCATATGCTGGTATTACTGACGGTAGATCTTATGTTTTTAACATAAGATTCTTTTTGTCATGTGTTCCCTCCTCCCCATAGTGGTACCAGAAGTAGTTTCTACTGCAAAAAGTGGATCTGAACTAAAGTAGAGTTAAGTTTCATCTAAGTAACTGTATTTTTTGAAAGTTAGAATCATAGAATGGTTTGGGTTGGAAGGCACCTTACAGCCCATCCGGTTCCAATGCGCTTGCCATGGGCAGGGACACCTCCCACCAGACCAGGCTCGTCAAGGCCCCATCCCACCTGGCCTTGGACACTGCCAGGGAGGGGACATCCACAGCTTCCCTGGGCAACCTGTGTCAGTGTGTCACCATCCTCATCGTGAAGAATTTCTGCCTCATGCCTGATCTAAATCTTCCCCTCTTGGAATTTAAAGTCACTCCCCCTTATCCTATGACTACTTGCCTTTGTAGAAAGTCCCTCCCCAGCTTTCCTGTAGCCCTTTCAGGTACTAGCAGGCTGTTACAAGGTCTCCCTGGAGCTTTCTCCAGGCTAAACAACCCCAACTCTCTCAGCCTGTCCTCATAGCAGAGGTGCTTCAGCCCTCTCATCTTCTTGGCCTCCTCTGGACCCATTCCAACAGTTCCATATCACAGTATCACAGTATCATAAGGCTGGAAAAGACCTCTGAGATCATCGAGTCCAACCTATGACCCAACACCTACACCTACTCCTACTTGTCAACTACACCATGGCACTAAGTGCCTCATCCAATCTCTCCTTAAACACCTCCAGGGATGGTGACTCCACCACCTCCCCAGGCAGCACATTCCAATGGCCAATCACCCTCTCAGTAAAGAACTTCTTCCTAATATCAAGCCTAAACCTCCCCTGGTGAAGCTTGAGACCGTGTCCTCTTGTTCTGTTGCCGGTCACCTGAGAGAAGAGACCAACCCCTGCCTGACTACAGCCTCCCTTTAGGTGTTCGTAGAGAGCTATAAGGTCTCCCCTGAGCCTCCTCTTCTCCAGGCTAAACAACCCCAGCTCCCTCAGTTGCTCCTCGTAGGGCTTGTGCTCCAGCCCCTTCACCATCCTCGTTGCTCTCCTCTGGACACACTCCAGCATCTCAACATCTTTCTTAAACTGAGGGGCCCAGAACTGGACACAGCACTCAACGTGCGGCCTGACCAGTGCCGAGTATAAGGGGATGATGACCTCTCTAGTCCTGCTGGCCACACTATTCCTGATGCAGGGCAAGACACCATTGGCCTTCTTGGCCACTTGGGCGCACTGCTGGCTCATGCTGAGTTTCCTGTCCACCAGCACTCCCAAGTCCCTTTCCGCCTGACTGCTCTCCAGCCACTCTGTCCCCAGCCTGTAGCTCTGCATGGGGTTGTTGTGTCCAAAGTGTAGAACCCAGCATTTGGACTTGTTAAACCTCATGCTATTGGAGTCAGCCCATCTGTCCAGCCTGTCAAGGTCCCTCTGTGGGGCCCTCCTACCCTCCAGCAGATCGACACTTCCTCCCAGCTTGGTGTCATCTGCAGACTTGCTGATGAAGGACTCGATCTCCTCATCGAGATCATCAATGAAGCTATTAAACAGGACCGGGCCCAACACTGATCCCTGGTGGACACCACTAGTGACCGGCCGCCAGCTGGATGAGACACCATTCACTACCACTCTTTGGGCTCGGCCATCCAACCAATTCCTAACCCAGCACAGAGCGTTCCCATCCAAGCCACGGGCTGCCAGCTTGTCCAGGAGTCTGCTGGGGGAGACAGTGTCAAAGGCCTTGCTGACGTCCAGGAACACCACATCCACAGCCTTCCTCTCATCCACCAGGAGTGTCACACGGTCGTAAAAGGAGATCAGGTTGGTCAGGCAGGACCTGCCCCTCCTAAATCCCTGCTGGCTGGGCCTGATCTCGCGCTCATTCTGTAGGTGCCACATGATTGCACCCAGGATTAAGCGCTCCATAATTTTGCCTGGAACCGAGGTCAGGCTGACAGGTCTGTAGTTACCTGGATCAGCCCTACGGCTCTTCATGTGGATGGGCGTCACATTGGCCAACTTCCAGTCATCCGGGACCTCTGCAGTGAACCAGGACTGATGGAAAGCGGCTTGGCAAGCTCGTCCGCCAGCTCTCTCATCACCCTAGGTCGGATCCCATCAGGCCCCATAGACTTATGAGGATCCAAGTGGCTCAATCCTTCTTATCCTTCTTACGTTGGGGATTCCAGAACCAGACACAATATTCCAGAAGGGGTCTCACAAGAGCTGAGTAGAGGTGGAAAATCCCCTCCCTTGATCTACTGGCCACTCTTCTTTTTTTTGATATATGCTTTTTTTTAATATTCTTTTGAATGCCCCTCTGATCTTTAGGTTTCTTATAGCATGTTTTCAGTGTTTTTCCAGACACTGTTCTTTGAAAAATGGTAACATCTTGTGTTAAGCATGATATGTGCTGAATAGCTGTGTCTTCTATAATCACCTCTGTTTGCAGTCTGCATCTAAAACTGCAAGGTGAGACAGGGAACTGGCTCTGAGTAGCAGAGATTTGGCTCTTGTGAAGTTCATAACAACAATAAAATTAGTCCATGGAAAGTAATAGAATATGCATAAGATTTCTGGGGAAAAAATTATATGTATGCATGTAAGTGGGAAATATATTCTGTAACCAGCACTTGTCTCGTTATGCATGATTAATGGAACTAATTTCTTCATGTGTCCAGCTCTGTAAAAAAGTTTGCTTTCTAAAACTCCAAAATAAGTCTTACAGAGTTTATTTCCTGGCATTTTTGGTATCACCATGAGACAAGTTCCTCATTCTCCTGTTACCCGGAATAAATAAATGAAACTCCTGAAAAAGAAGTATTTTGTTTAGTGAAGAGACATTGTTTTTATTCTGCGCAGGGTGCTAGGTGGAAGGATTTGCCACCCAATGAAAACCACAAAGGTTTATTTATACAAAGCCAATGCTCAAGAACCTGCCTAGTTAATACAATTGTTACACCAATGTAATACATATTAATTAAGTTACACGATTCTGAAAAACTGCTCATTCTTTCACATAATTAGTTAGGACAAAGCTGACCATCCAAATAGCCCTAGACGATCATGGATTCATCCTATCTGAAACTCCTTTTCCTTAAGGAGACACAGGTTTCCACCTAACTGGGAACTAACTAATTGACTAACTAACTAGCTAATTAATTGACTAACTACTGAGTTTATTACTATTTTACAAATCAGTGCCTTTGTCCCTTAACAGGTGTCCAAAGAGGTCAGGGTGCCCTGATCTGATGTCAGAGTATAGCAGAAACGTATAAGATAAACCAGACTCTGAATATCTTTTTTATTCTTTCAGCTTGGAAGAGCAGAAGTATTCATTTAGACTAGAAGATCAAAAGTTTTCTTTTAGCTCCCCTTGGGTAACACGTCTTGCATAGATGGACCAGAATGGTGGCCCAGACGAGGGCTTACTCCCACCTTGGCATCAGTATTCTGGCATCTCTGCGTCACTCATAAATCACCATCCCTTTTCTGTCACACCCAGCCGACTTTGTTATCAATCCCTAATATCACTCTAGCTCAGCTCGCTCTGTTCCTCAGTTCTGCACATTTTCAAACCAAAACCCTCCAGTCCGTCCTCTGCCTCACATCACTTTCCCAAATTAATGCTACTTCTCATTCAGTTTTGACTTTATCATGAAGAAATTTGCAGCTGGTCATGTAAACACTCCTCCCTTACACTTAATCCAGTGGGACTAAAGTCTTCTCGCTGCCGATCACACACCCTAAGCTTATTTATTTTTAACAGAGGTCTTTGCACAGTAGCTAATGTCACTCGCATTCTCCAAAACTTGCAATTTTTATCAGAGATGCCCTGCAGTCTCCTCTTAAGTGGTGGAAATATTAAATACTTCCAGATCTTATTTCCGTTATTTTTGTGTCTATTACAGCCTCGTTTGTAGTCCAAATCGCATAGTCCTACCATAAAGCCAGTACCTGTTGCTTTCTTTGCCCTTTCAGGCTGTAATTACATGTATGTTTTCAACCTCTTAAAGCAGAGATTTCTCAAAGCTTGGACTAAGTTTGGGCTGGGACATCTCAGCTGTGGTTTCAGGATGAAGATGGGGCAAGGTTGTGGCCAGGCTGCTGAGGCACATCATCGGGAGGAAGGGCCTTCACGTGGAGGTGCAGCCTCCGCTCCTAGGGCACATGAGGTGGGGGGGCTGGGCAGAAAAACTGTTTTGAGTTATCTGACAATACTTCAGGCTCTTGTGAAGCAGCTGACGCTTCCCTTTGCAGTACAGATGTCCCTGCCTGGATCTGTGGTAGTGGAGTCAGTATTTTTTTAGAGAAAGGTGGATGGAAGTGTGGCCTCAGGAGCTGGACTCGGTTACCTTAATTGGTTTTCTTGGCTTCCATGAACGTGTCAGGAAGCCGGTGAGTTTAGAAAGGATTTTTTTATTTTTTGTACTTAACAAAAGACAGTTTTTAAACGTCAAAGTTGAAAGTATTTTTGCTTAGCAAAAAAAGTGATCACTAGGCCATCCAGAATTGGCTGTGCATGCAACCATCTGCACAGCTGGGCTGACTCTATGGCATTTTGAAGGAGATTTTTAGGGCTTTAAAGGCAGCCCCCATCTTTGATGTTGTATCTCCTAGCCAGGAACACACACTGAACAACACACAACAGCCTGTGAGCCGTCTGTGTCTGAATTGTTTGCTTACTTAATTTTAAAATTACCATAACCACATAATTGAAGGATCATGATGCTCTGAAAGCGTCCTCTGGCACTTGATTTACAACTGCTAAATCGCAATGGGGTTAGTAGCCAGCTAGCCACCAAAGCAGGAAACTGAATGACAACAAGAATAAATAGTGTTTCAAATGGAGCTGCAGTGCCTGACAGTGCTAGAAGTTGTTGGGGAATATTACCAGAATATTACCAATGGAGAGGGCTCTTGATGGTTGCTCAGCTGTTTGCCAGCAGCGATGGCCATGGAAGCAAACGGCATGTGGATTCATATCCTCTCTCTGCACACAAACTTGTCCCTGCAGGAGAGGGAGCATTGTATTGTCCACCGAGATGATGACTTTTTTTGGGGATGGAAGGGATGACTGATACAGCTGTACACAAGTGGCATCTCTACAGGTTTTCAAAGAACAAGAAATAGCCATCCTTGGACAGAGAAGAGGTTAGATTTTTATTATTTTTATGTCTTACAGTGCCCATTGGGCCATTTTTCATCACTTCACAATTCAGGATGTTGAAGACAGATGATAGGTGAAATAATACACTTGAATTGTTAGGAAATGAATGCCTGTTAGCTATTTATAGCTGCAAATAAACCACTACAAAAACACCCCCAAAACCCCTTTGCCAGCTTATAAAGAGTACACAGCACACATCTGTGTCAAATTACTTATGAGTAATCATGTGAGGACCATAACATTAATAATTTTCAGCACAGTTAGTAGAGCTGTATCACCTAAGCGCATTCTGGTTATTTTCAACAGTTACGATTGCCACAGCATCAACTGTAAAGAAGAGCCTTTGCACTTAATAAGCATTCCCTACTAAAGTGTAGACAAAAAATAGCTTATCTGCTACTGCAGTGAGACATTTTTATCTCCATTTAATACAGACTGAATCAATATTGAAATTCTGAAAGTCCTTTTAAGTACTACAGTTTTAATAAGCAGCAAAGCATGTACTTAATTTACTTAGTCTGTTAAACAGTAAATGAACACATATATAAAATGTATGTAAATGTACACGGCACATTTTATACGCACAGATCTATACAATATGTGGCCAAAGATAGACATATAATATACAGACATTTTGAAATAGCAGTAAAACCAGCTATTTTTTAAATAACAGCCCTTTCAGAAGCTATGCCAGTTGCAAATAATGACTACTAACATGTCATACCAGCATTAGAATTTGCCATCATCCAAACATAAGTAGAGGAAGTCCTTCTAAATGTTAAAATCCTATTGATGGTGTTTAATCTGTTTCTAATTCTGGTACAGTGAACCTGCATATATTTTCTGTCTGGTCGTATTACAAAGCTGGTTTTCTTCCCATAGAAGACACACATGGATATAAACAAGGTTACAGGATCTGAACTATCGTTCCAGAAAATCTGACTATGCAGCAATTCTTTTAAATAAATTATAAAACCAGAAGATACGTCCTGTTGAGAGTTGTTTTCCTTCTAATGTATAAGCCTGGAAGCATCTTTCCCAATGTTCCTTGTAAAGTGCTTATGCTGTAAACAAAGCTGAAGTTAACAGTATCATCCTGAAATATCATGTGAGGTCTCTTGAAGGTGTTCCATACTGGAATTCCATCTGGATACTATTTAATGAGCAAAGCTTGCCCCTTTGGTGATCAGATGGCATCAGCTGAGGGACTGGCAAACTGACTGTCTTAGGAACAATTCTGAACTCTTTGTTTAGAATTACAAGTTGTCTTCTTTTGATGGACAGGTCTTTGTTCCCCTCAGACAGTAGAGATACCTGGAGGGAAAAATAGGATAGTTAGTATGTGTTGGAAGGAAGAATTCCCAACTATTCACAGTTACCAAGCATGGGATCAAACTTTGCACTATCAGCAGAAGGCTGGTGCACAATACAAGCACGACGTTGAAGCAAAGGAACCTCAGAAGCCTATCAAAAGAAATTTTTTTTAGTTCAGAGTTTGAAGCAGAAATCTCTGGGTGACATTGTATCATGTATGTTACACACGGAATTATTTTGTCTGATGATCCTTTGACTCTGTACACAAACAGAATTAGAGCAGCGTGCTGTGAAGGTCTCCCACAACTCATCAACGAGGCCTGAATGCAACATGATGGTTTGTGGAACGGCTTTAACTTATGTTGCTGGTGTAATGTCTCCAGAGACTTCAGCACAGTGGAGAACTAGTTGAAAGAAAGTCTTTCACATCACTCCTTTCTCCTTTTTTGATTGTTCTTACATAGAAAATTAGCACAAAAGGTGATAGAACTACTTCTCTGGGCTTTATATAAGTGAAAATGCCTCATAATTAAGTTTTATTATATTGGTCTAATTATTCTCTGAAAATATGACACAAAGACTTCTCAAAATCAGTGCTGTGTGAAAGTAAAAAAAGTGTTTCTTTTTTGTCTCAAAACTCCACCGATCTCCATTCCAACAGTAAGACCTTTTCTGAAACTTTCCCTGATTATTTGTATACAATATGCATAAGCCAGATATTCGAACCCTTTCAAACGTTCCTCTGTATGCATGGTCCCTCAGGAAGCATGGTGAAGTTGGTTACTGGAAGTGCTGAAAGTACTTCAGTGAAAAGGAAAGGAAAAATGGGAAAAGTAGTTTATAATTATGCACACACACTTCAACACATGTAGACAGAAATCTCTAGGATGGAAGATTGCTATTAAAGTTGTAAAGCCAAGTATGCATAAGAAAAACCCCAACACATAGACTGAAGGTTTACAGCAAACTTTCATTCATCCCCTTACGTGAATAACATAATCCTTAACGGGGCATTGTACTGTGCAAAAATAGAATCGTAGCCATGGTCTGGGTTAGAAGGGCCGTTTAAAGATGGTGTAGTCCAATTGCCCTGCCCTTGGCAGGAATATCTTACCACTAAGCTGCTCAAAATTTCATCCAACCTGACCTTGAACAGTCCCAGTGATGGGGCATCCACAGCTTCACTGGGCAACCTGTTCCAGTGTCTCATCACCATCATCGTAAATAAGCTTTTGTAAAGTCCTGCTTATTTCTAAATTTTTTTCTGTGAACATTTTTCTAAGGGGATCCCAGAAAAGATACAGTGTGTTCTGAGTTTCTGCTAGAAAATTTGCAGTTGCTTCTGCAATGTTTCACTGTATATAAGAGAAGGAAAGTAGAGCAAGGCTCAAAACAGGTCTGGGCAAGAATGGCTGATAAGATGGCCTGGCAGAGAAGGACCTGGGGGTGCTGGCTGACAGCTGGCTGAACATGAGCCAGCAGTAGCCCAGGTGGCCAAGAGGGCCAGTGGCATCTTGGCCTGTGTCAGACACAGTGTGGCCAGCAGGAGCAGGGAGGTGATTGTGCCCCTATGCTCAGCACTGGTGAGGCCGCACCTCGAGTGCTGGGGTCAGTTTTGGGCCCCTCACTCCAAGAAGGACATTGAGGGGCTGGAGCGCGGCCAGAGAAGGGCAACGAGGCTGGTGAGGGGGATGGAGAACAAGCCCTACGAGGAGAAACTGAGGGAATGAAGGTTGTTTAGCTTGGAGGAGGCTGAGGGAAGACCTCATCCCTGTCTACAACTGCCTGAAAGAGGTTGTGATGGGGTGGGTGCTGATCTCTTCTCACAAGTGACAAGTGACAGGATGAGATGAAATGGCCGCAAGTTGCACCAGGGGAGGTTTTGACTGGACATTGGGAAGAATTTCTTCACTGAAAGGATGGTCAGGCACTGGCATAGGCTGCCCAGGGAGGTGGTGGAGTCGCCATTCCTGGAAGTATTTAAAAGATGGGTAGATGAGTTTCTTAGGGAGGCAGGTGTGGTTGGACTCGATGATCTCAGAGGTCTCCTCCAACCTTATGATTCTATGATGTTGCTCTGAGGGTTGGAAATCAAATTCAGTGGTGTGGATAAAAACCCAGATAACAGTAGACATTAGTATAAGTGACTTGCAGTGCAGCTTGGGAGACTGATTTCTCCTTCTAACTTGCTTAAGCTGTTCTGGGAGTTTGAGGTGAAACCTAGTGATGCCTGTCTGCTGACCAAGTGAATCATTCAGTACTGGACAGCTATTGAAAATGGACTGTTTGGCTATTTGGAGAGAGTGTGAGAAGCCAATAAGTAAATAAATGCTTAAATTCTGAAAGGTCTGAATGGCTTTGAGCAGAGCACAAGTCAGAAAACATGACGGGTCCTCTGAAAATAAAAACGTGGTTTGATGGCCAAGGTCAAAGCATGGTCTGTCAGTTTTCTGGAAGAGAAGAAAAAATACTGTCACTTGGGAGTAGAACCTTGTCTGGAAAAGGAGTAATGTTATAGTGACAGGGAACCAACTGTAATTATGCATCGCAGCAGGGAAGAGGATTCAAAAGCGTAGTGGAAAATCAAGGGCACGTATTGTTGCTGGTGACAGGGATGCAGTATGGTATCTGCCAGATAAACGCAGGGCATGCTGGAGTGACAGACACTCATGCAGTGTCGAAGTCTACAACGATAGCTGTTACACGCACACATTAACAATTCTAAGCAAGAAGAAAAAGAAAAATCAAATCTAGACAACATATTTTAAACTTTTAAGGGGATTCATACCTTTAAGGAGGTTCACTCCATTCCTTTCAGTGACTCCAAAACCATTTTTGTCTTCACTACAAGTCCCATGAATAAAGCACAAATCAGTACTGACTGGATAACATTATCAGCGCTGCTGAAGAAGTTGCATAATTCAGGGGAAATACAATGTGACTACCAATTTTCCTGTGCTTCTGGGAAAATGAAATACATAGCATATCCACCAACGTGAAGAAGGATGCTGAGCATTCACTGGCCTTCCCCAGACTTTCTGTATGTGTAGAAATGCTTGCTTGTTTTCCAAAAATGTAGAAAAATAACTTAAGATTCTACAACAACTTCTCTGCACAGCAGAAAAATACATAGTACTGAATAAATCAGAAAAAAATGGTAGTTATCATACTGCTGTTAGTGTCTTGTATTTCTGTGGTGTTCCTGTGCTACATGTTGAAAGTACTAGCATGTTTGCCTGCAGTCTTTACGTGTCCTTTACATTTACAGCAATTACATTTACAGTGATAGGAAATGAGGAAATGAAATGAGGCTGCATCAGGGGAAGTTCACACTGGACACTGGGAGAAGGTTCTTCACTGAGAGGGTGGTCAGTCACTGTAACAGGATCCCCAGGAAAGCGGTCATGACAACAACCAGAGTTCAAGAGGCATCTGGATGACGCTCTTAGTCATATGAGTTAGTTTTAGGTAGTTTTGTGGGGAGCAAGGAGTTGGACTCAATGATCCTCATGAGTCCCTTCAACTAGAGCTATTCTATCATTATATGATTTCCATGAATAGATATCTTACTTTTATAGTAGTTTGTGTAAAATCTCAAGTCTGTATTCAGCACACACCTGCTTCGTTAGAGTGAATTGTAGTAAAACGCTTTTTGCCAGTCTGTTTGTGCGAAAAATGCCTATACAACTACAACACATTTACACATTTATAATAAGACTTGCTAGATCTTGATGTTAAAAATGACAGCCTCTTTATTTTTCTATTTTTTCATAAGCTGTGCAGTATTTTTTCTATAGCGCCAAATTTTGGGAGCTTGTGATTAGGACAAAACTCTAAAACACTTAACACTTATAAACAAATTTGTGGTTGTGGTGAAAGTGATTTGTAAACACGATTCAATTATACTCTAAAGGTTTAAAGAGTGAATTATTATTTCATTTGGGAGTGCTGAATCATGATTTTTCAAAAGATACAGCTAACAGCTGCAAGACACTTGTAAGCTATAATTTCAGTTTAATCATTCAGACTAACATTTGAAACTTTTCACTCTAGAGTCAATCCATACACAAACGTTTGCGGAGATAATAAATAGCTGAAAAAAATGAGGCACCTGAAACTATTAATTCTTAAAACCTTTTAGTGTCTGTATAAGGGGGTTGGGGGATGGATTGGGTGTATGTTTATTTGTTTTAAAAAAATTAAATGCAGCTTTCCCAGGCTTTAAATGTTGATTACTGCAAAAACAGAGAACAGACTTATTTGATGGAAGTAGGGAACATATTTTGCACTAAAGAATATCTGAGATGATAAATAACAGGCTAGCAGGTAAAAAGAATGAGAAATATTAAGCTTATGTTGTGGACTATAATGATATTTTTCATATATTTTATTTCTTGTGTTCCTCAAGGGTTTTCTGCAGGGAAGAGATACCATATCTAGGACAAGGCATTTGCCTGCTTTCAAGTACCATTAATTTTTTTTGGTCATCCCCTTTGTGCTAGCAACCGCTTATTCTGCTTTTTGTGCTGTACTCAAACATTTAACTAAATGTGTCAGCTTCTGCCTTTCAACCCTGTAATAGTAGAGTACTATAATAAAATACACTTCTATTTAAATGAAACTTTTGTTCAGAGGTGGTTTTATATGGGAAAAATGTGAGGAAATTGCTGCCAAACTTGTACCACTATGTCATCTGAGTCCCATGTACATTTCGTCCAGCCCATGCATCCTTGTATTATAATAAACCATGCATTGCCCTAAGCTGAAAGTGAAATTGCAATCACATAAACAAGCAGATGATACTTTTGAGTTTAGCATATCATAATTAACTTTTTCAATTGAACAGACTCACCTATTAGAAGAGAAATTGTAATAACCACTTTTCTCTAGAACCTCTTCAATTAGAGTCTAAAACACAAAAGAAATTCATTTCAGTAAATTGCCTTTATTAAAAGTAACAAATACATATAGATATATTTATAGCTTACCTGTAGCTGTTCATATGTCATCCCTTCCGCTATGTCAGAAGTGCCAACAATACCTTAAAGTAAAAGGCAAGTAGAACTGAATGCGGGGTTTATGCTCCCTCATCAGTTCCTTAGCAATTCCACTATAAATATAATGACATGAGACATGCTCGAATATCAGCAGCTTATTCCACTGACCAGAATGAGCCGTTGCAGAGGTGGGAGGTATCTTACGGCATGATGTGGATGTTTGAGGCAAACAATGTTATCACGTTACAAAAGAGTTCTAACTGATGGAAAATATTTTAAATAGTTAATGTAAGAGAACACAGCAATGCACATTTCTTATTCTTCCTCACTTACAATTTGTAGTGGAAAGGGCACAAAGCCAGCAGCAATTTGTGAGGAAAGTATTCTTTGTAGGCTAAGAGATTAAAAAATTACAAATACTGAGCATCTGATAAAATTGTATTGTCTCTGGGAATAAAAGAAAGCCTATACTCAAAGCAATGTTTAGGCACTCATTTCCTACTCAGATATCACCCTGGACATCTAGTCTTATTTTCAGTTTTTGCAATAAGCTGTGGAACTGATAGGCCAGTTTCAACACAAAGGCCAGCAAAACGTTTCTCAACCTTCTTTTAGGTACAATAATTTTTAATGTTACTATGTCCTCTAGTCCCTGAATTGCTTATCCTGTGTTTAGTAGAATGGAAATGGCACAAATACCAAAATACAGGCTGCATATTTCCCTACTGTCCATTGCACAAAGAGGCATATGAAGAAACAAGTCTCTGAACTGGTAATTGTGGTTCCCCACTCCAGATGATGCCAGTGATGGTAGGTTTGATTAAAGATGAAGTTCACAATTTGTCACTCTGAGTATTGCTAGTCCAAAGTATAGCTGACACTACTCATTTTCTAACATATATGTATACAATTTACACTATATAGATGTGGTATAGCATGCAGCATTTCCCTCCTCAAGTTTGCAGGGCTTGATCTAGCTAGGTCACTAAATCATCCCAGTATGACTGCTTGAAACATAACAGGAGAACAGGATAGGTTTAAATAGTTTGTTTAAACATCATGGTGGAAGGGGTAAATTCTAAGTGACAAATATTTACACTGATTTTCATCAATGAACCCTGTGTCCAGGTTTCATTCATGAAACCCATCTTTGATATTTCTTTGTAATCTTTGAAAACTGCATATCTTACCAGGAATTAAACAAAACAAAAAAGAAACCAACCAACCAACAAAAGCCTGGTAATTAAAATCAGTGTAGTCTGTCTTTAAAGACAGATCTTACAGCAGCAATTCTTTCTGCTTTGATAGCGTATACTTTATTATACGTACAAATGTCACTACAGAAGCTTTGTTGCTTTCTTTACCTTTTTTATCATCTGGAAGCAACATATTTCCACGTGAAGAGAGAAGTACTGCATGACAATCTGCTGTGAAGAAGTTGGGCTCAATCAATTCAGGAGAACCTTGCAGCAGCTGGGGAAGAAAAAAATAGGAAAAAAAAAGACACCTGAAATATCACAGTATCACAGTATCATAAGGCTGGAAAAGACCTCTGAGATCATCGAGTCAAACCTATGACCCAACACCTACACCTACTCCTACTTGTCAACTACACCATGGCACTACGAGCCTCATCCAAGCTCTCCTTAAACACCTCCAGGGACGGTGACTCCACCACCTCCCCGGGCAGCGCATTCCAATGGCCAATCACCCTCTCAGTAAAGAACTTCTTCCTAATATCAAGCCTAAACCTCCCCTGGTAAAGCTTGAGACCGTGTCCTCTTGTTCTGTCGCCGGTCACCTGAGAGAAGAGACCAACCCCTGCCTGACTACAACCTCCCTTTAGGTAGTTGTAGAGAGCAATAAGGTCTCCCCTGAGCCTCCTCTTCTTCAGGCTAAACAACCCCAGCTCCCTCAGTCGCTTCTCATAGGGCTTGTGCTCCAGCCCCTTCACCATCCTCGTTGCTCTCCTCTGGACGCACTCCAGCATCTCAACTTCCTTCTTAAACTGAGGGCCCAGAATTGGACACAGCACTCGAGGTGCGGCCCGACCAGTATCGAGTATAAGGGGATGATGACCTCTCTAGTCCTGCTGGTCACACTATTCCTGATGCAGGCCAAGACACCATTGGACCTCTTGGCCAATCGGGCACACTGCTGGCTCATGTTGAGTTTCCTGTCCACCAACACCCCCAAGTCCCTTTCCGCCTGACTGCTCTCCAGCCACTCTGTCCCCAGCCTGTAGCTCTGCATGGGGTTGTTGTGTCCCAAGTGTAGAACCCAGCACTTGGACTTGTTAAACCTCATGCTGTTGGACTCAGCCCATCTCTCCAGCCTGTCAAGGTCCCTCTGTAGGGGGACACCCTTCCCTCTTGGCTTCCACGAGGCAGTTTACCCTTTCCTGTTTCCCAGTGTAATAAGAAGTCAAAGGAGATTTCAATACTTTTTAGATTAAAGTGATGAGTTACGAATGCCCTACTTTCTCTCCAGAAACAGACTGAACATTGCAAGCTGCCAGCCGGCGCTTAGTGTAAAGCACTGAGTTCTTTAGACTATCTGAATAATGTGTCATAAACTATACATCTGTGTGAAGATAAACAAGGAAGTGTATTCCCTTGAACCTAGGAGAGGAATAACCACCGATTCTGTTTTTCAAAACTAGGGTTTCAAGTGAAATTGTTAGTCCGTATTCCAATGGCGTAATTCCCATTAGAGGGATCCCAGTGTCTCGGAAACCTGAAACCAGTTCAGCTACTTGATTATATGAACAAGGATACTGACATTAAACTTAAAAATACCTAGCTTTGAAAATATCCACTGGTAATGACTGACAGAAAAACATCTTTGTGATCAGGAGAGAAATTCCCATTATGCATTTCTGCAGCATGTTAACACCTTTACAGTTACAGAAACAGAAGAACATCTGTTGATGGAAGACTTTTACCACACCACTGAGCAGTGAAGGAATCTTTTTGTCTGTCATTCTAATTAGGCTTTCTAATTCAACATAGTTAAATACCCAAGATCTTTAAATTTTGTTTGCAGAAATTGCACAACCTTCTAACAACCCTTGCTGGAAGAGTTCGATCTAATTCTTTTCTCTATTTAGGTTCTTCCTGTAACCTCCAAATGACATCCATGCTACCCAATGTATTTATTGTGGCGATTTTAGTAAAATATATACCATTTATTCACTGATGCTTACCAATTCTCCATCCTTCTAACTGTGCTTTTTTTTGTTGCATTCTATTAATATTTCTACAACTATTACCTTCAAAGTAGAAATGCCCAGAATTGCATTAAGTTTATCAAACATCTTCCACTTACTATCCTTTACTTTTCAAAAATGTATTTCTTACATTTTTTTCAGGTTTAAATCCAATACTTTTGAAGCTAACATATTTTTACAGGTGATAACATTTATATATTTACAAATAAATAGGTTAATTTATTTCTGGGCATTTAATAAACATATCCTTTTCCTTACTGTATTTTTGGGTATCCTTTCCTGAAAACATCAACTCAACACACAATTAGCAAACATTTTTTTAGATTTAATGTTATGGCTGAAATACAGGAATTATTTAATGTAAATCTCAGAGAGAGGCATCTTTAACTTTGTTTCAAATATACTACGAATGTAAACCAATGTAAATGCTAAGTAGCCACTTTCCGCGGAGCGTAAGCATCTCTGCTCAATTATTGCAAAAGCACAGGAAGGGTTTAGCATATGGGGTCGGTCCATTCTATAGCAAACAATGACTTAGAAGATTCCACAATTCAGTGCAAGGGGGTAACAAATTATAATAGATTACACAGGGAAATGATGTGCTTGATTAGAAATTATTTTAGTCACTGAATTTTTGATACAGTAACACATGTAATAACTGCTTTGTCATCAATTAAAAAATGAAATATCTTCGCTTTACAGTCTCCCAGAGCACACAGACGCCATGGATGTCATTTTCAGATCCTCTGCTGACTACGGTCTTCTCAGGAGACACTGAAGAAACATTTAGAAATTCTGATGCTGGTCACTAGCTCTTTCTCTGTTGGAGAGCACCCAGCAAGTCATTGGAAAACATGCAGGCGTGGTTCTTTAGTCATGCCACTGCAAATCTGCAGGATTCAAACTGATGACACTAAACTATTCTCGACACACAATGCAACAATAGGACAAGGCATGACACATTCAAGACACTCTGAGACAGGGCTTTCTTAGAATTCATAATTTGAGTAGGAACACATTCCAAACTGTGAATAACATTGGCAGACTAATAATAAATTAAGAAAAGTTTATATAAATCAAAAGCTTACATAATCTTTATAAACCTTTGCTCATATGAAAGTTATCTTTTCCTTCCTCTTTCTGAGCTCTGATGAGATGATTAGCATCTAGCAGGTCCTTTCCATTTACAAAAAATGTTAAAACCAACCTGTAGAAACTGTTACTTAAGAAGCCTCCATCTTTTCCAAATAAAGGATAGGTAGAGAAGATTCTAAATAATTCCCTTTGAAAATTATCACAGTATCACAGTATCATAAAGTTGGAAAAGACCTCTGAGATCATCGAGTCCAACCTATTGAATCTTTCACTTATATTTTTGTGATATTAACAGTTTAATTCAAAAAGAAGATACAAAGTTGACCACTGGAAGTAATTGGTGTACTACACCTTTTTCATCTCTGATTTCAGATTAAAAGGACTGCTCTGCTGACTGAAGAGGGACTTCTTGAATCTCTCAATCATTCTCCTTTCCAAGTTGCAATGCAAAGCTGGAGGAAGCTATGTGGAACAAAGAAACAGATGTTTTCACTGTTGAGTTGCACCTCCCATAAAGATGTGCTAATAAGCAGTACCATTATTGAAAAACGTAGCTACATTGCAAAAAGAAACATTGATGTTTAATAGCATGGTGATAAACAACAGTACAAGACTTGATTTAATGGCATATTTTAATCCTTAGTTTGTCCATTCTGCTAGCCTTGGAATATCATATAACTCAGTCCTTCTAGCCATGGAGGTAAACATCGTTATAATAAGCCTGACAGAGGGAATGATAGATTTACCTCCCTGATCAAAGAGCTAGCATTTGGGACATTTTTATACAGATGAAGCCCACAGAACATTTGACTAGGTTTCATGTTGGCTCTAATCAATTGAGTCACTCAAGCTGAAATTAATGGAAATTCAATACACTTAGACCTTCATTCAATGTGCGTAGAAATAACTGTGAATCTTCCTCATCTCACCAGGGTCACTGTACTTCCTGTGGGAGGTAATTTACATTTCACTTGTCTATAAACCAAAATAGATTTTGTATATTTTTTCTCCTGTATTTTATGGTTGAAAAGTACACATCTTTCAACTGTATTTACAAAAGAAAAGCATTAATTATACTTCATGGTCTTCAATAGACAGTTCAAAGGAGGTCTTTTCCTTTGCTCTTTGAGATTTTAAAATCATTTTTATGCTCCGATAGTAAATGTAAAGCATAGGATGTTGGTCACCGCAATGACACCAACCCAGTCTGTTCACAATTCTATGGTGCGTGCTACCCTTTGGAAGGATCTCCTATGCCGTTTCTGTATAGTTGTTTATAGCTGCAGACAGTGTGCGTATAAAACTATGATTTTTCTACCATCTAGTATAGAGTTTAAAATCACATCACTAATGTAAATTCACAAAGTGCCACAGTACTGAATTCAGGGAGCTTTTTGACTTCGAGGAAGGTTTGACCACTAACGATTCACAATTAAACACTGTCACAATACACATGAAGATTTATTTCCCCATTGGAACAAATTACTGCTCTAAGATGGTTATGAATCTGAACAGTTATACCGGCCTCACAGGAGCCCTGATTTGCTGTGTCAAACCAGGGATCAAGTTACACCCTAAGCATAAAAGCCTATCAGACAGCTGGTTGCATACAGTTTTTTGTAACAGATAGATATTACTCTCTTTTCATGCAGATGAGGCCTTACACATATGCTTTAAGTCAGATCCTGAATGTCCCTTAGCCTGTAAGTGAGTAAAAAAATGATGCCTTAAGAAAGGCCTGCAAGGTACTCTATAGACTACATCCCACTGCAGTGAACTGTGTGCAGTTATGTACCATGGGCACACCGGGATATTCTGAAGTAAAGGTGGTCAAGTCCACTGCATGAGATACTCAGAGTTGCTTCCGGCTCTAGTGTTCAAATTTAGCTTTTGTTTTCATGAAGTCGGATGTCAAATCAGTAACAGAAAAAAAAAAGGCCAAGAACTTACTTAGTGATTTTTAAAAGCTTTCTCTTACATTGATATGATATAAAGTCGTTTAAAATATCCACATTGTTGGCATGGCAGAATGTTGTAAAAATAATCTCTGCTACAATCCGTTTTCTGAGATCAGCCAATGAATTTTTTTCACGTGACTCAGTTACTGCCATCCTCCACATACTAATATTCAAGGCTATTCTTTATTTAAATGATATAGTTTTTAAACATCCCGATAACTGAAAAAAATGTCAAGTTTGTTGTTTTAAATAACAGTGACTAAGTTAGGAGCATTTTGAGGTACCACCATTTTGACAACAGCAAATAATCTAAAAAATACAGAATGTCAGAAGCAACAGTAAGAAATACGTACTTGAGTGATGAAGATAATTTTGTGCAGCTGAATAAGAATCTGCTGAACAGGGTCACTGATCTGACGCACCTTCCTTTGTGATACAGTAATTCCTGCCGATGCTGTAGATGACAACAGTAAAATCAGGACAGCTCATTTTTTTGCCTTAATATGTTAATAGCATGCACTGTTTCAAACCTATAGATGTAAATATTGAGTTTGAATGCATGACGTTTTTCCAATAGTGTTGGGAACAAAAAAAGGATCATCTAAAAACCTGAAAGATTAGATAATGTAATTGATAATGGGTTTCAAAAGAAAATCCCTTATACTAAGTCACTTAAGGAGATAAGAAGCACTTACGAAAATAGCGAATACATATAAACCTGTTCTTCTGCCTCTAAATCTAGACTACCATCCTCTGTCAAGCAAATCCTTGTATATAATGTATACTTTTCATAGACATAGCACTAGGAAAGAAATCATGCATGAATAGAAACACAGAATCAATAGGGTCATTTAGGTTAGAAAATATCGTCAAGTCCAGCCATAAACCTAGTACTTCCAAGTCCACCACTGACCCACATCCTGAAGCACTACATCTTTTAAATACCTCCAGGGATGGCAATTCGACCACTTCCCAGGGCAGCTTCTTCCAGTGCTTGACAACCCTTTTGGTGAAGAAATTTTTCTTAACATCCAATCTAAACCTCTCCTGACACAACTTAAAGCCATTTCCTCTTGTCTATTGCTTGCTGCTTGGGAGAAGAGATCAACTCCCACCTCACTACAACCTTTCAGGTAGCTGTGGAGGGCGCTAACTCTCCCCTTAGCCATTGTGCTCGAGGCTAAACAACCCCAGTTCCCTCAGGTGCTCCTTGGAAGACTTGTTCGTTATTCCCTTCACCAATGTGTTGGGAAGGACATGCTCTTCTTTCAGTAAAAAAAACTTAATGCCACAATAGTTTTAAACCTGTTCATTAACTATGTGTGAAAACATTAACAGTTGTGTGAAAATATTTAGTTCTGGGGATCAAGAACTGAAAACAAGAGCTGAAAGTGGAAGTTTCCCCCACTGAACTATTATTTGGAACTTACCATGAACAGCCACTAAATCAGATATGGTCTTGGTCATCCAGAATTTGACACAAGTATATTTGTCTGCTGTAGGTACATTTTTTTCTTGTAGTACATGTAGCTTGGTGATTAAAAGACTGTGCTATTTTTCTGAAGCAAAACTGCTCTAATTTACCAGCAAGTAATATCAAATATCTGTGCGATTTATTTCATGCCATATTCAATATTTTAAAAATACTAGCCATAGGCAGCTTAATGAAAAGTAAAGCCAAATGCAATTGACAATCTAAATGAGTGAGAATTACTTAACAATTACAAAGCAAGGTTAACTCAGAACTGATCGTGGATATTGTACCTAAAAGGCTGACTATATTTTGTTAACTAAAGAGCATTATGAACTTGCTTATTAAACAAAAAAAAGACACGGTAATGTATTTTTGTTCTATGGAATAATTTAATTCCAGCAATAAGAACCATAGAGGAATACTGCTGATCAAGCTCTAGATAATAGCATTAGGACATAGAGGTAAATATTACGTATTCTATAAACTGTGCAGGTTTACAAAATACTCTCTACTAACTGTTTCAATAATGCTATATTCAACCCCAAATAAATAGTGTGGTCTTGCCATTTTAACCTAGGAATCTTCAGTTTTTGTTAGGACACTGCAAGCCTCACTTCCTTGCCATTCTGCCTTTTTCACTTGTGCCTGTTCTGTGGTATTTGCCTTCTCCTTTGCTGTCAATGGCTTGTATTAAAAAACAAAAGCAAATAAATAAATACCCTTTCTTTTGTAATCTTCTCAGATGTTTTTTTTTTTCCTGAAGAAAAATATGCTTAGAATATCAGCAAACAGACACGACTGAGTAGGACATAATATTGACTTCTCTGATATTAAATACATAGAGCTTTCTCTCTCTGCTAGTATGACACAAACAATTTGACTTGCCAGTCTAGGAGGACTAAATGTAATGTCTACTTGTAATGTCTATGTCCTTCAAAGACAGCTACAGATCCAATGTTGAGCTAGGAACTCTAGCAGTTTCCATAAAGTCTGTGTACTCCACACCACTACACAGTTATATTTTTTTAAATACATAAGTACAGGCACTCTCAGGAGCAGACCAATAGGCAGTAAAGCTGATGAAACAGGAGACGTTCTAGATGTAACGGGATAGTGAGGTTTAAAAACTTTAGGTTTAAAAAGGCTTAAAAAATTTTAGGTTTAAAAAGGCTTAAAAATTTTTAGTTTTAATTTAAGTTGAAGTTTGATTCTGTTGCAAGCACAAAATTACCTGGTCGCAGTCTTGATCCCAGGCCTTCAATATAATCTCTAGTGTTATTAAACAAAGAAAAAAAAATATCTTTTTAATTGTGTTTATCATCACGGACTGTAGGAGAAATACCAGTATCCCCTGACTCCTTTTCATGTTTCCACTAAAGGAAGTCTGGCCAAATTTGCTCATTTTTAACCATGCATTTATAAGCCACATAAAGGCTGGTTTATTCTACATGTGCAAAATAGCATGACTTCTCCTTAATAATTAGACTCCACTCCTTCTCCTGCTCAATTTTTAGCCTGGAAAGTACAAAAACAGTAGACAAGATTTTGATACTTAAGACTCAATAATTCACTAGATTGCATCTGAATATGTTTAAGTGCATTTGAATTTATCAGTTTTATGGATGAAAACCATAAACAAAGTAATGATTGCAAGTGGATAAAAAAAGGAGTAACAATGCATACAGTACTAGCAAAGTGGGGGAAAAAATAGTACATCATCATCACAGCAGTATCTCAATGTCAGAGATAGAGGTCCAGATGCTTCAATGCTAACTTCTGCTCTATGCTCAGCACAGACACTGCCCCAGCCTGCAGATTTCACTAGCTGAGATAAGTAACAACAAATGGGTACAGACAGATGAGGAAATGAAAGAACCGGTATGATATCCCAATGGATGGCAGCCTCTACAGCCCTCGCATGGGAAGAAGTTGAATATAGTTTTTAGGCAGTAGGGAAAATCACAGTCACAAGAGTAGTTACGAAGAAAGACAAGGAGATAGTTTTGTTAATGGGGCGAGGGGCAGAAATGGAGGAAACCCAAATGTGCTTGCTTCAACAATAAAGCATCGGGAGGCTGCCATTACTGATCACAGCAGGACTAAATCTGCAAAGCTGGTGAGTGAGAAGTGACAGGCTGGATAGTGATATCCTAAGAACAACTCCAAAAGCAAAGATACTGTGTTTGAAGTGATAGGAAAAGCACAGCCAGCAAAAGGATACACACAGAATACGGCAGGGTTGAAGGCAGGGCTGTAGAAGTGTTCCTTGCAGCATTTGAGTTACTAGAAACTACACATCAAAACCAGGGAAGGCGTCGCCTGTGAGAGAGCCTTACGAACTCAAGCAAGAGTTTTAGCAGTGTGTATCGATAGGAAAGGTTATATCTTAGGGGTGCCAGGTAGAACAGTGAGACATATTCTGAATGCACAGACTTTGAGAAATGCGCAAGTTAACATGGGTGCTCAGATGCCAAAGTATTGGTGGACGTTATTTCAAGAATGATCAAACCCCAAGCTAAATGGATAGGACTTCAGTCACAGGTAATTCCTTTCAGTTACATAGCACTTGATTGGATGGAACTTGGAAGAGGCCATGAAACAGCTTAGTAAGAGTTGCTACAGTAATATTCCTAAGTAAAAGCTGGATCAAACAGGGTCTGTGGAGAAATGGGAGAGGAATCAATGCTGTTGTTATAAATACTTACCCAGGTAAGTTAAAGGTAAGAGGAAAAAATTGTTCAGGAGCAAGATGGAGCCAAAAATGATTTTGTTTCAGTTTTGGGGTTTTTTTTTCAGTTGTGAAAGAAAACCCGAAATTAATAAACAAAAACCAGTCTATGAATAAGAGTGGTGCCAAGGAGATCAGAAAAAACCAGTGGTTTGTCAAGAATGTGTTTGATGGATTTCTGAAAATACAACAGAAGAAAAAGGAAAGACCTTTAGAAGAAGACTGGGGATGGCCATGCCATATTCTGTTTTGGTTTGTTTCCTTTTTGAAAGAAAAGAGAAGGACTCCAGAATTCCAAAATGAGATATCTATGTCTATATGGAAGGTAGAGAGGAATTCAAAGACACAAGATATTACTCTCCTCTGTCAAATGCACAAACACATTTTTCTCTGGAAATTCAGCCACTTAAAAACCAAACAATGTCAGTTTAAACTGATGTAGCAAGCTCCACTTTTAATACTGTTTATCAGTTTAGTGCCAGTCCTTAAATTACTCACGTTAGCTTTCTGTGTGTAAAACCTTCAAACAGATGGACTCTCACTGGCTGAGATAAAATGAAGTTGTGACAATAAGGAAGGAAATTTTCCTGAAGGTAATCATGCAGTTGTTCCATTGTGAAACGACTAACAAGAATTGATAACAAAAATTACCAATTAGGTAATTTAAATTAAAATCATAAATCATACCTACCTTATCTGAGGGCGTCTTTCAGTAGCACTAAAACTTTGTTTAATTGTACCTGAAACAAATTCATAAATATTACCATTGCATCGAAAATACATATACACACCCATACAAGTTTTCTGTTTCCCAGATATGGGGTCAAAATCAACTTTTAAAAAGCAGTGTTAAACAAACTCCAAAGCCCCATTTGACTATGGAGTTGCTGTTTGATGTATCAAAGATTTGCTTGCATAACTAGAACCTCAGCCCACACAGTGTTTTAATAAAGGTATACACAGAAGGTATATCTGGATTTGCATTAAACAACTACCTCGCTTACTGCTACCGCTGTAGCCACAGCATTGTCTCTGGTCTGGATAAAAAGCAAAAGAGGACCTTTGATGGGCTGTCTAAGCCTTGTTATACCTGAGTTTCCAGGGGTTTATTGCCACCATTCTATTCAACCCCCTACATATGCAATACCTGACATCTTAATCGCCCTGATTTTAAGACCCTGAAGACAAGAGTATGGCCAGTTATTGGCCAAATATCTAATCAGCCGTAAAATTGAACCTGAACATTTATGACAAATATAGCATGGTGCCAAAAAACAGGAAGAGGGAGGAGTAATGTTTGATGATATTCATTATTTATGTACTTGTTAACCATTATCTTAAAGCAAGTATTTGTCATAAGCATTTATCTTAAAACATTCCTGTAAAACCCTTTCTTTGATGGTAATACGAGACCTTTCTCCCCTCCAATAGTATCTCACGTTGAAAAAGAGAAAAGATTTTATGCCAAACTTGCACTAATTTTCCTATTGTTGGTCTTGTTGCAGCAGTTATATTAGTTCTAGAGCAACAGTAGAGAACTTTCAAAGAGCAAACGTTTCTGGGAGTCTTAAATCTTTTCTTTCTGTTCAAACATACTTTCTGTTGTGCTCTGAAATATAGTGGCTCTTTTTTTCCTAATTTTCTGAGATCCTCTGAATTAAAAAAAAAAAAAAATCCCGAAGGAGGCTGACGTCTGTCACACAGATTTCACTTTAAAAGAAGTTATGTATCTTTAGGCCAAATCTGCTTCCCTAAAAAGGAGACACACAGACAGACAGAGAACAAAAGAAAAAAGAAAGAGTATTTTATTCCTTAATAATGCTTTGCTTAGCAAAACAGATACTAAAACTCTGTAGAATTTCGCCTAGTTAGATAACTTCAGAGATTCCTCCAATTACTGGAAACATGCTAAATTATGAGGTAAACTGAAAAAATCCCAAGCAAGATATGGCACAACAACAGGACTGTGCACTGAGACTTCTTGGCCTCACGAAAAGCCAGTAGCCGAGCAATTCTTAAGGGGACCTATTGCATGCTTGCCTTTTTATTGTGGAGAAGGTCATAGGTCCTACAGACTAGGGTTTTCTAATAGCATATTTTACACAAAACTAGATTTTCAGTGTATTTAGGACATTGTCCCAGAATGAACACGATTCAAGGAAACAAAAAATATTTTCCAAAAAGTATTCCCAGACACAGAGTAAATTATTAAACTCTCTCTCACCCAACCAATGTACTACCTGTTCTGGACTGCAAGGCACTAAGAGATAACACATATTTTCCTGCTATTTGGTTTACCAGCAGAAATGCAGGTACCATTACACTCTAAATCAAAACTAAGTAAAACCCCTTTAAATAGGACTAAGATAAAGTAAAGTCGGGAACCTTCTTAGTTTTAAAATAAGAAAAATAAGGCAACTAATAGGCTGTAATCATCCCATCACTCTTTGTTGCTTTTTGACTTAAAACGTCCCTATCATCTGTTAATCCTTACCATTTCAGATTATAAGGAATTCAGGGAAAAATACTGCATCTCCCAGTCCTGCCTCTGTGCTTCTGAAATATGCAGAATCTTGCTTCTGTAGGATTAATCATTACAGGTAGCATGTACAACTATTCCAGAGTTTACATACCCTGCATTTGGTAATCTTAGTTTGGTAATCTAGATTTGGTAATCTGTTGAAGGAGCTGGTCTTGTAGAATTACATTATCCAGACTAAGAACAATAATACTTTTCTTAAAGCGTAATTGAAACATGCAAAGTCTGTAGTATTATTTAAAATATTACGATAATTAGTGGACTTTTTAAAAAGCTAACCACTGTGACACTGTCACTCACACATATACCAACTTCTGTGCCACCGAACAAGTCAGCAGATCACGTTTTACAAAATACAACCCCAGCTTTACATTACAGCAATATTTTTCTACATTTGCAGATGATGTTTTCTCTGAAAGTGGTGTGATGAAAGCATGATTAGACAAACCTTTTAAAAATTCTATTTCTGTTCTTTTCTTTTTCCACCCTGATCAATACACCTATAATTTAAACTCCCATTTTCCTGTTAGCAGTTTCCAAGTTGGTCACATTTTCCCCAGTAATGCTGACATCACAGTATCACAGTATCATAAGGTTGGAAAAGACCTTTGAGATCATTGAGTCCAACCTAAACATCCAGAACATCAAGTCCAACATCCTTGACAAAACCATGGCTGATAATTCATGCACTGTTAGCCATTCATTAGCAACTAACAGAGAGTAAGCCAAGCAATACCCAAGTAGCCTGATCTTATAATACTTTTTTTAAAAGCTCTCTTTTCTTTTTTCCTGAAAAGAAGAAAAACATGTCAGCATTGATTACTACTGATCTACGATGCTAACTTCAACATTAAGTAGAAACTACAGATGATCTAAGAATGTGAAACCATGGAATTATTGTTCTGAAAAAGCAATCCTGAAGTATCTATATACCAGTTAAACTCTATGCTGGGAGCAAAATGGGCAATGACTTCTTGAAATGCTGATTAAAGTTACTGAGATTAATAAGAACTGACTGGAACTTTCCAGTTAAAATATTTCAATAAAGCAATGCATATCTAGCACAAAAATATTTAAATATTAGGAAACCCTGATGTTTTGTTAATGCCTAAATCTTAACAAAGAAATATTAACAACAAGAAAATCATTACCACTAACAATTTGGGTGTGGTGAGTTACAAACTACACAAAAATTTAAATGTCTGTGTACAACGCTGAACTCGCCCACAAAGATTTCAGTTTCTGGGAGATACACATTGTGTTATTGTTCACTGTAAAACCAGACTAGAACATTGCTTCTCCTCAAGATGTCCCTTCCCACAGTCAGACTGGGCTTTGCTGTACCCCGTAACCTTCTCCTGTTATTTCTTTAACACAAGAAAGTAACAAAGAAAAACCTTTTTTGTCCCTTGCCCTTTTTTCCTATATTTTTTTTAAGAAAACCTTGATAATAAACTGGGATCTGGCTAGCCACAGGTCCTGCAGCCTTTAACAAATCATATCAATGGACTTTAAGTAGAATTATCAAACCATTTATTTACTCTGCACTAATGGCTAGACATTTCAATTAAAAGCAGTCATACTTGCTTCAGTACCTGGGCTAAAATCTGAAGAAAATCCACTTAGCAAATACCACTACAAACAGATAATGTAATGTTATTCTACATTTCCTGAAGCCTGGGACCCTGAAACAATAAAATTTGTTAATCTTCAGATAACTACATTCCATTCACTTTTTAAAAGGACAGTTTCAATCATCATCTTTGATTTTCCTCCAGTCAGAATCCCATCCCATTTAGTAGGTAGATAATGGTAGCTCAGAATTTAGCAGGTAGCTGACAGTGATTAAAGATCTTTCACATCACTTCTTTTTTTTAATTTTCATATTAAGAATATAATCCAAAAACCTATTACTTAAGACAGGGGTGTCAAACTCACAGCTCCCACCGTTCTCCTGCTCCTGCGGCGTAACGCGCATCACACACGCTGCACACGTGACCAGTGCACTGGCAGGAGCGCGGGGGCAAGGAGCTCGGTGCTGCTGCCAGGTAGAAACAAGGTGTCAGGCTGGGTAAAACAAGGTGGAAGGCTGGATTTGGCCTCCAGGCCATGAGGTTCACACCCCTGCCTTAAGATAACAGGAACACAGCTGGCGCTTTCCTCTCTGATTACTACACAGACAGAAACAATGCTGTGTTTTGTCACAGAATCCCTTCTTAAACCAAGTCTAATCAGTAAGGATCCCTTAAACTGCTTTTAGTCAATTCATCTAGACAGCTAAAACTTGTATTTTTACTGCCTCTAACAGGGCACTCCCTTTACTCATCTGCATAGCAGTATTGTTACTGAGACAGAAGTTTTCACACTGTCTTCCTTGTGTTTTTAATCAATGTTAGCTGTCTTCTGTTTCAAATCTCAAAACACCTTCTTTGTCCAGTTGCCCAGTAATATTCTAATTTCCAGAGGCATTACTTCAAAATATACGCACAAGCTACACAAAGAAAATGTTATGTAAAATGCATTGTACTGGAATTGGCTGCCACAGAAGCACAGCTATTTCAGTTTTCTTTTGCTTATGACCTACAAGAGATAGTGAACTTGCATCAAATCATAAAAAACCCTAAAATTTTAGAATAAACAACTAATTTGCTGTTAGAATGTAGTGTAAACTTAATTCTTAAGGATTCTTACCAAAAGCAGACTCTTTCAAATGACTTGAACTGGAGCTGCTTGAGTTGTCCAATACATCCAGCTCATCATCTAATTCAGAGAACATATCTGCACATAAAAATGAAAGCAAAGAAGCTTTTAACCCACCTCTGACCAGCATAAAAGCACTCCTGATGCTTCTTTTGCTAATGACTACCTTTCTCAGAGTTCTCTAAAGCGCTGCGATCCTCTACCAGGACTTCTTCAAATGCTCTTTCCTCATCTGTTCCACAAGCAGATTGACAGCTTTCAGCTAGGATGTCAGTATTTTCTGAGAACTGACTTTTGCAACTGGCTGTTCCACTGCCGCTGTTATGAAGACTCAACTTTTCGTAATGTTTCTGCAATAAAGCATAAAAAGGAAACATTACATATTTTTCTTATTCCACACGCATTAGAAAACTGCAAATGAAAGTGACACTTGCATATACATCCACACATAAAAATGCACTTATTGTTCCCACTTAGCTGTTTGCCCAGGACTACATGGTACCACTTTCAGCCACTGATTTGAAATGTAGAGCAAAACTTTCATAATCTTAACCTCACCAGATTATTTCTAGCATTTATATAGAAGGCATCTTTGTTCTTGATGAAGGTCTTTCCATAACAAGCACTTAAACTGAAAAAAATGAAACAAATGCCAGACCAGAAAGAAATACCGAACAACACAAAATATAAAAGACTGGACAAAGTTAGCAGGTGGCCTGATAGAAGTAAGAGATTTATTCTCTTCCAGCTTAGATAATAAACAGCAGACCAGGTCTGGATGATGCAAAACCTGCACAACAGTCAAGATGGTAGTAAAATATAAAGTAGACTCGGTATCATGGAATCATAGAAAGGTTTGGGTTGGAAGGGACCTTAAAGATCACTCAGTTCAACCCCCGTGCCATGGGCATGGACACCTCCCACTGGATGAGGTTGCTCAAATCATCATCCAATCTGGCCTTGAACACCCCCAGGGATGGGGCACCCACAACTTCTCTGGGCAACCAGAGCTTAAAAACATTATCCCTCATCCTATCACTACACTCCTCAATAAAGAGCCCCTCCCTAGCTTTCCTGTAGCCCCCTTTAAGTACTGGAAGACTGCTATAAGGTCTCCCCAGAGCCTTCTCTTCTCTAGGCTAAACAAGCCCAACTGCCTAAGCCTGTCCTCATAGGGGAGGTGCTCCAGCTCTTTATCATCTTCACAGACCTCCTCTGGACTCAATCTAACAGATCCATGTCCTGCCTGTGCTGAGGACTCTGGAACTGAATGCAGGACTCCAGGTGAGGTCTCACAAGAGCAGAGTAGAGGGGCAGAATCACCTTCCTTAATCTGCTGGTCACACTTCTTTTGATGCAGCCCAGCTAATGGCTTTCTGAGCTACAAGCACATATTGCTTCTCATCCACCAGCATCCTCAAGTTCTTCCCTTCCAGGCTTCTCTCAATCCATTCTCCATACAGACTGTGTTTGTGCTTGGGATTACCTGCTCCCGCCCCCCCCAATCCATGAGTTTGGGACCAGGTGTTCCTGAAAACCTTTTTCCTACACAGAGGTTCTTTGGTGCAACTATTGAGCCCTCGTAAAAGGAATCTAAGAGAGATGCAGTTGCTGAGCAGACAAGAGTAGCTGTGTAAATTATAACTTTGCTTCACAATTACCATCACAATAACTTTCACAGTGAGCTTGAGCTTTTACCACACAAAAAAAATTGTCCTTGTATTTTTTAAGAAGATCCTCTGAGATCATATAAAAGTTTGATTCATTACATAAAACACCAATGTCCTTCATGAAGAGTGTTTAAAACGGGCTGAAACAAATGGAAGAATTTTAAGAAATAGTTCTTCAGAACGGTATCAGACAGTAAGAACACATGAGCAAATACTTTATCAGCATCACTGGTTTTTATTTAACAATCTGTGATTAAAAATTATACTTATGCAGGTTCCCTTTCCTTGGTGTCATTGTGAATCATACACAAAATTATCAATTTGTTCACCCTAGTCAAGTGTATATTCTCCTATTCACGAATCAGTCATAATTGTAACAATTAAACATTATCAGATTCTATTAAAACTGCAAGTACCTCCATAACAGTGCCATTTTCCACCATGGAATGATGTTGAGTTTTAAGATACTGATAGTTTTCCAGCATAAGCATGTTCACAAAAAAACAAATTAATACCTTGTTAAAAATAAATTTAAAAGCCTGCATGGAAAAAATGTTCTAAGCAGATGGGTCTTTTCATTTTGATTTATTTTCTGTTTTGCTGCACCTTATTTTCCCAGATATGGCAAACAATTATAAAGAAAAACAAAGCCTCAATACGTGTACTTACTTGTGATAAAAAGGAAAGCTGATGGTGACAGGTTACTGCCTTTCGATTAGCCTCCGTGAAGTATCTCTGGGTTCGCCTCCTCTCCCGATCCAGTTTCTTCTCCAACATGAAATGCGAGGTGAATAAAACATCCAAATATTTCATCATCACATCAGACAGCAGTGAGCTGACCTCCACTATGTCTGGACGTGCCTCTGCATCAGGAGTCAAGCATCTACAGAAAGAATATTCTCTAATGAAAGCCAAGTACTTCTTTCCAAACCGTTTACTGCCACTGCGTTCCTCCCCTGGCATTTATCACGTGATGCTGGCCAGCACTCTGCTCACGCCTGTGCGGGACAGTTCGACACTGGTGCTGACACACCACGGAGCACAGTCTCTGGCACAAGCTGGAACAATTGCCCTTGGCACTTCAGAGGCTCTGACCTAGACAGAACTGCCATGGTGGCTGCTCTTGTGCACTCCCAGACACGCTAGGGAGTGCCTGGTCCTTCTTTCTGGGGCAGGAGGAGACACTGTCCTCCCTTGTGGGGACAGTGCTCTGGTCAAGGTACAGCACTGCTGGACAAAGCAGCTGTGAAGGAGATGAGTGTACTGCCAGGAGGATTTACAGGAGAACGACAGGATCATCACAGAGACTTCACAGAGATGAGACCCTCAAACAAAGCAAAGAAGGAAGAAAACGTAGAGGTTGCCCTCAAAGGAGCAGTGGATGGAGGCTCCTGAGAAGAGCGAGGCTGGAGACTTGTGACTTCTGCCAACAGGAGGGCTTGTCCTCTGACCACAGATACCCAAATGCAGAAAAGGTATAGTCACCTAGGAACAGGTGAGGAAGAACAAGACCTAACAAAGGACATATTACAGTCAGGTGAGTCTGAATCAAGTGTTCACATCACAAATCAGAAGGAGCAGCTGACAGATATTTGAGGCTGAGGGAACAGAGGCATCCATCTATGTGATCAGTTTTGGCGATAGAGTGAAGCCTGTTGCTTGCAAGGTGCTCGAATTCAGGACATTGTGGAGAGACTACCAAGCATCGTCTGGCTCTTTAGCCTTGCTGCTCGTTTGTACGGGCATGAAGGACACTACTGGGCCTGACCCTGAATGTATTAAAAGTATTTAAATGTGCTTGTTTATTTAATCCATTGATTTGTCTCATTAATATTCATAACATTTTTAATATGATTTAATTAAATTTATAATTCCTTTCCTAATCTTATATTTCCTTTAAACAGATGCAAATTTTTCATCCTTAATAAATCTTCCTTTTGATTTTTTTTTAATATTTTAATCCACTGAAATTTGTTAAAATTTCCAAGAACACTGGGAGCTATAAAAGATTTCTGGTAAGTTCTGAATCCATTTTCCATGCATCTAGAAAGAAATTATTTATGACTACACACTGAGTAGACTGACATTCAACTCTGAAAAACTTCTTTGATGATTATGATTCTAGACCTTTCTTTAGTAGCTTAATCCGATAAAACCGTATTTCAATAACAATTCTGAATAATAGTAACAATAACATTAAATGGAAATTTAGTGCTGCAACATGAAGCTTTCAGTGTTTTTTCTAGTCATTATTAATAAACTATTTTTCCTATTTCTGACATTCATCTTTCAATATATGTTTTGCTTCAGTCATTCAGAAAGAATGTCTCCATTTCTGTTAATCCTTCCTCATCCATATTACAAGTAAAATCTCATTATTATTGTTTCTCATTTAATGGTCTTTATTCTTTCTAAATATCTCATAAAACATGAGCAAAAACCTAAACACAAGATTTAATTTAAGGATTAACCCACAGTAAGAAAAATAATAAAATAAATAATAATAAAATTAATAATAAATAATAATAAAAAATGTTTCTCACTACTATGAAAATAAGTGGAAAAATAAATATTTTCATGCAAATACCTATTTAATCATCCATTTAAACCAGTTAGGCTCTACAGCAGCCAGCATTGTAATTATACAGGACTTTCAGTGAACTGTTTAATACAGCTGCAGCATCTACAATCGCAAATAACTCAATTGCTGGCCTTGGAAAAAAACTTAAGAACTTCGTATTACAGAGTTTCTCATCATTATCAGGAATGAAATGAAGGAAAAGATAGAGGGCCAGATACTCACATAGCTTTATCTAAGTCACTAATAAAGATGCATTAAAAAATTGTAAGAGAATGCAGTATATTTCAATACTGATATGATGCAACTGGAAGAAGTTTTCTAGATGAATTTAAGATTACTGTATTATTCTTAAATTGTAAGTAATAAATTAATAAAGCCATTATGCTAACCACAAATATCTGTAAGTATTTGAAGTATTACAATTCAATTCAGAACCTCTTAAATGTAACTGTTAGTTCTATTAGCTCCTGTCATCTCCATTGTTGTCCTGTATCCTCAAGGTCTTTAAATAACAGAAACAATTTTGTACAATAATATATAGTATAAAAACATTACAGTCTTTGTGCAGCAAAGTGCTTTTTAGATATGGAATTCAACATCTGAGTGAGAATGAAACAGCATTTTTCTTCTAAGTGGAGTTTTTCTAAAATGGAAAAATCAAGGGAGCTGAATCTCATATATGTGCACCAATTCTCTCTACGCTTTGCCTTACACTTTACGTTATCACCAAGAAGATGTAACCATAGCTAAGAGAAATACGTGAAGAGTGAGTGGAACAAATACAGGCTCATCTTTTCCTTCATTACTTCATTATCTCTGCTTTGTTATCTCTGCTGTCCTGCTAACAGAATTAGAAGGTAGTAGGAAACATATTTCTATCGGCCAAATAAACACACAAAACTATGTATGTGATCATACAGTGATGTGTAAATAACATTTTGCAACGGGGTTACTTCCTTGACCATAAACTGCATTTGAAAATGAATCAAAATGCTCTGTTTTCATGGGGGTAAAAAAATCTACATGTGGGGAACTAACTACAACACTGGTATTGTTAAACTTCAGTACTGAGTATAAAGTCTGTACTGGCTGGAGAAATGTGCTGACTATACTGGTATGAGCTTTCCAGTTGCATATATGCAGCTATATTGCACATGTTATTAGCAGAGTAAGGTGGTACTTCTGTTTTTCTTTAAATCAGAAGATATTTTATACTCAGAGGCAAATAATGGCAGTTGCTAAAGTCAGCAAACTGTCACATTACCACTGCTGGAAACATACAAAACGTCTTTCAGCTGGATGTTGAAATAAAACTAGATGAGTACTTACCTCTCAATGGTAAGTGACACTTTTTCAGAGTACAGTCCTTCTGGCACTGGTTCATACACAGCCCCTACTATCTGAAAAATAAATAATCTACAGCTCATTGAAGAAAAATTTTCCATTATTTATTTGAAGTTCCTATATGATAAGCATTGCTCCTTGGAACAACCTGATTGCCATTACAACATCATCTGCAACTGGCAAAACAACTTAGAATACATCACTTCTAATCAGGTATTCACATTAATGTACATAATCACTGTAGAGCAAAGGGCTGCAGTATCTGAACAAGGGAAATATTGATCTAAAAAACCCAAATGATGATTTATTTTCATTTGTGATCACATCCTAAGGTGTAATACACAATGCAACAGAAAATCCAATATTATAGTACATCAAGAAGTTTTATATGTCTAAAGCTTTCACTCAATGCAATGATAAAAATATGTTAATCCGAGAGGTAATAACATACTACCACTTGCAAGCAATTTTTGCAGTTAGAATGGCAAGAGAGCAATTCATGTAACAATAAACACTTGTGCTCATTCACACATCAGAAAAGAGAGCAGTTTATGGTTCCATAACGTAAACCAGAAATTCTCATGGATCTAGTGAACGCATGCAGAAATAATTGTTAGGTTAATCTGGCAAATCCAAATACCTTTGCTGCCAAGGAGAGCATATTGGTGCCGTAAAATGGTGGGTTCAGAGTTGCCATCTGATAAAGGATGCATCCTGCAGCCCAGACATCAGCCTTCTCTCCATATGGTTCACTCTTGACAACTTCAGGGCTAAGTAAAAAGCAATGCAACCCACAAAGTGTTTAATTAATTCACCTAGAAGTACGCTTCTTTTTTTTTTTGGTAGCACACCCAATATTTAGTTGGTCACTACAATATATTTTCAGGGCATATACGATTAAATTCAAAAGGTTGCATTTATTTATTTTAACAACCAAATTCTTTATGTGGAAGCCTTTGCCCTTCTACTGCAGTTCTTCTCAAAACACTAGTGGTTTATATTGTGTTCACTTGTCCTTTCCACCCATTCCATGTTATAATGTCTTTCCACTTGATAGATACAAATGAGCTATAGCATTTAGAACTTGTTACAACGATGGTATTTCAATTAAATGGATTAGAGAACAGACAAATATATCACATCCTCTTGTAATTTAGATATCAGAAAGATTTTAATAAGTTTTCTATATGGAACACTAGTGTATTTTGCTATTAATGCAAGTAAACAAACTTTGCTTATTATATCATTTTCATCCTCTTAAAACTACTGCAATACGTTCCCTTTGAGGACGCCACACGGACACTCAACAGCCGGATGAATGAGAAGAAAAAAACATTCCATTGCGAAGAGCTGTTTAAAGCAAATGGAAGAAAGCAATAAATTCAGTTTTGACTCAGTACAAAGCAGACTCCACTTCCTTCTCTTAATTTCCTCAGCACTTTTCATAAACCTGGATGATAATAATTTACATTAGTAGGGATATTCTGATGCTGGGGTTCAAGTTTTAGCAGTAAGGGCCTTATCACATGATGTTACAAGTTAATTTGTAAACAGTAATCAACAAAACCTACCAACATATTACATTTGCAACACACTCCTGCATCTCCCAATTGAAGAGCAGGGCTTCTTGATCTCTTTAGAAATACACAGACTACTTCTCTGCTGCTGGGATCATACAGCTGATTCACTGCTATATCACTGGATAACACTGTACTACCTCTTTACTCATAAAGTCATTGAAGCTTGCTACTGCAGCTCAAATTTTGAAGAGCCTACACATTGAGAAGTAACCCAGGAAAAGAGCTTTCTTCAGCAGACTAGGTTTAGCAAATGCGCATACATACAATTGCCTGAAATCACGGGGTATTCAAATTTGACCTCCTTATGATATTCCTGTAAGCAATGACCAGCCATAATCAAGAAGTTTGGCAACTGATGTTTTCCACACTGAGTTCTTAACGCGAGTAACATAATTAAAGGGAGTTTAACTGCTTAAACCCAGAAAAGACATTCAACTATCAGCAATTAATTTATTTTTACCTCTCCCCTCTTTTGTTCAAAATAGACTTTTCCATAATGCCCATTTTAAGTAAGACCCTGATAAGACTAGGGATGCAACTCAAGCAGAAAATATGGTCACTTACAGTAAAAGAGGGAATGAAAAGAAAGACTACTGGCTGCTCTGCATGCAGATGACTGACACTAATTTTAAATGTAAAGATATCAGTACTGTATCCTTGTTCCTTTTCTGACTGCAGATACGCAAGGATCACTGCTTCCACGGTTTTCCCTCTGGAGTAGAAATGACAATGTCCTAAAAGACTACTTACTGTAACACTGCAACTTGTGACGTTTTATCCTCAAACCTACACCTAAATAACTGGACAAAGAGGTAGAAAAATAACTGCCAAAGTTTCAAGTCTGGTGTGAACTTCTGTGTACAAAGACAGGGTATCAGAATAATAATAGATGTGGCATAGGTAAACATTAAAAAGAAAAAAAGTATATTGAAGTCTACAGAACACTATGGTCAAATAAAAAATTCCTATAAAATGTGAAGAGACCCAAAACCATGAGTGTCAGAATCTAATAGGAAAAAAAAACAAACAAAGAGTTTAATGTAGACAGGATAAGAAAATGACAACTTCATGATGCTGAGTGCTGCTGGGGCATGGTTCGGAATCTGACTCTTCTAAAGACTGATCTAATTTGCAAGCACTTTAATGGTAACTATTGTTTAAAAGAGCACAATAAATTGCCACCAACAGCTTCTCTGCCCACTTATAACTGAACAAAACAAATCAATTATTTCAGAGGAGCTGAAAAAGATGGCACAAAACTGGTTACACCAAACTGTTACTGCAGCAATAGTACTGGCCAACAGCAAAATAGGAAAGGCAACCAACTATTGCAGAGTGTTTGTGGGTGGGTAACTTGCACCTTGTTCCTAACTCCATTGTAACATGTCTGTCTGCTCCAAAAAAGTAATCACGAAGATAGAAGTCGCTGGACTGAATGTTGTATGCAGGAATACTTACCATGAGTATAGAATGGTGCCCACTACTGATGCAAGTTTGCAGTTTTCTTGCCTTTGCTTTGCAAGCCCAAAGTCAGCTACGATGAAGAAAAAAAGATGCACATATCAATAAGCACCATCTCTGCATGACAATCAGTGCTGGTTCACAACAACTGAAAAGCTGGGGAAGGGTGCAAGGAAGGCTTGGGGTTTTTTTAATCTTTTACAGTTTGCAGTAGTGGTCCATACTATCTTCATATCTCCACGTTAATCAACAACTTATGTTTGAATCAAGCCTGCCAGCTTTAAAAGTATTATAAACACACCTCTGCTGCTTTCAATCCAAAATACACAAGCAGTTTCAGGTGTCCATGAATATATTCCAATCAACTGCATGACTATGGTATCTAATAACCACTGATCTACTGCGAAAATTAGTGGAAAATATAATGTAACGATGTTAGTAATTATTTTGCTTTCCTTCAAATTATGATAGCTGGAAAGGGTGAACTTTTTCAGAATTTTAATTTCAAAGGAGTATGGGAGGGTTTAATATCTCAATAGTTCATGTTCAAAGATTGCATTGGTAAGAAACAATGGTGAATCCTAGCCTTCCTTTGTGCCAAAAGCTGTAGATCGTGCAATTATGTTAATGTAAGTGCCTTCTGTGTAATTACCAGGTAGTCTTTCACAAAATTGTCACACACAGTCTCTAGGTGATATTTTTAATCTAAGTTCCATACAAATAGTTCATTTTTTTAAATTCAGTATTCTATTGCTGCCTCAACAGAACAATGCAGCTAAGATATATTGCACAGATAATAAAAAACTTTCATCATTAGATGGATCTTTATAAACTAAGACTAGACATGTTATTTCAACAGCAATTCATTACCGATAGTCACATCTCGCCACAGTATTATTATATTTGACTAGATTTTGTACTATGATTGTAAACATTAAGCCTTGAGGGGTTTTCTCTCTATGTATCAGGAATCTGGAAAACTTAAAGTTATTTTAATTTTTTTTAGTTCACTAAAAAATAGTCAAACAACTATGCAAGACAGTCCTCAAATAGGAATAAACCCACAAAAAGACGCCGTCATAATCCTTTAGAATCTGAAACACCTCTCTTCACTTGTTTTCACTTGTTTACATTGTGCTTACGGTAGCAGAGTAAGCGATAACGAAGTAAGACTGTTTCAGAAAACATTAACACGCTGGGGAGGAGGGCATGAAGGGAAGAGAGAACTATGCAAAAAGGAATAGGCTGACTTGACTCATATCTTAACCTCCTACAAAATGATTTCTTCAACTTTTAAAGTAGCTGATTTACAAAAACTTTCTAAATGTTAGCAGTCTCTTTAAATGAGCATTTTGGGTAACCGCAAAGATTTATTTTTTTTTTAATTTTTATTGACAGAATCTGTTTTTTCATTTGCTGCTTTATTTGCCAAAGACTTCACCTAGTAGATTGATCTGATACAGTAAAAAGAACAGGAAAATTAATTTTATATGCCTTTATTTAGGAACAACTGATAGGTACTAAACAATTGCACGCTACTAATGGAGTAGAACAGACAGATGTTATACTTTGTATGTTCATTAGCACTTGTTATCTAATCTGGTTATCTCAATATTCTTGCTGAGTTAAATAAAAACCGGCCTTGAATCATGACTATAGTTTAATTTTTTTAGGGCTAAATCATCTTCTCTGTTGTATTTGACACATAGGCTACAAAAAATGTAGTTGTGGCTGATGACACCTGGTGGCAACGATTTAAAAATCTGTATTAGAATCATAGACTCATAGGATGATTTGTGTTGGAAGGGACCTTAGAGATCATCCAGTTCAAATGCCCTGCCATGGGCAGGGACACCTCCCACTAGACGAGGCTGCTCAAGAGCCCATCCAACCTGGCCTTAAAATTATTAGCAATTATTTGACACAATAGTATAATAATGTAACAGCTAGTGAATACTAGCTTCCAGGTTTGATGACCAATGCCCAGGAATCTGAAACCTCCTGAGAGTTTCAGTACAGAAATTCTGTTCACGTACATCATGGGAAATGATCTTCAAGTAAAGTAGTTCTACTTACTAATTGTAACTTTGTCTTTATCCCCCAGCATGACGTTGTTCGGAGTGAGATCCCGATGAACAATCCTTTTCTCTTTATGCAAATAGCGAAGGGCTAGACACAGCTTAAAAACAAACAGAAAGAGCCTTACAAAGATACTTAACGACACCTAAATAAAGGCATATAAAATTAATTTGATATCAGTGCCTAATATAATAAGCATTATTTGTCATTTATTAGCCTAATAAGCTAAGTTGTGCTACTGATTACATGTGGAAATTTTTTGGTAAAAAAAAAATTGAGGCCTTTACCTGGATAAATATATGCCATATTCTTTCTTCTGTAAAGTGTTGCTGCTTTTCTTTCAAAGAGTGAAAGTGTTCTCCCAGTGGCACTCCCTCTATGAGCTCCATGATTATGTACAATCTGTCATCTACATATAAGAAAATGAATTGATAGAACATTATTTTTATATAGAAGCCATTTGAAAATAGATTTTTGAGGTTAAAATATATTTTTTAACTTGCTATTTTTTACTTTTTTAAAAATTTATTTGTGCAGACAAATACATTTTAATCATAGTTCTACTCCTTGTTATTCATTTTTTTCCTCAATTTGTATCACAGCAAATATAAGGAACATACTGCCTGATGATCACTCAGTGGGCAGGTGTATGTAGCTAGCTCTTTATATATAAAGAAAACTCAGACAATACATATGTGCAATCTATCATTTATTCTACTAGTCTCTACAGCTTTTCTCCCTATAAAACATTCCAGGTGTAAATTTGTGATTCTTAACTCTACAGGATGAGAAAGATGCTGTTCACATGTTTACAATGCATGTAAGTTTTACTGATAAATAAAGAAATATAAACCTTATTTTGCACCTTTTTTTTTTCAATTTTATATGAATATAAGCCTGTCTGAACTGTAGCAGTTCTTGAAGAAAATATTACCATTTCTTGCTCAAAGTTGACACACTCCTTCCAAGCAATGAGTGCTTTTATTATATATTTCTATTTCTTCATTATGTACGATGTGGTAATTGTATGCATTTATACTTACTTTCCAAGAAGGTTCTATAATATCGTACAACATTTGGATGACAAAGCTACAATGAAGAAAGATATTTAGATGTTTAGAACAGTTACACTGGTGGCGCAGTATTTATAATTAGCTCCATACTGGAAAGAACGATTCTGCTACGATTCCACTAATTTGCTTATGAACTGCAGTGCAGTGGCTTCCCCAAATGTAGAGAAGTGTGTGCACGTTACTAGAGCAACCAGTAGGAGACCACAGTATGATTCCTATCTGCTCTCCCCTTAAAGAAAGAGAGTAAATGAGTTTTGAAGACAGGCAATTAAACCTGCATCAAAGCACTGGCATTCTTAGCCTAAAAACCACAAATAATGTCTGTTTTTTTAAATTTTTAATTTCAAAAAAGACTATCTTCTCATGGTATTTTAAACCCAAGAATTCATTAAATGGAATATTCATCGGTTTTCTATCACAATTCTAATTTACAGATTCCCTGAAAAAAGTCTAAATGCTGCCAATACAGAAAGTAAGACTCTTTGGTAAGAAGAACTTGCACTGCTGCTGACGCTACAATAAGAAAGTTTTCAATATTGACAGCATTCAAGTAAAACGGGCCAACATTGTACTGGTCAGACAAAAATAGTAACAGCGGCTGGAAGTCCCGTAACGTGAGATCTCACAGGAAATAATGCTAACAGCAGAATGCCCACATGAAACTACAGTCCATGAGACATACCTGCTCTTTGATGATGGTTAATTCAGAAACAATGTCCTTCACGCTGCTCTCTCTGTCTTTTTTGTCCTTTCCAAATGCTGGATTGTGTAAATTGACTTCTTTCATTGCCAGGAGATTTTGTCCATTATGTTTTCTAACCTATAAAAAAGATAAAGCCCCAGTAAAATTAATATAAGATGGGGATAGATAAGATATTATTATAGATACCAGGCTAGTTATGAGAGTCATAGCTTTTTCTGTGTAGGATGTGATTAGTCAAAAGGGACTGGAGCCCCACAAGGCAGGTTAGCAGTACACTGCTGAACTTGCCACAGTGTTTGAAGTGACATCTTCTGTGCCCAGTGTTGCTTTTCAGTGAAAATATGCTTAAATTTCTGTGGGTTTACACAGATCTATTAGCCTTTGTAATAGATAGAAATGTTGTTTGTTTTAAAAGAAAGTAAAGTAGGAAACTTAAGAGATACACTGATCAATCTTATAAATACAAGAGTGGACAAAACAAAATCACAGTAAATACTAGAAACAAGTCCAGATCCATAAAGGATGCATTCCCTTACTTAAATTCAAAGGATGGTAGTGTAGACCCTCTTCAGGAAGCCTCACTGCAAACCTGTAAACTAAAATCAAAAGGGGAGTTTACCTTATATACACTTCCAAAAGCTCCACTGCCAAGGTGCTCTAAAATTGCGTAATTGCCTATATATTTTGTAGGTGCCTTATTCTGATTCATACTCTCAATATTTTCAGCAGTTTGCTTCAATTCATCCTCCTGGTTATAAATCAAACGACAAACGAATAAATATAAAATATCTCATGTGCTAAGAAGGTGCAAAGAATATAGCTTAAGGCTATGAAGGTCTTTACTCACCTTTAATAAATTTAGCTTTGATACCAACTCTTCGTAAGCACTGATATCACGCACATAATGTCCAATATCAATGAAGATTTCAAACAAGTCAGTAGGGAAAAGTCTACAAAGGTTTAAATTATGATATATTATAGAAACAGTGTACACAGTAAGTATTAAATCCACAGCAGAGAATTTTCAATGCTTAATATCACAACTTACTTTAGAAACTTCTAAATAATACACTTATTTTTACTAATCTATTCATATATTTACACTCCAATGTTACACAAATAAGAGTTAAAGGATCTTTCAAAAGTCTCTATAAGTTGTGTATAAATGACAGTTCTCCAAACAAGTATAACCGTCTCTAAAGTTAATGAATCTCATTAATTTCCAGTCATTTTCCTATTTTTTTATCATAGAATCATAGAACTATTTGGGTTGGAAGGGACCTTTAAAGGTCATCTAGCCCATCCCTCCTGCAGGGAGCAGGGACATCTTCAGCCAAGTTCTTATAGTACTTTGTATTATGCTTGTTGTCACCTTATCTGAGTTCCTTCTTGTAATGCATTAAGTGGGAGAATTAATATTTACCTGCATTTAAAGAATCATAACACCTATCTTAGAATTATTTGTTCAAGAAGTCTACTCTAAGAAACGAAAAGGACCGTGAAAAGCAAAAGCTAACAGATAGTCGGCAATATTTGATTAGTGATGTGCTTAACTGAAAGTTTATTTCTTTTAAAAGTTCTGGCAGAAGAACAAAAACGGAAAATTAAGGCATTTGGAAGAACATCAAAGACACCAAATCAGTCCAGATTTACCACTTGCAAAACTTGACTCTAATCATGACCATCCATTACAAACTGGAGCCCTTTCAGTACAAAATCTACTTTTAAAAGTAATTCAAAAGTTATATTTAGAATTCTATTCACTTATGATAACAGCATAAAATCATACAGAAACATTACTGACAGGCAGACCTCCTAGGCAGTATGATTACTATCCTCATCCCACAAATCAAACTGTTTTACACAGCCTTTGTAGCCAGCTTGGTGAAACTGTCACCTTACAAGTAAAAATAGGTAACTGATGAAAGACATTTTCTCTTTATTGATCCAAACCTTTCAGCAACGCTCATGTGTAAACCAGCCTGATGCAAAGTCAATCCCATATGTGAAGGAGAGGAGGGAGAAAAAATTTATTGCTCCCATTTCCTTGCTGCTATCCAAGGCTGTAGCTTGCACACTGCTGAACTGTACTTTTATCCTAAAGATTGTCTCCAACAGTATGAAAACTGTCCTCAACATATTTTAAACCTTGATCCGTGGGGGAGGAAGGAGCCCCTACAGAGCTAGATTGTCTGGCACGTATACAATGAGAGTCCCCACGAAGAAAGCCTGAATCTTGTAGGCTAGCACTGATGCAATGCAATCTGTAGCTGTGGACAGGACAGAAGTTGTCCGCTACTGTTTGTTGAAAATAAATAACATTTAAAACACGTCTTTCTGATTGGAATGATGACTTTTGAAAAGCTATCCCAGAGCAGTTTCACAAACTATTTTGTTAACATACCTTTTAAATATATGGCGATTTCTTTCCATACTGAAGAGGAATCTCAGGGCTCTGAAAGCGTAACACTGCAGCAGGAAAAACTACTTAAATTAATGATAGATTTATACACAAATGGAAAAGCCACTGATAAATATTGAGGATTCCATTTGATTTTAAACACTGTTAAACTTTGTACTTCTAACAATGTCTCCCATAACATCCTCCTAGGTAAAAATACTGGATAAGTTCATTGAACCACGACTGGCTGTGTAGCCATGAGAGGGCAGGGCTATGCCAGAACAAAGAGCAGGTGAGAGGCAGGTTCCTGACTGCATTCACCTGCGCTAAGCACCACCTCACACTTGGCCACAGAAAGGCGACTGGAGCAGTGGCAGTTGTGTTCATCCCTGAACCCCTGACCACTACTTTCTATAGCTTAGAGACCATTTCCAACACCATTTCCCAGAGGCTGGAGCATAGCTACCAGATAATGAATTACTTCCGATAACTTTAACCTAAGTTGACTTAAAGTAGTACAATTATGGTGGTCGTGACATGCAAACCCAAGAGCCATCCTACACTCATTAGCTCTATATTTAGTAAAGTTTGCTATACTTCATGTGATGCTTGCCTGTATTTTATTTAACAGCCACAGTAAGATGCTCCAGAAAGAAAGAGATATTAGATCAGTGTCAAATCTACAGTGAGTTTCAATGAAGACAAGGCACTAAAAAGAAGGTCTGATGCTGGGTAGAATGAAAAAGTGGAAGAGATATTATCAGAATAAAAATACTCACTTTCCTTTACACCTTATGAGGTGCCAGAAACAAAGTAAAACTGAACAGAACACCAGAAGTTGAACCTTTATTTAACTTTTAGTTCCTGGGCCATTTGTTATTCCGGGTTTTGTTTTGGTAAGGGGAAACCTTTGAGTAAGATTTTTTTTACTGCACTTTAAAATAAACTTTAAAATAAAAAAAATTTCTCAGAGACTGTTTGGGACTTTCAACATGCAATGATAATAAAGTGAGTTACCTGTAATAAACTAGATTTTTCAGCATTTATTCCTTTGTTTGGTAAAATCAGCTTCGCTATTGTATATATTCCATTTGCCTGGAATCAGTGAAAGGTCAATATTAATAGCGTTCCTTTGCATAGAAACAAACAAAATATGTTACTTCAAATCATGGAATCATAGAATGCTTTGGGTTGGAAGGGACTTTTACAGGTCACCTAGTCCACCTCCCCTGCAGAAGCAGGGACATCTGATAGTAGATCTGGTTGCTCAGAGCCCCATCCAACCTAATCTTGAATGTTTCCAGGGATGAGGCCTCCATTACCTCCCAGGGCAACCTGTTCCAGTGTTTCACCACCCTCATTATAAAAAATGTATTCCTCATATCCAGTCTAAATCTACCCTCCCTTAGTTTAAAACCTTTACTACTTATCCTGTCACAACAGGTCTTGCGAAGAAGTCTGTCCCCATCTTTCCTATAGGCCACCTTTAGGTACTGGAAGGCCGCTATGAGGTCTCCACAGAGCCTTCTCTTCTCCAGGCTGAACGACACCAACTCTCTCAACCTGTCCTTATAGGACAGATGCTCCAGCCCTTAAGTTGTTTTCATGGTCCTCCTCTGGACCCACTCCAACAGCTCCATGTCCTTTCTATCCTGAGGACGCCAGAACTGAACGCAGTACTCCAGGTGACATCTCAACAGAGCAGAGAAGCAGAAATCACCTCCCTTGGCCTCCTGGGCCTCCTGCATCTTTTGATGCAGCCCAGGATACAGTTGGCCTTCTGGGCTGTGACCACACATTGTTGGTTCATGTCCAGCTTTTTGTCCATCAGTACCCCAGAATCAGAATCTAATAACTGACAACTTCTCAACATCCTACTGCACACCTAAATTATAAGCTCAAGTGACTTAAATGTACATAAGAATTAAATCATTGTTACATTTAAACTTATACTTCACAGAGAGCTTGTAAGCAGATAATGAAGCAATGCTTCTGTCTCTAGAAGTGAAGGAAATTGGAGCAACAGATCTCCTGTCACCGTGTGGATATTTTGAAGTCTCAGGAACCAAAAATCCAGTCACAATAAAAATAAACTAGAGAAACACCAGAAGGGACAGCCAGCTATGTCTGTGCCTCGTTTTGCCAAAATGAGAGAAAATGGCCTCAAGTTGTGCTGGGAAGGTTTAAACTAGATATTATGAAATATTACTTTATTGACAGGGTTGTCAGGCACTGTCACAGCTGCCCAGGGAGTGGTTGAGTCACCATCCCTGGAGGTATTTTAAAGGACTGTAGACGTAGTGCTCAGTGACATGGTTTAGTGGTGGACTTGACAGTTAGACTCAATGATTTTAAAGGTCTTTTCCAACCGAAACAATTCTATGATTCTCTGATTTCAGCTTCCTTTTTCGTGTAACCATACTTGTGTCCTCCATTAATCATGTTGATTTGATAGATGGGCACTGGTAGATTTAGTTACAGTACTGCTCCCAGCTACTTGACAAGCTCCCGGTTGGAGACCACCCTCCTCTCTAGTAACGTTTAAGAGAATACATGTCAGCTCTGCAGAGACTCTGTTGCAGTTCCCGACATGTTTTCATAAACTGTTCAGAAGGTAGAGACAAGCTAAGGTTTTGGGCTGTGCAGTAGAGCCACTGAGTCACAGACACACTCTGTCCTGCTACTAGAACTGCTACCAAGGCTTTAATTTGGGACAAGGACACAGGATGGACAAGTAGACAGCAGCTACAGTAGAAGCAAACGGTTTTCAACTGCCTGAACCAAGAGTTCTTTGCCACTGAATGAGATAAACCTTTGGAGGTCACCCAGCTTAACTTTCTCAGCACATAACTGAAAGAGCTGCAAATCTTCTTCCTCCATCAGTTTTTAACCTGAATGAGTTCCTTCATCTTGATCATCACGCAGCTCTTGAAGTTATATTAGCACAGAGAAAAAAGCAGGATTTAAAACAAAAGAGGCTGTTGTAGGGTGGAACATGCTTAAACTTATTTCCTGATCTGAAAGGGCTACATTGGCTGTTTTGACAAAGGGAGAGGTCATCGCCTTTTAATAGGATGAGTGGGGAAAGAACTTAAACTTGAAACTCCTTTTGCCAGTCTGCAGATCATCCCATCAATTTTTAAGCAATTTACTAACAGCACAGTTATCATGCACTGCCAAAGCAGTGCAGGAAAACCTCTGTGTTAAAATCGGCCTTTTATTTCCCAAGTCCCCCAGGAATTACAGTTTTCAAAATACATCCAATTTAAATAAGTGATATTTTATTTTAATTAAACTAGACTCAGCCTTGAAAGTATGCAGTTAGATATTTTAGATAAAATATTGTCTAAATCACTACGGTTTATTGATGATTTTAGTGCTCAAGATACATAGAAAGTATTTCTTTTTTAGACTTACTTCCATTCCTTTCTTCTTAATCAATAGTTTTGAAATATACACGACCTTATCTTCCAGTAATATTTAAGGCTCTTCGTTCTCTTGATCCTCTAGAGATATCTCTAGTTAGATTTTAAGCTAACTTGAAGGCTTTGATCACTCACTTAAGATTTTAGCTGGTATTAATGTCTCATATATTTGTGCCTTTGACTATGTCTGAAATATATACCAGGGATTTTAAGAATGGTTTTCAGAACCATAGATTCTAGCTGAATTAAACATTACATTTTAAAATGCAGTTTAGAAACAGAGCCCTGGGGATGGAGTGCCCCAAGTCATCTCAGAAATATCAAACATCAAGGGAAAGAGAAATCATTTGTGAAACAGCGATGCACTGGCATCAAGCTACACAGAGTTTGTTTTAAGAAATTTCATGAGATTCAGGTTTTGTTCTTCTCAGTTAATTCCATGATCACTCTTATTTACTATCTTATTTTGAATATGGCAAAAGCATGGCAAGCGATGCCAACCAAAATGAATCCTGTGTAAATAAAGCTGTTTGTTCTCCCAGACAACTAAATAGGTACATGGATATCTTGGTGTATATGTCTCTGTGTGCAAACATGTAAAGAAACAGACATAACAAAGTTACATAAAAGTATATTTTCCAAACCCTTACAAACGTGGGGGTTTTTTAATTAAATAAATGTCGGTGACGAATAAGAACAATTAAGGCAAATTCTAAACTATAGTGCCTTACTTAACTGAATAAAGTCTTCCTACCTGTACTACCTGGCAAGCGTTAGTCTCAATGAGCACGAGTTCAGTAATTGCAGCACAACAAGCTAGAATAAAAATTCAGATGTAACATTTAGGGCCAGATTTATAAAGAGATTCAGAGAGTGTGGTGGGTTAACCTGAGCTAACGGACAAATCCCCACCCGGCTGCTCACTCATTTCCCTTACTTAAAAGGACAGAAGGAGAAAACAGGATGGGAAAGCTCACGGGTCAAGATAAAGACAGGAAGGTTGCTTATCAGTTACCATCACAGGCAAAACAGACTTGACTTGGGGAAAATTAATTAAGACAAAAAAAAAAATTAATAAGGACAAAAAATTAAAACAAGACCTCTCCCCCACCCCCCATCCTTTCCCCCACCCCCGACTCATCTTCGGTGCTTCACTCCTGACTCCTCCACCTTATTTCCCAGCAGCACTGAAAGGTGGTGGATGAGGGTTACAGTCAGTACTTAACAGTTCCACTCTGCTCTGCTTTCTTCTCACACTCTTCCTCTGCTTCAGCGTGGGTGCTCTCCATGTGCTGTAGAGTGAATATCCACTCCACAGAGGTCCCTCCCATGGGCTGCAAGTGAATCTCTGCTCTGGTCCCTACAGCACCTGCTTCCCCTCATTCTTCTCTGATCTTGGTGTTTACATTGCTGTTTCTCACCCCTTTATTTTTCTTTTCCTCTCCTCTTCTGCTTACCCAGTGGTTTTGCCTTTCTTAACTATGTTTTCCCAGATGCATCACTGGCTTTGCTGATGGGTTTAGATCTGGCCAGCTGTGGGTCTCTTGTAAAGCCAGTTGGAACAACCTGTGTCCAGCACAGGGCAATTCCTTACCTCTTCCCACAGAGACCACCCTGTAGGGCCCCTGCTAACAAAACCTTGGCCCCTACAACCAATACAAAAGGCTAAAAATATAAACATGTAGTCAGTCAGAACTGAAAAAAACCTCTGTAAGTTCAGTGCGTGCTCTTTCTTAGGAGTCCTTAAGGAAGGCAGAAACACAGAAATATGCTCCACACTGGCAGTACTTTGGTACTGCAATTTATTTCACATTACCAGCTCTTCAGAGATAACATTCATGTTAAAGTATTCAAACCCACCTACATATTATGTTACAGCTTTCAGAAAGATACTACAAAGGCTCATGTAATCCTAGTAAGGATATTTTGTGTTGTCCTTCTGTAGTCACTGGGAAAAAAAATGATCCTTCAGAAGGCATTTCAGAAGGGATAGTTGCCATGCTTTTGAGAAATCTCCTCTAAAAGGGATTCTCTCTGTAACTACTGAGAAATCCTTGCCTGACTGGTAGTCTTTAAAATACCACTTTGAAAGAAGTTCATAATCAAGTCACGATTTATCTACTAAATTAATTTGAATAGAGGGAAATGTATGATAAAATTAAAATAACCTCAGGCTAACAGCAAAACTTTTATATATATATATATATATATATATATGAGATGTTTTTATAGGTGGAAGAAATATATATATGATTCCTGTGTACTCAATATTTTATGCTTTGCTTCTTTCAAAACAAAGTATGCTTTTTGAAAATATGTGCTGGTATTGCTCATTTATGAATAAACACAGCAGACTCAGTACTCCCACTCCCTAAAGCAGATTTAGATGTTTACAATTTCAGTTTTGAAACATTTTGAATCCCTTTGCATGAGTGCAGGTGGGCACATAACAGACAATTAGGCTTTATAAACCTACCTGCTTGAAGTGAGAAAGTGTGTTCTTGCATCTCATCAGGACTCAGATCATCTGACAAATGATGATGTTGGATTCTCCCTGCTGCGTTCGCACTGGATAGACTTCCAACTGAAGAGCGATCAGAAACAAGATTTCTTTCTCTGGGGAAAAAACAAAACCAAACAAATTGCAGTGTAAAAAAATGGCTCAATGTATCTTTTTTAACCATTTCTGAAGTTCTGAAAATTTGTATGTTTGTCACTAAATTAGCTTTGAAACACTTTGAAAAAGCAAACAAGCCTTTAAACAGAAAATTCCTTCACCATGTTCATCAGTTATAGTCACAATTTTAGCTCACTAATTAGGTATCTAATTAATAGAGAAAGCAACTAAACAGTAATAATATTTTTATAATTAATAATTATTTAGTTTATAGAATGAAAATATGAAAAGCACTTTAAGATAACAATTAAGTAAGCATAAGTGGAGAAAAACCCTACTTAATTCATTATGTTCTAAATAGCCTTTTGATTTCTGCAGACATCACATACAGCTGAACAAAACAAAGATGACATTTGATAAAACAAGGTTTGGTCAAATATGTCTTAAAATAGCCTCATAATGGCTGTAAGGTTGAGGACTGAAAACTTACCCCTGTAATATATGAAGGAGCTGCTTAATTCCACCCCAAATCCGTATTTCCACGCTAGTTTCAGAGTCTTCACAAACCTGTACCAGAATCCAAACTATACTCCATAGAAGTCTGATATGATCAGAATGAAGTAAACTGAGCAAGACTGGAACTCCTTTATATATTTTTATTTGCTCTTTGACTTGTGACTCTGCACAGAGTAGACGTAGCAACTCTGCTGTGAGCCTAAAAAAAAAATCAGCAAGAAGTTTTAACAATAACTCCATCAACACTTTGTGTTGTCAGTTAGCAAACATGAAAAAAACACAGCAAACATTTAAGAAGGAGCAGAGATCTCCCTTCCAGTATTTAAAGGGAGCCTACAGGAAACCTGGGGAGGGTTTTTTTTATCAGGGAGTGCAGGGATAGGATGAAGGAGAACTGTTTTAATCTGAAAGAGGGGAGATTCAAATTAGGTATTAGGAAGAATTCTTTTCCCGTTAGGGTGGTGAGGCACTGGCACAGGTTGTCCAGGGAAGCTATGGATGCGCCCTCCCTGGAGGTGTTCAGGACCAGGTTGGATGAGGCTCTGAGCAACCTGATCCAGTGGGAGGTGTCCCTGCCCATGGCAGAGGGTTGGATCTAGATGATCTTCAAGTTCCCTTTCAACCCAAACCATTCCATGATTCTATAATTAAAAAAAAAAGTTAAAGAAAACTGGTTAAAGTCACTGTAAACTGGTTAAAGTAATTGTTTTGCTAAAAAAGAGGTGGTCCAAATTTTCACAAGGGATAAAATTATATTTACATTGAGTCTGACTGTCAGCATATACAGTCATGATGGACGGGGGAAGGTGGACTGCAGCATCCCTGGTACCACGTTCTTGTTGATGGCATTAGTACTACATGTAGCATTGACTGCATGAACTGGTAAAGTCCATCTATGGAATTAGAATAACTCCACAAATAACCATGATTTTTCTCCAGTTTGTCTTCAATATTATAATTACAAAAGTGACTGGATATATCATTTAGAAGGTTTATACAAGATTTTAATTAACTTCCCTCCAATTAAGGTGGACTTCCCAGAGAAAAAATGGTTAGATATTTCCTTTTCTGCATGTAGCAAAAATGCTGTATGTGTGTTTGATGAAACATATGAATTCAAATTCATCTGTGAATTTAAAATTATTCTAACTAGCATTGAACTTCACCAGCTTCCAATCAACAATCAAATTCCAGCTTTTATAACCAACTTTCAGTTTAGATATAATCTAAATAATTTCAAATCCAGAAAATAAATAAAAACTTTTGGCGTATTCAATTTCTTTATCTTTAGTCAGAAGTAAAATAATTTAGCATGAAATTTAAAACATCTCTTCAGCATTTTAAATGTGACGGGACATATCATCAAATTTGAGTCTTTTGGTTTCCTATTGAAATGCAGATCTACTATGCTCAGTTAGCAGGCTTAGCTGAGACAGAATTCTTTTTTTTCATAGAATGGTTTGGGTTGGAAGGGACATTAAAGATTACCCAGTTCCACCCCCCCTGCCACGGGCAGGGACACCTCCCAGCAGCCCAGGCTGCTCTGGGCCCCATCCCATCTGGCCCTGAACACTTCCAGGGAGGGGGCATCCACAGCTTCCCTGAGCAACCTGTGCCAGGGCCTCACCACCCTCAGCGTGAAGGATTTCTTCCTCTCGTCTGTTCTAAATGTTCCCCCTTCCAGAGATGAAAGGACATTTAAAGAACTCGAGGAACTTTTGTGACTTTCTGATTGAAGGGACGCGGGGCCTGGCTCAGACTCTGGCGTGAGCTACAACACCTGTATGTCTTGGCCATTTTTCACTAGTTTGTATCGGGCATCCCAGGAACTGTTAGTGTTCAGCGTGCTTTCCATCTGACCACTCGGGTCTGGCAGGAGTAAAGAGGAGATGCACCAAGAAAAGCGATCGCTATCACTTTATGGTAACATCACAATTTATTTGCACTGCACTGTCAGCCATCAGTGGAGACAGAAGAGACAGCTTATAATAAAGCTACTACAAGAGATTTTGCGATATCAATATCTGACTGAAAATACAGAGGTGTCAGAATATCACCTTCAGTATATTAAAGTGGCACATTATCTAATTCCTATAAATAAAGATGTCCCTAAATGAAAAAAAGTCAAAATACATTTTAACACAATTAATCTAGAAGCAAAGTCTCACCTTTTAGAAAGCAAATCGTATTCACGTAGTATCACCAGCAAGTTCTCAACAATGGTGAGTTCACTTATCTTCTCCCTACATTCTGGGCTACAAATTGATTATTCCTGGCATTTATATCAAATTAAATTATCTGAAGAAACAAATTTTTGTTAGCCTCCCTCCTTATACATTTGACCAACTATTTTTTTTTTTTCAAGTCTTAAGTAATAATATCATATTGTGCACACAAATGCGCACAAATATTTAAAGCCACAAAAATAGGCTGGGCCAAGAGTGACATTGCAACAATTTCCAATTTTCTCACTACGAAATAGTAAATACGAAACCATAAAAATAAAGACACAAATGTATTCCATTTGTTTTATACTAGAAATTAGGTAAATGAGATACATTTTTAGAATTGAACACAGTTTCCACAAATACTTGTAATATACTCAAAATACTTCCTTGTCTAGTCCAAATGTAACCCATTTAATTATATGAAGAAAATTAAATGGAAGTTGAAATTGTATATATAACATCATTAAAATTAATACTGATATTAAAAAAACCCAACCAACTGAAATAGAATGAAAAAAATTCGGGAAAACAGAAAATCCAGAGAAGTCTTAGTAAACAAATTTCTACTGATCTCTCTGAGTTGTATCTGTTCTCTTCAGTTTTGTCATTTTCCTTATAAATTTCCATTTAAAAGCTAAAATTGTTATATGAGTCTGGAAGTTAGCAGAAGCAGAATGTAGAAGCAGCAGCTTTTCTTCTATAAAACTATTAAGGATAAAAGATGCTCTATCTTCCTTTTCCTTTTCTTCCCTCCACACTGGGAAAAAAAAGGTTTTATCCTTACTTAAAACAGTCATTAATGAAGACAGGATATATATACTAGGATTTAAGAGTATGCATTCATTACTTACTACACTAAACAATATTCTTGCTGGTTATTGTGAGGCACTGTTATATTAAGTTCAGCACAAAGGATTTTTATATGCAGGAAGTCAGTAAGAAATCCAGAATCTTGCAAAGGGACTACAGAGACTCCAGTCTTGCAAAGTTCTCCACAGGAACAAGTCTGCTTCAAGGACTGAAGTTTCTACAGTTTCAATACAAAATTAAGCACACTTCACAGACCTCCACAGAACCAGGCCTTATTTTGAAAAAAAGAAGTCTTCCTTACAAACAGCAGTTTTAGTATTGTGTCAAGAGATGGCATTAAAATGCTCAGCGTAAACTACAGCACGTGAAGTTGTACCTACCTTTCTGCTAGGCTAGTCAGAGCAAGCAGGGCACCCAAAAGCACATTGCTGTCTCTAGCAGATAACAAATTTACTAAGGTCTGAGAAATGAAACATGAAACAAGGAAAATTAATATAAATTATATTATTTTCTTTTATGACTCAAATGTATGTAGAGTTATTTACTGAAAAGTCAAAATTAAGATACCAAATCCTTGCATAATACACTAAATAAAAGTCTTAGGTACATTTAAAGTACACTTTAAGGATACTTAAATATACACTTAAAGTCTTAGAATACACTCAGTCTTATGATAAGCAAAGCTGTTTCTTCTCAAACTGCACTCAGGATCTCTCTTGACTGCTAAGGCATCTGTCCAACTCAATATAATACCATTGGTAAAGATCTATTCCTGTGTAAAACACTTTAGAACTCTAAATCAAGGCTTCATGAAGTAAAAAGTTAATTTTCAGTTGCCAGTGTTTTACTGCAGCATAATATGAAGCACTAGTTATACTGATCTTGATTTCTGTTGTTTCCTAGTTTGGCCACAAAACAGAAATCGTTAAGTATAGATCCTTAGCCTGACCGTAATGTATAGGAAGGGATGTCTAGGTTGTCACTGCCTCGGTTGACGCTGTTCCATTTAGTCACAGAATATTTTATAACTGAAAAATAATAGCACAAATTTATATAAAACATAGTATTTATTTATATTAAAATTTATATAAAACAATTTCTATCATGGTAACACATGGCTCAGGGCAGTGTTGAATATGAGTACTATTTTTTTATATGAATGAGTTTTGTCCAAACATTTAAGACCTATTTACCTCAACCAACCAGCAACCATGCATCAAGCCACTTAACTTACACACAGTGAAGAATTTTTACAATGCTAGAATGCATCTGTAAAACATGGAATTGTGATCATCTTACTTTACAAGCTTGACATGGTAAGGAATTTCCTCCCACCCAGATCAAATCTGGAAAGAATAAGTCATTCAGTTAAGCAGCTAATTGGTTATAATTAGGAATTTTATAAAGCACTTACTTTATGTGCTCCACTTGCTGTAACCCATTCTCTTTGATCTTTAACAGCAGCAAGTTTCTGGAAAATGTCTATGGAACAAAGGAAGTTACATAAATGGAAGATTCGCCTGTTAGTAGTTTTCATTTCATTAATCAGCTAATACTGCGAAACAGTGGACAAGTTCTTGTCCTACGAACTATGACTGGCTCGTTTCACTCTGTTCTTTCAGTGCATAAAGAGGTATTAATTTCTTAAAGAAACATTGTTTATGTACAAAAACAAGATGTGCTTTTCCACTGAAATTTCATTTTTAATTGTGTGATGATGTCCACAATGAATCTAGTAATATCTTATTTAATGATCATCTCAAGAGTTTTAATCATTTGAAGCTTCATACAAAAAGTTGTAAGTGCCCTTACAATTTATCTTACCAGCAATAACACTTACATGTCATGTTGACCAACTTGTCCACATTATACTGCTCTTCTCCATAATCAAGATAGCCATTTGCTACTGTTTCCATATACTAAAAGGGGGAATAAAGGACACTATTAAACCCAAAGTTTTCGTAAATATACAGTGTTATGCACAGAAACAGCCTGTAGGTGGTGCTTCTGTTTCATGGAAAAGGTAAGTCTGCAAACTTTTGCTGTAAAACTTGTCAGGGAAAAGAAGAGATCATGGAAGTATAAGAATTCAGAAAGCAAGTGTAAAAATCCACGAGAGGAAAATCCACTGAAGATTATTAAATACAATGACCCCACTAGCACCAAAATTCCCTTCTTTGCAAGCTGCTAGAGGTTTTCCAGTGAATTATCACTTCATGTTTCTCCTCTCAAAATTTTCCCTCAACATCTCCCATTGGTTGGTGTTTGGAACAGCCAGATGGATCTTCAGTCCACACAGCTGACAGGCTCAGACTCTACAACACCTACACAACAATGGGGAGGATTTTGTTTCTTTATTTTGGACATGGGAAATGGTCGTTATTAAAAAACAATTAACTCTAATAATTACCCGGTCAAACATCTTTTTCCAGTACAGAGAAACTACAGCAGTTTCAAGCAGATGGTACAGAAAGGCTAGAACTACAGTCGTAGCACATAATTTAGAAAGGAAACTCATAAGGAGGACATGATTGTGCAAATTAATATTGGTAATAATAATGTTATTAGTGTTTTCTACTAAAGCACCTCAAAACACATTAAGATAAGAACACCTTTTTATCTGAAATTGCAAAAAAAAATGTTTTTAATGCTATATAAGAGTTGCATGGAGGACCTTAAACTTGTGATTTGGCAAGATTTTTGGAGGCACCATTCACCTCAAAATTACTGCCACCCTTCAAATTTCTGCAGGATTTTTGAAAGTCTCAGCCAAAACATTTTTCAAACTGTGTTTCAGAGTGCTATTTAACACTTAATTTTATCTCACTGCAAAGGACATGTAAGATTAACTTCCCTAGAAGTTCAGAAACAATAAAAATGGCATCTCACGAGTTTCTAAATGCTCTAAGTTAGCAACACATGCATAGTAAAAATGATTATCAGTTATATGATTTGATGGCTGCCGCAGAGGACTACACTTGCAGATGTTGCTGGTGTCTCAGCAGCCCACTGGACTTCACACTGTGCAAGCTCTTCAAAAAGTAGGGCTAAGTGTTAGTGATCTGTGACACTGGAAAAAGCCAAGGTGTTCCTCTGCGAAACTTATCCATTGGAAACTAAAATTCTGTAACTCCTGCAACATTTGAAACAGGTGATTGTCTGTCAGAAGAGCTCAAAGAACCCAGTGTGTACTATGAAATACAGGTGGCTCCATATATATTATGAATGATGTCTGCCTTCCAAAAAGATACATTTGTTACAAGAATTCTGATTTTTTTTCTAGAAAGAAAACTCCCAACAATTTCAAAGATACTCAAGACATGTCATATCTCACTGCCAAACTGGCACTGAGGAACAAATATTAGAAACCAAGGAGTAAAGCAGTATTAACACAGAGCAATAACAATACGGCAGTCAGTCAGCAATAACATTTTGTAATGGAAAAGAACTGTAGTCCCCAAATTTAAACCTGTTCAATGCTCTATCTCTATGCTTTTACCTTTTTGCTACAGTTCAAGGTGACTACTTATCTTCCTTCAAACGTTTATAGTTTCTTTTGACTGAACCAAGTGTGTTGACTTTTCTAATTCTTTTCTCACTTGGGGAGGCATTTGTCAAGCCTCCTAAGAAAAAGTCCTGGGTTAAATGCTGCTAGGTTATAGGGCAAGCTAGTGAAAAAATACATGCCAACTGCTTATGTGCGAAGAGAGGAACAGACTCAGTTCTTTCCATAAACCAAAAATATATGTACACTGCTTTTTACATTATATTTAATTCTAACCGTAATAAACTGACATGCAACATAATGGACAAAGGTACCATATATGAGGAATTGTACCTGAGCTAAGTTCTCAATCCCACCCAAGCTGTGGAGCATTTCCTAAAAGAAAAGAAAGATATTTAAAAAAATGAGTCAAAACACAGAAAACACTAGAATGAGAGAACATCAGAACATAAATGCTCTGTTTGTTGAGAAATCGACTCCAGAGGTTGAAATCAATGGACTCTAGAGATGATTAGCACCTTCAGAATTCAGAATTACTCATAATAAGTAGATAAATAAACACACAGGAGTGAAATTTTAAAGGTTCCAAAACTGGAAAAACAGCATAAACTTTGGAACACATAGAAAAGAAATACACGAAAACAAATGTCTTAACATACATCTGAGGCTTGGTCCTATGAATAACAACTGTAAAAGCGGAATAAAATTAAGAGCTATTTGTTTATAGTTCACAGCACTGGGCTGTTAGGAGGAATAGGCAGTTTTCAGTTTTCTTCACTTAATGGGAATTTTACGTGTCTCATTATGAAAGTCAAGTACAGAGTCTAGGGCTCAGAGCAATGACCAAGTCATCTCTTGTGGAGATTTGGAGGTTCTTTGTTAGGGTTAGCAACAACAGATGCTACCTAAGAAATATCAGATACTGAGCAAGTTATGCAGTAACAATGCAAATTCACTCTTGGAAACTGTTTGCAAATCACATCTTCATGTATAGAAATGTAGGTACATACATATAATAAGTATGCATCCATAAGAATGCACATTTTTACACACATGCACCAACACAACTCATATGCCTGCTTACATGCATCCTTTCCAAGCAAGAAATGATATTTTGACATACTGACCTGATAGCACGGATCCCTTATTAATAATCTCAGGCAGATCAATACTCTTAGAACATGGATGGACGGAGCGTGATTAACCCACTCCCTGCAAAAGAAATATTCAAAATGTAAACCAAATACCATTTTAAAAAAAGTGTTAAACACTTTAAAACACTTCGATTCAGGAATCAAATAACTAGAAGATCAGTGACCTACAACAGCTGTACAATGTATTACACTATAGAACTTTAAATAACATTTATATTAAAAATAGTAACAGTTATAAAGAAATTTATTTCACTATATGAACCAGCGATCACTTATTATCACTGAACTGATGCAGGAAAGTACATGCTTATCTCTAAGTACAAAGGGATCATGCTTTGATATAAGCTTACTTTGAGTGTTTGGATCAAGGCCCAAAGGGCAAAATCACTGAGAAACCACGTATCAAACTCCAGTGCACAAAATACACTTATGTAAAAATAGGGTTCTACAGAAGTAAAAATAGCTAGATTTGAAATAATTTTTTGAATTATCATACTCTATTGTGGGTTTTTAAAACTCTAGTGCTTGGATTAATTTATTATTTGGTATAATTGTTCTTGATATAGCATTATACTTCCAGATAGAACCCCCTCTTTCGTATTTGTCCATACAATTCCCTAGCACAAGACCTGGCGGAAAACAAAACTCCAGTTTGCACAAAGGACCCTGGGGCATTAATCCTGCATAAATACCAGTAACAGAATCATTATTTCCATTGTCTGTTGAAGGTATATATTGTTATTTTTCCTATTTGAAATAAATCTAGAATTGGACATCTTTTTGGTGGTTTTTTGTTGTTGTTGATTTAGCTGAGAGGACAGAAGCTTTAGTAGCTGCACAAGTTTCCAAAGAACGGAAGAAGTCTGTGGGACGTGACAGTTCCCTTTTTATCATTTGCAGTTGGGAACGATGCCAACGACTAAAAATAATTTGATAAAAATAAATGTTTTACAAATAGAGACTAAAAAAATTTCAGCCCTTCTATGCCAATATTCAACCTAAAGTAATACTGTTTCAATATCATTCCATAATTGGCCTCTTCAGAACGACACAAAGCTTCCACAGTGAGAAAACAGCAACCATATACTGGTAGGCAAAATTTGTAGATGAGACTTTAGAGGCCTGTAGATGGTTCTAAAAAGCTATTATTTCAGAAAGTTTTGACTTTCGACCTAAGTTTTTTTAAACGGAGCAATCATCTGTTGCATTTCCAAGAAGGCACAGTAATTCTCTGAGCGTGGTTAGCATTTGGGACCGTCTTCTACTATTGTCACATTTACAATACACGTTACTAGGTTCCCCAGTGTATGCCAGCAGGATTTTTTCTGCCCACTTAGTTACACTCCTTATGCAAAGTGCTTAAGCTAAGCTGATCACAGCTTTCTTGTCAACAGAATTACCTCCAATCAGACCTTCTGCTGACACAGTGATGCCAGTAAGCGGGTGTGATTTTTTCTCGCACCCCAACCAACATATTTATGCCAGCAAAAGTATGTCACGCGGATCAGGACAACAGTTTGTAAGCTCAGACACAATGCAATGGCAGTAGTTCCAAAGAGAGGACACCATCACATCCATAGTATAATATTTATAAATATTTTAAAGTATAATATTTCAACTAAATCAATTTTGTAACTGCATTTACCATCTGGGTTTTACATACCTACTAATATACACTTGTTTCATTAACCTTACCTGGGTGCTTTAATTTAGAACACAAGGCTGGTTTTGCTATATCATCATCAACAAGTACCAAAGAAAACAAAAACCAAAATCCAAGCTAAGTATGGCACAATGTATAAATAGAACCTGAGAAGACACAACGTAAGTTATTCTTACATATTTGGCAAATGAAGCTGAGTCACTGACATCCCACTGGTGGGTACTGAGATGATAAAATTCATTTGCAAAAAGGGATACCAGATTAACAAATCATTTAAACAATTTGTCTTAAACTCACTGCTATTTAGATAATCAAAGATGAGATCCCTAGTTCCTCGTTAATCCTGAAAAAGGGTCTAAGCAAACTATGTGATTTTTTTGGGGGTGGTTTTTAGGTAGTTCTGTAAATTCTAGCATTTACACATGAATATCTTTAAATGCTCTAGGATTCTTCCTTTAAGTTTGTGTACCTCTTAAGATTTTTCAGAAAATGTACTTGGGCGTTAAAAAGGAAAAATACAGCACATTGCAGTGGTGCGTAGTAATACAAATCCTGAAAAGAACTCTTTTTTTTTTTCTTTTCAGAAAATATGTTTTTCTATCCCCCTTGCACTTCTTCCTTGCTCAAATGAGATCAGCATGAGAAAGAGTTTTCCCTTTCTAATCCTATTATACACACAAATACAAATACACATGAACAGTAGCATAAATTGATTTGAATTTTAAGAAAGCCCTTGACCTTCATATATATATAAAAATAGGTAGTCGTCCATAAAATACAAGTAAAATCAGTAAAATCAAAATGCAATTAGAAAACAAACCATAGATTACAGATACCAGATGCGGACAAATGATCAAGAAAACATGGCAGATGTTAGAATTTTGGTCATTCAAATTTTGTCATATACCCAGGCCTTCAATTTTCCATTCCACTAATGCAAGCTTCAAAGCCAGTACAGAAATGACTGTTTAAACCTGAGATTATACAGAGGTGTGAAGCTGGCGACTTCCAAACAGAGGGCTACTGTTGAAACATATATTGTATACAGACAGTGGGATTGAGTGCACCCTCAGCCAGTTTGCCAACGACACCAAGCTGTGTGACAAGGTCGACACACTGAGGGGAAGGGGCGCCATACAGAGGGACTTGGACAGGCTTGAGAGGTGGACCTTTGTAAACATCATGAAGTTCAATAAGGCCAAGTGCAAGGTCCTGCACCTGAGTCGGGGAAATCACAAGCACAGTTACTGGCTGGGTGGATTGAGAGCAGCCCTGAAGAGGAAGGCTTGGGTGTGGTGGTGGATGAGAAGCTCAATCTGAGCCAGCAATGTGCACTTACAGTCCAGAATGCCAATAATATCCTGGGCTGCATCAAAAGAAGTGTGACCAGCAGGTCAAGGGAGGGGATTCTGCCCCTCTGCTGCCCTCTACTCATCTGGAATTCTGCATTCAGTTCTGGAGGTCTCAGCACAAGAAAGACATCAATCTGTTAGAGCGAGTCCAGAGGAGGCCACAAAGATGATAAAGAGCTGGAGCATCTCCCATATGAAAACAGGCTTAGACAGTTGGGCTAGTTCATCAGCCTAGAGAAGAGAAGGCTCTGGGGAGACCTTGTAACAGTCTTCCAGTACCTGAAGGGGGCCTACAGGGAAGCTGGGAAGGGGCTCTTTATCAGGGAGTGCAGTGATAGGATGAGGGGGAACAGTTTTAAGCTGAAAGAGGGGAGATTTAGATTGGGTATTAGGAATAAAGTTTTTACTGTGAGGATGGTGAGACACTGGCACAGGTTGCCCAGAGAAGTCATGGCTGCCCCATCCCTGTAGGTGTTCAAGGCCAGGTTGGATGAGGCTTTGAGCAACCTGACCCAGTGGAAGGTGTCCCTGCCCATGGCAGGGGGGCTGGAACTCGATGAAAGTGACTTCCAACCAAAACCATTTTATGATTCAATGATATATTGTTGAAATAGTAGGGAACATTACGCATGCATCTTGGTTCTTTGCTTACGGCAAGAAATAGTGACCCTCCTTGGATATGAATTTGTTCAATATACCAATATACTGACCTGCAGGTAAGTCTGTTCTTGACTAAAGCTGTAAAGATCTCTTGAAAGAGCTTATGTTTGGGATGTTTGCTAAAATTTCTCTCATTCTTGTAGGTCACACTAAGAAGGAAAAAAAAAAGGAAATCCTGAATTGCTGATTATCTTGCCACAACATAATTTTAGATTGCCAAACATTAACATTAGCAAGAAAACTTAAGAAATGTCACATCAATAGTCACAATGGAATAACACAACTTCAGATTTCCAGACATTAACAGCACGGAAGAACAGTCCGTCTCATGTATAATTTGGGACTATAAAAATGGTATAATAAAAGCTTTCCAAATAAAGAAACCATTACTTTATTTATATTGACTATATTAACTCTCAACAGCACCTTCAGACCTCAGAGAGTGAGTTAAAGTGAAGTACAAGTAACAGACATAAGTACAAATATAAATGCCTTCAACACGTCAAGAAGCTTAAGATACATAAAGATGTTCAGAGACACAACAGTGTCATCATATTAGCTTTTTTTTTTTTACCTAAAGTTTTCAAGCTCAGCAGCTTCTGTGGATTCTTGCCATTGACCACGAGGTTTTTGTTCATTGCTTTTGGCACTTTGCCAAGCTCGTGTCACTCTGGTTTGAACACTTTCAAAATGTATAGTTGGAAACTAAGGAATAGAGGGATAGTACTAGTAAGTCAAACACTGCATTTTTAGTTTTATAAGAATGTTAGCAAGCAAAAGTACCTTTTCTTAATTTCTGACTTGAACTTTGGACCTATAATCTGTCATTATAAAATATACATACACCCCACACAGCCCAAAACTCAGCTGGTAGAAAACTGATGTAATGCAAGGCTGGAAAACAAGTATGCAGAGATATATAAAATGTGAAGAATAGTGTCTTGTAAAATTGATAGGAGTAAAGCTCAGTAGAAACTGCAATACGTGCTCATTATCTGTGCTGTCAGTCTTCGACAGTTACAAAGCCTTCTTATTCTTTCCCAGATGTAGAACTCAGATGTTTCGGCTTTCTGCTCAGAAACAATTCCATGCCTCTAACCAGGAAGGGAGTGCACAACTCCCGTCTCACATGGACGACTCCCTAAGTCATTCTGTCATATTTTACAGAATAGAAAGGGAGAAATTGTTCTGGGATTCCAAGGACTCATTGTCTTGTGTTGGTTTTCTTTGCTTTAAATGGCAAACACAACCATCACAAAGTGACTTGAGGTGAAGGAGATTTTACTGTGTCCAGTAAGTTTCATGCATTGATATTTGTGCCCTGAAGATTCATATTTTTTTTAATTCTCCAAAGGTAAATTGTTCATGGTTAAGATGCTGATTTTTTTTATGTTAAACTCTTTATCTCTCTCCATCATGTTGCAAGTAATGCATATGTAAGCCTACCTTCTCATGACATGGTGGAACAGCATGGAAGAATACAAATTTGTCAGGCTATTTGAATATATGCAGCAATAAAAATAAATAAATAAGTACATTTTAAAAAGCGATACCTCATCCACTACACAAGATTTTGCTAACATGTTTAATCATAATGGAACACAGTATCTGCCAGAAACCATCATCATCATTACTTATAATTATACACTTCTACAGTATGTTTAATAGTTATTGAAAAATATTAGTTATGGAAAAATACCTGTCGGTTGCTTGACTGAACATTTAAGAGAGACTGAAGTCTTTTAAGATCATAATAATCCCTAGGATAAAACACAGTAGCATAAAGATACGTTAACAGTTACATAAAAGTGCTTTTGTAAGAGTAAAGAAGGTCAACAAGCAACAATGCTACTGACAGGATATAAAGTTTTCTAGTGTTGCCTAGTGTCCCCATCTTGCGTAGGGAAGAATTTCTATCTTCTCCAGAATGCCTTAAATCAACAAAGGTGTAAATAAACTTTGTGACCAGAGTAACAGTTGTCATGTTTACAGTGCTTTTCAAATTAAAGCATTCTGCTTGGCAGCTAGTGCAAATTCCACACGGGTCCTGCTGAAGTTCAAAGTAAGACATCAGATACTCTACCTCATAGAGATCCCGTGAGGATTTCTGTCTGTTGCTTTTTCTGTGCTCTTTAAATTGTCCTGATCAGGCATTGTGTATCGGTATTATCAGACGGCTAAAAACTCATTTCCTTAAAAATAAAGTAGACAGATAGAGTTGTATCACTACGGCAAAAGCAATAAATATTTATTTACAGAACCAACTGACAAAACTTCAAGGAAAAAAACATCTGTACCTTTTTCTTAACATGAACGCTTAGGGATTATATGAGGCTATCCTTTAGAATTCCGGATACTAACAAGAAAATAATTAAGCTAACATACAGAAACCTTATTTTCCCAACACATGGGTAGATAATATTGGCTGTCTTGCTATTCCTTTTCATTTGTATTGGGATTTTTCTTTTTCTGGCATATTACTACCACTATTTCTCACCACGGATTATCTGTTTATGTTACAGTGGTGTTTATAGGCTGACATCAAGATTGTAGCAACAAGCTGTTTCCAGACAACTGAGAATATAATGGTTTTATCATCTAAATAAACAGGAGAGGTGAAGAGTAGAAAAAGGATGTATCTGACAAGTAAATCAGATGCATACATCATGCAGTCAACAAAAGAACCACAGAACTTTTCAGTAGTTTGGAGTCTGGGTCTTCTGAATTTCAGCTGAATGCTTTATACCAATAGAGTCCAGCTTTTCTCACAGTGGGACACACATCTTATTTCCATGGATGGGCAGGGCTGTACGGTCTGGCCTCACTGGGGCCATTACTATGTATTATTGTAGATTGACTGCAGAGAGGTGTTCAGTCTGTACCTGTGACTTCCCACAAAAGCCCACAGCCTGTTACTTGCACAGTATACAACATTTGTTCACTGAAAATCTTATGAAGTCCTACAAAGAGAATGAAAGACATAGCAAAAGGAGAGTCAAGGGGAATCGCTTGCTGCCGTGAAAGCAATTATGTTGATGCAGATCCTGCTCTGAGTGAAAAAGGGAGGAGCAGGAGCAGGCCGGGGCTGAAGAATTATCCCAGAGAACTGCACACAGCTGCAGCATATTGGTGGAGCACCTCCAATTAAAAAAAAAACAAATCAGGATATAATACCATTGTCTGGTCCTTTCTGCCCATTTTGCTATTCACTAACCATGGAACCATGGATGTTCCCTTTGATGTCTCTAATAGGATTTTCCATGTGAAATATGATAGCCTCCTTTTCTCTTTGTGCAAAGTAGAATTCCTACTGATCTTTATTCCTCTTCCTCTAAATGCAAAGAAGAAAACCTGTCAGGAAATAAAAGCATTATAAACTACCAGAAGCTGCTGCTTCCCAAATGAAAATCAGAGATATTCTCCCAATTACACATTCTTGCATCAGACACAGAACTACCCAAAAAGCAACTGCTGACAGTATGAACTTCTGCACTGTATTAACCCCCCTTAGCAAGTGGCCTGTAAGCCCAGCTCATCTATTTCTATTTTTTTGAACAAGCCTTAATCCTACCACCAGTACCTTAACAGAGAACGATTGATCTGGATCCCCAAGAAATTCCTCCTCTCTCCTCTACACTTCCACTCAACAGGGTTATTAAAAAACACCTCAGAACACTTCTGCTGTTGTATCAGTTACAACCACGAAATTAATATAATCAGGATCTGTTCTATAAGTCAACAGATTAAATTCCTGAATTAAGACTAAAGCAAATGAAGTTAGTTCAGTTCATATATTTTCTTTGCTTCAAAAGCAGTAAAAGTTAAAGAGAAGCCAAGGACGTTGCTAAACATGTTTAAGAATCCTTATGATTAAGAACTTCCATGTATTGTTTTAGTGATATTTGTATTTTATATCCACTCTCCAACACCCCAGTTCATTTGGCCTGTTGCCAAGGCATGACATAATGCAATCATCATTTCATATTTGCACACGAAGAACTACTGTGAAACTCGCAAACTGCCAACCTGCTCGTGAGTATGTGTGTACAAAGAACAGATTTCAACCAAGTAAAGAATCACCAAACAACACCACACACAAAACAACCTGTCCATAAGCAAATACAGTTAAAACTTAAAATTTTCAGTATCCCATTTTTTAAAAAGTAATCCTTAGGTTAAACCAGAATAGCCCCATAAACAGCAGGATTCCCAGTGTGTCTAGGATTTAATTCAAAATGGTTATTAGATCTTTGCGATTATTTACAAACTCTTACAGCTGGAGCCCAACTTTGCTCTAGGGGTGCCAATCTAATGTTTTACTGTTTCTGGTTGACTAATATTTTAAGGTTCACCACCATTACAGATCCAAATGTCCCTGTACAAATTGAACCCAACAACCATAAAGCTGAAGTCCCTTCACTGCTGCCTGAGAATGAAGGGATGCAGCTCACCCAAGGATGCAGCCCTTACGCAGCTCTGAGAACTCATCCTGACGTTACCTCTCTATTTCCTAGAGGCCACTGAGCCAGCATGATCCAAGTGGCACCTTGACAAAGAGAGGGCAGCCCTGGCCACAAACCTACCCTGCACGACCCCTTTATTCTTCCAGCACAGCATTACCATAGATGCACAGCTCACTGGATTGGGAAACCTGATTCAGGTTACAAATCACCTTTCCTAATTTACCCCCGCTTACTTTATAGCTTGTCCCCAGGTACTTCTGCTGTACAAGGTCAGGTACAATATGCAGACAGGAGTATTTACCCATGCAGCTTAAAGTGTTGAGTCCCTCAGCTTCACTCCAGAGCTAAACCCATTAACTAACAGCCAGCTGCTGGTGGAAACGGCAGATCCTTTTCCATTTCTTTTCCTTCCTAACTTCAGCCACTCACTTCCATTTCTTCAGCTGGTCTTAGCCAAACCTGCGCCAGTTTTGAGAGCTAAACGGGCAGAAAACAATATGCCTCTTTGTATAGTTTTCTACCAATGTAGCTCACTGTTACAGTGGCCTGATGAGTATCTCTGCTGAAAAGGCAGGGGGTAGGAAAGAAGAGCTGTAAACAGAGGGAAAAAACCAGAAGACCTTTTAATCAGTAGCCAGTGATTCAATCAGGTAGGTTTTGTTAGCACCACACCCCGAGTGAGGGGGAGACTAAAAGAAACAACCGCCTGTTTCCCTGAGATAAAACAGACATGAAATATTTCCTTACCTATTCTCATTTCATGACTTTCTTGAAATCACTGAGTAATTTCCCACCTCTGTGTTTCTTCTGTACTTGTGCCAGTAGAAATTTCCATGGAGCCAGGCTATTAACTACCCTTATTAACTATCCCCTAGCTATTAAGCCAGCCCCATGAGGAATGTGTAAGAAAAATCAAACACTCTCATTTCACTTAGGTTGTGCCAGAAAAAGATTGAGATCAGACAACATTCTAAAAGAACAGAAACACATCAAAAGGAAAAGGTCTTTACAGCATAAGAGTCTTATTCAACTCCATTTAAAACAATGCAATGAGAGCAATATTAACTAATTCATTTTAACTGGGGATAATTACATTTAATCAGGAAGAGAGATGCATTCTGATAGTGTTGGCATGCAGAACAGGACAAGAAATACTCCAAGAACCCTGTCAGAAATGAAAGAACTCACATGATGAGAAATGGGAGACAAAGGAATTACCACCTCAGAGCTGATCTGTGGCCCAGTCTAGTATTTGTCTCAGATGACACAAGTGTATAAAGCTACAGAAGATGAAAACAAACCCCCAAATAAACAAAACCACAAATACACACTGGGGGATAAATTTACTGCCACAAATTACAGTGCAATGGTTAGAAAGTCTCTTAAACCAAAAGATGCCTTACATTCTTTGTAAGCTTTATTTGTAATAACTGCTGGATATGGATAGTTTGCAAGCCAACTGGTTGCTTGATTTACCTTTGAACTCCTTTCTTAATCACTCCAGCAGCTATTCAATTATACACAGAAGGTAAACTGGCTTAAGCTGGATAAAGAAGTGGTAGATATGTTATATATTCGCTTTAATAAGACTTTTGATGCTGTTGCTAAGATAGGAATGTATCTCATACCGTGAGCTGTGTGTCAGGTCAGATGAAAATTCACTCCCTAAAAGAGCAACTATCAATACATTATTGTAAAAATAGAAACGGCAAAGGAAGCATAAAAGATAACGAAAATTTCCCATAGGCACTTCTCCTTTTCCAGTCAGATGAAAGCAAAGGGAACTCCAGACTGCTTCCCCTCTTGTTCTGCACTGATGAACTCGTAAAGACAGTCTTTGTAGAATATTTCTTGCACATTTTATTGGCTGAACAATATGGAAATCTGTATGCTTGCTATACATGAAAACTCCCCCATGCATATATTTACTTCAAGTTTTACTTTGTTTAATAACTTTGAGGATTCTCTGAAGATTAAGTAGGATCCAGTATGGGGTTTCTGGTTTTCCAACAAACCAAAACATTCCAGCCACTGCTGGTTTTGGAAGAGGGTTTTTTTTTGTTTTCCGTCTGCATCATGCCAGTTCCAGTGGAGTCATAAATGTCCAGTCCTATTCTCAGATTCCTAGACCCACGCACAGCAAGTCTCTGGGCCAATTTCCAGATCATAAATTTTATCTGTAGTTTCTGCCTAAATATACCCTGTTAATCTGCAGTTCACAGATGCAGAAGAAAAGGATTTCTGAGGTCTAGTGAGCAGCTCTGTATCAGTGCAAGGATGATACGTAACTCTGAAATTCAACCTCTCTGCCCTTGCTACCAGGCAGGCATTTTTCGGGAACAGTACCGCAACAACTTAGAGCCTCTGGGAATCACAGGAGATTGTCTGAAGTCTGCTGAAGGCTCAGTGCTGGTCAATCATAAGAATGTAGAATCACTTCGATGAAAAAGACTTTTGAGATCACTGAGTCCAACCATGTTGTGAAGTTGCAAGGCTGGGGAAGATGCCATTTTAAGGAATGGGGGAAGGATGGAGACAGAGTAACCTTATTTTAGAGGCGTTACTCCTGGATTGCTAGGTGAGATTCAGGACTGAATGCATTTCCAGAGTGCATCTCTGGAGTGGGTGGGCTGCAGGCTGCACAAGCTGGGCTTCCCTTAGGAGCACGGAGATTCCCCGGTTTTCACCTTTTATCCATGACTAAGCAGGCACTGTTTCAGCACTTGATTTTTTGGAAGTGTTTCACACTCAGCTGCACATTTCCAACAGTTACATCCTATTTTGACTTTTAGAATCACAGAATCACTTGGTTTGAAAAGACCTTTGAGATCATCGAGTCCAACTGTACCGGTCCACTACTAAACCACATCCCTGAGCTCCTCGTTTACCCATCTTTTTAACACCTTCAGAGATGAGGACTAAACCACCTACCTGGGCAGCTGTGCCAGTGCCAGACCACCCTTTAAGTGAAGTAGTTTTTCCCAGTGTCTAATTTGAACCTCCCCTTGTGCAACCTGAGGTCATTTCCTCTCGTTCTATCACCTGTCACCTGAGAGAAGAGACCAAAACCTACCTCGCTACAACTTTTCAGGCAGTTGTACCCAGGGATAAGGTCTCCCCTCAGCCTCCTCTACTCCAGGCTGAACAGCCCCAGTTCCGTAGGGCTTGTTCTCCATCCCCCTCACCAGCCTCGTTGCCCTTCTCTGCACGCGCTGCAGGCCCTCAGTGTCCTTCTTGGAGTGAGGGGCCCAGAGCGGAACCCAAGACTCGAGGTGCGGCCTCACCAGCGCTGAGCACAGGGGCACAATCACCTCCCTGCTCCTGCTGGCCACGCTGTGTCTGACACAGGCCAAGATGCCATTGGCCCTCTTGGCCACCTGGGCACACTGCTGGCTCATGTTCAGCCGGCTGTCAACCAACACCCCCAGGTCCTTCCCTGCCAGGCAGCTCTCCAGCCACTCCTCCCCAAGCCTGTAACGCTGCACAGGGTTGTTGTCTCAAATGGAGGACTCGGCACTTGGCCTTGTTGAACCTCATCTCAGCCCTTTGATCCAGCCTGTTCAGACCCCTCCGCAGCTTTTTTAACATCAGTTTTGAAACCTTTACCTCCCCGTAATGTAATGACACCATATGCCTGGAGTACGCGATCACCAGGTAACCCCGTGGCAAAACAACAACACGCTGGGCTGGGAAGAAAGCAGTCTCATTCCTCCTACCTCCCCTTCCTCCACCCCGCCCCACGAGGGGTTAGCCAGGCGCTGTGGTCCCTTCCCGGAGAGGCAGCCGAGGCGGCTCCCTTCACAGAGTCAATCACAGAATGTCCCGAGCTGGAAGGGACCCACCAGGGTCATCGAGTCCAGCTCCTGTCCCTGCACAGGACAACCCCAACACTCACCCCGAGTGTCTGAGGGCATTGCCCAAATGCTGCTTGCATATTGTCAGGCTTGGCGCCGTGACTGCTTCCCTGGGAGCTGTTCCAGTGCTCCACCACCCTCTGGGAGAAGAACTTTTTCCTGCCACCCAACCTAACCCTCCCCCGGGCACATCTTCCTGCCCTTCCCTCGGGTCCCGCCATTGGTAGCCAGGGAGAAGTCAGCGCCTGCTCCTCCTCCTTCCCTTGTGAGGAAGGTGTGAACTATGAGGTCCCCCCTCAAACTCCTTTTCTCCAGGCTGAGCAGACCACGTGACCTCACTCGCTCCCCATTACCCCCGCTGCCCCCCCCCCAGTCCCACTCACAGCACTCGCCCCCTCTCCGCGCGCGACCCCAGCGCCGCTCCGCCCGCCGGGAACGAACCCCCCCCTCCCCCACAGCCAATCACTTCCCGCCTTCTCCCGAAGGAGCCAATCGCGAGCCGCCGCGCCCAGCACCGCCCAGCGACCGCCGACGCCGTTGCCATGGGCACGGGGGACGCCGTCCCTCGGCCCCGCCCCCGCATGGTCATGATAAAAGATAAACAAAAAGATCGTTCGGTGGAATTTTATTACTTTTACCAACTTTCTGAAACGTTACAAAAGATAATTTTTATTCTAGCGGTAATTAAAAGAACAAAGGCGGGATCTTAGACAAAAGTCACGAGTGTAGGGAGGTTTCTGTATAAACTGAATATTGATTCCATGTTTGGAATAATGTTTTCATTCACTTTGGATTTTGTTATAAAGTAAGAAAACATCGCTGTTAGTTAGAAAAGCAGTCATAAAAAATTCGAACCATACAGTATGTAATTGCATTGCAAATAATCAGTATTAAAATCAAAACGGTAGTTCAGCCAGAGATGCTGAGCCCTGGAAGACACCTTTGCACCGGAGAATCAGCAACAATAGAAAGAAAAATATTACAAACAATGTGTCTTGCCAATAAAATCATTTAGAAAAGTACTGATTTTCAAACTCAGTCATTATTCGAAATAAAAGTTCAAACAGGTACTAAATTCAATATGAAAGTGTCTTTAGATTAACTTCAACGTCAACTAAGAAGTCCTCTAAGTTTTCACTAAAAACATTATAAAATAAAATTGATTTAAAATAACTAAGCAATTTGCTTTATTTATAGCACTACTTTTACGTGGAGTCAAAGCTGTGTGCCTCTAGTATTGAAACTTGCCATAAAATAAATTACTGTTGGTATAAACAAAGTATTTCACACACTTGTACTGAACTCGATAATGAATTTGATCTAGATGAGTAATTAAAACATTACTAATCACATAAAGCAGAAAGAGAACTAAAATCACTGTGGTGCTCATCTAACAGGCTACAGTTGTGAACTTGAAATCATGAACCGTTTACGTTGCGATTTATAGAACCCATGTACAAGAAAACCCTTTAAAGCGGTGCAGGCTCCGCGACACAACACCTATTTGTTACAGATGTATTTTACAGCCTGTTGAACCTGCCTTTGCAAAGGGCACAAATTCGGAAGCTACCACATAACGCCAGAGATGCAGGTGAAGCAAATGGTGAAGTTCTGGGAGAACTTTCATTGAATGTAGGAAAAAAAACAATGGCCAAGACAATTGGTTGGAAAAAAACCCAACCCACTAGGGCACTGACTTCTACCCTAATGGGTTTTATGATGATAAACTTGGCAATTTGGAACATTTCACTGAATAACCTTATGTTACAGCTGCACGATTAATCTAGGAATAAAATAATATTTAATTTGGGCATACGTAAACAGAATGAAAAGTATGTTATTGTAACACAAATGAAAATACAAAGAATGAGTTTTGTAGAATATAATTTAAACACGAGACTGCATTTTAACTGAAGTATTTTAGATATTTTAAATGGAGTGGTCCAAATTAAGACCTATACTTTATGTAAACATTCATATTTATAAATAAATTAGAAAAGAAAAAGAAAACAGAGGCGGGGGGAAAGAGGGAGAGACTTCCTGAGGTGGCTCTGCAGCCAGATACACAGTAGCACGAAGCTCCATTCTGGGAAACCAAGGCATCTAAAAAAGTGCAGGGCTGTTTGTTTTTTTCTAACTGTTGGAATGGAAATACATTGGTGTAGTTTTTTACAGGGCTTAACCCCTATGAAAGAAACTTAGTGCACAGCAATTATCACTGCTCTTTTGCATCTGTTAAGGCAAAACGTATATCTACATACATTAAACTACAACCTTAGCCATTTTACTTCAATAGTACGTGCGATTTTAAAGCAGAAGTATAAAAATGAGCAGCAAATCCCTTAACCACAGATTATCAATGCGGATTTATACGCACTCGGTACCAAATCTGCTATTCTTATGGGAAAGAAAGTGTAAGCATAACGTGCTACTGACTAAGAACAATGGAACTAAAGGTCACTGTAAACTGCTCTGCATGTTATGGTATTTCTGGCACTGATTAAAATTTCTACACTATTAAAATTAAATAAATACTGTGATTATACTTGTGGGCTTTGGTTTCGCTTCCTTTCAGTTTCACTAGAAAAATACCCACTTCCTGCAATATTGACACAAAACTTAACCCTTCTAAAGTAGAAGCCAGATAGAAGATGTGCAGCACCAGGGAACCCTGACTTTCTGCATTAATGAATTAAAAATCCAAGAGGTTTATAATAATTTTTTGGGTCTTTGGAAATTGTTGTAGGACTGAGAACATGAAATGTAAAATACTAGTGGGAGGACTGGTGTAAAAGTAATGTATTGTGGATAATGTAATGTAAACTGTCCAAAATATCTTCCCTCTTTGATTCAGCAAGAGCTACTTAGTAGTCAACAATTGAGGTGCAGATGTGTATTTTCTATTTTTCTTTAAATAATGCAGACAGTATTGGGAAACCATCTGCTATAGTTTCACTGTATATCCATTTGACTAGAGGGAAAACATGGGCATTTTCTGAAAGAGCACATAATTAAGCTAAGGCACAAGCTACACTATCAGCTAAGAATACAGGAACACGTACACAGGTCATTCCACAGTATCAGTCAAACTGGTAACGCAGATCTCACTTGCTTTGCCATGGACGTGAGCCTTTGTTCTGACAGTTTGGGTAGCTGTATTCATATTGCTGTACACTACGACTTCCTTTCTTTAAGATGTTTTCTCAGAATTCAGTCAAATGAAAAAAATAGCATAATAAAAAGAAAAACATTATTTGATTACATTACATTTAAAGGGAACGGTACAGTCCATGTAACTTAAATGCTATTTTTAAATGTTTATTTACTCCCACTGATTCCTTTATTTTTGTAATGTACAAATTATCTTCTCCCCAAGTTACACTTGGCTGAAGAGCACTGAAATTCCACCTCAGATGGTATTTATTGTCAGATGGACTCTGCCCTCCTCCAGAATCAGCTCCTTTTTCAGTTGTTGAGAATTTTACCACATGGTCCATGGTAAAACTCCCCAGCTTTGCCAAAAGCAGAATTAAGCAAATAGCATTTTCTAATTTTAAATGAGCAGAGATTCTAATTAAAGCCATTGTAAGACATCCAGAAAGGGCCAGTAGCTATTCTGAATGTAAAGAGATCATTTCAGAAATTAAAGCAAAAAACCTAAGATGTAAGGCAAAAAAAAAAAAAAAGAAACTGCGTAGGTAAGTGGTGAAGATTTTTGTTTATACATAAAATTCTTGTAATTTCAAATATTATAATGCTAAACGCTAGAACTTGAATATGTTAAGTACAATAAATGCACTGACTGCATCTTTATCAGTAAGCCCCCCCAATCCCATTTACTTTAATAAATGAATATTTATTTTTAAATTCATCTTACAAGATAAAAATTTATACTAATTAAAATAAATAAAATGTTTAAAAATAAGTTGGTGTGCTATCATATATGCCCTTTACAATGGAGAGGATCAGAACTGTACACACAAATACCACCAACAATTTGTAATCCATAAAATAATACTGATCATAAATCTATTACAGAATTACACTACAGCTAATTTAATCAAATACACAGTAAATTTAAAAATTAATTAAGAAATGTATTTGATGAGGACATGAAATAATCAGAACTTTCAGTCTTGGAGCTGAGTACATCGGACTCTTGAAAGTCGATAAAAAACTGTGAGTATAAACTGGAAGAAAAGAATTTAAAAGTACTAGTGTGGTAAGTATGTATAACTTCCTGTAGACCAAATTGCTCTCTGTAAATCCAATTTATATTGTGTAAACATGGTGTGTCCAGAATTGGAAATACTGAGTTGGGACTACAATTACTGCACTCATGCTGCTGCTGGATAGTAATGAAAAATCAAGAGTGAATTTAAAAATAGGGGGAAAAAAAAAGTAGCAGAACAGGGTATTTATCTGCATTTTAAGCATTATCTAGCTACCTGGCTTAGGGCTCTAGGCCACGTCTGTAAAATAGGAGAGACAGAATCCAGAAAACACTATCTTGTAGTGGAGACATAAAACAGTAGTTCTTCTCAACAGCACATTAATATTTGTTCTATGAAGCTACAAAAAAAGTATAGCCTGCAAAAACAAACAGTAATTGCCTGCATGGAAAACAAACTTCTGTAGCACACATTATAAACAGAGGTATTGCAAAATTTTAAGCTACGTGGACCAGTAATTGTCAGCAAAAGCTGATTTAACTTTTACGCACATATTGATTATTGAAAATAATATGCAATCATTACGATCTTCCTATTTAAAACTGAAAATAAAATTTCCAATAAAATAAATAGCTGAAGTGTGATTACCATTCATCTTATTTGAAGGAAAATCTCCCCCTTATGCAAGCGTATCTACAGTGCCCTAAAACAATGGCAGAATTAAATACATGTTGCTCCTTAAATTGGAAATCACACTTCAATGGTATAATAACCTGCAGTGGTATATATACACACAAATACACACGTCCCCCTCAGTTCTATAAAGATGTTTCAGCATCCACGTATTTCACAACAGGTGAATCTTCCACATTTATTTTCACACTTTCTGTTTTTTCAGGGCTGTTTGAAAGCAAAGAGGAAAATGTAAGGTTTGGTTCACTTTAGTAATGGTTAAACTTTCAAACATTTTATACTTAACAATTAACACACAGTATTTGTGTAAGGATACTGTTATGATAATGCATTTCTATTACATTCTAGTAAATATTAAATACTAATCGCAGGATCAGTACAGGCTTGGAGAGACAGCACTCTATAAAAACCATTTTCAGTCCCACTGCTTTTATTCATTCTATTGATTTTAAATTGTTTTGCGAAATATCTTTCGGAAAAACAAAATAAAATCAAAAAACCCCACCAAAACCCACAAAACTGTCTGGTTAAAAATACTCAAGATTACACAACAAGTATTATTAATACTGCTTAATTATTGGACAGGGAAACAATTTTGTTCACAATACAAGGCCGGGAAAACATTTCAGTCTTTTCAAAATCAGGAACTACAATTGTAACAACAGCAGAGAAATCTGCCTAAGTGTCCATTCAAGTGGAAGACCCTGAAGATGACCAACTGGCTGGCATTTGAACGATTAACACTTTTAAGGACACAGCACCTGAACAGAGGCTTATCCAGGGACAGAAAGGAATGTCCCGAGGTAGTCAGGGGACAGCAGAAGAGAAATTGGAACACCATAAGAAGGAGGATTCTCTAGGCATGAATTTTAGAAGCAACGACACATCTGTGGAGTTGTTCTTCAAGGAAAAAAAGGTATTAGAAATTAATGCAAAGAGAAACATTCTGAAATTCCCTAGAAAACACAAATGTGCCTGGACTCCGCAGAGTCTATAAAATATGACAGGTGGTGGAGGTAGAAAGAAAACACAACCTGGATCAGTTTGGGAAAGAAAAACAAACAAACAAATTTAAAAAGCTAAGATTTTTAAGAAATAATGCCAACCCACATAACACGTCGCCTGGAACTCCAAAAGACACTGCTTGCTTCAAACTGCCTCCTATTTAAAACCTATAAATCTGAAAATAGCAGTGCCTACAGAACCATTTTTACCACTGCACTAAACATCTCTCCATGCTATCAGATAGCAACTGTTGCACAGAAAAACTTTCACAGAACCGAAGTGAAAAATTTACTGAGAATTACTTTTGACTGAGTGGTGGTGACACCTCTGAATCTCTCCCACAAAGAAAGAAAACACAGCAAATACTGCAAATCAGCAACTAATTAACTGAGTTAAAGCCTTCTAACATTTTCTAGATTCATTCAGTACTGCTTCTTGAAAGAGTGAGTTTCCAACACCAGTTCTTTTTATTTTCAATTTGTAGTTTTAGCAAGTTCCATTCCAAGAGTCAATTTTTACCACACTAATCTCATCTTTGATGGAATCAAAGGAAAATGTCTTACAGCAAAATATAAAAAAAATAGAAGGACTACTGAATATGACCTAAGTAGATCAAAAAAATATTGCAGACTGGTCAGAAGCCTAATTCACGATTGCTGCATAGAATTCTAGATCTGTCTTCCTTTGATAGATTTGGCTGAAAGGGATCAACTAAAAGAAGATGCACGTACAGACAGCAGGATGGCATAAGCTACCTTTCAAGTCAGCTAGGCCAGTTCTCTGCTCTTTTCTACAAAAAAATCCCATTAAGCAATAGTTGCACTGAACAGCGCACAGATACCAGTCCCTATAAGTTACAAGCATCTCAGGAAGTTGCGAATATTCTACATGTATATTGAGAATTTGTATCCCTTGATAGATTCAGCCAGACAGCGAAGAAACTAGGACTGAACAGCAGAATGATTCACTGCATACAGACTTTCTTGTTTGAAGGGGAGCTCACTGAGAAAGAGGCTCCTGGCTATCATGGAAGATGAATGTCAGCTTATAGGAAATGTTCATCACATTGAGGACTCCTAATCCATCCAGTACTTCATTTGAGTATATTTCATATTCAGTGAAGACAATATTTGAACCAGTTTTAATTTTTAGAGAGTAAAAATGAGCTGGGGAAATACAAACCAACCAACCCACAAAACCAGAGGGCATAAAGAATCAATGAAAGTGCTGGACTCACCTTTTATTCCCACTGGCATTTGTAATGTTCAGGAAGAAATAATTCCCATGCCCTTACACACCCTAGTAAAGCTCTTAGAAACCCTAAACTCAGAGTCGCATACAATTGTATTAAGTAAATAAAGAGTAACTGTAAAATTGTAATAATACATTTAATAAAATAACTGGAATTTCTTATAGAAATTGTTTAACTTCCAAGTAAAGAGCAAAAATTAAGCTCAAATTCAAGTTTTCAAAAGTAAAAGGTCAACGCAGATTTAGAAACCACGTACACTCATTTTTTTTGAGATACATTTCAAGAAATAAAAGTACAGCTATTAGCTCCTAAACACAAGATCACAGTTAGAAAATGCGTGAGTAATTATAGCTACCTCAGGTTAGCTCTGGTTACTTTGGCATTCTCAGTACTCATGGCAAGAGCCTTCCACTGTGCTGTTTTGGCCATTTCGTCTGATATGTTTACAATTGAAGGATCAACACTAAAGAACAAACATACTTTACGGTTAGTATTCAATACTTTCCAACAGCATTATACTTATCATCATCACACTTCACTTACATCAGTTGTGCCTTCTTTCAATATTTACGCAGCCACAAGTTGAGTTCATCTCTTACAAGTGTATTTCAACAAAAATTTGAAAATTTAACTCACTAGCGCTGCCTTAAATCACACAGCATCTTAAAGCAGTTTTTCTGACAAATACCACTAAGACACTGAGAATATTTGAGAGATCTCATTTCTAAATTATGTGTGACTTCAGAAAACTATTTTGCATGCTCAGAAATAATGAATTCAATCACGCTGTTCTGCTAAAGCTTTCATAAATCAGAATTATTTTAAGTTGCTTCCAGGAAATAATGAAGGGCAAACGAGCAGATGTTATTAAAATTCTGAAACTGGCAAGTCAGTTGACATTTAAAACTAGTAAAAATCTCCAAGTCCCTAGACAGATTTAAAGCTAATTTCATTCCTGCAGAGTCTTACTAGACATTTTCTTGCCGCCACCACCCCAAATCCTGCAGAAGATAAATTCACCCTCACATATGGAAAACGTTCAAAACCCATTTTCTTTCCCCTTTGCCCTCCACATATATGTAAGTACTGCAAACTTAGGTGTTGTCTGTAAATATATTTTCTGTTCTGTTCCATACTTAAGCTTCACAATCTATCTCAAGGTATCTGTAAGAGTTCTTCAAATTACATAGAAATCATCCAAAGCCATTTTTCCTCAGGAATCTCTATAAGATGCAAGAGAGTGAAATATGAAGTAAACACAGTTGATAAAATCATAGTTCTGTGGTGAGAGCAATTAGGAACTCTAATGTTTTTTAAAAAAGCTTCAGCACTTTGCATGGCTGAAAAGTCTTATCAAGCCTGCTCTTAGCACAGACAATAGCACACAGCAGGAATATCCGTCTAATCCAAAACTCTTCCTGCTCCCAATTAAGATCAGGGCAGATCTGACACTTCCCTAGATCCAAAGGTAAATTGATTTTTAACCTAGGAAGCTGTAGTATTAGTGAGGCAAAAATTTATCTGTCACGTCGTCTGGATGTGTTGAACAGTTGTAGACTACCTGACAACTAAGCTGAAGACATCCCTAGTAAGGGATATACATACTGAGACAAAATGCTTTCCAGTGCTGAAGCAGCTTTCCATCAGACAAATTCCAGCACTTCCCTTTCTGGAAGAGAACCAGTAACCCTGTCCTCATGTTTACTTTCAAAAAATGAACTTTCAAATTAAAAATGGCTACCTGTAAAAAGTATTTTTATATCACAGAAATTATAGTCTTTAGCCCTCACCTAAATAAACTATTAAAAAACTACACACTTAGGACTTTTTCTGAAAAATCCGAGTGGCTGGTAAACACATGGCTCAACTGATGCTATTAGTTGCTTAATACTCAGGGCTTCATGCAGGATAACACACAAATACTCCACAAAAACTGACCAAAGAAGTTTCTTCACCTTGAGTACAGCTGGTCGAAACTGAGTCATCTGATCTGTTCAAGATGGTCATGTAAATTTATAATTAAGATGTAGTTTTAAAGAAAAATGCAACATAAAAATGCTACTGTAGTATCACAAGATACCTTCATACTTCCTAATCATGGCTGAGTTACAAGCTCGGGGAAAAGTAGTAATTTAACCCATACACAACCAACTTAATAAAAAGCAAATAACAGCATGTGATACAAAAACTCCTGAAAGACCAACATTTTATTATACCTGTATTTTAGGGTTTTTACAGGAAAATCCAAATTTGCTTCTCCATATGCAAGGTGTACACTTTCATTGCCCCCTCTCTGAAGCATTCTCTCTGCCTCCTGTGAATTCCAAGTAAAACGTGCATAAAATTACTCGTACAGCAGAAATCAAAGAAGCGTCTCATGCTGACAGTTAATTTTCATAGGGATAAGGAGCATTTCCTTGTAGGTATTGGAGATGAATGCAGGAGATACAGTTTAAGTGTTTTATCCAGGTAGGAGGGATGGGGGAATGGGAAAAGAGGCTGTTACAAGTTTTTTAATGAATTCAGGTATCTGGTGTACAGTTAGGTAAGATTCTTATGGCAGTTATGCATGCTATATTACTATATTATTTGTAACTAACAGTTGGTTTTGAGTACAGTTCTGCCCACACACACAAGGTAAATGTCCCTGATATGACAGTTTTGTGATTATTTTAAGCAGGGTGAAGATTCCTACTGCATTGCTTTTCTCTGCCATTCATACCCACCTTCTAACCTGATGAGAGACAAAGAAAACAACATTTTGAGCCAATACCTGCTTCTCTTCATTTTGCTTGCTAAATTTAATCACAAATAAGAGTCGTAGTTCATAATAACGTAATTGAAATAGTGACTTTTCCTTAACTTAATTGCCAGTAATAGCTCCTCTAGCATTAAGTACCATTAGTAAAGAATTTCCAAGTGTACATTTTGTACATGAGGTCATGCGCTCAGGCCACTTAGATCTTTCTTTTTTAAGTCTCACTGAGTAATTTAGTAATTTCCAATACGCTTTGTTTGATTATTTTCACACTTACTGCTTTCTCTTTTTTCTTTTTGTCATCTTCTTTCTTCTTTTTACTTTCTGGCATAAGATCATCAAGCCAGCTAAGCTCTCTTTTGGTGAAACATAAATCCATGAGCTTGCGAATGAACACTAATGCTAGAACCTTAAGGGAATCAGAAATGGAATCATTTATATTAAACTATTTAAACAAACAAAAGTACACACACAATTTAAGCACATTCAGAATATTTAACAGAAGCCCTTTTGTAGTACCAGTTTTATCTCACCACAAAGTTACATATTTTCCACGTTCAATAGCCATTCACAACCGAATTGCTTATTTTCAGGAAATTAAAAGTCCTTGTGCTTCAAAAGCTAAAAATTTGCAATAAGGGTTCTTTTGTTTCTTAACCAATCCATTCTTTCTTAAGGTAGCAAATACTTTCTGGAGGGATCATGGATAATACATGTAACTCTTGGAAAATCATTAACTTGTAAAACAGATAACTTACCATCATAGGGAAAACAACAGCAGCTGCAGAGGCTTTAATCACCCACAACAGAACTAGACAAGTGAGCTGAACAACTGTAAAGATATGGACCTTCCAGAGTGGCACGTAACGTAGATAAATCAGGTCAGGCTGATGTTTGGCAGGCATTCCAAACAGTTTTATACGGTCAAAAAACTGCATTGAAAAATAAAATCGTCCTTCAGTTAATTATTTTTTTCCTCTCCAGAAAAAAATAAACATTTTTAGGGGACTCCAGAAACACAAGTTAATACAAAATAAAACACTAATGAAGTGTACTGAACATTCAAGGGGGTGGGGCTGGCAGCTGTTTTGTTTTGTAGGGCTTTTTCCCCACCTCTCATTGCTACTACAAAATTTCAGAATATTTCAGAAATATTTCAGCTACACTATTGAAAGAATAAAAGCAAAAGAACTGAGAAGTAGAGAAGTGAAGGCACAACATGGTAAGAAAAAATACCTGAACATGACCCTTAGGACCACAGACTACTCAGACGGTATGGGTTAACTTTATTGTTGCTCACAATAATTAATTTGTTAGTTTCCTTCTCATTTAGTGTTAAAATCAAATTGCTCATTAAAATCAGGCTTTACCTGAATGCCTTTTAATGAAGATACTCCCATGTAAAGAAAGACACCATACAAAACTGGCATTGGAATAAACTGGGGAGAAAAAAACACCCACACGGTTACTTGTGGAATTAACATGTCATAACATAGCAGTCTGTATGAGAGAAAGACATGGATAAAGTTAGTTTTTACTTGATATTTTACTGAAATCTTTAAAAGCTGAAGCTCCTTATTCATATAGAAAATACTTGCATCATTGAGCAGCAAAAAAATCCAGAGCCAATAAGGCTATCAGCAAGATTAAGAAAGTAGTTCGGTCTTGATTGCCCATTCCCTCAATCTTCCAGGTTGCAACCAAGATTTCAATTAATATTAAGTATGCTGTTTTATGTTCCTATCTGACAGGAAATACATTCAGACTATCAGCTGAATGGAACTGTCATATGCAGTTTTACTTTTGATCACTAATCTTGCATTTTTGGAGCACATGAAACAAAAAACCCCAACACCTACTGAGCTACGAAAATCTGCTAATTATTCAGGTGGTTTTTTTTTAATTCTTGCCCCAAGAAGATCAATTTAAAGCTTACTAAGATAATGATGTTGTCCACTGATTTCAGTGGCACTTGCATGAAACCTCTGCAAGCAAAGCCTTCTTTACTCCTGAATTTATCAAACTCCGGAGTGAAGGACAGCCAAGGTACAATTTAAAATCTTAATAAAAACTGCTGCTATCAAGTCTGAACAAAAACTGTACTGAAACTTAGTGTGGAATAGAACTGCTCCTTAGGGATTCATTACTACAGATGTGTTTGTGTATGTATAAAAGCTAGTCTCTTCACTATAAGGTCTGTAATTTGACATGCTAGTACTTCTTTTATATTAACTTCTACTGTATTACATCAGTATAAATCCATACATGGATCCTTCTTTTGAACAATAACAACTATTCACATGGGAAAAGAAAAAACGTTTCATAAAGAGCAAATAGTAGTAATTCCGTTCCTATTACCCTTGGTAAATAGAAGCATTAGTTTCTAAGAATCAGCTGTTAAAACGTGGGGTAAACTTCTAGCTTCAGCAATCAGCACTTTTATCTATTGTCTCTGATCAACAATAAATCTATTTCAATACTTTCGCTGCTGATTCTGATAATTTGCATTATACAGCTGAGCTCTTGGTAGTTTTTCAACCAGAGACTGTCAAATCTGAATATTCATTTTTAGTAACTGCTACTGCCTTATTGTTTTCAGACCTTTACATTGTTCAGCACATATAAATGGTCAACTATTAAGAATTTATAATATGGAGCTCTAATTACTAAACTATAGTTGTGTGTTTGCAGGTTTATTTCTTCCCATTGTCTAAACTCAAACAGCCATTAGAAGCTACCTTTTTGAAAAGTAACTTGTGATCTGTCTTCTTACAAAGTTCTTTAAAGGTATCAGCAATTATGCAATTTATGCTGCATCTGCCACTTGGCAACAAACCCACAGTTTTTTCATTTCTCCTTTTAAATATTGGATTGAAAAAAAACAGTAAAGCAGAAGTTGCATGGACTTTACTAAAATCAGAGAAAAAAGCCAAGTCAAGAGTTTTGGAAAAGGCAATAAATAATTGGATATAAACTAAGAGACAACGGGTGTACAAAGGCCACAATACAGCCTGCAAAATCTGTATTACACTGTGATGATGCTAAACATCAAACTACCCATTCAAAAGAATGAGAAGTAAACAGTGTAACTTCTGACGATCACTTTTTAAACCAGATGTTTCTGTTTCTTCTATTATATTTTATTACTTCTGTTCAAGTAGCTTTGCACCTTTACCACACTCTCTTCCTCTCCCCATTTACATACACACATAAAAACTACAGAAGAACTGGTTTAGGTAAGATGGACATGAGAAACTGAAAAATAGCTAGCAAGAAAATCAGGTAATATGGACAAAGGTTGCTTTCCTCACCACTAATTATATTTCTAGCTTGTTCGGATTTCGTTTTCTTACATGTCCCCCATCTTTTCTATTCAATTATCACTTGTTAAAAAGGTGATTTGAGAATGAGTCCAGGCACATTTTACTGAGCACATAAAGCTTCCTAATATTACGAAAAGCTAAATCACAATATAAAAATCAAAAGCCCAAACAAAATGCAAGTGTTTTGGAAAAACTGTCTTTTACCTTTAACACAGAGGTCATGAACACTGATAGCCCCATCAGGACAAAAATCATCAGTCCTGTCACTCGCTGCTCCCGGATTCCCAAAAACTTTGGTTGCTCTCCTGGTGCTGAGCATTCAGATTCAACTTTCAGGCTATTAACGTGACTTATAGACAGGACAGTTGCAGCAACAAACCATGGTAAGCCCATAATAGAACATATTCCCAACATAACACCAACCATGAGCAGATCAAGATGATAACCACAGCCTTTCTGTAAAATTAAGCAAACAAATAATTGATAAAATTTCTATTGATATGATACCATATTTATAACTTAGTTGGTAAAAGACACATAACTACAAAAGTCAGATACTTTGAGAGCATCCACCAAATTACATTTGTTCTTTATTAGTCAATATATACCTTTATTTAGTAACATTTAATAATCTTTGTAACATTTCACAGTCGCAGAATGAATCTGATTTAAAACACAATTTACTTACACAACACTAGAGTTTTGTGAAAATTATTTTTACCTTCAGCTTATGCTCTTTTCTGTTTATAATAACAGCTGTTATTTGTTGATCCATGAAAATGAGAATGGTACAAAGTAAAGCAGGAACAGCAGATACTAAGAGTGTCCACCAAGGATTGCTTCCAAGAGGATCTATGAACCATCCTCGGTCTTTCCGGGTGGGCTGAAAAAAAACAAACATCAACAAGAAGAATTAAATGACTAAGACAAAATGCACATCCTATTGCTAAAAACAGCTACAATGAACAGATGAACAGTCTCATAAATATGTGTTTAGATTTTTTTTTTCCAGTGGCTTTGACCTGAAGACTGATATAGCTGTTACATGTGAATGTGACATTTATATGGAAAAAATCAAAACAAATCCATCCCATTCCTTCATTTCTACACAACTGCACAAAAGAATGCTTCCTTTTCAGTGTTCTAAAGCATAATTTCTTCTGTCAGATAAGACATACATCCAGAAAAGAAAGGGGAGATTATTTCATCAACTACAACACAAGCAAAAAAGATATATTTGTTTCCATACAATTCTATTGTTCTACTGTCTATGAAACTGCAAGCATTTAAATTACATTTCTTAAAAGGTTTTATTTCTTACTTCAAATTTCTCTGGAACATGAAGCTTAGGAGAAGGTACTCCTACAAGATAGTCAATCAAAACCATGATAACTATGGTCAGAAATACTGCGAAGTCACTGATCGTAGAACGCACCTATGAAGAAAAGGCTTGTTTTAACTCTTGTTTCTTCATCATTATAATTCGCATGTATAGAAAGACAATTTTATCACTTATGAATAGTGAAGGCTATTTATATTATACTACACCACTGAACATTATATACACTTTCTCTTTATTTTAAAATTTAGCTGCCTGCGATCATAGCATGAAGTTGCAGAAGGTGAATATTCTGTACAACTGTTCATCCAGTCAACTCATTTAAAATGATCTACTGCGAGCAGCAAATTACTCCTTCCTCATCTTCCTATCCTCTCAACCCTACTGAGAGGCTGGGCTGTCACAGCTAGCCTCTTATCGCTTAATTCAATAATGTCAATGAATTTCTGAAATTAATACTCATACATAGATAGGAGGAAGATAATTTGCAACAGATTCAGGTTATCAAAGGTGACTTTAATAAACATCAGGAACACTGTAGGGATACGTTGAGATTTAGAGAAGATCTAACCACTTATTTTTGGCTAACAGAAATAAGTTGTGTAAATTCATCCAAGGATAATCACTACATTAACCTCTATCAGAAACAGCAATCCTCGGAGGAACCACTCAGAACCCTACATGCCCAGCAGTCTGGGGAAAGCAGCAATTGTTCTGTACAGCTAGGTGAGGAAAACAGCAGCAACATTCTCTGTTCAAATGATACCTGGCAATGCCCATTGATAAGGGGAGAAAGACTGCTTAGGTCTACTGTTTAGAACATTTTGTTGTAATTATAGCAAACTTGCAAAATTGTTCAGCAGCCAATTTATCTACTGTAATGAGCTAATTACCTGTTTTTTAATTTCTTTTTCTGTCTTAAAAGAAATCAATCTCCATAAAAAGCTCTGACGCAAAATAAAAAAAATTAAACTCCCTTAAGGTACAGTAATTTATTTATCACAAAATAGAAATAGCGTCTAATCAGAATTACCTTAGTTGGGAAATAGCGTTTGGTCTTGAATTGCTTAAGGAAAGAGGAGAGGAAAAATGTTGTAAAGAATAATATGACAGACCAGAAGAGAACATCTGGAATATATGGTCCGTGATGGCCACAAGCTGATCCACGAAACACACCATGAAATTTTAAACATTCCTGCAAAGAGAAGAAGTCCTTAAATTTCTGTTTTATTCATTTAGTGTATTCAACCTAACTTGCATTTTTTCAATATAAAACACACCTGAGAAGTTTCACAATCCCAAAAAGGGTTTTCTTTCCTTCACCACTACCTCATCCTACCAAAAGTGCGTGCTGTCTGTTCCAGAAGAGCCACAGTATCAATCACTGATTAATTCACAATTTCAAAATGCTGGGAGGTGCCCAAGATGAAACAATTCTACCTCCACCTCATTTCTCTCCTATTTCTCAAGCATCACGAGACAGAGTGCATAAATTAAGACTGAGGGCTAAGCTCAAGAAAAGCAAACTATTTAACATCAACTTTCACGCTGACTAACACAAAAAGAGAGATCTCCTCATTTTCTTTTAGGTCTTTAGTCTCAACTTTGTTTTGTCCTGATACAAGTAAGGAAAAAACACTTAAAAAATGAGATTAGTCCAATAGTGAAAAAAAAAATCAAAATCTAATAACGCAGAAAGCATAATAAATAATGAATTTGAATAAAAAAGTAGTCAGACGATATCTATCCAAAAGGCTCACTGAAACGCAAAGAATTAAAAGTAGACACACGGAGTACAAGGAAATAACAAGTCAATATATCAAATAGTTGGAAGTAGCACTGCTACAACCTATTTAAACAGGTTAATTTTGATACGAGTTCCATTTTTGATAAAGTTCTCCCTGTTAACAATCTACTTTGGTTACAAGCACCAAATTATCAGTAAGTCAGTCATAGAAAACACTACAGCTAAAACTCAAGTAAAGTACAGAGGTTTTACATAGTATTTTTGCTGTGCAAGACACCATCTACTTTTAGTGTGGATGTCTAGGCTCACACACAAGGAGAACCCATACATGGATATCTACTGCTATTTTTGCAACTAGCAAATGCAACACAAATACTACAGCAGATCCAAACCACTCAAGATTCATGTGGAAACCAGATGCCAGAGTATGCAAAGTGGCTGCAGACAACTGCATTTAAGCAACTGAATCCCACCCAAGGAACTACTAATCAGCAAAAACGTTTAGTATCATTTCCACGTGACAACTTTTCTTCCCCTACCCACAAAATGAGAATAGTTACAAAATACCCGGTTCAGAAGGTAACGCTTTCAAGTCTAATCCTTCAAATCTGGCTTCCCCTTCTGAGCTTTTGATTTTCCAAGTAACTTTTTGATCAATACTTAGGTGTTTGATTCTGTTGTAGTTTTACACCAATGTCTAACAAACTAATGAAGTGTGTTTTCTACATTTTAACTGCAGATTCAGACGGAACAAAAACATTTGTTCATCCTTTCCAGGAAACTGAAAGAAGCAATCTCCTATTTATTCACCTCATCATATTCATCTGTTTTTCAAAATGACAACTGCTCTGCCTGGCAGGATTAAATTGGCTATCTCAAGCAGTCACTTATGATATTTAACACTTACTGTCATGGACTTGCTGATCGAAACCACTAGAACGACTGTTTAAAGCATTGCAGGAGGAATAAAAGAGATCTAGAATATTTTAAAGAAAACAGTCCAAGTTCCAATCAAGAAAGAAATCAGATGAAAAATATTAATCAAGACTGGTACTGGGTAGGTATTTATTTTTTTACACATACACATATATATGCATGGCTCTTTAGATACTCACAGAAACCGTAAGGTTACTCCATGCTATATTTTCCACAGACTTATTCATGTCCCTCCACACTTCCAAAGTTTCATTGCTGGGTTTCTCAGGCTCAGAACACACACACCTGAAGGGAATTAAAAAATAATTTACATGCTTTTAAGCCGTATGTGCCAAAACACAGCAACATGCTTTAATTTCAAAAATCTTCAAAAATTTAAAACAGAGTTTAGTCTAACCTTCTAAGAAAAAAGCAGAGTATGAGACTCCTCCTCACATGATATAAGCAAGGATTAGGGGAGGTAGGAGGGAAATGAAGAATCAAAGGAGCAACTGCTCAGGAGGTCTAACAGATTGGACTAAGAAAATCCAAACTATGTATTTTAAAGGACTGGAAGCAAGCAAAATGTTAACTTAACTATATGATTTATTGGCCAGTTTTTATATAGAATGACATCTGAAAGTTAAATATAATAAATAATATATGCAGACTTCTACATCTGTGAATAAAAAGATGAAGATAAAAATCCAGATGACACCACCTTCTAACCGGCCTATGCTAATATATATTGTGTCATTTCTAAAGATTTTAACATAATTGGACTAACTAGGTGTAAGCAGTTCTCTACGACTGTGTACAAATTAAGGTTTTCAGATTTCTATTCAGCATAACATCTGATAATGATTCAATTAGTCCTACTGTCCACAAACAGAAGAGAAAACAGAGATTACAAACATTCCACCTAAAAAACTGGTATAGATGACACGTTTCAGCAGCTTCTTTTCAAACTGGATAGGTCAGTAGTCTCTAGTCCTTTCTGAGTATTTTCTAAAATTTTGGTTGTTATTCATTTATCTTGCATTTGGCGTGCCTTCTGATTTATACATGACCAAAACTGGTCATCCTGAATTAAGACATCATTTTTGAGTACGCGGTGGGCTAACTGAAGATATAAATGCATAAAGTGCTCAGACTCAAAGCAAATGCATACATGCATTTTAAAAACTTTTTGAACAAGTAAAAATGCCTTTCCCTACTGCACTGTTCTGCAAGCTTGGACTGCAGAATCCTTTCTGTCAGACAGGTTGACAGAAGTACCTATCAGCAAGAAAAAAAAAAACAAAACAAAACCACCACGGACAATACACTGAATATTGATTTCATGGGATATTTTCAGATAAAGCTATTCAAGTACACCAAGCCATAAGCTTAACAAGTATTTATGTAAAAGAAAAGAGATAATAAGCAAGAAATAAGTCTTTTTCTCCCCCTGTCCAGCTCAAGAGGCAGAGTGACAGAGCAGCTTGGTGGGCACCTGGCGGCCAGCCACGGTCATCCCACCACAGGCTGATAATACACAACTGCCACAGAAATAAATCAAATATAAAAAAGATACACCTAAATAACTTGCTTATTGCATTCCTTAAATGAAATAAAAGTTATTTCTGTACTCATAGTTTTACTGCTAGTTACTGTGATGAACAGAACTAACAATTCTAGTTAGTCAAGAAAGAAAAAAAAAATGGTTGTGCTGTATTATATATTATTCTCCTCTCATTTTTTTTTTTTTTTAAAGTCAAGTATACAATGTAATTACAGTAGAAACTAACACTGTTATAAAGATATTAACTCCCTATTCACAGCACATGAAAGTTGCAGAAGCTCTCCATGCCTGGAAATAATCCCTCACCCAGATGGGGTAAACTATTATGATTTGCATAAGTGACAAGGCAGAACTCCTGCTCTGACATTTGATCTCCAAGTTAACCTTTAAAAAAGCTGCAGTTAAAATAAACATTGTCACAGTCCCTCATGCCTTCCAACCACCAACAGCTAACACAGAAAATTCAGTTCCACAGCATCCTGAATAGGATTTTCTAAGGTTTCTAATGCCTGCGCCACCTTCAGCGTTCCTTGTACCCTTCCATGGAGAGGCATGCATTGCATATGTCTTTATACTATAAACATCTTCCCTATGTGTTTTACTAACAGACAGAAACTTGATACTTACGAATATAAAGTTAGTTTATCCAAATCATTGTGCATATTGAAGGCATACACTTCTCCCAAATGAAAAAGCTTTTCCAATGCCTCATAAATAAAGATGATGCATATAAGCGCTGCAAAAGCTTCCTCAGTAAATCGAGTGATGTAACACACCAGGCTGCTGGCATCTGTGGCTACAAGCACTATGCAAAAAAATGCAGTCCACAGACCAATGCTAGTTCGCAGGGAGAGGTAGGAAAGGTCATAATCCCTGTGTGAAGAAACAAAGAAAATTATTAACTGAGCCAAAAGTCACTTACACCATAACCCTATCTGAAAACAAGTACTGAGGCCAAGCTTTGTATGTATTCACCACTTTTCTCATCCTTGATGTTAGTTCTGAAAGAAGCAGAAAAACTTTTCTGTCTCATCTTCCACCAAAGAAAAGCAACTCTGCAAGGTGTTTCTAGGACTGAGGGTACAACTACGTTGCTTGGGATGCATCAGGAGGATGATCTTTCCAGAACTACCTAGATGCTTTCTCCTGGAGGGCAGATCAGTCCCTGTTTAACACTGCAGAATTAAAAGCCAACATCTCCACACAGTCAGAACATATCTTTTATTTACATCCTAGCCACTTCTTATCACCTGTTTTCTCATTAAGGCTCACCAGTGCCCACAGCTTTGCCAGACCACATCCTTGTCTCAGTCTCTTGCTGCTGCATTTACTTCTTCAAGGACATCCACTTTTTTCTACAAATCTGCTTTCAATTACAGCTATTCTAGCAGACTAGAAAGTTAGAAAGTGTATTAAGCGGATACAAACATCACTTACCTGCAAAATTTAAACAATATTTTTTCAAATACTAGAACGGGTCCGGTACTCCCCAAAATAGTAAGAGGTTGCCCAGCAAAGAGAGAATAGGCAATCCCAGTTAGTGAGGCTCCAAAGAGAGACTCTATTGCACTCTGTTTGGGGGAAAAGAAACTGCTGTAACTATGCCGCCTTTCAGATTAGTGTTTAGCATCACGTCTGCATATATACAGTTTTAAGATGCATTAACTTAGAAACAAGACAAGATGTAAAAACATTGCAATTAATATCAATGTTTGAGACAAGAATAACTTAAAACAGTTTTGCAGTAACAATATCATGGACAAGAAAGTTTCAAAACTTCACTCCTGAGAAACATAAAGCCATCCAAACCCATATGAACAAGTTACTAGGCCTGCTAGCTATGGAGGAAAAACACACCAACACATACTACAAATTAAAAAAAAAAAAAAAAAAAGCTACTCAGCATGTAGTTTACAGAAAGAATTAACCATCTCTGTAAAGAAAACGGATACATGTATATATTTTGCAACATACCTGTAACAAAACATGATACGGTGTGCCGTATCAAACCTGCATCAGTTAACCAAGCTTTACAAAAAAAAAAAAATGACAGGCAGAGGTGCAGGGGAAAATACTTAACAATGACACCAGAAATAGATGAGCAGTTAACCAATGCCCCAGCTGGTAATGCATTTCTTAGCATTGAAGTAAGATATTTAATTCAGTTCTTGAATTAAATGTTTTACTAGAACATTTCCTGCTATAAAAAGTTACAATGCACCTCAAAAGAGAGGGGCAAGACTTTTCAGATCCTGAAATTATACTAGAGTTACTTGAAAACAGTTAACTACACCACTTACTATTACGAGAATCATGGATTACAGAGCAAAGGGTTCCTGGTGGAATTTCTAAGTGTTTGTTACTTTGCAATGATGCAAACCTAAGAAAACAATACTCAGGCAAACCTCAGCTCCAATTCAGGAAAGTATCAAAAATTGGGCAAAATCTTTACTGAACTGGGGCTATCAAAAGTGATGAAGAGTCCTTTGTTCATTACATTAAGAAAAAAAAATATATATATAATCCCAGATTGTTGTTCTATTGCCTTTGAACTAGTGCTTTTGATGAGTCAATGCATTGACCTTGGGGCTCTCAATCGGGGTGGCAGGGACAGGAGTGCTGTGGATGTAATGACCTCTGGGATGTGAGGAAAGGTTTCAAACACAAACTGTGTACCTTACAATGTCAGCTACTGTGCTTGAACATGTGTGTGCAGTAACTAAATTTTATATTCAATGGTGCACACCAAATTATCTGAGGGCAGGAAGAAACCCGCAAACAATTCCAGATAGCTAAAAGAAAGAAGGTGTTTAAGAATCAAGCTTACAGGGAACATTTTCATAATTATACATGACGTACATTCAAAAGTCACAGACATTTTGACAACCATTCCTGCATTTAGTGGCAAAAACAGTGCACAAAGGTATCATTTATTTCTGTATTTGCTATCAGCCTGAAGTGCTACATCCACATGCAAAGATCTGAGTAAACAACATTAAAGAGATAAAGTAGTTGACTAAATTTAACATGGTACAAACTTTAAAACTTGATCTAAGCATTAAAGGGAATTTTATAGCATCATAAGCTTTACCAGAACCTTAAATTTTGTAAAGGACATGTCTGAATATATCCTTCCCTCCCCCAAAAGAACAGAACTTTATTTCTTCGTGGTAGATTTAGAAACAGAAAATACACTTCAAACTAGTTTACTCCCAAGCCAACTGATGCAATCACTACATTATTAACATTGCTGATGTTAAGTATTTTTTCTGTGCTCCAAAATGTTAGGTGCAATGGTATTTTGCTTAAAAAGGCGGTGGTGTTATCTGCTGCCCAATGTAACACTACCAAAATTTTTTATGTGTATGGTTTATATTCAGGTCATTTACAATGAAGAGTATTTTCTGCTCATAAACCTTTGCCATTTTCCTTCACTGTTACCAACGTATCATTAGTGAAAGCATATACATATCCTCTCCGTTACTTAAATACACAGTTGAGTGCTACCCATACACTGCAGGCATGATCATCCTCGTAGGCCTACTACTCAAGGCCAGTGCATGTTCTTAGCTATCCACCTTGAGCCTCTGACTTTGCCTAAAGTAGGCCTATTGGGATGGTGCACCTTTACTGCTATTCATTAGTTTTAAGAAGCCAAAAAGAAGGCAATGCAAGCCCTTTCTCAATTCATTAAGCCATTCATCCAATAAGGCAGGATAAACATTTTTTTACCTCCACTGTGCATCTTCTCCTGTTCACATGGGTTCCCCACATTTTCCACAGCAATTACCTTTTGGGGAAGATCTGCTTTGGGGCAGGCTAATCAAGTGCTGTGGGTAAATTCTTCAAATACAAGTATAAATAAATGAGACAAATGCACACAGTGACTTGCCTCTGAAGGTCTAAAAGCCTGGCCACTACCATTCTTTGTACTCACTATTCTGCTTTGTGTAGCTTCTCCCAGGAGCCCTCCAAAAGTGATTACAGGAGACATACAGGCACAGTATAGGAAAAGAATCGAGGCCAGGCACTGCAGGCTTAATGCATCCTTGAAGTCACTCAAGAAAAAAGGTGCTTTCCTTTTGATGTCAAGTATCAAACCACCAAAAAGCCTAAATAGGTGAGATGAAACTCGTCAAACTGTACACTAAAGGATTCTAGCTAGTTCAAAACTATGGGCTACACATGACTGCCAGTGCCTATTGCCAGCACAAATTAGCTATTTCATAATCCAGATTACAGCATAACAGTTTAAAACATAAATGAGAATCTTATCTATTCCAATTCAGTAGTATTCCAAATATAATAAAGCAGGTTATCCATATTTTTTAAAAGCTGGCTAGGTATTTTTGTATATGGGCTAGATACTGAAAAAATATCTTTGCAAACGATTGTATCTAAATAATATTTTAAGTCAAATCTGTCTTACAGTATTCAAAACAAGAAATAGGAGAAATATGCTAAACCTCAACCAAGACCACTGCATTGATACATTTCAATATTTCTTCTCCAATAAGTAGTTGTATGTAGTGTTCTCTACATACATATGATTAGGTCCATAAATAAATTTAACAGTGTTTTCACCTGGATTATAGTGATATTCTATAAATGGAAATGCAAAATCAAACATATATAATTTAGTTCAACTGGGTAAATTATTAGCAAGAAATTAAAAAGCTTTTGGCAGTGTCCAAAAACAATTTAGCCTCCAAAATATTGGGGATAATTTGCACCTACAAAAAATGGATTTGATTTTTTTTTTTTAAAAGAACTTCCATTCCTAAGGAAAACAATAGTCTCATCTAGACATAATTCTGTGGGCAGAAATGACCAGCTCAGTTCCACATATTGTCTGCAAGAAGGCAAAACCTAAATATACCAAACCCAAAATGGTAAAAATCAACACAGATATTGTAAAGTCCTTCTTGCAAAAGTACAAGAAAGATGTATTTCATTTCAAAGTTTAGAATTTTGGGAACATCTTTTCTAGAATTTGTCAGTTGATTTAAGTCTACTCTTGCATTTGGGATATTAGGGTTTAACTGTAATCAGATATTTCCAGTGTTGGACTTTTTTGGCAAGCACTTCAGAATTAATGGAGGACAAAAATGCAACTCTACTGAAAGAAAATTCTTCAATTTTATTTTAGATCTAGAAGAAACCTAATCAAATCCAAAACTTAACCTATATCAAAGTTATTTTTTCCACTTCATATTCCTTGTTGCTCCATTTTGTACACATTCAGTAAAACAGATTTGCATTAATGGAAAATTTTAGTACCTAGCCCAATACTGAAAATTGCATATTCCTGCTATAATTATGATAATTGCATGCTTGTGACAATCAAAAATTAAGCCTTAGAAGTCAGTTAGTTACATTAGGCAGCATCTTATATGAAATCCTTCACAAATGTGTTGAGAAATGTTGCCACAGGCTTGAAAATGCATTAAGCAGATTAGCACTTATAGGCAAGAATTCAACACTTGAAAAGGAAAAAGGATGCGCTCTGACACTTACACCATGATATTTTTGTTCAAAAACATCAATAAAAACTGTTAAGATTTATAATTTTTATTTCTTTATGGTAACTATTATTTAAGGAAGTGAACACACCTTCCAGTTCTCTCAAGTTCAGGTCCAGCATGATGGCCTTCTTGTTTGAGAGTCTCTCCTGTAGGAGTAGATCCATTTGGAAATTTAGGTACCTTCCGTTTTTCCTACAGGCAAAAAAAAAAGGAAAAAAAAAAAAGCATACTTTGAGAATGCCTTTACACTAAAAAGGTGAATTTAAAGACAGTGTGCAGAGACTCTGTGCTTTCCAAACCTTTTCTTAATATCCCCAGCTTGTGAATAGTCCTCCATTTGCCAAAATCATCTTTTGTTGAGTACAGACAACTAGAACTGTACAACAATCCCCAAAATATCTTATTAGTACCTGATACAACAGTATTGATCTTCCCTCTTTCTACAAGAAATACGTCCCTGAGACATGATGAAACAAAGCCTAGCTTTTGAAGACACAGCAGAGGCTTGACCATGCGGCCTAGAAATCTTTAGATTTTTTTGTCAATCATTTCCAGAGCAGAAGGCTCTATCTTCAAACAGAAACTGACCTCACTTTTATGACACACGCAATATTTAGTTGAAGTATGAATGAGAAATTCCAGTATAAATGAGAACTCAATCAGCTATTGATCAAGCTGCTCTCCACCTCATAAAATTCTCAGCCCAGCTTGCCCTCAAACTCTCAAGCCCTGCTTATTTTGGAAATGAGTTAAGTGGTAGCCTCAGTCTATTCATGAAGTGCATTGCTGCAACCCTTCTGTTCCACCCATTCTCCCAAACTGGATTCAACACCCATTTCAGTCTTCTGAGCATGGTCTCTCCTCCCACTTTTGATTCTGGTGGCAGGAACTCCCCTAAGTTTTAAAGAAGGAGAAAGGGGAGAGAAATGAGTGTCCCTCTAAGGGGGATAGTTTCCCCCCAGCTCTCATTCTAAGACTGTATTGTAACTCAGCAATACGATCCATTTTTATCTATTTCATAAACATTCTGTGGACATTATACGGTAGCCAATATAGACTAAAACATTTAAAATCAATGTTGTATGCAAATAAAAGTTTTTATAAAACTTACAATATTTTTGCTAATCATTGTTAGATTAATAGTTAAACTCAAGTACAATTTCAGACCAGTTCTCCTAGATTTCACATGAACTCATTTCAGTAGTAGAAAAGGAAATTTAGTAAATACAATTTACTTAAAAGCATAGCAGTAAACCAATCTTACACTTTTTTTAAAAAAAACTTAAATGGACAGTCCACTTTTTCTTCCAAATGGATATGGGGGCTTTGCTTATGCTTTACTAAAGTTTATTCTCAGTACATAATTTACTTGCATGGGAAATGGCATTTTCGAAGTAAAAATCATGAAAATTCTCTACTGGACAAGTTTTTCTTTTACCTGAGAAGGAACACTTTTTGGTGGCTCAATTCGTATAGATGGATCCCATTCTCCTGGAGGCAGCACTGTCACTTGATCTAAAAATTCATCAATTCCTGACAACAAATCATTTCGGTCTTTTGCTTTATAGGCAACATCATGGAAAACCTGCAATAAGAAAGTACCCAACATGTATTTTTTGGGGGGCTGGGGAGGGGGGAGAGGTTGTTGGTGGGTTTTGTTTGTTTGTTCTGAAGAGGAACACTTCCATTATTTTAAAAAGGCATTGGAAATTAATTTTTAAAGGTCCTTAAAAGATAGACTTTTACTTTACTTGCATAATTTTTCATTAAAAAGTACCTGTATGCACACTCCTACAGAACATAAAATTACAATGTTGTATCTCCAAACTCAAAAGAAATATTGAGTTCATTTATAAAATTAACTTGTTAATTTTCAATATTCAGTATATCACGCTTATGTATTATTGCCTGAATAATTCTACCCTACAGCCACTGTGCCACTATGCTGTGCTAAATCAGGAAAAAATACTTTAAATAAACTTCAAACCATAACACAAGTTTTCATTAAGAATAAGAACTTATTTGGATACCTCTAGCATAATTAATTTTAAAGGATTTCTTTAAAAGCACATGAAAGCAATACTCCTAGTAATCAAACAAAAAACCTCTACCCTACTTCGTTTTACAGACAACAACACAAACTCTGAATTGATAAACAAGGTATTTAAACAAAACAATCCCTGAATCCCAAATTGCATTTTATACACAGAGAAAAAAATGCCAGTTTTGCTATAAAAAAATGTTTGTGTAAGATCCTAAATCTCTTCTGTACATTTGAAACCTGAACAGTTTGTCTACAAAGACCTGACCACTAAGTCTGCTATTTGTAAATTAGACTTTTTAAGCCTACTTAGGTCTTTCTAGACCACTAAATAATTTGAATTTTTCTATTTCAATGATCTACAGTATTCCTAAAATCAGCCTAAAAATTAGAAGTTGCAACTAAAGCTTTCAATATCCAGTTCTGACAGTGAACAAATACTGTACTCACAGACCAGCTACCCAATTGTATAAATGAGATTTGTGGTTTACATTTTCAAACTTTAAATTGTTCTAGAGTAAAGAGACATTAAAATTTCTGCCAGACAACCTTAATAATTACATTCAACTCAGTAGGTGGCGCTCAACGCAAAGTCACAATTAAAAAATCCTGACTCTGCTCAGTAAGATGACAATAGCCTTAGAAAGTCTGGATTCCTCTGTGCTCTTCATAACGACTCACACGGGCTCTAAGCAGGACTTCAAATGCGTAGTAAAATTCTAATTTTAACTATTTGACTCCACTTTGGTAAAAAAAAAAAAAATGCATGATGACTCAGTTGCACACGTTGTCCTGAACACTTAACACCATTTGTTGTGTCTTTTTCAGCACAGTGATTCACATCAGACACATTTCAATTTAATAGTTCTATTTCCTAATTCAATAAAAATGGAATCTATATACGAAAGTTAAACTATTTTTAAAAAATACATTTAGAATTTCATGTAGACAAGGGGAAAAGTTTATTTAACATTTAGTTCACTAACACAAGAAATAATTAAGTTTACAGTTCTTCATTTAACCAGTTTGGTTTTTTTCTTTAACTTGTTACTACAGGATATATTTATTGAAAAAAGTTGGCAAATACATTATTCTAGACTTCTTTAACTACAAGTGTTTAAAATAGATCACTCACATCATCTGTCATAAGTGTTGCTATTGATCTTCCAATTTCATGGTACTGTGGAGCTTTTCCTGCTGGTCCCAGCAACAAAAACAAAAACCTGCGGAGAAAGCAATGAAGATGAATACAGTTGACTCAGTTGTTTACACTTAGGTGTTCTTTCAAACTAACGCTTAAAGAAAATTTAGTGGTGAAGTAAAAATAATTTCTTTACAATTTCTGATGTCAAAATACTGTTGCAAGACTAAAAAAGATTAGCTTCAAAGTAATCTAATCCTGGACCAAAATTACTCCAAAATCTTAATTTTTAACTTCCTATAATGCCATAAATGTAGTAGAAATCCACAGGCTAGAGCTCAACAAATATTTCCTCCACACTATAAGCCTTTCTGGCATTCCCACTGGCAAAGACCCCTTAAGTGAGGGCTTAGGAGCTTTATGACCTGTTCTAGCCTCCCTGATGATCACGTCTTCACCACTCACTTGCAGTGACTGAGTATGTCACACAGTGGATCCACAGACAGACTTCAAACAACACACTGGACATACTCATACAGGCATATCCTTACCCTATGTCAGAGGAAAGGAAAGGAACGCCTAAGAGGTAGAAGTGACATTTTGGGAAGGGAATCCAGTCTGGGGTTGGGTTACATCATATGTTAACAATCTCTACTTCCAATCACAATAATTATCACACTTTAAAAAAAACCTACAAAAAACCACTTTCCCAGAACTAGTATCTCATAAATTCAAAAGGATACAAATCAAAGAGTGAATCTCAGTAATTCTTCTCACAACTTTCTTCCTATACTCCACAAAAATGAAGTTTCTAAGTACAACACGTTTCAAAAAAGTAGTTCCTTCTTTCGCCTCAAAGTACAGAAAGCTTGATGTTATTTTTCCTTTGCAGGCTGACTACCTTAACTGAAACAGAGACTGAATCTTCAGAATCAAATATACTATTCCAAATCTGCAAGTCTACACCATTCTGAAAAATTTAGGACAGGCTAATTTTAGCTACATTAATACAATAATCTGTATCCAGGAATTTTGAGATTTCCCAAGGAACATTATGATCACTAACGTCAACTTTCCTCGGAAAATCCTCACATCTATTTGTAAAAACATTGCCAAGATTATTTTTACTTTTGCCTTTCATTAGAATATATAAGCTGAAAATTACAAAGATAAATAGACACTTTCATCACTTTTAAAACATTTTAAATACCACTAAAAACAAAAATGTACAAATTTATGCCAAACACCACAGAACAGCCCAATACATCAATATGCACAGAAAATGAAGCGTCCTCCATGACTGATGAAATGATCTGCTATCTGCATGATGGCACCTGCACTTTGACATTTTGGTCATCTATGGTAAATACACCCATACAGTACTGGTGAGATGCGTGATTTTGGGGTGGGTGGGTGTACCAGGCTGGATGGCATATTACAGATTAAAACCAATGCAATGTATTAGCTGCAGACTGGCTACCCCAGTGTCAATCAGGTAGATATGGGCATATAATAAAGTTAAGTTTTTCCACAACCTATGTTATTCATATACAGCATATTTGTACGCAAAGAGCAGCGCTTCAGAATATACAGACTCTTTGCCACTGTCACACTGTGTGGCCCTGAAGGGAACTATAAAAATCTTCATTTCCTTCTTTAACGCAGCAACACAAGCTTTGAAGACTTGTTGATTTTACTCCAGGTCAGCTATCAGCTTCAACTTCTGCATTTACTTAAGACAGCATCATATAGCTAATCAAAGCGCTCAGAGAGTCTTATGGTGGATCTCATTCCTTTGAATTTTGCAGCAAATGACCGGTATCGTGTTAAACAAAAGTCTACATTTCTCAAGCTTAACAGAGTATGTATAAAAAATTACAACTATTTGAAATCTTAAATATTATTATCTTACTGTATAAATAAAGGCAGACTTCCCAGGCATTTATTTACCGTGTAGGAACTGGAACCTCTGTGAGACCCGAGAGAAGCACAGCAGGGGAGAGCCTCACAAAAGCAATAATAGGTCTTTCTAAAAAATCTACTTCTCCCACTAACACATTTGATGCTTCTGCTCCTGAAGGAATTTTCCTCATGAAGTTCATATCAACCTATTCATACAAAGATAAAAGAAGTGTTTATTCCTTACATTTGTGAGCAGAAATTCTATAACAGACGTTTATCAGTATTTACTAGACATTTATGCTACAAATAAAAATTAAAAAGCAAATTAAATATTCCACAGTACAGAAAAGACAAACATATGTAGAAAACGTCAGCCAGTCGGCAAAATAATAATAAACTAGTTTCTAGGAGTTAGAATTACTACCAGCTACTATGTTCTAGAAGACTCCAAATGGCATAGTCACCTTTCTAATACTACTTATCAAGACAAATATTCTGTGATAGGACATAACTGCACAATTAACTAAGAAGAGTTCATGTAATTACACGTGGTTTCTAGAATGCAATTAGTTATTTCACAGCTGTGTATTTCAAATGTCATAATTTTGAAAAAGAATTTGTACATTTATGTTTATATTCAGAAAGAAAATCTTAACTTTCATTTCTGTACATAATTACAGAAGAGTATTAGAAAATGGTGCAGCACATGAACTCTGTGTTCACATACATACACAGACACACAAGCACCAGTTACAATGTTATCTAGAGAACTTACAGATGGCCTCTTGAGTCCCACACCAAGTGTGCCACAACTACAATGCCAGGAGGCTGACTCCTGCCCAACAGGAGACAAGGCAGGTGTACAGAAGGACAGGCCAAGCAAAAACATAAAAACTGTGACAGGAGCAGGAATAAAAGGCACCTGCCATGATTACATGAGAACTACAGCATAAGTTAGCTTTCCTTAAACACAATTATTTAACTCGGCAAACCAATTTTCTTAGTGTTTCACAATACAGATGACAATACAGATTTAGTTTTACGGCAAAAGCCATAACAGAACTTGCCCAACAAATTTAAATCATGAGAGAAATACAAGGAATTTCAAGTATTACAGAAGATTTCCTTCAGAAAATGATATTATATGCTCCTAATGATTAAAATGCACAATAATTTCTGTACTGCAAATTCATAAAACATATAAAGCAAATCCCCTTTAAAAGCCCTCTTTACAAAAAACCCCCAAACCAACCAATCCCTAAAACGGCCATCCTAGAAAAACTTTACACCACCATCTACAAAATTGTTTTCATAAGAGTTTTTATAGCAGATCTGAAAATATCTCCCTCTGCATAAAAACGCTCAGTGGCTGCACACTTTAGGTTATCAAAATACTGAAAAGATCAAATGAAACAGTTTAGTCTCACTGAGAAGTTTCAAATCATTTGACAAACTTAGCCTATGCCATATTATGACACTTGTACATACAAGTTATGTCTTAGTATGTCTTGTGTACACTCCTACACATGTGTACATGAGTCTTAGTTGCAACTAAAAGAACAGTTACAACCACCATATATTTAATTACATAAGGTATTTAATGTTATTTACCTTACTAAAATCAACTGTGCTGTTTTCTCTGCTTCCTCCTGTCCCAGTACCTTTAACGTCTCCACTTTTCCCAGTGTCTAAACTTCCAGGCGCTGACTGTGGAGATGCTAACAGCCCTAAATTAAAACAAAGGACATGGGTTCAAAATGGTGTATTAAGAGTATGAGACACTACCAAAACTCAGTGTGGCAGCTTGCTTAAAGCAAATGTGCAAGTTATTCAGTAAGTGTGCCCTACATTAGTATCATAAATTCAACATTAACAAGTCACTGTATTGTCAAAATAATGACATAATTAAAAAATTAAAATTAAATATTGCCCAAATGATGGCCATTTGCAGAACAGTCACCAGAAAGGAAAACAAGAGCTACTTTAACTGTAGAAAATTAAAGAAGTGTCGACATTTTTATCATAACCACTCTAGTAATTGCTAGATAGCATCTTCGCTATATTTAGAAGTCCTCAAACACCAAAAGCAAACACCTCTGCTATCTAGTCCGCTGTGTAGCAGTTGCTTCAATTGCAAAAAGCCTCAGCAAGCTTCAGGCTACAACAACTACAAGGAAAGACACCCTGGTAGTTAAATAAACCTGTAAAACCAATACAGTGTACTGCATGAAGGACAGACAGTTTGCAAACCACAATTTCAGCTAACAGATCAGAACTCCAACTACTGATCTGACCAGATGTTACTATATGGAATGGTCTAACGCATTATCTTAAGAGGCACGTACAATAAAGTTATTCTAGCTAAATGTACAGCTTCCCTTACCATCTGCACTAGGACATTGTTTTATGTAGCTTGCTACACTACTGGCAACACTGAACTGCAGGTTCAGTGGAGGGTACAGATGTCGCGTAATCCATGTGTTCATACAACTCCATTTTGCGTCACAGTTACTTCTATTCAACTATCATTTAAAAGCCAGTCTAGGCATGTATAACCAAGCCCCAATCCTGCCTTTTGGATTACAGAGCTTTTACTTGTTCAGCTTAACATGCACTAGAAGTGCATTTGTCTACAGTAGAGCTTTCAGATGTGGTGATAAACATGCTTTAACACGCTTTCAAGACCATATCTAGACAAAGACTGAAGTCTACACATTGTATTAGATGCAGAAAGTTTGTGCTTAAGTCACACATCACTAGTCAAGACAAGACTTAAATCCTCCCTGCCTACCTTTCAGCTATTGTTCTATCGTTATGCTGCAGAACTACTTGCATCATTCCATGATAATAATTCAGCAATTTGACATTTTTTTAGCATTTCAAATGACAACCAAATTCAATTTATTTGATCCCTAAATTTATTTCCAAAAACCACTTTCAAAAGAGCCATCATATAAATGGAAAACATGCAGGTCCAAGCCTTGATCATACATTTTCATTCTTAACAGCTCAAAGGGATCTAAGCAGTGTGGGTAGTTTTTCCTGAAGGAAAAGCCAAATGAAGTTAATAAACTGCAGTTTCCTTTGTCAATTCTAACACGCACAAGTAATTAGCTAACACTACAAAAAACTACCTTCATTTAGTTCACGTGCAACCCCCCCCCCCATTCTGCCCTTGTACTCCAAAATGTAAGCGTTATTCACCAGCGTAACTAACAGCCATCAACCACCTGTGAAATCAGCTGTTCAAATGATTCAACTGCGTGAGAGCTGATGTTAAGCTATTTTTCCAGGACTAGCTAAACAGTTGTTGCAGAAGATGACCATAATACAAAAGTTTATAAACTTTATTCACTTGCCCCTCTCCCTACGTAACAATAAAGGTAACTGAAGATGTGTATGACTGATGAAAGACGAGCAATAATGCTCACTTTTCAACATGTGAGCAAGAGCAAACAGTGACTACAACAAAAAGTGGACAGACAATCAAGGAGAAAGACAGAGAATAAGCATTCTATATGTTAGCATAAGCTAATTTATTATTTCAGTACTGAAGGGATACTAATTCTTCTAAAAGGTTTGCCTTAAAATTTCTCCAACCAGTCATCATTACGGTCCACAAGTTTTGGTACTGACACAGCAATATCTGTCTGATCTAAATCATGTGTAGAAAGTTTTCCTTCCTTTTACTCTTGCAGCTGGACAGACTGCTGCACTAACAGAAGAATAACGCCTATAGGTTTTCAGACCCGAGAAAGCATCTCCATATGCCCATTGATAAATCTATGGAAATTCAGGAAAAAAAATAATTATCATCTCTAACAGCGGAACACACCTTTTCTCCTGTTCAGTAGATACAAACTCAGAGGCTACTGCTAAAAGGAAGACTACCTAGTTTTTTCAGACTGAGACAGAGAAATTAACCTAGTCTTACCAAGCTACCGAGGAGATCATTAAAAATACACAGTACTCTTCTTGATGTTAAGCAGATTACACCTGCTTTCTTCGAAAGACAACAATGGACTGAGTCTTGAGTAAATCTAGATTAAAACTTCACAAGATCACTCAAGTTAAAGTAGTTATAACTACACCTTCACTAAAGATCACGTGTGTTTTCTAGTCAACTACACTTAGTTTAATACCGTGATCACAGAAGTCTAATGGGCATTATCTGCCGGAAAAAAGAAAGCGAGAACAGACATTTGTGTCCCATCTCCACTTCCAAACAAGTCACATCGTTTTTGTGTTTGAGGCAATAAAAATCAATTTTTCAAAATAAATTCCAATGCAGCTTTAATGTGAAAAAAGTATTAGAAAGCTAATCCTTTCCGAATTATGATTTTCAGTAAGCAATTACTGTTAGAACAAAGCGGTTGTAAATAATATTTTACTCAGTTTTAAATTACATTTTCCAGTGAACTAAAAGACCCCTTAAAAGAGCTGCTTTGGTGGTGTTCACAGACATTCACAAAGCTGGTGAACTAACGTGTTCATCTTTAGCTCTTCCCCGCTCTACCTATAGAATACATTATTCAATAGTTTCAAAGATGGGGAAACAGAAGATGTCCCTAAACTGATGATAAAAAAAAAAGTTAAAAGAGAACCCCCTTGCCTTGCTGACTTATAAATTGATGACCAGCTGATAGAAATCAAGTGGCAGACTGGAGTGTGTCCTTCCTCCCTCCTTTTACAGCAATTCATATTAAGTTCAGTAACCTTCCAGCTATTCATAAAGACTGAAAAATAAAATCTGAACAACAGAAGGTCAAAGACAGATGAATGCTAAACAGAAGAAAGCCACCTATTAGAAAATTAAAACAGTTCCTAATTCTCAGAAGAGGCAAATCCAACTCAACCATACAGATGTGGCAAAAATATTCAGGCTGCAACATTCTGAATTTCTAGAGAAGTAATACACACCATGATCTATAGTGGAATGGCTCAAGATGATTTTCTGTTAGGGTTTGGGTTTTTTATTTTTTATTAGTACAAAGAAGATGACTTTCTCTTCAGAGTTCCCTTCTGAGTCTGTCTCCCAAGACAGAGACTAGTCCAGTTGCAGCCCTAAATTCAGAGTCTGTCTTCAAAGGAATCTCTAATAAAAACGTGTCTTGAAAAACCCAGAAAATGTCTTCCATCGCTACTGGTGTTCATCTTTCTCTGGAAAAACTTTTGTTTATGGATTAACTGGGAAATCATTCCTTTCAGATTTTTCCTTTATGAGAAACATCCCCTTGAGACACAAAAGAAGTGTGAATATGACTTGGATATTCTGGTGGAAAGCTTTATTAGTGATGATAATAATAGTATCGAGTACTTGATCTTCATTTGTTTGTCTTCTCTGGGGTTCTAAGGACTTTGGGTCTGGCATGCTGTCACTCCTGTCAGATGAGCAGAAAAATGCAAACTGGAAAACCAATTACAGCTGTTATTTCACTTCTGATTACGTTTGAAAGATCACCCATGAAAGAGAATGATCTTCATGTGAATTCTCTTAATTTCCCATAAAAAAGTCAGGGAACGAGTTTTTTGCTTGCTTTTCTGAATTTAAGTAGTCCAACTCAAAATCACAGCCTACAACACAGTTTGCTCTTTCCTTTTCAGTGAATTAGCTGCAGAATGTGAAAACATAGATAACCATAGACATTTCTCTGTCAGCATATTTTCACTCCTGTATAACAGCTTCCCCACCCAGGCATAAAGCAGACAAACCTACAAGCTAGATTTTGGCACAATACATTTCTGGGAGGTAGGAGGGCAGAAGAAGCCTGAAGGCTGGGAAGGACGATGCCCTTAAAAACATAATCTATCTAACAAGAATCCTAAAGTGTCTAAATAAGTGATATTTTGCAAAAGTATAACAGCATGAGTTATGAAACATATACTGAAAATGAAAGAAACCATTAGAACTTTCCATCCTTTCTTTCAAATTATCTATACATCTACATACCTTTTTACATGTCAAGAACAATAGCTTTGCAAGACAACAAATTAATGAATTGCTGAGATCTGATCTATAGTTATAAACACTTAACTATCTTATCCGATTTTGCATATCAAACACAACAAAGCCATAATCAAGTGTCTGATTCTGAAGCAGTGCATTAATGGATAGCTATCTGGAAACAGTTGCAGGTGAACAGAACTGAACCTGCCAGTTCCATCATAAACTTCTGTTGGTTTTAATGGCCTTGGTTTTTAAAAGCACAAAAGCAAAAATAAAAATGCTTGAAGATTTCAACTAAACTACAAACACTGCTGATTATTGCATCCTTCCTAATTATTCTCTTACTCATCCCCAATATTTCACTACATTTTTGGCTGTAGCTATTTCAGGCTATCAAACACTGGTTTAAACAATACTTCAATCACTGACAAAAAAACCCAAAAGCCCAAAACCTGACACAGACTGTAGGTGAGTGAAAGGAAAAGGCCACCATTTTTGACATTTTGCTTATATATTTTAAAACCATATTCCTTTTTCATTATACAAATGAAGGTTAATTAAAGAATGTTTTTGCTGGCTTTAGTTAAAAGCTAAAAAGTTAAAAATGCCAAACAAGAAACAGTCACAACTGAGAAGAAACAAAACATGCAGGCAGAGGTAACAGCTATCATATTCCTTTGTGCCCAAGTCATGTGCCAAAAACATTGCAATGCAAGTGATCCAGACGCATAGAGCATCACACATGTACAGCTTAAATTTTGATAGTTGCCTGGTTTCCTGTCAATATTTTCCTTTGTCTTCTTTTCCTGGCTTTCCTGCACTTCTAAGTCCTCCTCAGGTGGGTGGATTATTACTGAAGGAATATCATCACTGGTAGGTGACACCAGCAATTCCTTGCCCTGGAGTGGATTTGGCTGGGCTCTTGTGGTTGACAGGTGGCTGCAGGTAGGACTGGACGGTGGTGTGTTTTGAGGGGTAGCTACAGGAGTAGCACACCTTGAGGTTGCCGGAGTTCCAGCTCTTGAAGAAGGAAGGAGGTAATTGAGAAGAACAGACAAACGTTTTTCTCCTCTCAGGGAAATATTTGAGGCAGAGAGACCTGTTCGCAAAGAATGACGGGAGGCTGAAAGGCCTTCCCCTGAGACAAAACAAATGAAACACGATGAGGCTTACAACAGGGATATACTAAAAAATCATAGACACAAATATGTATTAACAATTTACATGGTAAATTGCAAGCTTTACGGGCCAAAAGCGTCATACTCATGCAAGTAAGACGATGGAAGAGCAAATCTGATTTCATACATTAGAATTCAGAAACTACTGAGTACTAATTAGAATGCCATAGACATGTCAGAGAAGATATTAATCTTGAAGTCAATAAGATTTGTTAATATAACAACAAAATATTGTATCTCTTGAAACTGACTCTTAAATTTTCCTAGAATTTAATTCAAATTGCACAGCAGCTACCTTTAATGCCATCTAAAAATACATTAAAAAAAATCATTAGAAGCCAAAACAGTATGAGACTTCAGTTAATTGCATCCATCACATATGAAGAATTGTTACTACAAATAATTGTTACTTCTCAAAATTAATACTTGCAAAAGGAACATGATCAAACGTATCTCATCATGCCAAATGCAACTGTCTTCCAATAAAAGTTTTGTTTTGATAACAAGTTTCCTAGTCAGCTGAAGTATCAATATAGAAGAGGGCAAAAGGATGAGATACATAGTCCCTTCTCCATTTCTTCTTGCTGTGACTTACCAAATATCCCCATTTGCCTAAAACAAAACACATTTGTCCAAAATCCACTGGTAATTTTCTTGCCTTATCCAGTCTCAGTGTCCCACTATTTTCATATAAAGAGAACATAGTCTTGTCATGTTTCCCTCGGATTTAAGTTTGTAATGGATTTCAGTTCTTCCTTAAGCAGGAAGAGAGACAGCCTATCCTCACGTCAGCACTTCCATTAGAAGGTTTAGCAATTCCATTTCTCCTGTTTACGACAAACACTTTTCAGCAGTCTCCTTGAGAACAGTACTGACTCCTTCTCCTACAATCCCTGAAATCAGTACTATGCTGTTTTCACATACCATTCCAACAAGCAAGAAAACAGCAACCTAGATATGTTTAGTCTCACATTTATGCTAGGCACTAAAAGGACCGATATGCTGAACAACTCTAGAATAATTTACAAGAGGGAGGCGCAGGTAAAGGAGGCACACCCCTAACAACAGAAGATCCTATAGATACAAACTTGATCTAAATTAAGAATGAAAGCCTCAAAGATCAACTACCAAAACTGCAGTGCAGTGAAGCCAAGAGGACCAATAAAGCAAACTGGATGATTTTGTCTAAATTAATCACTACAATAATAACTAGACTTCTGTCAGTTTATGTGATGAGTCATGAACTTAAGATGTCCTAAGGAGCCTAAAAAATATTATGCACATATGCATGTTTGTTTTACTGGTATGGATTGAACTGAAAGCTCTCAACAAGCATTTAATTTAAATGGAACGCATTCTAAGCAATGAGGCATATTTCACAATAGGAAAGGAATTTCACTTGAAGGAGTAATTCATTAAATCAGTACTAAGTTTTCACTAGACTAAAACATGTCCATAGAAATTGTATGTGCCTTAGTTAATGCAAGGCAAAAGACAACCAAGAACAGAGACAGAAATACAGGGCATAAGAAATACAAGAATAAAAGTATGCTGCTCTGCAGTATTTATTGCTATTTAGACTTCAGAACTGGATGTCTAAAGTAAATGTATTGATATTGCAGAATATTTTCAGGAATTGGTTCAATAAAATATGTGGTGCAGCCTATAAAAATACTGCAAATACCTTTCTTGTGTTTCAGGTTTTTTTTCCCCTATTAGCTCCTTCTCCACAAAACCAGGTATAGAACCATAGAATCATTAGGCTCGAAGAGACCTCCGAGATCACCAAGTCCAACTGTGCCTGTCTCCCTATTAAACCATGTCCCTAAGAAACTCATCTACCCATTTTTTAAACACCTCCAGGGATGGCGACTCCACCACCTCCCTGGGCAGCTGTGCCAGTGCCTGACCACCCTTTCAGTGAAGAAATTCTTCCCAATGTCCAGTCTAAACCTCCCCTGGCACAACTCAATGCCATCTTTGAGATCATTGATAAAGATGTTAAACAAGACCAGACCCAGCACTGGCAACACTGCTCATGACCGGTTTCCAATTGGATTTAACTCCATTTACCACCAGCCTTTGGGCCTGGCCATCCAGCCAGTTTTTAACCCAGCAGATGCTGTGCCTGTCCACGCCGATAGCAGCCAGTTTCTCCAGCAGGATACCGTGAGAAGCGGTGTCAAAGGCTTTACTGAAGTCCAGGTACACCACATCCACAGCCTTTCCCTTGTTCATTAAACATGTAACCTGCCATAGTAGGAGATCAGATTGGTCTGGTAGGACCTGCCTTTGGTGAACCCATGTTGGCTGGGCCTGATCACCCGGTTGTCTCGCGTGTGCTGTATCATAGCACTCAAGATGATCTGCTCCATGACCTTCCCCGGTATCAAGGTCAGACTGACAGGCCTGTAGTTTCCCGAATCTTCCCTTCGACCCCTCTTGTAAATGGGTGTAACATTTGCCATGTCCAGTCAAGCGGCACTTCCCCAGTCAGCCAGGACTGCTGGGAGATGAGGGAAAGGGGTTTGGGGAAACCTCTGCCAGTTCCCTTAAAACCCTCGGAAGGATCCTGTCTGGCCCCATGGATTTGTGTATGTCTAATTGGCCAAGCAGGTCTCTAACTAAGTCCTCCCGAACAGCTGGAGCTTCACTCACACGATCTTCCAGCTGAGGAGGCTGAGTATCCCTAGGGCATTCCTCCTTGGAGTTAAAGACCGAGGCAAAGAAGGCGTTGAGCACCTCTGCCTTGTCCTCGTCCCTCATCACTACTGTCCCTTCCGCACCCAGCAAGGGAGGGAGAGTCTCCTTTGTCCTCCTGTTGCTGCGGATATATTTAAAAAAGTTCTTTTTATTGCCTTTGACGGAAGTGGCCAGTTGAAGTTCTAGTTGGGCTTTAGCCCTTCTGATCTTTTCCCTACACGATCTCACCTCACCCTTGTAGTCCTATACAAACACCTGCCCCCTCTTCCAAAGCTCATAAACTTTCTTCTTTTTTCTGAGATCACTACAATGCTCCCTACTCAGTCAAGCTGGTTTTCTTCCCCACCATCTTGTTTTACGGCACACAGGGATGGCCAGCTCTTGTGCCACCAGGATTTCCAGCCTTCTTGCACCCCTTTGTCCTTTAGAGCCACCTCCCAGTGGACTTTATCAAGCAGCCTTCTGAAGAGTTCAAAGTCTGTCCTTCGGAAGTCCAGGGTGGAAGCTTTGCTGACCTCTCTCCTGACTGCCCGAAAAAGCGAGAATTGGGAGAAACAAACAGGGTTCTAGCTAAAAGTAATTTCTTGCCCATTTGCACAGTGAACTTTTTCTAGTGATATTAACATAATGCTGATTTAAAATACAGTGATTGTCAGCATCACTGAACTCATGGCATGACCATAAAGTACACTTCTAGTACAAAGACTGAATAAGCAAGTAGGATCCATCTGACAAACATACAAAGCTATAGCATGATGCTGAAATCCCTCAAACGTTACACGTTTCATTCAAAATCACTGGGACCAATGCAGGTCTACTTCTACACTTCAGAGCAGTAATGCATGCTATGCATACAGGCAGGAGTAGAATGTTTGAGTAAATTCTAAAATATACAGAAATATCATTCACAGCTACACAAAGCACACAATGTTATCATTAGTTCTTTGCTGATCAAGAAGATAACACTTATCTGCTATTATCAGCTGATCTTTCCTTCATCTCCCAGTGAGAACAGTATTTAACAGGTTATAACAAACTGGATGCTACAACTTATCTCACCGTTTCTTTCAAGCAAGTGAGGGTCAGAATGTTTCTTGCCTATATCTGCAAAAGATCGAACCAGGGGGATCCGATTGGCGAATTTTTTCTCATTCTGATGATGGTGCCTTTTTAGAAGAGCCTCTCTCACATTCTCTCTTATGGATTCATCCAACTGGCCAGATGCAATCATGTTGTCCAAAACCATATCTACATAATAACAAGAACAAAGAAAATTTTATATATATAGCTATCAAATCTCTCCTTTACCACACTCAAACACTGTAGTTGCACCAAATATAACAACAATAATAATAACAACAATAACAATAATAATTTAAAAAATAAGTCTGTTTTTAAAGTCTTTTCTTTAGCAAAGCCATCTTCAAGAATCCACCAGAAATTTTCAAAGGCGTTACTAAACAAGCAAATGTGAGAAGGAAAGCATAACATGAGGATACAAAATATTTATTAGTAACATCATTTTAAGAAATAAGTTACTTAATATTTTATAATTTAATGTCATTTACGTTGAGTCCAATGGTGACCAGAAAAAAGCATGTGTGTTCGACAACCCTCCATTAGAAGTGAGCACACGAAGACATAAATACAATGGATAAAATACTTCTTAAAACAGTCTTAATCTGGTGTTCCTGATTTTTAAAGTATAAAACTATACAAAAGTGAAAGATACCATAGATGGAGATTAATTCCTCTCTCTGCTTCAGATGCCCTAAGTTCCTGAGGCTCTGTATGGAATTTATTGATTCACATGCTTTAGAACAGGAAGCATAGAACAAAATCTAGTTACATCATCTGAAACTAACTAATCAGCTGTCAAACAATATCAAGTTTTGAAAGGGCATCTCAAAGTGCTCACACAGAAACGAAAGCATGCATTTCCAGGAAAATACCTGCTGTGATTTCTAAACTGCTGTTTTTGTCTAATTAATAAAAAACCCTGCGCAAATCAACACAAACCTAGGTGATAACTTTTAAAATATATTTTTCAAATCTTAACTGTTGTATCGACAACCTAACTGTATTAGGTGCAATTACATGAATTTTCACAATGAAAAATGTGGCTCAGAATACCTTACAAACAAAACTATACACAGCAAAGTCTCTGCCAGTACAGTGCAGCTTCCTTCTGGGATTACCAACAATGCACAGCCTTTTGTCATATCTTCTCAAAAGGAAACCGGCCAATCTCTCCCTCTTGTTTTGAGTGAGAACGAAGAACACCTACTAGGTATTCCTGGCTTGGGAAAACAGGCATTTGTATGCCAAGGATTGTTATCCTACATGCTTCATAATGGCACCTAAAATTAACTTGCAACAAATTCATATAATCTCTGAAGACATCCTAGTGGGAATACTTCCTATTAAGAATGCTGTTTATATAGAATTAAGCAATAACTATATTTCTCATGTACTAAGATTATTATTGCTAAATTCAATAATAAAAAACAAACTAAAAAGCAAAACATAACTTTTACAAACCATGTATTGAACACTCTTACTCAATATGTCAGGAAAGTAGGAAGGGAATACCGATTTCCTGAGTGAATTTTGAGGATTGCAAGACAAAACAAGAAACCATTTTAAGCACTGCCCAAGTTTTTAATGCCAAAACACCTTGTCCTTCACATACATGTTGGTCAGCCCTAAGCCTAGCATGACTCCCGAGAAGGCATTCCACCATGTGGTACCTGTAGCAAGAGATATCAGGAAAATTACGTAAAACTAGTTCAAAGGCATTCAGGGTAAGCACATGTATGTATACACACATATATGAAAAAGTCTTCAAAGGTGATTTTGTTGTATCCAAAATGACCATGTGATTAGTGAGGACACTCACGAGTAGTAGGTCAAACAACATGTATAAAATTTGTTTCTGCTCACCTCTTACAAAGGTGAAAAAAATACCAGATGTGCAACAACCAACTGCACTAATGGCATCAAGTTAATATCAGCTAATCAGTTAATTATGGTACTAAAGTGCACAAATAAGTCCTAAAATGTTCTGGCAGATATTTACATTTCATCTGTAGAAACAAAGACAAAGAACACATTCAGGGATTAGAACATAAAGGTAAATCTTGGGCCTCATCCTATAACATGAAGTAAAGGAGGTCCTACTCATCCAGTGTAGCTCCTTGTAAGTGAAGTTTGTATGATCTGCTCTTTACAAACAGATGAAGAAAAATGTAGTAGGCATGCACATACCTATTTCTTCGCTATACTATTTTCAAGAACATAGAAAGACACCATCAAAACAGTCTCAAGTTAAAGATTAAAACTTAGGAATAAAACATATTAAAAAGAAAAAAAATATTTGCTGCAACCTGCTATCTCATCTAGCGTGTTTGCTCTCATGTCCAACATGACTGTTCCATTAAGAATACAGCTTCGCAGTTCAAACAGGCTGTGCAGAGACAGAGTTGCTACATAAGGCTTGCTCCATCGATCACCACCATCTTCAACATCCTCTTCAAATTTTAGCCACCTGAAATTCATACATATATACATATTTCTATTTCTCCTGGAAGACGGACAATTTGGCAAGCAATTACATTCTTCCTGTGCCTTCTGCATGACACAGAACAGGTAATCCCATCAGCTCATACTGGCCTTCATTCTTGCAGACAGCCCAACTGACTGATAGTCACAACTTTTTGTCAAGCCTTTTGACCACACTCAGCCGTTTTAGTTTTTGTTTCTTTTGGTTTGAACAACACCTGTCTATTCATGAACTCTTGTGAACAATATGTGATTGTGCCTTGTTACTTGATTTGCGTATCTCACTGGTATTTTAGGATTAAGAAGCTGTCTGAAACACACTGTATTACAACGTTCAGGTCTCCTAGGGTGCCAAGTCAGACATTTAAGAGCTAGGCAATACCAGCATAAAATCATCTTGATTCTGAATCACAGGCATTATGTAAACTGAACTTCTGCAAAAGCTAGCATGCAATAAGGCAATTAGAAGAACTGAATGCGGAAGAATTTATTACAATGAATATGTAGAAGGAGCAACTTAACCAATACAGGCCAAAAATAATTGTGACATCCTGTAATGTACATGCATGCAATTCGCAAAAAATTCATCACATATTGCCTAAAATGAACATATGTAAATACACAATTTTCTTTATGTTTGCGTGAAAAAAAAATATATTAATATATCAGCAATAATGGAGCATTTCAGAGATTTCTGAGACTGTAAATACCTTGGCTCCACGGCCAAACATCTGTATTTACAGCTAAAAATAGCTGTACCTTTCACAATGCTTGGCATGATCAGTTTTAGGAAAGTCAACATAGCACCAGAAAGACTGATAGTCTATTGAGAAACTATATTCATTCTTCCCAAGTTGGTCAAAGAACTGAAATTTCAATTTGCTTATCATGAATTGAGTGAACAACTCCTACAGCTCAAAAAATCTTAGACCTAGTTTGCAGTTCTTTGAAATAAAATCACTATGAGATATACCTTGAAACAATCTACTTCTAGCATACCTAGCTGTTTCTTTCCACTCATATTCTTCTCCGTCCCTGAAGCAAAGTTCATCCATTTCAGTGAAGAGATCATGGGGAATGTGTTCTTCATCATCTTCAGTACCCAAGATAAACTGAACTCGTTGGGATGGCGTGTCTTGAAGGAAAGGAGAAACTTAATTAAAAGAATTTATACTTCTATTATGCAAGAAACACTACATAACAGTTAAATCCCTTGTTCTCAATTAGAAATATGCAGCACAATATCCTCTTCAAGAGGGAAGAGGAACAAAAGAAACATGGACATTTCTTTAAAAGGAGGCTCTTTTAAATTTTTTCATTGCTTCTGAAAACAAAACATCTGGGAATTTATGTATATGTAATGCAATTAAGCACTGTTAGCTCTTCTATAGATTAACAATATGAAAATAAAATTAACAAAATTAGTAAGAAAAATTTAACATACCAAAGTGCTTGAAACCTTGTTTTCATGTTGAGAACAAAATAAATAGCATCATGACACAGACACTAATTGGAGGAGGAAAAAAAAAAGCAAACAAAAAGCCAAAACCAAACCACAACAGGTTGACAGAAATGAAGAGCCTAACTTGTAGATTTGTTGCCCTAGAAGTAGTTGACTTTTTTTATTGCTCTACACAGTGAATACTCAGGCACTCACACTGTTAGAACAGCAGATTTCTAAATAGCCTGCTGCTACTTGTGTAGGATGGAAAAAAGTATTACCTTTCTCATTGCATGGTTGGACCACTATGCATAAACCAGCATAGGAAAGCAGAAAATACACAGCTAACATGTTGATGAAACATTTTAACGTCTCATAATGTAATGTGTAGTGGAACAGGATCAGTAATAACTCATAACAAAATTTAACTATCTCTATTGATCAAATACAGAGTAGCCTGCTTCCCTGCTAAGAGCAAAACAATAAAAACCACATGGTTTTATCACTGTTTAAATACCTATACATAGATCTCATTTCAAATCAAGGGAGAGTTTTCAAATTTCAAGGGCTCAATAATTTAGTAATCGCAACGTTATGTCAAGGAAGGTCAGAAACAGAAAATCCAAGTAAATCTCAATTTTAAAAAACTTTACTTTCTTCACTGAAATGTCACTCGCACAGCTGCTAGATCTGAACATACAATTGTATGCATTCACTGCAGAAGGAAGGTTGCCTTTTAGGATTCAGACACAAGATCTCAATTACTAAAAAACACCATTCGGAATTGAATTTTGCTTTTGCATTGTTGTTCTGCCACACATCATCACCCAATAACATAATTCTGAATTGAGATCTTGAATACAAACAACATTCATTACCAATAAAGACTTAAGCAGACTGTTTCTGTCCCCAAACCAACATGACCCAAGAATACTGCCGTATTCTGTATAACCAGGATAAAGAAGTGACCAAAAGAGTTAATTAAATTTCTATCTATTTAATATTACTTGCTGCTTCAGAACCTGTACAGTGAGACTATACAAACTTAAGATCAAAGAATAATAATCTGTATTTAGGAGGGGAAGTTTGGAAGATAAATGAAACTAAGAACTGTAGGAAAAAGGTAAAAAGGCGACTGGGCAAAGCATTCCATTTGAAAACTCCTGTTTCAGGGAACCGCTCCCATGTAGAACATGGTTCTAGTCACATAAAGGTGAAAGTGAACAGCATGGTGTCTATGCTTTAAGTGTAACATTGCACTGTAACTTTCCCATTCATTACACTCTAGGAATAAAAGCAAGTTTGAGGTCTTGAGAAAAATTGCTAAGATTACCTCTAGGGAGGTTTAGTCTGGATATTAAGAAAAATTTATTTACTGAAAACATCAAACATTGGAACAGGCTGCCCAGGGAAGTGGTGGAGTCCCCATCCCCAGAGGTGTTGACATGGCACTTCTGGACACGCTTTAGTAGGCACAGTGGTGCTGCACTGACATTTGGACTTCATGATCTTACCAGTCTTTTCCAGTCTTAATGATCCTATGATAAATAATTTCATTTCAGAGAACGAAACATGACAAAGTCGTCATCTCTTGAGGATAAGAAGCGGGCTGGGGGGCGGTATCTGATCCAAACCCAAAACTTAGAAGGCAATACAATTTCTTAGATATTAATAACAGACAGGAAGACTTCAGAAGTAAATGTTTTTATGGATTATTGACAAAAGCACCATGGCAAATGCTGCTTCACAGCTATGTTCATACTTCCAAAAATCTTCAGTGACAGAGGAAGATTACTACAAGACTACATAATCGGAAAAAAGGTGTCTAATTTTAAATAACCGATTTTTATGCTACAGGCAAGTGTTATGAAGACTCCGTCTAACCTATTCTGTGCAAGATGCTGAACACTTACGTTGACACCTGGATGAATTCCTACACCTTGTGATTTAAATAAAACACAAACACAAAACCTTTGCCTGATTGTATGTAGAATGACATTCAATGCAGTGAGAATAAAAGAAGCGGTATAAACCACTTAAGCACAGAGTTCACTAAGTTTATTGTCAAGAGACACAAAAAAATTACAAAAAAATCTTACCATATGATGGAGATTCTCGGCCATCCTCTCTGTCAGTCTCTCTTTCTTTTTTTCTTCTGTGGTGCCTGTGCCCACGATGTCTATGCCGTCGACGGCCTTGCTTTCCAAACGGAACATGAACTCCAATATACACAGCTCTGTGGCCTTTTCAAGAAAGTTTTTTAAAAAAAAAACAATTACACAAACCCAAACCTCTTCCCAAATTTAATGTCTTAAAGAGACAAAGAGTATGACAAAATAAAACCCAAAAGCACCTGGCAAAACTACCTTTAGTGAACTATTATGATTTCCTTTCTCTCCTTCCTCTGTGCCAAGGCACCAGTGCTATCCTTGCTTCCCTGATAAACTGAATAAGAATATGGCCCAATTTAAGAAGTCAGTTGTGAAACAAGTAATACAAAAACACAAACTTGACCTGTAACACTGAAAGAATCTACTTGATAAACATCAGGGCAAGACAGAGAAACTACATGATGCTCCTCTGGCTTGTATGAAATCAGAACAGGATAGTAGTTACAATGACAAGATATAACCCCCTACTTCAGTTTATGAACTTCATTAAGAAATTACAAGGAGTTTTCTCTGTTTGAAGAAGTATTGGCAGTTGATTCAAGTAGCCTGTGACACATCCAGGTGACCCTGATGCTCAACTACACCAGTTGTTTAGTATCAGTTTAGGAGCGTAAAAGGAACTTCTATTTGGACTTGTGTGCCAAAACATTAAATAACTTGAAGAGAAGGTTGTTGTGTTGTTTTCTGTTTGGTTTTTTTTCTTTCTATTCTAGCAATTTTAAATAAATTTAGGTAGTGCATCCTCAAATTAATATATACTGCTCTTTAAAACATGTACTTTCAACATCTTGGTGTTCCTTTGAGCTTACACATTTAAGCCAATTCTAGCATCAACAACTTGGCAAAAGAAATCAATCAACAGACTGTTAGGAACATATTACTACCATGTCCTCTGTAATGGAGTTAGCGTATACAATAACCTTTTCAATTCCTTCAACAATCTCAGGAAGAGACACATTAACTATAAGCTTGGTGGTTAACAGTAATTACTTAATGTTTTATCAGTAGAAGAGTTATTACAGAAGACTGACATTAAGAAAAGGAAATGGAATTGGTTTCCCAGCTCTTAGAGAGATGCAAATTCAGCAAATTCAAAGAAGACAAGCAAGTCTTAGGAGTTGTGACTGTACACATACATGCACATATATATGTATATTGCACACACACTTACATTAAAGATATTGAAAAATTCATGAGACTTTAAAGAAATACAAAGTGGCTGTACGTCAAACGTTTCCGAAGAAAAGCACCTCTAAGCCCCAAAAGACACTGCTTTATAAAAGTTTTATGTATTTTTACATTAATATATGAGTAAAAAGATTAAGCAAAAATCAGTTATAATGCATGAGTAAGTCCACCGTTTAATTAATGTGGTCAGGATTTGTTTCCAAATTACAAGACCTGATTCTTGACAGATTTCCAACACTAGTTTTAATTAGAGGTGACAGATTAGCACTATGAACAAATCTGAAATTAACCCTATTAAAAGCTGTATGTTTCCATGTAAGAGTGGAAAATAGATTAATTTGTTGAAGCATTCATCAATCCTATTTATAGAGAGACAGTTTTCTTCTGTGAGTTTCTTCCAACAAGAACACTCAGCCCCTGCTGGGCAGCCTGACCTCCACCCTCCGTGACTGCTATACACAATAATTAATGTAGAAAATAGAAATTAATGCAAATATTGCATCTAAACATAAATCAACGCATTTTATGTACAATATGACTAGGTGGCACCATTGACAATGGTCATATTACTGACACCATTGTGATACAGTAACTTTATGCATAGGGAAAGTGAAGTACTAGGTTCAAAAATATCTGCATTACTCACAAAGCTGCCTGGTGCAACCGAGTGACCCACCTCTCACTGCAAATGTTGATGATTGCTTCCTAGAGAATTTCAGGGATCTGAAATTGTTCAAGATTTTACTTCCTGAAAAATCAGAAGGATCTTCACAATTTCATCTCTTGCTCTTTCCATAAATTAAGACAAAAATCCCACACTGCTTTCTGTTACTGAAGAACAAAAAAAATCCTATGCGATTTTTCAACTCACCCTACTATTGCAAAAATTAGCATTTGTAATACTGTTATTTCCACTGTCAAAGACCACGCTGCCCCATGGAGGAGAGGTGGAACAAGGAAACGATAAGTCTATCTCCTATTACGAAACTGCAGTTTGGTTTCAATAAAAAAGTTTGGAGCAGAACAGATATATTGCAAAGGGACAGGTAAAAGCTAGGGAAAACTGAGCTGAAAGAAGAAAGAAACTGAAGGCACTTTTAAATAACTTGCAACCAAGGCAAACTGCTTTCCTACCAAAATGCACTGACCTCTCAGTTATCACTATGTCCAGCTGCCTCACAGCTCTTCAAGGCACACTGGGCAGGCACTGCCAACTTAGTCTCCACCCGGGCAGCCTGCCCACAAACTTACAACACCTGGTATTTACTTTCTACTCCAGAATGAAACTTTAAAGTGCCTTCTTTAGGCAGGTTAGGGTATCACAAAGACAGGGGAACAGGCTTAGTGATGGATTACCCTACCCTTCAGCCCACACTGCCCAGAGGTGACTACTGCATGAATGGCTGTTTCCTATGTAGACAGTCTCTTGTAGGCAACTATAAAACAAAAATAACTTCCCCAAATCACTTCTGTATATGCAAAGTGATCAGACTGCTTCACCTGGCAACTTAATTTGGGGACTAATGTGAAACGCTGATGAGTAAGATTATTTTCAGCGATTATTAAGTAAAATAGATCACAATCCAATGTAATTCTATCAGAATAACTTCAAGAAAAAACTTAATGTTGAAAATAACCTTTTTTGTTTTATTTTTCAGAGCAAGCATGGGGAGTGGAAAACGTCTGGATATTGCAAACAGCAGCTTATGAGTGCACCAGACTGTCCCATAGGAATGGGACCATTTTTTTTGTATCACAGTCAAAATAAAGACAACTCTATTGCTACCTAGGAAATTCGAAACTACTGCTTGCTGAGTATACTACCATGAATACCCAAAACCATGCTGCAGGTACAATTAATTACAAAAGGCAGGGCAAAAACTGCATAATAAAAGCTGGACACATTTAACCTTAATTCTAACTCCACAAAACAAAGCACTGAGAAGCCCTCTGTATGGAGTAGGTCTGTGTTCCCTTAGATTTCACGATTTGGATAGGAGTAATTAATGTTTGAAGATGGACAGACAAAGGTATACTTATAAACAAAATTTACAAGGAAAAAACAAATCTGCAGGGATTTTTTTTTCTTCATTTCCAATGAACTGGGCAAAACAACTTAACAATTCCCTTCATCGTGGCCAGAAAAAAAAAAAAAAAAAAAAAAGCCAAAAAAACAAGTTATGTTACAGCAATGAAAATAAATTGAACTCTTAAAGAGGATGGAATTCATACTACCAGGATTGTTATTTCTAAAAGGAACACAACCTTCTACTTGACTATTGTTTTTAAATGCTTGAGATGTACAATTAAATGACCTTCAAAGCTTTATTCACAGAAACATCTGTACTAAATTACCACTTTCCAGCAAAGCTTGTTATAGAATTACTTTAAACCAATAATCAATAGAATTAGTAGACTGCATAATACTAAATTTAGTAATACAAAGCTCAAGTGGTAATTGTTCATTTTAATCTAACATGACTTTATCCAAGCTTAGCTGTTCAAATCCACCAAGAGAATTTACTACTTAATGTCCTGATCAGTATGAAACAAATTTAAATGTTAGGAGCTTGCTACACGTCCTCGTCACATGGTTGGTCTCACTCCAAAAGGCAGTTTGTATCAAGCCCTGTCAGACTGACATAAGAGAAAATGCTCTGTTTGAGTTCTCTAAGAAAATGGTAACAGAAGACTTCTGAAGTCCAAGAGAGATTAAAACACATATATCCGAAAACACCCCAATGTGGCAACCCTGTAAGTACAATTCCACACAGAACTTTGTTTTTTCTAACCATCATTTTGTTAGCTAGGTGCCTTATAAGCTTCACACAAAGGACATTCTTCCTCTTGGTAAGAAGAGAAAGGAAATCAAGTTTATATCTATGCAAATTCTCAAATCCTGTTACTTAGAAATCTGAACTGCAGAGATCATATATTAATATGAAATATATCACCTAACATCAGATTTTTTATAAAGAAAATTCTGAAAATTCACTTATCAGTAATTCACTGAAAAAAGTGATACTATGCTAATTCCCTTATTTTCTAATTATAAGTAATGCCACATTTCTGAAATATGCAATTAAATGTACAATATAGTATTGGGAGTGAAGTTCTCAGTGTGAGACACAAACTATATATTTCTAAATAAACAGCAGTATTTTAGCTTATTTTATGAATTTCTCTCTCACTAAATGTTTCAAAGAAAGTGTTAAATTAGTTTCTATGGAAATAATGTAGTAAAAGTGAATATAAAATATTTTAATATTTAATATCGGTCTTCCGTGCATGAATTGACTATAAAAAATGCTTACTATTACCAAGCATTATTTTTCTGTGCTTTGTTAAAAGAATTATTTGACAAAAATTCTCTTGCTTTCAGAATGAAACACTCAAGAGTTTCTAACCTAATTTGTATAAAGGAGTAAAGAAAATTCTTTCATGGGACACTTATATGCCACAATCGGAGCCCAATGATTCTCTGTGGTGCAGCGTATTTAAGAATCCACTAAAACCTCCTGGGCTCTGTTCTGAAATCTCTCATTGCTCCTACTAATTAATTGTATCTGACAATACACTCTTTACACTAAAAATACTAGGACAGATAAAACTGAGAAGACTAATGCACAAATTCAGTATGCATAGCATACTGACTGGCAAAAGCAGGAAATGCCAGATTTTTTTATTACGTACAGAAGTGATTTTTTTTCCTGACTTCAAACCAAATATGAGTTGGTAGGGGCAGAGAAAAATGCACTGAATACTTCTACTTGACACAATTAACAATATTCAAGAAGGCATTATCAGTAATTACATTAGACACGTAGGTAGAAACAGTGCTAGGAAAAGCTTAGTGCCAGCTGACACAGCTACACAGGGATGCTGGCAGAGTTCGTTCTCCCCAGGTCTTTGCGGCCCACTGCCATCACCCATCTCCCTCGTCTGGGAAAGGCGGGGGACACCAGCTGCCCTTGCATCCCACACTCAAGTCAGACCATAGCTGGTTCCTATGCTTCATCTGAGCTGGAGGTTCTTAGTCCAGACTGTCCCTGCAGCAGAGCTCAATTAAAAGGATACGTGCCCGAGATAATTTCAAAGAGATGTTTCAGTTGGAGAGGAGGAAACACAGAAGCACACAATTCAAACAGTGTCCCATTAGGATTGAAGATTGGCCATTCATCCACTAATAAAGAAACAAACCTTCTCAGCCCTTAGCAGCTGGCATCCTGGTAAGGAAACAGGGCTTCCTAACACCGCGCTTGTAAAGTATTTCAGAAGAAACATTTGCAAAGATCTTCCCACTTCATCAATGGGTTACAAATACATCCTCGTTATAAATTTGATCACACAGCTCTCTTTTACAACTGCTGAATACATCTTTTTTAAAGAGATTAGCTTGCCCCCAACTGCAATCTATTTCCTGATATTTTTTGATATGAAAAATATTACTGAGGGAACCTCGCTTCATATAACGGTTACGCTTCCTGAGAAAAACTCAAAGTTTTGCACTTTCTTTACAAAATAAGAAATGTTCAGAAATAAAAAAAAATCTCACACTTCAAAAGCTTGAGCTGCTGTTAAACATTAGCTTTCAGTGAATTTCAAATGGAGAAGTGATCCATTCAGAAAGATTTCTGACATCCATCAAGTTACAGGTTTAGCCAGTTTTTGGAACAACTGATATTAAAGGGATTGAAGACAATAAGAAAAACGTTAAGAAAAGCCATCAAGAAAGAACAGGCTGCACAATCAAGTACAGTCTCCTGTTTCTTCTGTCACATCTCAAAAAATTTAAATTTGAGAAAGCTGGGGCCACCAAGTTCACTGAAAGTTTTACGTTTCAGTTGGTGCAGTTTGGTAAAATTTCAGTTTTATGGCCCTACTACTTGAACAACAATTTTATGTATGTTTCAGATGATAAAACTGCCATTTTACGTTTTTACAAAATTTCTAATGCAGTCAGAACAGAAACATTACACAACATTCTCACAGATAAAAGAAGTCTGAAAACAAGCAAAAAATAAACCTATTAGGACACAGTCTACGTCAAATTTTAAAACCATTGCTTCCATCCTAGTCTATATTACACTAAATAATTTATTTTGCATCTTTATGTAAGAGGGATTTGTTTTGAATGCCATCCATTTTAAAAACAATACTTTTCAGACAAAATGCTAAAACTAGAATGGGCATTTGCTGAAATGGATTTTAAAGATTTAGGTAAAAGTGGAGTTATTTGCTGCAGATGTTCTCATGAACTCATTTAAACGCTGATTCATTTTGAAAAACTGTTACTAGAGGACAGACAATACTATTGAGCAGTTTTGTCTGTTTTGCAGGGTGAATATTAGACAATCTAGCCTTACTTGTTAGAAACTGCAACACTTCAAGCTTATGCATATTCAGTACTGCTTTTTACCTCTAAAGGAAAAGTGATTTCATATTGAAAAACTTATACTTTGCTTCAGGCACCTCCTTCAAAGATTATTTTCACTTAAGGTTCAGTATTTATATAAAGATCTGTGACCTACGTACACATGTATTCCAGCTCCCATGTAAAAATCACTGAAATTGCTGAATTCTATTCTTCCCATAAAGCATTACCTTGTTTGTAGTATTAAACAGATCTAAGTCACTACTAAAGCTGTCTTCTCCAAGAATGTTTTCCTTAAAGCAGAACAGACTACCATACACATTTATACATCATACATACAATACACAATGTCTTTTAAACAAAAAATAAAATCAAAATAGTAACGCTATTGTTATTCTAATGAAACACAATATATGCAAAAATGCTGACTTAGCTTCAGTATGAATGCTACTACTCAGTCCCAACTCAGTCAGAAATATTGTAAAGTTGGATAAGGTGTCTTTAGCAAGTCAAAACATCCTGACAACAGCCATTCATCAACTTGGGTATGCGGAAAGGCTCCTCAGCTGTTGAGACCATTCCACAAATAATAAATTAACACGTGTCTCAAGGATGTTCCTTAAGAAGATCTGTTTGTAGATTATGAGTAATTTTCCGCAAGAGTAAGGACAACAGTGGTATCAAAACTGCTAAAAAAGAGGTTTTCTACGTTTATACAATTGATATCCATCTAAAGAATTTGAATTTTAGGGCACACTAGTCTATGCATCTTTTTATACTCAGCTCTTTTAGGCTACCATCAACAAGTCACATAACACAAAAAAGATTTTAAAAGTCCCTTGTCTCAAGTAACTCTATTGAACTTCACTTGTTAGAAGCTTGCAGTATGTCTTTCCAGTAGTTTGCAAGTAATTTAATAAGCAAGTAAAAGTTTCAGAATTTACTGTACTTTGTAAATACTGTGTTTGGCAGACTCAGAAGCAACTTCCAAAAATATAGTTCTAGAAATTAGAAATAACCCTCCAAAACCAAAGACATACCAATACTAAAAGTTCTGTCTAGTCACCGCTGGTAGTTTACTGAGTTCCATGTCTACACAATCAGGTTGCCTCTCAAAAGGAAGTCTGAAAACAATTTTGATAGCATTTGTTAATAATCTACTTTTATAATGAACAACACAATAAAATAAAATGCAACAAGCTGAGGACAATTATATTCTCTACATGGAAATCTGAATTCTGCATAAGGGAAAAGGATAAGAAGCCCTAAGGAAATGAATTTAATGAAGAATCCCCATAGAAAAAGGTATTATAATTTTCAGTGCAGATGTGATGAAGATGTAGCAATGCAGCCTAATTCCAAATTTCACATCATCAAGACTGCATTAAAAATCATGTTAGGAAAACATCCTCAATTTCTATGACTTAGAGAAGCACCAAGCACAGCTAACGTGAATGATAAGGATAAAAGAATTTATCCTGAACCGGCTACTAACTCAACTGGTGCAAGTAACATTTTGTTGATACTGCATATGACTTGGAGCACATCTCAAACACCTGACTAGCTGTATCTCAACAGACATGTTTTGCTTGCTCCCATTTCAGCCCAAACTAATGAGCAGACAGGATCTTTCCAATTCAGAGAAACCACTAGAGAGGATAGATAAAAGGCGGTCTACAAGAATCATTAATGACCATCCTAAATTATTTTTGCTTTCAAAAGCAGATACACATTTTTCTACTTTTTGACCACATAAAAAGATACAACTTTATGAGAAAGAACATTTCAAAATTCTTTTTTCTGTTAAACACAGTTCTTTTCCAGACCATTAAGGGTTCTTTTAAAGGTTCAAGCACTCATTCTGTAGTTTGAGAACCATAAGAAATCTGTTCTGCACTGCCTGTCTAAATTAGTACAGCATATTACAGAACATAAAAATGTAAATACTAAACACAATCTTAAAGTGCCAGCAGCTACAATGTCTTGCTTTATTATTTGTGTTTACCTGCTCCTGTATAACTTGTTTTCTTGAAAGATTTTACAGGATCTATTAATGGATTTTTGAACAGTTGCAATTTAGATGCATCTAAAAGGCAGAAAAGTAAACCAGCCATCTGAAAAAAATCTTAGCAGTACATTCTACTACAAGTAGACACATAAGTTCTCCAAGCTCCCCAAAGCCTTTTCATAATACTGAAACAATTTCTAACTACTTGTAACCAATTAAACGGCAAAACACTTGTAGAGCAAGTTTTCCCTTAGATATACAATATTCACTTCTAGAAGGGGAAAAAGCGTATAATTATTTAATTACCTGTCCTTACTAACACTAACTGAAAAGCACAACTGTTTTCTTAAAGGAAAAATAAGGCTTTAAACCATCACAGTATCACCTGGAATGTAAACACTACTTAGACCTGTCAAAGGACAGTGTGAGAGTAGTGTAGCTATTAAATCATCTTAACTCTTGAAGGTTGTGCCTTGGATGTATGCCACGGAAAACTAGTCTAAGACACACACACACTCTTGACCTCAAATCGTTTCTGGAACAAGACTTCAGTTGTGTGTAAACTCCCAGTCTGCGTCATGCCTGTAACTGGCCTGCTAAGAACAAAGGAATACATCCCTTTTCCCTTAAACTGTATCTAGTAAACGTATCCTCTAATCAGGGTGGAAAACTAACTACACATTTGAAAAGGTAAATCCCAGAAATATCAAGTCAAATTTATTAACTCAGGTTTAAGAAAGTTTTCCTTAAACATGGCTCTTAATAGAAAATGCCTCTTAAAAGACAGCATGAAATACCTCTGTCATTACTATTCCTGCCTTTCTTCCAACTCGTGCCTTACTTTGTTATGACTCTCATTCATCGCAGCTCAAACAGCCTGGCATCGAGTTAAGAACACTAGGTGCTCTTAAAAACGTTATTTTAAGATGTTGTTCCCCTTTCTAGCCCTGCTGTAAACTGACATTTGTTATTTTGAAGTAAGGCCTTACAGCTTCAGTAAAGAGCAGTATCTTTATTTAGTACACACGCAGTCTGCCCACAATTGCAGTTTACCATCTCTACCCATTTCTTTTACAGTAAGTTACGAAAAAAGTACACTGTGCTAACCTTTATAACCTAAACACTGTCACTCTAGGTACATACCACACTTTCCCAGCTATCATAAATAGAATGCAGAGCTTGTGAAGATCTAACTCCAAGTTTTATTTTTTTCTTTAGCACTTGGCCCTCTTTCCATTAGTATTTTGTCACAAAAAGTACAGAAAATATAAGTATACAATACTGACAACATCAAGAAAACTTCGCTTTAGTATTAGTAGCAAAATTATGCCTTCTACAGCACCAACAAATCAACATTAGTTTGTTTAGGCTTTAAAGCAGTTAAAAATCACCTGTCCATGCTGGATTTTAAAGCTGTGGTGCTTCACATCACAGCTGAACTGCATTAACTGCTTGCTGCCTCTCCTTGGAAATGAATCAACACATATTTCTGGAAAGGTTCCAAATTCCTAGAACTCCTTCACAAGTCACCAGAAAAACAAGTTGTAAGACTGGACTGGAATAGTTTCAGGTCTTAAAATGCTTACGATACCTCATGTTTGACAAAAGGTCTTCCTAAGCCTACAAGAAACATTCACAAGTCGGTGATGAAAAATAGTATAATCTGGAGGGGTTTTTTTACTGCTTGTAGGCAACAATTCCTTCTCCCTTGAAAGATTTTAATACTAGAATTAAAGCCGAAACCCCAAAATCCCACATACCTACTTTAATCATAACAGCTTATAAATAATGATCTCATAAACAAACAGAGCTCTAATTTCACAAAATTTTATTCTCTAAAACTCCCGGAATCTTAAGAATCCCTTTTTGGTGAATCTCAGGGAAAATAACTACATGGGTCACAAACAATTTCACTTACATAGTTTTTTATTTTGTACAGGAAAGGAATAACTCCTTGTTCAACAACTTACAACAAGTTTCCACTGATAAATGTCAAAATACATGCCATCACTCCCTTTCCCTGTTCTACCATTAAAAAAAAAAGGATCAATTTTCTTACAAATATATAAGATACTACAAAGTATATGTAATCACTAAAAATAACTCCTACTTACGTGTGAAAATGTGTGCCTATATGAAGCTTCAGATCTGTGGGAATTGTACTGGAACAGGTTTTTCTTGTCAAATATTTCTTATTAGTTACTTCTTCAGCCTCTGTATAACCAGCCCTCTCTAGCATTGAGACACTAAAGCTGGGTCACTCCAAAGACAGTGAGAGGAAGCCAGAGGGAAGACAAGGCTGCATGGCTAAAAGCCCAGTGAGGACAGTGAAATCTCATCTCCTCCTTCCACAGCCGTTACGTTGATTCAGTTGCTCAGGATACAGAAGTGGTGGTTTCACCTTTATTTATTCTTTGGCCATGGGATATTTTCCACAGTCAGCAATAAATTGCTTAAACTGCTTCAAGCAGCCTGACCCCCCTCCTTCCCACCCAGTATCTTGTGTAACTACAGCATTGTACGAGCTGCTGCACTCCTGAGAATGTGCTGCAAAAGAGACTGGGTAAGCGATCCAGCTGCACGTTCCCATGTGCACGTTCCCATGTCATTCTTGGTGGTTGAGGCATTACAGCTGTTCATGCTGCTGCACAGCAAACTACTCCAGCTGAATGCTTGCTTCCCCTTAACCCCTGCCTCCCTGCAAAACACACACATGGTTTTACTGGGTCATCTCCCAGAGGAAACCAAGAGACGGAAACAAAGGAGGAGAAAGCTTAAATCTGCACTGAAGAGTTAACTGTAGAAACAGACACAGCAGTGGTTTCACCACAACTCAACCCTACCTAAATTAGCATGGGTGCAGCCTTCACTGCTGTACCTCTCAGCTTCATAGTCACACTTCCTTCACTCAGCACTGGCACACATCCATCCGTGTGGCAAATTGGTTTGGGGTGCTTAATTGCCGAGATCTTTCTTATTATTTTCCTTTGTCAGGACTGTTACATTTTCCGCTGGCTTAACATGCTTAACCAAGCTTATAGTCTGGTCAGACAAACAAAAGTGGCAGTACAAGACAGAAAGCAGACTGAAGGGCTGAAGGAAACAGAGCAGAGTATGACTGCAACAGCAAACAACTTTAATCACTTTAAACTGTCTCTTGATAGACCACAGTATAAGAAAATGTGACAGCAACCTAAATCAACTTGTCTCAGCTAGGAACTGCTGCTGTGATGCTCGCTGGTGTGAAGCAGTAAGACTCTGTACTGTCAGGAAACACTACTTAGTGACTCTACTGATAGTCTTCTAGCATTTTGCAAATGTTGGTTAAGCTTCAGAGCATTCTGTGTGAAAAGTGATAAGATTTTAACATTGGATCTCCCTAACTTTTTTCCTCTGGCTTCATTAAATAGCATCCATGAATCCTCATCCCCAATCTACTTCCTTTGCAAGTCAGTATAAAATGCAACTCAGAAGAAGCACCTAATTTTGCATTTTGGTTTATGAAACTAAATTCCATTTTTGTTGCTGAATGCAGGATCGTGAGTCAAACAATGAAGAATAACTGAATTCCATAATGCTTTAACTGAATGCAGATGGCAGAATGTGCAGTTTATCATGGAATGAGAAGCAGTGTTACCTGCTCAGGCTTTCAGTATTTGAAGTGCATGACCACACTCACAAGGACACAACTTTCAGAAAACAAAACAAACATCTCCCTCATTGCCCCTGCTGCCTGAGTTTTGATTCTGTAGAAACCGACATCATTCATGCTGGGAAATTACTGGCAGCAAATATTTTTTCAAACCTACAATCCTAGAAGCAAGCTTTCCTTGGGAAGATTCAGAATTTTTCTTTTTTTTTTAAATCTATCACAGAAAAAAATACATTAAAGAACAGTGAGTATTACAGAGACAAAAACCAGCGCAGGTCATCTGCTGTTCACTGGTTTTATTCCTAGAATTTCACAATGGTCTTAAAATTCTGATTCCTTTCAGTGATACTGGTTGCACTTGAGAGAAAGTAGGTCATTTGTCCCAAGATTAAAACAAAAAAAAAAAACCAACCATGCTAAACAAACCAAAAACAACCGCAAACTTACTCTCTAGTTCTTCTTTCTCAAAGTTTGTATTGATAGTAGAGCTAATTTTGCCCATATCCACAACGGCTTCTTCATCATGACCCTGAAGAAACAAGACACAAGTTTAAGTTTAAACTACATAGAATTATTTTTTTCTAAATTCCTAAACATATTCTGAAGCAGTTTGTCGAGGTTTTCAACAATAACACATTTTTGCCTCTTAGAAATTGGAAAGAAAATGTCTCTGCAAATCTACCCATCCAATTCTTGAAGAAAACATTACCCTGTATTGAAGGAAAAATCAAGAGTACATCAACAGATACACTAAATACCATGCAATTTCCTTTTGCAATGCTCTCGATTTCATTTTATCAATGATCGGGACATAAATTTCAGGAGTGTGATATTTTTAGTTTCAGCAATTAATCTATGTCAATAACTGTCAAATTTTTAAAAAGTTACATAAGTTAACATTCAAAGATCTTGAACCCACTTGCTTAGGCAACAATTGTTGTCTGAGATTTTCCAGCACAAATAAAAAGCTTTTGTGAACACCAAAGGTTATATAAAGGGGTGACAAAAGAGTTAAGCCACACAACTTCAGGATTTCTGCTAGACCAACAGTTTTGGAAAGATCAAAATAACTGTTTCAACAGACAGCTTGTGAACCACACCCCTATCTAAATCATGTTTTTAATGTACCAAGTTTGAAAAAAGCAGTTCCAAGATGATGTTTGGATTTCATGACTACTGAAACCATACCACTCATAAAGTATCAGCACAGTATTTGAAATATAGGCTCAAAAATGAGGCTCATCAGTGAACATGTCTTCTAATAATTAAAGCAGACCTTTAAACACCGCCTTTTCCTCAATCTTGACAAAAATAAACCTTAAAATAACTGAGCAGTAGAAACTTCAATCTTATCTCAGACTTGACATGAAAGTTGCCTTTCTCCAAATGTTTGCATTCCTTAGAATATAGCTCACTTTTAACAGTTCACAAATTACAGCCTCCTGGCAGAACTGGTTCTCCAAAAGAACTGCTGCCTACCCTAAACGTAATGCTTTGCTTTACATCTAACCATGTATAACAGCAGGCTAACTGCTAAACAGTATCGTCCCTGTTCTTTCCGCTTCTTCAGGCACACACTTTTTCCTTAAGTCAGATGCATCAATCAGGAAGTCAAATACAAAGAACTGAAGCAATGGATGTTTTTCCATCGGATCAGTTCACCAAACTGACTGTTCTTGGGGCCATATGACAGCTAGATGCATCACAAAGAAATCTGCTCGATCACTCTGTCTGGCAGCAACTCGCTAGTGCATTTACATCAATCCATGTGGGATCTGTGATACTGGTTTCACGAGGAAAAAAATAGAAGCCTAAATAAGGAGTCTTATAGGGACTGGGAACCCTAGCATTGTTTACATTGACTTAAAACTTTGACCTTGGAATTATTCAGTAGCGCAATGTTTTAAACACAGAACAGGTTTGTTACCTCACAGGTAAGTCACAAGGATGAAAACAACAGGTAACAACTGTAAGTTAAAACATACTGTAGCTACCCCTAACAACACAAACAAAAAATTTAACATGTAACTCCTTGGTCCTTCTAAAAAAGATCTTTATTATAGCACATTGTGCATGCACACATATAGACAAATCTGTGTTTCAGTAATGTGGAAAGCAGTTAAAAAATATGAATACAACAATGGCATATATAGGAAAAATATTTTCAGATGAGGTTTACAAAAAAGTTAAAAGCAGTTAAACCACATAAAAAATAAAAGCAGCCGGCACCAGGTAAATAAGCAAGATACAAAAGAAGAGTTTATATGACAAAATAAACCACTGAAAAAGGTCAGTTCTAAGCTGTGTCCCTAAAAGTGGAGTTTTCAAGAAAGGTATAACGCACTAACAGAACTTTGTCACTACTGCTGCATTGCAAATGGAGAGTCCTGTCTGATGGGCAAATCTATGAAAATGTTACAAGGACCTATTAATAAAGAAGTAGTAGAAATTCAGAAAGTCTCATGGTAATGGGGGGGTGTTGCGGGGAGAAGTAGTACATTCCTGCCTCTTACACACCAAAATGAAAAGAGCCCTCTAGAAGATGCCTTCATAATGTAATTGGCCTCTTTCCTATTTGATAACCATTCCAGAGACAGACACAGTTGCAAAACGAGTCTTATCTTTACTGAAGACACATTTTCCAACACAGCTTGGGAAAAAAAAAAAACAAATATTGTGCACAAATCCAATAGCAAAAAGAGATCTCTAAGCAGCAGCATTAAAAAGCTTAAGTTAAGAATCTTTTGAGGTACCAAATAAGTACAGCAAAACATTTAACCGCATTGATAAGGCTGTAACACTACCAAGGACTGAAGTATATTTACTTTTCATTTTTTGAGTGACAGAACAGAAAATTGTAGGGCTGCAGTACACTCCAGTTTACAGAAACAGATACACACAAATCCCACACATTACCTGAAAACTCAAAACAGAAACAGAAAAAGATGAAGTATTACAAATCCTTTAAATTAGCTTGTGTCTTATGAGAGAGAAAAAACCCTAGAATTAGGAAAACTGCTATCAAACCTCTTCCATGATTACCTTCATGGTTACAACCACGAATTGCTGAAATATCCTGTACCCAACTTCTCCTCAACCCCAACAGTCCTTTTAGGCCACTTGGAATCTTGCCAAATACAGGCTTTGAGCAGTAAAGGAAGACAAAGGTTTTTTCCAGATTATACAGACTACTGCATTCTGGTAAAAAACCCACATACACACTGTGGAAAACACACACACAAGAAAAGATCTTCTATTCCAATCATATTTTGAGAATGTATTTGCTGTATGCCTTATACCATGTTATTAGTATTTATCACACTCTGCTTTAGTAACAGAGATACTTTGCCAACCTCACGTACACAGAAGCCACTTTGAAAACCACATCATGTGAAAGTAACATGTCTTCTGAGATTAGATTACAGAAAAGCACGCATGCCCTTGCAAACTGTTCCACCACTATCTCAAAGTACTTGACATATGCAAAGACTCTTCCAAGAATAAACCATCAGCAACCACAAATATTATACATGAAGAAAGCCTATCATTTACAGCCTTTGTTTAGGAAAACACAAAGCATCGTTTCAACACAACTGTTTGTCATGCCAATAGCAAATCCCACCGTGAGATACTTTTGCCTTAGTTCAGGTAAAAATATTCAAATACACTATAGAACTAATTCCAAGCTACAACCTTTTCCTTGCTAAAAATAAAGTCTGTAAGGCACAGGTTTCCAGTAACTGTAGAAGACCCAGCATGTCAGTACAAAAGTCTACATGTCAGTACAAAAGTGGGGGAAAACATTTTCAGTTGATGAATCAAAACACATTACCATTCCAGTTATTTCTTTTACTTTCTGAATATTTTACACGCATAAAGACAGGTGGGATTGCTTGAAACTCATCAACGTCCTTTTCTCAGGCACAGAGAATGACATCATCTTACAATAAGCATTCCTCTGCAGTTTACCATCCATTTCACGTGAAACTGTACATAAAATGATACCTCAGATGTCCAAAAACCAGCTGATGAAGGCAAGCCAAAGTAAAATGGAATGTATGTAACTTATCTTTTCAGTCAAGAGACAGAACAATTGAGAAGGGAAAAAACAACACAAGCAGCAGCCAAGGTGTCCCAGAGAGATATTAAGTCTTAACATTTGGTTTGATTTTATTTTTTTTTTTTTCATTCATGAAAAGAAAACAAATCCAGAGGACTCCAAGGAAAAAAATTCCAGAAATCCCAGCGTATTGTATTAAAATTAGAATACTTCTTCCTAACACCAAGATTGTAGATACTTACGAATGTACAGTACAAACAACCTTCCACAGGTGCCTACATACACTACAAAGTGTCTTTCTGGCCTTCCAGCTTTCCTCAGCATGAAAATGAAACCCCCCTAAGTACTGCAGACCAGACAAGACTTTTAAATACCCTTTGGTCTAGCAGGATCCCAGTAAGATTCCTCTTGGCACCTCTGACTGTCAAATATCTTTCCTTAGTCCATGAGAAAAGAGTACTGCAGACAAACAAATTGTTTACACTTTACTTATCTACAATCTCAAACATTTGTCTTCATTTAGTACAGTGCACTTTTCATATCTAAAATCTGAACACATGTTGTTTAAAAGTAGTATTTTAAAAAAGACAATCCTAGATTTCATGAGTCATGAAGGAAAGCATTTGAGTTTGAAAGAATGAGGCTGTCAACCTCTTAGCAGCATATGCTAGTTACCATCTAGTGGACTGACACAAATACGACGCACAGAATATATAACCTAAAGGAAATTTTCCACTGTCGACTGTACAAGCTCTTCTCATTGTATAACTTGCCTAATCTTACGCAGTCACATACACATGACAGACTTCAAATGGGCACAGTGCCGAAGTGCGTTACTGGATAACTACTTCAAAGAGATACAACTTGCTGGCAACACATTCTTAAAGTACTTGAAATGCAGTTCAATCAATTCATCCTGGTGATAGACGGTGATCATACAAATGGCTGATACAGTTAACTGTAAACCTTTGAAATGTAAGAGTAATACAGTAATTGTGTAAAGAGTAATTTGAGTCCAACATTTAAAACCATTACATAGCTAAGACACTGTTCACACACTCCATTTGCATCCCTTCAGCCCCAAGTTCCTCCGCAACAAGAAAAGCACCAGTAGAGACAGCACTAGCGTTCATGAGAGTAAGCAGCGGCACTGAAAAGGACACAAACAAAAAACCACCATCATCCCCTCCCCCAATTATATCACCAGTTTAATGTTAGAAAAAATTTTCACTGCAGCATTTACTCAAGTAAATGAAAACACTTTAAAAAGGGGCAGGGTTACGTTCATATCTTTTTCCCCTTATACATCTGTCCCTGGACAGTGGTTTAGAACTTCTAACTTTGATATTATTCTACTACAACTGGCTACACCATCACAGTGAACATACATATTGTTCTATGACTGTAATTTGTAATTACATTCCATCTTCTCTGGCTTGAACAGACGGCAAATACTTCCTCCTTCCCACAAGATCCCATGGATACATCACTGCTTTTGTGGAGACACTAGATCTGGCAGGTGGAATTTAGCTCTTAGGCTGGAATGTCTCACTAACAAACCACTCCTCTCAAAACACGAGCACACACTGCTTACAGACACAACTTGTAAACCTACATAGCATCCTACTGTACATTTACATGCTAAGAACAAATAATTTTTGCACGGTGCATTTTGCTCCTTCATAATTTGCTCTTCATTCTTTCATCAACAGTGAACAGGAGCAGTTAAGCTGTATCACACACCATTCATCCAAACCAACATGCTGTCTCTAAGAGGATAAAACACTAGAGTCTTACAGCAACTTTCCAACAAACTTCCAAATCAGTGCAAACAGAACTCAAAACGGTGGCTTGATCTAGACCTAGGAAGCACAGTAAAAGCAGTATTGTTGTTTCATCAGCCCTCACACTTTGCTGGATCTGCATGCAAAAGACAGGTAAGATAGCCATAAAGGCTCTAGTAACAAAAAAGAGTATAGAAGTAAAGAAAAATTACCAACACTCCTCTGCTTGAGAAATGAGAAGTTTAACTGGAAAAGGCAATTAAAACTTGCATTTTAATCACACATCTCAAAGAGGAACACATCTGAAGAGGAACTAGAACACCTGATTTTGCAATGGTTTTCCAGACATGCCTATGTACCTATATGAAATATTTTAAACCTGATCTCTTTCTATAGATAAACACAAACTCATTTGTTTTATCACAAAGCTACTGAAATATATTGTTCAGAATAATTAGGAACCAATAGGGTAACTGCATTTTCAAGAAATAGAATACATCTCTGATTCATAGAGTGCACAGCCTCTTCTCTATCCATTCAATCTCCAAGAACAGTAAGTTAATAAGAAGTAATGCTTGGGAGGGGTTGGGGAACAAACATGACCAGTTTTATCTCCTAATTTTGTACGACTAAACGTCTATCAGTACCAGCAACCAGCAACCCTAGAAGTGATAAGAAAAGAAACCAGGAAACTAGTAAGTTTCAGTGCCGTGTGCCACTACTGTATATACAGTTCATGACAATCATTCTGCCTCCAGCAACCACCAGCATTAGGCCAACATTACAGCTCTACCATGGCAACCCATACAGAGCATCAATGAAGGGTGAGTAAATTAGGAAGGGCTTTTTGACCTGGTTCACCTGCAGGATCAACTTAGCAGCACTTGGTAAGTTCCAAGTATACTGTTTTACTTCTCTGTCAGATTGATTCCGCTTTTAAATCAGATGTAAGATGAGCCTATGGTGCACAGGAGGGCAGGCAACTCCAGTTGCTGCCTCTTTGAAGTACAGCCAGGATAGGAAAAAATCAAAGTTCTTTCTAAATAGTAGTAAGCGAAGGTATTATTTAGCCTATTAAATTTAGCTGAATTGCACAAGCAAACCTGTAAGTGCATTTGAAGTAAGTTCTTTGGGCACAGAGGCTGCCAGAGTGATGAAACACTACCAGTTCTAAAACAAGCACATCAACCTAAGCACCAACGGAAAATGCACCAAATATAAATGGACGCTCTCATTTTGTTGGCACACAATTTTTAGCTGGCCTTCCCCTCTAAATATATACAGATGAGAGTAAAATTAATAATTCACATAAAGATCACTTGCTAGTTTTAAAATAGGAAGAATACTATACTGACGGGTTCCCCCATGGTCGTACCCGCTATGGTCTCATTCACACGGGAACAGCTGCTTTCCAGATTTTTTTTTTTACCATTATAGTAGTGGATACTGTTCAAGTGCTACAGGAAAGACTCCAGTACATTCAAGGATTTTCGCGTCACTGTTCCCTCCCCACATGTTCTTGTGAATTTTATTTGTGGTTGTACAACTACTATTTTACACAACTGTCCTCACATTTAAATGAAGATGCCTCCTAATCAAAGCAATACTCTGAGCCTCACAGGAAGGTTTGACACTTGGATTTCAGTAAGATCAGAGCTATAACGAAAGAGGTTAGGAATATTTAGAGAAGTTTTTCTAGTCTACTAATCCTCTAATTAACCTCTCAGCTTACCCTACTAAATATGTTTGAGCAATCTGCTTCTAGAAGACTTAGAGAAAAACACAGGAGCTATATACACCTTCAGACACCAACAGACTTCAAAGAAAAGACTCTCCAGAAGCTGCTGTTTCCTTTTACTTTTCCAAAACTGTAGATGGAGGAGAGTAAAGAAATGTATATGTGGTAATTAAAAAAACCCACACACCGAAAACGATACCCCACAAAAAAACTAAAAACCCACATCCCACACCACACTTTTGGAATAAAGCAGTTCTCAACATGTTAATGTTTTGCTTCTGCACATTTGAGCATTTAATGTTTATAAATATTTTATTTCAGTGATTCCAGCAGGCATTATTACTCTGGTCACCATCACACTGAGCGCCACAACCTGCAAGACAAGCCACGTCCCAGAAAAATCAGACTCTAGTCTTTGGACAGCAATTAGGAGGTGTTTGTGTTAATCAGAACACAAAATTGAATTGGGAGAAAAGGTCAGACAGGAAAGGAAGCATTAACACTGAAAAGAGACTGGTCACAGACAGTAGTGACTGGCTGTCAACTACAGCAAACTGCAACATTTTGTCAGAAAAAAATGGGTTAGTACAAACGGAAGAAGAAGGGATGGCTTGATTCACATTAAGGAATGAATTAAAATTCAAAAGAATATCCAATTCATATTAGAAGCCTGTTTGAATTTCACCCTAGTGGTTTGCAAGCCAGAAAATTTACCACCATGCATAAATCTAGCAAATAAAGTCACCAATCCAATCCAAGATATGAGGTCACATAACTAACTTTATAGTAGTTATTTTGCAAAGTTGCATTTTATCACCGCCTCACAAGCACTAAATTTCATTCAAAAATTCATAGCTCCATTCCCTTCAATTTCTAAAATTACAGTTAAAAAGCCAGTTTCCCAATAGCCAAAGTGAAGTTTCTTTAAATTGAGGCATAACATTGTAACGAGTATATAGTGTATACATCGCACTGTTTCATTCGAAACTGAACAGTCCTGTGATTACAGTATGTAAAGTAGTAGAACCTTTATAACTAGTTACTTCAGATCTTTGCCTAGTCTTCCAGGCATATGTGTGCCCGGTTCAGTTCTGTCCAGAGTTGAAGGCAGCACCTCAATGAAAATCAAAAATCAATCACCGTACTATAGAGACCCTAACAAACAAGGCCACTGCAGTCAGATGCATTTGAATACATCTAAATGCTGCCTCTTACTTCTTATGCTCACAAAAAGAAATTGCTTGTCTTACAAAATTTATATAAAACAGTTCAGGGGTCTGCAAAGCTTTATGGCTTAAGAAAATTCCATCCCATAGATTTTAGTTTCCAGGGAACTCTAAAGTAGTAATCCCTATTACACAGTGCAATGCAGTCAAATAGCAGTGATAAAGACTACCCAGACAAGAGCTAAGCAATAGCTTGTAACGCTAATACTGGAGCTCACTGCTTCATTGTAGAAACGTCCACAGTTCTGTGGCTATGCTTCTTCAGTTTAAAGAAAACACTATCTCCATGAACAATGAACCTCAGTAAAACAGGTCATTAAGTTCACTCATTTTATTTATTTTTTGCTAAAGGAACAATCAATAGGCTATTTCAAGATTCTTTACAAGAAACTTTCCTGCTACACTTCCACAGAATTACTCAAACCCACAGCCAGTAACCTTGAAATTAAAAAAGCTGACTCAAAATAACACAAAAGGAAAAAAAAAAAACCCTAAACCACAACATCCAACCACTCTCAAAATGTGATAGTATACTCTTGTGATTGTAAAAGCTTATTTTCTTTCTAGATTAAGCTAGTTACTATGATCAAGCAATTCTAACTACACAGAAAATATCTTCTCTAATGCAGAAATCTCTACTTCAAGTATTATTTCTGTCACAAGATCTTTAAAAAAAATTCCTTCCACAACTACTGACTCTAAGGCAGCACACCATTCTGAGACACAGTTGCTGAATATCTCTTGCATCAAAGCACATTTGAACCATTATAAAGTTATACAGCTGCTATTTACATACAGGTTGCATCTTCTTCCCTGGACGAGTTTCTTCCATGCTGATGTGCAGAATCGCAGAATGTCCTTGTACGAGACCCTGTAATGAACCTCCCAAGAGATCAGCGACTGCGCATACATGACTGCTTTAGCTCGCTCTGCTTGACACAGATGTACTCCAGGAAATCGCTCCCCAGCCCCGCAGCCAATCGCTACCTCCAGTCCCTCGTCTCCCAGGCCACTGATTACAGCTGCCGAAGGGTCACACAAGAGCAGAACGGGCAAGACAGCATGCCTTCAATTCCAGCTCAGAGAATACCAAAAAAGGAACTGAAACAGAGTTCGAGACTTAACATTTTCTGCACCAACAGCAGCTAGGAACAACTCCAGGGTTATATATTTTGCTCGGATCCAAGACTTCATTAGCACTACAAAATGAAAGTACATTTGTACCTCAGGTACCAGAACAGAACAACCCAGAAGTCAAACATCTGCTAAGTGTGTTTATAGCTGTATTCTCAACAGAACTCACATTCCACAGAAGGGTTTTTTGACATAAGCCATATATTCTTGTTCAGGAAAAGACATCAGGTCTTACTAAAAATTCTCTTTTTTTATTTTCCCTGTTGAAGAGGTAAAAAAGCCATGCTCTTAGCTGCAATTAATATGACGGTTTTCTGTTTTGGGTATGATACAAGTAGCTATACTTTTTCCTTGTTAAAGTAACCTTCAAAAAAATGCAGCCTCCACTCCAGCAGATCAAATTCAGAGCTTCATCTCACTCTTCCCCTCTTCATCACTGATATCCCTTAGTCTCCTTGTTCCATCATATAATGCGTAGGAAAACTGGCTTTATAAGGCATTATCCATAACTTAGTGTCATGACATGACGCTGACTGCCTTCCTTGTTCTTTTTTCTTCTTTCATTCCTACTTCTTGGATGACGAGAACTCTAGTAATGAAGCTGGACTGGTGCCACCCCAACCAACGAACAGATGAACAACTTCGACAAAATGAAACAAATAACGTACTGTTCATAAACTTGGGGCAAATACCACCAGCCAGAGAAACATACTGTGCAACTGTGAAGATGGTATTTATCACCTAGCAGTTCAGAAATCAGAATACCACATTCAGTTCTCCTCACTGTCTTTCTCAGTCCAGAAAATTCTCTAACCATAGACTAATAAAAGTATTCTCAGACAGTGCTGACAAGAGAGTTTAAAAGTAGTTTTGTTTCCACTCTGTAAATAGACGTTCACTCTAACGTGTGTGAATCTTCTCACTTCTAAGCTATTGAAAGCCTCTCTGTTGCTATATGTAAATAGCTGTAAATTAAATGATTCATACAGGAAGAACAAAGTTAAGCAAAAACATCAGATACCCTAACATAACTCTTGGTGATCTCTTCTTAACTGAGCTTCAAACCTATTCTTTCCCTAAGCAGAGCACAAGAGTTGTGCAGTTCTTCAGCTACTCGGATGAATACTGAAACAGCTATGCTGAATTACGTTCTGGCAGCTCTCCCACACTTTAAGGCAGTCTTCCTTAGCATAAATCCATACTAGAAGTACTTCAGTTTCTAGAAGTACAAAAGTTGGTTTGTTTAGGTTGGAGGTGGGTGTGAAGAGCGAAGAGGCTGTCTATTCCTCCGAGACAGAATAAGTGGGGGAAGCAGGACAGCTGCGGGGAATAATACCTTTGATTTTTTTCTTTTTTTCATAAGTTTTGGAAAAAACACTCACTTGGCTTGATAACATTTTTAAAAAACCTCTCTGAAGCAGCTTATTGAAATCTCTTTCTAGTTTTGTAGTCAAGCAATTCCTAGTTAATAAGTCAGTCTTGGAACAAAAAAGCACTCAAAGCTTTATTTATTTTAAAAACAGAAATAAAAGAACATGTGCATGTAAAGCCAAGCTGAAAAATCCAACATTATAAAATATAAATGAGGGGGTTTTTTTCTTCCAAACAGATGGAAGTTTCTATCTTTTAAGTCCCATAGCAAAAAATACTTTATGGATAAACATCTGCTCTTACCTAAGAATAAATACCAGGGAAAAGCTCCACATTAAATGGAGAGCAATACAGCAACGTGAACCTGCAACAGTCTCAACATGCTTAACTACATAAGTATTCTAAAGCAAACTGTAGGCAAATATATTCAAAATTATCACATCCTTGAATGTGTTCAGTGACAACACCATAAGAACTCAGCAGAACTATTTGTGCTGCAGCAAGATTTCAACCATATGCTTGATGCTGCAAAAGAAGTTTTATGAAGTATGAGGGCTAATTATTTAAAAAAATAAGAAACTGAAGTAGCTATCGCGGAACATAACTTTGTCCATCAATCTTTCAGTCTTAGTTTTCACTTCTATATCTCTTCAAGTTCCACTTATTTGAGTTTATCTCCGGCTATAAAAGCACTTTTTCCAAAAGACTGGTCCAAAAAACGTGTCTGTGCCTCAGACATAAAAAAAATATTTCAACTGAGCTCTCAACTCTTTGTGAAACTTTTCACAAGAGATATATAGTCAATGAGTTCCTTGTAAGCACTCCAGGCTTCCATCAAAAATTCCCTCAAAATGAACTAAACTGGATTAATCCCAAAACCTCTGTTAAGTATGGGGTGGATTGCAGAAACGATTGTAATTTATCAGAAGACTAATTTTCAGGTCATTTGTTATGACTTCCTTCTGGATCAATCGGTAAAAATATCCCCTATCACATCTCGGAGCAACACTAGCATTAACTCACCAGCAAGCTGCATTTATTACTACAGCCACAAGCTCTTCTTTCCTGTCCTCCAGATTTTGCCCTTCAAATGAGAGAACAATTGTTGACTCTAGTCCACGACGAAGCAGCAGCAGCCTTATTGCAGGGTCTGCAGAGTCCCTAGCACATACAGCTGTGCTTAAACTGCCATTCTGAGATGGCAGGACACGAGCACATTTTTATTTAAAGTAGCTGCGGCGGGCAGGGCTGTGCTCTCAGCAGCATTCACCACATGAGCTCAAGCCCAGCATTGCCAGACCAATCCAGATCGGAGCACAAGGAAACGGACTGCTCGTTTGTCGGCAAGCACGTCATACCCACACATCAAGCCCTGTAAACTGGCAGATCTGGCAAGAGGTTTCTATTGATACTTTCAAATCCTGTTTCGGGAGGGGTGTTAAAGTTTCACCTATAATCCAAGCTCAACCCTTTCCAACGTTTTCTAACATTGCAGCCCCCAAAACCCAACCCAGTTCACTGCCACTTTTCTTCATGTATCTGAAAGGATAGCATAGCATATATCAAACTCAAAGCACATATCTTTAGAAAAGAATATATGAAAAGAACAGCTTCCTGTGAATTTTCTTTTACACATAAATTAAATATAAGCTTCTTCTCTAAGGAGACGTTATTCCCTTAGCATGGGAACAAAGAAACATTTGTAGGCAATGGCTCATCATTTAATAAATTAAAACTATCCACAAAAAACAAGAGTTTGACTGCTTGTAAGTATTTTTCAGGATACAATTTCCACATAACAGCTAGCTCCCAGGAAGTACATCTGCATAACATGCTTCAGCTTGCTTTGCTTTGTACCGGCTCATAAACATGGAACTGTTTCCATAAAAAGGGAAAAAAAAAGAGAGGAAGAAAAAAGATAGATGTATTCTGTGCAGATATTCTCTGCAGTATTGCCCCAGTATGGACGCTTGGATTTCTCAGGGCATTGCAGGACAGCTGTCACAAGCCAGAGATGCTGAAAGCAAGTGCAAGGCAGATGCTGCTTTGAACCCTCCTGACATTACATAATTACACATCATTCTGAGAGCTTTCCAGAGAGGATACCACTGAAATGTGCAATATGAATTGTCATCAATAGCAAGATTACTCTGTACTCTATCGTACAGACTACTTCACTAAATACCCTTCATCCCTGATTTCGATGCATTGATGAAGCAGAAAAATAAGATGTATGAGAAGTTTTAGAGTACTGTACTCACTTCTGGAGTAAAAATCATCCCTCAATAGAGAGAGATGGAAGAAATTCACCATGTTCAAACAGAACACTATCAAGAATTTCACTTCAGCATGTATAAGCAAGTGGGCACCAGGCAAATGGCAGTGAGCTAGGCTATGTAAGGGTTTGGGTGATGGAAGGGAAGCAAAAGAATAAGAATGCTTTCTAAATTCAAAGCTGCTCATTTGACAACTACAACATATCCCTCATCACTAGTTTTTACATAAACTAATCTCCAGGCATTTTGGCAGCATTTCTGAGAGATACTCTAATTCTTTATCCTAAAGAAGTCTTAGATCACGTGCAAGTTCACAAGAACTATAAACCAGTGCCGTTTCAATACTTTTAATGCCACCTAACCAAGGCCATATGTTTAAATGCTCTACAATCACTCCCAGAATAATACATGGCACAGAAGAGAACAGCTGGTAAGTCCAGATACGAAGCAGCATAATACGTGGCAGATAAAATAATCTGGCTTGTACTGACATTATTTGAAATACAGGCACACAAAAGCTGTTCCCTGACAGCAGAGCCTCAGTAGGAAGAAAAAATAAAAGAAAAAAAGAAAAGAAAGAAGAGTCAAATTGTCCAATTATCCAGTCATAGAGCAAATACAGTCCCCAAATAGAACCAAACCAAGCTACAGAGAACAGTTCCTTGACAAGAACACCAGACATCAGCAGCTAATAAATGAAAAATTTACTTTCATTGAATGTTGTAACTTCTGAATGATTATTCACCTATATGTCTCTCTTCACAGAAAAGCGAAAGAATATGAATCTCACCAATTCACACGAATTCAAGGTTTCTCTTCACCTTCGTCTTTCCCTGTCTCTTAAATACTCCTTTATTCATACAATTGCATCCCAGTCAAATACCTGTGTAATAAGTTACTGATGTGTGAACAAAAATTACTACCAACAAATCAAAGCTCAGCAATCTATAACAGGAAGGTAAGGCAGTATTTCCAATATCAATAGCAGGACTGATACAGCAGGTGGTATCAGCACTCCGCTGGCCCACATTTCTTCTGAAAAAACAAGGTAGGCAGAATGGAAGTAAACCCCCAGGCCTGCTCACAACCACTGCGATTTGAACTAGGACAGAATTTCACCATAAATTTTTAACTTTCCAAGTGATGGAACATATAAAATTCAAGTGTTGTTGTTTGCAGATTATTTTAATGCTAAATACATTCCATAATTCCCACCTCCCCAAGTTAATGCTGAATAATCTGAAGACATCTGAACCCTACATTGATTGTGAATACCTGTCAAGACTTTCACTACTGTTACATGATGAATGTCAATTAGTTGCCTGTGTAGTAGCAAACCTGTAGCATGATAAATTCACAACTACCAAAAAAACTAAGTTCTAGCAATCTACATGTATTATTAATAAGGTAGAAAGACACAAAAAGTTGCAATTCCCATCTTTGTGCTAGTGCTGGCAATCATCTGAAACAACAACAGACCAGATCCAGCAATGAAATTACATGGACAATTTTTTCAGCTCTGACGCCACTCATTACTGGTGCAGCACAGAGAGGGCACAGAGCGGGTCAGACTGTTCAGCCCAGGCAACCTAAGGTCCTTTGGAAGGATCATTAAAAGGGGATGCACTTGTATTTCTTACTTGCCTTCTCTTAATATCATTTAAAGCTATACAACTGAGCTCCTTTTGTTCCTGTTTAAAGAAAGCAGCTGATTTTCTGACATACTAAGAAACATAATGTTCTTGCTGAGCCTGCCTAGGAGGTTCTGGGAGAAGTCAGCTTCAAAGTAAGGTGCCAGTTCTGATGCAACTGACAGATGCATACTATCATACATGGTACGTATTTTACGAGGAAGTTTAAGTGACAAAATGCAAGGGGAAACAGAAAAAAGAAAACCTACCTGCATCCTTTGTCTCAAGAACAACTGCAGAAAGATTTTTCTAGTACTTTATTACAATTTTTCATTTTGTTAGTAATGATCTAAAAGACAACCTACAACCTAGTACTTCCAAGAAAGATGAGTGCATTCCTCTTGTGAAGAGGAAACACCAAAGCGGTAGGACTCCTACTGTAAATTCATGACTTGAGGGGCTATTTAGTAAAAAGAGTTGAATGCATCCAACACAGCACAGCCAAATTGGATACTCTTGATTTGTTTAACAAACACTTAAAAATTCTCTAGAGAGCATTAACATTCGAGTTTGCATGAGAGTTCTAACCAGCCAACAACTACTAAAAAGGGTGCTCTCTGAAAAGGTTACCCAAACAATATAGAGGCATTTTTAATAACTTTGAAATAAGCAGAAGTTAGCTTCCTAACACAGTCACAGTTAGACCACAGTTCCACACATCTTGATCTGCACACTCAGTAACACAAATGAGCCCAAGTAAAGACTAATTTTAAGTGAAATTAGAGCATGCACAACTAGGAATTCAGACAGGCTTCAGGCTTTCACATTGACTTCCGGAAGACATACAATTATCGAGCCTTACATAACGTCTACCCATAAAAATTCTACTGCCATGATTTTCTTGTAAGCCAAACTTGAACTTGCAGAGTAATCTTACACCAGATCCATGCTCCTTGAAATGCAATCATGGCCATTTTGACCAGCCTTAGGAACTTTATAACTGGCTTCAACGAGGCATGACTTGATATAAACTCTCTTCCTGCATTCTCTGCCTCAACCTGAGAAGATAATCAACAGCTTTAAGATGTACTTGCAAACAAAATTGATCCCATTAACAGACAGAAACTAAAACACTAAGACAAATACACAAACCAAACATGTAGACAAACACATAAAATACATCATGCAGACTGGAGACCTAAGCAGTATGAATCAATTATATATCTGATGGCTAAAAGAACTTTATCTCAACATTTGTAATTCAGGATTTCACAGTTAATGGGCAATTTTTAAATGCTGAAAAAAAAATGCAGGAGTTGATCTAGACAATGGCAACCATATCTGGCAACCAAATGAATTTTCTATTAAACATCAGATGTGGGGAAATATATAGAGATAAAAATGCGTGACATTTCTAATGATTTAAAATCTAAGCCTCCAGAATAAGTGTGCCTTTCTGATACTATCATATCTGTAGGGAAGCCACCTACACAGAATTCAAGACTTGCTTTTACTGTAACATAGGAAAAACTACTGTTACTGTATCAAGCAAATTTCTCCAATCAGATACCATGGTTACATATGCATTAATACAACTTTAAATGTTTAACTAAATTTTTTGGTGGGGAAGAACTTCTTCATTAGAAGACCTCTAACAACCAAACCAAGTTTTCATTGCTCAATGATTCCAAAAGATTGTTTTCCACCTCAAATTGATACAGGAGAGAATTTGAAAAATGAGATATGAGATATATGAGAAACAACAGTTAAGAGTGGTAATATGGAAACTTTGCCACCTATAGCCAAAAACAGTATGTAAAGAAATATTCAAACTCTTCCTGTTTGAATATACTTATCCTCTAGGCAACTTCCCATGGTTCTAATGATAAAAGTTTTCATTTGCCTAGATCATATGCATATTGTAAGCATAGCCACTCCATTTTTCCAGTGGTACTTTGCTTAAGTCAGGGCATACACAAATTAATTAACCTATCCACCAAATTATTTGTTGTTCTTTTTAGGACTGACTAAGAAAAAAAACCAATTGCTTGTAAACCAGGCTGGAACAGTGCCACTGAACAGCATGCTGTAAGGATCTCCTATGTGCAGAACAAACCAAATCAAACTGGCTTGTACTGCACACTAACCTTAATCAAATGAGATCATTATCTGAATGATAAGGCACTTAACTTTTGTTATTTTATATTTGGGGTAGGATGACATCATAACTTTTGGTGATCAACATCAATTTCAGAGCTTTTGACCAAGACATAATAATTTCAATAGAAGTAATAATTTTGTATCCAATAACAGTCTTTTACAGACTTCCACAGAAACTCAGGTTTCCAAAAGATCTGACCTTAAAAATTTGAAACATTTTCATTGTTAATTATGAAAATCAACATGAGCAGCAGCATTATTTAAAAAAATATATATAGTAAAATCATTCAAATAATTGAATATTTTAAAATATTTATAACCAGGACAATTGTGTATTAAAAGCTATTTATGTTGTCTGAGGTCTCTGTGCATTGACAGGGGCTCAAAGAAAGGGTAAGGCACTCTTTTCTCACTGGGACAGAACAACTGTGCCAAAAGGAAGCCTTCCCATTAAAGGAAGACTGAACTGTAGTTAAGTTCAGAATTACAACATTCATACCAGGACACCAGCGAGAACCTGAAAGCCGCTCCCTTCAAAAATCACTTGTGATATACACTGATGCTGCTATTAACCCCAAATTTTCACTCATGGGCAAGTTATTTAGATATATGATGTAAGATAATTTTTTTCAGACCACTGGGGCTGTAATGTTTAAATACTTGAAATTTAGTCAGACAGACAGACTACATAACTGAGACAAAACATGGAGTTCTGATAACCTCAGAAAGGAAGCTATTGTACAATTGCACAACCCTCACTCCTCTCTATTCTTATGGTTCTCCCAGCCTTTTCTATTGAAGAAAATTGTGAGGCTGCCTACTCAAATACCAGCCTGTTAAAGAAGGGTATGTTAGACAAAAAGCAGTTGAAAAGACTGCAACTTATATACATTCATAACATGCATGATCTCCTAAGCAGTATCATCATGAACACACTGCACAACAGAGGAACTATATACCACAATACCAGACTTTTGGAACTGCTGTGTCAGCGGGCTTCACTTCTATTCTGGGTTTTAATTTGAATTTGCAAGATAACCCCACATTTTCAAAAGCTCAAGAACAGCTTAGTAGCATTAGGAGACAAAGACAGGCATGCAGGTTTGAAAGATGTCATTAGCAGCACACACAGACTAGCACTTTATAAGGAGGACGGAGGAAGAGGGTGGTGGAAGAGTTCACTAATCTTTTATTGAAACTCGCCCCTTTCTTTTTCATTAAATACTTATTTTCTTATTTTAATAGCTCTGTGTACTTACTGACACTTTAAAGAGGTATTATTTTCCATAGCTAAGCTTTCTCAGGAAACCCCAAACACATTTCAGGTAACTATTCGTGTATTTTTTAGGTGTTGCAAATTACACTTGACTTAAGTCTTTTTTACCAATGTTTTCAACACCACTGTCAAATAATGCACAGAAAGCACAAATATTTATGGTTGGACTCACTCTTAAAGGTCCTTTCCAACATAAAGGATTCTATGATTTTTATGTTTCTTATGGAGACACATCAATGCTTACCCTGCCAAAGTGGAACGTTCTTAACATTTTACATTAACTCTGATGCATTAACCCAAACACAATTTTTCAAATACTATCGACTTCACCAAGATTTTATGAACAAAAAAACCAATAAAGTCACAACACAAAAACCTCCTCTGCTTATGCTGCTTTTATTGGAAATTTATGAAACTACAGAGGAAAAATATGTCTATTCTAAATTAGAAAGCCACAGAAGGAGCTACAATCCATAATAGGATAATACTAACACACGATCTAAGAAGCCATGAACACAACTTTCCCACACTATACATCCTTATCAACCAGGGACTACTTCTTTACAAACACATCATGAGCAGGCCTTGAATTACAGCCTCTTTCTACAGTAACAAACAGAGACTCAAAAAAAAAAAAAAAAAGCCACCACTAAGTACTTAAAATCAGATACCTCACTCAGCCCTCTGCTGCAAGGAAAGACAAATTGCCCTGTGCTCAATCCTAGACTTCTGTGTTGTGCTGTAGCTGTATGCTGGGTGGCACTTTCTATTACAAGAAGACAACGTTTTTGTTGCTCAAGTAGGGTCCTACGATACCATGAGAGGACCACATGTAACTATTTAGTTGAAAGCAAGTAATTCTACTTCATTACACCTAGTAAACTATGTCTTACTAAACTAGTAAACTTTCTTGTTAAACTACTTACTAGTAAATTCAACACATTAACTAACATAATCGACACCTAAAAGACCAGCTTTCCTGTCTACAAAGAGTTCCATGATCAACTGCAACAAGAGCTTTACTCCTGTAACATTAGGTGAGCTCACTTAGACTTTTTATTTCACTTCCAATGAAGAGACAGGTTTCAGGTTTGGATTTTCTGTGACTTGGACTGATACAGGATTATTGACCTATCAGATAAAGAACCTGTTTTGAAACTTTCGTCCACACTGGTGATGCAAAATTAGGGGATCTAGGACAACTCTCCATGGGAACAGCTCTCCACAGGGACAACCTTGACCCCAAGCCCAACTTCAACTCCAGTGGCTCCTCACGGAGAGCTGTTCCCATGGAGAGCTGTCCCTTCCCAAAACTAGGACATCACTGCTGATGACTGTCGAAAGCATGATAGCTATGTATATCAAAGGGAAAACAGAACTATTTTTGCAAGTTCTTCAATGTCCTGTACTTCTAATAGACTGCTTTCTTGGGACTGAAGGGGTTTAGAAGCACTTTCTTCAGTAATACAAATAGTATAAGGCAGGGAGATCCAAACTTCAAAAAATACAGTCACATTAAGGACACAATTTACAGTTCATTTTTCATTACTATCTGCTTAGAATTAATGCATTAGAAAGCTGATGTGGGTGTCTGTGTGGTTATTAAAGAGAAGCCACACTTTAAAATACATTCATCAAAAGGAACAAAGAACACACTTCACCAACAGCTTAGCAGTTAATGCCGAAGTTGAGCAATACTAGGCACAGTAACATGAGGAAAGGTGGTGTTACACTACTTAAAAGGAACTTGGTGTTCAGTTACAGATGAAGCAGCATATGAAACACAGAAGCATTGTAAAGTTGCAAATTCTTTCTTGCTTTAACAGAGAAGCACTTGTCTACAACCACCACAAAAAACTTCTCTCCAGTGCTGCAGTATAAGTCATAGTTGAACTCTGCAGGTATGTGGAGAAAGCACACAAATTTTTCAGAGCCACAAACCACATTTTCTTTTATAGGATACATCCCATGGGAATCCTTCCACACCACAGGAATATAGACTCACTGTTCACTTACAACAGGGAACTCAGTGACAATCCAGTTCATTTGAGGCCACCTGTCAATAGACAAGGTAAGGACAAAAGTCAGGCAAAGCTCCTTCTAACAAAGAAAAGTCCTGGATACTTTACAACAAAGCTGGAAACCGAAATAGAACAGGAAAGAGTTGCGGTAAATGGAATTAAATCCAGTTGAAAACCAGTCACGAGCAGTGTTCCCCAGGGATCAGTGCTGAGTCCGGTCCTGTTCAACATCTTTATCAATTATGTTGATGAAGGGACAAATGCGCCCTCAGCAAGTATGTGGATGACACCAAGCTGGGTGGAAGTGTGGATCTGCTTGAAGGAAGCAGGCTGCAGAGGTATCTGCACAGGCTGGATCGATGGGCTGAGACCAACAGGATGAGGTTCAACAAGGCCAAGTGCAGAGTCCTCCATTTGAGACACAACAACCCCGTGCAGCATTACAGGCTTGGGGAAGAGTGGCTGGAAAGCTGCCTGGCAGAGAAGCACCTGGGGGTGTTGGCTGACAGCCAGCTGAACATGAGCCAGCAGTAGCCCAGGTGGCCAAGAGGGCCAATGGCATCTTGGCCTGTATCAGAAACAAGTGTGGCCAGCAGGAGAGGGAGGTGATTGTGTCCCTGTACTCGGCACTGGTGAGGCCACACCTTGAGTGCTGGGTTCAGTTTTGGGCCCCTCACTTCAAGGACACTGAGGTGCTGGAGCGTGACCAGAGAAGGCAACGAGGCTGGTGAGGGGGCTGGAGAACAAGCCCTATGAGGAGCAGCTGAGGGAAGTGGGATTGTTTAGCTTAGAGAAGAGGAGGCTGAGGGGAGACCTCATCACTGTCTACAACTGCCTGAAAGGAGGTTGTGATGGGGTGGGTGCTGGTCTCTTCTCACAAGTGACAAGTGATAGGACAAGAGGAAATGGTCGCAAGTTGCGCCAGGGGAGGTTTAGACTGGACATTAGGAAGAATTTCTTCACTGAAACAGTGGTCAGGGATTGGAACAGCGGCCCAGGGAGGTGGTAGAGTCGTCATCCCTGGAGGTATTTAAAAGATGGGTAGACGAGTTGCTTAGGGACATGGTTTAGTAGGGAGACAGGCACGGTTGGACTCGATCTCAGACGTCTCTTCCAACCTTATGATTCTGTGATTCTATGAAAGGGGAGAAGAGCAGCTTTGCCACGGCATACCTAAAAATCACCTCTGTTACTTGCCGTTACAGATGAATTTCCTAGGGAATTCTTGAGAATTACCTTGGCCACAGAGCCTATGGGAAGACACCACCAAGTTCTCCTTCAACCCGTATCACTCTTCACAACAGGCCACTTTCCTGATCATTATCTTACCTTAACAATTCCTATATAAGCAAGAGAAGGTTGAAAGAAGTTCCTGTATTATTCTCCTCTCTTCCATCCTATACTTTACTTCAAGAATACTAGTGGGCTTTATGTTCATCAGTCATCTGTTAGTGAAATACTAGACTTGCACAACATAGAGTTATTCAGATGTACTGCTCTACAGCAGAGCAGTTCTCAAAATGAAGACTGCGCCCATTCCGTATTTTTCTACAACAATGCATACTTTCTTCCATTTAAATTTAGTAAATCTTTAAAATAAACACACATATACATGAGCAATCCATTCACCAATAAAGAGCCATGATTCAGATCTCATTAAATTGTACAGCACGTTATACCCATTCATAGCATTCGGATTTTTTTCAGTAACCCTCAACACAAGAAGCGAAATTTTCTTCTGTCTTCGTCCCAAGAGCTTGTTTTGTATCACGAGACAACTAAAGAAAGAAACAGGTTCTCCATATCATAATGTGGCCATAATACATAAAAATATTTACAGTCTCATGATGTATAACCACAAGCATACAACTGATACTCTGAACTTGACAAGAAATAGCAGTAATGCAAGTCACAACACAGAAGCCAATAAATACGCCATCCTGGAGGTATGTATTCTTTTTTCTTCATTAGAAACTTGGATATGTTGTGCACTTACATTAGATTTCCAGAAACAACCATGCATACAAAAACAGACACCCTTTTTCTGTCACTTGAACTACTATTCAGCTCCATTGCCTTGCCCAGCAGCATTCCCTTAGGCTTTTAATTTCCACAGCACCATTCCCAGCCCTAACAGCTGTACTGCCGTTGTCTGGGTTTCCCGAGTCCTTCCAAACTCTTCCAAACCTTTAAAAGAAACTTAAATCTCTGTTTGGAGACACTGCTACCATTCTCTAGAAGCTATTTCTGAAAACAGACACACATTTTCCTGGTTCCCTAGTGCCTTCACTGCCACCAAGTTAACCTTTTGGTTCTGAACTCCCACAACCTGGAACTGGACACTTCTGACTTTACTCAAGATCAGCACCACTATGGAATTTCAACTCACAAGTATTGTGCAACAACCTCTTATGGCAATAGACAACACTATAGCCTGAGTTGCTTCAAACTTAATTATTGAACCAGTGGTTATCAAGCCCTACAGATTTCTTGCAATGATAGCCAAAGGAAAATTAAGTCTTATGCCAAGAAGCTGGTTTTTATTTGTTATACAACATTCATTATACAATATAGTTTTGAAAGTGTATACATACTCCTTCCATTCCTTCCTCAATGAAACATGGCTATGGTGTCTGTGATACACGATATATATGATACATGTCGGCTAGTAGGTACATTGCACACCCCTTGTACCCACTGAAGCATGTGGAGTATGATCTGGACAAGCAGACCTGGTTTGACAACTACTGTTTTCTCACTTTTACAAGCTTCCAGATCCTGGAGGCAATGTAATCATCAGACAACCTGCCTGGGCTACCATAAATGCAAACACAGTAAATATCCAGTCATACAATAAACCACTACATGTGACAGACCAATTAGTCACCTTATTTAACAAAGCATTGTATTCCAAGTTATTTTCTGTATAAGGATTAGCTAAAATCCTACATATCAGATGGTTTACAGTAAGTCAACTTCATGACTGATGAGAGAAGCATGCTGCACTCTTGTCTTTTTCAAAAGGTTCTGTCCCTTCAAAGCACAGAACAGAAATAGTAGGTTATCTCCTCTGGTCCTTGGAACAACAAATTTGTTCAGTTCTCTATTTATATTTTGCGCTTGTCTTATTCATAGCAAAGGCAACTTTCTTTTGCTCAATAATTAAAAGCCTGAGACTAACTATTCATCTTCACTCAATAGAACACAGCCATGTTCTTCCTCAACCATAAGCCAACAGGCTACCTACCAGGCATATCTGCATTATACGAAAGTTATAAATAACTGGAATTTATCTGCATCTATAAATGGACCATAATTTAAGTATATTTAATCATGCCAAACAATTTGTTTTACAAACAGTTTTTTAGCCATGTCAAACAAAGTTATTAGGTGAACAGCTCTTCTATTAAAAAAAAAGTTAAGCTAGCACCCCAGCTATATTTAATATTTGTTCTGTCTTGGGGATCAGATATCTAATATTTTTGGGTCCTCTGTTATGCAGGCTTGAATCTAAAATTTCACTTAGTTTAAAAATAAATGTTCATTTTATTGCCTTTAAGAAAAAATACTCTTAACGTCTCAATAAATTGATCTTCCTCAACTGAAGCTCTACCTAGAGCATCTGGGTATAAAACATGACGCAGGTATATTTATCCTTACCATACACAGAGTATATATACATAGTTACATGTTTAAGTAAAGCAAAGTCAATCTAGGCAAGTACTTTACAAAATATGCTGAAAATAAACTTGTTACATTTCTGAACAACTTAAAGTAATTGCAAACATTTTACATAGCATTAACAGTTAAAGCAGGGAATGGATAGCAATAAGGATGGCAACAACAACCAAAAAGTGGTTGCTGTTCCCTTTTTTGACTGGCATACACCAGCAGTTTTCAAAAGTCAAGAATTTCCACAAATATAAGTTAGAAAAGCTTTAATAAATTTGTTTGCATTTGCAATCTAAAATTAGAACGGTCCAATATAGTTTTGTACACTGATTTATAAGATGAGACATGTCTCTTCACCCTATTGTTACCTAACTATCTGCAATTCAACCAAATATTAGTTACAAGCGCATCTGCCTCGTTAATTTCCTTTTGGTATCTCTCAATGGCAGCCAAGCGCAGCAATGTTATTAAAAATCAACCTGAAAAAGCAAAGGATCTCTGCTACGCTGGGGTTTTATCACTTCCTTAAATGAGTCATTAACATTTTTCAGATGCTGTCTGTTTGGCTTTATGCAAATAGTTTTGAAATGCATGGCTGGTAAAAGCATAGTCATTTGACAAACAAAATGAAGAATTTACCACCAGCAGTAGCACCACCAACTGCGGCTATTCACCAAGAAGTTTCTCATTTCCTATTTCCTATGTGAAGTCTGTCTGGAAATGTTTGACATGTTACAGAAACACATGCACTTACATAATAGTAGAACCTCATAATAGTGCTCTACAGCCAAAGGAAAAAAAGGTGCACTAGCCCTAAAACAAACAGTAGTTTAAATACAACCTTTTGGATAGCTTTTTTTAAAATAGAAACGAAGAAGAAATATATGTAACAGTAGTCTAAATAATCACAGAATCATAGAATGGTTTGGATTGGAAGGGACCGTAAAGATCATCTAGTTCCAATCTCCCTGCCATGGGCAGGGACACAGCCTACCCTGTTGTTTAGAACGCTAACTAAAGAGCGCACAATTAGTTCACCTTCACAAGTCAGTCTGAGAACACACAGAACTGCAAGTCCAGAGCAGTGCTGAGAAGCTAGTTCACAACATTACTGCCCCGCAACTTTTTAAAGTACATGTACATACTCATGATCTTTCCATTAACAACAACAACAAAAATATTCCTGATGATCCAACTTTTTTTTTTACAGCCTTCCTCTTTTTTTTTTTTTTAAATGAAGTTCCTTTTTATGAAATGCTATCTTTGCAGACAACTTGGAGACTAAGTAGATATTGCATTTGAGTCTCAAAGCAATTGCATGCCACCCGTCTGGAAAGGCTAAAGGCCAGAAAAGAAACCAAGACACTTACAAAACAGGGTATGGTAGGTTATTAGGGAGGCGAAAGCACCTTTCAGAAGCTAAAGTTATATCCAAGTGAGGGTCAGAAGCTATGGTATTTTAAATGTAGCTGTACAATAAGCTGGCAAAATACACACCAAAATTACACCAATTATAAAAAAATCCACCACCCTTGTAGTAGCTTTTCAACTATAACTGGAACCAGACAGGACTGCTACAGAGTCTGTATAGAAAGCAGATAAACTAAGTGTAAAATTAATGTTCATAAAAGTCTAGATTATTGCAGAAAATTACAAAGTTTTGCATCCAGGTTCACAATGGAGGTTTCACTCCTGAAATTCCATGACCTGTCAAACTGCCCTAAGCTTCACATAGTAAATGTCACAATTTCATAAAGAAGTCAGGTAAGTAAAAATTAGGTGAAAGTCGTTTTGTAACACAACTTTACAAAGGATCTGAAAATTTACAGTACTTTCTACTGCACTCTGAAGTACTCCTCCATTAATTTGCTTTGAAGCTTTGTAAAATTTATAGTCTTTAAATATCTTAACATCTTTAACTAGCGAGACACAAAGGTGACTTGACCCAAAGACATCCACAACAGACATTGGTGCTTATAGCAGCTCCTAGATCTTTAGAAAAACAGAATGTTAGCTTTACTTTACCTATAAGTAAATGTAAGACCAGTTAACAGTCAACATCTTAAGAATTAAATGAAGCCCCAAATAATGACCAAAGAATGTTCAGTTCTCATCCCATACACATACAGCGGAAGCCACTTATTTGTCAGAGCATTCTACTAAGGATAACTGGACAACTCACTAGTGGTAAGTCAAAATACAAAAAGGTAAAAGCAGAACACAGACAACTCTCCAGGATAAAAGGGAAGACTGCGAGTAGGTAATTCAGAGCAAATATTATTGCAGCCATAAGAAGAAATGTGCAAAAATGAACCTCCAAACAGCAATGGAAGAACTAGAAATATTTTTTAGTTGGATGACAAGTATTTAGAGTTCTGAGGACTGAAATTAATCTGATCCAATGTCATTCCACTGTACTTTGTGATATCTAGAAACGGGAACAACACAACACTCTTTAATAGACTGAACAACCTGTGTTGAAGAAGAGCTCAAAGTGTTAATTAAAATAAGCTATACTTACAAGCTAGGCAAGAAATGATGGGTTTAAAAAAAAAAAAAAAATATGGATCACTTCTTTTGAGTGTTTTTCCTGGGGAGCAACTAGAAAACCAGATACTCTAGTTTTATCTAGCACTAGTAAGCACCAATAGCATTATTCAGTTAAAACCCCTCTGTAAGGGGTGAACAAAGTAATTCCTAGAATACAGACTGAAGTTGCAGTGTTTCTACCTGCAACATACTATGTTTACATGTATGACAAAGAGAAGGCTTTTCAACTGAAGCATCTCCAATATGGCAGAATCATCTCCCTTCTACATAACAGCATTTAATAAATACTTCATTAAGTATTTCAAGGTAAGGGAAAGAGATGTATATTATTACAGACATATGACCTGGTAAAACATGAACGTGAAAATCTATTCTGTTTGGTCCCTCCAAGCTGAGATGGCAAGAAATTATGCAGCAGCAACAGCCAACTAAAAACATTAATATTATTACCAAATAGCTGCCTTGCATAAAAAGCAGTCACTACAAGTAAATTTACAATACTGGAGTTGTTAAAAAATATTGACATTGAGTCTATGAGAAACTACCTTCAAGTAGAACAAAACATTCACAGAAACATGTGTTTTAAATTTACATTGTGAACAGATCTGGACTGTAAAGTTCAATAGTTTAACAACACAAACATGGGCACAGCACATCTCCCAGGGCTCAGCCAACAGAGGCAGCTAACAGATGTCCCAACAGTTCACGCCACTAAGCTTCAAAGGGCCTTGAAACACCATTCAAGATAGCACAACATGCTGCGGGGCCAAGTCTTGAACACTAGCTGAAGTTAGTGTTCCTCACACATCAGAGATCAATTCCAGGAGCTGCACAGGAAGGATATCACCATTCAAGTAGTCAGCTGCGGGGAGCACCTGCCCCTCCCTGGTGCTGTTGATACCTGTGGCCTCATCCGAGGGTGGTGCAGTATCTTTGAGGTGCTGAGCAGCCAGGTGAGAGAGCTGCAGAAGATGAACACACTGCACAAAAGGGAAGGCAGATGGGACCTCCTAGAAAGTCTGCTTTTAGTAAATAATGTTTGGAGAAGACTGAGACTTATCCAATCCTCAAGCTATTGCACTTTCCTGCTTCTCCATGTGGACACCAATGATGCTTCCAAAAAGCAATTAGGGAGCAAATAAAGAGTACTGTGGGCAAGGGTGAAGAGGCCTTGGTGGTGTTTCTCAGTCTCTCCAGTGAGAAGCAAAAGACTCAGGGTAGAGTAGATGCATCAAGAGGGTCAACACGCAGTTATTAAAAGAGCTTTTACTGCTATGACCACAGGAACCTCTTTCAGGAACACGGATCCACCTGACAAAGTATCTTTATCACCAAGCACATTAAGCATGTGAATAAGACTTTAAATTAGGAATGTTATAGAAAGGTTGTCACACTTAAGAGAAGTGAAGACCTGGGGAACACATAGCAGAGAAGGTTCTCGCACTTCCCTTAAAAGAGGCATGTCTGGGGGCCACTCAAGTGCTGGCACCCAAGCACACACAGCATAGGAAGTAACAGGAAGACTCAGTCCATGCAGGACTCACAGGAATTAAGAGTGAAAGTGGGGCAGCTCACACGGCTTGATTGCTGCAATGGATGGATACAGGCTCTTAAGAAAAGCCAGGCTGGAAAGTTAAGGAACGTGGGTTTCAATCTATGCACAGGGCTGGCTAAAACACATACTGCTTTGCTTGGAACAAGTGACAAGACAGTCAAGCCCTCACGGGTAAGGATCAGAGAACAATCCCAACATGGCTGATTTTATGCCAGATGCCTGCTACAGACCTCCTGATGAAGAAACGGAAGAATAAGAAGCCTTCACTCAAAAGCTGGAGGAAGCTTCATGACGGCACGCCCTGGTACATGCTGGGATCAAAAGCCACTGGTATCTGCTGGTGGGATGTGTCCAAGCACAAGTGCTCCGGGAGATCTGAGTGTTGAAAATGACTTCTCAGTGCAAGTGATCAAGGAGTCAACAAGCGAAGATGCTCTGCTGGACTTGTTGCTCACTAACAAGGAAGAACCAGATAGAGATCTGGAAGTCAAGAGCAGTCTTGGCCACAGCAACCACGACACCATGGAGTTTAAAGTCCTGAGAGAAGTGAGAAAGACAAATAGTACAGGCTACAGTGCAAGACCCATTACACACAGTTACAACATGCCATTTCAGGAGGGCAGATTTCAGCCTGTTTAGGGATCTTCTTGGTAGAATCTCGTGGAAGACCACCTCAGATACTGAAGGGAAAGCCTGTCAAAGCTGATCTTCAAGGACAGCCTCAAAGAAAACTATTCCTGCATGCAAGAATTCAAGCAGTCCTGACAATGGACCAGCATGAAAGAAAACAGAACCTGTGACTGAGCTCAAATGCAAAACAGATTACATGGGAGGTAGAAGCAGGGGTGGGAGGAATAAACAGACATTATCTAATCATGCAGGGGTGAAGTTAGATATGACAAAGTTTTACTGGAGTTGAAACTACAAATGTATGTAGAGGACAGTACGAAGGGTAGAAAAACCCCAACATTTTAACTTTTTTCTCCAAAAGTGGAGTTATACAACAGAAACAGACAACAACTCTTTGTACAGCAAGGTGTTATGCACGTTAGCATCTGGTATACATGCTTTTCTTACAAACATAAGATAAAATCTAAAGAATCGGGGCTTCTAAATGTGAATTGGAACACTGATCAGTCAGCAATAAACACAATTTACTCAAAACCCTGCCTAAAAGAAAGAAATCACACGTGCTTCTGCTTAGCATGACTTTTGAGACCCAGAATGGAGCAGCCTGAATCTCTTGAGGCAATATAATTTTTGTACTGAGAAGCAATTACATTCAAGAAATGGACAACAAACAAGTTTCTATTACAACACCTCTACGAACACAGGTTTGCTTTCATCTATTTCTGTTCTCTGGTAACAGAGATACACAAACACGATAGCCTGATTAGAGATTCTCTAGTCTTCTGATCACACTCTGCTAGTCAAACAGTCAGTGTTCAAAAGTGGCACTTTCCATTTAAGCAAATTCTTAGCCTTTTCTAGCAAGGAATAATTGATATCATTACCCTTGCCATAACCTAGATATACACAATCACTTAGCTGTCTTTTTCTTCATCCCAAAATAGATCCCACCCAAGACACAGCCAGCATATATTTAGTTGACATTAAGCATGGAAAATGCAGAGGAATCAGCCTAGTGCAACAAATGAGCAGCAGGAAAAAAAAATACAACCCCTTCACTTTCCACTTTAGTGAAGCATAATTTTTCAAGACATGCTGTCCACATGCACACTCTTAATGCCCACGTGCCCCCATAGTGAAAAGATGATAATGGAAGAAAGCAGCCAAGTTTCCATGTGAGTCTTCAGTTCTCTCCACCTAAAAGCAGACCTCAGTAGTACAGCTGTACTGTAGAAAGAACAGTAGCACAAGACAGAGTAGAAGGTCAAACAGTAGAATTGATAGGAGGGTGGGGGATGCTGCTCTGTAAGTAATTCCTCCCTCCTCTTTGCAGCCTCTGCCCACACACCTCATTCACAGGAAGCTCAAGTTTGTTTGCAGACAGACTCCAGAAATTCTGCCAAACTGAGGCAACAGTTTGACAACAAGTCCCAAATCCAGAAACTTCTACTGAGGACTCTTGTAGTTAAAAAAAGTTCAAGTCTGTTTTTAAGTTTAAAAATATTCTGGTATTTTAGGATACAGTCTTAGCCGTACTGCAAACAAGACAAATCTAGATAGATACCTTCCAGCACAACTACATCTTATGAAAAAATTCAGTACTCCTATATAATTTGTAAAAATTCAAACTTCCAATGAGACTGGAAGTAGAAGTAGACAAAAAGGAAGTACAAAAAACCCCCAAAACAACCACAAAAAAAAAAACCCCAAACACAGCAAAAACTGAGTCATGGGAATCCCAAAATCTCTCACTGCAGGAATCTGGAGAAGATGATGACACACATAAATCTCAAAAAATGCCATGTTACCTAATAATTCAAACAAGAAGATTTGATTAAGGTGCTGCTCTTCAAGTTGACATTGTGTTCACCAAAAATAATCTTCAGTACCAAAGACTGGAAAGAGGGGGGCAAAAGGGAAGGTCTATCAAGTACATTACAAAGTACAATTGTGGGGGCAAAGAGTCAAACTCCAAGAAAAAACATAAATATACCCTTTAGAAAAGTAGATGCTGAAGGAGGATACAAGATGATACAACAACTACAGCACTGCAAATACTTCTGCTAAAATCGGACTAGCTAAAATTAATAAGCCAGGGGTGTTTCAAGGTTATGAAGCACTCCAGCATTTCTGAAATTAGACAACTTGTGCCAATATACCCAAATAGGACAGCCATTCCAGTCCATTGCTTTGAGTCAATTTAGTTTAAGGCACAAAGTCTCAGTTCAAGCTAAACACCCTTTCCTGGGCTGAAGTCACAAGAGTATCCAGACTGTCACATACAATACTATGGATCAATATTCCAAAACATTACTTCAGGCAACATAAGGAGTAGAAAGGCTACAGAGCTCTACTCACATGACACTGGACAATTTACAGAAACAACTGTCATTTCCATAAGCACAATCATTCACTCTTTTTTGTACATTTATGAAAATGGAATAGCCTTCCTGCAGTACAATCCTAGCACTGTTATTGGAAGAATAAAATATTTAGTCTTCTCTGAAGATAAAGAAATTATAAAATAAATGAGCCAATGACTAAAAAGATAAAATAAATGAGCCGAATGACTAAAAAGATTAAGAAACAAAGTTTTCAAAACCTTACATAAACAGGATGGGAATATGTAACTAGAATGGCTCCATCTACTGGTTAAAATATGCACGTCCTGTTTCATGGTATGCTTGCTCTACTATAGCAAATTTAACTCCCAATGAATTAAGGAACTCAGAGGGCACTAAGCACAAACTAACACAGACTCTTACACAGATAATCCCTTCTAACAACCACTGAGATATGCTGGCATGGTAGATCTGGAATGCTTGCATAACTGATGTTTATTCTCAGTAACACAAAAAGGAACTTGTAAGATGTCAGGACTTTTTAAATGCAAGTGTGCTTTTTTAAAAATAATATAGTACTTTCACTTACTGCTAATTGTCAAAAATCATAAATACGTATTTCTGAATTTATAATACTGTAAGATCATCTGTGTAAGAATCAATAGTCTAATTTTTCCATTCATTTACTGATCCACAAAGTTAAATAGTCAGTGGTTCTTTTATCCATTTGCTTATTTACAAAAAATGCGTTTGCATTTCACTATTTTTATCACTAGCTAGATAGCTAACTTAATTCAAGCAAAAATCAGAAATGTTGACCTGCTGGCCAAGAAGGCAAACAGCATCCTCATTTCTATCAGAAACGGTGTGGCCAGCAGGACTAGAGAAGTGATTGTTCCCTCTGTACCCAGCGCTGGTGAGGCTGCACCTTAAATCCTGTGTTTTGGGCCCTTCAGTACAAGGTTGACATGATGCTGGTGGAGCATGTCCGGAGAAGGGCAACAAAGCTGATGAAGGGGCTGGAGCACAAGTGTTATAAGAAGCAGGCGAGGGAACTGGGATTGTTTAGCCTGGAGAAGAGGAGGCTGAGGGGAGACCTTATTGCCCTCTACAACTACCTGAAAAGAGGTTGTAGTGAGGTGGGTGCTGGTCTCTTGTCCTAAGTAACAAGTGATAGGACAAGAGGAAATGGCCTCAAGTTGTGCCAGGGGAGGTTTAGATTGGATATTAGGAAAAATTTCTTCACTGAAAGGGTAGGGAAGCATTGGAACAGACTGACAAGGTGGGGTCTCCTTCCCTGGAGGTGTTCAAAAAATGTGTAGACATGGCACTTCGGGATATGGTTCAGTAGGCACAGTGGTGTTGGGTTGACAGTTGAACCTGATGACCTTAGAGGTCTTTTTCCTTGTGTAAAGGATATCAATATTCCGAAGCCAACAGCAATCATGGTGACACATCAAAAGTTACCTACAGAAGCAGATCAATCACATGGATATAAAGCAACAACTACTCAACTTCATACACTCTACAGCATATTCTGGACAGGAAATAAAACTACTGTAACGAAGCCTAATGAAAGCTCTCAAGTAACACATAAGGTTTTTGATGGCCACTGTAACTTTCTAAGAACTCAGAAAGACTGCCAGTACATACCTTTAACAGCAGCTTACAGGACTTCAACCCATAAGTGATCAGACACATTTGCCATAGCCCATGGCACAGTGCAAGCTGAATTGAGCTAGGGCCCCCATCCAAATGGCGCAACACAGAGAAGCAGCTTGCCTCTGAGAAGTCACAGATTCAAGTTTATAGGCCTGTCAAGCTAGTAAAATTCTCTCATCAGGACCATTTACTTAGGGCACTACTACAGCAGTATAACTATTGCTTTAACTTGTGGAGAAGCATGCATTCAGCCAGATGCAATGAACTTGTGGGGGAGAAGAGTTTCCTCGTACAGTGCTCAATCATGCAGTACAAACACACCCTCAGTTACCATTGTCCAGCCATAAAGGGAAAACACTGGTTCAAGTTTACTATGTTAATATGAAAAAAATTTATAAGTACCAGCATAATATTCTTCAGAGACCTGTCAACTCATTTACCATCATGAAATCCACCCATCAAGCAAGGCAGCCAATAATCACACAAAACCCCACTTTTAAACTACTGAATTTCTAAAACAGTAAATCACCCCAGATATATGGAAAGATATGATGAAGTAGTCAGTTCTGTAAAAGTTTGGTTTACTGTGCTGATGCTTCTTATTCTTACATATAAAGTAATGCCTAGGTAAATCAGACTTAGAACACATTTTAAAAGGAATTGTTTCAATAATCACCTAAAAGAAGTACTATATAGCTTAAGAGAACTACTATATTGCTAGACAAAGTTACCAAGCTAACTAAAATTCCAACAACTGGACATAAGCTTGGTTCAGAAACCATGTACTGCAATCTAGCTGTCACCAAATACCCAGTTCTCCCTTGAAATCCATTAATGAAAATGAAGTTATATTTAAGACTTTTCTTGAATAGAAAAAGCACTTTGAAGTTTTAATTATTGAACTGCTTAAGTTGTATCTACCAGCAGATTCTGATAGTTAGGAAACTTCTCATCAATATGTGTACTTTTTATTTTAAGTGACTCTGACATCTGTTACCCTACACTCCTACAAGCCTTCACGAGTTTTGTTATGGATTTGAGAAGCTGGAGTACAAGACACTACCCTGTTGCCTTAAAAAGGAGCATCAGCATAAAGGAATGGACAGACCATGTTGAGGTAATGATTTGTGTTGGCGAAGTGGGCTGTACCTGAAGGAGTCTTCAAATGAAGCCTGAAGTGAAAGGCCAAAGCAACCATTGAAACATAACCACTGCCAAACAGGAAAGTCTAAAACCCACCTGATAAGGTGCATACACAGCTGCTGAAAAACAGAAGTCGTGGCCAACCACGTAGCCATTTCAGAAAAAGAACTGGGACAATAATGCCCTCTTCAGTGAGATACAGCAGACAACATTATTCTAATGGCTTTGATTAGAAAAGTCAAAAGGAGATGCCTGGAAATATGCCCTTTTCTAACTAGAAACACTTTCGGTTTTATCATCATCTATAGCAGAAAAGTGATAAAACCAGATCTGTTTCATTGAAAGAAGAAGACGACACAAAGAAAATAAGCCCATTACTCAGCCATATCACATGATCATATCACCTTGTGAACATTTTATGATATAGATGAAGTAGTATCAAATACTACAGGAAAAGTTTTCATCTACTTTTTTTTCTTAATATAACATAAAGTATTTTTTAAATATTACCTGTAAAATACCTAGAGACAGAACTGCAATATAGGTTCCTTTAAATGCCACTTACAGTTGCTGCAAAGAAACTCACTGAACAATTTGGTAATGAATACCATAATGACAAAAGTTAGAACTAAGATCACTGGTACACAGTATCAAGTATTGTATTACCATCACTACAACTGTGAAACTTACCACTGTACAGAAAGCAACATACTAACACAGTCCACTCCTATTTGCACAAACCAAACAGAATGACTACAAGTAGCTGTTGAGGGAAGAGGAAAAACAAGACAAGAATGCAACAACGCTTCCTTACACTCTCAGAAACTGCAGCTATTTTCAACTCATACTTCCCAAGGTAGCTGCTCATTCATTTACTAACTTCAACAGATCTATCCTCCAATGTTTGCTCGACTTCCTCCTTTGTGGACTTTAAGTCCACAAAAACTTCCTGTGTATATGCCATATAACAAGTACACCTGTGAATTCTCTGCACTAGAACCTTCCTTTTTTGTTTGTTATGAACCTAGCAACTAACTCCAGTTTAACTGTGCCATCTCTTCCATCTCCACCTGCTCTCCCCAGTTTTATAGAAGCCTGCCGTATCATTGTCCCATCGTATCTATGAGGTTGACAAGCCTCAGTCTGTTCAATCATTTCACACCTAAGAACTTATTCATATCTTGTTGCCCTTCAGTGAACCTTTTACAATAATAATGCAACTTTTCTAAGATGAGAGGCAGAGCACCTTACAGTACATAGGGTATTAAAGAACCACAGATTTATGCAGTTATCCATCTTTTTTCTATTGTATTCTCTACTTGTCCCACACGTTTCGATCATCAGTTGCTCTCCAGTTGTAATAACTTATCAAGTATTAGTTTCACTTGTCCCTTCCAACCTTCATGTACACATTGCCACCAAGCAGTCTCCTCAAAATACTCATGTCCTAAACACTTCATGATTCTCTTCTTTAAAATTGGACCTAAAATACAAAATAAGCAAAGTTAAAGGGCATTTTATACTTTTGATGAACTAAGTCTAGTGGGGAGGAGGTCAACTGACAGAGGTGCTCCTCCACACAGGAAGCACGAGAGATTCCTTATTACATATCTAATGCAACATAAATGCAGAAGCACCTGATTTACCAACACTGGAAGAGAGAAGAAAATAAGTATTTAGGGAGTTTTTTCTTTTGATTGTGCTTCTGTATTTTTAAGCCACAGCACTTAAGTTCTCAGATTTGATCCACACTTTCTACAAAGTCCTTTCATTTTACAGAGATGTTTGTTTCTGAAAAAGCTATGCATACGTAAGCAGTTTCAGCAAGCTCTGCTAGCAGGAACGTGGCCTGTACCAGAAGCCCAGGATTAGAAAAATTAAGTCAAATTGTATCATTAAAAATCCTCGTATTTTAGATTAAGTAACTTTCACGTATACAAAATTATACATCTTGCATACAAAATCCACAACAAATGCATCACTGCTATACTATATAATTGCTCAAAGATCAGCATGCCCCATCTTTTCTTTAAGCCATTTACTTCATGTGTTTTCCCTAGAAATTGATTTTATTCTAGTTCCTACCAATCTTTCTGCTGTCTTCTAACCATTTCAGTTTTGTCTCAGCTGCAGTCACCTCCTGAATATACTTTGGCACCAAGGTCAGGCTCCTGACGAGGCACTACTATTGCAAGGAAACCAACTTGGAGTACTCCACTGACCACCTCTGTTCAAAACACCTACATCAAAAATGACCATGCAGCAGTACAACAGCTTACGTGTCTGTTCCAAAAGCCTCAACTTTTCTACAACAGAACCTAAATGACTCCTGCCAAGGCCTGACAAATATGTGCTCAGGGCACACTGACTTTAATGAAGGCTGTACTTCTCTTCTCGTATGGATCTACCTAGGGGTAACCACTAGCATCTTTCACTTTAAACCCACACACCTGAAGTCCAAAGTTTTTGCAACTTGCTCCATAGAGCCTAGCATCTCTTTTCTAGGTGGGAGTAATCTCCTGCCAGTTACGGAAAGATACACCCCTCAAAGTAGTTTTAACACTAATTAAACCTATCAAGCAGCCTCTTCTTACCAAAAATTTATTTTGAACAAGCTAACATGAATTAGGAATATGCCTTTTTGGGGCAGAAACAAGAAGGTGGAGCAGCAGTCTAGGATAGATCTACAAAACCTTTAGAGGTGAGCATGTAAGTTAATTCCTGAAGCCAACACACAAAGATTGTAACAATCCAAGGAATTTGCAAAATTCATGGACCTTTGAACCACTAAGTTATCAACGCTCCTGCTATAACAAAGGAAAGACACACTAAACATACTGATGTCACAGGAAGCTAGCACTTCATTAGACTGCCAGTTTTATTAAATGTGACTCAAGTCTCTCCTTGAAGAGTAGCGGAAAGATGATGAAGACTCACATGTTTTCAGTACTATTTCTCTGTCCCTCATAGCACTCTTTGTCTCACAAACTACCCATCCCTCCCCTTCAGGTACTGGAAACAAATCGCCGTGCGACACCGTTTTGTAAAGGAGCATCAGAGCCAGGGCTCAGAGGCTCATTAACAAAATCCAGACTTTGAGTCATCCGAAGGGAGGGGAAGTTACAACTGTGGAACCACATGTATTTTTCAGTAGCACAGGAAGTAAGGCAACACATGTCTGCTTCGCTCAGCCACCACTCCGGGAAGGAAATCAATCCAACCTCCCTATTTATCCATCTCCCACCGCCGCTCTACCACCTCCTTTCCCAAAGCCTAGACATCCACCGCGCAACCCCATCTCCACCACCTGATCCGACTCGAGGGAAGGGCAGGAAGATGTGCTGGGGGAGGGTTAGGTTGGGTGGCAGGAAAAGGTTCTTCTCCCAGAGGGTGGTGGAGCACTGGAACAGCTCCCAGGGAAGCAGTCACGGCGCCAAGCCTGACAATATGCAAGCAGCATTTGGGCAATGCCCTCAGACACTCGGGGTGAGTGTTGGGGTTGTCCTGTGCAGGGACAGGAGCTGGACTCGATGATCCTTGCGGGTCCCTTCCAGCTCGGGACATTCTGTCATTGATTCCGTGACTACGCGGCGGCGCCACACGAGGACGAGGGGGAAGCTCGCCGCTTGCCATGTGTGCGCACTTCTCCCTCGCCCAGGAACTCGTCAGCGAGCGGGGCCGGGAAGCGGGGCCGGGGGTGGGAAAGCGAGACAGAAGTGAGGAGAAAGGCGAGACTCCGAAGCTGCAAAAGCAGGGGAGAAGGAGGGGGAGGACGCGGCAGCCGCTCGAGCGCAGCGCGCGCCGCCACCGGCGGGAACAAAGGGCTCCGGCCCCGCGCCCGCGTGCGCCGCGTGCCGGCCGCGTGCGCGCGACCCCTCCCGCTCCCTGCCTCGCGGGAGCCCCGGGTACCGGTGGCAGCGCCGCTTCCGCGTCCCCACCGACCAAAGGGGACAGCGGGACGGCGCTGCCCCGCTGCGTCCCCTTTGTGAGCACCCCTCGCCCCACCGCGTTACCGTGGTGAGCAACGGTCTCATCTGCTCGCCCGCCCGCTCCTCTTCCATCGCGGTCCCCGCTGAGATCGCTCTGGGGAGGAAGGAGGGAGAGACGCAGAATGGCAAGGCTGCTTCGATGGAGGCGGGCGGCGCCGCTGCCCTCGGGACGGGGGCGGCCGCGACTGCTCAAGCCGCGCCGGTTGGGTGGGAGGAGGGGGGGGCTGAGCCCAGACCTACCCGGCGCGCCCGCTGCCCCCGCCCCGCGCGCACCCGGCGGCGCCGCCAGCCAATGGGAGCGAGCGCAGGGCCTGCCGCGTCCCCGCCCTTCCCGCCCCCGCCGCGCCCCCCCCCCCCCCCCGGGGACTGGCGCTGCCCGGTGGGGGCGGGGCCCGGCGCGGGGTCTCACGCGGAGTCGCGTGGCGGGGCCTCTTATCACTCCCGGCCCCCCCAACCCGCGGGCAGAGGCGCCCACTGCTGGGTGCAATGACGGAGCGGTTCGAAGGAGGGGATTCTCCCCCTCTGCTCCGCTCTCGTGAGACCCCACCTGGAGTATTGGGTCCAGTTCTGGAATCCCCGACATAAGAAGGATGTGGAACTGTTGCAACGGGTCCAGAGGAGGCTACAAAGATGATGAGAGGGCTGGAGCAGCTCTGCCATGAGCACAGGCTGAGAGAGCTGGGGTTGTTCAGCCTGGAGAAGAGAAGGCTCCGAGGAGACATTATAGCAGCCTTCCAGTACCTGAAGGGGCTACAGGAAACATGGGAAGGGACTTTTTACAAGGGCAAGTAGTGATAGGAGGAGAAGGAAAGACTTTGAATGGGAAGGGACAAGATTTAGATTAAACATTAGGAAGAAATTCTTCACGCTGAGGGTGGTGAGGCACTGGCACAGGTTGCCCAGGGAAGTTGTGGATGCCCCCTCCCTGGAAGTGTTCAAGGTCAGGTGGGGTGGGGCCTTGAGCAGCCTGGGCTGGTGGGAGAGATCTTGGAACTGAATGATCTTTAAGGTCCCTTACAACCCAAATCGTTCTATGATTCTATGATTTAAGTCCTGGGTGCAAACTGAGGCGGGGGAGAGCAGCAAGGTCCTGGCAGTGCCAGTGGCTGCGGCTGTTTGAGGCTCACCTCACACACAGCACCCCTTCCTGCTTGCTGGTGACTTCTGCCAAGCTTTTCCCATGCAAGCTGAAATTTTCCATGCCAGGTGCCTGCCTCAGGCTGATTTTTTTGTTTTGGGAAAAGAAGTAACCAAAATGATACAGTCATTTCCAAAAATAATATTATTTGCCCTTGAATAAATATTCCAGCAATCCTTTATTCAAAGACTGGGGGGGTAGTGTCAAGGTTGTGCTTTTGGCTGCCTCTGTAAAGCTCCACTCCAGCAAAAGTTTTTAGAATTGTAGAATCATTAAGTTTGGAAAAGATATCTAAGATCACCAAGTGCAACAGTCAGCCCAACACAAAAGGAAGAAACAGTTGTTTACACTTGTCTGGTAGCATCTTCACTTTCGCCTTGTCTGCCTCTGAAGATGTCACCCTCCTTAGACACGTTCAGTGCTGAAACACCTCGTACTGATATGGCCTCAAGTTTCACCAGGGAATATTAGCAAAAAAATTCTCTACCAAAAGAGTGGCCAAGCTTGCAACAAGCTGCCCAGGGAAGTGGTGGAGTCTTCTTCCCTACAGTTGGTCAAAAAGAGTGTAGATCTGGCACTTCATGACATGATTTAGTAGGCATGGTGTTGGTAGGCTGACAGTTGGACTAGATGTTCTTAGAGGTCTTTTCCAACTTTATGATTCTATAATTCTATGACTGAACATGCATACACACCACAGGCGAACCATCCCTTCATGCTTCCTGTGCTTGCATCACCCTAGGATTCCCTCTTCTAACTACACCCACTACAGTTTTGGAGGGGTTGTTGCATGCTATGGCCCCTTTTTGCACACTGAAACCATGCCTGGCTTGACCTGGATTTCTGGACTGAGTTGTCAATAATGCCCTGCTACCGTAACTGCTACGAGTTGATGCACACCAGCAGGGCGGAGATGTTGCACAGCTCCACAACGTGTGCAATACAGCCAATACCTGGGACCACTTTTGGGATGCTTTGGGCTTGGTGCTTATTTGTTTCATACAGCATGTGAACTCTGAATGGCTCGGAAGCGTTGGAAAGAAAATACCAGTGACTTCACTGCAGGCCCCATCCCAGCTTGTCTTCTGAAACTGACTAAGTCTGGGTGGGTCACTTGAAGAGAGGCACAGAGATTTTAGGATCAGACTGGGATCACAGAAGTTGCAACATAAAATAGAAGGCAGGCTGACTGATGCAGCTGTGACGGAGTCAAGACAGATCAGGACAAAGGGATCAGAATTAGACTCAGTTTCAAATAAGCCCTCTCAAATGGAGATAACAGCTGCTGGGCTTATCAGTAGCTTTAGAAGCAACAAATGAAAGGGACGCATGCATCAGCAAACACCGTGCTGGCCTAAGAACACTATAAAAGGAGGCTCTGCAGTGCCCGTGGACAAAAATGTAAATCTGGCTGTGGAGGCAAACCAGGCCTCTCCTCTTGCCTACCAGCAGGAGGCTGAGCATGTCTGTAGCGGCCCGCCTGCCTTGGAGATTGGCCACAGGCTAGCAAAAGGCTCTGGACCTTTGCCTAAGGGTGGGCAAGAAGAGCTGGTTAGTATCCAGTAGTCCTCTATCTGCTTTTCAGGAAAGGCACTGGCAGAGACTGATTAGTCTGTAGATGAAAACAGTTCACTGTTTCTCTGAGCAGAAAGCAGATGGCCTTGAAAAAACAGCAAGCACACACATTGGTGGATGGCACTGGACACAGATGCAATCCTGGCCCTAAGACCAGAGCTCCCAATCCATACAGCCTGGGGGAAGCTTTCAAATGAATGACTTGGCATGGGTCTACACCAGGTCACTATAACCTGTACTTTGAGGAACATATAATTAGTATAAGCTGCACCTGCCCAGTTGTACTGAGTAGATGAAGTAAGGCAGGCTGCATGGAACTTTTTGAACCAGGAGCAATCTTAGCACGCTTTTCAATCAAAGATTATGACAAAATCACAAAACAACTGCCATCACAAAAACAATAGCCTTGATATCAAGTGCCTTGATACACATGCAGTATAGCTGTAACCTATTCTGTTCTTTCCTCTTCAAGGAATAGGACTGGCAGAGTTTCAACTCGAATAAACCATTGAAAATGATCTTGCATGAGACAGCATGGGTATAATGGGGATGGATTGAAACTTCACGTCCCACTTAATTAGTGCTAAATAGGTGCTCTGGAAGGCAGATCACAGTGATCCTCTTTTGATACTGGGGTGAACACAACCCATCTTCATGAGCACAGAACTTCTCCATTCTCTGGGGATGCAGCACAGAGAACAGTAATATCTAAAGTAAGGACTTCCCATATAATGTGCAGTGAACTACAGTATTTGCTGAGGTTCCTCAGGGGACAGCAGACACAATGTTTCTAAAAACTGAGCCAGAATTTGAAGAACGTTTAGTCCAACAAAAAGGAGCTTATTGACATGAATATCAGTTAGGTTTTGGCATTAAAGCATGTGCCTTCTCCATTAACCTCTTGATCTCTGATCATCCGATGAGATGCGCTAGCACTATTTTCCCTGGCATCAGAGAGCATCCGGCAGACAGATCAAGATGCAGTAGGGCAGTAAGGCCCTACATTCATTCATCGTACTTCCTTTGGCACACTACACAGGGACAAGGTCTCCAGGTGAACACCCAGTCATTTGCTGAGCTGAAAAACTCGTTTGCTCACTGCATTCCATCTGGTCACCATATGTATAACTATAGCAGAAAAGACCAACAATCTTTGCCATGCCATGCTGCCCAAGTGAAAAGAAAGAGATGCCTCTGTTTGCATCAAGTTTACCAGAACTTCATAATGTTTAGAACCATTTTCCAAAAGCCATTACTGAAACAGAAATGGGCTAGTTTTGTGCATACAAGCATAAGTGCAACTGTCATTGGCACACCAGCTGACATCGGAAAGGAGATGGATAGGGCTTGTGTGTCACTGAAGAAGTGGGTCATCAGTATTTTAAATAAGATAATGTACCTGGTCCACCAAGAGGGGCTTTATTGTGTTTTGCCTCCACTCCTCTTCCTCCCTTTACTCCTCCCACCCGCCCCCACATTCTTGGACACAGATGTAAGAGGCAGAAATTGTTGGATAAGACAGATCTCTGATTAAGAATTTGCCTGTCTGCTTAAGGCAGAGCCATCAGTGTCAACTTTACACTTGACTCTCGTGCTGTTTAATTTCTTGCCAACTATCACGCACTTAGAGAGCTCAAAGGAAGGAAGTCAGGGGCTGATAAAAGCACCTTCCATTCAGCATGACACCAGCATCCAATCCATTACAGTCATCAGCTGCTCTGGCAAGTATGACCTGCAGGAAGTTACCACAGACCTCATGAACAGGATGAAAAGGTGGTGTTTGATGGGATAACTGCAACAGCCATTACCTCTACCGAAGTAGACTCTTTCTCATGTTTTTTTGTCCATTAACACTATCTCAGGCAACTAGTAACAGAACAAGAGGACACAGTCTCAAGCTGCGTCAAGGGAAGTTTAGGCTCGATACTAGGAAAAAATTCTTCACTGAAGGGGTGATTGGCCATTGGAATGCACTGCCTGGGAAGGTGGTGGAGTCCTCGTCCCTGGAGGTGTTTAAAGAGAGATTGGATGAGGCACTTAGTGCCATGGTATAGATGATGAGTAGGTGTTGGCATTGGGTCATAGGCTGGACTCGATGATCTCAAAGGTCTTTTCCAGCCTTGTGATACTGTGATCTGTTCTTACAGGCTAACATGATATCATTAATGAGAACATTGGCAACTTTAATGGTGGGGATCACCTGGTGCAGGTAATAACAAGACATTATTTTGGCAGCAGTAGTGTCCCTAAGAAGATCCTCAAGAATGATAGAGGAAGAAAATGCTAGGAGACAGTGTAGTCCACAGTCCTTGTTACCTTTCCTCCCCATAGAAAGCAGAAATCATTTCCATGGCTAGGACAGTCTCAGACTGACGAAGCATCAATGGAAAGAGAAAATGAGAGAGGAGTTGAGGGGTGGAGAAGATAGGGTACTGGCCCTTCTTTCCCATTAAAACATCTGATGTTGGCAGAAGCAAACAGAAACTCAAGAAATGAATCCCGGGAGAGGGATGTAATATGCCTTCAGCCAGCTCCTATAGCTGCACTAGAACAAAGAACATTTAAATAGGATTAACAAAAGCCAAACAAAAGGGATAAGGGCAATGAGACACAAACAGTAGTGCAAACAACCACAGGTCAGACAGAAACGGGCAAGAGAAACTCCTTGGTAGGATGAGAAGACTGGTTCAAAGCAAAGAAGTGTAGTAACCTTATGGAGAAAATGCTGATCTCTTACGGATCGGAAAGGTATCAGATCTTAAAAGGCAGGGGGGAAGAAGGGGTGAGGAAAGAAACACACAAACTAGAGCTGCAAAACGAGAAAGAGGCATTCTGGCCTAATGCTCTGACACACAAAGAAAAGGGTCTAGGGATATAACAGTTCTCTGCTGGGAGGCACAGTATGGCAGAACATCTGAAGAGTCTTAGGACTCCTGACAATGTACTTTCTATATCACAATTTAGAAAATCAAACTTTCTTCCATTTGGTCAACTAAACTGTGCATTCTTTACACAGTGCATGCTTGTTTTTCAGGTTCAGACTGCAAAAAAAGCCAAAGACCTTTGTAAATAAAGCCAGAGGATACTGCATTTTTAAGATGAGTGTCACACACCACTTAACACTTAAAAAAATTGCTAGTTGCAGGCGTCTAAAATTGCATACTGAAGGTTAGTTGAAGCTCGTGACATTGCTTGGCTAGCCATCTGCAAAAGGATAAATACTCCTTCCCTTAGGTGTGAAAGCCTTCATGAAAGCCAGTGCTTATAAAACAACCAGACCTACAAAGCTGAATACTAGTAAAAAGCAAAAAAGAAAAATAATAATTTCAGCCCCAGAGCAGTCAATAATAAAGTAATAAATACATCCTAAGTCTGCACAAATAAGATAAAAAACTAAAAGGTGTTCATTAAGTGAATGCTGTCATATTTTGTTTGCTGAATGCAGTAAGAATGGTCTTGTAAAAAACAAACAAATAAATGGAAGCAATTGTGTAAATGAAGACCATCTCATAAGGCACATGAGCAACAGGGTCAAATCAAAACTAATAGCAACTCACATTCTGGCAGATCCTAAACTAAGATTACAGATTTTGAATGCAAGTCTCCACACAGTTTGTGGGTGTAATATTAAGTGCAAAATTGTGACTAAATATTTATTGTATATTAATATGGTCAGAGATCAAAGTTATTCTTGTTTCTTTCCAGAGATTTATTGCTCTATGTGGTTTTAAAATGCTTATTAAGAAATAATCGCAGGCCTGAGTAGTTCATAATCTAAAGCTAAGAACTAAAGGACAAGTGCAACATGTTTGAGGTTTACCAAAATTACCAAATTCCAAAGCTGAGGCGTAATCAATGCCTCTTCTAAAACCACCTCTGTTGTGATGCCCTCAAAAGACATTTCAGCATAAACAGAACAGTGATGTCACCATCATTACAGTCACTAGCTTGAATAAGTACAGGTTCTCATGACTAAAGTAGATATGAAAGGTATATAGCAAGTCAAGACAGGTTGCTTTAGGAAATAAAACCATTTCCACTTCATTTTTTCTCCTCAGTTCTCCTGTCTTTTAGAAGACCAATTGCCTTTATGTTTCTTTTCTCTTCCATATAAAGAGAAAGAAAAATACAGATTTTAAAATAGGTGTTTGAGCTGTTACATAGTTAAAAAAGAGGTTTTATTCTAGGGAAATTTGTTTCAATTTATCTTTAAAAAAATAAATATCTACTACTTAATCATTATCTGGTACGTCACAATACTGAAATCAGTACAGACCTCTGACAGAAGGGAAATATTTACTGACTTCAGTGTGTGGTTAGATAATATGAAGGCATGGTTAGATATATGAAAGGTCTAACAAAATACCAAATATCTTGATTGTGTGCCCATCTATTGCTATTTATCTCTCTTTAGTACCAGCTTTACTCATACACAGTAGCTATCTTGTCCAAGTACAGTAACACAAATAAGGAATTTGGCAATCAACTGTAGCAGCAGTATAATTCAGTGAAAATTTTCAGTTAAATTTCTGTGCATGTGAATATATATGCAGCTGATATTTAACACAAATTTATACTTCTTCTCCCATCCAGCTTGTATGTAATATGTAAGAAATTTCATCTGCCCATACACTGAAATCCATCCCCAGAATTAATCACATGTTTGATGCTTAATGGATCAGGGTGTCATCTCAGTGTCACCATGATCAGCTTACTACAAGATGAGGTCTTCCTGACATTCCATCTTAACATTGTTTAGCTCTATGGTAGCCATCATATTTACTTTTTCCTTAGGACAAAGAACAGTTGTTTAACTTACTTCAAAGACAACATTGGCCTAATTTGGCTGGAAGAAGTTTCTAGACACCAGACGTATGAAGGGCTAGGGAATCTTTTTAAGACAGGTCTAGGCCAACCTTGAGAGAGCAAGAAACTACTTAGATAGACCTTGAAGTAGTCATGGACCTTGAAGCAGAGAGAGGACTCTTCTAATAAAAGCTTCCAAGATGTTCTTTCCAATCCTGTGTTCTCACACATTTCACATCTGCACTTGTTCCTTGTTATCTATATAGACTCTCAGTGTAATATTTCAACCTCACCTATGCAGGCCTTCAGAGCATCAAAACAATGATCACTCCTTATTACAGCACTACTTAGCCTGGAGTCCTGAGTTTAACCTTTGACCTGTTCCTCAGCCAAGGAAGAATATTAAAGGTTAATCAACCTCTGTAACAATTTTTCACATGCATAGAGAGAAGACAGCAAATAAACATTCATATTCATATATCCTGGGTTCCAAGTAGCTGAGGTAAATTGTGCAATATGGGACACCAAATCTCTTTTCCCATAAGGCTCTTTAGATGATCATATTCTTCCCACACAACTTCTCTTCCATCACCCCAGGGAATTTAATCATACCCATTGTGATGAAAAGCCAATTTCTAAATGAGTTTGGACACCCTCTGGACTCAGTTCCAAAACGCCCAATTAACTACATGCCAATTATCTACATCCAAAATGCCTTCAGAGTTGGCATTTCTATTTCACAATGTCACACCGCAAGGACTTCACCTAGGATTTGGTGACTGTATCTTTAAAAACAGTTGTAACATCATTTGCATTAACATCATTTTCCTTTCTTTCAATAATGTTTAAACATAAAAGTGGAGGGGGGGTAACTTTTTATCAGTAGAACCACTCTTTACTCAGTATGCTATCAGTAGCTTAATGTTTGTTTATGAAACTATGTAACTGGGCTAAAACAAAACCAAAAATAGACACTATATTTATGCAATTGCTACCTTTCCAAATGAAGTGCCTTTACTACATACTAAGTTTTCAATTTGCTGTTGTGGTCCTTGCTTTCTGACCAACACCACAACCAAACAGCATGTCTAACTTCAGATGCTTTTCTTCTACATTTGAGAAGTGTCAACTCTTGAGAAATAAGGTACTTAGGGAGAGAAAACAGCAACATAACAAAGTCATAGGTCTTTACTATTTAAAGAATCATTATAATAAATCAAATTATAATAAAATATCAGTTAATTACAGATTGCAAATTAAGCATTACACTGAATACTATCAAATTCATTAAACATTACCTTTTCCAACTCTTTATGTTCAAGCATGATCCTATATATTTCTGTTTTATCCACAAGAGTTAGGAAACATTTACTTTAAAAGGAGAATTAAGGAAAAAGATTAGAATTGACAAGAATATGTTAATAAGACAAGGAGCAACTCTGTCATTCCTGGCCTCCAGAAAGGGAACAGATTTGAACGTTATTTCTAACAGAGCATGGAAAGAATAGTGAAAAATGTGTTTGTTGGTGAAGGATGTGACTGATGTAAATGAGGTTACATGTCCCATTAGGCACAGCTTTGTGATATTTTAGGGGAGGAAGTGGGTGGCCTACTTCACTTCCTCCCTCACTTAAAGAGAAATACTTACTGCATAGATCGTCATCCCCACTATCTTGGGTTTTCTGGCAGTGATAGAGGATCATGGATATAAGGAACATTTATTTACAAGTCAAATTCATGTTCCACATTTTGTTATGTTGTAATTAACTTTAAGGTGACAGTGCTGCTAATAAGCTGTATGTATTCCCTAATGCAAATCAGATTAGGAATTACTGACGCTATAACCTCCTCATGAGGGGACTGTTGTCAAAGTCCTTTGTGTAAATGCTGCTTCTAGAAAGTACAAGTCTCCTATCTAAGGCTTCTAAAGAATAGAGTAAATATCATACCCATGTAGTACATTGAGGTTCTCAACTGAAAAGGAAAAGAACTGATGGCAAATTTAGCTGTATTGTTCAGGAGATAAAGCGATTACAGCACAAATCCAGAGATTACTGTCCCTTGGAATATTTTTCTTAGCAAAGACAACCCCTCAGGAATCACTGATAGGTAACAAAGTAATACTTTCCAGGTCCTTGTAACCCCATCTATTCTTGTATCTTTTCCTTAATGAAGAAACGTTCATCAGATTGTCCTAAGAGGTGGGATATCCACAAAACAGTCAAGGAAAATCAGATCACAGTTGAATATTTTCCTGAGCCACTGTCAAAGTGTATTCTTCTTCGTGTAGTTCAGGACTCTTCCATGCATGTGCTTTCTATTCTAATGACTTACTCCTAGTCTGGAAATTGCTGCAGCACAAATCCCATTCATTAGGCAATTTGGGGCAAAGAAGCTATGAGGGCTAGAGCAAGAAAACAGCCAGAAATTAGAATAGCCAGCTAAGGAAAGCAAAGTACAGCATGACCTGCCTCAGACCCTAAATTGCCTGTACTCCAGTCTAGAGGATTTACTAAGTGAGCTGACAGTGTGCTTAGAAGTGATGGCCCTAGGCCATCACAGTGAAAACGGAAACTGCTACATGTGTTTTCGGTACTGTACAACATAAATTCTTATGATATTTATGAAATTACCAAATTGTAAGTAAATGCTATCCAGGACAACTCTTCTGTCAACAAATGGAACACGTGTTTCTGCAGCGCTCTGGTAACTGAGTAGGAGTCAGATTACGTCCCATCAGCCAGCTGGGAAGCTAAGTTTTCCCTTGTGATTGTGAATGACCAAGTTGTTTTTGGCAAGATACAAATAGCTGTGTCCCTGACAGACATTTAGGCACTGAATTTCCGATTATGGAGAAGTTGCATTTTAGAGTTTCAGATCTGAATTATGGACTTCACCTTAATTGAGCAGCTTTTGCAAAGCAATTTGCCTGTCAAGTTACAGGCCAATCTGGGAAAAAATTATAGAAGTTCAGCAAAAATTTGCTAATGTACTTGTGTTTGTTTAGCAAAGGATTAAAATGCCTGTAGCCAGACGACATGGATTTTCAGTTTTAGTAAAATGTAACCTTTTTTATCTCAAAAGTGTATTTTTTTCAAATTGATTGATATTAGTGGGGTAGGAGGAAAAGCAGCAAGTTGGAGGCTATCCATATCCACATTTTGACAGAAGAGATAAAAAGTTTCTTGGGTTTTCTTCCTCTGAATTTGCAAAATTAAAATTTTATCCCGTCTCCCGATCTTCAAAAAATTGCCTGGCTGTACTAACGCATTCAGCTTCTACACAGGTGCCTTCAAAATTCTTTTGTACTATTAATTTCAGTTCTTGCTTATTTCTTATTGCAAAACGTTTTTCTGCACAGGGTTACAAATACATGGGATAGACCATAACATCTCTGTGCTGCTAAAATGCTCTTTACATTCCTGACAATGCTGCTTCTTTACTATGGCCTGTTTTAAGGGTGTCTAACTATAGATAGACATTCTCAACATATTTCATGAAAGACAAAACTTTTCTCTTTGTGATCATGCAACTCACCTACCATAGCAGAAGGTTTCCCGCACAAAATTTGCTCAGGAGTTCATCCAAATGAGTTTAGTAAAATAAGGTATTAGATAATTTATGAAATACATTGGAAGTGGATTGTTTGGGAAAGAGACTTACAGGACACAAAAAAATACCTACATCTCTTAAACCGGTCTACATAAATTGAAATGCTTTAAATCTGTAACCAGATGTTTGTATTAGTGACTAGATTGCCACGTTTGCTAAATGGGTTACAGCAATTACTCTAAAATTTAAGAAAATCTAAACTTAAGAAAATTCTTTACTTTCTGCACATGTATCCATTTAAATTTCAAATAGTCAAACTTGGAAAGAAGAAAATAAGCTTAAATCTCAAACCTAACTTATGACTCTCGTTTTTAGTCAGCTCTAAGTTACAAAACTTTTAGCTACTTCAGTGACTGTTGTCATCTGCTAAATTATTCCCAGGCTGAAGTACAAAACAAAGCAAGGATACCCTTGTTACACCCTCAGATGTGGTATCATGCAGGACATGCACCTCATTTGGGCTCATTGTTCAGGGTGCCTCTAAGAAGAAATGTAAAATAGTAAAAACTACTGTAATGGATCAAATTATAGCTCTTTATGTTCCAAATTCAGTTACAAGAAATAGCTAACAACCATTTTTTGCTGATTTTCACAATGTCACATGTAATTCTGTAAACCTGTCATTTTATGTCTCTGAGGAAGGGGCTACCTTTACCTGAGGACAGGGATGACTAATAAGACCAGGTCATTATGATCTTTCCTTTGCATAAGATTCAATTTGTACCACTGAACCCCACATCCTGCTGTGTTGTACTCTGCAGCAGCTGTGTACAGTATTGAAAATGCACATTTATAATACGAACATAAGAGCATCTTCTTTTTATTTGCTATTTGTTTCCTAAAGATTTCTAACATTCTGCTGGCTGGTTTGCTTACCACTGAATAGTGAGCTTGCTTTTTCACAGGATTATCCATCAGTGACGTCCCTAGCAGTAATATTAACTGAACGCAGTGCCTCTGAGGCACATCAGGAGACTCACTGTTACTTTGTGAAGAGTTGCACAGAATTTCTGTTCACCTCTAGTTTTGATAAAAATTTTAAATTTTTTTTCTTCTTTAAAAATAAAAAAGTTTACTATCCTGGTTTAAGCACTTTATTGATGGCTATAAGAGGATTTCTGTAACAAATGTTATTGTCATCTCAGGGACAATGGAAGTTCCTATGGCACCAAAGGAAGAATGTTGCCACAAGTACAAAATATCACAGAACAACAGCAATATTGCCTAAAACATCCTAGGCTAAGCTGATTTTTAGGATGTTGACTTTGATGATTTCTACAGTGATGCATATTTGCACTTAAAATTAACATATACTCACTTTCAAGATCACATTTACAGCACATAACTCTGCTGCAGACTGTTTATCATTTTATTCAAGCTTAGAGCCTCTTTTTTTTCTATATTTATAGTTCTAATATGCCAACACTTCTTGAATATAAAGACACATACGAAACAATGTCTAACAGAAGAACATCTTGGTCTGAATATAGAAGGGGTAGAAAAAGCCAAGTAAAGTCTCTGCTGTTCCATTCTTCCTTGGACAAGATATACTCTAAGCCAAAGTCTTCCTTAATAAAGATTTGCAGATTGTGTAATTCATTTTGGCTACCTTATCTTGACTGCAACTGTGTCAAGCAGTCCACGTGCAGCCTAAGGAATAGCCGTGTATCATCTCAAAAGCGTGCAAGGAGAGATGGATAAAAAAAAGCTGGGCATACCTGAGGCCACTCTGAATTGAGAATCAAGTCAGCACATTAACGTGGCACTCTGCTGCAAGTAATCACCGCGGTGAGAAATAGTCCTTATAAACGTACCCTCAGACAGCTGCTAACATTTTATGACTCTCCTTTGCCATTTATGAGAGCTATCATTTATAGCCAAGAAATAGTTCTTATTTTATTCCTTCCCAATTTATGGATCTCAACCAGTACTCGAAATCTGTTTAACAAACCCATATGAGTCTCCCCTGTTTAAAACTGCCACCACCCCACTGAACTTTGAAGGTAACAGGCACTGTCAATGGTTTGGCATTCCACTTTATCTCCCCATCAGCATCTATCTTAACCTTTTATTTATATTGTTCTGTCAAAGTAAAAACTACAGAGAGAACTCTTTTTATCTTCAGCTGTGTGGTGTGGTTTGGAGCACTTTTGGCAATTTCATTTATTAAGTCCTGCTTAAGCTGTGAGTAAAGCATCCATTTACACCAGCAGATACATAAATCGGGATTACACATTCAGTTCTGACTTAGTACAACCAATGTTTGTGACATACTTTGCATTCCCTAATTACAAAGTACTATACAATGAGAACATACAGTCTTGCAGTCATTATACACACTTACTTTTTGCTCTATGTAATATAAAATTACTATGATAGCTGCGAAGAAACACATTCCAGAGATCTAGCATACCAAAATGGTCTGTAAAAACAAAGTTTCTAGGATTTGATTTCTCAAAGAAAATACATATAATAATGACAATGTTAGGGCCCCTAATTTGGCCTCTACTCTCAGATCCTCCAAGTAACGAGTGTTATTGTTGTACTGCGTATTTCCATAAGAAATGTGCTCTCCACCTTCTTCTTCATTACAGTTTCAGTTGAAAGAAAAAGAAAACACTACTGCAAACAGTAGTTCATTCAGCTCATCAGTTCAGCAAAGCTCTGCACAACTCTACCAATACAGGATATGGCTTTCTTTGTTTAAGCTTTTAGATTAGGTTATATAGAAAGTTATTAGAATTCATATCACCAAACCCTGTATAAACTCTAAGCTCTGTGCAGTGTAATACAAACCAAAGACAGAAGATCTTTGAGGGAAATGCAACGCCAAATATAAGCTTCATAATTTGCCAAGAAAACTGGAGATAAAAATAAAGCTTGGAGGTTAACTCTAATACTTGGCTGCAAGAAAGCTTACTTTGCTAAGGACTAGAGTTTAGAATAACTCTAAAACTCCCTAAAGAACTCTGGCATTAGAAGGATCAGACTGCAAGGTCTTAACGTTATTTAGAAAACAATTCCTTCTAGAGCCAGAATGATTAGCTTTCAAGAGCACATCTGGCTTTCCCTATTCTCAGTTTCTAGTTAAAGTAAAAGTCTTTTGCCAATAGTATTTTTTGGGAAGCCCCAGAGTGGGTAAAAATGGTTTCATCAAAAAGAACAACTTCATGACAGAGATGATAAACTCCATTATGTCTATGGCAGGAGCAATAGTAATCAGACAATTTTGGCTACAATACATTCCCTCTGGCAACAGGGGGAAAGGATTTTCCCCTGTGAGAAGTTACACCAAAATATCTCAAGTGTTTTATTGTACCACTGTCCTCTCAAGATGTTTAGGTGAGGGACAAGTCACAAACCTAGTGCTTAATGCTACTACCAAATTTCAAGTTTTGCACATGGTTGCATACGAAGGAGTATGTCCCACAATTTCCTTTGACCACTGTTCTCTTCGACCACAATGCTCTGTTCAAACCTAGTCCCTGAGAGTGAGATTGTATTAGCTGTTTGCAGAATTCAGGACAGTAAGGAAAAATCAACTCATAACCAGTGAGACTCCTTCCCTTGCACCTATTATTTCTCGCTCAGTGTCAGAAGGCTGACATGTGGTCCCGCAGCTGTATAATTTAATCTGAATCTGAGCTGCTGCAGTCCTGCTCCCCTCTGTGCGTTGCCATTTACCTCTCTTGTGCTAGCACTGCTGCTTCTGCAATTGCTCAGGGAAGTAAGCTAGCTGAAAACTAATCCTGAAAAAAAAAATAGAGATTAATTTTATGGCTGGCTCAGCCCTTGAAGGAGGGAAGATCATGGTGGCCCCCAGTAGGTGAGCTATAGTTGCTGCAATACTGCACATTTATTCTCATCTCTAGTTTGCCCATCACATCAGATTACTCCGACCCTCCATTAGATTTTCAAACCAGAGCTTTGTACTTTCCTCTTGCAGCTTTACATAGTTAGGCAAAGCTCCATAAGCATCCTCTGAGCTATCTTATTCTTCCCCTTCCAGTTCCCCTGTTCTTAACATTGGTGAAATGACTAACCTGCAGTGACAACTTCCTATAAACATAGATCCAAAATATCCCTCTTGTTTACTTACCTTGCCCATTTGCAAGACTTGTTTATGTAACTATATTCTTTAAAGTACTGGCTATGTCTGTGCTAGGTACTGTACAAACAGAGAACAAAAATTTCGCAAGGCAATAAAAATTACATATCCTAGATCCCATAGGGCAGCCAGTCCAATACAACTTGATGTATGTATCAGTAGCAGTACTTCCAGAGCTGGTACCTGCTGCTGTTGCTGTTACTATGACTGATACATAGGAAAAAAAGATATGTGAAGTAAGGAGCATTTGTGTTACTCCTGGGCTTGACACTACTAAATAAACCAGCCATTATGCACGCTCACTGTCCCTGCACTTCCATAGTCTAGTCTGAAGGAGGGAAACACATGAGTTATTGTGAGGCTCAGCAGAGAGAAATATGGTTCCATGATGAAAAGCCACTACAGCCACTACAGTTGCAGGTGTGCTTTCAAAAGCAGCAGAGTAACCCAAGTCAGCAGACCTTTTCCTATCATACTAACTTAACACCAGATAGTGGCTTTTCCACTCTGTGGACACATCTTCTGACCTTGAGCCTGCTTTCAGCCTGGTTCTAGCAAAGTAGGTCCACACTTTTTTGGCTTTGGTGAAAAAGCCCGGTGTGTCACCTCGATACTGCTGACACAAAGTGCCTCTCTGCCCCCCATGCTATTTCAGATGTTCCTCAAGAACACCAAGCTTGCAGGATGAAAAGGAGGTGACTCAGCAGTACCAGCATGATTTTTTCAGGCAATAAGGTAGGGAAAAATCAAAGGCTGTTCCTTCTATCCTTCCTCCAGTCCTCAAGCAAGATGCATACTATAAATCTTTGCCAGCCCAAATTAACATTGTTAACAGGCCCAAACACGATTCCTGGTAACAAAGTCTAGACTGTGTTACTAAATAAGACAGTAGAAACTAAGTACTCTTTGGATATACTTTGACAGTAGATTGCCAGCACAGATGCTACCTGACTGGTCCTGATAAGAACAATCCTTCAGCAACTATCCCACAGTGTCTTTGTTCTTGCAGTAGTGTTTGCTTCAGTCACTCATTAGAACTCCACCAGTAAGGAAGTCAGACAGCAGAGCTGCCACCCTTTTCTGCAAAGCCCATTTCCTAGCCCACTTTTCCACACGAAAGCTCCAACTCAAAACTTTGCCACTTGGGAAAGGATTCTTGGATCCCTTAGGCCTATGGGCTTGTACTACCTCTTACACTCCACTTCAGAACACATTTATGTGGCTGCTTCAGTGTGGGAAGCAAAACTGGACTTTGCTGAGAAACACACCAGGCAAAAGCATGGCAGGAGCCTGACTGAGAAGTGAGAAAAACACAATCCATTCTGCCCTTCTCCGTAACAGAAAGGTCCTTGACAAACTTTGTAATGATACCACTCCAATATTGTCACTCATGCCTCAATAGACCCAGGAGGAGAACTGTTAGCAGTTCCCACTTAGAATGGATTTGAGGGGTTGTCCCTAGTGGCAAATATACACTGAAGAGGGGATATGGCCTTCATGTACTACAGGAATAACTCTGTCCTTCGTCAGGTTAAGAGACGCAGTAAGAGCGAGGGAAGACAGTTCAAGTTCTGTCACATGCTTTTCTCACTCTATAAGTCTGCAACCTACATATTCTCTCCTCCCCTTTTCAGGGTATGTGATGAATACAGGTTGCTAGGGATCTAATAATTTGACTTTTAAGGCCAACTTATTCCAGAGGCATGACCTGACAAAGCAGACTGAGGGAAAGGACCAAGAAGTTGCACTGAGAAGCACACCAGGAGGCTAGCAGAGCACTGAAAGGTGATCCTGACACTGGGAAGTATCAGGTGACAGCCTGTCAACCCATCTGCAAGACATACGCATCCCTCCTTCACTCGAATAAGCAGTTTCAACTAACACCTGTCACTTCACAACTGTGGCAAACAGAGACCACACAAGCGGCCAGTTCACACAGTGCAGCTTACAGGCACTTGCTAACACTGCTTTGCAAGTGCCCACACCCAAATTCGTTTCTCAATCAATGAATTTGACAAGGTACTCACTGGACAGCATTCACACATTTTCCAGACACTTGCAAAACCAATGTCTGCTCAGTCAATAGGTAACTAGGTGTTCATGGCACCACATAGCTTCCCTTCTTATCTATCGGTACTGTACCTAAATCAAACAGACTGATACAGAGGATGTCAATACCTCTGAAGTCGCTTCAGGTTTTTTTTAAATATATGTATTTTAAGACAAATGAATATATAAGAATTGATAGGGTTTGAAATTTATTATTATTAATAAAATCTCTCCTGATTTGTTTCTGGTAGACTTTTCTTTTTTTCTTTTTAAATCCAGATATGATCAAATAAAGCAAAATGTCACAGGTTAAAAGTTAGCACCTTGCCACTATATTTACATGGACAAATATTTGAGCTAGTGCACAAACATTAGCATATTACAATCCTACTCAAATTACAATCCTAGTTTAAGTTTTCTTTTGAAGCCTCACCCAGTTTTACACTACTGAAAATGTTCTTGCAGCTAAGAAGGCTGTTGAAGTATTACCAATCTTCCACCCCTCACTACGTTTCCCCCTACGTGTGCAAGATAATGTACAAGGGAATACAAAATCTAGGCCTATTAAAGGCCTGTTAAGCTACCAAACTCAACATCCTGTGCCTGTTTAGGTATTAATGAAATCCATCCTTATGTCTATCCAAGGTAGGGGTCTATGAGCCAAGGCAAGTTGTGCAATCAAAGCCTTTGCAGTTGTTACTCACACTGTAATTGGTATCAATTTAAGTGTACCAGTCAGAGGAAGAGGTCCTTGCTTACAGCTTTTTTAAAAGACCTGCTCTTCCTAAGGTGTGTTTCTATGCTCTTTCTGTGCTCAGAAAAATGTCCCTAGAGAGCTATGACAAATCAGAAAAGTGCTCCCTCTTCATTGTGCTCTAAGGCAAGGTCACCTGCAGCCGAGTAATGCAGGACTCACTTCTGCTGGTCCACAAGGAAAACCATTATTTCAGAAAAGCTTCCTGGTTTTGGCACAAAATCTAGAATCACCACCTTCAACTGAAGGGCATACCTCCCACCTGGGCAATGTCTCCTCTTCAAAGTAGCAATCACTCTCTAATCAAGAGCTTTCCAGGATTTCAAGCTTCCAGAGTATGATTACAAACAAATGTTTTTTTGCACTGGAGAAACATCTCTTCAGATCCTTAAGTTCTGCTGTTACTCCTGATCATTCCTCATGGACACCTGTGCTACTTACCGGCAGCCTGAACTCATCTCACATGCAGTCTCAAAAGCATTAGTCCATTTCCTTCACTGTCCCTCTGGTAAAGGCGTTCCTAAAAGAGATACGTAATTGCACCATTTCCATTTTAATGGGAAGGTGGCAAGGTGACAAAGTTGAGAAGCAATGACAGATTGTTTTTAAATGCTAATAAATTTATTGAATAAATAATTATTGTTGCAGTGAAAATACATGAAAACTCAACCTTGAGTACAGTGTCTGTAGGATATGGAATCCAGGAAAAGAGGCCTACAGAACAGTACTTTGGATGCTCGTAGGATGCTTCTCACAGGGCTTTGTGTATTTTGTGTTTGTATTCTCTCATAATAATGACATATCACAAAGACTTTGAGGACAAACATAACAACCAAGCAGCCAAAGGCTGTTCTAGCTTTTATCATCAGACTTGGCTTTACTCATGTTGTCCAAGACTGGTAACAGGCATGAAGAATCGAACGGTTGGCCTGAGTTCCTCCATTTGGAATTAACCTAAGCACTATAGCCTCTCTGCTTCTGCTAGCAGGCATTGATTTGCATTCACTCTTCTGTGTTCTACCAAAGTATATGGCTACACACTGGCAGTCTGAGATTGTGTCACACAAACCACTGATGCTAAATTGAAACCAACTTTCTGTTTATTGACTATTGTGCATATAATGTTTGCTTCTTATGGTATCTTATTGGAACAGCTTCGTAGAAATATAAGTAATTTAATAACTCCTTATCAAAATTTCAAGCCAGGTCTTATCTTTCTTGTGAAGGATATTATTTGTGAAAAAAGAATCTCATCAACCAAGGACTACTTCTTGTATATTTCTACGCCCATGAAAGCATTTACACTGAATTACTTCCTGTAAGTAGTCAGTTGAATTTAACTATTTTCCAACTGAGCCAGTAGATATGTTTGTACTTGGATACACCTCCTCTTACCTCATGGCTAAATTTCAGTATCATTTTTAATACAATGTATGATTTATATGGTATCTTCACACATTAAGTGTTATATATGTTGGGTATATTAAGTATACATTTTGGATCTCATAAGTGCAAACAACTACAACAATTTTTATGAGCTTAACACTCTTTAAAAACAGTACTGGACACACATTACACTATTTTAATGAGGGAGAAAAAAATTAATAGCAGGCTTGGACTTACAGCAATAGCTTTTTTTTCCTAGAAATGTATATTTGGCAATGTGGTGATGTCGTGTTCAGCTTAAGGATAGGTGACTGAAGACTCACTAAAACAATAAATGAACAAAATCTATTAATCAGAGTAAAGAAGAGAGGATGGCTTTCCATAAAATGTTTCGATTCTTGCTTTGATTTCCTTTAGCTTTGTGGCTAGCTGTTGCCTCAGGAAAACTCTCTGATAGAGCACATCACATCTAACGTTAGATACAGTGAATCTAATGCTTTGCATAGAATGCCAGTGGTTTATCTAAAAGTTGCATCCAATCTCTAAGCGATTCAAAGGGTGTATGTGCAAGTTATTATTTCCCTAGATACCAGGCAGTCCAAATAAAATACTGTTTCTGCTCCCTGGACCAGAAAGGAAAAAAGGCTAGTTTTGTAGCAACAGAGCTTCTTAACATTACTTCTAATTGGGCTGGCAGAAATAATTTGAACGATTCTCAGCTTCATACTTTAATTGAGGACCGCAAAAAGATCACAGGAACATCATCCAGATACTAAAAAATTACAGGTTTTTTATGTAGAAGTGAATTTCCTGGATCCCTAAATTTCCTAAGTTCCACTAAGAGGAAATGAGATTTTTTCAGCACTGCTGTAGAAGATTCCGTTCATGAGAATTAGACTGACAGTGTATCTCACACTATGCAAAAAGAATGTCCCATACACGTATTAGCTCATTTACTGTTATGAATTGTAACTGCTTACAGCAGCACAAACAGCTCTGGAGTACATTTGATGTAAATTCTACAATTGCTTAACTCAATGCAGCTCAAATTACTTCAGTGCAGGTATTTCAGATTTATATAAGCAAAAATAAGCAAAATCAGAACTAGGAATCACGCTCAGCAGAGTTTTCTCACAGTCCTACTTGCAGAGAAATTTATTTGGGCTTTCCTTTAAACATATTTGATAAGCCTTTTAAAAAACCTTCCTCCTTCCAACACACATAAGCACTGCCACAATGTTTTTACATTTTACACTTAAAGTATCTTCTTGCCTTTAAGAAAGAAAAAGGATGTAATTATGTATTAAAATCCCGGTACAGAGCATCATGGTTGGCATTTAACAGGGCTTCCTCAGGTTGGCATACCTTAAGCAGAATCGCCCTGCAGCCAGCTGCCTTCAGAGCAGACACTGCAGAGTTATCATGCTTTCACCATGTCACATATGTATGATCCCACAGGAAAATAAATAAAAAAAGAGCTGAGTCCAGCGATACTTTTAAAATAAGTGAGAGCAGGTAAAAACATGCTCCACTTAGAGCAGAGCCAAGAACATTCAAACACATGCAGCAAACACATTTGCTCATATTCCAGCCTGCCAGTAAACTTTCACCTGCATGCAGCGTTGCTCAGAAAATGACTTATCAGTACCTGTCAACAGTATTTCACCCCTGTATCTTTTATGGTGCCTTATTCCTGCTCTGAGGGATTTGGGCGGCTGTGTATCTTTGAGGATCCAAATGTAAGCTTCACTGAATATCAAGTGATTCAACCTGAGTCATTAAACACATATTGGAAAAAATATACCTTGTCAGGAACACATCCTTATCGAAGTCCCAATACCAAATTCAGATTATTCCCTCTGCCCTCTGCAACGCACATCCTAAAATTTCCTGTAGCAAATAACTGAATTACTTACATTTCCAAAAAGCTGGTACTTCTAAACAGCTGGCTGCTTACTGAATAGCAGGTGAGTTGGTGGAAAATGCCTGGTGCTACACTAAGCACATAGAACTTTCTACATGTGGAGCTGAGACACTGGCAGCATTTCCCTGCTACCTCTTAAAGCATACAGCAAGGAAGCCGCAGTTACTCAGTATGATAGTGTTACTGCCAATTCCTAGGTATGTTTCTCTTCAGGTACCCCAGGAGACAATGCTACTCAGAAGGGCCAGTAAGTGATCATCTTGCATTGAACTATACTGCTGTTCATAGAGACATCTATGAATTCTGAGGAGGAAATGTTTTACTCATTACGATCTTTCATCTCTGAAAAGGTTATCAAGCATTGGAACTGGCTGCCCAGGAAAGCGGTTGAGTCACTGTCCCTGGAGGTATTTAAAAGACCTGCAGATGTAGTGCTTTGGGACATGGTTTAGTGGTGGACTTGGCAGTGTTAGGTTAACGGTTGGACTTGATGATCTTAAAAATCTTTTCCAACCTAAATGATTTTATGATTCTCATGTCTGCTTCCAATGAACTTACAAAGTAGGACAGATGAGAAGAATTATTGGACTTATTATATCTGGTCAAGGCAGCATCTTTCATACTGAGCACTGTATTAATTTAATTTTAACCTTTGTTTCTTTGGGTTACTTAAAATAAATTTGAAAGCTTCATGGATTAGTCTAACATGCGCGATATACCACAGAAAGAAGACAGAGAATCTTTCTCCACAAAGTCATGAATATCTGTTTCAGAAAATACTCTAAATCAAGCTGATCATCACTGGCTAACAGAACATATCTTTATCAGTTTTATAGTGTAAATATCGGTGTTCTTCATAACATTTGGAACTAAAATTCCAAAAGGAAAGAAACCTACCATACATAGGTTACATACTTTGCATTGGTCCATTATCTACAGTGATCAGCATATGTATGTTTCTTTTTCTGTAGTTGTCTTCAGGTTCCACACCTCTGTCTGCTGGTGGATACGATGTTGTCTTATGGATTTCACAAACAAAAGCACTCAAGTTGTGAGCTCATATCTCAGAAATAAGTTCAGACATCATGCAGTTCAACTGGCAGTTTTCCTGCCTGAGAGAGACTCATTATTGGAGGAGCAAAACTCAGACACTGAAGTGGTTAGTGCTGAGGAATATGAGCAGCACCTTTCACAGTGTTAGTATGTTAAGGTTAGCTGATAATCATAAGTTTGGCCGACTCCAGTTCATCCTATTAGTTTCTTCCTTAAGGTAGATTCAAAGTGTCCCGACAGATTTCAGCAGGAGTCCCTAAAAACATACTGATATGGGAGATGACAATTGATACTTTTTGTTTGGTTGGTTTGGGTTTTTTTTCCCCACAGGTTTCAAGGAGGTTCTCATAGGATTCCTATCTCCTCATTCACTAAGACATGATCTTTCTCGTGATATATATTCTTGAGACTCAAGACAATAAGACAAGGCGTAGCCACCTAATTGGAGATTCCCTAGACATACAGACCTTCCTCAGCAACACAGTGTGCTGCTGCATTTCAGCAAGCCCTTGCTGTTTAAATTGCCTGAAGAGGCTCTGGTTTGGGCTCATTTAGAGGACATCATAGAATACAGGTCCAGAAGGAACTTCATCTAGAAGAATCTTTCTCCTGTCCTGGGACAGGATCAGCAGTACGTATATGATTCTTGACATAGTGATTGGGTAGTTTTTATCTTGTTCCCTAAAGGTTGCAAAATTGCTCCATGAGTGCTACCTCCCTCATCTATTAAATGAGGCCTTGCTAGCATCCACTCTCAACATCAGTTGCTGCAACTCAAGTCCCATGCACGGATAACATATGGAATCATTCACTGCTTTCCATTTTGCAGTCATCTTGTCTGTGTTTGATAACTTTTAAAATATTTCTTCCCATTTCTCTTTCCTAGACTAAGGATTGACATCTTTTCACTCTTGTCTTATAGACCTTAACTGTACCTTGAGTTACCATCAGGAGAATGGCACAGCATGTAATTGACTGCCATACTGACAACTTTTCTTGCGTGTCTGAAGAACTCTATTTTTCAAAAATGTATTTAATTTCCATGAATTTAAAAATTATTATGATTATGATTATGCCATATACAAACAAGCATTTTGTCTCTTCACAGGTAAATGTATTAATTCTGTGTGCCACTGAAATGTATTATTTCACAGTGCTATGAAAAGAAATAATCTGTAAATGCACAGAATTTTTATTAAACTGAAATTCTACAGCTCACCAGACTACAGCAACCATCAAGGTATTGTAAGTTTTGTCTGTAATATATGAGAAGGATATGCCATTCCTCTAATCAACTACCCATTCACCTGCTGACAGTGGCAATAATCAAGATAGTTCGATCAGCAGCAAAATGAAGAAATAGAAAATAATTTCCCCTCCCTTTTCACAAACATATCATTAAATTTTTCCAGTATCTGCTGTTTATCAATGTTTTGATTAAATGGTTCACCCATACGGTCTTTCCCTATCAACAACTGATAAACCATCCATTAGAACAGAAAACTACATCTGTTCAGGAAGTGTGCATAGACAAGAAAATTACTCCAGTCATTAATTAACTTTATGACTCCAGACAAAAACGTAGTTTCTGGCTTTTCAATAGTAAAAATGAAGGTGTGTCTGCCTTTAAAATTACTTATTACTTGTGGTGCTTAGACTTTGGTATACTTTGGTAAAAGTTGCAGTGTTGAACACTTCAGATGTCCCTGGTTAAAAAATGACCACTACAATGAAGTCTGCATGGGCAAATAATAATGGAATAAATCAAAACAAATTACACACTGGCAGAATAAAGCAATGCTGGAACAAAGCAAGTGAAAAAAAAAAAAAAAAAAACCAAACCACAAAGCTCGCTGTTTAGCAGACAGACGAATCAGTTTCATCATCCTTGGTAACAAGATCATGCACTGTAATTAACTGTTAGAAAGCTAGTACTGTAAATAATCCAAGTTAGCTGAAACCAGGGTGTGATCTCTGAGTATGTTTTTGTTGAAGGGTGTTAGCTCTCCAAGCCCTTTTCACATGAACTGACCACAGAGAAAAGGATAAATATTCTCGTTAGTAGGTTAGATACAGGCATTTTAATTAAACTGTAACTAAACCTCTTTAGAAAAGCAAAGGGCAAAGAGAAGATACATTACTTTTCTTACTTCATCTTGACAAATATGAAAAAAAGAATTAAAGAAACTTCTTGTAACTAAGAAAAATGTTCAAAAATAAGTAGGCTTGACTTGGAAGCCTGATCCTTCAAAACCTGACCTCTCAATGGTTCCCACTCAGGTAAGAATATTCATAGAGAAGAGCTATAGCACTGAGCTGTATTCTTCCCTCCATGGAAAGCAGGGAATAGACGACGGAACAAGAACAATTCCATACATAATTATATACACTGTCATGTATCATTCTCTTTTATATTTGTCTCTTTCTATTTCCACTCAGACTGAGTGACAGCCAGTACATTTCAACAAAGATACATTAAAATGTCAGCATAGCCAGAGTTTAACTGCTTTCAAAATATCTGAGCTGGACAGAGCGAACTCTTGCATCATATGAAGCGCAGGTGGGAGCCAGTGTGGTACTCATGAACTGGCCCCAGCCTCTCCAGCCCGTAACAGGCATTAGTAACACAGCCTTCTCTCTGAATCCATGCATCCAGGCTACACTGAAGTCTTCGCCTTTTTCCAAAGCAAATAAACTCTCTAAGACACCACTGCATCCAGAGACATCAACGTTTAACTATGCGCTACTACAGACACTGTAATCTTCCAGCCTGTGCTCTTCAGGACTGTAGATTTGCTCCACTGCCAGAATATCCTTGGCAAAACACTTGCTTCATGACATCTCCTACCTTTGAACTCTTCCACTATCACTTCTGTGTTACTCGGTACTCTCTGCTTGTTCTGGCTTCTAAGATCTCCCACAATTTCTTGGCCTCTTTTTTAGTTCAGCATATTATTGACTTACTGCGTATAGTCAGCAACAACATAAGCCCTTTACAGTGACACCATAGGCCACTAATCTGTTTAGCAGACACTTTAGTCATTTGGGATTAGACAGAATATAACCAACAAAGCAGACATAATTCGAGCAAGGAAAGAAAGAGAACAGACCAGCAACTTGACTTGAGCCTGGTGAAGTTTGCCTCAGAATATTTCTAGGAACTGCCTGGAACTATTTCAGTGCCATTAACAATTATCTTTGAGAACTTGTGGAGGGAGGGAGGATGAGGCTTTTGGTAAACAGCAAAGGGTGAATACAGTGTTTTTCTGTAAATATAGAGGGAAAGGAGGATCCTAGAAATGACAGAGCACTAAACCTAACACTTCAGTTCTTGGAAAGACACCAGAACGAATCAGTCAACTCTTATGTAAGCACCTCAGAGATAAGGACACATCAGCAGGGATTTGCCTGTAATAAGTCACTTCAGTCCAAGTTAATTTCCTTTAAGGCAAGCAACAAGCCTAAAACCCAGTGAAGATGTGACCGATCGTTTCTTTAAGACTTTAACCCTATATCACGTAACAGTCTCACAGGCAAGCCATGACAACACCATAAGACAGATGCAAAATGACACCGAAAAATATATTCAGAATGATTAATTAATTATCAATGAGAAATTGTCCAACTGGAAAGTAAATCAGCCTGTGTTATGCAGAACGCTGCTCCAGTGTCCCAGCTAGTCAATGTATGCTTTTGTGATCCGAGAACTGGTAGAGACTTATTATATCTGCCAAGAGTGTCAAACTGGAGGGACCTGTGAACACTCTGGAAGATTACAACTGAAAGCCACTGGGACAGCAAAGAGTAACTGCTCTGGGTTCCTTTCAGCCCTGTTTTCTATGACCACATTTTTCTTCATATCTAACCCTTATGCAAAGCACAAGCTTTAATCCTCTAATTTGACACTTCCGGAAGCTTCCCCTTATCCATGCAGTGCTTTCATTCAACTCCTTTTGGCCAAATCCAGACAATCATGTGCCTTGTCTCAGGCTGTCACAACTTGCTGCTTGAATGCAAGCTGCTTGGGAGCAGGGTTGCTTTTCTCTGTATTAGCACATCTCAAAGTTTTGCTTTGGTGGAAAGGAAAGGAAAAAGGAAGAAAAAGGAAAAAAGGGAAAAAAAGGGAAAAGGGAAAAGGGAAAAGAGAAAAGGGAAAAGGTAAAAGGGAAAGGGAAAATTCCAACATAAACCAGGCAGACCTCTTTGTCAAAAGTGATGATTGCTGTTTCCAGCATTAAAGTATTCTTAATGTTTTAGAACAGGGTAGCATACTGGACAGGAACTGAGTTTCAATATGCATTCACTTCTAAGTTGCTTTCTTTTCCCGCAATACCTAAGGCAAGAGTATTCAGCCCTGGTATGCACTAATAGCACAAGCACTGAGGGCTGACACGTGGAAAATGAAGTAAAGTCTGTACAAAATGAAATCATTCCATACAAGGACACCAGGGCCTAAGGGATGGAATTACCAGCCCTAAATGGTGCAGCAGCCAGCTTCTGCAGTCTCTGATCCTGCAAACATCGAACACACATGCTTGGCTTGACTATGAATAACCCTATTGAGTTGAATGGAATTATTTTCAGTAGTAAAGTTAAGTACATGCATAAGCACTCACAGATTTAGGGTTTAGCATAGGGCATAAGAAAAAAAGAGGATGAAACCAGACATTTCCTGTGCTACAGAGAAGTTTCAGTCCAGCAGATCTGCTCAGACCCATTTACCCATACCTGGAACTTTACTTTTTGCAGACACCCACTGTCAAGTCTTCCTGGCAGCAGATGAGGTGGAGCTCCCCTGTGTTAAAAGTACTGCTGTTCCTACCTTAGCACATACATAACCTCCGTAGCCAGGGCTTCTGGATCTAAGGTAGCAATAAAAAGCACCCTCAAATTTAGCACCTATGGCCTTTTCACGCAGTTCTGAGAAGGTGATTCACATGCTGTATTTTCACTGACGGTGAAAACATACAAGCCAAGAATAAAATCACACAGGCTTTTACAGACTGTCCTCATCCTCACCACACTGGTATTTTCCAAACTCCCAGCCAAATGAATACATATGTCCACGGTCTTTGAAGGGCCAGCCCCCGTACTGCAATGCCACTCCTCTTTGCTGCTGCTGTTAAAAATCATTCAGATCTGATTTTGGTTTCCTTAATGGTTTTAAATGCTTTTTTAGGGAATAAAGTAATACATTGGATCCTAAAAGGTACATAAGCCACACCACAAAAAAAATAAATCATCTATGGAGGATTTAAAATAAGCCTGAATTCTGTATGTTGTAATGTTTTGTGATTTAATTATCGGAACTGAGAAGGGATGATGCCATTGTCAAAACATAGGATTGGCACTCAAGAGACCTGGCCTTTATCACTGACTGTTACAAATATGCTCTGTGATTCTGAGCACGTTATTCACATTCTTTGGCTGAATTTCATTAAGTGATTCACAATATCAATATCCAACCAGAGCTTTCATGCCTACCTAACTGACATCTTCAAAAGAAGGTGAGGAAAAATAAACGATCAGTTCAGAAATCATAGGGTTCAAGTTGTAAACTAGGTTTGAAATTCAAATCCTCAGAGTTAATTCATTAATGAAAACATCTGATAGGAAAGTGTTCTGGACACCACGTGTTATTTCTTAGATTTTCCTCTCTGCAGTTTGCTAGCTCCAAAACCCACGTTCACATACCAGCCCCTGTAGAGTCAGCCTAAAGGTTTTGTAGTTATGTGATGACTGGAACTGAAATAGCCCCACCAGGAAAGTGCTTTGCAGCAGAATACCTTTGACTTTGGCTTGGGAGAATAATACCAATAATCATTTCTAAGCTAATACTTCTGCGCTGCATAATAGAAAGTGGCATATACAGCTGTCAGTACTCATCTACCACACCAGTTCCTCTGAAGGGGAGGCACAGCAGAGCATGAAACACAAGCCAAAAGGTTCTCATCCAGGTTCACTACCCACAATGCACAATAAAGTGACAGGACACAATGAGCAGGGCTGAGATGACGGCAGCAGTGCTTCAGATAACCCACTGCCACCATCTCCTCTTTTGAAAGTAGCAGAGCATCAATGCAGAACCGACTGCAAGGCAGCGGCACAACAGAGGAAGAATGATCTAAGATGATGTACAGTGCAATTACAATTAATCCCTCCTAGCGTGGCTATACTCTGTTCAGACGTCAGCAGCAGAAGTTCAGTTTTGATATCTAAAGTTTGTTATCTAAAGTTTGTTCTGCTGAGGTGGGCTAGAATAATCTGTACAAGCTGAAACATAGCTTCACTGTCATGAACAGTGGCCACAATGGGGAACTGTTCTGAACCTTAATGGCACAGTAAACTGGGTAGCAGCTCCTCCAGAGAGATAGAACTCATGTGCAGACAAGCTATCATTAGGCTATCTGACCCTCGTATTCTTCCACTTTTTCCACCTAAAGAAAATTAGAGGTGTTAGTCGTCGTAAACCTGATGAATTATTTTCATCAGTGATTTTGCCAGTACTGAAACCTGATGCCATCACTTTTTAAATTTTTTTTCATTTATTTTTATTCTGGTGCATAAAAGGGGAAGGGATGGCATCCAGAGACAGCCTTGCGAGGTGGGCCTGTGTGAACGTCATGAAGTTCAACAAGGCCAAGTCCTGCATCTGGGTTCAGGGCAATCCCAAGGACAAATACAGCTGAGCAGAGAACAGATTGACAGCAGCTCTGAAGGCAAGGGGTACTGGTGGATGAGAAGGTCAACATGAGCCAACAATGTGAACTTGCAGCTCAGAAAGCCAACTGTTTCATGGGCTGCACTAAAATAAGTGCAGTCAGCAGGTAGACGGAGGTGATTCTCCTCCTCTACTCTGCTCTCGTGAGGCCTCGCCTGGAGCCCCGCATTCGGTTCTGGAATCCACAGCACAAGAAGGACATGGACTTGTTAGAGCAGATCCAGAGGAGGCCACAAACATGATCAGAGGGCTGGAGAACCTCTGCTATGAGGATAGGCTGAGAGTTGGGCTTGTTCAGCCTAGAGGAGAGAAGGCTCTGGAGAGACCTTATAGCAGCCTTCCAGTACTTAAAGGGGGCTACAGGAAAGCTGGGAAGGGGCTCTTTATCAGGGAATGCAATGATAGGATGAGGGGGAATGCTTTTAAGTTGAAAGAGGGCAGATTTATATTAGATATTAGGAAGAAATGTTTTCCTGTGAGGGTGGTGAGGCACTGGCACAGGTTGCCCAGAGAAGTCATGAATGCCCCATCCTTGGAGCTGTTCAAGGCCAGGTTGGATGAAGCTCTGAGCAACCTGATTCAGTGGAAGGTGTTCCTGCCCAAAGCAGTAGAGTTGGAACTGGATGATCTCTAAGGTCCCTTCCAACCCAAACTATTCTATGATTCACGGAAAATAACGTTAGAAAGTCCTCACTGCTGGTATTTCATTTCAAAGTTGTCAGAAAAATATTTTTTCAGAAGGAATGATCAGTAAATACTCATTCACTAAGAATATTCTGAACTAAAAAGTGGGTTTAATTTTGATCACCCATCTTCCATAATAAACAAAGACAGTGAGATGAGACCTTATGTGAACAGACACGTACACATCCTTATTACATCCCGTCAGTGCACTGTTTGGTAAGGTTATACTGTCATATGATAACAAACCTATTTGTATCACAGGCTTCTGTTGAACAGTGAACGTGCTTCAGCCGTTTATATTTCTGTTTCATGGATGGTAGCTTTTCAGAGAAGATACAAAGAAGCTTCTTTTCAGAGAAACTTTTCAGAGAAGGTCCTCTTCAAGCAAGTAGGCAGATAGCAGCCATGGAATAATACTGAGGTGCATAGCTAGCAGAATTTGGCCTTTTCATAAGAGCAAAGATAAGGATATAAAAGCAGTTCCTTTGTTTTCACTCCACAGATCACTCCAGTTGGCCTCAGGCAAATGGAAGCAGCCACATCCACACCCTATCCAACATCAGGGAAGTGGGTTACATCCTGTAATTCTTGATACAGTTGCACTGAGCTGAATTTATCTGAAAACTAATGTTGGAGAACTTCCCTGAACGCAAGCAGAGGTGGTCGCAGACCACAAGTTCACTGAAATCATAGAATCATAAGATTGGAAGAGACCTCTGAGATCGAGTCCAACTGTGCCTGTCTCCCTACTAAACCATGTCCCTAAGGAACTCATCTACCCGTCTTTTAAACATCTCCAGGTTGTTTACTACTTCCAGCATGGCACATACTTTATTTCTGGCTGTGAGCTTCCTTTCACTCAGTGTCAAGGCACGGGTCCAACTCAGAAAGGGGATTTATTTCAACTGCTGAGATCAATACCACCTTCAGCAGAGCAGGGAGGAGGACGCAGAGGCTACCCAGTGCGACAGAGTTTATAATGGCAGTGGCTCATTACCCTGGGAATGAGACTGGGTGGTTTTCTAAGCAGAGGCAACTCTAGGACTTTGACAAGTCTGAAGTACCCTTGAGCTAATAATTTTGTATTGGACACCGAGTACAAAATGTGAGGGACTGCATTGCCAACAAAGATTAGGGTAACATACAGGAACCCCAGAATGACCATGCAAGGCAGTCTGAAGTCCTAGAGCTGTTGAAAAGTCTCTCTTACCATGAATGCAGAGCAGAAGTGTCACATAAGCAGGACTCTGAGTTAAACTTGCAACGAAGATAACTCATTTACATTTCGTGGTATTTTGTATTTGTGTAGAATATCCGGGTGGTTTCTTCACTGCAATGTCACGTGCTAGTTCTATGGTTTCAGCCACAGTAGTTTCGTACAGCTGAAATGTTTTTCCTGGCCACAAAAGGTTTGCTTTGCCCAGATAGCAATCCCCTCAAATGTTTATCTTGAGCTCTTCGAGTGTCTGGCCCAAGGAAACAGAAATAAAAAAGGGCAAAGAATATAAAAAACAAGCAGAGAGGACTGAAAAATGAAACTGGAAAACAATGATCTAAAGAACGGAAAAGTGAGCTAACATCAAAGATACCAGAGGAACAGCTCCACCTGCAAGGTGTGGAGTGTAATTCTTATTTGCTTCCGTATACAATAATAAAGGGGGAACCAGAGCAATTCAGTAGAAGACATTATTATTGCTTGTGTGTGACAGCACACCTGAAACTACCAGCGAGGAGTTTTAACTTCGCCAGGTCCAGCTCTTACTTGAAGAATCGTCTTTATCCATCCTCTCGAGTTTCCTTTGCTAGCACCAAGTGGACTGGCATTTTGACATATGCCACATCCTTTGACAGCATGTACAAGACTCCACAATTTGCGTGGAAAGAGAAGGCAAGCTCAGTCTTTATAAATGCACTAAAACAAATGCCAGGAAAAGCTAACCCTATGGCATTTACATGCTTACTTAAGAAAGCAAGGAGTGGGCATTACAGTGCTAAAATCTGTTTGTCACAGGTCTAAGCCAATATGATTTCTTTGAGATTTGGACAGGTGCATGACACAGGCAGTTACTGTGGTTCAACAAACAGCTGGCAACTCGTTAAACCACAGCAAAACAGCCACTCTGTTTCAAAAGGTCCCAGATGACAGTGCAACCCAGACTGATGGAGCCCACAGGCGTCCAGCTGTGGCACAGGGTCAGGAGCACTCAGTGTTATGATGATTTTAAGGACTAAAGACATTTAAAGGGCTTGCTTACTGACAGGCTTCGCAGGAGATATTTCAGCATGTAACACCACTGCCATAGAGGAACTGGGCTCCTGCCTTGCTAGGTTGAGGCTTTCACATCTTACTGCCTTGTTTCCCAGATCTGAGTTAGACAGGATCTTGGCTCCCTTGTTAGAGTTGATTTTAGAAGAAAGGTGAATGGGGCAGGGTGATACAGGTACATAAAATGGTTGGTTGGTTAAAAAAAGAAAAATCGGTAAAGTGGAAACTTCTCTTACCTCATAACTAAAGAATCAAGAACCACTGAAGCAAACTGCAAAATGATAAATTCAGAGCTGGCAAGAAAGTTGTTACACAGAATATAAGAATTTCAGCCAAACCAAACAGTCAGATAGTGCCACTGAAGCTACAAATTAGGCAAGACTCTACCAGGGTTTACACATTTATAAAGCAAAGTGACAATAACTGCTTTTTCAAAGAGGAAGGCCAACTAACTACATGCTTTCAGGCTTCCTATTTAGAGATTGCATTGCAACAAAGAGGAGGCTGCTTTGAGGAACAGATTATCTCACACATACTAATTAAAGGCTTGCTGTGCCTTCCCCTACACCATCCCATACTGACGACTGCTGCAGAAGAGGAATTATCATGCTGAAACAGACTTGAAAATGCATCACTCCTGTGACTTGTGTCAAGGTGCCATAAGGCACATGGCTGGTCAGGGAAGGGCTGTGAGGAGCTGGAGACTTGCCCTTCTGCATCAGCATTGAGGAAGGGTCTGAAAACCCCAGGCTGGGCTAAAGTGGGGTCCTGAGCCCTAGGCAGGGTTGAGGGAGCCCCCTGGGGAGGCCAGGCATGGCCATTCGTGCCCTCAGCATCCTGCAAGTTATGAAAAAAAAAAAGAAAATTATGCCCAGTTGCTAAATAGTTCTTCTATGAAAAACTCAAATGCAGTCTCCCAAATTACTCTCAAAAATAAATATTCATCAAATTTTATGAATAATATCTGCATGCGTTCCAAAGGATGGAAGCATCGGATTGGGAAAGCAGGCAGACCCGAATTCTAATAACCTGCAGAGGGTAGGTCACTTGCCTCCAGTTCTACCATATTACAGTGGGAGACAATGAAACAATCCACACCTGTAAGCAACAGGCCAGAAGAAACTGGACAATTTTGCATCATGCCGTTTTGGAAAACATTAAGAATTGAGGTTGAGAAGGTTGTTTTGTTTGTTAATATACGCTATACATTGATACTGTTTTCTATCTTATTTGTATCCAGGCTCCATTAGTTACTAAGAGCTGAAATGACACAATTCTGGGAAAGAGAGGACTATGTCAATGCATTTACAACCTTTTAAGATTATGTAGTTTATCTGTATCTGGATGCCATTGTTAAGGTCCATATGACAAGTGGATCTGGATCTGCGCAAGTGGTATCCCTAACAAAGAAAGATTAAAGCTGGAAATACAGGCAAGGGGGTCAAAGTACATGTTAGATATTGTTGTGGTTTGGTTTGTTTTGAATTAGGTAACTCCGCAATTTAGCACAATTATGTCCTTTGACATACTGAGTGCTGTTATCTTAGAAATTAAGCAGTAAACAAAGAAAGTCTCTGCTCTGCAGATTTCAGAGTTGGTTTTTCCATATACATTATTCATACATTATCATATGTTTTACATGGGTCATAAGAACAGATGCGGTCACTGTTCCAAGAATCTAATAGAAAACATACCTAACCAACAAACACAATAAAAGCAGAAATAAATTTATTGAAGCATTGCTAGCATCTGTGGCTGATGAGATAATTTTCTTTCTGAATAAAAACATTAAACTTTGAAATAACTCTCAAATGAAATTTGAAAAAAAAATAAAAGACAGAATTGCCACCTAGGCATGCGAACTAGCAGTGCTCCTCACAAAGACAGATGGCATGAGGAAAAAACTTAGATACGAGAAAAAAACCAGAAAGGGTTTAGTCCAGTTTCATTGATGTTATTCAGAGTCTTGCCGTTGACTCCATGGGGCAAATACAACCAAAGACAGCAGTTAGTAAAAAAGCCTGTAAAAAGTAAGCAGTGGATGAAGGATATAAAACGTAAGGACGGACTGGGCTGGAAATATAACAACGTCAGATAAGCTTGAATTCACAAATAAAGTAGCGAACCGATTGCAGGGAGGGTCTGATGTGTCACAGTCAAACAGATGATGATTCACTTTATTTTATAGCTTTCCTTTAAAACAAAACATGGGCTATGTGAGATAGTGTTGATTATTGCTCTCTTGGAAAGCTCTAAACTCCAACTGTCCCAAGTACATTCATCTCTTGTTGGCTGGGAATTTTATAACAAATACTAGAAGCAATAGTGCCCAGTGGAATTGTGCTATCTTGATAATGAAAGGTTGGCTTGCATGGGTGTTTGGTTATTGTCTGCCAGGGAGGGAGGAAGATAGTCAGAAAGAAATTAAATCTGTCTGGCTGTGCTGACATTTTGCTCAGTGTTCACCAAGTCCTTGGTGAGTTCTGTAAGCGTACATTAGAGTTTGAACAGTTAAGGTGGAAGGGAGGGGAAGAAATCAGGTCCTAGAGCCTCTTTTGTATCAGGTTGGAATTTTTGTTTAAAATCAAGCTTGATCACTTCCCTAACATGGGTAAAAGTCCTGTGTAAGAGGCCATGTCACTCTCCACTCGAATGGCCAGAAGCCATCGTTTCCACAAGAAACAAAAGCAACTAAAAGCTTTAAATCCTATCCCATTGTAGGAACACAATTGAATTCTCTTGCCAACATGAGGACAGAGTATACATAGTCACTGCATAGGACTGACAGTCTGTGTGGGAATTACCAAAGTCTAGCTGCAAGATTTCCGTATACAGACATTTCCTGCCACGAGAATGTTACAGTACTAAGTCAGCATCCAAAGTAATCTAAAGAACAAAAGCAAAGCCTCTAAAATAGCAAGTTGGAAAATAATTATACACAAAGAGTACTTTATACATTCAATACAGACATTTAAAGTAGAAGATATCAAGGTCATATCCTGCAGCCTTTATTCAGGCACCATCAATAAGAGGGGGTTGTTAAAGTAAAGCCGCAGGCAGTGTCTGACCTTTTCCAGGGTTTTTTTTCCCCTTTTGATGAGATGGTCAAAGAACGGAACTATAGGACATACCAAACTCAAACCCACATTTGCAACAGAACAGTAGCTATGTTTCAAAGTATGGCCCCAAAGTGGCTCTCTGAGTAGCAGTAAAAGAGACAAAAGATACTTGGGTCTACAGTTTGTTAACATAAAAATAGTCTAATCTTGCTATAGACAAAGCAAAGAGAGTTTAATTAATCTGCCATTATACCAGCCATGTTTGAAGTGAACACGGCAGTTCTCACGGAGGTTTGATGGCCTCTCAAACTGTCAAATTCATTTTGTGGCATGAACTGAACTAATACAGGTAACATGCACTGAAACAACCCTGCCCACTCACCTCCCAAGAAATCTTGTTTAGCATAAAGAGAGGAGAGAGGTGTGACTCTATCAGCCCAAATCCCCAACTCATTCCAACTCTTGCCTGAAATACTGTTGCTCAACACAAGGAGAAATATGAAAAGATTTCCCAAGAAGTGTTATGATGGAGAGCAGCTCTTTTGTCCACAGTGCCCCCATATAGACAGACGTCTGAGAGGAAAGCAGCCAGCATCCACCCCTACAATGCTGGCTCATCTCGATCCCACTATAAAGACAGACAAGAACTATTAGGTCTGCAGTGCTTTTCCACTGTTCTCTCATTTCCTTTTTCCCTTTTGCAATGGCTAATGACATTTACCTACAATAAAAAAGCGTAGTAAACTATAATAAAGCCTTTGGGCTTCTATGTGCCCAGGTGGCACACCTGTGCATGGAGGCAGGCTGTGAGAGCATCACAAACCTGGCTCTGACATTATTGCATGGCATTAATATTATAACACTTTGTGGCTGTTCCATATACTCCCCTCAGCTCACTGCTATCATTATTGATCATTATTTCATAATACTAATACCAGTGTTATCAGAACAGCTCTTAAAGGTCATGTAACAGGCACTTGAAAACATTCATATGCCATTGCAAATGCTACACACTGATACTTATTTCACTAAGCACTTATTTACTTGGATAGATGAATAATGTCTTGCTTCTTTCGGTGTGTGCTTAGAAGGACTTTTTTACAGAATCTTCCGTACCAGGTTTCCACCTTCTCCTAGAAGAAAGCATCTCAGGTAAACATACTAAAACAACCATGGCATGTAAGAGAGAAACAGGAACCCCTCCATTTATGTGTGCTGAGCTGGGCTTGATGTCCCCTTTTAAGAAGGGCACAGCCACCTCATGCAGAGATATGATTTATGCATGTATAATATCTCCCTCTACTGGCTAAAATAGTGGGAATAGTTTAATTCTTAACCAGGAAGGTTTTCTCTGGAATAAGAATCCCAAGATGTGGTCACTTCTCATCCTTTTGTTCTTAAACACATTTGTTATCTCTCTCTGCAACCCGAAAGCAGGCAAGGTTTGTGTGATGGAGCAGGCAATGATGAACTGGACACAATTCACCTGAAACTGTTCCTTGATGCAAAAGTATTCATGAAATGCTTTGAAGACAGGGTGATGTTGAACAAGTGCAGTGGAGCCACTCATGGGAATCTAGGATTAAAGGAGACAGCTGCTTTGCAGAATCTTTCATCTTTCATCCAGAGCAACATCTGATTTAGCAATACTGTTTACTAAGTGATTTTAAAAACTAAGAGCCTAATGGTGAACCATAAGTCTCTTCAGTAAAATCAGAGCCTAGTAGTTAAATACAGAGGTTTCACCAAATCTCAGTTCTCTACTCTTTGAAGACCACTAAAGTCACAAGTCATTGTGTACCCCACACTAACAGTATATTTGTATCTGATCCTATCTGTATTCCTTTTAAATGCTGAACAGCTGACAATTGATGAAAAGTTATCTTGATGTGTTTTGAAAATGAGAAACAATAGCCTACACACATTCCAGATGGCAAGGCAAAGCTGGGATACTCTGTCACGACAATTTCACTACACATAGTGCTTACACTCATCTTCAGCACCGCATAATGTGCTTTCACACCCTGGAGAACTCATGGTCCTTACAGAGCCTTTAGGCTACAACTAGGAGGGCACAGTTCCCAGATACCCCAACACTAAATGACATTGAGCTGAGACAATCTAAAGTTGACCTGATCTTTTGCCAGCTTGTATCAGAGTGGACCGTATGTATCTCCTGTGGACAACAAAACCAGAAAAGAGGATCTATTCTATTAAAACCCGAGAATCCACTTCATGAAATGTGGCCTACACTACAGATTCAGAGATTTGCAATCTACAGGCTACAGACACTATTTTTTTCCTGCTACAAGATCGTCATATTCCACAAATAATTCAAATACTATTTTTTATCAAAATTCACACAATCGTAAATAAGGTAAACAATTGAAAATTTTAAGTTATTCATTGCAAGGGAATGATATCCTTTTCATTGCTCTCCATCTTTTAAAAGCATTTTTATTCAACACTCCTTCCCGTTTCCCTCCTTCCTTTGTTTGATAAGCTTTTTCTAAATTGCCCTTCCCTGCATCCTGCGTGCAGGGCGAAACCATTCATGTAGAATTCATCACAGGAAAACAAACATAATATCTCACTCCCATATTCCCAGGAGGGAATTAACTGAAATTACTAGTTCTTGGGAAACGGGCATAGGAAAAAAAAACAGGAGAAATTACTGTGTTCAAGTTGTCAGGGAAACTGTTAGCACTCTTGTAGCTCAGGAAAACGGGCTATTTGAAACATTTTCTTCTAAGTACCCAAGCAAACTATAGGGTGGTTTGTGGGGACAGGAGGTGCACAAAGCCTGAAAGCATTATTGCCTTTGAAAGGCTTAGTAACTCCTGGCTGCTGTGGGAGAGCTCGCTGCAGAATGGACCCTTGCTACCTTTTCAGAGCAGGCGTATGTTTCTGTGAATAGGACTCGGTTAATTCCCCTTTGTGGAAGTCCTTAGGAAGCTTTTTATTGTATAGCCCATTCTATAGAACTTCTAAAGCCAAAAGATGAGTGACATTTTTTTGAGGAAATTATCCAGTTCTATAATGGGCTTTTTTAAAATTACTTGTGCCCAACCCTGTCATATTTCCTTTGCTACTCACAGGATGGCAATTATCACAGCCAGCATTAGATAGACTTCTGGGACAGAACTTCATTACTTTTAGTCCTGCGTGAATACATGGAAGAACAGCTCTTTGCCAATTCCAAACACCCGGGCAGCTTCTTTAAGCTGTAGCTAAGTCACACAGCTAACATTCAGCAGGAGGCTACGATTATCAGTGAAATACTCCTCTCCTCTGCACTCTGCTCAAAACTCTTCAGACTTGCCTTCTAGCTAGGGAAGACTTCAGTCTGTGAAATGACCTGAACTTAGGGCACACTGGGAACACCCTGCTGGGACAAAAGCGCTGCCTCAACAGCCCTCCCTACACAGATGCACTCGTATCCAGATGGTGTCTTGGTTTACTCTGCTGCTTGGCACAAACACACACACTCAAATCAAGTGGCTGAGAGAGGAGAAGACGATAGAATGTGTTTTGGTGATATAATGACACTTGCGGTAGTGTTTTTGTGAGCAAAGCAGTGCTGATAAAAAGTGAAAAAGCAACATGCCTACCAATCTTTTAAGTGCTGACCTTGATGTGAATGGATGAAGTGACAGCCAGTACATGACTGCGGGTGGGGGTAGGCTGTGGGAAGAGGGAGAAATCCTAGACTTTAGCCCTGACCAAGAATTGCGATTGATATGAAACAAATAAATAAATGAATCTGTATTTAGATATTCTATGAGGAGATGCCTCAGTCACATGGTGGTTAAAGGTGTGGAGCTCTCACAAAACACGCCTAACCTTATGCTCCACTAGCCTAAACAGCCACTAGCAGATTTCTTGTTATCATTGCATCCACATGGATCAGACCTTCAACAAAAGAGCTCTGGTCAACAATATATAAGTCAGGATGGTTTATTCTAACCATAATGCTTGCAAGAGGCTTGGGCAAGGCTTGAATTTTCAAAGAACGAAACAGCAGAGTAAAGAGGGGGAGGAGAAAAAGAATAGGGAGGGAAGAAACCCCAAGAGCTAAAAATTTGCTGACAACAATAGCAGGTTAATATCAGAGTCAAAATTAAGATTTCTGGGGCTATTCCAGGCTTTTTCTTCCCATTCCACCTCTCTCAGAAATAAGGCCAAGGCATATGAATACATTTATTCAGTTACAGACTTAGAAACCTGCTACAGCAAAAGTTTTGTGAGCTGATTTTTTCTGCAGATTATAGAAAGTTTGCTTATACCTTCATAGCTTGCTTACGGAGTATTAAAGCATTCCTCCTTCTTCAGTTACTCTATTCCCTGCTTGAATTACATACCTACCAGCTCTGAAGATTCATCCAACTTGTACCTACTTATCCTTTTCAGAAGTGCTTGCCATCCCTGGCTCCCTTTCACCTTAGAGCGTGAGGATGTGCACGCACATACACAAGGTGTGTTAACAGGTTAAAAGGGTGAATTTGTGCTGGGAGCATCACGTAGATGATTGGAGTCTCAGCTTGGCACAAGAAGAAAGGCCAAGACATGCCAGAATTTGCAAAGACATATTCCTCAAGCTGCTTGAACTGTATTTGGCTCTCAAATTTCTAGCAAAGACCACAGGACTCAAGGTCAACACATTCATACAGACGGTTGTTAAGCACCTGAGCACATGCACAGCTGATTCAGCCCACATCTGAGGCTCTGCCATCAAGGGCATTTTGCCACATGCATTCTTCCCTGTACAGTGCTTCTCCTTCTCCCAACAAGATGCAATCATTACATTCAGATCTTTCATTTCACTGGCTATAGCCTCCAATGCAGGGCAGCCTAACCTGTAGTTCTGCCTTCATCTGCTGTGAGGAAAAAAGTTCATTGTAGTTCTCCAGGTTACAAGCACATATTAGAAATCTACTGGGACTAAAGAGTGGGGAAAAGAATGAAATCCAAGCCTGTAGCCCCAAGAGCAAGAAGAGATTGCATAGCACTGTCTGGACAGCCTGCCCGCAACACTTGACTTTTCCCAGAGATGCCTACACTCACTTTCCTTCTACATGAACCTGCTTAAACCACCCATGCCAAGTCTTGAAAGAAAAGCCTGGCAGACACCTGCAGCAGAGTCCCTATGGCTTCTTTGAAAATTGCCCTGCTGCAAACAATGATCAGGAAGGATATTTTTGCAGAGGCCGGAACTCAGATTTAGTTCCACTCCCAGCTGGGCAATTGATTTCCCTAGCGAGACAGAATAAGACACTCAACAACCAGTGCATAACAGGGAAACAGTGCGGCCTTTCTCTAAAAGGCAGCTTTTACTGGTCTGCAGAGCTAGGCTCTAACGTTACAGATACACAGTATAAGTTAGAAGGACTTTGAAATATCTGAGCTACCTCTAAGATTAACTTAAGGAGGAAAAGACTGTCACATTAGCAGTACATTAACAGTACTCGGCTCAGTTAGTCCTGATGAGAAGAAGTAGCATCTGTCCTATAGGACACCAGCTGGGGATATTTCTACCACTAACTTCAAGATCCTTGAGAGAAATAAGAAGCTGGCAAATGTACCCAGCACAGGGTCATAAGGCAAAGATAATGCTGATGCTCCTCAGATCTCTTTGGGGATGATCCCTCTGGCAAAATTTAACTCCCTTTCTCTCACTGTTCATAGAATCATAGAATGGTTTGGGTTGGAAAGGACCTTAAAGATCATCCAGTTCCAAGTCCCCTGCCATGGGCAGGGACATCTTCCACTGGATCAGGCTGGTCAAAGCCTCATCCAGCCTGGCCTTGAACACCTCCAGGGATGAAGCATCCATGACTTCTCTGGGCAACCTGTGCCAGAGCTTCAACACCCTCACAGGAAAAGAGTTCTTCCTAATATCTAATCTAAATCTACCCCCTTTTGGCTTAAAACCCTCACCCTTGTCCTATCACTACATGCCCTTATAAAGAGCCCTTCCCCAGCTCTCCTGTAGCCCCCTTGGAAGGCTGTTATAAGGTCTCCCTGGAATCCTCTCTTTGCTCGGATAGACAAGCCCAACTCTCTCAGCCTGTGCTCTTGTGGGAGGTGCTCCAACCCTCTGTTTTGGCACTTTTCTAGAGAAAGAGGAAAACATTGCCATGTGGATCCACTTGAGGAAAGCGAAGTAAGAAGAGTGTGGCCTCCTTGGAAAACAAAGGGCTGTGCAAGTAACACAGGTCATGGTTGAGGAGAGAAATAAGGCAGGTGGGACAGGGAAAGCAGGAGTGCAGTATTACAGAAGGAGCATAATATAACGGCTCAACATGTTAATATTGATATATAGTAATCTTTAATATAACACATATTTGGAATTGCAAAACTCCTGCAGCATCACAAATCTTGATGCAGGATAGCATCAAGCCGTGTACACAGACTAACGCCCAAAACATTTAGGCATCTCATTCCCATTAGCTTTAATAGTAGCTATGCATCTAACAAGGATATGGTAACTTTCTACCTCCCTGCATTTCCCAAGAGCCTGTACTGAAGCACAGGTAAGGCCATTGGTTGGGACAGTGCTTCTGTCCAACAGAGCATGACAGGTACAGGGGCAAAACCCGGTATCATTCTGTATCTGAGACCCAGCGAGCTCCAAAATCATGCTATGCCTTAAATACTATGACAGCTTCCAAAGATGGCTTGGTTTGTTTTCTCTGCAGGCCCATTCCCTAACGCTACCACCTACTGCAAGTTCCAGCCTGCTTTAAGCACCACCCTATTCATGAGAAGCAATTTTGCAAGAAATTGAGGTGATTTCAGCATATTTCAAGGTATTAAAATCAGTTTAGTCAGTATCAAACTCTGAAGTAAAGTAGATAATAGGCATTAATCACCCAAGTAAATCCATTAGTCAGTTTGCGCAGCATTCATGGTTGTTCCTATACCTACAGCATCAACAAACTCAGAATGAAACATCAGCCTTCTCCGACTTGCTATAGCAAATCCAGCTATTACATTAATGGAGCAAAAAGTTTCACCCCTTCTGATCTCCCCTTTTATTTTTGTTAATTACTTTGGTACAGAGATTTCAAAAAGATTTTTATGCCACAATAAAAACGCAATGGCTCATCTGGCTTGCAGAGGCATAATTACTACAAATATATTTGTAATGCAGATAATTATTCTGGACAGCATGTTTCCATGAGCAAAAGCCAAAATAAGCAAGCAGACTGATGACTGCCACCTGAACGCCAGTCTTTTAAAACAGTGATCCCTCTAGAAAGATCAACATCGCTGCGTGAAAGGTATGTGCCTTGAATCACCCAGTAATTTGTCTTTCCTTGTATTATCAGTTGAAGCTGTGTATTTTCAGAGGGTTTTTTTTCACATTTTGTCAACTTCACAGTAAGCAAAGAGCATTAAATAAAAGATCACTAAATAAACATTGTCTTTCACTCTGGAAAGTCAAAATTCCAGTCAATTTTTCACCACTACGGAAATTGTTGCTCACTATTTATACATATTTAATTCATAGGGTATCTAGATTGATAAAAAAATTAAACCCAGATGTGGATTTTTATGCATGTAATTAATTTACATATACAATTGGATATATCAACTCAGTTCCATGCTATTGCAGGCAAACTCCTTAGATAGTCTCTTAATATCACAAAGAAAGTTTCCATACTTAGAAAATAAATCCAGGTTCTTAAAATTCCTCATTAAAACTATCCCCATTCTTGAAATGCAAGAAGGGAAGAGGGAAAATTTCGGGACAAACCAAATAAATACTGTGTTTCCTTGTTAGAGTTATGGGAGAAAAAAAAAAAGGCTAAGTGTGGAAAACAGTCTAAATTTAGTGAAGAAAGTGTCCTGGAAGTTTAAAGTTCTGCTTACAGTCAAAATGTAAAGGATGGAGGGATTCTGAAGAGTCCAGACAAGTATTTCTCTCAAGCCGCAGTTAATAATCATTTGCATTTCTCTTAGTCACAATGTCCAGAAAGATTTTACCTTAAAATGACCACAGCGACTATCTTAAGAACTGTTTCTGCTACAGAGATCTGCCGCTCAGTTACCACCAGTATTGCACGTATTTACCTCAGCACATGCCCATTCCGAAGTCAAATACGGTCATCCTGCTCCAAATGGCCAAAGATAAGACCAGCACCAAAGCAAACTCTCATATAATACTTGAGATGCTCCCAGACCTCCCTCCTCCTCTGAAGCAAAATAAGAGCTGAGGAGACGAGATACCCATCGTGTAGGTGGCTGCCCTTGACACACAAGCCCATTTCTTCACAGTGCTCCCACACTGCGCACGGCAGCCCGTGGCAAAGCCCCCAGGCAATACACTTCTAGCAATGGCCTACCCTGGGGCCATGTCCTTCAGGACACTGCAACGCAGAAATCTGGTGGCAGCAGTTTACCACGTGACCCTTGGCTGTTCCTACCTGGTCCTAGGCCACCCCCCTTACCAGTGTCAGGACATTTGCACCAGGGCTGCACCATGAGCCGCTCCAGCACCTGATGCAAATCACACGTAACTATTTTCAGACAGATTATTTTTCAGACAGATCGGTCTTATGATCCTACCCACAATTCTGCTCCACACACAGCTGTAGCAGCATGACTTGCAGGGACACGAGAAGGGTGGGGAAAGGCACAGGAAGAGAGACCGAAAATAGAAGCCGCTTAGGCGGTCCCCATTGCCAAAGTAAGTAACTTGGTAAGTAATTTGTCTAACAAACATTCTCAAAAAAAATTTAACACATTAACTCATCTGACTTACTGAACTCTGAGCCTTACTCCTTTCCTCCATCAATCCATGCTTCCAAGAAATCCGTAAGCCATATTTTGGAGATTTTTCTCTCACGTGTGGTTAAGTAAACACTCGCACATCATCTCTCTCAATTACGCAGAGCCATCCCAGTATAATCATGCCAGACAGAGGTGAATACGTTAACTGGTTAGGGGGAACTGATTCCTGTTTGGAATATGGCGTCTTGCCAGATTGTTTTGGTATTTCCATTTCTGTTTCAAGTAAGAACTCAGAAACTGATGAGCACACACGGAGAAATAGACAGCAAGCAAAAAAGTAGACAGAACATGGAAAAGAAAAACAATAAGCACATTTGAGCTTCAATTTAAAATGGGTTCATCTCCAAGTCTTGTCTGGCTTTAATCCTGGATCATGTGTTTGCCTGAACCGATCTGTTCATTGTCAGCAAACAACCGGCAGCCAGCAAACACTTCAATAGTCTTCTCTTGAGTTGTTTTGTTCAGTCCAGCTTCTTCTCCGCTAACCGTTCAAACCTAGTTGCAATGATTTGTTTTTCTTTCTATTTTGAAGAATGCGATGACAGTCAGTGCAGGGAAGCCGTATAATAGTTATAATAGTTAATGTTTTGCAAGCGCTGGAATGATGAGAAAATTGCTCTGAGTAAACACGGTCATTTCTCCAAAATTTATTTATCCAGTTGTTAGAACGTACATGCTTGTGTGTATTACTGGAATCGCAGAATACTAAATCTGCAACATTTTCATTTAACTCTATTGACAGGATCAGCTGTGCAGTTTTTTAGGGAAGACACATTCCCTGGAGAGCAACAGGAAGATCTCAGCTATTACATACTTCATATTACATACTACATATAGCTTCATAAACCATTAAGGAGAAAGAAGATTGTCTGTTCACAATCAAGCCAACAGCAAAACTTCACTGGCCTGAGAATCAGTACCAACATAAAATTAGAGCAGATCTGAAACACATGTCCGGGCTCGTTCTGGTTTGATCTAAGTAGAATCAGTTTTCTCACTTCAGCTAAGTCTCAAGAAACTTCATTTTCTGAAAGTTAACAATGTTTTTCAGATGTTTGTCTCCAGCAGTGATAACATGGGCTGTTGGTGTGCAGAAAGGCCATTGCTTATACTTATTCCTATAGTAACCAAAGCCATCCTTGAGCTGGTAGGATGCTCTAAGTCAAAGATGAAAAAAGGCCACATCTGCAGGGAGGGGTGAACAGGACAGGTGACCCCAAACTGACCAACAGAATATTCCATCCCATACACATCATACTCAGTATAAAACTGAGAGATCACGAGGGTCTCACTTTCTTCTTTGATGGCAGACATCCAGTGAGGACCTTGTCCGCCTGTTTGCTCCTGATTCTGGATACATGTGTTCCTGAACCCATTTCCTGAGCCCAGCTCCCTCCTGCCACTCACCTTCTTCCCTGAGCTTTCTCTGCAGCACTTGTAGTGATGATGGGTGGCCTGAGCTTGCTCTGCAGCACTTGTAGTGATGATGGGTGGGGGCACAATTTCGTATATTTGTATATATTTTATTATTTTCTTATTAATACTATTTTATTCATCATCATTATTATTATTTCATTAAAGCTGTTTTAGTTTTAGTTTCCAACCTGCATGTCTTTTCCTCTCACTTCCCTTTCCCCTTTCTCTGGGGTTGGGGGTAGGGGAATTGGGATCCCAGTGGCTTGGTTTTAGCTGCTGAAATTGGCCGGACAGGGGCTAAACCAAGACAAGGCCCTAACAGGATACCTTGATGGAACAGTTCACCTGTAACTGCATCACTAGCAGTATTGCCATCCTAAAATAGAAAGCCTATTTTTCCAATAATGTACTTGCAGAGTGGAAAACGAGACATTCTACCTCCTAAAAGCTCTCTTTTCTTCCCATCCATGTTGAGTGGGTATTTTCCCTCTTGTCTCTTATCTTATTTCTAAGCCAAACTCCTAGCAACTACTTGACTTGAGTGGTGATTCTGCCTCGCTGATTGCAGCTTATTCCTTTCAAAATAGTAGATGAAGAAGGATACACAATAAGAAATATTTCTTCCCAGTTTCCAACACAGCAGATGAGTAATTCTACAGGTATCTCTTCTGTTTGCATTATTGTTCTCTTCTGCTTTATTTAGGGGATACAACAAAGAGCTAACTTAGGAGATATCAACAAAGCTATACCACACAGGAGCATCTGCTTTGCAAAGGGGAAGGATGCAACTAAAAGCTGGCACATATAGAATTTAGTTGCACATTATTGTTTTGCAATGGAGATTCCTGAACCCATTTCAATAGTTTATCAAGATAAAACAAGGTAAACAAAACAAGATAAATAACAAACAACTCCCCCCATAATTTATTCAAGTCTTTAAACACTCTGTGAAAGATAACTTAGTTTGCTGCTGGCTGACATGCAGATGATATATAAATTACCACACACACAGGCTTTGCTCACATTAAGGCTTGGATTTAAAACTCAGAGAAGATTCCAGAACACCAAACTGCAACTTACTGCAAGTAACCTACACTCTTCTTGAAAGTCACAGTTCAGTTAGTATTTATTTGCCATACCAATGGTAAGATCAGAGAGCATTCATAGTGAATCTCTGTGATACCTGAAAATGCAGTCTATATAAAGTTTATATTCCAGAGATCCGTATTTAGTTTTGATGCACTTTTTAAAGTCATTGATGTTGCTCACAATTGCGAACTCTTGCTGACTTTATGGGATGTTATTTATATAACACACAGGCAACACCAGAGACCCAATACCATTTGCAGATAAATCAACAAGAGCAGTCTTGTCCTTCTGGCGTGCCTTCTGTTAGCTCTTAGAAAAGAGGTATCCATTCCTGCATGCCTAGGAATAAAAGTTCTATCAACTAAAATCACTCATCAGTTTTGTAATGCCCCTCCACCTGACCTTCATTGCTTCAAGCAACAATCAACCTGCTGAGTTTGGACTCAAAGAACACCTCATGGTAGCCTATTCATCTGATCTATCAAACAGAAAAGGAGTAGTTGTGTTGATCAAATTCATGCAAAACCAGACTGTGACTAACTGAACCTCAGGATCCGTATCCCCTTAAAACTCTTGCCTTCTAGCACACAACAGGCGATATTACAGTAACCAGACAACCAGGCAGCTGACAACTGCAGTTAAACGGATTGGGCCTTTAGGCTTCTTGTAACAAGAAAAGTATAAGCAAGAGTTATTTTAAAATTACATCCCTTAGGTGCTGCTTATGGTCCAGCATCTCAAAAACATTTACAGTAATATTCCCCTTTAGGAGAGGCAGCGTAAGGATTATTTTACACTAGCCTACAGCACCTGAAAACTTGGAGTCAGGTACGATATTAAAGTAGGATTAAAATGAATTAATTGACTTCAAGTAAGTCTCTGATGAGTATTTATTCACATTGCAAAACTACTGCTGAGAGGAGGCTGACTCTAGCTTTTGATGTGGCCCTGACAGAGACACTACTCTGATCTGAGCTTTAATTATACATTAATAGCATCTGAAAGAGATTCTCTGATGGAACTAATCCTTTTACACCTTGACCCATATATTTTTCTTTAACCAACAAGAGACATTAAGTATTACTGTGGTCCAGACCTGCATCATAAATCCCTGAGACAACATTTTCAATTAAGACAGCCTGAAATGACCTGTTTTCCAGTGTCCATGATCTGATACATCTATTCGGTTTAATTTAATAGTCCAGTCATGGAGCTTGTTAAAATTAGCTGGCATATCAGAATCTAAATTATCTATCAGGGCAAATCCTGGAATTACATACCCTTGCCTCTTTCCCAAACCTTTTGACCTCATTTTCCTAAATCTGGCCTGACCAAGGATCTCTCTAGGTTATTAAATTGTTAACATTTCATAGATTTTTATATTAGCAGCATGAAACTACTGAAAAATATGTTAGGAGAAAAGTAGAGGCTATAACAGATGGGAAGGCAGTGGCAAGAACTGAAAATAAGAGTTAGAAAGGAACTCATTTAAGTTTTGGGACAGTGAAAAAAGATCCATTCCCTCAGTATTCATTCAGAAGGAGTTCAGATTGCTTTGTACTTGAGAAGGAATATTAATTTCTTCATTCTCCATCCTAATCCAATTTACACTGCAGGTCCAAAAATTTGCAATTATAGTAGGAGGAATAGAATGGCATCGGATCACACTAGAGTAACACACACACACATCCCGGTTTGTTTTAGTGACTTTAAAAATTCAGTAACATCTATGGAGAGCTAGCCATCTAATAGTATCAGGGAAAACAATTTCATGTTTTGTTCTTCTAAATACATCCATGAATTTTGCTTTACTCTCTTGATTTTACATCTGGTTTCCCACTCTTCCAGATCCTTCATGCATGTGTAACAATATGGCTTAGCTTCAGATAAACTTGGAGGCACGGCACCAGGAACCGTTAACTGTTTCAAAATATGATCTCATTCTCCTTTTTTTGGAATTGCTTAACCAGTTCATCATCTCATGCTCACTCTCCCACGTTAAATGGGAAAAAAAGCGCCTCTTGTGAGGAGCTTTGTCACAAGCTGTTTGAAACATGATCTCTAAATTAGAAGTTACTGCAAAGATGTAGACTACACTAAAACTAAACAGAAAAGGGATCAGAAGACATGCTAATGGGGCATGACTCATTTTCTGCCACACATGTAAGCGCTGCCTTGAGAAAGGCATAAAGACAGGGATCAAGAAGTCTTTGATAAAATGGGGGCTGTAATTTAATGATTGGTACCAAGGGAGAAACAGCTTCACCACTCTGAAAAGGAATTGTTTGTGCAAACCAGATGCTGGCTCCCAGCAGACCCTCCTTGTCTAAGTCATTAAGATTCTCCCTCCTACCACCATTAGTCATGCTGAGTATTAATGTTATTCATTATTACTCATAGTTTACTCTTTAAATAGCCTCATTAATTTCAGTGAGACATTTGCAGTAGGAGGTAGTAGATAATCTATGCATTTATATATGTACCCATGTCTAATTAAAGGCTATCGAATGAGAAGCCTGAGTTTCCCTTGCTGACTAAGCTGATTCTTAAAACTCTGGACCCGGAACTGAAAGTACTGAGGCTTCTGCTGAAAACATGCTAACTCAAATTTTCAAAAGTACCCTTGGAAGAATTGGTCTTCATAACAAGTTTCATGAGAATACTGCAAAGTTACAAGTCCAAGCTCCACTATATAAAACAAACTTGGAAAGGGGCAGCCGCCTGTCCCTCAGCACCCTCAAACAGCACGCTAGTAACAAAGTTAGCAAGTAGATGCAGAAGAAAAACCACACAGCCTGGTGCCTCACAGACTCCATTTATTCCTTCTTTTTTGTGGATCCCACTGTCATTCAGAATATTTCTCCTCTGTGGGTTTTCCTTCTTCAAAAGCTAGGGAGAAGAGCAAGACAGTTTACCATTCATTAGAAGATCAAACTGTATTTTATACTCCTCTGTAAGCATCCTGTGATAAGATCATTTGAGGGAGAAGGGCAAATTCTTCTTAAAGAAGTAAAGGGCCCATGAGAGGACCTCAAATCACACAGGTCATAAATAACGTGAGTGCTGTTGCTTTTTATTTTTCAAAAAGGAGAGTTAGTTTTCTCAGTGATTTTACTACATTTCGAAACTTAATGTATTAGAACATTAATTCTTTAATTATATTTTTAAAAAGGAAATTTTTTGTGATAACTTTCTATAGAAATAAATTCAGACAGCAGTGCTACTGGCAGCTACACACTGGATGGGTATTCTGTCTGAAAACAGGACAAAGCATGACTGATGCATGCTTCCTGATCATTTTCTACGAATGTGTAAAGGAATTCCTGCCATGGGTGAGAATTATAACTTTTTACTCTGTCCCCATGTCTTTCCCTCACTCCCCTCCTCCAAGCAAAGATTTCTAGCACAGCTGCAACACCATTATCCATCCTGTTTTCTCACCGCTATCCACCTCGTCCCTATGAAAGCCAGTGCTGCATTATGCAATGTGTGTGAAGCCAGGCTCTTAATTCCATAAGGAGGGGGTGATAGCAATCTGAAAGAAGCAAGGCAGGACACCTTCTAAATACCACCACCCACAGGAAAAATTGTACTTAACTGGTTACAGGCTATTCAAGTCTGCCTGCTCAAGGTATAGGGAGACAAGCACAGGACCAGACTATGCTGTTTAGCAGCTAGTCCTTTGAGAAGCAGACCCTGCTTCTCCAGCTCTCTGGAGCACACCTCGAATGTTAGCCCTACACTATTGAATTTGCTCAGTCTCATGCACTGAACACGCTGGCTCGCATGAGTTGTTCCCACTTCCTGTTTGTCAGAAGCCAGGGTTAAACTTCACGTTCAAGACAGAGCCACAGGCTGGCGTGACAAAGTCAAACAGGCTACAGCTCTTTTGCCACCAGATCCCACCTACTGACTTCCCATGATCAACAAAATCCCAATATTGGATGCACCTCATCAACATGGGCCCCTCTTCCAGACACAACCCACTGGACCAGAAACCTGCCCCCATCGCAAGCCTGGCTGAGGCACATGTCTGAGAATAAATCAGGAGGCGGCACACTGGATGATACAATACTGCCTTCTTCCTCAACTTGTAAACATGAACCATCCCGTGCAGCTGGGGACAAGTTTAGTCACCACAAGCTCTTAAGAAATAACAGCCCATGCACTTCTCTCAGAACTGGTGTTGTATTTTGCTCTGATACAGACACGTACTGAGGCTGGGGAAGGAAACATTTATCTGCTCCACAGCAGAGCCAGACTAGAGGCAGGCACCATTTTATCCAAAACAATGAATAAAGGGATCCTACCATTTACTAAGCTTTCAAATACTTCCTTTCAGTCAGATGGACTTCTCCATAACAAAGGAGGAGGGGTGGAGTTCTACTCAGACTTGTAAATATTATCAGAGGTACATTAAACATATCGATTGCTAAGGTGTGTTTCTAGACAAGGGCCAATGCCAAAATGGATTGCAGTTGCACACAAACCCTCCACCTCCTCCCTTCAAAAGCTTAGTCATAATCTCATAGAGACTGATCAAGGCTGACATACTTTAGCTTAAAAAAAATTGGCTCCAGGGCATTTGCAAATAACTACCATAAGACCCAGACTCCATCAGACAAAACCAGGAACTTCCACACCTGCGAAACTCAAGCCTTCATTCTTATTATTTTTAAAATTTCTCTGGATTCAGTCATATCATTCCAGGTCATTTCAGTCAGAAAATTCTGAATTAACCTATGTCTCTGTTTGAGAAACAGAAGGAACAGTTATTTACCTATAACATAAGAATGTAGTTAACATCTGTCTCCCAAGTCATAAATCATTGCAAAAGTACCAAGGAGTATTAGGACTTACATTTCTTTCAAAAAAAGACCCATCATAAAATCTGTCCTCTACAAATACAGTTGCTGCAGTTCTCATAGATACAATAAAATGATCTGTTATAATCTTTTAAGAAACATGTTTCATCGAAGGTCGAATGAACAAATACTTTCTAGTGGGGACAAAAACCTCACAACACCAAATCCAGTTTAAAACTACCGCAATCTTGATCACGAGAAATGCTGGGTCAGTCCTATTCCCGTTTACTGGTAAGCAAATGGCAAAGCTTCCATTGACTTCAATGACAGGACCTTGAGGCAATGTGTTTTAAGTTACTGATATTCACAGGAATTTCCCTGTGAGCACAAATGTCATACAGTTACCACTGGGCAAGAATAAAAATGGTGACATTATTACTAGTGCAGAATAATGGTTCATGATCTTTGCACTGTGCCCTATAGTGCAAATGTCACTACATTTATTGAGATATTTCTTTTCCTTTGTGTTTGAGGGTATGGATCACAGCAGGAAATATTTTTATTTTTCCAGTGACCTTTGCAAAGCTTGCACAGCTGGATTACGTTGTAGTAATGGGACAACCCAAAGGTCACAAAACATTATTCTGCCCTAGTAACTATTAGAAATGTGATGGGAGTTAGGAAAGGGATCTGTCCCCAGGGCTAGTTTTTCTAGTCTTCCACCTCTGCAGACCTGGGTTCAATATTGGCCGCGCCAGTTATATGCTGGAGGCTGCTGAGAGTCCTCGTTAATATTTCACCAGTTAACTGAAGGCTATGCTTCCTGACTTGATGAAGCTCACTCTCTTTTTAGATACTACTGAATCATCCAGACAGTAAACTTAATAATAATGTTTAGACTGGGGGGACTAAGAGCCGATTTCCAGGAAAATGCTGCCATCTCCTTAAGAACAGACAATGTGAAACTGCAAAACCAGCTTGAAGGTGAGGAAGAGGCACTACCGTGGCTAACATTGTCAAATAACAGCTTCTAATGCAGCAGTGCACGGCTTCTTGACAGTAGATTGTACTTGTGGTATTTCACAGGGCTTGTCAAATCATTAGATTATAATGAGTACATTATTCTTGTGTTAGTCCATTCTTTTCAAAATCACACAAATCTAAAAGACAGTGCATGAAAAACAATGCAAATGGGTTTTTAAAGAGGGTTAGAGTGCATTTGTCTAGCAGATAGTAAAGTGAAGAGCAGCACTGACTAATGGGCATAAATGCCTGCACTATTATGTGCATTTTCCTCACGATGTCGTTTAAGGGCATAGGATTCGAAGTGACATCTGAAAAAAAAGTAGAATCCAAGGCTCAAAGCCACATGGAAGACAAAATAAGCAGTGATGAGACACTAAGGAAGCAGAAGCAAAAGCTCATGCATCCACTGATGAGTTCAAACTGTCCTGTTGATTCACCCATGAGCAACAGAAGACGAAGCAGTTGCAGCAGAAAGAACAGGATTCTTGAGGATGACACATGAACGAGAAAAGCGTTTGCCTTCTTTGCTTCAGAACTTCCCATTCTGGCAGTGCGACAACATGTCACTTTGAAAACAAAATGGCTTTGAGAAGAATTACACAAACACGGGCATGTGGTTAACCCTGCTGAGGCTTGTTACCATGATGTAACAACCTGATTTTTCCCTCAGTGCTTTGCATGCCAGGATTATAAATTTTTTACCATTTTTAGCCTCCAGGCCTTAATTATATTTGCATTTTGCTGGTACAACAGTATTTTATGCTACCTAACCTCAACAGAACACCACCTTTTCATGTCTCTGCAACAGTAAGTGCGTAACTTGGTTGTTTTCACACGAAGCCGATGCCGAAGACATCTTAGATATTCCAATATGATAGAAACAGGGAAGAAATGCACTGGGAGAAATGAACCAATAGCAATTTCACAGCAACTTCATAAAACTAGAGGAATGTGTTCAAGGGCTAGACTTTTAGGAAGCTTCAAGGTTACCAATAAAATTACATCTAGTTTTGTTGCTTTGTTCTAAAAAAAAACCCCAAACTGATGCAATTTCTCAAGGAAAATTACAACAGAATAAGGCAAACTTTTTTTTGACCAGGATTGAACGTTACCAGTGAACTTTACATTAGATTCTCACAAAACGAGCAAATAGGTTTTGTGACGCAAACCTGCCCTCTGCTGGAAGTACAAGAAACTAGTAAATATAAAAGAATTCTAATATAATTTCAAAGGGATACCTTTGATGTCTTTCTGTACACAAACAGTGCTTCTTTACACTACGTACTCTCTTTCTTTGAATGAAAATGAATTAATTTTTCAAACTCCAAAGAATTCGCTTTATTCAGTGCTACAGAACAATGTCCAAATAGCCTCATCCACCAGCAGAACATTACTGATTCTACATAGACCTAAGTCTATGCAAGAAGGCAAATGCTGGTACAGTCAAGAGTCTGCTGGAAGCACTGACCTGATAAAAATATCTTGCTTCCTTTGCTTATGAAATTCTTCACGTGTGCACCACACCTCTGGAAATATTGATCGTCCTCTAGTAATTTCACCCTCCATAGACTGTGGAAGTCACATCTACCATTACTGTCTTGTCACACTTCTGCCTATTCTAAGCTATTTCTTGCCTTAGAAAAAACCCAAAGATCTGCTTAATAGCTCCAGCATATACTGTATTCACATAGGTTGGACTCGATGATCTCAAAGGTCTTTTCCAACCTTATGATACTGTGATACAAGAAGATCAATGCGTAATAGACCCTTAAGGCCCTCACACCTGCTATGTAACCATTGTTTTTCATCTAAATAGAATAACCTCGTTAAAACTCAATCTTCTTGCAAATAAAGGACAACTTAGTTCAAATAAATGAGTGACCAGTGTTTGCTACCTGACCTACTAAAATCAAGCAAAGCTGCAGATGTCAACTGTCTTGTAAGCATGTGGTTTGCACGTTCCATTCAGTCATTGCAAAAGAAAAGCCCTACCTCTTCCAGCAGCCACCCACTCTCAGAATAGCACTAACTGGTGGCTCCTTCTTAAATCTGCAGTTTTACTACCCCTGGGTATTGCAGCTTGTCCAACCTGGGCACGTTGCTAGTAGAAGCTATTAATGGCATGAGCTCGAAAAACATTCCTGCCAAGAGACGAACTCCAGGCCCACTTACACTATAGTCTCTGTTTTTATGTGCAGTTCATGCCAGGAAATAGGTGTACCCAGGTGCTCCTGCACAAATGGGGTTAGTTGAAAGCTTGTAGCCACGAGTCGTAAATGGTACAGCTGCACAAATTCCAGAACCTGCAGAACAGCGTTCAACCATGTTTGGAGATGACTTTCCTGTAACTATGATGCCCCAAGGTGGCACTCCAATGGGGTAGGTATCAAACATGCTTTTAGCCATATTCACTGTTTGACAGGGCACATATATTCAGACTACAACTTTCTGGGGACTGATAGCTCTCCTTTGTGAGCCTTCTTCATAGGCAAAGGTGTCCACCCACTCCCTACTAGAGCTCGGCTCCTCTGGAGATGACTGATCTACGAGCTGCATTCTCACAGAGCTGCAGCGTGCTCAGAGTGACAGCTTAGTCCACAGTATCCCTGGCAGCAGGGTAGAAGTATGGAGCCTCGCTAGGAGCAACAGATTCTCTGTGGTTTTCTCCTGCATGGGACAGGAGTTCCTCTATTCTGCTGAGCTCCTTCCCATTCCAACTGGAGCCAGTGTCCACCACGAAGAGTAAGAAGTGGCTGATCCCTTTGCTTTTGTGAAAACCAAGGGCTTCCAGATGCTGCACTTAACTCTGCTCCAATTTCAACAGCAGCAAAGAATAAATGTGTCCTCACGTAGGCACTGATGGTCCAATATCTGAAAACTGAAAACTTCTCGGACATGTGAAAGTTCACCTGTCATGTAGCAAATACCTCAGAAACAAGGAAACCTCTGAAAAATCCTTATGAATAAGCTTACAACCAGATGCTTGGCTAAGAAAGCACTGCACCTGGAAATACGCAGAAGGATCTCATTCAGTTGCAAAAGAAAAAAACCCATGTATTTATTTACTGCAGAGTTGAACCTCCTGGTGATGCACTCTGTAGTAGACAAAGCACTATCCCCAGACAATCAGAGCTCAAGTCAACATTTACACCTTTGTACTGCACAAATAAGTAAGCCTGGTGTTCAGGACAACCCTCAGCAGGCGGAGGTTTGCCAGTATCTTGTGTTTATATAATCAGTGTACATAAGGTGGAAGAAATGCAATCCAGTAAGTATGGAAATAACAAACACATTTTTACGTTTTCAAGTTACTGAGTAGCACTGGCATTTAATTAATAGGATCCTTAGATGAAAAAAAGACTTACTTCAGGCAAATTTATTGTATTTAAGGTAATTATTAACTGAGTTAATGTCTTGCATTTGGCTAGTGAACAAAGCCGATCTTTATTGAAACAAAGTAAAGCAGCAAATGAATTAGTTTTATGGGGCACTCACTTCTTTTCTGCCACAGGGCCCTAAAATGAGAACTGTCTGATTCAGTAAGCGAGAAGACATGGTATTTCCACAGCTTCAGCTGAATCTGACATTGTCCTAGCTTAAGGGCTGCTGATGATATTTGCAGGTGCAAACCTACTGCCCAACAAGCAGCAGCAAGGACAGACTGAAGTATGCAATGGGACACACCAATAGGACTGGAACACAGGTGCAGGATGACAGCATAATAGCTAAATTCTGCTCCCAGTTATTTCGTATAGGTCCTCTAGCACACTGCACCTGTTTTTCTAGCCAGGATACCATCCTTTGCCTTTCCCCCTGTTTCTCTGCTCCCTTCTGTACAGCTCAGTTCAGTTTACACTTCACTTTACCAGCTCTCCCCTCATTCCTGTACGTCCCTCTCTCCAACCTCTCCTCTGTGGAGTCTCAATCAAGTAAAGCTAGTGTGGAATTCTCACAGAGAAGGACCTGGGGGTGTTGGCTGACAGCCAGCTGAACACAAGCCAGCAGTGGCCCAGGTGGCCAAGAGGGCCAATGGCATCTTGGCCTCTATCAGAAACAACGTGGCCAGTAAGACAATGCCTGTACTCCGCACTGGAAAGGCCATGCCTCAAACTGTTCCGTTTTGGGCCCCTCACGACAGGAAGGACATTGAGGGGCTGCAGCGCGTGCAGAGAAGGGCAACGAGGCTGGTGAGGGGCTGGAGAACAAGTCCTACGAGGAGCGGCTGAGGGACCTGGGATTGTTTAGCTTGGAGAAGAGGAAGCTGAGGTGAGACCTCATCGCTGTCTACAACTGCCTGAAAGGAGGATCTAGTGAGGTGGGTGCTGGCTTGTTCAGACAAGAGGAAATGGACTCAAGTTGCCCTAGGGAAGTTCTGATTAGACATCAGAAAAAATTTCTTCACTAAAAAGGGAGTCAGGCACTGGCACAGCTGCCCAGGGAGGTGGTTGAGTCACCATTTCTGGAGGTGTTCAAAAGATGGGTAGATAAAGTGCTCAGGGATCTGGTTTAGTAGTGGACAGGTACAGTTGGACTTGATGATCTCAAAGGTCTTTTCCAACCAAGAGATTCTATGATTCTAAGATTTTTCTTTCTTTTTTTTTAATGTTTTGACGTTCTTGCTTGCACATTTTAAATCTTGTTGATACAATGACAATTTTCTTGCTCAGCTGTCACTTACACCCCCTACAGTTTTGTCATGAATTATACCCTCAAAAGGGTAGCTATAATTTTAGAATGATCAAAAAACGTTTGATCAAATGAGTGGGATGGATCCCTCAATTTTCTATGTCATGGTTAAACTTATTGGCACAGGCAGGTATTTTTCTTGGCCTACAGTAATCTTGAAACACTGTGGTCACAGCAGATTTTTTGCTTTGCCATTTTCAAACGATAATGTGTCAAAACCCTCCTGGGTCTGTCCTGCTCACTTAGTTCTGATCACTGTGCCCTTTCTTCCTTTGAAGTTTTCTTCTTTTTTCCAATCAAGACTTATTAATTCAATCTCACCAATTTCAGAGGCAGATGAAGTGCAGATGACAAGTTGGGAGCGAGGGCAGGAGGAAACTTTGTCTTTATTCCTGAAAAAGAATAGCTGGTTCTGGATACTTATTTTCCCTACACAATTAAAGCTCCTCAGCACAGCAAGGGCCCTACCTCCGAGTGTGGTGACAGCACCGAGCACAACCAGGAGCTTCGCTCCATAAAAGGTCCCGTGGGCATCACCACAACAGAAATAGCGTTAATTTTCCAGCTAATGCCAAAACCCTGGCAGAATACAAAGCACATTTTAAGCTGTGAAAGCCTAAAGGTTGCCCTTTTATTTACATCATTTAACAGGATCAAACAAATTGCTGGTGACTAAAACCTAGCTGCCAAAAGCCACGGCAGGAAGAGGCTTTTGTCTTCAGTTTCTTTCCTTCGCTGCCCTCTAGGTGCCTTTTGAGAGATCTTTTGAACGAGCCGCTGTTTTACCAGCGCTCGCTCGCACAAGAGGGCACTGTAGCCCCATACATGAGGGCAGAGCACCTTAGCCCAGAAAGCTGTTCCTCTGCAGAAACAGACTTCAAACAACACTTCCTCCGAGCTAAAGACTCCTTGTCTTCTCATCCAGGCTGGAAGCAAACACAGCGGTGTGTGCTGACCCGTTGCAATGGTACAGCTTGTGCAGGTGGATTGCTTGGTGCTAAAATATACCTTGCAGACTTTATCCCAGCTCCAAACTTGAATAAAATTTGATACTTATGGTTTGCCTGTGTGCCCGGGGAGCTGGAGTCAGGGAAACTATCACAAGACTTATTATTTTTTCTTAAAAGTTAAATCTCGGTTCATGTTGTTGAAAGGAAAAACCTTTGGTGCTTGTAATAGTGAGAATATTTAGATTATACTGGCAAGCAGAAACCTCATAGATATTCACAGGACAATTGGAAGAGAACTCAGGGCAGTTTGAGATGAAAAGTATTAAAAACTTTCTAGTGTGTCTGCCTCTGTAAACCTTCAGGCATGGTCGCGCTTCAAAATAAATGGCCTGTCCTAGGATTAGAGCATTCACAGTTGCGACTAATTCGGATATGAACAAAATGCACCCGAAAATACTAGGCCATCACTAACACAAGATGCCTGTCTGAGTCACCTATCTGTAGGGTCCCCGCTTCATATTTTCAATTACATTTATAAGAGTGGATAATAAATATGCAAAATTCAAATACTTAACATCCTAACTCAGTATCCCAAAGTACCTGAGCTTTACAGCTCTAGAAACAAAGTAAGAGAAGTCTGTTACATATAATTATATTTATATTCTGATCGAACTCAAGCACTGGGTGGACAAAAAGGCTATTTAACAAAAAGCTGAGGTTGGGAAAAATTAGAAGATCAAAATCATACTTAGAATCAGGTACAGAAGGGGCCATTCCTGATAAACCAAATAATAAGAGAATAAAAAATCTCCCTTGCATGTTTTGAATGCTTTCCATTTGACACTGATGATGAATAGAAGTGATTTGAAAAGAACAAATCCTAGCAACATGGTTCTTCCCCATCCCTTGTGGGGACATCTGCAATCAAACCATTGCAAACTCGGACTACAGAATTTAAGGTCTCCCTATGGAGAGTGAGGTTTGCTTAAAGGATTAAACCACATCAACAAGTGTTAAGCATGACCGTCCAGAAATGGCTCAGGAAATCCTTAAAGCCAGAAGCCCTCAGGAGAAATATCCATCTGTAATATACATTTTTTTATATATATATATACTCTGCTATTAGCTGCTCTAAAGACAACACACTGGACAAGATGGTCTTTTGGCTTAATGCTGTATAACCATCATGTTCCTATGACCCATCTCGACAGAGAGGAACCCATACCAGACTGATCTTGAGAGATGACCTGAGAAACCAGAGTAGGCCTTCAGTCTGCCTCTCTGCCACCTTCATCTAAACACTAACACACCCAAAGCATAAAAATTCCAAGTATATTCCTGCTCTTAACACCTTTCTTATACCTCTTTTTCTTTCTCTGCTCCAGTTTTTCAAACTCCTATGCTACTAAAAATAAAACCCAAACCACCAACCTGCTTCACGCAGTCTTCTCCTAGAAGGCTTAGGTTAAAAAGGCAGCTAAAAACCTATGACTTCAGTGGCTAATGTTGATTAAAATTTTCAAGGTCTCAGAACATCTTACAAATTCATATGCTGGACTTGTTTTTCGATTCATAGCAAGATTATTAGAAAGCCACCTAGTCTTATCACTAAGTCACATCATCTCTCTTCTGTTCTTTTTTCTTCACTTTTATATTTTTGTCTTCTGTTCTTGTTGCGAAGCCTATTTGGACTACAAACACGGTGAGTGTTCCAGTAAACTTCATGTAATATCAGAACACGATACCATCTTCATGCCACAGTAAAAAAACCCCAAAACACTACCACTAGACAAAACAAAAATAAACACAAATGAACAAACAAACCAAACCTGATCCCAAATACAAAACTGTCAAAATGGGGGGAAAACTTCTTTTTAAAAATCCTTTCTGTAGCTAATAAAAGGGAAATATGGAATATTGGCAAAATTAAAGCCTTTTGGGTATTATGAACATTTAGTTGCCCCCAGCTCTTCAAAAGATTCAAAGTGACAGTTATTGCCACAGTATTCAATATACCAGTGTCTCCATTCCTCAAATACCAGAGAACGGATAATAGCTTGCTACTGTATGATGACAGTGCCACATAAACACCGTGAGCTCTGAGCCATTTATTCCAATAAAAACATAACACAGCATATGTTATGCAACATCTGTAACATGAAATCAGATGAGAATTTTTCATATTCTCAAAGGCACAGCTGAAATCTGTACGTGGTGAACCACCTCTACATTTACTAGGATTTATCTCCCATTTTCCTTATGCCCAGGCAGAGACAGAAAATTCCTTCTGCTTTCACAAAAATGGCCTTTTGTGAATGGAAAAGCATATCGCTGAACTCAGTGCTGGCATTAAAAAAGAGGAGCCTTCCCTATCTATGAACTGCTGCAAACAATACATGTAAGGTTTGAGAAGATATTTGTGTACAGCCAGACCTAACATTCGCTATTTACCAAGACAAAACAACTATAGTAAATTAATTCTACCAAGAGTCTCTGCGCTAACCACAGGAGCACTACAGGTGCATTTGTAAAGCCAAAGGGCATAGCACTAAAATAGAATAATCCCTTGTGACATACAAAAGCAGTGTCTGATTTGCTTCTATCATCCAAAGACATTTGCTTGTAGCCACTCGCTACCTAAATCTAAGGTGTTAATGTACCAGCCTGACTTCAGAAATCTCAGGAGCTGCTCACCCCAGGCAAAAGATATGCATCTTTTGGGGGGGCTCCTATGTAATATAACACATGAAAGCTCTATTTCATAGAGGAACAAGGAGGCACCTTAGATAACATCTACGGGAGCAGATTCTTTTTCCTCTCTTCTAGGCTAATTCTTTTCTTATTAGATTTGTAAGAAAAATAATGATGTTGTCCTTCCCTCAACCACTCTCCACACCTAAGAAAACCCTGCCAAGGCAAAAATCCCTCAAACCAACAAACTCTCAGAGCCAGTGCAGCATTGGACCGTACCTCTCTGTTCAGCTCCATTTTAAAGAGCTACAATTTTATGTTACTAACCTAGGGCCAAGTTCAACATATTCTACTCATATTAACTTCAATAGGGATGCATGAATAAATAATTCTTGTAAGTGCTGCTCAGTGTGCAGAGTGCCATATCTGGTCCTTTGTGATGGTGTCTCTCTTACCTCACCAGAAGGCACCTTGGCTTTGGAAAGTCTCTGATTTCAGCCATTATTCTCCTTCTACAGGAAACATTTTCCTACTTGGATCTCCAGAGTATCAGCATCTTTCTCCTACCCATATTGCTTTATGTACCTTTTTCAGATTGCATCTGGAAGCCTGGATGCCACGTCATTATGCTTCACGTGTATACACACCCTTTGCGTGTTTCAGAGTATGCTAGACAGTCCATATGCGTTGCTGTATCACATGGGCTATGTTTTGAAGTGCTAGAGTCGCAAGGCCAAAAACCAGGTCTGTAAAGCCTGTCGGACTTAGTGCATTCAAGCAGGAAACTGAGGCATATCCTTCAAGGCTGTGACTTGAAAGTTCATCCACACCAGTTGGAGCGTCCTCACAGGAATGCCCTGTGCTAAGTAACGTAGTAATTCTTACCAGTTAGGAACAGCCACAGCTACACAATTTGGAGATTATTATCAACACGATGCACAGTAGAATCTAACATGAAGCAAGCTAGAACATCTTCAACAATGAGAAACGCTACATACAAATGAAGTGGCTCTTGACAAGTTCGGAAGGTTTCAGCTCAAGCACTGAAAGGAAGTCAGGTTCAGAGCAGATATACACAAATGGTACAGTATGCAGACCAAGACTCTGCGTTAGTCTGGAGTACTGTGTCCAGTTCTGGAATCCCCAACACAAGAAGGATATGGAACTGTTGAAACCAGCCCAGAGGAGGACCAAAAAGATGATCAGAGGGCTGGAGCAGCTCTGCTATGAGGACAGACTGAGAGAGTTGCGGTTGTTCAAGCCAGAAAAGAGAAGGCTCCGGGGAGCCAACTGGGCACACTGCTGGCTCATGCTCAGTCAGTTGTCAACCAACACCCCCAGGTCCTTTTCTACCAGACAGCTTTCCAGGCACTTGTCCCCAAGCCTGTAGCGTTCCATGACGTTGTTGTGACCCAAGTGCAGGACCTGGCAACTTGCCTTGTTGAGCCCCACACAATTGACCTCAGACCATTGATCCAGCCCATCAGGATCTCTCTGTGGAGCATTCCTACCCTTGAAAAGGTCAACACTCCCACCTAATTTGGTGTCACTGGCAAAGTTATTGGGAGAACACTCAATCTCTTCATCCAGATGATTGATGAAGACATTAAACAGAACCGGCTCCAACACCGAACCATGGGAAACACCACTTGTGACCAGCTGCCAACTGGATTTAACTCCGTTCACTGCAATTCTTTGCACCCCGCCATCCAGCCATTTTATTACGCAGCGAAGAGTAAGCTCGTCCAAACCACAAATGGCCAGTTTCTCTGGAAGAACGCTGTGGGAGACACTGTAAAAGACTTTATTAAAATCTAGGTAGACAACATCCACAGCTTTTCTCTCATCCACAAAATGGGTCACCTTGTAATAGAAGAAGATCAGGTTAGTGAAGCAGGACCTGCTTTTCCTAAATCCATGCTGGCTGGGCCTGATCACCTGGTTGTCCTGTACGTGCTTCATGATGGCACTCATATGACCTCCATAACCTTTTCTGGAACCAAGGTCAGGCTGAGAAGCCTGTAGTTCCCTAGATCCTTCTTCTGGCCCTTCCTGTAGATGGGCATCACATTTGCTAACTTCCAGTCAACTGAGTACTCCCCTGTTAGCCAGGATTGCTGATAAATGATGGAAATTGGCTTGGTGAGCACTTCTGCCAGCTCCCTCAGTACTCTCAGGTGGATCCCATCTAGCCACATAGACTTGTGTGTGTCTAGGTGGTATAGCAGTTCATTAACTGCTTCCTCCTGGACTGGGGGGGTGTGTGTGTGTTCTGCTCTCCATCCCTGCCTTCCAGCTCAGGGAGTTGGGTACCGCAAGAATAATTTGTTTTCCTATTAAAGATTGAGGCAAAGAAGGCATTAAATATCTCAGCCTTTTCCTTAGCCTTTTTCACTGTGTGTCCCCTTGGATCCAATAAAGGATGGAGATTTTCCTTAGCCTTCCTGTTGTTGATAATGTACTTACAGAAACATTTTTTAATTATCTTTTATGGCAGTAGCCAGATTAAGCTCTAGTTGGGCTTCAGCCCTTCTAAATTTCTCCCAGCATAACCTCATGACATCTTTGCAGTCCTCCTGAGTTGCCTGCCCCTTCTTCCGATGCTTATTTGCTCTCCTTTTTTCTTGAGTTCCATTCAAAGCGCTCTGCTCAGCCAGGCTGGTCTTCTTTCCTGCCAGCTCATCCTTTGCCACAGCGGGATAGCCTGTTCCTGCACCTTTAAGATTTCCTTCTTGAAGAATGTCCATTCTTCCTGGACTTCAGGACTACCTCCCAAGGTACTATGTCAACCAAGCTCCTAAACAGGCTAAAGTCTGCCTTCTGAAGTCCAAGGTGGTAGTTCTGCTGAACCCCCTTCCTCTCTTCTCCAAGAATTGAAAACGCCATCATTTCACGAAGGCTGTGCCCAAGACGACCCCCAACCATCACATCACCCACTTAATAAGGCATAATTTTGCCTGTATCTCATGACCTTTCTAACTATTTGGCTTACTGAAGTTATCATTTGAGACTTCCATGTTCAGCCTAGGACTTAGCAGAGTTACTATCCCTGGCTCCAGTGGTGAGTTTTATAACGAGAGGTTATAAACCCTGATCTCATCTTAGAAGGAACAGCAGTCCTGGCTGCTGTCTATCCTGATCTGTCCAGGTCTTCTTCAGAGCATGCATCGGAAATGCAATAATAATATAACTTCCACCGGTATCTATGGAATACTTCTATAGCTACTGATAGCACCTATAGTGACATACCTTACTAAACCTATCCAGACCCAGACCCAGCTCTGTGTCACTTCCTGAACAAACAGTTTTGCAAGACTGGGTCAAGGATAACTGCTGTTAAAAAAAAGGATTACAGCCCTCTGATCCTCAATGTACTCATTATCTTTTTGAAACGAGACAGAATTTTTTCAAGCCACTTAAACTGGCTACATGGCCACCACACAATTTATCTCCTTCTTTCCTCATTTACTGTTGGCTGGAGTCTTCAAGTGTGCTGTGAGATGACAGTAAACAAACAGGATGTCATCTATACAGCACATAATGTACCATGTCTCAAATAGCCAGTGCTTAATAATAACCTTTTAGCTTTTCAAATCACTTTTTTATAGCACAATCTGCTACTCACATACTGGATTGTAGCTTTGTCCAATTGTAGCTTCCTGCCACCAACGAGAGAGACATTTTCAGGCAAGGTATATTTTACCAGTCAATTAATTTTCCATTATATTTGTTCTAGCTATAGACATATAGGTCTCAGAAATTCATAAATTATAATTCTAATGAGTAAAGGAATAAATAGACAAAACCTCACTAAAACAGTAAAAATATCAGAGGAAACTCTTCCCTACCAATAAATGTAGCTGTTAGTAAAATGGAATTAAAATAACGAGCTGTTAATACCATAAACCAATTTCAATGGTTTTCACTTTTCAAAATTCCCTTTGAAATCCAATGTTGCAGAATTCAGTTCAGATCTTGGGCCTGTCCACTTACTTCAGTGTTTTATTTTTTTAACATTTTTTTCAGCCTACAGGGTGCCTGCACTGCAGCTGGTTTGGACTGCTTACAATCTAATCTTGCAAATGCTAGCAATTTTGGTACTGACTCTAAGAGGTCCCAGGTCTACACAGGGAAGTCTCATATAGCAATATGTATCATGTTTGGTAGCATTGGCGACATCAGTTGATGATTTTGCCCCCTTAACAGGCAGGAATCAATTTCCACATTTGGCCTCAAAAGTTTACTTCTTATCCAGAGGAGAAAGCAGAGGCATCAGAGCAAGTCTTTTCTTAATGTAGTGTACTATCAATTAAATACACCCAGCTCCCTATTTCCCTGAGAAAATGACACAAACACAATCCATTCCTGTGGATTCCTTGAGCAAGTGTGCTTTACCTGAAGAACTAACCTTCCGGAATCTGAGCCAAAATGTTAACTTACCCCGTATCTCCTTGTTCCCAAATTAGCGCCAGGGAACCCATCCTGAGAGGCATGTCATTCATTGCAGTTAAAATAGGATGATCGTGACTGTACGGTAAGGTCACTAGACTGCACAAGAAAGCTCACACTCCCCAAGTGATATGAGCGTTACTGTGTTCTCAGCCACTTCTTCCTACGTGATCGCCCTCAATTTCTTAAAGTCATGACACAGTGAAGGACCTTAAAATTCTTTCCCAGGGACCACGGCCTTTCTGGACACTTACTCTGAAGAAGAAAGTTTCATCTCTTTGAATGATAAAGTTGCAATTCCACAATTTCACAAATCAAGTCAACTTAAGGTTACGTTAAAGTGAAATCCTGCCCTCTTCCTACAGATCCTGGAAGGCTGCTTACAATTTCCTTTTCCACCAGTCCTGGACATGTAATCCTGCACTCTCCTTTGCAATGTCTCTAACTCTCCTTGGGTTTTAGTTGAGCCAACTCAACTTGTGAACCCAGCAGGATGCAGGTGTGCTTTTATCCTGGATGTGTTTTCTGCCAAGCCTTTAAAATGAATCAGCTCGCAGAGCGGTTTGATGAGTCTCACAGCTGGTACAAGGTAAGAAGTGAACCCAAAGCCAGGCATGAAAAGGAAAGAGTAAGGAGGAATAAGAACTCTTCTCTTTTCTCAGCAGCAAGAGGGAACTTGAAATCAGCTCAAACCCTCTCCCATAGCTTCACCCTTCCTCTTCAGTAAAGATGTACCATAAGACTTGAGATGTTTTGACCTAGCTATTAACCTCTGTAATTGTTATAAGACAGGAGACTGAAGGTTTTAGCTGTTAGACAAAGGGAAGAGTTAATCCACTTAGTTTCCATCAGGATTTTTTTTAGGTGTGGTTATGGCCAATCTTTAAGTCTTTCTATAGAATGTTTTCTCTCTGTAGTTCAGTGACCTTTAAATGTTATGGGCGGCCATTAGCACTTCTCAGCATAACAATATTAATACCAGCACAGAGAATCAGGCAGATTGTACCCGATTGAAGTGAATAGGGTGGAGGAACACCATCTGCCTTGTTTGCTGCTGCTTTAGCTCTCCCTACAACTCCTGGTCTGGAGAATATCTCACCAGCAAGAAAAGGAAAGGTGTTTTCTTTTTTTTCTGATCTCCAGCACTTGGGTAGGTTGATAAACACCAGAAGGTCATTGCCTCTCATCTTGTATTCTCCTTGCTTCTCTACACAGACTCAGTACAACTCAGAGCAGAAGGAGTCACGGACAACTCCTTCACCACTTATCAAACACAACCACAATCTAATCAAGCAGAAATCAGTCATCACCCCACAATTCAGAGCAATCTCATCAATGGTTGTGCATTTTGGTTATTTTAACACTCCAGTGAGATACCCCAACACTTTTTGTTTGTTCATTTCCTGTGTGGTGTACTAGAGCCAAACACACCCCTTGTTCCTCTAGATAATTATTCTAAATGTGAAACGGGAGGTAGCCTGCCACAGAGTGTTCCTCCCACAGTTGCTGATCAATGACGCTGCCCAGGAACTCCTAATATTTCAAGTCATACCCAGGGGAACTGCATCTCCCTAAGGTTTCTCACTCGATGGAAATGTCAGTAATAAGAACACCATAATGACAATTTTTGGAAGCAGAAACCCCATTCAGGCTATTACACACATTCCATTATATTACGCAAGGATTAATCCTTTTGTGGAACAGCACAGAGAGTTTGTGTTTTCTAATTGTTATAGTCTCAAAATTTTTCATGGAGCAAGCTCTCCCTTGCCAACACACAGAATTTTAGGACCCAAGGGGTTGTTTGATTACTCTGAGTTCCAGCTTGATGGCTGGGCAGGGGGGAGGAGGCAAGGGGGTGAGAGTTTTCTTCCGTTTGGTGCCACTTGGCACCCCCAACTCCACACGCCCCGTGCCGTCCTTCAGGGAGAGAGCGATCATCACTACCTGGAATTGCTGCAGACTCCCTGAGGGCTAACGTCACCCACAGAGGAGCTGCCACCCTACACACCCCTCTAACCTCTACCCCGTGCCCCCCTCTACACTTTCAGATGAAAGGACGAGGAGAGGGCGACACTGTGTCCTGCTGTCTGTAAATATAACTGCACTGAAAGGAGCAGGGATAGAACTGAATTTGTTAAGGGTTTTTTTGGTTATGGTAGTGTTGTGTGTCCTGCTCTAGTTTTGATTATATATGTATTTATAGTTAATAATTGTTATCCTTTTCTATACATTTTTTCCTGATTAAAATCTCTTCATTTCAGATACGCATCTTGGTTTTCCTTTAAACTGAGACACTAATACTTACTAGAATGGCTTTCTCTTGCTGCAGATGAGATCAGGAAAGAACCTGACCTAATCACTGGGAGGGCACTACCAAGTAAACTGTGGAGCAAATGCATGCCCACGGACAGCTGTTGTGTGGTATGAGAGGTTCTGTAAACCTATGCTTCACCATACTCCCACAGCTACCTAAATGATTGTGCCAGTGTGGCATTTCTACCTGCCCAGAAAGTTTCCTCACCATTTTCCAGACAGAACATTTGTACCAAGCTCTTTAAACGCTTTTGATGCTTTTGAAGACTGGTACCTAAACTGGATATGAATTTGGGCACTGACTTTGCCATTCAGGCATTAATTATCACGTGCTGTTACTCTGCAGGAGGGGGGAAGAAAAAAAGGAAAAAAAAAGAAATAATGAGTACTGCGGTTAAAGCTGATGAAAGCAGTCACCAACACCCCTGGTAGGAATATCTAAAATTTATATTCTGCTCTGTTTCTCCTTTCTGCTCAGTGCCAGCACAAGTATTTCTGCTGCCTCTGCACTGTGAACTGAATGAGAGAACTGATCTGCCTGAAAAATATCCTGAATCTTTGCTTCCAATCCACCACCCATACTCACTGACCCATTCTGACAGCCAGCATTTCAAGAGGTTTATTATGGGCATATAGTTTAAGCAGATCAAGTAGAGAAGTATATTGCATATTAGAAACAGATTTATCTGCTATTGCTGGCACAAATTTTAGGAACATTATTAATTCTGTAGAGTAAAACCGAAACAATTCAAATGTCAGAGATTCTGCCATAATTGATCTTCTAGATTAAAGGCCTTTCCACTCAAACCAAGAAATCCACCTAATCTTTTCTCTCAAACGATCCTGCAAATGAGTTGCAATGTACGGGCAGAGCAGAATCCTGCCTTTACTAAAAGAAAAAAAACTGAGTTAATAATAATCTTGAGGCATAAAATACAAGGCTATGGAAAATAAGCTACTTGGTCTATCAGCAGGCTACACAAGTGAAGCTTCGTCTGTCCTATCTGAAGTAAGAGAAAGCTCCTGAAAAGTCTTCTTTGCTCTGACATGTCCTCTGAAGCATCAGTTTAAGAGTTCTTCTCTCCTTGCAATTTACACCTTCATTAGGGCAGGAATATCACGTTCTTATATTCTCATTCAGCATAGGAAGTAAGGAGAGGAAAGTAATAACATGTCTGTTGTTGAGATCTTACCACTAAGAACAAGCAAGTACTAATACATTACAAACCAGTTAATTTCTGAAGAAACATGGTTTTCTTTCTCAAAGGACGTTTGCAACTATGTCAAACAATCTCTGAAGACTGTATTGCTTTATGGACAAATGGGACTAGAACTATTCCGTGAAGTTTAGGAATGAGTGCCCTATCTACACTACAAATACCTAACCCTGCTGCAAGAAAATGAGAGACCAGAACAGAACTGACTCCTTTGCCCTCAGTGTACACGATGACAGTACAGAAGAACCCTAACATGAAGTTCCAATCACAAACCTGTTAAAATGATATTACTTTACTTTACAGTCATTTCAGTAGTACTTCAATCACGAGTCCTTCTGTAAACGGTGAAACTGCAGAGAAAATGGATTTACATGGAGCTCCTGCTGCAGGTTTAACTGATGTTCTACTCCATGCATCCTTCCCTCATTTATAAACACTGTTCCCCACTAAAAGATAACTAAATGTTGTCTCTGGAGCCTTTCTTTCCATAGAGAACACGCCAGGCAGAAGGAACTCACCTTAGTCTTTGCCTGAGCGTGCCAATAAAGGACTGTCTCCTTCGAAAAAGCCTCTTGTCAGCCCGGTTTTCTACTGCCACAGCAACCACAACTGGAGTCCTGTCCCATCTGTCTTCTCAGACCATCTTTTGAGGGACAATGGCCAAAAAAGGTTGATCCCCTTACAGCAGCAGCTAACTTATTTCTTTCATGATTGGAGGGGATTATGACCACATGCAGGAAGACAGAGTGCCTGATGCCATTTCACCCCAAGCACTACACTACTGAAAAGCAGTCTGAGAGCATGGCAATAAAGGCCAAACAGAAACAAGCTGGTGGGAGGTTGGAAAATAACCCTGTTGCTAATAAATATTATCAGCTGTAAATCACTTCACTGCTGCAGGTGCAAACTAAACTCAGGTGGAAAGGGACTTGGGAGTGCTGGTAGACAGGAAACTCAACATGAGCCAGCAGTGTGCCCAAGTGGCAAAGAAGGCCAGTGGTATCTTGGCCTGCATCGGGAATAGTGTGGCCAGCAGGACTAGGGAAGTCATCATCCCCTTATACTCGGCACTGGTCAGGCCGCACCTTGAGTACTGTGTCCAGTTCTGGGCCCCTCAGTTTGAGAAAGATGTTGAGATGCTGGAGTGTGTCCAGAGGAGAGCGACGAGGATGGTGAAGGGGCTGGAGCACAAGCCCTACGAGGAGCGACTGAGGGAGCTGGGGTTGTTTAGCCTGGAGGAGGCCCAGGGGAGACCTTATTGCTCTCTACAACTGCCTAAAGGGAGGTTGTAGTCAGGCAGGGGTTGGTCTCTTCTCTCAGGTGACCGGCGACAGAACAAGAAGACACAGTCTCAAGCTTCGCCAGGGGAGGTTTAGGCTCGACATTAGGAAGAAGTTCTTTACTGAGGGGGTGATTGGCCATTGGAATGCGCTGCCTGGGGAGGTGGTGGAGTCACCGTCCCTGGAGGTGTTTAAGGAGAGGTTGGATAAGGCTCGTAGTGCCATGGTGTAGTTGACGAGTAGGAGTAGGTGTTGGGTCATAGGTTGGACTCGATGATCTCAAAGGTCTTTTCCAACCTTATGATATTGTGATAAGTGGCATAAAGCAGATAGAAGACTAAATTTTGTTTACAAGCCTGGCACTTAGCTAATGCTCAAAGTCTGGGTGGGAGGACTCTTCCTCCAGACACACAAGCCTCTGCATCAGTAGCACCACTCACAGGTGGAAATCATCTGCAGGCAAATGGCTACCCATGTGAGCAAAGTTGGGGCTTTATTTATCATTATCTGCAGGGTCAGGACTGGAGATTTAGTTTATTCCCACCCAGCACTTTCTGTGTTAATGCAGCCCTTTGAGCAGGCAAACCACCCAGAACTCCATGTCTCCTTTATTTCCTCTTTTCTCTTGCACTTTATTTGACTTCGAAATTAAAAGAGGGGAGAGGGCAGCAGGTTAGATGAAAGCCTGCAGAGGATTCCTCCTCCCCAGATTAGGATTTAATTGTATTCCTAGTGAGTCCCTTCTGGTCGCGCTCGGTGTCTCAGATGAATGTTTCATCAATATGATTAGGATCGCATCCCTCAGTCTCGTCTATTTACGCAATCGGTTGTGACAGCTTGGAGTATATAACTCCCTAAAGGAAATATTAGATACCACCCTATCATTTTATTCAAATCATATTTTGCACTCCACACTTTTCAGCCTAATGTCATTCTCCCCTGGATTACATATCTGTGATACCCAGCCAGCACTAAAATCCTTCCAATAAGGATTAGATTAATATTTGTATTAGCCATACTCATATTATTATGAACAGGGCTATGGAGATTTTTGGAAGGAAAGGGAGGAGTGGGCTACGGTACCTTAAAGGGCTGGGGAATTGGGCTGGTATGTAGAAAACAATGTGGAGTGAACAGCGGATAATGGTAATAGTAATAATAATAGTCATAGAATGGTTTAGGTTGGAAGGGACCTTAAAGGTCACCCAGTTCCAACCCTCCTACTATGGGCAGGGACGCCTCCCACTAGACCAGGCTGCTCAAGACAATAGTAGTAGTAGTAATAATAATAATAATAATAATAATAATAATAACAATAATAATATCAGCGGCAGCAGCAGTAGTAGTGGTAGTAGCACTGATGGCAGCAAAACCCATTTCATGAGGTGGACGGGTGCGAGGGAAGTGCCCCAACCCCTTTGCCTCACCCCCCTCGGCATTATTTTCTTCCCAGGGACGGGGCTCCACAGCACCCCACCGCTGGCTCTCTTGGCACCCCTAGCCGGTATTCCCGGAGGGAAGGGGCCTTTCTGAAGCGTAATGGTAACGCGGGAGCCATCGTGACCTTATTCTTGCCTCGGCCTCAGAAAATAAGCGTTGGCGGGGCACCCCAGCGCCCTCCCCATTGATGCCGCGCTCCCCTCGAAGAGGAGGAGGTGGAAACAAGCGAGCAGGTGCTGAAAAGGCGGCATTGAGGAAAGTGGGAGCATAAAAATTCAGACCGAAAGTAAAACCTCATCGCGTTACTCTAGGAAAAAACGCACCGAAAAAAACCCCCAACCCACCCGTTCACCCTGCTTTTTCCTCCCCGGGAGCGGCGAGACCGCTGACCCCGGGAAAGGAGCCTCTCTCTCTCTCCTGACGGGTCGAGGAGAAAAGGAGAAGGGGGTTTGGGGGTCGTTTCGTTTTCAGTTTGTGAAGGACTAGAGATACAATTTGGGGTGAGCAGCGAGGGACGGGGATTCGTTAGAAGAGAACACTCAGACGGTTCCTCCCGAGGTTCCGCTGGAAGGAGCACGGGTGGGAGAGGCCGTGACCTGCCGGCTCTGCTTTAACGAAAAAAAACCCCCAAAGCACAGTCTTTGCTGGGGGTCGGTCACCCCCATCCCGGGAAGAGCCCGTCTCCTCTGCAGCTGTTGACCCGCCGGGCGCCCATGCTGTTGGAAACAAATAAACGCGATGCACGCAGAGCAGGCTCCCTCAGCTCGGTGCGGAATTATCCCAGAAAACCGCTAATTCGCAGGGAACGGCCTCAAACGGTTGCACTGCTGTAACCCCGGTTCATGGGACTCACAGGTTGGGCAGAGCCTTTGCCGGCACGGAGTGAAGCAGGAGCAGGTGGGACTCCGAGCCAACATCCCGCATCTTCCTTCACCGTGTAACCAGGCTTTGGAGCATCACCGCCAGCTTCTCGCTTGCGGAGCACTAGAACGCTGCAAAAAACTGTTTGTATTTATATTTTTATTTATATTTTATCGTTTATAATTTATATTTATTTCATTATTTATTTATATTTGTATTTATACCGAAAAAAACCTCGCAGGGACGGGCGCGTTTCCTCCCCGCAAGCTGCGAGGCGCGTCTCCCGGCACACGCCCGTCTTGCCCGAGGGTGCCGGGGCTGCGGGGGAAGGGGCAACCATCCTTCAGGTCGCCTCCTCCCTCTAAACCTGCGATCAAGAGCCCGCCGAGGCGAGGAGGGGCTCCCCAGCTGGAGCCTGGTGTTTGTCTCAGTAAATCACATTACCAAGCAAAGCGCAAGGGTAGTTAACTTTATCTGCTGTTGATGTAAACAAATAAGAAGCGTTCACCTCCTTGATCTTTATTTAAGTATACAGTTGTTTATCAGTGTCATCCTATGAAGATTAATTAGATACCTTTATTCACAATTTGGCGTCTGACACCCCATTTTAGGAATGCATTATAATCACAAGGTGTTAATTGGGGCCAGCCAAGCACTTATGTTTCTTATTAAACAGTGTGAGGACTTTTCACAAGTATCAAGTTCTTTCTCTTTCGCCGTGCGGTGCAAAAATATACAGCTTTTAACACCGCACCGCGGCGGAATCGCGTTCTCGAGCGCTGGGTGAGGGGTGTTCACATCCCAGGAAGGGTGGGCTAAGTGCGGCTTGCATGACACTGCATCCCTGGCTGAAAAAGGGGGCCAGTTTGCCTTTCCGGGAGGGGTTATACCTCATTTAGGAGAAAAAAAATAGGGAAAAGTAAAACAAAACAAAACCAAACCAAAAAAAAAAAAACCAAACCAAACAACCCCCCCCCCACAATAGGGAAAAAGAAATAGGAGAGAAAGTAAAAAAAAACAGGGGAAAAAACAAAGATAGAAAAAACAGGGAAAAGAAAACTTAGAGGAAAAAAAGGAAAAGAAAAAAATAGAAAAAGAAAAAAATGTTCCCTCTCCAGTCACTTAAAAATTACCTCTAGTCCCCCTTCCATCCCAAATCGGATGCGACTCTGTGCATGGGGAGAACCCCTGGAACACCAATTTGTTTCTCTTGCTAAGATGCAGAACCGCAGCCTCTCACCGAGACGGGAAGAGCTGATCGAAATCTCCTCGAAAACCTGCTGCTCCCCTTTGTCGATTGGGAGGAGCCCCCCGGTTCCGTTACCTCCTCTAGGGAGGACCCCTGGTTTATTTTCTTTTGCAGCAGAGTTTAATCCCATTACCGCCTGCATATCCTCACGAAAGCTGCTGCTGCCGCGGGAGCCGGGATTCAATTGCTCTGCCAGGAGGGGCAGATAAGCAGGCAAGGGAATTTCTTACCGTGTTACGGGAAACGGAGGGAGGGGTCGGGCAGGGGCAGCCCCGCTCCTGGAGGAGGGGGAGCTGAGCTCATCCCCGGGACGAGGGCTGAGCTGGCACCTCGCCTCCCAAAGCCGAGGTGGGGGGGAGGAAAAGAGGCACAGTCAGGGGGGCTCAGAGCTTGAGGGGGTGCACAGGAGAATGGTAGCAAATCGCGAGATATATATAACCCCCTCCACCACACACAGCAGCAGCCAGATGACCACGGTGCAAGGGATAAAGCAGCAAGGAGAAGCTTCAAAAGGGATGACTAGATTTAGAGACAAGTTAGCCCCCCTCCCTTCCCCTCCCCTGCAAAAGCAAAGAAAAGGCAGAGAGCCACCCCTACTCTTATCCCTGGCACCAACCACATTTATTAAAAATTACTACTATGTACATAGAAAAACAAAACAGAACCGATTTTTCTTGGGAGAAGTTTTGTGCCAGTGCTGTAGGGCTGATCAGTTTAAAATGGCTGAAACTATAGGAAAGAGTGGTTGAGTTACATCACTTCCAGTTTTGTACAGGGCAGCTGAAAAAGTCACTTTACATACACATAAATAGAAATCTTAATGTTTTTTTTTTGCAATGCTCCATATGCTAAGTTTGATTAACCAAAAAAATGCCTTTTGAACTTCAAAGCACCACCGGAGGTCCTTCTGAACTGGACAGCTATAGGTCAGCTATTTATACATTATTCCACAATATTCTACAGTGTACCTAGACAAAACACAACTGTACACTTTGTTTTTGGCCACCTCAATAAAGGTTAGGCTTTTGGGATGGACACATGGGGGTTTTTTAATGCAAGTTCTAAACTAAGAGTCAGGTTTGGTCATTCTAACCCCATTGTTAGCAACAAGATCTTCAAGTTAAAATCCTGCCCTGCAAGCAGGTCTCATCTTGGCAGCTTTCTGCCAAAGAAAGCTTTAGCTGAGGGATATCCAAGCTCAGCCAACTGTGCTGCAGACAAGGGTTCAAGAAGCCAGCTCAGTCTAAAGCAGAACATAGCATTTGTGCAGCTCCCTGCAACCCAACCCTGTTTTATCAGAGGAGCAGGCAGGGAAGAAAAGTAAATTTGGGATCCTACACCCCCCCCCCCCCCCCCCCATTTCCTTGCTCAGGAGTGCATAGATTCAATCAGGCCTCTGAGCCAAGCCAAACCGTACACTTTAGTGTCTCCAATAAATAAGTCACATTGTAAAAATCTAGGCTTCTGCTTACAGCTTCCGCATGTGGTTCCTTCTAGAAGAGGGGAAGAATCCCACCAGAGTTCGATCTTTCCCTACTTTGTTACCTGCAACAGTAAAAGCTTTGGCACCTTCTTTAGAATTGCACACAACAATTCAAGGTGGAAGGCAAGAGTCTTTTTGGCAATTGTAATGCAAAAAAACCAAGGCCACCCTGAAAAAAAAATTAGCCAATAGGAATAAAAGGATGCTTTAAGAACTGGTATAGAACGCATAGTAGCCCATGCCTTTTGAAGTGTCTTTGCTATAGTCCTCAGCATTTATGTCCTCACATTTCATAGTCGGGGAATTTTCATTGCTGGAAGTGCTAGGGGAAAGCCGTCTTCTCTTACAAGCACCCGTGTAGACCCCAGAATCATTTGAATCTAGAGATTTTATGGAGGGTGGAGTCTCTATCCAGGATGAGCCTATTTCTTCTTTCACCTTCTCCTTGGAAAGCTGGTCTTCAGAAAAACCTGGAGGACTTGTTCTGGAGGTCCAAGGTAATCCTGTGGTCATTTTTCTCTGGTAAGAGCCCCGGCTCCCCCAGCCTGCCATGGATGGAAATGTCGGTTCAGGGTAGTACCCCAGAGCATGGGATGTCTGAAGGGGGAGAGATTTAATGCCATAAGGGAGCAAGGTGCTTGGAGAATACTCTGTCTCATAGGAGTTCACGTCCAATTTGTTGGCACTAGGCTGCTGTACAGGCGTAACAAACCACCGCTGAGGAGGGCTGGCCACCTCTTCATTCTGCTGGGGGGAGAGCAAGCCGTTTGTCTGAGGGACGGTTCTCTCACCATTGTAAAACCTGGCTGGGGGCAGATTGTTGACAAACTGTTCTTGGAAGAATGGCTGCATGCTGTATCGGGCACCAGGGACAATCTGGTGGGATCTAGGAGAATCCGTAGGAGATGGAGTTAATCTGTCATTTTCTGAAGCTGTGTACATGCTACAACATAAAAAAGAAATACTGAGCATAGTTCTTTACAATTCCAGTATAGTAGTAACACAACACAAAAAGGAAAGCAGTTATTTCTGCATTAGAATCACAACTAGGTTTAATTGGACAGCTGTTCATTTTTATCCTATTAGAGCTGTTTGTTTTTCCTAGATCACTACATATTTTCTAGTATTACTGCTACAAGTATGCGCTGATCTCTACCAGACAACCCATATTAAATGAGGAGCAGCACAGAAGCTATACTTGTATGTACTGCCTTCCAGTTTAAGGGCTTTTTGGTGCTAGAAAGTGAGCATTAGGTAAATCGTTGGCTGACAAATGTGAAGAAGCTGTCTGCTCTGTGGCCATACCCAATATGCTACTGCCAAAATGCGGGCTTGCTAGGTTCTGCCAGTACAAAATTTTCCACCAAAATTCAGAAGCTTGCTGGAAGATAGGTCATAAAGACAATATGGTAGCTACTCAGTGTTTCCAGACAGACATTTAACAGCTTTGAAAGGAGCACATCAGCTAGCAGAACTGTCAGTTGAAGCATTACTACTTCTGAATGGCTAAAGTAAGCATCTAAAAAGAGACCTCTTCTTCCACACAATTCAGGCCAGAATCATGCCTCCTAGACAGAGAAAGCTGCAAGAGAAATGTACTTACGAGTCATAGTTGTCTCTGAAGCCTTTTGCAAAAGGATTATGGTCAATTTTGAGCTGGGTAATCTAAAAGTGAAAGAAGAATATGGTAAGATGAGATGTTGAAAACACAAGACATTTTTATTCTTAATTGTCATTTTACAGATCCATGCTTACATCAGTGTTTTGATAAGCTGTAACTGCGATGAACTGCGTTTCAGGGAAGATAAATGTTTGAGTCTTTGAGGAATCATTCAGATCTTCAACACCATCTTCAGTCACTTCCACGATGTGAAGCCGGGGCTGGTACTTGTGTAGCGATTGTAGTACTATCATCTAAAAGGAACCATGGAAAGACAAGATTTTTAGACAGACTGCATCCAACGTCAAAAAGACATTTTGTAGCTTGAAAGTTTCTTCCTGTAAATTGTAATCTTTGACTTGGGAAAGCAGCAATTTTACACTTAACAGGAGATGAATCACAGCTTGTAGACCTGTTTCACTAGGTTTCCAGTATGCTAAAATCTGTGAACATGGATAAAATGAAGAGCTATCAGCTACATTGCCACTTCTTGAGAAAGCCTGGAAACTGATATCTTGGCTAAAAACAAAGAAACTCACACATCCCTTTCTGACATTTCTCATTGTCTTCGTTAGGAGAAGCAAAGAAATCAAGATCTGCAATCCAGTTCAAGGAAACGACTCAACAACAGCGATCTAGTGACTCAATTAAATGCTTTAATGCCCCCAAAACCCCAGGACTCCCCCGGCTAAGCCACTGAGAGCCCCTCCTCAAGCCTGACCCCCCACACCATTTACCTGCGCGTTGTTGTTGTTGGCACCTTTATTGTTTGTCAGCTTCAGTTTCCCGAAAGAAATCTCCTGCCTCATCCAGTGAGCCCCGGTGTTGGGCGACTCGGGGTGCACGTACACCTTGTTGCCTGGGAAAGATAAGCTTGTTAAGGCATCCGCTGGGCACAAAGCCTTTGTTCCACTGCCGGCAGATCGGAAGAGGGGGGCATCGGCAAGCGGCTGCCCATGCAGCACCTCGGGTCCCCTGACGTCCCAGAGAAGCTGTGGATGCCGCATCCCTGGAGATAGGAATCCCTTGGATGAGGCTTCGAGCAACCTGATCCGATAGATGTACTTGCCCGTGGCAGAGGGAGTGAACCGAGTGATCTTTGAGGCGTTTTCCAACCCAAACCATTCTGTGATTTTATGTCCCCTCTTCCCGCACAGCCTCACACACCGCGAAGGGAGTGTGAAGGGGAGTGAAATCAAGATGCAAAATGCCTTTAAAAGCGTAACTCTGGCCGCAGCGGGATGTGGGGGTGGGGAAGACTTTCTGAGAAACTGAGCCGCGGGGGACCCCGGAGAACCCACACATACCTTGCATGTTGTTGTCGGCTTTGCCGCAGGTCACCCATTTGCCCCCCTGGAAGCGCCAGTGGTTGGGATCTGCCAGCACCACCTCCACGAAGACGTTGTAGTGGGCAGTGGGGTTGAGGCCGGTGATATTAAAACTCAGGAACGGAAACATCCTCCTGAAGAAAGAGAGAAAAAACACACTGCATGCGATGGGAGCCAGGAAAAGGGGCGCAGGCTCTGGCGCCAGCTGGAAGCAGCCACGGGGTGCCCCATCTTTCCTAGCACTGAGGAGACCAAGGAGTTCCTTCCAAGCGACCTCTTGCTTCACCTCCCAGCCACCGAGAGTGAGGAAACCGGGACAATGCGAGAAATAGTTACTATTACAAAAAGAGGAATATTTTGATTTAAGCTAAAGTAGAGTTGAGCCGCTTTCCACAGAACCATCCGAGCTGGAAGAGACCTGTAAGGCTCATCAAGTCCAGCTCCTATCCCTGCACAGGACAACCGACATTCACACCATGTGTCTGAGGGCATTGTCCAAATGCTTCTTGAATATTATCAGGCTTGGCGCCCTGCTTCCCTGGGAGCCGTTCCAGGAGGTATCCCCGATGGTAAAAAGGTGCGCACCCGCCCGAGCAACCCTTTCCCGGGGGAGTGGGCAGCGCTGCGCAGCACGGAGTGGCCACGGGAGCCCCCCCACCCTCAGCTTCCCTTCGTTTCAGCCCACTTACCGGCCCTGCTTGGTGATGATCATCTCCGTCTGGTGCCGGTGGAACTTGAGCCAGAGGGGTCGGTTGCAGAGGAAGACCTGCGCCCGCAGCCCAGCGCCGCCGGCCGGCATTCCCAGCGCCCCTATCCCGCCGCAGGAGCCCGAGGCTGCCGGGTACGGCCCGTAGAGGGGCCCGCCGGCCGCCGCCTGCCCGTACTGGTACCCGCTGCCACCTCCGAACTGTGCCCGGCCGCCAGGAGGGCAAACGGCGCCCGCGAAGCCGCCCGGCGACAGCACCGAGCCGTAGGGGTAGCGATGCCCGCCGGGGGGCTGGTACACGGTGCCGTGCTGCGCCGCCGGCGGGTACGGGAAGAGGGCACAGGGACCGCCCAGCTCTGCCCCGGGTGGCCCCGGGGACTGCAGGTAGTACCGCTCGGGGCTGATGCTGTCCATGGAGTAGCGGGTAGTGGTAGCCGCAGGCATCTCCTCCTCCCCGCACGGGGTGGCCTTGCGGCCGTCTGGCTTCGGGGGGGCGAAGGACGGCTCTCCCGCCTCTGCCTCCCCCAGCATGGCCGGGGCCGCCCCAAACTTCTTGGGCGTCTTGTCCAGGTCGAGGCGCGGCGGCGATGCCCGGGACCCGCCGGCAGCTCCGGCTGCTCCTGCTGCGGCTCCGCTCCCCGCGCCGCGCCCGCCGCCCTCCAGGGGATAGAAGGGGGCGCCCGGCAGAGTCCCCCCGGCCGGCGGCGCCAGCAGCGGCTCCCCCAACTGCATCCTCGGAGCGACGGAAGCACCCACACGTCCCCCTAACCCACACACGCTGCGGCGGGGGCTCCGCCGGGGAGATTTTATACCGGCGCGCCAGGCTCCTCCGGGGAGGGGCTTGAGCCGGGCTGCCTCCTCACCGCCCCTTCCACCCCCGCCGGCCCATTGGCTGGGGCCGCGTGACACTAATTTAATTAGACAGCTACTAATTGGAGCAAGTCACCTGTGACTCCGCTGTGTGTCCCCTCCTCCCTCTCCTCCGCGCATCCCTGTTACCGGAGGGGCTCCAGGCAGTCCCGGAGCGAGGGGAGCGCCCGCATCATCCCGCGGGGGAGGGCCCGGCTCCTCCTCCCTCCCCCCAAAAAGACCTTTTTCCAAGGTGGCACTGTCTTCCCGCGCGCACGGCCTCTCCGACACGGCGAGGAGAGAGGGATGGGGACGAGGATCTCAAAGGTCTTTTCCAGTCAGGCGCTTCCATGATTTTATCAGGGCTATAGTTTAGTAGTGGACAGGTGCGGTTGGACTCGGTGATCTCGAAGGTCTTTTCCAACCAGGCGATTCAGTGATTCTATGAAAGGCAGAACGGGTCCCACCGTCAGCATCACAGGGAGGGGAGGGCGCCCATCAGCCGCCCCCGGGCGACACGACCCCCGCCGGCTGTCCCGCCGTTCCAACAATTGATCCCAACAGTCGCCTTGCCCGCCTCTCCGCTCCCCGGGCAGCATCGTTATCATGAGGGTAACACATTTCACCTTCTCAGGGACATTTCTGTGGGAAGCGGCGGGCTCGGTTCGCAATTTCGGGTTTCAGGAACTCTGCAGTCGGTTTCTCGCTTTCACCCCTTCAGCATCTCCCACCGGGAAGGCAGGTTTTTAACTCGGGCGGGTGCCAGGTCTGTTTGGCGCTTTCTCTTAGCGAAAAAAAAAAAATATCGGAGCCTTTTTTTTTTGCTCCAAAGGACAAGGGAACAGTACTTGGGAAGATGCAGATACCCGTGTGAGCAGAGCTTGCGCGGGAACGATTTGCAGCTACAAAATCCGCAGCCCCTCGCCCTCTGCTCGGCGCCTCCCGGCTCGCGGGGAGGGCTTTAAAAAACCTGCTTCCTCCTCACGGCTGGATTTTAAACCAGACCAAAGATTTCGTTGCCTGACGGAGGGACCCGTGGCTGGGCTGGAGCAGCCGAGCCCCCCGCACCCATTTTGGGTTGCGTTTGGGCAACCCAAATAGATGGCAAACAGTTAATTGACCGCAGCCGCTAAAGCCCGGGAAGCAGCGCAGGCGGAGCCCTGCTGGGATGCTGTTCTTGGAGAAAGGATGTGGCGCTGGCACGGCGGCAGTGGGTGCCCGGCAGGAGACGGGCATGGGAGGCTCAGAGGTCACGCTGGGCTCCAATTCCTACCCCTGACTGGAGCCGAGAGACGAGGGAAGCGGCTCCCGCTGTGCCCACCTCCGGCTGCGGCCACACAGGGGGGAGCCCAGGAAAGGCTGCTCACAGCCGGCACTGAAACACCAGCACCACCCCCAGCCCCAACCACCCGCTCCCTCCGGGATAATATTTGCCCCAATTTTTGCCGTGATCTCGACTACCCGAGGAAGACAACAAAAATGCCTGGGAGGAGACATGAGGGGCGTCTTGAGCAGCCTGGTCTGCTGGGAGGTGTCCCGGCCCATGGCAGAGGGGGGTGGAACAGGATAATCTTTAAGATTCCTTCCAACCCAAACCGTTTTCTGGAACGAAGCTGCTGCCCTTTCCCGGGGATGCATCACGGCGAGGTGTTTCCATCCACCGCGGGATGAAGAAGGGAGGGGAGCCCGACCGGCCAGCCTTGCTTTTAAAAGGAAAAACAAAACGAGGAACATCCTTTCAGCCGCCGCGGATACCGAGCCGCTGCATCCCTTCCCGGTGCAGCTCTCGGGGGTCCTCACCGGGGCTCCGCTCCCACGTCCCGCTCCCACTTGGGCTCTGCCTTTCCTAGGCTAGGGCAGAGATGGAGGGAGGTTTTACAGAGCTACTATGTAGGATTTAAGGGAGTTAATTCTATAAGATTATAGATTGCAAGGGTCCCATGATTTAAACATCCCTGCAGGACAGGTACCGCTTGGTTCAAGGTCGCTGCGGGTTTTTTCCCTCCAAATCCCAGCTAACCTCGCCTTTAACAGAGAGAGGTAGAAAAGCTTTCGATGTTGCTCAGGTTTCCTGCGGATTGCGCTGTCTCTGGGAGGGTCGGGGAAACCGTGACCACCCGGGAAAGGAAGAGCTTTTCAGTTTGTTTCGAAATACGCTTTTCCTAACGAAGGAGGGATTAATCCAGCTCCTTCCAGACTCGGGAGTTATTTTCAGCGCACCGCGGGAGAACAGCAGCCTGGTCTCCATCCCTGCCTTGCGTCCCGCAGCTCCCGCCGGGCGGGGGAGGCCGGGGCCAGGCTGCTCCCTTCGGGAATCCCGTCGGGCAAAGCTTCCCCGGAGACCTTCAAGCGAGAGTTTGAGGGAACCTCTGGCAACTTGGGGGCTTCTTCATCCACTCCGTACAGTACAGAAAGAGCTGTAATGCCGCTCACCGCAAATTAAAGTTACCATCGCGGTCCCCAGGCAAATTCTTGGGACTGTGTCATTCCCTTAGTTTGCAAATCTTTCCTCCCTCAGAGAATTTCCCTCCCCTCCAGCCTCCTGCAAGTCAGCTCCCTCCTTGCTCCCGACCTCTCCGGGGTCTGGCCGTAAGAAGCTGCGGGATTTTCAGTCACGTGTAGGATCGGTGATTTCTGAATGGGTCCCGCAACCCTCTAGATGTTATCATAGAGATAAGGCTGCAGAAACAGCAAACTCTGGTGAAACGGAAAGGAGCACGTTGGGTTCGTAGATCTATTAAAATCACCTCCAAACCACAAAAAGAATGTTGAAAGAAAATGTAGGTCTTTGAAGGGTTATAGATAATCTTGTTTTGTTGCGCTTTATTCAAATATATTCCTGAGGTTTATTCAAATAAGGAGCGTCTTTGACTCTTAAAAACTCGTTCCAGAAGAGCTCATTTTCTACAGCCCAAGTTACAGTGGAATGACACTACCAAAGTATTTTGTCCTTTGCTTTCTCACTGGGATCGAGCCCTTTCCTCTTTCGTCGAGGTCAGTTTATCGGAAAACAGCCCCCTCCCCCTGTCCCCACATTCAACCAATTGATTGGACTCGTGGGATTGAAACTGTTAAACTGAAGTACCCAGCTCAGTAGGGCCTAAGAGGGGAAAATAAATTTGGATGCATAAAATCTATTCTATCGAGCTGTTGTACATATATATAGAAGTCCTTTATCCTTATAAATATGGATATGGTACATGCACACACTCCACTAGCTCTATATAAGCATCCTAAAAAAAATTTTTATCAGCGTCACCTGCCATGCTGAACTATCACTGTAGTCTTTTCCTGAAGTTCTGCTGCCACCACGGCGGGACTGACAGATATTTTCTAAGTGTTATGTTTGAAGGTAATTTTTTTTCCTTGTCCTGATTTAGGGTAAAAACTAGCTGTTGGTTTCTGGATGTCCTCTTCAATTTGCAGGCTTCTGATTCCCAAGGGGCTTCAATATTTTCAGCTTTATGTTACGTTTGTACTGGGATTTTGCAGATTTTCTGGTTTTCCGGTCATCCAGTCTGGCTTCCCTCCCCAGTCCCACCCTCACCCCCCTGCCCTTCCCTTCAGTTACATGCAGAGCTTTTGGCTAGGCAAAAGAAGGAGGAAAGGAGGATACTTCAAAATGCATTCATAGGACTTGCCACTCTTCCACTATCTTTCAGTATCACTTTAAAACCCACTAAATCAGAAATTTTTCAGATGTGGCTAGTGATATGTGAGTATTTCCTTTTAAAAGTCTTGATACCTTTCTTTTCAAGGCTGTTGAATGTTTAGAGCACTGAGAAAAATCAAGTTGGTATTAAATATGCCTATGCAAGGCTCGGCATTTCAGCTTGTCATTTGACTTCAGGGGCTATTATGAAGAAGCCAGCTACACACTTTCAGTGCTCAAATTGTATCATATGTCAAATGCATACAACAGCCATCTCTTCTGTGGGAATGCTAGGAGATTAAATTAATTGAAAATGCTCTGAATTTTCTAATGAAAAGAATTTCTGCTGGAGCTGCAAAGACCATCCAACCATTTTACCAAGTGGGATTTTCAATGTGCAGATATATTTAGTCCTGAAGATAAAAGTGTAGCTTAAAATCTACTTTGAGGTTGCAAAAGTTCAGCCCCCAGAGAGTTAAAAAGTACAGTCGACTGTTGTTGAAACCCATATAGATGGACTTTAAATAGAAGAAATCAGTAGTCCTACAAAACCAGGTGACTATTATCGTTAATGTTAACTGGGGATGGTGTCACATTAACTGCAATTTTATCCTTTGGTAATTAATACAATTTAGCTGCTACTTTCTTACCTATCAAAATCAATTTTAAGAGGCAGCATATAAACATTCAAAAATGGATATAAATACGCATAATGTATAAAAATGAGAACGTGAAGAATAGCCTTTTCTAGCTGAGACATGTGAAGCAGAGAGAACAATTATGAGTCAATGTATCAGGAACTGGAAGAAACAACTCAATATTTGAAAAGAAAGTGATATTCAAAGCAGCCTTATTGGTCACTTCCTTTCTCCTCCTTAAAAGAAAAATAACACCTAAAAATTATTATCTGTGATTTTAAATTAAAGGGAAAGGCAATAGTTAGTAAAAGTCAGTCAAGATCTGATCCTAATGGGTAACATGTGGCAGTATAAGCACAGATAAAGATGAACATATTCAGTGCTAGGAGTGAATTCCTGGCAATGGATAATTTTTTTACGTAAGACCACGCAACAGCTTTTTGTCATTTGGCCTATGGTACTCTATTGGCCAAAGAAAGAAAGAAAGAAAGAAAAAAAGATGTGTTGGAGAAAGTGTAAGTCTTTGTTAAGCAAATGCCTTTGTCATTTCAAAAATTATGTAGGAAACCTACAAGAAGTGAGATGGGAGAAGCATTAAATTGGCTTTAGCTTCCAGGTGATTTTCCTTGTTCCAAAAGGAACTGTAGAAATTTAAGGAAAAGCCTGAAATTAGGATTATAAACCCAACTGTGAGCACAGGCAATGTCTCATATTTTATATTATTCATGCATAGGGATCTCCAAACAGCTCTTCTTAAATGCTTGCCTTTTCACCCTCCAATAAGCTTAATGAGGGATGCCTAGCACCTTTTCCCTGGTTTTAAAGCAAGATCACTTACTGGCTTATAGATTTCTGCCCATTGTCAGTTTGACAGTCGTGCGATAGAGATGTGAGAACATAACAGCATCCGGGACATGGGTGTGATGGCCACAGATCTGGTCAGTTTGATCCTATCTGTATTTACACATCTATTACAGAAAGTTTTAAACAGCTAATTTGGGCTTCCTTGCCCTTCTTCGTGGCAGAAATTTCTACTGAAAGAGCCTGGGTTCGACTGCACGGTTTAAATCGCAGCAACTAAAATTAGCAGCTCAAATCCCTTAAAAAGATGTTCTGCTTTTTGTTCTAACACTTTAAAAAGTACAATTTCATCACGTGAAGGCCCTGATAAACTTCATGCTGCTCGGGGTTTATGATGTCAGAGCTATGAAATATTTCCCGCTGATAACATAATAGCTGAGAAATATGAGTTTCGGAGGGTTTGGGGTTTTGTTTGCTCTACACACCTGCAGGATGAGGCTTACAGTGGGAAAACAATTAACTGCAGGAGCTGGAAAAGCAGAGTAACAGTGGGCTACTGTGTAATTGCAGAAACAATGAGGAATTTCACCTGGTATCATTCGTGACAGCAATCAAACAGCCAGGCCTAGCGGGGAACCCTATATTAAATGACTCTGCGGTGGCGGGCGAGTCCGCTGTAGAAATAAGCAGAGAGGGGACGACATATGTACCCTCTGGGAAGGTGAGAAGACAGCCGTAGGGCTCCTCTTCCGGGGAGGGCTTGGATTCACCAGCCGCCCGTTGCTGTCGGGGATGGGATGGAGCAGCACCTTTCCCAGGCGTGCTCGGCGGGGGGGCAGGGACCAAGGCGAGGGGACATTAGGAGGGAGCCCGGTGGACCGTGGTGGGGAGCACGCTCGGAAGGAGCCGCCGCCAGCGGGCAGGGGCAGCTCCAGCCCCGCACCATCCCGACCCTCCTCAAAGGGGCGGGACAGGGAGGGGCTCCGGCCGGGAGCTCTGCCCCAGGCATCACCCATAGAATCGTAGAATCGCTTGGTTGGAAAACGCCTTTGAGATCATCGAGTCCAACTGTACCGGTCCATTGCTAAATCATATCGCTAAGTGTTTCATCTACCCGTCTTTTAAACTCCTCCAGGGATGGTGACTCAACCACCTCCCTGGGCAGCTGTTCCAGTGCTGGACAGCCCTTTCAGTGAAGAAATTTTTCCTGATGTCCAATATAAACCTTCCCTGGTGCAACTTGCGGCCATTTCTTCTCATCCTATCGCTGTCACTTGCGAGAAGAAACCAGCACCCACCTCGCTACAACTTCCTTTCAGGCAGCTGCAGACAGTGATAAGGTCTCCCCTCAATCTCATTTTCTCTGGGCTAAGCAACACCAGTTCCCTCAGCTGCCTCTCATAGAGCTTGTTCTCCCCTCCGCCCAGCCCCCTCACCAGCCTCGTTGCCCTTCTCTGCACACGCTCCAGCCCCTCAGTGTCCTTCTTGTGGCGAGGGGCTCAAAACTGAACACAGGATTCGAGCTAAATGCTCGCTGATTTTGGGGCGGTTTCAGGCTGAGGGGCAATGCCAGTCCCCACCTCTATTCCCACTTTTTAAACCATTTTCGAAACATCGCTGCAAAGTCTTCTGAAAGTCGGGGCACCCCTCGCCCCACGGCACAAATCGCGGGGAGGGTCGGCAGGAACTGCTCCCTACCCTTCCCGAGGGAGCCGCGTTGGCAGTGGGCTGCCAGCCCTGTGCCCAGCCAGGGACTGAGTCGCCACAGTCGAGGAGACCACTTGCAGCTCCAGCTCCATCCCCAGCGCGGGGCGGTGGCGAGCGATCCAGCCGGATTAACTCCGGGCGCTTTGAAGTCCCTGATCGCAAGGGATCCCACCTCGGGATGCTTAGGGCTCCCCATTCAGTTGTTAATTCCCGCTGAGCATTTTTAAGTACCTGAGCAGGCAGCCCCCCGCGCCTTCAAAACAAGTTTATGCACGCAGATAGCTCCAAAATTACCCATCAGGGATACGAGCGAGACCAAAGGCAGGGGCGAGCAGGGTCGTTAGAAAATAATCGAAGCAAATGGGCACTTTCTTTGCCACGTGAATTTCGGCTCTGAAACGCGTTTTGCAGGAGCGGGAGTTTCAAAGGTGTCCGCACCTGCGCCCTCCTGCTTTGCTTAAATGGCCAGGAAGATAAAAAGCAATCAAACCACCCCCTTCCATCAGAAAAACACTAGCTGGGGAGGAAACGGCTGTGGACACCCTGGTGAGATGCCCCCTCACTCTGGACAGGAAGAGGTTTCACCTTTGCTACCAGCCCTGCAAAACTCTTCCGTCTCGTTTTTTTGTCTTTATCCCATATAGAGCACAAGGGAGTTACATTATGAAGAAATTAAAAGCAATGTGACCTGCACCTCCACTGACACCCCACTCCCAAAACCCCTCAACCTCCTCTCACAACGGAACCGATTTCTGCTTTGCCCCCATAATTTGCTTCTCCGTGACACGTGGACAAGGTGAAAGGATCCTCGCACCACTCCTCGCCAATTAACTTCAGTGACTAAAGCGTGAGCACTGGGTTTGGGTTTTTTCCTAGCACAGGCGAATGTGTCCTAGCACATTAGGGAGGGAAAATTTTAGCTTGAAGAGTCTGGGTTACACAGATGAGAACAGACAAATGAGCAATATCACAGAAGAACTTTAAACCATCTCTCAAATGTGCATTTTCATTTTTGGACAACGTTCTTTCCTTTCTCTGATATTCACATTTTAGGCAGTTACTGATCCTCCTGTTGCCTTCAGCTATGGATTGAAGGGCAGAAAAGGAATGGATGTAATGAATATGAAAAGGGTGTGGGAGAGGAAAAAGTCCTCTGATCTTTTGTTTCAGGTGTTGATCTAAATTAAAACACAACCCCCTTTAGTATGACCCATTAAAAAGTAGCTAGGGGCTCTGGGTGAGCAGTCAGACCCTGATGCGCACAGGGTGGTGAGGCCTTGGTAAACATAATACTATCACGGCAACATTTCTGCCTAGTTCACACCTTATTTAGCCCTACTCAAGCTAAAATTCCACCTCCAATTACCTTTATATGTAGCCTCAGGCGTAGAGTTTGACAGCTGTAGAAAAACGGGGCAGGTAAAATACAGAGCCCTGGCATGATGGTAGAGATCAGGGAGGGGGCTTTGTCTCTCCACCTAGTGGGGTGGTGGCTGACGTCTTCCTAAACCAGTGCTCCTGGTGCTTGCCTGGTTGCAGGGGATGCTCTGCGACCTGTAGAACGGCTGTCCTTGGTTCCTGGGAGGAATTCCTGCTTCTGCTGTTCCAGCTCACTGTTCAGCCTTTTCTCCTACGTGACACGTGAGGGAGTCAAAGCTAAGTGCTCAGTCCATGAGGTATCACAGCAAGGTGAAGAACATGCTTTTCCTTGGGTCATGGTGGCTACAGAAGCTGCCACACATGGGGCAGATGGCAACCAGCAGCAGAGCAGGGCACGGACTGTCCTTGTTTCAGTCACCAGCCACTGGGAGAAGAAGTGGGATGTCACAGGGTCATAGTCTGTGTTGTCGTAACAAGAGCGGTCAGAGCAGGGAGGTGTTGTTTGGAAGTGGCAGAGTTGGACCCAGAGTAACTCACTTTGCTAGACAGGGCAAACTGTGTTTGTATTTGTGTTTGAGCAGTTGGTCAGTGTGCCCCTGCCAGGCAAGTGCTCTTAATGTCCACCAGGGGTTCAAGGAATGTATGGATACCTTGACCATTTGTTTCACCTCTTTTCTGTATGCTGTGTAGTAGGTGGGAGGTCCTAAGGGATGAATTCTTACTGCATTGTTTATTTCTGAATGCTAACAGCTCTGGGGAATATTTGATGAAAGGTGGGGCTTCCCAGTAGAATAAATGCTGCTGAAAAATCCACCTTTAAAAAAAAAATAATAAAAAAAGCCTACTACAACATGGGAAACCTTCCCACCAGGCAGCAGTTACACGTATTTCAGAAAAAAGAAAGAAAAGTGAGCCTGGATTTCCATGTGGTAGCAGAACATAATTGTCCATTTTGTTTCACCTTTTTCCTTCTGGGGCTTTGGGTCTTGCCTGTCACATTTCATGGCACCATCCACCAGGCCCCTCGTTCAAGTGCCATGGGAAGGGTGATATCCCAGAGGGCAGGACAAGTGTGGGGAGTAGCGCCAGCACAGGTGAGGGGGACACCATTGACCACCACTGTGTCCCAGTGCGCTGCGCACTCCACTGCTCCCTGGGGCTCTCCCATTCCACGCTTGGACAAAGTGGCCAATTATTTTTCTGTCTGAAAGAGCCTGTGATGTGGCAGAGAATGACAGCTCCAAGGGAGAAAACACCTCTTCATTAAAAAGTGCTGCTAAGCACACTGAATATCCAGATCCCAGCACCCACTTGCACAAAGGTTAGGATGAGAGCCAAGAAATTATGCACTTCCACAGATTTTTATATACACATGGATATACGTACATGTACAATGCACATACAGGCACATACAAATCTACAGGCTCTCTTTCGACAGAGTGGCTACAATCATTTAATTTTTTACTCAGGCAAAACCTTCACTGAAATCTAGTTTTACTATTAGTTCTGATGTGATAGGAATCACCTAGGAAAAAAAACAACGAATGAAGCAAGAAGAGACTCAGCTTCACCGAAACAAAAATGATTAGGAGTGTGTTGGGAGAAAGATTTTTTAAAAAATCAAGCAATAATTTATGTTTTGCTCACTTCTGTTTGAAAGGCTTCAGGTAAGAGAGGATGCTATGTTTTTTAGGTTCCTTTTGATTTCATTGCCTTTCAAGTGACTTCAATGTTTGTATGAATTAATATTAAGAAATTAGAAATTATTTCTAAAAAGATACAAAATACGAATGAGTCGTGACAACGCAGAATCATGGTCCTTGGTGAGGCACATTGTGTTGTACAAGAGAACCACTCTATCATTGATACTAAAGAAAGCTCAAAATGGAAGCTACATTTTGTAATGTGATTTTTCTTTTCCTTCAGAAATTCTGGAAGGCTGAAAGGAAAGGAAAGAAAAGAAGGCACTAAGGAAAAGACGGGAGAAAAAGTGGTGACATCCAGGGCTGCAGCAAGTCAGCAAGGTGGCAGTCATCATTCCCACAATGGTTCTGTGGAAGAGTTTAGGCTCCAACATGAAGAGGAGCAGTCCTCAGCCTTTACCTAACTGCCCTCACACCAGCAGCTTTCCCTTGGCCAGATCCCTGGCCGCCTGCATTCACGTGTGAAGCAGCATGGGCTCAGCAGGCTGTTGTCTCTCTCCCACAAAAGCCCAGTTCAGTTAGGGGCTGTCTCTTCCTTTGCTTTCCCAGAGATGGTGTCCCAGTTGGGATGCATCACACCGTCGAGGCTGTTTTGCAGACGAGCCCTGTTCTCTCTTGAACTCGTGTCTTAGTGAAGCTGGAAAACCTTCGGAGAGAACCAGGGCAGGGCAGCAAGTGACCCTCTGGTTGTGGCTATCTCACTATTTTTGGGGGGCATACTGAGATAAGCCACGACCAGTTCCCTCAAACCGGGAGAATATTCCAGTTGAACCATAATCCAGGGGTGCAACAATGAATAAAGAAGGGGATATATTCACATATTTGATGTTCGAGGCTGGGCAGTGAGAAATGAGGAAATCCTGTACTGAATGAGTGGATAAACCCCTGTGACGATGCCTTGATTTACTGACTTGACAGAATCATTAAACACAACCTTTTTCTAACCTTTCCTGCAGTTTTATTTTGAAGTTTCCACCTCCCCATGTCCTCTTACCCGACAAAATAATAACACCTTTCTCAGCATTCTAAACAAGGGATCCACAACAAGATAGAAACGTTCAGAGTATGGAAAATAATTTCTTCTTTTCCTAAAAAACCCTGCCACTCGTTTTCTATAAAAATTTAAAGCCACAGGCCCTTGTTTCCAATATAACTTACATCCTTCAACAGCACATCTTTGTTCTCATATGTTTCGATGCAGAACTGCTGGCGTTTGGTTCTGCAATATTTGTATTTGATTGTTTTCTACTTTAAATGCACTGTAACATAACCATAACAATATACCACTTTTCCATGCTTAGCATATTCATTATCTTGTCTTCCACTCAACTTCTTGATTTGTATGCAAGAAACCTGTGTTGGAGAGAATGCAATCTGCAAGCCAATAAAAATCCTGTCCCGTGGGAGGAAGGAGGCAAAAGAGTACATGTAGCTGAAATGAGGAATACGAAGTACGTACAAGAGCACAGTCCTGCATCACAAGAAAGGTCCAGGGTCCAAGTGCAGCATGTCAGGTAGATAATAGCTATTGCAGGAAGCAGGGAAAGGGCTCTGACTGCAGTTCCACCAGATGTTTGTTTTATTGATAAAACCATATAACGAAGTCTTCCATTCCCTGGAGGCTGACTGCCCAACACTGTGGCTCAGGTCTTCACCCCTCAGGTTGGTCTGTATGGACATTTTGAAGACTGTGCTATAAATCAAGCCTTGGAGATCGTTCTGTCTGATAATTACCCCCTTCCAAAAGAGCATTTTTAACCCTGCTTACTTCAGTGATTGGGTTCAGCATGCAGTCTTGCCAACAGCTGCATCAGCACAATGAAGGTGACAACCAGCATTATGGGAACAAAAACAAAGAGCTGTGGGGTAGAAACTTCCTCCGTTGGTTTCACAGACACCCTGTCGAACCCTCCCTGCCAGATGAGCTGGGGCAGGTTGGCCAGGTTGCTGCCTGCCTGCAGCACAACCACCCAGGGCTGGGGCTCTGTGCTCAACAGAGGTAGACTCGTGCACCAGTGTAGCACCCAGGGGTGCTCATCTGACCCAGTTTAGGCTCAGGCATGTGGTCACGTTTCTGTCAAATTGGTCCATGTGTACAATGAGGGTTTAGCTAGCTGCAGGCAAGTAGGCAGCACCCAGTTCAGCGTAAAGGCTGCTGGTGCACTCAACCTGTTGTGTTTTGAAGAAATCTGAGTCTGGGCGTGGATGTACCGATCAGCAATCTGAGGTCCACGGCCACAGCACTTCTGATTTAGTGCTAAGAATCTTAAAACCAGATTTGTTGAACCATGGTCTGATCTGCTTGCAGCTCTTGACCCACAGTGGCATTTTAAGGAATATGGAGATAAATCATGATTTTCCTGAAAGTGCTGCACCCCCAGGTCCAGCAGTTCAACAGTCTGTCCACAGTACAGCTGGCAGGAGCATTGACATTGTCAGCCCTCCTGGCTTTAAGCAGAACAGCAATTAGAGAGTTAAAGCAGCCAGCACTGGTTTCTCTCTCCAGATTTGATCTCAAACACCCAGAACAGAAGAAGTTACACCTCTCTGAACCAACTCTGCTGCCTGCCTTCCTCAGTACTTCCTTGCATAAAACCTAGAGTTAAAAACTTGCCAGTTCACAATTGTAATAGGCAGTGGCAGATCAAGCCTAGTTGCACTTTCTATCTTTCTCACCAAAGTGTAATTCTAGTGGCATTTGATACAGCTAAGAGCTAGAATGATTATTTACTATGGCTCAGTTAGCATAAAACAGCTCAGGCTGGAGGTTCACAGCATTTTGCTTTTGGGCATGCCCTTTTCATCGCTCTTACTTGCAGCTGGGCTGTCCCAACATTTGTAGGATGACCTTGTCAGCCAGAAACCTAAATCGGCTCTTAAAATCCATGCTCGTAGCCCAGATCTGCGTGTGGTTGTGCTAGGGGTCGTATGTTGTGCTACTAGAGCCAGAACACATAGGAGAGGAGAGAGGCAACTCCATAAATCCATACAACTGCTAAAGCATGCTTACCTGAAACCACAGCCTTGCAACCTTCAGTGAATGGAAGTATGTATGCCTGTACTTCGAGCAAAGGCTTTGTCAGAGTTGTCTTTAAATTTGCTCCTCATTACCCATCCTCTCCTTCCAAATAAATACAAGTCTGCCAGAGACTTATTTCTCTACAAGGATGCGGACTTTATACAGTGCCATTCAGCTGAAGTTTGTCTCAGTCTTCATTCATCTAGTGGCAGGTGTATGTGAAAGGCTTTAACTACATCCAGAGCCTACCTTAATACACATCTGTAGTTTTCAAATAATATACCTAAGGCATCTCCAAAACTTGACCATGAAAAGTATATTCAGCCACATAGTAACTCCTGTAAAACTGCAGGAGCTCCAGTAATGTTTCTCTTTTTTTGGGGGGAGGTTGCTGTTTCCATAGAAAATGTTTAAAGATGTGTAAATTAGAAAATGTGCCCGCTTTTGCTATATTGAATCCCCAAAAGGCACAGCTGAACAACCTCCTCAGGAAAGAGGAGCACAGCAAACTATTAAATTCTGATTGTATACTTGTCTTGCCATAGCTTGCTGCTTTTGGAAATTCTGACTTTACAGAGCTTGCAAATGGTTATAAAAAAGGATTTGGAAATAATGTTGGTAACAAGGAGCACCAAAAAAATCCTTAGTGTAATACCATTATTTAAAAAAAAAAGTTAAAGAAAAAGATTATGTAAAAGTACCAGGCACGGCCAAACTGCCATTAAGGGCGTTTGCTTTAAAGTGTAGATGCAGGGGCATTTGAGCTGAAAAAAAGTTTCACAAATACATCAGCGTTGTAGGCTGAACTGTTACTACCATTCACAGGAAAATAAACCAGTGACTAAAGAAAAAAAATTATGACAAATTTCCCACCCCATCATATTTCTCAACAGCAATGAGATCAACTGTCCCTGGCTGTGACTCACGTGAAGTCTGCAGAGATTCGCCAGGGCTGAAATGTCTCCAATAACTTTAGGCCTGTTTTTCCCTGCAGAGCCCCTTCCCGACATCTCTTGGTTGCTGGCTTGGCAGCCCTGGGGATTGTCTCTCCCCAGCGACACCTTTCCAGTTTCTTATTTTTCAGTGTGGGCAAGTGTGTGGTGTGGGCATCCTTACTATTGACTTGAGTGGTCTCGTAGCAACGCCAGTCCTTCTCAGAACCCTGGTTCAATCCTGCTTCCCATCTTTCCAGGATTACTCTGGATCTGTGTCCTGCTGCCCTGTGGGCTGCACTGTACGTTGTGACCCTGCCGCACAGGGATGGCCAGGGTTGCTGCATCCTGAGACAGGCCCCAATGTCATCCCACGGTGGCTGGTACCCATGAATTGCTCCGTCAGCCTCTCAGCCCTCCACCTCGGCTGCTGGTTTATCTGAAGGTAGCCCATGCCGAGATGGGTTTCCTACAGCCAGCACCGAAGCACTCCAGGGTATACAACCAGCTTTTCATGGTCTCAACACTTTGAACTTCCACTGGAGGAAAAAGCAGAGCAGATGGTGCCTGGGCTGGGAACAACCCACCTTTGACGTCTTCAGAAAGCACAGCCTGGCCAAAGGCCCCTAACCGTGCTAAATTATCTGAGTACCTACATATCTGTCCTTTCCTGCTATTATTCTGGCTCTTCTTGCACCAGCCGTATCAGGAGGGTTCTACCACTGGTGCTGACACTATGGAGCCGAATATTTGTAATATAAAAAACAGATTATATTACATCCCAGTGGACAAGTGCAGAAATAGTCTTCACTTGAACTTGGCTAACTTACCTGGCTTGGCTACCAGAATAATTTGTGCTTCTTATCACTGGAATACGGACGGATCCACTAAATGCTCCACTTACAGCTAAATATATTTTTCAGAAGTGATACAAGTGATGGCAGTTGGAATATGGCATTTTTTTTTCTAAACTTGAAAATGTGATTTACTTAAAAAAAAAGTACAGCTTTTATTTTCTTACCTTCTTCTTAACTCCTACAGGCTGTGATATCGAATGTGTAAATTCAAATTAACACTTCTCCCATCTGGATTTCTGTATATTTAAATTTGAGGCTTGGAATAATGTTTTTCTTTTTAGAATAAGTGCTTCTGAGAAGCTACCGTGTTTGAAGAGCAATGGGTTGGGGTGGCTGACCATGGTAGTGCCTGATTAGGAAAACCACAGCCAGCTTTGCCAACTGTTTTTCATACATAGACTTCATAGCCTGAGGAGAGATTGGCATCTTTGTAGGCAAGGCATAATAGCCAATAAATGTTTTTCTGTAACTTTGCCAAGTCCTTATTTTTAACATAGGCATGACCTCCTAACTCTACCTTTGCACTCTTTTCAGTTGGTTCCCTGTGCAGGAGGGCAACACTCCCTGCCACCTGCTTTACCTCCTATCTCTGGGACAGCCTGTCCTGTGGGGAAGTGCGGCGTCTGCTCCAGTTGCTCCTTACCCGAACCTCCTCTGTCAGGCAGGAGGGCAGGGATGGGTACAAAGGTACGGATGCGTCACGGATGGGGGGACAAACAAATTCCCAGGAAGAATCCCCCCAGGATGCCTGCTGTGTCTGTAACTGGGACAGAGTTGGGCATTGCCCAGGGCCTGTGCTGCCCCACTGTGCAGATGTCCCTCTTGCGAGACCTGGCACCTCCACCTGCCCCCTTTCACCCCGGTGTGAGAGTGCATGGTCTGCCTGCACGCGTTCTGGAGTCGGCTGCAGAAAGGCTATGGCTGCGAAGTCTTCAAAACTAAAAGTGTCAGTAGGCAGCACCAGCCCATTTCACTCTGCCCTGGTTTGTTTGTGGCTTCCCTGTTCTTCCTTCCCCTGTGGTGGGGATCGAGTCGGGGAGGAAACTCTGCTCCTCCATTCCCAAGGAGGTGCCCTGCCAGAAACCCATCAAACAGAAACAGCCGCTCTCTGACGTCCTCCTTACCCTCATAAAAGCCTCGGGGAGGCTCCTCTGTGTAGGCAAATGGGGAGGGAGCCTTCTCTGGGCTCTGCCTCCCCCGGCTCCATCCCTCTCACCCCATGTGCCGCACAAGGGGCAGGAAGCAGCAGGCGCTCAGCAGCTCTGCCTCGGCTCCCTTCAGCTGGCTAAAGAAAGAAAAACCTCAGAAGTCGACTGGCACAACTTGACAGCAGACCCCACTCACCCTGCCTGCCCCAGCAGCCTTCCCAACTCAAACACCTGTTCTTAAGCCTAACAAGCCGCACAGCATTAAGCTGAGATTGCTTTTCCTCAGCTTCAATTGCTGGTGGCCCCACAGTGGACTCCTGGCCTGCCCAGCCAAGGCTGAGGGGGGAGCGGGGCTTCCTAGGGCTGTCCTGAAACATGAACACAGGCAGCTGGAGCAACTGCTGCTTGGGCTGGGTGGTCAGCATGGGGTGTGCTGCGGTTTCAGCAGGAGGGTAGGAGGAACGTGACAGGCTGTGTTTGCTGATACCATCACAGCTTTTTAAAACAAGCTTATGCGGCAAAAGCCAAGACAACTCAAACGACACCTTTCAGCATGCTGTTGGCTGATGCGGAGGCTCCCAACAAGTGCAATTCAGAGCAGCTCCACAGGAAGCCACACACGCACCAGAGAGCAGCCAGAAATGTGGGGCATGATGCTGCATCCCCTGGCCCCGGAGGCGAAGCTGCGGATGATGGGGCAAGGTGGCAGGATGAACCCACAGGCTTTCAAGGACTCTCCCTTCCTTCATCCCCACCTGCCACAGCCCTGCGCACTTCACCTCCATGCTGCAGTGCTGTTCCTTGCTCTCAGCTGAATCTTCTCCCTGACCAGAACTGGTGCAAGGCCCTCCCTGACCTGAGCCAGTGTCATCACTCCAGTCAGAATCCAGTCTTAACCTCTGCAATGCAGAATAAATCGGATGCCACATCTGATGGCTGCTGTTGCTTTTGTTCCCAGTGCATGTGGAAAGGGTCCTTCAGCTGTCCCTCAGTGGCTGGGCTGTTGCATACCAATGTCATGCAGCCCATGTGTCCCCATATGCCCAGGGACAGTCATGCGTACAGGAGGACAGCGTGGTATCACCATGAGCAGAGCAAACCCTCCAGCAGCTCTCTTCCCACACTCCAGGGTCTGCATCCCTGGGTCTCAGGCACAGCTGCACACCTGTGGCATGCAGACTCCAAACTCTTGCCTACTTCCTTACAATTAGGAACCAGTAATATGGACACCACATGCAGTAGGGGAGAAGGTAGCTTTTTCATACTGGTATGGTCACAGATAGAATATATAAGTTCCAATGTGTTTCCATATGTTATGCAATTATCCTATTTTCCCAAAAAACCAAAGCCCTCAAAGAAGCTGAAGCTGACCAATTTCTGTCTCAAGCAGCAGTCTCCATTCCTCCCATCCTCTCTTTCTCCTTTTCCCAGCCCTTGGCTCATGGCCCTCCTTTGCACCTTGAACTGTTGGTTGGTCTCAGTGTTGACATGGATATTTGCTTTAATTCATTCCGCTGATGGAGGATCATCTGTGTGATCTTTCTGTGGCCATTCACGAGAAAATCTCAATTTTCTCTGGATTACTAGTCCACTGAGTTGAATCACAGCAGGGTTTGAGGTGCAGACTGAGTGTCTAGAGAAGAGCAGGGATGAGGGGAAACAAACAGGACCACCTCCCTGTTGATGGCAGATATCAGCTCAGTTGCATCACCTCAGTTCCTCTAAGATACTGTAGAGACTTTCTTGCTCCTTTTTTTTTTTTTAACATTAGAAGATCACCTTACCTGAGTCTCCATCACTTTACCTTTAGATCTGATACTTTCCTTCAGAAAACACTCGTGCTTAACTGGAAAGGCTGGGATCGATGCAGGAGTGACTAAAGAAATGCTATGGCTTGTGTTGCATAGAAGCCAGGTTAGAGGTGTTTATTGTCAGCGTAGCCAGCCAAGGGCATGAGGCATGGGCATAACTCTTCTGCATGTATCAAATACTTTGCCAGTTAAATACTTACCTTGGTGTCCTGCTCACACTCTGCTACACACTCTCACTGCCAGAAGTATTTACTGTTTTTCTTGGATTCAGATAAGTCTTTCAGTAATTAATCAAGACTATCTTTCACTTCTTGAATGATGCATTATTATCAGCACTCCAGCCCCACCACCAGCACACCCAGCAGGATCCTATCTCTGATTCAGTCTTCCATTTTTGTCAAGGGGAGCTGAGATAACAAATGCTGAGCACTAAAATTATTGCTTATTGTGTGTGGTTACTGTGCTTTGTACTTAGACAAGACTGAATTCCTGGGGTTAGAAATGCTCAGAGATATCCTTAAAAAAACACCAAACAATCAAGCCCATCAACAATTTATCTGTATATTTGTTAATGCGATGGAATTTGATCCAAAATAGGGTACAGTGAAAAGACCATATGCCTTCAAAAGAATATCTTTTGGACCACACAAATAAATGTCAGTTTAACAGATTATTTGATTAAAGGAATTGAGATTCTTGACTTAACTTATTCCTGGCCTGCTACATGTATCATCACATGCAGATATTCAATTTTTTTCTGGGGACAAAAGGAAAAGTTTTTGCTGTATTGTTCTATCCACTACCTCTTTAAATATGCTGAAGAATCATTTTGACCTTGCTGGGGCTTTGAATCAGGTTACGTGAATCTGCTGGTTTTCATGGGTAAATCGGTGTTGTTTAAAATACTTCAGTAAGATGATTTTCTTTGTCTTGCTTCCATCAAGCGCTGTTCATATGGTACATTATGGCATATATAATGCTCAAGTCTGACCTGATGACATCATGGCTGCATGCACAGCATTGTTTGACTCTGGCTCTTGCTCCAGCTCTGGGGAAGGCAACTGCAGTGCATTCAGGAGCAGGGAACCCAGACAGAGCTGGCTGAAAAACAAGCAGCGAGGTGGGAAGGATCAAGTTCATGGCATAAGCAAATACTCTACAAATCATCAAGAGACTAACTGGATGGCCACAAAGAGATTTTTGTCAAGGGTTTTATACAGCTAAAATCAATTCATTCACTTCATCTGTTTTGAACATACTGGGATGCAGCTAAAGATGTCACAAATGGTTAGAGTTGCCTGGAAACCCTCAAGGTGTCAATTGACCATATTTTTAGGCTCGGGAAAGTTACATGGACACACCACAATTTCACCAGTGATTTCTTTAAAAAACAAATGGAGTCAGAAGTCTACAAGGGAATAAAAATATCAGGAGAGTGAAGCTGAGTTGAAGCAGGGTAACTCAAAATCAATATTTTGCTTTTAAACTCTTAAGGGGAGGCCCAGGAGGGCTGCACTCATTTTGTCCTCCTTCCTTATTGTCCTCAGAGGATTGGCTGAGAAGTGACAAGGCTGCTCCATACTTACCGCAGGACATTCCTCACTAACAAGCCACTTGTTAGAGCATTCGGCTTCCCCTCCCCTGCCCAGTGTCTGTTTTTCACTGAACAGCATCAGACAGTGGTCAAGCCAAACTCAAAACTAGAGATGGAAAAAGGGCTCCTTTCCTTTTGCCGTAAGCACACGTTGAATGCTCTTCTCTGCCCAGAAGCTCAGTTCTGTATGTGAAAACGGGTCATCAAATCTCCAGCATCCCCAGCACAGCCCCATGTGTTGGCACTCAGGGGGTAAATTCAATCTGAGGTCGCTCCAGAGATCAGGCCAACGGTGAGGGGAAGAAGTGGCCACTGTATCCCATTTTACTCGTGGTTATTTATCTGTGGCTTTGCCCAATACAACTGAGGTAAAAAACTTGTAGATATTTTTCTAAACGAAGGTGGACAAAAGGCCAAGAAACTTCTCGGGTGCCATTTTCAGTAGTTCTTAGAGTGTAAAAAGATATGGCCAGGAGAAGTTATAAGGTCCTTTGGACCATGTTAACCCAGGCAAAGTACAGCCACCCTAGGGGCTGGGTTTCCCCAGAATGAGAGGTACAGACAGCCTGGAGTGGTCTAAGGCAGGCTTTGGCCAAGTTACATTGAAAAATTCAGGATCCGTGGCCTCATATTCTCATATTTGCTGGACTCAGGCTGCCAAGAGGGAACTACTCATGCCTGCACCAGGGTTAATGAAACAGAAGCAGACTTCACCCCTCACCCCTACCCTTGGCCTTCAGCCTCCCTTAAACTAGGAATATTTTAGAGACCAGTCGCTGGCCAGCTGAAAGTATTGATGGGCCATCAAAGACTCCAGTTTACCAATATCAGTCTATGCATTTCCCTCACCTCTGCAAAACACAAAAAGGGGCCTGTGATCCTGCAAGCCCTGACCTTGGCATCATGAATGGATTGTGTCATGGCATGGTCTCCTCCCCAACCCATGAGGCAGCAAACACTATGAGCAGTATTATCAAGGAGAACAGGGGGACAGCACGACAACAGAGCACATAAATCTATGAAGTGATCCAGCACCAAATTTCAAAGACTGTTCAATCCATATCCTAAGGTGAAGAGGACTTTCAAAGCTATGGACCTGAATCCCCACAAAAAAAAGTGGCATGAGTCCTCAGCCATCGCTTTGGGCTCTTTGCAAGCCAGTAAACCAGAACCAGCACAAACATAGGGTGGAAGAGTCATGGTCCTTGTCCTTGCTTCACTTGGTCCATAGCTATGCAGATCAGTAGGAGCTTTGCCCTGCATTCAAGATCACCTCCTAAAGAAACTTCTCCAGAAACGTGTACTGCAGGAAGTACAAATGCTTGTGGACCCTGGGTCTTGAGATCAACACCAGAGCAGCGTGTAGAGTCTAGGTAGCATCCTGAGAAAGCCAGGGTTTCCCTCTTTTTGCCCTGCAGGGCAAGGAGATTTGCAGAAACAGCTAAAAGATTTAGTTCCTACAGATCTTCAGGCAGCATGTGAGCTTCTTGGTGCGGCCAAAGCACAGAGCTAGACAGGCTTCATATGTCCAAACCCTCCCTGGCCATGTGTAGTTGAATTGCCTTGCTGACAAGTGAGGTTGGGTGGCCTGACTGGAGGCCTTCAGCCAACACAGGCTACAGCATAATGCTAGCAGCCATTTCTCACTCGCTGTGTCTTAGGGCTGACAGAATCATAGAATCATCTGGTTGGAAAAGACCTCTGAGATCATTGAGTCCAACCATACCTGTTCCCTTACAAAACCATGTCCCTAAGAAACTCATCTACCCACCTTTTAAACATCTCCAGGGATGGCGACCCCACCACCTCCCTGGGCAGCCTATGCCAGTGCCTGAGAACCCTTTCAGTGAAGAAATTTTTCGTAGTGTCCAGTCTAAACCTCCCCTGGTGCAACTTGCGGCCATTTCTTCTCATCCTATCGCTTGTCACTTGTGAGAAGAGATCAGCACCCACCCCGTCACAACCTCCTTTCAAGCAGTTGTAGACAGTTACGATGCCTCTTCTCAGCCTCCTCTTCTCTAAGCTAAACAACCCCAACTCCCTCAGCTGTTCCTTGTAGGACTTGTTCTCCAGGTCCCTCTCCAGCCTCGTTAGTGGATGGGGGACTGCCGTCTTCTGTTTACAAAAAAGAAAATTAAAATCAGAATGAGGATTTACACTTTCTCAAAATGAGCCTTTCCCCAGTGATGCTGCCCACTGCTGATTTCCAAAAGATTGGCCAAAGCAGTCCCTTCTGACCAGCACTGCCAGCATCAATGTCTGCAGGAGGACCTCCTTGATGCCCAGCAGAAAACTTGCACCAAACCCCTGCTCAGGGCAGCACAAAGGAACTTTCAGTCTTTCCCTGCTCTTTGTTCTTTATCTTGCACATTTCTAAATGTTTTCTAAATGTTGCTTCTTGTCCTGGTTGCAGAGATTTGCAATATGCCAAATCACCCCAGAGCTTGTAAAGCACTATGGGAGGCTTCATTTTGGTTTATTCCAGGTTCATGTCTCTGACATGGACTGGACTTCAGATATGCCAGAGAGGACAGATACTTGAGACAGTGCCACCTCATTAAGTCGTTTGTTTAAAGCCCCCAAACAATCCACTTTCATGCAGATGGAAATCCCAGCCTCTCTCTTTTCACTTAGATGTGGATTCTGCCCTGGCAGATATGTGTTGATCTGCTCAGCTAGAAAACTTCAAAACCCTAAAATTCTGGTCTTTGACCCTATCCTAAAACTAATTTGAACTATTCTCAGCTGATCTGAAGTTGAAGGACATGTCTTTTAACTGGAAATACCTTATCTTTAGACTGGTAATTGTTGCTAATTAAACCAGTAAAGAGACATTAGCCTCTGCTTACTTAAGTTTTAGCCTGTGGATTAACAGGCAATCCATGATGTCCTTTTAAAAGGGAGTTCTCATGGAATTGGATGGTCCCAGCACCAATATCGTTTTCCTGTGAGATCTGAAAAATAAACCTTGCAGCATGGACTGAGAGCAAACTCTTCTGCACAAAGCATACATTTCTAAAGCCTGCGCTCTCTCTTCAAAACAAACGTACAACTCCTCCAATTCCAAGAAATATTTTAGCAGTAATAGAAAAAAAATCATAACCAGTTGCTAATACAGAAGTTACCATGTGGAAATAGAAGAGTGGGGGTGTTTATACATGAAGCCTTCTGACACTGACACTCATGAGTAAAAATGCAGAGGTATTAGAGTTGTAGCGGTGAGAGCTTGATAGGAAATGGAAATGAAGCAGGCACAAGGTCTGACAGTGCAAGAAAAAAAATATTTATGGTAAAATACTTCATATCGTCCAAAAAACTCAACTGTCTCGCCATTCACTTGCAGAAAGACAATGCTAGATGTGATAATTGTAAAAATGGTGATAATGTACTATGACAAAGTGTAGGGGAGGTGGGAACTGCCCAGATCAAAACCACTCATATGGGGCTGCTAAGGACATTCATGCAACACAGGGAGCCCTTGAAACTCCTTGCTTGCAGTGTGGCACGTGTACCATTGACAAAGAGGATGGATGGACTTGTGGGTTAATCCAGCAAAGTGTATGCACGTGTATCTATAAAAAAGAGTGTTATCTGTGGTTTCATCTGCCAAATCACATGTCTTTAACTTGGGTCGGAGTGAAACACCACCAATGAGGTGTTATGGTTACACTTACTGGTCTTCAGTGTAAAAGGGTTGGATTCTCTGTGTACCATCTTGTGTACTGTTATTTGCACCAGGTGAAAGTGGATGCCAGTTGCAAAATGCCAGCACTTGACACTTGTTATTTGTTATCAAAAATGCCTGTTGTAAGGTGCCAGTCAACAGTGAATTCACTCCAAAGAAAGTTTTCTTAGAGACTAGAAATTCAATAATGTGGTCCTCTCCACCATCACTCTGTTCTTTGGACGTTTGTTTCTTCTGTAGATTCCCCTTAAAAACCAAACCAAACCCCTACCTTCTTTATATTTAAAACTGCTCTCCCTCTGTCAAATGGTTAATTTTCAAATTTTGTCATACATGGAAAAACATTCTGCCTAAATAGAGAAGTTTTTCCTCCTCAACCACCTTTCTTTTTATGAGGAAAAAAAAAATCAATGTATCATAGATCGAGTATGTATGAAAAGTTGCTACTTTGTGGAAGGTATCAAACTTGTTGGAGATTTTTCCATCAAGTTTTGATGGCTATGCCTTTCCCCAACTATATAAGTTCTTTTTCTCTTGCCTTTTCTCTCTCTCTCTCTCTCACATGTACACACGGTTCTTGTGACTAAATCAAGTCAGCAGTGTTACAATATGTTGTCCATGCCACAATTTAGATTAAAAAAGTTGTTCTGAAATTTCACGTACAGCAAAAAACCTGAATGTGATCCCCAGCTATAATGTAGACTTCAAGGACAGTCTGACTGTCATTTGAGTTACTGAGAAAAGGCAAAGATAAAGAGCACTTGAAGAGACCAAAGAAAAGTTTTCCTCTGCCATTAAACCCTGTCTGTGATTCTACCGACTTTGAATGTCCCATCCTAGATTTGCTAAAGTAAAACTACCCAAGAGGTTTTTCTCCCCCCATTTACCACCTTGGCTAGGACAGGTGTGTGTGATTAGGGGGAGGGAAAAGCAACAGGGGAATCAAAGCTTTAAAGTGCGCAGACTGGCAGCTACAATTGAAACCTTGATCTGTCACATCACGCAGATCCAGTCAGACAAGATGTGAGAAGGAGATGGCACAGCACCCTGGCAGTGGGCACCTGCACCCAGGACCTGCCTCTCACTTCATGGGAGCCACCACATAAACACAGTGAGAGATGGGGCACAATCTCTGTCCCCCAAATCCATCAAGTTCAAAGCAAAGAGAAGCGTATTGGCATTTAAATGGAATCTGAAGTGTATTTCTTTGTGTTACACATCTGGATCAGGGAAGGCGGTAGCTTGGATGACTACAAACAGAAAATCTGGACTCTGGTGCTTTTCAGTCTCAAAGTCTCCTTTGGCAAGTTCAGCCTCCTGGCAGCTCCAGCTATGACACCCTCACTCGTGACAAGCAATACCTTACTCCAGAGGAAATCTCTTTGATTTTTAATTTAACCTAAAGTTATCACATAGGTGTAAGACATCAAGGCTCAGAAGTTCCTGGAGAGTTAGAGAGTACTGGCATTTGCATTTGAATCTCAGCTGCTGGCTCCAAGTGTGACGGAAGATAGAAGGGGCACAGTCTCCTCTCTTCTTCCTACTTACACTTCTCCCATTTTTTATTTTAGCACAAAAAATACTTATGGATGAAAAACAAATGCCTGGGTAGGTCCCACTGTTTTTAAAGACTGTCGTACTAAAACTAGCTTAAAATTTGTTAAGTTTATTTAATTTAGATATTTACTTCTTTCAGCTGAGTGACTTTAAAGAGATCCCATGCAGTTTCTCTATCAGTCAGAGCTCCTGCAGGGCCATTGGTTTTTACCATTTTAGCAAGTACAAACCTGATGTTAAAGATAGGAAATGGGGGCACATAAAAAGCCTTACCACAGCCAGTAACAAAGTCATAAGTAACATCTAGAAGGCTGTCCTGACTCTGCTTCCTGCTCTGCTAGCAGGCCTTGCTTCTTCCTTGGATATCAAGAGAAGTATTTCCTTTTAAATTTTAGCACAAAATCTCATTTTTCTGTTTTAGTTCCAGCACTACGTACATTTGGCCTTCCTTGCAGTGTGTCCTTCATTCATCCTCTCAGTACCCACATGTCCCGGCATATGCATTTTTTATCCCCCTATAAATCCTGCTGCTGTTCAAAGACCTGGCCAGCAACCTGGGTCCAATGGAGTCGTACATGGATGGGATGTCTGTCCAGCTGCCCCTGCAGCTTTGGCCCTGAGATTCACTGCAGTGGCTCTACAGAGTTTTCTAGACTGAATGCAAAGTGGAGAGCAAGGAAATTAGTGCAAATATTGGAAACTAGCGTGATTACATGGCTATAAAGAGAATGTGTTTGAATTTGGTGCCAACTGGCCACCAAAGAGAGAACGAATGAACCCTGATCACTCTGCATCACGGCTTGCAATATTTACAGATGAGAGAACTTATATTCCAGTTTTTCGGAGGCTAGTAACAATTTACCTGTTCAAAAAGAGCTAAGGAGGCTGGACCTTCAACTCTCCCATCTGGGAGCATTGCTGTTTAAAGTGAAATGTTTATTGACCTTAATGAGGTTAATGCAAAAGGCTGTTGGGTATTTGCCTAACAGTTTCTGAACCTTCACAAGCTCCAAAAGAAATATGGTGATGCCTGAAAGCCTAGAACGACACACAGTGGCAGGACTTTGTTTTTGAAGTATCCCTATTCAGAAAAATGACATATAAGAATTTTTTTTTTAAATGCAAGAGCAAGTTTCAAAGTAATTAAGAAGGAAATAATGTAAAACTATCAAGGAGACCAGTGTTTTAAGAGTTAAAATGTTGTTCAAGAGTTCTCTGCTATAGCCTACCATTAACATTAAAATCCAAGTTAGAAGTTCACATGATGGCAGGCAGCATGAGTGCTTTCTTTCCTAGACAGCAAGACACACCAGGATAGAAACACTTTGACATTAGAGCATAAACAAATCTGTAAATGATCGGCCAAGAAAACAAATCTAGTTGATTGTTTGACAGTTCTTTAACCGCCCACCATAAAGTATGTGGCCATTGTCTTCTGTGGCTGGAGCAAGGTCATATAATAGCAATGATAAAGATAACAGAAGACCCATTAGCACTATGTGGATTGTGCATGGGAAGCAGCAGGTCACTGCCCAAGTGAGGGCAGACCCACCCTGCCACCTTTCCTGCCCCAGCCCACATTGACCACAAGCCAAGGCTGTCCTGTTGTGGTCCTGAGCTGGAGGAAGGAGTGTCCACGCTGTACCATTCCTGGAGGAGGTAGGCGGCAGAGCACACAAAGGGGAAGTGCTCCAGGTGTTGTGGGCCAGGAAAAATCAAAAGGATGATATTGGAGGGTGCCACCAGATATTACTAGAAGGAATAACAGCTTTGTCTTATCAGTGAGCTCATCCAAGAGCCCTAGAATGAAGGCTGTTGGGAAGGAAACCTGCTGTGGTTTTACATTTCCTCCCTTACCAGATTTCTCCCTCTTTCTCTCACCTCCTCCAGTTTTAACCCATCAGATATGCTCTTAATGGTTTGACACCTGATGGAAATCAAGGGAAAATTAACATCCTCCTTCTAATTGACATACCCACATTTTCTAAACCACTTCCCTTAGTCTCCACACTGGAGCCACTCCTGCCCAGCCACCACTATTCGTATTTTATCCAAGAAACAACAAAACCTGCTCTCAAAAGGATGTGGTCTATGATCTGCTTTCCTTGAAATGCCGTGCACTCCCAGGGGCACTCTCCCCTTACCATTGGTGAACAATGACAGTCACAATTGATATAGAACGATACACTGGATGGAAACTTGCAGACGGCTGAGAAATAGGTGTCTGTTCCCTCTCAATATTGCTTTGTTCTTCTCTTTCATCTTCCATCATACACAGGCAATAAGATTTTTCTAGCCAAGATTTTTCCTGTTATATTCCTATGTAGCAGTTGCATTGGTCATGGTGACAGACGAGCAGAAGAGTCCTACATTACCAGAGACAAAATTAAAACAAGTTTAGTCCCTGATTGTTTATTTCTTACCACAATGTTCAAAGACTGATTTCTTTTCCTCCTTTTCTGCTTCCTTAGCTTGCCTTATCATTTGCTCCACAGAGCAGAGTCACCTGGGATCACTCAGGGTGAGGAAAGTGAAGTAAACATGTCATGATAGCTGTTGCTGCTCTCTCAGAGACTCTCTTCCAACATGGGACATCTAAAGAACAGGCTGGCACTTAAAGAACATTTCTTTCATTAGCAATGTCTACTTCAGCATTTTCTGTGCCACACCAACTCCGTGTTTGTGTATGGCACCCTGGACAAAGAAACCAAGTCAGCTTAAACACAATTAACCAAAAAGAAGGTAAAGATCTCCCTTAAGAGTGATGAACTCCCAAGCACGTCTCACTGCATGGCTGGACAATGTGATGCTTGGTCATAACCAAGAGTGCTGCTCAGCAGCAGGAACAGGCAGCCGGAGGGGAAGAAATACCACTTCAGCCCACTTTGGTGCTGAGAAAAAACCCAACCACCTGTGGGATCATCCCTGACTGCTATAGTACTTTTTCAGGCTTAGACACTTCTTCCATTGCCATTTAAGCTACCTTTCTAAACCCAAATTTAAGCCACCTTTCTAAACCTCTCCTCTAGGAGCAAACCAGATTTGTTAGCAAAGTCTTTCAGTGAATTTTAGCTGACCTCTGTCCAGCTGGGAAGAGAGAACATCTACGGAAGCAGTGGGGAACAAACACAAACTGGACTGTGGGCCTGGGCAGGCTCCTCTTTTACCATACACTTTGAGAAGAAGAAGGCAAAGCACAACCCGGGGCATGAAACAAATCATATATTAGGGCAGCTTCAGAAAGTGAATTTTTTCTTGCATGCTCCAACATTGCTAGCATAGTCCGAATTAAATTATGGATCAAATTTTGATCTAACCTTGAAAACTGTGAGCATTTCCTGTTGTTCCCATGCTCCATGTAGCTGTGATTTCATGATAGAATATGTTTATGAGCAAAATGGGCTTGTGGTACTGCTGGGGTCCCATCTGTGCTCTGCCCTCTTCTTCTCTCTAATCATGGCTGCTTATCTCTGCTCCTGCACTGGGAAGAGACAATCAGTATGGGTATAACCAAGGAATAAGTTGAAGTAGGTTTACTATCAAATACTATATTGTAAAACCAACACCCAAGAGCACGTCTGCTGTTTACTTAGTGGAAACAAAAGGGAAAATCGCAAGCACACGCCAGAGCTGTTTGCTTTATCTTTAGAGCCAAAATTACACACCAAGCCACATTAGTATGACCAGTGTCTTCATGTTTAGGTATTACTACTTAGTGCCCCAAATGATTTCTAGAGGAATAAAGAAGCAAGAGGCATACACAAATATCAACGCAGAAAACCAATGACTCACACATTGCAAAGAAGGTCAATGTATTAGACCAAATAACATTCTTGCCCCTGTATCTCAAATGTTTCTCATCTAAGACACTCTAAAAGACGAGACTGCTTCATCGTTACCAAAACATCTTCCTTGAAAAGTACAGAAGAAGACTTCGTAATACAATTTAAACTGTGTGCACTGAAGGAACTGATCAATCTTTATCACCAAGGAGAAAAGAAAAACAGAGAAGCCATCTATGCCTAACATGCTGTAGTGAGAGAACTGTCATCGTGTTTGGATTCTTTTATAAATAAAATAAATATAAAAAGACAAGTAATTTTCTCACCTAATTTTCCTGTAAAACTGATAATTAAGTGTTGTTGGCTGCACCACCAGCACACATTTGTGCTCGTTGATAGAGTCTCTGCATATTTAGAAACTAAATCTTCTCTTTTGCGGAGTAAAAATACTCGTTTCATGGCCTTTGCTCTCCTTCAAGTAATAAGTCAACTTTTATTTTTTAAAAGTTACCATCAAATAAAAGTCTTATTTTTTTTTAATCTTTCATGTATTTAGGATCTCACTGAAAAGCAATTACTGTGCATATAATAGAATAATTATAAATATATTTAACAAAGCCATAAGACGCTACTGCATGTATTTTTAAAATGCTTATTGCAAAAATACTGTCTCTAACACAGGGTCAAAGTTTGAAGGGGCAAAGCTTTGCTTGGGGTGGAAATCCTTACTTTAGCTATTGGCTTGACTTTACTATGTGATGTTTCGCACATCCTTTAATTTATCTTTTTACATGGGAAGTGATGCAAATAAAGCTAAGACAATACTGGACGTGGAAAAAAATCGTCAGCTCTGAGGGAAGCATTTGTGGTTTTCCTCACAAGTGTGTACATCTTCTAAAACTGGTTTATTCTTTATGGAGCAGTTCAGGAATATTGTATTGCCTAGCCAAAGCTTGATGGCTGAATGCTACAGAAAAGTAAGATGAGCAGATTGGTTACAAAAAATGAGAAGATTTTATTTAAGATGCCCAAGATAGACAGTCAGAGTCTTTGACTAAGAGTTTTTGCATGCCCACTCTGTTCTTGGCTCTTCTTCTCTCAGCAGCTGCAACTCTGCCTTCCAAGGACAAAATTCCTCGTGCTGTGATGATCCGGTGTGTCTGGTACTCACCTTTGTGACTGACAGACTTTAACAAAAAACAACATCTCAACACAAATCAAAGGCCCCAATGCCCATGACAAGGCATCCAGCACACTGCTTGTAGGCAGAACCCTTTCCTTTCATTTCCCCTAAAGCAGGTAAGCAAAAACCCCAACACTTCTCCCAAAGAGTTAACATTAAAATAAACTTTGTTTAAAATGAAACCAAATACTTCTACATTTTTCCCCATTATGAAACTTGTTTTAAGTTAAACCACTGAAAGTTCCCTGAGTGCACGAGGCTTACTACCTACTTACTACCCATGACACTGCAAATTCTGGCACTAGCCCGCGATAACTCCTCAGTCATGTACACAGTAGCGCATTATTAGCAAGATTGCTGCTGTTTACCACAATCACTGTGCCCGATAAAAGCCTGCATGCACACTTGGAGATCTAGCTGATGCTTATTTTGTGCCATGAGGGGGGGGGTTGCCAACCTTAAGTTGCAGGTGGCATTAGAGGAGACCTTCAAGAGACTCCCTTGAAATGGTCATGAGAGAATAGACACAAAGGTTTAAAAACTACATCACGTGTGCAAGTTTTCTTACTAAAGTAAATAATTAGGTAGGGCCAAGTCCTAATTTAACTTTTCTGACAGGATCTATGATGCTTCTGCAAGCTCTGGTGTCTGCATACTGTGCATCACTGGCAGTGATGAACTCGATAAGAAGGGCACCAGAGTAATTAAAAAGGAGTTCAGGGAGCTGGGCCGACTAATGGACAGGGCAGGAGCGCAGGTGGTGTTCTGCTCAGTCCCTCCAGTGTCTGAAAGGTATGGTGCAAAGAATGACAGAATACATGCTCTCAACAAACGGCTTAAGGACTGGTGCCGGCACAGGAATTTTGGTTTCTGTGACCATGGGGAAACCTTTACTGAACCTGGGCTGCTTGACCCAGATGGGTCCCACCTAAGTAAAAAGGGTAGAAGGATACTAGCCCGGGAATTGGCAAGGCTCATTGAGAGGGCTTTAAACTAGGCCCGATGGGGGAGGGGGATGTAACCGGACTCACCACTGAAGCGACTGCAGAATGTGAGTCATTATCAAGGGTAAAGCCGCTAGCCCAACTGAAATGCATGTACACCAATGCACGCAGCATGGGGAACAAACAAGAGGAGCTGGATGTCGTGGCCCGGCAGGAGTACTATGATATAGTCGCTATCACAGAAATGTGGTGGAATGACTCCCATGACTGGAGTGCTGCCATGGAAGGTTACAAACTCTTCAGGAGAGACAGGCGAGAGGGAAGGGGTGGAGGGGTGGCCCTGTACACCAAGGAAACCCTTGACGCTGTAGAACTTGAGATCGGGGACGATCAGATTGAGAGTCTATGGGTAAGAGCAAGAGGGGCAAGCAAGACCGACATCCTGGTTGGAGTGTGTTACAGACCACCCGACCAGGAGGAAGGGGTGGATCTTTTGTTGTTTAAGCAACTGGAAGTTGCCTCAAGATCGTCTGCCCTTGTTCTTCTAGGAGACTTTAATCTCCCAGATATCTGCTGGGAACTTAACACAGTCTGGAGGAGGCAGTCCAGAAGGTTCTTGGAGTGTATTGAGGACTGCTTCTTGTCACAGCTGGTGAGTGAGCCTACCAGGGGTGAGGCTCTCCTTGACTTGCTGTTTACCAATAGAGAAGGGCTGGTGGGTGATGTTGTGGTTGGAGGCTGTCTGGGCTGCAGTGACCACGAGATAATTGAGTTTTCCATTAACAATGGAACAAGGAAGAGCAAAAACAGAACGACCATGTTGGACTTTCGGTGTGCTGATTTCAAGTTACATAAGGAAATAGTAAGGAGAGTACCCTGGGAGATAGTTCTTAAAAGCAATGGGGTCCAGGAAGGCTGGACGTACTTTAAGAATGAAGTCTTCAAGGCGCAAGAGCAGGCTATCCCGATGTGCTCTAAGATGAGCCGCAGGGGCAGACAGCGGGCGGAAAGGGACTTGGGAGTGCTGGTGGACAGGAAACTCAACATGAGCCAGCAGTGTGCTCAAGTGGCAAAGAAGGCCAATGGTGTCTTGGCCTGCATCAGGAACAGTGTGGCCAGCAGGACTAGAGAGGTCATCATCCCCTTATACTCGGCACTGGTCAGGCCGCACCTCGAGTGCTGTGTCCAGTTCTGGGCCCCTCAGTTTAAGAAAGATGTTGAGATGCTGGAGTGCGTCCAGAGGAGAGCAACGAGGATGGGGAAGGGACTGGAGCACAAGCCCTTTGAGGAGCGAGTGAGGGAGCTGGGGTTGTTTAGCCTGGAGAAGAGGAGGCTCAGGGGAGACCTTATTACTCTCTACAACTACCTGAAGGGAGGTCGTGGTGAGGCAGGAGTTGGACTCTTCTCTCAGGCGACCGGTGACAGAACGAGAGGACACGGTCTCAAGCTTCGCCAGGGGAGGTTTAGGATTGACATCAGGAAGAAATTCTTCACTGAGAGGGTAATTGTTCATTGGAATGCGCTGCCTAGGGAGGTGGTAGAGTCACCATCCCTGGAGGTGTTCAAAGAATATTTGGATGAGGCACTTAGTGCCATGGTGTAGTTGACAAGTAGGAGTGGGTGTAGGTGTTGGGTCATAGGTTGGACTCAATGATCTCAAAGGTCTTTTCCAACCTTATGATACTGTGATACTGTGATAAATCCTTGATGACTTGTTAGCTCCAGCAAGTCACTCCGAAGGAGTGGAGGTTTCTTGTTGTCTGCCTTTACATGGAGGCATGAACAAAAGTGGGAATTGTGTGCAAGCCTTTGTCACCACAATTTGCAACCTGGAATATTAAATTGCTATTGATCCTGTCTTACGTTAATAATGCTGTTGACAGGCAATGGTATTTTTAGCAATGCAGTAATTATAAATATGGTTTTTATTTTGGCAATTAAATATTAGAGACTATGAATCAAAGCCTGCAGCTATCTGCAAAGACAGAAAGCCATTTTGCCAGCAGTGATCAGCATGGGCTGAGCAAAGGATTACCTTCTCATCTGCCCAACCTTTACCTGCATTCTGGCCTGTTTGTCACTGAGCCTAAAGTGTCAATGTGTGCAAAGCCTTCGTAGCAATCTGATATTCACCAGTGAGGCATTAAACCCCAGAATTCTCAGGACCAACCAAGCTGATTTATAAATCACAGATAACATTTTTAAAGGCGTTTTTCATGAAAAGTTTGTTATTTTCTCAAGTAGGGATGGGCAGCTCCAGCTTTCTCCTTTCTGTGCTTTCTCTTTTCACCCATGACCATTGTGTAACAACCCACAAGATAGATGACATTTGTCACAACAGTTCTCATCCATTCACCTGACAATTAGAAATGCCAGTGGGTGAGCTGGAGGCCTGATATTTGTGTTTGTATTTTTGAGTTTCAGCATTGCTGTAACCCTTCGTTACCATTGGTAAAGTCAAAAGTCAGCACTCGCCTCACATGGCAGGCACATCTACATCACTAAAACACACGGTTTTCTCACTAGATTGAAATGGAGCCTGGGCTTGAACTCTTTTTTGTGTGAAGAATTACCTCCACCAATATTTTCTGCTCAACTGCCATGTTACAATCAGTCTCACTGGCCACCGGGAAAGGTTTGTCAAAATCTCCTTCCCTCTCAGAAGGATGACATCAGTGTGGGACAACAATGAAACCTGCTGTTTCTTTGTCAATAGACAGCTGGGGCTAGATCCTGCTTGAAGCAAAACCTGATTGAATTTCTGTTTATGAAAACATATCCTGACTCCAATTCTAAACAAATAATTATCACCTAATTTTTTTCGTACCTGGCATAATGTTATTGATCACAACATCACCCCATTGGTATTTGCTCATTACCACCTCCTATTTTGAGGTATATTGCATGGGCACATCATACTCAAATAAATCAAGACAACTAGAATTTAATCGAGCAGAGTGATTTAAGGCAGAATTAAAATGCAATGACACAAATTATTATGGGGTTATGCCTAGACTACTGCCAATGGAGCTACTAGGATTATTACTCCTCAATTCATTTTGCAGAATAAATAATTAAAAGAAAAGCAGATTCTATCTTGATTTTTGAATACCAGGCTTGGTTTCTTGCTTCCCAGAGTATCTGTAGCCTTGCCATCACCACTAGTTGCAAAGCAGGCGGTTTCACAGGCAGTGGCATTCCCCTGCAGAAGCTGTAACACTATGCTGCCTGGAGGCACAGCGTGTTGATTGAAGCATGGTCTCTGTGTGTCATGTGTCAAGGATGATATGTCACCAAATCATCCTTGCATCTCTATGCAAGGTGTTGAGATAACACTATCAAATCATGGTCTCATGACTGTCTTTTAGTATCTAGTATAACAAATGACTGCAAGCTCATTCAGGATTGATGTCATGAATGTGTACTTATGTATATCGAAGCTGTGATCCAGGAAAAGATTTCAAGTTTACAATGAAGAAAAGACCTTCCCCCTCCAGCACAAATTACAAGTGAGTTTATATCACATTGTGCAAGGGCAAAGTGCAATATTTGTGCTACATTAAAAAAAACAAAGCTTCCCTTCCTTCCTTCTATGAAGGAACAACTTAATTTTTAGTATATTGGTTTGTTATTTGCAATTGCTGGATTAATCATGTTGTGAGCGTGAGGTCTGGCTTGTCAGTGGATTGGTTACCACATGTAGAATTGCAGTATCATAGAATCATTAAGGTTGGAAAAGATCTCTAAGGTCATCAAGACCAACCATCAGCCCAGCACCACAATGCCTATTAAACCATATCCAAATATGCAATATCTACACATTTTTTAACACCTCCAGGTGTTAAAACTCCACCACTTCCCTTGGCAGCTTGTTCCCATGCTTGACCACTCTTTCAATAAGCAAATTTTTCCTAATATCCAATCTAATCTCCTTGCACAACTTGAGGCCATTTCCTCTTGTTCTATTACTTGTTACCTGTGAGAAGAGACCGAGACTTACCTTGCTACAACCTCCTTTCAGGTAATTGTGGAGGATGATAAGGTTTCCTCTCAGACCTCTCTTCTCCAGGCTAAACAATCCCAGTTCCCTCAGATGCTCCTTGTGCTCCAGCTTCATTGCCTTTCTCTGGACATGCTCCAGCACCTCAACGTCCTTCTTGTACAGTATTCAAGGTGCAGCCTCCCAGTGTTGAGTACAGGTGGATGACTACTTCCTTACTCCTGCTGGCTACACAATTTCTGATACAAAGCAGGATACTATTGGTCTTCTTGGCCACCTGGGCCACTGCTGGCTCATGTTCAGCCAGCTGTCAACAGCACCCCCAGATCCTTCTCTGACAGGCAGCTCTCCATCCACTTTTCCCCAAGCCTGTAACATTGCATGGCGTTGTTGTGTCCCACATGCAGGACCTAGCACTTGGCCTTGTTGAACCTCATACAATTGCCTTTAGCCCATTGATTAGCCTGCCCACATCCCCCTGCAAACTCTTCCTTCCTTTTAGCAGATCGGCACTGCTGCCCAAATTGGTATCATCTGTGAATTTACTGAGGGAGCACTCAATCCCCTAATCCAGGTCATTGATAAAGATATTAAAAGACCGGCCCTTTTTCCTCATGCTTGATGGCAATGTTCCCCCCTGCACCCAATAAAGGTTCAAAATTCTCCTTGGCTCTCTTTTTGTTGTTAATGTTGTTGTAAAACATTTTTTTGTTATTTCCTACAACAGTGGTCAGATTGAGTTCCAGCAGGGCTTTCACCTTTCTAATCTTCTCTCTGCATGGCTTAACGGGATCCCTGTACTCTTCTTGAGTTGTCTGCTCCTTCTTCTAAACGTGGTAAACTCTTCTTTCTTTTTCCCCCTCAAGTCCCAGCAAAAGCTCCCTGTTCAGCCAGGCTGATCATCTTCCCTGCCAGTTCATCTTGTGGCACATGGAGACAGCCTGTTCTTATGCCTGTAAGATGTACGACTGTATTTACAACTCATGCTAGTTGATCCGTCATCACCTAATTGAATACCATCATGTTTTTTCAATCCTCTTTTTTTCTCATTCCATGATTGGACATGTCTTCCCAAGCCCTTCAAGATGGTCCACAACCGTGTCCAGTGCGAGTGTAGCAGATGCAGTTGTGTGGCATTGTCTGTGCTCATGGAAACTCCTACCCTTTCCCATCAGGTTGTGCCCATGCAGTTGGTGTTTCACAGGGACCCATGGTTCTGAGGCAATCTGAAAACGAGGCCAATTTGAGGGTAGCATGTTGTTACTTTCAGTTTTTATGTTTTGTTGTTGCTGCTTTGAATAGCTTTGTAAGCTTGCCTTAATAGAGTACTTTTCTGTGTCAAAGGTCAATATTTATTTTAACAAAGGGGTTTGGGTCAAATAGGTTGAATGGCATTAATTTCTCTTTTCTGCAGGGATGGAGGAGATGTCAGTTTCTGTGTTGGTGTCTAACTTCTGCAAGGGTCATTCCTGAACTGGTAGACCTCACAGCCTACTGTGTTGGGCCTTCATCTGACTTCTTGGCAGGCAGCACCACTAAGGGGTGTTTCATAGGATTAAGGCATTTGAGAGGAATAAAGAAAAATACAGTCCTCTTCCTCCTTCCTTGACCCTCTCTACAGCCGGGCAGTATGTGCCTTCGTGCTGCTGTGTGCTGGAGCCGACAACAAAGCACCCGGAATCCCCTTGCCTAGCAGTGTTTGGTAGCAGTGCTGCTGGACACCATGCCAGGCTGCACGTGGGTGAGCCCGTGCCTAAGCTTAGCACAAGTCTGTAGGAAGAGAAGCATTAATGTCTCATTTCAGCCTCATCCCAGATATGTGTTTGTGCATGTGTGTATTTTCACAGCCTTGCAAACGAACACAAAAATATGGTTCTTTCAAGTGGCGATAGTCTCACAGAAAGTGGCAGACGAGATATAAACACTGCAGCTCCAGCCTGAACACCAGCCCGGGAAACCCCTGAGCCTGTGCATGACTACATCCAGCTGATCTCAGCAGATGCATCCCACTCTCCCCTTTGGTCCTGCCAGTTGCAGCAAGGACAGGAAAATCCGCACAAGCTGGACTGCAGGGAGTTATGGACGTCAGAGGCACGACCTGGGTTGTAGGCATTACTGCCCTGTCTTTAAGCATCCACTCCAAAAAGCGTGTAGCAGGATGCTGGCTTGCACCTCAATGGCTCCCAGGTCACAGCCACCAAAGGCAGACAAAACCAGCTTGCAGAAAGGGGCTGGACTGTGAACTGTGGCTGCAGATGCCGGTCTCAACCTAGCGCTGCTGTGACCAAGGACCCACCTGAGCTGCAGAGCAGGGTGGCAGCCGCCTGAGTCATGGCTTCAAGCAGCTGCAGGCAGCTTTCTGAGCATCTGCCTCTCAGGCCAGTATTAGAGCTGGGTTTGAAGCAAGCTTCAGGTAGATTTAAAGTAAGATAGTGCAGCATAAAGTGAAGGTCCCTGAAGCTCCTGACAAGTGGTGCAACCTCATACTGCTCCGAGCCATCACCTGGCCTGGTCAGACTTTCTTGCCTGTTGCTGAATAACTCAGGCTTACTTCTGCCATAGCCTCGCGACTTCATGTGCCTTCATGTGCCTTCACGTGCCCACCTGCAACCAAGAGCCCAGGAGACTTCCCTTCTTTCACAAGGCATTGCAAAAAGTTTGAGCCCAAAGCTTTAGCTAAGAGCCGCCGTTACTTCTATTCAGCTGATGTTGCTGAAAGCAAAACAGCAACAGCCTGGAATTTGAGGGAAACAGAAAGGGAAAGAAAACCTCTTTCTGTGGATCTGTGAAACAACACAAAAAAAATAATGCATAAATGGAAAATATCTTCCTTTTGGAAAGGGTGGGTGCATTGAAGGCACTGTAAGGTAAGGCAAAACATCTGAGCAGTGACCAGCACAGTGGCATCACCACTGATGGCAAAGTGTTGCTCACTGAGGGGTGCTGGTTGCTAAATGGCTTTGAAAGAATCAAAGAAAACTTTCAAGCCAATACCCAGCTGCTTTTGCTGCCAGCCAGCAAGCGCCACAGGAGAAGCCAACATCAGATGGACATAGGTGCTGGGTGCCTCTGAACTGCAGCAAGGGGAGGACAGCACAAGAGCCCCAGTCTGTGAGAAGCTACACAATTAGAAATGACTGCTTGTCCAAAGCATTATGATTACCACTTTACCTGCTCCTGTCTGATATATGGTTTCTTTTTCCAGCCCCTGAGAAAACAAAGCACTGAAAGCACCAGAGACTGGATGATATTTTTTATTTATTAATCTGTCTTTGCAGCACTCCTGGGTAAGTCAGAGAGAGCAAGTAACCTTTTGATTTCGAACACAACCAGCAGCTTGTAATCCAAGACCATCCAAATCAGAAGAGCACAAAACTTTATCTTCAACCCTGTGCTTTAATTTCCTTCAGCAATTTATCACCTCTTTGCAGCTCACACATACAGAAAAAACAGGAAAATTTCTTAACACCCCTTTGGCAAGCCACATGGAAACAACTGCCACAGTATTTTATTATTGTTTGCAGGGCCTACGGCAAAGCAGACCTTAAAAAAAAAAAAAGAGGATCCAAACCCAAACTAAACTAGGAAAAAAAAAGTACCTACCTTCCACAGGCAAGACACATGAAAGAACGTGAGAATCCACATGAAAAGGTAAAAGAATTTTTCTTTCAAACAGAATTACCCTGGAAAACATATTAAGAGTGTAATCTCCAAATATGTATTTACACTACCTACATAGAAATGTGTTGTATGTTTATATTATATATTTATACAAGTTATTGTAAACACATTAGAGCAGAGTATTTCTTGAAGTTTCACACAGGGAAATGGGAAGTAAAATTCACTCGCTGCTCCAAATCCATTAGTACTGCATAGTCATTTAATAATTTTCCTCTTCTGTTGCTCTCCTTTTCCACTAAACTCTTTAGTCCAAGCACAGGCAGCCTGTGCAATTCCAGTATGGATGAACTTGCCCGTCTTATTTCCCATTCATATGGCAACTGCAACTGAATCTCTAATGAACTGAATACACAGGGCTCAGTTCCTTGCTGCTCCATAGCCTACAATCTCATTTTACAATGGTGTGAAGTGGTGGTAAAATGATGCTGTACTAATTGGTAGTATTTTACACCCACTAACCAAACTGTTGGAAGCGGCGTTAATGATTACACAGAGTGCAAAGCCAGAAGACTCAGATCTAAGGGATTTATGGCCAGGAGAAACAACAGCAAGTGCAGCTTACTGGACTTGCAGCACTGTAGACTGACCACGCAGGTGCTTGTGCAGCCCATTGTGCTCTACATCACCTGCTTGTGGCAATGTAGACATGCAGCTGTCTTTAGATTAGGGCTGTATCTACCCCTTCTCTAATTTGCAAAATCATTGACAGGTTTCATGGCCAAGTTTTAATGCCAAAGCTGTTGGCTCTTATTCAAATGTCACCTACCCTCCCCACGTTCAGCACAAGGGCACATTTAAGCCACACTAAATGCCGGAGACATGTCAAGACAAGATCTGAAACTACCACACGACCGATAAGTCACCCCCTCTGCTGGGGCTTGTAAGCCCCTCTCTGCTGAGATTCATGCCTTATGTACTGCATGAGTGTGACCTGGTTAATTAATTGCCCAGCACTCACCCTTACCATTCCTTTCTCAACTCTGTGCTTTGATGAGATGTATTTTCGCAGCACTACCACAAAGAACAACAATTTCATCTCCAACGCACAATTCTTCATTAGGTGAGTAGGAGTCGAGCACTGAGTGGAAATGTCCCCCTATTAGCATAACCTGGTTCTCCATTTAGAACTTCTCATCCAGCTGTCAAACTGCAAGTTCTCTGAGGTGGGGAGTGTCTTTCTGTTGGGAATCTATCAATCTGCTGGTATAGTGGAGTCCTGACCTGTGACCCATCTTTTACATCTTATAGAGAGAGCATGTAGAAAAAGAGAATTTGGCCCAAACCTTTTTCAATCAGTTTTCTCTAAAGTGTTTTGTTATGCTATTCAATGGAGTGAACATTTCACACAGGACAGGTAACTGTTCCCACTACCCTTTGCTCTTGAGACTCTTTTTCATGCAACATACCTACTACAGAGGAGAACAGCATTCTTTGTAGCTTCGTTTTACTCTCACAGCCTCTCAGTAGGAGGCAAGATCCCCTCTCTTCTATCTCTGTCCTTGATGGGCTTGCAAAGCCCACTGAGAAGAGGCTGATGTGCAATCTCTTAAGTGCCAGCATTGTAGTTCCCTGCTGTGCTCCACCTCCTGCATGCGCAGCAGATGTTTGCCAGCTTACAGGCACTGGTGTATTGGCACTGGGGTATCCATTTGCCTTTTCGGAAATAAGGAACATAACAGTGATGCTATATTTTTTTCCTGAGACCACCTACTTATTGGCAGTCTCACAGCATTGTTAATGTGGGATCCAAACACTGACAAATTCGCTTATAGGATTTTTCCTTTTATGCTTTGTGTGCTTCATACCAGACATTATATAAGCATGAGTTTCTACTGCTCATACCAGAGGCACGAGTGTGCATGTATACAGACTCATGGTGCCTGCCTACTAAACCCTACGTAATCTATAATAGGATAGAGTATCAGTAATCATGTGTCTTGATTTTTTTTCTTTTCTTATATTACATATAGTGCACTTTCAGAAGGACCTCTTCCAATGCACACAGGATTTCCTTAGAGAAAGAGAAGGATTCATCTACTGGATGTCAGGCATCTTATTGAGACTTCTAAGCTGCCTGACCTAAGCACTCTTCATAGCCACAGGAGAGATACGATATTATCAGCTCTTCCCAGAAACAACTATATAAGGAGCTCCATCAGCATCTACTATCAGTGAAGAAGCGGTTCTTTGCTAAGATAAAAGAACCGAGAATTCAGCACGATGAGCGCTTTGCCAGCCTAGATCCAGCCTTTGCAGCTGAGGCTGTGTGAGCACAGGCTAAATGAAATGACCTGATGAAGTCAGAAATTCATACTGTTCTTTGAATTCAAATTCTCACATAGCTCAGATCATGCAGCCTACCCCTTATTTATTCAATGAAGTGTTCCTGACTTCACTATTCACTTTTGTCTTCAATCTGATCTCAGAATAACTATTACAGCTGAGTTTATGCAAGTTACCAACAGAGTGGAAAACCAAGCAATACAATTTTGCTGCAAGGCAAACTCAGAATAACTGCCTCCCTCAGGAAGACTTAGTGAGGGACTTGGTCCTATCCACACAGAGAAGAAGGATGTCGCTATGTGGCTGAGTGCTAGTGGTCATGAGCTGATGCAGGTAGAAGCAGGTGACAGTCGTCAGCACCTTCCTGTGCCCAGACTATTCCCATGACTGCTATTGGCAGTGACAGTCACAGGCATTGACACTGGTTTGGGAACAGATAGCTTCTTACAGCCACCCATGGAAAATTCATGCAAAGATGGCTTATAATGGGAAATTCAGTAGTGCTGCAAAGAATGGATAAATCTGTGTTGGAAGAACGTCAGGCAGCCCTGGCCGGTGTGCGTCTGCCCCCCACATAAAGAGCTGGTTCTGCTTACAGCACCAGGCTTTGGACAGTGCAGCTTACATGGATATGCCAAACTAAATGAGCTATACTGGTCAAAGCTTTTACTTTTCCCTCAGCGTAACCACATCCACACAGGGCTTTTGGTAGTACAGAAATGCTGTTCAAAAAAAATCACACTTTTAATCAAGAGTATTTTTCTGGTAAAAGTTACTGGACTGTGATCGTAAAGCACTTTACACTTGTGATTCTCTTCTGTCAGGCTCATACCGCACCACAGCACTGCAGGAATCGGAAGCACTCACACAACATCAGTAGGCAATCTTCCCTGGTCACAGCATGTGCCCAAAGTGTATATTAAATATCCATCAATATTTGGCATGAGAAACTATTTGCCATCCCACTGTCACACAAAGACATTTCAGCCTTAAAGCTGTACCTATACCGCTTTAAAATTAAACCTGCCCAGGACTGCCCTTGGCCACTGAGGGCAGCCAGCACAGGATGACCTGCATCTATGCTACTGACTGCTCACGTCTTCCAAAACCACGGAGCTGCCTCCGGTCTGGACACTGGGAATGGCCCACGCTGCCTCCCAAGCACTGCCCGCAACCTGCTGGGAGGGCTGCTGCCTGCTTGGACCGGGTACCAACACAGATGACTAAGTTCCCAGGGATTTTCCTTGCCGTGTTTTTTGACTCAGAGGGATGCAAACAAGGTGTCTGCACAGGGTATTACGTGCACTGAAGATCTTTGCTTAGGTTATTGCACTGTAGGAATAGGAGACTCTAGGCTCAGGTCAGCAAACAGTCTTGGCAAACAACAGTACAACAAAGCATTTACACATATGCTTAGCTATAAATCAGCTGAAAACTGTGATAAATAAGCCTTGTTTCTGTGCTTTGCCATAGCAAAGTGGAAGACCAGTGGGAAATGCAGGACCTCCAGATGCCTCTAAAAGTCCTGCAGCGTATGTGTGCTACACATCGTGGTGCCCACATGGCATATAAACCAGAACCTGCCTCTTTAGTAAAAAGACAGCTGGCAAAACCAGACTTCAACAAAATTCAAAAAGAAAAACCAAGATTAATCCAAAGCTTATCCATTTTTTGTGGCTATCATTTAAGCTAGTAACAGATATTGCCTCACCCTTGCTATTTTCCTTAGACCAGCCTGGCTGTTATTGTTAAAATTACTCTTGCACCAGCTCTCTGCAGAGGAGCAGGTCACCTAAACCAACTAAACCTGCTGCTTCTAGACATGATGCAACTTCTTCATACTGGTATCAGAGCAATTTGCTTGTCTTTCTGTGGCATAATCCTCAAAGCCAAAAATTGGGGATTAACCAGCAGAGCTATCAGGCTAAAGCAGGGAGTAACTTCCCAAGCCATTGTGTGTGTGTGAGCATCTTGTCTGCAGATAGCACAACAAAGTCCTACTGGTTGGACACGAGATTAGATTAGATCAGATCAAATCAGATTTGATTAGATCAGAATTAATTCAAGATGGGTGCCTTATTATCTCTTGACAGGGCTCTTGCTCTCATGCTGGGATTTTAGGAAGCCCTGAAACATCTTGAATGGTTAGAAAACATAAATACATTTGTATTCTGCCCACAATTTGTGATTTTGTTATTGTTAAAGATTTAAGAGGTGACAGAGGTGTGAAACCAAATTGTAATCCTGTTAGCAATACAGTACATCTGTCATGAACACTGTTGGAACTGTTAAATGAAAATGTAACCTGGACAATTTTTATCTGGGATGGAGAGATGCGCTAGCAGTTTAAAGGATGAATAAACATTGCGTGTTTAAAGATTCTCACAGTAAAAAATAAATACCTTCTGAACATAATGATTCCTCTCTCAGGATATGGTTACCTGTTTGCATCATACAAACTCAACAGCAGCATGATGTTCCCAACCCAAAATAGCTGCTACCCTTCTGAAAGTTGTTAGACACAATTTTTGCATATCCTAAAAATTTGAATGCACCAGTGAACAACAGCTAACTTCTCCTATGCTTAGCATTGTGCAGACTAAGTGTTGAATTCTTACTTATTTGATAATAGGATTCCTCAACCTCTCTTGCCCTCATTTCTTCTGCTGAAATAACAGCTTGAGTACAGACATCTTAGGTTCTCAGCAGGCCCGGAGGCTCTAATTTTCCATGCCTTTGAAGGGAAATGCAGTACTCCTAGTCTCATTTACTCATGGGAACATTCAATGAAGAGTTGAGGGAAACAGCAAACTGGATGCACTTCTCATTAGTGGAAGTAGGAATGCTGAGCTTTCTCAAGGAAACCTGCTTTATATACTTATATAGCTGGAAAATTTTAATTACTTTTTATGCATGGGTAATAGCTTCATCCTTATGTTCTTCCTCTTCCTTCATCTCTCTAGAATTTTTTCCAGAGTTTAACAGGGAATAGCTTCAAGGTTCATCCAAACTGTTGCTTGTACCAGGGAAGGTGGACATTCTACATGTGTGCAGAAAAGAAGAACGAAGGGCTGAAAGGGCTTCCAAGTTTCTTAGGCTCCCCACTGTCTATCCTGTGAGAGGGTATCACAGAATTAACTTAGGCATAACTTAAAAGGCTAAAGAAAAATAAAATCTCCTGATACCACTGATGTACACTGATGGAACCGTTCAATCAAGTTGTCAGCAGCCTAAAGTTTATCCTGAAGGCAGATCAGATCTAATCAGCTTCCTAACTACTATTTCTTTTTAGAGATTTCTTACAGAAATCAGAGGAATCAGGCCATGTTGGTGCTGAGCTTCTGTGGTTTTTTGGAGGGTGTCTCTCTTTTCTGTTGTTTGAAAAGTTTACTGCATGGTACAAGATTTTTCTCTGTGTTCTTGGAAACCCATCATCACAGCCACAGATTTAACAGAGTTTTAAATGCAAGGAAACAAACACATTTGTGTGCTAAGAATAAAGAGTTAAACCTAATAACAGAAAAAAAAAATGAGCCAAATTTAAGATATTCTTGGGTTTCCTTCTGCTTCTGTACTTTATCTGTTTTACTGTTTGCAGTGCTCCTTTACTGTTTATTGATATTGGAGTGGATGAGGCAGACTGCATCGCCACTGAGACACATTTGAGAGAATAAATCACCACAGGGATGGCACCCCTGAAAATATCCCTCCTTGGCCTGTGTCTTCAAACCCACTGTAGAACCACAGGTGTGGCTTTTGAATAATTCTAAACAATTGATTCTCTCATGGAAAACAGGTGGAAGAGGGATGTGAAGGCTGAGACCATTCAGGACACTACTGTAAGCAACATCAGGAAGCTTCCTTTGGATTCCTTCCTCATACCTTCCTGCCCTACATATCTTAGTTTGCATCCACCAGATACAACCTGCCTGCAGCTCTGTAATCCATGCCTCATTTTTTCTGTTGGTAGTCATATTTTTAGGAATTGGGTATTAACCACAATTTCCATAGGCTTACCTTTGTCTGCAATTCTCAAATCATCTTGGATAAAAGAATAAATATTTCTTGAAATGTATTTAACTTTTCACATGTCCTGGCAAAATACTGCTGTCAAATGCTCACCTCCGTCACTTCTGTGTACAGGCCCAGAGGCACTGAGGAATAGCAGCAATGATAGAAGTGCAGATATAGAAATAAAAATATGGTCATCCTGAAAACTGGCATAATTATTGTCTATCAAAACCACAGGGGTTGCTTCTGGAGAGTGTGCTTCTGGCAGAGGATTTCATTTATGACATTTAAAAAGCACAAGCGAGAAGCTTTAAACCATAATGTGTTACCTAACACAGCTAACGCAGTCTGGCAGCCCCCAGCAGACATGAGGCAGCCTCGGTTCTCTGCCTCAGCTGCTTTCCTTGGTTTCTGCCTGCCAGCAGCAGCCCCTGAGCCTCAATAGACACAGACACAACTTCTCCCAGGAGTTGTTACTAGGAACGGGTTTTGCTTTTATCTCTGTTTCAAGATAAACGCTTTCCCTTAAGCACCCGTGGTGGCAGGATGCAGGTTTGCCTTTATTTTGTCCAAGATGAGGACACCAAACTCTAAGTTTCGAGGGCAGAAGATCGGTGACGTGAGTCACCATAACAGTGCCGATTTAGGCTGTTTTGTTGTGACCATGCTTTTGAGCTCTGGTGGCATAGCTCAAGCACAAGAGGCACAGCAGCCTAGACCTAAGTAAATGAAGTGACTATGAAAGGCAAATTCATTGCTCATTGGTGCTGGAAAGCTCAAATAAGACGAGAGCAGAGCTAAACTCTAGACTGATGGTGCTACTTTAGATGGTTCACATTTAAGAAAATACATCCTGAAACTGAACTCTTGCTATGCTCTTGCATAGTTTTAAAAGAAGTTATTTCACAGTTGTTTGAAGGTGTTTTGTTACAAGGATGCACGATCTAGCGAAAAAGAAAGCAAAACCCAATAGAAAAACCACCAGCATTTAGAGACAGATGTCAGCAGGTAGACCAGCAGCTGGTTCCCACACAGCTGTCCACACAGTCAGGTCTTCTGAAGCCTGGTCTAAACGTGGAAGTGCTAACCATGCTGGAAAGGAGTCTGTTTTTTCACAGACAGATGTCTAATGAAGATCTCATATGCAAAGGCAGCTACAGTGATATAAACACAACTTGCATCATAAATGTTATTTTCCTTCCTCAACCAGAGTTGCTACAAAATTTCTGTAACCTTTATTCTGACCCAAGTCTTGACAGGTGAGGTGTATTACTTCAGCTAGGCAAATTGACCTTATTATACTGAACACACTTCAGCAGTGTAAGCACCTTGTCAACTAGATATTTAGCAGCAGAGTACTTTAATTTAGTTTGCAAAGGCACGACACCGTGCTACAGCTAAGAGCTGAGGGCTGGTGCTTTTGGACAATACCACTAAACGAGACTGGATTACTGATGTTCACTTTCACAGTATGCTTCATTTGCCAATTTATCACGGTTTCAGAAGCCCTCTGGCCACATGTTCCCCTCTGTACCCTGGCTGGAGTTGGGGGTGAAGCACTGGGTCTAAATCAGATGTGCTGCCCGTAGAGGGAGTTTCTATGGCAGCCCCAGCTCATCTGGTGGAGTTAGATCCCACTGCAGCAGCAGCAATTTCTGCTCCCTCAGTTGTGCCAAATCCTGCTTGAATCCGCTGTGTGGCCACTTGCTAACCATGAAAGCATCAGTGAAAGGATGGGAGAAGGGGCGTTTAACCTGAGTTTTTGCTTCTTTTTCAGGTGATGGGCAAAATCAGTAGCTTCAATTCAGGCTAGACACATGCACCGCTTGCAATAGGGAAGGTAGTGAACTGAAAATACGCTCAAGTTTTTCTCCTCAAATCTTTAAATCAATAACATACCTGGAAAATATGTTTTAGTTCGAACAGATATTAATTAGAGAACATTTCTAATGTCCTTCTGACATAGCATCTATTAATCTGAGGGGAACTAGAAAATATGAGAAAACCTCACCACTCTGGTGCTAGAGCATTTAATACAACATTGAGAATATATTTTTTGAACAATCTTTAAGAAAAGCAAATGGAAGTTTGCAGACAATGACCAAGGAGGTCCATCATACATCCCTGGCAGCAAATGTCAAGTGCTATGAGCCTAAGGCTGCTCTAACTTGCCCCTCAGAAGAAACTTAGACAGCTGAAGTGTGACTTCCTCCACTTTAGACACCCTCCAGCCCCTTCACAGTAATTTCTGAACTTGACTTCTAACCGAGAACTTAGCAGAAAGCTGAAGTGTGTTTGAACTGGACAAAACTAGCTGCACAGAGTTCAGAAACTGAACTAGCCCAGCAATGCTTACGTGGTTGCATAGAGGCATTTTCATACAGCAGGATTTTTCATAGTTCGTGTTATTCGTTTCAATCGAAAGGTTATGAGTGGGTGTAGAGCTTAGATTTAAGAAAGTTTGCCTTTTTTGTTTTCTTTCTTTATTCAGGCTACCAATAACCAGTAGGAATATACTGCTTTATAGAAGACTGGAAGATTGTTATATCTGTAAAAGATTAGTTATACAAAAAGACCAACAATATGCTAGAGGTGAAACAAAAGGACAGGTTTCAGCACTTCTTTCTCTTTGAGATAACCGGTATTGGCTGGGACCTAGCCAGAGCAGTAAGCTGAAGCAGAGCCAATTCTCCTTTGCTGCTTCCCACCTTCCCCTCACAACATTCCAGCTCACTTGCAAAATAATGCACTTCCTCATGGTGTCAAACACAGTGATGGGTTTCTAAATACAACACCAAACATTTAGTTATTTGGAAAGTCATCTTTCCAAGTCCCGTGGCTTCTCCTCATTGTGCTGCTTAGAAGTTTCCTCAGTTATGTCTGAAAAGGCAGCTTTTGTACAAAAGTGAAGTTTTCATCAAAAGATAACAAAGCTTTAATGGTACTGCAAAAGCTCTTCAGAGTTATGGATATCTTCAATCACCAGTCCTTTCTAAAGATATAAAGATGCTCAGAAAGCACCTCAAGGCAAAATGATGACAGACTGAAAGTACAGCAGGACCAGCGTTGAACTAGAATCTGGATTTAAAAAAATCAGGACTAGTAATTAGCTGTTCCCATAAGCTTTCAGGCTCAGAAGGCAGTGAAACCAGTGAAGTGGTTGCCTTGCAAAACAGAAAGGCAGTCAAGACAAAGCCCATATCTCGAGGAAAACTTGCCAGATTATTTTTTTTTCTTTTTTTGTAATCCACATTTAAACCAGAATCAAAACCACAGTGAAAAAAATCAATTTGAAAGTGTTTTCAGCTCCCAGAAGCCTAAAAAACATGAGCCAAACAGATGTGGAAACAGAATTAAACCAGTAAAAAATCCATTGTCAGTTCTTTTCATTTAAATTGGTCCCTTGCCTAGAGGATTCTAAACCAAAGTAGATTCTTAATATTCCTAAAATGTTCAAAGGTTTCCAAACCAGTTTGCCAGTTCCTTATAGAGACAATGCTTAGAAATTAAAAGAAGTCCAGAACACTGGTTCTCATTTTATCTCTTTGTCCAGCTGAAATACAGACCATGCTAAAAGTTTGACTTTTCCACAACAAAATTAGAAATATAAAAAACTCCACAGATTTTTTAAAAAGTGATTTTAAAGTAATTAGATTCTGTTGTATGAACTAGAATATAACATTATCAGGAATAGTAACACATATGGTTTTTTTCAAATCCATTCTGCTTTATCACCACTTACACATATTTTGGCTTTCAGTCTGTACAAAAAGACAATAAAAAAAAAAAGACACACTATACTGAGCTTCTCATCTCTTTGATGCTTTCAAACTGCAGGAACACTGGAAATGAATGGAACAAGATATATACAGGAGCCAAAGGGCTTAATGATTTTTTTTCTGAATAAGTATAAGAAAGGTCATAAGAACATTATAAAGTTTGTCCTGGGTTAAACTGCTTTTTAGTCAATATAATGTAGACAGTAAGGAAAGTGCATAAGAAAAGGAAAAGCATGAAGTGATATTGCTTGAGTTTACCCTCCCAATGTTCTGAAGTTCAGGAAATTTGTAAGCCAGAAGATGGGGTTTTCTCTTTAACAGACCCAAGTGTACCTGCTATGACCTTGCCTATTCCTCTTTCAGACTCATGTGAAAGAGAACATCTCCCCAGGTTTGCATGCAATAAACTCTATCACTGATATAAACACATGCTTACTGTCTTTGCACAATGGTCTCATCACTGAGTTATGACAAAATAGCGCTCAACACTCTAGCACAGGTTAGCAGCTTCAACATAATTTATGGTGAGTACAAAATACTGTGTTAAAAAAAATTCTGAATGTAGTTTGATCTGATAATTAATATCTCATGCATATTCTAATTGTTTTAAAACCATATCATTCCATGTATTCACAACAGTACCTCTTGTTCTTTTAACTTTTAATTTTCTTTCTGAGTCTGTTAGAAAAAAACAGAGTTGAATTACGAACCTAGAGTTAGTTGTAATCAGCTAACTCATTACCATACTCCATGAAACATGTAGCTTCTTTTTTTCAATAGATTGTGATTGGAGCATTTTTAAATTGAAAAAAATATACACATAAAAGCAGACAGTAAGGCTTCTGATTGTTTTCTGCATTCAAAATGCATTTTTCTAGTCCTTGAGGTTAGAAATTGCTAATGTTCCTCATGGGAGACACAGGAGAAGGGAGACACTCGATTCCTGTGGATGAGATGTTAACTAGACAGTCTAGTCTAGCGTGGCTTCATTCTTAATACTTTTACAGCTTTAATGCTAAATTCACACTTCAGAGAAGGGATATTTATCTTTAAATGCACCAGTCTTAACACTGTAACCTAAGAGAGATCATAGTAAAACATGCTTTTGAGTAACAAAAGAGCACCCTCAGTATTTCCATGGAGAAACAAGCAACAGGAGAACAGGGAATATTGCAAGCCATCTTAATGTATCACACAGCAGTGGCACAGGAATACCACACAGCACAGATCTTTGCTGTTAATTTTTACAGGCTGGAGATTAACAGACTGAAAAAAAAAAAAAAAAAGAAAAGGAAAATAGTAGGGAGCTCTATGGCAAGAAAGTTCAAAAGGGATTTTCAAGGGCTGCAGATGACAAGTACAAAACCTGTTACTTCCCAATTCTTCTGAATTATATTTGGTCTTTGCAACCAAATGATGTGAACAGGACCAGGCGCACACAGTCCTTGCATTAACAGAGTGGTACCTGAGAGCCCCTTTAACTGGTAAGTCAGCAACGCTCCTCTTGTCTTTCATGCAGACTAAAAGCCACAGGGGCTGGGTGCAAGGCTCAGAGCTCTATCATTCTGTGCAAAACTGAGAGGAGAAGGGATGTTGAGGGGGCGGGAGAGGAAGAAAAATCATTAAATCAAAATAGAAACCATTTATACACCAATATCTTAAAAATCCCGGTGTCAAAAAGAGCAGACGGCTGATGGAAACCACATTTTTTTAAACTGGCAATATATCAAAATGTTTTTAAAAATAATCAGAGAGGTGTAAACCACCCAAGGAACCCCGCTGCTTGCAAACTGGAAAGCAGCTCGTACTTCTCAGGATGTGACCATTTTAAACCCTCGCATGTGACCGTACGCTTCCCATGTGAGCATGAGATAGGGGTCTCTGCCAATTGATACAGCCAGGACTGGCACACACGACCACCCGATTGCAACGGGGCCTGCGGCCACATGCAGCAATCTGGTCTGAGCTTTCAAACGTGAGGTGCCTCCAGCTCTCCTCCTTGTCAGGGATGAGGTGATATTCAGATGTTTTTTTGGGCTGTGAATGGTAACCTCAGCACCCCTGACATTTCAGATAGGGCTGGAACACGCTGTGGGCATGTAGTGGGACAGTATGGTCCCACAGCAGGCCCAGGGCAGCAGTGTGTGCCATTTTGGCTATGTGGAAGTGTTGGATTTTCCTCTGCTGTCCCTTTTCTTCCCCAAAAGTTACTCCCAGAGGGACCGTGTCTCTTTCTGGATATAAAGCCAGGGATGGGCAGAGCCACCATAAAGGCTCGGCCCTGGCAGGTGACCCGGAGCTGGGCCTCAGCTTCACGGCCCGTGGCTGTGATTTCATGGCATGAAGTGTTTGTTAGCAAAGCTGGGGCCTTGAGGAGCAGCCTCCCCGGGCTGCTGCTCCTCTGCTGCTCTCACAGCTCCTGGGGCAGCTTGGGCTCACCTTCACCCAGCTGGCAGGGTCCTCCCCTGCCCTTCCGAGTGATCAATCAGCAAGGCAGTTTCAGGGGGAAGGAGCCAGCCCAGCTGTAGAGCAGTGTTTTGGCAGACCAGGGCTGGCCATTGCCCCAAATCCACTTGGTCTGAACGCAACACGGGCATTCAGATGTGATAGGCAAGAGGAGCTATCATTGGCTTGGCCTCCCTTTGCAGGTTCCCATGCAGGCCTGACGAACAACAGAGGATGCTCTGCTAGGGCTGTCAGAAACAGACAGTACAATTACCCTCTACAGGATTCCTTCCAATTGTAAACAAATGATGACAAACAAAACACAGCAGATCCCCCTCCAGGCCCACAGGACAATCAAGAGAAGGCTAACAATGGCAGGGCCCCTCCAGCCCTGTGCCCAGGACACTCACCCCTAAGGACAAGCACACACTGCTGCCTCACAGAGCCCCCGGCCTCCTGCCAGCCCTTTTGTCTAGCACGTATCGAGCCCATCCTTGCTTGCAGACTACTCTGGCTATGCCAAAGCTGTGTCTACCACTGGCCTCTTTGCCAAGAGTTCAGCATCTCTTCCCACTGCAATCTCAATTCTCTGGTGCCAGCTCCTGCCTGCATGCCTCCTCCACCTCCTCCTTTCCAGGGAGCAGCAATGCCTGCTCGAGCTGGATGTGACATGGGGGTTGACACCTGGTACCCAGAAATGAGTCAGCAAGTCCCTTGCCTCCGCAGTCGCTGCCTAGTTTCCAGAAACGCTGACCGTTTCCAGATCACCCCAGCATCTGAAGAATACATTAAAAACACAACTCAGCCTCAAAAGTGGAAGAGCACACAGCTAATAGAAGCACTGCAGTCCCCAGGCCAAGAGCTCAGATGGGCAGATGGGCGTGATGGAACCTGAGATCCCTTTCTGTCCAATCAGTCGGATGTCATTATGTCCATGCAGTTAAGGATACTCATTCACTGTAAACTGCTGCCATAAATATACCGAAAAGTGCAATGCAAACCTCACTGTTTGCATTTGTTTGAGGCTTGCAGTCCTCATCCTATCTCCCTTCCCTGCCAGCACCTCTTTTTGAGAAAAGAAGCACAAGTACACTAAGTTTTGGACTTAACAGCAAAAAACATTTACTCTTCTCTCACCTAACTATGAAGATGTGATGGCCAGGGCTGATAGGATTAGGAGGTTAAGGTTGGTCTGGCTGAGTGCTGGGGCACTTGAGCACTTGTCCAAAGAGTTACATTAATCTCTCACAGCTTAAACAACACATGAAGACTGAAGCAGAGAACACAATTTCTGAGCTGTTGCTGCAAGAGAGGCAGGAAACACCATGAGAACAGGTTTTCTCTGTATACATCAGTGTTTCCACTTCCAGACCAGGAGGAAGTCCTCCACAGACAGGCTTTAAATCGAAATGCTCAGTAATTACAAAAGTTCATCAACATTTTTAGGACTTCAAGGAACACAAATAATGTCCCCTGTAGTATGGGCTTCTTAAGAAGGATACTGTGGTTTTCACTTGATTGTGAAGTGTTAGAAGCAGGTGTTCATGTTAATATGCTTTCCCAAGAATCTAAGCACTGCTTTAAAGACAAATGCAAATATAAATACTCAGATAAAGAGCCTAAACTTGTAAATGAGCATTTTGGTCCGTTAGACCCTATGCATCATGATCTATGCCTGCTGACTTTCTGCACTGTCAACCTGTACAGATTATCATATTGCATTATCATATTCACTTATGCTCATTAAACAGCCCACCCAGAATATTTATAACACAGTCAATGTAGTGCTTGAACCCTGGCTTATGTGAATTTTAGTTTATAACATTTTACCAATAGTAAAAAGGTGAAACTGATCAGAAAAATAATCCGTCTTTGGGGTGAGGAGGGGAAGGAAAAGAAAAAAAAGTTGAAGTTGCTATGTTTCAGAGATCTTTACAATTTTTCCATTTATCTTCATCATGTCGCTTTCTAGATTTTTGAAGGCATATATATTATCATTTACATGAAAGAAAGATTGTAATATGTATAAAGACTAGGCACGGTCCCTTTTAAATTAACATAAAGATATAATTCCTCAAAATCACTGTGCAAGTTCATTCATTTTTTAAATTATTTTTTATTGTTAAATTTTTCCCCCCCAGTTTGTCCATTTCTCCCTGCCTACTCTCATTCTGAGAACTAGTCACCTGATTGTTCATTTAATAAAACTTGGCTTACAGCCATTCAAATTTAAATTCTGCTTATTAAAAGTGATTCCAAATGATAATTTTCATTTTGGCTCACCCATTCACATAAAATTCATTTCTGCAATATTAAGTTCAGAGAGTCCCTACTGGGGGCTCATGAGTAATACTTAATTTACATTTACCACCAACTTAAAAAAAAAAAAAAAAGAGCCCACTAGTTTGTATCAACCGAGTCTCCATTAGTCATCATGAACCATGCAACTAAAAAACATTTCATATACTTATTGGCTGTTCAGGGTGAGGGTGGAGGTATGTGGGCTACGAGTGGGAGAAAAGAGGTTACTGAGGTTAAAAAGAGGAACATATGACTGTGTACGCCCCTGGTACCTCTGCTGCTTATTCCCTCTTTGCTGGCAGCCACACTACCGGCATTCTTACCCAAAGATCAGTTCCTTAGGTAGCAATTTCTTCTGCTCGTTTTAGCTAATGGATGTAGTTGTGCATGCGGTGTTGCTTCAGCATGTTCAAGTCCAATACAACACAACATTTGGCACATGCCTGTATTTTCTCCACAATATTCATCTAACATGCTTAGTTATATAATGGGATGCATGTTACTAGAAGTTTCCCTAAATTTGTGTTTAATCCATTTACGCTTAATATACATGCACAAAGGCAAACACACTCAAACACATGCATATACCTGTACAAAAGAGATGCACCTTTGCCCCCTGTTCTCCCCTGAACAGTATCAATATGGAGAGCTCTGCATGGCTGACAAATCACGCTGACACTAGAGACTTAATGTCCTTGTCTGTTTCAGCTCTGCACAGTTTGAGAACCAGCAAACAAAAGCAAGGCAGTTCAGGGCACATTCAAAGTCACTCTGCCAGTTCTGTCACCTTTCTACAATAAAGTGGTCACAGTTTTCCATCTGCTGCATGCCTCTGACAGTTTCCCAAAGCCCTCATCTCGTTTTTGTGGAAAATCCCTGGGCATGATACTCATTGCCCTCCTGCAACCTCAGTGTCACCCGCTGAAGATAATCCAGATGTTATTGGAGACGCTCCTGGTGGATGAGAGGAAGGCTGTGGATATGGTGTTCCTGGACTTCAGCAAGGCCTTTGACACTTTCTCCCATAGCAGACTCATGGAGAAGCTGGCAGCCCGTGGCTTGGATGGGAATGTTCTGTGCTGGGTTAGGAATTGGTTGGATGGCCGAGCCCAAAGAGTGGTAGTGAATGGTGTCTCATCCAGTTGGCGGCCGGTCACTAGTGGTGTTCCCCAGGGATCGGTGTTGGGCCCAGTCATGTTTAATATCTTCATTGATGATCTGGATGAGGGGATTGAGTGCTTCATCAGCAAGTTCGCAGATGACACCAAGCTGGGAGGAAGTGTCGATCTGCTGGAGGGAAGGAGGGCCCCACAGAGAAACCTTGACAGGCTGGACAGATGGGCTGACTCCAATAGCATGAGGTTTAACAAGTCCAAATGCCGGGTCCTACACTTTGGACACAACAACCCCATGCAGAGCTACAGGCTGGGGACAGAGTGGCTGGAGAGCAGTCAGGTGGAAAGGGACTTGGGGGTGCTGGTAGACAGGAAACTCAACATGAGCCAGCAGTGTGCCCGATTGGCCAAGAGGGCCAATGGTGTCTTGGCCTGCATCAGGAATAGTGTGGCCAGCAGGACTAGGGAGGTCATCATTCCCTTATACTCGGCACTGGTCAGGCCACACCTCCAGTATTGCGTCTGGTTCTGGGCCCCTCAGTTTGAGAAGATGTTGAGATGCGGGAGTGCATCCAGAGAAGTGCAATGAAGATGGTGAAGGGGCTGGAGCACAAGCCCTATGAGGAGTGACTGAGGGAGCTGGGGTTGTTTAGCCTGAAGAAGAGGAGGCTCAGGGGAGACCTTATTGCTCTCTACAACTACCTGAAAGGAGGTTGTAGTCAGGCAGGGGCTGGTCTCTTCTCTCAGGCGACTGGTGACAGAACAAGAGGACACGGTCTCAAGCTTGGCCAGGGGAGGTTTAGGCTTGACATTAGGAAGAAGTTCTTTACTGAGAGGGTGATTGGCCATTGGAATGCGCTGCCCGGGGAGGTGGTAGAGTCACTGTCCCTGGAGGTGTTTAAGGAGAGATTGGATGAAGCACTTACTGACATAGTGTAGTTGACGAGTAGGAGTAGATGTTGGGTCATAGGTTTGACTCGATGATCTCAGAGGTCTTTTCCAACCTTATGATACTGTGATACCGTGATACAATCTGAATTCAGTGCTTTCTTCAGAATCCTTGCTTGAAGGGGTTCTACCTCATGGTGAGCTGTTCCTCACTGCCAGGAAAATCATATTATGGCTGCAGCTGCTTAAGTCAGGTTAGATACTGTCTCTCGTGGCAGAGCCAACTGAGTCATGTAGGGTGAAGGGATGGTTTTATTCCAAGATCATCTGATATTCACCCAGCACTATCTCTGACCAACATTGTCAGGTGTCTCCAGGCACTGTCCCATCCTGAAACACACAAACAGAAATGCCTACACAGGATCAGCCCAGGGACTGGTCAGCACTCCCAGAGAAACCTGTGCAGGACACCGATTTCCCTGTGGAAATCTCTACCTCTGCTGGAAAGAAGGGGCAGTGGCTATCTTCCTCTTCTTCCTTTCCTCATACTTTTCCTGTTCAGGTCTAGTGAATTTTCTTCATTCTCTATTTATAATCAGAAATTGAAAAGCACTTACTGCCTTCCTTGTTGTTTATACTCTAACACAACACTTGAATTAAGAGAAACAGCTGAAATCTAGGCCATTTCAAAACCAAATTAAACAGCAGCCCTAGTTACTACACCTGTCCCTGGATCCCCCCCAGTAATGTTTGTGGTTTTGCATCACATTTTCCTATGTTAAAAAAGAATATATTGAAATTCTCTCTTTTCTTGCCAGTTGAAGAACCTGTGAATAAACGGGCAAATCTGACTAACTGGTTAAGCAGAGAAAACAATGGAAATGTGTATGCACCAAAGGCTGTCAACAGTCCCTCAGAAAGAACTGGAAAGACAGAAAAAGATTCTTTAAGCTCTTGGAACAACAAAATGTCAAAAATAAACAAATAACAGACAGAAGTGGGAACTAAGTGTTGACTGGACCTTGTTAAGAGTTTAGCGAACAAAGCAGTCCCAGCTTTCCCTGGGGCTGTCCCTATCCAGCCTTGGGACTGTCCTGCGGCTTTCAGGGAGCTGCGTTCTGCAATCCACCCATCAGCAAAACTCTGACTGATTTCAGAGATCTCCTGGTTAAGGTACCAGATGCTGCATGGTATTTTAGGATGGCTACTGGGACTCCTTCCTTCTGCCTGTCCCCAGCCCAACCCCTTTTAGTTACTGTTAATAAAACTTCGACTAAAATTCTGTCCTGACATTCAGATACCTCTTTATTTTTCTTCCCCTTTTTTAATCCCTTTTTTATGTTTTTATGCTGTAACCTTGAATAGGTTATGAATTTCCTGGCTTCTGTGGCTTAAATAGGAAACTTAGTGTTACTATTTTGATGTAGAATGTAGACATTTTTGTGGTCATACTTGTCATAGCTAAGCTACACTCAACAGGAAATGGCATTTATATTTGCCTGTTGGCTCAGGGTGGGTATCCCACAACTACAGCGTAGAAGTAACTGATAAACCAATGGGAAACTGATGAAGGCCAGTTTAAACAGAAGGAACTAGCAGGAGAGATGCTGATGGTCCAGGTATAAACCATTAAAAAAAAGACGCTGCTGGTTTGCATTCAGATATTTGTATGAAGTCAGGACCAGGTATGAAGTCTTGGTTACCAAACTGGGTTTGTTTTTATGTTCAAGAAGGGAGGGAGGCTTCAAAAGGGAGACCTCCAAGCAGAAGCTTAGAGCTTGCCCTCTTTTTCGTTCTTTTTTCATCTCAAGTAACTGTCACAGCTAATACTTTTTTGTAAAAGTCATTCTATGATTAAGACATAGTTGCTGGAAATCCATGGGGAGAAGTATCCAACCTAGGGAGTCAGAAAATTGCCATTTATACAGTCGTTTGTTTTCTGGGAAAACTCACATGTCCACCTGCGGTAATGTTTGGTACAGGACACCTGTGGTACTGCTGCAACTCGGAAGTTGGAAAGAACAGAAGACTTACAATAGCACCACAGGTCCCTTCTATCCCTTAGATTGGGAGAAATTGTGGCAAGGATACTAAACCATAGCTATGGTTTGAGTGGGTATGGAGCTGGGTCTCAAGCTGCAACACTTTGAAGGGAACCTGTGGGAAACGGTGATGCCTACTTTGCACTGAGCTCTGACTCCAGCAATGTACTGGTTTCACCATGCCTATTAAAACGGAATGTTTCTCCAACTTTGTCCTTTGTGGGTTCTAGCATCATGATTAAACTCAAAGACAAATATAATCTGACATAGCATGCTTCAAAGTTTATCTCAGTCTTACTTACTCTGTTCAACCACAGTTCACTCATTCTTACTCCAATATACTACAGTTCTACAATGTCAGGAACTGCCTGTCCTTCCTTGCTTGAGTAGGTAGGAAGTGCAAGGGGCACCTGGGGCTCTGATGGAGTAATGTTCCTTGTTTGTCCCTTTCTGAGCTGAGACCTGCTTCACTGAATTCGGGAGTCTTGTTCTGTACAAGGATCTTGGGAGGCTCTGCACAGCCCTTTTAGGTTTTATCTAGGTTGATACCTTGTGTTGACAAGGTCAAAGGACTTGCCATGGCAGCATACTTCCTCTGTGATCTCCACCTAAGCTGTTTGAAAAAAAGTCCTTAAAAGCTGTTAAAGCTTGAAGCTTGCTTTCTATCAGGCAAGTCTTCATATACAGCAATAAAAGGCAATACTGAATATTAGCTGCAGTGGGGGGGACAGGGGACTGTTAGAAGCAAGGTTTCCATTTGCGCGTGCCGTGCATCTGGCAGCACTTCGTGTACCATCAATTTCAAGTTCCCCCACCCCAGCTGCACTGTCAGCTTTGCCCACCATTTGTGTGGCTTCACACAGCAACAGGGGAGAGAAAAACATATTAAAAATAGGAAAATGTGACTGTCAAACTCCCAACCTTGACAGGTGAAACTCAGAGGGTAAAAGCAATCTCCAAGACCCTGTATAACTCAATTTTGTAATGACTGTCTTCTAAATCTTCCTTTTCTCCATACAATCCCTCTTTTTAAAGGAAACCTGGGGTATCCCAAGAGTGTTTCACGTCCTAACCAATTAGTATGATTTGATAGCCACATCATGACCACAGTTAAAAGGACCCCCAGGGAACAGATTCCTCTCCAAGAGCGATGACAGATAGTGGGCAGCAAATTTAACTTGGATACCCAGGGCTGGTTTTGTTCACACTAGTCAACTCTACATCAGTGTTGGTGATCTCTTCAAAATACAGCCATCTGACTCATTTATGAGCTAGCTCCTGAAACACCATTTTGACCTATTAAAGTATCTTCTCATCAGCTTTGGTTGGTCTGGATATACTGGGAGGCATGGCTTGTAGATGAGAGAAAAACAGATATTCTGGGTAGATGCAGAAACATCCAATAGAAATGTGATGTATGTGGCTGGGAGAAGTAATTGTTTTATGCAAAGGCTAGAAACTCAGAAATACTGCTCCATAACTCTCCTCAGTCACCTCAAGTGGTATACTGTGTGTAAGGCAATGTGATGAACCAGACTGGGAAACTGATCCCGTAGGAAAAATGCTGTATCAGCTTTATCAGGACCTTAGTGAGGTAACTGGGTTCCTGCATCCAAAACCATACCAGCACAATCCCAAGCACGACACAGAAGTGACAATTACACGTTGGAGGTAGGGACAGCTCTGATGTGCCTGCTGCTGAAGGTGTAGTCTCTCCTTGGCAACACTGCTAGACACTGCACTGTGACCTGAAGCACTGCAAATGGATGAGAAAATGCAACAATATTTTAAAATCCAGAAAAAAATCAGGATTTTTTTTAATAAAACACTTCTTATCACAGGATGTCGATATATGGACACCAAACTTTTCATGGAGATCAGGTGGGTTGGTGAAACTTTCTACTCTGTCATTGCCCAGAAATCTTCACCAATTTCTATTTCAAGCAGGTATATAACCATTAGCTGCAAAGTAATTTAAGTTAAGCAGATTTTGCTTGTCTTGTTATAAGCATCAATCTTATTATTATTCTCTAATCTATCTTTTGAATTTCACCCTAGCAGTGGGCCACTGTGGAAAAGTCATTAACTTTTGTGGTGGCGATTTTAAGTCTTTGATGCCATTTTGTGTCTGAAGAAAGAAATCCATCTGCTCTTTTTGATCCTGAGCTTACCTTTGTTTCTCACATTTCCTGTCTTTGTAAATCTGCTTATTAACACTTTCACTATATTGCCGTATATTCAACACTGTCTCAATCACACTTCTGCTGAAAGTCTTATTCACACTTTTGTCTTCTCCAGGCTTGATTATTGTAATTTTCCATCTCCATGGCCTTTGCCAGGAGTTTGCTGTCTTTAGAAGGCATAAGAACTATCACAGAATAAGATCAACACACACTTTGTATTTTACAGAACAGGAAGAATAAGATGATTAAGAAGTTATGAACACAAGTCCTTAGCTTGCATTAAGGGCCTGTACTGTCAGCTCCTCAAGGAACCGTAGTGGGCAGTATAAGTGCAGTACTCTCACTTCTATTTTGAGCTACTCCCTGGAAACAAAATTTGCCCATTTCCCACTGCTGAGCTCAAGCATCCAACCCTTATTCATCATTACATGCTTTTGATGTTGATAGCAGTGGATAAGACCATGGTGCAGATGAAGCTGAAGTATTTTCATCACTAAAATTTCTGCCTCAGAGATAGACTATAGTTCCTAATCTGCCTAAAATTATGGCAGAGGCCAGACACTTGATACACAGCCAGTATCCTAAGCAACACAGTGCGTGCGGGAATGCGGGTCCAAATTCAGCTGTGTGCACTGTCTTGCCCCAGGTTATAATGGCATGTTCCTGTTGGAGCAGAAGGCAATTCCCAGGTGTCACTGTGAGCAAAATAATCAGGAATGTCTGTACACTGCCATAGCAAACTGTAACACGACTGTCAACCAAAGATTAGAAGTCAATTCCTACATCTACCTCAATATTCATACAGTCTTCAAATGGTCACAGCTACACAAACAGGACCATGCTAATTCTCCATCTTCTGCCAGCCAGGGATAATCTTCTAAAGAGACATTTGGCCTTGATATGAAGGCACCAAGAATCTGAAACTCGACAACGGCTACTAGTGGTTTCCACCAATGATTTATCTTCTTCACAATTCAACCAAAGAACCAACACATCTTATTTCTAGAGTAAATGTACTTGGCTTTCCTTTTCAGTTACTGAATCTTTCTATTTGTTTGATTGTTAGGTCAAAGACTTCTAGAAATACAGACTAAAAGTAGCTCGATTTTTCTTTTGTTAAAATATTAATTTTATTGTGTTTCATTGGAAGGTGTTTTATCCAGCCTCTTTCATATTCTCCCCATGTAGGCAGCGGAATGATGTACACCATTCTAGTGCACAGTACGCTCAAGCTGTATTTGAAGATAAAGTTGCTTCACATCAACTTCCACCAACTTAAAACAGCCCTTCCTTAAGGCAAGGTCTGTACAGCTTTTCAAATCTCTCTAACTACATCTGTTAAAATTCATATCTTCATTTAAAACAGAATAAACATTTGACATATGGACACACAAATAACATGTTGTGATACACAGGACACATATATGAAATAGTGAGCCTGTACTATAGCATTGACTTAAAGCTCATCAGCTAGTCCACACCAGCTGTGTATATCCATACGCTTATCCCATGGTAAATTCAAATGACGCTAAGGGACGTGGTACATTGATGCTAGAGCTAGCTGTGATTCCACACCAGCTGCAACATGACAGACAATACCTGATCTAGTGTAAAGCCTGCCAGGATAGTTACCTTTGCCATTTCTGGAATAAAGCCAGCACATTGGATATCTTACTAGGAGACCTGTGACTGGATTTATTATCCTTTGGAATAAAAGTCTAATAAAGACAGACTCATTAATAGGCTTTGATTAACACAGTTCTCAAAGAAAAAAAACAAACCAAGCAAAAATTCAGTTCACACTTGTCAGAGAAACCATATCAGAAGCATTTCTAGACATAATATGAACCAAGATAAATCTGCTTTACCAACAGAGGACCACAGGGAGTTGGATTGCACCATTCAAAGTCATTGGGGACTCCAAAGGTTTTCCTCTGGGTTTTTTTATGTCTTAAATTAAGCAAAGCACTGACATGACACTGTGTTTTCACTAAATGAATCATGTGACAGTGTTTGCACAGTAATTTTGGTTTCCCTTTCAGGTTTCTCATGTCTTTAGTATAACCATTTGGATTTACCCTTTTTGGTCTCGTACTACCCTGGGGGGCAGAAGATGCTTTAGGTCATTAAGGACACCTTTCAGGGTTTTCATTGCATGTAATTCACCTATTTTGGTAGCAGAACTAAACGAGTCTAGTATTCCATTATTGGCTCTCAAGCATCCCCCATCAACACACAGAAACTTCTGAATTGAGCTTAGCTATGTTTTTGGTGTTTCCAGCTAGCAATGACACTCAAGAACTTAAAGCTTGCTTTTATTTTCCTAACTTGAGTTAGTAACCTGCTCACTTTGCAGTTAAGCTGGCCCCTAACCCACTGGGATGCTAACAGTCCTCCAGCATCTTTCCATCACTTTCTCAGTATCAACACCAGGCAAGGTTTATGGTAGTTCGTTAGCAAAGTTTCCTGAGCAGACCAGGTTCCTGCAAGGCCAGGAAACATAGGATGACCCCAGAGGTCCAAACAGGTCCCTTGGCACACCAGAGACGAGCTAATGATTTTTTTCATTTTTTTGCAATTCCTCATATGTGAGCACCATCCAGCCCAAGTGCAGATTAAGGTCACAGCTAGCTCCACTATGAAGCTACACTTGGGACAACAGGGAGATTGTTCATATATAAATGAAAACCATATTGTTTATAAATCTTATCTAGAATCTGGAAAAAGGTTTACAATTAGTATTAAATTACTTCAGTTAAGAATGTGCTTAAAGATGCCTTCAGAGGGCATACTTTTCAGTCTGGGCTGAAACAAAAGTATAGGCTACATGAAGTGCTGTTACCTAAAGAAATTAAGAGTAAAGAAAAGTCATTGGAGCCAAGATGTTTTAGCCTGCCTCTTATTTTATAGTATCAATATAGAGATGAGTTTGCTGTCTTATTTGCTACTGTTTTGATCCTCAATATTTGTTAGAAAAATCTCTGTTTAACAAAAGCAGAAATTTTGTGTATTAAACATAAAATGGAATTATGTTGAAATAGTGCCATTTTACTAAATCTTGTCATAGCTAACAACTAACATTACTGTCACTGGAAATATATTATTCCTGAAAGCATACTGAATACTGCCCAGTGTTCACTCTTCCTGCTTCCCTTATTTGTTTGTTTCCACTTTTACTTATATTTTTTCTAAGGTTGGTTTACCTTTCCAAGAAACAATTTTAAATATTTTAGGTCTCCCTCATCACGACTTTTTTTCCCATTTACATCCCATCCCGTTTTTTCCCATTTACCTTTCCTAACTAATGTCATTATTTCCATAGTCAGCTAATTTCTTATTTTATTTTGCCTAGGGATCTCACACCATGATGAGCCTAGTCTGGTGGATAACGAAAATTACATCAAGGCCTACACCAAGATATAATTCTGTAATACCATATTGTTTTTCTTTTAATGGAGCGGTTACACACTACTTAAAGCGATCCACGTGTACCCACAGTGATTCAGAGCCATTTTTAAAGCCTAGTTCAAAATGCCACAGAGTGAAAATGAAATTAAATACTTTTGATAACAGATTGACTGTAGTTCACTAAAAATAATACTAAGAAAAATAAACAAACAAGAAGTAGGAATTATCAACACTAGACAACCTTGAAACCAAGGGAGCTCTACGGAACACAGTGAAGGTGTGAGACAGTGCACAGCATACAGCTTCATTTCTTTATTCTCCCCCCCCCCCCCCCCATATTGGCAACATCAGGTCAAATCCTTTCTCTCCCACTGTTATTTTTTTTCTGCCACCCTATTTTTGTTAATGATCAATGAATTTTAAAGCAGCTTCACACAAACAACATGTTTATAAATCCCAGCTTGTAATGCAGTATTTTAGGATTCTTATGAGAAAAAAAAAAAATCAAAAATAAAAAAATAATCAAGTATCTCAAGGTTTTTTCCTTCACTTGTCCAGAATCATGAGTTCAGAATGTCTTGTGGCTGGCATTTGACAAATGATTTCAGCATAACAATGATTTAAATGGTCAAAAAGGAAAAAAAAAAAAATCCTATCATTGTCTAAGGCAAGATTATAGCGTTTAACCCCACTGCTTCACAGCAAATAATGTTTCTGAGGAAAAAAGAATTGTACAATGAAAAATTAAACGGTATAGCAAAGTACTTACATAACTTCAAGCATCTCACGGAGGTTCTTAGCATGTTCAATGGGAAGAGAAATATTCCTCCAGTGCTGGTGATTTAGATGTTAGGCAAAATGACTTCTTCCATCATTCACAGAGAGTTCCTACTGCAACAAGAGTTCCTCAGCCTGTTGTCTAAAGTTGAGTGAGCCAAAGCCTACTTTTAGAAAACAAAGCAACACACTGACTGGAGAGAGTTAGGGCCTGTTCCTGGTTGTATGCCAAGTTCCTGGGTGATTGGAGTTTGAATGTAGCCTGTGTTTCAGTTCCACCTGTTCATTATGGAAGGCTGTTGCTTTCCCTTTCTACATCTTGACAGTGTATTTCAACAGTAAGGCTTGTGTTGGTATCTAGAAAAAACTGCTCCAGGAAGCACAGAAGAAGCATAAATGAGACATACTTTGCAAAAAAAAAAATATTGATATGTTTGCTGATCGATTTGTAATTACTCTGCCTCCTGTGTTTTCCTGTCTGCATCAGGATGGATCCCTTTTGTGGAAGATCTCCATTTTCATGAAAGACTGCAATGAGGGCTTGGGAGAAATTACACTATCAGACTGTTACCGGATGATCGAAAGCAGATCTATAGCCAGAATTCTAGAAAAGTACACACAAGTTTATCAAAGCTTTCTAAGGATGTTAGGATGTATTATTTGTAAAATAACTGTGCTACTTATGTAACATGTACACCTAGATGAAGAGGCAAGCCCAGTCCAGACAAAGTGTTCCACTGCTTCACATAAAGAGAGTACAAAGATGCAAGTGACTTGCCCAGAGACAAGAAACCTCTGGGAGATCAAGAAAGTGAACCCAGATCTTCTGAGCTGGTCCTTGATGAGTGTTATAACCACAAAGCTCTCCTTCCTCTCCATCTTGTTGCTCAGTCTAGTTTCTCTTTTGTTTCTTTGCAAATTTAGTCCTTCCATCTCTTTTACAAGAACTCATTATACAAAAAAAGGTGAAGTGTAAAAATCTTTCTCTTCTGCTGATTATACTCCTTGCCCTCAACAAACCATATCTACATCTTTACCTACCTCTTAATTACTTTCTATACCATACGAGACATATCTTAAATCCTTTTTTATATGCTTCATACTTCCTTGCTCTTACTGCTTTGTTTTTAGTTTATAAACTAATGTGATAGTTTGAATGTTCCTGGAACAGCTTTTCCTCTCAGATCAGTCTGAGAAACCCATATGTTAGTGCATGAGGCAATGGCAAATGGCAATTCCCCACGGGAGAACCAATTCGTTACAGATCACCTACAAAGTGGAAACTGTTCTCATTGCAGGACTAGTAGTTGATCATCTTTAATTCAATGAAGATTGCACACACAACAGAAATATTAAGAATACTAGATTCTTTCCTTGGTGTTTGGGGACCTGGCTGTAACCCTTAGTCATACTGATGAATACTGAAGCACCCAAGGACCCCTTCTAGTCAAACAAGGCATTACTCACACAAGTGCTCCCCAATGTGAGTAAGGACTGGAAATTTCTGCCCTAAGTGTCTATGCATGGCTTTACCATACTTTGGATCAGCCCTAAAACCCCTTATGTATGAAAGTCTTATTTCAAAGTGCTTGCTCTTCTTAACTTACTTTTTCTCATGGTGGGTGAAGGTTAAGTGAAAACATATACAGTAAGAAGAAAAAAATCATTCTGGTTTATTCCTCAACAATTGCTGTCATAGGTGAACCCTAACCTATACGACATCAGCTGGCTAAAGAAACCAACTTTCCTGGCTTGTCTGGACCTTTTTTTCCCATTTGCTTTATGTTTGCAGTAAGCCCCTCTCTCTGAACTGCTTAACTACTTAATTCCAGTACGTAAAATTATGTCTTAACAGTGCAGAGAAAACTGCACCATAGACGTGGGTGAACTTGAAGGAACATTTACAGGTAGGAAAAATCTAACAGTTCTCTTCAGCAAAATTCATTTCAGCAGTGAAACTATCACATCACTCAGTTAAAATGAGACTCATGCCAGTGGCATTTGTCAGGGCCACATGATGTAAATTTTCACAACCATGCCTGCGGATGGATGTGTGCTTGACTGCTTAAATTCCAGCCTGTAGTCGGTCAGTGTGAGTTGGAAAAAATAGAAAATGTAAGACCATGAAAACAGCATGTTTAGCAGGTTTTCTTATGGGTTTGGGTGATATTGTCAAACTGTGATATTGGGAAGAGGAAGATGGGATAACCCAGTAAAGGAACAATTTTCTACTGTAAGAAAACAGCTACATGCGAGATCATTTGTATTTGAGGCGTGGCTTATGCAGTGTCAGAGGGATAAGTGATCTCTGTACAGAACTTCATGTATCTGCTCCATTCCTCCCCCTTCCACTTCTTTCCCCTGAAAATATTCTTGGTAACTGCCACTATTTGATTTCTCTGTTAGCAGAGTCAACAGACAAGCTGACAATTAGATTGAATAGAATTACTTTCTGTTTGTGCTAGATAAACTAGCCAGTGCTAACAACAGGTGGCTGCAGTACCTTTAGATGGGGAAAACTTGTGCTGGAGAACAACCCTAAGAAGCTGTGCTAAACCCCATTGTTTCAAACAGCCCAGGCAGGAGCTGGCATGGTCAAATTGGAATTAGTCCCATGACTGTTCACCTGTGCTAGTCACCTTGACACAAAATATAAGAGTGGTCTTCTCAGCTCAGACCTAAGTTCCCTGAGCCCAGTGTCTCCCCTCCAAGAGAGGCAGCAGTGGTTACCTAAGGCAAAGTATAATCATCACAAACCAGCTAACCTTTCTCCAGCAACAGTGATGCGGGACTCTCTGAGCCAGGGGGGGTGTGTTTGAATTTAAGTGCCAGGTGGAGGTAATGCACTACATGCATTTGAATGCAAACTAAACAATTTGGGGATGCAAGCACAGAAAAGGGCAAGCTATTGTTGTAAAAATCTAGTATTATCATATACAGTTTCTCTCAGATGGCATCCAGATGCTGGCTTAGATGTCTTGTTTTGTAGAAATGCAGATGGACAGGCTAACCAGAATGCCAGCACTTACGGGATAGGCAAAGTAAGTCAGGTAGAGATCTTATCTGTCCATCTGGTTATTTAAAGGCAACTAATGAATTTCAGTCTCCTAAACTGTCTACCCAGGCATTTGTAACGCACTGACATTGATGGTATCTGACTGCAATTCAGGGAATTCACAAGCTAAAGTGCAGGTGTTACAGGCCTGGCATTTTCCTTGCTCAACACATCTTTTCCCCTCTCCACCTTAGATCCCAGTGCTGTTGGGCTCAGTTCAGCACTCACAAGAAGCTGTCTCAGCTTGGTCCCCAGCAAGTCTACAGAGCTGGGGGCTGACTAGGGTCCAGCTCCCTGACCTTGTGCTGTTCACTATTTGTTCATATTCAGAGGAGCATGATTCTTTTCTGCTTAACACTTCGGTGATGCTTGCGTAGCTTGTCGTGCCAATTAAGCCTCATTTTAACTGAGCTGAAATCACACTAACAAGATGCGGAGGAAGAAGTTAACAGTAGCTTTAGCAATGAGTCTTTGGAAGGAAAGAGAGAGAGGAAGCAATTCACTGTTCAGAATTCTACATCACACCTAACTGCACGAAAATATTAACTACTGCTTCTTGCAGGGGTATAGCTGTGATCCTAATGACAAGCTTTATGCGGGTACAAATTCAACATGGGATAAAACAAAATTAGATTTATGGAACAAGAATGAAAAAAAAAAAAAGTCGAGAGAAGGATTGCAAAGCGTCGAAAAAAAGCAGCTGTGGACCACCAGCCTTAAGGAGCACTTGCCTTGTGACTCCAGTATTTAGATAGATTAAATTTGAAACCTCTTCCTCCACAAAGTCATGCCAGGGCTTGCAGCTGTACTAACTAAATACGTTAGGTGAATGTTTCTGATATGATAATCAACAACAAAACGGCAGCTTTAGCATCTAAACCATCTTAATGAGGTGTTAGAACCAAAGCCCTTTGAGGTGAATGGGGAAAGTTTATACACACTGCTATTGTTCCAGCCCGTCTGGCTCTTCCCCCGAAACAACAGTGCATTTTACCAGCGATTACCTTAACAGCCAAACGGATAAGGAGTTGAATTCCTGGGCTGTTTGTTTGTTGGGGTTTTTTTGGTTTGGTTTGTGGTTTTTTTTGGTTTTTTGTTTTTTTTTTTTTAATGTATACGGTCTTAATTTTCAAATGCAAGGAAATTATATAAAGACAATGAGAAAACCAGTCTGACATTGGAGGTACTGGGAGAGGGAAAAGCGTTCCTTAAATCACAATCGATGCACCTATGGTTTTGCCTATGAGTTCTTTGAAGCTTCAGCCTATTTAGACGCTGGAGGAGTCAATGGATATTGTGTTTTTAATAGCTCCTCATTACCTTTTGTTTCGTACTGAACAAAACGCTTTCTTTTCAAAACCGCGGCCTATCGGGCGCTCCTCAGCGTGATTAATCGGCTCCTGTTTGCCCAGGACTTTGAAGGCTGTGGAAGTGCTGCGGGTTGTTACTGCCGATGTAAAACTCCCCGGATTCCACTTCCTCACCAAGCCAGTCCTGCAAACAACCGCCACCAAACAAACAATCGAAGGCATAAGTACATCACTCCATTCCTCTCAGAGAAATATTAACTTCAAAGCCAAGTTAGGGCCATTTAAATGCAAGGAGCTCCAAAAGGAGCAGGAGGCTGAGCTGGAAGCGCTGGCGTAGCCACTCGGGGAGTGCTCTGTACAAGCACCAGCCGAGACACCGGGCGTGTGAGCTGGTTTTCCACCAGAACTGAGAGCAGACTTATCTCATGCAGTTCCACAGTGCTAACCGGGAGGAAAGTTCCAGGGGAATATGAAGGCTCCCTCTTTTTTTATCATGGGCTCACCTCATCCTGCTCTGACAGGCAAATGCCCAACCCCGTTTAAGGTAAAGCTGCTGCCAGTGTTCTCCAGGTGTTCTCTTGCAACAATTTTGAGTGTAGCCAAAGGTCAGCACCTCCACCCAAAGACTTTTCACTGTCTAACAAATCTGAGGCTTCACCTCAAGTCCAAAGAAGATACTGAATAACTTCATTTCAAGTCTAAGTGGAACTGATGGTTGGTCTTTTTTCAGTTGAGCAATCAATTTAATTGTGTTATTATTCTGTTTTACAATTTGCCACCAAACAAAACAAAAAAAGGAGAATTATGGCTTATGGCTTGCCCTCACAGAGAAAGAAATACTTTGATTTTAGACACAAATTTTGTTTAGCATTAGTAAAAAATATATCACTTTGCTTAGGCAATGTGTAGGAGTCAGCCTATGGAAAACACTTAGGGTATCTTCCAGAATAATTGTTCCCTTTAACTGCACTGTTGTTTTGGTTTTGTGCTTGTTTGATTTTTGTTTTGTTTAAGTTTTTTTTTGTTGTTTTTTTTTTTTAAATGAATTGACTGACTTCAAGCAAGCGTTGAGTACCCAAAAAAAAAGGGTTTAAATGTTGTCCTTTACGAGTGTTACTGATTCGTTTAGACCACTGAAGGCCTCAGTAAAAGACATTGGCCTGCCTTGTGCAAGCAAGAGACCAGCCCCAGGCTTACCTGTATCTTTTAGAAATTGCTCCTGGAGGAAGCTTTGATGAATCCTTTGGTTTAATATTATGAAACCAATTCTCCATACCCATACATGGGCTAGCTGATGTCATCGAGGCTGCACATAACCTTCCATCAGATACAGATGACTCTGTGATCGATTTTCAGTGTGAAGAATCTCCTCTCTCAGCTGACCCTTACTTTTAGATTTCTCTCTACAGTCACTGGCTCTGCACGACTCAAATGAAAACAATAGTACTGGGGCTAAATACCACAAAAAGGCCTCCAGCAGAGTTGAAGTATCGGTTAATTCCCAGAAAAAACACAAGTAATTTCAGGCTCTGAAAATACCGATACTAACAAAGAGAACTGTACAATTATTTGCATAGTTTTGGTACTAATAAAATCGCCCTGTGCTTGACTTGCTGGACAGAAAGTTCAAGATATTAGGCTCATTATCTTTTTGTAAGCAGATATAATTAATATGGCAAGTGTGAATAAAAATAAGAAGAAATAATAATAATTAAGAAGAAATAATAATAACTGATGTAATGCAGATAGTGAATAGTTTTATAATTGCTAATGACACTTACAGATCTTTGGTTGAAGAGAGGAGATATTTTGAAAGCATTTTCCTCCCCAATTTTCCTACTTGATAGGAATGTAAATTTGCCAGGCTTGCAGCCATATCCCTACCAAAGAAACAGAGGCTTTGCAGTAGAATGCCAGTCAGAGAGTGAACAAGTCTGCCTTCCCAAAGGAAGTCTTCCAGTGAGAGCTGGTGAAGGCATCTGGGTGAGTACCTCACCCACAGAACTTGTTGTGACTGCCAGGAAGGAGAGGGGAAATGAAGTGTCTTTGTATACCCTTGCTTGTGCCTCCTGAGGGAGAGGATCTGCACGACAGTCTGCTCTGCTGCCAGGCAGGACACTGGGGCTGCAGTCCTAGCTGCTGCCTACAGAGATTGTACCAGAAGAAGGGTTCACTGGAGGAGGTGTGCACAGCTAAGGAAATGTTGCATCCCAACTGTGAGAATGACAGGCCCTTGGGAGGACAACACCCACCTCCTTGCATCTTCACTTCCTATCTCCTCCCTCCTTGTGGTTTTCTAGACCTCTAAGGCAAAGAAAAACCTATCACAAATTCAACTAGATAGATTTCTATCTAGCCCAGGCAATTCTAGAAGAATCAAGAAGCTGAGACTTGAGAAAATCAAAACAAAAGAAAGAAAAGGAAAACTGTTTTCTTCAACTTTACAGATTTTTTTTTTTTGGCTAAATTTGAAGAGCATGGAGGACAGATCACGGATATTTTTCTTGTTTGTTTCAATGTGACAAAATATCGCCCTATTACTGAGGGAAAATGAGTAGTTACCTCATTATACTGACACCAGAGATAATATTTTTGGTCCACTGATTTATACCTTCCATCTTTTCTTACTTACAGCCCATTGCTTACAAAAAGATCTAGCTGAGGATGTAGCTATGGCCCTTTACGTCACATACCTAGCTAGGGGAGTGTGAGACACAAGGTGTTCACAGCTAGCAGGTCCAAGACCTGAAGCAGAACTGTACCTGCTCCTATTCCCACTCACTTGTACATCCATCAATTGAGGATCTTCTGTCAAGATAAATATGCTTATCTAGGAAAATGTATTTTAATGCATCTGTGGAAGCCCATGCTGATGCTGTCAGAAAAGGCAAGAGCAGTAAGTAATATTCAGGCTGACAAAAAGCCCAAAACTAAGGTATCAACCACTCAGCTACCACCAAAGGGAGTTACCGGGGGTTGCTGGTGAGGCAAAGAGAGAGAGAACGTGGGAGTTTTGTTCAGTTTTGACGAAGGTGGGCTTGAATTGCCCTGGAAATCATGACTCAGATGTTTTCATGGCCCCAGCTTGCATTACTCCCAGGAAACTCTTTGGTGCCGAAGTCACAGTTTAGTTACATCAGTGACTCAGAAGTGTGAAGATTCATATTTTAGCACTTGGCAACCAGAGGCAGTATTAAACCATTTAAAAAATGAATGCGGATGAAAATGAAGGACTTAGGCGTGTTGCTGACCATGGGTATGCATTAGGATCCTAAATAGAGATGAATGGTTTAATTGTTCTCTGTCACTTATTTTGGTTAATAGCTCAGGGATAAAAGGAGCTGACTGATATAAGAAAGATATTTCTTTAATCCTGTCAGGAGAACCTACATTAATTTTCACTTTGCTTTCTGTACTAGTGTGTAACTGAAAAAAGATATCTTATCTATGAACATTTCTGTACCCTAGACTGCCTTTCTTGAGCTAATAGAAAAGCTCCAGGTTTTCCTTAAATGATACCAGATATAACATTTTCTGCCTCTTTTAGGAGAATCTTTTCAAGGAGAAACAGGCCTCGTGTATTTCTATAACATCCAACACAACCGAGGTCTGCTTAGACTGCCTTTCAGATTAAAATATAAAAATTATTTGTATTGATAATGTTTGCCAAGACTTGCAATTTTATCGTAGCTCCAGTACTATTGCCTGATTTTTAAACGTTACTTGTTAAGTGCCAATTTTCCAGCTTCTGTAGTTAAGGAGATTTTGATCCTCTTCTGCTCTTTTCAATGAAATAATTTTTCTACTTTTTGTAAAGATGGCTTGAAAAGGTGAATGTAAAGGCTTGAAAAAGCACTCCTCCTAGGTTTATAAATACATGTCTGTATTCAGAGAGGGGAGGTGGTGGAATATAACTGCTTATGCATTTGCAAAATGTCATAATTTTTAATTGAATATCCTCCTTTGTAGATTATTTTTCAGCCAGTGGCTGAAACCATTGAATAGTAATCAAAAAAATTTTTAACCATTTCTTCAGTGGCTCCTTAGTGTGACCTTAGTTGAAGCAATCATCATTTATGCAGAAGTCTCTGTTTACCTGGTGTCTTGAAATAGATAAAGCATGATCCATAAGACTCATCTTTTTGCCCTGAGGCATCAAGACCTAACGCATTTTACTAACTGACAGAATGTAGCACAAAGTGGCATATGGCCTTTTAGCTGGGATGATTTATGGTGACACACTCCAAAGGAGCAAAGAGAGCTTCAAATTTCTCTATGACTATTGTAGCTTTCCCAAATTGGGCATAGGAAGCTGAATGGAATAAACACATCTCTAATTTACAGTGTTAAAAGTGAGACGAATTCTCAATAAAGATGATGACACTGAATGAGACCAGTGGACCAGTGGCTGTGCTGGAGTGAGATATGGAAAAAGAACCTGAAATGCCTTTCTTTAAAATGGGGGGCATTTCCATTACCCCCTTCTAAAAATGCATGCTCCATTAGAAATTAAAATTTCTGTACAAGTGAAACAGCGACAGCTTGTTCAGAGCCACTCAGCATTTTTTGTTTTAGTTTTGGCAAGACAAGATGCATTAAGACCAATGAGGAAGCAAGTACAAGGTGCAAGATCCTGTTTTACTGCCTTTCTTTACCACACTCAGTGTGCTTTCTAGTTTTAACTGTGCTATGTGGCATCACAAGTGATGAGACAAACCAGCAGCACAAAATAAACTGCAGTCTTACTGGTATGGATGTAGATTGACTTTTCCTTCATGAGCTGCCTGACTGATGCACGGGCAGGTCTGGGTTGGCCCTTGCTTGGGGAACAGGCCAGAGGGGCAATGCCTGCTACCAGATACATGGGTACCAGAGCAGTGAAGCCACAAAATGAGCACCCAAGTGCTGGAGAGCATGAACAAACAAAGCTCCCCTCATCAAACAGGGGCTGTAGGCAGGAGCAAGGACTGATGCCTGGCGAGGTCATATCACACATGTTTGCCCAGTGGCACTGATGGAGCAGCCTGACCCTGCCGCTGCCTCTCTACTCCTCTGCACTGGCTAGGCCATGTGGGGACTCTTGTGGGGTAAGTGACTGGGACTAGGATGATCCCTCTTCCCCGGAAGTGTCCCTGCCTCTGGTGTTGCACCATGCCAGATAGATACCCCTCTGCCTCCTAAACAAAGCTCCCTGGACCACAGGAAGATACTGAGCCTCACACATCTACAGCAAGGGTAGAGATACTTGCCCTGGTCCCTTACTTTACACAGGTCACTAGCAGAGACAGAAGTCCCAGCCAAGGGCCCATCTGCTCCTACATGCATGAGTCTTTGTTTTAGATCCCAGGCAGGCACTTTGTTTTTAACCGTTGTGAGGCTTTGAGTACTAACTTCATTGTAGGCAATGCCTGAAGCTGGGCACCAGTGACCCTGAGATGGCCATTTCAGTTATGCCTGTTGCTTACAACAGAGGTGATGCTGAGAGCCTGACAGAAGCAGGATTTATATCAGAAAGGGTCTGGCAGCCAGTGTGTGCTTGTATTCACAGAAAGAGCATTCTGTTGATCCAAGGTCCACTTTCTCAGACTGGGCAAGATGGGCTTGCAACTGGGGACAGCCAAGCAAGGTATTCCTAATCAGTAACTTCTGGGGCCAGGTTTGCAAGCCCAAGAGTCAAGGAGATCATGGTGGGGTTTGCAATGACAAACTTTCCCCAATAGCATGCATTCTCACAAGACCAGTGCGTTGAGAAACTGGTGGAAGATGATCCACCTACATCCAATGCCACTCCTAATGACATATTGCCACCTTCATGCCACAGTTCACCACCTATCACGCATGTCTTATCACTGTTGAGGGGGTTGTGCTGCAAAGTAGATGAGGAAAATCATACTCACTAAAAGTAGAGGTGTTTGGGTTTTTTTGCCTGGATCCTAAAGGAGTGTGGCAGCACAGGAGAGGAATAACCAAAGTACAAAGACAGGAATAGGTTCTGGAAACCAGAAGGAGTTGGAACTTTTAAAGCTGGTTATGCCACCAAAAATAGCATCTCGTGAAACCACAGCTAGGATCTACACAAAGAGTCTGTATTTGCATCTTTACCAGTTTCCATAACATAGGAAAGCCCTTGATGTCACCTCTCTTATCGGCAATAATGAGTGCTCTGTGCCAGACTTGCACGTGCCACTTCAGAAATGTATGCCTATTCTTAGTTTGGAAAGTTCTTAATTTGATTATTTAAGCAGGCTTGAGACTGGTTTGCAGCCTCTTGCATTAGGATCCCAAACATCTCCTGTCAGAAAAGATATCGTCACTTATGCCCCATAGCTACTGCCAACAGGATCAGAAATGCTGTTTTTAATTAAAAATGTTATTTCTAAATGCAGTTTGCAGTGTATATTCTTGGTGAGAAGTGCTTCTCACCTTGTGAACTTTCAGACTGCTGTACTGCTGATCAAAAGATTACAAGACTTTCTCTGATGTCTTGTCTACACGGGGTAAGCAAATGTGTTTTGGTTTCCACTGAAAGGCTTTGCTGGTATAGCTGTGCTGGCTCAGAGCTGAAAAACTCGTGCTGGCAAAAAGCTAGAAAATAAAAGGGCAGAACTCCCAAACTTTTTCCATCATAGCTTATTTGATTTAATGTGGGCAGCTATAATCACAAAGAAACTCTCTTTCAAACATTATCTAGACTTTGTCTATCTTCTATATTAGAAAACTGCCAGTCACACCCTGCACTCTCAACCCCTGGTGTGCTTATAGGAGAAACCTACTAGCAAATTCATTCATGGCCTCGCAGCACATGGTTTTAACCAATTAGGATGGGTTATCACCCAGGTCCCCAGACCAAACTCATTCGTAATGCTGTATGTGTAAGACTGAACTCTTATAAATAAGGTGTTCTGGAAAGGAGCTCTTTTGCTGAGTTTCCACTGAAGGCTTTATTGTACACTTCTAGCAATCGATGTTCTCAAGAGTACACAAGCTCAGTCATAGAATCATAGAATGGTTTGGGTTAGAAGGGCCCTTAAACATCATTCAGTTCCAAGCCCCCTGCCTTGGTCTGGGACACCACCCACCAGACCAGGCTGCTCAAAACCCTATCCAAACTGGCCTGGAATACCTCCAGGGAGGGGGCATCCACAGCTTCCCTGGGCAACCTGTGCCAGTGCCTCACCTCCCTCACTGTGAAGAATTTCTTCCTAATGTCTAATCTAAATTTTCCCCCTTTCAATTTAAAGCCATTCTTTCTCATCCTATCACTACTTGCCCTTGTAAAAAGTCCCTCCCCTGCTTTCTCTTAAGTCCCCTTCAGGTACTGGAAGACCACTATGAGGTTTCCCCATAGTCTTCTCTTCTCCAGGCTGAACAACCCCAACTGTCTCAGCCTGTCCTCATAGCAAAGCTGCTCCAGTCCTCTCATCATCTTCATGGCCTCCTCTGGATCCATTCCAACAGTTCCGTATCTTTCTTACATTCGGTATTCCAGAACCGGACACAATATTCCAGGTGGGGTCTCATGAGAGCAGAGTAGAGGGGGAGAATCCCCTCCATCACTCCGCTGGCCACGCTTCTTTTGGATACAGGATACAGCTGGCCTTCTGGGCTGTGAGAACACTTTGCTGGATCATGTTGAGCTTCTCATCAATCAACATTCCCAAGCCCTTCTCTGCAGAGCTATTCTCAATCACATCGCCCCTCATCCTGTATTGAAACTGTGGATTGCCTCAACCCAGGTAGAAGGCCTTGCACTTGGTCTTGTTGAACCTCATGAGGTTTACACAGGTCCACTTCTCTAGCTTGTCCAGGTCTGTCTGGATGACATCCCGTCCTTCTGGTGTGACAACTGCCCCACTCAGCTTGTTGTCATCTGCAAACTGGGGGTGCAATCAATCTCACTGTCTATATCATCAATGAAAACATAAAACAGCACTGGTCTCAGTACAGACACTTGAGGGATGCTCCTTATCCCTATGGATCTCCATCTGGACATCAAGCCATTGAGCACTACTCATCGTTTGAACCTAATAACAACCAGCCTGGTTTGCCGTTGTGCTGCTTCTTGTACAGTCACTTTACACCTGTTATACCTGTGACTGTGAAATGCTACCACATGACAGCAGTTCTGTCTCACACTCTCCTTCACGTACTTGTTATAGGTGTAAATAACCATATTTGCTCCATGACCGCAGAGATCCAGACCCAACATTTTCTGGACCAAAACACACAGTTGAGGGTACTCCATTCTACAGCCAGGTTCAAAGTACTCTTTCAGGTCCAATCAACAAAAGGTTTCTCCATAAATTTCCCACTATTCTGCTACTTCTACAGTAATCCCACAACAGAGAAGCTACATGAATAAAGTGTAAAATATGGTTACCAGCATTTCTTCCTAAGTATATATCTTATCTGCAGAACTAACTCATGCTCTCTAATTTGGTGTGTCCCCCCACAGGAAAGCTAGCACCACCTCCCTGGCCTGCTTTGGGGTGTGAACTCTCAAGTGAAACCTTCAGTGAGGGGGATCTTAATCCTCTTACTCTGCAATGATTTTGAACATGGAACGGTTCAATGTGGCCAGTAGCCCTCTGACATCTTCTGCATCTCAGTCTGATGAGGTAGAAAGGAAAGGTAAATTCTTTCACAGCACATAGGGAAGGATCGCAGAACACTTCAGTTTACCACACTCATAAATTTCAGGGGACAAGTCCGCAGAAGCCCTCACAGTGCCTGTGTGTGGTTTTGCACTATGATTGCTCATCCCCTAAAACAGCTTAAGCTCAGATGTTCATCCAGATTAATGCTGCAGTGAATTTGTTCCCTTATTGACAGGCAGTGAGGCAACAGAGGCAACACTAGCTACACTGCACCTGGCTAGTCCAGCTGTCCTCTCTGGGGTCACAACAGAGCAGATACAGCGGAGAAATGAAAGATTTATATATATGAGACCTTAGAGGGCAATCAAAACCCAAATGCAACAGAGTCTTCTTATCCACAAGAAGCAACATCATCATAATAAAAATGGTTTCAGTGTTCGTGACTTTATTGCAAGACTCGTCACCTATGATTGTTTTTTTCAAAGCCGTGCTCCCAGTTTTCTTCTTGAAAAAGCTGAAGGAACAGCTTTAATGTAAAAAAATACAAAAAGTATCCCTGTCGTTGCGGGGCAAACTATGAGAACACAACCAATAATGGTTCAAAAACCAAAAAGCAAATCACAACAGCACATCATTGTCTGAAAAAGCCATGTAGTTTTATAACAATTTCAATACTCTGGGAGGCAAAACTTAGTGTCTTTTGAGTGCTTAGCACTGGCATTAGACTGGTCCCACTGCAACTTCTCTTAACTTGCCTGCAGTGCTTACTTCTGATTGTGTGTGTCACTGGCAATATATAATTGCTGACATTGCCAAACACCTTTTCCCTTTTCCACAACGCTGTTTTTCTTAGCTTTTCCAGTCAACTTGTAACTTCAAGCAGACAATAAGATGCTCATAAGCACTGTAGAGGTTTCCCAAGAGCAGCCTATCAATTTGCATGAAAGCAAAAAAAGCAGAAGGATTCATCAAATTGTCATTACATCTGTACAGAGCTTTTTAAAAATATTGTGGGTTTTTTTTTCTTTTCCCTTCCTTTTATTTTTCATGGAGGTTTTCCCTGAAGCCTCAGCTCTCATGCACTGTTCAGCTGTTGCTGTGTTTCTTACAGAGGCCCTGTGGATTACAGGGGTCCCTTTCTTGCTGAGCTTCTCTGATACTGCTAAAAGGAGAGAAAGCTTCCAAATGCATGCTGCATTATTTCTCTTATTCTCATCTCTCATGTGTTTTCAGTTATGCGTGTATAATTTTTTTCTGAGACTTTTCTGAAAGCTGTTAACTTCTGAAGATCCCAAAGAAAAGGGACAGAGCCATTTACAGTAACCATAAGCCCATGTGCATGGGCATGCACACAGACACATACAGTGCTGCGGGAAGCTCTGCAGGAAGAAAGACTGCAGGATGGACCCATACAGGCTTAAATTTTTTGCAAACATACAATGCTTTTTCTGCAACTTTGGTTTCACAGTTTGTCACTTCTAATATTAGTAAGGGACCAGAAGAACACAGAACAGCAAACAATGTGCTTGAGAAGAGAATACTTGGATTTCTATACGCATTTCACAAGGAACTAACTGACATGAATCCCAGGTCTTTTCTATAGGAGTAGGCACTGCTGTCCATAAAATGAACTGTGCTTGTTCTGGTATCATTGCATTTTCTGCCAGCAGCCTGTCATTTCTTTTTCTTTCTATTTTGCAAATGGCTAGTACAGAAATCTGCAGTTCAGAGACTGTTCTACGTTCATTCACGGCTGCACTGTTGAATCACACATTTGACGGATAAAGACATTTTAAACATTCAGATCAGTTATAAAGACTCAATCGCAAGATCCAGCTGTTTTCATGCAGCATGTTTTAGTAGATGTTACAGTCTTTAGACAAAAAATACTCCAGTTCCCAGTACTGCAATGCATTTGACTAGAAACATTTTTTAAAGCATAACTTTTTAATTAAAGAACTGACCCAGAATTTTAAAACATGAAACTTGCCTTGAAAGGTCTGGGAAGTGTCTGCCCCTCTTCTGCAGTCCAAGGATGAGCCACATGTCCCCATCTTCCTTTGTTGCTGGCAGTAGTTTAAGGTCTCATCCAAACAGCAGCTTTCATGGAACAGCTCAGACTCCTCACTAACACAAGAAGATTGGGGCTAGACTGCATATCTCTTAGAACTATACTAAAATAAAAACTGTGACAATTAATAGCTGTGTAATCTTTTCTAGAGCTTATTTTCCCAAGTCAATAAATGACTGTTTATCTTTTCCTTCTGAAGCGATCAGTCACTGTTCCTCCCAAGATACAGAAATATTACAGGTGCAGGGAAAACAAAACATCCATGCAGGCCTTGCCACAACTCTTATTTCCTCAGGAAAAAGATGGTACAACAAATTTCAAAATTAGAGTCTTATATTAAAATTAGAGTCACATATGTTTTTGATAAATTGATTCAGAAGATGATGTCCAATTAACAGTATATACATGGCAACAAATCCTTAGTACTAAATAGCATTTTTCCCCTCTCTGGGCCAATTTGGAAAGTCCTTGGAGTGAAAAGTTTCTGAAATCTCTTTACAAGTGGCATTCCCATCCTGACAAGAAAGGCCCAAATGGATGACACTGATTTGATCAACTCAGTCATTAAGGGTGTTATTGCCAGAAGGGATATTGCACCCCCACCTACCCTGAAAGAATTGATAGCCAAAATAGCTCCAAGGGAGGCACCAATTGAACTCCCTCTTTTCTTCCAGAGGAGTCAGAAGCTCCAAGTCCTCACTGTTGCTTTGATTCCAAGCTTCCCCTGAGTTCCTCCACTGAGTGGCTTATAAATTCCCATTTGCAGCACCAGCTGCAGAACAAGCTTGCTCAATAAACTGGCTGGTGTAGCAGCCTTTCCTATGCTGCTGCAGCAGAGGTGAGCCCAAAGGAGCCTGACCCTGCCTGACAGCGAACCCCAGGAGCACTCAGGGCTGTAATAAATAATGCAGGGCAAGGCATGAGACGTGGGAAATGTGATATCTCAGTTCTGAAACCCAGGTGGACCAAGTTGGCAGTCGTGGATAGAAACAGAATAAGTGTGAGAAATCACTCATCCTTAATAAATACCAGTTTCATAGGCCTTGCTGGTTGTGAGAAGCATTCAGCTTCAGCAAGTCATTGAAAACAAAATGTGCATTTTTTCACTTCAGAGGATTTAGGATTTGATTAAGTACAAAAAGAGGGAGCTCAGTGAGTAAAAGGACTAGACTCTCACTTCAGGGAATTCAGGTCGAGCCCTCTGTGAAACGAGTTCATGTCTCAGCTCGGCATTTTCAGCGGATACTAGCTCACATCACAAAACCACTGTAAAGGATTTGTCACAGTATGGCATGTCTGAGGATCTCTGCTCAAAAGGCGTGGAGGAAGAGAGGACGCTTAGCCTGCATTAATGCAGGACTGTATCACCTCTTAGCTGTACAAAGCAAGCCTGGGGAGGTCTGGACAGGAAGGGTTGGATCATCTTTAACCTGGAATCATATCTGTCAAGTGGAGTCACTGGAATTTTATTTTATACTTGAAATCAAACCCTCTCCCTCCTCTCTGGAGATGGCTGGATTGAACAGGAGGGCTGATGTGTCCTGCACAGGGCTTTCACTCCGAGAGGAGGAGAGAAGGTATACACTCAAAGGAAAACAACATGAGTCAACCCATAGCCACACTGATGTGTTGTGGGGCTGTGTCTAACTAACATCCAGACAGCTGTGTCCAGGTCCTCCAGCTGTGGTGTGGCTCTCAGACGAGAGCTATCAGATGAGCTCCCCAGGATTTGTAAAACCTATCATACCACAGTGAAGCTACAGCTACGCGCAATACTTGGAAGAGCAAAGGCAAACCAACAAAACCTGTGAAATTAGCACACCTAAATTAAAATACATAAATTATGTAATTCTTTAGTTCTTGGGGGGAAACAAATCATAGCAAAAAGGCCACTGTATTAGAAAAGGAGAATACTCTACTGACTTCCCTCAGCACATCTGTAGAGATGAATTCCTGGCATATTCATGGGTGACCTGGGCATGCCTAGTACCTTCCTCTCTCTCTAGAGCCATTTTTCCTATTTCTCTTTCCAGTCTCTTCAGGGTGTAGCAATTTGGAGGCAGCTGTATCCTAACCTTATGTGAGCACAACTGGAATTACCACGAGAAGAGACACGCTCATGTTGCATGGCCAAATTCAGTCCTGTGTAAGCTGTGATTTGTTGCAATATAAAATGTCAACAACTGGAACTGAAAATGTTAGTCTGACATCCTTCCCACGACCAGTATTTTAGGGATAATCTACAATGCCAATTTACATAAAATTATCAATGTTAAGTTTAATTTATATCTTTTATGGTATTTCTAAATTGAAATAGTGTACTTGACTATTCCTGTGAATAAACACAAGCCTTTTACAGTTCTGTCTCAAGAACACATATCACTTCTAATAGCAAAGTAGTGTCAGTCAAGTCCATTTGAAACTTTCTGTAAAGCTGCAGAGTGATTTCTGGCTTGACAGGATTTTTTTTCCTTGCATGTTTCTTTTTTAATCTGATCCCTTATTTCAAGGTCTGACATTAAATGGAATTTATATTCATCCACTCCTATGGATGTATCTACATTTTCAAGTTGTGCTACTATGACTGCACAGATGATCTAATGACGTATTTGTACAAATACCCAGTTCAACACACACTTGGCAGTTTTACAGTTGACAAACTCCATTTTCACAATGTAATCCAGGCCATGAGGAAAACAAGTAAAATGGGCACACAATCACTATGGAGTAACTATCTCATGTATGAAAGATTGTGAATTTGTATATTTGAGAATACTGTTTATTAAAAAAAGCAACTTGCTCCAAAGTGTAAATAAGCAAACAACAATTTTTTTAAAGCAATATGAATTTTCACCTTCAGGGCTTGATGTACCATCTTAAGGTTTGCTGAATAATGCATCTCAGCTTGTTCTTCTTTTGAAGAAACAAAGCAGGGGGTTGCGTCCAGTAAACAAGAAATCATATGCAGCAGTCTGTGAGCTCCAGCACCTTATGACTTTATCTGTAAATGACCTTTTTGCAGTTGTGCACAGGTTTTACACTACAGTGGTGGGAATGTGTGGATGCCCTCTAGTGGTATATTGCCTTTAAATTTCTGCTGTTGGACCCTAAATAATCTCCCAAATGGAAAACCGTGTGCCCTCCTCCACAGTGCTCTGCATGAGGGATCCAAATTACAGTGAAGTTGGAAAAGAGAGAGGACAGCATATGTAACTTTAACTCTGTTCAAAGCCAGGTTGCAACATGACATTTAAGGAGACAGCCCTGTTCCAGACTCGCTGACTTTTCCAACTAGAAGGCCGGATGACATAAACCAGCACCTGTAACCTGACCAAATGCAACACCATCTCCAGTTCTCAGAAATGTATTTTCCTTCAGTGTCAATCTCCCTTGACAAACATTCACTCTCTTTGCCTACCCATTCCTTTCCAGCACTGACCTCTTTCCTCAGACAGGTTCTCCGCAAGCAGCTATCTCCAACAATCAGCTGTCAGTGTCTTGACTTTGCCAAGAAGTGGGAACAAGCCATTCTGCCCTGTGAAAAGGACAAGTCTCAAGAGATCTTCAGACAATGCTAACCAGCCAAAACATTAGCAATGAAAAAGATAGGAGCCTCATGGAAAATTTTCAACGGTTCCTTGTTTCCTGCAGGGCAGCTGAACTAGAACAAAAGCCAAGTGTCGGCAATGAATTTATCTGCTCCAAGCAGTACAGAGCAGACTCTCCCTTATTGTATTTACAGTTCTAGTCACAGAGGCATATATAGACCAATCTGATGTGCTCATCCAGTGTTTAACTTGTTCTGACTCCTTCATAGTGTACAGAAGGCCAAAAATCCCACCACCCTCACATCACCTACTGCAGGCAGGTGCCACTCACCAGGCCATGCTCAGGACGCAGCTTTTTCTCCCCTTACCAGGGAAACTACATGAGATTCTCACAACACATTAATTACTAGTTTCAGCAACTGCATGAAGAAAATGAGGACAAAACCACCAGTCTTTCTGTGGTTGTTTCTGATCCTGTCTTTTCTATCCCACCGATAGCGAGATGTTCTCTTGCAAGTATAGCTCTAGCATTTTAAGAATTTACTGTGGATGGAATGATGAACCTGACTCAGCTGGCACTGTGAAAAGGGAATATTAGCATAGTTGCATATTCAAATTCCGCACAGGGATTTAATGAAGACACGGGGTGATGACACCTTACCTTAGGTAGCCTTGCAAGAGGATCTTTAACTATGGTCTTAGACTATAAACCTTATCGGTTCTTGAAAGGTACCACTAGATTGGTGGTTTAGATTACATTTCAGCTGATGCTGGTTGTTCCCAACATATTTGAAAGAGCTAGACCCTGCACTTTTTTCTCCCAGGACACAATCATTTCTGGAGCACTTACAGTAAATATAAAGAGAGCCAGTAACACTCAGATCCTGGAATGAGGGTCAATGGCCTGTCCAGCCTAGCATATTGTTACATTATCAGACAATCAGCCAAGCCACTTAAACTAGGAATGTAAAATCTTTTCTAGATAAACTCTAAAGCTTTGTGCAGCACCTAACAAAATTATTGGAGCCACTAGAATTATCAAACTATGAAGAAGAATTATAGTAGAAAGGAGCAGTCATGAGACTATGTGTGAGGTAGTAACAGTGCCCAGAGTTCACCTCTGAGGAGCTTTTTGGCAGGGTGTGGTTGCAGGATCAAAATAAACCAATACAAATATATTGCAAATGATGTTTCAATTGAAAACAGCATTCAAGTCCTAAAAAGACCTCAAGAAATGCTGTGTTCCGGTTATCCTTAAGTCTTGAATTCCACTTCCTTGATAATTTTGTTGGAGTGTATCAAAAGAAGATGTATAACACGGGGAGGGAGGGGAACTTAGGTGGATTTAAGAGTTGCTCTATGTCTTTCAAGGAATGAATCATTACTGATGACCAACACATGGAGGGGGGTGGCCAAGGGCCCCTGAGGTCGTCTGACACTCAATGAACAGTGTTATGAAAGCAGACATCTTATAAATAATTATTAAAAAAATCTGTTCCCTTCTTTTGCACTGACCCCATATGGGCAAGACAGCCCCTTAAAGATGGTCTTTCTCTGCTCAGTCAAAATTGGTAGGAAAATGAAGCATTTGACAAAGAATCTGTGTGTATTTGCCAAATACATTTTTCAAGACCAACCTAAAGTACTTCCTTGATTAAATATTTGTGTATATAAGTGTCAAGCCACCTGCTAGCAAATATTACCATACAGAAAGGTCATTAGTTCTTCTTTCATATTTTGCCTTTTACAACTATTTCTGAAGTAAATTAGTTTGGAGAAAAGAGCAAAAGGGAAAACCACACAGTGCTAATTACAGCAGGACAAGAAGCTTTGCTATTAACAGGCTTTTGACATTAGTTATGACTTCTACCAAATAGGCTGTGATTGTGCACATCTCATTGGAAGATCCAATTGTTGGGGTACCATTTAAAAAAAAATGTTCAGTACCTCTGTGTTTCACTGGATATCAAGGCTACGCATTATGGAAAAATTCTCTTAGGGAAAATGGATGTCCTGATAATCTAATTACTTAGTGTTAAAAGTACTTACTACAATGTTTTATTTTGGTATTTTGTTTACTTCTATAAAGGTGCTTTTGCCTGTAAATTGTTTTTCTCTTCTGCATCCCTAATCATCCCTTCAGTTACCTCTCACACATATTTTGTGCCCTTTCTGCAAGTATCAGCCTGATTGAATGGAACTGGATCCAGGTCAAGATATTCTTGCCTCCTCCAGGATCCAACGTCACTACTCATGGAAACAGTGCTGCATACTCTTTAACAAATAAAAACACAGGATTTGCAACCACAGTGTGCCCCACCTTGAAGCACAAATGCAACATTATTTGGCTCTGGCTCCAGGGGAGCAGTCTGCAGGAAGGCAGCCCTGGGGACACTAGTCAGGGCTGGTTAACAGCAAATAGGATTTACTCCTGCTTCAGAATAGGCTCTCGGGCTTTGAGACGGGACACTAAACGTGCACAAATGCAGAGAAGTTATTTTAAGCAGTTCCTATTATTTGGTCTCTCGCTATATAAAACTACTAGAAAAACGCAGGGTTACATCGCTGCATTTAAACACGTTTACTTGGGCTCCGGTAGCAGTGTAAGCACAGCAGCATGCAGCTCAGTGCAGGGCTAATTTGCCCTTTCGCTTGTTTAACACCAGCTTGTATAATTCCTTGGTGATTTGCAGTAGCCATACCCAATTTCCACATCAGTTTCAGCTGGGTATAGCTTTCGCTCCTGTAATTGAGTTACATACCTTGTGCACTTGCAGTTTTAATGGCTATAGGCTCTGATCCATGGTAATGACTCAGGCTGGATGGGGAGGGGATTAAAATTTGTGTTCTTGGGGCAGTGTAGGGACTGCCAATGAGGGAAAGAGAAATCATCAACATTAATAATCTAACTAACGAGTAAAACTGTTGCATGCCAGTTGCTAATGGGAAGGTCTGTCTTTAATTCTGTGCCAGTATGGATCTATCTGCAGTATCCAGCCTTGAGACCATGGGGATCTAGTCCTACAAAGTGTGGTATGTATGGTACACCACTCCCACACTGTAACAGCAGAAGCTGGGGCACGCAGCACCCATTGAGCTTTTTCTTCCTCTGGTCTTGTTGGCAATCAAAGCCTTTTCAGGTGTCAAATCCTTAACTCCTTCTTGCTTTACTCCCATATATAAATCCCCATACCTTCAACATCCATACCCTTATACTCATGTAGTTTCTCTAAGTTCCTCAGATAAGAAGAAGCAGTAAGAATTGTGCTTTAAGTTACAAAGTGAAGGAAAAAACAAATGAGAGTAATTCTGTCTATCAGACAAGCTCAGGAATACAAAACTGAGAAAGGCTGTGCCTTGGAGCAGGCTGAATCCGCTGTTTACAGTGTTACTTTTAATGCACTTGGTTGTAGGAATAGAAAAGTTTGGGAAGGAAGGACAATACCTCCTAAAGGGAATGGTCACTACAAAATAATTAAGAAGTGCAAATTGATGCGGATTGAAAAGTCAAAATGAAGCATCACTCAGAAAGGCAGAGCTGCCACAGCGCCCCATAAAGTGACTGATGCAACCGCATGTCAGAGCCAGAGGCGACTGCACAGCCACAAACACAACCAACTGCCTCAGGACTCATACAAGGAGCCAGATGCTCTGTCTGGGAATCCATGTTCCATAGGTCAGCTTCAAGATCCCAGGACTGTCATTTTGAGAAGAGGAAGAGCAAGTACAAAATGGTGACATAAAACAAAGGTTGAACTGGACTATATTTGGTTGTTTAGTTATTTTTTAAGGCACTGAGTTATAAACAAAACACCTATTTGCTTTGCTGTATGGCTGGCTTTGCTTATAAAAAGAAGAGTCGATATGCTTTTTAAGAATTTAAGAATTGGCCCCAATTACATGTTTCCCAGCACTATTGCCTCAGGCTTGGGAAGTCAAGGAAAACAGCCTCACATGCTCCTTTGCAAAACAAACCCTCAGATCACAGGCTGATTAGGCAAACAGACCATTCCCTGTCCTGCAACGGAGATAGGCCAAGAGAAGAAACATTTACCAAGCTCTCCGCCCTGCGCCTTTTAGATAAGGGTCTGAGCTGTTCTTGATTTCAGTAATCAAGAACTCAGCCAATGACAATTGCAAAATCTAATTCAAGGGCAACACCAATCCTAAGAAGAATGCCCATCCAGGAAAAACAAACTTTGAGCAGTCAAGTGAAAAATACCAACTTGTTTACTACCCAACAAAGCTATAACAGAATTACCAACTCCAGTTCCCTTGCCCTGATATTTTAACAGGATCACTTTTCAAAGATGAGAGCTTGATAGTTTGACCTGACAACTGACTCATTTTTAAGCAGGTATATCCCCACAATCTTATCTGTCTGCTATTATGAAGTGTACAATACTTGATGTTCTCCCAGAGATGAAATCCACATCAAAAATTAGGAAATTTAGGCCACAGACAATTTAGTCTATAGATATCTAAGGTTTGATATTGGGAAGTAGTTGCTCTGTTCCGTAGTTTTGCCTTGATAGCTTGATGCTGCTGCTACTGTGGCTCGGCATTCCAGCACACTAGGAAGAAATGCAGGATATCTTAACAAGAATGCAGAAGACATCACGTGTCTGGCATTTGGGCAAAATTTATGCATGTGGCACATCTGGGCTAAGAAGAGTGCTTCCTCAAGAATGGAAAGACCTGGCCAACCTTCTTCGCATGAAGTAAAATATTGTTTTCTCCTAACTACACCTAGCGGTTTTTTGTTGTGTGGAAAAACAACTGGTGTGTATATATATCATACCAGACTGTAAGTAGAACAGCACAAAAGCGGATCTGGGAAGATGATACCCTCCAGCACCTCCATCCGGCAGGTGGTACAATTGGCAGTGGTCGTTCCTTCAAATCCCACAAGAGAAAAGTAGAGATCCTTGTGTCCAAAATATAAATATTCATCCTGGAAGCAAGAAAACCTTTTGCTTTGGTATCCCTGCAAGGATCCCCTCAAGTGACTCTGTAGCAGCAGGCTGAACCACATTAGATCAGACCTGATGGGCCAGCAGCGACAGCACTGCCTGCTCAGTGACTCCTGGAGCTGACTTTCCAAGGCCAGACGTGGCGGAATAGATGCTGCCAAGCTGGACTGTGTGGCTGCATATTGAAACAAAAGCATGCATGGCTGAATGTTTTTCATATGGTTGAATATTAAGCAGACACGCAGAGGGAAAACCTCCCTGATCACCACTGAATTTAGCTGGATCTGTGGGTGCACTTGAAGGGAGTGGTGACCGTCAGCTTTCCTAGACCGTAATAATGACTGGACGCACAGACCAGCATCTATGGGAGAGCTCATATTCCTAATTTTTTTCCCCTGTTTCCCTGAGACTTCTGGGGCTCCATTGTCTCAGTTTAAGGAAACTAAAATGTCTACCTGGACTAGATAGGGGGATCTCTTCCCAAAACCCACCACAACACTTTGTGTCGTGAGAATTTAGGGAAGGTTACACTCACCTTCTCACACACACCCATCCAGGTACGTCTATGCACACAGAGAATTTCTCTGTGAAGGCTAAAGAACTGCCCATGACCATTGGCCCTTCACACAGACAAAGAAATGGAGACTTTCCCCCACATTTCAAATGACAACAATTAATTGTAAAACGCAGTGGCATATTTGTTATTTTAAACATTAAGAAAACCTGACAGTGCCTTTGTCCTTACTGTTACGACCTAAGCTACTGAAGACAAGGCAAATAGTATATGAACCTGGGATCAGCAAAAAGATAGGGAAGATGTATGAAGACAAACATCCCAGTGAAACTTTAGGATAGAAAATGAAAAAGGAATTCAATGATGGAACACATTTTTTCATGTTGTTCAATCCAGTGTACATTAATATAAATACCATGATTCATATTTCTTGTTAGTTACACTGTATTATTCAGAGTAATTGCTAGTGGAGTTAATTGTTGAGGCTATTATTCTGTGTGAATGTAGCTACTTTTTACTATTCAGATACAATTACAAAATAATTCTGTTTTCTATAGATCCAAAAATATTTATTAACTTCACCTAAAGAATTAGGAAACTAAGATATGACAGAACTGCCCTCCTGACTACAGAAAAAAGAAAATAATTTGATATAAAATAGTGAGAGCTTTAAAAAAACAAAACCAAGAAAAATCAAAGCAACTACAACAGTCAAGCTGAAAAATGGTGAAAGAGAAGCAATTACTGGTAAATGCTATGTGTCCCTCCATCTTAACACGGAATCATTTTTATGGCTATAATTACAATAAGAATGACAAAGGTAATTACTATATATTCGATTGATATCCTTTGTAATGTCCTTCAAACTAATTGATTTTCCATAACTCCTAGTATTACAAACCCACACAATTTACCTCTCCACACAAAGATGAAGCAGGACTGTTGTGAAGTTGATCTTAACGTGAACCTCCATTGAACCACCTACACCAACTCCTTTTAACATGCTGTGTCCTGGTTCTTAAAAATGAAACTCCATGACCAACTCTGTTTTAAATGTCAAATACAGCTTCAAAAACCTCCAGACAGGTGCTCTGGCATTTAGGGTTTTTTCCTTATTTTACTCATCACTTTACCTACAGTAAATCTCCACAAAAAAACCCCCAGAATCTTTCATTGCATTGATATTGTCCTTATTTGCGTGACACCTCCAGAATATTCATACTTGCTATCAAATACATAGAAAACACCATAAGACCCAGATATATGTGCTATATATAATTTTTACATGCACAGTTAAAGATATTTTAAGAGCTCTCTCATCCTGAGTTTATCTATCATATACATACCAAAATAAAAGTGTATGTGTTTCAAATGCATGATCTGCTCAATAAAATTTCATCCAGCACTGATCAGGTTTAAAAGTGTCATTTCAGAACAACAAGACTTAGAAGAAATCACAGAAACAAAGCATTAATCCTGCAGTGTGGAGAGTGTCAACACACAATGAGTAGAGGGTTAATGCTAGCAGAGAAGCTACTTTATCTGGTTTATGTTCAGTATGCTTAAGTAGTCATATCTAGTGACTCAGATCAGCTTGAACTTTTTTGTGTGGGTGTCACATAGAGGACTATTTGAATACACCAATCCATAAATGCAGAGAGCTTGCCCACAACAATGTCATTTTTACCATTGTGGATGTGTTGAATGATCTGTGTTTGCAGAGCGTGGGAGGAGAGGTAGCGCTCCATCTAAAGGGCAGAGACCCCAAAATTTTTGTCTTTATCTCCGGTGGATCAGCTACAGCAGTCATCACACCCCATTGCCCACATGCCACTCCTTTTCAGAGGTCACAGACCCCCTTGCACGGGTGCTGGAATGGTCATACAGAGATTCGCACTGCCACTTAAGAACAGGGGCTGTAATATTTATTTAATCCACCTGTGAATTAGGCTGAGTAGCAAACTCTGTTGTACTATTCCTGCTCTAGGCCATGATCTCCAGCAGATGGATTGGAAGGCAAAGGTAACAACACTTTCACCCATGACAACTGACTCACCTTGAGGGTGTCAATCTGGGCCTTTAGCACTATATAAGGGGCCATTTACATCACAGGAGTTTTACTGATACTGACAGTCTATACAGGTAAGTATCTCACCTGGCATAGTAGATTATAAACCGCTTTTCCTGGCCTCAGTTATACTGCTGTATACAAAGATCAGCTAACCAGTGGAGTTACACAGTCGAAGAGAGGGGACACAAAGTATAGGCACCCAGTACTAACTAAATCCAGCAGGCACCTGAACAAGCAGTAAGCCCACATCTTGTATCACAGTTAGTTCAACCCAAGAGTGAGAGTGCTTGATCCAGCACTGCCAGGTGATTGCTCAGCATCGAGGAACACAGGAATACATGCTTCGTACCAAGGCAGTTAAAGCATGGTTGTGTATCTATGCTGGCAGCCACCGTAGCACGGGCAGACAAGCTATGCTAAACAGCAGAGTATCCAGCAGCAGCGAGGCTGGCAGTCTGCACTGAGCTACACGTCTTCTTTGAGCTTTCCTGTGCAAATGAGACTGGAGCTGGCAGGGGGTGTACATTATCTCATTCTGCAGTCACTTGGCTCTTTGCTTTGTGGAAGTTTTGCTCAGTGAGCAAGAAGAACCTAAGTTATTCCTTCAAGTTTTAAGTACAGCGCTCTCTGCTTTCAAGAGGTAAATGTTCTAAGATGTACTGGAAGTTGGGTGCCTTTCATTACGATATTTAAAGACCACAACTTGCAATTGTGAATCCTTTCTTTAATGATCAAGACTCTCAGACTTCCCCAGACACGTTCATACTGAATTAACAACAAGACATTTGAAATGCCAAGGTGGAGTTTGCTTATGAGAGTAAATTATTAGGAATGGTAAGTTAAACATGATCTTCAGAAAGACAGTTGTATAAACTAGAGATTGTTCAATAATTTTAAGTTGAGCATCATTGTCAATTCAAAGATAAACTTAATTTTTCTCTTATCTTTACACCCTAATTTGTGTTCTCTTGGCACTTTGCCAATGTTAATTCTTCTATTTTATCAATGTTAATTTGTGCTACCTTTTATGGATTTAACACCAATCTCAGTGTACCTGGTGTTCTGTCTATGTATCAAATTCTCAGTGTCAAGCAATCATCTGGTGACCTCAATATTCTTTCATCTGAAAATAAAAGAGATAAGATTTCAACTCTTTGACACTGTGATGAAAAACTCTGAAAACTCTGAAACACAAACAAGTGTTGCCATTGCCTTAAAAAGTACTCAAGATTTACTATTACTTAAAATCTAATGATTTGGGGACCTTCGCTCATACTTTTTGAATGCTGGGAACCATAAAAATTTACTTTACTGTTTTTAGCTTTTTACATAGCCCAGAATAACCCATCCATCTCTGAGCAATATGGATTTCTTCTGCCTTCAGCATCATTCACAGAGGATCCATAACTTCCTCCTTGTGTTTTCTATACAGTTATTTTATCCCTATTGTTGTTTCCTAGGTCAAGAAGCTTACTTGTCTAGGGCTCCCAGTTAATGTTCTGAAAACAATGAAGCTGGCCTTTGGAGGAAGGAGGAGTCTTTAGAGACAATTTTTTTTATACAGATGGCTAATTTTAAGGGAAAAAAATATTTATTGGAATCTTTCAGAGATATTGAAAGCTAAATTAGGTCCAAGGCAGATAAAGCTGTGTACGTGAAGTAGAAGTTTCAAATTTATCTCAACCACAGTTGGGTTTGTACCTAGAGTACAAACCAGCCCCATTAAAATCAGCAGAAGCTTTTAGACTTCAATTTACCAGGATTTAATCCAGAAAGTTTTACTTCTCCAACTTTACAGCATTAGAGCATTTGGTTAGAACATGTCCTGTAGGCAGTAGGGTGTGATGTAAGTCTCACAAAATCAGGGTATGTAATCCTACAGGATTGCAAGAGGCCATGTTTAATACATACTAGATTTGCTCTAGCCCCCAATGAAGGCATTAACTTATCATTGACTTCTCTGAATTAGAATCACACTGAAACAAGCCCAATTAATTTATTTAAAGACTCAGTAGTCAATGAGTATGCCACATAAAACAATTCATTATTTCAGCTATTGTCCCTAATTAGCCTCCATTCCCATCCATCATTTTAAAAGGATGCTATAGCCACATCACTGAAAAATTAAGCAGTCAATCTTGAAAACACAGTTGCATTTTTTTCGCATATTGAATATTCTTAAATTTTAATTATGAAATCTGTAATCATCTAGCTTAATCATGTCACTGATGGGCTGCATCCTTCACTTGTGCCAGGATGAAACATAGCTCTCAAAACCAGGCAAAGGTATTCAATAACAGGTTGGAGGTAAGAAGAGGAGAGTTTAAAAACAAGCTGGGGAGAACATAAAATATAATAAAGGACAAAAAGGAGACAAGTATTTTGTGCAGGAGATGAACTGCCTGCAAACCATGGATTGGTGTTAAATCCTGAACTTTAGTGAGCAGGCGATGAACTGGGTTCATCTAACACCAACAAACATGATATAGCTACAGGGGATTTCACCCTGGTTAAATACCAGATGAATTAAAGGCTGCTGCCAGCAGCTGTGATGAATGTCACCGGCATGCCATCTGATTGCTCTCTGAGTTTTATGAGTGAAGTACGTCGGCTCCTTCTTTGTTAAGGTCAGCATGTATTTCTAATGGTTCATCTGCAGGGCTTTGCTGAAGGCATCAATGAGAACATAGGTGCTGGAAAGTGTCTCTCATGCAGCACAGACTGGAACAAGCAAGACTGAATGGTGTCAGGAGGAACTTTTGCATCAATGTGTTCGCAGTGTGGAAACAGGACTCGCAGATCAGGACATAAACTGACAGGCATTGTGGATGGAACAAACTTACCGTCAAACAACAGGCATGTTTATTTCACTTGCATAAACAAATATTTTCCTTGAATTCCCTGCTTCAGAATTCAGAGATTTGCACAACTTTTACGTAGAAGTATTAACAAAAAGTGTCAGACTGAGAAGGGGCCAAGGTTTGCCTGATTTTAAGACTTGCAAGGTTTTTGCTACTGAGTTCTGGAATAGTGATTCAGAGAAGGCGCTATGAGCTTTTTAACCGTCCTCATGCATTCTGGATGATTACCTAAGTTAATCTCAGTGCCTACTCCTCTGTTCTTTTGTACAGGATAAAGTGAAGCTTGGCTTCTATAGCAATGTGAAATTCCTAGTCGCTCATTTTCCCATCCATTCTCACCTCTTCCTCCTTCAGTCTGTCTCTACAGACTACTGGCAGAGGAATAACTCCTACATTTTTGTTGTGGTCAACAGCTGTGTAACAAAATCGGCACTTTACTGCATCTTATTGTTCCTCGATGAATAAATAATGGCTAGATGTGTTGTTCCCCTAGGAACATTGTTCACTTTTTAAAATACATTTTTTAAAGAATATTTGATCATTATTACCAGTAAGCCAAATAATCTAGCTGTCCCAACGCCAGGGAAACCTGTTCCAATTCCCCCAACTTGCTCACTAACTGCATCCTAACTATCTCTTGAGGCAAGAGGATAACTAAGACTGCTTTGTTTATACCCAAGAGTAACCCTAATCCTGGATTTTGATAACATGTACAGATGAATATAGTCAAACTGGAGCTTGCATTGACTGAGTGAACTCAGTCATACCTGCCAACACCTATCATAAACAAAGCAAGAGGTATCTGACCAAATCCAGCAGAGACCTACTATGTAAGTAATGTTGATGAGCTCATTAAGGCTAACACTTCCCTGCATTCACTTGATTTTCCATGAATCAGCCTTGCTGCATGCATGCACGGACTCCTGACACTCACACATGCTCTTCATACTCAGATCAATCTACTCCACATGTGCTCTGAATCCTCAGTGTCTGGGACATGTTGAAAAGCCACAGATGCTTCTCTGCATGAATGCAGTGATCACTTGTCTGGCCAACTGGCAACTGATTACTGCCAAAAGTGGGCACTGACTTCCCTACAAGATGGTTAATATTGTCATGTGGACTTTAGAAACATGAACATAAGTCACTTTACCTTACTTCCATCTTAGAACTAAGTCTCTCTAATGTCAGGACATCTAAGCAGGACAGAATGGATATTTACTTGGAGCTTCTTGAGGCACAGGTAGAAAGGTTGACACAATATCATTAACTCTGTCTTCCTGAGAGGAAAAAAAGGCTGATGCTCAAACACTAGGAAACAACCTCCATCATTTAAAATAATCCACAAAATTTAAATGCTATCTCTAGGAGGACACACTTTTAGAGCTTAATTTCGCAAGACAGGTATGACTTCATACCAGCTATTCTGCACTTCAGATCCGTTCTGATGCGAGCCAGTCTAATTCAGTGAAATGAAAAAAACTTAGGACCCCCCCTGCCCCCGCCTGCCCAGGACAGCTTTCTGTTGTTTCAGTAAAGTAAATTGGCTCATGGGAGACCCCAATGACTGCTACAGCTGGAATAAGGGAAGAGACATGGACCAAGAAAAGTAGTGAGGGAAGAGCAGGGAAGGTGTAGCTACTCTATCATGGCAGCTGTCTGTGGCTTCAGCATCATACTGAAAAGTAGTATAAAGAATGTGTGGCAGGAGATGATCAAATCAAATCAATAGTTTCAAATAACAATATAGAACATTGTTGCAATACCTGTCTTGTCATCTTTCCACCATTTACTTCCTTAAAAATGAAAGTGTAACAGAAGATATTCCACCCTGAGCAAATACATAACTAGGGCAACCTCACTTAGCGTGAGTACTCTCCCACACAATTTCTCCTGCTGCAAATGCCCTTTGTCCCTTTCTCTGTTCTTCCCTGCCACCATGAAGTAAAGGAAGAAGCTTCACAGCCATGTCATTTCATCATGGTTTGCTCTGCAGTAAAATCAGAACTTAAGATAAAGATAGACAAGTCTTAATAAAAAAGTTACTATCCTTAAATCTGCAAGATTCCCATGTGACCAATAACTCCAGGATCAATCAAAGCATACTGGATTTTTTCAATGGTGTGAAGCTAGATATGAGCCCCAAACCAGGACAGGGCTCAAGAAGCCAATTCCCACCTTCCTGACTCCAGTAAAACTTTCACTAAACCTCAGTGAACAGATAGTGAACTCTGTGTTTCAGGAGGAGATAAAGCCCACGCCACTCAACTTGGTTTCAGATGCTTCTCTTGTGAGAGTTTACAGTCCTGGTGAGACCTACTGTGCTTCTACAGCCATAACGGCCAGAACGTGGGCTGACAGTCATTGCAGCAAGTGCCCTAATCACACCAGTTTCTCCTGGTAGTTACTGAATGCAATAAAAACCATTACCAAGTTGTTTCCTTACCAGTAGAGGTTGATAACACTCCAGGAGATCTGTGTGGGACTGACTCAGCTACATGTACATTCATATTGGTCTGAAGTGAAAGAATAATGCTGTGTTACAGGTCTTGGCCTTTCATTTAATTCTCTCTGTTAAACTGCTCATTTACACTTGGAAGAATATTGATCCTGAATGCTGAAAGAAAATTACTAAGCACATGTTCTTCATCTTCACAGCACAAAATTGTTCTATTTTCTGACAGATGTAGGACACCACTGATTTAAATTACTTTCCTTCAGACCTCTCACCTATCTCTCAATCTTCTCCTGTTTTTTCTCATTAGCTCTCCTATCAGAAGAGGTGGGCTGGCACGCGTACGTTGAAATGAGGCCCAGCAGAACTGATGTACAGGCAAGAGCTCCTTTCTGTTACCTACAAACAACCTACCTACAAACTCCAGCCAAAGAGCAGAACAGGTGCTCGGGTCAGTAGTGTCTTAAATCACCTTAAATAAATCCATCAGAGCCCACCTCTTAAAAGATCTAAAGCTTTCCGCATATCCTGTCTTTTAACAGCTTCACTGCCTTTAAGGGAGGGGTGTCAAACTCATAGCCCATGGGCCAAATCTGGCCCTCCACTTTGTTTTACCCAGCCTGGCACCCTGTTTGTACCCGGCGGCAGTGCCGACCTCCTTGCCCCTACAATCCTGCGAGCGCACCGGTCACGTGTGCAGTGCGTGTGACACGTGTCATGCTGCAGGAGCAGAGCGGCAGGAACCGTGAGTTTGACACCCCTGCTTTTAAGTAATGCTACTTCCAATTTTTGTTTCTTAGCAAAGGCCATCACTAACGGAAAATATAAACATTTGTTTTAAATGCTGGTCCGGTTCTGATAAGGAAATAAGTTTGGTAGTTTCTGTGACTTTGTAAACATTTGATTTTATTTTTCAGTATGTAAAAAGTGTTTTTCCAGTTGGCTCTTACAGCACATCGGAAAACACGGTGGCGTCAAGGTTCACATTTTCACAAGTGATCTCCAGTTTCTGATGCCTCAATTTTTGCATGCCCAGATGTGGAAATTGACACTGGTTTCTGAAAGTTGCTCAAGCACTGCAGCTCTGAGAAGAACCACAAGCTCCAAAAATCCTGTACTTTGCTTTCTCCCACTTTCAGTTCAGACATTCATCCAGAATGAAGCCCTCGGCCTCCACTTACATAACGTTATTAGTACACATGCTTACTTGGATCAGAAGCAGTGCTCATTGTTTTGTAGAATCAAACTCACACTGTGACAAGCTAAGCGCATGCATGGATATTTTGCAGCATAGTGCGTTCTCACAGCAGCACTGTTAAGTGTCTCCTTTTTGCATGCCTAAACTGAGGGGACCCTCTAACCGCGAGTCTCACAAACAAAAGGACAGCTCATGGGGCTAACTACAGGGGTACTAAAAAGTCCTTGAAATTATTTGGGAAGAAGGTATATGTGGTTTGTCAGCTACTAGAGATTTCTTTTAAAATGATCCAATGTAAGAAACTCCAGGCTTGTAGCAAAGCAAACCAATATTGCAGGGTAAAACTTGCAACCGGTTTCCATCATGTTGGTTTCTCATTTATCTTTATTTCTTTGGCTTCAGTGTGTGAAAAAGATGAAAAGAAATTACCGAAGGAAAAATAAAAGAGGAAAGGAGAGAAAAAACAAACTCCCATATAATGCAAATGTCTAAAAGTAAAGTTTTGAAATGGGTGACACCATAGAAGAATCTAAAGTTAAAATGTGCCAAAACCCCCATGAAGAAGTAACAGAGGTTTTTGTTTTCACATGAGTTGCCTCACTGGACTCTTTGGAATAAAAATGTGGAAGTTCAAGCTACTGTGAATCAGGAACCTACATGAGTTATTTTAGCATGCGTTGTGCTGTACCATAGGTAGAGACTAAAGCACAAGCATGGAAGAGCAATGCCAAAACACTGGCACTGCAAAGCAGTACAACGCTGGTGCAAGAGAGGCTGCAAAACCAAAACGTATTTGAACTGGTGAAAGCAAAAAGAAGGAAATTTCTTTCTGAGCTGAAGACTCCCCTCTCACTGTCTGATGGTTGTCAATTTCTGGAAGCAGTCTGAAGAAACGGGAGTGGGAGGAGAAACACAGAAAAAGAACAGTGAAAATACAAGAGATACAGGATTGGATTTTGCAGTGTGCCCATTTTTAATTTGGCTTTGTTGCACTGAAGTTCACTCTAAAAACTTCATTAATTCAGCATAGCAAAGCTGTAACAGGAAAATGCGATTCATAAAAGAAACTCAACTTAGAGACTGCCAGGGTAGTAGGAGTTCCCAGTGAAACAGCAAGGAAAAGCAACCTCTTTTCTTATTGCCAGTGAGGAACTTTTCTTTTCCTACTTCTGAAGAGGAACTAATGTTCTGAAGTAATGGCAGTCAATCAGCACATTTGCTAGACAAGACAAAAAAGAGGCCCTTTGCCTTTGCTGTCTGACTCTCTGAATTCTTCAGACAATTACTGCAGTTTGCTGTTTGTATAGAGAAAGTGTGGCTAGGAAGGAAAAGACTTCCTCTCCTGAGGACACCTGTTCTGAGAAGCTCTGATAAATTGAATATGCATAGCACAGGAGAGGCACTTGCAAAGTGTTAAGCAAATCACCTAACAAGTAACAAGGGAGGTGGGAAGAGAACAAACGGAAGGATACAAGACAGACAGACTATAGGATAAATTAAAGCAAACACAGAATGCCATAATGAATACGTGCATTCATATTTAAGCTATTTGAATTTTTTCTTATTAGAAGTATATATTTCACAGTTTCTATATGCAGGTGGTGATTTTGACTAATATTCCCACCTTTCCAATTCAATTGAAATGAGAAAATGCTCCCTATAAGCCTTAAGTTTAGTTTCTGTTTTAACATCACATCACTTCATTTTAAATCCAAAATGCTTACATTTCTCACTTTTCTACATTTGTGACTTCTGAGAATTTGTTCCTTAAATTTCAGTATCTCATTCTGATTGTCTTACATCCATGCAGTGACCATTCTAAAATGGCAAGCTTTTCAGTTAAATACAAATTCAACTTATTGAAAAACTCATATCTTTCCACTGACAGCTGCATTTCGTGCCCAGGACCTGTGGAAAAGTTAGAACACTCATATTACAGTCTAGGCTTATTGTAATGCCATAAAATGTAGTTCTTGATTCTGTGACTAATAAAACTGCATTTTGAAATAAGATTATCAAAATTATATAAAAGATTGGTGAAAATATGGGCAAAACTCCTGGCCATTATAGATTCTCTAATAACTTGTCATTATCTGAAAAGAGAGATCTGCTTCCGCCTTGCCCTACTGCTACCTGTACTTCCCAGCCCCATATCACCTTTCCCAGCCTTACACTCCCACTCTGGCAGCAGCTCGGGAGCTAATTTGATTCACAAGTTCAGAACTAAGATATTGCTACTTTTGCTGCATAATGTTCTGTTGGTTCAGCGAGTTCTGCCACTGCAGCATGGGATCAGAAGACCACCAGAGCTGGTGCAGGGTGAAAAGAGTGCCAACAGGTCAGCTTCTGTGGTATTAAATACCTTAAAAACTAGGCGCCCTTGTCAGGTTTTTGTTATCTTTAATGGGTATCTTTATCATATATTTTTACTATCTTTAATTGTTAAGAAAGAACTCAGCCCCAGAGCTATTTTTCTTTTGTTCAGTGTATTCAGCACCTCCATGTCCCGCTAATCTCAGTGGAAGCAGAGGAAAGTTCTGGCAAGTCTGGGCTCTTCACAATCACATATACAAAAAATGTCTGTCCTGAGAGCTAACAGGGAAGTCATTGGCAGAAGTACACCACTCAGTGCCTTCTAAGACCCTCTAAGTGTTATTTGACCCACAATTTTGTACGTATTACGTTTGCTTGTTGCTTAAAATACATCGCCGCTCATCTCAAGCGTAGATATGATTTGTTTTTGTTGGTAACACGTTTGCACTTTGCTAGAGGAACCTTAGCCCAGCTGAGGCTTATCGTTGACTTCTCTTAAGCACGGCAGGTAGGCCAAAATTTTCACACATAACACCTATATTTAGCACCAAAGTGACATGGAGGACTACATGACAGCAGGACTGCACTAGAAACTTTTGCTGGTAAAGCAGCGTGCAGCACAGAGTTGGTTAGAGGTGTGATTTTAGTGCAGCATAGCTAATGTCAGCGAGAGTGCTAGCACAGACACAGTTGAAACGCTAATTCTTGCCCGTAAAAGCCCATTTCATACTGGGAACTGATACAAAATGGTGTTTTACTGATAGAAGTTATGGTGGACATCAGTAGTGCTCTAAACCAAGCGGGTGCACGGCTGTGATCACATCACGTCACACAGGCACGAATCTTGGACTGGTTCATATCCCAGGGGAAGGGACTGGAGGGACAAAGCGCCGTCAGTCCCACCGGCAAAGCTGCTACTCCTGGTAAAATCTCCATCTCCAAGAGGTAGGGCAGCAGGGGGGCTACACCAGCACCAGGTTTTTATGCATAAAGGTGAGCCTCAAGTTGATGTTTTGTCGTTTCTAGAAGCCCACAGAGCTTAAGTAGTAGAGCATTTGTGAAAATCTGAGATGCTAAAATGTGTATATTTTGTGACAAGTTTTAGACATCCAAGCTTGATAAATATGTTCTGAATAGCTGAAGTCCTAAGTTTGTCCCCAGAGATAGTCTGAAACGCCTAAAGTATCTTCATGACATCTCAAGAAATAAATAGGGTGAAGGCTGAACCCTCCTCTGTGTGTGAGAGAGAGAAAGAGAGACAGGAAGAAAGAGAGGGAGACATACTTTTCCTCCTAAGTGTGAAGGAAAGCTACCAACATACCACTTCACATAAACATCACGTTAAAACCTACTGCTGTCAGGGCTAATTGAAATTTACAGGATTGGTACTTGCAGTATTAACCCAGGAACTGTCAACCTTCGTTATTTCCAGTGGAGTCTGACAGTCTTGTCTTAACATTATGAAGTGTCAGTCTCTTTTCCTTTGATGACAGAAAAATAACATCTGCATTTCCCCACCCTGTAAGGCTAAAAGTGTATGAAAACTACTGTTATAGTGAGTATTTCAGTGCTTTTAGGATCATGACGACCCAGTCACTGCTGTTCTTACAAATACAAAAGAAAAACAAAGTAATTCTGTTTACTTTATAATTGCTATCTTTCCCCATTGAGTCAAATCAATAGGACAATTTCCCCTTAGTAGAAACAGTGCTACACTTAACACTTTTGTTTAAAAGAATATCTAGAAAAGTCCTTTCTTGCTTTGTTTACAACTGACTGAAAGAACTGAGGTTAGCAAAAGGCAGACAGAGCAAAGCAGCATTTCATCTTCAGAGATTTGTGTTCAACTAAAACCTTTGGCATGAAGTGGAGGTAGTCTCCAGTACAAGCCTTCTCTCTTGTGTCAAGTTCTGAAGTGCTGTCCTCTGGGATGAATTTAATGTCTTACATAAAAAGAAAAAAATCCTATATTGATGTAGGCTGAAGCCTAATACAAACTTCCCCCCATAGATCTTTAACTAAGCACTATTAAACCCACTATTGATCTTTCCATTGGCATCAGTGATACCCCTAGCTCGCTGAGATGTTTATAGGGTCAGATATTCCTTGGTAAAAAGGGGTGAATATATATCCATATAAGAAAAAAAAAAAGAAAGAAAAGAAAAGAAAAAATGGGACTACTCAAATTTAAGAATTTGCTAACTAACTTTCTGACATTTCACTCAAAATTATATTCGCAGTTAGGAGCTCCAGATGGACTGAGCAGCGACTTTGGGGCCAGCAGAAATGGACAAATTCATCTTCCCCAGAAAGAAATAACTTGATGTAGCATTATATAAGCCAAATACCTTCGTAATAGTTAACGCAAAATCTTGTTATAGGAGTCAAGGAAATTTACCTAAAACTAAAGAAGTAGCAGCAGTATTTTATCAGTTTGAACCCAAGTGTTAAGCTTTTGCTTCTAAAAGCCCGTGTACAGATTTGACCCACGGGACAGCTGTTCAAAAAAAATAAATTCCACTTCTTACCAGTGATGCATGCAACATAGAAAGCCAGAGGGTGCAGCAGTGTACAGTGCAAACCAATTAAGCCAAAGCAAAGTAAAATTTAGCAAATCCGAACAAGTTGCCTTCTGCAAACAGTCTAAGCCTGGCAGTTTCATCACAGATGTTTCCTCCTCCTCTTCCTTGTCTCAGCTGTGTTACCACCTGATGTCAAATTGCAGTTGAATGGGTCAAACTGAAAACAGTGCAGGACTTAGATGCAGCCTAAGGGTTCATTTCAGCAAGTAAAGCTCATCCATAACTAGGCCATGACACGGTAGTGCCAGATGTTACAAGAAGAGACCAAGAGACTTGGGCCTATTGTGCTGCTTTGCACAAGAACTGTTATGGAATGAACATTACCACCTTTGGATTTATGAAACCCAGAAACCTCCAATGTGCCTGTCCACACGTGTGTAGAAAACATGGTAAATCGGTGGATCAATTTACCATTGCTCTATCAGATTACCTGAGATAATTGTTAGCTGCGAGCTATTAATTTATGTTGTTACTATGCTTAATGCTCCAAAGCTTAATTAAGGTATTAATTTGAACGTACATAGGCTAGCATCTATTCTCACATTCAACAGATAAGTGGCTAAAAGAATTAAAATCACTTATGTGACTGTAAGTACAACAGACCTCACGTCTCTCTTCATAAACATTCAGAACTTGCATGTTTTCAAACATTCAAAACTTTCTGAACAAAAACTGGATAGAGGTTCAATGAGGACAAAAGATCATATGATCAATGAAGCTGAGAGAAAGAATATATTTGTTCTCTCCTATCTTACTTCTTTCAACTAAAATAAAAGTACAAAAGCAAAAGTTAGTGATAACCATCCTAGCTCCTATTGACATAAGCTCTCTGTAATTACAAGGCTAATTGATAAAATCCTGACTAAATTCTCTGACTAGAATCACGGAAACAATCGTGACACAGTCAGCCTAATCCATGCATCCTCCTTACCTGAAGAGAGAGAACACTAAGTACAGGGATCTATTTGACATTCACATCCTTGTGACAGGAGAAACCAGGAAAAGGCAAATATAAACGTGGAAGTATACTAAAAAAAGTGCATAGTACAGGAAAGTCCCACCCTAGAAGGAAAAGATGAACATTCATCTACATAGGAGGATATTAAAAATTCAAAAAATTCAAGGGATTTTTTTTCACATAAGGTCTGGCTGGACTGTAGAACTGTCACAGGAAGCCAAGAAAGCAAGAACACAGAGAAGATGGAATAGGGAATTGGACTTTATTACACAGATAACTAAAGAATCCAGATATATCAGAACTACTTATAAAAGTCTCAAAGGGATGCTAAACCTAGTCCACCAGAACTTAATGATTTGAGGCTCAGATATACCTTAGTGCCACTCACTGTTGATACTGATTGTTGTGCTCTAACTGTAGGTCTGATTTAGTAAAGCAATTTCTGTGCTTCTTATCTGGCTGAAAGATTCAAGGTCATCCACACATTTTCTCATGTTCACCCTTTTGATAATTATAAAGTAATTTACAGTGTTTGAAAACTATCCGTAAGCCATGCTTTACTGGCACATACCTAATACCATGTTTGGCATCTGTTGCAAATATTTTTCAGGATATGAATGATTAACGGTCTAATTATAGTTTTCATATTGAGTAACAGCTTTAATTCTGGGCAGACAATATTGTAAATTTAGCGGCATTTAGGTTTGAAACATTGCAACGTTGCAAGCATTAGCTAATAATTAATAGCTGACATGTTCATTGTAAATGACAGTGTTTAATAAACAAGCAAACATAAAGAAGCAATATCATGATCAAACAGTATTCCCTGAGCATCTTTGAGTATCGCTGTCATGTCTACCTATCATCTTTTTCTCCTATTTATATAACACATAAACTTAGATGCCATGGTAAATACAGATGTATCAGGAGGTTATAGGTAAAAAACCCACACGTTTATGCTGGCAATTTCATTTTGTGAAAAACAAGAAGTCTAAGCAGAGGATGAAGACTATTTGCACTTAAAACAAGAGAACAATTGGTTTGGAAAACAGAGCTTAATGTGTGAGCTGGCAGCTGTCCAAGTATCCCAGAAAGATGTTCATTTTCTTCGCTGAAAGCCTTCCCAGTCTCTTCCTGAACTCCTGGTTTATTGTGACAGCGAAAAGCTGCACAACCTAACCTCTCACCAGGATTGGTGATCCTTTGTAGGAAACAATTCTCAACTGAAGAGCCAGAAATAAGGGAATGTTGTTTTGATTCCACAAAACATAATTCCTAATTGTGGGAATAAATTCACTGTAAGATACATCTTACTGGACTGGTTTTTTGTGTACTTCCTCTCAACTATCATTCTCCATTTCGCTTTCATCTTCATTCTTCTGCCCCCCCCCCCCCCCCCCCCATTTAAATGCTCACACTTCAATGCATCCCTGTTCTACGACACTTCATAAGAATTCAAGCCAAACACTGTAGTTTTCCTTAGCAGTGAATCTGATGGATTTCCTAATGGCTATTCCAATGATTTGTACTTTGTTTGATATGTTTATTATTGACATTCTAACATATTACTGTTTGTTATACACAAAGTCATCCATTTTCTGTTCACACATCAACATCCAATACCACTCTGATTTTTGTCCTCTCCCGAAAGCCAAGTATTAAGCTGAAAAATTAACAGACATCTTCATTCTTGTGCAGCTCAACTCGCAGAGAATCAGTTGCCAATAAAAGTAGAGAAAACAACTTGTTAAAAATGTTAAAGATGTTAATTGAGTTCCAGTTATCTTGGCCTGGCTGGAAGCCAGCATATCTAGCATGGCATTGACAGGGAGCCAAGATCTATGCACTGCTTATATACTGCATATATTTTTGCTAATGACAAAAAACAGTTTGGAAGATGAGAAGTAGCGACGTGTGCTAAGCATTTTTTTCTCCTATTGTATCACTTTGCCTAATGCTTTATTGTCTTCTTATGATTAAATCATTATCATTGAACAACCATGATTAAAAGGAAATGAACGGGAAAGGATGCACAACAGCCAATACTTTGTTGTAACTGTGGAAATTCCCTAAGTGCCAGTTGCAGTTCCATATCTCAAAAAGGCAGAGCAAAGTTAGAGAAAGCATGGAGAACAGCAAATAAAATAATTTAGTCTCTTGTGAGTCTCTCTTGTGGGCTGGGACTCCTCAAGTAGGACAGCAGTTGAGTGAGGACTGAAGGATGGGTTTAGAAGCTCATGATGGAAGTGGACAAGACGAGTGGTCATTCCGTAAGTCTCACACTATTTGAACTAGGGGATGCATGACAAATAGGAAACCCACCCAAAAAGGCTTTTTGAAAGTAGTTCTTTCTTTTTTAAAAAACAGGAATAAACTTCTGAAATCTATGGCCACAGGAGGTTGTGGAGGCAGAGTAGATTCAGAGAGGTCCTGATAAATTCATGGACAACAGGTCCATAAGCAGACGTTGAAATAAGTAGGCAGGAATGCGCTCTCTAACCTTGCTTATCCAGCAGTTGTGGATAGTGGGGAAATACAAGGATCACAGAGAGTAACTAGGGTTGCGTGCTGTTACCAAATAGCTTCTGTTATTGTCACTGTGGGGGACAATACATTGGACAGGAAAGGGAGATAAAAAGAATCGCCATGTTGGGTTAGACTATCACTAACACCACCTTCACATCCTAAATGCTCATCCTGTATCCTGATTCCTACACGCTTGTAGCGTTCTGGGCACAACAGGGACACCTCTATGCCAAAGACATAAGGAATCAAAATAAACATTAAGAAGGTATACACAGGTCTACAGAAACTACAAATCGTGCTTGCTGAAGGCATGATGCAGTTTCGAATAATCTGACAACATAATTTGTTCCAATTTCCCCTCTTTTAAAAAACCACAACATTGCATTTAAAACTTTTGATAATGCATGTTAAGTAACAATGAGGCATGTCTAGTTAGACATGATTAGAGGTGATACTGTCCTATTAACCCTAGGTTAGACTTTAAAAGGCAAAGCAAATAAATCCCAACAGAAAACCAGTGTTCATTTAATAACTTCCCTCTATTTTTCTCTGCTGGAAATCAATACATCGCTATGGTAATTCACCTATTTTATCATCAAATCATAATAACATACAGATACAAGGAAAGAAAATTATCCTCCATATAAAAGCATAAAATTAGAAGCACATGTTCTTGCTATAACAATCAGAGGTACTTAAAGTTGATCTCAAAGCAAAAGTAATTGGGTCTCTGCCTGTTGTGTCTCTTAATTATCACTGGAAGGGATACAAAAAACTGTCTTTTGTTTATTTTCTGTATTAGAAATGCAGATGTTTTCTGCCTGGGAAGACTTGAGACTTGACAGGAGTAAAAAACCTGGAAGTGACTTGCAGAAAAGGGAAGGATTATTATGTTTCTTTGGCCTTAAATCCCATGCAGACCCAAGTATACAGAGCACTAGAATAAAAGGCCATGGGAGAAAGTAGTATGCGTGCTTATCACTTTATACAAAGGAGATAAATCCATATGCTTGATGTCTATAAGTAACAGATGCATTTTGGATTGTTAATCCAGAAAGCGGTAAGTTACATTTATATTCATTTATATCCCCAGCTAAGACATGGACTTATCACTCACCTATACACTCTAGAGAGTCCATATAATTCTTCCAAATTATTGTGGTAGCTCTAGCTCCTCAGCTAATTCTGCTAATAATCCAAGTATTTTTATTGGCCCTCATCACCAGATTGTGGCACATGCCACCAGAAGGCTTGTTGCTTAATGCACATTCACGAGCATGTGTTTTTTCTAATAAACACACAGAAATCCTCATCAAAAGGAGGAAATTAAAGAAAACCATCTCAACTTTTTGAGCAGAGTTGTGCTATAGGAGCTATACATAGGGAAAAAAAAAAAAGTGTTGTGTTTTCTGAAAGAAGTTACATTTAATCTAGGAACAAATGGATGTCCTCTATCTGTTTTCTGTCTGTAGCACAGTCTGCAGTAGATAACTACAAGCTTGTTGCATTTTTGATTGGTTGTTAGCTGGATATGTTGTTATTTTCTATTTTTTCCAATAGAAAAAAATCCTGGTTTACATTATTTTCAATTTTCTTGCAAATAATCGCAACATGGCCTCTAGATACCAAAGTAGTACCCTAATGCCATTCTTTCATCAGTGACCATTTCTTGATAAAGAGCTGTGGTTTATAACAATATCTATTGAGAAACCTAAATCTAGACTTACCAAATAAAATAATGGACAGTATTTGCAAACTAGCCAATTTCTGCACATTTTCTTCCCCAGGAAGCACAAGACTCCTTTCTTCTCATCCCCAAACTAAGAGCATAATTAAATCTTTACCCAGCAAAGCACTTTCTACACGTTTGACCATAAGCATGAGTAGCACCTTTTAAAACAGACCCTTGAAATTTGAGAACTCAGTGAGAAACATAGATATATTGCTATATGCACATTTAAAACCCCATATTTTACTCTCACCCTGTTTGCACGTCGTATTTTTAGTTCTTTACTAAGCCCCAATGAAATATCAGATTACACAAAGACCAATAACACCTCTGTGCCCAATCCCTCTCCAGCAGGAGATTGTTAAAACATTCCCTAAAAGATCTACTAACACGATGTTCCCCGACTGTCTAAAATGTGACACCACACCGGCACCGCAGCCTTGTGCGAGTGAGAGCTCCCACCAACCAAGGCCAGAACAATACCTCCATGCTATCGGGCAGGAGGCTCTGGGGTGACCGTTGAGTGCACTCGGATTTTACAGACTGTCATATGGCGAGATAGTGGTGGGTTTCAATGCCGTCACCTATTCAGTCAGCCCAGATGAACTAGAATCACCATTTCAGTTATATCATAGCTCGGGGCGAGAACATGTCACCCTCTTTATTTCCAGCTCGGAACAAGCTGCTTAGGCAGATGCTAACTGTGGTCCTCCCTGCCACGTTCTGTAGAGTGGCCTTTGTCTGGGTTAATTGAGCCCCCACTCCATTTAATAGGCTGTTGAAGTCTTATTGAAACAGAGCTAGTGCCGCAGGTTAAATACATTGCAGTGCTCTTGTTAATCCCCTCATTAACAGAGCTGTAAAGCTTGTTGAGAGCTGTGAGTTTGCATATATTATCAGAGAGTTCTTCACTCAAGTGCTATCAATAAAATGACAAAGCCAGTTTGCAAATAGTGAAATCAACAGTGACACAAAGCTAGATACCTTAAAAAAAATAAACAAGTTAATAACTGATAAATCTAATTTTCACACTTGGAAGATTAAAAAAAAACAAGTTGAAGAATCTCCTTTTTTATTGCATGAACTTAGAACATGAATTATACAAATTCAATTACTTTCCTTGAGAACAGGGAACGAGGAAGAAAAAAAAATACCACTTCTTCAATAGGGGATTCTGGCTGAGGTTTGGCTGTAGCTGTTTAGAAGTAACTTAATGAGCCATGCACAGACTAGGTGCACTTAGCAAACCCGAAGAAAACAAATGAATTAATAATACAAAATAAGAAATGAACTTAGATATAAAATACAATGAAGCATATAGAGAAAACCTTGTGTGGTCTCCAAAGGAAAAGAAATCAGAGTAGGCCCTGGAAAAAAGAAGAGAGTGGTTAAGAGCAGCATTTAGCAAATCAGGGCTCTCTCACACCTGCCATGAGAGAGAGCAGGAGAAAGGCCTCCCCCACACATGCCCAGTGGGAGATGGCTATCAACAGCAAAGAAACAGAAAGCCAAGACTACATAGGTGATGTTCAACAGGATGCAAGAGAAGGAGTCCAAGCAGGAGACATGATCATAAAAGGCAGGATGAGAGCAGAGCTGTCTAGAGGCCAAACTATGTGGTGCTGATGTCAAAGGGCACTTTGCGGTGACCTAATGGGATGAACCAGCAGCCTCTTGAGTTTGTGTTTTTCCTAATGCTCTTCCTAAGCAACAATCTTTCTTGTAATAAGGAAGACAGAACAACCAAAAATATCTTTCTGTGCATTTTCATCTTTATCTTTTATCTGCATTGTAGGCATGATCCTTGGCAGATCAGAATGCCATAGAGAAGTTCATAAGTAAAAAATAATGACTAACATCATCAAACCCCAACTTTTGTAGCTACAAAGCTGGTTTAATGCTGATTTCAACTTCCTCCTCTCTATCTCTGAACAATGAATGCATATGGTTTAGAAAAGCTCAGGGGGGCAATTTCAGAAACATGAGAGCCACAGCTGAGCCCTTTACAGAGAGTCTCAGAAGTGCTTTTTCTAAAACATAATATGAATGCCTCTGGTTGCTCCTTATTTTCTATCACTTGCTCTAACTTCCTGGCCTATAAGAAAATCTGATTCACATTTTTTTCTTAACAGCCACACCTGTGTAAATAGTTGTAATTCTGACCAGAGCCTTTTTTTTAAACCCCGGAACAAAATATAGGTAAAGTTTGCCCATCTGTACTAAGAGTCTACCCAATGCACGTGCATCAGTGACTGCACAGTGACTTCAGTACTGGCAGCTCTTCATGGTATAATGAGAACTGTGTCTTCTTTGGCACTTTCAAAGCTCTACCTTGAATGCTTTCTTTTCAGAATAAAACCTACGCCCTTCCTGGGCACCTTTTTGCTAAATAAGGACTATATGCTAGTATTTTTTTGTACTGTGGTTTGATGTTACTTTTTAAATTGAGAAATAAATAGAAAGTGAGGTTTGGAGTTGTTTGGGGTGGGTTTTGACTCAGTTGTATCTGTATAGCTTTGATGTAGATGCACCACCTTTCTTTTCCAAATTCCCAGGTTGCTACTTGTGCACCAAAATAGTGTGAGAAAATTGGACATGAGCCAGCAATGTGCACTTGCAGCCCAGAAAGCAAATCTTATTCAGGGCTGCATGAAAAGAAGTGTGGCAAACAGATTGAGGGAAATGATTCTGCCCTCTATTCCGCTCCGGTAAGACTCCACCTGGAGTACCATGTCCAGCTCTGGGATCCACAGCAGGTTCAGAGGAGGGCCACAGAAATTATCAGAGGGCTGGAAAACCTCTACTGTGAAGGCTGAGGGAGCTGGGCTTGTTCAGCCTGGAGAAGAGAAGACTCTAGGGAGACCTTATTGCAGTCTTTCAATACTTAAAGGGGGCTTTTAAGAAAGATGAAGAAAGTGTTTTTACCACGGTCTGTAATGACAGGCCAAGGGGCAATGGTTTTAAAGAGGGTAAATTTAGGCTGGACATGAGGAATAAATGTTTTATTATAGAGGTGACGAGACACTGGAACAAGTTGCCCTGAGAAGCTGTGGATGTCACGTCATCAGAAGTGTTCAAGGTTGAACAAGGCTTTGAACAACTCAGTCTAGTGAGGCTGTCTCTGCCCATGGCAGAAGGTTGAACTGGATGATCTTAAAAGTCCCTTCCAACCCAAACCATTCCATGATTCTGAAGAAATAATACAAAATTGGCTAAGGTTGGTACCTTTGTTTTACCCAAGAGCCTAAAAAAAAGATTTTCTTTGATAGTATTTTTACCTTAATAATAGTAGTAAGGGAAATGGCACTTTTGGCCACCACAGTTGGCTTTTTGTTAAAGTTTAATTGTTGTCCTTGTGGGGTTGTTTGCCACATCTTAAAATTTACACTGTAAGTTTTGAGGAATGACCTGATGCAAATATGACTCTTGAGAACAATAGTAGATAACATAATTATCTTGTTATGTGTCCTCTGTTCAGCGAGCCTTGCACCTGACTGAGGTCTCATAAGCCACCTTTTAACATCAAACATATAGCGCTTATATCTTGCACCCCTTTTTTCACACGAGTTAGAAGTGGTGGTGGCAGAAAAGGTAGTGGCATAGTCAGGAAGCTCAGCATAGTGCTTGAGAGTTTGTAGGTCTGCAAGTGAATCGTGCAAAAAATGAAGTTGGGTGTAGTGAGTCTGTATGTTATTTAACATCAAGGGTGCTATATTTAACATCAAAACTGACTGTTTCTTACTGGTGGAATTATTATCCATCAAACTGCAGACATTGCTACTTCCAGCTTCATGTTCGGCACTTGAGCTGTCTCATGCCAAGAACATACTCGCCTTGCCATACTGGAGACTTACTGTCATTTACATGGAACCCCTTTACTAAGCTTAAGCAGTGTAAAAGGCATGTATAAACGTGCTCCTGCACAGGCTATGGAAAAATAGGCAGACTGCTATTGCAGACTACATCAGTCACTTAGTCATTTATGTGAGTCTGAAAAGAGCATTGCTTCAGTACATGCACAGTACAGTCACAGTAACTCACAGAATTTCTGCAACGTTTTCCACAGCAAAAGGCATACGTCTCCTCTACCAAGCCAGCCCGGTTGACTGTTTTTCACTGGTTGTAGCAAAGCACACTTTGACAAGCTGGCATCTTTCACATAAATTTTCATTATTTATATAAATTAAAACTTTCATATACACTCTTCTCTGTTCTCTAAGTCATCTGTAAAATAAAAAAAAAAGGAAGTGATGACCTCAGTGGAGAAAAGCGTCCTTCACTACCTGGCATAGTGGATGGGAGTTGCCAGTTTCCATTCCAATTTATACAACTGCTGTCAGTAGAAGGAACTCCCCTCTTTCCACGAAACGTATAGTTTAATAGTACTTCTATTAATAATTAAAGCCTTTGGGTAGCATCAAGTGACTCCCCAGAACACTTGTCAGAACTTGCAGTTCTTGATTAAAATGGGACTGTTAGTGAATGCAAGCCAACAATTTTTAATGGAATTTTCTCTGCTTCCTCCTCCTATTTACCCTTCTCCAAAATATTCCACCAGAAAGATTTTTCACTGGCTCTTTCAAATATTGAGCCTGTAGGCAGGCAGTGGCGGAATAAATATTCTACTGCTAGCAAGGCTCCAATGAATGACTGTCCATCTGTACAAAGCTTGCTTTGCTCCCCATGGATCTAAAATGGCACCTGTTAAGCAACACACAGATGGGTTTTATGTTTGCCAGTTGATCTAAATAGGGATAGTTGTCTTATTGACGGTGATCCTTGGCTGGCCATAATGCTTAAAAAAAAGGGGGAAGGGGGAATCTTGGCATAGGAAAGATATTAATTCAGTTTTAAAAATATTTATTTAGCTAGATATCAGTGAAACAGCTTCCTACTTAATTTTTGCTCACTACCAGGCAAAGCAAACTGGGATTTTATCTGAAGAGCTGAATATCTAGCATTAATCAATAACTCAGCTTGTGAGCATTTCAGAAAAATCTCTTCTACAAGCAACTTCCCTCTGACGGTACAAGCAAAGAACATTGTCTGTTTGACTTTATCTAACCTACATTGCCTTTCCGGTCTAGAGAAGCCCATGTGCTATAATACCTCTTTGGTATTGTGCTCTACTGTCATACACCAATGCTTTATTGTTCAGACCCTACTCACTCACTCACCCAGTTAACATCCAGTCTTCCATTGCACACAGTTGCCATAATCTTATAACGTGCAAACATTGCCCTCCCAATTCAGTGCTATGCTTTAGCTAAGCAATAGGGATTTGAAAAGAAAAGAGCCTTTACTACGAAGAATGTGATTGACAGAAGAATAAATAATTTCTTTATTGCACAGCTTTTTGGTGTAAGATTTTGAAGCCTCTATTTAATTTCTTGTGCAGCTCCCCAGTTGCTGGGAGTAAATTTTCACAGTAATAATGCAGGAGATCAGTTTCGTGTAGTATCCCTTCTTCATAACATCAACCCTTACCTCTTGCTGTCAAAATCTCTAGTAAATATTAATGTCCTTGTTTGCTTACGACTGAGGAAGGCAAATGTTTTTCCACACTTGACCTAAGCAGACGCTGAAGTGTGCTAACTGGAAATAATCTTTGCAAAGGATAGGTATTTTGTGATAAAGTTTTCTTTGTTTTGAGTTTGCTGTGGCTAAAACTCTTTTTATTTCTACACATGGTTGAAGAGACTTGCTTAGGTCACATTTGAACATATAATCCAGAGAACTGGGATCATCTTTCTGTGTAGCCTGGAGTTTCACTTCTGGATGAGAAGTTCTCCCTCTGTAGCTCGAGGGGGTTTTGGCCATTTTTAAGATCACGTGGCCAGAAGAGTTCTCAAAATACTTTTTGTGTTTTTTTCAGGAATACTACAAAAGCTGAGGCTACGTAATAATGAACTTCAAACAGCTTCTTTTGCACATTAGCAAGAGAAGAATTCCCAGGTGGTATCGAACTTACACCTACTAAGCATTAGGAAAAAAAAAAGGAAGTACAGGCAAACAGCAATAGTTACAGAAAATCTCTATGGAATAATGTTCAAATGAAGTAGGAAACATTGATGTTAAAATAAAGTTATTTCAGCACCTTTGTCCCTATGGAGGGAAAAGAACTCATTGAACTTTTCAGAACATTGGAACACCACAGCCTCCCTGCTAAGCTCTTTTCCTCAAGGAAAATGTCTTCTCATGACATTGGCTGTGTGTAGAGTGCAGTTTTTAAGGAAGCCTAAGGAGTGTTTTAAACAGCTACTTCCCTGTACTTGGGTGTTGGGTGGGTTCTCTGAAATTCCCATGCGTTATGATGGATAAATCTGCCTAGACTATCCTCAGGATTAAAAATTTCTCTTCCAAAAGTATTCAGTTTATCCCAGATAACTCAACTGAGAAATCAACCACTGCCTCTTGGATGAGATGAAAAGAACATGTTTCTAAAGGCTTTTTTCCCCCCCCCAACAGCTCTAAAGAAGGTAACATACAAGTTAGGTTAGGAAAGCCTTTTTTTTTGGCATAAACACCTCAAGATCTTTTAAAAATGCAGAGAGGGAAGCTCACAAGGAGAGTAATCCACTAACACATGGTACACTTAGATCAAGGACGAGCCATCCACTAACATACTGTGCACTCACACCAAGAATCCCTTGGTAGTCATCTCTCCATAATGTCAGCAAATAGTTTTCTTTGACTAAATATTTGACTAAATACTGAAAACAACCAGCTGGAAAAAACATGAAGGAAAGTGAATTAATGAAGTACCAGGTCTTCACTTTTGATATGCTAGTTGCAGTCTCTGTAATGAAATGTGTGTTGACCACTTGTACAAGACGAGCTCACTGCAAATAATTTGTCTTGTCATATACTGTGGAAGCCACAAAATGTCCATAACAGTTGCTGTGCACAAAAATAGAGACAACAAAGTTTTAACCGCTCTTAGCCAGGTACTGCTCCAGACCTCAGCACGCCAGCAGAGCCTGTTGCATCAGCTCAGCACAGAATATGACAAGGCCTTGACTCCTCATCTCTCCGTTTCACTTGAACAAATGTGTTAATAGATCTAATGCCATCTTATTTTCTCACTTTGGTTCGACAGAAGGTGACCAGAAAACGAGTGTGAGGTCATTTTGGAAAAAGGAAGACTGCTGAGGTAAGGGTCAATGCAGAGGCAAGGTGCAAGAGTTCAGGATCTTGCCTCCTAGGAAAACTGAAGTTTACACTCTGATTTTTACATTTTTATAAATTCCTTGTCATGACTTATATCTCCACCTTTTTTAGCCCGTTTATCTTCCTTGCTAGAGATCATCTCTTCTTAATTTGATGGATAGGAAGAAATGTTCAAAATTCACAAAAGAATATGCAGTTGTGCTAAGAGAAATGCAGGGGGAACACGTCACCATTACTGCTCATAATTGTCATATATAATTGCAGAGCTAAGTTCACTTTCTTCCATGAAACAGAGAGACTCAAAGTTGCAGTAACCTATGCTAATTGCTTACAGCAGCAAATCAAAGAACTGCTGCTGCAGCTGGACAGCCATAGGGGACAATATAATGAGCTATGCTTCTATGCTCCTAGACAGAAGTTGCAATTAGGGTTGCACAGGAGCTGTCACAGCAGTTGCATCTCTCACCAGATCCTCCAGGACAATGACTCTGTTTATTATAGTCACTTTTTGACAGCAAATTTGGCTCAGCTAGTAATGTACCATTAGATCAAAACACACAAAGCTGAACAATCCTCAGGTGTCTGCAGGAAATTCTTCTTAGTTTTACTCCTTCTTTGTTTACTGCACATTCCTGACATCTTTGCTCTTCTGAGCTCCAGTATAACTAGAGTTGTGCCCAGGAGAGAAAGCTCTACAGCCTCATTTCCAGACAGTGGAAAAGTCAAGTCAGATTCTTTCACTGCAGTATTGAGGGATACTTCCTTGATTTGAAAGGGGGCAGCCTGGGTCAACATGTGCTACCAGAGCATCCAGGACTCTATTTTTTCTAAATCTAAAGCAACCTTGCAGAAAAGGAAAGACTCCTGAGTGCAGCCGTCATCCTCCATACGCAGATACTCACCATCCCAGGAGCAGCAGAATAAGATTGGCCATTTTGAGAGAGTGCCAGAAAGACAGAAGGCCATCTGGTGCTATAGACTAATCTAACAGCACTGAAGTCAGTACAGCCCGGTTGGTATACGGTACACAAGGCTCTCTTACAGACAGATTAGTCCCTGTAGTCAGGAGAGACTGGACATTGTGTTATCTGTGCTGAAGAAGCAAACACTGACGAACGGTAAGAGATGAGCTGGTAAACTGGCCCTCAGAAAGAACAGAGAGTGGGAAGCTCATCACAGGCAGATTTGTTCAGGATTAAAAATTTTGATAAAGAAGGGGGCTGAATGTGTTGGACTTGGCTGCAAATTGGTGTGTGTAAATTGCTGCCTGGCATAACTTGAGGTGGGTTATCACTTGTACAGGTAGTTTGCAAGAGTGTAAGGTTGTTATGAAGATAATATGGAAAGAAAGGGAGAAAACTGTGAGATTCAAATGGAAGAGTAAAAGATTAGTGCCAACACATGCAATCACACCAGCATAACTTAATATCTCAGTGGTCTGCTGTGTTCATTCCATTAAATGTGATAGTACCATATGCTTATACAAACACACAGTACTGAAATATAATACATTTATACACACAATATGTCACCTTCCTGACGGAGGATAGGATCAACTTCCATACTTGAGGGTTGAAAGATGGTCAGAGTTGCACATATAGGGAGGTAAAAGTGTATGCAGTCATTCAGTGAATTGCAGACCAATATTTTGCTCTCAAAAGCTGGTAAGGTATTTGTGTTGGTATCTGTAAAACACTTAGAATATAAGGGGGTCTGTACACTATGATTTCTGAAAGGACTTTATACATTAAAAATCTTTGAGAGAGTCAATAGTATAGTAAGTAAAAGAGAAGGCTAACATAATTTATGAAGGTCTCAAAATGTCTTTGCCCAGACTCTTTATAAGGAGCAACTAGAAGCTAAGTAGGCAAAAAGGAGAAAGAGGGGGAGGAGGAGGCAAAGTAGTTGCACAGATCAAAAATGGTGAAGTAATGAGGTACAAAAAGAAAGAAAAATGCTTGCTATTGCATGATGTCATCTGTAGTCTGTCATGAGGTTCCATCCTTGGGCATCTGTTGTTTATCGACTATCTGGAAAGTGTTTTGCTGATGTTCCAAAATTATTTAAGTTGATCACGACCAGAGAAACTGTGAAAAACTTTGGAGGCCTTAAGCAAGTTGAGTGAATAGCAAATATGATGGCAGATGAAACCACATGCTGGCAAATCTTAAAGGAAGTCACTGGAACTGCTCACTTTTCTGGGTTCTAAAGTGACCGCATCTCAGAAAAAGACTTAACAAACACTGTGCATAGATCAAAAAAGACCATTACTTATGAAGAAGGGATGGCGAAAAAAGTAAACAGTTCCTAGGCTATGCACAAAATATAATGGTAATAGAAATATAATAATATATGTCTATGTACTATAATTTAGTTAACTAAATAAATCACTTGTCATCTGGAATACTGTGCACAATTTTAATTACCTCTATCAAAAAGGGGGCTGAAGAATTAACTGAGATGAGACACGGAAAGTCTCTTCTGTGTTTGCTTTAGACAGAAGGGAAAGAAAAGAACCACAACAATATGCTCTCAGTACAAGAACAACGAAAAGCACTGGAACAGAAATTTACCGGCAATTTCAAAGTGGCAATAAGAAACTTTTTCACACAAAGCAAAATTATATATAATTATATTGTTAAATTATAATTTCAGGGACATATATCAACCAGCATTTAGATTTTTTGGATGCACACTCTTCTACACAGACAACCAGCTCCCTAGCAATATACTGCCAGGCCTCTTGCACATTCTTTGACAAACCTAGTACTAGCTACCCTTCGAGGTAAGATGGTATGCCTTGGATCCAATATGCCTTGGATCCAATATGCCTTGGATCTGATTTACTCTGAACACTTCTATGGATAATCACTGAAATAAAAATGGTTAGTATTGTATTAGAGTGCATATTGACATTGAACCTATCTGTTGAATGATTTTATTTTAATACTTTGCTCCTAGAACTCTTTCCACTTATTTATAACTAGAAATAAAAATCAATGAAACCAGCAGCATAGGACTCTTTTCTCCTCCTTATATTTCTGATTTGTTGTAGAACTGGGAGACCAGCTTCACTGTGTATTCGGAAGCAGATGATCATGCAGAAACACCAACGGCTTCCAGGTAGTTGTTCAGAAAGTCCTTAAGGGAGTCCTTTGTTTCATGACATATGCATATAATCCTGTGGCCTTTCCATGCAGCAGCCACTGTCTCCCATGGTGTGGTCCAAGTTATGCAACCCACTGCTGACGCCAGTGTGTTCTAGTAGCCTTGTATCAATTCAGCAGACTCAAGATGCCTCAAGTTTATTAGTTCTTGCAAATTCAACATGACCACTTGTCTCCAGATCTTATCCTAAGGAAACTTTGACTAAGTGCCTTCTCAGCAGTTACTTTTCCCCTCTTTGGTTTGTTGATTGTTAGAATCCAGAGTTAAAACAGGTTTATGAGAAAGTATTGACTCAATTAATCCTGTCTACTTGGCTTACAAGTAGAAGCGTTGCAAAGACACTTCTGTTCATCAGCTTCTTGTTCCTGTGCACGGGAACTTGGTCTCCCCACATTCATTACTGAAGTGTGGCTATAAGCCAGAGTAGAAAAGGATCAGCTGAAAAGGTAGGAAGGTATGGATCGTATCATAAGCTTCTTTTGCAGGAGAAGTGTCTGAATTTTCTCTGGAAAGTTGCATTCATGACAAATCTTTAACGTCTACTGTGTTAACACTTAACCAAAGCAGCCTGTTGTACAGCATAAAGCACACTCCAGCTTCTTGTAGTCACATCTTCTGAGCATTCATGAAATAACATCTAAAGGGATATTGGTCACACCACATGTGCCCATGTAGCATATTCAACAGTTCTGATCCCTGCTCCACAAATACACTGCAAAATCGTAACAGAGATATCAAAATATATTCAGACTACTAATCTTTCCCAACAGTTAGGGGTTTATTTTGTGCCCTCTTTTAAATATCATTTCACTGAGAGCTGCAAAGAGGGGGATATCTTAGTTAAATTTTACATAAAATCATGGAATATTTTGTGCTGCCTAAGGACCAAAGTAGAGATTTCCTAAAGGATCAACACATAAATCAGACATGACTTGTAAGTTAGATCAGGTTGTTCAGGGCTTTCAATAGTCATATTTTAAATATCACCAAGGATGAAGATCCCATAATCAATGTGAGCCCCGTTGCAGTGTTTGCCCACACTCACTGTGATCTTCTCAATAGTCTTCTACAACATATGCTTTTTCAATCATCTTTCTAACCCATGGCTGAGGTTGGAAGGGACTTCTGCAGGTCATCTGATCCAATGCTCCTGCTCAAGCAGGGCCACCTAGAGCTGGTTGCCCAGGTCTATGTCCAGACAGTTTTGAAATATCTCCAAGAATGGAGACACCACAACTTCTCCGGGCAACCCATGCCAGTGCTCAGTCAACCTCATAGCAAACAAATGTGTCCTCACATTACGAGCGACCCTCCTGTATTTCTGTAGGTGTCTGTTGCCTCTGGTCCCGTCACTGGGTACCACTGGAAAGAGCCTGGCTCGACCCTTGTTGCACTTTTCCTTCAGGTGTTTGCATGCATTGGTAAGACCCCCATATAGGATACTCTTATCAAAGTATAGACACCTCAATATGGCAATACCTTTTTCATACCATAGCACCTCAAAGTGGACATAGACTGACAGAGGTGATCTCACAGGTACCAGACAGTGGGGAATGGTCGTTTTCCTCAACCTGCTGACCACTGTTTTACTAATGAGGTATGAGATTAGCCTTCAACAGCACGCTGTTGATACATGGTTAAGGACCAGAAGTCCTTAACTAAGTCCTTAACCACTTAGACACTCATAAATAGGTGAGAACACTAAAATCTTTGTATTAGCCTATATACATCTTCTGAGAAACTCCCTGGAGTTGTCTGAAAGAACTGTGGCACATATGCATCATATGTGCCCATCACACATGCCGATGAATTTCAAATAAACACTTGTAGTTTTTCTCTTCTTTGGATTGCGAGTGAATGATACGCAAAAATGGTCATCCTGACTCACAACAAATTCTGAAAAAAAAAAAAAGCCTGAAAACAGTACCGCTTTTCAATGTACTAGGATGTATTTGAGGAAAAAAACCCCCACAACACAAATTGGCTGTGAATTAATAGACTAACCAGTCGTATCTTCTTCAGCACTGTGTGACGTTACATATGCTTCCACGTGGAGTTCCCTCCTTCAGAATGAGATTCAGGCAGAATTAGTCTTTGAGTAACGTGCAGAAATTTACTGAAGCATCTGCCTTGGTCATAAAGAAGGAAGAATCCAGCTCTGCTGATGGTGCCTTTTAGGAAATCCTTTACAGGTAGAGTGGAGAATCAGGCCTCTAAATTTGCAAGTTGAAGAAGGATATGTTTGCTGAAGCTGCAGAAGCAGAGACTGAAGCTAAGCCTGCAAGAGAGACAGATGGGTCCTGTGTGGTCATGCAGAAGGTAACAAGACTTGTCGATGCTGCGGGAAGAGAAGATGTAAAGAGAGGAACATCTGTAAGTATTCCCAGTATTTGGCTTCCAGAGCAACAACCGTCAAACCCATGATGTTCTTTCTCTGATGTATTTACTAGTTTGGCTTTATATGCAAATCTTCTCCACAGCAGGAAGGAGGAAGGTACAAAACAAAAATGGAAAGCGGAATTCTGATAGGAGGGAAGGAGAAATGGTGTGGCAAAAAATAACTCTCTAATAAAACAAATACATACTAAACAAATACGTCCTATGCTAAGTGAAAGATTGAAGATGTAGGTAAGAAGATAAAACTTTTTTAAGGTATTCCAAATTATGTGTCATGTTTTGTTTAAGCATCAGCCCATAGAGGTATACAAAAGATCAGGCTATTTCATCTTTCTGTTCTTTTACTATATTGTTTTAGCTATTCAGTCAACAGATACGAAACTATTTTCCAGCATGTGTTAAAAACACTGTTTCCTGCTTCTTTTAATTCTTACCAAGATCTCAAAGTGCATACTTCATCATACAAGTGGGGATGTTAATCAGTGGGCCACTGTGTACCAGACATAAGCAACGGCAACAGATAGAAAAGAAGAACAGAAAATTCAGCAACCTAGTCAAAAAGCTTATCCATACTTTTAAGAGTTAAAACTTTTTCTGTAACTACTAGCAAACACAACGGTCAGCAAGATGAGACCACCGAGAGACGATTATTTTAATTGAAATTAATCTCATTATATTTTAATTTCTATTTTATATGTTCTTAATTGGATTTGCAGAAAATAAAAACACAGGCATCCACTTTTTTTTTTGTTTTGCTTCATGTGTTTAATATACTCCCTGTGCAGGTCACTTCAAGTATGGGCAAAATTCAAGGAGTGAAAAAGCATCTCCTTTAATTAGTACTACCAAGATAGCAGTGGTGAGGTACATTCCTTTGAAGTTCTTGAGACAAAATTATGTGCATTTCATATTGCTTAAAGAAGGCTATATTCTGAGCTAGATCGGTATGAATCCAGAGCACTCCACTGGAGTTATGCTGGTGTAAACCTGGAGAGACTGAAATCCAGGTCTGTCCCAATGCAAGCCTTTAATTCTCTAATTTTCTGGAGAGTAGGTTCTCAAACAATATACACTGGAATAAACAAGAAAATAACTCCAGCACCATCAGTAGTGTTATTTGTGATACATAACTACAGGAATGAAACCAGAATCCTGTCCTCAAAATTACAAATATTCCTGCTGAGTCTCTTTTCTTGGGATGGAAACAGATGGTTGATGCACCAAGGCCAGATTTTAATCTCAGCTGTGATCATGTAAGTCTGAAGCCATTTTGCTGAAGTCTTTGCAGGGGCTTGTTTTCACAATAGAAAGTGGTCAGCGGCTAAAGCGTGACATTAAGGTATTCTCAATCCCTGGCTTGTTTTCGTTGGCATACTGTCCCCACGGGTGTTTGGGTCAAAATAAAACAATTAATAAAACATGACTTTTTCAAGTTGGATCAGTTCCCTGATTTCATCCGCAAAACTGACTCCCAACCACTTACACCAACACAACTTGGAGGGTGATGTCCCATGACAAACAACAGAGCAACCAGGACAGGAATATTATTGAGTCAACAAACATGAAACTACAGCCTCAGGAGGTTGTTTATGATCTGAGAACTAACACAGCGATGTAAAGCAAGAACTCAGGCTAGAAAAAGGACAGAATAAGTGAGAGGTTATTTGATAAGTTAGAGGTTTCTAGATTGTATACCCCTGATGACATTTGCTATAGGCTCATAGGGAACTGGGTACAGTAATTTAAAGCCATTAGCAAGCATTTTGTACGACTTCTACGATACAAGACGTTCTGAAAACTGGAAACAGGCAACCACCATGCTGGTTTGCACAGGGAGAAATATTAATAATTAATAATATTCATAATATTAATATTAATATTATTAATAATAATAATTTTAAACCTACATATGTATAGGTAGTCAATGGGCAGGGCAGTCACACTTTGTCCCACACATCTGGCCACCTCCTGAATGTTAGCACTGGCATTTTGGTGGCTATGTGGTAAGCCAGGTCAAGGAACCAATGTGTGTGAGAACTCTTCCCACCTCCCTCTCTAACCCTCTCCTCCTACCTGGGTTAGTTCTGTTGGATCAAAACCTAAATTTTACTCGGTATGTGTGGACACCAATGTCACTCAAGCAAAAATGGACAACCAAATGACACGAAAGGAGGAAAACAGCCCAGCCCAAGCTTGTTTTGGTAACGTACTCTCATGATCACACCCAGCAGCTGGCCAGCCTAATTCAGCTCAACAAGTAATCACGTAAGATATTTATAAACCCGGGATATAATAGAGAGGAAAGCCACAGCTATGATACATTCGTTAAGATTAAATCAGGTCAGGCCAACCTGATTTTCATCTATGACAAGTAACAGGCCTCTTAGCAAGGGCAGAAGTAGCATCCATGCTATAATTAAGCATCACTTACATTCTGACACTATTTTCTGTGACAATCTTGTAAGTCAGATAGGGTCACGTGGCCTGGACAATGTACTACTAAATGGGCATGCTTAGATGTTCACTCTCCATGAACAAAGCTGGAACATAAAATGTTGAATCTACATGTGAACTACGAACAAAGTTAACCGAAAATGCCACCCTCAACATAGCAGAGATAACCATTTCAACATTACCATTTGGGAGCAATATTTCAATAGTCAGGAGCGAGAAACAACAGAGTTTCTTTATACTACTTTCATTCGTGACAGAGACACTATGACTCACAAACTGACAGAGTTATGCTTCCTGTGTTTGGCCAACTGGCATTTCTTTTTTCTTGGCTCATAATTCAACTGTGTTAGAACTGTGCTTTTTCTGGTATTGCTTTCCTGTCGTGCACATCCCAAGGGAATCCAGTAGGAAAGAATCAAAAAGAGCCAACATAGAAGAAGGATTTCTGTTTCTTCTGTAATAACTTAAACTTCATGTTTTAAGCAATAACTGAACTGACATATCCACTGGAGTCTACTTCTTTTGAAAGCAGTTATAAACTTGGTTATATAGGAAAACACTCACATTTTATGGTTTAGATAAGACTTTTTAAGTATTCTGCTATTTTAAAGTATTTTAACACCTTTTGTCTTTCATACAAATAGGCAGGTTTTTTCCTATTTTAATTTAAAATAGCTATTGTGATTGCTATATTGATACGGCTGGTGTATTTTCCACATGGAGGTTCAGTCATTTTCATTGCATTTCTAAAATATCTGAGGGAATTTTATATAAAGGATAAGTAATGACATACACTTAAATCTAGAATGTACTCAAAGATTTTTTGAATCAACATAGTAGAAAAACTTGTCTTTGGAAATGCAGAATATATTCTGGAGTTGACGCATATGTTCCAAACCTGTGATATGAGTTTGATTATCTCTGCTTTTTATATTTCTCAAAGGAATGTCAAAGAACGTCTGTTCTGGTAGCATTTAATTTTCTTTCTCTCAAATAATTCTCCATAGTCTTTCCGTATTGGCATAATTAAAGCTCAGTTTATATTGTTTGTTTCCTTGTTAAAACATCAATCAAAGTTCAATTTCTTTAACCTGGGATTGGTCAGTCAGTCATGTTTGTTCTGTATCTTGTGATCTATTTTACTGTTAGGTGGCATATTTGACTTCATATTTGACTTCAGCACTATTTAAGCTGTATAGCTATTTTATCTGAATAATTTGTGAGTCCACCTACATTTAAGCATTTTGCATATTAAATACAGCTACATTGAAGGGTGGGGTTTTTTTTACATAAATATCCCTACAGTAATAGTTGAATATTTGAAGCCCTTCTATACATTAAAAAACAGAGAAGGTGATCTAAGACTCCCCTGAATATCACACTGGCGACAGGATACGGTCTCAAGCTTGGCCAGGGGAGGTTTAGGCTCGACATTAGGAAGAAGTTCTTTACTGAGAGGGTGATTGGCCATTGGAATGCGCTGCCCGGGGAGGTGGTGGAGTCACTGTCCCTGGAGGTGTTTAAGGAGAGATTGGATGAGGCTCTTAGGGCCACGGTGTAGTTGACAAGTAGGAGTAGGTGTAGGTGTTGTGTCATAGGTTGGACTCGATGATCTCAGAGGTCTTTTCCAACCTTATGATACTGTGATACTGTGATACTTTGTAAACCCATCAGAAATTCAGTGTTCTAGATATTTTCCCTCTTGGTTCCTCCAATAAATCCAGTTATCTGAGAGGGTATTACCATGACATGAAACAGCTGGGAGCAGTTGTAATTACTGTGGGTAAGAAAAAGATCCCCACAAAGCTTCCATAAATAATATAAGGACTAACAGATCTAAGATAAACTTATTATATGTATTAAGAGCTGAATACACGTATCCTTGTACTGTTGTTTTGGATCTGTGTTAATCTTTGCAGTGGGACCAGAAACAAGATAACAAAAGTAACCTAACTGAAGAGACTTCCACCAGCTTTGTAAATGTGCTGCTAAATAGCTCCCAGACACATAAAAGCTTTGTGAAATAATATGCTTTTGTACTGCACATATGCTATACTCAGTACAGAGACTATGAGTGACAGCATATCCCATTAGTCACAAGGTGCTTTCAAAGTGCCTTCTCTCCAAAATCGGTGTGTCTCCATCAGCTCATCACTTACCAAACAGCCTTCTCACTGGGGTTGCTTTCTTAGGTCTGAGTCATTTGTTGTGAGTGAAGTTTTGCATATGAAAGTACCTCCAATATCAGAAAAAATATCTCTAACATGAAACCCACAAACAAGTAATATGTACCATCCCTTTGAAAATACCCAGTTGTAAATTTTTTACTGGTGCACATTACTCTGTGTGATATAACCCAAATTAACACAGGGCCTGGCAATTTCATACTGATTTTGTATTGTGAAATGATACTCTCTTTCAATTATACTAGCTATAAGAAAACAGCTTTTCGTTGCTCTTCAGTTCTGCACTGGAATGTGTGGATGAACTAAATCCTTTCTAAGTACCATTTCATAGAATCATAGAATCATCTGGTTGGAAAAGACCTTTGAGATCATTGAGTCCAACCGTACCTGCCCACTACTAAACCACATCCCTGAGAAACTCATCTACCTGTTCTTTAGACACCTCCAGGGATGGTGACTCAACCACCTCCCTGGGCAGCTGTGCCAGTGCCTGATCACCATTTCAGTGAAGAAATGTTTCCTAATGTCCAGTCTAAACCTCCCCTGGCACAACTTGTGGCCATTTCCTCTCGTCCTGTCACCTGTCACTTGTGAGAAAAGACCAACACTCGCTACAACTTCCTTTCAGGCAGTTGTCACAGTGATGAGGTCTTCCCTCAGCCTCCTCTTCTCTAAGCTAAACAACTCCAGTTCCCTCACCTGCTCCTTGTAAGGCTTGTTCTCCAGCCCCCTCACCAGCCTTGCTGCCCTTCTCTGGACATGCTCATGTCACCTCTTTCTGCCCTGCATGTACTCATAAGCTGAAACCTATAAAAATTTTGGAGACCAGAGCAACTACGGTAACAAAATTCCCTGTCTGTCCATGTCCGCTGTGCATAGAACCTGCAACTCTTTCCCACGCCACAGCGGTGAGTATGGTCTGCAAACTCCTTCCATTTCTATGGATGAGAGTCACGAGAGAGTGAGCACTGACTTGTTCACAGCACATGAGCTCTGTCATGGCCGCACAGCAAGGAAACTGAGAGATAACACGTGGAGCCGACACAACATGGATGTCCATTCCAGGTAAAAAGCACGGTTCCATGTTGATGGAATGTTCCCCAGCCACAGTCACAACAAAACACGATTCTCACAGAGATGCCTAAGCGCACTCACGGTGTCTACTTTTCTAAAGGCAAAACCCAGGATGAAACCCAGCTGAAGGCAGCTAGAGCTTTGGCACTCACTTAACAGTCAGCGTCTCACCGTGGCAGACGTGATCTCTGCTGCAGGTTAGTAGAGAGGATCAGGAGCTTTGAACCTCTGTTGTGTCTCCAGACTTCATTCAGCAAGTTAGACCCAGTCTCATGAAGACCTGCAATTGCAGCATGCAACTGGCATTCATACACTGCAGTTTCTAACTCTGTCCCACTATCAAAGACACCGATTCAATAAAACATTACTCACCGATTACCCTGGCTTCTATGGAATTTACTTGGAAAATGCGTGAACTGCACCACCGCTTGGCCAAGCCACTGGTTCTTCTGCTCACAAAGCTCTCTTTTTCCCTGTACCGGTGTTGGCTCAGTCTCAACAGTTTTCTAACCATCAATCCTTTCACTTTAACTCGTGCCAGTGGAACTGATATTTCCCATCTGCAAGGTAATATGAAGTTTACTGATAAACATTTTACCTTAAAGTATCACATAAATATCCCACAAAAGACTATCTTTTAGCAGAGTCACGTTTCAGAGTGCCAGGATTTCTCCCCCATGCCGTTTTTGTCCTGTTAACTGGCCTACACAATACAGTATTTTTTTTAATCCTGTGATTTCTGGTGGCTCCTGCAGATGAAGAGTGTGAGCACACTGCTGTTTCTATGTTGCCTGAAGCCACATCAAAATAATTAACAATTACGTTGGACTCAGCAATTATACTGCACCATACACTTTTCAAGAGCTGTGCAAACATCAATTCAAGCTTCGTGAATCTCAGTTTTTACAACTTAAATCAGGTCATGTCTGGTTAGTACTCTGAATTGAGACTTTTCCTCCTGTCTTCTCAAAACCCAGAAGTTCAGAAGGGAATTATTTGAGAGATTCGATGAATTGTGCTATCTAGAAAAAGAAGAAAGTGTTTCACAACACAGACTTTCAGAAGATTCAAAAGGCTCTCATTTTCATGGAATTATACTGAGCCTGGTTTTGTCAATGCCATTTCAAAAGCTTGAAGCAGTAAGAAAGCCATGCTTTTGTATGGGAAACCAACATTTGCCAAGAAATACAAACAATTTTCATTAAAATGTATGAAAAAGAATATGAACATGGAGAGGAAGAGGGAAGGCAATTTACTTCATTTATTATTTTGGTTTTCAGTCCACAGTTATTCTTGTAACTATTCATGATGGCATCACTTCCTGAGCACTGTTGACAAGCTGCAGATACACTGATACCAGCACCACCAGGTGGTCTCTTTCATGTGATGTACAAAGCCAACACCCAAACCACTACGGAGTTCCCCTCAACATTTGGATAGTGGTATTGATGGAGACAGTAATATTATTTACTAGTAAGTTTTGTTTTCCACCTGAGTTCTACAATTCAGAATGACACAAACACAAAGATGGAAAAATTGCAGTGTTGTTCCTAAAAAAATATCCACAAAACCAACCCAATGGATTTAAGATAATTATATTTTTAAAGCCATCACAGGAAATTCCAAATTTTTTCTTAATTAGCAATCTAGACTGCTGGGAATTTATCACTCCAGTTTCTCATGTTCACAGCATAGAGCTACATGTGCCAATCTCCATACACCTAATGCCATACTCTTTGATCGAACATTAAATGCTTAATAGAGTTGGTGATTAAGTTAGTGGCATTAGGTTTGCAGGCTGATACTGCACTGAGATTAATGGGATATTTCTGGTCTCTCGGGTGCAATTGCAAGCTTGCAGAAGGGTAAAGGAGCTTCACTGCCACACTTGGTATTTGGTTTCTGTGCCTCCAGATGACTCCACAGGGCTCTAGAACTGCCCAGATTTTAAACTGAAGAAGGTCACATATAAACTAGAAAAGAAGGGGATGGAATTTCAAGGTTTTTCTTTGTAACAGTAAGATCAGGTCCTCGGTTATTCCAAGGGGTTTTAATGTGAATGAAAGTGAAATTCTTACAGCTGATTTTTGCTTTGATGAAAACCTAAATTCTGGAGCACAGATGGCAGTGGAAAAAAAAGAAGAAAAAGAAACAGCATGACAACCTACTGTAAGGCAACTCACTCCAGTCCTTGGATACAGTCATTTTGAAGTGTTTTCCAGTGCTGCTAAATATTACTAACAGTTCCATTGTACCAGGAAATGTGATGAGACTAATAAACAGCTTCTATACGAAGTGAATACTTTTCAAACTGCCCCTTAGAATGAAGATTTCTACGCAGATGCAATTTGATATGGTTTCTAGGGTGTATTGTATGGCTCAGTTAATTCAATCCACGTAGTTTTATGTTTTCATGTATTTTATTTTATTTTATTTTATTTTATTTTATTTTATTTTATTTTATCCTATTTTATTTTATTTAAACCAAAGCTGGGTTAAAACACCAGGTACATTATTTTGCCTCTTTTGAAAATCTGATGTAAGAGGTGTAAAGTTCTGCCATTCTTACTCAGTTGTTTCACTTTCAAACTTTCAGAATTCAGTTTTTGCTTTGCTTCAAAAGCCAGACTTGTCTGAATCACTGCAATCACAAAGTTTTTCAGACACACAGGTTGGAAATCTAAAGTGCTTTTAACAGCTGTGTCCCAAGTTCAGAATGTAGGTCTCTGCATGCTTTGTCAGCCCTGAGGAGGGAAGCAGGGACTTCAATGTTTTGGCTATGTCTTCCACTGTTTGCCTTTTACTGTCACGGCGGCGGCGGCGGCTGCTGCTGCAGATGACATCTGATGTTGACACCAGACATTGGGGAGATAGAACAGACTTTCAATATCTGCGCTCATTCACTGGGACAAAAAGCCTTGACAAGTGCCATCACAAAAGGAGATAATCTCATCCTTCTCCTCAGCCTTCTATCACCTTCTGCAAGCACTAGGAAGCTTCAGAGGAAGGCAACCTAATGAGTTACCCTTGAGCCTCACTTTTAACTCATTTATGCTCTCTCCTAGGGGAGTCTCTCTGCAAGCACAGCTGATACTGTATATAAATCATCTCGGGTTTGCGAAAAAGGTCATATTTATTGGAGTCATTCTAAATATTGTAAGCAAGCAACCACATACTGACATTTCTCACTCTTTCTGATCAAAAAGCCGCCTACATCAAAGAAAGAAAACATTAACAGAAAGAAATGGGGGTAGCCTTGTAATCCACTTTAGCTTTAACAAAGAGAGAACTACCGTATGATTATCTTTACTGCCCTACACTTATTATGTGAAAATGCATTGAACGCAGGAATTACTAAGGCACAGAAGTTCTCAGAGCCTGATGCTGCAATCCTTATGTCTGTTATACAGAATCTACCCATGAGTCACCTGCTTGCAGTAGATGAAAGAATTTGTATCTGAGTGTTGTTCAACATAGGAGCTGATAGAATCTGATCAAGCTTTGATTTATTAATTGTTATTTCCTAATTAAAACCTAAAAAAGCAACCACTTTAAAATGCTTGCATTTGCTAATGTTAACTCTTCTTCAAACACATTCAGAGTTAATTTGATACAAAGCCTATCTGAGTTGGAAGGCTTCCTATATTTTTGTAAAATGTAAAATATTAAATACTTCAGCAACATAACAATGCCTGTTTTAATAAGAATGAACTGAGTTAGGCACATGAAGGAATAAGAAAAAGGAGTTTTTGCAGCCGTATGGTAAGCATATGCTTCACTCTCTCCAAAAGGGCATTGTTCAATCTATTTGGTGGGGCAGGCTGCTGGATTTGGTGTTGATGGCTGCAATGGATTTATTGTCTTTCAAATTTATGTCAGCTGCAGCAAAACAAAGTATGTCAGCATTTTAAATTACTTATCTTCTCCCATTTTAAAAAAGCGTTTCAAAAGTAGTTAAAGTTACAAGTCCTTTGCCATTTTTTCAAACCTCTCAATTCATCTGTCCCTATTCAGTACTCGCACGTATTTCCAGCCAGGACAGATACACAGTTCTGCTGCACATCATTCAGCCTAAAAATGTCAACTTTTGGTGATAAACCAAAGAAACCTCTTCTTTTTTTCAGAGGGAACTCTGTAGTTTTCTTTTGATAGAAAACAGGAATGAAAGGGGAATCCCAGAAATTCCCCTCCCATTAGTTCTGTGTTTGAAGTATTATTAACACTTTCACTTTCTCACTCCTACTTTCACCATTTGAATCTGGGTCATAACAGCATGCCTACCCTTCAGTACTCTGAGTGGGTGGTTGTTTTGGCTGGCGCTGAGGCATACGTGCTTTGTGACACAGAGTGCCCTTATGGTGACACATACCTGTTCTTTTCAGTTGCTTTTGATACTTTTTTTTATCAACTTGTTTATTTATAAAGGACAGGCTAGAGAGTGGAATTTGTGTTATTCAGTATTCATATTGTTTTAACAGTGTGTGAAAGAAAACCCCACAAAATGTTTTAGTCTGTTCTTTTCACAACGCTGGCTCATTCCCTATAGCATCTTTTTTTCCCCTTTCCATATATCTTTTCCTTGCTAAAATACTGTAATACATGCCCTAACCTCAAATACTACAATGCATGCTTGAAGTCTCCAGTTGGGCCTCTAGTGGTAGTGTCTTCAAATCCCAAATGAAGACTTTGAAGAGCTAGAATTAAATTTCAGTAAAAATTAAATTCACTTAGTGCCAGGCTGCCTGTCTAAAAAAAGTGTCAAACCTATAATAACTCCTGTATGAAAAGATGAAAGGGACCAAATAAATATGTGAAGGAAGCCACATCTTCAAATTTCCCTGTTTGCACTACAATAAAACCAAGAGTCTGGTGCAGGAAATGTTTAAGTGATGTGCAGCAGAATGGGAATGACACCTGTAGATGTATGTGTTTCCAAACAAGCAAAGTCTTTATTGACTCATTGTGTATCCAGTCATGACACTTCTTTCTGTCCTCTTTGAGGAATGGAAAGAGTCTGAGAGCAAATAATTCTGGACTTCTAGGAAAGGATCAGAAAGATGAGGCACTATTTTTGTGTGCCCAAGTGGCCAAGAGGGTCAATGGTGTCTTGGCCTGCATCAGGAATAGTGTGGCCAGCAGGACTAGAGAGGTCATCATCCCCTTATACTCGGCACTGGTCAGGCCGCACCTCGAGTACTGTGTCCAGTTCTGGGCCCCTCAGTTTGAGAAAGATGTTGAGATGCTGGAGTGTGTCCAGAGGAGAGCAACGAGGATGGTGAAGGGACTGGAGCACAAGCCCTATGAGGAGCGACTGAGGGAGCTGGGTTGTTTAGCCTGGAGAAGAGGAGGCTCAGGGGAGACCTTATTGCTCTCTACAAACACCTAAAAGGAGGTTGTAGTCAGGCAGGGGTTGGTCTCTTCTCTCAGGCGACTGGTGACAGAACAAGAGGACACGGTCTCAAGCTTGGCCAGGGGAGGTTTAGGCTTGACATTAGGAAGAAGTTCTTTACTGAGAGGGTGTTTGGCCATTGGAATGCGCTGCCTGGGGAGGTGGTGGAGTCACCGTCCCTGGAGGTGTTTAAGGAGAGATTGGATGAGGCTCTTAGTGCCATGGTGTAGTTGACAAGTAGGAGTAGGTGTAGGTGTTGTGTCATAGGTTGGACTCGATGATCTCAGAGGTCTTTTCCAACCTTATGATACTGTGATACTGTGATTTTGCAGATTAAAGCATCTACTGTTCTGAGTACAATTCTAAGAAAGATTAAGAAGAGACATTGTTCTTCATGGTTCTGGTCTGCCTTCCCAGTTACTGTGAAATGGTCATTAATTAACTGTCAAATCTTCTAAACAGCTGCTATTTTAAAATTTGTCTACAATCGGTACCAACAACATGTACAAAGTAGTTTACACCTGCTTTTTTAGCTAACATACCACACAGAGACAAATTATTTCTTGTTTAGTTATTATATACAATAGTTCAAAAAACCCTGAAATCATATAAATATATGTATACTGTTTGATTTGACTTCTATCATCACAAAGCAAACACAACATTTGCAACCTGTGTAATTAGCATCAGAGCTGTTCAGAGCATCAGAGCTGTTCTTTCTAAATTGCAAGTGAGTATTTCTATGCCGTCCTTTTTCTTTGCATCCAATTAAGGCTAATGCATACTGCCCTACAAGAATTTGCAAGAAATAATGCAGTGTTAGTTTTGTAATTTAGTGCACAGGGCACATTTGCGCTAAAGCTCTGTAAACTGGGCCCATGGTCAAAAGGAGCAATTAGCACTTTGTTAGTATGCAATGATGTACTAATCTACACAGTCCCCAAAAGCAATTGTCTATTCCTCTTGCCCTCATGTACAAATTTTCTATGGTATGCACTACTCTGCCCCTAAAATAACCCATCACAGCAAAGTCACTGTAAAACTGGTTTTCTGTGACTAGAATCTACATATCAATTAGAATTTTCTGATTGGAAAAAAATAGTTGTACCACTAATCCCATTTCCTGTGTTGAGATAGCTGCCTAGTTCTCTGAAAGCATTAAAAAAACTGTAATTGCTCCATCAAAAAGTAAAAGAGGGTCAAATTTAGGTGACAGAATATTTCCATCTGACCCCCCTCAAAAGGTTGCCCCTAACTAAAAATAGACTGTTGCAAGCTGTGATCTCCAGTAAAATAAGTCTGGTGCTAAAAGCGGTCGGATGGTAAAAATCACAGAAGTTATCAATAACACTGAACTGTCAGAAACAGTGGACTAAAACCTACTATTCAGTGAATATTCCACATCCCCCTCTTGTGGTTGACTTGTAAAGGATGTGACTCTATCACAGGTACCAGCTAAATTACCTTTTAACATGGACAGGCTTCGTGACAGTCGCCAGAGATGGTCCTCATTGAGGGCTGCAAAAAACAATGAGCAAAACAAGGGAGCGTATTGCCAAGAATTGGAGCGACCAGTGCTTATTAAAGGCCTGGTTTCAAAGGCTGCGTTCCAAAAATCAGGCTCATTATAAGGTATCTCAGCTGGGGCACCCACCAGCCAAAACACCTTCAGCCACTATTTTGGAAAACCTTGGCGGTGTAAAATGTCCCTTTCCATTAAATGGGAGTACACATTTAACATTCTCTTCTCCTTGCACCAGTTGACTAGAGCAAGCTAAGACTACCATTTCATATTTACCCAGCAAAACTTAGACAGCCTCGAGCAGCTACCACAGGGTTACGGTTTCCATAAGGAGTATGGAAAACAATGATGTTACCTCCCTTAGAAGAAAGATGAGGCATATGAAAGAGGCACAGCACGTCCATAATAGCAGACTGCTACACAATTCAGATGAGTCAGTGTCACTCTCCAGTTGGGTAATGCGGAAGTTCAATCCTCAAGTTAAAGCAGAAAATAAAAAAGAAAGCTCGGTGAACTGACCTCGTACTTGCTTCTGATTTTACGCAAAAGAGCTCTTTGGCTCTTCAGATTCGGAGAACAAGAGGCACACCCTGGGCTTTGATGGAAGAAAGGAAAGAACAATGAAACAGAGGTTTATGAAGGAAGAAACTCACAGAGCTTTTCTCCTTTCTAATTTCTTTCCTATTACATCTGTCACTGTCATGAATTTGGTACAAAGAGCTTGTGGTTTCCATTTCTTTTTTTAAAATTCCTTCTTTTTTTTTTCTAGTGGGAAAGAAAGACAGAAAGACAGAATGAGTATGAATGAGGAAATGATAAATCAAAAATCTCACTGCAAAAAAACTGCCTACAGTTAATTCTCTTTCTCTTCCTCTCTGCCGACAACATTTGAAGATTTTAGACTGGCTGTTCTCTTGATAAATATTATATTCACTTAATGGGGACACAATCAACCATTCCATTGCTTCTGACAAGAAAACTTCACCTCCACAGAACGAGCTCCATGACACCCCAGATCAACCTGTCAATATCCACCAAGCAGCCACGGTCATCCTTAGAATGGGAGGGCAGTGGGACAGTAACAGACCTGGAAGCCCTCTTGTTTCTCCAGATTTGAAGGAAACTACTGAACACAAGAACAAAGCCTGTGAGAGCTGTATTAGTCTCTTAATTAGGGAACCTAAATGTTAGCTTTTCAGTATTTGCCACTTTGTTGTCGAAAGCAAAAAAGTATGATAAATATCATTACAGTCACTACTTGCAACATAGTATAAACCAACATATTCCTTCTAATCTCTACTTTTAATAAGTTAGGAGTCATAGCATCCCTCAGGGAGATTAAAAAAAGGTATTAGAGATGGTAGTTAAGGAGATGGAGTCTCTTGGAATTGTAATGAGAATATTTAGGTCAACTGTTAATGCACAGAAAACTCTAACATAATTTAACTTATTAATGGGTCTGTTACATAGCACTATGGATCTGCTAAGGTCATATCAGCTACTTGTCTTCCTCATTCATTTCCTTGTGCAAGCAGCAGTACCTGATTCATTCGATTTCCTCCATCTGTCTTTCTGGTTTCCCAGTTCATCCCTCCAGGACACCACCTTTTGCAAAGAATGCTTTAAATTTGCTGTGGAAAGAAAATATAGTTGCTTGGATGTTATCCAGCTTTGCTAGGCGTAGGGAAGATTTCAGAGGTTCTTTGCTTGGTTTGCATTTAAGCTGCAGAAAGGTTTATGCAGCTGTCTGAAATATTTGTAACAGTACTCAATTAGTTTTCAGTTAGTTCATTTAGCTTTCATCGTCAATGAGTTTTGTTAACAGAGCAGTGGTAGGTAAGGAGTAGATAATATGTTAACAAGAAGGCTGTTCCTGTCTCTACTTAGTGTCAGCACCTGCCATTTGGGATTCTCTCCAAAACTTGTGTTCTGTTTGCGAGAATACTGAAAAATGACGAAGAGAGTTACTGACAGTTCTAGTTCTGATTGCCTACACTTACATTTCTGGACTTAGCAAACTAATAAAGAACAAGAAATGAGCATAAGGAACTATGTTTTTGGATATGTTTTCCACAGTAGGCAGAGAGAAGATCCTGCCAGATATTTCGCATTTGAACAGGCTTTTTAATATTTGTGCAGGAAAATTTAAACTGATTGTGTTCCAAGATTTTTTTTTAAATATGACTGCTGAAAACTGTGAATCGCTCATCTGCTTAAATATTTTTTAATTAAATAACATATTTTAATATATGTTGCTATCATGCTGTTATAAACATGGGAAATTATTAACACTAGAAGAGTATTAAAAATTTAAACTGTTTCACCATCTGTGCTGTTTGTTTATTTTTCACATTTCATTCAACTTGGACAGTGAAAATAAATTACTTTCACTTTCTTTTTCACTCCTGTACATCAGCATAATGATTCAGTGTTTCTGCTTCAAACATCACAAAGGTATAATTATCTACAAACTGCCATATCCAAAAATGATGCTTTCATGTAGTTAGAAAAAGACATATGTGTATGTAAAAATGCATAAATAACTCGACTCTATTAGAATGACTACAAGATCGGTCCATTGTTTCAGTTTTTTATGTTGATTTTCCCAGCATAACACAGGCATACTTGGGTTTATACAGTTGGCGTATATCTATCTGTTGTAATTGACAACAGTCTTCTGCAAAAAGAGGTTGTCGGTGAACCAGGACAAAGGATGCCTGAAGTGTGATGGTAAGGTGCACTTGTCTTCTTTGATAATTCACTCTGTGTTATTTTTGTGTGGAGAATGGAAGAAAAGTGTGAATGCTTTTTTATGGACCTACCTTCATTCAGAATGTCTTGCCCACCTGACTGTCACAATTCAAAAGTGCTAGACTCTTCAGCTGCAAAGTCACTGAAGATGGAATCAAGTTTTAAGACCCAAATTCACCACAGAAAAAAGTGGTACCCACTCTACTGTCCCGTTACATTTTTGCTGCTGAGTTGGAATATCTGAGGGGTATTCTTCTTCTATATTAAAATGAAGAAAATCTGAAACAACTGAATCCTGAGTTGATGTTCCCCCTCACAAAGACAGGTCATACCCTAAGGCCACTTAATAGCTCAGAATCTGACAGAGAAGCAACTCCCCATTGAATCACTTAAATTACAGCACGAAAGCCAAAGATAAATCCATTTGATTAGCATTAATAGACACCTTCTTTGTTCCATGTTCACAGGCACAATGGCTAGAGATGAGAGTCATCTCTAAGTCGGAATAGATTCCGTTCATTCGTCATAAAATATTTTCTGACTTCATGCCACAATCACCCTGCATTTATTGATTCAATGGATTCAATGGCAAAGATCTAAGCCTGAGATCTTGGTGCTTTTTCGAAGTAAAACAACATAAAACTGATTTCATCTAATGAAACAAGTTCACTTCAGTTTGTTAGCTTTCTCTGCTTACCTCTTGGTTACACTTCCCCTGGACAATTTCCAGCAACTATTCCACTGCAAACCACTCATTAGTTGCAGAGTTCTGAATTTCAAGTAAACTTTTTAAGTCTATAGTGAAGGAGGTGGATGAAAAGACAGAAGTTAATGTTAATACCTCTTCTAAATGAATAATGTTTTTCTTGGCAATTTGTTCCACACAATGACCAGAGGAAAAACCCAACACACTACACCCAATACCATTACAGTGAATCAGGATAACAAGAAACACTTCAGGAACAGTAATAGTAATAATAGAAAAAAACAAGAATAAAAAGTGTGACTTAAAAGAAACATTTGAAAACCTTTAAAAATTGCAACTTCATGAATGTGATATAGAAGCGAAGAACAGGTAGAATTGGACTTGTCCAAGAATTGAACTTGACCAGATAGGGTTGTTTTATCCTTTCACTTGCCCTTGAATTTTAACAAGAATTCCCTTGCATGCCAATTTGGGATTTGAAAGGTCTGACACAAAATACCTATGGCAATCAGCTTCACTAATAGTTTTCCACTCTTGCTTTTCAATTAAAAAAAATCACACTTTTTGGAGACATAATTTCCTTATTCATTGTCTCAGGAGGGGATTAAAATGTTGAGTCCTTTATGCCTTACCTTTCACGAGTCTGGAATGGATTGTGAATGTGATACTGTAAATTGGCAGAAAGATCTTATTTCATCTGAATTTTTGAATCAGTGTCTCTCAAAGAGTCTAATCAAACCTGCCACCCTTATGAAGACTGACGTGGCCAACAAGCGTGCTGTTGAACTGCAACCTGCCAGACTTAGCAACTCCTGCCACAAATGCATTTGAAAACCTGTATTTTCTATTGATCCCAACTTGGTTTTGCTATATAATGACTTCTGTACCTGGACCACATCAATACGTCTCAGAAAGATTACACTGCACGTGTTGATTATGTCTAAATTACAAAATGTTGAAGTGATGATAATGGGCTTATGTGAACATTTACTGACAAACAGTGAGAAACAATGTATTTGCTGATGTCAGGGAAGACTCAATGGGTTCAGACATCAGCAAGTTCTAAAGTAATTCATCTATCCTTCCACAAGCTCTTGGGAAGGGCTTTCTCCTTCTTGGTTCAAAAAAGTCTTAGATGCAAAAATAAAGGGCAAATACTGATATTCAGAACTAAGCCATGCTTTACTACAGTGGAAATTCATACTATAAAATGAGTGATTTTCGGGTTTTTTCCTCTCTGTAAGGATGGCTCTAAAAAAAGTATTCTGCTGTTCTCTGCTTTTTTTTATGAATGCTGCACTTTTCCTGCTGCATTCAGCAACTTAGCTTACACTCAGTTCACAGCTGGTCATTTTAGGGCTCTGGGAAGATTCTGAATCCTCCACCCCAACCTAACAGTTAGATTTTTAAAAGAAATATGAAGGTTAGGTGAGCAGGTGTCATTGAGTTCAGGGGGGCTTGAACAGCTAACTTGCTTCACCCCCAGTAGAAATCCAAGACTGGAATTCGGGAAATTTTCCTCAGGCAATACCCAGTAGAGAGTTTTGCCTGAATATGGATGTCAAAACTAGATCTTGATTATATCATCCTTTACCAAATCTGAATGGCATCAGACCTGTTCCAAGGGCTGGTTTTCTGCATTATATTTCCTGAGTGTAAGTAAACAAGAACAAAGGAGGCTGTATAAAGTAGATAGAATAAACATGTTCCAAAAGAACAGTGGCTTGGCAAGTATCTGTGGGTATGAGAGCTATAATAATACTAATAGTACTAAAAAGCTAAATGTTTTCAACTCAATCCAGTGAAGTGCCTATTAAAAAAAAAGCTCTCTCTTTTTCCTCAGCTGTGGTAGTACAGCACCTGCCATTAGCTGTGGTGGTTCCTATTTTCATATTGTCTGACAGTAGCAGTTGGACTGAGCCAGAGCCAGTGTGGCCGAGAGGCAGACTCCCTGCTTCCACAAAGCTGAATTTAATAAGATGAGAACAGTATGCCAAGATGGTGAACTCCCTCCCTAGCACTTATCATGACACTAGTCACTCAGCAGGGCCCTTATTGCAGCAGTAATCTGGGTGAGCCTGGCAGAGCGTCCTGCTTACAAGTTCAATATAATAGAACAGCAGGGCACTGGAGGCCTGGCAGAAAAGCTTAGCAAAGTTAAAGCCTATTACGCTATGCTTGAAAAAAATGGCTCTCAAAATATTATATGCCGAGCAAAAACCCGGACATGCCAAGTGCAGTGACATACTAAGCCTCTTCCATAATGGTGCACTCATTAGTCTATAGACACAAGCAACATGGATTTAAAAGTCCATAACTTGAATGGAAATGGATATGCAAATTCGTCCTTTTCTTCTGCTTGGCTTGAATTTAATAGGCAACACTACAGCAGAATATATAGATAGTAAAACCAAATCTCAAACCAGCTCTGAGCTGCATTAAGTTGTTGAAATTAGAAAATCTCCAGTCTGCATTTAATTTCCCTTATATTTTCATAAATAACAAAAAGTGGTTGGAAGTAATAATCCACCTCACTGGTATACACTGGTATGTGAACCGAAATCTCAACCTCGAAAAGCTGTGGCAGGGAAGCTGTATCATAGACACTCTTAATATAGCAACATATGACACAAGCCCATCAGAATTTAAATTAGTGCAGAATAAAGATTTTGTTGTGAGCTGTCTAGAGTAATATTTTAAGTCAAACTGGTTTCCATTGGATTATTACTTATTTGATTGAAAATTTTAAAGTCTATTTTGCTACTATCCTATTTTTTAGCTTCAGTAGTGTCTATTTTAGTACGGACTTCAAATTCACCAAGAATGTGCTGATCTGATCTTGGTCTCTAGTTTGAATGGCATTTTGGGAAGAGAATTTCATTTGTTTGTAATTGCCAGAAAAGTCTTCCCATCTAGTCAAAAGACCATCATGATAAACTCCCCTGAAATGAATTCTAAAATTATAAAACAGCTAAAAATAGATGGAAGAATAAGAGATAGGCATATACCTCACTTCATAATTTACTTGTGATGGGAAGGTCAATGTGTCACCTGACCACACTGCAAAGTCAAGCAGGCTTTCATCTACCAAAACACAAACCCTTAAAGCCATTGGACATGGCATTGGGTTTTCCATGTAGCTTATAGCCATCATTCCAGAAGAAGTAGAGTCTCCTGTGGTTTCTGCACCATGTATGCCCCACCTACAGTAGAACCACATATCCTTCTAGCTGGAAGGAATCTCAAGAGGTCTCCCATCCAACACCCTGCTCAAAGGGGAGGATCAACATCACATTTAGATAAGGTTGATCTAGAATTTGTCCAGTTAAGTCTTGAAAACATATCAAGGATGTAGACTCCATAATTTCTTTGGGCCCCTGTTCCAATGCTTACTTATCATCAAGTGGAATATTTTTTCCTCTATTTCCAGCTACCACCTTCCCCATTTCAATTTGTGGCTCTTGTGTTCCTACTGTGCTTCTAAGTAAAGAAATTGGCTCTGTCTTCCTAATAACCTCCTCTTAGGTGGCAGAAAGCTGCTATAGGTGCCCTACACCTTCCCTAAACAATCTTGCTCTCTAAAGAAGCACAGATCCCTCATGTTCTCCTGGCAGGGCATGTGATCTAGCCTCTTGACCATCTTGGTAGCTCATTGCTAGGCTTGCTCAAGTTTACCAGCATCTTCCTTGTACTGGCTAGCCCAAAACTGAAGGCAGTGTTCTAGATGCAGTCTCACAAGGGGCGAACATAGGGGAATAATCACTCTTTGATTTACTGGCTACACTCCTGTTGATGCCTCCATTATACTGCCCACCAGGACCCACAGGTCCTTTTCAGCAGAATCTCCCAGTTCTGTGATGGCAATTTGTAAGAACCAGGATTGGTGACCTGGTGACTTCCTCAAGTTGCTTACAGAAGACTTCATCAATTTCCTGATGCTGACCACACGACTTGTAGCAGAATCCCACCACAATGTTGCTCTTACCACACTCTCCTCAAATCATGACCCACAAGCCCTCAACTACCCTACTCCTGTTCCACAAAACAGCTCCATACATCCAGCCAACTCCATAACATAGATAGCACCCCCTTTCCTTGTCTTCCCTCCCTTTCCTAAAATGCCTGTAAGCTCTTTACAATGCAGAGCTCCTGCCACATCTCAGTTATTCTCACGACATCTTGGTCCCGTGCCCATACACAGAGCTATAGCTCCTCCTGTTTGCTTCCCAGGCTGTGTGCATTTGTGTGCAAGCACTTGAGGCAAACCTTCTTTTAAACTGTCTTATCCTTCCTGAGGGCTCTCTTGCTCCCGTCACCCTGTCCCATGTATTTACTGCCCCGACTTCTGTTCCCTCATTTATCTGCAAGCTGTCATCACCATCCCCTGACATACCTGGTTTGAAGCCTGTTGGCAAAGATCATATGTGTGGATATCTTGGATACTCTAGGGCACCTCAAATGTAAAGTACTTGCATTCAGACAGTTAAATCCTGCCTTTAGTGTCTGAGTCCGAGACTTAAAACTGCTTCTGTCTGGTCACGTCTATTTCTCATCCTGTCCTTCCAGTCTGTACCATTATACTGATCATTCAAACAGAGGAACAGACCATTATCTTGCTTTGTAAATGCACAGAGAGGGTATTTCAGATGTAGATTTTAGTGGGTTTTTTTGAAAAAAAGGTCTTCTTGCGTGAAAGAAATTAAGTTCTTTTTTGAAGTGTGATCCAACAGAATCTAGCTAACAAGCATTCAAGTTTCTGCACAAACAAAGCAAAACCAGCTAAAGCATTATTACCCTAGGACGAGGGTCAACAATATTTGGCAGATGTGATAAATACAGCAGGTCGCAAAGTTTTCGGTAGTGCACAGCACCGAGGCAGGGTGCCTGAGTGCACTAACGGGCCTTAATGGCCCCGACCTGCCACAACTGGGGCCTCCATCCCCACCCACGGGTCCAGTAGCTCTACTTAAGCTCAGCCCTGCACCTTTATTGTTTTTCTAAGCTGCTCTGGAGGAGCGTTGGTTTTTCAGTTCAGCAGCAGCTGTGCCCATGCCTGGCAATGTGTTCAGCTGACCCTGGCCTCTGTGGACTCACTTCCCAGCTCAACCTGGGGTCTGTCTGGCAATTGTTGGACCTGACTCTGACCTGCAGACTGACTTCCTGGCTCGACCTCAGACCTGCTTCATCAGCATGAAATTGTCCGGCAATTTCAAGTCTTGGTTGGACCTGGTTACGGTCTCTGGGCCTGCCCTGCTCAGGTACTGTGGAGTGGTCCCTGCCCTGCTGACCAAGTGGTTCCCTTGGCTCCGTGCCCCTTATGGACTCTGACTCGTAGTGCTCACTTATGAAAACTGTAAAAACGCTGAATGCATGGTACTGAGAGCTAGGCATGTAGTTAAAGCATTACTGTCAATACAGCAGAGGCAGCACTTTGAATTTTACTGCAAAAGATAAGCTTTTAAAAGCATCACCTTCCCCTTTCAAGTATTTTCCTACTCTTCTAGACTGCTGACTAACCTGAATATGTACTGATCTCTCTAGTACCTTTGAAAGCTTCTATTTAAGTACTAGTTTTCTTGTATTACCCCTTTTCTGTAGTGTTTTGTTATATTCTGCCATGTTGTTGTGATAAGTAATAGTCCCCTAATTGGAGAACTTTAATTTAGTATTGGCAGAGTTGATGATTTCCCCATTGGAAAGGGACATCTTGTGATTTTTTTTGTGGAAAATTTTAACAGTTCATTTAATCTGAAGAAGAAATTTTGTATAGTATATTACAACCCATCATCATTCCTCAGGTTTGTGGCACTTACGCACTGCAACAGATCTGAGGGTAGTTTGATTTGCTCTGCATCCTGTTTTCCTCAGTGAGCACAAAGGGAACTGAGGACATGCCTGTGTCTTATAACCCCTCAACACTGAAGACCAAACATGGTGCAGTTTATCTGAAAGGATTCCAGGTTTTGCAAAAGGTAAAAAAACCCCAACCAGCTTATGAAACCAACAGTCTTAATTCCACCTTGCAGTATGTTTTTGATATGTGATCTCAACCTTCTAGACCCCAACTGCCCACATTCAGCTGCTGAGCTGGCTGGAGGGTTGGGGACTAAACTGTGTGACACCATTAAATTAAGTTCTTTGGGTATCTGTAGTTGTAAATTGCATGGAATTTGTTTTTTAGAGTTGGGATTTACTCTTAGACATTTTTTTTCCGTTGACATTTTGAAATATACACTCTTCTGTTGCTCACTAGTAAGTAAGCTTAAACTACTATATTTTTCTGCATGTGGGAATTTTTTATTGATTGATAATCCAAATCAGAAAAAGTCCTGGCTAGGATTGAATGACTTAATGCAAATAAGCATGAGTCTTAAAGAACAGCAGTGTCCCAGAATACTTTTCAGGGCCTCCAGCCACGAACTTGCATGAACCTGAGCAGCTAAGCCTTTGATTTCAACAGAACCTCAAACAGTGAAAAGTCACTGTAAGAAGACCTTACTTTCCTCTGTCATAAAGTCTCTGGTGTTAGAAAGCCAGGGTACCACTCGTCCTCCTGTGCATATCCAAAACACTGAGCAAGATGAGCAGAAACAGCACTGCAAATCCTACCAAAGAAGAATTTGTTGCTATTTTAAGTTTCACTTTGGGTGATGGGTTTTAGTTTTATCCCCTATCATCTAGTGGCAAACACTCCCAGTCCAATGGTGTGTTCAGGACAGAGCAATATGAAACGCTCTTGGTAGATTTCAGTTATCATGCCAATATTAGGTTGTATTCAACCATTTCAGTGTCATATGAAGGATTGCTGCAGCAGTAGTTTCTTCAAGGTATTTTGCTGCTGAAGAAAAAAATTAGCAACAGTAAACTTTTCAAACAAGTTTTTGATATTATGAGACATCGAGAGTACTGCAGAAACCATTAGCAAAAGTTTCATGAAAAATAAAAGTTCTTTGGGTCTTCTAACTGATGGGACCAATGTTCTTCTCATAGAGAAGGGAATGAGTGAAAGGAACCCCATAACAGAAAGCATAATATAGGTAAGTGTTGCATAAAGCTGAGTGTGCCACTTGGCTTGTGCTACAGCAGCTGTTATTCAAAACCATATGGGAATTTCTGAAGACAACTTTTATTCTGAATTTCCTCATCTGACTTAGCAGAGACAAATACATAGTAATGAGTATGTATACTCTTGATGAAATTCCAAGGAAAAGGTCTTCCAACATTCTGAAAGCAAAACTGTAATGCCTTTGCATCTTGGTAACCTCTTAACTTTAGATACATAAGACAAATCAAAATAAATGTTTTATTTTGTGGGACCAGATGGCTAACACCTCACAGGCTAAAATGCCAGCTGCCAATTTGTTTGTTGGTGTTTGGCTTTAAGTTACTGCACGCACTGGGAGGTAAAGAATAAAGTTTTAATTTCTGTCAGATTTATTATTCCACATTTTGAATTTAGTTAAAGTTCAAATTGAATGGAGTGACAACCTGAGGCAAATCCTTGCTCTTTGCTCTTAGAAGATACTTTCCTACATGAACTAATGCCTTCATTTTGATGTGAGAGATGGACAGTTGTGTTCAAGAGATCCGGTTCTCAAGCTCCAACGATCAATGTCAGTTGAGTAGCTGATTGTGATTTACTTTTGGTGATGGTTTCTGCTTTTCTTCTGTTGATATATTGTTCCAGCAGCTATTCAAGCTATGCATACGAAGCATTGCAACTGATCTTCCGTATTGCATCAGAAATGTCTGATGACATAACAGGCCAAGTTTCATTATTACTGATCTGCGTTGCTATAGTACAAAGATACTACGATACAGCTTATGTCAACATCGTGCTTGAAGAACTCTCAAAATTATTTTCTTGTCCAAGAGAAAATATATATATTCTGCTTAAACAGTCTTTTGAAGTATTATGCAATGGACAGATGTATTGCATACCAAGACAATAATTCCAACTTACTCAAAACAAATTTTTTACCAGACCTTGGCATTGGAAGTTCAAGGTATCATTGTTATCTCTCCTAGAAGCCACTTTGAACATGGGAGACTAATTCATCCTGACTTAACAAAGAATTTAAGTGCTTTTTGCTTAGCTTATGTAAAAATTATCGTGTTGGCATACCATATGATTAAAAGCTAGTGCAAAGACATTTTCACGGGTTTTATAGTGTCTGATAATAACTACAAAGCTGCTTGCACAGAATGAATAATCTATGCTACAATAATAGTAATATAATACTTATAGGCCCCAAACAGTGAGATCAGGATATTCAAAGTTAAATATTTTATATCCATGAAACAGATTATGTTAATCAGGATCAAGCTGATGTACTCACCTGCAGTGTTGGGTAAACAAGGTGAGGAAGAAAATCAGTTATTTGACTTCAGCATCAAATATAGAAAACAAAACAAAGTGTGGGTATACATGGTGTAGTTGACAAGTAGGAGTAGGTGTAGGTGTAGGTGTTGGGTTATAGGTTGGACTCGATGATCTCAAAGGTCTTTTCCAACCTTATGATACTGTGATACTGTGTGATAAAAAGGAATTTCTTAAAAAACTATTCTGTGATCATCATATATTTAAATTCCTTTTAAAATATGACAATTACTTCAGAAATGAAATTGCTTTCCAAAATTGGAACATTAACAATCTCAGTTTAAAATCTGCAGGACAAAAAGGTCTGTATTTCTTTTTGGGAGAGACTAGTTGTGAATCTGTAACTGGGGCCTTTGTAGGACAAAACCAAATTGTAATGTAGCTACACATTAGAAGTTACATATTTAAAATATTTTTAGGTTCATCACAGTTTTCATTTTATTCAGGAATGAAAGTGAAGTTATCAACATTAAGTCTGCTTTTCTCTCTATCTGGGAGACACCCATAACCCAGCTCTGTGACTCATGGACATTAAGATAAACAGAAGTCTAGCACACTATACACAATATAGTACCAGTACTGTACTGCTAGTTTCCTGTAAATGAATATATGTAAATATATTAATGAGGCCTGGTAATATGATTTAAAGGTATTCATTCTTAGCACTTTTTAGGTTTTCTTTATCCTATATTATAACATTTGAATCAACACTGATCATAGTTTTCCATCACAGAATAATAGCATTGCCTATTTTTCAGATTTTAAAATGTACTGAATATGCAATTATACGTTTTCCCTCTACCAGCGTTCTCAACAAGATATTAGACTGCTTCTATTTCCATCTCCTGTTTTTCCTTTGGTTAGCTGCCTAGTTTAAAGTCTTAATTCTATCTTAAAAACTAAACTCCTCCAAATACGGAAAGACTATTTTGGTGAAAGAGCTACTTAAATTTTGTTTATTCTGAAAACAAGAAGACGGCTCTCAATGAAAGTGTGAATGTATATTTGATTCCACTGTTTCACAGAGCAAATGAGACGTAAGCAATATTCTCAGATTCTGCTGTAGCGGGATGGATCTGTATGGTCTTACATAGTTAGTATAAATTACAGCTGATCTGACCTGCAGTCACTTCCATGCCTGCCTGTGTTTTGTGGTACTGATAAGTAGCTGCTCAACTGTTGTAAGCCCTTGACCTTTCACTTGTCTAAAGTGGTAAGTGTGAAATTTGCGACCAGCTATACTTTGGTGCAATTTCAGAGCACATCAAGATCATGGCAGGAGACAGACAAATTGAACTGGATAGCGTAAGAGCCAACACTGCAGACTGAAATTCTGATATAAGATCCTTGGAGAGAGGTTCATCTTTATTTTATATAACATTGATATTGTTCAATGCTTGCTACCATGATAAATTTGTACACATAAAAAGTATTCCACTTCCACATGTTACTGCTTTACTCTGCAAGAACAACTTAAGGGAAAGCTATGCACCAAATAAAAACAATGTACCAATTTATCCTCTCTACAACTTCCTTTGTGGTCAGGAAGTTAATGTGTATGAACTTGTGAGTGAGACCTTGGCTTCAGGTATTTACAAAGGTGTTAATGTCTCTGTTCATCTTCAGGATTCTGCATTATGAAAAGAAATTGACCATAACATCAAAATAAGCCAATACTAAGGAAGATTCAAATGTCTATATGTATTTTCTTCTGGGATGACTCTTACTGTTTTCCACTCAATGCAGATAGATAGAAGGTCACAGGTCAACAATCGTTTGAGGATGGTATGCGAGAGCCTTTTGTTTTCTGAAAAAGTGTACCACTCAACAACACTCAAAGTGTATTTTACAGCCAATCAATAATTATGTATGAAAATAAATCAATATAGTTATAAATGAAAATACATAAATTCTGTACTTAGAAGCCAGAAGAAGGTGCAATGATTATCATTGCAAGATATTAATACCTAAGTTATTAAAAGATCATGTAGGGCTGTATCTATGTGCCAGCATTTTTAGTAAGAAGCACTGCTTTCTTGTCTCTTTTTGTGATAAGTAATTCCTCTGCCCTTAGTCTACTTCAGTCCGTTGTAGCAGCTATTAATTTCCTGCTCAGGCTGATGGTTGATCAGAAACATCTGTTCCTTTACTAAATCCTAAAGTTTTCCATCCACTGTGCACCATGCCTCTTCTTTACAGATTCCAGACTCCTACAATGTCTCACACCACCCTTGCACATCATAGGCCTTCAGTGTTTCTCTCCAGCCATATTCAGCACCTTACGGTCTCCAACAGCTATGTTGCCTGATAAATCCCCAGCTTTGTAAGCAACAGCAAATGAGAAAGGTCAAGTGCTCCTCTACTGTGATGGAGTAAAGCTCAGGGCAGATGCATCAACATAAACAAGTGGGATGCCTGAGTAGCAAATGCACTCTTACCCAAGAGAAGACGTGGCTGACCAGGGGCCTCCTGTATCTGGCTAAATTTCATAGTTACTTCTATATAGGTGCACTTCAACATGTAAGTAATGGCCCTGACCACCCTCACCTGGGGCCTAACCCATGGCCCAGGAGCTCTATTTAAGCTCAGTTTGGGGCCTTCAGTTGTTGCTTGAGCTTCACTTCAGACCTGCCTTCTCAGCATGAACTTTTACAGCAATCTCAGCTCCTGGTTGGACCTGGCCGTCATCTCTGGGTCTGCCCTGCTGGGAGCCCTGGGACAGGCCCTGGCTAACAAGGCTCCTGCTTTGCTGTCTTGCAGTGCCCTGGCCACTGCTGGAACATGGTATCATTCAAGTTTTAAAACCACATAATTAAATTAATGAATAATCAGTTAATTAGAAAATTTAATTTCTGTTTCAGTGGACTGGTGGCAGGATTTCTTAATAAATTCTAAGGTGTTCTGGTTTAAACAAAAGCAGAATTGATTTTCTGAATTTTCATCTAAGCATCAGCTAAGTAACCTCGTCTGAAAGTTAACTGCATGTTTCCAGACAGTGTCTGTCTCTAGAATTGATAATGCTTAGAATTTATGATTATTACCAAAATAATTGTTGGTATGCAGAAAGGCCATGGTTTATATTTATCCATGCATATCAAGGCCATAATCAAGTTGATGGAATGCTGTATGTCAAAGGGGCGAAAAGGGCTGGACCTGCAGGGAGGGCTGTACAGGACAGGTGTCCCAAACCTGACCAACAGAGTATTCTATTCTTTATATGCCATACTTGGTATAAAGCTGAGGGATGATGTGGGTCAAGGCTTTTCGGTGGCTGGTGTCTAATATGAACCTTATCTGTCCTTTTGCCCCTGATCGTGGATAGGTGTTTACCTGACACCAACTCCTGAGTCCAGTTCCTGTCTGCCACCGAGTCCAATCTGAGGTCTTTTGCTGTGTCTTCTCTGCAGCATCACGGGTGGTATGTAGTCATTGGAGGGTTCGATTTTGTATATTTGTATATATTTAATTATTTTCTTATGAATAGGATTTTCCTTATTGTTTTCATTAAAGATGTGTTAGTTTCCAAGTCACAAGTCTCTTTCTCTCGTTTCCCTCTCCAGGAGCTATTGGGATCACGACTGCCCGTTGTTCAGCTGCTGATCTGGCTGGAGTGGGGCTGAACTGTGACGAGGGCGCGGCGGAAAGTAGCCACACTAAAGTTAACAAGGCTTTATTGAAGAATTCTGTTTACGTACTTTGAATCTGGCAGATGAAATTCAGCAATGAGGTGATCTGGGATCTCACCAGGTACTTTATGTTGTACTATTAATCTACTCTGATACACACTAAGCTTCGAAACTCTTTACTTGTATCCTTGCAAAAGACAGTAGTTACTTGTTCTAATTGCACCGTGTATACGATTTCTGTAACAAATATAGGTGTAATTATAACTAAGTCATATCCCTGTTCAGTAGTCTTTTGTTTCAAAGATGATAATCAGCACACAACTGACTGTTTCTAAAATTCACACTAGTACAATATCTGAGAGATAATTAGAGGAAATCAGAAAGCAAATTTTCAAATTGATGCATAACAACCTCACTGAAATCAGCCATTGTGCACATAAATAAAAGTCAAGTATGACTCCAACTTAATTTTTAAGTTACATTATGTTGTCACTGTAATGTCTTAATGTTATTATTGAGGTGGATTTAGACTTCTAAATATCTGTTTGATTACAATATGAATACTGGAGTGACCATCAGTCAACAGAATATATGAAATGTATTTCAGACTGACCCAAACAGCCAATGGAATTGAATCAGGAATGTCCACGAGCCTATTGGACTAGTGTAACTGCATGGACTAACGTATCCACTTAGTCACTCTCCTACATTATAGAAAAAGAACACTTGCATGTAAGCTCAATAAAGAAAAAAAAATGCTACTTGAAAATTTCATTCCATATAGACTCAGTTTTTTATATATCAGAAAGACTGAGTATGAAAAGCTCAGTTTTGACAACCTGGAAAAAAACAAGGTTAAATGCAAACCTGAATATAATTTAGCATGGAACTTTATTACAATTGTGAAAATATGCTTTTAAAAGTAAAAATACTGAATATTTAATACTGCAAATAAGTAGTATGTAGAATTATGCCTGAGGGCTCTTTTGCTATGTTGAGTGGTTTTAATTTAATATAGAAGGGCTGAAAAAATAGTATACAGTACACACTTTTCCAATCTACCTACTTTTTATTATTGTTGTAGAAAAGAAGCTGCATAACTAGTCTAAAAAGCCTCTAAAATCATTTAAATGGGAGCAGAGTTATACAATATCCACCCTGTAAACAGCATAGCAGAGAAAACCACTATGCTGGCAGTAGAAGGGAATTCACTAATTTTTTACCTAACAAAAGAGAAGTTACCATGATCAAGCCTGGTCTCACTGAAGTACCTGTGAAACAAATAATGTTAAAATAACTTCTCATTTAACACTGTAAATAAATACGAAATAGTTTGCTATAATAGAAACGAACAGTCATAACGTAGAACTGTAGACTTAACAACAACAAAAACCCAAACCATACCAAACCCCCTCAATGAAGAAGCTTTGTCCCATGTTTTGGTCAGTTTGTCATTTTTAGTGACCTACTCCTTAAACGTGGTACAGATATCATACTTTTATTTTTGTTAGTAGAGTATTTTAAGAAACCTCATAGGCTGTAGAAAGCTGGAAACAACTTAGCAAATACCTTCTGCAAGAATCAGCACTAAAAAAAGTGCCTTACTCGATAGATTATTGCTTATACAATCACATCTTCCACAAACCTAAAACGCTAAGCTTGTACAAACACAAGAGGCAGACCAAGTAATTTGTTGGGACTATTGAAAAAATTAAACTCTGAGAAGAAATGTACCACTTTGCACTCTACCATGCATGTCTACAGCCAGTCTTAACTGCTGTTATGCATCACCACTACTTATTGGTTTCACTGAGCCTTACTCTATGCAATCGATATGACGTTAAATACATTAAATAATGTCTGGTCAGCCACTTAACTTGTATTTGCCTTACTTATGCAACAGAACCGGAGGGACTGCACATACCTAAAATGATATTGCACAATTTAACTTCTACAGCATTTTGGAAATATGAACTATGTACAACCTTTTAATAAAATTTGAGGGACTTCATAGAATACACAGATTTACCAGTTTCTCCAGTCAGACTTTTGGGATGTGTCTTATATTTGTTTAGCCATAACAACCAGATAAAGAAGGATATTGGTTATGTTCTGGTTTTATCCTAGCATTCTTAACAAGATAATAGTAGCATTTTTCTTCAGAATGCTTTGAAAGTCAAATATTCTGACACTTCAGAAGTTCTAATACATCTATTATTACAAAGGTATTAAGTAGATCATTGCTTCATCACATATAATTAGCTATTTGCATAACTGCAAATAAAAGGATTATATGTATGCCAGTAAATGCTGTATATATCCTGCTATCGCGTAGTGTAACCCTTTGGGCATTTTCCTTTATATTCACAGTCAGATTTTGTTGTAGGAGTGAACTGCATATATGATTCAAATGGGCTCCAGGCAGATGCTCAGATTTTTCTCAAAAACATCTAAAGGCTTCGGGGAAACATCTTCCCTTGGTGATCATAAAAGCACCACTTGCATGTTTCCATATGGAATATCCTTAGAATCTTGTTCACAAACACAGAGAGAACTGAGAAGCAAAGTTGAGTGGTTCTGGCACCCTAAGGATTTCTGAGATAATAACCATGAGGGAAAGGTTCTTGTGTACATAGCAATGTGTTACAAGTAATGGAAGATACCTTACTGTTCTTAAATTCTTGGCAGTGCTCTGCTTTGGAGCTTCGCTCTGATCCTTTATAAAGCCAGATATTAATTTTTCAACTTGATTGACATTTCTATAACTCAGAATAATCTGTAATTGCAAGTTATAAATGCTTTGGACTAAAAGTATTTATTTAGAAATAAACAAAATACCATATATTCATTCATTAAGTAATAGTAGCAGGTGTAATGGATGGTAGCACTTCTTAATTTGAAACAGCTTGTGACTTCATAGCTGCTTTATGGGAGAAATGCTGCAGCTGGTGAAACCATACTAACAAGTTAACTGTATCATCACATCATAGTTAGTACTAAAGAAAAGCTGATTATCTAAATTTATCTAAATTTATCTAAATTTATCTAAATTTATCTAAATTTATCTAAATTTATCTAAATTTATCTAAATTTATCTAAATTTATCTAAATTTATCTAAATTTATCTAAATTTTCATTTAGATAATAGTGATGGTAGGCTAAGGGTGGTAGAAAGGCCTCTTCAGACCAGCATCTAGAATATTTGATAAATGGAACTGCATTCAAGTATCCCCTTTTTTTTTTTTTCATCTAGATCCAAGGTCAATGTAACTGGAAGTGAAATAGTTCTTTATTTGTATTGCTGAAGTTCAAATTTACTTTTTTAATAACTTTTTAGGGTGTATCTCCTATGTAATTTGGTGATACTCAGTCATCTTTTTGTGTTCATCCCCTGGCTTATTACTTCCAGGGTGGTCTGCATTTCAGATTTGGTGATGGGATATAATTTTGGTTTCCTTCTGTTTCCTTTTTTTCCCCTCACTGCTTCTGTTCTCTTCAGAGGCAAAGAATCCATCCTACTTCTATGTCTTCATGTGCTTTACCTGTCAGCAAGTTCTAGTTTAGAGGCCTAATCCGGGTCTTCATTGAGCTATCATGTTGCCCCCTACACAGCAAAGCTATTTCAGTGCTCACAAACACATTCTAGTACCTGCATCCACCATGTGATTCTGAGGACGAATGCTCTTTTGGAATATTACTACTTTTAAAAATGGGCTTTCTTTGTCAGACCTCTTATGTGTGTCAGTTATTTGTGCCTTTTCTGTGACTCCTAACTGTATTGTGACAGAAGTCGTCTCTTGATTTTTCTCTTACCCTTTTCTGTAGGTGTGTTACATATTTCAGTCTTTAATATTATTTCTCCTTGTCTACCCATCTGCTTATTTTAGCTGCTTCTTCCTCTCTGCTGGATTCTGTACAGACTTCCCATCCCCCTGTCCACTCCTTTAAACTCTCCCCTATAGCTCTGTCTATCCTCTCAGTTGGTGCATTTGTGACCCTTCTGTTCAGATGGAACCCGTCCCACCTATATAGGCTCCATCTGTTCGAAAATGTCCCACAAACCTAAAAGGGGATGAAGGAAGTTCTCCTCTACAGAATTGACGTCACTAGGTGGAATTCTCCTGGGGTTCTGGCCCCGGAGCATCAGTAGCATTTACGAACAATAAAAAGGCTTCTTCCTGAAAGGAATTCCTGTGAACAATGTTACCACAATATCTACCTATTTGCATGTATGCTTCTCAGGACCCGATCCAAAGCCTAAGTCACTAGGGATTTTCCACTGATCTCAGTGGACTTTGGACCAAGCTTTCATTTCGCAAATACATGCGTTCAAAGGACAGGTTTGAAAAATAGCAAATTCTGTCAAGACAAAGGTGACCATAAAGCAATTTTCTTTACCCTCAAAAATATGGCAACTAAGAAAATAAAACATTACAGAGTTTGGGAAACCATGAATAGCAATATCTCTGATTTATACTGGGACCTAGTGAAATTAAACCTGGTAGATATGGTGCAACATTTTGGCAGTGAAGTGATTTTTTTTTTTTTTTTTTTTTTTTTTTTTTGGTCAATCTCCAAATGTTGCTCAATATCTGCAGTATGTGAAGTATTAAAATCTTCTTCAAGGGACAAGAAAAGCTGAAAGCAGATAAAAGCAAAAAACTCCCTAAAATAGAACCTACTTTCAGTACTGGTAAAACCTCTAGTGATTTTTTTTTTTTTTTTTTTTTTTTTTTTTTAATTTTTTTATTTATAGCCTAAGCAGAAAAGGTGCCTTATTGCAATGAAGGAAATCTTTTGCTGTTCAAAGTAAATATGTGCTGAAATCTACTTTTATATATCCCACTGAACAAATGTTAAAATGAGGAGGAAAGGGTGAAATCAATTCCTGGCAATTATTACACTACTCAGTTGCTGAGATGCATTTTAAAATTGCTAAAAGGCAAGAAACCAGGACTCTCCTATACTTTATTTTTGAATAAGGGTCCTTGCAATGATGGTCTCTCCCTGCTTTTTGCAAGGTACAGTAGCTGCAGCTTTGTTTATCTGGCCCTTACACAATATTGTCAGGATGCATTTCCATTTTCCAAGTGACTGCTGCCACTGTGCCACAATCTGTGCTCATTTCTCGAGCAGCTAAACCCTTTGACACTGTGGTTTTTAATTAAAATTACATTAAACTTAATCAGCCAGAAAGAGGCTGCTGTAGAAGGCAGGTTTGATTGCAACCTGCAAAGGGCGCTGGGGCTGCCAACTCGCTAAAGATGTGCCGGCAGATGCCAAGCTGCTTGTGTGAGCCCCATGGTCACAAAAATGCTACAAGAGGTCAGCTCTGTCTTCACTTTTTTCCTAGCACTGTCACCAAACTATAATGCGCGATAACTCTCAATAAAGCTCAAGGAAGAGAAAGAAATCGCTAATACAGCTGACGTGCTTTTATTCATTTCTCAAATAATTGAGAATCACAGAAAAGACGTATTTGATAAATGCTGTTCTTTGGTGAATCCTGCAAATGATAGCCCTGTAGCTCTACCTGTATGATTAAAAATCAAAACATGTGCAAGTGTTTGAGATTGGGGTCTTGTGATATAAATAGTCCCTCATCTCCTCAAGATTTTCCCTGGAGTTTATTTTTTTGTTCTTGTTTGGCTTCGAGTGGAGTAATGAACAAATGAGCAGGCCTAAGAGTGACAGATTGTCAGTACTTCTTTGTATAGCTATGACTGATTTCTCCAGACAAATTAATAGATTTTATTTGAAAATTAAAGTAAAGCTTGAAGTAGAGATTCGAAATAGTATTCATAACCTTTTAAAATATTCTTCAGTAGCAGGCCAAAGCATCTATAGAGTTCCTTGAGTCTGGTAGGATATTGGTATCTTCTAAACACTTCCCCATGTGTTGGTCATTGAATGGGAATTACATATATGAGTAGTATTATTATTAATATTTTAATGCTTTCTGTGATACTTACATATATTACATTAATGCTTAGTTTGTATTACTTTAACACTGAAGCAACCACCTCGCTCTGTGATTCCTCTCCCCCCTCCATGTTCATTGTTTAGATCTCAACAAAATCACATGAACTGGAAAGGTACCAGTTGACTAAATCTGCACCAGATTTGACAGGACTAAGATGTGCCTCTGAAACCTATTCCCATCTTCTTTAGTTCTGGATTTTATACTCGTAATCTAGAGAAGCATGGTGGTTATAATAATCACATTTCATGCTTGAAACTGTCCAATCTTCAGAGATTTTATTGCTTTGAAATGTCTTTTGCAAAAAAAACCCAGGAGCCTTTTGGTTTCTATTATGTGTTAAGATTTCAGTGTTTAACTCCATTTTGTATTTTCTCACGTGGGCTATTTTTTCCTTTTACCTAAAGCTAGTACCTCTGGAATCACTTGATTTTTGCTGTGAGAATTTGATTTATTTTATGTGCTCAAGGGAACAGATGACTACTGCAACCTCATGACTACAAAAGCTAAGAAGCATGCAATGCTTCAGACAGTTTTCAGTTGTGTATGCCTGAAAACGTGTTTGCTGAAACCTGGAAAATCAGGAAAAAAATGGGTGAATAATGAGAAAAATGCAGAACAGCCGGATGGGAGAAATAATGAAATCTAAGAGTTTAGTAGATTGATAATTAAAGAGGGGAGGTATCTGAAAAGAGGAAGATAGAACGGTACGAAAGGTCTCCCAGTGACTGAAGTGGTAGGATTACAAAGTTATCTTTATACTACATAATCAGGCATATTAATTACAGCATACAGCAATTACTGTGTTAAGATCTGTTATAAACTCTATCAGAAAATAAATACATTTAACACTCTCATAAATTAGGAATAACACTAATTAAGTCAACGGAATCAGACTGTTGTAGCAGAAACAGGAATGGGTTTTTTTCTTCAACTGTTCACTCAAGGAGAAAAGAAAACAAAAGAACAAAGCACTTCATGCTTGCTAATTGCATTTGGTATAGGAAGTAATAAAATTCACCAGAAAAATTAAACTTGTGTTGTGTGACACAAAAGCATAAAATGGCAGTGATGCAAGTAAGAAATAGTTTTAAAAAGTTTGGACATCCTTTTTCTGGATATAGGGATTTAGGAACAAACAAAGAATTAAGCTATGACCATTTCATCGTATTATGCGACCGCAAATCCTTTTCCCCCTTATTCTTGCAATTTTCACTTTATTTTCCATTTTCCCACATTATGTATACAGTTCTTAATTTTTTTGAGTGCTTGTTTTGTGCCTTAGAAGTATTCCTGCAACTCCAGCTTTGCTAATAATTTCCTGTAACTGAGCTTTATCTCTGAAATGAAGAGGTGAAATGTGGAAATCATTATGGAGCAAACCTCCCCCTTAATAGTTTGGATAATAGTGAGGCATTAGCAGCAAACATAAACGAAACAGTTTTAAGCTTAGAGCAAGATGCATGGCAAGAAACACTGTTATTCTATACATGGTCCTTGGCCAGTAACTTAAAAGGATTACACAGTGTGATCTCCATGGTTATCGGGGGATGGACCCAGTAGTCCAATATTTCCTTCTAGTACAATGTTCTTAACAAAGATTAAAAAAGCAGGCAAAATACTCTTTCACATTTTAGGTCATCTTTTAAACTACTTTCTATGTAACGAAGTCTACGGTAAAGCTGGCGATGATACTCTTCACTGATCACCCATGTAGCTTTATTTGGAATAGTAAGATATGTTATTCATACATAAAAATAATGGGTCCTTCCATGAAAAGTAGAATTGATGTCTCCTGGTTTGTCTTGGTTTTGTGTTTTATCAGTAATTAAAGCTTATTCTGTGACACACTTTTTAAAATATTTTCCCTTATGTTGATTCTCTGGGATCTAAGTTGAATTTACATTGCACATTGTCTTGTGGATCATGGTCTATCACACCATCCAGAAGCCTTGTTTCAGGCATCCTGAAGAACTTTCCAGTTTGAGAGATTTGTCAGATTTGGCTGAAGCTGATCAGTAGGTTCAGGGAAGGGAGACAAATTTATATACAGATTCCCTGGGAAATTGCAGAAGTCTTGTTTCCTCAGGAAACGAGGCTAACAGAGATATGTAAGAAACAGATCCAAATATTTAGAGGTTGTCTATTTACCTCATTTCTTGATGTACAGTTCTGAGTTTGTGTTAATAAATTTTAAAGGAGTGGTGGACAAAGCTCTATAGGTAGAACAAGGTATAGTATATCCACACAACATGCATACAAATTCTGCTGGCCCATGGAATGGCACAAACCTCACTACCCCCAGGAAAAACAAGGGAGTTCAGAATGATGTGTACTACATGATGGGATAAAGATGGCATACATGGCAAAGGGCAATTTGATACAGAGCATTTCTACCTCTTGTATAATTGGGAAACCTTAGAGGTGTGATTGAATGAAGGCAAGGGCGACGGATACAAAAATGATGGCTTCTTAAACTAATGTGTAGGGAACCCTGCCAGGAAAGGTTCATGTCTAGATCTAGTTAACCAACAATCAGGCAGTAGAAGCAAATTAGGGTTGAGCCCCTGGGGGTCAAGTGACCATAATCTGATTAAATTTATTATAATGCAGAAACCAAAACCAATTAAAACAAATATAAAAATTACGACTTCTGACTGGCTTGCTCTGATGCCTCATGGAAGAAGGGGACCTTGGTAGTGCAAGTCCACTGTTTGGTAGGCAGAACACAGCTCTGGGGCAGCTCTGGAATTCAGAGTATGCAAGACAAATCTAGGATCGGTTCTGTTTAAAGCTCAGCATTTCCAAAGGAAACTAATTTTATTTCTCCTAGAAAGTACGAGCGCTACTAGTTCCATTGATTACATTTAAAATGGTGATTTCTTCCTAACTGGAAAAAATGCAACTTAAAGAGAGGATTAGTATGCATATTATTAGCACTCTAAAGACAAAATGCACCTTTTCAAAATGTTACAGTTAACATGGATATTAATATTATGATATAACTAATTTGCATCATTGTTATGTCTCCAAGCCAACCACTGCAAACAGCTTTATGGCAGGGAACCAAGTATCTCATCAATGTGCAGTTGTAAAGCTGAACCTTGTAAGCAAAACAATAGTGAAACACAAGCACAGTTACTTCCTTGTACATGGGATACCCAGCTTTTCTTTGGTACCTGCATTGCATTTTAGAGGGGTGGGACACGTATTTACTCAAAGTGGCAACTGATTTGCAGCTGGTGAGCACTCAAGTGTGGATTCCTAGCTGCCATGCTCTCAGCTTTTTCCAGGGAGGCGAAAACTTCGTATGAGTGTGTACATGAAGCTGTAAGACACCGAAAAGATCACAGGCAGGAGCCTGGGCAGTACAGATCCCCCAGGATTTCAGTAAGCATTCAAAGTCCAAACCTGTCCACACAGCAGAAAACTTCAGGTTCGTGCTGCCTTTTAGTTTGAGTCTAAGCATACATAAGCCTGAAGTGTATGCAGGTGGTACATGACAGAGGGACCTCTCCTAGAACATCACTGGCCAGATTGGCAACTGGTATTTGCAGGAAGCCTCAGCTCGGGTTGCTGTCATACAGTATGGATGCTTACTCTTGTGTAATGTACAGCTTGAGTTTGTCTCCTCCCTACAATTTTCAGTGTTCTTCTTCAAAAGACAATGCCATATCCACTACTGTACCAGCTCATGCTCAAAGGCAACATATAAAGTCTAAAATGTCTCATAACTGCATATCTCAGAAGAAGTCCTGCTTTCCAGCTCTGCTCCCTGGCCTAGACATAAGAACCTGCACTTGGCTTTCTGAATACTCCTTTTGGAGAGTGATGATTGTGGTTAAGCCTGCGTAACACATCTCACGTTCAAGAGTCAACAACAGAGCTTATGAGTTACAGCTTTCTAAGTTTATCAGACTTGATGCTAAACCATGAAAAGACCCTGAAACAAATTATGAAGTGGCAAAAGTAATTTTTCATCTATTAATGCAACAAAGTGAGGTGCCTCAAGGCAACTAAGAAGGTTTCTGGTGGTCAAATACACATTATTTGTAAAACACCCATCAAGAACAACAGAAATAGTCATTACACTGTAAAATACAGATAAATATTGTCAATATTTATCAATTGCCTCTTTGTCAATAAAGACAAAATATTTTTTAAATAACTACAGCTTCCACATGGCTGAGTCTACCATTGATATATCTTCTGATTGGTACCGTATTTACAAGAGTAACCCCAGTAATTTCAGTGAAATTAGACAAGAGGTGAAGTCCTGCATAATGTAAGTACAAAGAAGATGCTAGTCTTTACTAAACTGAGAGGGCAGCATTCACCTTCCAGAATGGACAATTTTGACTTTAAATGTCAAAGACTAAACCAGTGAAAACTTGAATGTCTTTTTCAGTACACATAAATTGATACAGATCACAGGAAATACACTGATTTAGAAGACAACATCTTGACAAAGAAATATTCTGCCTGGAATTTAAGTGAAACATGCTGCAGGAAAAAAAAAAAGTAGAGAAAATATATCTTATAGGACTGGAAACATTTTATAGCAAGTCTAACTTATTATTCATAAGTTTATCCCCACTTGACATAATAGCTTTGATGTTTTTCAATGAAGTTTAGTGATATCCACGATATGAGAACAAGTATGGGAAGGAACTAAGCTGGAGATAACTCAGCACACTCGCTCTTGAGGACAGTAAAATCCAACAAAACAAATAAAATAATAAGAAAAGCCTCAAGTCAATTCCAAAGCAAAATTGCCGTGAATTTCTTCTACACTTCACATTGTTCTGATTTATTTTCTGACTGCTCTTTTGCTTTATATTTTTCGTGTGTTTTTAAGCCACTGTAGCCATACAATTATTTTTTTTTGTATTTAAACATCTAAATGCCAGGAGATGTCTTTCCATTCAACAAAGGAATGGACCTGTGACTTATTTGGACCTATGGCTGTACTTCATATATCACCACTGATTAGTGAGCGTGAGTGTCTATTGTACTGGGCATGTCCCTGGTAGCACTGGGTCATTGCACTCAAGGGGTTAACTGATGGCATTTAATACACTTATCTGGGGGTAAAGAGGTTCAAGGCTGGAAAATACTTCCTCTCGTATTACCACTTGGTCAGTTAGCAACCTTTAGGCCAGAGCTATGTGTTCATATCTTCTTGTTATCCTGTCAGGATTCCTTACTCGTTCACCAGTAATAGAGTCCTGTGACTAAAACCATTTTTGGCCAGAGTAACCGAAAGACCAGCTTCTGATTCCTCACAGAAACTCTCCTATAGGCAATAAAACAGCAGTTATATCACAACTGCTCAAATGGCAAATGTGAAGTGACTGCTCGAGTGTAAGATGCTGCCTGAAAAAAAGGAGATGGGGGTAGCTCATTTGACAGAGCTGTTCACACTTTTTCTGCACAGCTGAGAGACATTAGCTTGATTTCCCAAGATTGGTGTGTTTTCCAGTACGGCGAGCTAGAAAACCCAGCAGCCTCAGAGAGAAGCTGGAGCTGATCATACATGTTTCAAATCTCAGGCACCAAAAGCCCCTCAAAAAAACCCAAACAAACCTGCATATTTTTGCAAGGTCAATAGTTCAAATGAAGTAAACAGATAAAGAAAAAAGGCTTTAGTCAACTGTCTCTAAACTGTCATTCCCACAATGATACCCTACCTAGCTCAGAATTCCATACTTATTTTTGTAGATACCTGGGCAAAATTCACCTCCTTTTGTCAGGAAAGATCAATTTGTCTATGTTCACACAGACTGGAAATGACTGGTAACAACTGTCCAGTTCAGTGGATTTGGCAATTAAGGCAAAGCAGGACACAGCTGATGATAAAGAAATAAGACCTTTTAGTTTTAGTTTTAACTAATGTCTAAAGTTGAACGCCTGTAATTTATACTGTACTACTTAGCTAGCAGACTCATAATCAGCACTGCTGGTTACTCAGCAGCTTCCATTTACCTTGCCTGCAATAACCATTACTTGCAAGACAGCAAATAATTTTTGGATGCTAAATATGGATTGAGATTTTTATCTTGGGTAGTCTTTTTTTATCTTCCAGGAAAAAGTGTATTTTACTAACCTCATTGTATAACAGTGGCTGATAATCAACATTCCCATAAAAAAAGACAATGTAAAGTGTTATTTTTTTTTATAGTGTCAGAACAATTAAAAAATTTGTATTGTATTACATTACACTTATATAGTGTATTATGTAGAATTATAGTAGCTCCCCCTCTGCCAAAGAAGGTAGAACCAACAGAGGCTATTTGTCTAGATAAGACAGAAATCCATTGATTTTGATAGATCCATTTTGGGATGTGAAAAACTGTGGAATGATTTTTATTCAACATTCCTCGCAAGCGTACTCTTTTAACTCATGACAGGTACCTGGTATGTACTGAGGGTCAATGATTTGTTTAAAGTTTAAAATTTCTCAAGCTCCTGTGCCCTTGACCTGAAGCTACTCATAGAGTAACAGATTAATATCTAGTAAAGGTAATGTAACTGAAGTTGAAAAGGCTTTCTGGAAGTATTTGGAGTTGTTGGCTTTGTATCTGATCGTGGATGCTCACTGCTATGTAGGCAGGCAGTCTTTGTTATGATACGCCACTCTTTGGATTTGGAGGTGCAGGAGTTGTAGGGTTGTTGTTCTTTTCTTTAAAGACATCTTTATCACTGGCTGCTGTAGCTATAGAAATATGGATATGACAGAGGTCTGAGGATATTTTGAAATTATCTCTGGGACCCTAATTATGTTTTATTTGTTTAAAACTCTGATTTATTAAGAGAATCTCATGAAGCGTAAGAGCACCTTCACCTTCCTTCTGAGTACACTTTGCGTAAGGACTAGAAAGGTAGTTTGAAATTCTTTGTATAAGGAAAGGCTGTAATGATTTTGAATATATCATGTTCAGAATTCAAAGTTATGTGTTTCAACGAGGTTCCCATTTTTGCAACCATTTTTCTTATGAACAACAAAAAAGATGTAAGCTCTAAATATATGTGCATGACCCATTAAACTACCTAATACCAACAAGAGGATCCTTGTACTCTTTAATTTAAATTGAGAGGGACTGTGTCTCAGCACAAGAATACTTGTCTCATAGATCTCCACAGACTGATTGTACAAAAGGACACACAACTGAAAACAAAAAGCAAATTTCCAAGAAGTTTCTAAATCTAAGCTAAACTTCTGGTGCCACTGAAATAAATAATAGTGGGACATGTTTCATCATCAGAGCTTCATTATTATAAGGATAAAAATAAAGCAACAATATAAATAAATATAATATTTTTATTTACCCTGGGTGGCTTTCATAACAATATATTCCAATTACCGAAATTCTTTTTTCCAGAATTAATAATAATATAAATAATTGCATTTTTTTTTAATTACAGGGGAGCTTGTAATCTCATTTACCTCAGAGCAGAAGAAGAATGGAGAAAACAGAAATGAAAAGAAAGAGAATGAAGCGGCAGTAGTTCCTCCCTAAACAATACTTTCTAATAGCAGGCACCCCTTTTATCTCTATTCAGACTGCAGCTGAATGGAGCTGATTCCAGTTTCATGTTGCTTTAATAATAGTTAGTACCATCTCATTTTCTAATATCAAAATTTTACAGTAATATAAAGCTGTATTTGTTTTAAACTCTTAGGCCTATTTCTCACATTAGTTATAAAAACAAAACAGAGATTATAGAAAAAAATTAATACAAGACAGAGGTCAATCACAGCCAAAGAGATTTATGCATCAGCATACTAAATAAAATCAAAGAGATTATGCAGGTATAAGCTCCTTCTTTACTATAAAATAAAAGACAAAGCAACCAACAGAAAAGTTTTTTCCTAACTCCTGAAATTGTGGATAGTAATGAAGGAAAAAAAATAGACATTATATTTTCCAGAAAAGCATTTTCCCTTTTTTTCTGCTGAGATACACTTGATCCCAAATCTTCAGTATATTTGCACAGTGATTCATGGCCTCCATCTTATGGCAAGGTGGGTTCATTCTAATCCAGGATGTCTCACTGTTTTACTCACATTTGTTTCAATCTACATTATACATAGTCAATAATACATTATTTTAGTTTGGACTTTGAAAATCTGACACTTTAGCTTAATTAAAATACATTCTCCATTGTGTTCCACATTAATTTACAAGTACGATGTATTTTGGAGGCCAGCTTACCACAGAAGTCCTCATCAACAAGTCTCCAAAGTTTTTCAGAAGTAAAGAGAACCTGATTAGATGTAAAAATCAGATAATTTACTGTAATGTTCTAAAAGACAGGTTTGCAGGATGTGCAACAAAAACCTATAAAGAGTCAATATGAGACCCATACTTCGATATGTTTCAGGTACTTGTTTAAAATCAGTGTTTCTCCTGGTGAATGTTGGTGAATGTTGAGACAGAAATCAGAATAACAGCAGTGATCACAGCTGGAAGTAAGTCTGAAAAAGGGAAGCAATGAAAAATCCACTCTCTAAATCGATACAACTGATAATGTAGACCTATACTTTTTTTCATACTAACTGAAAGCTTGGAGTATGTTGACCTAGGTCTGAACCCACTGCCATGCCATCTATAGGTATCGTGTCCTCTGAAAACTAATTGGTTGATGGACTTACGCATGGAGGCGTGAAAAACTTTGTAATGCTCAGTCACAGCAGGATAAGACCAGAAGAAGACATTAACAGGGACTGAAGAGGAAGATGACATGGTAACAAGACTGAAGTAATGCATGTCCTTGTAGACATAAAGGACTAGGAACATTAAGTAAGCAAGACCCATTTTTCCTTTTTCACTGTGAAAAAAATCCTCACAGATATTTTCCCAGCTTTTGTCAAAACCAAGCTCCATTTTTTATGTATTACATGTAATAGAGAACACAGTAGCAGACAGAGATGAATGTAGTGTAAATTCCAATTTTCCTTCCATATTTTATTCAAATTTTCTTTTATTTTATATTGGCTAAAGACAGAAGAGAGATTTTTGCTATTGTTTTAAACAACCAACAGCATGTTTTACCATGATTTTCACTTTTAACAGTAATAACTTGACTAAATTCCATTTGCTGTTAGTTATTTTCAACATGCACCCAAATTCTCTCAAAAAACATACTTTTGTTAAGATTTTATATCTTTCACACAGTTTGCTGCTCTTACTACTTCTTCCTCCATCACCACAGTTCCTGCCATTCAGCTGGGTCATGCAGTTAAAGATGAAGTGAAATACTTCCATAGTTAACTGAATTCTTAGAGAAACATCTTATCAACACCACTATCTGTCCAACCACACAATTCATGATGCTTTCTAAAATTGACAAGTCGGTTTGCAGTTCGGCAAGCTAACACTAACTTTTACGTGGCAGTTCTTTGAACAATATTGTCAGCCAGCCAGGTGAGTTCTCTATCGTGCTACAACACGATCCGCTGTTCAAAGTTGCATCTGTCACGCGGTTGCTAGACTGCTATACCAACACTATAAAACATGCACAATAAAACAAATACACAACACTGCAGAGTGTCTTCTCAGAAACGGTGTGTCTGGTGCATCAAACCTGTCCTTCACTCCTTGTTCTGCTTTGCCACTGAATATCAAAATTTAGGGCATCCATTTGCTGGCACAAAGAGCATCAATATGAAAGATGGCCTAATGCACACAGATGAAGATCTTGATTGACAACAATTTTCTGATTGGCTCAGTGGAGCTTTAAACAATCAGGAAAATCCTGTCTACATAGAAGATGCAGATTTTTGGAGTACATGTTCATGTCACCACTTCTTGAGGCACTACAGACCATCACAAACCTCATGTCTGCCTATTCAAGTTAGAGTATCTTCTTTCGAGCTTCATGATATAACCTTGTCAAAATAAAGCCACTTCACTGAACACGCTACTGTCTTTCTGGAGTCCAAGAACAGGCTCAATAGACATTAGCCATCTGCACACTACTTAACACACTGAGGGAAGGCACATGGACCCAATGGTAAAAACTATGAAGAAGAGAACAGAATACCTGTTGACTGGAAATGTGTTAGCATTGTAGAACATAAGAACAGAGAAACCTCTGTAAAAGTCAGATGAATGTAAAGCACTATCAGTCATTAAAATTAAAAATGCTATAAAGCGTATGGTCTCAGTATTGAATGTTATAAATACTGCAGTACAATATACATTATTTTTGCAAAACAAATGCGGAGTACTTTGAAAACTGTTAAAATAATTAAAAGCTGCAGCAAACTAATTTTTTAAAAAAATTACATTTAAAAACAAATGAGAACTATAAGCTAGAAAATGCTACAAAATCTAAAAAATAAGTCAATAAGAATGAAATTTATTAGTGTTCCTACAAATTTCAAAGTCTTCTATAAAAATAGTGAATATGGAAGCTCTGGCAGTGCTGATTATGGACAGCATAAGCCAGAGAACTCGAATCAGGGGCAGCAGTGAAAATAAACACTCTAAAGCATGCAGACGGACACTGATGTTCTAGCTGACAGCCACAGTTTGTGCGTATTGTAGAAACTGCTATTCCCTCCTTAAATTTTTGCTTGCTACGATTAAGGCTGTTTCTTTCGCATTTTGATAAATTGGCATGTTAAGCACATGGAGCATCATAGGTACCTGACTGCTTTAACCTTGAGATGGGCTGAAGAATGGCAAAATCCTTCACAACAATGCATATCAGCACAGATGAGGAAATTCACACAGGCTCGGGAAGGATCACCCTACTGTGCGGCAGTGAGTCCTGAACATTTGAGGAATTCCCATTGAAATTTCCTACACTAAGGACAACAATGGAAGCTGTAGCAATGCAAAAGAGGGGGGGAAATATTACTCCTTAAAATATCAGAGGTGCTAGAAGAAAATCTTCAGACACTATTTGAAAAGTAGCTGTTTTAAGACATGTGAAGCTCTCCTTCAGGAGGAGACAGGCACCCAAGTGGGTAGAGCAGGAGGAATGATAAAAGACTTCCCACTGGCTCAACCATTTCCAGTGTGCAAGATGGTTTTTGTTTTTGTTTTCTTTTTTTTTTTTTTAACACGGCAGTTCTGCTGGAAGCCATTTCAACAGCTTGTCTTTGGCTGTGAGAAAGACAGCTTCTCCTTCCATGGAATCAACAGCTATAAAAAGAACAACTAAACATATTGTAAAAATACAGCTAATACAGTATGTAACAACCAACATACTGTAAAATATAACATTATTAATGCAAAACAAAAACTGATCCCCAGAAAGTCTGGGATCCTTCCTTCTCCTAAAAGAAGGACAAAATTCCTCGGGAATTTTGTAGCTAAAAGTGCTACTAGAGAATGACATTCTTCCAAAGAAGGGGAAAACCAAATAAAATATTTACACATAACACATAAATCCTCAGTAAGAGTTTTCCTTGTTTTGTTGAATGAGATCGAAGTTGCTAATCCTTTTTTGGTTTTGAAATGCATTTCAGTAGTTTTATCATCAGTTTTATTAACTGCAGAATAGGTTAAGAGAAAATATTTGATTTATTGCTTCTCTTTGCAGTGATGCTGCAAGATGAGAATTCCATTTCTTTTCAGCCAACTACTTCAATACTTTTATTTTTAAAGAGATATAGTACTGCTATCTAAAACAGTGTGCAGAGCTTTATTTTCACAATATCAAACATAGCTTTCAAAACTAGCAAATACATCTAGGCTCCCAGTATCCATGTAATTTGATATGCTGACACATTTTTATTTCCCGTCTCAGTAATGTCTCATTTCACTAACTCATTGCCATAGGCTACAAACAACTCTCACTCCCTGAAATGTCATACATAATTAATATATGGTGAATTTTAAAAGAGAAAGTTCTTCAGACCCATTGTACAGGGCATTTCTTTCACTTTCTGTCCTACAGTATTGTGTAGTGTTGACGCAAATCATTCTGTTTTCAAAGTAGCCATATTTGGATGATCAGTGAAAATCTCCTATGCCAATATGATGATGTTCTCAAACCTTTGATTGTATAAACATAAGCATAAAAGTTCAGCTAAATATGTTGGCCTAATTTACATGGTGATTCACTGACTGCAAATGCAACTTGCATAGTATATAAATGTAGATACACTTTTGGCCCTATAATGTTTGTTAAACTAAACAATTAAAACAAAAATCCAGCCTGTATATTTTAAATATTTTTAGTATCTGTATACAAATGCAGCACTGTATACTTGGAAGATACATTTTCATTATGTATTGTTATACCTAGGATCCTCCTGGAGTCTTCAAGACAAATGCCATTTAGAAAAAGGGTTTGTTCCCCTTGTTTCGGTGTCATCTACTACAAATGTGCTGTAGCTATCCACATGATACCTTTAGTCCAACAGCACGTGTACATGGATACAATTTGTTTCCACAAATGCTGTTTATTCACACAATTACAGTCAGTTAAAAGAGCTATTTAAATGATATCTATGTATGGTGCTTAGGGACATGGTTCAGTGGTGAACTTGGCAGTGTTAAGTTTACAGTTGAACTTAATGATCTTCAAGAAATTCTCCAACCTAAACAATTCTATGACTCTTTAAAGCAGTCCTAGCTCTGAATACTTCATCCATTCCAACTTTTTTCAGAAGCAGGGACTCAATCACAATGGTACCTTGCAGTACCTTTTCATTTTGCTTTGTTCCTTTATTTTTGCTTTCCTGGTATTTACTGAAGTCCCTTAACACCAACTAAAATATGAAACTAAAAATTCTGCTTATGTTAGATAAAGATGGTCATCAAACCTGCAGGTGTCTTACCAGATACACGCTAATCATATTATATAGGCTATAAAATTCAGATCATTTTAGTCAGAAAAAATGGAACAAACCAGACTTATCTCTGAAAACAATTTAATAATTGTTAACACACAATATATTTAGATTTTCTTTATGGCTGGACACAATCTGTTCCAGTGTACCATTGCAAATCTGTTGCATCACAAAAAAGGTGGCTGGTAACCCTTTATCTTTTGGGTGCATTTTATGGGCATGTCTATGTACCTTTGGTTGCCAGGTTCAAACTCTCAAAACCAAATGGCTGAAGCCAATTGTGTCCACATTGTAATTCCACATGCATTCACAACTGATGCCTGTTGCATTCAGCTCGCTTTAACGGGTCTGTTGGGCTCATCTGCTTTTGCACTGGCCTTTCCAGGATTAAACACAAATCGATTCTTGTGCGTTTCACACATCTTATGATCTCCCAGCACACTCTGTGAGAACCTCCCTGGCACACCAGCTCTTGATTGGCTCAGTTAGGACAGAACTCCCAGCACAAACAAACTGCATGACAGACCTGATGAAATCTGGGACATCAATAAGAGGCTTCAGGGTGATTTGGCTCCCCTGCCTTGAAGTTGACATCCCTGGAGTTCCAGGACCCAGCATTTCTTTGCTCTTTACTCTAATCGTGTTAGGTCTAGGTACAGTCCCAGCACAGAGGACACTTTCACGTTTGTCTGGATCTAGACACACTCCCAAGACTTGCACTATAGATTTACTGATCTGCCTCTTCAGGTTTTAAGGGAACCACAGAAGTCTGAGCGACTATCACGCACGCTCCGCATTTCCAGTTAAAGCTTTCTTGTCCAAGAGCCTGTTGTTTTTAACTGAGGAAGAGACTCAGTACGAGCAACCAGTGGGTACTTACAGGATCTGGAATCAAATATGTGACCTTGCAATGTGAGTTACCCCAACAGCACAGAATACAGTGCTAAGCACAGTCTAGTTCTGACTCTCAGAGAACTTCTGTCTGTTTCCATAACTGGCTTCCATCAGGTTACAGCCATGAGTCAAACTAAGCCTCCAGCAAGGCCACTTTTGTCTCTCATCCATTAAACCGTATATATCATCACTTTTCCTTACGAGTACATTCAAGTAGGTAGATATCCTGGTTTAAACAACAGCTTCAGCGTATATTTTAAAGTCATATATCCCACATATTTTCCATAACAAGAATCATCACTACAAATGCATTATAGTCCATGTAATTTTTCTACAGCTCATGCATGAATTGTAGTAGCAAAGACAGCTAATGGCTAACTAGGGGAGAGGGCAGGGGATAGAAGAAGCAATTTAAAGTAGTAACTAGATGAGTTTTAATTCATTTTTATCTGTCATTAAACTTGTGCTTAAGGAGACTATGCTAATTAAATTAATAAAATTTCATAATAACAGATAATACCAGACCTGCCACAAACTGGCATTTATTTGCTTGTATGAATACTGTTTTACCCAAATGACTGCCTTATTAAAATACTGTATCTTAATGCTTTATAGTAATTTATAAATAATTTAATTGACAATACTCTAAACATCCAAAGAGAATGTATCATGATGCTGAATGTTTAGAATCTCAGTGTTTCACTGTTGATTATCTGTGTGTTACTTATTGGATGGAATAACTCAAAGTGCTTCTTTTCCACATTGTTTTTGAGGTAGTATTTGAGACTCTCAGATAGCATCACCATTTAGAGGCTTAAAGTCTGCTGATACTCCAAACACAGCAAGTATTCTTCTCCAGGAGAAGGTTTTTAACAGAATTAACATAATAAAATTATGTTAACATTTTAAGCATTTAAAAAACCTTTTTTATTTATTTAATTTTGTAGGGTGAAACAGGAGATAATTGCATCATTCTATTAATGTCTGATGACACATTTGTTCCTGGAAGGGAATTATTTTGGGAAATTATTCATTTTCTGTGACCAATTCCATGTATCTTTTTATTAGTTTTTCTTGTTTTCACTTTCTCAATATTTAATGGTGTGAAAACAGGAACTGACAGAAGGCCCTCCAATCATCATAGAAGTGTTTGTCTTTAGCAAGGAATAAGAAAGCAAATTGCATATCATGGCAAAATAATGGATCTTAGGCACATTAAGAAGCACAAATAAGTTTTCTAAAAGTCACGTGCAATGGGCAGGATTCCTTTGGCATTGGGATATACTCATAATTCAACTGGAAACACAAGTAGGTCTTTTCACTTACAAAAAGTTCAAAGCTGAGAATAATTAATTTAACATTTGTATGTTGTTTATTGAAAGTAATTTGTCAATGTTTCTATTTCTCAGATATCCCCAATGCACCCTTCACCTCACTAAATTATGACATCCAGTGCATTTACTGTGTTCATATCTGCCTTATACAGTTCCAGTTAAGTGATGTATTTTACTGAACTGGGCCTTTATCTAAGTCAAATGCGCATAAGTTTGTCAGTATTTCTGAGGAAATTGCTCCTACTCCTCTTAGAGTTCTAAAGTCTGAGATGATTTTGCATTTTTTTTCTCACCTAGAGACTAAAAGATTCATCTGAGCATAAAAAAAATTTGTGCAATTTGTGCACGTGAAGAAAATCACTCAAGAGTGCCAAAGATCTGAAATATGATGAAAGCAACATAGCTGAGATGGGGAAGCATCAGCTTCCCAGAACACACAAAATAAAGTAAAAATTTAATATTCCAAAATACAGGAAAGGTAAAGCCTAATATAGAATTCAGAACAGCTTCGTTATTTTCCCCTAAATCACATCAGCTGATACTAAATACAGCTATTTCAAGAGGCCAAAAATAAGGCAGCATTATCAAAATCACAAAGATTAATGAACAAAAAGCATAGGAAACACAATCCAGTCTCATCCTACATTTTATTCTGTACGGAAAAATAAATCAGAATCCAAAGAGTCCTTTTTTTCCCCTCTTGTTTGGGTGAAATTCCACATGAGCACATAATTGGAAACCCATGAGCCCTTTCAAAAAAATATAGGCACTGAGTTGCAGTAATTCAAACGTGGATCACAACGGTTTACTGAGACAGGAGGGCTGCTGAGAGTACAGTCTGTTAAGGTGAACTTGGAAGGGTTTGGCTGAGATGACTATAGATATGTTTGGCACGTTTAAGAAAATAAATACCAATATGAGGAAGAAGCTCCACATTTCAAAAACAGAGAGTAGCAATTCACAGTAATATGCAATTTTTCCAGCCAAAGTTTATATAACACCTAAATCAAAAGAAGACTACTATACTAATCACAATGAGTAATTTTTTTTTTATTTTTAGACAGTCAAGTGTTCATAGCTAGGAAGATAAGATAAAAAAATAACAGAATATTCTTTCCTTTTTAACTTACATTGGAAGCCATCAGAAAGTATGTTGAGTATTTTTCCACATAAACTGAATAGTTTTAAATATTGAGTTTAATACAACTCCAGTTGTTGCCTCTCCTTTAATGAGAGCAACTGTCTAAGCAGAAGTGTAATGTATTTTTTTCTGACAAAAGCTGTTATCCTGAATTACAGCAGGTATTAGAAATTCATATTCATGAAGTGAACAAAACCTGATATGATGCAATACATGTAAATATAGACAACATACACCACAGTGGATAAATCACGATTATTAGCAGACGCAGCTCTGGAACAAGCCATTCCATTTAAAGTTGACCTAGAAATACTCAGGTAATTGATTACATATGTATTTCAGAATGTCTTTATTGTACAACTCACAGCTCGATTTCCACACTTCGAAAAAATCACTTTACTAATATTCCAAAATAACACCTTATTGAGGAAAACACCTTATTGAGGAAAAAACATGTGCACCTGCAGAGAGACAGGAATTTTTTTTTATTCCATTACCTTTTTTTATTCCAATACCATTCTATTCCATTAGAAAGGGTCCAAAATAATAACTGATCACGCTCCAGCCTTCTATAATTCCTTTTGTCAAGAAATGCAACAAAACCCACAGTATTTCAATGAATGAGAAATTTAACACAATTCGCACAACCCCTCCAAATGTGGCCCATACAAATTATAACAGGAAAAGAAATGATCAACTAAATTACATAGTTTACTATCAACATGTTTTTTTGTCCAACATTTATCAGTTTCCTCATTTAATTATTCCTCAACACTCCATTCAATCCATATATTTTGCTTTTGTCTTAGACAACCAGCATTCACCTAGGGCTTCTACTGTCTACAACACAACATGCAGACAGATTGTTGAGGTGGAATTCAATCTCACTGCTTAACTTCTATTACCCTTTGATGAGAAAGAAGCCAAGAAAGGCTTTCCCCCACGACCACCATGGAAAACATAAGTAATTCTAATTTCTCAGTAGCTCCATTGACTAGCTTTGGTCAAACTCATGTAGCTTACAAGGAATAAGAGAAATAGTTCTGCATATACAATTTTCATAGTTCAAAAGCACTAATTGACTCCATGAAGTCTGCAGTTTGTGGGAATTGCAGTTATTTAGCCAAATGAACTCAAAGATACGTGAGAAAAATGTGTAAAATGTTAACAAGAGAGCTTTTATATATATTTCTTTCTGCTACCGTCAGTAAATATTTTTCTTAAAATGTGATAAAGAAAATTCAAGTGTCCTCTGAAGAGTTACTGTGTTAGACAGAGACTGAATTCAATCTTGAGTGTGTGAAAAAGAAGGATTACAATTTTTGCTTTAAAAGCCAGTATCAGGAAATTTAATTATGGAATTAATTCTGATGTTTCACTGATACTGAATGTGCCATGTAAAGCAAAATAAGACTCACAAGTAAATAAATCTCTTTAGCTTGAATCTAGCACAAAAATATTCTTACCATCTCTTATGCAGCTGTTGCTGGTTTATTATTCTTTACACAGAAGAAATTACTTATCATAATATCTGTGCTCTCAAAAACTCAGAAAACATAAGTTTTATGAGTGATGGTTCAGAAAGAACCCTAATACAAAGAAAACCACCCAGTATTCATATTAATTCACCTTCACTTTTCAGTAAATCAAATTGTAAACTCTAGTTAAAAAAAACAGAATTCTTGCAGGATATATATCAAACCATTTGGTATTATCCTGTTATATTTGTTCATTGTTGACCCAGAATTTGGGAAATGCTAGCTGGCAGTCAAGTTCAAACACCCGATCACTAGACATACGTGTATCTTTCTGTCCCATCTACGGCACAGAACACGTGCCAGAAGTTTTGCTAAAGGTGAATAAGACAGCAGCAGTGTACAGTGTATCATATGTTTAGGAATCACTCTGTTCATGAATCTGTGCCAAGTATTTTGTTACTTTCCTTGTTCACAATCAAAAAGCACCACAGGCAGTGAAAATGTCAGATTTTCAGTTCTGGCCAGAGGGATTTACAAGCTATTAGTATTATATTTTGGGGGACTACTATTGTTGTACTGTAATCTTTTCTCAGAGCCCTTAAAATGTCAATTAAGAGAAACTTCTGAAAATACAAAGTTATATTAAATAATTCATAAATACCAGATCTGCCAGAACATGTTCAAAAACCAGATAACTGGTACTAAATGTAAACTTTCTGGTACACATGGGTGAAAGGAGGTCTAATGCATGATGGGATAAAGAACTGCCAGTCTTGATAAAAAACAGGATTAATCTAAACCTCAGTGAAGCGAATGGGACTTTCCATTAACTTCCACAGTCTTTGGATCAGATCCTACAGTTTATTTTTCTCTGTCCTTTTATCTTCTCTCCCTTTCAGATTTGTTTTTCTCCTTTATGTGTTACAAGAGCAGTACTGAGAGCTGAAATGGACAATGCTTAGCTGGCAGTCATTCTCTGGTAATTAGACTGAGTTTCAAACACCTGACCTGCACATCTACGGATATCAAGCACATCCGAGTGCCCAATTACCCAGGAGTATTAAGAAATAGGTTTGGAGGATGGGCAAATGATTTGATTCTTAAACTCTTCTCTAGTTGACGCTGTGCATGCTTCTTCTTTACCACAGTCTAGAAGACCCAAAGAGAGATTGGAGGTCAAATCCTGTCTGAACCATCATACACCGTGAACAATTTCTTCATGCTGTTTCAGATCTTTGACCTTTAGAAAGTCTACAGCATTCATAATTATATCTAAAGCAGCTTTGATGGTGTCTTCCTCTATAATGGATTCACAGACATGAATAATACTCTTTAATTTTCAAGTATTTCTTTTTCAAATTAATATTTCAAAGAGAAAAACCCTTATCTTGTTAAGAAGAAGAGTTTCTAGGGTTGTAGCTCTTGCATAGGATGATGCAGTTTGGTGGCCTCTCTTGTTAAAAATGTTCTAGTACCCATCTAATGCCCACTTATTTATGGATTTTCGACTAAAAGCCCTTTTTTGCCAGTTTTCTTCACAAGCACTTATCTCAACATCCTCATTAGATGGTTTTTCTCTTTTCTTTTTTTCAAGGCCTATCCATGCCCTTGGTACTTTCTTTTGTTCCATTCTGCAAAAGGAATGGCTTTAAAGGATCTCTCTCCACCAGTTTCAACTTTTTTTCCTTTGTAATTAGCCTTATTTGAGGAGCAGAAAAGTAGAAGAACAGAGAGAAATAATAATAATAAAAAACCCTGGTGAACAAAGGAGATGATGTTCTTTACTTCAATCATATGCTGTATAGTCTGAGTCAAAGAACTTGCACATCCTTCTTTTTTTAAAATTTTTTTTTATATCTGACTCGTATGGTACATGTAAGCCAGCTGAGAGAAAATTTCAAAGCTAAAGAAGAGGAATGTTTTATTCAGCTGGTTATTGTTATTACCAAGGGCTAATTTAAAAGTCATAATTAAAGAAATCTTTTACAGGCAGTAATTTGGAAAGGAAAGATGTGTTCGCCATCATCTGCTGAGAAGGAATATACTGATAGCATTAATATATTTATGATGTTAATAGGTAAATATGCATATTTGAAAAATAAGCAGTGAAATAATATATCAGAACTAAAATGGAACTTGAATATGAATTACTGTGGAATAAGGTCTAGAACTACTTGTATCACAGTTAAAACTCATGTCCATCTATTAAAAAATCGGGGAGCAGAATTTCTCTGGCATTCTCTTTCAAACTGAAAGAAATAACTAATACGTATTGGCAGAAAAGAGTGCCTTTACTTATAAAGAAAGTGAATGGATTTGTATTCTGACTCTTCTTTAAAAAACAAAGGACATTTGTACCTTGAATATTAGGTCTTGACTTCCTAAGATTTGTTCACTTCCTTTGTCTTTTACCCTTCTTGGTATACAGTTCTTGCAAAACTAAATATAAAGGAACATTTACCCCTTGGAACAAAAGGATATTTGAAACTTTAAATGATAGAACTCTCCTCCAAAAAAACACCCAAGCACTTCAAAGAAGATGTATAGAACATCTTTTACTATTGGAAGTTTACCACTGTGAAATTATTATTCTTTTTTAAAATACAAATTCGTGAATTTTGTGCTTTTATTATTAATAACACTTTAAATATGTACATGCAATTTGATTGACTGCCACCAAAAATAGATTAGCTAAATTTATATACTTGAAGATGACTAAATTTGTGTTGTGTTGACGGACTTGATCTTATGTTAAGTCTCAAATAAGCTCAGCTAAAGCTAGCAGTAATTTTCACAGATGTTATAAGATTATCTAATATCTAGTATAAAAGAAGCAACATGCATGTAAAGCATTGATTGTTTCATTTTTGTTTATATGTCTAACTTTTATTAATTTTAGAGTTATCAGAGTTAAACTAATTTTGAAGGGTACACAGTTCAGTTAAACACTTATATAATTGGGATATTTCTGTGAATTTTACTCATACTACAAAATCTTTTTGAGTCTGCAAAACTGAACAGAAAGAGACATTCCAGCAAGTTGATAGCTCATTTGTTCTGCTGCTTACATCAGAATACCTTTTTGCCAGTTATTCTTCTTAGTTCTAGACAGAATTCTAGTGAAAATAAAGCTGTATGTATCATTTGAGACGGTACAGTATACGCTTTAGAACTTTAAAAAATTATTTAACTTTGGTTTGAATTTTGGACAAAAAGTTCAAGCAGTTATCTAAATAGGATCTCCCTTCCTCATTTTGCATATCGTGAACTCAATCAATCTACTGACATTCTATATATGAAGATGTTTATGTTGATGCTTCCAAAAATGGGAGGCAATTAATCAGTTTGCATACTGCTACAAACTGCAAGTCTGAAGTGGTTAACTCTCTCTTTATTTTATCACTGTACATAGTCAGATATCTCCTCGTGGTCTCTGCTCATTTACAAAATTGTCTCAGCTAATGCAAATGCATTACGTAACCCATGCTCACGACGGAACTATCGGATTTACAGTTTGTGGCCTGCATTGTTTAAAGAATTACATGCATTTCTGATAGTAATTTACCACACTGCATGCTTAAGACGTTTAGATGCACTATATTTTATCAAGTAAAGCACTTGCTTTTTTGTAAAGGGAAGTGTTCTTCTACTTTTTATTTCATATTCTGTGTGCTTCCTTTAATGTTTCCTGTTACAAACTGACATTTTCAATCAGTCCTCTGGTAGAATCCAGCTACAGCCTAGATACACACAGGAAAGGCAGACAAGGATCACAGGCTTCCTAAAATCTACAGATGTGCAAAAAATTTGTGGTGCTTCACCTGTATGAAGTTTGGCACAGAAAACATCTGCGGGAAAATAAGAAGCTGATTCTTGCTCAGGCTAAGAGCAAGTGAAGAGATTTATAAAAGGGATCTATCTCTCCTCCTTTTCTTAATAACCTCAACCTAATGTGCTAAGAGGAACATACCATGAATAAAGTTATTTTACCTACATCCTCAGAGAATAAGCATAATTGGATGCATCTAATTTTTTCAAAATCTATTCAGATACATTGCACAATCAAGTTTCATTTAGCAGTATGTTGCATAGATTAAATAGGTTGAATACAAAGGTTTTTAACATTTTTCCTTTTCATTGACAGGTAACTTACCTACCTATTAGTGGTAATTTACTTTGTCTGGCCGTAGGCATTTTAAGGGCAAGTGACCACTTTCACACAGGAAATGACTCCTTAATTTTTAACGTAATCAGACAGAAACAGCAACCTGAGAGACAGTTTTCTAATCTTAACTTGTACCTACGCATGTATTATTTAAAATGTTAATGAGAGACATTAGGAAAGACTATTTTATTACCAGAGCAGTATAGCTCTGGAACAGTTCACTCAGAGAAGCTATGCATCTCCATCCTTGAATGTTTTCAAGAATTAACTTGGCAACACCACAGCTGACTTGCTCTAGCATTGACAATCATTCCACTTTGAGGAAGATGATGGACTAGGTGACCTCCATAGCCTCCTTCCCAACAACATTTCTATCATCCCGTAGTTAAACTGAATGAATCCACACTTTTATAAGGCACAAACAACTTCTGATTTCATTACTTATTCACAAAAGAGAGATCAATATGAAGTTACTACTTAAAACTCATATGTCATAAAATCTGTATTCAAATACAGAAGCAAACCCACATCTGGTCATTCTGAATGTCGTTTATAAACAGAATGACTACATTTTCGTCGTTTCACCAAATGTTAATCAGCAGCCTAACACCTGGATTATGGATTTTCATATTAACCAGAGAAAGAAACCTGCTCTGTGCTGACAGACCCAAAGACAGTAGAATTACTCTGATCATGCTGTGCAGAACTTGTTCCTTTGTGAAAATGTATTTATTTAGGGATCACAAATGTTATGGGTCTACCATTTAGTTATCTCAACTGAAATGGGATCCCCTAAACAGAAGATGTGGAAGAAAACGGGTGAGGCAGAATCAGAACGATAATAACTGGTAACACACAACTCTCTAAAACGTATTCCTGTGGTACTCATGACTCATGTCAGACTCCTGCTGTTGAAGGTAGCTGGGCCCTGTCATCCTGTTCATGAACTGATGGAATGTCATCTCTAAATCAGTTTCCTCTTTCCATTAATATTTTAAAGAGGTTGTTAAAGAGCTCACTCTTCTTAAAGACAAAACCTATTTAATTTCCAATGGTATGCATGCCCAAATTCAATCCCATTTCTTGTGTCAATTCAGACAGCGGTTTTGCCACACACTTCGTCACAGACATCTTCTACCTGCTATCAAGAGTTGAACACTGGTAAGACAACTTGTTTCTTGCTATAAAATAAATACAAACTTACTTTTGTTTGCAAATGAACAATAAATATTTTGCCACGAGTTTTGTCTGTCCCATCAAATATCCAAAAGACAAAACCAAACTACATTCACGACATCTCTTCAGACCAGTAGCACCACAGTAAGGCTTTGCCCAGCACCTCTTTCTTTGGATTTAGTATGTAAAACAAGATTGATAGGAACCACAGAGCAGCAGGAAAGAAAGAAACGTGCTTCTGAGTTTTGAGTGGATCAGCACCTACAGGACTCAGCCTCAGCCTCAGCCATGCTCCTATGTTGTCAACGCTAATGTTACAAAGGCACTCTTAATGTTCGTAGTATTGCCAGCGCCCTGAAACCACACACAGTAAACCTTACACAGTGAAGTGTGACATGAAGGCCTCCGCTGCCATTCTGTTCTCACCATACTTTACAAATCTTGCAGATACCTAAAAGGGTTAGCTCCAGTCCTCCTCACAGTAAATAAAATATTCTTTAAAAGGCTTTTGGGGATCCTCAGGGCATTCCAGCTTTGCCAGGAAGATGCTTTACCCTACCTAGTAGAGAAATACATAACAATGTGCTTTAAAAATTAAAAATTTAGAAGAATCTGAATAATTGCTTCCTGTCAATTTTCTAGGTTGGCATCATGTATTCCAGAGTGAACTATCTCAACAAATTAATTTGGAAATGTCTGTCTAGCCTGTGGAAAAGCTATGTAAAACTGTGTACAGAGCACAATACATAATGAAGTTTACACTTGCTTTGGGTTTGTCCTGAGGAACATACAGCAATTCTGACATGGTATCTGTCAGTGTTACTAGTTACAAGATGCAGCCTGGTAGCAGAGGGGTCTGTTTCCTGTTTGAAGGCAAAACCAAAAATTTAAATTAATATTTACACATCAGTTGTCTCAAGATATTATCACTTGGTTCTCCTTAAAAGTAAGTAAGCGAATGCATTATCAGAATAAATGAAAACCAAAATTTTTGTGCAAGTATTCAAATTACAGGTCAGGACAAAAATTCCATAATTACATCAGTGTTTTTCAATTGGCTTTTTCAGATGTGCACATGCTGAAGTCTCAGATCACTCTCTTTTGATCTGATCATAAGAATCAATCAAAGCTAAAGCGATCAGAGTCTTGTACTCTGATTTGCTCAAATAATTGCATTGTGTTTTCTAACATGTACCACGTGGAGCTGTGTGGATAACCAGGGGTGAATACATCCCACAGGCAGAAAGACTCCAGTTTATTGCAGTACCTTTCTGGATACTGGAAACAGAACACGCAGGAAAAACTGAAGTGGTAAGACATATTTGTTTAAAGTATACATTCCACAGATGCATGCACTAAATAAAATGTCATCAGTCTTGAACAGATTTCAACACAGTAAAATTTTTGAAAATTGCAAAGTGCTGTTTGCAAACACTAAGGCAACAGAATTTCACAGCAAAGCAGCAGCTGAGCAAACAAATAAAGTGAAAACAACATATTTTTCCCTATATTTTTTCCAGAAAACAGATGGATTTATTTTTTTTTGTTGCTCCAACCAGGAAGAATTTCAAACTGTACAGCTTCCTGTATCCCAAAGCTAAGGCCATATCAGGCCATTCTAACTGTAAGCATATTTTCACTGTGACAAGAACAGTGCAAACAGTGCACAAAGCACAATGGAAGCTCTGCTATGACTGTCATATAAATTTGGTACTAACCTGAATAAATGTTGAAGTCGAAAGAAAGCATATTTTGCCTAGTTTCATGTATTTATACACATACTTTGAAGGAATCATTCTGCCTACTGTGGCTGACTTATTGAGCAAAGACTACAGCTTCTTTTTGAGTTATAGAATATCCAGCAAGAAAATAAACATTTTGATTGGAAAAGTGACTGATATTGAATCCATTACTTAGCTTGTTAAAAAACAGACCATGTTGCTCATTTTAATTTGTCTTGCTTTTATTTCTAGCCTCTGAATCTTGTAATGCATTTCTCTGAAACGTGCATACAGCATGAATCACCATATATTTTCTTCCAAGTTTCTATTGCATGGTGGTAAGGACCAGTCCTTGTCTTAGTTGCCTTTTTATGATAAGCTAAATATATCAAAGTATTAAAAACTCTCACTATAAAACAGGCATTGTTAATGTCAAATACACATATGACTTTTAAAATTCCTTTCCAATTCTTAACATTAAACGATATTGGCAACTAAAAAGGACACAAACTACTTTGATATTCCATCATATGTCCTCTTTGCTTCCTTCTTATCTTCGACCTGGTTACATTTCCTTACATGCACAATTTGGCTGTACAATGTATGCCTCGTTCAGAAACAAAACTTTTTAGAAGATACTCTACCTGTTAATATGCTGGGACCTGAAAATTCAGAAACAACTCCTGTGAATCAGTATGAGTATTATGAAAAGTTTAAAAATGGTTATAAAAATTCTTAAAATTGTAAGGGTAAAATGTTTTGAACAAGCCATATTCTTAAAACAATATTCAACTGTCACCTTTAGTATCTTGGATACCACTGTTTACATGACACAGATCAGTTTCAGGTAAAGAAAAGTTCAAGTGAAAAGAAAGAAAACAAAGAGGAAGAGAGAACTACTCTTCACTGATCAAACTACTCTCTCTTTATATTCAGGAAGAAGGTAGTTGAAGTCCAAGAACGTTGCATTTAGGGACCAGAGAGACAAAATGTTGTTTTCATCTTTTCCCATTGTTGTCCCAGGGCATAGTGCTCAAGGCAACATCAGCAGTGTTCAATCACAAGCCTAGCAGTAACACCAATTACCTATATGCAAGGCAGTATTATTGAACCCTTTCTCTAAGTCCTATGTACTACCTCAGCTTAAAATTACAGTTCTGACTGTTGATCAAAGTCTTTCCCATCAAGCAGTCTGCCAGAAAGCCAGGAGATTTCCTGCACAGAAGCACAGTCCTTGGGTACAGGTAGCCCATGCATTGAGGCTCCCTCTTCCGTTTTGTATCTATGTCCTGGGGGTGACTTGAGATTTGCCTGAAGTACTTCTCTGCCATCTCTCTACTCTTTATTGGCTCTTCAACAACACTAGACAACAGCCATGTGCTGATCCTCTTCAGCTTGCCACAGAGCATTCCCCAGCTGCAAGGCGCCATGAACAGGTCTTGGAATAAGGGTCCAGCTTTAGACAACTGCTGAACATGCTTCAAAGAAATAATGATCTCTAAATTTATGATTTTCCCCTGATATATCCAGACCCCAACTTTAGCCAAGTTTGACGACAAAAAGCACCCAAAGAATTAAGCAAGTACTAAATTTAGACTTCTAGTTCAAGAATGGAAACCCTGAACTCCCATTTATATCCTAAGCCAGGTTCCTCAGCCACTGAGACTCTAATCTTTATACTCATAACTCCTACCTTTTTTAAATTTTGCTGTTAGTCTTGGGACACAAAAGCAAATACCTTAAGTGCTCCAGCACAGTATGTTTAACTGTGACAGCAGAAACCATGGTCATACTTACATAGTGAAGACCACCTCTTACAAGGGATGCTTTTTATACTGGAGACTACATCCAGCACCAGCAAGGCCAGAAACTGATGAACTGAAAGAAATTACCAATTAAATTTATACAAAATGTGCTTTTATGGAATACCATATGAAACATAGGCTTAAGGGTCCTCTCTGAATAACTTGAGACCCATTGCTTTTATTTAATAGGCATTTGGAATTGCACACAAGAAAAAGAAACAAAAACAAAAAAAGAAAGAAAAAAGAAAGAAAAAGGAAAGAAAGATAAATGAAGGAAGAACAAAGGAGGTGATGCTTCTTCCTGAGCTAACACAAAGTAAAGTTGTTAACGTCTAATTTTGAACTGTACCTTTGTGCTTTAGTGGATCTGAAGACAGAGCTCGACAAACTGGAGTATTTATCCAGGCAAAAATAGCCACTCAGCTGTGCTTTAGTGCCATTTTCTGTCACACCGGCATGACAGCACTAAGTGTTTAGTTCAAATAAGTGGTTCCATGTCCTCTGATAATACAACATGGTTCCAGCATTCTGTTCACTACAATTTCAGCTCCATCGGGGTGGCACAAGACAGCTCAGTATTCCCAGAGATTTTCAAACGGTGGTGCATGTGTTCTATTTTGCACTCAACCCGTCTGGTCCATTTGGACTGGATTCACAAGGGAATACAATTAGTTGGCCATTTTATTTACACAACTCAGCCTGCCAATTTGTCCAGAGCTTCAGTTATTTTTACTTTTTCTTTTTCTTGCAGTTTTGAATTATTTGTGATGTGGCAACTATCTGTAGCACAGATTCTTCTTCCACTGGGCATCAGTGTGTAAGGCAACCAACTGTTGGGGACTCAGCTTGGGACAGTTAGGATCTTTGAAAATCACTAGTAGCAATTTCCTCAACAAACTCAAGTATATTGTTCTTTTAAATGAATCACTACATAAGACTTCCTAATGTGCTGCCAAACAAATCATACAGAATATGAAGGAACAGCAACAGAAGAGCAAACAAACAGCAACAAATTCTGCTCCCTACTGCATGACTAATCCATGGTCCCAAAGCGGGGGTTTATTGTTCCACTGAAGAACAGAATTTGACACAGGCTATTCAGTATTTTAACAAAACAGGCAAATATTCACAAAATGAGATGAGAAATGATCTTATCCAAAGGGCATAGAGCTTATGTAATTGCAGCAAGCCTCACAAACCCACCATTGTCATGGTATTTTGGGGCTACTTTCCAAAGTTCAGATAGAATGTAAAAGACAAATATTTCCTGTCAAAAAAATAAGACCAGACATAACCAGATAAATATAAAAAGTCACTCTCATTCAAATGCAAACATTTTAAAGGATAAAACTATGAAAATACTGTGTGCTTATTCAATCTAGGAATATATATTACTGATTTTATGATGTCAAATATATTCTGCCAATGTCTTCACTATCCTTTTCTTCCTCTCTCCTCCTGTACCAAAAAAAAAACCTCTCAGCTTCCTACATTTTTATCTTGAAGCAACATAAATCCAAAATATTTTAGACAACTAAAAGGAAACTTAGTAAGAAGAAAAATCGTGCCGTCTTTCATCAGACACCATTTTTCGCATGCTGCTACTCAACGCAAATAGCCTGTCTTACTTACAGTTTTCCTAATTACCCTACCTATCTTTTTAACAAAACATGCTACCCCCGGGCAAGCCCATAAAATATGTCCTAAACTACCTTCTTGCCAAAAGCTTTTTCCACAAGCTTTACTAATCATGTAACTTATTATTTTTTGTAAAGATTTATAATTAAAAATGGATAGGTAGCCCAGATACTTTGGCCTTTTAACTATAAAGAATTCAAATAACTAAAACTTAGAGTGATAGTATACATAGCAAACACAAAATGACTAATGAGATTACGTAACATCTCTTATAACTCTGAAGTTTTCCATCACTTCAAGTCTTGCAGTGAATAGGAATGAGTCAAACTGAAACTATCAGTTAAACTAGAAAAAATTATCAGTGCATTTATGCTGACAGACAGCCATGGTCTAAACCCACTAGGCTGCATGAAATGCTCACTTTTCTTACCAGTACAGCATGTTCTTATTTAGGTTAAGAGGCCTGAGAGCAAAAACCAGAACCTTTATAGTGTCCCTTATTTCTCAGGCCAGTCCACTGCTTCCAGGAATGTTTTCACAAAGCACTGCATGTTACTAGCCCTCTTCTCAGGGATGCAGAAAGTCCTGAAATCACTTGTCTCTATTCTGTAACTTCATATTGCATAGCAGACATAGACGTTAGAACAGATACTTCTATTGTTGTTGAAGCATGTTGGGATTTAGAGTATCTGTGAAGCTACAGGAGAAGAGAGGGACTCGTGAGGACAAATAGAGTATTTGCCTGGTCATTGTGGCAGAGCATGCTAAGGTGCTGAACTGAGAAGGGGAGGTATTGAGAGCACTGACAACAGGCCAGAGTCAAGCAGCACATCACTTACTATAAGGTTTTGAAACTTCATCAATATTCTGGCTTTGGCATGTTCTAGAGTTTTGATTAATTGCTGGTAAATTTTACAAATCTAGTGAGGGATACCAGATTTTGGGTTTCAGAGGAGATATTCTACAGAACAAACTAAACATGTCATTGCTTTCACAAAATCAAACACTTCAGCAATAAATAGGAACACTTCCAAGAGACATTTAACAGCCTATGGAAACAACTGAATGCTAACGCTTGTATCAGGACAGCAGTTGTCTTTGTTCTTCCCTCCAGCTGAGTAGAAGGCCTTACTGAAAGGGATGGATGGAAATATCTCTGCTCCCACACCAAAAACCAGAGCTGTCTGTCCACTGTAATTACTGCCGGGATATAGGATCCACATGGTTTCTTCAAAGTGACTGGTAGTAGCTCTTTTAGTTATCTCAAGAGCTGTCTCATATCCTGGTGAATTTATAAGTAACTTATTGCTATTTGTTCCTTGTCAGTCATTCTTTCTTGTCCTCTAGACTCACAACTATAAGATTATTATAGAACCTGTCTTCATAGGGCTGCTTTTATTTCCTGATGAAGAAGGACAGTCCCTCAGCAAATATGGAACAGGTGCCTCAGAAAGATGACATAAAAATGGGGCAGCTATTGTTAAAAGATAAGAGAGCATTAAGGTAAACTATGTTAAAAAACTGACCAGAATGTTCCTATTTAGATTTTCAGAAAACTCTGAAATAATCATATTTGCCCGTAAGCCACTTGCCTCAGGACAGCTGCACAGATCAAGGACAGTGAGTATTCAGGGACACTTTTCAAAGCCTGTGACTGTGAAAGGTAGACCACTGGGTACTGCAGGTCACGGGCATGAGGCAAATAAAATCTGACTCTGCTTAAGAAGGAATGAAAGAATCTAAAGAAGACAGCTGCTAAAGGCAGGCAGAGTTTACCCTGCTGCTGGACTTTTTAAAGCACTGATGTTGTCAGAGCTTTTTCCCAAGCAGTCTAGAAAGGTGCCTTAATATGACAAAAGAGTCAATTCAACCACATAAAGATGCCTTACAGAGTAGCTGACCAGTAACTTTATCCCAATTTTATATGGCACAAGTAGAGAAAATTTGCTCCTCTAGTCCAACACCAGCCAATCCAAAGTCATGCTTACTGAGTCAAGTAAAAATGCAACCATTTCTCTCTCCATATCTGAATGTAATTGTTAAAGTAGTCTCTTTTCTGCCTGAACTTCCAACCAGAAATTCAACATATTGCACTTCATATGCACATTTCAGACAAAAACCTTGTCAGATGAATGACCAGTTCCTAGATTGTTTCCAAGGATTTATTTTTTTAATTTATACATATAAGCATTAGGTTTACTTTTCCTTCTTCTAATACAGAAATTTATTCTTAGAAGAAATAATACGTGCCTGTCACACCAAATGTTTGCACACATTCGAAAATGTTTGGGCTTGCTTAAGGTATTCCTAGTTTTGCTTATGTTTTCAAAGACAGAAGGTTAATTTAAAAACTTATATGAAAGGCACTTAACTTGTCACACAGTTTCTGCAGCAGTCTCCAGACAACGGAAGTGGAGTAATAAAATTCCAGTGTCATTAATAAACATATCCACTTTTTTCTATGGGTTGTATTCCTAAGCTTCATGGGAAGGTTTCAGTAGTTTTAAGGAATCTGAATTTTCTGAGGTCCTCTCCTCCAACAGACTGCTTTGGTCTGCACTTCTGGATGTTGCAAAATATCTGGTGCTACGTGACAGGGAGAAGATAGTTTTCCCAGCCAAAACGGCATTCAGTTTTGTAAGCTTCATCAAAATATTTTCCTGGTAATACTAAAATATCAACAATTTCAATATGAAAAATACAAGACCTTTCCTTTCAAATGTGTTAAGAATTAATTTTAACATTTACAATAAGATGTGGACAGAAATTTATACATTTCTAGCTAAAAGTTCTGACCAATTATACAAAGCTTAAATAAAACACCATTTAATTCCTACACACCTTAATAGTCTTACATGGTCCCCCATGGACATTTTTGTAATTATTCATCATCATTTTTGCAAGAAAATAACTCACCCTCTCTTAATCTTAATTTTTTGGATTACACTGATATCAACATTCCTGTGATGAGTCTAGTTCTAATAAAACAGTAAAAGAAAAAAAGAAATCCTTTGTCGCGTTTTTGCTGGAAATGCTAAAGAAAAAAAACCCAAACCAATTATACAAAGAACCTTTCTAAATATATTTGAACAATGTTGAGATTTGTCATTTGAAAACGGGGAGGCATTTCTGGTACTCTCTGCTAATTTTAATGGCCAAATGACCTAGGTGTGCCCCCATAAAACCCCAACTTCATCATCAATACCAATACAAGAGGTGACCTAAAACTTGACACTGACAGATACAATATCTGGTAGTCCAGAAATCAATAAGAGCAGTGACCTGCTTTCAAATGAAAAGCAGGAAGAATCTTTCCCAAAGGCCCAAATGGCTATACGGCCTTCTGACTAACCACCAAAACACAAGAAAAACATAGAATCTTCATACATGACTACATAATAGACGGAAGTGAAAAACCACTTGTGTTAAGCAAGCGTCATTCATGTTTATATACTGTACAGTTTTTTACTGCAGAAGGCAGATGTGGTCTGAAGGAAATGACAGAGGAGAGAGAAAATGAATGAAAACGTGCTAAGAAGAGTTTATGGTAAAACCACCTTGCTAGAACAGTACAGCACTTACAGAATTATGGTAGTCTTCTGACTGATAGTGTGTGAAAAGCTAAGAGGGTATTTCTGATGTATATCAAACACAGCAAAAGCTGAAGTGAGACCACAAAGATTTTTCTTTTCTGAAACAGGATATGAATTTAAGTCTGAAGAAATAGAACTGGTGTGTGCATGTCTTCTTCTGAGGAGGGTCTTGCAGGTGCTTCCGAGAAAAATTGTTGTTTTACAGTAGCACAGCTTCTAACTCTATGAGAAACCATAAATTAAAGCCCTGAAGTATATTAGAGCTTGTTACTCTCCCTTCACTGCAAACTCCAGCTCCTCCCTGAGTCAGACTGAATGCACCTTTTTTAAAAAAAGAATTATTCTGACAGTATATTCATCCTTTCTCAGGGTTTATTACCGATTTCCAGAGCCTAATCGATGTGGTGGACCATATATACATGGCTATACTATATCCAGACTGTGCCTGGAATGAAAAACTACCTTTCCTCTTACTCTGTTCTCTCCCTATTCCAGCAGCGGATTTTCTCCCTTGTCAATGCAAGTATTTGTTGTGGAGGATTTTTCCTTCACAATAAAACCAAAAGTATCTCCTGGTTTCCAGGATGATTGTTACAAATCAACACCAATTCTGACTTCATCTTTGGCTTTAGCATTGTTCTTTAAAGCAAATTTGATACTTTCTCAGCAGTAGCATCACATTTCTTCAACACTTATTGATAGGTAGGTCAGTAGCCAGTGACTTTCTTTTTAATGACTCTAGTCTTTTGTTCTCTTTGCAGTACCCACAAGGACTTGAATGACAGAAAGTTCATTTTTCTCCGAATGAACATCTGATTAGAGTAGCCCATGCTTTACCCCCCTTTGGGACGCATGCTGTCAGCCAGCAAAGCCATGGTGGTCGTGGTAACTGTCACTGCATATCCAACAGCTGCTCCGTTACACATTCCCTAACCTGGCAAGAACCGTGCTGCTGAGATTCTGCCTCTTTCTCCCACCCTGGCTCTGTGCTGCCATAGCCCCGTACCTCCAGCAGGCAGGCTGGCCAGCAGCTCTCACTACAGCTGCTTCTCAGCCTCCGAAGTGCTGGTTCATCACCAGCAGGAGGTATCCCTAAGGTGCCTTTTACGGCCTCCACGCTGGAGACTGTGTGTCACCCCTGTCAAGGAACCAGAGCTCCTCACCTGGAAGCACTCAGGGGTCTAAGCTGGTTGGTACTCAGAATTTGCAGATGGGGATATGCTGTGGATTTTTTGCTGTTGCAATGGAATGAAATTATGAGGAAAAATTGATGCTGAAGAGGACATTTTGAAATCTTTAGGCTCAAAGCAGAATATGGCTTGCTAAATAGAAAGATGATAAAATGGCCAACAGGTTCCCGATATCAAGAGAATCATGTTTGTGAAGTCTCATGTTCTAGCTGAGCTTTAGCTCAGGCAGAACTTGGGACTATGTAAGACAGAATTCAATATAAATTGTGTTTAATGGACGTCCTAATGAGCATCTGCACAGTCATTTTAGCTTACTGCTAAATTGTTCAAAATAATCTTTTAATTATATAAAGCTAGGTGCCGTAATATTTTCTTTGGAACAATCCTTGACCTTTCTTGAAGACGAAATAAAAACACGAATGGAGCTTAAGCTGCCATCTCAACTGGTTACCCTTTCTAAAGGTCCTTTGCTTACACTTATGCTGGATGGTCCCAGTTAGGATTATTATCTGTCTCGTACATGGGAGTAGCTCTGTCTTCCACAATTAAATCTACAACTGAAATTAATGTGAGATATTCTTAAACATCACACTCTTCTAGAAGCTTGAAGTTACAGCACACCGCCTCATTTGTTTTAATTAACATATACTCCTGCTTGTGTAAACCCTACATGAGCTTAAAAAAATTAAATTCAAAATTTCCCCTAATGTTTTGGCTAACAAGATAATTTCAAGTCAATTCAAAGAATATGACAGCAAAACTACAAAGGTATTTATTTACTTTCAGTTACAGTATTAACAGCTACCATCACTGTTGTAAAAGTGCAAATGCATTCCAAGACTTCAAAATCGTAGCATCCATGCATATGCAGTATTTTTAATGACTTGACATTCCATCTTAGGGATTGCTTTTTATGGTAAAAAGCAAGTTAATGTGTAAATTGCTAAGTAAGAAGCAGAGAAATATGAAGGGACTATAAAAGTGCATCTGCAGAAACTCCAGTTCAGCCACACACCCGATTTGCTTTAGTACATCTGTTAATACAGGTACAGATCAGGTGCCACTTGCCAAGCACACTTTTATACTCAGAAAAGTAAAGAAAAACTGTCATGGACAACAAAGGATGGCAAGAAAGACCATTAACACAACAAATCTGGAGAATGAACTGTGGCTGAAACTCAATCATATCAATTAACTGGAGGATACTGGATGACAGCATAATAGGCATAACAATGAGTTTGAAATTGGAACCCTAACAAAGATGCTATTTGCCAGAGACTGCAGAAAAAGTTTTGCAACATAGTGCTGCTTCTCCTCCCTAAAACTGCCAGAAAGTAACCCTTCTGCATTACAAAGGGACAAACCGTCACACTTTTAATAGAGAATAAAAGAATAACAAATCTTTTCCTATGCATGAAACAGCGATGAAAGAAAAGATGTAACATTAAGATACTATACTTCATTATATATTTCTGGAATGAAAAATCAAGAAACACAACAAAAAGGTGTAAGAAGCCTTTCTTAAGACACCCCCTCCCACTCAAAAAATACTAGAAATATATCAAATAAAATTGTGATTCTCTAAAGGTGCTGTGATTTCTCTGGCTAACTTGGTTGTCTCCATTTTGCTAAGATTTCCTAGCTGAGGAAATGAACACCAAGCTATGCAAATTTCCACATCTTAAAACGTACCCTCGGAACAAACAGAACTTATATTTCTAAAGATGCTGGTAATAGTATATAGCATAGCCAAGTGAAAAAGGGTTATTCTGAAATTCCAAATGCAATCAGTTTTTAGATCACAGGGGTTAAAATCTTGCTGTTACTCTTAATCTGCTGTTCCATATCAGATAATGATGAAACTGAAACTTCAGCTTCCCCTTTCTACGGCTTATCCCAGCATGGGAATTGATTCATCACACTCTGCAATCAACTTTTTGGTTCTTAACTGAATACAAATTATGATACCGAGGGAGATTTACATGTTTCTGTCATAGAATACAATTCTCAGGAAAAGAAGTTGATTTATCCTCTGCAGTGGATTTAGCTACATTTCCAAGTTCCCATTCAAAGTAAAACAGAAAGATTGGGAGGAGGGGGGTTCTAATTGTTTTCTCTGCTTTTGTACTTCTCTGTGTTAATTTCATAATTGTTAATTTTTAAAAGAAAAATTTGTTGTTTGTTTCAAGATTTTGACTTAAAAGAAGTACCAAACTAGCTCTCCCATAATTTTGTTGTAGAAGTTCTGGGAAATCTCAGAGATGTTATGAACCTTACCGAAAGTTTAGAGCACTGACTATTCTTTTCTCTAAAATGTGAATTAGTCACTGAAATTAAAGAAAAGGTGTTATAACAAGCGGGGTAAAAAATCTCCAAGAAACAATCAATTCAAAATAGCTTAACTAAAAATCCCTGCTTTACTGGGTTAACACTTAGCCCTAGTCCTATAAAAACATGACGGAAAGTTAAACCTTAGTTACACTTTCTTTTACACATTACTATTCAATCATGTCTTTTTCAAATTATACTCCTTCCTAATTCTGTAGAATAGGTAGGAAAGAGAATTAAATACCTACAGATGTAAAAGATGTACTACATTCCACATATATCACACATGTATATACTGAGAACATATAACACAGTAGATGTGTTCTTATCAACTATGACATTTGTAAAGTCTTCTTGCTCCTTTTGCCCATATTCAGTTCTGCCTGTTATGTCGTTTCAATTGTTTATGTTATGAGATTTTTGGAAGAGATATGCAGATAAAGCAAAGGAGATGGTTAATTAAATGCTTTGCAGCAAAGAATTTGAATGTAGAAGTTGTCAGGATCTTATGACCTTCTAAACACTATTGGAATCAATTGGGTAAAGCTTACAAGTTTTCACTGGAATTCTGTGTATTACAACAGGCCACATTAATTGGTCTGAAAAATATCTCAGGATTCTACAGAAAATATTATGGTGTTCCATTCCACATCAACAGCAACCCATCCCCACCAACCTATCATCAGAACTGGAGTTGCACAAAACCCATATTACTTAAGGATGTAAATATCCCAGCAGGGCAGGTAATTAGGAACATACCAGAATCATATTGCAGTGAAATACATGTCAAGAGCTGAGTTTACAAATCAGCTCCCTTCCCTGCACTCAGTGCTACCCTTAAGACTGAAATGAATGTCAGTAAATTAATTTATAGCAGCTATAAAACCATGCTCAGAAACATAAAAAACATGAGAAAAGGAAACTGCCATAGAAATCACATTTGCTTGCAGCTACAATGAGAATTTCTCAGCTCAAAAATACATGATGTGATTTCACTGCATTCAACAATAAAACTCCTGCACTTGCAAACAGGCAAGTATAAAATTGCACAACACAGATAAGACACTCGGAGGTAAGAAGTTGATTTCCAAAGCAATGGATGAACACAAAGGAGCATGTAAAACTTTTTTTTTCCTTACTGAACTTTAGGTTATGGAGTTCTATAACTGTCAATATCACTTCTTGATAACATCTATATCTCAGTAAGTAAAACCACAGAACCTGTGCTGGTCAGTTAAGGCTCCTTAGCAGAGTAGTGTTAAGTTTAAAGTTAGATTGAATTTTCCAGACTGGTGAATATAAAGAAGCTGTGTTCAGCATTATTATAGTTGCATCATCCTTATACACCTACAAACCAAAGGGAGGGGAAAAGCTTTTGTAAAATAACATGTTTTGATCATATCTGTCATGGTAGGAAAAGTATCTTCCTCTACTCACATCCTGTTTATCAGGTCAGTGTCAAGTTTGAATTTGAAACAAGTGAAAGTGTAGTGAAAATATTTAATTACTTTAAGTTTTAATGAACATAACTCTCAGTATCTCAGATTGGTTTTTATATTTTTATGGAGAAGGATACAAACAACCACAGATTTCTCAACAATGCAAAGTAAGAACATATGCAAATATAACACCATAGACAATTTTATAACAGTATCCTACTGTAAATTTGAGTACAGATAGGTATGAGAATTTACTATGAACTAAATATTGAGAGTTTGATGCATGAAAAACTAGGCATCTGCTGACAGAAGAGATTTTTTAGACAGTATCATGATCACATTTAGCAATGACATTTTTTCGCATTCATTTCTGCATCCTTCTCTACATACATAAAGTAGCTTTTGTTTCATCACCTTTGTCTTCTGCTCCAGTGACTCAGATCTTACCATTTCCAGTGACACCAATCCAAATGAAAAAGTATGGATTGTACTTAGGCCTAATTTCCTGAACTATGAGTAGTGTTATGATCTCATGTCATCTCAGTGGACTATAAATTGAACAGCTTGATCTTCAAATCTCTACTCTGTCTGCAAAGTCAGGCAAATCGCTTAAGCTCTTTGCACTGTTGCCTCCCTATTCTATAAGTCTTTTTGAGGTTTAGAGATGAAAAAAGCAACTACTACAGTTGAAATTCAAGGTTCTACATTACAATGTGGAATGACCTATAAGAAGCAAATATTTCCAGAATTAAAGAAACAGACAATGATTCTTAGGAGAATCACTTCCATCTATATTGCTGAATTACTTCTATTCAAAAATCTTGATGCTGGTCAAGTCATCTACATCTCGTTATAGTTTATAACATTTCAATGAAACAAAAGCCAGTGAAAGATTGTTCTGCTCCGTGCAGACTTTGGAAAAGGAAGAGAATCAAACTGTTTTTCACTCTTCCAATCAGGTCTAGTAGTGACTGGCAAACGTAATTATTTTATGATGCAATTTTGATGCAAAGTTGTGCAGATGGCCAGCTCCCTAGATACTACTTCGATGACTTCTTGCTAGAAAGACAACAAACAAATGATGGTAGTCACCATGATTGGATGCTTCCATCTCCCCTGAAACATGAGTGGAAAGGCCTGGTCCATGAAGGCTAAGGTTTCATTCTCAGTGAAGTGGTAAGAGATAGGCTATGGGACTTGTCATAAGCACTGCCACCATGGAGTGTGCCACCTAGGAACACACCAGCTGCAGCTCTTCTAGAGCATGGCAGAGGCCGAGGCAACACAGTGCTAATGCTTGCACTGTGATGTTACTGCAAAAGTCAGTTCTGTGAGACTTGGCAGGCTGCAGGTTCAGAGGTCTGCAAGCTGCTAGCACCCACTCATTAGAATAACCGAAATCACAGATTTAATAAGACAGGACAGAAATGCCTGGTGCTTGCTCTTCCTACAATACCAGATTCTGCTGTAAAGAACTCCAATCCTTAAATCTTTAGGAAACAGACATATAGACACGTTAAATTTTACATCGGGGAATAAACTTCTTCATCTTTTCCCCTCTTATGGAAGACATGTCTCCAGCTAGTGACAATCTCAAATGGCAATTGCAAATAAGGCTCTGAACAACTTTACAGAGCCTTCAGTAAAAGTTCACTACCTTAAGAAGAGAAGGATTTCTTTGATTGTAAATGTTCTCATTTAACGTTCCTCCACATCTCTCACCTATGAGTGAAAGTACTTCACACACGCAAGCTTAGCAAAGAATCACAGCCTTTTACTGGAAGCTATATATCATGAAATAAGATCAAAAATGTCAATAGCGAAGATGTTGAAGAGGCGTCATTTGAAAATATTCCTTTGAACTTATTTGACCAAGGCTATTGTTTGGAGTTTAAAAAAAAAAAAAGAAAATCACACCTGTGTGCAGATAGATAGGCTCTCTTTATCTGGCAAGAACAAGGTGCGGAGACTTCTGCAATAGATAATTAATCTCTATTGCTATCTATAGTTTCATTGTTAACACTGTCTTGCTTGAAGTGTGAAAGTATGTTCACACTCTTGAAAATGGGCGATTAACTAATCAAATGACAATATGAATCTTAGAAAAACAGAAATGACTGCAATCCAACTCTACTTATGACTATACTTTTATTTTTAGTTTTATAAGAAAAACATTATCTCAAGCATCCTTCAAGACTATAAGGGAAGTTACCAGATCCTCCCCACTGTAAAAATCACTGCAGAAAATTGTGACCACCACACCAATCTATTTTCACTAGAGCACTCAGCACATCAAGGAATTAATCGTAGGGAAAATTTTCTTTATATAAAAAATTTCCAAGATACTATAACACATAGATGACACGAGCAGCACTGAATAACCAGGGACAGATACTAGTATGCAGTAGCTGCTGTCCCATTAAGGCCCTGTTAAGTAACAGTTGTGTGTATTAAGCACTGGTGGTCTTAAATCTGTGCCCCAGGAGATGTCTCAATTAAGCAAGTTTTCTGGATAAGTACGTCAATTACATGAAGCACACAGTACTAAGTTGTATCAAAGGGCCACATAGCAAAAGCACCACACATTTCACCATAACTTCACGAGGCTGCAGAACTTGTGCAAGGTTCATTTTAAAAAAAAGACTTGACTAAACACAAATTACATACTCTCATCTGGGATACGATGCAAGTTAGACCTCATATTTAAAGAGATCCACTTTGCAGTTTTTTCCTTTCTTTTTATTTTTTTCTCTCTTTTAATGAAACCATCCCTTCATACCCTTGGATGTTCCTATAGGTACAGTTCACATAACAAGCTCTTCCACTGAGTGAAGGCAGTAAATAACAAGTAAAGAACAATGCAATTATCAAGCACAGTCGACGCAGGTTCAAGAGGAAAGTGTTGTTTAACTGATTTGATACACTTCTATGATAAGGTGCACCTAGTGGATAAAGGGAAGGTGCTGGATGTAGTTTTTCTGGATTTCAGTAAAGCTTTTGATAGTGTCCCTTGTCCCTTCTGGGCAAGTTGTCCAGTTGTGGACTGAAAGGGTTCACAGTGCAATGGGTGAAGAACTGGCTCAAGGGCAGAGCTCAACAAGCTGTACTGAACAGGGCTACATCTGGCTGGTAAATGGTCACCAGTGGGGCTCCTTCAGGGCTCAGTTCTAGGGCCAGTTCTGCTCAATATATTTATCAATGATCTGGACTTAGGAGTTGAATGCTTCAGTAGGAAGTTTGCTGTTGATACTAAACTGGGAGGTGCTGTTGACTGTCTTGAGGGAAAAGACACCTTGTAGAGGGATATGAGTAGACTGGAGCATTTGGCTATGATTAATGGGATGAAATTTAACAAGTTAAAATGCCAGATTCTGCATCTAGGATTGAGTCATGCCAGGCACAAGTATAATTTGGGAGAGGAGTGGCTGGCGGGCAGCTCTGCAGAAAGGGATCTGGGAGTGCTGCTTGACAGGAGGCTCAACATAAGTCAGCATTGTGCCCTGGCCAGCTAAGAGGGAAACTGCACCCTGGAGTGCATCAAGCACAGCATACCCAGCCAGTCAAAAGAGGTGATTATCCCTCTGTAGTTAGCTTCGGTGTGGCCTCATCTTGAGTACAGTGTGCAGTTCTGGGGCTCACAATTCAAGGACGTGAAGGTCCTTGAATGCTTTCAGAGGAGGGCAATAAAGCTCGTGAAAGGGCTAGAGTCCTATGTCCTATGAGGAGTGGCTAAGGACATCAGGTTTGTCTAGTTTGGAAAGAAGGAGGTTAAGGGGTGACCTTATTGCTCTCTATAGATTTCTGAGGAGAGGAAGGGCAGAAGGAACTCCGGATCTCTTCTCCTTGGGATCCAGTGACAGGACACATGAAAATAGTTCAAAGTTGCATCCATCAGGGGAGATTAAATTGGACACTAGGAAGCCTTGAACAGGTTTCTCAGACAGGTGGTCAGTGCCCTGTGCCTGTCAGTGTCTACGAGGCAGTTGAATAAGGTCCTCAACTTGGTCAGCCCTGAACTGGTCAAGCAGTTGGACTAAATGATTGTTCTAATTTCTGTCTTACTTTCTTACTTATAACATTCCTGCTCCACATCATGCCAGTTACATTTACTTATCTGCCAAAATAACACTTGATACTTCCTAATTTCCAATTCTAATAGCCCCAAATAGCATGAAACTATTTTCAGACCCACAACTGCATGTTCACTCATTCAAAAACTATTTTTACCCCTCAAAATGCCACAAAAAAAATTGTTTTACTCATTTTTTCCTTTGTATTTGTTTTTACTCCCCCAAGATGTCTCTTACTCCCTTGCAATTCTTAGCATTCACACATGAGAATAAGACTTGCAGATAATCCTGTTTCTGCTTTCCAGGGCTGTTACTGGAAGAAGAAGCACGGGAGGACAAATTCACCAAGTTACAAAGTTGTTGTACTTTTCTCTTCCTACCTATTTTCTTCAACAAAGAAGAGAAATACTACCTCAATGCAAAGTTCTAGCAATGTCTAGCCTAGTATTCTGTCCCTGAAAACAATCAAATTAACACAACAATACATAGATTTGACATTCAAGTACAAATATCTTCATATTAAATAGAAGAAATTTCACAGTTCTGATTCTGCAGAAATACCAGTAGCCAAGAGTTTAAGAACAACAAAATATATTAACTTCAATTATTGCTATTTTATTAAGATTCAACTTACTGTTGTTACTTTTTGGTTCTCATGCTGAAAGCTCCTTTTCATGTAATGTGTTTTCTTGTGTTTTCTCATTGCATATATACAATAACTCTTCACAGATTGGCTTGTATTTTTTAAACCCTCTCTTACATTCATTGCAGAAGTGGCATAGTCCAAAAACCCTTAAGAAAACAAATACAAAGAAATTGATATGTTGCATTTTCACAGTCCTGTTAAAATTCTCAAACCAGTATATAAACATTAACTGAAGTGGTATAGTTTAAAGTTACAAAAACCAATTTTAATATCTGCATTTTACTCAAAGGAATGAGATCAAACTTGTAGATAAAAAAAAGCATACAGACACTTAACGCTCTATAACAGAAATGCTCTAGATCAGCAAAGCAAGAAGCATTCGTGTGGAAGATTTTGCCTACATCACGCTCTACTAATTTCTGTGAATGTATCAGCATGAAGAACTTGGCTCTTAGAGTGGTCTCTAGCTGAAGCAATTCATTTTCAAATAGAAGGACTGAATAGGGGGAAAATAATGTAAATCTGGGAAAAAACTCTGGACTAGAAACTCATACCTTTAATGAAAATTCATTTTAAGAATGAATAATATAGTAACTGTGATGAAAATGATTTATACTGATCTTTTTCTAGACTGCTTATTGTTACTTTCAAGAAGCATACACCTGGTATCTGGGGAAGCCTTCTGGACTTCTCACTTCCCTGAGAATGTAACATTTAAATCTCACCTTTCCACTGAACAGGACATAACAATGCAGGGTATCAGGTGAAATGCTGTATTTATAAGAATTTTTGCAGCCTCGTATAAGTGGCTACTGCGCTTGCAGCCCAGAAGGCCAATAGTATCCTGGGCTGCAGCAAAAGAAGTGTGGCCAGCAGCATGAGGGAAGGAATTCTCCCCCTCTACTCCAGTCTCATGAGACCCCACCTGGAGTACTGTGTCCAGTGCTGGAATTCCCAACATAAGAAGGATATGGAACTGTTGGAACGGGTCCAGAGGAGGCCATGAAGATGAACAGAGGGCTGGAGAACTTATGGTATGAGGACAGGCTTAAAGAGTTGGAGTTGTTCAGCCTGGAGAAGAGAAGGCTCCAGCAAGACCTTATAGTGGCCTTCCAGCACGTGAAGGGGGCTTAAAAGAAAGCTCAGGAGGGACTTTCTAAAAGGGTGACAGGATGAGGAGGAATGGCTTTAAGCTGGAAAGGGGAAGATTGAAATCAGACGTTAGGAAGAAATTCTTCACGCTGAGGGTGGTAAGGCACTGGCACAGGTTGCCCAGGGAAGCTGTGGATGACCCCTCTCTGGAAGTGTTCAAGGTTGGATGGGGCCTTGAGCAGCCTGGTCTGGTGGGAGGCGCCCCTGCTGATAAAATAAGTAGTTACTATTACAAAAAGTGGAATACTTTGATTTAAGCTAAAGTAAAGTTTCATCTAAGTAACTGTATTTTCTGAAAGTTAAGACAGTATCCTCCTGATAGCATATTTTGTTTATAGCATGGGGGTTTTTTCCAAATAGTGCTTTTCCCAGACAACAGAGTTCACGGGGAAATGATAAAGTCTTGCGTTAAATACGGTATGTGCTAAACAGATGTGTCTCCACCTTTCCTTATCTCATATGTAAGGTCAGACACAGAACTGGCTCCAATCAGCAGAGATTTGGCTGTTGTGAAGGTCGTAATAACATTAAAATCAGTCCTTGGAAAGTAAGAGAATGCGCATAAGATTTCTGAGAAAATTTAGACACATGCATGTAAGTGGGAAATCTGTCCCCAGCACTTATCTTACCACACATGACTGATGGGAATCATTCCCTCACGCTTCCAGTACTGAAATAAAGGGCACTGCTTTCCAAAACTCCAAAACGAGTCTCAGAGAGTTTATTTGCCAGCATTTTCGGCTTCACTGCCCATGGCAGAGCGTTTGGAACCGGATGATCTTTAAGGTCCCTTCCAATCCAACCCATCCTAAGCCTCCAATTCACCGTCCTTCCCCCCTCTCACGCTCGGGGGGCGGGGTGGGGTAGGCGGGAAAAAGGAGGGGCGGGCCTCAGCGGCGCCGCGCTTGCGCGCCCGGGGGCGGGGCCAGGCTACGCAACGTGCGCAGTGTGCGCAGTCGCCATTGGCGTTGGAGCTGCGGATGGAACCGCCTGCCCCCGCCCCCGGCGCCGCAGGTAGGGGAGGCCGCTGCGCGGCGGGTCGCACGTGCAGCGAGACGCGGGGAGGGGGGAGCGGCGGAGCGCTCACCCCCCAGGCCCCCGCACCTCCCTCCCCGATGTCGGGGCTTCCTATGGGAAACCCCCGCTGTTTCCCCTGCACACGCCGGCGGGGACTACGGGCTGGGCGGGTGCTGGGAAGGGCTGCCCTGAGGGTGGGAAGCAGACTGTACAGACTTGTTCATTTGATAAAAAAACCTTTTCAAAATGTTGCGCTTTTATCTCTTGGTAAACAAGATCTCTGTATCCTGCCTGGTTTGTATTGCTGTTGGCACTGAAAGTATGGAATCATAGAATCATAGAGTAGTTTGGGCTGGAAGAGACACAATCACAGAATCACCTGAGTTGGAAGCGACCCGCAAGGATCATCGAGTCCAACTCTCATCCCTGCACAAGACACTCCGAACGTTCACACCGTGTGTCTGAGGATGTTGTCAAAATGCTTCTTGAATATTGTCAGGCTTGGCATCATGACTGCTTCCCTGAGAGCTGTTCTAGTGCTCCACCAGCCTCTAAGTGAAGAACCTTTTCCTAATACCCAAAAACCTCAAAGTTCCAACACCTCTCACCAGCCCAGGCTGCTCAAGGCCCCATCCAGCCTGGCCTTGTACCCTTCCAGGGAGGGGGCATCCTCAGCTTCTCTGGGAAATCTGTTCCACTTCCCCCACCGCTGCCTTTTTCGTCTTCCACCCACAGCCTTGATCTCCAAAGGCATCTGGTTGGCCTCAGCAGCATTGGGGTGCCTGCAAGCTGTGCTGCTGCCCCACCTACTGTAGTAGCAGAGAAGTCAGTCAATCTGCAACACCCACCTTAATACAACCTTCTTTCAGGTAGTTGCAGACAGTGATAAGGTCAGTGTATTTCAGTGCTGGACGTGTGAAGGTATGATTTCCATCAATCATGCGTAATGAGACAAGAGCTGTTTGCAGAATATATTTTCCACTTACATGCATGTGTATACATTTCCCCAGAAATCTTATGCATATTCTAAGGACTAGTTTTAATGTTATTATGAACTTCACAACAGCCCAATCTCTTGCTAATTGGAGCTTTGGAGCCAGCTCTGTCTGACCTTGTATTTTAGACAGGGAAAGACTGCAAATAGAGGTGATTACAGGTTATAGTCTGTTCAGCACTTATCATAATGAACACAAGATGCTATCATTTCTCAAAGAATAGTGTCTAGAAAACACTGTTTGAAGAAAACATGCTATAAGAAAACATGCTGTCAGAGAGACATGCGGTCTAACTTTCAAAAAATACACTTACTTAGATGAAACTTTACTGGTTAGTTAGATAACTAATTCTATAGAAAACTTAATTCTACTTTAGCTTAAATCAAAGTAGTCTACTTTTTGCAGTAGTAACTACTTCTTGTATCAAAGTGATTTTAAGCCTGTGTCTTTATACCCACTTAATATTCACTCATCCGCCCTGTTCCTGAGGCACTGTTTCTTTACATCCATGTAATATTCCTGAGGCAGGTGCCTTTGATTGGTGTCAAAAGGCAGATCCTCCAGTAGAAAGAACCCAGCAAGGTGTCAGCATACTTTAGCGAATGCAAGGTTTTGAGAGGGCTGTGGTTGATGCTGAGCTGCTGCGGTTGTGAGTCTGTAATTTGGTCCGTGCAACCCTTGGCCACTGCCTTCGAGAGCCAAAGGGTGCTAACCAAGGCCAAGCTCTCGATTTCAAATGGAAACCTGTCTTGGGCCTGGCCCTCCAGGCTCTGCAAACAAGGCAGTAATAAAGTTCTGGTTTTGCTGAGCATATCAGCATAGCATTGCTCTGTTATTAAATTAAGAAACGCTATAAAACTTGCTGCTGCATTTCAAGTGGTGGTTGTTTCATCTACAGCGTAATTTTGCTTCCCAGTTGTTCCTTAAAAAAATTTCATTATTACACTAGCTTAATTTGAGTTATTGTGCATTCAGTGTATAGCAATAAGGATGATTCTGGACACTGAAATCTGCCAGCATTCTGCTTCCCTAATTATTTCTATAGTGACATTATATGTCCCTCCTAATCCATGTTGTAGTTGGATGTTAGCTGTGGTAGGTCTGTTGAGGATGTACTTCGGGTACATGGTATGTGACACCAATATCAAGATTCATCTGCTGAGCAGTGGCATTGCTTACTGACACCTCTCTAAATCTGCTACCTTGTTATCCAGTATCTTTTGCTTACCACCCCCCACCCTCCCGTCAGGCCCTGGTTGTTACGGCGCTGTTGAAAACCTCAGAATGTGAGCTAAAAGCAGAAATGTCTAATTGAGGTTGTAGAGAAACTGGAACAAGAGCTGCAAGAGGTGTGAGCTGCCCTGTTCATATCAGTAAGGTGTTAACTCAGATACCTTGGTGCGGTAGTTTTTAATGTCATCATTGTTATCTGCTTCTTGGCTCACATATGAGAAAAAAGAGAGAGAGTCACAGTTTAGTAAATTGTTACTGTGACTGATGGTTCGTTTTATGGTCACAAAAGACCCAAATATTCTCATGGCTTTGCCAGGCGGTAGGGAGTGAATATCAAAGAGTCCTCTGAAACTGAGAATGTAGAACCTGTGAATTATGTCATGATTTGTATGGGAAGAGTTTTTTGACAGCCGCAGTTTGGAACTGTGGCTGTGCCATTAGGCGATTGCAGCCAGTAAATAATTGGTAGATAAATTCGTTGACTAAATTTTATGTTACACTGTTTTGTTTTATCCTTCTTCAGAATGAACATGCTGAAGCCCAGTATTCAAGTTGATTTTTGCATGCGATGCTTCCAAAACTCTGTAGGATGCTGTTCTCAGTAGTAGAGGTCATGGGTTATTAGAACACTCATTTTCTTTTTAGTGTGCACTTGGTAATAGCTGTCATTTTCAGATGGTGATGTCTGGATCCCTAGTTGAAGATTCACAAATGTGTGAAGAGAGAAGTAGAGTTATTGACAGTAGCTTAGATAGACAATACAGGTTTTAGTACCTATCCTGGACATTGGTTTGGATCTTAAAAACAGAGGGCTTTAAGACTTTATTTCTTAATTTTCCAAAGCTATTTGAAATGTCTGTTTCTTACTGTCATGTGGAAATCTAGCTCATTAAATACAGCAGCAGTTGAAGGAGAGAATTGGGCTTCCAGAACTGTGACTTGTTTCAAAGTGGCTTATCTGATAAGACAGAGCTAGAAGAAGAAGGTACTGAAAGGAATGGAAGTATGGCTTTAAAAGGTAGAAAGGAAAAAATAATGGGAGATAATGTAATATTGAATTTAAAGGCAAAAAAAATATGTAGAAGTAAAAGGAAGAATGATTTCTGCTTTTAAATAAACTTCTTTTAGACAACATTTGTGATTAAGAACCATGTTGGTTGCCACCAACATAGGTTGAGGGACTTGAATAGGAATGACCTTTTTGATATTCCTAGTTTCTTTGACCTGTGTTGGGAGCACAAGGGTAAAAGATAATTGTAGTTTCCTGCAGTTGTTTGACACCACATTTTAGAGACCTATTCCAAGAAAAGCGCTAAGAAATCGAAGATATATTGAAATGTTCCAACAAGTTCTATAATACTGAATGGTTTGAAAAAAATCTTTAGAGTTTAAAATCCAGAATAACATCGGCAATCCTTGCATTAATGTAACCAAAAGGCTTTCAGCCTTCTCTTCATGTCAGAATGTGTCATGCTCTGCAGCTTTTGGAGACACTGGTGTGTTTTGATCGTATCCATGATATTAGTTTCTAAGGGCTTCATTCATTTGTATTATACATACTCATTGTTCATTAAATATATAGGTAGAGAAAACAAAGGTAGGCATTATTTTTTCTTGACTCTTAATCCTAATACCAGTTAGAAAAAACTCCCAGCAGTAAGAATAGTATTTGGTCCTGTTATTCAAAAGACTTGCTCTTAATTTGTGTGTGGTGTTCATTATTTGGAATGGGAGGTGTAAATTAAATCCTGAAAGGAGTCGTTAAAGAGCTAAATATTCCAGTTCTCAAGGAGTTTGAGCGATTTTTTTTTTAAAGTGAAACTTTTATTTGTGATTTACATTAGTTTTCTTTATGCCTTACCACACAATTCTGAGAATTAGCAGAGAGGGGTATGTAGTGCTGTAGCCCCAGCTGGTGTTATTGAGCATGGAGTGAAATCTTAGGTGACTGACATCTCTTGTGATAATTGGAGGGGGTCACTGATTGTTAGATTTTCTTTCATCCCTTCTTCATCTAGATACCGGGTATTTCGCTTTTTCCATATATGTTTTACCTGTTACTCATTTCTTGTTTCTGATGCCTGAGGTCACTGCATAGCTCTAATTTTTTTATATTGTTCAGATAGTTTGTGATTTTTGCAGAACCTTTATTTCTTACTCCAGGTGGAAGTAAGAAGTAAATTCTTGGACAACATCTGCTGTTAGAAAAGACATGGAAGAAACAGGGATTGTACACTTGGGACTGGTTTCAGACAAGAGCTGCTCAAAAGTTTGGGTTTTACTTAAGATGTGTGGAACCCTATGTGTAGGAAACCAATTGTATCAGTGCTATTACTATATTCCTGCCATCCCAGAAAAAACCAAAATGTGTGTTTGGTTGCTGAAGTACTGCTGCATGGTATCTTTGTTTAAGGGACAAAAAGTTGTGTTGAGGATTTTACATCAGTTTCCAAGTGAAGCGTTTAGAAGCTTTGCAATGATGTAGTTAAGCCTCGCTGTGATATTTCGGTTCTCGGCCAGCCCTAGTTGTTACTGACTTTGTGTTTTATGCGTTTTGCTGGAATCCTTGTTTACAATTGTCAGAAGGGATTTGAGGTGAGGAAAGTGATCCCCTTGTAGGTAGCTCACAGCCTAAGTTTTTTTAACTGGCAGGTCTGTCATACTTGAACAGTACCTCAGGCTAGGTGTTAATGAGCCTGCATTATTTTCAGTAATAAACATTAAGCCTTGATCTGTAATTAATTCTTCAGGCCCTGTAACTTGCTTTTCTGTGTGTTCAAGAACAAATCTTATGTGAAAAATTTTCACAAGCATCTTGAGGCTTGGCTTTACTTATTACTCCCTAGATGTAAGAACATATGCAAAATCTGCATATAATTAACAAATAACTGCTTTGCTGGGTCTGCTTTTCCTTTTCTTTCTAGATATTACAGACTTCCTATAATATAGCCATTGTTCATTTTTAGCAAACAAGCATGTCAGTATTCTCGTAATCCAGTAGTGCCATAGTGCAAGAACACGAGCTCCAAAGCAAAATGTAAGATAACAAATTCAGCCAGTGAAGAAGGTGAAAATTGACTTTGAGGTGATGATAGAATGATGAGAAGTTAAAGCTTTGGAAATTTTCCCTGGTGTTGTCATCCCTGTACTCCATCTTAATTTAAAATTATGTCAGTATTAGGTTGAAAGATCTCAAAATCTGTAACTTTTTAAATACAAAGAAATTTATTCATATACGTTTAAAGAAAAAAATAACTTCTGCATAGACAAGCTGCACTGATCAAGCTCTTTTGGGTTTCAGAATGTCATGTATCACTTGGGTTATAACACTTCTGTCACTTCATGTTGTCCTACACTTTAAAACCTTATTAGAGAGTGAAGTACTTAAGGTGGCAGGTTGTGTGCAAACACCTATGAAATGACCCAACTCGGTAGCATTTCACATATGTGCAAAGATACTTGGTTCTGTTCCGTCATCAGGCAGTTCACATTGGATGTTTTTGACTGGTAAAATCCATTAACTTTAACAGGATCCTGAATGTTTGTGTGCGACCAAGGTTACAAAGCAGTATGCTGGAACTGGTTTTAACTTTAGCCTCACGAACCTCGTGGCAGTACGGGAACAGGAGTCCCCTCACAGGCTACAGGACAGGGTACTTAAAGTATCAATTACATTGAAACATAAAAATACAATTGTAGGAAAACCTCTTAGATTTTAGAAACAAATGTCCTTTTCTTCCCATGACTTTAATGGGTCTATCTCTGAATTATTTTTTTTCCAATGTCTGACGGTATTTTAGAATAGTTTTTAAGTAGTTAATATATTCAATGATGCAGGCTTTTTTGATAACAGTCCTTATGATTCATATTTATGCAAATGATTTCACATGAGTTAATATAAGATTGGTAACTTTTATTTGATAGAAAATGGATAAACTAGGCAGAGAATAAAGGAGATGAAAACTTTTAGTTGAATGCATTATTTTCCTGGAGAAGTAGTAAGCTAGAATTATCTTTGTCCATTCAAAATACTGTTACAAGTACACTAAAATAAATCTGAAATGGTTTTTGAAAAAAAATGGAACCTCTAGAGCCGGTGTTCTGATTGATGAAAGGAATGTTTGCCAAAAAGCATGCAATTAACACTGTGCTGCTGCTACTTTTTCTGTGTAGTTTTATAATTAGCTCACAGCCAAGTCTTTTACAACAAAATTAAACCACTTTCGTAACTTAGCCATAAACTTGCTTTCATTCTTCAGCCCATCTTAATTGTTATTTATACTATAGCTCTGCATGTGGGAAAAATGAGAGAATGGCTGGTAAACTCGAGTTCAGTAGGCATCACAGATGAAGGCAAAGACCCTCCCTTCCAGAAAAAGGACTATGTTACACTTATTTAGTGTAGAGATTTTCTTTAAATGTGGTGTGAGTTAAAGAATGGGAATTCTTGTTTTTCTTCCTTTTCACTGTACTGTTGAAGTTTTCTTTAATACTTTTTCAAGTTCTGTTCCTTAGCTTAAAAAAGAAAGGCATCCTAGAAATCTATCCACTGACTTACTTGTGATGGTAGCGGGTAGGAAAAAAATTAGCAAGGTGTATTTTTTTAAAAAAGTCCTTTTTATGGCTCCACATTTTTGAACCAAGGCCCCCAAATAATGAAAGTAATTGTTTTCTAGTGTTTATATGTTGAAGAGTGTTGTGTTTTTTACTTGGGTTTTTGAACCTTGACTGAACTTTTTACAGCATTTTTGCTAGTAAATGACATAATTGATGCCTAAAAGTTAATACAAGTGGGAAGCTGATGTAACTTTCATTGTTAGGACACCTGCAGCAGTTTTGTGTTTCATTCTCCTCTTGTCCTCTTAAAGATCTGCTGCCTACAGCACAGGTCAGCACTGTGGTCCTCTTTTTCTCAAAGACCTTCCTGGATTCTGTGGTTAGAAGCTAGGAAGCCAGCAGAGTATTTGTCATCTGTTTTCCCAGCTGAATTTGATGTGTATGCGGTGCCGTTGTAGTGGTTGCGAGGCTCTTGTTCCTATTGCTGCATTTATTTCCTGATTATTTGTTTTTTTCATTTTTACAAAAAGTAATGAAAACTAAAACAAATGGCTGTGGTCCTTGGCCTGCCATGGCAGTAACTAGGTTTTGCACCTAAGGGTTCTGATCAGCCACAGAAAACTATTACAATTATAGTCTTGTGCCCTACATATTGTATGCAACCAGAGAACCATCTCAAGCATTGATATTTGACAAACTCACAGATTTTATTAAAAAAAAAAAAGGAGTTTAAATGTATTTTTAGTGTTTTGATGAACAAGGATATCTCTCAGTTTAGTAATTTTCTCTCCTTCCTTTAATTCTGACAACTTGAATGTTCTGACAACTGCAAGCTTATAACCTTCATAACCCATTCTTTATCCTCTCCACGGTTATCCTCTGTTTATCTTCTTCCCATGAGGAGCAGCAGCATTCTGGAATGTGCTAATCTTTGTCTTTCGAAAACATGCAGTAGCTTCACCATACACATTCCTTGGCTGTAGCATTGTTCACACTTTCAAGGAGTTAGTGACTTAGACACCGTAACACCTGCAAACCTGCATTTGGTTTTAATTCTGTCTTAAATTTTACATACATTTTTACAAAATACTTAGTTTTTACTGTTATTTGTATTTAGTCTGCTTTTTGTAACCTTTACGCAATTAGCTTGTGTCCCTCATAACCTTTGATGGTACTAGCAGTTTTCAATAGAATGCGAGGTGAAGGTGGATTCTTAGAGTATGAAATTGCTCTAACAAACATGCCTGAGTTTTGGCTGGCAGGAGGAGAAGGAAAGAAGTTGCTGCTAACATTTCTCTTGCTGAATGGAAGCTGAGAGGTAACGTGTTGTTTTGGTTCACTTTGTGGCCAAAGGCCATGGACATCTCAAATAGCCTACCCAGAAGACCAAGCAAAGTGTGCCAAAGGCATCAGCTTTCAAATACAGGAGGCAAACTGTAGGAAAATGTTTCTTGCTTGTCTGGGGATAATTTTATTGCTGTTTTGAAGGCAAAATAAAACAGCAGTAAGTCTGTTGTAATACAGATTCTTCTGTAGGGAGTAGTCTGCAGCAGGTCTGGTATTAGAATAAAAATTATATTTCTAAATGAAGAATTGTGAAGTTCCAAAAGGGGAAAAAATATTCCATAAACTGGCATATATAGCTTTCACATCATAGCTGTCTCAGGCTTTTTGGTGAAGTTTTGCCATATATGTTGCTGAAGAGCTGATAATGTTGGACTGGTGATCATCTTGCAAGTGCTTACACATTGGTAGCAGTTATTCTGCACGTAAACATATTTTTCTAGCTGGTATCTAGTATTGTTTATATTTGTGACTCATTTGTCTTTAATAAGTTGTATGAATGCTGGGGATCCCAAATTCAGTGAAGTATTTTAATATCCTGGAAGGAAAGTCACTGTAATTGTAATGCAATGGATAGTTTAGAATCAAGGATTAGTATTAAAATGCTTAAGACGTTAAAATTTAAACTCTTGAGTAGATAAAGTACTGCATAAACCAAACATCTGCATTTGAGATATTTGGAAGATGGTTGCACCTAGATGCTTAAAACTACCTCCTAGACATTATGTGCTCCATGAGCTGCAGGAACACAGCCTGCTTCACTGTGATCTTCATCACAGGGTGCAGAGGAATCTCTGCTCTGGCACCTGGATCACCTCCTCCTTCTTCACTGACCTCAGTGTTTGCAGATCACATATTCTCACTCCTTTCATTGGCTGCAGTTGCTGTTGTGCAGCTGTTTGCCCCCCCCTTCTTAAATATACTACCCCAGAGATGCTACCACTGCTGCTAATGGGCTGGGACCAGCAGTGGGTGCACCTTGGAGCTAGCTGACATGGGCCCTCTTTGCCGTACGGGATGCTTCCGGCATGTTCTCACAGAAGCTACCCCTGCAGCCCCCCTCCCACTATCAAAACCTTCCCAGACAAACCCAAGACAGCAGTCCAGTACATTTCCATGTGTGCTGGGGTAGGTACTGATGCAGAAAAGATAAATGGAGTAATTATTAAAACTCTGGTAAGTAGATGCAGTTACTCCATAGTGTAAACCAGCTGAGAAGCACTTTTTTTGCACATATTTGAGTTAGTTTTCCTTATTGTGTTGGTCACTCGCAGTGTGGTTAAGTGTGTAAGAGTGCTGAAGGGATGGGGGTGAATGACAACAATGGGAGACTATTAAAACTTGCGTTTTTGTGGCCGCTAGCAACACACTTGCTTATCTGTCTCCACATTCATAGTTCAGCTTATTTTCTGTGTACCCTAAGCATCACTGTAACCAATTTTTTATAAAAGGGGTAAAAGCTCAGGCTAGAATTTGAGCCAGTGGTGCTCGTGACAGATCAATCTTCCTTCCTGACTGAGTCTTGTACAGTTGCCTCGTGTGGGCCATTTGTGCAGTTATATAGAGAATTTATCTAGCTGAAAAATTGCCTGACAAGAAATGTATTTAACTTTAAATCAAATTAACTTCCCCTTTCAGTTCAGCACAGGGCTGCAGAGCACATCTATGTGGGCAGAGGGCAGAGAGTGTCATAGGGACTGGGAGAGGCCAGGACTGCTGCAGTACCAGCTTGCTTTGACTGAATTTAGTAAAGCCGAGGCATGGAGCGTGGTGGTGCTGTTTCCTGCCATGGCATTCAGCTGAAATGATTTGTCCTTTCTGAAAAACATGCTTAAAAATTTTATGACAACTTTGTATGGTCTGTAACATAATAAATGCTCGGTACAGTAACTGCACTGCAGGAAGTTAAAATGAAAGATATTTTATAGTAATTATTTTTATCTCAGTCATGAAAACAAGAGCATAGAAGCAAATCAGTTGAGCTATTTGTGCTTGGTATTTTTGTGGTATTTACAGAAGACACTTTGTTTTCTCAGTCTTTTGCTGTAGAAGTTCCAAATAAGAAATTTTTGAGGTGAAAGTCTTTAGTTCAGAGTCTCGATATTGCTCATTGTAATCCTCTGTTTTGTCACAAGGTTCCCGTAGTAATACCGGATTCGATACTGTATAACATTGTAATGTAATGTCATAGCTAGTAAACTTTAAAACATGGTGAGTTCAAAATGACTAGAGAAATGTTAATCTGTTGCCTTTTGATCTGGAAGTAACTGCAGATGCCCTGGAAAATAGTGTTTGGAAGTGGTATGTAACTTAAATTCTGCTTCTATCCTTAATTTCAAGACATCGCACTTTTAATTTCTTTCATTTAATCTAAAAATTTTAATAAGCAATTTTTTAAAAGACATGATTGCCACTGGAAATAACAACTTAAATGACAGTAGAGATTTCATAACATGAACATCACATGATGCTGTTCTAAAGTGTAATATCAATATCAAAGGGTGAATAGTGTATTTGAGGAGGAAAACCAGGTATTTGGTGTAACTATGTTGTACTATACAGTGTTCCGAACAAATGGCCTTTAAAGGGATTTTAACTCAGAAGCTAACAGTAAAAAGCAGTGCTTGATAAATTCTTATCCCTTTGAAGAAAGTGGATTTGGAAATGCAGGTGTTTTGTTTTTTTTATAAATGACCTTTGTTTAACTCTTCAGAATCACCGCATTCTGTTTTGAGACAACTGAAAGCAAACTACAACTGTACTTTTAAACACAGAATTCAGGCAGCAGCATTTCTTCTCGTTCAGTTGAATTTCTCAATGAAAGAACTCTTAAAGCCTCCATTTAAGAGGCTACTTAGGTTGGTTTTAAAGAACTGAAGTCTTCCATGTAGCATTACAAATTTCACGTTGTACTCTAATATCGCTATATTTCTCTAGCTTGATGACAGTGAATAAAAAAGCTGATTTATACAGATAATGTACATAGAAGAATACTAGTACCTTGAAATAAAAGTGATTCTCAACCTTTGTGCAATCTCGACACAGACTTTCTGTTTAGTAAAGCAGAAATTAGAACATGCTGCCAGAATTTTCTATATTATTTTTGGTTCATTGTGCACATTGAGCAGAACAGAAATAGTCAGGATAATTCTCACTTTTCATATTTAAGGACTTTTAAATCTTGTCCTTTCCTGTCTTTTGATCTGTGTGATCCTTTGGTAGTTACTTTCAGCTGCTAGTTTGTGACAGTTTGGGTATACTAGTGTATCTTACAGAAGCAATGCTGTGTTATTTCTTCAGATTCACTTTCTGTGATGTATAGATAAAAATAATATTCTTTTTCCTGTTTTTTATTTTTATCACTCTTGCAGAAAATTCAAAGCTGAGACATGTAGAAAAAGATATTTTGATTCCACAAATAATGAGAGAGCGAGCCAAGGAGCTGTGTTCAGATAAAGTGCAAGGTAAGAGTCAAATATTCATAGGGATACAGATGTATTCACTTTTGTGCCCTGAATATAATCCTTGTTTTTGAAGTCAAGTAGTCAAAGAATTAATATGTATGAACCGCATCTTATCTGTTCACTGTGAAACCAGTAGTAAAGTGTATAAATCTGCTGTATTGGCTTTGGCTGCTTGGTGATGTGGTCTGTTTTCAAAATTAATTATTTTCAAGGGCTATAGAATTTGTATGATTGATACAAAACTTTCCACATTTCGGTCTAGACTGTGTGATGACAGAGCAACACAAGAGTTACTGTATTCCTATATGTAATATTTGATACTTTTACAGAAGCCTCATGTGAGCCTTCTTTATGAAAAAATTATTTAAATATTCTTACCTAACTGCATCCTTTCCCTCACCCGATATTTTAATGACACATGCACATAAACACGTCTTATTAGACAGATGTTAAATAGAACGATGACCACTTTTGCATTTTCTTCAGAAGAGTACTGGACAGTAACTCTTTACAGCTGGGTGTCACCACTTCTTCTGACACGTTGTTGCTCATATATTCCTGGAAGAAATCTGGAACTTTTTAAAGTACCATAAAGATAGAGCTATTTAGGCGCAAGTTAGGTGAGAATGTTGCTGTGAGAGGGATGTAAGAATGGAAAACAAAAACGAGGCCACAGAATTTTTATATACAAGAGGCATGCCTTCAGTAGAGGGTGCTTGCCCCTTGTCATCTAGATCTGTGCTCTCTAAACTTTTTTGATTCCACACCTCATCAGTAAAAAATTTCTCAGTGCACAATCCTAAAATGTGTATATTTACTTATAAATTATATCCCTTTACAACTATACTAGTATATTACATACATTATAAAACACAAAAATAGAAATCAAAAAAGAATGAGATAAAGATGAAATAAACAGTACTTTAAAGTCATTCTAATGCTTTTTATCAATGGTGCAAAACCCTTTTTGCTCAAAAATATTACTGTTAATAGCAGTATTTTTATTGAGAGCGATATGTTTGAATATGCTTCCTTATTTTTAAAAATCCTTGTTTAACACTTTGTGATACCGCAGTTTGAGATCTGGTTCTATGTTCAGTTTATTTCAATACTTGTTTTTAATGAGTATCATAGCTGAAAAAGATACCTTCACAAAGATGCGTAGATCTCACTGGAAGAAGCGCATCATTGCCTGCACTTACTAAAATCATTGTATTCAATTTGAATCCCATAAACAAGTTTTGCAGAGGTTTTGCTTGAAATTGTCCCAAGTGACAGGTTATAGGATGAGAAGAAATGGCTGCAAGTAGTGGCAGGGGAGGTTCAGACTGGACACTAGGAAAAATTTCTTCACTGAAAGGGAAGTCAGGCCCTGGCACAGCTGCCCACGGAGGTGATAGAGTCACCACCCCTGGTGTTTAAAAGACAGGTAGATGAGTTTCTCAAGGATATGGTTTGGTAAGTGGACCGATACAGTTGGACTCGATGATCTCAAAGGTCTTTTCCAACTAGATGACTCTATGATTCTATAATTCTATGAAATTGGCCTAGTAAATTACCGTGTTCTATGATGTCAATCAGTTCTTCCAAGCCAATTGAAGGTGTTGCATGTTTATATTTTTATCAGATAGGCTCAAAACCCACTGAAACTCTGATTGGGAAGATTTTAGACAGGCTGGAAAATTCTGTTTCTGTCCTTTTAAAGTATACAGATATGAGAGGTTTTTATAGGTGACACATTCATATTATGTTCAGCAACAAAAGAAAGCAAAAATCCCATAATGAAGGGAAAAAAATCCAAACATCTGCCTTCAAAATACTTTCTCCATATCATGAGTTTCTTTTGAAAAGCAATTACTTTCTCACTCATTTTTAAACATCACCTTCACCTTGAAGGGACACATTAAGTGTGTTTATTTTTTGGAAAATATCTGCCAGGTAGCAAACGACTCACAACCATCGCTGTCACCATTGAAAAGGTCGGCAAGTTTGGAACCCTTGTCTTTTTGTAAAAGAAAAATGTGTAAAGGTTGACAACTCCTAAGCTCTTTACCACAAGATATCCAGTGAACCTCTGTGTGGTGCAGGAGATTTTCAGGGTCACTCCCCATCTCCTTACACAGTCTGGTAAAGATGCTGCTATTTGAAGGGCTTGTTTTTATGAAGTTAACCACATCGATGCCATCCTGTTGCATTGCAGTAGCTCATGTGTGAGTGATGCAGTGGAGTTCCAGAGCAGTGCTTTCTCTGTAACCTTACCCTGGAATCCAACTTTGATCAAATTGTGTGGAAGTTAGAGGTGGAAACTGAATATTTCTCATGCAATTTTTATGATCAAACAGACAAGCAAAACTCGCATTTATATCCCTATTAATAAAAGGTGGTAGCATCAGTTCATCTAGTTTGTGCACACTTTTTAATCTGGGTGGGACATTAGAGACAAAACCATGGGAAATGAAGCTTAAGCAATTTTGTGGACAGGGGAATTTTTCTTCTCTTAAATCCATTGTGTAATTATTCCTGGAATAGATTTTACTTGTTAGTACATAGAGATAGGTGTTAATCAGACTAAACAGGCTATGGTTTTTGTGCTGTAAACAATTATAAGCTATGAACATAAGCTGTGTAATTAAGTAATCAAAGTTCCTGCGATCTGGTTTGTGCGCTACAAAGTGTACACGTGGGCATGAAATTGCGCTGTTCACACTAAATGGCACAGCTACTCATTTAACTTACTCTCAGTGTAGGATTTTTCTGCCTAATGTTAATCTTGTTTGAACAACTCCTATCACTATACCTTTATTTTGTTTTATCTTTAGAAAATTGTGGTAAATGCATTGTTAGTGTAGGAAAGAAAGGTATTCTACAAGTATGGGCCTTTTACGATTTCCTCGATCACACTAGGTTCATATCTGTCCCTATGGGGAGCCCCTATATATTCAATAGTGCTCTGCGTGAGCACAGGGGTCCATCTGTATACAGTCCGTTACCTTAGCCTGCAGCTATACCACCTAGAGCTGTGTGCTTATCAGAGCTAATAATGCAAGTAGTGACAGCCTGTCCAGCACGTGTTCAAGAGCTGTCCAGGGAAAAGAAACCCCAAGGGTGAAAACTAAAGAAAAAATAAAGGTTTTGTTAACTCGAGAGGTGATCCTGCTACCCTAGCATGGTTAAGTGGGTCACCCATTGCCGTGATTGGGTGTTAGCTTACCAAGGTAGCTTAGGGATAAAATAGCCATGGAAATGTGTGCGTCTGATACTTTTTAAGAACAATTAAGTATTGTGTCTGGTCACATTTCATTTTGCTTAGACTATTTAAATTTACTTTGAACTTTTTTCAGACTGTTCTAGTATAGTTTTTGGATTTGCTGCACATTTCTCAAGAGTTTAGTTCATCTTAGTAGCAGAATAATTTTGTTCAAGTGTTTAATTTATGTGTTTAAGATTTTCAAGAACTTCAGTGAAAATGGATATATTTGTAATTTTGTTAAGAGGGTAAACATGCTTTCTGCAAAGCACTAGTCAATTGTCCATGACCATTATGTAAATATGCTTTATTGCATTAATATCCATGCACTGTATATATGTGAAATCATGGGCTGTTACAGGAGTATCAAAAGTTTCACAAAAAGCACAGCCAACCAGCCAAGCACCCTCCTCCCCACCCCACCCCCAAAAAAAGGAACCCCCACAGTTTTATACAGGAACGTTTCACTGTATTTGTACAAACTATAGCATGACTTCATCTGAAATAATATTAAATTAATTTATTTCTGTATCAGTGTGTCCCTGGCATGTAAATTATGTGTTCTCAAACTGAAGTGGCTGAAAGTAATATTAACTTGCCATTGCCTCATCCATTGCTTTTATGAAATGATGTCTTAATTTATTTTCCTTAAAAATTATCAATTTTTTTGCTTTAATTTCCAAATATAAAATTTAAATTTGAGTAGATGTTTTTAAAACAAAACCATAGCAAATTTCAGGAACTTGAAGTTAGCATTTTTCATCAGAAATGTTATCTTTAGCTTGTCAAAACCTCTGTAGTTTCCTCTGGCCATGCTGTACTTTCCATGACTCCTCTTTGCTCTGAATCTAGGGACACTCACTAAAAAAAAAAAGAGATTTGTTTGATCTTGATCATATCTACAGAAATGTTTGTCTGTTTCTTAGGAGCACTTATTGTGCTATTCTGAGTTAATGATTATGAGATTGATGGATTTAGGTAGAGAATAGCTTTTGAGAACAGAAATACACAAACTTGAAGTATTGTACACTCAGTTCAGTGTGATTTTGGGTTACTTCACTTGGAAAATAAAACCAGAAACAGCTGACTAACTTTGACAGGGTGTGGGATTGGACTCTGAAAAAGTTGTCGTATGTTGAGATCCCAAAACAGAAAGTACTGGATCCTTGAGTCAGTCATGAGACTATAATTTTATATTTGTTGTCTTATGTTTTCTGTATTTGTTTTATTATAAAGCAGTTCTCCCCAGTTCCAAAACCCTGCAATCTTTTTTTTTTTTTTTTGCCAGGAAAAAAAGTCTTGCTCCGGAGACAAAGGGGTTTAGTTCTAAACTTTTTTCTTTTGAATTTTGTTGTGTTCTACTGATACATGGTCTGGGTTTGGGTCTTTAAAGGTCACCAAGAATGACTTTCGGATGTCTTCTGTAATTGTGACTCATTTCTAAGGCTCCTGGGTTCATGTAGGAAACTGAGCCACACACTTTTCAGGATGAATACAGGGATAGATAGTTCACATCACCCTGGATCTGCCGTTAGGAAAGTGGTGAAGTAAAGGAAACAATTTTGATGATCAAAGACCTAGTCCTGCCTGTGACTCTGCGAGTACGAATGCACCCATTTCTCATTTGAAGTTTGTTGTAGGAGATATCCATTTAGCCAAGATGATAAATTGTCCTATAGGTTTGTTTGGGTTTGTTTTAATGAGGGAGGCAAATGCAGGATGTTTTCACCTGTACTGGGTTGAGGATCTTCCCTGGAGTAAAATGTTGCGGTGGTTCTGTTGTCCGTAGGATGTGTGTAATTAGAGCAACTGGATTTATATTGCTGAAAAAAACTAACATACTTGGCAAGGCTTTAAAAAATGGTTTGGAAAGTGTGGCTGGAAAAGGACATTTCAAAGCAGGCACCCTCCTCCCATTCTCCAGTTTCCCCATTAGCCCTCTCCTCCTCGGGGCTCATGTTGATACTTAGTGAAAATGATGGGATGCAACACTACTGCAGGCTCTCTACAGTAGAGCATGACCAGTGTCAACCAGAGTTTTGATGATGTGCAGTTACTCAACAGTCCTGTCACTGACATTATCTCTGTCCCCGTAGGGGCCACCTGCTCTAGACCATGACCCTTACACCTGACACATCAAGGCCCTTAAAACCAAATACATTTCTGATTGAACTACATGTGATGCTGCACATTTAAATGCCCAAGCACACCTTTAGATATTCCTTCTTCAAAAAAACCAGTCTTGCTATGTATACTTTCTTATCAGAAATGCAGATAATGAAATGTGTGAAATACTTAGCAAATTTCAGCTTGATGTTACCTTGGTATTGTTCACTTCCCTTTGGATTGCAGGCCAAGTTCTGTTAATTGGTGCAAACCTTTGCTGAACGCTGGGGGAAGATTAACCTGTTGGTACCTGCAGTCGTGGTTTTGAGATTGACACTGGCAGATGCTAAGACTGATGTTAGTGAGAAATTACATAACAACTCATGTTTAAAAATTTTGATGAGCCTTGTTTTCTTGAAGCAAATTAAAACTAAACCCACCACATAGAACTGAACTTTACTCACCTGCTTTGCCTCATTGTAAAAATACAGTCCTTACATTTTTTTTTTAAATTCACATATATTAGGAATATCTGGGAATACAGCCATCTTCTGGTTGACCAAAGCAAAAAGATCAAGGAACTGATAAAAATCAATGAGTTAACGTGATGACTTCAGGTAACTTTTTTCAGTTCAGCTGCTGACCACAAATTGCTTAAACATACGTGTGTACGTATTGTTCAGATTTTGATGGAAAGCTCATGTTGCGTGTAAGGAATGATACATTTTATGACTGGAATAGTCTTCTCTTATGAGCATGAAAAAAGAATGCTGCCTTATTACCTGCAACTTCATTTTTTTGAGAGGAGGGTTAATACAGTTTGAGAATGTAGGTTCAATCCAGTTGGAGAAGGGGAGAGAAAATGTTGTCCTCTGTTGCTGCGTTTATTATCTGAATATTTAAAGTGGGTTATAGTCGTGATGTGTGTGACTCCATGACCCTATATGAAACTATTGAGATCGCTGTTGCACGTGCTATGCAGTTGTCAGTTGCTGAAATTATTTTAGATGTTTTGACAGTGTACAGCTATATTTAGCACAGATAATACATTACTAGGTGGTTTTCCCTTGTTAGTGTTTCTCAAGAATAAGATGCTGCATTTTTTTATGATGTTCTTGTTTGCGCACAAAAGCTTTTATTATGGAAAAATGATTTAGCTCTATATATTTCCAATGAACATTTACTCTCATCGCATTTAACTATGTGCATTAATACGATCTCTAGAGGGATTACGGTATATTGAGCTTTGCTCCAACAAACTAGGCAGAGAGAACAGCTATATGTAAATTAAAATTTTAAAGAAATGAGATCCTAGATCGGGTCTTTTTTAATGATACTGAATTAACTACCCTAAGCTAATTTAGAGGATTTTATAGAAAAGGAATATGAGAGCATATTGTGTTGCTTGTCAATGAAAATTTAAGTATTCTAACTTGTCGTAGGACTTTGAAGAAAATGTTCAGGGATGGAACTTACCCTATTTGATTTTTTTTTTTCTTCCTCTCTCCATGTCATTTCAACCCAGCTGATGACAAGAAATAGGTCAGACTGCTAGCTTTACCACTGCACCTTAGTTGTGTGGGGGTTTTGGTTTTTTTATTAGGGAATGGAACAGCTTTTACGTGGACAAAGAGAAATGAAATCACTTTCAATGAAAGAAAGAGGCCTCATTATAGCCACCAACAGCAGTTATTGACAGCTACACTTCCTATTAACAAGGAGCATTTAAGAGTTTGGCTGTTGGATCTTTGGACTTGATCTAATTTGCTAGCATTAATTAGTTTCTTTTGAGCACAGACACTTGGTGTTCACAGCTATAGATTTGGAGGACTAATTAGGACAGAAAATTGAACAGAATGGGGTAAGGCATTAACCTTCAACCATTACCAGCTGGGGCTCTGATAAAGACCACAGAGTCCAAATGCTCCTATTCATGCAAAGAGTACTCTAATGAATATCAATTTCAGCCAGGTTGCCATATCCTACAAGAACTGTCTTAATTTTGATTCTCTTACCTGGTAGAGATTTTTATGTATAGATACTAAAGTAATATTGCTAATTCAGAGTTCATAGATGACAACCTCGATAGTTTACCTCTGTTTTGCTCAGTCTTTCAAATTGGTTTTATCAAGTTGGGTATTTTATTGGTTTCCAGCTAAGATCCTGAATTTCAGATTGTTTTTCTGCCTAGCATAAATATATTAACATAGTGTAGATTAATTGCATAATGTTAACAAATTCTGGTTTAAATAGAGGATGCCTGTATGTTTTTGAATTTCTGTGGTACGTGATGGTAATATCCATGACAGGAGCACTGACCAAGCTAAGTACTGAAAATTGAACAATAGGATTGCTTCTTTTGCAGCTTTTATGAGATACAATTGTTATATTGTAGTGTTAAGTTGCTAATCCAGTTTCAGGAGGAAAACTGTTCTTCCAGACTGTGGATAGATACTGTTTTAACACTTGCAGAATGGAAGTACTTTGTATATAAAAGGAGAAAAAAAAATGTCCTTGTTGTCCTTTTGTACAATTTCTTTGATTATTGGAAGTGTTGGACTTGAAATTAAGATTCAAGATCATCCATTGTTTCTACCCTTTAGTCATATCACTTTTTCCTGATGAACTCTCTGTCAAATCTGGATCATTGTTTCTCTGTTCAAGCAACTTCTGTGCCTGGAAATTCCTTACCCAGTGAAAAGTGTAGAAATCTCTTCTTTGACATTCTTTCGTCAAACTTGTTAATGTGTATCCTGTGACTTTCGAAGAATTGAATCCCTTTGGGTTATGTCTGGTGTTTAACTCTTTGAGGCTAGTATTGCCTTTTATGTGCTCTAGTTATTTCCAGTTCTCCGCTGGTAAACTGCTTTTAGGTTTGAGTAGCTGGTTCCACGTTTTAAAGGGTCCTGGTGACATCGGTTTGGTGCAAGCTGTGAAAACACAGAGAAATAGGAACTTGCCTGTAGCTACTGATCTTGGGATATTACGTAGGTTTTAGGTGAGTCTTTAGAGAACTGCTTTTGCTGACAGTCCATAGGGCAGCAGCCAGAGGACAGGGGAGACATGATCAAGTTCTCCTTTCAATAGAAGGAAGTGTCTAGGGTGGTTATTGTTGCAGACTTTTAGGAATACCACCATTTATCTTCTAGATGTTTTATACAGTATTTACTGGTTCTCATAGTTTTCTTTCTCAATTGATACATTCTGATTCTTCTGCATCAGTCGCTTTTACTGACCAAATGAGGGCAGGACTTGGGATTCTGTAGGTTTTTTTGGTATCCATTCATTGAGGGTAGTGATTACCTACAGAAACTGTAGCTTATGTGTTAGAGCATTACAGTGTTGTATTACTGTGGCAGAGTTGCACATAGCAATGCGTTGTTAATGGCAGTACGTGTGACTTATGGTAACTGTTAATTTAACTGCGTGTCCTTAATGATGTATGAAGTAGGTGCTTTGCAGTTTGGGGTTATAAACCCCTCTTAGATACTACATTCAACAATAACACAGTTAGCACTTTGTGTAAATAAATCTAATACTTTTAAGAGGTCATACTATATTCCCTTTGCATGTGTATAAATATTTATATTGTATATGAATTATGAATATTACCCTGGGGTAACTTTCACATAGAAAATAGGTTATTTTTCAACTCTTGAAGTCAGAATGTGTTGTGTAGATACCATTAGCTTCAGCAGTGGAAAATGGAAGTTAGTTTGGTCAAAAAGTAGTTACTGTGTATTCAGAAATGCAATAGTGAGCTTTCAGATAGGCTACAAGTAGTGTATTGACCTTGTAAAGAACATATGATATTCAGGGTAAGGTGGCAGGGGAAAACTTATGCCCACCGCTCCCTAGAAAACACGTTAAATTGTATTTGCCAAAGAAAATTGTTCATCCAAATATCAAAAACTGAAATTAAGTATTAATTCCAGATGAGCTAAATAGGAATCAGAATCGTAGTTGCAGGTTCATCTAATATGCTTTGATCTTACGAGGCAGTGCGTTATGTTGTAATTTTGATGTCCATTATTTCCTGTTCACTGGGGAGCTATATCTGTTATGCGTGTCTTTGTGTGGAATATTACGAGTCAGCAGAGCCAGTCAAAAAAAAAAGAGGCAAGAATTATGGGTCTTATCAGGCAATAGGGAAATGCACGTTATAGTTGAAATACAGTTTGGCAAACAAACACACCTTCAACAAGATGTGGTGTAAGTGTTATTCATGCTTTTTTTGTGTTCTGGAAATATCGGAGTGTGTTTAATGAAACCTAAAATTGTCATCCTGTTTTGGGACAAAAATATTTTATACTTCTTTTTCAATGTGGAACATTAATTCTAAATATTGCTTAGCTTAAATTGAGTGAGTTGTCCTTCCAGCACGTATTCTTTGATGTGGAAGTTAATGGATCCTGTGGTAACAACACTGACAATGCTCAACGTTTTTTAAAGCAGAAACAATGTTCTCTGTTGCTGAGTAAAACCACACTCTTGTACATTATTGTTCAGGTCCTTTTAATAACAGCAAAATCCCCCTCTTTCCTCCCCCCAGATTTTTGTTGCTATTACAATTGTTTTCCAATAGTCATCTCGGTGGTGCTGCACAGAAAAAGAGTAGGGAGTTCTGTGCTCTGACAAGTGTTCCACTTACAGGTCTGATGCTTGAGAAAGGAGCAAAGGCTACAGTAATAAAAGGTCATAAAACACTTGTGCTCTGTTGTCAGCCCTCTGAATTTTATTTTTAACAGTTTATCACCCTCAAAAATAAGAAGGAAGGAAACTTGCAGAAAAGAGTGCCTGAATTTGTGCTGCCTGAGATCAGGATAGATACCTTCACATGAAGTGTAAGCGTATGACAGAAGGTGAGAAGTATTTTGCATGAGGAATCAAGAGCTGCAGAGCTGGTCAGAGCATGTGAAAGGGGATGAACAAGAAGTACTAGAGCTATACAAAGAATTGAAGGTGTAGATGAGGCTTTAATTATTGATCGGGGACGAGAAAAAAAATTTAGCTGCTGTTTTCTGGATTTGAGACTGATACTAGTAAAGGATTTAAAATAAGACATGTAAAGGATGGAAGGTAATCATTCTGATGGGATAATAAGCAGGAAAGGAACTTGTGGAATTTTGAAGAAGGTAATGTAGAAGAGCAGTGCATGAAAATTCCTTTGGATGGAGTGGAGTCCTGTTTAATATCTTCATTGATGATCTTGATGTGGAGATGAGTGCTTCATCAGCAAGTTCGCAGATGATACCAAGCTGGGAGGAAGTGTCAATCTGCTGAAGGGAAGGAGTGCCCTACAGAGGGACCTTGACAGGCTGGAGAGATGGGCTGACTCCAATAGCATGAGGTTTAACAAGTCCAAATGCTGGGTTCTACACTTTGAACACAACAACCCCATGCAGAGCTACAGGCTGGGGACAGAGTGGCTGGAGAGCAGCCAGGCGGAAAGGGACTTGGGAGTGCTGGTGGACAGGAAACTCAACATGAGCCAGCAGTGCGCTCAAGTGGCCGAGAAGGCCAATGGTATCCTGGCCTGCATCAGGAATAGTGTGGCCAGCAGGACTAGGGAGGTCATCATCCCCTTATACTCGGCACTGGTCAGGCCGCACCTCGAGTGCTGTGTCCAGTTCTGGGCCCCTCAGTTTGAGAAAGATCTCGCGGTGCTGGAGTGTGTCCAGAGGAGAGCAACGAGGATGGTGAAGGGACTGGAGCACAAGCCCTGTGAGGAACGACTGAGGGAGCTGGGGTTGTTTAGCCTGAAGAAGAGGAGGCTCAGGGGAGACCTTATTGCTCTCTATAAACACCTAAAAGGAGGTTGTAGTCAGGCAGGGGTTGGTCTCTTCTCTCAGGCAACTGGTGACAGAACAAGAGGACATGGTCTCAAGCTTGGCCAGGGGAGGTTTAGGCTTGACATTAGGAAGAAGTTCTTTACTGAGAGGGTGATTGGCCATTGGAATGCGCTGCCCGGGGAGGTGGTGGAGTCACCGTCCCTGGAGGTGTTTAAGGAGAGACTGAATGAGGCACTTAGTGCCATGGTGTAGTTGACGAGTAGGAGTAGGTGTAAGTTGGGTCATAGGTTGGACTCGATGATCTCAAAGGTCTTTTCCAACCTTATGATACTGTGATACTGTGACAGATTTTTCTCTTGATATCCACTGTACTGGGAAGATGTTGAAATAGTTATAGAAGTTTGGACTTTAGTTATGGTAGTAAGGGATCTACCTAAAACATTTTTCCTAAAATGTATTTAAGGAAAGATTTCTCTGAGTCCGAAGTGCCTTTTTTCACTTCTGATAGTCAAGTTCAGGATTTGCTTGTATGCCTTTTATCACATACAATGTCTTGCACTCAAGGGTCTTCTTTTTTCCTGTCTGTGATCCAGAATCTCTCAAGGAACTATCTAGTAATTCTTCTTTTTCCCTATCTTCATTGTAAACGAAATATGCTCTCCAAGCCTCCAGATAAAGAGCATATTATAAGGATATTTGAATAATCCTTTTTGAAACACTAAATCATACAGTTTGCTTATGTGTGTAAATTCATCCGTGCACTCGCATACCTAGTTGATACAGGTCTTGCTTTGTTTCTTGGTGACAGAAATATTCTATAAACTTTGTAACGGAATACTAAGGAAGTTGGTGAAAAAGCCTTGCAAAGCTTGAGGTGTAATCTCACCTGTGGCTGTAGACTGTCAGTCTAACCTTTTAAAAGTCATTTTATGGAGACACTGCCTCAGTTGGTAAGAAGGTTTAATTTTTAATGTGTGGGAAATGCATAGGAAGTGTATAATGTGGAATCACAGAGGAGAGCGCTGAAAGCAGGACTTCCTGATGAAATCTAGACCGATCTAACTGTGCTTTAATAGCATTAGCTTCAATTCTATAAAGAGATTTTTAATCCTGAGTGCTCTAGAAAATTATGTCTGCATTGGAGGGCACGTATCAAGTGTAAGAGGAATGCAGGTTTGGAAAGGACTTTTAGAAGACACTTTGGGCCATCACCTTCTCTTGTGGCCGTTATCTTGTATGTCTGCGTTTGTCCTATAATCTCATGAATGTTGCAGCTTCTATAGACATGCTGTTCCAATGCTTATTTTTTTTTTACTGTTTAAGGAATGTTTTTTCGTTTTCTTAGTTTTAGGGAGTTTTAATGTCTAAACTAACTTTTCTTTGTATATGAAGCCATTTATGTTCTCAGACATTGGGCAGGTTCCTGTAGTAGTGTGAATAAAAGCAGCACTTTGAACAGAAGAAATAGGACAATTCATTTCATCTAAAAAATACCCCAACAAGGCAGCTTGCACAAAATTTGGATGTGCAGGAAATGTCCCTGCTTTTTCATTTCCAAATGGTAGAGCACCTTAGGGAGGGAGATCCTTGAAAGCAGAAGTCAACATAGCTGAAGAAACGTGGCGTGCTGAGTGAGACTCAGTACACCAAGACAAACACATAGACTGTCACCGATTCAAATGAGCATATTCCTTCTGCCTGCTGGGAAGTTTAGCATAAAATTGTGCCGTGCCATAATATTTACATTATTATATTACTTCAAGGCACTTTTCTGCGTTATTATCTTAATGTAGACTTCAACACGTGTCTAGTTAATGAACAGAAACTTGAATATGGAAAATAGAAACAGAAACATTGAATGTGGAAAAGAAGAATATAAAAGTATATATGCTGTTTAGGGTTATATAACCAATTATTTAATTACTAATTAATTAGTAACTAATTCATCTTTAGCAGGGTACTAACAGAGCTTAAAACTTCTGTGGTGTTTTCAGTGACTTCTGTACAATGGCCTATGTTTAAAATACTTTATATTATCTACATCCAAGGAAGCTTCATTTACTGTTGAGTAATAGTACTAATGATTCTTCATCTTTCTGTTTGTAATAGAGTTGTCCTCATACTTTTGAAAACTATTTCTGTCTTAACTGATTGGAAAATAAAAAGGATATGCGTGTATATGTGATGGAATTTTTTTATTTTATATATTTGAAATAGCTTGAGAAAGTTTTAAGTCCTTTTCTTTTTGACCATTTTGAGAATGGTTGGACAAGAATCCTCTTGCTTCAGCAAGGCTAGTGTGCCATCAGATTCATGTAAATAATGGTTACTGACTGTGCATAAACTTTTGAGAACCATTCATCGTTGGGTAGAGAATACTTATGTAGCTTACAACTCCCAAATATTTTTACACTTCTTAAGAAAGAAGATATTTAACGGAGTTGGCAAGTTTTGCTTTAGCTGCATTCTCCTAACAGACTAGTAAATCAGATTAATAGTTCTGGTCTCATCTTTATCTCTTCTGCTCTTGCCATTTTAAGTATCAATTCAGGAAAACACAGCCTGAGGGGGTTGGGGGTTTTTTTTTTCCTAAGTTAAGTATGCTGGTTCTGTCCTCTTCTAGGGTAACTACTTACATATTCAAATATGTATTTATATACCACCTGAATTTAATTAGTGTCTCATTACTGATCTTGTTAATGAAAAGTAAGATTCCATGTTTTTCCATGATTTTTAAATGCAAAAATATATTGTTGTCTCTGGAAAACTGCTGGATTGTCGTGACTGCAGAATTAAGTTCTCTTCTAAATGGTAACTTGTGGAGCTTAGGAAACTGATGCAATGTTTCACAGGCAATTCTGTTAGGGCAACCTGAAGCTCATCTCATGGTCTTACCCGAGGCCTGTAGTTCACACAAGTATTTTCACTAGCAGTGATCTCAGTGCAGTGCTCTTTGTTCCAGACCTGATGTTACTTGTCTCCATTGTCTTAGTGTTTCAGTTGCAATGACCTGACCTGCCTGAAAGCTAAGTCAGCCACTCTAATAAGGAGGAGAAAAAATCACCTCTGTAAGCGTGTTAACACTACTTAAAGGTAATTTAATATTTTCATCACCATATTTCAGGTCTACCTAGATGCATTTCACATAAGAGGTAAATTATAACAGTGATTGTACTTGTTTTATGTGAAACAAGTGGAATTTTTCTAGTTTCTTACACGATGTCGTCTGTTTTAAGTTTGTTTACAAAGTTGATATACTGAAGTTTAGGTTCTGCCATGTGCTGTGGGCACATGAGATACAGTAATAACCAGTGTTTGTGTGTCCACACCCTAACAATCAGTACCTTCTACTTAGGCTGGTTTTGTATTACCAGTTCTCCAGTTCTCAAGTCTTGGCTGAACTTGTGGCAAAAGTTGGAACAATCACTTCAAGGTGGTTGTATTTCAAGCAGTCAGAGGGGATGAGTCTGAATAAGAAGCAGTGTCTAGCCCTCCTCTATTCCCTTCTGCAGTCTTTCAGATCTTCAAAGTGAAGCAGCAGTTAGGTCATACTGTTCTGTGGTGTTCAGAGAGGACATCTTGGTGAGCGGAGCAGTAGCCTTGGCAACTTGTGGTGGCTCCTTGAACTCCCTCTTCATGATTTTCTGTTAAGTCATGTATGATGAGAGGGGTTTTATCCTGGTCCTAGTCATCTGAAAGTTATGTCTAGTCTAAACCAGTCATCCCGTTAAGATCTCTTAGGTAGGACCTAACTGCATTCTGGAACTGCCTTGCGTGCTTGCTTGCTCTGTCTCTGTCCTTCTCTGTGTTTTGTGTAAAGGCAACCAGAAATTGAGTGAGGTACATCCCGAGTCAGCTTTAGGTGAGACATGTGAATTTTAGCTGGCTTAAATTAGGAAATAGGAATTCTACTGGTAGTTATTTTTAGTCTCTGTTCACACATGTAAATAAGGAAAAGACCATTTATGAAGGAGAACTATCATGGTCACTGCATATGTGGTATTCTGCTGGAATGCATAAAGCAAGCATGGCTATGTTAAGAATTTTTGTTAAGAGTATTTGATCTCCTGCAAAAGCCATGTAGAAATCCTTGGGCTTTGTCAGCATTTGCTAAGGATTCCTTTGAGCTGGGTTTTTTTCTCCCTGTCTCAAGTTGCTTCCACATCACTTGGAAGTCCCATTGATTTGTTAGTGCCTCCTGTAACGTTAAACATCAGTGTGTCTGCAGGTTCTGTGCAGATGTGGCCTGGTAGGATCGTAAATGTCTTTCAGTTCCCACCAAGATCTGGTGGAAAGTGAGGGAGAGGGAGTTGATGTGTGTTACTTCATTTCAAACAAAGCTCTACTGTAAAGAAGAGTTACCAGTTTTAAAATTTGTGGAGAACACTTGTAATCAGATGAAGTTTTTTGACTTTTATGGTGCCAATTAAGTTTTTTTTCCTTTCACCACTAGGCAGCGCTCCCAAACTCTAGCTGAAAACTGAAGAATAAATCAAACTCTTTTCCAGAACTAGAGTAAACTGGCATCTTGTTTCCTATTTCACCACTTTTTTTCTTTTTACTCCCAAATCCTTATGATATATAGGGCTAAAATCATAGTATGTAGGGGGTAACAGGCAAATAATCCCAACAGTATAAACTTAAACTCATAAATCTGAGAATTGCAACCAGTCTGCTGTACGAGAAAACAGATGCCATGAAATAAATTAATACGAAGCTGAATAATACACTAAATAGGCAGCAGTAATGTGATTTGAGAGTGAAAAGGATTCATTTCTTTTAAATGAGGGGAAAAAAAACAAGGTTGAAGGAAATAGTTTACATAATCTGTAAACTAGTTAAGGAACTGAATATTTATGCAGGTTGAAATTGAAGCTTAGTTGCCCTCTAGGGGTTTTACATTAATACAGCATATGCTAGCTTTTGCATGGGTTTGTGGTTTTTTTTTCCTTTCAAAATAAAGGTGAGAGAATTCTTTGGAAAAACTTACATACTGACAAATCTGTGGTGGTGGAAGCATGTGTACATCTGCGTTCAGTGAGTAAAGCTCATTTAGTTAAGAACCCTGAAAATAGTGGAAAGGTGTTTAGCCAGACTGTGTTCTGGTAATTTCAGTCTGCCGGTGGAAAAGGTACTCACGGTCATCCAGTCATAGCACTGAGAGATCCCAACCAGGAATGGTCCTCACGTAGAAGTCAGGATACACCCCAAAGAGCTTTCAGCCCTAAGTAGACATGGAAGGCAAAAGGTTACGTGGGGATGTAATGGTGCTGCTGAGAAGGCCATGGTAATGGTAGCATTAAGATCCTCAGTTACTTTCTGCTTGTGTCCTACCCACCAAATGCTGCTTGGAATTCTTGGTGTCCTCAGCTGTGTGCATACAGCTTGAGGAACACAGTGCAGTCAGCTGTCAGAAGTTAGAGCACTGTCACCGAGGCTTCATTATATCAAACTAACTCTGGATTCATGCCAGTAAAGTCTGTGGTGTTACACAGATTTTTATGCTGTTTGCTGATGAAGCTTTACGCCTCATCTTTGAGGGACTTCCATTGCTGACGAAGAGTTCCTGGCACATTCTAGGTTGTTTTGTGGATTTATCAAAGGCTTATTTGTAATTTCTATCCTCTATCTACAAGTATTTCATGTCGGAATTATCACCTTCACTATGGAGAAACAGCGATGTATCTTAATTTCTCTATATAATCGAGTTTATTAGTAGAGCACACATATGATGCTTTGGCCTGGTACTGTTTGGTTACAACAGCCAGTAGCTTCACAGAAGCATCTTCTTGGTTCTGTCTGCTGTATGCTTGGGCATGACACCACAGTTTCAGCCTTGTCAAAACGAATGTATCAGCAGAGCTCTTACATCATCGGTTCCCCATTCTCCTGCTCCCTGATGCTTGATGCCCAAACCCAATCTGCCTGGACAGTAAATGATTCCTGGAAACTGTGCATTGGACTAAAAGACATGCTAGGTTAGAGGGAAGGGCAGGTTGGTTGCTTTTAGGATGTTTTTCCTCCCATGATCCGTTTCCATCTGTGAGTAGAAGCACCCAAGTTGATTGCTATCCTTATGCAAGCTTTTTGTCCCCAACGGAACTTCTCTGTTAGTACGACTGTAGTAAGCTGCCCATCTTGCATTGTTCTGAAGAGCACGGGCCTCATCAGTTTAATGTCTCTGAAAGTTTGAGGAAAGCATGTATTATTAGGTCAGGGAGAGTGTGTGGCATGCGAGAGTTCCTGATCCAAGGGGAGATCATACTCGCTGTGTTGCTGCAGTGCAGCATGCAGTGCTCACAGCTCATGGAGTGTTTTCCAGGACCTGAACAAAATATTGAGCTGTAGTTCTTTGTCATTTGAAAAATCTTTTGTGCAACCGTTTCGGAAATACAGGAAGAGTATGGTGGCTGGATTATTTGCTTTCTGGAATTCAGGTCTATTGAGTTATCTGGTTATCACAGTCCTTTATTTAAAACAGGTAATGATTTACATAAGATGGAAGATAAATATTATATACAGTTACTACTGAATTTCCAGATCTTACTAAGGTTTAGCAGCGTGCTTTTTATCACATTGTTAATTCATTTCTTCAAAGGCACAAAATGAATGGGAAAGCCTAAAATTGTGATTGCCTACATAGTCAATGATACAATTCCTTTTGAAAAAGCGATTAAAGGTATTCTATCACACTGTGGCTACCACTGGAAAGCATCAGGTTAATCTTCAGTATACAATTCAGAATATAGACATGGCATAATTTTTTTTCCCCTGAAAAATTGCACTTCTGGTCTGTCATCCTTACAAATGCTGACCAGTACCTCGTACTGCAGGAATTCTTCCTGTACCTCCACACTGGCATATGCTGAAGGCTAGTAATTTTTGAAAAAAGAGAGAGATTAAACATATAGAGCAAAATAAGGTCAACGCATGGCAGTCTGTTTTGGAGATGTTGGGATGATGGCTGGGAAGGAATATAGGATGAATTGTGACCCATAAAGGAAAGTCACTTCCACTTTTAAAAGAACATAAGTGTGGTACTCTTTAATATTGTATGCTTGTTGGAGTGCCCAGCAGGTCTGAAATTTTTACCCTGTTCAGTATGCCCCATCCCACCTCCCCCCTGATACCCTAAAAACAGTTGCACTTTTGCTTAGAGGGTATTTTGTTTCATTCAGAGGAGGGAGAAATAATAACAACAACATCCACCACCACCACTTTGAGTATTGAAACTTTGAGTTAAAATAATGTTTTTGGAAATACAGTATAATGAATGAGGGGAGAAAAAAAAAACATCCCCGAAGCAACGGGCTGTAAATTAGAGCTGGTGTCATGGCGAAATAGCTGTCTAATTGGCTGGTCAAGAGTTACATAAATGACCTGCTCTATCTCCACCGTGTGGTAGAAGGACATTACTGCTATTTCTGCCACTCGGTGAATCTCTGTCTTTTCTACATAGATTTATTTTTTTTTTTAATTTTGGAGTTCAGCTAAGGAGTCAGTCACTGTGGGACAGAGGGAGGAGGATGTTGTTTCTTTTAATCATCTGTTATGCTAACTTTTCAGCTGTCCCTGAGTGGCTCAGCAGCTCCCGAAGGAGGTGGGAGGATAAGCAGCAACGAGGCTACTCTGCACAGCTCAAGTTGGATGCACTTGTTTATATAGAAGGAGGCAGTGACAGACAGTAGCCATGGGGAAACTTGCATTTGTTCCAGTTCTGCCTCTTCCAGCGCCTGGTATGGTAATGCTTGATGTCAGGGATACTTACTGCAGGGTGGCAGGAAAATTAGATCAAGTCAGTCTTAAAGGAAGCAGTTGTTTAAAAGCAGTGCAGTTTAACCAGTTGGCTGTGCTCGTTGGGCATGCTTTACCTGAAACCTTATATAGAAGGCAGTGCTTGTACTTGACAGGAATATTCCTAAAACAAATACCTTTAGCAGACAAATTATGATTTACCCAAGTAAACTGTTTTACATCAATGTTTGCTTAAAAAGATTTTTTTTTTTTGCAAGTTCAATGTGAAGAAAAGGAGCTCTGCTTTTCTTGACAAATGTGCCTGAATAGTCCAGCAGATTGTCATCTTTGAGCACTTAAATCGGCCTTGCCTGACAAAGTACAGTCACTGCAAAGCCTTATACATAGTAGTTGTGCCCTTGCTGTTTCTCCTCAGTTTTCTGAGGACACAACCCTCTCAGTAGTGCTGGGGTCTGTGTGTCTTGCTTAGTCAGGGGCAGGAGCACTTGTCTCTTAGCTCTTAAAGAGCTGGGTTGCTGGAACTTTGCAGATGTGGCAGTGTGCTGCATTTCTGTGTGTTTGGGGTAAAGTACACACAATATGCATACACACGCATACAAAAAACGCTGAAAATCCAGGCTGGGAGATCAGATTGGGTCAAGCTTGTGCGCATTACACTAAAGCTAACCAAAGCTAACAAGCAGCTATTTCTCTGCATCATCTGTGCCAAAGCTCCATTTGCTGTAAGCTCTGTTGAAATCGTAGTGACTAAAGGGCATATTATGAATAAGCTGTATTTACTACAGCATTTCATCAGCATTCAGCAACAGTCAGGAAAGAACTGTCTGACATTGTAAGGTGTTTGTTTTGTAAAATTCTTTTCTGGCTCTATAATTACTTAGAAAAAACATTTTCCCTCACCAGGTTCAATATGTCCATTCAGTATTCTTATCAAACTAAAAACTAACTTTAATCTTTCCACCTCTCCTACCCCAAAAGTAATTTGATCAGATCTCATGTGTGTAGTACTGATCCAGAAAGGCAGATTGAGGAGGACTGACCTATCCTTGTCCAAGCAGCAGAACTAAGAGCTGCTGAAAATACCATGAGATTGCATGTGTGTATTTTTTCAGAACTCTATTTTTTAACTCTTAAGTACTTCAATCTGGTGTATTTTTTAATCTGTTTTAAGTATTTGTCTGTATTTTTTGTTAGTTGTACTGATTGGATTGGCTTAAATTACTGTATTGCTCAGGGGTTTTTTTAAATGAAACAATTTTTCTTAAACTTGCTGCTTTTCAGTTTCATTCACTGTCTCTTAGTGCTCATTATGGAATTAAGAAGAAAAAGTCCAACAATCTGCTGTGGACAAGTATAGACTAATTTGGACAGACAAGTACTTCCCTGCTGCTGCTTTGGGCTGTGCCTTGCTTCGGGGTTTCTGGAGATACTGCTGACAAACATCTGCAATTCTCAGTCCAAATGGGAGCAAATCTTAGGATGCAGACCATGTATTGTGAGCCTGGTGAGAGAGGTTCCCCCAGTGTGAGCCTCTGCCTCGTAAGGGAATGGGATTGTGCCTTCATAGTTCTCAACTTTCTTGGATTTATTTGTCATTCCTTGATGTTAGTTCCTTAAAATCCTCCTTTTTTTCACCAGAAATTTGGTATAATGATTGTTGAGTTTGAAAACAACAGAAACCCTGTTAATGTTTTTGTAATAAAAAGTAGATCAACAGCTGAGCAATGACTTCCGTTTCGAATTAAGTGATGTTGAAGAATCCCTACATGCCTTACATGTATTTTCAGAATTGGTGTAGTATTGTGGTTTCTAAAACAACCCAACAAACAACACAAATGAAAAAAAACAACAATTTTTTTAATAACTTTGGCAACCAAAAGTTTAAATAAGCCATTGATTTCCTATATTCATTCAGAAAGCACCTTCTAAGGCCTAATTTCAGAAAGCAAACATTCTTGCTAGATGTGAGCAGTTGATCAGAAACTTGTAATATCTGTATATTTAAGAGATGAACACTTTGAAGGCCATTGCTTCTGAGTGCAGGTAGATGGCATTTACAGAGCAAGTAACTGGGAAGAAAACCAGCCAACAAATCCAGCAAAACCCAGACATTTTTGATCTGCATGGACTGCCTCTCCTCCCCACTGCGGTGGCCTATTCTGCATCCAGACGAGGGATACTTTGAGGCCAATTAATTTTTGCAGCAGGGTTTTGAGAACACCCTGATGAAAGAGGCATCCCTGGTATGACACAGATAATCACAATTGCACCGTTGGGACTTCAGCAGAACTTAAGCAAGCTGGGGCAGGGAGATCTTGAGGGAATTCAGGCTACCATATGCATTTTGGTATTGGGATGATTTTTTCCTCTTTCTCCCTCCTTTCTTGAAGGCTTGTCAGTTTAGACCCACTGTGCAAGTGATTCTAAGGGTTTTGAAAGGCCCGTGAAAACTTTCTGCTTCAAGGTATAAGCCAAGCTTGCAGTTGATAAGGGTTAGGAAGAAACTTGAGGAAATGTTTTTCCATAATCTAGGCTTTCTGGCACTTTTTCCTGAAGCAGCTATTCCTGGCTTCTGAGACAGGAGCACAGGAGAAATGGGCCCTGTATCTGAGTCAGAATGTTATTTTCTCATCTCTAATTGTAAATGTCCTCTCTAGCAAAGTCTTCAGATTTGTTCCTAGGATATTGATAACACGCAGCCTTTACCCCAAGGCAATAGTTCAGAAAAACAGTTTCTAGTTTTTTGGGAAATATTCTTCCTCTGCAGATCACAGTTGCACAATTTGCCTTCCCAACAATTCTCTCCTTCTCGATGTTCACCTCTCAATCATGAGAAAAGTGATTTTTCAGCATTTCGTACTGGAGTGCAAGAGACACCATAGTCTACGAGACAATTCTCTGCTTCCATTGTATGCTTTAAGACAAAGCTGGTTTTCCATTCTGAGTGTGCCCTGGAAAAGATTGGGCAGGAGGAGAGATCTTTAACACTGTGAGTATCCCTTCCCAAAATACCTGGATTCCTGGAATCGCCTCTCCAGTCCTGCATTTGGGTGTTAACTGCATATGGATCATCTGCCCCAGGACAGATGCTCCCTCTAGTATGTTGGAGCTACCAAAGCTGAAATGAAGCAGCTTTTTAGGGAGGTGGAGGGTGATAATGCGTAGGAAAATGGAAAATATATGATTATTTTTATGTTATAGCAAATGAATATTTGTGGAGACAAAGTATTTGATCTGATAACAGAGGTTCACTTGAAAGACTCAAGGTTATTTTATGTCAATTCTCTTTTTGCCCTATATAAGATGCATTTAATTATTTCATGCTATCTCCCTCTATTCAAATTAATCTGTCTTATATATATTGTTGCTCAAATTAGAATAATTCTTTAATCAGCTGTGTTATGCATGCCATAGTAGACTAGAATAGGAAAGCTACTCCTGGCATACTGACGATGCATGTATTTTATTTGTTATTGTAATTTAAAAGTAAAATCAGAAATATTGATTTCTACTTGACTGGAGAGATGATTTAGTTTGAATATCAGACTGATCTTAATCAGGTGAGAATTAATTGAGTTGGAGGTATTAGATATTCAGTGATGTTAACTGAACCATGATCAATCTTCAGAGAAGCTTTCTTTTGTACTGTGTTAGAAATATCAACTAGCTTGTACTCTACAATGTAAAGCAATCTTTTCATGTTCATCCTACTACTTCCTCTGGCTCATTAAATGCACCAGTAATCTGTTCTGTGCATCCTGAGTAATCTTCAAAGTAACAAGCTAATAAATAACAATTTATTACAAAATTAAAAGGATAATAACTTTGCCATAAAATGTTTCTGATACTGGTTTATATAATTTATTTTATTTTTACACATTTTATAAACATAGATTTTTAAAATCTTGTCCTTATTTGCTTTTTAAAGTGAACTGTTTCCTCTTCTTTCCATCATTGCCCCCAGATCCCCTTTGTTACTTGGGTATCTTTTCTCCACCCAGTGGTAAAGCTCAAGAAATGACCCAATCATTGGACAAAACTATTTCCTTTTTTGTGTAAAGAAAAAAACCTACCCCAGGAATAGAACAGAAGCCTGATCTGGATCATGATACAAGCTTTTTTTTATTATTTTAAGAGTGTGATAGCAGTATCATAAGTGTTGAGAAAATATAAATGGTGAGATAACACCTCTGTAGGACTTTCTCTTAAGTAGAAAAATGGCAAAGTCTTTAAATAAACTAGAGCCAGACCTGAGAGGATCAATTTATCTTGATAATGGGTAATATTTCATTTATTTTGTGTACAGGAACATCTGCAAAATACATAATTGTGATTGATAAAACTGCAGTTCTAATGTTGTATGAATTGCACAACACTTTGCAATATGAGTCAATAGGAGAGTGCCAAGTATTTTTATAATCTGAACCTGCAAAAAATGAACTTCTAGAAATAGCTTTCATGCTACATACAGTACATACACTAAGAATAATAATGATGATCCCTTGGCATCAACACAGTTGCCAGGCAGCTGGTCGTCCCAAACGCTTCTTCTCTTGCTTTGCACATGGGAAGACTTCCATGTTTTCAGACAGAAAGAATAATCTAATATTTCTAATTTTTTTTAAAAAAAATCCCCTACAAATATTATCTGCTTGCTGGTTGTTCCCGTTTATTAAATGAAAAAAAACAACCCTAATGCTTGGGGCAAGACATTACAGGTTTTTTCCACAAAGTCTTTCTTTACTTACATATAACTGAATCTTTTGCAGTCCAACACACAGCTTTTGCCATTTCATTTTGAATGCAGCACAATGAAGAGATCAGCCTACCACTGCTGGGAGTGGAGAGGTGTTATAGACTACCATCTTAAATATAGTGCTTTGTGTTTGCTGTCCACTGTTTGTAGGTCTGCCGACACTGACGTTAAAAATGTTAAATTTAACCCTGTCTGGTTTAATGGTGTGGAAGGAAATTATTATCTTTATGCAGCAGAACTGTGGCTCTGTTATGCCAGATGTTGGTTTGCTGCTTTGAGTCAAAATCCTACAAATTGTTATTTTCATCAGATAGGAGCAATTATTTATTGAACCTGTGAGTATGTTCTAAGATGAAAATGGGCGATACCCTGGCTTTTTATTTCTTTTTTTTTAAATTAAAATGTGTATGTACTAGGGCATTTGTTGGTGTATTCCTCCCCCACAACTTTGTGATTAACTTTCTGGTAATGTATCTGGTCTTTTAAAGTTTGAAAATCAGCACATTAATGTGCTGACTATTGCATATGCCTCTATGAATACTTGGATAGATAGGGAAATAATTTATCCAGTCTTTATTTTGATATAAGTGAACTATTTCGCATTTTCACTTTGTTTTCCATCTGCTTCCCATATTATCTTGTAGTAAAGTTATAAAAGACTTGGGGCAGAAAGCTGTTTTAAATACTAAAGGAAAACATTCTTCTTGGATACTGATTGGTTTTCAGCAAAAATTTATGCAGACTGTAAAGATCTTTGTAAACAGATTTCTTCACTGTGTCAACCTAGCTAATTATCAAAGAAACCTTAATAAAAGAGGGCTCTGTAACTTAAACCAGTTCTTAGCCAATAATGAAATAAATAATAGTCAGACATTAAAAAAAAATTCTATAGATGTATAGATTCTGTATCTGAACAGAATTATAAAAAGACTCAAAATAAAATTTTTATATTAAAAAATGCAATGCATGTCCAGACAGCTTTAGAAATAACTTTAGAAGGCTTTTAAAAGCTCTGTCTTCCATTGTGGTGTGACCTTACACATGTCAGGATCTACGAAAGCAGCTGTATTCCCTCTTACTCTACGTGTCCTACTTTCTCAAATAGCTAAGTTGAGGTAGGGAGAGCCAGTGAAACACTGCTCTTGGATCCTGGACAGCTGGCGATCGGGAGGTACCAGGGACCAAAGCCAGCAGCTTCGCCGAGCTGCTCAGGGCCTCAGATGCTCCTTCCTGAAGAGTCAGTCCCTGGAAGGGTTCGTCACTGACCTTGGCCGCAAAGCTATTGTGTTCATCCCTAAAAATCATAGGAGCTAAGTGGTCTTCCCATCATAGGCAGATCAGCTCTGTGGGCTAGGTGAGAACTGGCAGAACTGAATTGCTCTGTATGAAGTACAGCTGTTCAGCTGTTGATTTAGAGAAGGTACTAACTCCCAAGCTTGCTTTAGCAGGTAAAGTCTCTGGACATGACTGTACTGACCAAAAAGTAATGAGACTTAAGATTCTCAGAACTGTGCCCAGGACTCATTTGGGATTTGCCTTACAAGAGAAGTGCAAACCTTTCTTTGTGAGAGAGGGGAGGAAGGCAAATTCTGGCGTCGGATCAGTCATGAGCTGTTCAGTGAACTATTTCTGAGCTGTATCCTCGAGAAGAGTTCTTTGCTCAGCGTGTGTCCCCTTAGATGCAGCCTGTGGCACAGAGAAGAGCCTGTGGGGCTAACCTATGTCAGATGTGATGTCACGAGCCATAACTGCTGCGGGTGAAAGAGGGGTCCACAGCCAGTTTCCGTGGTAACTGGTAGGCACCTGCAGCTCTTTGACGCAGTACTGGGTCTGTCCTTATCTGTGCACAGAGCATTCGGTGACAGACATATGTAGCTGCCATGGCAAAGTATCATCAGGGTTTGTTTTGTGGAAAACAAGCTTTTTTTTTCCCTTTCTAACAAGGCATTTTCACTCCTATTGTGTTGAGCTCTATCCCTCATTTCATTTAGCTTGTATTTGTAAATATTGGGGAAAACTGCTATTGTTTGTTTGAAACCTTTCTTTCTGTTTTGTTGCAGTCTGCACTGAATTTGCAAACCTGCCCAAATTTGCATCTAGTTTCACTGCTGCCTGAGGTTCTGTTTTGGTAGCTTGCTGCTTGCAAGGAGAAAGAAAACATTGTGTCAGCCCATGAGCTTGTAAAGTCATGGAAAGCCCTTTGCTAAGGCTGTAAAGATTGGATGATGCGAAAGATTTCTAAAAGATCAGTTCTGCTCTGAAAGAGCAGTTGTTCTTTGTATCAAGTGCAGTATCAGGAAGCAGGGTTGCTTCGAGCGCGAGACCCGGTCCCCTGGCGTTCTGGTTACTGCTCGTAGCTGTTTAAGTGTTTAACTACGATGGGTTTGTAATCAGATCCTGTGTATCCGCTCCTTTCATGGTATCTTGCTGTGCACCATGAAGCTTTGGTCTGCAACATACATATTGCTCGAGAGAGGAATGAGTGGTGATCGTCAAGATTACGGAGATGGAGATTAATTCTTGGTTTGAGATTATACCTGGACCTATTGAACACTCTTTTTGTGAGATTATTCTCCAAACCACTAGTTCTAACACTCTTTGTGCTGCTCAACATTGAGATGTTTTGTTTCATGAAAGAGTTGTGAGCAAGGCAGAGTATCATTAAAATTAAAACAGTATTCTCCAGGCTCCTGTAAGGTTTCTGGCACACGTTTGTAACTAATCCTGTCTTTCACCACAGTCCTTATATGACTGCCAAAGGGATTTTAAAGTGCTGGAAGTTAGAAGAGGGATAATCAAGTTTTGCGTGCTCTTATGAGGATGCCCAATAGGCTTTAACCTGCTCCTTTTTTCCCCTCTGTTGTGAAGCATCAGCAGTGTTAAAGCTAGATAGCTGGAAGCAGTTTTATCACTTTGCAGCAGTGCCTGGCCGTGTTCCGCAGCGGAGCCTTCTGAAGCCAAGGAATGCTTGCAATTGCAATTCAGGTTTTGTTCACTGGGACATCACGCCTTTGACCAATCAAGACTGGTGAGCTAACAAGTGAGAGGGACCTCCTGTTGTCTTCAGTGGTTTTCTTACTTCACAGCTTCCGGAGGGAATGATTACTACAAAAGAAACCCCAAACAGCACAGCACTTAAGGAAGCGCCTGTAGAGAGCAGAAATCAAACTGGTCTCTAGGCAAACCATAAGCCTTTCACAGGCTTCTGATGTTTTTCCCAGAAAAACAAAGGACATTTTTAGAAATGTGACAATAAGCATGATTTTTCTGAGGTGCTGATGTGGGGATATTCAATGTAAACAGTCCAGGAAATGAGAAGAAATGTCAGATTCACCTTAAAAAGTCAAAGAAACATTTTGATAATTTAGTAGCACACATATTGTTCAGACCTCACCCTGCTTGGTAAACAGAAGTGTCCTCAAAGTTTGTGTATTTGGATGATTTTAGGTCTAAATTAAAACACACGCTAAACAGGAAATTGAGTGTGGTTATTAAAGATATCTTTGAGTACAGGTTATAGTGTCTTCCCAACTAGTAATTAACTGCTTAATTTAAACCCGTTTTTTGCATACTTTCACCTGGTACATTTTCAAGTGGCTTACGGTGATGTTACCGGCATATAACATCAGGGGCTGTGCTGAAGCACATTATCCGTGTTCATTAATAATACGTTCAAAGTAGATAAGACAAATTCTTTGCAAAAACTTGGCAAAATTTTGCAAAGATACATGTAAATTTGGCAGTGTAAGGACCATTAAGACTGTCGTCAACACTTTCAGCAAACAATAGGTTTTTTCATAAGTTATTTTATCAAAAGCCCAACTAATATAGCCATGGGCAAGCAGGTTAGCCTCACCTAGGGATTGCTTGCAGCTGTTGGATCACTTTCTCCTTTAAGTCTTGTTAAACGGTACTAGAAAGTGGATTTTTTTCCACCAAGGTCTGGGATTGCTTAGTGTCCATTTCAGTGGCCGTCTCTTATGAGCAAGTGGCAAGATTGCTGCATTTATATGCACAGATCTCTGTTTTCTTACTGATTTAAGTTTTGATGTAATTGAAGTTACATCATCGAACAGGATCAACGGTTAGTAGGCAAATGTGAAACTTCAGCTAAATGTCTTGAAAACATACAAGGACAGGTACAGGACTATGCTACACACGGTGTGTTTAACAATCGTGTCCTTATTTTCATATGGTCAATAACTTGCAGGTGTTTGAAGTGCCTTTTTGATGCATAGCGTGACTTCAGAAGGTATATTCATATAGTGATAGTAAATATAGTGATGCAAAAGTGCTATTTCTGAAAATACTACATTTCTGAGTGCTGCATACAAGAAGTGGAGGATTCTAGTGTGACAAAACAGAATAAGAGCAATACATTGACCATATATGTACACATGGTACTCAGTGTGCATATACTGAACATATGTAATCATCCTCAATGTACATACACATCGAGTATACATAATATGAGTTACCCTTTGTATGATGTAGAATCATTAAATGTTGATATTACTGGATTTCCTGTTTTGCTAACCGTTTCAAGGATACAACAGTTTCCATTTGCCGTCCATTTCTTGGATATTAAATCACTTCCAGGAAAAGAAGATGAGCAATGGTCAGAACTCTGGAAGATGACAGGGTAGATCTCACTTTGTTCCTGACATGGCTGCTGGTTCCTGGTTGCTCTTGGACAACTGGCCTTTTCTCTCTCTCTTTTCCTTTTTCCACCATTAAACACCAATGATAACTAACTCAAACCCCTATAACAAAAGTTTGATGAGAATAACAGCTAATTCTTACTTAGCTTTATTATTTAGTGAAAAATCTCTGGAGGGTGCTGGTAACAATGAGACATAATTTTAACTACTTCCAGATAAAAACCACACGCTTAACCATGGCTTTGTTTTCCCCCCAACCCCCAAAACTATTTCTGTTTCAGTATCTCACTGACTTGTTTTTAAGTCCCGAGGCCCTTAAGACTGACTGAGTACTTTCACTTCATTGAGCAAATGGATGCAAGATCATTTCTCTTGGGAGGAGCCAGATCATTGTCTCTCCTTCCTTTTAAATGCCCCTGTTCTTAAAAGCCAGAGATCATGATCACAGAAATGTGGTTGATCATGAGTATTTTTGTGGGCAATGCTCTTTACTAACGTTTAGATTTCGAAGAGATTCTGTATTGAAAAGCAGCCGCAGGACACTACAAACGCCAAGAAGATGCAGAGAAGAGAGCAGTGGCACTCCAAACTGATAAGCTGCTGGCTTTCTCCTTGCACTCCCAGGAGGAGACGTTTTTGGGAAACTCCAGGAGAGAACCATGACCTCACAGCTTCTTATCTCCTGTCCCAAGGGTACCGTCACAGGAAGAGATTGCCAGTGGCATTCCTTTGAGAGAGTAGTTACTGTCAACATTACTGCCCTCTTAATTTGTAGATACAAATGTGCTGTCATTGTAGAAGAAATGCTGACAACCTTGGCTTACCTAATTTTTCATGCTTCCTTTTGTCTGTGGTAGCCCTGAGTAGTCAGTATGAAAAGCAGGTACAAGAATTGTGGATTTGCTGCAAGAATAACTTCAGAAATTTGTTGATATTAGCAACAGTGGGGGGTGTGTGAATGTGTTGTACGAGAGGAGAATCCCAATTAAAGTGTTGTTGCTAAACAAGTGACAAAGGCCTTCAAACAGTATGACACTCCAGACCAACTATGGTTATATTAATAAATCAGATCTGGTCTATGAGGATTTTTTAATATGGAATAGTATACTTAATTTAGTTTGTGTTTTTTCTTTTTCTCTTTTTTTTTCTTCAGCATTTACTAAATGCTGTCAAGAAACCGGTCTTCTTATGGTGGTGAAGTGTCGGCAAGAGAACACAGCACTGAAAGATTGTCTGGTGGGCTAGTAAGTTCCTCAAGAGTTTTTGTTGGGCTTTTGTTGCAAGTCTGTCCTAATCTAGAAATGAGTAGAAATCTTAAACCTTCTCAAAAGGATGTTGAAAGGTCAGTGAGTTCAATGGATTTTCTGAAAACTATATCTTCACTTTAGAAAAAAATGTGCTGGTCAGGGCCCTATCTGGCAAGATTTTGTTTCCTTAATAAAGCTGATTTATGGCTATGTTGGTGACGGATCTGGATTTTCAGCCCAGACAACATGTAGCCCTGGATTCACTGTGCTGAATTACGTATGTGGGGATGGGGATGAGCAGTAGAAGCACCTACATACCCTGTTAGTGAACCAGGATAAGTTTGTTTTCGTTTTGCTTCTTAGTCTTTGTCCTGAAAGTGTCCTGCTGTTATGAACAGCAAGAGTAGCAGCAATGGGACACTGTTAGAGCGGTCAACTTCGTGCCATGGTAGACAGAAGTGTCTCTTTTGGAAGTCCGGTGCCATCAGGCTGAAGTGTTAAATCCTTGACTTTCGCAGGGTGAGAGTTGGGGATTTTTAGAGGCTGAGTGGGGGAGAAAGGAGAAGGTTTGGGTTTTGGTGGAATATATGTCATGCCCTGTTAAGCCAAAGATTAAGATTAAATGATTTTGAACTAGGGAGAGTTATTCTCAGGTATTTGGAAATTGATGATAAAGTGTGTAGCCAGGCAAGAGTTCATGCTTAACTGCAGTGAGAACTTGCTGGAGTTGCTCAGTTTTATTTGTCTGTACCTCCATGCATTAAATTCTGCCTGTAAAAAAACCAAAACCCACCCAAACCAAATACACACCACTGGAAAAGTGTTTAGTGCTTGTATAATTACTTTAAAACAAAATTATGAGAAAAACTAATCAAATGTAACGATGAAAAACCTATGTGTTTACCGTTCAAGATAGACACTTAAATCTATTCCCAGTAGTTGCTTGGATGCATAAATACAGGTGCACTCCAGCAGATTCCCATGCTGAGGACGCTAACTGCAAATAACAACAAATTATTTAGCTGAACCAAAATAACAAATGTCTTTCCCTTTTTCTATCTTTTTTCTTCATGGCTTCAGTAGAGGCTTGAAAGGGACTATACCTCAAGAGAGAGCAATATCATGAGAGGATACAGACCAACTCAGTATTCAGAGTTTATGAAGATATCTTTGCTTATGTAAAAAAAGATATTATTGAAGGCAGGCAAATTTTCTTTGGGTGTGAAAGGAAGATCAGTTACAAGTACTGCTCAAGTGTTACTCATGCAATATCTGTTCCATATTCCGAGATGAAAAACAATTTTATGTATTTCTGTGTCTTGTAGCTATTCTGATCCATTATTCTATGAAGAATGCAAAACAGAATATCTGAAGCAAAGAGAAGAATACAGAACAACTGGAATTAAGAAAAAAAAGCAGAAGCTGGCTTCAAATGTGTAGTTAAAATGAACTTGTCAACTTTTATATCCAACTTTGATTTGACTTGATTTAAACACTTAAATCGTCTGTACCCCTTTGTGTGGAATTTAACTGAAATACATGAAATGAGATGAATGCAGAATAAAATAATCTCTGAACTTAAAAGTCAATTTTTAAATTTTCTGTAATTAAAGATAAAAAGCTGTCACAGTTTGCAAGAAAACTCGCAAAAGTCTCTTCCTCTGTCTGGACTTGAGGATTTGTTACCAATTTACAAAAGGCCTTTTTGAATTTAAATCTTGTGTCTAGTTATGTGTGGCAGGCTGCATAAAAACTTAAATCAATATTTGCGGTTGTATTAACTAATCACAAATTGAGTGTACATTAAAATGGGTCTGTTTGTTTGTCATCTGAAGATGAGAGCATATGGAGATGTTCTTAATGCTCTTACTAGAAGAGAAGGGTGGCAAATGCAGAAGAGACCAATTTGAGTTACCTTTTCATGAAAATGTTGAGTCATGAGAGCCTGACAGTCCTCTTGCCTACACTGTGACTCAATTTTCAAATCTGCATTTTCAGACGAGCTGTGTGTGTGCCTGTGTGTGGCCCAGACCAACTGTTGCGGCTCTAGAGGAAAAAGTCACCTGATCTAGTCCTACCCTGAAAATGGGAGAAGGCATGCTGAAGGCAAAGTCATGGAGAGCAGTATCCTCCCTTGCTTTCCTCTTTCAGAACGAAGATCATTGTATGAGCTTCCACACTTCAGGAGCCAATGAGCGACCCCACTTGCAAAATTATTATGGGTAAAGGCAAGTACGCTAAACTAGGTAAGATGCAAGTCACTTCTTGCAGAAACCAAGTGTAAGCAAATCCCTGTTTAAAAAGAAGCATAAAAAAGATCTTTTGTATTCTGATACTTGAAGCTGCTTAATTGTAGAACTCTCAAATGCATAAATGGCTCCACTAGAGATAGTGAGTAAAACTTTGTATTACTGTATTGGGGTATCTTTTGAAGTATTTTGAAGTAAAAAAAAATCTTAACAAGGAAGGAAAGGCTGCACCTAGGAAACCTGCTCACATGGTGCAAAAAAACTATATTTTTTTTTCCTGACTAAGTAGTAGGATTTGTTACTGCAAAATCTGACTTGTTTATTTTAGTACCATTTCACCACAAAACCAGTACTGCTGTATTCAAGTAGGAAATTCAGGTCAGACTTCAAGATACACCTATGTGAAGTGCTTAAGTTAATGTTGCAGGTTAGTCCTTGCTCTTTATTCTGTTGCCTCTTACTGGAATTATCAATAGCAATGTTGCTTCTGCTATTACACAGCAGATTGGCTGGAGGGTTAGGGAATGCCTGTGAATGAAAAACTGAAAAGAAGGGTAGCATTCTGCCTTGTTACGCAAACTTGAGTCACACTCAGCTCTAAAACAAACCACCTTAAAATAGCTTCTGTGGAATGAACTTTCCTACACACGTATTTGCTCTTGGATCCTCAGTTCACTCATTTAGTGGACAAATTATTTTTTTCCCTGAATGTGTTTAGAACAGAGGAAACTTAAGGTAGATGGTTCAATATTTTTAGGACAGCAGCTCTTCTGTTATCCCACTATGAAAATGTGCTTCATTTTCAACCTCTGGGAAGTGAGCCTAAGTGATTGTAATTTTTGCCAGAAAGCACTTCCAGAGAGGATTTGGGCTGGAGTGAGCATTGTCTTTGAGGAGAGTGCTGTGTGCTGCCCATGGTACGTGCCTGCAGCGAGGGCTCGCCTGGGCTGGCCTCAGGTTCCCACTGCAGCTGGTGAACACAACAGCACCAGCAAAGGGCTTCTCCTTTTCTGGTGTAGCAGAAAGTACTTTCTGCAGGTGAGGGGGAAGCCCAGTGCACTGGCGAGTAGTGCTGGGGAGGAAGTAATGCCTGTGGTGGAACAGAGCCCAGTTTAACCTGCAGGTATTAATCCCTCACTATTTTGTACATGCTGTAAGGACTGCAACAACTCAGTTCTGCACCAATAACCAGGCTCTGCTGTCAAGCCTGAAATTGCATGGACTGACTTAGCCTGTTGGCCATTCACTTCTCTTTACCAACACTGCTGTTTGTGTAAGGCAGAACTGGGATACTGCAGCTCCACCTTTGTTTACTGTGGCACGCACTTCGAGCTGGGCTTTGCCCTTGGCTCGGGCGTCAGCTTCCTCGTAATACACCTAGTAGTTTTGAATTTTTGATTTCACACCTTTCACTTTCTTAATGTCTTGTGCATTATGCTCTATTTTTAATTGCATTTACATTTTTATTTAAATGAAAGAATGAGTACTATGAGGTGACGAACTCACACTAGTCAATTGCTTTTGGTTTTGGTTTTGTCTCAGCTGCAGCCTCTCCCTCCTACTCCTGTTAACAGGAAGCAACCCTAGATTGTCATCAGCGTGAGAAAACATTAATAGTACTGACAAAGCCTTCAGCTGTGCTTCAGCAGTGAACTGGAAGCTTTTTTGCTACATGTTGAGTATGTTTGAAAAAAAGCACTTCTGTTTCGTCAGAAGTTTCTCAGAAATGACAAGAAGGTAAAGCTGTGGAAGCCTGGCTGTCTCCTCCTCTCAGCCCCTCAAGAACGAAACAAAACATGGAACTTCCTGTACTTACTGAGTAGGCAGCTATAGGGGGTCAGGAAGGGAACAGAAATGGATGCAGACACACAGTATTTCCTAGCCCTCTCCATTTAAAGCAGGGATTGCAGCTCTAATTAATGGTCCCTAGATGTTTCTTTATATGTTTTTTTCATTTTGAAATAAATTCTGCAGGATTCGTATGTATTCTTCTGCGTAGGAGTAGGCAATTGGTGGAATTATTCTAGGTGCATCTCCAATTTTTCAAGTTAGCCTACTAATATAAAGAAAAAAGACTTAAGTGCGCAAGCAAGGACTAATGCAAATAGGTCAGGCAAAGGCTGAAGCATGGCAACGCCACGAGCCCATCACAGTTAATATTTGCGTGTGCCTGATGTTTTCTAACACGTGACCTTCCTAAAAATTCAGGTGGTGTTACCAAGTGTTTGCAGTTGCGATTTTAAGACTGCCTGTTACAATGAGAAGCTTTCACTGTAGCCGTACAACAAGCTGGTACCCCATGCTTACCTCCCTTTAGTGGGAACCATGTGCTCAGCCAGTTTAAAACCATCCACTTGTGTAGCACTATTGACATTGATGGAGTAAGGTATTGAAATTAGAAGACTGTCACGTGGCTCCCTCCCACGGTGCAGCAAGGTATCTCTCACAGTTTCTGTAGCAAAGGGGCCTCTCTTTGCCTCCTTGGGAGAACTTGGCAAGCACCCAAGACACCCACATGTTTCAGTTCAGGCTGCACTCTCAGTGTGTTAAAGCTCTTTTCAAACTCCCTACAAATGTGAAACCTAAAAGAAGGTGCAAAAAGGTGTCATATACATATTCTAAAAGTTTGCCTTCATAGAGTAAAATGAAAACTTAGAGGAAAGATGAGTGGCAGTTTGCAATGAACAAGGTTTTCAAAGAGGAGTGGAACTACCTACCATTCTGTCTTCGAGTCCTCACTCGGCAATTAATCTGTAAGCCAGGAACCCATTCTGCTGCGTCTTTAATACAGCTGTGCTCCTCATAAAGTAATTCCTGCAAGTGTTAGGTTGGGGCAAAAATAATTGCTGCTTTGAACCTTCAACTTTAAAGCAGTGTAGCTCAGCTTAGAATGAAATCTATTAATCAAAATAAGAACCATTAGAATCTACACATTTTTGCAAACAAGAAAAGTCTATTTATTCCAATAGCAGAGAAGCTTGGATTCTTGAAACCAATGAATACTTCAAAGGCATTTTGAACTGCTGCTTAGTTATGGAAAACCTTCTCTTGCAGGAGGTTGTCGAGAAGCCTGAAAAATGTGGTAATCTGTGGGAGAGGGGTCTACTAAGTAAGCTGGGTGAGGTAGTTTCATAGCCCAATTTGTGCAGCTTCTGCAGAGTCATTTGCGAGACGTGGTTGGGCACTGTCATGGAGCAGAAATGGTCCTTTAAAGTTGACCAGTGTTGGATGTAAGCATTGCAGTTCTTGGTGCATTTTGTTGATTTCCTGGCAATGCTTCTCTGCTGTGATGGTTTTGCCAGTATTAAAGAAGTTGTATTGGATGGATTCCGCTTGCCAACCGCTAAACAGTGACCACAGTACCTTCTTTTGATGCAGCTTTGATTTGGGGAAGTGTTTTGGTGCTTCACCTTGGTCCAGCCACTGCGTGGAATGCTGCTGCTGTTATATAGAATCCATTTTTCATCATGTGTCACAATGCGATCAAGAAATGGATTGATGGTGTTGCACAAAATGAACGCAGAACAGACTTTGGAATGGTGATTTTTTGATTTTCATTCAGCTCATGCAGCACCCATTTTGTGGAGCTTTGTTGATTTTCCCATTTGGTGCAAGTGTCAAATGACTGTTGAATGGTCAATGTTTAGTTATTCTGCAATCTCTCAAATTGTTTTGTGTGGGTCCGCTTCAGTACTGGCCCTCAATTGATGGTTGTATATTGAAGGACTCCCATGACCCTCCTCATCTTTGAGGCTCTCATCTCTGCAGTGAAATTTTTGGAACCAATTTCAGAAAGTTTTGGTACTTTAATTGATGATCCGCTGACCAAATGCATGATTGATATTGCTAGAAGTTTATGCTGCTTTACATCCCTTTTTGAACTCGTACAACAAAATTGCTTGGATTCACTTTTGTTCCTTCTTTAATTTTACAGCATAAAATAAAAAATAAACATTGAAAATAAAATCATCCGCATAAATAAGCAGAGCAAATCATGCCCTTTAAAATGGTGTATTACACGAGCAAGTTAAATAATTAAGTCTAATCCAAAATAAGCATCACAGTTTACAGTGACAAAATTTGCAATTATTTTTGCACCAACCTAATAATTCTCGTGTTCTGTCTGTACTCTGCTGGTCCAAAAATGGCCAGACACAGTTGAAACAGAAGTGTTCCATCTAGTTAAAAATCAGTACAGTAACAAGCACCTGGTTCTTTCTTTCCTGCTTCTCTCCTATATCAAACACCCACACTCAAACACCTCTTACCACTTTATTACTGTATCTTGTATGGCCTTGATGTTTGAAACACTTTCTCTTAAATCTTAAAATACAATGAAATTATTTCTGCTGGGCACTGAGCTCAGTTCAAATCATATTTACTATAAAGAATGGATTTAAAGAGAAAAAAAAAAAAGGTTCAAAAGCTTATCCGACTTGGGAATTTGCAACTCAGTTAAAATTAGGGTTTACCTTTAGTGCTGAAAATAAGAAAAATGAAGTACTGTCCACTGTCTGATGTTCGTACCAGTGCAAGTAGCACACAAAGAGGGGCAAAAGCCTGACCCTTAAAAAAACCAAAACAATGCAAATAATATGCCCTCCCTAAAAGCCCCGCGTGTCATTTTGTATTTAACCTACACAAAACAACAGGGAAACACCTTACTGCTCCACAACCACTGTTCTGGGGGCCTGTCTGAAGATCAGAAGAAAATGCGCACGAGTCAGTCAGGTACCTGAGTTTTTCACTCTTCCTTTACCAGGCCACAGCATCATTAAAAATACAGGTGTCTGCACACAGGAGCCTCCAAGTCTACTGCAATACTTTTAATTTAAAATAAAATTAAATCTGCTTTATATCACCGGTATAGTTTATATTATTGCTAGATGACCCTTAAAATCCTTTCCAATCCTACATTCATGGGCCTGTGCTAAATTACTTGGAATAGCTATTGTCTTACAGTAACTCCACCATATGTCTAGAACTGCTCTCATCTTTTTCCAGCTGTAAAAATCTAAGAGTGCATCACAGCTAATTTGGGAGTTGTTTTTTTTTCCCCATATGGCTCATTCACGTAAAAGGAAAACTATTGTCTGTCACAAATGCACAGAACTGGGCAGGGAATCTTAAAATTATCAGATTTTTTAAAAATATTTAAAATTAACCAAACAGTGGAAGCTTACATGAGTTATTAGAAGGTTAGTCCAGCTCTCCAAATATCCAAATGCATATTCATCAGCTTGCCATATGCTCACTTAAATGTGCAAAGCAACCTTCCTCCTGCCCCAAATGCTGTCTTCCATTTCTCTTAACTGGAATTAGTGCTTTCTTAATTTAAAAAAAATTGTCAAATCTGTGGGTTGGGTGAAATTTTAAAATGTTTTGAAGTCTGCATTCAGGTGATATTTTGTGTGTGTCATTTCACATACATATTTGAGGACTTTTGTCCTTACTTTATGCAATTTTATGGTTTTATATAACAAATGCACATGTGTGGACACAAAACGCCAGAACCCCTTTACTGCAGCTACTTCTGCATGTAATTTGCTGTCACTGTGATGAAAAGCTTTCACTTCTGAAAATGGGAAAAGCACTGTAAGCCACTAGTGGTATGGATTAAAATGACTTTTCCATCTTGAGTCAAAATTTGATTGTATGCTTCAGACCAACAGATGCTTCACAAGGCAGCGAGCTCCCAAGTGACTTCAAATCTGGGGACTTCCTTTTCAAATGTTACGGTTTGGCTGCGGCAATGACTGACTGGATTGGAAATGCTGCCTACAGCAAGGTCTCCATCACCCTGCCCTCCTCTCTCAGGTATCAGCACTTCTTCTGAAGTCTCTCTTGGCAAATGTCACTGCTCCTTTCTCTAGCATGGGAAGCAGTGCAGAAGATGAATCACAAGTCAAAAGAAATTCTCAGGCACTGCACAGAGACGCTTAAATTTAAGTTTCCCTATCACACAGGACAGGAGAGACTGGCCACGAAACTTTTGACACAAGTAGTCAAACCAGAGAAACATGCTTAAGGTAATCAAGTCCTTCAGGTTTCAACACCCAAGAGAATACTTTTCCCAGAATACACTGAAGCAGTCTACAGAGGATGTCTGATTTTTTTTTTTTCTTGAATGGAGGAGGACAAACCTCAAACTGAATTGTTTGATTTGGAATGATCTTTATAATCAAAACATTAAAACTGAGTAAAAAATTTTGTGCCAAATGCTGAAAGGAAATTTGTAAGGGAAACCAACTTCAAACAAAAATAAATTTATTTAAATTATTTCACAGTAGAAATCTTTCATTGCACACAGAGTATTAATCACGTTGATGTCTGTTGGATAATAGATTACTTAATAAAAAACCCCTCTAATGCTGAGGTGGGGAACCCCAAAAAGCTACATTAGAACTAGATACCATATAGCTCATGCAGCCACATGAGAAATGTTTCCTGCTGCTTTGTTATTACACAGGTAGTTGGTTCTATCAGCTAAAGCCTAGTGACTTGGATTTGTTTTATGCATATTGGGTTTTGTTCTATTACTTTCCAGGAGATTGTACTCCCCTGAGTCAGCTGTGTTCATTGGTCAGAATAAATTCCAGCATCCGACACCATTTCCATTAATCACAGACGAGCCAGTAGACGTGAGCAAGATAATAGAAAGATAAAAAACAATATCTGGTGTATGGGAAACACTATTCATGTATGCTGTTCACTAATATAGTAGCAGGTATCTGGAAGGCATTTTTTTCAACTTTGATAGACAAACTGAAAGGAGAGGAAGATGGGCATCATGTGAAGTACTTACTCCACAGGGAAGAAAGTGCTTGGAACCACAGAGGTTATGTGGCACCTTGGTAACACTTTTACAGCCCATCATTTACTATGGCTATCCTACAGTCATAGCTTCCCCATGTATTAGCAAGCAATTTTAGGATAATTTGCTACTAAACAACTGTGAAAATAATTTTTATTACACTGATATTAAGCTGGACCTGTGAAGCTGAATACTTCATCTGCCCACCCACACATCTGTAAATAACATATTTAGTATTAAGTATCTTCTCAGCCATTACAAGATAGGTATGGATCTAAAATGCAAAGCATTTTTCTTCAATGTATTGAGCAGTCCAAGGCATTTCACTTAACCCTGTTGTGTTAAGCCAGATATGAAGCAGAGCCATTATAAAAAAAATAGGCATAAATTATATTTGTCTAAAAACAGTTCTTGGCTTTAAGAGGGAATAAACCCCCTAAATAGTACTTAGACGGCCATAATCTATAAAGCAGGCAGTAGCAATTCAACTCCAGTTCTCAGTGGCATACTAAAGGTACCAAAACCCCCACTTCTTATGTTACAACACCTAGCCTGATTAAATCAAGGCTTTGTTTCTTTAATAAAAGAAAAGCCAATAGCCTTCACCACCACACAAATAGAAAGGATCTGGTGCTGTGCAAAGGAGGCACAATAAGGGTAACTGCACTGTGAACAGGATGATTCTGTAGCAGGCACCACTGTGCGCAGAGTTCAGTCAGTTTCCTACAGCACATAGTGTTCAGCAGCATTACTTGCAATCCTTTAGAATGCACAGTAAGGCCCCAAATGGTGCCTATCTAAACAGGATAGCCTAGGAGCAATTTTCTTCTTGCCACTATCTAATACAAATCAAGATTTCAACAGAAAAAGCCCTCATCTTTGTTAAAAATTACATAAAAATGCATTTCTAAACCAGAGGAATCAGAAAGTTAATTGAAAGGAAGGGAGAGAGAATCCAGTTCTTCATTTTATGACTTAGTCTGGAAGAAAACACTGTCAAAAAATAAGGTCAGAGCTGGTACAAGTTTTAACACAGAATACCAAGTATTTTCTTGCTAGCATACAAATAGCAAACAAATACAGAACTGTGTTATTTTGTTTTATTCCAAGAACTCACTTTTCAGTGCAATCTACTGCAAATGTACGCCGTTTGCAGTACAAGACTATCTAGGCACCACGCTAGATCTCTTTCTATTTACATGACACCAGCACAGCTTTAACCCCAAGGAACTCACTCCTGATTTACAGCAGAGGAAGACTAGACTTTCTGTTCTGGAACTAGAATTAAAAATAAAGAAAGAACATTTCAGGAAATCTGTTTTCTCCCTTTAAAAGTTCAAGGGTTAAGGTGCCTATTCAGTTTCATTCTAAAAACGCCTCAGTTCCTTCTAAAAATTGTTTAACTCTTGTGCAGACAGTTTTGATTGCACTGGTCCAGGTAATTGGCTGGACAGTTTAGCAAAGTTGTTTTATTTTTCATTTCCCAAAACATATTCTCATTAGGCTTCGGAGGACTTGGGAATACCCAGGAATTATCTTCTAGAGAGCTCTTTCCAGAAGAATGGTGTTCCTGAAACGCTTTGCCATCAACTGGAATAGGTCTGTCATCTGTCCATGCTTGTAGTGTCACCCTTTCAGATGGGATGTTTACATCTCTCGGCAGAGGGGGAGACACGGCATTGCAGAGTATTTTGTCATTTTGCAAGAGTTTTTTATAGACTACCCCAGGTGTCAAATTCAGCTTTGAAATGTTCAAGTCAACGCATTGTACTGGTGCAGTAGAGGCAGCTGAAGAAAAAAGATAAAAAGATTTTTAAATGACATTATCTAATGCGTTTTTCATATACTCCAAACGCACCACATTATAGCAGGGCTGTTAAACCCAGTGTTTTCAAGTAACAGATTTTCAGACTATATTTTACTTCAGTAACTAAAAAGTCACAACCTGAATTTACTAACCAACTGACTGATGTGGCAAGATGAACCGGAGATCCTGAAACTGCAATGTCTAAAATACACCCAACACCAAGGAAATCTCCCAGCTCCCACTTGAACACAAATCAGCTGATGTGTCTTTCTGACAAGACTAGAACAAATGCTGAAACACAGAGGATTTTCATGCACTTGAAGAAATCAACCAGATTCAGTACATTGCTTACACAGAGGGTGCTTCTTCTTGCTCTATTGTTTCTTTTAACAAATTGTGTTCTCAGGCTGCAAAGAACCTTAATTCTTACTGTCCATGAAGCAGTAAGAGGGAAATGCATGGTGTTCACAGATTCTGTATGCTCCACTATTGTCTGACTTCTGAAAGTGAAGGGACAGACTGCAACATTCAGCCATCTGAAATTCCAAAGGAGTTTTAAACTCCTGGCATGGGAAAGGGAGGATTTTGAAACAGAACAGCATCCACCTGAAATGAAAGAGCTGCATTGCACCTTCAACGCACATCTGAACAGATGGCCAAGTACAACCAGGTCGTTTACTGTAGTGATAATTTACATCGACCTGTAATGGGAGCAGATTGATGATTCCTGCAGTTAAAGAAACTCACATCTTGCAGGTAGTTTTCTAGGAGAGCTGTGAATCTTCAGTAAGAACTGTGATTTGTAACTTTTGTGTTTCAAGGACAGAAAGAGGAGCCTTGGTCAAAGAATACAACTTCCATTTGTCACTATAAATTAGAAGGTGGTACAGAATTTGCGAATGACAGCCAAAAGCACTTTCCAGTAGCACAGGCATTATATCTGAAAGACAGACTGAGGAACTGGATTTGGCTGCTTTGTGCTGGCAGATGTAAAAAGCATCTATAGATCTTTAGAAGTTCTAGAAAAATGGAATCCACTGAAAATGGATTGAAAACGTAAAAAACTCCCCTAAGAAGACACGGGTTTGTTGAAGACGCCTTCACACGTGTCAGCTAAGTAGAATCTGCAGTTAACTGGTACTGTTAACATCATACACATAATAAACACATTGGCTGCAGACTTTACGCACCTTTTACAGCAGCAACTGGTTTATATATGGTGAAACAGCTATTACTATAGGTATAGGAAATAGAAGTTTTAAGTCAATTCTACCCATATTTCGCATAAGCCAAGATTTTTCTATAAATACAAGCACAGATATATCTCCATTGCATTCGAAAGTGTGGCTGACAAGCAAGGTAAACAACAACAAAATAAAGTTTTCATTTCTGCCGAACCTGTCCACCCTCACATACTTTTAAAAATTTATTGAAAAAAGCCTGTAGAGCAAAATGCAAAAAAACATTGTTTCCCAATCAATGTCTTCTGTAGCTGTGGATGTGCCACTGCTTTAGCAAGTGCAGAAAATAAGACTGTTCATCAGGTGAGAGAAGAGAAAAATCAGTACTCGTGTAGTATGAGACAAGTTAACTCCAAATTAAAAATAAGGCATAAAGATACATGATCACATCAAACCTTGACAGACTTAAGGATTGAAACCCCATTCACTTCCTAGGTTCTCTGCTGAAGACTTTTGACAAACAGGTCTTAGAACTGTAGGAACATGGGCTCACCTTATAATAACATGACTAAGTCTACAAAATGTGTTGATAGTTTACCAGCCAAGTACCAGAGGGCGATCATTAATCACTAGTGGCCACAGACAAGGGCTGTGATTGATCTGGAGGTGAATCCAATCATTACCTCACTGAGCCAATCAAAGCCGCTTAGAAACAAAATGTCTTCACCATGTACTGGATAGGGACAGAGATGGTCACCAATATATTGTAACCAAGTTCACTATCTTTCCCTGACATCTTCTTGTATTCCAAACATCCGGACATAGTAAATACCACAACTTTCTGCTCACAAGTGAGCAGAAAACAAAGGAAATAAACACTGCGATGATGTGTCAGACTGACAGTCTGGCCCCACCAAGTAAGAACACTCTCCTGTAAAACATTTGGCTTGAGACAAATGCAGGTGTGAAACAGAAGAACCACCTGATGAAACTGCTCATAGAAATTATACATACTTTATGTAGAAATTCTCTGCTTAATTAATTGCAATGTAGCAACAGAAATAAGCCAGTTTTGTGGCCTCAGTATTTGAATTAAGAAAATGTCATCTTGCACATCATTTTGCTAGAAAAGACAACTTTTCTGAATGCCAGCATAAAGAAATATGCAACAATAAAGGAATTTCACTTTACTGAAGTCTGATTTTAAAATGTTGCCAAATTAATACTTTATATATTCTATACTGGGGAAAAAAAGACTGCGTTTGCAAAAAAGATTTTTTTTCCCCCCCTAATATGAAGTAGTTGTGGTAAAAGGTCAAATACAAGTAAATTTAACACCTCAGCCTTGTGCACATAAGCAACACTTGACTGAGAAAAAAGCCACAAGGGGAACAGAATACAGTACTGAAGAAAAAACACATCAGCAACACCTTTATGTGTGAAGTTGACCAGTATGAGACAGAAGCAAAAGCACAAAATGGGTAGGCTGGAACCATAATATGGTCTAGCTTATCAACTTCAATTGATGACATTCTGATAAGATATGATAGTTAGTTTCTTTTTAAAATGGTACAGCTTGAATCAATGGTTTGTGTTTGTAAGGTCTGTTACTGCAAACACTGACTTGCCTTTCTTGGTTGGTGTTGAGTTTGTTTTCATTTTCCGTAGAACCTCAGCTTGCACGTCAGTCACCAGACGCAAATTAGACATTTCTCTCTTCAGTTCCCAATACGCTTGTTGCACACTTTCAAAACAAAAATTTTTTAAGGGTTAAATATTTAACTGCTCCCTATCAAGCATCCCCAGGCCTATTAACATGCTTATCTGGCACTGACTGTTCATAAATTGTTTTTTTTGACTGACATACAATGCCAGTTTGACTGGAGTACCATAATTCAAAATGAGTTGAGCAGCACTGATAATTATCTTAACTGATGGACCTTTGTATATTTTATTTTGACTTTTGCATATTATTTTATATAATGTATTATATGTTAACATACTAGATAATACAAATAATTTCAAGTTCCCCAAATTGAAAGAAATATGACACACAACTCTCCAATTTCATTATTTGAAACTAATGACCTTATAAAATTAGTAATCTTCAAGAAATCCTTTTTAAAGAATATATTAGACACTAGTCTGCAAACAAAGTAGGGTACTAACTTTGAATGGCTTGGGATAAATGGCACTTCTCACTATCTTATGTTACAATCCCAGAAATGTTAATTGATCATGGTTTTAAATATTCTATCAAAATCTGTATTTAGGTCTTTACACCATTAATTTTGCTACAATGAATTCAGTCTGCATATTCAAGATCCAAACTGAGGACCCCTACACAGACAAAATTAAAACATACTGTTTCATAGTCAAATAATTTAATTTACGTTACTCCACTGCCTTAGAAGACAGTGTAAAAAAACAGCCATCCAACTCATTCTCTGATAAGACAGCATTATATAAGAAACATTTATCAACACCAGCACTGTTCCAACATTGAAGCTTCAGATTATTAAGCCGGTAAGAAAATCAAGAACAAAAAAAAAAATCAGAAAAAGTCAGTATCAGAATATGTTTCTTGGTAAAATATCAAGCAAATACCACATTTATGTTGATTAATAATTAACTTACTGTTCAAAGACATAAGGTTTCAGTTACTTCAACTTAAACATGAAATCAAACATTTAATGTGTTTTTAATGCTTAACATTCTACAAAACCACATTAATTGAGGACAAGTATCATGGATGAGAGTATTCAGAATATTTCTTTCTTCCTCCTTAAAAGACATTTATTGGAAAACAGTTCAGTAGCTCAAACTATTGTTGAGATGACTAAGAACTACTAAGCTATATAACAACATGCACACATACAGGTTTCTATCGCTCTAAACCAGCAATTTAGGATCACTCCTGCATGAAGTTTATTGGACACGAATGTGTTCAAAAGCACTCCGAGAAACAGCTTTACTCTGTTCTGCACATTAACACTAAAAGAGTTCCTTTAAAACAAAGAAACTAAACTGTCTTTTATGTATGGAAATATTTCCCCAGAATAAAACAATTCAGATTTAAAAGCTCTGTTAAAGAACGGAGGAAGCTAAAGGTTTAGCAGGTCATCTATAAGGTGCCAGCAATTCTAACAGATAGAAAGGTAAAATTTTAGAATTTGATACTTCAAGAAGTTCAGCTAAACCTATGGTCTTTTTATTGCAGAATCAATTTATCTCTCTGAAGAGATGACTACTGTAAAATTAAGTTGATGGTGCAGCCATGCTTTATTTATTCATATGTTTTAGCCTCAAAAATATGATCAAACACACTTTAGTTATATCAAAACAGAACTGTTGGGTACTTCAATATATTTTTACATAAAAGTGGTAAATATAAGAAAAAGCTCAGTATCTGCCACCAACCAGAAAGAAAGTGCTTCAATAAATTTTGTAACATGCATTTAATGCTTTTAAAAGCATCTTGCAAAGGGAGGCAGGAATTCCACTTACATCACACATAATATATTTTGACTGGTTTTGTGGATACTGACCTAGGATACCATTGCAAAGCCTAATTTTCAAGGAATTTGCAACTGAAAGCCAAGGATTCCATGTGTTTAGCAGTTTACCCTATACTGTCTTCTAACACGTAATATAAACCTTGAATATGATAGCCTATCTAAAACTACAGCAAAGAAGATTTGCAAACCAAGAATTAAACTCAGATCTGCTGGCTGCTGACTTTCAAAAAATTTAACTTTTAATTTTTAAGTTAGTTAACTGCAAATGCCTACACTTCCCATAAACAGCAGGACTGCTTGCTACAACTAATGTTTTGCATAGGAGGTTCTTCAAGTGTTTGCCCACAGATTTTTGAAGAGGTTTACATATTCAATACTCACTGCACATTCATTATTTATGTCATATTCCAATAAAGATGATACTGTACATATGCTAATTTAGATGGCTGCCACCTGTACAACACTTTGATCTTCCAGAGCAGATTCATTCTACAAAGACATAACTGCTTTACCTTGAGATAACACTTTTTCTCTGGCGTGTAAGACTGACTACGAAGCTCCAGCAGAAACCACAAGAAAAAGTGTTGTAGCTTGCTATCTATCCAATCAAGGTGAAAGGTAAGAGTGTAATTTGTGTATAGCGTGTATAATATCATCATTACACCAGAGAATGTATGAAAAGAAATATTGTGCTCTTCTCTTTCAGCGACTGATTTCCTTTCTCATCTCAACAGCTAAGTATACAATGAGGTTTTACATTAAACAATCTGTCATTAAGAAGGACCACTCTTCCCTCTTGTGGAAAATCGTGTAAGTACACAAACAGGCATAACTGGGTGTAAGAGATGCAGTTAGTATTCCATTTCTGCAAGACAGAACATTTGGGAACTTTCATGCATTCATTAATTGTTCTTTTTTATAAAGAATTAAAGGATCTATCTACTTTCTAATACAGCACATATATTCAAGATAGGAAAATACAAGGGTTTATCATTTGAGTGGCTGCAAATGAGAACAAATGGTTCCCGATATGTTAGCATTTTTCTGAAAAATTGCTATTGCCTTTTGAATAGGTCACACAATGGCTCCTCAATATTAAAAAAAAATCCTTTAAAATATCTTCTAGTAGAAATATTAATGCACTGTGCTGAGTACGAATGTACCAACAGTAAGCAAGAGATTTAAAGCCATCACCTATGTGAATACAGAAACCTCCCCATACACAAAAATGAAGATACTCTATAGCTGGGATGAGACTTAGAAATTTATCTAATGCCTCAAGCCAATAAATTACTAAAGATTGTTTTACAGAAAATGGAGGTTAAATTATATTGGATTTAAAAAACTAATCTGAAGATGCAAGTGTTTCCTTATCATCATCCTGGACTACCAAAGTAAAAAAGAAAAAAAAATTACAATGACCTTGCTAAATCAGTACACCTAGACTTGAAATTAGATAATATAATTTGGAATAACACATTTGAACAGGCTGCAACAATATTTACTCATTCAAATAACTGCCTCTCAGTAAACTAAACATAAAACATGAAAGCCACTTGGCATTTTCATACCTCTGGATGCCTTGTCTTTGAAGGTCCCCATTTAATGGCTTTTCATCTTCAGCCTGGTCCTGCATAACAGAGTGAAAGCAAGATAGGGAAGGAATGAACATATGATTTCAAATATCTTTTATCTGAAAATATTGCAGCAAAACTACAAGTTCACTAATATTAAAATTCAGAAGTAGTCAACTATAATGCAAAACCTATATAAGAATATCTAGAAATCCAAAAAGAAAGTATACTTGTCTAAGGTAGAAAAACATCTGAAAATGCTAACTAATGTCATTATAAACAGCAATACAAAAATAGCAACTGGGTTTGAAACAATGCTGACTTATCATTGCCCAGTGATCACAGATTTGAAAATCTGCCTTTTTATTTCTTATATTAAGGAGTTAACAGGATCAAGAAATATCATTTAAAAACAACAACAAAAAAGCTGTTCCTTATATTCGTTCTTGACAACAAAAGCTGCTGGTATAAACTATGTTTAGCAGTGTCAAGTCTAACCCTTACAAGTGCTATTTTAGCCTGTTCTTTCTAGAAGCAGCACTACTCACAATACAATCTGCAATCTTCAATTATTTATACAGCTGTTACTTTATTCTGTAGAGCTACCTGAAGACACTAGAACTGCATACAAGCTACAGTATGCCTTCAGAATTTACAAGTTATTTGAAAATACCTAAAAGAATTCCAGATACAAGTGAAGAAAACAACCAGTAATAAAGGAAGTTAACAAAACACCTCACATGCCTTCCAGGTAATGTGCTTTATCCCCACCTAGTGGAAAAAATACAGAGTAAACTCAAGACAAGATGATGCATGTAAGCCTGTTGTGGCTGCAGCAGATCTGTAGAGATGCATTCAGTGCTAAGAACCCAATACCCCAGCAATATATGCTTTGAGGGTAGTAGGAGAGAAAGACATCACTTCAGGCTAGCTCGAGTCTGGTCCCTGAATGCCCAGGAGAGGCTGAGGTGCATCTTAATCAGTTTCATCCATAAGGAATCCAGTTCCCATACTGCAGGCTGCTCCGTAACGCAAGGCACAGTAGCCAGTGGTGATGATCTGCTTCACAAGTACATTTCTGTAGCAATGTAAATGTGCCCATAAGAAAACGTCCCCAAGAAACATTCCCAAATTAAACCAAATCCTGTTTGCAGACAGGATGATGGCCATGGATGATGGGTTTCATCTGCAAGTCTTACACATTGTGAATACTAACTCATTCAAATACTACGTGAATCAAGATTGCATAATCATAACTATTACATTCCTCATAATCATGAAAATAGTCTGCCTCTTCAAACAACCCCATATAAATATTTTAAATTTATTGTGCAATTTCAGCGTGACTGCAGAGTTGTAGAGGCTGCTACTCCACCTTTCATCAAAGGTAGGACATAAAGCAGTAAGCATGCACTAGACTTAATGCATTTTATTATTGTTAAGCTATCTTATTTTTCTTTTTGAGATCTTAACAACATCTGAATCATTCAAAACAGACACTTGCCCCAGAACTGGTAGAGAAGGGCATCAAAGAGCTAATTTCCTGCCAAGCTTCATGCTATTACCCTAAAAGTGTTAGAGCTCCTTAAAGCTCATGACATCTTTTAACATAAGCATTCTGGTTTTGTTTAAAAAATAAAGAGAGACCAGGTTTTCCCAAACTTTCTAAGCAGTCCAGCCCAAGACAAATACCAACATAGAACACTTCAATGTGAACGGCTACTTCTAAGAAAACATAAATCTTTATTTACTGGTGTTATATGGGCTACGTCTGGGAAAGCTCACCTACATAAAATCACAGAATATCTCAAGTTGGAGGGACCCATAAGGATCACAGAGATCAACTCCCTGTTCCTCACAGGACTACCTAAAACTAAATCTTAGAACCAAGAGCGTCATCCAGACACTCTTTGCATTCTGACAGGCTCAGTGCCTTGATAACTTCCCTGGGGAGCCTGTTACTATTTCCAAGAAACAAAACTACCTATGAAAATATTTAGGGTTAAGTTTGATAAGATGTTCATCTTTCACTCAATGATATAATTTATATTTCTTTGTTTACCATTTATTTTGCTTGAACATGGGTTTTAAAATAATAGATTATGACAAAAGTTCCTTAAAAATAAAGGTACCTTCTGCTTGGATTTTTGCAATTCCTTTCTGAGACTATTGCACTCTTGCTTGAGTTTTTCTAGATCCTGTTCAAGACTATGCACCTTCAGGTCACTGTTCAGCTTCTCTATTTCCCAGCTGGACTGAGTACAATTCAGATTTTTCATCACTGTAATGAAGAAAAGCAAGACAATCAGATTCTCCTCTCAGTTCAAGGAATATAACTCAGTAACTGAAGAAACTGCGGTGTATGATGAAAAAGTAACTCTGATAAAGGCGTTGGCAGAGAAGTAGTCAGTTTTCTGAGTTTAAAGTATGGAGTCCTACTTTCCAGGAATGCACTGTAGATTTTACATGGAGAAAAAGAAGTAACAGCACAAAAAGGGACTAGAAATTAAAAAAAATTCAATTAATGGCAAATACACATGATATATACACAAACCTGGTTACTTCTTACATGCTTTGAAAACATGTGCCTTTTCCCCTTCAGATTCATATTGTTACGTGACTTAATGTTTTCCCCAAGTTTAATATCAAGAAGTTTTGCACACAAAACAGCAAAGATGCAATCAAAACAAAAGGGTAAAGCCTAGAAGTTACGTGAGTCTTGTTATACGACTGAACAAATTCATATGGTCACTACTAAGAAGCAGCCCAAGACAATCGTAGCCTCAAATCAATAGCAGGACGCTAGTTACGCAGTAAGAAAAAACATAACAGGAAGAAAACCCCCAGTGCTCTGTCACCCTCACAGTAAAGGAAGTTTTTCCTCATTTTGAGGTGGAACTTCCTGTACTCAGTTTGTGCCCCTTGTCTTGTCACTGGGCACCACTGAAAAGAGTCTGGATCCATCCTCTTGACACTTGTCCCTCAAGATATTTATAAACATTGAGAAGATCTCCTCTCAGTCTTCTTCAGGCTAAACAGATCCAGGTCTCTCAGCCTATTCTCCTAACAGGGAAGCTCCCTTCCCCTAATCATCTTTTGGCTCTCCGCTGGACTCTCTCCAATAATTCATGGTCTTACTTGAACTGCAGAACGGAGAACTGGACATAGGACTCCAGATGTGGCCTCACTAGGATAGAGCAGAGGGAAAGGATAACCTTCCCCAACCTGCTGGCCACTCTCTTCTTAATGCAGCCCAGGATACCACTGGCCACCTCAGCCATGAGGGCTTATTGCTGGCTCACCATTAACTTGTTGCCCACTAGTACAATAGTGAAAGAACACTGGAATCTACAGTGGAAAAACCACAACAGCCTCAGATCTTTACCATGGAGCTCCTTGCCTATGATAATCTAACAAATGTGTCGCCATTTACAAGAATGGGCACATGTATAAGCTCAAAGTACCTCACTGCAGTATATGCCTCCCCTACTCAGTCACTATATAGGGTTAAACTTCTTCATGCTCTGAGATCACAATATAACCACTAAGACCCATCAACATACATTAAGAACTAACCAAATGCATACCTTGTTGAGTTTCCACTTCAGTTCTTAGTTGTAACAGCTCTACTTCTTTAGACTGCAACTGTTCATTCAAGGTTTTCAAGGATTCCTCAGTTTTCTTTATCTATTTTCAGAGAGAAAAAAACCCCAAATTAATTTATGAAGCTTTTTTATATCATGTCATACAATCCAACTTTTTTTAAAAAAAAAACAAAAAACAAAAAACAAAAAAACCCAAGAAAAATATAGACTTGATTTTTTTTTTTTGCATTAGCCTAGTCCAGTAATAAAATCAAGGACTTAAAATTGTTATTCCTATGAAAGTATCATCAAGTATTTTAAAAACCTAAAGGAATGATAAGAAAACACCACAGATCTTCAGCAAATATAATTCATTCTACGGTAAACATTTACTAACTGTGCAGTACTTATATAACATGCATTTAAGTCATCACTTAAAAAGGCATACCATTTTATCCATTTTGCTTTTCAGACTATCTCGGTCAATGCAGACCTCTCGATAGGCTTGGTATGCCTTATTCACTTGTTCACGTCCAACCGAACTGCATTCCTCTTCCAGTCGGGAGCCAAGCAACTAAAAAAAGTTTAACAGATGTGAGAAATAAGTTTTCTATGTTATATTAATAACTGCAAAATTTAAAAAGTGCAATAGCACAGCCCACAACATTAAACTAACAGTATTTTTTTTAAATTTAGAAAATAAATGAATGAAATCCATTCATGCGGACCAATATTTTTTACAGTGGGACAAAGGCCACGTACAAATTCTGAAGTCTCTAACTATATTTAATGCTCAATAGTTCACTGCTATGAATATTTAAAAAACATCCAAAAGTCATAACTACTCACACTGACAACCCCTTCATCATATTTTTTCCAGGCTCCAAAGATGTACAAACTGCTTTTTGTAAAGAGTTTTAAGCACATAAAGACACAACATATACAAAATTCCGAGGAAACTGAACATAATTTTTTAAATTACTTATAATTTAAACAAATTTTTTTTTCCAGTGTATTTATGTAAAAAAAGCCAAAGCAGAATTATTTACAAATAGCTACTAACTTCCAGAGCACCACTATCTCATTGCCTAGTAAGGTAAAAAGCAAGCAATGGGGAATAAACACGACCAACTAGATTGTCAGAAGGAAGGGCACAGAGTTAAAATATATTCAGTATTTTTAATAAAATAGCAAGAAGAGAAGTCTTATATCAAATAACATCTCTTCACATAAAAAGTTCTTGTTTTGACCAACTATTGCATTATCCTTTTCATTCTGTTTGTCCTGCACACTTGCTTTAAATTAGAGGCATTTAAATTCAGGGTACCTAATGTAGATTTTTGCAATACCTTTACGCGTTTTCTTAAAATTGAGATGCACACAAAAAATAATTTACAAAAAATTAAAGAGGTGACAGTTACGTAACTACTCTAAATATCTCCTCTTTTAGGTGTTTGCTTGAAAGAAAGAATGAGAAAGCAAGCCATAAAGATAGGAAGTTTCTGTCCTTTGCTTGACCCTCTAAGTATGTGTACTGCTCATTTTAAGTTTTGCCCCTTACATTTTCCTGCCCAAATAAAGGCATTTGGATAGAACATAAGCTTTACCAAACTTTCTGGAAGTTCCTTGGAACTTGGAAATTTAAAACTTGAAGGGGGTAACTCTCCATGTGTTTTTTTACCATACAGGTACAGTAGCTATTAACAGTTCCAGTGCCTCACCACTCTCAGAGCAAAAGATGTCTTCCTAATATCTACTCTAAACCTCCCCTCTTTCAGCTTAAAACCATTACACTCCATCCTATCACTGTGCTCACTGATAAAGAGTCCTTAAGAAAAGTAGCTAAGAAATAAAAAGCAACCTATCAAAGTCAAGACTCTCAGTATTGTCTTGTACTGCAGAATGATGAATATGCATGTAGCGATAACATTCTTTACTCTGGAGGAAAGCCTGTGCCATGGTCAATTTTTTAGCTTTAATGAACTTTGCTACATTAAGGCCATGACAAACTGCATATAAAACAAATTCCTACATTCCTTTACGTTTTACAATTTCTGCATCAAAAAACAGTCAGCCAACACCGTCATGTTAAGCACTACAGCTTTATGTTTCATGTTTGAGACTGCTATTTAGCTAAACCTAGACAGATATTCTTAACAACCAGTTTTTTCTTATCATTTCAGTATGATGAGGCCAAGAGATTCTTTTGATAGACAGTTCCTGGATTCTGAAAACTTAAAGACTTGGCATCTCACTGTTCAAAAACACTAAGTCACTTGTGCTCAAAATAAACACTGTAAAGAGGCAGATAAAATACAGTAACAGCCCAATGCAACTACACCTCTTCCTGAATCAAAGGTCATGTCTTTGCAGGGCACTACTGCATTGCATCACATACACACCCAGTAAGAATCAAAATTCCCAGTATGACACAACTAGGCTACTAGAAGAACTAACTGTGTTTCACTTAAATAAAACAATTTACCAATTTTTTTTAACTTGGAAATTATTTTAAGTACATATTTTAAATACTTAACCATCTGCTCCAACATCTAGCCAGGAGCAAAAACTGTAGCTGCTGCCAGAAGCTGGTAAATTGGCCGTTTTCTTACCTTCTCTTCTAGAATTCTCACTCTTTTTTTTAAGAGGGAGTTCTCCTTCTCTGTCTCCTTTAGTCGTTTCTTGATATCTTCATATGCAGTGACAAGTGCGAAGTGTGAAGCAACAGACTCATCTCCACTGTAGGATGGAACAGGAATCTCCCCGTCTCTCTTATGAGTGTTGTCTGCTTTTTCATGGTTCAAAATACAGATGTCATCCTCTACCAACTCGTCCATGACAGCTGTTAAAAAGACAGATATGAGTGCAAAATTCAAGACAAATTCATCAAGCGTCTCCAGTCCGAAAATCTTCCAGCATAATACTGCAGGGTGTTTCTGTCTAAGTATGACAAGATCAAATAATTAGGAAATATCCCTATCTTGCCAAAAAATCTTGAAATCCATTTTACATTGAAAACAGGCTGGTTAGAAAGAAGCATCTTTCACTGTTACTTGATAAAGATTTTTGAGTACACATCAAATTTATGAACATTCAAACACATTTTTATTGTGACACTATCCTAAAACTTGGCTGGTAGAAAATATTCCAAAGGAATACTGTATTAGACTTTTTCCAAGCCAACACCGATCAGTAAAAGAGATGACAGTTGCCAGAAATTCATGAACTGCTGTGGTTCCTGAGCATAACTGCCAAATTTCCTTCATTCTTGAATGGAAATATTTATACTTTTACCAAACTTTACAATGGAATCTTAGAGTACACTTGCATTAGTTCTTAAAAGGGCTTCAAAAGTAGCTATTCTTTATTTGGTCACAGAAGAAAACATCCTGCTGAACAATTACACTAATTCTCGACTGCAAACATGATGGGAATGAAACCGTACCCAATAACCTGATGTGCCTCAACATGCATGGAGAAAACTGACAATAACCTGACCGTAAGAAAAGGATTACCCTAAAATACTAGGCAAAACCACCAGAATTACAGATGCGAAGTAACCCTTAGATTGTTCGTTACAACACACATCATTTAGGCACAGCAAAACAAACAACCCCCCGCCCAAGAAAACCTCAAACCAATCAACCAAAGGCACAGCTCATTCTTATTTAGTTAGGAAGATCAAGACCCTTTGCATTTATATACAATACTAACAAATGCTATATGGTACCTGAAAACATTTCTTTCCCTCCTTAAACTACTGATGCTACTTCTACCAAAAGCAGATTTTTATTTTCATTTTTTTTAAATTTTCCTCTTGAACAAATTCTTAGGTTCCACACGATTAGCTAATGAACCAACAGAATGCTGGAATGGAAGAAATCAGCATACGGAAGACAGTTTGTATTGCAGGAAAAAGTTATTTCAACAGAAAACTGACCTGTTAGCAGAACTCCACAGAAAAGGCACGCAGAAGTAAGGGAAAAACCCCACAGCCACAATTGCTGTCTCTACTCTGCATTTGCTATTTAAATTCAAACTAGACTTCCATTTGTTTAGTGATACTAAGAGGTAAAGGGATCTCCGGCACTGGAACTTCTCTATGTGGTCAAATTTCTCTAACCATGGCAGCAGTGGAAGAGCCTCATGGATAGCAACATTAGGAAGAGCTGTAGTACAACTATAGCTGAACAATGGTGCTGTTACCACATTTGTCTCAATTTGCTCCAAGGCAGTTAGAGAACACAAGAAAAAAGACTGTGACAGCTTGTTTATACTAAATAGACAGCAATGGAGTTGCAACAGTGACAGAGCAGACAAGAAAACTACAAACCAAATCTGACGCCTTTTTAATAGTTATCTTCAGGAAGCAAACAGATGCCTTATATACTGCTTGATGGATTCTAACACAACAGGTAGCCCAAGCTTCCCTTGCCTGTTGCTCTGCCATATACTTAAGTAGAAAAAGCCTTGCAAAAGAAGTCTGCTTCTTTTTCATTGCAAGAATAATATGGCTCCATGCACAAGGTGAACTTGACCAAAAGCACTACATCATCCCAACTGCATTAAATGACTGAAGGAATTGCTGCTCATTTTGCCTTCCAAGATGTGCATAACATATTAGCTTTTATTCCTCCATTTTAGCAGGGGCTCTGCAAGTCTTCTCATCCATCTCATCAAATTCCAAGAGCTTGCCTACTCAAGGCAACACATCTCCTTTTGTCTGAACACTAGTCTGAAATGTCACTAAAGAAGTGCTACAGCTTATCATTACCTCTTGAAGAAAGCAGTAGATTATGTGATCTTGTACATAAAACATATCTTTATCATCACACTTTCCTATAGGTCCTAAACTTGAGCATTATACATTCCATGTTTCTTGCACACATCAGTTCCACCAGGAGACAGCAATAAAGGAGAACAGGAGACAACATCAAAATACACCACCATATTTATTCTGTATTTTGCTAACTAAAACTTACTGCCTTTATGAGCTTCTAGAAGAGCAAGACCTTCCAAATAAGACTCAGCATACAGGAACACTATTATATATATATTCAGGTACACACTTAACCAGCACCTAGCAAAAGGACTAGTTACACTAATATTATTTTTACTTGAAAGATCTCATTTAGTTTACAGGATTATTCAACTCTGGTTTTCTGATGCTGCACTCTAAGCCAAAAGTGGATGCTATTTAGAAGACAAGCACATAATTCAAAATAATTCAAAGGGGTTTGTAATACACATCTTTCCAAATTTCTACACACAAGGTAACAATTCCAGAAAGATCCAATAGACACATTTTTGTCTATTCTTATTGCAACAAAGTGAAGCACCGAAGAAAAGTCTAATTCCTCTGAGAGACAGGTGCCCAAATAAGACACTTCCCTCTCGGCTCGTTCCTTTAAAGAACAGATCTGATGATGTAACACTTCGGAGGGGACAGTGGCAACACACCTCACACAGGCTTAAAAGAAGTGGGATATGCAGAAGGAATTATGTGATTTTTAAATTTTTTGCTTCAATTATTAAAAATAAATAAAACTATCATGAAACACGTTTCTCTGTACTGGAAGCTCAACAGTCTGTCAAGAACGGAAAATCACAATATTCACCCTGTATATCCTTCATTTTTTATATTTCATTATCTCTATTAATATGAAGTATTAATAATATTCACATGCCGTATTACACTGCCACAACTTCAAAAAAGCTCAGTCATTTCAGCTTTACAAAATACACTGTTCTAATCACCATTGTCATAGTGCCCAGCAACATGGAAACAAAACTGAGACTTCAGACAGACATCCGTTTCAAATAAATGGACAGATTTACATAAACTGAAATTTAAAAGCCACTGAACTCAAATTTACTCACAATTTTAGAGCATTACATGAAGAAAATACAATAATATTTATATTCCTCTAAGTTTAGCATAAGATCACTTCAAACCCATATCGTACTCAGAAAACAAAAAGCTATTGGTATTTTGAGATTTTCCCCTACCTCTTAAAGTATATTTCTGCTTTTGGAAAGCAACACTACTCTTGAAACTGAAAGCATCTTTTCTTCACAAAACAAACAAGCCACTATGATTTCTAAGATTTCATGATGCCATTGTCAGTCCATTTGAAAAGCCTTTATATTTTTTGTTCTAAATAGCTCCCCATTTTCTCCCGTAATAGTTGTTCAACAAAAATATACAGTTAACTAAAAAAAAAAACACCAAGAAAATCAAACCACCATGCAAAAATTGTGATAAATCTGTAGACAAGGAAGAAATCAAATCTCAGGTATGAGTTGATACAAGTTGATACTAGTAAACATCAGTCTGTTGCCTGTGCTTACTGAATATTCCTTTTACTGCATATTTCAAAAATTTTCAAATCTCAGAGTCTACAGAACTATATGATAAACATTTGGTAAGGAAAAAAAATGGTGCTATGACCACTGCTTTGGATAGGTGCTTGCTGACTCAAAGGTAAGCTACAATAGATGCATCACTAACTGCAGTATACATTAGATGAGTATGAGGAAGTCACATTAGAAAAATCAGAGCAGCATTGCTAAGTATATCTAAATAAATCAACACAACCTAAAAAAAACCCAAAAAGCCCAGACTGTTTATCTCAGTGCTGCAAAAAACTTGCTAAAGTATTTCCAAAGGAAAAAAATAAATGTAAAGTTACTTCTCCAGCACCTGCTACGCCCGTATTAAAAGGCCAATAAAAGCTATAAACTCATGCAAGGATAATACCCAGCTGCATAAGATCAGCAGTTCTTGTAAAGGTCATGGTGAAACGCACAGTTCACCCAGCTCTTTGCTGTGCTGTCAGGAAAAAAACCAACCCAAAAAACAGAAAAGCATCCTCACAAATAGTTCTTCCTCCAAAAGAAACTAGCTCATGTTATTAAAGTAACAGGCATAAACCCTTAGAAGATAAAACCTTACAAATGGGGCTCTATGTGAAACAAATCCTTGACTACAGCTGTAGCCTTTAATTTTACATTTTAAGGACAGGAATCAAAATTTAGTTTCTGTGGTATTACATTACATCATTTAAAAATATGAACAGTAAGCAACAACCAAAGAAGTGCTTTCTGACACAATATATGCATTAGATTATTCCACAAGTTATAAGTCCTCAAGTCTGGCAGTCCCATGAGGGCTGGCAGGATTGTTTACTGAGTCCAGCCACAGACCTCTGCCCGTGTTTTATTCTGTTTGACTTCTCCAATCCAAAGCCGCACTTGTATGCACTGCGCAAATGCCCTAGAGCTGTCACTCTGAAGCACCCGAGTGAATTTTGATCTCTTTGGAGTTGCAATTCAGGAGATTAACTGGTTACTTTAGTACAGATTAAGTGAAAGATTTACGACTGAAATATTTGAAGTAATCTACAGACAAGTTAATGTCTATGAATACAACTGATATCCATCTCCGTTGACTTAAAGCAAGCTTTACAATCCCACTTACCACACATCCCATCCCAAGAAAGGTCGTCCTAATTTTCCCTGTGACAAAGAAACACATTACATTTTTTTGGAATGATCTGCACATGAAACAGTTTATTTAAAAGGACTTTTAATATTTACTTTAAAAATACATAATAAATGTATTAATATTAAATATTATATAGTCAATGGATTATAGACTTATTACATATATTAAATATACTGTATTTTAAATATAGTGAAATATTAATGTTTGTATGAAATAATTCATGTGTGGGTTTGTATTTTTTTTTAAAAAAAAAAAACAACCCAAATAATACTACATCCTGTCATCAGTGTAAATTCTAGCAGGAGTGATTATGTCCACTGCAGAAAAGAATGGTTTCCAGAAACCACTTTTTTTGTTTATTGATGCTTAATGTAGGTTATAGAACAGCCTTGATTTAATATATTAAATAACTTGAGAGAAAGAATGTTTTCCCATTTCTTACTGATGCTTGGCAGGAATATGGCTTTTCTCTTCATAGAGCTTTACAAATATTAGTCATTAACTCCATGGGAAGCAGCTAAATATAAAACACATTTTACATACGAGGAACACAGGATGCAGAGGCTCTAATAACAAACAAACTGCTGCAGAAACAGATTTTTGTAGTCTGAAATGTTAATCTTATTCTCAGGAGAAGAGATAATAAAAGCAGGATTACATTAAATTTTTCGCAGTATCGAGCAGGTTCCCATTTTGCCCCAATCTTCTGATTTGAAAGAGAAAACAGTTTTCAAAATATTTCCAAACGTCAAATGCAAATAATTTCAAGACTGTATTTTCGTGATATTTTTCGAGGCTGCTGAGAGTCTCAACCATTTTACTTTGTTTACTTTCCAGACTTGAGGGATGTGACTTCATAATAAAGTAGTAGGAAGTCTCCAGCTGTTAATAACAAGAGTATAATTATTGTACTATTTACCTTGCCGTACATAGAAGGGTGTATATATGCATGTAGACATCAAAATAAAATGTTAAAATCAAGAAATGCCTTCAGATCCACAGGAATCCTGAATAACTGTGATGTAGCCCCCTCTTTAATTTCAGAGAAGTTGTACTGCCTTTTTTTTTTTTCTTTCTTTCTTAAAGAGATTCCAGCACAGCAAGAAAAACACAGAATTGCCACAGTCAGCATCAAAAGCTCCACACAGTATATGGAGTGTATGACACACGATGCTAAAATAAGCAAGAGTCCCAGCCTCTTCAAGCATCTACTATTTTGTATCTCTTAGGTTCTCTTTGATTCCAGTTGTGAGGAGTCTGTTCTACAGAGAGAGGCATCCCTTTTTACAGATATTTGCTTCATTTTTGGAGCAAAAAATCTGCATACGCACATTTCAGTAGCTGCTAGCTTTGGCCATTGCTTATCCCTCCATATGGACGAAGTCTACAGCCCCAGTGCACTCCCCTAGTGTCGACGCATATGAGGGCACAGCCCTGCAGCCTCAGCATGCTCAGTGCTCTTTAGAACACGTCAACACATAGGCTATATCACACCTCTGAATAGCTTTCATTTTGCTGCCTCCAGGAAATGGAAAGTTACTCTCTAAGCTCACAAACCAGATCCCTGTAGTTCATCTACTGTGAACAGCTGGGTAAAATAGGGGAGCCAAGTAAAATCTCCTTAAGTACAGCAGGCAATTTTTTCAATCTCAAGCTTTTCATAATAATCTACTCTCATAAGAACCTGAAAAGTACTAAAAAGCTCATTTTCTGAAAATGGTACTTGCTAAATTTTACTTTCTCTGAACAGTTTCATACTCCTGTATCTTCATTGCCAATTTGCAAGCCCTAGTATTCTCAACATAATGTATTCAATTCATCTTTCTGTGTATGGATGCTGTCACAATCACCACTCTCCCTGACACCATCAGAAAAGGAGAGGGAGGGAAAATAAAAAGTTGCAGTCAATTAAATATTGTTCTCTTAGCATCATATAATCCTGCTTATTGAACTATTAAATTTAATCTTGAAGCTAATTAGAAACACCACTGCCTACGAAACATGAGTAGGAATAAGATGGCTTCTAGCCATTAAACTGTTCTAGCTGTAAATAGCATGTTCAAGGTTACTGAAAAACCCATATGTTCTCATGCTAACACTGAATTTATTTTAATAGTCACATTTTTGGTCTTCATTCCTTTCCATTTCAAATGTTTCTAAAGAACAACTGTTTATGAAAGCTATGATGGTTGGTTTTTGTTTGGGTTTTTTTTTCCCCTAAATCTTTTGTAAAACAAACTGTAGGTCCCACCTCGTAAGTTCCTCCCACTCAATTCAAGTGTCAGATTAATTCATGTTCAATATGTTCATAAGTTCAGTGATAAGGTATTATGAAAGTCTTCTATAACTACATTAAGATAGAATTCAACTGGAAACACACCTCACCTGTTACAGCCATTAAAGGGCAAGTTAAACTGAGTCACACTGATAGCCCTTGCTCATCCTGCAATTCACTAAAGAGAACATCTGGAGATTTTCAAGCCTAGATTCCCTCTTCCACAAAAGGCTGGACCAGGTGATCTTTCCAGGTGCTTTTCAACCTGGTCTGTTCTACGATTCTGTATTCAGGCTTAGATCTCATTATTTCAGACAAAGCCGGTCATTTGAACAAAGTTCCTGGTAGCAGCTTGTAAGTGAATGACTTTGAATGCTAAATTACTTCACTTCCTGTCTCAAACTTAATTTCTTCTCTCCAGGTGTACTGTCAAATTTTAGTAGCATCCACTATTTCATACACAAAAATTTCACCTAAAACTATTATATAATCACGTAAATAATAGTTAATGCCCTTATAGTATAAACATACAACAAAAATGTAAGACTGATTGTGAAGTCCATTGTGGATAAATCACATACGTAAGGAGTCTCTAAGGTCCCCCCTCAGCAGAACCCACCATTGACTTCTACTAGGCTAGTAACTAGACTAACTCTAATAATTCTATCATTGCCACTTTAATAAACTGCATCTTGTTGCCACTGTAACTGTTTTATTGAATGTGGACCCTCTAACTAGACTTCCTCTAGAAAATATCTGTGAAAGAATAAAAACATAAATGACAAGGCAAATCCACACTGCGTTTTATCCCATTTACTTATACCCTTTCGCTTTTTTTCTTCAAAATCTGTTCTAACTAAATCTGATAGATAGCATGTACAGTAACCGGTCTGCACCTTTTCCAAGGTAGTTTTCACATTAAGTAGACATTCCTCATTTAACCTTTTACAGTCATAACACAAGGTGGCTAAAGCACTCAAGTAATTGGACCTAGAGTTCAGTCAACCAGTGTTTTCTGCCTTCCGACTCCCCTTAGAGTTGTTGCCTCAAAATTTATGCTTACTGTTTGGAGTAATAGTCACTTATTACACTGTAATCATCTTATCAATACTACGTCTATCACAAGTTCCTTTAGAAAATACTAGTTATTCAAAGAACAAACATAGTAGTAATCTTAGATTTGTTTTGGTTTCTACGATAAAAACTCCAGGATACACGTGCTAAGAGATAACTGGTATTATTAGCAGTAGTAGCATTTGATAACACACCAACATCCAAAAAATTAGATGTTTCCCATAGTTCAATGCTGTCTCAGAAGAGCATCTGACCTTTGGAGCCCAGAATAGACTTGACTGTTATGACAATAACCCTCCCCTCACTCCGCTTTTTCCAGAGCTGGCTTCCAGTATGCCGGTTCTACTGCATACACACTGTGTAAGACAACAGGGGAATTAAGGGATTCCTGGAGAAATGGAAAAGCTCTTAAAACAACTCACTGCAACAGTTTACAGCCCAACCCACTCTCACTCATGTTGGGCGACAGGTGTATTTGAGACCAGAATAGTTTTCCTACCAGGTGAAATACCAGGATTTAAAGCTGTAAGTGCCTGTAAGTCAAAATCATCACTAGCACATAAGACTTTCTCAACACTCACCTGTACTCCCTTCTTCCAAACCAACAAGGCCTGCAATACCCGTATTCCAGTCTGCTCCAGTATTTCATCATGTTTCTGTTTTCACATCTTATGCCAGTAATCCTACTTTGTTCACTTCCTTTGCCAGATTCCCCTGTACTAACACAGAAATTGCTGCTCTAAGAACCCATCCAGTTTTTCAGCTTAACTAGGTGCAGCTTTTTGGTTATTTCATTGCCTACCTGAGACCCACTACTGACTCATTAGCAGTACCTTTAAACTACACTCATTGACTCTCACCAGAGACGTGCCTCTCTACCTAGTTAAAGTCCAGCCATTAAACAAGAGCGGGCAGGGACATCACACAAGCCTCTGCCAACCTACTTCTACAAGAACAGCTGTATTCTAAGAGTCAAGGAATGGTTTGGGTTGGAAGGGATCTTAAAGATCATCTAGTTCCAATCCCACTGCCATGGGCAGGGACACCTCCCACCAGACCAGCCTGCTCAGGGCCCCACCCGACCTGGCCTCGAACACTTCTAGGGCGAGGGCATCCACAGCTTCCCTGGGCAACCTGTGCCAGGGCCTCACCACCCTCAGTGTGAGGAATTTCTTCCTAATGTCTAATGAAAATCTTCCCTCATCTGATTTAAAACCATTCCCCCTCTTCCTATCACTACACTCCTTGATAAGGAGTTCCTCCCCAGCTTTTCTGTAGGTCTCCTTTAATTACTGGAAGGCCGCTATAAGGTCTCCTTTCCCTTCTCTAGGCTGAACAATGCCAGCTTTCTCAGCCTGTCCTCATAGGGGAGGTGCTCCAGCCCTCTGATCATCTTCATGGCCCTCCTCTGGACTCAATCTAACAGATCCATGTCCTGCCTGTGCTGAGGACTCCAAGAACTGAATGCAGAACTCCAGGTGAGGTCTCACAAGAGCAGAGTACAGGGGCAGAATCACCTCCCTTGCTCTGCTGCTCGCGCTTCCTCTGAGGCAGCCCAGGATATGGCTGGCCTTCTGGGCTGCAAGCGCTCATTACTGGCTGACATTGAGCGTCTCATCCACCAGCACCCCCAAGTCGTTCTCTTCAGGGCTGCTTTTAATCCATTCTCCACCCAGCCTCTATCTGGGCTTGGGATTGCCCCAACGCAGGGCCAAGACTTTCCACTTGGCCTTGTTGAACTTCACGATGTGAGGACAGGCCCACCTCTCTTTGGAGTTGTTCAGCCTGGAAAAGGCTCCAGGGAGACCTTATAGCAGCCTTCCAGTACCTCAAGGGGCTACAGGAAAGCTGGGGGAGGGACTTCTTACAAGGGCAACTAGTGACAGGATGAGATGGAGCAACTTTAAACCAGAAAAGGGAAGATTTAGATCAGACACTAGGCAGAAATTCTTCACGCTGAGGGTGGTGAGGCCCTGGCACAGGTTGCCCAAGGAAGCTGTGGATGCCCCCTCCCTGGAAGTGTTCAAGGCCAGGTGGGGTGGGCCCTGAGCAGCCTGGTCTGGCGGGAGGTGTCCCTGCCCGCGGCAGGGGGGGTGGAACTGGATGGGCTTTAAGGTCCCTTCCAACCCAAACCATTCTGTGATTCTCCAGCCTGCCAAGGTCCCTCGGGACAGCAAAGAAAGAAGAGAAACTAAGAATCGGCCAGAATCGCCTTTGTCCCCAGAGGGAACCACTTCCATTCCACCGGGCAAGGGGACACCAAGCTCCCCGGCACCGCCTGACGCCTCGACCAGCCGCCCGTAGGAGACCGGTCCCCAGCAGCCCCCCTGCCCCCTCCCATTCCCTTGCGTCAGCACCAACCTCTGCGGGCCTCGCCGGAGCCGGGCGGGTCAGCAGCAGGCGGTCACCTCGACCGGGAGGCGGCGTCGGCCGCCGCGAGCTCCGCTCGGGCGCCCTGGGGCTCCCATCGCCCTCAACACCGCGGGGACTTCCCGGGGCGCCGGCCCCGCCCCCGGCCGCGCGAGAGGGTCACGTGACGCGGAACTCAGGCCCTCCCGGTCCCGCTCCGCCACCAACGGGCACTGCCGGAACCCGGAAGGACAGAGGCGGGTGCGCGCCCCACCACGACCGGACTACAAATCCCGGCATGCAAAGCTGGCGGGCTCCGCGCGGAGCATCTCGGGAAGACAGGGCCGCCCCTGACCTGATACCGGAAATTATAGACTTCATAGGATGCCCTGAGTTGGAAGGGAGTCCACAAGGTCACGGAGTGTAACTCCTTCCCCTGCGCAGGACAGCCTTTGCTCCAGGCTAAGCAGCACCAACTTCCTCAGCTGCTCCTCATAAGACTTGTGCTCCACCCCCTACACCAGCTTCATTGCTCTTTTCTGGACAGGCTCCAGCAGTCAGTCTATTTCTGGTACTGACTTTTTCTGGCCCAAAACTGGATTTGAGATGCAGCGTCACCAGCGCCAAGTACAGTGTAACATATTACATGCCCGCTCTTCTTTGTCTTGCAACAAGTGCAGGTACGTGCAAAGGCAGAGATGAGCGGCAGCACGGGGCGTGTTGCTGCACCCAGGGTGACAAGATATTTGTATGTAACCTCCTCGGCCAAAACCACAGCTTTTATTCCTTTACCAAGCTCAAACTGAAGCAAGAATAAACCTAAATCACAGTTCAGGACCTCAGTTTTAGGGATAAAACCAAGCTGATTCAACAAGTCTAATGTGGGTCTACAAGGGAGAGCAGCTGTGCTGTTCAAGAGTCATTTATAACCTTAACAGGATTTCCTTTCTGGCTAAAACATCAAACGGTTTGCTTTTATGTTATGAGAGCTCTCCATTCAAGTACCAAAGGGCTTTTTGCAACTGTTACCACAAATTCAGCTGGAGCAAAAGAAGTGTATTGGGATGCCAAATTGATCTATATATAGAACATTGAAATATTGTGTACTCCTTTAGTACTTAAAGACCAAATGGAAACAGGACCTCACAATCCGCTGTGCGTAGGGAACTGTTATTTGGCCAGGACTCTCATTAAAAATAAAAATAATAATAAAAAAACCCAGAATGAAAGCAAACCAGACCACAATATGTCCATTAATCGTGTTTGTAGGCCTCAAAACTTTTTAAGTTTTCAGCATACTACCATTATTAAGATTTTCACCAGAAGTTTATGTTAGATATAAACTTCAGGGGTTTTTAAGAGCCATAGTAGTATGTATAGTAGTATAGCTCTGTTTTTAACTGTATTTAAAACCCTTCTTACCAAAAGCAGTTTCATCCTTTTAAAATCCAGAAGATACCATTTCCAAGTTAACACTTCTTCCAAGTTAATATAGCATGGATACAAAAGCGTTCTTATGTCATTAATTTACACAACAGAGGTTTTATTACGTTATTATTGTAGCTCTTCATAAGCTGCTCTGCCCAGGTCTTGCAAGCTGTGGAGCATTATTACGTAGCTAGCAAGACAATTCTCTGTACATCAGTTTGACATCCTAATTCCAGAAAGTGTTAAGCACATCTAGTGAAATATATTGCCAGACACAAGCGTAAGCCTGCAGAGCCAGAATACTGGGCTTTCAAAACAAAACAAGAAAACCCCACCAAAACCAAATCCCAAATCTTTTCAAATTCTTGCAAATAATTCAGTACAACTAATGGCTGCAGAGATGTAGGCCAGAACATCCAGTATCAAAAGCTTTATCTTAAACTGACACTAGTAAATTTCAGTACTAAACACATTCCAGTTGCAAACCCACCAGAGGGGTACGTCCCTTAAAGAAACTGATTCCATAGCTTGTTTTTCAGATTTACAGAAAGATTGTTTTACCACAAAACAGGAAAGTACCACCATCATGGATAAAACTCTCATCAGCAATAAAATAGACTTGTTTAATATGAACTGTGTTAAATCAAACCACATGAGATTTTCATCTAGAAAACTGTAAATAGAAGGTATAAGATTCAGAAGTGTTAAGGCCCAGATGACAACTAAATAACTCTGGTACATGAGAAGAATGCGTCTGGAACAGCTTACTCCCTGTATACTGTTTCATTCTCTTGACTATTCCTATTATGTGTGATTTAAATAATACGTAATTAGAATGGTACAAAATTGTTATTATATATAATTAGAATAAAAAGAATTTGATATGAAAATCAGCATGCCATAAAACATACTAAGTTAGATTCCCTTTGGCAGATGCAAAAGCTGTTTTAAACACTCCCATCTATTCATTCAGATTAGCTTAGCCTCCAAAAAGAGTAATCATAGGTATTACTCTCTCCTCATACAGTGCAAATCCTTGCAAATACAAAAACAAGTCCTAGTCACTCTCCTCAGATCCTTTCCTGTACTTGACATTGTACAGAAACAGCACAAAGATCATAAAACACATCCTCCCCAAAGATAATGCCTTAGCACTCTTTACACTCTTTTTACAATCCTCTGTATTGGTCAAGGTAGGACACAAAGCTGCATTATAGTAAAAACCTGGACGTACTAACTACTAATACATGCAATTAAAATCCTTGCCATATATTTTTCCAGACTCTTATTAAAGCACAAGTAACATTTAAATACAAAAGGCATTTGCTGTAAACCTTTCTGTATTATATTAAGCCTAAGGTCTTCTGCAAAAGTCACTCATTTCTTTTTCAAGGCATATCACTCAAACTGAAGTGCTGAATGTAGTTTTCAAAGTTACAGCATACTTTTTCTTCAAACATCCATTAGATTGAAGCTATTTCTACAATTTTAAGTTTCATCAAGGATCTTCAGTCTGCTCACAATGGAAATTCAGAATGAATGAACTAAAATCTCTCAGAAAGAAATAGCATATAGACAGACTTCAGCAAAACAGGAGACCACTCCATTAATCCTTCCAACCACCAGAAGAGCAGAAGCGAAGAATTTTCCTGTCTGCAGAATAAGATGGAAGAGAAAAATGGGAACATAGCTCTACACCCATAAATTTTGGTACGCAGAATCAGGACTTCAACCAGTATGAGTTTGTTCAAGGTCAGTACCTAGTTGTAGAGAGAGAAAAATAATTTAAATCCTTCCCAAAAAAAACTAAACCAAAAAACCAACCCCAAATACTTACATCTCAGGCTGGTTCTGTGTACCAGAACCATCTGTTTTAAGCCTTGTACAATTTTACAAATACTTGAGATCTCTCTAGAAGTCGTATTATTACTTTTGTTTGATGTTGCCAGGAGGTAAGTATGCACGTGAACGCGAAGTGAGAGAAACGGAAAGAGGTCTGTCCAGAACTAATTTGGTGGTAAACATGGTGCTTTAGAATGAGCAGTTATTTTTATGAAGGAAACATTGTTCTGAAAGAGAATATAGTCAACAAAATGCATAAACTTCAAGGCACTACAGCATTGCCATTCCAGATATGGCAATTTACAAACTCTTGTTACAGTTTTTAGAGAAATAGATTTTAAATTAGAAAGGAATTAGGGATTGAGGAGGGAGCTTAGAATATCGCCTGAGTTTTGCCACTGGGTTACTAAGTATGGAATGGAGCTAATTAGGGATTTCTTATTTTAATTGACATTTAGCTATTCTTACTTTTTTCTTACCTATTTCATAGATGCATTTGATTTTCTTCTGCAGTACAATTAGGATAAGGTGCAAATGGGCCAGGGGAAACACATTTGGATATTTTCAGTGCAATAATAAAATGCGTGTAATTATTAGCATTATGAAATTCATAAGCTAAGTAAGTAATATTTTTGCTATCGAGGTAGTAGTTAGAGCTGGTTTAATTTGCCTGTCAAGCGTCTCCTAAATTAAAGCAATGTTCTGTGTACTGTTACCTTCAAGGATTACAGCAGAAGAATGTGGTAAGAGGTAATGATACCTCCAGAAAATTCCAGTTTGCTAAACAGGTCCCCATAGTGAATTGTTCTTGTTGATTGCTTGGTTCCGCGGTCAGAATTATTATGGCTAATTATGTTTTATTTCCTTGTGAAATACTTGTACTGTTTTATATAACTCTTCATTTGAATTACCATGCAGGTTAATGACTTACGGATAAGTAGCCTAGCATCCTATTCATAAGCCTTCTTATAGTAAGTCTTTCCTTGTTATGAGTATTATTGTTATATCCAGTATCAAACTGTTATTCTGTGAAGATGTAAAAATACAAGGTAGAAATGCTCAGAACTTGTAGCTTTCTGAAAACATTGTCTGAATTCAAAACCTATCGTATCCTGAGCCATAAGGACTGTCCTTACTTATGGAATGCTCTGAACTCGTTAGTATCTAATATTTTTTTACTCTTTAGCAGTTTGTAATCCAGGTATCTGACCCAGAGAGATCTCTTGACTGTCAGGGCAATGTATTCTGGTAGCATTTCAGCTGAGCGAAGAGAGCAGGGCCTGGTCCTGAGCACGCAAACTCATTCTCAGTTGCAACAAGTTTGAACTTCTACGTGCTAATATGGTAAAAGCAGTTAATACTCCATCACCTTTTTCTGAATAAGCTTTTTAATTTTATTTCAGTGTTAATCACAAACTACTCATCTTTTACTTATAAGTATTTAGAGTTGGAGATTTAGCTACTTGTGTAGCTTAAGTTCTTCAGAACTTGTTCATAAATAGGCTTTCCTACAGTTTGGCTGCTTTTCTACTGTTTTCTTGTACAAAATTTAGTGAAATACATTAAGAAAGCATAGAGAAATGAGGAGAATTTGGAGCGGGGGTTTTGTGCTTGAGTGTTTTTGGAGAGACGGGAAAGAGGTGTTTTGTGGGGAGGAAGATGACAGGAAGGAAATGTTTGTACTCCTTATTCCCAGAAGTTATTAAGTGGTACTGTGATAAATACTGATTTGGTACTGTAAGAAGAATGAGTAATTTTCTGCTGAGATAGTTACGTTAATTAGAGACTGACTTAATAAATCTCTAGTGCAGTGATACACACTGTAAATGCTTTGTATTCTCAAGTCTTCCTTAACCAATGGAACTCTTTTTTTCAATGGCTTCAATGTTTTGAATATCTCAAGAGAACTGTTACTTCTCAGGTCAGGTCAAACTGAATTACTTTCTTAGGGCCTTCTGTTGATAACGCAAGCGTTGTCCTAGTGCTAGAAGATAGGTTTTTGTCATGAACCAGAAGGGTCTTTTGGCATAATTTTCCACTTCTGTTTTATACCATTAAATACTGCTGAACCACTCAATATCTAAGAAGATGGTCTCAAAGCTGGAAGTTGGTAAGCATGTGAAGAAATATATAAAGATGTCCCAGCCTGCTCTGTGATGGATCTGCATCATGTTCCAGAAGGCCAAGAAAGGTAATTTATTTTGTTAATTTTCAGGAAGTAATCACAGTTCATGATAGATTGATGTACTCCCAAGAAAAGCAGCATTTTCTTGATTCTTTCTTCCATCTTTTTTGAGCCATGAAAACAAAGGGAGGCATAGATAGGTATCCTGTAGTGAAGGTAGGCTCCATGTTCTTTGCACTTCTCATCTTTTTCCTCTCTTTTCTTCTACTGATCTCTTTTATGAAAAAACATTTTTGGATGTTTTCCCTGGTAGTCTTTAATGTTTCTGACAAATGAGTCTGAACTAAGTTGGGACTTGATATCCTGATATCAATATACATCGTTGATTTTCCACTTCCCCTTCCATACATGTAACAACAATGTCATATTCTGAAATTAAATCCCTTAAAGCAGTCCTAGTTCTTCCTAACATGCTCTCTAATCACTGCACTGACCTGGTAATCTGGGCAAGGATCCTTGTTATCATACTTGATCTCATTTTCAAGCACCAAAGCAATTCATTTTTAAGAGGACTTCCTTCCTCCTTTTGTGCAATATTCTGATTTAACAAAATTGAAAGCGAGAAATGTGTTAGATGTAGTCACGCTTCTGTGCCAGAAGAAAACAGAGATGGATTTTTATATTTTTTTTCTACCCAGTTCATTACTTGATAGAGAAGTAAGTAGCTGAAATAATAGGTTACATATCCACTGATTGGCAGTTTGTTGATATCCTTGTGGATTGTTGAGATAAAATGTTTTTGTTACAAGATGTTTGGATCATAAAAAGAATGAAAAATTAACTTTACTGGGAAGTAAATCTTTCTTGAAAAAAACTTGTTGAAGTAGGAGTTAAAACTTTGTGTTTTTTTCAGTTTAGAATAAATACAGTTTGATACTTTTCTTTTGAAGGATTAGCAAAAATTTGACTTTCCTGTGCCTGAAAGAGACAAAATTTCATCTACATAAAGTGTGAGTTCAGTATGAAAATAGAAAATATAATGTTTAAAATTGGGATGATTTTCAAGTGATGATGCTATATAAGTTTATACAAATTAGCCAAGGTATTGCAATTTGGCTACTCATCCACAATTTAATAAGTGTTTGGTGTCTGACAAGAATTTTCCTGAAGACTCTGAGTTCCATAAATGGAAGTAAGTATGTCTGTCCAGAGCTTCCTCTAGGAAATAGTTCTGGTAAAAGTGTGCAGATGGCCAAAATACTTCTGGTAATTTTTCTTTTTGAGACATGCACGGACTTTGTATTATTTGCAGAAATATTTTAGATGTGCCTTTTCTCTCAAGTGGGCTTTAGTATGAAAAATAAAGATTGGTTGCAAAAAACCACAATATGGTCTCAATTATTGTTGACTCAGTGCTCAGTTATTGGGGCAAGAGGATATACATAAAATTTTTAGCACAGTGATATTTTTTCATTAATTTGTACTGTATTGACACCTATTTAAATTTACTGAATAATGTTTTGTAAGAAGATTTTGTTAAAGGTTTCTAGTTTCTAGTACCAGTTGTCTTTGAACAAATATGACTTTTCTGATGATTTAAGGCTTGGTTTTAGGTATACAGAAACAATAGAAACATGCAAGGCAGTTTTACCCTTTCAACAGACCAAAATCTGACCTCCCCACCCCATCCCTGTGTTTTTCAAAGCTTTCTACTCCTTGGAGTTTTCTGTTCATTTTGCTGTCTTAGAAACCATACCATTATCTTACCCACAAATGAATATGTTGAACTCTTCTAAACCTTTGCCTGATGCTCTCTAACAGACAACTGTTCTGTCCATTTCTCTGGAGAACCTCACACCAAGCACTACCCTCTCCTAAGCATCGCCTACAGCACTGCTTTTTATAGTGCTTGCAGACGGTCATATGCCCTGGCTTACGGTTTCCAAGCCTCTTTGCATTGATTCTAAACAGCTGTGGCACTTCTTGGAGCAAAGGTTAGCTTTGCTTGCCAGTTGTAGCATTGACAGAATGCGTAGACCTTTGCTGTGGAATAGGAGAGCTTTCTAATTCCTTTGGAGAATTTTCATTTTATAAAAATATTAAGAATTTAGAAATTTTAAAACATGCACCTAGCATGCTATTCCAGTGGGGGTTCTTTCCACTGAACTTTTGCAACCATTATTTATTTTAGGGTCAGGTGACATGAAAATGCAGAACTGCACAACTGTGGTATTTGTGTCATAGTACTGTTGGATCTTAACATCGACAGGCCTTTCAAATCCATGGTAAGAATTTCTGAATGTCTATAAAGACAATCACAATTGGAAATTTGATCACTGAAGGATATTCTAAGCTTTATGTATGTATTTGCTGTGGTTTTTTAAATTTATAACAAGCAAATCCTTAAAGTCAAATAACGAACAACCAGTGAGTCCTGCTCCGTCAGGAATATCAATTAAATGGGAGATTAAATTTGTTAAATATGGATTTGCTCTCACTCAATACAGAAGTTTATCACAAAATTCAGATGAAATTAATATTGATGCTGTAATTGTTCATCTTTACTGAGCTTTCAAAGTAAGATAAGTACTTTATTTCTTCCTCCTAATGCTTGTCATGCAATAGTTGATAGTAGCACGAATTGTGGATGGATCTCCCGAATAGACTGCCTGTGAAGGCATATTTTCTTTCAGTTACCTTTTAGGGTGGCCTGACACACTTTGCTCCAATCCTGTTAACAGGCAATGCATGATATGTAGCTTTGTTTAAAGCTACCAGGTTAAATTCCTGGTTAGTCATTGTTAAAGAGAGTGGGTTGCAACAAAATATATTAACAGTTGTTCCATGTTGCGGCGCGAGTCCCGGACGGTGGTGGAAGAATGCGGCCAACTCAATATGAGTGATAAGCAAGCTTCAATTTATTGATGTGACACAGCTTCTTTTATGCTCCTTTGCTTTAATTATGCACATGTGTTATAACATAATTGGCTACCTTTACTTTAATTATGCATTCGTATTATAACATTACTGGCTACTGGTGACTTCATCTCTCGGCCGTAGTTTGTCTCCCAGCCGCAGTTAGTTAGTTTCCCGGCCGCAGTTTGTTTCCAGGCCGCTTATCCTTTCTATGCTGGCTCGTTACCAGGAATGTTGCTTACTCCTTGCTCAAGGTTATCGTAATCTTCATGGGCCTCCTGCATAGCTCCCTTATGCTAACCGAGCTCGCTTATGCTAACGGAGGCCTAGGCACACCAGCTCAGACTTGGTGCTGTTACATGCTGCAAACTAACTCGTCCAGGGACCCATGTCCCTGTTCCTTGAGCCATTCCCCAACAGTTCCAAACCGCTTTAAGGTTGGAAAAATAGTTACATTATACACAAATGACTGGTAGCATATTTTCAGATATTACTTACAGTATATATTCATGTTTAAAGGTAGGTGGAAACTGACTTTGCATATTATGTAGGTATTAACAGGCATAATAATAATGTGTTAATTATTTAGAGAATTTGGGGATTTTTTTGACTGTCAAGTCAAAAGCTGAAAACTTAAGCCATATTTTAGAAGTGGATTAAAAGATTGTATTCACAAGTAAAATTTACATACAAAGTAGATTTAAAAATGAAAGTGATATATACTGTCAGATAGACCATGTGGGTATCTGCAGCAGTTCTTGTATGAAAAATGGGTAATGTAAATAAAGCTACAGCTTCCCTTTGGAAAAAAGAAGATCCAAAAATAGGATTAAAGTTTCTGTGATCACAAAGGCAGTGAAGAAAAGAACGCAGAATTGTTACTTGTGAAATCTCACAGTGCTGAAACTAGATGGTCCTCAATTAAGGCATCAGGAGGTGAATTTAAAGCAGTTAAAGCAAAGTGCTGCTTTACTCGGTAGGCACTGGACTTCTGGAATTTCCTGGGGATTATAGAGTCAGGAGGTGTAAGTAGGTTCAAAAAGAAATTGTTGTCATTAACAAAATGACAACTTAGTAAGAAAAGGAGTAGGCAAGTAAGTGCTTTCTAGCATCACTAACCCAACATTCGTAGGTGCTGTGCTAGTGTTCTCTGAGAAACAGGTTGGACATAACATGTTCTCCCGAAACACCATTTCCTTTTGCTACTCTGAAGTACTACACTAGGTGGATATTTTGTTTGACTTAGCAGGACAAAGTTCTTACATATGAAACCTTCCATTTTTCACCCCAAAGTATTTTTTCTATGAGCAATTTCTGGCAACCTCATAGGAGCTTACAACTGATATGAAAAAGGAAAGTACTTTCTTTCTAAACAACTTGTAATTTCTCTGTGTGTGTGTGTGTGTATGTGTGTGTTCATTTTGGCTTTTTATAGGCATTCGGAACATCAGTATGCATTTCTCACCAGTGTATACTAATGAAAATGTCAGATATTTACCATAAAATAAAACTATCTCATGACTATTGCTTTGACTGCTTTTGATTGCTTGCCAGAGATTAGACTATGGGTATAATTTTCTTTTAATAACTTCATGTTGGGTAGACCCGCACTCTAGTTTGCCCAGATTTGTGCCAGAACAAATCAAATATGAAATAGATGTCTCACTTATTTTGGAATTCTGAATGTAAAATAGCTTATGGATATTTTAAGAGAGTATGTTCTGTATGCTGTCATCATCTATAATCCTCTCTTCCTGCAGTTATTCAGTGTATCAGTGCTTATTCGTCAGTGTCATACGTGTTTTTCTGGAATACGTTACCACTTACATCCCACTTTCAGAACTGCAAAACATCCAGCTTAGAAGTGTCATCTTTTTTGTTTAGTATTATCTGAATGAGTTTTCAGATGTCCTTAATTTTCAGTAAATCTGTAATGCATTACATGCCATTTATTCTATTACCCATAGCCAGTGCTTATTTTATACCGCCAGAAATAGCAGAATACTAATACATTTACACAGGAGTCTAAGTCTCAGTGTTCACTTATTTGGGCCAGAAATTGTTGAAGTATTGTCATTTTTGAGTCTGTGGCACAGCACAGCTTTGCTTGTAGATACAGACCCATACATACATGCATACTGCTAAACTGGAAATTTGAATGCTGAAATTATGAAGAAATTCCTTTTAAATAAATAAAAGTAGACCATAGGGATGTAATATTTTGTGCAGAAAGGAGTCTCAGATCATTCTTTAAAACATTTTTTAACATTACCATGAACTTTCTTATTTATGTGTAACTTACCAGCCTAAGTATGAACGTCCTTTTTATTTTTTTTTGTTTAATTTTTAGAGTAGTGTTCTAAGGAAAAAATCTGAAAAGGCCATCTGTCTTGTTATGTCTCTGAGTAGTGTTTGAGTGGTTTCTTTAGAAAAGTTGCATGTTGTCATTGTTCGTTAGAACCTCCAACAGATCATTAAAAAGTTAAGGTGTAGAGTGTGGACAGATACACTGCCAAGCAGAGCTGACAATTTAAAGGGTTTCCAGTTTGTTTTAGATTGGTTGAAATAATTTTTTAATGTGTTTGGGACGAGTTGAATCTTTGACCTTTAAGCTGAACCAAAAGTATTTGCCAGATGCCTGATGTAACTTCTATTTAATTCATCCAACTCATTCATTTATTTCTAAATACACGCATTTCTATTATTTTCAGACACTTCAGTTCTTTGTCTCAATAAAGAAAAAAATCTTTCTTAAAGGAATTAATATATTCTTGCATCTGGCTGAAGCATATCCCATAGTTAGGATTGTGAGGAATCTTACTACACAAGTATGCAAGATTGCACCGGAGATTAATAGTCCTGTTGATTTCTTTCATAGACTTTTTCCTAATAGCTATCTGAGAAGGTGATTACCTACTGCACTAATTGGCAGCAAAATTAACTCCAAATTAATACTATACATGAGGTTTCTGGAGCATTCCTCCAAAAGTCCTCAGAACCATCTGCTAGTGAGAACTCCAAGATAATGTGCTTCAGCACTTTATTTCAATTTTCACATCCATCTGTTCTGATCTTTAGACACATCTGATTTCCCTGTTGGAGCGGCTGCCTCTGACCGAGAGAGAGGTGGGGTGAGTGATGCAGCTTTATGTAAGTGTTCCAGAACTCTGACCCCTCTCCTGCCATCCTCCCTCGAAACTGAGCAAGAGATGTGTCTTTTCATTCTGGCAGCACTTTGGGACTGGTAATCTGATGCTAGCTTTGCCAAGCGGATGTAAAACTATGAGCAGGGCTCAACTACAAGCTTAAAGGTTTCACAAGTGCTGGTTAGATTGTGGTATTGCTCTAAGCTTGCTTTTCAGGAGGTGCAATGATCTACCTGTAGATAAATTATGACCTAATGGATAGGAAGTATTCTCTGTTTGTGTTGTCAAATATAAGTGGATGGAAATTTGATCACAAATGGTTTTGTGTTGGATTTATTTTTGAGAGTTTCTGTCAATTCCAGTAGTGATTGGACAGATACACTGTGAATCACACTGTATCCTAATAGCTTTTTCTATACAGATCTGACAGTATTGGTATAGACATCTTCTCACCTCTCTTAACAATCCCTCCTCTCCATGTGGCTAATTCAGAAAAGCTTGTCTGATCCTTGTCTTTACATCACGGCTTCGTTCATACAACGCTTAGTGTAACTGACTTTGTATGTAAGTGGAGATGCTATCTGGAAATGTAAGTACTGTACAAATATTATGCTTGGGAGAAAATATTTATTTGTAGCAGAACAATGTAGTCCCCCTCCTTCTGTATCTGTCTAGGCACATTGTTTATCTACTGTAGTTTCCCAGGGCCTCTTATTTGGGTACTTCTCTCTTCCCTGTGAATTTACCCCTTGATTAGGAGTTTTCTGAAAGGTCTTAGTAATACTTCAATTCATGTCATAAAAGTAATTCTGTAGCATGACCTCTTCTTATTATTGAGAATTAAATTTTTTCTTCTGAAATGTTCAGAAGGCTCTTTGCTTATGTTGCTGAAACAGCATTTTATTACTTTTAAACCAAAAATAAATTAGAAATTTTAGTTCTCATATTGCTGTATTCCACAAGAATGTATTTCATTCTCATCTAGGAGAAGCAGACTTGCAACTTAAATGCCAAGGGACCATTACATAAGCCCATTCTATTTAGTTAATGTTAAATTCTTGTCAAGATTATAAATTGCTCAAAAAGAAACAAGTTGATTAATGTAATTTGCAGCACTACTGAGCTCATGTCATATATAAATATTTTTTAAGCTGTTAAACCAAATACTGATTGAAACTTTGGGAGAAAAAACCTTCCCTTGAACAAATAATAGAAAAGTTTTGTAGGACTTTTGAAAGATATGAACTCTTTTGTGGCTATTGTAAATAAACAAAAAAGGAGAAATTCAACAAAGCCAGACAACACAGTATCTTCAGGAAAAAGCGTCTCTCAAGGTTGATTGTCATGAGTGAGGCTTGTATAATATCAGCTGTCCCTAAAAGGCAGGAGTCTGCTTTTCTCAAAGGAACATTCACCACTTGAAATATGACTGCAGAGAGCAAAAGAGGGTTACGGCAAAATTCCAGCTATTCTTCCACTTGCATGCTTCGCTACATTCCTCACGTTACAAATAAATCAAAATATGCCGTTCTTTTGACATCTTTAGCCAGAGACATCTCAGATACTAGTAGGCATTAGGTAAATTTTTGTATTTAATTTATTCTTTAAACTACCAACAATAAAGTTCTCTTGTTAGTTCCAATAATTTATGTATGCACTGCTTACTTTAAATAAGTTCTATTAACCTGTAGGGAAAGGCAGTTAAGCAGTTTATTTTTAACTAGAAGTGTTAGAAATGCAGAGGACAAACTAGAGCTATGGAACGGAAAGCTCTTATTTTGCTATGAAATTTCTTGTTCTTCTACTCTTACTGCACAAGATGTGCATCAATATGCAAGTTAAATAAAAAATGTCTGTTAATATTTCTACATGGATGTAAGTTTATCTAAACAGTTGTATGTAGATAAAATGTTTATTAAAAGCAACTCCTGTCACTTTATTCATATTTTATTCAAGAAAGATTGTTTTTCTGATTTTATATTTCTGTCAGAGTGATTTCTTTTAGATTCATTCAAAATTTGCACTTGAATAGGAGTCTCAGTGTATGCATTATCCAATATATTTATGATTTGAAATTCAACATTAACTGTATGATATTTACTTTTAAACAAAAAAAATAGGTAAATTAAAATATCTGTAATAGTTGAAAGCTTGTACTATAGTTGTGAAAAATTCTATATACCCTTTTCTTGTAAGGATCTTAGAATAAAATTATTGGTATTTCTTTTGCTGCGCTAAGCTGAACATCTCTCAAAAGGTGCACAAAGTCAAAAGAAGGGATGGGAGGGAGCTGCATTTCAGAAAGGTTTCCAAATGAACAGATATGTTTTGCTTCCCCCACATGGATCTTTGAGAGTCTCTTAAGAGATCTCTTAAGATCTTAAGAGTCCATGTGTCCTTGTGTTTGCTAGAACCATATCGCATATATACACTACAGCTCATATCCAACCCCAATTGGATAATTTTAATGCTGAAGAAGCATTATTCAGGTGGTCTGTGATTTGGGGCTCCGATTAGGCTCAAAATTTGGTCTCTTAGTAATTGAAGTAGTGTTTAACAGTGTTAGTGAAAGTATGTCTGTTTTAATGGTAGAATAGTATTTAAATCAACGCGTTTTTCCTTTCATATATCATTCTAGAACTAACAGGCCCTTCTAATAACCCTCTTCTTAATTTTCAGAAAAATAACCATATAGAGAGAATATAAGTAGTGTACATTTCTATTTTTATTCACCCCCCCCCTCCCTCTCATCAATGATCATGACTTCAGGGTCTCCTCGTAAAAAAAAACCGAAAACAAACCGCAAGGTGCTCTACAGCTTTTGTGTTTTTACTGCATTTACACTATCTGACCACGAGATGTCACACGTCTATCGAGGCACGAGTGACATCGCTTAACACCATTGTCTGCTTCCTTTTTATTATTTCTTGTTTGTAGAGACTTTTATTTCCTTTCCTTTTATTTCCCCAGAACTCTAATATTGAAAAAAAATGTTTCTTCATGGCATGTATTTCTCTCTTCAGTTGTCTTTGTCATTTGCTCTCCATTTGCTAAATTGGTAGTCAAAATGCTTCTGATTGTTTCAAAGATTCATTTGTACTTTCTTCACAGCTTTACTATTTTGTTTTCTTTTTTAAGTAGTGGCTTTTCTCTTTTCCTGTTGTTGCATATGTTTATTTTCCTAAGGACCTAGTAAAATAAAAAATTATACATTTTAAAAACCCATAGGAATTCTGGAAGTCTCATGATTCACTTTTGATTGTGACAAATCTCTGAAAGTGCTGTCACCTTACTAATATTCCTGCCAGTGAGTTCTTCAGAGGTTTTTTACTAGTCTACAGTCCAGGATTGTCTTGCTGGACACAGAATTATATTTTTAAATCTTTACTGTTTCAAAAAGATCTGATCCAGCTTCTCCAGAGGTTCTTTTCTACTGTCAGTTTATTTTGTCACCTCTTGAAAGGTACTCCAGTATATTACTTTTGTGATGCCAATTTGATTTGGGTTTTTTAATTTTTTTTTTCTTTTATCATCTTTCTTAATAAATTAACTTTTTATTTCCTTATTCCAGAATTTTCATTTTTCCGATCTTCATATTCTTCTTCCAAATGACTTGACCTGGTTTTTTTCTTTACAAGCAAAGGACTTGGTGGTTTGTTCTTTTCCTTTCCAGAAATTGTTTCGTTGCTTTTGGACCCATATAAATTTTTAGATGATGTGACAAGGAGTTCTTCAGTGTAGCTACATATTGGATGAAGTGTCTTCTTTTATTCGTTTGGAGCCTGCAGTGCACAAAAATTGTTTGATGCTACTTATTTCTCATGCTAAAAAAGACAGTGGAAATCATTCCCTATTTGCTTTCTCTATGCCAGTCAAGCTTTAGTACATCTCCATTTTTGCCATCTGGTCAGCCATCCCTTTTCTAAGCGAAAAAGTTTTACCATACATAGCGGAACTTCAAAGTCTTGATTTCTTGTTGCTCCTCTCTGTTTTTTTTTTGTTTTGTGTTGCTCTTGTGACTGTGGAACAGAAATGCTTGCAGTCTATAAGCTCTGGGAGGACTGTGCAATCACACAGTGACCTGGTGATGTTTTCTTCTGCTCCATCTTTAATAATTCCTAATACTTCATTTACTTTTTTGATTGCTACTGAGTATTGAAGTAATGGGTTCATAGAACTGTCATAACCTCAAGGTCCCATTTAAGTGTCAGTTTTCAATTCAGAACCTGTCATGCTTGTAAAGTTAAGATTTCTTTCACATATTTATCACTTCTTGCTTTTAATTTACACTGGATTTCATCTGCCTTTTATCGCGTAGTCAGGAAGTCAGGACTAGAAGTTTGTGGAGGTTTTTTTGTTTGAGTATTTTTTTGTCTTTTTTTTTTTTTCAATTCCTTGTCCCTGTGCCTTTTGTCTTTCTGGAACAAGTTGGTGTCATCATGGGAGGGTACTTAGAGAGTAATCTCAGTGTTTTCTCCCTTTTCCAGATGATTTATGAATGTTTTGTACAGCAAAGGCCAAGCACAGACTATTTGGGCATTCTATTAGTGAAATGCCGTTAGTGAGGAATATACTAAATATCCTGTTACCCATTTTCTTTTATTTTTTCATTGGCTTAGTTATTGAAGACCCATGTTCCACAGCATCCTTACTTGTTTTAACAGCTTGTGGTAAGGAACTACGTGCCATTTGGAAATCCAAGATTATATTAACCTGATCTCTTTGTTCAGATACTTGCAGGCTTCTTCAGGGTGTTTGAGTGGAACTGATGATCTTTCTGTCTGTGATTTGTGATGTCTGTGAATCTGTGATTTGGTGTTCCTATCAGCTGAAGGGTCTTCGAAGAACAGTGCTTTCTTTGAAGAACAGTGGTTCTTCAAAGCAGCAATTCAGCTGTACTGCATCCATTTCCTCCAGGCTAGCACCATACATTCTAGCACTGTGCCCTAAAACTCATGTGGTTCAGCCTTTACACTATCATTATGGATGTTTCCTCAGCCATGGCATTATCTGTCTCAGTTACATAACTTAGTGTTAATAAAAAGCAAGTAAATAGCAAGATTGTGCTTCGGTGAATGTTCTTTTGAAAGTAGAAATGGCACTACTTACTCTATGGTGCTGTGCTCTGTGCTGCCACCCTGTGGTCTTAAAATTTTAGTCTTCCCCACAGTGGAAGGTGTGCAGTCAGAAGACAATCTGACTAAAAAACAGAAGTCCTTTGTCTTATAAATAGATAGTTAGATGGGACTTTGGTTTTGGTGGAGGTTTTATTTGTGTTTGGGGTTTTTTGGTTGTTTGTTTTAGAAGCCCTGTTTGATCTACGTACTCTTGAACTCTTTTTTTCTGATTTTTGGATGAATAGCTCAGCTGTCGAATTCCCGAAGGCTCATTTAGCATCAACATATGCATCCCATCTCGTTTCCCTAAAGCTCTGAAAATATCAAACTTCAAAAACTGCATATTCATCAGTACCTACATTATCCTGAGTGCAGTGTCAGTGGAATTGAGGTATCAATTTGACTGTCCTTAAGATGGCATGCTGGACTTTCTAAGAGGGTGACTTTCTAAGAGGGTAACTTTCTTGCCTATTTACCTGGAAAACCCATTGAGATTTCCAAACAATTTCTACATACTTAACAGATGCATCATCATTGGTAGCTCTGACTGAAGTTCTGGGATTATTTCCAGGTACTATTGCCTTAATCACAGATGCACAAATGAAAATATGTAGAGTAGCCATAGCAGAGTTGATATCCCTTCTTCATTAGTCAGTACCTTAATCAGTAATTCTGCTTAGATATTATACTTTGTATTTCGCTTTACAGTTTTTCCAATGTTTAACTTGAGAACAACTCACATCTTGTTATATCTTGTGCAGCATTTCTGACAGTATTACCATAAAAATGTGGAGAGGTCCTTGAAGAAATGTACTTTCCTTCTTAATAATGGTAGTTCTCTAAGAATTATCACCATGCACACAAATTTTCTTCTGCATCAAAGTTCACTTTGCTTGAGGTAACATCACAGTTGAGGAGAACTAACTCAGTACGGGGCCACTTCACTCTCAAGTGACAGTGAAGTCTTATTTCCCAAGTCACGTTTTATGAATGCTTTTAAGAACAATGCCACTGTAGGAAGAATTCTCATCCTTCCCTTTGACCACTTGTCCTATCCCACAACCTGCTTGTCCTAGCATTTGATCAATGATCAAACAACCAAAAAAAATTGAAATGAAATGGGCAAAATGTGAATTTTCAGCTGGACATGCCAGCTTACAGTATACTCAAATTCGGAAATAAATGTAAGGCATTGAACAGGAACTATCAAGATGCCATGCCATCCAAAAATTGCAAGTATAAGGGTCCATATTTTTGAAGTAGTCTTTTCACTTAATATGAACAGTGCTTGGTCTCTTCAGGTGCAAATCTTGGTACATGGGTATAGCAAAATCCAGGGGTGCTATGAATGTGTTGAAGATTATCTCTCTTTTCAGATGTGAAAGTTTGCTAATGTTTAGAGAAATCTGAAGCTAAAAACCTACAAGCGTTCAGTTTCTTTTCTTGTCAAAGATGGAAAGCATGATCCACCGAAAGATCTGCTCAGATCATTCATGGAAAAATTTTATATCAAGTGCCCAAGATTCAGTTCAGTGCTCTTCTATCACTACAGAGAATTTCAGATAGGTTTCTTTAAAGTTATGAAACCAGAAATCTCAAAAGGATATTAGATTTGAACAGAAGTCATTAAGTAGGTTTTGAAACTATAGGTCTCTCTTTTTTTTATATCTGTTCAAGCAGGTTACAGGTATAGATTTTATTACTGCTTTATTAATATGTTATATTGAAGACTATGCTTAGTAAACGGTAGTGCAGGGATTTGTATCAGATTTAGAAATAGTTGCTAAAAAAGTCTTTAAAATTAAATTCTGTTTTGCAGTTAATTTTTTCTGATTAAAAATCATCAGTTTTCATAAGTAACAGCTTATTAATCAAGAAATTATCAGGAAATAATCTGCATTTTAGCTTTAGTAGTATCACAGCATGCAAGTCACTTTACCTACTGAAACTTTATGCTTAATCTGAAGCCAAATGCTGCCCAAGTGATTACATTATGTGAATTTAACAGTGTTCATAGTGGAAGATAGGGAAGTACACTGTATTTCCTACAGATGCCCAGAGAGTATTCACATCTCAGTAGCTATATAGAAATTTACAGTAGTGTTCAATTCAATTTGATTTGATGATGTTTTCAAGTAACAGCTTATAAACCTATCCAGTGTTTGTGAAAGTTTCAATTCTTGATTTGTACTGTCAATTTCTACACAATATCAAAACTGTCATCTGTAGGAAGATACTATAAATAGGCAGCTGGGCACAGTGATTGCTGCTAGACTAGAATCAAGGCTGCAAACAAAGTTAAGGTGAGCCAGAGTTGAAAGAGAAGTCAGAAGTAGAACAGAGAACCTTAAAACAAAAAAAAAAAACAAACAAACCTCAAACCAACCAACCAAATCTCAGGAATCAAATCTGGAATGAGAAAGTCACAGAATCAAAATGTATACTAAATTGAAAGACAGAATAAGAGTTTATTTCAAGAAGCAGAAAGCTGGCAAGCAGAGTAGTCAGGAGTGGGAAGCAGAATTAAGCGGGTGTTACCTGGGTCTGTGAAGCAAGCCATAGGAATGTAGTTGTAACCTATCTCAAATAACTGAGAGCTCACTTGAATGGCATCTCACAGTTTGATGGAGCCAATGTTCAGGCACACAAGCTCGTCCTTAACTTTTGAAATGGTTCAGGCTTATTAGGCCTCGCTGAGAAAACTCCAGTCCCTTCAGTACAACTCCAGGTTAAAAGGCACAACCAGCAACATGACCTCTTTGTTGCTGTTGTTTATTCTCCTTGTGGTCGCTTTGCTCATATTTGCTTCAATGGTAGTTTCTCCAACTTGTCTGCATTTAAAGAGGGGAAAAAACCAAAAATATAAATGGAAGTTTCAACCTCTTTGTAGAGCAAGATACTTGACTTACCTCCCTGTTCTCTGCCCTTGTTCTAGCAATTTCTAGTCTTGTTCTTTTTTTAAAAAAAATCTATCTATCTATCTATCATCTATCTATCTATCTATCTATCTATCTATCTATCTCTCAATATTCCTTTGACACTGCACCTGATAGCTTTGTCGAGAAACTGGTAATACTAGGAAACTCTTTTACTTGAAGCAGGTCCTCCAGGATACTCAGAGAAACATTTCATTTATTAACAGTAACTGTAAGAAAACAGTGTGAAGAATTTAAATTTCATATGAATATAATAGTTTGGTTAGTTATCATCTAGAGCAGTGGTCTCCAAAGTGGGGTGTGCCCACACCAGGAGGTACACTGATGTGTAGGGAATAAAATCTTAAAACTTCCAGTTATTTTCTATAAAAAAATAACCAAAAAGAAACAAAGTTTTATAAATATTTAATATACAAATCAGTCTTGGTGGCCTCACTTTGTTTGTATCAATGTTCACATCAGATATGGTACCCAAGGTATCCTGTGGGAACAGTGAGGGTTCCACAATGCAGAGAGGTTGACAGTGGCTCCCTCAGTCGCCTTTTTCCAGTGTATTGTGATGTATTGCAGTTTACATGTGCCTACTTAAGTGGATTTACAGATTATATTATTTAGTTTTAACTACATTAGCCCTCACAAAATAAACAAGTGACTTAAAAAATATTCCTGCAAAGAAACCATGACTGAAGATAATACTGAGCACAAGCAAGGAACAAGAAAATGGCAGAGCTGACACTTCTCCTGTTCTTAGTACAAATTCTCTATCAGTCACATAAGATCAAAACCAATTATGATCTGATCAGATTTGGCAATAAGTTGATGAAAAACGTTAAAAATTATCAAGATTGAAATATGGATTGACATCCACTCTTGTTAATGATGAACTTTGTTCTAAGTGCTTATTGTATCGTGAGATACTAGCTAATAATGGTGGAATGAAACTTAAATTATGACTAGCAAGATGTTCAGAAATAAGACATTCTGAACATTGAGACAAATCTCCACAATTTTTTTTCCCAGAATGTTTCAGATTGTGATTCTCAATGCAGTACTTTGCAAAACTGAGTGATAAATATCTAGAAGCCTCCTTTGAAGTTCGTTAGGTTATGGAAACAGACTACATGCCATTGGGGAAACAATTGTTCATTGGGCCACAGTAAAAATAATACATGCAAACCAACATGGCAACAAATTAGAATGTACTCCTTTGTCGGCAAATACTGCCTGAAGATGCATAGAAGACACTGCTGAAGATGTGAAGAAACAAGCACTAGAACAAGTTACACAGTGTGGGAGGTTCGCTGTACAGTTGGATAAAGTACAGGTGTTTCGAACTCCTCTCAGCTTATAGTATTTGTACTTCAATAATGAAATGCATGAAGAACGTACTTTTTTTTTGTTTTTTGGTGAACCACTAAAGGAAAGATGTACTGGAGAAGATCTCAATGGGAAATGGATTTTTAATAAAAAAACAAGGTTTTAGGGAAGAACTGTGCAAGTGTAACCATTGAAGGAGCAGATACTCTGGCTGGAATGAAAGAGGGATTCCAGGGTAAGATTACAGAGAAAGCACTGCACGTAGAAGTCCTTCACCGCATCATTCACACGCGAGCTACTGCAGCAACAAGTTGGAGCCAGGAGTGTACAGTTGCAACAGGATGGCATCGATGTGGTTAACTTCATAAAAACAATCCCTTCGAATAGCAGAATCTTTACCAGACTTTGTAAGGAGATGGGGAGTGACCCTGAAAATTTCCTGCACCACACAGAGGTTCACTGCATGTCTTATCGCAAAGGGCTTAACAGAGTTGTCAAACTTTATACATTTTCCTTTTACAAAAAGACAAGGGTTCCAAACTTGCCGACCTTTTCAACGATGACAGCGATGGCTGCGAGTCGTTTGCTACCTAGCAGATAGTTTCCAAAAAATAAACACACTTAATGTGTCCCTTCAAGGTGAAGGTGATGTTTAACAATGAGTGAGAAAGTAACTACATTTCAAAAGAAACTCATGATATGGAGAGAATATTTTGAAGGCAGATGTTTGGATTTGTTCCCTTCATCATCCAAATGACAGTTTCAATGAATTTTGAACCTATTTGTTAAAAATATAAACGTGCAACACCTTCCAGTTACTATGGAAGAACAACTGACTGACATCATGGAAAATGGTAATTTACCAGCCTCATTTAAGGAAGGCATTTGTATAATTGATGGATGGGATTAAAAAAAAAATAACATCATGATTTTAGTAAGTGCAGCCAATGAAGCCCTGCTTCCTTTGAGATCTACACATCTTTGTGACACATCTTTTCCAGCTATGACATCCATTGAAACCAGGTGTTGAAATCAACTAAATGTGGAACCAAACCTTTGAATTGCTGTGTCACAATCGCACAGCTCTACCTACAAATATTGTTATATATATATAAATTTATAAATATGCATGTGTTGTTGTAATAACATGTACATCATAAAACATACACGAAGAAATTAAAACAGGATGAGATGAAGAAGAAAACACACAAATATTTTATTTTTATAGACTGTATGTTATTTATTATTTATTAAAAATTATATTAACAGTAACAGAGCCCACACATATAAAAAGTAGTCATTTGAAAGTGAAGCTGATTTTTTTTGGTACTATTTCTTGTGTGACGTAATAAATCAAGTACAACAGCTGCATTAATATTCCAACAGGTAAAAAATAAATTTATATCATGAATAACCAGTATAACATGATTTATTTTCTTTGTCAGAAATATTTGTCTTCTGCTTATTTTGGTTTTGAAATGTATTTTGGCAGTACTAGAGGATCCAGCAGCTGATAATGATGCACCATTGCTCAAGAAAAAAGTGAGACCCTTTATATTATTTGTTGTGTAATACAAATTTCTAATGTTCTGATTAAAACTGATGATAAGCATTGTGTTATGCTTTTATTGTCATATCCATGTTTTCTTGCAGTCAACCACTTTTAGTCTTAAATCTCTGAAGGTACTTTGAAAAAAAATAATTCTAGTGTTCTTTATGTGAGAATAGATATTAACTTTTTTTTTAAAAAAAGAAAGTCTGGAAGACTGTAATAATGTGTTTTAAGATATGATAAAAGCGATTGCACTTGTAAATATTGAGTTTTGCATTTCTTGGATATTACTATTTTTTTGCATATGTTTTTCAAACTTTTCACATGATTTTGTGTGTATTGTCTGTACTTTAAAATTAGATATTTCAAGTGGTACAGTGTAGAACTGTGAGGCACAAAGAGGGACATCCTTTGAGGGGGAGAAATGCAGTATCAAGTCTAAAATCTTAAAACTTGGTTAGTGATTTTTGGTGTGTTAGACAGTTCAGGCTTATTTGGTCACATATGAATATTATCTAAGAAGTGGCATGTAAAATATTTTGTTTGTGTGGTTATACCCAACAACATAATTCAGCTTACCCTAAACTGTATGTCTCAATTTAATTAAATTTATTAGAATTTCTTTGAAACGGTAACAAAATATTTTTCTAGTATGTAATAATCAACCTGCACCAAATTGTTAGAAAAATAAATCCCTAAGTCACTATTTCATTGCAAAGAATGTGAAAACAAACAAACAAAGCAATGCACAATCATTGCTCCCAGCATGGACCTCTGAAGGAGTTACTACAGTACGACTCATCACTATAAAAAGTAACAGCTTATCATGTTTGGTTAAATATCAACAATTTTCTACAGGTCGGTGTTCTTCAAGACTTTATAGTTTGTCACATTTCTGTCACTGAACTCTAACCTGCACCTAAGGTTGTTGGAGGGTCCTTTTTTTTTTTTTAAATGTCAAATTTCCATTTAATATGTATGAAAACAGATTGCCTACATTTTGGCTGTTTGTTTATTGGGCCATATATTCCTTTAAACGATATATTTATTTTTGGATACTTTGCCTTTTTGGAGTCTTTTTGCTCACTCCCATTTTTGGAGTCAAATCAATGGTTTTAGACACATAAACAGGTGGACAAATTTCCCAAAACTCAAAATAGTGAGTATTAAGCTGTCTTAAAAATCAAGTCACAGGTACTGTAGTGGGTCCCAGGGTGCACAAGACACATATGGAAGTCTTCACCCATGTATTAGTTCTTTGAAAAAAGCTATCTGAGTAGTTTTTGAGTTTTAAAGAAATTAATACACAATCTGAAGTTTCTTTTAACTTTACTAGTAAATACTACCATTAGTAGTTTTTCCAGATGTGATAATATTGGTTAGGACAAGTGATACCTTTTTCTAATTTATTAATTTACCCAGTAGGCTTCCTGGAAAATATTTCTTTTTTTTTTTTTTTTTAATATACTACACTCCAATACAAAAAATACATATCCATTAGCAAAAATAGGGAACAATTGTTAAATATGGAGCTAAAAAAGTACTAAGCTACTAGTAAATAGCAATTTCTCTGCTGTGAGAACTAGTTACGCTTTTGTCCCTTTAACTGGAACTACAGCTGTACTTTTGTGACAGAAAAAGCTTTCTAATTTCCAGCCTGATGTGATTTATGGTAGATTATAACCATTTAGTATGGGCTCGTGTTTTCCTTATGTTTAAACAACCATGGTCCTTCTTGGTGTTGCCATTCAACACGTATTTATTAGCAAACAGTGGTCTCCACTTGCCCCATAAATTGGCATTGATGATCTCACCGCAGTATCAGGCCTTATTTGCTGTGTGCCAGCATAGACTTGCATGCTTAGAAAATAAGCCCCATCAGGAAACCGATGACTGAAAGCTTTCTCAATGACCAATTAGTTCCTTGACCCAGTTCACTACATGAACATTTGGTTTGGTAGAACAGTGCAGTTGATGCTAAGACAGGAACAAACTGGTGAACAAGGGGTCAGGACAAAGTATGGCATGACATCACTTTTTGCAGGCATAAGTTCTTTTACTTGGTTCTTATAAAATAGGGGATTTTCCATTCTCTGCTCATCATAGTAACATTTCTCTGTACACGTCCTATTTTAAATCCATTTTTCTTCAAATAAGCTGCCAGAATTCTGCATAGCTGTGTACACAGGGTCTCATTATTGCAATGTAAAATAGCATGAGGACTTCTCTTACTCTACTGAAATGCTCTTTTCTGATTTAAGGTCATGTTTGCCTTGTAGGATTGCACCACATCGGTGGCTCAGTTGTCCTGAGATTGAGTAATATGTTATGATTTTCATTTCCCTAATAAATTTGCAGTGTATTAATTGCTGAGGAACTGTCATAGAACTAGATTTAGGCATAAATATTTGTGTACGGTGACAGACTGATGTATCTGCAAAGTCATCGTGGTAGAGAATTTCTCCCATACTTCACCCTCTTTTAGCAGCTCAGGGTGCCCAGATCATGCCAGCATTAGCAGCAGCCACATGAAATTATGCTGGCTGTGTACTCGTCCCCTTCTGCCCACACCGCTCCCTCAGCCCTGTCAACTTGGCGGCTAGAGGGGAAGACAGAATAGAAAGCAGTTCATTTCAGCGCGAGGGAATAGAAAATGGATTTAAGGGCTTAATGCTGGCCCTTACTTCTAACAGGGCTGGGTGTTTTGTAGCCACGTTACTTGGATTAGGAAGTTTTACTTGGTTGTGTCTTTTCTCCCCTCCTCTTCGTTTCTCTAGGTTGAAGGCAACATAGTGTTCTAGGAGAATTTGGCCATTGACAGAGGTGAGCACAGAGCAGACTCGGGGATTTTTGCTATGTGATGCTGGAACTGGAAGTTCTTTTGACCTGGGATGTGCTTGTCTCACCTCTCTGTTGCAGCCATCGGTGTTCCATTGTCCTCCTCAGGCAGGGGGCACGGACCCAGCTCTGAGTCAGAGGGGATTTTCTGCAGAAAACAGTGGGACTGTTGCCATATGTTATTGGTGGTAGGGATGTTGCTTAGCTCAGCAACACATAGAGTTTTCAGGGAAGATGTTCCTGTCCTGGTTCCTCTGCCATCATCATGAAATATAGTTTTGATGCCTGTTCATGCTGAGAAAATAAGTAATTTTATCCTCTCCTTGAGGGCATCAAAATCCAATTTGGTATACACTGCTAAAAAGCCTTGAGCACTGAGCCAGTGTCCCAGCCTCATACTTTGTATTATTAAATGTCATGACACTTCTATTACTCCAGTCCCCAAGTCACCCAGTTTTCCCTTTATCATAGTTCAGTTCTCTATATTGACACATGGTTAGGAGGCATTGACATCACTCCTACTTTCTATGCCAGGCAGTTTTAAAAATATTTAATAAGATTGTTCCCAAAGATGATATTTGAGGAACTCTACTGCTAACTTCACTCTAGGGCAGAGGTCTAGCAAGTAGGAGTTGACATCTCCTCCATAGCCACTTCCTTGCTGCTTACAACTGGAGCATTAATCCCCATTTTATGTAAAACTTCTTTGTAGGGTATTGCAGAGATCTGGATAAATCCTATCCTGATCTTTCTTTGTCCATAAAATTTGCTATTTTATCAAAGACATTCAATCATTCTAACGAGATTACTTTGTTAGTTGTGTCATCTTATCTCGGTTTTTGTTTAGCCTTATGTATTTAATGATTTCTTTTCTTCTGAAGTTGTTTTAGATCTCTTGTACTCTAAGATCAGAGTAATGTGTTTAGGTATGTAGATGACTTTTTTTCTGTACTGTTTGCTGACAAAGAAAGGGCATAGCAATAGAGAAGTAGCACAACATAAGCTAATGGTATCAGTGAGACCATTCCTGTAATATACTTTCAGTTATGGTTGTTACATTTCAAAAAGGAAAAATTATTGAAAAAGTATTCAGAAATAGCTGTAAGAATGTTTGTGGCCTTCTTGTAGTGTGAGTTGTAATGAGAGGCTTAGAAAGCTCAATCTGTTCAATATGTTTCAGAGAGGATTCAGATGTAATTTGATCAGAGTCCACAAATAGGTGCATGAAAATGAGATTTCCAGTATTTGATGGCCCTAAAACAGTAAAGGATATAATAAGGTCCAGAATCTTGAAACTGAAGGTAGACAAATTCAGACTAATAAATAAGGTGCATATCTTTTAACAATGAGGGCAACTAACCTCTGGAACATGATTTAGGCTGTCATTACTTGGAATCTTTACAAAGACATTTAGTTTTGATTTAATAGCATGGGATTCTTTAGCCTGTATAGGAAGTGTGGTCAAGCTAATTTAGTTATAGTCCCTTTTGGCCTTGATATTTTTCTACTTCTCTGTTAAAATTCTGAAATATAAAACAAGTTTTTCCAAAAATCAAAAGAAAGGAAATAACATTAACCTCTATTTTCCATTTGCCACGTACAATCCATGTATTTTCATTTTCTATACTCAGGAGGTAAAGACCTTACAGAATGAAAAATGTTTACCCTCCTGTCTTGATAATCTGCAAAAGATGGTATTTTATGATAAACTGCTGGAAACAGAATCTTATTTTTATCATACAGCAAGGTTTGTCATTTAGCTAAGATTATTTGAGCTTGAATTAATTCCTAGTATTTTTTTTTAAATTAGCAGTGATTTCTTTATGCTGTCAAAGCTATAATAGTAAAATAGCGTTTGTAAAAATACTGGTAGCCACCTAAAAAGGCAAAATGTTGCAATTCTGTTATATGTGGGAATCCAGTTGAAGACTGTGTATGGAAGTGTTGGGTTTTTCTTGGAGCCAAGTCTTATGAAGATGGACAAAAATTCACTGAGAAATATGGGCAGACATAGAGAATAGCAGTGGTGCTGATTTTAACAACCATACAAAGTATCTGTGTAGATGCTTGAAGTTACTCTGGCATGGGAACCTTTGGGGTTTTCTTAATAAAAAAATCTAGAGGTTCTATGCTTTCTACTTACAATGTAAAAGAGGAAAATAACCTTCTGTATCTCTCTAGAGCTCATTAGTGAATAATTAAGGAAGACATTTTAATGAAACTATTAGAAGGAATAGGAAATAAAAAAGAGTAATCCTAGAAATAGTTCATCTTAAAATGTTTTGTTCTATCACTTTCTTCTTCTGTTTTCCCATATCAGTTGTTTGTCTGTTATTTGAACAATTTGAAACTTAACAACACTTGAGGAAAAAGAAGCATGAATGGAGACAAAAACATAGGGCTTTTTTTTCATTTAGGGACATTTTTCAATTTAAAAGCACAGGACTACTGATTACTGTGGTAATATTACTTGACATTGTGCAAAATGTAAAAGTCAGAGAACTGAATTAACTGTGACCTTTTAAGAGAAATCTTAACCTAGATGAGAGAATTAAAAATGGATGAGCCGTCTTTGACAGATGGATTAATGGATTATCATCTAGTATATTTTAATGCCAGAATTGTTTAATTACTGCTCTTGTTTGAGACAAATAAATTGACAATGTCACTAGCACAAAGTTGAAACAGATGCAATGTCATGAATCTGATAAAAAAATCTTGAGGATCTAAGGACAGGAAATCAACAGTTTTTTATAGAACTCTATAAAATGAATACAATATTCTTAGGTGTTCAGCAACAATTATACTTATTTTTTTGCTTCACATCTGATTCAAGACCACAAAAAATATGTTATAGCATCTTAACTGGAGAAGCCTACCTCTGCCTTCTAAGTAATGAAGTAATGAAAACATAAATGAGCATTATGGTACTTAATCTTTGCCTTTCTTTAATATATTTATCTGGAGTATTTTTGGTCCAGAATACTGGGATCATTTATTTGAACACAAATGGGGTTTAGGAAACACCTATTTTAGAAATGTGGTAAGGCTAAACATAACAGGATATCATTCTGTATTTTCATTCTTTAAGGGCAAAATTTGAAGCAGAAAATACAAAGTTCATTTGGATTTGTCAATTAGAGCAGATGTCCAGGATGAATACTGAATTATTGTAGTCTTTGAACAGGAGATTTAAAAAGCCTCATGTTTTGAGTTGCACTCGAAAAAGCTTTAAGAAAATTATTTTAATGCTGAAGACATGTGAGCTCTTCCATATAATTTACATTATATAACTGCATTTTAAAGTTATAATAATGTTGCTATTCCATTCACAGTGGTTATGTCATGTTAAATCATGCCAAATTGATGGGTTTTGCAATGATCCACTAGAGGATCCAGGGATCCTATCTCCTCCATTTTTAAATGTTGAACTTGCTAACGGTACCGCATTGCTTTAGTAGATTTTCAGTGCACCATTTTGTCTTATAGGAAAATGTTTAGGGAAAATCTAGAGCCACTAGGACTAAAGCATCATGTTAATCGATCGGAAGTGTATTCTCAATACACATGTTTTAAAAATAATTGGCACATTGCTATCACACTTCTTAAAGAACCTTTCATGTTAAAAAATGCACAAATCATTAGAACAAACCTCAAGCCAAACATGGAATTTACTGTAGCAGTTTCTACTGCTTTTAATTGAAAATGCTTGTTCTTTGTACAGCATCATTTTATAAATGGACTTTACATGCTACTCTTAACGCAGGCAGTCCTTGTTCGTTTGAACTGACAAAGAGTTCAAATCTACTGTGAAGAAAGAGTGTTAACAAGTAGCACCTTAAAAATAAGTTAAATTTGCATGCTGAAAACATTTAAATTGCTGTTTCTTCAAACTACACGTGGACATAAAAGCTAAGGTCATTGAATACATTATTACCGGTAAGTAAGAGATTTGCAGATAGGCTACACTCACAATGGAACCTAATAGAACGATGTTGTACTACTGAGATAATGAAGAATCAGATAAATGATAATGAGATATAAAGCACACTCTTTTGACTTTATAATTGTTAGTATTATAACAAGAGAAAGTAATAATTATTAGTGTAACCAGTAATGTTGGTATGACTGAAGACTTGCAATAAACAGACCTGGAGAACAGTGATGCATTTTCATTAGATGACTTTTCTAAGCAGAAGCTTCAGGACTTCTTGTCCTTCTAGGCATGTGAAAAACAAGTATGGGTGCCTACGGATTTTTCTCTTGTGAGTGACTACAAATGCCCAAAGACATTTTTGACAAGGTGGATAGGATCTGAAATTCATGAGATTTGCAGAATGAGAGAGAGAGGCTTGAGGAAGGAAAAGGAACATTGCTGTCTTATAATTTAACTGTGTGTCATCCCTTTTTCTTATATTTAAGGACTTTCTGAAAACTGTATAGAATATTTTGTAAATACAAGTAAAAGAGACCATAGCTTTTTATTTGTTTGCAAGGAAGTATTCACAGGGCTTATGTTATGGTCCTAGAAAAAATTACAAAGACAAATCTTAGCTGTGCAGTGACTCAAGACTCGATGTGAATGGGAACTCCTTAACTGTCTTCAATGCACACGCTGACGAATCAAGAAGTAGCTTTAGATTTTAAGTGTTAACACAAGCAGCACTTGAAAAGAAAGCTATTGTTGGGCTGATTTGTGCTTGTGAACTGTTTGTGAACCGTTAGTATTTTTTAATGATTAATTTTTTATTGTATGTATTAAGTTAATCAAAAAGCCTACTCTATGGGACACTGTAGAAGTACACTGAAATGTAACCCCTTCCAAATATATCAAAATATGTATAAATAGAGATGACAGATAATCAGAAGGAAGATGGGGCCTCAAAGAAATGAAACACATTACCCAGTATTTCAGAACAGGTCGGTGGCAGAGTCGGAAGTGAGGCTCGTATCGCCAGACTGTCCTAATCAAATGACCAGACTTTGCTTTCCTTATAACAACAAGAAACTTTAATAAGAAATTCTAAGGAAAACTGGTGATAAAGGGCAGTTTCTTACATTAAATAAGTTTTGTTTCCTTTGGCAGGAAGTCTAATGTTTTGGTCAGGAGTCCATTAACATGGCTTTCTTTACCTTCCCTTTTTGTATTTATCAACCAAAAAACTCCAATGTTTCAGCCAATGTATCAAGGCCAGGGTCTTAACCGTACTAGGAAAATTCTCAGATCTTGACTTTTTACACATACATGATTGATGTAGCATCTAATTTACTTTTTAATTGGAAAAACTTCTGTATTGATAAATTTAAAAGTAGATTGAAGTTTATTTTATAGCCAAATCTATTAACTTGCCATAGAAATAAATGAAGTGTTATAGCTAATTATCACTCAAATGCAAGAATTTATTTTTACTCTCTTAGGGAGAAAAAACTCATAAAAATAGATACAGACTTTGGAATAGGCTTTTAAAATATTTTAATGTAATCTAATAAACTGTATAAAATAATAACTCTTCATTACTTCATAACATTGTGACTAACATGCAGAATAATTAACTCAATTGTTTCTCCATTCTTCATCTAGTCATTATGTACCCGTGATTCATGTAGACACACATGTGCTTTTAGTGTATTTCAGTTAGGAGTGAGTAAGGACAAATAGAAATCCTGTTCTGGGGTAAAACCAATATTTCTTAGTAGCAAATTCACAGCGCTGTTGAAAGGAAGAAGCTCCCTGTGGTTGCAAGTTCACTATAGCAAAGAATTTTGAAGGAGAAGACACAGATAATACTTAAAAAATTTAAAGATCCTTAAAGAGTAAAGACAAATTTATTTTATTCAGAAGTTAGAAACACTCTTAAGCAAGAAATCTTTTTCCCAAATTCACATCTGCTTACTTTGCTAAATAACTATTGCTACTTCTAATGAGTTAGATTTCCATTGTGGCTTTTATTAGGCTTTAATTTTTCGTCCAAACTATGTCAATAAAAACAAGAGCAGATGCAGTTCTTGTTGAGTAACAGCATAGACCATTTATACCTTGAAATGTCTCATTTATCAGTGAAATTAAGTGCTTAAAGAACTATATAACTTAGATTAGTTTGTGAGATACTTAGGCAACAGAGTTTTGCCTGATTGCTCAAAGAAAGAAAAGCTGTTTTTTCAGGTTGTGGAACTGTGGAATCATTGCCCTGTTAATAAACAGCAACAGAATAAGATAAGTACTATAATTATTGCTAAATGGTGAAAAGAAAGAGTCTTTTTTCACAATTGATGACCGGCCATTAAGTCTTTTGTGAAATGATTGGCTGGAGATTGTATTTCAGCTTTTTGAAATTGTGAGTCTTATGGATATTTAATGACATTTCAGAAAATGATACAATCTTTTTAAAGGAAAGGTGTACTAAGATGCTCTGTGAAAACAGTCGTGGGTACGTAAGATAGTATTCTGTTATTCCATACCTAGAATTCTTTATTTATGAAGGTCGTCTTATGAGAAATCACTTATATATAACTTGTATTAAAAACATATGAAATATTTAATAATTTCTCTAGGAGAAAAAAGTTTATTTCTGATATAATAGTATATTAGTAGGCAAGTCAGATGTATACTCAGGCCCCAAAAAAGGCCTATATGCAAGTGTATTTTTCTCCCAGCTGTATCATTTGGCCTAAGAAAAAAATTAATCTAATAGGGTTTTTTTTTCCAAAATATCCTCAGATGATCACAACTGTCATGGCTCTATTACTATAATAAGTATACATAAGTAGCATAAGGAAATAAACCAAAATCCAGGATGTGTTATTGTCATATTCCATTTTACTTCTAATGATTTTAAGATAATGTAAAAATACAAAAGCAAGTAAACCTCTAGTTTTTAGCAATCATATCCTTAGTCTTTCAGCGTAAGTAATATTTTCAGTTTGGCAGTGGGAGTAGTGGCATAACACAGGGTGGCTTGCTATTCTGCTGGGCCACCTTATTGTCTTCACAAGCATTGTGTAATGAGAGACTACAATATTTACTTTGTCTCAGATTGTTTAGTTGAGGTAGTTCTGCAGACCAAGATTCAGTTTAAAACGAACAAACTTGACGTATGACTAAGTTGTGTGATTTAGATCTCCTGTAGCAGAGGTCTACGTTCTGTGGTACTCCTATACCACAGATCTGGTGCAGCAACTCAGATGATCAGTTAATTTTTTTATAAAATGTGTGCAGTGAAAAGACCCCACTGACTAAGAGCTATGACATTGTGGAGGTTTTAGTTTAAGTCTGTTTAAAAATTGAGGTTGAAATAGCCATGTTCCCAGCTGAACTCTTCATCATAGAAGCCAAAGAGCATTGGGAAAGGATGGGAGTGGAAAAGGAGGTGCAGGGTTGAGGAAAGACAAGCTGAATTTGCTTCACTTTTATCTTGGCTAGAGATACAGTTCAGTATGTTCCATATGTCGAAGGTCAAAGAGGTGAAACTTAGAAAACCTGAACCTCATCTGTACTGTTTATTATGAAAGCACTTTTGAAATAAACAGCAATCATAGAAGTAATTTCGGTATCAGCAAGAATTTTTTTTGCCCTAATTTGACATGAGGAAGTATTCACAAGTTGTTTTGTCACAATGGTTCCAAGTGGAGTTCCAGCTGTTTGTGTGTAAGCCTCTTCAATCTCTTGTATAATTTTCTTTGGCCGGTTTTGTTTTTGCTAGATGTGCCTGTGGTTTCCAGGGAAATAGGTGACAGACAGAAACAGGAAATTAAAGCAGCTCCTTGACCAAACTCTGTTCTTAAATACACTAAAGGTTACTTAAAATGGCTGGACTTCACAACCAATTTTAGAGCACGGACTTTTGAGGTCAAAAACCTCTTCAGATAAACCTGTGAATTACAGTAAGTAAAACTGTAAGAAAATAAGACTAAATGAAATAACCCTGTAGTAGTATAATACTATCAATATACTACAGGCTAAATGGCAACTATTTGTTTTATATTGCTGTTTTGTTGTCTGGTGTTCCAAACTGGCTTGCTGTAGCCCAGTTTGAAAACCTCTGAAAGCTCCGTCTGGAATTTTGTGTAAGCACATCCACAGGTTATATTTATGAATATATGGACTATAATTAATGAGACAAAAAAAAAATTAAGTCAGGTCCCCACAAGAAAACAAGACAAAACATCCTAAAATAATAAAAGCAGAGTTCAAAAAACCTTTTGATTTTGGATTTCTTTCTGAGCACTATCAGTAATGACATTGGAAGTGATTAATTTTTGTTATTAAGTTTTATGATACATAATCATTTTGTACAACTGTGTTTCCCTAGCTACAGCTTTGAGTGACAGTTTCACAAATATTCTTAATACTCCGAAACAGCCTGAGTATAGGCCATAATAAATGCAAAGAAGTGAACTTTTGACATTTCATATGTTTTAAAAATATTTCTCCCTGTTACTTGGTATGTAAATTTTCCTCTAAAAGAGGAATTTTTATCACTAAGGAAGAAATAAATCATACAGAAGATAACGGTTTGGTATTCTGATAGCTGATTTTCACATAAACAGCAAGAAGCTGCTGTAAATTAAATGTTTCCTGCTGATCCACTTCCTTTTAAAACACAGTAGGAGGGGCATTAGTTAACATTAAGGCAAACACAATTATCTGCTGACAGCATTGTATTAAAAATAGCTAACAGCAATAATTCTTTGGCTTCTTCCAGCACTGAAGGTATAAAATTAGTTCATATAAACATATTGGACAGCAATAAAATAGTTCTCAATGATTTCCTGTATGCCAACGTTATCTTTGGCCACAGATGTATTTTTTAGTTGTGAAGGAACATGTTAACCATGTTTAGTATGACCACTTTAAAATTATCTTCAGTGGGCACAATGAAAGAAGTATTTGTGGTAAACATGAAATGAAACCATTTTTTCATACACGCATATATATATATAATGTATTTACTCTTATACTTGTCTATACTCGTGTACGGAAATATGGAAATGACCGTGTATGGTCCTTTGTTCCCAGAATCCTGTTGTCTCCAGGTAGAACTGTCCTGATACTGTATCTGAGAGAAAGATGAGGAAAACTCAAACAAACAACAAATCCATAGCAATTTCCAAAGAGTTCAGCCTCAGGAAACCTACTTTATCATGTGGTGTTTTGTAATCATTCTTCCAGACTGCTTGGCCCAAAAAGGTGAAGATGTCTGTTTTGATTTGTGTTTATAAATAAAATGTTCGTCTTAATGATTTTCTTCTAATGATGTTTCTCCTAATGTTTGTTATGCTATTTACCCAATAATTTCATATTTAGATACAATTATTTGAATATTATTCACTTATTTCAAAGAAGTGAGAACTCTAGGTTATGTCCTAACCTAACGCAGATATAGTTAATCTGTACTCATATCAGTATCAATGAAAGCTGTTTAAAATTTTATTGTATTTCTATATTCATTGACAATGTGAAACCCATTTTTTGTAGTTAAAATAATATTTTTTCTTACAAATATTTTAAATTATCAAATAATAGAAATAATATTCCATAGAAGAATAATGTACATGCCTGCTAAATTTTGCTTTTTAATCTCTGAGACAACAATTATTTTGAAAGATCCGGAACCAATTCTGAGGCATGTTGCAGAGCTGTTGTTTTAAAAGAGCTTCTGAGTCATGTAAAGAGAGAAGGAAGGGACACAAGACAGAAAGGTACTAAGTATACAGATTTTTGCTGATGACTAGAGGCATTTTTGCATTTTTGCAAGTATATTTATCTATAATTATGAAATGCAATTTTAAGATTCCTTTGCAATTAATTAAAACTACTTGTAAAAAGATGTTGCTGAGAACTCCAAGCATTACATGTATTATAAATAAGTCCTTCTCTAATGAACTCCAGGTATTTTCAGTACTAAAATTTGAATCTCTTCTTCTTGGCATATGGAAATTTCAGGTCTGTTAAGAGATGCAGTACTACTCATCCTGAACTTACTTGACCCATCTGTAAAAAGGAAGACAACTCTTGGGCCAGTTCAGTTCTTTCAGATGTACTGTATTAGCCAGAACTGCTACTCTGTCCACATGCCCGGTTCAGTAGTTATATTTTATTGTAACTCATTTGATCAGTTTGATCAGTTCTCATTTGAGAATTGATTGCCTTGGTCACTCTGACACGGATCAAGTCCAAAGCATTGCAATTCAAAAGGGCTGCATCCTCTCTGTGTTCTTTTTTGAGAACAACGTTTTTGTTCTACAGCCAGTGTATCAAGGTGAGTCAGATGTAAAAGCTCATTTTTACATTGTATTGACATTTCTGCAGCTCTTCTCAGACAAGGCTGAACACACAGATTGGAATGCTAGTGTGTTTGTTTTCTGTAAGCCTTCAAGTGGGCCATCATATTCTTAATGAAGGTCTTGGGTGTACTTCTAAGCTCAGACCTTTAGAATAGAAGTCGACGCTACTCCCTTCTGCCTCGTTGTCTACCCAAATATTACACTTCAGCTCTGCCTTTCTAAGTCTCAACTGAATTCAATACAAACTCTGTCTTGTGAATAGGAAATTAATTCAGGGGACTGCAGAGAATAATAATAAGTTATATACTCTTACTGTATATGGTGGTATATGGAAATTATCAACTCTAAGAGTCAAATGAGAATGACAGTCTCACAGCAAACTTTTTTGATTACACAGACTTGCTGTTCCGATGGTAGCTACAAACCTAACAATGAGCAGTGCACACTGGAATTTGAACATGAATACAACATTTGAAATGGAAAACATAATACCCAAGTAAGTTCCCAGTTTGGGTGTGTGCTTCAACACTTTGATTACCACAGGAATTTATTAATTGTTGGTAATCTGTAGGGATGTGTATTTGACTGCTTTTTAATGCAATTTATTTCTGATTCATTTGAAGAATTAAATCTCCATACCTCATGAAGATGTCTCAGTTTATTGCACCGTATTTTAAAATACAGCATTATAACACAGCATTTGTTATTATATGTTATTCCATATGCTTGCTTTTATTTAAAAAAGATTTAATTTGGATATTAATCAAATGGCAAATAAACTTCTTACGGAAAAATAATGCTTGTAACTTGGGACACTTCTTAGATTGTTATGCCCTTTCTTTCACAGCCCTTGAAACATTAGTGTTCTGCATTGGTTTTGGACATGAGAGTACATTTCTTTTGCTTTTCCCTCCAGGGAGTGGTATCCCTGGGAAGCCCAATGTTTCTTATATCCTACATTAGGCTGTGTAGTTCCCATTAAACTGTTTATTATAGGAAGGCCTTGTAAGAGAAATGCTTTTGACATACTTGAGCTCTATTGTGTTTCTTGTCTTTATTTACTCATCATGGTTCTTTAGGTCAGACACAGAAAGGCTATGTTTGTATAATCTCCATGTATTAGCACTGAAAATCATCCTCATGTGCACCAGTTGTAGAGCCCCTTGGGCATGTTTTTGAAATTATTATTACCTGCATCGTAGGGGCCATTTTTGAGTCAAAGCACACTATGTTGTTGAAGGGATAGGCACTGCTCCCACCTCCCTGTCTCCCAGAAAGCAGTGCTTTTCTTTCCTGCAGATGTACATCTACTTACGAAAGCAACTGGGAAGAGCTGTACAGTGTTTAAGTATTCTGCATTAGCTAAAGCTTTGTTGTTTCTTTTGACAGGATGGTTTTGTATTTATGCATAGAAGGAGATCACATTGAAATTAATACCCTTTATAAGGCAATGGGTCACAATCTTTGCTTCAAGAGAAACATTAGACTCGTGCATTGTCTATTACTGCAGTGTGCTTTGAGGACAACCATATTGCCTAAGGCATTTCTTCAACTGAAATGTAGTATAAATCTTTTCCAAAATGGGCAAACCCAAAAATTCTCTTTTGAAGTATCGGATAGCGCGTATTTGACTAAATTGAACACACTAAGTATATTTTCACATAGTTGAAGTCAATTGTCCTGAAGGCATTTGACCCAAGGCACCATCCAGCACATGAGGATGGAACTCAGAAAAGAAAGTCTGGAAGTGATTGTCTTTTAGGCTTTGGCTACTCATATATTAGATACAGAGTTTATGTTAGGATACTGAATTTGTGACAGGGGAAAATTATAACAGTGACTGATTTTTAATAAACTAAAATGATGGTATGCTGTATCCTATTTTTTTATTATTTCTCAGTATAAATAAATTGTCTCCAAATGTTAAAAGCAAAATGGGATAAAATATTAACTTTGTTATTTACTACTTACATTATCTCCTGTGGAAAGTTGTTTTCTTCCAGTGTTTCTTGAAAGGCCTTCTGACACTTAGAAAGTTTTCATTGTTATCTTTGTCTTTTGGATGATTTTGCTATGGTGTTACATTCCTTAGAACTTAATCTACCAATTATTTTCTCTCTCAACTTCTGAAAACAATTCTGGCAAGAATCTTTGCACTATAATTTGTTATTCAAAGATTCATATATCAGGCTTCGATCATATTTCTTGAAAGCATGTGTATGCAAAAAATGAGGGCTAAATTACCTAACATTTGTTAAGAAAATGGATTTTTTCCCACAAACCCTTTTAAAGAAAACAGAAGAAGCAGCATTACCAGAAGGGACTGTACTCTTACACTTGGCACCCACTCGACCACAATCCTAATATAATATTAAAGTGAAAAATTATCTATGTAATTATCAATATAGTTTAGTAACCCTCATAAAGCACAGAACGCTGTTCTGTGTCATGAGTGTGCTGCATTCACAAAGTGTTACCTCTCTTATTTCCATGTAATTTCCAATCTCCAATTCAAGAATATTTTATTTCAACATATTCTTTCTGCAGTTCTGCAGTATCAGATCTTCATAACTACAGAAGCTTTGAAAGGCTTATGTATTTCAGGACACATCTGAAGATTTGGACAAAAACTTCATGCTTTTGTACCGTTGCATTGTTTTGCCTTTCCTAATGGAAAAATTACTCATTCATGATAGGTTTATTGCAGAATCACAGAATGATTGAGGTTTCAAATGACCTCTGGAGGTTGTCTTGTGTGACACCCCTGCTCAAGCAGAGCCATCCAGAGCCATTTGCCCAAGACCATGCTCAGATGACTTTTGAGTATCTCCAAGGATGGAGACTCCGCAACCTCCTTGGGAAAGCTGTGCCAGTGCTTGGTCACCTTTACAGAGAAAATGTGTTTCCTGATGTTCAGAGGGAACCTCCTATAAGTGGGCACCACTGGAAAGAGCCTGGCTCTGTCCTCTTTGCACCCCCCTTCAGGTACTTGTATACGTTGCCAGGATCCCCCTGAGCTTTCTCTAGACTGAACAGTTCTAGCTCTCTCAACCTTTCCTCATAGGTTACGCGCTCCAGTCCCTTAATAGTTTTCATGGCCCTTCACTGGAGTCTCTCTAATGTGTCCACGTCTCTCTTGTACTGGGGAGCCCAGAAGTGGACACAATACTCCAGGTATGGCCTCGTCAGTGCTGAACAGAGGGGAAGGACCCTTCCCTCCACCTGCTGGCAGCGCTTTATGTAGTGCAGCCTGGGATAACATTAGCCTTCTTTGCAATGAGGCTACATTGGCTCATTTTAACTAACAGGAGACTAATTTGAACATGGAGATACGCTGAATACTGTTTCCTGCCACAGTTCTCTTCAGAAGTCTATGCTATACAAGCAGCCATTTTTTAACTTTGTTTTCTCGATACCATCTTCAGAACCACTAAAAAATACTATAGAAGCACACAGTCATAAGAGATATAATTTGCCATGTTTTGAAAAACATTTGGTTTGTATTATGCAGAACAACATCGTAGCCCTTCATGAGATACTTTTCACAGGTTTCTTGGTAAATGTAAGGGAGCTTTATTTGTATATAACTCTTGCTGTACTAAAATGGTACCAAGATACTGACAAAATAGAAGAAATGTTGCTTTATTAGTTTTATTTTTTCATAGAACCATTTGGGTTTGAAGAAACACTTAAAGATCATCTAGTCCAACCTCCCTGCCATGGGCGGGGGCATCTTCCATTCAATCAGGTTGCTCAAAGCCAGACCCTTTGCCTTTTACTTTGTAACATATCATGGGCTTCAACCATCAAACAACGTTAGGCAACCTGTATCACTGCACTCTCACTCCTTCCCTGCCAAGTACTCACATGTTGTCCACTTTCTCACAAACTCACTGCTTCTGAACAAAGTAGAATAGTTCAAACTATTCAAAGGAACAATTATTTTAACTGAGCACCACATGATGTGATACAGTTGCTAACAAGCTTGCTGCATCTCCAAGGTTGAAAACGGAAGTTGTGTTTCTTTTTTTCACAGAACATTTTACTTGAGATTTTACAAAATTTTAGGTAACTGATATATGATTGTTAAGATAACTGTTAAAAACTGGCATGCTTCTCTGATTCTAAACATATCTTCAATTCTCAATGCATTCTAGCAAAAAGCTGGATTTTAATATGTTTGAAACCGTCAGCTCTTAGAAACTACATTTCAACTGTATAATCTTGACTACATTTATTTTTTTCAATATTAAACAATAATGGGGTTTCATTGTTCTTTGATCCTGATATATAATCCCTTTTGGTTAACATTAGGTTTAAGTTCGTTACCAGAAAATTCGGCTGTGCAAACTCTAAGTTGTCTCTAAGAGTTTTTTCACTTCAAAAATAGTATGTTTTTCCAGAGGAGTATTAGATGTTACACAGCTTTTAGATATGTTAGAGAATATCCAAAGTATGCTTATTACACTCTCCTACAAGTAAAATTATACTTAAAAAGAAAAAACTACAAAATATAATAAAGATCAAAGCACATCTCTTTCCTTCCAGCCCCAGGAGAATGGATGGAAAAAGAGACACAGAACAAAGTGGATAAAATTGGAATTAAGAAAGAGGCAGAAAGATACAGATAAAATATTAATATTAAATGTGAAAGTTTCACTTCGCTATTCTACAGGATAAATGGTCATCAACCACAGAAAATTTTTTCAATTAAATGCCTTTAAAAGCTATTTTACACTATTTTTCCAATAAAAAAATTATTTTTGAGACTTTTTAAAAATAAAAGTATTATTGAAATGTTTCTCAAAACATTTATATTTCTGACAACTCTTGTTATTGAGGATTTTTTAAGTTTCATATAGATGCATATTAATATTAAGAAATATTTTAAGCAATATATCATTTCACTTACGCAAGTAATCTTATAGTAATTTTTATGGCTTCAAGCAAACAAAAGTTATCTTTGAAAATACTTTTTCATTTTGCTTGTGACTAAGAGCAAAACAGTAACGGAAAATATAAAAGTGAAGCTATAAAACCTATATCTTCTTTAAAGTGAAAAAATTTCATTTTTGAAAAGTTTCTAGCAATGTTTCCATCTTCTAAAGGGATTCAAGAATGACTACGCATATCACAATCTGGAAAACTTCTCTTCAGTGTTAGAAAACTGAGAGAGTATAATTAAGGACAAAGTAATGAACGCTTGTATAAATATATGCTGATAAGATCAAACCAGCTTGGTCGCCACAAGAGTAAATCTTGTATTCTTGACCTGCTAAATTCTTTGAGTCAACAGTACAGTGGGTAAAGGGCATCTTGAGAAAGTAAATTACTTTGATTTTTCAAAAGGATTCCTGATAAAATCTCTCACAAGAAACCAACAAGAAAAATAAAGTAGCCGTGAGGTAAGACCAAAATTCTGAGGACTGAAAGTGAGTAAGTCCAACTAAACAAGGATTTAATAAATAGCTTCACAAACTAGGGCAGGAATTCTTAGCAGGCAATATGAAACACTTCAGAAAAACAGAGGGTTTTATGAGTTTACCCAATAGCTAATGGTTTACCCAATAGCTAATAGTTTACCCTAATTTAGTAATTATGCTACCTAGATTGGTGATTTTCAGTAAATCTCTCATTATTACCTTTTCATTACAGTTCATTACGATAGGACCACTGATGTGATTTAGATACCATTTGATTTTAACTGATTTTAGTGGTTTTTAATATGCTAATCTCAAAGCATCAAATTGACATTGCTGCAGTCCCATCCTGACTTGGTGCTTTGTTTTTGTCAGCATCACTTGGTGCAGATGACGTATTATATTTGTGTTAGTGTTTAGTATATTAGATCAGAAAACCAATCTGGGTCAAATTTAATCCCATATCCCCTCATGCAAAGAGCTAGTGTTTTGCCAGTTGACTTTGCTGATTTAGTTCACTTTGCTGATTTAGTTCACTGTGTCGCCGCATAAATACACCTGATGAAGTAAAAGAGGGGATAGAGCAAGGGCAGGTATAATGCCTGCAGGGGATTTCTTCTTTTCATGACAATTCCTGTTCATGCATGCTTCGTGTTATTTTTGAAGCTGTGGGTATCTCTGAATAGAACAGGTAGTGAAATCAATTATATCCAGTTCAAACTTGAACTCTAGTAATTGCTAGCACAGTTGTAAATGCAAATGGCAAGAGATGTGTAATAAATGCAATGATGACAGATATCCTAAAAAAACATAATAAAGTATGATACATTTTTGAGCTATAGATTGATTTTCACTAGATAATTATACTGGGATCCATTTCACTTTACCTACACTTAAACAGTTAAATTGGTGATCATTAAAAAAAAATTAAAAATTACTTGAGTTAGCAGAATTTTGTCTGCATTATGATAAGAAATACTGAAAAATGTAACCAAATATTGTAGAATGCTTGAACGTTTGCAAAGCAAAATATAAGTATGGGTGATGTACTGTATTAAACATGTATATTAGTATAATATTTCATATGTATTTAAAATCAATCTTCAGTCTTTTTTTTTCAACTGGTTAGTAGAAATAGAGACAGGAAAAGCTGATTACTTGGATTAAATGCTTGTCTGAGAGTCATCAGTCACACAGAGGCTTCAACACAGCAGTAAATCTTTCATCATTCAAATAATTAAGTGAATAAATAGCTTAACAAACTTACTTAAATTTTTGGCAAAGGAAATGTAGAAGTCAGAAAAAATACCAGAAAATTCCCTGGTTCTTTGGCATCTTGATTACACCTGAATATTTTGACCCAAGATAGTTAGTAATGGATATTGGTGAGAACTCATCTTTGAGGTTTTCGCTGTTAAGGTACTTGTAGCAGGTGACTGACAGCCATTATGAGTGGTAAGGGTGTACTACCCTTGCTGGCTACCTAGCAAGAAGATATACAGTACATCATCTTATTTCAGCTGGCCTTCAGTGTTGGACAAAAATAGCATGCACAGCAGTATTTTAGCATGCATGGAAGTGGTCTAGGGTAGAGTCCATCGATTGATTGTGGCTGGAAAGGGCACACTGTCTTCAGAGCAGTGTATTTATAAAGTCTCGTTACATCTACCATTTATGAGTCTTCCACTTAAATATAGTAAAATTTGAGTTTGTGAACTTTTTGAGAATAAGGGTTTCGTTGATGGAAGATCAGAGAGGTGCTGTTTCCTCAGAACACAATAACCTCTGTCAGACAAACTGTGCCACCATTTATTCAGATTGATCTGTAGGGAAACAGATTTCTTCAGTTTGCATGTTGCAAATTGTCATTGAAAGCACAAGGAAGGAAGCTGGGTAATCTCTTAAACTGGTCTTGTTTAACACCATTATTAATAATCTGGAAGGGGGGATGTTAAAAAGAAGACAGAAATTTTCACAGCTAATGCTAAATTAGGTGTTGCAAATAGTGAAAACATAATCTAGAAGAGTGAATAGAGGTTACAAATACAGGAAAGAAATAAGTAAAACAAGGCAAGTTTTGCTTAGAAAATTCAGAACTAATTAGAGAAAAAGAATCTGAAAAAAGTTCAGTATTAGAAATATGGAAAGTAGCAACACTAAAGAAGCTACAGGAACAATAATTGAACTGCAAATTGTGTATGAATGTGAACTGGAACATGGAGGAAAACAAGCAGCTTGATCTGGGAGACAAACTCCCTTCTCCAGCTCTCTGATCTGCAGAATACGTAAATAAACTGTATCATCTTTCAGAACAAGGCATCTTGTTCTCTCAAGTTTACCTCACCAATTTTGTGACCTGGTTGCAAAAGACGATGTATCACCACAACGCAGCATTTTTATGGTGCACGATGTTAATGCATGTTGTGTGCTACATTGCTGTGAGCAGAAGAATGATAATCCCTGCCGTATCTTTGAGGTCAGAGGTAGATGCAGTACAGCTGTTAATGGCAGAGGGGGAGACTGCGTCCCATTTTCATTGTTTCAGGTCATTCCCTGCAGACTGGGTCATACGGTGGGGCATGCTGCCAACCTAAGAGCTGCAAAGCATATTTTTTGCACTCAGATTTTCAGGTGCTGCACTGCACTGCAGTTTCTCTCCAGCACTGGAGGAGCTAGAAAGAAACTGCAGTGCTCTGCTCAAGTCGAGACTGAATGAGTGAGTTGCTGGTGCTGTAGTGGAAAACAAGAGAGGATGTGGAACACTGTAATAATAATATTGTCAGTACTTAATATCATTATTAGCTATAAGCATCTCAGAGCTTTCTTTTCTCTGAAAGGAAGAGTTAAATTGAAAAATGTTTTGTTACTGGAAGGGTTGGCTTATGGAAAAGAGTAAAAGAACCAGACATATGTTCATGAATATGATTATGTCTACATTGCACCTTAGGGGCTGGACCACAGAGCTAACTAAAGCTGCTGTGCCCCTTGATGTGTCTCAGCGCTTTGCATGGTCAAATACAGGACACCTGTAGCATATCCTACAGGCTTAGGAAAGCTTCTGGAGCTTAAACAACCTACAAGTCCATCTGCCTCTGTATTTCACAACATTGGGACTCTCCTAGGAAGGTTCACATAGCTGACTTGTCATTGGTCATGTTATGTCACTGCAAGAGAGCTGATGCTTGATGAATGTGCAATTCAGATAGAAGCATACTCAAACTTGTTAGTACTTGATCTAAGTTTTCAATCTGCAGCATGCCCCAAGTCTCTCTCATTTAAAGATCATCATAAACATAACACTCATATCCAAAGAGTGTAGGCCTCAGGCAACTATGGGCCCTAAATAAAGGGCTTTAAACACACACTGCACAAAAGCAAAGATGAAGCCTATATAACATGCCTAACAGATAACTAAAGAGATCTTAATAAGCATTCCCTAACAAAATATATACCGTACAACAAAATTGGCATAGGAAACAGTACCTGTACGGTTTAACATGAGTGACATTAAATGAGAAGACCATGTTTAGGATGTGAGTATGTGCTAAGTCTCTCTTAAGATACTATGGATATGTACCCTACACGTGAAAGCATGCTGAATGTACTGGAAATCTCTATGGCTATTGTCACTAGAATATTGTACAGTTGCATGTCATTTTGTTGAGCACATACACTCAAACAGAAGGTTTGCACAGCTGTCATCTTCCAAGGGCACTGCCAGGTTTGAACAACTTTATTTTATGCCATGATTGCATTCATCCTCTCTGGCTGCAGGTATCTTAGGATTCAGTCTGTCTCCTTAGGCACTAGGTGTCCTTCATACTTTCCTCAGAGTTGCACTTGACATTTCAATATCTAAAACTTAGTATATGTGATACGTTGTGTTGTTTTCCACACTTGAGTTGGGCATCAGGAGGAATTCAGTGTTCCTGCCTCAAAGAAACAAAATATTTCAAAGGACTGAGTCTTAAAAAAACCTTTGAAAACAGGACATGAGACAGAACACATAACTGAAAAAACAATGCAATATAAATATTTTGTAAAAGAAATACGTATGCAGTGCCCTATTGATAAGCTTGGCAAACAGACAGCAATCTTATTACCAAAAAAAAGGGTTCCACAAGAGTAAAAAAATGTTAAGAGGTGGCCAGCTGTTAGGGAAAAATCTTATCCAACCAAGTTGTAAAAACTAAGCTGCAAAGAAGCAACGATCTTAATGTATTTGCAGCTGGGAAGCTGAGCATGAACATGAAGGAAGGTTCTCTTAAGTTAGGGCCCCGTTTTATCATCTAAGCACTAACCTGAAGCAGTTTTATTACAATTGTGCAAGTAGACGTACCTGGTTTTGTCAGTCTTTCTCTAGCTGGACTAAGTGAAAACTTAGACTAATTCAGTTACTCTGAGATTAATCCCAGCAGAAGTGGAAAGTACAGTGCTACTGGTCTCTGACTATTTCAGTTGGCACTTTTTAGACATTTATTTTCGTCCTACCTAGAATAAAAATCTTGATTTATACAGCATGGTTTCTAATGTCAAAAATTATCTTCCTATAAAACATTAATGCCTACTCATGCTTATACTAATGCCTAACTGCCCCTTAAAATCTGCTAGCATATTACATCTCCACCTCCACCGCCCCGGTCTTCTTTTTTATATTTGTTCTTTGGAATAGGAATAATCTTTGTTCTCTTTTTTGGTATAGATTCCAGCACAACTGGGCCCTGATCTGAGGCTGGTTTTCTTAAGTAAAAAAGTTCTAGAGGAGATGTATTGGGAGTAAAAGTTTCAAAATAGATCTATGCCATCTGAGCTTCTGTGCTTCACTGCATGACTTCCATTTTAAAGACAGGGTCAGGTTCAGGAGCAAAATATTTGGAAAGTAAAAGGGGAGGGGGCTACATGAGACGTCTGCCAAGAAAAAGATCCTCCCTCCATAGTCCTGCAGTCTCTGAGACTGACCTGTCATGTTGTGAAAGCATGTATATTGTGCCAGCCTTCATACATGTGCTGAGAAAACACAAGGACAGAAGGTTACAGCTGTTTCCCCAAAAAAAGTTTAGTATTAAAAATATGGAAGTGTCATGAGAAGCTTTGATAATTGCTTAAATAATTATTTGATTGACTGAGATATTGCATCATGTACTCAACAATATTTCAAGCAAAAAGAATATAAGTACCAAAATACATGAGTCTTGTATTATTCAGTCAGATAACATAACCTGAAAGAATGACTATGTGAGACTCAGAAATAACAAGAAACAGAGGTTACCATTTTTAAAATACTTCTTAAATTTCATTTTTCTTGATTGTAAAAAGAATTTTTAAGGAACCTCCTTTATTAAACAACAGGGAAGCATTATATAGTCACATAAAGCACTTGCTGATAAGCAATCCTTTGAATCTTTGAAAAATCTTTCTTTAATAATTGTACCAACTGCTATCCCCAACTGCAAAGCAAAGCTTAACTGTCCCAGTGACTTGAGAAACGCAGCAGTTGTCTAGGGAGGCTAAATAACATATTATTCTGCATTTATTTTAATAGATATTTACATGCTTATATAAATTGTAAAAGCTTTCATACATATAAGGAAAAAGAACAGAGACCTCAGCAAATGATACTGTTGATGATTTAAGACTCCACAATCCCCTTTATAGCCCCCTAATAGGCATTACAGGCAGCAAAAACAAAAAAGGAAATTTTCCCTTTTAACCAGGCCTCTTAATCCTGAGAAGTATTTAACCTCTTTTGGAAATGCCTCAGTGGCACATTGCTAATGGCATGCATTAAAGGTAGTTGACCTGTCCCCTGTGGAGCAAACCCAAGGCAATCTGCCTAATCTCATCCTGCGACACACATCCAGTATCACTGCAACGGGAGAAATCACATGGGTACTTTTTCACATACCTTGCAAATACATACACAAAAATTATTAAAACAAGCTTTGTTCAGTTCACAGTTTAGCCTTTTTGAAGTATCTCCCATGCCCTTGAAGAACAAACAAGCCAAGTCAAGTTAAATTCTAGTTTTAAGATTGTCTGCAAAATGACTCTCATACCCTTGAGAGGAAATAATAACACGATCCCCACCGTGCTGAGTTTCAAAGGAAATACTTGTGCAGTCAAAATCTAAAATAAACACATGCAATTGGCAGAATAAGAAATCCTAGTATTTAAGACATTATCTTTTCCTTTTTTTAAGTGTCATACAATTTTGCTAAATTTTAAATAGTCAAGTTGAAGTTTTTCATGGCAAGTGTCTGCCTCAGACTGAAATGCTTGTAGTTCTTCACTTGTTTTGGAAGGTTTAAGCAGGCAGAGCACATCTGTGCCTCACAATAGGTTTCATAGGAAAATATTTTTACCCCTATGAAAAATGTTTACAATTACCAAGGAAACTGTATTGTCTTCATGTTCTGGAGTAGCAACCTAAAATTTGGCACCAGCTATCCTGTCAAAATATGTCTGCATTTGGCTTGAATTTACAACCTGCTGTGGAAAAAGGAAGAAAAATAAAAGGAAAAATCTTCTGTGTCTTTAGCCATTAGGGTTTGGCAGGTATCTTCTCCAGAGCTTCATCTGCACTGGGATTGATCCTTGTCTGGACTGAAAGGGCTGAGTGGGACTTTATGCAGCTCCTCCTCTCTGACAAGTATTGTGGTTTGGAGAACAAAGCTTGTAGCAGGAGATTATCTCTCTTTCAGTTTCAAAGAACCCCTGCTAATGACACAGCAATAAAAGGAAAATTGCCTAAGTGGAGCATTAGGAGCTGGATCTGAGTGTTACAAGGATAAGGACAATGGTGAAGCACAGAAGAGCGAGTAACTGAAATTATTAGCCAAAAGATATGAAGACAGAGAAACGTGGAGTTAAAATGCAAAAATAATAGAGATGCTTGGGAACAGTCTGAATCTCGGAAAGGAATTCTTTGACTGGGAAGGCCAGCTGGGAATATATGACTGTAATATGGGTGTACCGGATCCTGCCAGTGGAGAATTTATGTTTGGAAAATGATAGACAGGTTAATACCTTTGCTTGCCCCCTAGAACTAGACTTTTGCTCCTGCCAGGTAATAATTCTTTAGGTCAGATGAAATGTATGTCTCGCCTGCCTCTTGTGGCTGATTCACAGAAGAGTGACAGCTTCTCACTACTCAAATACATTTCTAGATTGCATGTCAGAGGTCTGTGCTGCACCTAAAAACTCCAACCAGTTGAGAGTATGTGGATGCGTTATAACTTTTGTCTATAATTTTTGCTTTTTAAAAGCTTGGAAGTTGCTCTGACTTTCCAAATATAGTCTTATTGTTCTTTAGGCTTCTATGCATAGCACATACTTACTTCATCAAAAATTCATGAAGGCAAGTTATTTATGAAACCCGAATGAATCGGTCATTTTTAGAACAGAGTCACAGAATCATTTAGGTTGGAAAAGACCTTTAAGATCATCCAGTCCAACTGCTAAGCTAAAACCACTACTAATCAATCTATGTCCCTAAGCAGCACATCTCCACACCTTTCAAATCCCTCCAGGGATGGTGACTCCACCGCTTTCCTGGGCAGCCTCTTCCAGTGCTTGACAACCCTTTTTGGTAAAGGAATTTTTCCTAATATCCAATCTAAACCTCCTCTGGCACAGCTTGAAGCCATTTCCTCTCATCCTATTGCTTATTACTTGGGAGAAGAGACCAGCACCCGCCTGGCTACAATCTCCTTTCAGAGGAATAAATCAGGATATCCAAGGAAAGAGAATATTTGAGACATATTCAGGCTCTTAGAGCTTAAAAGGCAGGAATGTATGAGTAAGCTCAAAATGCAGCTGCCTGGAAAATGTACAGTGATGAGATATTTGCAAAGACTAAGGACAGAAACTCAGTAAATTTCTCTATGGCTGTTCAGCTATGCTGCCCAATTTACTAGAGCTCTGGACACAGGAGTTACCCCATTCTCACACACTACATGGTGCTGTATGTTTACAAACTTTGATTGTGTTGATAAGTATTTAGACCTTTCCTTTGCTTTTGTACAGTAGAACTGGGCTATTATGCATCTTTAATACCTTTTTTTTTTTGCTGTTTACTCTTTGCCATTTCTTGCTTGCTGTCATTCTAAATAGCACTGATATTTATTTCTACATAAAATTACAAATGATGTTTTTTAATGAAACAGGAAAGAACATTTTGACTACAGTTCTGCTAAATATGCAGTGCTTTGTCATGGTAAATGCTTCCCACAGATATTATGTCTTAGGACCATTGTTGCTTACAACTATGGGAAAAACAAACAACCAAGTGATAAAATCTTTTGTAAGACTGATGGAACATACTGAAACCCCACTCTAGCTAGGAAAACTTAGTCATTGCCATGACTAAGAGAAATGAGATGACTTACTCATAAATCCCTAGCAATCTTTATCTCTTGGACATCATAGCTGCTGAATAATCATTTGTTTACAAATAGGCAATATCATCCTCTGGTAGGTGGAAGTCTGTAAAGCTCTATTCTATTTAACACTTTCTAAAGCCTTCCAAATAAGCTTCTGAAAGGTTTCCCTTTAACTATCTTATTTCTATAAAAATTGAAGCCACCTAAACCTCTTTGGATAATGTATTAGGTACAACTTTTCTCAGACTGCAAAAATCTTGAAATATCACTGTGAGGATTTTTTTAAGATGGTTTAATTGTAAGCCAGTTTAAGTGTTGCAATGTAACTGCATTTCCATTAGCCTTTAATTTTACTTAACTGAACAGGTTAATTATCTTTTGCAGTTAGGAAGCGTATTTTTTCCTAAAACTTAGAGCTATCAGACAACTGAAAACTTTTTCGGATAAAAAACAATGTTGAGTGTGTCCTGGTTATTAGAGATGTTAAATAATCAGAAGTAAAAACTAAAACATGATTACCCTGATCATTAAGAAGAAACTATTTTATTTCAAGAGGAATTTTTAAAACTTCTCTCCTCTTTGAACTATTTTGTCTTGAAATCCTTGTTTTTCAGTGTAGAGAATATGTTTATTGTTATAAAATTCCTTAGTCGACCAGAGATTTCACTCATTAAAGCCACCACCATGTCGTGAAGGCTGTCCTTTTTTTAGCTGTCTCTACATCACATTCCTTTCAGTAGCCTCCTGAAGACAACACCTCTTTAGTCAAGTATTGGTGAGATAGCAAGAAGTTGTGTTTTACTGGTATAGATAACTTGGTTGCTGTGCCAAAAATTCAAGCTTTCATTTTTGAAAAAGAAATTAGTCCAGAGAATGTTTTTTCCCACAACTCTTAAAATATACACCAGCACTAAATCAGCAGCCTTTCACCTGAAGAACGGAGCTGTAAAATTTCATCTCAAAAATGAAGAAGTCTTTGTATTATTACTTGTTAATCAGAACTGACCAAATGAAATCTTCTAGCATCTTTTTAGTGAAATCAAATACCCATGTTTTTAATTTTCCAGATTTTCTGAATTTCCACTTGAGGACATGTATGGCCAGTATAGTCCTACACCATTCCAATTTATCTCTTCTGTCTGCTACTTATGAATCATAAACTTGTTCTTCAATCAGTCTGCTGCATCCATTTAATTTAAACTTAGACTTGACTCTCTAAATCAGGCTGCTGTTCTTCTAATACTTGTCCATAATCAGCTACACCAATTAGCAAGTTTCTGCTCAGGTTTATATATTTTTTTCAACATTTTAGAATTTTTTCAGCAATCAAGATTTTATTCTATTTTTTTTTTTTTTTTCTCCCTGGGGATTGCTTTCAGTTCTCTTTGTGCTTCACGGGAATTTTCCAGTTTCCACTGATAAACACTCTTCTTTTTTATTCTTAAGAATATTACTTTCCCCCAATGCCATAGCACTTCTTGCTTGTAAATGCTTTTCTAGTTCATCCTGAAACAGGGCAAATGGGGCTGAGATAAGAAGCAGGGATATTTTTGTTTGCCATCTACCCTCTATTCCTTTTCACACATGGGGGCGTAGGTGTGTCTGTAGAATACAGAAATATATGCTTTTTATATGTTTGTGCTTTATATACCGATATATACCTGTGTGTTTAAATTTACAAATACACAGGGTGATCTGAGTGGATTTTTAAAATGAAATAGAGGGATTAGCTTTAATATTTTCTTGTCCTCTTTGTTTTGGCGTGTGCACTGCAGATATACTTGAAACTTGTTAGGTATTTCCTAAACAGAGAATAAGAAAGTTCACAACTTGGAATTCTCAAGGTTAGTTTGTTGAGAAAGAATGACTTAAAGGCAATATTATCTGCTTGTACCTATTTAACCCTCTCATGCCTCTGAATCATGTCCCAGAATACAGGTTTCTTTAGTAGGAGGCAAACCTTAAAGAAGAGCTTGAATGTTCTGCTTAAAGAGTTTGTTGTGTTGTTATGACAGGTAAAAGAAAATAAATCAGCTGTTAGATGTCACAACATTGTAGAATCACCAGATTGTTTAGAACTTTAGTCTGACTGATAGCACTACACTGGAAGATGCAGCTGTAGAAATCAAAATGCTTATCTAAACAATGCTGAGTGAATAGCCATGTTGTTTGAAAAAGTAATGGCTCCTGATTTGCATTTGCTTTTCTGTAACTTATTTTGGATATTTAAAGAGCCCTATAAGATTCTTAGAGGGTTAGATCTTTATATGGTAAAGAGAACCTCAATAGTTACAGGAGTTACAGTAAGAAATGTTTCTTACACTGTAGAAAATATATAATAATTTTGGCGTAAATGAATGACAGCATGGTGGGAATTAAGAGGAGATGTCTAGTACAGACCACTTAATGCATGCTTGCTAAATACTTTTGCCCAGTTTTCCTTTGAAGACCATTTGGCACTGGGAACTGTCAGGATATTTGAGCAGGAGGCCTGTTGTTCTTATCTAGATTTTCTTCTCATTTGCTTTAGAAAAGACAGAAGTGCCTAATATAGTAAATACACAAATAATTATTCCAGAGCATTTATTGTAGGGTTGGCAAAACAGATAAGTTGATGTGCTTATAAAATCTGTATAAATATCGCCAAGTATGTAAACGGCAATGTTTCTCATTAGAAAGTAATAGAAATGCAAATTGATTTCACGGAAGGCACACAAGATATTTTTTTCTGCACAACCATTTTGGTATTGTGAGACATCAGTGTGATAATGCCGTGAGAAGCAGCAGGCACCTTGCTGTTGTTCAGTTCTAAGAAGACAGGGGTTTTCCCAGTACCAGACCTGCTCAGGCTAATGTACAGCTCTATTATTTCTAATAATAGATCTTCAGCTCTTTGACTGTCTTCGATGCAAAGCTCTTGCATTAAACTAGAAAAAATTCACTAGATCTACTTTACATAGGCTCTGCCTTCTTGGATACACCATCCTGCTCTCAAAGGTGAATTCCATTTTTTAACTATACTAAATTCTACTGTGGTGGAATATCATTTATCTGATGTTCAGCAGTGAACTTACTTTCGTGAGAACACAAGGTAATTTAAGAACTATTACAGCTCAGGCCTTGAATCCTGACTAGTTTTACATATATGCAGAATGATGTGAGGACTCAGGTTTCACATGTGAGCACAGTGTTCCCAAAGGGCCAGGGCTTAAACTCTGGAAACCAAATTTCAATTGAGGTTGGTACCGGTAGATCAAAGGAAGGTACCCTTTGGAGGTTGAGAAGAGATTAAGTGGCTGATGAAGTTAAAATGTAATCTCTCAGATTACTGTTGGACTCTGACTTCAACTGTTTCTTGAAACTGAGAGTTCTCCTGGTGCTTATATGAAATGAGATGAATAGCTGAACAGATAAGTTAACAGCCTAGGAGTGAATGTGATCTATTTGATGTGGGATATATTGTCTCTCAAAGACAAGTGCAAGAGTTAAACTGGACAGTGAACAGCTTAGGAGTACAATTCTTTTCCCTGGAAGTTGAGCCTTGTGTTTCAGAATCTATGCATTCCCTCTAAATAATTTTTCTCTAGCTCTTGCTACAAAATCCTGTCCAAAAAACCCAAACTTAAAGGCAAATAGGCAGACCCCAAAGGATCCCAATACATGTGGGTCCATGGGGCTGGGATGGCTGGGACTGTGCTGATGCAGAATTCAGTGAAGGACCTAGCTCAATGCCGAAGATGGCACTGGGAGATGTTAGCTGACGTTCACTAACTCAGCTTCTCATCTGTCCTGATCCAGGAATTTAACTTCTGCTTGCACGACTGGCGCCATTGTAAAGTACTCAGATACCATGTGTCTTCACAACAGGATCAAACAAGAGTACTAGCATTCATGAATTGTGCCTGCTTGTAGCAAAGGAGTAGTAACTTCTCTGAAGTTAACTGACCCCTATTGACTGTCAAAAATATGAACTACTTCACTGTCAATTAAAGGGCACAAGAAAGGAGACAGACACACTGAAACATCTACATGATGCCTGGCATCTTGTTTGTTTGAACTGAAATTGTGTTAAGGTATTTTGGTGTCATTGCTGGAAATAGATTAGATTTTATCTGCGGCATGGTATTGTTTTGGGTTTTTTGCTTTTGCTGAGTACTATTCAGAACCAGATTTTCAAAATATGACATCTGTTTTTCAGGTACAATTTTGAGCACTGCTTTTTCTGCAAGCAAATGATAAAATATATAGATATGCATACAAACCTCAGCTGTAAGTGCTAACTGAATACAAACTAAGCACAAATGGGCTTTTACAGATGTAAATTCTATCATTTGCTTGTACAAGTGACAATGGTAAACAACCACAAACCCCTGTGATTTGCATTCACAAAGCTGAAGTTTAGCCCTGAGTGCTTTTTGAGACCTGAAGTGTCATACCCTATTGACAGCATATTTGACCTGAGAACATAAGCTTTTTAATCAAAACATTTCCTTGCAACTTCAGTTTATTTTCTTTATATCCAGTACCGGGTCTATTTATTTTTAATCTATCATCAAAACATCTATCTTTGAAGGGTTAGGCTGACTGTTGTCTTGTGCTGAACTATTGCTAATATGCTGACAGGCATTGCTATTCAAGTACATTTGCCTAATTTTGGGTCTACTCCTGCTTATTTTGAAATTACTGGATGTCTTTCCATTGGCTTTTCGTTTGTACACTCCTTGGGGCAGGGACGTGTCCTCCATTGTTTTTGTGATTGCAGTGCTAGCGATGGTGTCCAAGAAATACAAGTAGACAATAATCTATTCTTTCGAGGAACAAAAGGATGTTCTTTTTGATACATTCATCTTTCATCTCTCTTAAGTTTGGCATTCAAAGTCAGAAAACTGTTTGCAAGGGTTTTTACTTTCATCAGTTTCCTAGGTTTTTGCATCTTACAGTCTTCTCGTATTCTCATTAACTTGCTTTCACACTCAGTTGTTCAAATGTCTGGTTTTAACTCCACAATTGTAGGTAGAAAAATTAAACAGAAATAAAATTCTTGTGTTGCTTTTGGGAAATGTATGATATCCCACTCAGCAAATGTTTCTTTAAAAATTTTACTAGGACTTTTTTTTTCCCTATATCATCCTGCAAAAGCAGAAATAGTGAAAATATGGCCTTTACAATTAAGGAGACATTGCTAGCTGCAAAGTATACATGTATTAAAATAACATGGAATTTGAAATTATTTTGGAAAGGGAAAGTTCAGAAGTTTGTGTTTCTCCTTCATTCAGCCTTGTAGTATTGACCTCAAACCAGATTTATCCTAGGCAAAGACAGCAAAGTCAGACTTTTTTCCTAAAGATTGATTAAAGTGGTGAAGACTATACTGCTTAAATACATACTCTCTGAGTGGATTTAATCAGTCGCAGATTAAGACATGAATATTGTGGTCAAAACCGTAACACCCACCCTAAACTGAAGTCCCAGCAGCTGAATAGAAGAGTTTGATAATTGATTGGTAATTGTTAATGTATACAGTTGTTATCAATTTTTAGTTTTAAGAAGATATAACAAATTGTGTTTGGTCTTATTTATGCTTAAGCACACTCTGTTTCATTAATTTATGCTTCACACACTTTTTTAACATGCTCTAATAAATTTACTGAATTTAAATGTATTTCTAATCTGCAGAAGAAATGAGAAGAGAATGGGGTATATCTCAACAGAGCCAGAGAGCCAGCAGAAGTTGGAAGAAGCAGTCAAATTCAGCAGTATGCATTAATTTAAAAATTAAGAGCAGAATCATTTTAAGAAAGTGGTTTCATGCATATTGTTTACACAGATCCTACCAAATGGATTACTCATCTATTTTCATTATCAAGAACATTCTCCAGACTTCAGTTTTGACAGTTTTAAACAAAACCCATCACCGCAACTCAAAACTGTATTTGCATATGTGTATATGCTGTCTGCTACCAATAATAAAAAAAAAGATGTTATTAGCACATTGAGCCCTTATGCTTCTGTCTACTACAAGGGACAGAATCAGGGTGAAGAGACTGGGAGGGCAAAACAAAAGCAAGTAAGAAAGGGATCAATGGAGCTAAACACCTAACTGTTCTGGACATTCTCCTTACCCCATGGCAAGTTTCAGCTCTGAGGGTGTTTCTCTAGGATGCCACTGGGCATCCCAGAAATAAAGACACATTGGAATGCTCCATAGAATGGAAGATCAGACAGGAGTTAGAGCTGCTAAGACCTGCACTAGTTCTGGCAGAAATCTCCACACTTTATACAGGAGAGCTGTGCGCGGTGTGGGGGCTTCAGGTCAGCTGGTGAAGCACAAATGCCTTAGGGCTAAACCCACACATATTATTTTTGTGTCTGTCTCTCCCTGTTTGTAGGACTCTGAACTTCAGTGGACCAGTCCTTGCACACCAACCCTTAGCTGTCACTGGAGATGTTGTATCCCTTGTAGAACCTTTCTCATGCTTTTGTCTGCTCCTTGAAATTTTAATCTCTGGCAATGAAGATTTGGCATCCCTTAAGAAATAATATAGAAAATTTCTTTCTCCCTGTTGTAATGCATCTCCCTTTTTTTTATTTGTTTCTGACAAATGGTTATTATGACAAATTACTTTCCCCCCCATTTTCTAAGCTAAGTGAACTCAGTGGATATTTTCCTTTCCAAAACTGAAAACTAGGTCAGTTTTCTCAGTTTGACACAGATCCAGGCATACCACAGGAAGGGAGAGGACAGTAGCATCACCCAGTGAAATACAGATGTTTTTAGACTGTGTGAAAAAAAAATGTCTATGTGTCTGTGCTGCCTACCCGTTTGCCTCAGAACTGCATTTCCTTTCTTTGAGTCTGCTAGGTTAGACCTTCTGACATACCCAATGATGTCTTGGCTAACTGTAAGCCCAGGCCAACTCTCAGAAAAGTCAGCTGAAATAGCTGCTTCTTTTTCTACTTCACACAGCAGTTTTGAGGGGAATGAAGCCTTCCATGCACCCTGCAGAACAGATGCTTGCTTACTCAAATCATGACACTGCTTTGGAAAGTGAGCGCAGGGTCTACATGGCCATTGTTCTTTTTGCAATATCTTGGGCAAGGAAGGGTGAAGCTCTGGCTACGGCCAGAACAGGTTTTTTTGCCAGTTTTATGGAATATAAACTACAAGGAGTTATGTTCATGTTTAGCAGTCATGAAGCCTATCAATTCTATTTTGATGGCTTTCTAGAAAAGGAGTTGTAGGAGCTCAGGAGACCTCCCAAGACTTACAGGATTTTTTGTTCCAAAATTGGAACAGAGATAAGTCTTTAAAAGGCTCAAAAAATATCACTCAAGGCTTGAGTTGTGCTGCCATTCTTTGTATTTTCAGTATCTGTGAGCAAAAATGTTAGAATGCAGGGGAGAATAGATATTATCGAAATTGTGGGTGGAAAGCTAGAAGATGATACTTTTGAAAATGCGACATGTAATGTATCCATTTTCATGCCGGACTGTTTAGAGAATGGTGGAATTCAAATAGTGTTTTCAGATTTTACTCTCCAAGAATATCCACAGCATGTATGTATATCCCTGTGCAACATGATTCTTTTAGGATAGCATTTATTAGACCTACACAATTATAGACTTTCTGAGATAGAAAATACCTGCATAGGTAGCTCTCAAAAGTTACAGGAGTCCCCAGGTTACTGAATGTTTGCATACTTGCAATAAAGTACCTTAGAGAACAGAAGCAGAGATCGATGGATGGGAAAATGACTCAATGAACATCTGTGTCAACCACTTTGAAATGTATAGTACAGAGGGAATTATCGATAAGGTCAGAGTCTTCATGAGAAAGGAACTCTGTTTGCAATTCTCAAGCAAGAAATGGAATAGCCTAGGATGCAAGTTGACAGATTTAGTGTTGAGTGAGGCCCCAAGGAGCTTGCGTTGACAACAGGAAACCTTTGATTCAAATTGGCTAAGGGTGGTAAAAGGTCAAAATTATTCAAATGTTGAATGCAGCGAGTAGGTGAATCCTGAACAAACAGATATGTGAGGCAGCAAAAGCCGAATGTTGCATCTCTCTCTCATACAGTGACGTCTGTGGTTTTTTGAAGATTGCATATATCCTGTCAACTTGTAATAGTCATTTTTGTACAATGACACAGAACATCTTCGGTTTACCCACATTAAAATAAATATAAATGCGCTTGAGAAAGACCTGAAAATGTCTTTGAACAAGAATTGTTACGTAAGTAAACCTCAAATGATTTAGTTAGTGTCTGAGCAGTTATCTTAATACTATTCGTAAGAAAAAGTGACAAATTGCTAAATGAGACAAATGACCCAAAGAAGAGACCATGGAAAGGGCATAAATGTTTTGTTTAATCTGCCACTGAACTATTTGATGATCTTAGATAAATCATTTAATTTTTGTATGTCTTCCCAGCATTTCTAGCCTTTTTAATCAGGACTACAGAGGATTTCTCTGCCATGTGGCTTGCACAGTATGTAATACTATCATATGATCATGACCAAAAATAAGAATGCAAAAATGATACTGTTTTCTAGAAGAATTAATCTTTGGCCCTTTCCATCAAATTATTCCTGTACTTGGCCTGTAATTAAATTCATAGCCTTGTCACTCCCTAATTTTAATTTTTGAGACATGAGGAATGCAGTTGGTCTTGAAAGCTTTTCCTTCTGTATTTTAAAATGTTGATGTCTCTGGAATCTATTTAGTCACCTACACCTGTTTTACAGCACAATCCACAAGTGCAAAATATGCAAAAGCATGGAATGTGTGTTAATGAGTTGCAGTATTGATTTCACCAGCAATATTTGAAATGCTGTTTCTCTTGAAAAATGAACAATAGATCTGGGCTCAGAAATTTTTGATGCATATTGTGGTAATAGACAGTCCATCTTCAGTAAAGTACTTTATTCTGTATAGAGGCTAAATTATATGCTGTTTTACCACAGTGAACACGAGTGAAGGATCCATGCTATTTTTTTTCAATCAGTCAGCACATCTGGAAAGCATTCAACACAATGTTGTTTCCTTATAAACACAACCTTCCTGGTATGGATTGACTTGCTCCCCAGCGAGACTCCCTAGTTTCTGCTTCTCAGTGCATTGTCTTTCAAGATAGTTGCCATGTGATACAGGATTGCCATTCTTCCACCTCAGCTCCAAATACTATCCTGTAGACTTATCATTTGATTGTGATGTACGTAGCAAGTTAGCTGAAGGTACTGAAACTTTTCATTACACAGTAACGATCAACTGTTCAAAAATAATTCAGAGTAAAGGCTTGCATGCTTCTGCCTGGAACTGAGGAGCCAGATACTTGTCTGAAGGACCACTTAGGAGACTTGAAGGAGGTCGTACTTCTTATCTCCTCAGTCTGGAAAGGAGAAGGAAAGGGAAAGGGAAAGGGAAAGGGAAAGGGAAAGGGAAAGGGAAAGGGAAGGGGAAAGGGAAGAGGAAAGGGAAGAGGAAAGGGAAGGAAAGGAAAGGAAAGGAAAGGAAAGGAAAGGAAAGGAAAGGAAAGGAAAGGAAAGGAAAGGAAAGGAAAGGAAAGGAAAGGAAAGGAAAGGAAAGGAAAGGAAAGGAAAGGAAAGGAAAAAGAAAAGGAGAAAAGAAAAAGGAAATGTGAAATTCAGCAGCCAAGTACAAATCTTTGTCTTGATCTTCATGATTACGTTCACTCAAACCATCTAAGAAGTTTCTATTGGGTTTGGGGGTTAAACTCTCTAGGATTAGGAGCAGAGTTTTCTGAGTCAAGGGCCCCCACCTCTGGAATTAGTTTGCCTTGATTCTCTGCCAATGTCCGGCTCCAGTAAGCTTCAGAGCACATGGTGAAATGTTTGTATTTGGGTTAGCTTTTCTCTATTTTTAGATGGTTTGGTTTGGTTTTGCTTCATACATCTGGAGATGGTAGACTGGGAATTGTTATTTTCAAACAGCATTATTCCTTCCCACCACGGGAAGGTTTCTATGTCATTTATCAGTAGTTTTGTAAGTGTTCGCTGCAGCATTTGAATCAATGATATTTTTATTTTCACTTTTATCTTGCCATTTCCCAACCTGTGATACTGAAAGTACTTTGAGCCAAACTGGAAAAGCTCTTGAGTAAAGTTTTTGGTTCCTTGTGTGTTTTGTTCTGTGTGGAGAGAGGTGGTACTGTGCAAGTGAACTGATGGAGGGATGGCTCATATCTATGTGGGCTCATTGCTTTGCTCTGGGCAATTCTGCAGCAAGTCCACCTTTGTACTTGTTTCGAAGCCATCATGGCTAGGAAAACAGATCCCCCCATAAGTGTCTGTCTGCAGTTAGTACTTCTTTCTGCTAATGAGGTTAAAGCTATGTGAATATCCAATATGCTTAAATCCTTCCACTCCAAAATGTAGACTATATTTAAATGACTATAAATAAATGGTTGTAAGTAATCTAAGTATTTGATTATTAACTTTAATATTCAGGGTTTGGTTGTTTTATTATTAATCTCATTTGAATGCTGATAGTTTCAGTAGAATTGCTTCTTATTTGCAGCAATCTGAGAAGAGAGAAGGGCCCATAAATACTTGAAAATAATACTAAAGGATCTTTAGAGATGAATATTTTTAAATTTTTTACAAAGCTTTTTTTTCTCTGTTGTGAGATTAGCCCTTGCCCTTTGTCCAAGTAAAATCTATTCAGGTTCCCACAGTAATGGTCCTGTTGGGGAATAACGGAACCTGAGGCAAGGAATGCAATACCTGATAAGTCACCCGCTTCCCAAAATACCCTGGGACAGGCTCTTTCCTGGTATAAAATAGACCAGCTCCTGAGGATATGGCCCACTATCTCTGCAGAGTGGGAAGTTGCTATTGGAGAGGTTAGTACATGCATCAGACAGATCGGGTATAGATCAGACATGTATCCTGACACTGCAGGCTCTCCGTAGATGTTTCCAGTTAACTTTCAAAGCAGCTGCTCCTCAGGACAATGTGGTGTTATATTTAGAAGTGCAGACTGGTCACCTGGTGGTGTTCTGATTTAAGAACGGTCAGGTCTAAGCTTACCATTCATCTCTTCCAAATGAAAAGCTGAAGAGTTGCTTTGGCTCCGGTGCTGCTGAGGAAATTCTTGTTTTGGTATAAAACACTCTTAATGAGATTGCATTTTTCCCCCATCATGTCTAACTTCAGTCTGAGAAGTAAGCTAACACAAGGAATAAAATAACTGTGTATACACTGCAGTCACGACTGATTTAAAAGCTTACACATAATTTTTTTTCCCTTTCTTTTTTTTGTTATTTATGTTGATAAAATCAGAGAGCCGGTGGCTGGTACTGATTTAGATTTCCAGCCTGGATTTGCTCTTGTTTTTCTCCTTACTCCAGTTCTCCTTGTGCAATGCTGCGTGGCGCTGGCAGCCTGAGAGAGAGGGAGCTCCAGTCACACACATAGACTCAGACCACGGCGAGGAGATTAACATCAAGGAGCCCACATTTGCAATAGCGGGTGGTGCTGGGGGGTAGGCGAGGGAGAAAAATAAAATAAAAGCAACAATCGGGTAAATGCTCGTCTCTTCTCGCCACCAGCACCTTGCACAGGTCTGAAAATCGCTTGTTTTGCTTTGCTGTATTGCGCTTGCCTGGGATGTGGAGAGGGGAGGGGGAGGGGAGGAAGGGGGAGGTTTAACTTTTACTTGACATTACCGGGTTATTGTCAGTTCCCCCGTGTTAAACCCCGGTGGTTTCCCCTCGCCCCCACCTCCCTCCTCCCCGGGCTCGCCTCCCTCCAGTTTAACTTTGTTCAAAGGGCTGCAGCCCGGAGGGCTTGTCCGGGCCTGGGACATAGCGTAAAGTAAATAACCACCACGATTAGACCGGGAGGCCGGGAGTTGATGTTCTTCGTGGCGAGGGAGATCTGCTTAGTTAGCGTTTGCTGTTTTCGGGGCGATTGAAGGCCGTCGTACCAAGGACACGCCGCGCACACACACACACACATATAGACACACACACACTCTTGCACACACACACACACGCTGGATACAAAAGTCTGGAGGATCTAGGGGAGAATTGCAGCCGCCGGATCGGTACAGCAGCGGCGGGAAGAGCCATGCGTGTCACGGCCTCCTGAGGGGGGGGAGAAAAGAAGGGGGGGGGGGGGAGGAAAGGAGAGAAAGAAGGGGAAAAAAGGAAAAAAATAAGGAAAAAAGAAAGAAAGAAGGAAAAAAGAAAATAAGAAAAAGGACAGAAATAAGGGGAAAAGGAAGGAAATAACAAAAAACAGAAAGAAAAAAGGAAAGAAAGAAAGAAGGGAAAAAGGAAAACAAAAAAAAAGGAAAGAGAAAAAAGAAAGAAAGAAGGGAAAAAAATAAAGAAAGAAGAAAAAAAGAGAAAAGACAGAGAAGGGAAAGCAAAAGGAAGCCGCGGGGTGGTGGTGGAAAGTGTTTGCCTGCTTTTGTCTCGCCATACAGTGAACTGGAAGATGGAGATGGATGTTAAGGGAGTTTCTCCGTGCCCGGAGCCCATCCCCCCGGCGGCGGGGTCTGGTGGCTGCCCGCACCAGCGCCCGCACCACCGCGATGGGCAGACCGCCGAGCCGGCCCCCGCCGCCGACACCGGCCACCCGGAGCGCAGGCACGGCGGCAGCGACAAAGAGGACAAAAAGGTAGGTCCTCTCCGCTCCGCTCCGCCGCCCGCCGGAGGCACCGGCTGCCCGGGGGCGGGCGAGCCCCGCTCCCGCTCCCGCTCCCGCCCGGCTGCAGCCGCGCCGCCCTTTGTCAGCGCGGCGGCGGGAGGCGGTGTGGCGGGGCGGGGGGGGAGGTTGTTTGAGGACACCGGGGTTTGTCGCGAGGAGGGGGCGGGTGTGAAGCCGGGGCGCCGGGCATTGTTCCACCCGCCCTTGCCCCAGCGGTGGCCCCAGGTGCCGCCGCGAAAGTTTACCTCGCTGACTTCGAGGAGGGCAGTGCCGGCATCCCCTCCCCTCGGCTGGGTTTGCAACCTCGGGGAAGGCGCCGTGTCCCTCCTGCCCTGCTGTGTCATTGTGGAACGAGGGGACACACACACAGGGCTGCCGGGTGGAAACCTGTGGGTGACGGGAGTTCAGCCAGAAATGGGTCAGATCGCAGGCTTTGGTGCGGATGTGTCTGAAATGGGAAGCGGGGAGGATGGGATTGGGAAAAGGTTGCCATTAAGATAATGTCAGCAGAGTGCATTGATCAGTGCTTTTGTCTGTGGGCACTGTCTTCATTTCCATTCATTTTTTTTTGTCGGCGTGGGTTTATCCAAACTGAAGCCGGTGGATTCTGCTGTGTCTGTAGGTCTGGAAAAGGCAGAGACTGATAAACGTGCAAGTTTCATTGCAATACGCTGATTGTTTCAAGGAGTGAGCTGGAGCTGTGTGTGCTGGACCCTAAAACACATCCCTTTATTTTTCATTGAAAACCGAATAATTCCCTAAACGGACAGATACCCCAAACCCGGTTATAATCAGAGTGCAAATGGAAAAAAAAATTATGTTGCCGTGTATTGGATTTGAGCTATGTTTCTTCAACTAGTTTTACTGTAGTTTGGTTTTGTTACAAATGTGTAAGAGAACACTATCACAATGACGGAATGTGACCCAGCAATGCAATAAATTAATGCAATAACTATGTCACACCACATATTTGCATGACTAGAGTTGCAATTATCATGAGAAATTTTGGAAAAATACGGTGTCTTTGATTGGAGACCTTGAGTTTGTACTATTTATCTTCTATACTTTTGGATTTGTTACGGTCTGGGAAAATCTGTCCTATTGTTTTAATTAAAAGAGGGTAGCAATGACTGATCATCTGAACAGGGCCTGTACAGCTCAATAAAGTGGATACAGGGGCTTTATTTTTAAAATGATCAGTAATGGTTTACATATTATGGTAGATGAACACAGAATTTCATCTCCCTTGAGTTTATGAATATTTCATTCCGTCATGACTGCACGTTACTCTATGTAGCTAAATGGTTTTTGTGTGTGTTATTGTTTCTAGGATCCCTTTTTTTGCCTTGTGTTACTTACTGGATCTTGAAGTGCTTTTATTTAAAAACAATTAAAATGTAGAGCCAAGGTTGCCATTTACACGACTTGGTTGTGCCAGTGCCTTGAGCATTTAAAAACCCTGCCATCAGCAGAAATCCATGCTCGATAGTTACTTTCTGATGTGCCTCACAGTATATCTAATGTTTTACTACTTGTGGACATGAGGAAGGCAAACAAGGTATGACTGAAGGTGAATGAACACTAGAGAAGGCCTGATTCTCTATGGTGTGGCTAACTAACACGTTTAGATAACTCAGTATTGCACTGTTTTATTCTGTATTTACCAGCATTTCTGGACATAGAAACAAAAGTACTTTCTTTCTTTTTGTCCTAGCTCTAGCCATGCTAAAGTATTATGATATATTCCTTTTTGTAAATCCACTTTCAGCTTTTCCAGGCTCAGCATTGCCAAGGTGTTTGCAATGACTAGCTTATATTTTTGGGAAGTGCTGTGATATTTCAAACCTCCCTAAACATATGTATCTTTTCTGGATGCTGTCCCAGGACAACCAGTACTTCTTATTAGTTAAGAGGTATTTCAGATATCTGGTAAAATAGAGGCAGCAGAAATGTGATGAAAGGGGAAAACCTGTTAAAATGATAGAGAAATCCAAAATCATTGTGAAAAAATATTCCAGCCACAAACCAAAACTCAAGTATTGCCAGAGACATAATCTAAGAACTTTCTAAATGGATTTAAATAACAGTACCATTGTTTATTTGACCCTTAAACAAGTGTCAGAGGTACACTGATATGTCCCAGAAGTGTAAGCACTCTACCTGGAAATTGTAAAGGATATCAGAACCTGATTTCCTGGCACATGTATACTTATGAATAACTAAATATTAAGATTTTACAAAATCTCATAATTCCATTGTCAGGATTTGCTTTTTGGGGATCATGCTTGAGTTATGAAAAGTCTTATATTTTATTGTTGAACACCATTTCCACTGGAGGTAAAAAGAGTTTTCCTTCCATCTAAATAAATGGAGATGGGTCACATGCTGTAATAAAGCTATCTTTTGTCACTACCTTCAGAAGGAAAATTGATGAATTATCTAAGGGAAGTATTTTCCCGATTCTGTGTAATTTCAGTAGAAGGTACTACCATAGTGTCAATTATGTGGATATTGTGGAGGTTTTTTTCTGCTATATATTAATTTGTTATTTTTCTTGGAACTGCAGGAAAATTGTGAAATGTGCATAACTTGAAATAGATCCCAATGTCTTCATCTGGGATGCTGACATGCTGAAATCTATGCTTAAGTGCTTTTTTGGAGGAAGACCTAGGTTACCTCCCATATATCATTCTGTGCTGAAACCTTCTCTGACCAATGTATCAGAAAAGAAATTATGAAGATTGATTTTATAATTTATTAAATATACAGTACTTGGTGCTTTAAAGCATAGTTGCCATTTAGGTGGGAGAAAATTAAGCAGAAAGAATAGAGTATAAGATTTAGGTGACAATTGACTCTATAAGGTTACTATTTTTTCTCTTAAAGTAAAACACATCAAGAAAATATTTTTCAACACTCCTACAATGTTTTCTGTTATTTTAGTTAAAAACGTGTAGGCCTAACCCTATATACAGCAGCATGTTGACGTTCTCCAGTATGGCGAAGTGGGTGACTGAGGGAGAGAATAACATGCAACCCTGGCTGTTTATTCCCATCTAGAGGTGCAACTGAAGCCTGCGACAGCTTGTGTGGGTGGGCTGTCACACTGTCTTGCCACTTTGTGACTGAGTGCAAAAGGACACAGGCCCATAAATTTTACCAAGGATTCTTTCCAGCTTATATTGGAGTGATTGCATCTTTGCAAGGATCACTGTATGGGGCACTTTGAGACTTGAAGGCAACTACGCAGTTCCTTTGCAGATTGGTGACAATGGGTGACATGTCACAACTGACATTATGACTAGAATTTTCCCAGAGGTGATATTCTGAGTTAGGACTTTCAGGCCCTTAGCTGTGGCAAGCCTGTTACAATGTTTCCGTGTTCCAAAGTACCTCCTAACCCCCAAGTCTTCTAAAAGTTGGTCCTAGGTATGGATTTGGTAGTGTGATGTTGTATATCTGAATAAAAGCATTTTATTTTTTCTTTTTCACTGAGGAAAACCTCTGTATGTCTGAGGTTTGCACAAATAATTTCGCACAAATTATTTACCAGCACATCCAGATCTTTCACTTTATACCTACATTCCAGATACAAAATCCCCCACTGTGACATAGCTCTAAGGTGAAGAATCTTCTGTGTATTTTCATGGAAATGAGCACATCAAGGTCATAGCAAAAGCAGGCCTATCTGGGCTGGGTACATTGTCCTCTGGTTCAACAACAATTTGCTGATGTTTGATTTAAGAGTTCTGAAGTGTTTTGTGGGCTTATTTGTATGTTACTTCCCGGAATGCTCACCTGTGATATCGCTGTGTGAGAGTGGTACCCAAATGGGAGCTTCTGGAGGGGAAAAGCTGCGTGCTTTGGGGAAAGGCACTTGGTATTAACTTGGAAGTTCTGTTCTGCTGTACATGTGATCTGATCTAATCATCAGTCTCTGAAATCCTCCTGCGAGTGTTGTATGCAGGACTACCGGCATCAACAATACGGTGGTTGTTCACTCATCCTCTACAAGTGGTAGGTCAGGAAGAGTGGAAGGTTCTTCAGGGACAATTCTTGTCTACTTATTTCTCTTATGTCTTTAGTTTTGTTTGGTTTGAAAAAACCTCTGTTACTATGTGTTCACATTTAGGGAAGAGAAGGCTTAAGAAATGCAATTTATGTTTGAAGCAGATAGTTGGAAGTTTCTTTCTGGGGGCAGATCGCTCCAGTTTCAGATCAGATGAGCTTATCTTACTCTAGGCAGTTCCATTGTGCACAGGAGAGCAGTTGTCAACCACTGCCTTTTCCCTGGAGTTTTAGGTGTTTTCTCAGGTTACCTGGACCCAGCCCATCAAGTAACTTCAAGTTAAGATCTCAAAGCTGAAACTGAAGCGGATAAGGGAAACAAGTCTGGAGTGTGTGGGACAAAGAAAGCAGAGACAGACAATACTACCAGTTGCTGATAGCAGCACCTTCTCCTGGTGATTGTATAAAATGCAATACCTTCTAGTAGCTGGAGTTTCCCAAGTACTGAAGGCGTTGTGTCAGATGTATCACGGGCCACGGTCCTGCCAAGATGTAATCCAGGCGTGAGTAGTCAAGGTCAGGCCATTGTCTGCCTGGATGGACAAATTTTTAGCCACCCAGAGATGGCAGAAAATTTTACTTGTGTCTCTTGCTATTCTGAGATTTTGATGTCCAACACCAATTCCAGTGTATCTTTAAAGTGTGGACAAAGCTGAAGAATAATAACCCATTGATAAGAATGTTTCAGAAATCATTCCTCAGCCCAGCGACATCAACTCTGTCTTTTTCAGGCCCACTTTTAAGCACTTACTCTTCATTTTTAAGCAGCTCCTTAGTCTGCCGTGGGCCTTCATCATATTGGTATTACTCTGCATAGTTCAGTGTCTTCCTGTTGAAATGGTCTGAGAAAAAGCTTATTTTACGCTAGCACCCCATTCTTCCAGAGTTCCCAGAGCCTCGTAACTGTCTTGGTGGTGAGTCTGTCCCAAAGCTACAGACCCAGGGCATGCTTGATCCCGTGTATTTGGGTCTTTGTCCTGCAGACTTACAGCTGCGGGGGAGGCTCTAGTTCACTGCAGCGTGAGGCGACTCCCAGCCACATCCACCTGGAACTGCTGCCCAGAGCCACAGTGCTTAGCAGGTGCTTCTGGAAGGGAGATTTCTGTCCTTTCTACTGCTGCTGTGGGCAGCAAAGCTATTAACTATGCCGTTAACCTGTTTAAGTGAGCAAGGCCCAAGGGCCATCTGCTTTGAGGAGAATTAAAAAAAAATTCAGATTAAAAAAAAATCAAAAAGAATAAATTCGCTGTGAACTGAAAGTCTTGCTTTGCAGGCAGGTCTACATCTGCATTTCCATGCATTTGATGTAGTCTGCCTCTCACACTTCTCTTGCCTTCTAGTGAGAGAATCCTTAGATGAACCTAGGATTGTGCCTTTATTGTAAAAGTAAGCAGAGGAGAGGACTAAAGAGAAAGAGAAACTGTTAGTCCCTCAACTGAAGGCAAGACTAATAAACATATTTTAGTAGACATTAGAGAATCCATAAGGAGAAGAAATATTGGGAATCAATCCTCATAATTTTCGCAGCTCTAAAATCACTTTTTGTCTCCTAATCTGAGAATTCCTTTTACTGATATGGGAAAGAACCTTACCTTAAGTAGAATGAATACACATTTAAAATGTATTTATTTTCAGGTGATGTATTGAGCATGTGGAATGTGGAGAATGAGGTCTAGCACTGGTTTTATGTTAGAGTTAAAGCATAAATTTGCAGAGGGAGGAACTGACTGGTGCTTGGCCTGTGTCTGTACTAAAATAATATGTATGGTAGTGCATGATTCTTTGAAATCTGACACAACACTGAAACTTCTGAAAGAAGAATATGCTATTTAAAATAGTTCTTCCCTTAAAGAAATTGCATGAGAAATGTTTTGGTAAAGAGCTAACAGCTATTTACATTTTTCAACCAACTGATCAATAAGTGGATGAAGCTTGAAAAGCTGATCACACTCTGACTGGTTCCTGGGGTAAACATAGAAATAATCATTGTAATGCAGAGATTTTGTGAAAAGTAAGTGTTAGTTATAGTTATTACAAAGTGAAATTAAATGCATATGTTGTTGATTAGGTAACAAATCCAGGGACATAAACAACGAACATCATGGGTGGGAGCTAAACAACACTCTTGAGTCATCGGAAACACAACCACAAATTTTGTATGCAGAAGACACAGAACTGGCTCTCTGGCTAAAGGCAAATTTGTCTTGGCTGCAGAAGGGTTGTGAGGATTCCTACACAGAGGAAGATGCAGCACTGAAAAGAGCATTGTTATATCCTCTTGAGCAGTTGGGACATTGCCTTGACTCAGACGTAGTGGTATGTGTTCGTGCCTATGTGCTGAGACTGGAAAGCAATCCCATTCAGGGCTGCACGTGACAGCCCAGAGCTTGGCCAGTGCATGGCATATCCTCCTCACTTATGTAGAGCTTGCTCTCAAAACCCAGTATTCACAGGAATTCCCGTCCAAGGGTTGAGTGCCAGCTTGTAATGAAACTGAGGCTTCAAACAATGGATAATCAATGAAGCTAGAAAAGAACAATACCCATGTTGTTGCATGCTATTCCCAGTGTTTTGCTAGATGCTCACAGTGTTTTTTGACCATCTCTATCCGTGGTAAAAGCTTACTGTGTCGTACTGCACCCTTACGGCATGGTAATTCTCACTATACTGAGGCTAAGATTTACTTAATTGCTTAGAGCTTAGAGGGAAGTATAGTTACTGATGTGTGAAGTGGTTCCGTTTTCGTTTGGTTCCATATTTGGTTGTCCTCTGCCTGGCTGTAGCCATGCTGCTCACATAGTGACTGGGATTATTTCCCAGCAGTTTGTGCTAGGTGGATTTCTGTACTGACTAGCTGCCAGTAGTAATTATCCAGTAAGGATATAAAAAGTTACACAGTCTCAGTAGAGTTATTAGTTTCTAACAACCTGTCTCAGAAAATATCCAAATAGTAAAGAAAATGGAACTGCAGCTGTAAATAGGAAAAGTGGTAACAGGAGAACTGATAATAATTTCAATAGAAGTAGTGCTCAGATCAGGTTCTAATGTGATGTTCAAATATGTAGAAGAAAAAAGGACAGATCTGAAAGATATTAAATACTCTATAGTAGTTTCTTTCCTTCCTCACTCTTCATCCTTTCTCCATGGCTCTGGAATGCTTCTTGGTCTATAACAAAAGCTTCTGTTCTGTTTCATTTCCCCACATTTCATTCCAAGCTATAAGGGGAATATGAACAATAGCAACCAGTGCATCTTAACTGGAATAAAACAAGACACAATTTGGCTCATAGTATGGACAAGTATGTATAAAATTTGTTAGACAGCCATGATTTACTAGAAAAAGAGTAATACTTCCATGCCTTATGTCTTCTGCCATGTGTTTAAATACAGCTGTTATTTTCATTATACGTTCTATTAAGTGAAGACCAATCTTGTTACAGAAGCAGAATAGAAAAAGTTTCCTTGACTGAAAAACAAATGTTGGATGAATAAAAATGGCAGACACAAGCCCCAAAGCTTGGTTGCTATACTTACTGTTCCCGGGTTCCGAGTTCATTCCAATGAACGCTTTGACCTATAGTTTCAGAGTTTATCCTGTCTGAAAAGATATTCTACGTAAGTTGTTCGAAGTGATAATGTGATCCAAATCTGAAAATACTGCAGGGAGATAAAATTAGTATTTCCCCATTTACTTCTAGATCATCTGCGAAGGATTGTTATCATTGACTGGAGAATGAAAATAAAATGGTGTGGGACCTCTGCTTGTTCCATTAGCCTGGATCTGCCTGGATCTGTGCTATTTGATTTCAACAAGTGCCTCAAGCCCTACTGACATCTCTTCTTTGCTGTTAGCTAACGATGGTTGTCTCACTGAGGTTATTACTTAGTCTACGCTCATTTCCAGAAGCCCATAGCAGAAAATTTCTTTTTGGACCCAAAATAACAGACTTAATGAAAGTCTCTGTGGAAAGGGCGTTAAAGGGCTAGTATCTACCAAAGGTAATATTTGTAGCTGTTATATTTAGTAGTAACTCGATATTAGCTACAGAGTCATAGAATCACAGAATCATAGAATGATTTGGCCTGGAAGGGACTTTAAAGATCATCTAGTTCCAACCACTTACCACGGATATGGCCACCTTATTATAGTATAATAAATACGTGTTGTGCTTTGCTGAGAGTTAAAAAAGAGTGCGTTATTGCCTTTAGGTAGTTACCATGTGAATCAGACATAACACGGGAAGGATAACTACAGGTCCTCAGTCACAGGGAGGCAGGTGAGCATGGTGTGTGGGAGGAATATGTAACTAATTTCTGCTCTTAAGGTGAATGAAGAGTGAAAGGGAGTGGCAGAGAGGGAGTCCTTGCTGGAAGGCTGTTTGAAAACAGCAACTTTTGAGTAGGACTGGAAGGAGGGAGTTTGTAAGGTTAATATTTTGCGACAAAAGAACTTTGTGAAGTGTGTATTGGGTCCATGCGGAGTTAAGGAAGCACACAACAGAATCTCATAGAGTTTGCAAAATGCCTATCTAGGCTTCACAGATGTTATACAGTGCCCTGGTTAGCCTTGTTAACTTTATTGAGTGTGCTTCGAGGACATGCAGACTTTCAAAGTAAGTGAAAGCTACTTCTAACAATTAATTGGCTCACTCTCTCCCACCTATTGCTTCATGTCTAGTAAAAGGCAACAGTGAGTCGTTGCCAAAGCCAATAGATACAATAATTTTTAGCTTAGTTGGATTTAAGATATAACAGGCTAGACAGGATATCCTCAGAGATCTTAGAAGTGAAACAATCCCCGTTTTTTGTCCTACATTATTTCTCCCGTGACTCCCGTATGTTGTGCTTTTAGACTAAATTTTCCCTGATCTAATAAGTGATCTCAGGAAGATTACTCCAGTTTTAGAGAATGAGGAGCGCCTGCGTGTGTCTGTTTGAACTGATTTGTAACTGGAAGCATGTTTCAGCTTTACTGTGTGAGGGAGAAAGGCTGAAATTTCCAAGTGATAAACTGACTTGTGCCTTAAGCAGAGCAGTCGCCATCCACGCTATCTTCTACATCCACGCATTCGCAGTGCGACACAGGAAATGACACACCACTATCTGATGGCTGTTAAGATGGAGGCAGAGAAATGGTGAGCTTGCTGGCATGACCTCAAAGACAGACATCCCCAGATGTTCTGTAGTCACATAAGCGTGTGCAGTTAAACAGTGCCTGTTGTGCAGTTGGGGAAATTTTTGTTTAAGCAGAGTATACTTAAGTTTGGAGGAGGCCATGAATATATTTCCAGAGGGAGAAGGAAGGAAACCAGGAGCTTAATGGGAAGGAAAATCATAGGTTTTTAAGAAGCCAGAAGGAGCAAGATAGTAACAAAGGGTTGGACAGTCATCATGAACGTGCCTCCCACAGTAGGGAGGTAGCTAATGCTGTGGAAGCTTACCGTCACCTGCTATTGTGATCTTATGCAAAGCACAGCCTTGTTAGACCTTAAAATGGGGACAGAACGTGCCACTTCTTGAACTTGTCAAGAGGACCCACCCTGTACAGAAGTAAAATAAATGATGAATCAGTTCTAAGAGAAGTCATGTGGAGGCTACGGAGCCAGAAGCAATCTGGGTCAATGTAGCTCAGGGAATCTTTACAAGGAAGGGTCGTACTGCCAGGACTGTCATGAGATTATCAGCCAAGTCTAAATTAGAACTGGAATTACCAAGTGCTGGAAAATGTTGCTCAGTGCAGGAACAAGGCTCTGGCTCCTCTGTCTGGTCTGGTCTCTGCTAGGCAAGTTCTGGCTGTTGGTAAGACTCGCCAGCTTTCTTTCTTTAGGCAGCGTTTTGTGGTCACAGACTTTCGCACGCTGTTGTATGCAGAACAATTACTAAGGTCTTTTTTACCAGCTGATTGAGTAATGTACTTAACTAGTATTGTTTTAGAACTGGACTTCTATCCTCACCAACAGGCTATCTGTCAGATCACGCTCTCCCACGGACTGTGGCTTTATTCCTGATACCTCTGAATTGTCCATAATGCTCGTGTACTACAAAGCCCATGAAAAGATGTCATTCTGCAATGCTAGTCTGCATTCCATAAGCATTTGTGCATGTTACCTATGATCATACCATGTCACCTCTTAGTCATCCATCTACATCTAATGGTAATAACTGGAAGATACCAAAGCCATTAAAATTAGACAACCACAGATAACAGGTGCTTATGTAATATGTACCACATGTTGTTATTAAGAACTAGGAGCAGGAAGGCACAGAGATACAACAGTTAAGAGGTGCCTAAAGCACCTGTGCAAAGGAAAATCATAGATGAATCTGTGATAGGCAGAACCTTTGCCATTTTTAAGATGCGTGTCATGCCACCTGTTGACACAGTTCTGTGGTATCAATAGCCTCAGCATGCAGTGTGGTCCTTGCTTTGTCATACATCATGGGTTCCCTTCTAATGCTGTGGCAGAGAATGTTGCAGCTACCCAGAACACTGTGAGGAGAAGTATGGGACTTCAGCAGGTGGGGTCAGGACCTCTAGAAGGTGGTGTAGGAGATTACTGCAGAGAATTTAAAAGGTGAGGTACTGAATGATAAATACAGAAATGCACTTTGCACCAAGCTTCTGTGTGCACAAACAGAAGTATACGTCTCATGAAGAGTAAAGGCAGGAAATACCAAGTTCTGCTTCCAACCAAGATTTGTTGTGTTATAAAGGTGAGTAAAAGTATTGGGGGAAAAGCGTGTGTACACCAATAAGACAAGAATAATAAAACTCACATTTAAAAGCCCAAACAATAGAAAATGCATAAATACCGATAAATTTTAAGTGTGAAGTTAAGGAAAAGAGGAACAAGGTAGTTCATCCATCTTCCTCTGTTGTTAGCAAGCATAAGGGAACTTGTTTATATGTCAGATCATTCCTTACTCTGAAGTTTCTGGGGCCACATTCATCAAAGGTAAAATACGCTTTTGGCCATAGTGGGGGACAAAGTGTCACCTCTGATCTCTAGTCTGTTACTGTCTCCTTTCCTAATCTCCTTCCAAACCTGTGCCAGCATGTGCTGGCGGCCCTCCTGTGGACTCAGGAGCAGGAGGCAGAGACTGCGCCTTTGATATGAGTATTAGCTCATCTCCCTGACAGTAGCTTTAGCACTTTAGCATCATTCCAGATATGCATGGGCCAAAAAGACTAAGAATAAATTAAAAAACCCCAGAATTTGGAAAGGTACTTCTAAAATGCTAACATTTTAAAAGCTGAGGTCTAATTTTTTACTTCGTAGAAGACTAAGGACAAATTTTGTATCCTACTGGCAAAAGAAGTTCACCATTTTTTCACAGGTTAGGGAGCATGTTATATTTTACACTCTTGCAACAATTTATGATCAGGTAAAACTTGTTGTGGGTAGAAACTGTGGAGGGCAGTGCAGAGGTAAAGATTATTAAAAATAATTCAGAAGAAGGTAGATTAGTAGGCTCAGATCAGGTTAATCAGATGTGCATTGTCAGTGCACTGGCAGTTCAAAGGATTCTTATATTTACACACCTAGCACAAATGGGAAATTGAAACTCCCTTCTATGCAATAAGCTCTTCAAAGTTGTAAGACAACTGTTTTGCCCAGTATAATTTTGGGAATAATTTTCATGTTCGCAGAAAAAGGAGGGAACCGTGGACAGGCTGCAGTTTGAAATAAATCTGGGGGTTTAAAGTTTGTTAAAATAACAATTTTACTGAATGTGTGTGGTCCACATCCACACAAAAGACAGAATCACCCTTCATGAGATTTTGTTTGGGATTAGGAATTATCCTGATTTGGAGCAGGAGAATGCCATAGATCTTCCACTTCATTCTGTGCTGCAAAGTGCTTTGAGGCTTTTAAAAATGAAACTGCATCTATAAAGAGTTTTCAGATGTACTCAAACTTCAAAAGTTGATATGAATTACCTAACAATTGTATAAAATTAATGCAACTGTAAATAAAATTATACATTGCAATCTGACAGTCAGATGTGCATGCTTGTAGGATCAGATCTTGCAGTTTCAGGCTTTTGAGAGGGAAGGACCATCTCTGTGTATTTAAACATTCCTGCTAGAATGAAATCTATATACTTATATGTTCATGTAGCACTAAGTATAGTATTTCAACAGACTAAATTATTTCCTACTATATCAAAAACAGTCTTAGATCTCAGCAAAACAAATGTGCTATGGAAGTGATATCCTAAAAGACCATATCTAAACTGAATCTGTTTTTTGTAGTAGATTGTTCCTATAAAGTGCTTGTGTAATAACTGAACAATGGTTTGAAGCACCTGAAAAAGAAAATATGTTTAAGATTTGAAACCATCAGCAACCTTGTGTTTTCCTAGGTTGATATGTTTGAAGAGCTATTTCAGTATAATGGGATATTTCAAATTCCGACTAGTCTCTTCTTTCCTGTGTAGAAGGGATGTGTAATGATTTCAAACATTGCTATTGATACTCTAGCCTTACCCTGCACAACAGATTTATAAGAGCAGAATGCTTTGTCCTGCCGCTCTTGCAGGAGCATCAGTTTGAGGAGTAACACATCTGTAATAGATTCAGGTTGCTTTTTTATCAGCAGCTGATGGTGACACTCTTAAGAAAGGGCCGAATTCTCCTACCTACAAATACATTTGTCAACAAAATATGAGCATGCGAGACAACAGTTCAGTCACATTTCACTTTCATTTTTTTTCTCTTTTGTGCTAGGGTGTAACTTCCAACTGTCAGCTCTTTCAGCTGAGTGTCAGCCTTTTTATAATTGCTGCAGCATGTCAACCCCTTTAAAATTACCATATGTCAGCTGTTTACCATATCGACTGAAAGCATGCGCATTGGGTTGTTCCCCTATGCCCTACCTGTGTTGCTCTTGGTGACAGCCAGGTGAGGATTTTAGTTGACAATTCAGCCACTGGCAGGAATGCCCTGAGTGTATTTGATGTGGCTCTGCTGAGTCCAGGAAAGTCAGTCAGTCGCAGAAACAGACAGTGGGAAGAATGGGGCTGGACAGCAGATGTACTTGGCAGGCTGGCTAGTGAGCAGGCAGACTTATGGACTGAATCCCTTCCTTCCTTGCCTGAATATTTAGTCAACTAGGAGACAATGATGCTGTGCATTATGTGATCTCCGTGGGAATTTGCTCCTGAGAAGACCTGGCTACAGAAGCAGGAGGATCTGTTAGTCCTAGTGTCTGCCTGAGTTTTTGACTAATGCCATCACTACAGGACGTTAGCACCTTGCAAATGTTTAAAAATACTGCAATAACCCTATTATTCCCCATCATCGCTGACAAAAAGATGAATGGCAAAGGGCTTACTTGTGGTAAAACTTGTGTTAATGGTGATGTGCCCATGTGTGTCTGGTTTTGAACTGTGTGTGTGGACTGGTTCCTAACTGTGAACCGGAGCTTTTGCTGCCATTTTTCTGTGTCTGCCATCCAATTTGGACCTGTACTGCAGAGGGAAACACTAGTAAGCTTGTAACAGAGTGCCAGATAGTAAGAGGATGACAAGTCTTTTCCAGTCTTGTGTGAATGTTATTGAATGAGCAGTCAGTGTGCTAGGGGCCAGTGAGCCAACAAATATGTTCAGCATTCCCACAAAATAGTCTTCAGAATAGTAGGAGGTGTGATTGTGAAGGGGAGGCTTTGAAAGCTATAGATAGTGGAGTTAGACAGGGAAAGTGAGCTGGCAGGAAGGCATTTGGAAAGTAAATGGGGTGCTGCGTAAGCCTTTCCCACAGCAGCTCTGCCCGTCCAACTAGCATGTCCCGCTGGCGTGGAGCCGCTGAGGGCTGGAGACTGCCGGCGTGCTTCCCTGTGGGAAAAGAGAATTGAAGGTTATAGGGAAGTGTTAAGTGGACACACATGTGGGGTGGACACAAAGAAGGCTGGACAAGGGGCATCTCAGCCAGGACTGCAGCTGTAGCAATGACCAGCACTGGCTGTGTGTGTTCCAGCTACTTTCACCAGTTCTCTGCATACGGTGAAAGTGAGGTCTCTGAGGCTGAATTGTCTGACATTCTTTCCTTTTATATTAGCAGTATTATTTACCAATTTCAAAAATGATTCAGTAGGGGGTAACTAGTGTTCTGAGATCATGATGGGTCTAGTCAGCTTTCCAGAGTACAGCAATTACTGTGTGAATAGAGGTGAATGTGATAGACAGGCCGGTGGCTGCTCTCTCTAACCTCTGCATTAGTTTTCTTGTGGTTTTGTGCACACCTCTTCCCTGTGATTAGCCTCAATGGAAACACCGTCTTAAGGGTCCTGTTGACAGAAATGACTTGGTATGCAAAATGGAAAGGGGTAGGTGTTCTTCTGTCTTTTACATTTTTAATTAAAATAAGGCAAAACGCGCAATAAGTAAAGTCTGAATTGCATGAAAATTTGTAGGCATATATAATGGATCTTAATGTTAATGTGGGAAATTGCAGTCTTTCAACTCAATGGCCTCTATATTCAATTTTTAGAATTATTTGCTTCTATGTAACTTCCAGTAAGTTTCTATTGCAAAATAGTGCCTCTGAATTCCTTGTGAAATACTCAAGTACTTTGTACTCTCGTAGATAAGGACATTGGCTTCTATTGGAAAGTGCTTTTTATTAAAATCCATTGGCAGCTTTTCGATAAATTCTTCTCTTTTTTTCTCTATCAAATGTATTATTACGAGTATAACAATGAATACTATCATTAAGAATTACCATTCATTTAATAGCCATAATTTAAAACTTCTATTCCATGAGCAAATGTGTGTGTGTGTGTATGTGTGTGTGTGCCTAAAAGCCAGTTTTCATTGGATTTTTGAATGCAGCTAAGTCTTGGAATGAACTAGCAAATATCCTTTGTTTGAACTTAACAATGCTTGTATTTGATATTTTCAGAATTAATTTTTATTGCAGATTTCATTATATCTCTGTTGTGTTCTGGATACAATAGGACAGCTCACTGGCAGCTGAATTAAAATTTGCAGTTTAGTAGCAGTTTGACTTTTCTAGGCAATAAACTACCTCCCATAAATGGAGGGGCTAGATAAAACTGGTTAAGTTAATTCTGTAACAAATCCCCGTGTTGATAATGGAAAAAACTCCAGAAGAATTATTTCCTGCTACGCTTGGGGTCTTCGTGAATTTCTGGATAATGGAGATTACTATCTCTGAGGGATGTACTGAAATATACCCTTTCCCAAAGCACTGTCTTAATTCTTCTTGGAAGTCCTTATGGATCAGAAACTGGCTGTGGCCTAGCTACGCTTTCATTTGCTCTGCTTTAACAAAAGGTATAATTTTAAACTGAGTTCAGGAATTTGGTGAAAAATCCTGTGTGGATACACTTAATTCCGTTAAACCTAGCTAATACAAATTTAATATGCACAGGTAATTTATAGGTTTAAGCTAAGCTAACAGAGTAAGTTTTTAACTATTTACCTAAATCAGTGTTCAAACAGACAAGAAAAACTTTCATCTAGTACAAGACTGGGAAAATTGGGACTGTTTACCTTGGAGAGAAAATGAATCAGATGAATCAGAAGTGCGATGATAAAAGGTTATAGACGATGAAGGCGTAGGCTCTACAGAGCAAGAAATGCTATTCTACCATCAGGGAAGAACAAGGAACATTCAGTCAAGCTTAAGAGTGGCAAAATCAAAAGTAAGTAAAAAGAAATGCTTTGGCCTGCAGTGAACTGGTTGCTGACAGAACTCATTGCTGCTGGATATCTCCGAGGGCAAGAGTTTAACAGAACTCTAGATGAACGGAGGGTTATGTGTAGGGTAGGTGTAGGCTTGACTTAACTGGAAGGGGAGGTCTGAGTAAAAGAGAAGGAAAGAGCTCTGCAACCTGATGATGCAAGAGCATGCTGATGCTTTGAAAGCTCAGTGCTGATGTGTACACTCACATGTTTCTGTAGATAACAAGGGTATCTAATTGTCATGGTAGGGATTAAAAAGCAAAAAGAATAGCAGGAAAGGTAAATGCCTGCTCTGCTATAAATGAGATCAAAAGAACTTTACCCCTGTGTCTTTCCTATACAGAGCTGCTTGCACAATCTTGTGGTTGCAGGATTCTGGCTGGGTAGATCTCTGGTAGCAATTTCTTGTTCCTGTACAGATTGCCACAGTTGTACCCATTTCCTTCCAATAGCTCATCATGTCTGGTTATGCCTTAAAAGCTACAGCAAACTCTGTTGCAGTCTCATTAGGCGATTGAATCACTGCATTTCAGTTTCTAAGGAGCAAATGCCACAAATTGGTCTGTAAAGGTGACTGTCTCTCCCACACACATGGATGATACAAAGTACCTTTGTCTGGTTACCAGAGTATGAAATAGAACAGATCTTGAACATTTTTAGTGTTGCTTAGTGCTTGGTCCTTGGGAAAGGGCAAGAGTCATAGGACAAGGTGGTTCTTTTGTGGTTGTAGCTGCTAAACAAATGAACTGGGGTCCCTTTATAGACAGCAATAGCGAAGCAATGCAGGAAAACAAAGATGACCTGTTCCTGTTGCCTCACCTTGTGACTCTGTTCTGTTAAGCATACAAAGACACCTCTTGGACACAGTTTCTAGAGCTTTAAGGGGAGTATATTTTGCTGATCAAAGCAGGATAACATGGAATCAGATTCCTAAGTTGGATTTGTGGAGGCAACAGCAAAGTCTATGGTGCAGAGTTAACCAGCATTTCTGAGTTAGTCTCAGTTCAGCCTAGAAAGCTGTGTGCTACACAGGAGAAAGGTCTGGAAAGTGACTTTCATGTGTGTTCTTGCCTCTTTGTTTCTTACTGCTCTGCAGCAGACTCTGGGGGTGTCTGTGCTGCCTCTTGACCCTCCTTAGCCAGCAGCTGCTGCTTTGTTATTTGTGGAAAAGCCTAATCATCTCACCAGGTAGGCAGCTAGGTTGTTCTGGGACCCAGCTGCTACCTGCATCGTTTGTGTTGCTGCTGCATAGCACAGCACGTTGTGGCAGCACCAGAATATGTGCAATATGCTATTTCTTTTTTCCCGCGTGCTCAGCTAACCCTGCCAGGTTGTTTGATCCACACACAAGTTCTCTCACTGTTTGCTGTTTATGATGGAATGAGGTCACAAGTTAAATCTAAAGGCCATTTAATCATTCACTTTGTCCCTATCATCTAGCCTCACATCCCGCCGTCTTTAGTCATGCCCTACACTATCAGTAGACTTATTGCACTCCAGTGGAAAGACCTGACATGCAAATCTGCCATTGCTCATTATTGTGGCCTAGTTTTGCGTGCCAAGTCTCCTGACTGTCTCTTGTGAACTGTGTACTCTACAGGGTTACATTACAGGCTGTTGACACTGACCCAGCCATATTCAAAGGCTGAGAAGTGCCCTCTATATACAGAGGATTTATTTTATTTGGTTTTGTTTTGTTATTATTCTATTGTTCTTCAGTAATGTCAATGAGAGTCAGGCGTTGGAGTCAAGATTAGCTTTTTCCTACTACTTTCTTCTCCTTCCATTTCTTCTAGTCCTTCTTTGTGGATCTCTGAGGATACAGCTTCATCAGACCTAGTGAACTGGAAGTAGAGTGGATGGGTCAATGATGGAGGAGAGCAGGTCAAAAGATTTTTCCAAAACACATCATTGGAAACACTTCAGATTTGATCTGATTTGAGAAAATCAAAGTCATGTTCTCATGGTCACATCCAGATTCATGGCAGGCTGAAGGGGAGCGTTGTTACTTGAAGATATTCCTTGCATAAAAGCCTGATACCATTGCACTTCCATGCGTGGTGGTACAGAGCCAGGAGTTTGAAAACTGCGGAGGTCCCAACAATTAATGGTGCTTACCTCTTAGATCCTCAGCAAAAAGCCTAGGTATTTCAAAAAGTCGACTAAGCCTGAAGAGGCAGCTGTACCAGAGGTCTGAACAAAGCTCTGTTATCCCAGTCCGTGGTGGTGTGGCTGCTGGGAGGGTACTTGGCCCTTCTGGAGCCCTGGCCCTGGGAGGCCTGGCAGCTGCTTGGAGAAAACGACCTGTTTCTCAGGCTCAAGGCTACTGCTAGCACAAATACCAGTTTCCCTCAGCCTCAGAGAACTGGTGAGGGGCCACCTCCCTCCCAAAGCAGCAACCTACACACTACCCCAGCTATATGGCAGTGGCACCTTTTAAAATTTTATTCTATCTATCTGTTAAAATATGGCTTCAGTCTAAAGGAAGATGAAAGCAAATAGCAAGTAATTCCTGGTGAACATGAGCTGCTATCTTCTGGCTGGCTCCAAAGGGGAGCCTGAGAGCAGCTTGCCAGTTGCACTGGGGAGCAACTTCTTCCGTTAAGAGATACGGCAATGCATTTCTCTTCCCAGCTGGCATTCACTGCAGCTCATGTTTATGGCTCTTCCCGGTGGACATAAAGCTCTCCAGAGGACTCCTGGCTAATAGCACAGTCTAATGGAAGGGCCCCTGTGCTGGGTGATGCTGAGGATGGAAGCATGAGCTTTATAGCTTGCATTAAAAAGTCAGGCCCTGTAACTAAAAGCTATAATGATTCATTTCCTTCATGGATGGACTGTAGAGAGACACGCGTAACAAACAGTGATGAGTGCTAGGACACTAGTAAAACCAATATAAAACAAAACTGTGCCAGTAAAAGGAACACTAAAAAAATGTCAGTGAAGAAATAAAAAAAAGATGATACATGGTTCATTGTACAGCCAGGAAGTTTTTGTCAGTCTTCTGTAATTCTGAGATAAGTAACATTAATACTGAAATAAGACTTTTGTGTATGTATACAAATGTGGGTTTAGAGAGGTAGTTTTAGAAAAGCCTGTTTCTGAGGCTTACCTATTACACTTCTTTTGAAATATTGTTGGTGCGCTAAAATACACTGCAAATGTGAGTGTATATCTTGTATTTAGATCTAATGTTATGATGGCTATAAAATAACCCATTTCGAATAATATGCAATTGGACTCCGTTAATTTTGCATGTTAGCTTAAAATTTCTGCTGTAGCAAGGTTATTTTTATGTAAATAGAGAAGTTTGGATTGTAAAGTAAATAATTTTCATTCCATATTCAACAACTGAACTATATTTCTTTTTGACACTTTTGCAAAACGTGTTACATAGGATTAGTAAAAAAATTGCTCACTAGAGGTTTTATATTTGATTTCATACGGCTGTGCTAACTGAAAGAGAGAGTTAGTACTATGCTAGAAATACAATATTTTCTTTGTTTGGAGCGGAGGATGTTACCTATGATTTACTTACTTGTGTTTATTGGTTGTTATTGGGCACACTAACATTTTGGAGCTGAAATTAATAAAGTTGAGATCCATTAAGCAGAAAAGAAAATATAGAAGAGAAAAATGTGTGTTCCTTTGAAAAAAATCCCTTTGTAGGTAATAGTATAGCTATGTGTCGTTTTCTTGCTACTGAAATGTAAAGTAGGTAATTGGAAAATGCCTACGTTTTCCTGCTCCCTAGGATAGTAATAAGCATAATCCTGATACGAACACTGCATGTAATGGTTTTACCAACCCAGCCTGCTGCTGATGTGATACCAGTACCATTAAATCACAGGCCATACCAAGTGTGGTTAGATGCTGTCACAGTAAATTTAACCCTCATCTGTTAGGGAAAGAGTCCAGGTGAAAGGTCACTTCCAGCATGAAAGTGGCCATTAAATGCTTTTATTTCCTCTAATTGGGAATGGTAATCAATGCGAGTAATTTATAAAACTTGTCCAGAGCAGTGATTCCCTACTTAAAATGACATCTTCTGCCTAAGTCACTGTGATTTCAATCGGTTTTACGCCATATGATCATAGTAGGATTCAGAACTTAATGATGTATATGGATAACTTGTTTGCAATAGTTGGCAAATAGACCTGAGTAGGTTATTTCTCTGATAGGAACTTCATTGTGTTTGACCTTTTGTTATCCAAGGATTTGAGTAAAGTATTACCTTGTCTGGAATTCGGTGCTTGAGTAAAACATTTCATGGGCCTGCTTAACAGTTCATCTGTGCTACAATAGCAATTAATGTCTGTGTAAGTAAACTTTCTGTTTTAAAGGTCATTAATTTTCGTTACACGATACAGCTCAGAGAGCTTTCTGCTAAAATAATTGGGAGCTAGAGGCATTGATTTGTAAGGGAGGATTAAAAAGACTTATAATCCAAAGATTAGCCAAGTGACGACTATAGGAAAGGGTGTGATGTAAGGCTGCCTCTTGGTGCTTTTGTTAGTGTTGTGTATCTAGATGAAGATCTTTGGCTTTTGTTTTGAGACAGCCAAACTAGATGTTCTAGTCGTCCTTCCTGCTCTTGAAGCCCATACACCGTACCTATTGAATTCTTTAAAACTTGAGAAGAAACACAGTTCTTCTTTACGTGGAGAAATATTTTACCCTACAGACAAACAACAGGGCCAGTTCTGCTGTAAGACTTGCCGGTGTAAAGGAAGTATGGGTGGTGATGCAGCTGCAGTAACACAGTGGAGCCACTACAGCGTTTTCCTGGGTCAGGCTGGAACCTGTGTTGGGCAGCTCTTGGTCCAGCCAGACACTGCTTTGCGATGGTGTCACATCACCATGTAGGGAGATAGCTTGTTGCTATGATGCAAAATGTTTTTAGTCCTGGCTCTCCTTTATGTCAGTTGTGACTCAGGTTAATTTCAGTCACCTGTACGGGAGTTACATTGGTTTTAAAGCTGCGTTAGGGGCAGAGTGCATTTCATTAATTTTAGGAAGACTATGCTAATGTGAACAAGGGTTTGTAGAACTGAAGCATTTCTCGCTGATGAGATTGATTCAGCAGTAATTCCTCTTACGGATCTGTTTTGGATTCGGCTCCTTCAGTTGGCAGCACAGTTAGTTCTGTTGCATCTGGAAAATGGTTGTGCATCATACATTACCGTCATAAGAATCCTTATTATAGTATATTATTTATCTGTAGCAGTGCCCACTATTTATTGAGGCTTTCCAAAACATAGGAAGATCTTTACTCTGAAGTAATCACAAACTAAACAATCAGTAGCTTACCAAAATTTAGAAACTACTCATTGTTGCCAACTAGATCCATAGAGAATATTTGATGGCATGGCTCATAGTCCATCAATTAAGAATTGCTGATGAGAATCCAACACACTAAATAACAAAATTAATGGAAGAGCAAGCAGTGGAACTTCTCGCAGTATTTCAGTGGTATAAACTCCATTTCTAAATTAGGAGAGCGCATGTTACCAGACTTTCAACTTGTTACTGATCCAAAACTGAATGTTGCCCATTAAAGACTATGGGACAGTGTCATCTTTGTAAGGAAACTGTGCAGGAGAAGGCAACGTTTTCCTTGGCAATTAAAAAGTAGGTATCTGTTTTGACCTGTGCAGAAGCTGATGTGTGAGAAAGGCATAGGGAACCTGGTCAGAAGTAAGGGAGAATAACTGGAGCCGAGCCTCAGTGAAAACGGGGTGAGGACACCAACACCTGGCTTCTATACCTTTACTTTTAGTAGTCTTGTGGGGCTGAAGGTGCTTGTGTGTGTGTGTAGATATGCTTATACAGTGAGACTGAGATCCTTCATTTGGCACATCCAAGCAGCAACAGTCGTTAATATTTTGCATCGTGTTTTCCTAGAAACTGATCAGCGCTCTGAATTGTAAGAAATTCACAAAGAAAACAAAGCTGCATAATTCTATTGCTTAACCAATATTTTGCAGTATCCAGGTAGTCCTTTCAATTTTTTTAAGCAAAGAAGAGTTTAAAGCATCATGTGAGGCACATCTTTTTTTCCAGTTTTTTGTAAGATAGTTCTGTGAATGAATGTGAGTTCTCTTCCCCTTAAGACCTCTGTTGACTGGCAGAAACCATCTGTTTAGATGGTTTTATGCCTGTTTAGTTGATAATCAAGACTGAATCCTGTTGTTTAGCAGATCTAACTTGCCTATTAGTAATCTCTATTCTGACATTAAACTCTGAAATATAGAGAACACAAAGAAACAAATTACTGACCTGCAATGAAACTCACATCCTGTGCCTTCTGCTAATATCTGTACAACGTCTTTAATCATGGTCTAATTGTGGCTTTGGTATTAGAAAGGAAGAGGATACTATTAGAGCCTGAAGGGACAGTTTATCTTAAAATGCCAAGAAAACTTTCAGGGCTCCCTAGCACACAGAGTAAAATGAGTTATGTTTACCTGTTGGTAAGGGAAATTCAGCAGTTCTGCTAGACTTCGTAGTTCAAATAATGAATCAAGATCCCGATGATTATGGCTTAGGACTGATGAATGATTTATGAATGACTTCTACTTTTTAGATTCTGGAGGAATAAGCTTTTCCTTATGCTAAGCCCACCACCTTTCTTTAAGGGACGTTTGCAAGTGTAACAGAACACCCAGATTATTAGAACTGAAGGTTTAGGGAAAAAAATAAGTACTGTAAAAGTAGGAATTTGATCATGAGAGTTAGCAAGAATGTGCCTAAGCTCTTTTTTTTTTTTTTTTTTTTCCTTAGTCTGTGTGTCTCTAAAGCGTGTATGTAGTGGAAAACTCTTACTGCTCTCTCACATATGGCCTCTGTTCTCATCATGTTCCCTGCCTGCTCCAGGTCTAACTGGTAACTGCAGTAGTGCTTTATCCTGGAAGAAACTGTTAGTCTCTGAATCTTGTTCTCAGTATATTGGGCAGTAATCAAATTCAGATCAAAAGCAGGGCAAAGACAAGTTTTCTTTCTGCAATGGGCGTACCCCAGGAGCTGAATATTGTGGCTTCAGGGATCCGAGCGCACCAGTGGCTCGTCACAGCTGTCTACTGGTGTTGTGCTACTAAAACAAGAACTTTCAATGTGGTTTGCAGACTCCCAGGTTTCTGTCAATAGCTTTCGCAGGGGGCCATTACCTTCTCTTTACCACAAAAGGTAACTAAAACCATGTAAAAGGCTACAAAGCTATAAGGCAGCCTGCATCTATTCTGGAAAACTTGTAGGAATCTGAAAGGAGGGGGAAAGGATAAGGGGATAGGTGGGTGGGTGGTTGAATAAAGTTGACCCAGAAAATTGCCAAGTATTTAAAAGAGGGATCTATGTTCTAGTCCATGGTCAATGTAATTGTCCTAGAAATGCATCTGTACCTAGAAGTATGCATGATGAAAACCTTGGAACTGTAAGCAAAATTCAAATGATTCCCTGGATTATTTGTTGGAGGTGAGGGGTTTGCATTATTCCTTATACCTGAATGCAAGCTAGGTGGCAGGTTTCACTCTTCCAAACTGAGAGCTGTGATAAGCAATCACATAGCTGCTTCTAGGGGTTCTGCTGCAATCACTGAAGTTTAGGTAGCAGCTAAGAATTATTCTCGCAAGGCTTAATGTTGAAAGACAGGTATTTCCAACCACTACAGCATAAGTACCAACATTCCTGTTTGAAATGGATTATGTTTGTGCGTGTAAGAATTTTATTTATGGCTGTTGTCTGAAGTCTTGCATCTTTCGCTCTGTCTTCACAAACGCAGTGCGCGTGTTTCAGGGATGAAGCGTGTATTTGTAAGGGTGAGAATGATTTCAGTTGCCCGTGAACAGACTGCCTGTGGCTTGGTTATATGGAAGAAGGTTTTGTAGAATACAACTGCGATTTGAATTTACAGTGTAGTAGCACTGTGCCAAATGCGTGACTCTTCCCTCAGAGTGCCTCTGTAGTTCAGATTAGATGGAAAAAAGAGGGCTTTAGTGAGGAATAAGAGCACCCAGGTGAAAGTTAGTGTAGACTAGCTATAACTTGCTCCTTCCCCAAGTAGACAAACCCTAGAGAAATTTACTCTTTAGCCATAAGGCCAACAGAGCCTCTCTTTCCTTGGATTCCTCCTTATATTACAAACCCTTTGTAAATATTTCCTTTGGCTTCAAATGCAACATTTCATAGTCTTAGAATTTTTTTTTTCCATAATGTAAATGGACGCTTTCTTGTACTTTAAATGGAACCAGTCATGATGCTGGCTTGTTTGCTTGCTTTATATATGGCATTTAGTATGAGACCTTTTCCCCATTGTGGTATGTGACTTTCTTTCTTTAACAGAACTTTTTAAAAAACCATTTTTTTTTAAAGACAGTGAGCACGGAGCAGAATATGTTCTCTCTAAACCCTGGTAGACTTGATGAGCAGTATTCTTACTTAATCCTCAAAGTTCTAGTCCCACTTTCCCCTCGCCTTCATGATTTCAGTCCCAGTTTGGCCCACTGCATAACAAAAAGAAGCTCAAAGGATGTTGTAAGTTATATTGGCATGTGTGCTCCCTTGAGAGATCATGCGCTGCTTCATCCAAGTCCCCGGATACCCTGACACCCATCTGCCAGGGAACTCCTCATCTGCCTAATGTGGGATTAGATGCTGTATGAAGCACTGGGTTTTTCTTCCTTTTTAATACATTTTCTGAATACTAAATATCCCTTTCTACACCCACATAGCTTACCTCTTTCATGTTGTTTTATAATAAGTATCTGTTATTAGCATAATAACTGCTCAAAGTGACATCTTACATTGTATTGTCAAAGATCCATGTATTAATATTTCCACAGCTCTGATACTATGATACACTGTAGTATTGTAATTTTACCAGAGATTATTATTTTTATGTCAAAGATCTGCCTATTCCATTTACATACCATACAGTGACACCAAAGCTACTGATAGTGGGCTGTTATGAAGCTTCTGTAAAACGGCGTGTCAAAAAAAGTATGTAAAAGCAAACCAAACCTCAGAGTGCTTTGATTGCTCCTTGAACTGCTTGAAAAAGGAGAATGAGGAAATTCATTCATGTAATGCTTCCCTGTTGTGTATGTATTTGTTTATCTTAGAATTGTTTAGGCCTGTCTTATATCCTGTCTTCTAAGCAATGTGAGTTGGCAAAGGCCAGCACGCCAGTTTTATTATTTATCAAAAAGCCTTTGTGTAAAGATTAACTGTGTTTGCTCTCTATTTGCTATTATTTCCCTCCACTTTTCAGCAAGTACCCCAAGCAGTTTGATAAGATGATGGAAATGTTGACTGGTTTCATTGTTGCTGCTTTCAGAATCTCTTGTATCCTCTGGTGAAATGTTATCTTGTATTTGTTACAGTAATAGTCCTCGGTGATTCAAAACAGGTATTCTTTTGTCTCCTACCCTAACAATGCGCGTAGGGGAGACTGTTTGTTCTCTTTCACCAGCTCACTGCTGTTAACAAAAGCAACACTGGATCAGAAGAACAGCTGTCTTTACACCCAGTATCAATAGATCGCCCTCCTCCTCCTGCATGATGACAAGTGGAGGGGGGGCTGTGAGTGAGCAAAATCATCTTGGCTCTTTCCTTGTTGCATAGACTTCAGACTTCGTTTTCCCTCTCTGCTCCAGGCTGTTTCAGCGTGTGATAAGAGAAGACAACAGTGGTACTTGCACATATGCATACAGTTACGAGATACCCTTCTTGAGACGCCCCAGTTCTAAACCAGAGTCCATAAAATAATTTCAGGAAATATTTGTTTGAGGTGATGATTTCCTTTGACAATAGTGTTGTGTGGATGGAACTGCTAAATCCATGCTCTCTGTTTACATATAAAATTTCGAATCTAGGAGAGTATTTCATCAAGGCACTCATTTTTTTATCATTCACTGCTTCTCGAAAATTATCTGACTGTCATCACATTTTTCAATGTATAATGAATGCTGATTCAGTGTTTTAGCCCTCTTCTTTCAGCGTGGCAGGGAGGAAGGGTTTGGGAGAGGGGTTCGTTCGGCTTTTTTCTGGGAAAGTTGGGAGAAAATATTTTATAGAAATCACCTTGTGTGTAACCAATAGACTTAGCCCTAAGGAAACCCATTTCATTTTGGGGTTTTCTAAATAAAACCAAAGGACTGAAGTGACAGATGGGAAGAGGAGAGAAGGAAGAAGGAAAGATTTCAACCCCTGCTGGAGATCCCAGAGACCCAGTGGGGATTGTGCTTGGTGTTGGCTCAGATGTGCACTTTGTGCAAAACCATCTCTCACCTCATTTTGGCAACGCTCTCACTATAGAGCTATAGTTTCTCCTGAGATGCTCAGTTATCCTGAAGCTCTTCCATAATGAAACAATATTAACGGTCATAGGGCTAGAAAGAGAGAGACTTGGAAGTTTTCTCATTTTGGCTTCCTTGATTGCTCTGTATAAAGTCATATAAGCCTAGGCAGAAACAGTGAGGTAAAAACAAGCTCAAAATAGCTTTCAAACTAATGATTAGGTCTGTCTCTTCAGAAATTCAAGTCCTGGGTTAATGTTCCTTCCCCACCTAAGATCAGCAACTTAAAATGAGGACTCTGTCTCTCTGTTTGTCATAAATACTAGAACCCCATAAAGAAGTGATTGTCACTGAAGAAATCATAACTTATAAAGACTATATTCCAAAGTCTTTCAATATATGAGGGGTTTGGGTTGTTTTATTGAGCCATAGTTATTTGTCAAATATTACTTGCATTTCTCATGAGCAATATTAAGATCACAGTGAATCTAGAAGGCATGCAATAAAACCAATGTCCTCATCTCCTAAGCAGGCTTTGATCCAGTCCTGGCTGCAGTCTCTGCTAGGAGAGAAGGATATTGAAGTGGTATTTCGGTGCACTGCAGCACCTAGAAAGTGGAGTTTGCCTTTCCATCCTCTGATCTAGTCATGGGTGGCAGGTTCTTACTTTAAGGATGACAAGATTCGTAGAAATTAAACCCTGAATGAAAGAGGGGAGAATCAGTACATTCTGTACTTATTGTAATGTATTTATTTGAGCTTAATTAGTTAAATTTTTTATGACTTTAAATATTTTGGCATTATTTCCATCTGTATGGTGTTAATAATTTCAAAGGGTCGATGAAAAGTACAATGTTTTCTGTATTTATTTCCATTCTGACTAATGAGACTTCCTGTGGTATTTAACTATGCAACAACATAGTGCAAGATAGGAAGAGACTGTGTTCATGAAGACCTGGAGGGACCTCCCAGATAGACAGTTTCTCTAATATGCCTATTGGTTCTCTGGTTTCTCTGATGAGATTTTTGTTGTAATATGCATTTATGATGAAAATTATAACTTCTCTGCATCTGCAGTAACTCTAGCAAACTGCTCTGTTGAGAGTGGCTTGTTCCACAGAATTAAAATGTAAATTAGCTCATTTATTTCTAATAGAATTAGAATGTGCTCTGTAATTCTTGCAGTACCTAGCTGAACACTTCCTTACACAGTCACAACTCTTATTGATTTCTGCAGAAAGTTTGCTGGAACATCATGGGCTAAAGCCATGCGTAGAAGTAGTCATGTACTGACTTACCTGCTGGTGAATACTGACTCACCAATTAACTTCAAAGACAAACACCTTCACATTTTGTTTCTCTGCTCAATAATAAATTCAAAGTGGTATGTTGGACCAGTGGTAGGTAGGGTCGGACTGTGATACTGATGCTGGTTGTGTTTATTAAGACTGTGTTACCATGTAACACAGTCAATTTATGTTTTGTCTTTAACAATTCTAAAGTGGTTGGAAACAGTAGGTTACTGTGTTCTGTTGATGTAAATTTGAGCGGCTTCAGGGAAAACTGCTTCCCTCTCTCTCATACGTGTTGGTAACCAATTTAATTATTTGGAATTCTGGACTTGGAATTGATTTTGTTTATGTGCTTTAAGCTCCTGTGAAACAGTGACAAACATGCTGATGTCTCAGTAACTCTGCAAATCTGCTGATGTGAAGTCATTGCATTATGTGACTTCTCACTTTCTGAGTCTTGGATACTGGTATCTTAGAAAGTCTCTAAGAGCAGCTCCAAAAGGAAGCTGAACTTCCCCCAAAGCGAAGTTTTGCAAGTATTTGAGGAAGGGGAAAAGTATTAGTTCAGTATTTCCCTAAGTGTTTTTATCTCCATGTTCATTATGCTAGCTAAAATGCGAAGGAGGTAAAAAGGCTCTTCATGCTCTTTCCAATCAGCTTTGGGAAACACTATATTCGATGCGCTGCTTAGGACTGTAATAGAACAAGCTAAAATGCCGTGGAGATCAGCTTGTCTCAGGTTTACTGAAAAATACAGTTTAATGAGAATTTTTGCTTTAATAATAAATAAGGCTCTTCTCCTTGAGTCACAGACTAATCAAGTGGCATTTCCGATAGTACTGCTCTATTGGGCTTCTGATTAGTAGGAGCCTCAGTTAATGTGAAAGGATACACTACATCGTCAGATGTTCGACTGCTGTGTAGTGCAGAAGTAGTGCGTCTGTTTTCAGGCAGTGTTAATCGCCCATGCTTTAAGGCCATTTGCGCATGGATTAATGCAGCAAGAGCCAGGGTAGAGCTGGATCATGGAAATACTTAGGTCTGATTATCTATTTATTAATTCGTGTCATTATTGACTATCAGGGGACTTGATTACACATATGGGCAGCTAGGACCTAGACCTAAATGTGCCAAGGGATCGCATTTGAGGGTAAAGGGGAGAGAGAGACCCTATTTGGAGTAGTAAAAGAGAAATGGAGCTACATTTTCTTCTTGAGACTGTTACTTAGATCAGTAACATTGCAAGTTACCCTAGTGAGTTACTTCTGTCTGCCCCCCTTCCTGGCCCCTCTGGAAGCATCAGAATATTCACAGCCAGCTCTCAGGTGGCCCTGGGGTGCATCTCTGAAAGGACCTGGCTACAGAGCTTCTTGCAAATGTTCAACACATTGGTTTGCAATAGCTTATTATATCTAATATTTAACATTTAATTAAAGTAAATTTTATTTTAAGAGAAAATATTACAGAAAAGAGGCTGTAAAACTGGATTGTTTCAGTTCTTCTTCTAGAATTTTCCCTGTCTCATTAGCTTCTTACGATTCTCATGCAAAATTTTAGGGGAAAAAAATCCCAGCTCATTAAATTTGTTCACTGCCTTCCCCTGTGTAGTTTAGACCCATCTTTTCCTCCTTCTCTTTTTTTTCCTTTTCTTTTTTTTTCAATATTTTATGCACAGTCTGCTCAGAGTGACCATATCTCTACCCTGGTTTAGTTCAGGCCAAAGGAAGCCTGAGGAGGATGACTATCAATGCCTATTCACATCTGAAGTTGCTTTTTACCAGGAGGTATAGGTTGAAAACTGGGAAGGACTGAAATGAAATGGGAAAACACCAGATTCTCTCTAGTAGGTTTCCATGCCCTTCTCTGCAAAGTTGGTCTCTGCAAAGCCCAGCCCCATCTAATGCTGCTTCGTTTGGAACGTGGCTGTAGGGGTTTTCAGTCTTGGATGCTGGCTCATGGCAGTACAGTCCATTACTCCAACCACAAACCAAGCCCTTTTTTCTTTATGTCTGCTCCTTAGTAGTCAGCATGTCTTCCACATGGGCCCCACCTTGCAGGCATTTTCAATTTTGCACAGTCATTTTACTTGACCTGCTCTATATTCTGAACCTTTTTCCTCCTCTGGTAAATATTAGTTACATTGAATTTGGAGCAAACCTGTTGTCTCAATGCTTTCTGTATCTCAGGCTGAAATCCTGAGCTTGCTGCTTTTAAAATGGAGCCTTTAAAGTGGCCATTCATAAAGGTGAAGATGATTTTCTGGTTTCAAGGTTTAAGGTTTTTTTCCTTTTTTATTTGTCTACTCCCTCCCGCCCCCGTTCCTTGAGGTCTTGGTGATCTTCAGTAACTTGTAGTTGCATCAAACTGACTTTACAACATGCATAATTTGCTGAATAATCTGAGCTGCTGGCTAATAGATGTGAAAAGGGTGCTTTTTAAACTCAGTGGAAATCTTTGGGGTGGTTGTGGCAGGCAGCACACACAACCCAAACACAAATTCCTGTAATCTCAATGGACAGCAGCCCAGAATCACTTCCAGCAGACTCTCACAAGCATAGTGCTAGATGTTTTGGAGGCAGGAGTATATGCAACCCCACAAATCCTCATGGCACTGGGTGCTGCTGAGTAGCCTGGAATCACGTAAGCAAGGCCCCTGGTGCTTCAGTCCCGAGGGAGCCAGAAGAAGAAGGTGAATCTCAACTGCTGCTGTTCAGTGCGTCCTTGGCAGAAAAGGAGAGGGAACGGGGAGGCCTGCGACTAAAAGAAGTAATCCCAGCATCAGGGTCACGACTGACAGATTAGACAAGGAGCCTGATCTTTGTTGACCTGGACTTTTGTAAAGATCCATGAGAGCTGTGTGAGCCTGTTTCATGCCCGTGTTGCTGTAAAATAGTGCAGGATAAAAGGCACCAACCAGAAATTCTGTGTCTGTCCACTGGCAGCATTTTTCTGTCCATTGTACAGAGACATACGTGAGTGCAAAGCAATGGAAAAAAAATTGACTTACTACACATCATTGTAAATGTCTCCTGTCTCTGCCCCAGTCATAGAAGGGAGGAGAAGGGAAGGATTTTAAATCTGAATGCTTTTTTCCAGAGAGCCTAGAAGATCAGTGGTTTATACTGTTTATATTTAGCCTAAGAAACTTCTTACACTCTTATTAGTTATTTTAAAACCTTTCTTATTTCAGATACTAACCAGTAGAGAACTTGCAGCTAGTTTTAATAGTTGCTTTGTTGTTGAACTGTATTCAGTCTGTACCCCTTTGCATTTGTCTTAAATAATATGTACCTGCCATTTTCCTATTCTGTTACTTGTTGTATGGAGATGTCACGCAGTGAGTTTCAAGACAGCAGGACAATTGTAGCTGGATTCATGTGTTTAAGACCTGATGAGATTGAAGTCTTGGTGGTTTCTGCATAGTGGTTTGGTAGTATTGAATATAATAGTAAAGAAATCTTCTTTTTGCTGGTTCTGAACTTCTAGTCCTGTCTTAAGCGGACTTTTGTATGCTGAAGGTACACCCTTAGATTTTGTGGTTGAGCTGGGGTTGCTGGGTACTTCTGGAAAGTAGACTTCTTCCTTATTAATAAAAATGATAAAATTAAAAAATTATGTATAATGGTGATTTCATGAAAAAATATGTAATATTTCAAATAATGTCACTCCCATTTATAATCCTCAGACCACAGCAGCAGTAGGAGGCATGTGCTCCTTGGCTCTCCTTCTACAGAGGATCAGGTGCTGACTGGTTGAGCTCCTCTGCCTGTGCTTTCCAGTAATGCTCCCGAGCAGCAGTTTCATGCTCCAAGTGTATCAGTACCAATCCAAGAAAAACGATTTGTCCTTGTGGCAAAAAACATCTTTGAGAGGCTCTTCACCACATAGGCCTTCACCCTTTCATTTTAACAGTATCTCTTCTCACACAGTCAAGTCCTTCTCTGCTTCAAGACTCTTATGTAAGGAGCGTGGAACTGAAATAAATGCGAAGGGCCAAGCCAGTCTTGAATTGATCGGTCACAGAAACATATCCTGGTCTTGCAAGGAAGGCTTTTCTGAGAATGGCTCTTTTTGCTTCCCTGGGTAAATTACTCATGCTTCTCCAATGGGAATACAAGGTTGAGTATGTCCACACCCCCTTTTGTAAACAGATTGTCTGGCTGGGAGCGAGTAAATGCCCCTGGCATATCATCTCTAGCAGTGAAGCGTTCTGAATACAAAGGAGCAGGAAAAGGGATTGTTTTACAAAGGTACAAACTATTCTGACCATCTTGGGGCTGGGTGACTTCCCAATGCACTTTCCTTGGGGCTATGGTGAAATGCCATAGCCTAGCCCACATGCTTTTTCTTGGAAATCTGAACCTCCAGGCATGAATAACTTACTGGAATTAGTCTTGAACTGTTGTCATCCAGAATTCAAATATTAATGCGGCTGATCAGAGTGAGGCAGTGCAGCCATGGTGGTCTTGGAAAACAGTACACCACACGAGGATATTTCCTAATAGGAGTAGATATTTGTTCTTCTGAAGAAAGCATTCTAATGTTTTTTCAAACTGCCCGGCTAAACAGCTTGTGCTGGACCAACCCCTGTGCAACAAAAAGGACATTTGTGCTGAACAGCAAATATCAAGAAGTAGCATCTAAAGGGGGAAGGAGGAGTGATGGAAACACAAGAACTTCCTCTGGAGGTGATTAAACATCCAACATACTACAAGTTTAGCAAGTACTGTCTTTCCCGTTTCTCAGCGATGTAGCCCATGTAGCGCTGGGAAGGAAATGGCACTGGGGCCTGAATAAGGCAATCCTTCCACATGACAAATGACCTGGTAGTTCTCAGAGTGGCAGGTGAGGCAGGGTCACGTTTCTAGATATGGCAAATTTATTTTATGCTTTGGATTGGAAAGTTTTTTGCAAGTTTATGAACTGTGATAGTTATTATGATTTTTTTCTAGCCCTTTTACTGAAAGGTGAGTGTTACCATGAACTAAATAAACTTGGATCTGGGTTTTCTGTTCCCATACAGGTGGCTTGTGCTGTAGGAGGTTATGTTAAACTGTTATTCGCTTCCAACTCAACTCCCAGGTTGCATGGGGACCTATGACAAATACTCTTCTTTTAAGGCTCTGTTTTTTCTCATCTGTAGTGATGCTTACAGATTTTATTTAGCAAAGTTTTTTTGAATAACTGATGGGAAGTGCCATGCAAAACTTGAAATCTCAATGTTTTAAATAAATTCACAAATAAATCCCAGAACAATACTCTCTGTGCTCATTCATGAGAGGGAATGCTGTCCTAAGTCAATGAGGCTGCTCAGATTAACTTTTACTTTAGTGCACAAGTGATCATCTTTTATGATATTAGGATTAAAAATATCTTTGAGGGAAAGAAGGCTATACTGTTAAATGCGGCCATAACTATTTTTCAAGCATGTAAAATATTCCTTTTTTTCATCTCCTCCACCGTGCAAGGACTTTAGGCAAGGACAACATGCACATTTCCCAGGAAGTGGAAGTTAATAGGATTTCCTGACTTTCTTTGAGCTTCAAGTGAAGATAGATGAGTAAATGGTGAGGTACCACAGAGATGGGTCCCGGGGTAGGCAACCAAATACTTTAAAATAGACATACATGAACAGAGCAGGGAATGTGAGAGGCATGAGGGAAGAAGTTACTTCCTGCAAACTCACTTTTTACAAAAACAGAATTAATGATATGGTGTGAAATGTGCACCTCCGTGAGTCATTGGACAGACTGCAGCTCTTCCTGTCCACCACACTTGGCTAGCCGAGTAACTGGTGGCCACCAAGCATCTTCCCCACAGGCTGGCACGAAGGAGCATCAATCTGCTTTATGGTTCATTTCACAGATATTTGACAGAAATCTCAACTTTTGGCTCAGCTGCACAAAATCCCCTCATCATGGATTTTGGACTTTGGTATTTTCTGCCACTTTGGTTTGTTCCCACTGAACCTCAGGCCTGAGCTCCTTTCCAAGGACACTTCAGCCAACTGGTACCCCTTAGACATAGTCTCAGCATTTCTTCTACATCCAGGATCATCCGAGCTGTGACTGTTGCCCACTTTTCCACATCATCTTGACTCCTTGCCATGGTTTTCTTTGCCAAATTCCAGTGCCAGACATGTGAATGATCTTAGTCTCCCTGACTGTCAGATCCCATTTCTCATCCATTCCTATTTCAGCCTCTCCAGCCCACTCGTTAGGAGCTACATACTTTGTCCCTCTCTGTTTCTCACTAAACTTTGCAAGCCCAACGTTTTTGTCCCTACTACGTTTAGTTCTGAAACATTTTACTTCCATGTGCCCTGGACCAAACAGAGGATGCTGGCTGGGAAAACACAAATGGGGGTAGAGAGTATGCACACTTTTGTTTTAGAGATCTGGATCTGGCAGCATTCAGCACACTGGAATTGCAGTTCCAATGAAAGTACCGCTTAGCCCCAGGCTGGAGCAGATCTGCTGGGTTGGGAACCTTGAGGGAATGGCTGAAATTGTGTAAGCAGCTTATCGGCTAAACCTGATAAAAATTGAATGCATCTTTATTGACAGTTTCTGAACTGGAGCTTTACTTCTCTGTTCTGTTTGAAGACTTACACCTTGTCCAAATTCAGGTAGGTTTTTGTTTAAACACATTCCTAATACAAAGGGCAAAATTAATGTGTCATATTTATTGTCAGACCTGAAGCGGGGAGGTAGTGGGGAGCATTTCTTGGAGAAAAGCTTTCCCCCTCCACACCATTCTCTGCGACTTCTTTCTCAAAACTGCCTGAAATATGTCTAGAAACCTTTTCCTCTACTCTGAAATCAGATTGCAACACATATTCAATGTGTTTGCACCCCAGATTCCAACTGAAGAGGTTCAGAATTTTGCAGTTATTGGTAAATGAAAATGAAATTTTACGTGGGGAAGTATCAAGGAACCTTGATAACGAGCAGAGCTGTGCCCCGTGGTACTTTGAACTGACGTCCCCACCTCTCGCCTGTGCCTTTTCTTGTTGCTTTATTTAGCTCAAGGTTTCTTATGATTGAGCCAGTTCCTGTTTCCAGCTGAAGTCAGTGACAAACTTTTTGCTGGCTTTAGGGCCAAAGAGTTCATTTCTGGATAAAATGGGAGCACACTCAAGGGATCACTCGGAGGGTCACACATCCCAGCTGGCTGAGGTCACTGCAGGATGTTGTTCTGCTGAAAAACACAGAACAGAGTTGGGTGTGCTGCTCTGTTTTGTTTTAACTTCACAAACATCAGTTCATTTTAAATAGTCTGCCTTTTCTTTTTTCTTTGAAAAGAAAACTATTGCTGGAGGTGGTGTAAGCAGGAAGAAGATAAGTTGTTTGATGCCGCACATGGCACAAAGCTTGGGGTAATGAAGGAATGGATATGTTTCAGGTCAGCGTGAGTTCAGGCAGTGAGGTCTAAATAGCTGCTGGAATGGCACAATTTATCATTTTGTGAGAGAGAAGGTTTTGTTTGCTAGACCGGTTTGTCTATGATCTATGTACCTTTTGAAATCACAGTGCTTTATTTACCTTAGCAGAACAGAGGTTTAGATATAAACTTAAATATATTTTTTTAATACAATCAAAGTTTGGGAGTTCCCGGATATCATGATAGTATTATCTTGAAGCGCGAAGGTGTGGAAACGCTGTAAAACAAGGTAAAATATCTGAGACTAAAGTGATACCTTTGTGTAATTCTTACCTGTTATCGACTATTTCCTTGTGTTGGAGTGGGATAGAACTGTATGGCATTCTTTCCTGGAGACAAGACTTTTTTAAGCTAATATGAGTTGTTCTGTATTCGCCATAGGCCAAAGAAATACGCATGTGGCTGGTTGATGTGAAACACCAGATGTGATTTGTAAGCCTAAGCCCTCTACAGTCACATGTTCACATATCACTGCGTACTGGCGATGGGCTAATGTATAGGTTTTGGATTAAAACAGTTCAAGACTATAATTCATTGAACATATGAAAATGCAGTGAGTTGGAATACTTCAGGATAGAGACTAGGTGAGCTTTTTGACAGGTTTAACTCTCCATGTATCTCTATATCTGCACAGAAAAGAGGAGAAGTATACCTATTGACATTAGACTCTGGGCTTCTTTTCGATAATGTTTTGTGCCATGTGAAGTCATCACAAGGTAAAATTGAAGCACTTCCCTTATCACATTTAACAGGACAGAAATGAAAGAAGGGTGTAGTGATTAACATAGCAGACTGAAGAGGATTTAAACATATACAATAGCTAACAGAAGAGAGCATACTGGCATGAACAGTGATGAAAGAAGAGTGATGCGAAGCAGAAGGTAGGAGGCAATTGATCATGAATAAAAGCTAGAAAAGAATGCTGTTGACAGTGATTCCTAGGTTTGGTCTTGTTTTTAAAATGCACTTTCAAAATAAGCTTTTAGCAATGTTACAGGATTATCTTATTACTGTCATTTGTATGCACTGTTCAGCTGCTGCTTTCCATACGTGCCTGAACTGTGTGAGCTGGGACTGGGGATGGCACCCACGAGATTCCTGCAGCGTTCAAGAGGAGAGGAGACTACACTGCTATGGCTACTATGGCTGAGAAGAAAGAAAATGTATAAGCACATTTGGGAAGTATTCCAGATGGCAGGAAAAACTCTCCCCTCTGTTTCAGTATCTGCCCCATATCAAAAGAGATCAGACTCAAAGGCTTCAGGCTGGAATGAGGGTGGGGTGGGGTATGCTGATATATATGCGTGTGTGCTTCTCAGGTATTTCTGGAAAGCTTAGGGGATATGCCAGGTTTACTTAGTAAAAAAGACGTGAGCAAGGAGGGAGGAGGCCTGCAACACAGAGAATTTTTCAGAAAGTACATAATTTTGATTACTGAATCCCTGCCCTGAAATCCTACCAGGTGCAATATTTTGTATTGGATAATGAAGTGTGTCAAAGTTTTTAGGGGAGAAAAGATATTCTTGCATTGCTGTAAAACGTAAATCAGTAAAACTACACTATATAGCAGAATTTCTAAGTTAAATCAATAACCCTACACACTAAAGTAGTGCTTTGTAAGCTAAAACTCCTCTACACATCATACTAATCCTTTGAGAGTGTAGAGAGTTTAGGAGATTGGTTATACCATCTGCAATATCAGTAAAATAAAGTATTAGGTTACATATGCCTACTAAGGCAGGCGTCAGTAAATAAGTATGTGATATTAAAAATTTGACACTTCTAAGTCGTTCTTTGATAGTGGAATGTGCGTACTGGTATGTTACAGTTACCTTTCTGTGTATGTGATCTGAGTGAAAATCAGTCTTTTGGTAGAGCTAACAGGCACTTTAAGTATTTACTGGTGTGTGGATGAGCCTCGAAGATTAACGCTGTAATAGGAACAAGGGTTGGAGGGCTGACATTAGTTTCCAGAGGTCTCTGGGGTGACTTATCTGCAGCTAGAGAGGCTGCATTTGCCATTAATTTTTAAACGGTGAATGAGCTGGGCTGAATCCACTCCCTGCTCCCTGCTGTGCTCCATCCTAGGGAAGCAATGTGTGCTGCAGAAGGTGCACTCCTGGCCAGGCTGGCAGGGGGGTGACTGCTCTCTTCCCACAATGTTTATCTCCTTGAAAACGGAAGACTGGGGTTTCCATTGGACGCTCTGCGGAAATCTAGAGGGTCTGTGTATTGAATAAGTGCATCCTTTAACTCTGATGCTGACCAGTCACTGGAGTAGTCTCCTGGGAAGAGAAACCAGCTAATTCTATAAGGTTGCTATAAGGTTGCAATGGGCACAGCTCTGCTGGAGAAGGCAGCATCATAGTCTTACAAATATCTGTTTTCTTCAAATTTTTGTTGGGTTTTGTTGTTTTGTGGGGTTTTTTTGACTATCACTTAAAAGCAATTATTTACTGTTTCTGGTGCAGAACCTTGGTAAGGTGCCGTGCAGGGCTTGAACAGACATCTTTCCATCCACTGTGCTGCACTGCGAGGACCATCCAGCTAGGACAGGGCTGGTGTGTGCCTTGTGCATGTACTTAATGTGGGAGAGGTTCCTAAAGAAGCTCCATGTTGTAGGACAGGCATCACCCTGTGTTCTCCTAGTGATTGTGGAGTTGTGCTTGGCTGAGGATGCACTGCTGTCTGAAACTTGCAGTGCTTTTGTTTTTGTACTTTGCCATACCTGCATATTTTGTTTGCTGATCCAGGGTAGCCAGCTTTATCCAAATAATTTGAATTGAAATTCTTATATTGGGTTTCTGTAGTTAAAGTGCATGCATGCAATAAGAATTGCCTTCTTTATTATTCTCAAAGGTACTCACCGGCTCTGGACCCCTGAAGGGTTATTGGCATTATATTTGAGCCAATTTTTTTTTATTTTGAAGATTATACTTCTTCATCTACTGTAATATTAAGTAACCACTGTTGATGTTTTTTACTTCCTCCAGTTTACATTTTCTGAGCTAGATCTGGGAACATATGCATCACATCATTCCTTTTTATTTGATGGGCCTCGAAGTCTAAATTGGGACTTCTGAGCTGCTCTTAAACACTGGGAAACCATATGTGGTGTTGTGTTGTTTGAATGACATTCAAAACCAGAGGGCTTGTGTAAACGTGTCACTGAAAATATAGCTTAGTGAGTGTAGGAACGTGCACCATTGTTCAACCCATGCATGTGTACAAAATGGCTGAGAATGGGAAAGAAGAGCTGCAGCTTTTCTAAAATAAGAAAGAACGGGGAAAAAAGCCTTTCCAGATGGACTCTACAGAAAAGATCTGCAGAGCTGATGCCTCCTACTATGTACCTTGTCTAAACAGTCCTGGAAGGAATGAGGTGTTTGCAGTCCATAAATGCTAATAATCCTAAGTGACTGGAATAGGGCCTCCTGTTTAGCAGTTCACTGTGATTGAAGAAAGTATGGTGACAAAAGTTCTCTTCAAAGGCAAAGGACATGTTTCCCACAGAGAGGGTAGCTCCTGTGTCTGGGGCAAGGTTGTTCCAGGTTGTTTTAAGAAGCTAAAAGTTTGGTATGTAAAGCAGAAGAGTTGCTTTAAAGGATTAGACTCTAGCAGAGGTTTTTGAGCTTGAGAATGTTTGTGCTTTTGTTATAATCAAATAAACATTTTCCAATTAATTTCTTTTTGTGTGTATACCTCTTCAAAAACTTTTGTGAAATCAAGCTGCCATGGGATCAGGGACAAGGTGTTCACGTGGATTAATAATAATTTCAGCTTAGAAAATAAAGGTTAGGGAAAAAGTGTCCAGCTTTTAAAAAAACAGTGAATTCTCACTATTGAGTCTGGTGCTGTTAAACCGTAGTCTTGAAAGAGATGGAGAATGAAACAAAGAAACCTCCTGATGATTATCAAGTCAGGTTGGATAGCTGAGGAGAGCTTGTCCTAGGGGACTGCAGAAATGCCTTACAATACAGAGTGACTGAAGAGCGATTTGGCAGTTGAAATTCAAAGATGATGAATATAGAATAGTGCAGAGGAGGAGAAACAATCCTAATCTGAAATACACAATGATGAAATCTAAATTATCCCTTGGGAAAAAACCTTGGGTTATAATAATTATATACAAATGTCTGCTGAATGTGCAGTAAGAATAAGAAAAGAAAAACATAGAACCCAATACTAGGAATCATTGGTAAAGGAATCATGAACAAAAAGGAAGGTCTTTATGCTACAGTATAAATACATGGCACACTTGAATATTGCACCCTTATTTTAGAAAGAATGCAGGAGAATGGGAGAAGATACAGGAAACATTGATAAAAGATGTGGAGTGACTCCCATATGGAAAACAATGTGACACTTGGGGATTTTCAACCTCCTATTTGAGCAGGAAGAAACCAAAGTTCTTTCAACCCTAAAGTGGCATGGAGAAAGCAAATAGAAAGTGTTCACTCTCCCATACGGTGGGAGCCAGGCATCCTCAAGTGAATAGTTAGGTGACAAGTTTAAAACTAGAAAAAAAGACTTCCTATAGCTGTGAAATTGCCCTGGGATATCGTAGATGCCAAAAGATTCCATGCTGACAGTAGTGTTTGGACATACCCTTTAAAGAAAACTCTCCTGGGGGTTATTGTGCACAAAAATGCAGTTCTGGTTCAGGGAATCACCTCACTAGAGATTGCTGGGAGCTGGGGAGGCCCAGAGGTTGGGAGGCTGGAGGGAGCAGAGGGAGGGTGTCTCTGACTGTTTGCACTTGCCCAAGGAGGAAAAAGTATAAGTTTTGAGCATGATAGGATGCTTGACTTCTTCAGTCTAAGCCAATCTTGTCTGTCTATTCTTGTGTTATCAGACCCACCTGCCCTTAAAAATCAATTTGAGCTTTTGTGAAAAGATTTCACTGAGTGTCCTTGCAGAAGAGAGAGGCAGAAGAATTTAAAGGAAAAAAAGGCTGAGATGAACAAAACCACGTACTGGGTGAAGTCCTTATTTGCAAAGATATTTTAATACTTTTGAAGGATCTTTTTGTCGTAATAGCTATACATAGTATATTAGTGTGTCTTCCTCATGTGAATAACAGTGATGTTGATGTCTGGTTATAATCTCCAAATTGTGAACATCTTTGTATCCAGGCACTTGCTTTTCAGAGAGGCTGAAATGCAGCTGACCTGAATAAAACCTGCATATTGAAACACCTGATTTTCTTTTCTTTGAGGGTATTGTAATGTGTGCAGTGTATGTGCTAAATACGTTGCTTTCTAGTTGGCTCTCCACGTAATGTTGGATTGCAACAGACTGGTCTCTGTCACACCTGATGACTAAACCTGTCTCACCCACGTCATGGGAAAGTGCTGGTGCCTTGAGCCTTCTTAGAATCAAGCCTTAGGTTGTCCTCAGATTTCAAATCTCCTGTGCACTTTTTTTAATATGGCCTCTAACTCAAGAGATACAAGCACAAATGGATTCCAGGCAACAGTTAATCAGATAAGTATTTATTTATTTAACTCAACCTATAGAATTCTGCTGGCAATAGTTTTTTTTCAGAGTTAGACTTCCATTAAGCAAAAGACCGTCTTTTAAAGACTATTTTCTCTTTTTCAGGCATCTGCACCGAAACATTCTGATTTTCATTGGACATGGTAAGAAATTCCCTCTTAACTACAGAAAAAGAGTCAGTTAAGAGCTGACTGTTTTGTTTACTTTCTGAGATGTTCAAAGTGGAAATATGGCTTTTGATTTGTGTCTTGCTTACTAAAACAGGAGGGTAAGATAACTAAAGCAAGCATACATGGCAATCATGTGGGACAGCGTTTACTACTGTAACAGCAGGAGGTGGGTTAGAGTTGGCTGTAAGCTGAGGCTAGGGTCCCATCAGAAACCGTGTAACGTCTGTCTGCTTGATGGAGAGAAACCTTTTTTAAACTACATATATAGGCAACTTTTAAATGGTCTTAATGAACATAGAGCTGAACATAGAGCTGAAAAGTTGATACTGTTGAGGTTGCCTAGCAGACCCATGGTTACGAGAGTACGGGCATAAAGCAAGACAAAGACAGGCAATTGGGGAGGATGTACTGTGCCGTGAGAAGAAGAGCTTGTAATATAAATGTTGAAATATGAAGTAGAGCAATCTCATTGAGATGAAGACTTTAGTCTTGCTGGCACAGCTGTGTCAGGAAGGGATTTATTACACTTTTGTCATCGTTGCTATGCTAGCAAAAGCCCTAGTATATGTGAAGTTACACCAAGGGAAAAAAAAGAGTTCTTTTCTTGGACAACTTAATTTGCTCGTGGAGATGTTGTAAAACTGTACCTGTAAAAGGCTTTTTTGCTAGTGTAAACTGTCTGTGCTTGTGTAACTATACCAATAAACCATTACAAGAGCCTACAAGGACTTGTTGAAAAGAAATAATCTTTCTGAAGCTAAAGACAAAAAATAATCCTCAGTATAAACTCATACAACTGGACATGTATTTAAAATGTAAATACCAAATCCAAGAATGCCGCAATTCTTGGAGGCTTTCTTTTTCATTGTTTTGTTTGGGTTTTTTTTTAACCATCCTTCTCAACATGCGTTCACTTTTTCCCTAAAGTTCAAACTGAGAAAAATTCAAAACAGCATCATGCAGACGTTTTTTCTTCCTTGGGCATTTATTGTCTCCGTGGGACTAGGTACTACTGGTGGGACTTGAGACCAGGATTCCCAGAAAGCCTTTCTTCTGGACCATAAGAAGTACAACTTTCTTGGGCAGCACTGAGGGAGTCTCTCTTTGAAGACTCCCTCCCACATCTGTATATTGGGCTTGAAGCCAAGCCTCTCTTCTGTAAAGAAACCTTGCTAAAATTTCTCGTTTCATGCCCCTTTATGAAGAGAGAGAGAGAGTGCAAGGGGGAGAGAGAGGGAAGTACGTGCCAAGCGTACTGAGAGAGTGTAGCAGACTAGGCTTTTGATTTTGTGTGATTGGGGACAAGGGGACAGCAAGGAAGGAGAAGGCTTTATATTAATTAGCACCATATTTGCTATCCCTTCCTCCCACCTCAAAAGTGATAAATTCTCTTCCTTCTCCTCTCCAAAACACATCTATATTTTTTAGACAACCGTTTATGTCTGAGTCCTCTGAACTAGCAGAGGCACTTGAAATAAATGCATTTATGAATGTGCCTCCTGCCAACCTCTGTCTACTCTGCATATGGACACTTAAAAGGGTTGAAGAACATGTCTTACATATCTCAAAAATATGCTAAGTTCACAGTGGTGGCACCTGAAACAGCTTTATTCTTCCCTCCCCCTTAGAGTACAGTGGAATTGCTAGTGTATTATTTGATAAACAGTCACCAATTAGTCATTCCAATCCTTGCTAATTCAGCAACTGCTCTCCAGGGCCTCCAGGCAGCTTGTGTGCCAGTTCATGTGCTTGCCCCAGGTAGCTCTGAACTGAAGGAGTTTCCTTAATTGTTTTTGCTGTTGTGTCTGTTTAAAAGGTTTTACTGCTCCTTTTGGTGAGCTGGATGGTGTATTACAAATGCACGCTCGCTGTCTTACCTTTTCTCAGTGTGCTGTTAACAACACGAGTAACATAATCCCAAAATGTAACGCTACATCCTATTGGTACCTCTGCACAGGTGGGTAGAAATACCCACTTTGTGCCTCAAATGAAGAGTGGCCTTGCTGAATGCGAGTGATCAGTGCGATGCTGCTTTAGTTCTTTAATCTTTTGTAGGTTTGGATACTGATGAGTGTCTTCATGGATAGCCCTGCTGCCCCTGCTGTACACCTATATCACATATAAATCAGATCTCAATCATCTGATAATCATAGAGTGATGCGGGACAGGAAGATGAATTAGTCATCTTGACACATGTTAAAGATTCTTGGAAATTTGGTTGAGCAATGATCTGCGGATGGGAGAGGTGTCTCTCTGCTAACACTTGTTCCTTATTCTTTTGTCTTACAGGTGCCTGTTGATGACTGCGAAATCTACTGAAGCAGTTTCTAGAGGAGGTGGTTGTGGATCCTTTGCGCTTATAAATGTTATTGTGTGTATCTGTTTGACCATGGTAGGATATTTAATGTGTCATAGAAACAATTTTTGTACCTCCAGACTCAGTGTCACTCTCACCATAGATTCTTCCTTCCAAACATATTTTCCCTCATTTTATCCTTTAATAAAAAAAAAAAGAAAAAAAACCCTTGAAAAATGTAACCTTCTACGAAAAATATAACCTATTGTCATCTTCTGGGGAAAAAAAAGGGAACTTTACTGCATCCACTGTTGTTGTAAGTGAAATATGGTGTACTGCATGCTAAGTAGCTGCTCAGTCAAATGTCAGTGTGAATCCAGAAATCCTCCGGAGAGGAAATATTTAAATAAATATTTTTATTTTCTCTAAAAGTTTCCCTGTACAGTTCTTTTAAAGATTTTCTTCAGAGACAACACAAAATAAGCAGATGGGTGCCTTTTCATTTCTCAGCCTGGTGGGCAGGGTTGTTGGGACGTTTCTGGTCAAGTGCTCTGAAAATATTATAAGTCTCCCCAAAGATGAAGCCCACATAGTTAACCAGTAACACGCCTCATCTGTGGTGAGCAGGAGACTTGAGTATTAGATGTTTCAATTTTAAGTCACACAGTTACTCCTTTATTAGTACCTCCAAAGAAACTGCAAAGACAACTGATGTGAACCTTCTCTGCTCACAAGGTCTGGGCAGAAAGTTGGGCAAAGCTGTTCAGCTAAAGTAATTGCTTTTTTTCTCTCCTTCCCTTTCATGTGCGGTGACATCCTGCCTTTTGAAGTCAATGTTATTTTTTTTCACATTGAACTGCCTATGCTTCAGCATTTTCATTCTGATTTGTATAATGTATTTTTTTATAACACTTAATTTTCAAACATATTTCCTTTCTTTCAATCCTTCGAATGGGTTGTGAGGCCTCCACACGCATAATCTTCTAGACTTGTATTGAAGATTGTAGAGAAAAGCTGATACCACAGCATAGTATTTGCAGTATGGTGCGTCATCTTGCTACCAAACTGAATAGCAAGGCATTATTCACAAGGAGGTGAGGTTATATTTGCTGCTGCTAAATTCTTAGCTGTTCAGTTTTAACACTGGATGCCTGGATGTTTCTTTTTATGGAGTGCCTGTTTACTCCTGTATATTTTTATAGAGTAAAAGGCTGGTGGGGAGAATGAGGGTGCTATGTGCAGTAATGTTATAAATAACGTTACCTCTGAGATTATTTGCATTATATCTGCTTGCCTGAATGTGTAAAGTTAAACAAAAAAATTCTTAAAAAAAACCCCAAAAGGCAGAACAATGTCATGGATAAGAGGTCTAAAGGAAATGCTACAGAATATATTTATTGGGGAGTATTCCCTGCCTAGCTAATAAGCCAGACAGAAAATTGCTTACTCCTCCCACAACCTCAAACAGATCAAACAGAATATTAAAGTCTTGAAGATGCTGTTGTAAGGAAGGAGGAGGCTTACTCGGCACCCACCACACTTAACTGACAGGCAAATGGGGAGCACGCTGGGAGAAGAGCTACATTCCAAACCCGGACACTCCAAAGTGGAGGACATGATGAAATGCAGCTGTGATGGAGAAGGGGAAGCACACACGTGAGACTTGTTGTTACTCTCCTCCATTTGCTCCACGTACTGTATACTTTGGGGTAAATAAACAATAAATGCTTACGTTTGAGCTGTGTTTCAGTCAGTGTGGTGCTATTTGGTTTAATAATGAGTCATTCAATAACGTTGCAAACTCCCGAACAAATAAGGTATCTGGGGGAGAGTGGCTGCAGTTCCTCCCACTGCCCACGTGTGAATGCTCACACGGGACCAAGATACCAAGGTCTTACTCCCATGGCTGCTCAAACTGGAAAGGAGTTCCAGTCAAGGAAGAACTAAGACCCAGGGAAGCAATGCTGATATTGTTTGAGCTGTCTGGCAGATTTCAGAATATGTCTCTGCCTGTGATTTTTCCAGTGCTGGAATTTAATTTCTGGAGTGTAATAACACCAGTGCATCCTCGCAGTTTTATTGCATTTTTTATTATGACTATCATTTACAGTGCCCCTGCTGTCATGTTGGTTTCAGTAGTCTCCAGCTCTACTTCCAAGATGATGGAAGTGAAGTTGGACTATTTCACACGTACTAGGTTTTCTTTCTTCCTCCCTTTCCTTCTTCCCAAATGCCGGTTGAGTCAATGGAATTCTTCTGCCTTGTTATTTCCTACCAGTCATCCTCAAAGCCACACAGCATCCAGGTTACCTTTCCTCGGAGTTGAAGGACTGAATAAAACACCTTGACAGAGCTGCCTCCTTTGTGCAGCAGAGATTATGGAAGGCACCGTATCACTCGTTTTTCCTGTCTTTGTTGGATTGCTTATTCTCATATCACAATCTTGAATTCCTGTATGGCAAATGGACCTGGTCATTACTTTCTCTGAAGAATGGAATTCGAATTCTGGAGGACTTTGAGGGAAGAGGAGCCTCTGAAGGACTTCTAGAATAGCAGTGCATGTTCTGGTTCCCAGATGTCATACAGAAACACCAGTGAATCTGCACAAATGCACAGGAAATCTGCAAAGGAGAGCAGGGAAGCACTGGAGCTAGGGAAGTGTTGTGAGAAGAAATGGTTTAGCTAATGGCTGTGGCTTGAGCTTATACTGCAGAGTACTCCGGCAGCAAACCTCTGCTGGACCACTAGGTCCCATATGCCAGAGGACTTTTGATTGTGACTGGATTTAGCAGTGATCTGAGGCTTGCATCTCTTCTATAAATTCTGCTGAAAACAGAGCTTCGCCTGTGAGTCAGTTACAACTGCAGTAAATTAATTCAGTGACATATTTAAGTAACACTTTACATCTGGACTTGGCAACCAGCTTGAAATCCTCATTTGAAAACAATAGTAAAGTACATAAGAGATTATGGTATGAGGCAGCCCACTAGCATTTTCTTTTACAATGAGACCTGCTGATTCAGTGATCTCCTAGCATGGAAACCATGTTGGAGAAGTCACAGGTAATTGGGAACAAAATCTTGTGAGTGACAGGTCTTTGACAAAGCTCTGGACTAAAGATTACAGAAACTCCAATGTTGTGGAGCAAGAGGCAAAATACTTTTATGGCTGAAAGCTTGGGAGGAGAGGAAAAGCAGAGGATTAGGCTAATCTGATGGGGTAGAAAGAGACCAGAGTTGGGCTTTGGACATCTGCTAGTTAACTGATATTCCTGTTGTTAACCCATTTATTGCTGGCATTGAAAGAGGACTAGAATCATAAAGTTGCAAAATCTGTAGAGGAAATGCTTACTTAGATTTTTCCAGGAGCAATAAGAACTATGAATACCTTCAGAGAATTGTGAAGTTCTCCATCAAGCGGGCAAAACAGTATGCGATAAAGACCAGTGGTGAATAAAGAAAGACTGAATGAGCACAGCCAGTTCTGCCAGATCCAGAAGAGCTGAATGTGAGAGAAGGGTGGGGATGCTTGCTCAAATTACAACCCCAATCAAAACCCAACCGTCATATTAGGTTGCATATCATTCAAGACTATTAAGAAATTGAATAGCTGGGAAGGTATTATACAGCCTTTTTTATAAAGCTATGTTGTGGTCTCAGCTGGATCAGAGTGTGCCATTTTGGCCTCCCAATTTCAAAAAGGATGTGGCTGAGATAAGGGCGATTGGGAAAAGGGCGACAAGAACTTTCAAGAGCCTGGGAGAACTTGCCAGAAAGGATACCAAAAATTCACCTTTAGAAGACAGAGAAGAGGAGAAATGATACAAGTATGGAGGACATTGACCGTATTAAAAATGAGAAGTCAGGAACTTGCTCTTCTCATCCTGTAGTGTAGGTCCGCAGGGGCACAGAATGAAATTTCACAGTTGTTCAAAAAGGTACTAATTATGAGTAATTGGGGAGGTGATAGTAACTGTTCAGTCTTCATGTTATAAACTCAACTGGAAGATTTTGAAAGGGGGAAAGCATAGGTAACAGCTGCAGTCCTACAAATGCCTGACTGGTGACAAATGTGCCTCTTCAGAGGGATTGTTACTTAGTTACTTTATGCTCCAGTTTTCAAACCCTTAGTTGAATTTTTCCTGATTCGCCCATCTTCTGAAATCCTGTTTACATTCTGTAAGGGGAGTTAATAATTCAGCGTACTGTGCTCATTTACCAAAAAAAAGGCCTTTGAAAGAGACGTCTAGTGCTTGTGCTGTTACAGTGTCATTCAGCTACTGTGCAACTTTAAAATGTCTTTTCTAATACATAATATCTCATGATTCTAGTTTGTGTGATTTAGGAAAAAACTGTGCATTTAATTGTTCAATTAGCTGGCCTAAAGCCACTTACTCAGGTATACAGGAAACAAAGGTATGCATGTGTGGGTATTTGTGTATGTGGACAAATGAATTTATAGAGAAACGTGATAGGAGATTGCTTAGTAGGATGCAAATAAAAATTACACAGTTTGTTGGGGTTTTTTTCCCACTGGCTTTCGTGATCTCCTTCTTTCAGGGTTGTACATAGATGAGTTTTTCCCCAATGTGTTCTGGTTCCCTTCACCGTGCCAGAAGGATGGCTGCTGCTTTAAGAGATTGTTCCTTGAAGCAGGGTCATCATTCTTATCATTCTTCCCTTCCTTTCCCTTTCCCGAATATTCTGCTGCTGCTCTGGGTCCACACATTCCTTGTGCCATGGCAGTGCATGAGTTAAATTTTCCTAGAGGCATGATGCAGCCCTGAAGTAATATGTCTGTTGATGATAAAGTTGTTAGAGAGCATAGAAGCTAATGCATGGCCTTAGATATTTTTGCACTTCTTGGAACACAGATATTAATCTAAACATCCATACGCCCTTTGCACTGATTTGAAGTCTATGGAGACATTGAACAGCTGATCTCAGAGAAGATCTGTCATACAGAGACTTCCCTCTGTTTAGCTTGCTCTGAACAGCTCTCAAAAAATTATTTTTTTAAATAAGACAAATGAAAATTCTGAAGCCTGAATATTTCCTTTGACAGAAAGATTTTTCTTTTTTTTTCTTAAAGAAACATGACTAGATTGATTAGATTTTTTATATAAATATTGTTAAGGAGTCTCTCAGGCTTGTAAAGAGAGAAGAGTTTATTTCAGAATGGTATATTTTTCCAGATAGAGATCAATTACAATATTATTCATTTTTCCCTTTCTCCATTTTATTGCAGCTTTCATTTTTACATGGCTGGAATGATTAATGGGATGTGCTGGGTTAATGCCTTATGTTTGGGTACTCAAATGATAGAAGCAGCTTTGTGCAAAGCTTTTAGTGTGGGTTCAAGATTGGAAGAAATTTTGAAGGCAATGAATTGGCTATGGCACTTCCACTTCCTTTAATTTAGCCATAAATCAGTTGTGAGTGATTTTCCCGTAGTAATTTTTCATACAGTTTGAACTTGGGTAATGAACATCTCTGTCCTGGAGCCAAACTGTGATTTTTCTAGATCTTGTTGAAGACATGATCAAGATTTATGAAGGGGGACAATATAAACATTACATATTCCTCTGTCTTGTTTTCATCTCTACCTGTCCTTCCTTCCTTCCTTCCTTCCTTCCTTCCTTCCTTCCTTCCTTCCTTCCTTCCTTCCTTCCTTCCTTCTTTCCTTCCTTCCTTCCTTCCTTCCTTCCTTCCTTCCTCTCTCTCTCCCTTCCTCCTTTCCTCCCTTCCTTCCTCTCTCCCTTCCTTCCTCCCTCCCTCTCTCCCTTCCTCTCTCCCTTCTTTTCCTCTCTCCTTTCCTCTCTCCCTTCCTTTCTTCCTCTCTCTCTCCCTTTCTTCCTCTTTCTCTCCCTTTCTTCCTCTTTCTCTCCCTTCCTTCCTCCCTCCCTCCCTTCCTCCCTCTCTCCCTTCCTTTCTTCCTCTCTCCCTTCCTTTCTTCCTCTCTCTCTTCCTTTCTTCCTCTCTCTCTCCCTTCCTTCCTCTCTCTTTCCCTTCCTTCCTCCCTCCTCCCTTCCTTCCTCCCTCCTCCCTTCCTTCCTCCCTCCCTCCCTTCCTTCCTCCCTCCCTTCCTCCCTTCCTCCTTTCCTTTCTTCCTCTCTCCTTTCCTTTCTTCCTCTCTCCCTTCCTTTCTTCCTCTCTCTTTCCCTTCCTTCCTCCCTCCCTCCCTTCCTTCCTCCTTTCCTCCCTTCCTCCCTCCCTCTCTCCCTCTCTCCCATCCTCTCTCCCTTCCTTTCTTCCTCTCTCCCTTCCTTTCTTCCTCTCTCCCTCTCTCCCTTCCTCCTTTCCTCCCTTCCTCCCTCCCTCTCTCCCTCTCTCCCTTCCTCTCTCCCTTCCTTTCTTCCTCTCTCCCTTCCTTTCTTCCTCTCTCCCTTCCTCTCTCCCTTTCTTCCTCTCTCTCTCCCTCCCTTCCTCCTTTCCTCCCTTCCTCCCTCCCTCCCTCCTTTCTTCTCTCCCTTCCTCCTACCTCCCAAACCAAAGAGCTTTAAAATGTCCACTGGAGTACAGCTGTTGTGTGACAGTGGCTCCTACTGCATGGACAGTCATTTATCAGGGACAGTTCTGAAGATTTTTTTCCTTCTTTATCCATTGCTTTCACCTTTAACATTGCTTGATATCAAAGTACAGCTCTGCTTAAAAAGGAACTTTGTAGAAATCACATTGTGGAGTCTTACATTCATTTTGTCTCCTCCTCAGTTGCTGTATCAAATGTTCAGTTTGAAAGCAAAAGGACACTTTTTTGCTTGCTTGTTTGTTTATTTTGGTTGCTTGTTTGCTTGTTTTCCTGTTGTTCCTCAAATCTTCTCTGGTTTCTGAAGCTGTAGGTAGAATAATTTCTCCCCCCTTATCCCTCTCCCTCCGTTATTTTGCTGTTGACTGAAGTGAAGCTGCTACGCTGAGTAGCCTCACTGTTTGCTAATAGTGCCTTTGTACCAACACAGAGAACCTGCTGGACCATCACAGAGGAGTACTGCATTTATGTATTGTGTAGTGCTCTACAACATTGGATTTCTCTCTTGCTTGGCTGGTAGCTGTGATGTTGAGTTGCAATTTAATAGACCTGCAGCAGAGAGCGTTTCCTTGAGAAGGACAAGCTAGATCTCTCAGAGGCATCTGGCAAGTTACATGTTAATAAGTGCCTTTGGTTTTCATCCAATAATAAATAAACACACATGCAAACTCATTTGGCTGCACTCTACCTGAAATCAAGTTGCAGATTGCATCCGGCCCTTGGGCCAGGAATTCCTTGTTCCTCTATGAGACAATGTCTAATAGTAGTTGAAAGAAAATTTTTAGAAATCATTTTGCAAGTGATTCTGGAGAGACAATGAATGTAAATCCTTGCAGACGTACAAAGACTGCAGTCAGAATACTGAGTGAAACTCAAAGTGCGACATAGCGGTTCCTCCCTACATCACAAGCTTCAAAGATTTAGTATTCAAAAGAATGTGGGAAATTGGGTCACTTCTGTACAGTTTAGAAAAGATCTGAGGTTACCAACTCTCTTGCTTTAGCCATGCAGAAACTCTGAGTCTGGATTAGCAGGAAATCTGAACAGGATTTTCCTCTGCATTTAACATGAAAATCTAATAAATTTCATTGAACTCAGTGAGTGAAGTTCTGCCACCATTGAAATGGATGTCAAAATTTCCATTGGCTTTTGTGGGAATAGGATATCACCCTATAAAGATAAAACCAAAGTAGAATCTCTGGGTCTTAAACACAGTTATTTCTGTCAGGATATACTTATTGTAAGACTTTTTGAGTATCTTCTTTTATGAGAAACAATTTATCTTTCTTACTCACACGTAGACTTTCTGTCTTTTAGAAGTGGTTACAATTTACTTTTCAGTAATTATCACTTAGAGAAACACCTTAAAAGATCTGAAGGTAACAAGGAGGTGAAGTTACCATGAAATAAATACGTATTCTCTATCGTTCCTGCAAGAAGTTTGAATTTCTGTTACTTTTCTCCCTTGTTTATTTTTGTTGGGTAATACAAAGGGGAGTTGCTGTAACAATTTTACAGTCCCCAAATAGTTTTCAGAGTGTATGGGATAGTATTTTATAACTACATTCTGTAAGCAGTGGTGTCTTTTGGAATGGCTATGAAATGTTGTAGTAGAGATTTCAAAAAGACAGGATTTTGGCATAGGTTTCTGCAGGGAGGAAAAATGACTTTAGATTGGGTTTGAGCATGTCTTACACTGGGGATGGGCACAGAGTTGCCTGGTTTTGTAGACTTATGAGTCTGTTTCATCAGGTGGGAATTAACTGATGTAAGGATGGCCAGAACCAGGTTAGAGTGAAAATCCAGGTTGCTCGTGCCCTAGCAGGTAGCGGATGTCACGGTGAGCTTGTATTGATACCTTGTCCCTATACGTTCCTAAATGCGAGAACTTCCTAAGCCAGAGGGTACAATAACAGAGTAGCTGTGGAAAAAAGAAAACATTAAATGCAACACCTGTTTTTTCCTTCTCCATGACAAGACTCTGAGGGAAGTCTCCCTTCATCCATGTATTCACACCACCTGTGTCTCAACAATTACCCTACCAGAAATCAGTACAACCTGAAACTCGTTACACAGACCCTGAAAGCATTTAATATGTAAGTTACTTGCAAGAACGCCTGACTGGGTGCAGGGCAAAGGAAAAGCAGAGAGTTAGAGGTGCATGGCTTTTTACTGTATTTTATTTTGAATTACTCTTTCAGATACTTCTCCTTTCCGGCATCTAAACATGTAAGGCAAGTTTATTTTACTCTGTGTGAATACCTACTAAGTTTGATGTTCATTTCTTTTCTATATACACCTGTTATTCAAACAACCTCAGTCTAGCATTTTGTGTTACTGTAGAGTTTGCCCAAGAAAACAGAGTAAGCTTTGGCAAGGATAAAAAATTTAATGGTATAATAGCAGTGTAAGTTTAAAGGTGTAAATTGATGGTTCTCATAAAGATTATAAGGCATTTTCGTTGCAGGCTGTTAACCATGCTACAAGTACATTTCAGAAGTCTAGCTTGCAGTTGTCAGCATTCCAGGGTTTCATCCCCTAAGTCATTAATTTATTCTTATGTTTGGAAGATTTAGCATGACACTGTAGTTTCTTGCATGTTAATTTTCATTATGTTTAAAAAACTTGTAATTAAAATGTTTTTTTATAATAGAACCCCCAAATACCTGAGACTGCATTTCTTCTGTTGAATGCCAAAATCAATTATAATAGTATTTGTATGTTCAGCTGGCCGAAAAGTAAAAATTACATCCATATTTGAAAGCTTGATGAAAAATCACACTTAAAAATACTATGCATTGAAAAAAAATATAGGTATGTCATTTTCTATGCGTACCTGAAACTGAACATAAAACAAAGTATTGCTGATTGTCATATGAAAAGATGGACTCAGATGTACTATTTCATAAAACATTTTTTCCAGTTTCTAAGAGGAATAGATTAAGATATTTGAACACCTCATCTAGACTTCTTAGAGGTTGGCTTGAAGTTACTGAGCATATGGTGTTTTGGGTAAACAGAGAGCCTCTAAGAAGCTATTTGAAATCTTTTGGAATATATATGCCAATCAGATTCCCACTGGGATCTGACACTATTGCATGGAGCTCAGATCATGTAACCTCTGCTTAACCAGGTCTAAAAAAGGAAGCAACGAGCCCAAGCTAATTCTCTGGGTTCCCTCTGCAGTCAAGGAGTTAAGGAGGTAAGTTCATTTCACTTAATTTAGAAGCCTGTGTTGGAATTTAATGAATATTCAGCTGCCTGAGTCCTCTCTGATTATAATGGGAATTAGCTGGTTAGCCTAGGACACATGCCCTAACTCTGAAATAAAGTAAGTTACGTGCGATCAATCCTGTCTCAAACATATCGCTTTCTGGCAGGGTGGTCCGGGTGCAGTTGTAGTCAAACAGAACAGTATTTGTATCAACTGACAATTGTTATCCAGTGTAAACTGCACAGAAAAACGTTCAGGACAAGAGGTGTCCAAAATACAGGATGGGGAATGGATTCTGATGTTTTTTCAGGGAGCTGCGGGATTGCAGCATCTGAAAACTGCTGGAGATGTTTGCATGGTCAAAGCTGCCAGATAGCAATTAAGCCTAGCAACATGGGCTGTTTGCTGTCGAGACTGAAGCATACGAATTGAGTACACCCTGTTCTAGAGGGAAGTTCACGGGCTGGCAGTTTTGCTTTTGTTGAAAAAAATCCCAGGATGAAGGAAATACCCAGAATTTGCCCTTGTCTTTCTCCTTGGTGATTGTCACCAAGGCAGGGGTTTGGAGGGGCTGGTATTTCACTTGATTTGATGTAAGGGCAGGCTAAACTTAAGCTCTGAGGCTGCGTGGGAGGCAGTGCCCAGTGCTCGTCCTGTTGAAGTGGTACTCTCGTTGACTTCCGTGGCAGCAGATTGAGGCATGCATTGAAGTTTGCTATTGGCAGAAAATGGAAATAACAGTAATGGATGTTCAGTTTGTCCAGAGTGTTCAGAAAGATGGGATTTAGGAAGGAGGTGGGAGCGCGAATTATGCTGGACAAACAGAAATGAGCAATATTTAGCATACTTTGCCCTTTCCTCCCCTTTCAAAACTAGCTGTTTCAACACAACAGTGACCTACAAGCTGGAGTCCTTCAGAGAGAGGGATGAATACTTGTGGGTATTTAACCCCTCTGTAATCAGCAGGCTTACAGTAAAATGAAGTTCTCATTTAATACAATTGCTATGCACTGCATCCATAGAGGCACAAAGGCGATATATCTATTATTTTTCTATGTCCCTCTCTTTCTGTTGTTTTAGACCTCTTTGAAAGGTCTGCTACATCATACTGTGAGAAAAGAAATAGGGCCTTGGCTCCTTGCTTTTCCTGTTTAGCACGTGCTGGAGTATCTGCACTAAAACTGCAGAATGTGTCACCGCTCAGATGCGAGGAACTGCTCTGAGATGTGTTAGGTACCAATGGCCTCTGCTCAACGGTCACTGTATGCAAGTCACCCAGTTTCCTCAATTAAGAGAAAGGACTGCAGTGCATCCATAGTAAACTTATCTATGATCGTGACACGTGATGGACCATCAAAATCTCATAGTATGCCACCAAACTCATCCCTTAACCTGAAAGGAAGATAAGATGATAAATTCACAAAGACTTTCTGATCTTCAGAATTTTATGCATATCAGCTCTTTGGAGAGGATTTATGAGAGAGAAGGAACCTGGGGAGAAAATAGCTGATATGCCTCAGATTATGAAGAGTGTCTAAAAAAATCTTTCCATTATATACGTATTGTAAAGTACTTTTTCCTTTTGATTTATCACCTTCCTTGAAAACACAATAATCCAATCAGGAGTAAAAGTTTTTTTGATGTCATTGGTTTGGCAAGCTAACAAACTGCCTAATATCTTGTTTCTTTCTGGGAATACTGAGAAAATGGCAAAAAGCCAACCTCAGAGGCAACCGATCTTGGCCAATATGTTAGACCCTCTCTGTTGGACTTTGGACTAGAATACAGCAGATATTACTTTTGTGTTGCTGATGGATGATTTCTCAGTTGTAACTCAAACAGATTTATTTATGGCCTGTCTATAGTATTTGACATTGTGAATAACGCATTGCAGCTGATATGCCTTGAAGATCTTGCAAACATGTAAGCAAATTACATGGATTCAATCCAGTTTCAGTGGCTGAAATGTAATGCATAACTGCAACTCTTCCTTTAGTATTCTTTATAAAAAAAAATAGTCTGCAAAATGCTATCCTCTTTCCTCTCTTGATATAAGCACTATGAGAAAATCAACTGTACCTTAGCATGTATAAGTATCTTTCCTTTGCATCCAACTCAGCAAATACAGAACTCCTGACTATTCATGTAGCTAAAGTGAAAAAAAAATTGTAGAAAAATTTAAGGCTAAAACCAGATTCTGGGAAAATAAAAGGAGTAGAGAGGAAAAGCTAACATTTTGAAGACTAGGTAATACATAACATCACCAGTTGCCCGTGAAACTATTGCACTTCAAATGGGGTCTTCACTTTTGTTCCGTGGATAATGGATAATCAGTTAGTGATTACTTAATGTTTTCTCTCTTCTCTGTGCAGATTTTCTCTGAACAGGCAATATTTTGATATAAAATTCCATCAATATCTTTAACTCGGGTTATATTCTGTTTTCAAATTGAAAATCTGGCCTCCAGGATGTCAAACTACCCATCTATGTTTTCTGGGAAAATGTTAGCCTTCAATATTGTACTCTACTCACCTTCTTGGCTTCTGTTAAATATGGAATTTGGTGGCCAATCAAGCTTTATAGTGTATATGGTTAAGAATCTATCTTTGTTTGTTTGTTTTTGTTTGTTTGGTTGGGATTTTTTGTTACCAAAACCTACCATGACATCAAGCATTCATCCACTGGGAGAAATTACTTTGGAGGCAAAATATTCATATATCCAACTCACAGCTTTGTAATTGTCTCCCAGAGATCAGGCTTACCATAAATTATGGTGAACCTGATTCGAGGAACCCATTTATCCTTAACAATAATTCCCCTAGTATGACACGAAAGTTGTCCTTAGCTGTGGAGCAGAGGAAAAAAGAGACTTATGAAACTAGAAGTGTGGGCTAAAAGACAGATTTCTGGGCCAGGTGATAAATGATACTCTTTCGAAGATACTGCACAGACTCTGGATCATACCACTTCATTATCCTACATGAGCTGCAAGGGGTTTGGTCCTGTTTTCATCCTGCTGCTTAGCTCTGTGTTATTTATTGCCTTCAGAAAAATTACAGATAACAGCATATGGATAGGGTAAAATTCCCCAAACAACAAAATCCCCCCAAATTCCTGTTGTATTCACTAGAATTAAAACTGCACATGAAATCATAGCTTTAATCTATGGATCACTATTGTTCTATTCCTTCATAACCTTTCAGAAGATGGTATAGTCCAAGGAACTTTGTTTTACCTGTTGCCTAAGTGGATTTCACCCAGTAAAATCAAAAGAGCATGTAAAGGTGTGGTTGTAGTTTATAATGATTATTTAGTAATGCTATAATTAATATTATATATTTCCTTGTCGTATCCTTATGATATAGAGGGATGCCATCAAAGCATAACAGTTTCAACTAAACAAGCATTTTTAAATACATTTGGATGGTTTTAAAAAGTAACTGCATGATTATATTCTGAAGCCTAAGTGAGACTGAAATCCTTGACTGAGATTAATGAAGGTGCTTACCTTCCCCCCTTACTCACAGTTATGTGCCCTATAGTTAAGTAAGTGTTGAAGAGTATGAAAAAAACTTAATTTTGTTAATTTTAGACGTAAGTGGGATAAAATCAATAGAAAGGATGGTTCAAAATACTGTGAAGTTTGTGAATGAGCTGAAATGGAAGATTTTTTTCTCCCTCTGGCACGAATTCACTGTAAACAAGCAAAGGATTTACCAGAGGACTAAAATAAGATGTTCCTTATGTAGTGTGAAGTAGTTATATTTCTTTTTCACTTTTGCGTGATTTTTGCCCTACGTTGTTTCTCTTGTTGCAACATTCGTTTCCCAGGAACCAGGTGTGGCAATTCCCTCCTCTTGTGAAAAATCTTGAGTTCAATAATTCAAGAGTAATGGATGATTATATATAATATAGTATATCTAATATACATAGTATATATAATATAATAATAATAATTAATCTTGAGTTATTATCCAGTGATATTTGAGAAACTGTTTCTATTACTGTCAAATTCTAGAAGAGATCCATTGTGAAAAGCTGTTCAAAGCCCAGGGTGAGCTTTTAACAGTTATGTGCTTTTATGGGGAGCTGGATTCCTATCATCCCATGACGTGTCTTTGAAACTCTCCCCCATGTGACTACAACCATGTGTGCGACTGTGTGCCTAATTTGTGAGTAGTCATAATGATCATACAGTAATAGGCACGCAACTGAGTCTGTGTTTTGTTCATGACTCCAAGTGCCTTTAGCTGAATTTTCAAAGAGGCTGAATTCTCACATCTCCTGCTACTTCAGTGGAGCTCTAGGTGCTCCGGGACTGAAAATCAAGCTACTGACATACTGAAAAATTTAAGCTGAGGTATGAATGAGTCAATCGCATATCTACTGTTCATTCGTAAGTCGAACTGGGTCTTTCTGAGTTTGGTGGAGGTTACTGACATAGTCTTTTAGGAGCTTTTTAATTAGAGAATTTCCTGGGTTTGCCACCTTATCACCCAGTTGTTGGTTTTATGTAGTTGGTATTTACTATTCACAGGCCACTGCCCCCATTTTATTTGTTGGTTTAGGCACCTGGTAACTACAGATCTGGGTGGATATTCTATTTTTTCTTGATTCGTACTACATGTATGCACACAACACTTCTGTTTATAGGTTTTGGATAGTCTGTTGGCTGAGCTGTGGTTACATCTTCAGGGCTGATACTTTATTACACAGAAACAAAAATAAATAAAATTTGTTATCCAACCTGAGTCAGCAAAAAGTGCTTTTTCCTCTAATGTTTGTCACATATTGTGAATATTCATACAATTTCACACTTTCGCTTGTGAATAAATCTATTAACTTGTTAGACATACTGGTATGTACTGTTAAACAGGTATCTTCATGCTTGCAGGAAAAGGCATTTTCTTTGTATTTTTTTCTCCAGTTCCAACCTTTATAAATGATGTTATACTTCAAAACCATCATGGTGGTGGCTGAAAAAATATGGAGCTTTAAAACAAAATGCATTCTTTTTATTTGCCTTCTAGTTTTTGATCTTTTATCTCCAGCTTACTGAAGTATTCAAAACTCCTCTTTTTGAGAACGAAGGTTAAGACCATCTGGGTTCTTACTTTAAAGGAAAAAATGAAATCCTTACATAAATATATCGTTGAAGGAGCTGGGCTTTAAGAAAAACACCAAATCAAAAGATACAATTATGAGGTAGAGGAGCCTTAGACAGAAAGCAAACTAAAAGCATAAAAAGTAGAATATCTTTTTACCCATTCAAAGGCACTGAATTAAAGACCCTTGAAACCATGCAAATTTTTAGGACAATGTAGTTTCAGGAGTCCCTTAGCCTTGCAATGCTTAATTTAGACTACTTGTCAAACGGCTCTGAACTTGATCAAAAACTTAATGTCTAGATCTTTGCAGGAAGTAAAGGATTATTGATGAGTAGGTGGAGGAATTCTGTCTTGTTTGGTTATATATATAGGCATTTTTCACTGCAGAAACTGTAGCTGTTTGCAATGCTGTCTGCAACCACCTCACTTGAGGATGAATTTTCCTGTCCTGCATTTGCCTTTGATTCTTGTAGAGCACCCATCGACTGTGAAGAAAACAGCAGTGCTTAAGCGTAGTCTATTCAAGTATATTCAAAATATGTTATTTTTAGCATTATTGTTAATACGAAATGTTCCACCAACCAGCTGGAATTATGCAAATCCAAGCACATGCGTTCCTCACTAATCTGCACTCTTGGATATACTCTTCACATTCATTTCATTTTATGAATGTCTTTCCATCATACTTGCCTACAACAGGAGACTGAAAAGCCTGCAATTTTCTTCTTGCCTGATTCTCCCATTGGGTTTTGTTAGTATTCGAAAAAATAAATTGATGTCGGGTTTGTTTTTTTTTTTTTAGTCCAGATTGAGGAGGAAATCAACCTGCCAGCACAGATGAGTGGGGAGAAAAGGGAAGGCTCACAAACTGCAAAAGCTGAGTTCTTTAGGCAGTTCTTTGATGACTCAATATTTGCAGTAGAGGTAATTAGGGCAGTCTTGGAAGAAGCTCTGAAAATCTGAGACATTTTTCAATAGCTCGATCTCAAGCTGAGAGATTGTAAACTCTGTCGCTTTCACTGGTAGCACCAAAATATCATGTGTTTTGGGACAATTTCTAGATGAGGGGGAAAGGAAGAAGTGATGTCTCTAGTCTTAGCCTTCTTTACGTGAATCTGTCTGTGGATCGAGAGAACACAGACGTGGCCTTTGTCATCTTCATCACATTGGTATTTTTGCTGTGGAGAGAATGTGCAACCTCCCTTACACATTTCTCCTGCCCACTTGGGGCTCTTGACTTGTTTTAGGAAACTTAGGTCTCTGTTCTGCTCCTCATGTACTTTTGCATCGCTGTTGATCTATGGAAGCACGCTTTGAGTGCCTTCTGATGTCACCATAGGCATGGCTGTGGGGGGGGTTCTGTGTGGCCATGGTTCATCTTCTTCTCAATCTCTTGCTTGCTATCTTTTTTTCCTGAGGAGCTGAAGGATTTGTCCCAGAGGTGAGCAGCCTTTCCCGATTTGAATTCTCATAGTTAAATGACATTATAAATCTTTATTTTATCCTCACCTTGTAAGTTGTCAGTTTTAAAGCTTTCTTAGAAAACTCATTCAATTTTAAAAACTTATTTACACCTCTAGTTCACCTTGTCTCCCTATAAAGGTCTTTTCAAACTTCAATAATTTGTTGTGTCTCTTCATTTTTGCTGAACTAGTGATTTCCAAATTGAATTGGTACAAGGTTTATTTGCTGCTGCCGTTTTAGTTTTCTGCAATGGAAGACAAAACACAGCAAGATAAGATTTTTCAGGCTTTTTTTCTGACTAAAATAATAAACCAGCTCTGATTAGTGCTAATGAAAAGCTGATGATACGTTTCACATTAAGCCTTCTGGGGCAGACGTGATCCACCCTGTGTGTAGTCATGCACTGCGTAGCACCTTCAGGTCCTACCTGCAAAGTCTGATGGATGCTGGATTTTTTCACTGCAACATTCTTGCTTTGCCCGAGTTCTTCTCTTTCCTTAAGCAAGAAGGGACATTCAGAGTTGTTATCCCCATACACACGAGGTTTCTCACTTCTCTAACAAATACAAACTTCCATATCTGGTGGGCCAGATGCACGGTGTTCCGAGGAGTGCTAGGGGTATATTTTTTAATTGCTTCAGTGAGTCTAGCCTCCTAATTACTTTAGTTTCGGCTTATGACCTGATTCTGATCTATGTTTACTAACACTAACAAATGGAGCTTTCATTGAGCTACTGTTTGAAGAAAGTGAAAGAAAGGCAAGATCACTCTTGTTACTATTTTGAAGACTTTAAAACTGACCTCTATTATGCTAGTTTGATGTTCATCAGTTCTTTGGAAACATTAAGTATCAGCAGCTCAGTGTTACCTGACTAAAATGAGATGGTTTAACTGAGACTTACTGACAAGTCCTGCCTTGACCAGAGCACATCTGAATGCTGATTTTAAATATTGTGGCTCTGGAACAATTTCCTCTGGTGTGATGGCTAACCATAACTGTTAACCCAACATGCTAATAATATAATACCATGACTGCTTTGCAACCACAAGTAATTTCTTTCTATTCATTTCTTCTACCCATGAGCTTGCATTGTAAGACAATCTATCCTGCTTCATTTGGTATGGTTTCTGGCTTCCTAACGTTTTGATAGAGTTGCCAAATATTCTTATTTAGAATTGTTGCTGTCCACGTGACCTCTATTTCATAAAGAATATCTCTTTATATAAGTAATACTTCTTTGAATAAATTTCAGACTTGCCTAAACCGAGAGTAATTACATATCCTAGATTCGTGAAAGGAGGAGCATAATTAGGTCTATCAAACTCCTTATGAGTTGAGTAAAACAAAAAGATGTATCAGATGTTTTTTGAACTGTAGAAACATGAGCATCCAGAGCAAAATAAAGTGAGTGAAGGAATGACAGCTTACACATTGAAGAATATAAATTTGGATTTAGATAGATTTCTAAACCACTTGTTCTCCCTGTTAGTCACTCTTCTGCTTTGGATCCCTTCATCAGATTCTGTAGGAAAGAAATAATTCTTCACCTGTATCCACTTAATGGCTGGTACAGAGGAGTCCAAATTGTTTATTAGAGCTTCTATGTGGTATCGCTATGCAAATGATAAATACCTTGCACAAGCCGTGGACAAGATGTACTGGGAATAGTTAAGACTGGCAGCAGTTCCTCCTTGCTGGCATTGCTGTAATATTATACATTGTCATTTCACAAAGGCACCTTCTGGTAACTGTTTTAAATAATTTCAATAGGCAGCTAAAAAAATCTGCAAAATAAATACCTTAGCATTGAATAGTCAGGGTTTAAACTTCCCTCTCAACTGGCAAGGGACTTACACTCAAATGGTATGGGATTTCTGGTTTTGCTGGGTGTGTTCCAGTCTTAGTGATTCCCTCTGTGAGGTTTACATCCTCCTTGTGGCAAATGCTGAGGCTTCCAAAGCATATGCTTTTCAAAATGGGAATACAGGCATGTTCAGCATAAGGCAATACATTTATTACAATCAGGTTTCTGAATTACAAACAAAGAATTACTTTTCCCTTTGTTGTCTTGCCATGAATTATGCAAAATTGACGTCAAAGGAGTCATTCAAGGATTAATTTGATTACATACATACGTGCATACAGACAGAGAGAGGTGTTTATTCTTAAACATCAGTTTCTATCTGCCTTTGCTGACAATGGGTAAAACTGGATCATTCAAAGAGGAGTGGAAGACTTTCCCACAATAAATCGAAACCTCTTCTCTTCCAAGCATGAAGCCAACATATGCCCTGAAGCAGATGTATCAATTGCACTTATAAATTAAGTTCAGCAAGATTCCTACCTGGTGTAATTTTCCTACATGGAGAAAATTCCTCCATAAAGGAAAATTTCACTTCATAAGAGACTTTTCTGCAAAGTATAATTTTTTATGCAATGGGTGAAGTAAGTGTATAGTTCTTTTAGGAAACTTCCCTGTCGAAGGAGATGAGTTGCTGCAGGCTAATTATATATGATATAAAAATGTTTCCTATTGTCTTGTTCCATCTATAAAATGTAAGCACAGTCTTAACAAGAACCAGCAGCACATGGTGCTCTTTAGAAGTCAAAACAGTTCCAGCAAATCTGACAGTAGGACTGGAGAGATGAAATATGTTTCTAAAACATATTTTTCTCCTGGTGAGAGAGTGTCAGAAGGCGGGGAGAGGTGGGTCAGATTAAAATGGTGAAAAGAAACATTAAAAAGAGGAAGAAAAATGGAGACTGAGGAATTTTTCAATATCTCCCATGTTTCACTATGAATAATAAGATGCACATTCTTTTTCCTGATTCCTTTGGCTATATCTGGGCTCTGAAGCAGGGAAAACTCATAGCTTTACCCTTACGCACTGGCTGTGGCTTGTGGGAACCATGGGGCTGAATTATCCCTGTGCTCCTCTGGTCCACGTGCCTTCCCTTGGAGACTGAGCACGTGCTCCAGGCTGAGGTCTCACTCTGACAGGGAGCTGGAAAGCAATGAGGTGATGCAGGGGTCCACATCTCTGCAGAGCACGCACGCCTTTCTGTGGGACTTGCTCTCTTACCACAGTGGTTTTTATTGCTGCTGTTGTTGTTGTTGTACATATCACAGGTATCAAAGGGCTTAGATGCCTTTAAAATGCAGCTTAAATATGCTTTAAGAGAAAATCTGGTACAATTGGCAACTACCGATTTAGTTTTGATGAGAAGGAAATGGATGATAAGAAGGAATTTAGAGGCTGTGAAGGAAAGCAATACAGTTCTGCCATGGGGCCAAGTAGAAATAAAAATGTTTGCCTCTGCCTTAAGAAATGTTGACAGATTTCAATACCCCGAGGGAAGGAGTGGTAGACGATGGATAAAGCACAGAAAAACTTGTCTTAAGCAATAAGTTGGAGCCCACCAAAAAGTGGTTGCCTAGTGATGGTGCTTTGTGAGATCGAACAAAATTATGCCGGGAACTTCCAAAACGGATCGATGTGGTCTCCAAAGAGAGGAGGCTTTCAGTTGCAGGCAGCCTTTCACAGTGTGTCAGTCTGTGACCTGATGAATGTTTGGAGTTGGAGGGCCAACTTCACGCCATCAGGTATTCATCCGAATTCACAGAGCACTGGAAGATGCAAATAACTTTATCTCTGAATGGGTCTGTTCTCTGTAGAAAGTTGTTTTGACGCTCGTGTTTTTGATGAATCCCTGGTCCCCAGCATTTGCTATCATCCTTTACCTGTGCAAGTTAGTTCTATCTTTTCACTGCCAGCGCTGTGCTGCTTGGCAGATGTTTTATTTAGAAAGTGCGAAAATGGCCGGATCCGTGGCTCAACCAGCTCCTTTTCCTTTATTTCCCCATGTGGAAGGAGAGACAAATTTAAATTGCAGAGCATGAGAATTACTGAAGAGCAAAGTGCTGAGGAAAGATTTTAATTGATACAGAGCAAAGTTACCGTATGGTGGAGTGATGTTATGCCAAATATTTTTGCAGCATTTCTAAATGTGGGAGCATAACTTTTCAAACAACTAGGAAGTGCTTACAGATTGCCTGATGTGAATTGCTTTTCTTCATTTAGCAATATTTAGGAGAACTGAATAGTTTTGCACGATTATAGCACTTAATTTGATCTAATGCAATTGATGTAAATCATGTAGTTAGCCTGATTTATGTCAATTGTACCAGCAAAAATTTGTTTATAAACCATGTCCAAAGTGTCTTTCTTAACACAAAAAGTATTTTTGTGACAACTACTGCTGTGAAGCAAAATACACATTGCCAGGCAAATAACATTTCAATTGTACTTTTGATTCCTTTATGGGTTCGGGTAGGGAAAAGACTTGAATTATTAATTACAGAAATGTGACATTTTGTGGTAATTTCTTAGCAGATTTGGGAATTTCGTCTTCAGAATAAAAAAAGCTATTATGTTCAAAAGACATTTGGAGGAATAGAATGGTGTTTTCTCACTAATGCATTTCCAGTAAACATTGAGATTTAATGATTTTCAGAGATCTATAATTGTGTGCTGACAGTTCCTCCACTGAGGGAAGACCACTCTACTGCAGAACAATTGTCCCACATGTGGATGATTCAGAATTCCTTTTGCAAGGGATTTTGTGGCTTCTGTGGGCATTTATTAAGGCATTTTAAAATATCATGTACGAGTCTTACAGCAGTGATGTTTGCTGGCTGGTTCTTCTCCCTCAGGATTCTTGTCCATTGAATCTGTAGCAATTTCTCAGGGATCAATGAAAGTATACTGATATAAAACTGCTGTGAGAGGAAAACCAGTTTCGATGCATGCAGGAATTTTTATGTTATGCATCTCTATTATCAGCTATATATTCATATGTTGTAAGTATCTAAAAAGAGTGGCTATTTTGTGATCTAGAATGCTTTGAATGATACAACTAGTAAGAGCTCATTTAAGAATCTTTGAAAACCACATATGAACAAACAGCTTAGGTTTCTGCTTACCTACTGCACATATATAAGTCTTTTGAGGGGCTCCAATAGCACCCACATGCAGTGTGCTCCCAGTCACACCTCCCCTCTCCGTAGGCACAAAACTGCCATATGTTTCTTCAGTTTCAGCTTCACTGGCCTTGTTCCTGTTAAACGCAGAGCATGGAAGGTAGGTGTGAATTGCCTCTGGAGCAGGGCAGAGGTAGTAAATTTGACTCTCTGGGGGGAAATTCATTATATGCAAGTGCTGCCCAGCGGCATAAATCAGCCCCCATGGAGTTTGGGAGGAGTGTTTCACCCTCTCAAGTCTCTGCCAATGCTACTTAAGCTGGGAGTCAGTTACAGCTATGTCGTATACACGCTCTTCCTAAAGAAATGTGGGGCTTTTTTTTCCAATTGTCTGTGTCTCTTCCCATTGAATAGACCAGATCTCGATGTGCTATACGGACAAATGAAGTAATTTGGTTTTTTGCATTCTTGAGACACTGTCTTGCTGTGCTGCCTCAGCGCTGTTCTCTGGGGAACTGTCATAAACCTCCAGCTCGTGCAAGTTATGAAAGCAAAGTTGATTGCAGGGCTAGTTCCTAGGATTGTTACTGTCCCCAAAATCTGACTCCATCCAAAATCCTGATGATGCAGTTCATCTGGCTCAGGGAAAACACATACTTTGTTATACATAACACAGACATGATTACATTTTCCATTTGGTAAAGTCATAGAGCAGCTCCAAGTCCTCTAAAAATAGAGACATGATTCAAGTTGCAAACAAGATGGAAGGATTTCAAATAGCTGTATTACACATAGAGCAAGCAAAGTGAAATTAATAGGAAAAAGCTGGTTTGGGAACTGAGGCTGTGCTCTCTTTTTCTAAGCAAATGCTCAGCCATGAAGGCTGCGTAAATCAACAGTTCCACTGTTGCAAGTGGAAAGAGTCTGGTTTACTTAAAATGCAGGCTGTTGCATGCTTTACTCTCCTGAAATGACAGAGCAAAGAAACAATTTTTCTTAAGTTACTGACCTGTTTGTTTACCTGCTGAGTTGCCAAATATGCATTTACAAAAAATATTTGTTGTCTAGAAAATCAGTATGTATATATACAGTATTCTCCCACACCTTTTATTAGGAGAGGCCAAGGCTATTCTAATTGCTAGTTTTGCACTTTCTGTTCCCTGTTACCCACAGCAGCCCCACTGACCTCTGCAAAAGCCAACTTAAAATTTAATTGCAATTATTATTGTTTAGGCTAGGAGCAGGTTAATAGGGTGATCTTCTTGGCTCCAGGTGCAAGGGTCCGCTATGCCAAATAGCATTTAATGGATAAATAGGAACTGCATCTGTCAGGCCAGGATATCAAAGCGTTTTAAAAGGATAACAACATTAAATTTACAGGAAGAATTATTGGGGGAGAGATGTTTATCTAGGTTTATCTAAGACTACAAAACAATGCCTGGAGCAGAACCATGAGGGAAGGTCCCAGGCTCATTAAAGGAGAAGAGATACTCCTTAAAACCACTCCCGGTTTACGCTTTCAGAGTTAGGGCAGTAGGCTCTTGGGGCTCTGGATTTCAAATCCCATTCAGGGATCTGTCCAGGCTCCTTGTGAGATCTCGGGTGAGTCATTCTGGGCCTCACATCCCTAAAATGGGGGTATTAGCAATTCTCTAGTCTAGAGGTTAAGTTCAGGTAGGAGAGAGAAAGGAAATGTTTAGGTGTTGTTATGGAGATGAAGCCGAATACAGAATACAGGCTTGGTGGGCTGTTTGCACCAGAAACTCCATACTTTCTGCATAAGGAGGTTTAAGACTGAACTAGCCAGAGACCTGGCATTTTCCAGGGACTGAGAAGGAACAGGTTCCCTCCTCCTCGTAGTGACTCTGGCATGTTGGAGGTCTTTGGCACTGTTACCATCTACCTTTAGGAACTGAACATCCTGAAGGCAAACGGTGCATTTATAGTAAAATGCACCTAATGTAAATAACAGTTTGTAAAATATCGTACATAGAGGTAATTAATGTAATAATAACTATTTTAAAATAGGGAATTTCTGTAGTACCAAATATTGGATTTTTCAGAAAGGTAAAATCCTATGCAAAGATTTGAAGCCTACTTCAAAATAATGTTCATACATACTGCTCTACATAAGCATTCAACTACCATCAGGGAGCACTGATTTGGAGGTGTCGTTTTTTTTAATTTCTTCACTCTGATGTCAGCATTTTTGATGTTAAAACAAACCACTAAGAAATCCTGATTAGGATATCTCTTGTTTATTTCCTTATTTGTCACAAGACTAAAAACCCTATGAACAAAAATATGACAGAAAAGGTGAAAAAAACCCCTGAAAACTCAGAACAATGCATTGCAGCACACATAAGGTGTCTGATGGTAACTTTAATGAGGTTCATTATCTTTCTGATTTGTGCTGAGGATGAGGTTATGACCAAAGCTGGCACCTCAGTGTTCCTGTAGACCAGCACTGCTCAGTTTGCCCATCTAATTATCCAGTCCAGCCCATCCTTGTGGCAACAAAGCTCCTGAGAGCCCTTGTGCTACCTGAAGTGCCATGCCTTGCTCTTTTGGTCTCATCAGCCTGCATAAAGGGTTGTCCTGAGCACAATCAATGCAGTGGAAACTTGCCTGGGCCCTCCACGGGGCATCATCCTGACATGCTTGTAACACAGGCAGTCAAGGGCCAAACTGATGAACTTTATCTGAGTTGAGACGTGGATGTTAGTGAGTGCTAAGACAAAGGACACCATCCAGAACATGTAAGTGTGGGGAGTCCCACCAGTTTGAAACTGGATGTGTTCAGACCGCTGTCTGAAAGAGTTTTGATGGTTTGCGGGGCTGCACCTCTTCATTCCCGAAGAACCTTCAGGACAACACTGATTGTCTTACAGAACCTTCACCTTACTTTGTGCTGGCTTTGGAGTTTGAATTATTCGTTGATTTATAAAGACACTGCAAATCTGGATTCAAAAACGCAACAAGTGTCACTCCATTTTATCTTGGTTTCTGTTATTAATGGCAGTTTTATTGCTGGAATGATTTGTGTTAGAGTTTCAAAACCTTTCAGGGAATTTTTCTCTCCCTTGCCAACACAGGGGGCTTTGGAAGCCAGGACAGGTGGCAGGCGGTGGTTTGATTGTTCCGAGTTCCAGTTTCATGGCTGGGTGGAGGGGAGGGAGGTGAGAGGTTTCTTCCAGTTGGCACCACTTCTGCTCAGTGGCTGCTGGGAGCGGGAGCCGCCATTTTACTGGGCTGGTGGAGGCACCTTGGAGGGAGCTCCCTTGACTCAGCCCCAACTCCACACACCCTGTGCTGTCCTTGGGAGAGAGATTAATCATCACTAACTGGAGTTGCTGCAGACTCCCTGGGGGCCAAAGTCACTGGCAGAGAAACTGCCACCCTACTCCCTCCCCTATGCCCCCTTCCCTCAACGCTTTTGGACAAAAGGACTAGGAGAGAAAGCCACTACCTCCTGGAGGGTGACATTGTGTCCTGCCCTCCGTAAATATCAGTGCACCGAAAGGAGCAGGGATAGAACTTAATTCTTTTAAAGGTTTTGGTTGCCGTGTTGTTGTGTGTTCTGTTCTTGTTTTGGTTATATATATCTCTATATATTTGTTGTTAAGAACTGTTATTCTCTGTACAGTTTTTCCTGATTAAAATCTCTTCATTTCGAAGGTTGTGGTGGTTTCAGATACGCATCTTAATTTTCCTTTGAACTGAGACAATTTGCCACTATGTTAGAACTCTAGAGTGCTGTAATTTCTCCTAATCTAGCTTAGCCCATAGGTAGTTTGTGGGAGAAGGACAAGAAATTTTCCAATATCTCTCTCTTTTCTCTTTCCTAAAAAATGTTGAACACAGTTCTGGGTTTGAAAGCAATTACTTTTGAGGCCCTTAAGAATAAATTGCTGATACCCTAGAATCCTTTTAATTGCTATCCTGATCAATGACATGCCTGCTTAATTGGGATGATTGGCAGGCAACTAATCCTGTGCAATGCATTTCAATTACTCTAAACAATATGTTAATGACCTACCTGTGTTTAAATGGTACATCCCCTGTTGTCTTCTGCTGTTGCAAGTTTTCATAAGAGCTATAAAGAGCTTGAGAGGAGACATGTTCTACTTGCGAAGCCCCTTGCTTTCTTCATGCTTCTACATCACTCAACTTTATCCTAAATATTTAATACAAAATTATTGCACGTACACTTAAAGATAATTCATGAAGTATAGCAGAGTATTTTCCAGCACTATTCTAGGTTCCTGGTACCTGGAAGAATTACTTAACTGTTTGGTTTCTGTTTACCTTGGGTTCTTTGTACTAACCAGCATGTGCCATTACAAGTAGCTTATTTCTATAGTAGCTTCACACTTTGTTTTTTAATGGCATAAATGTGTAATTGAACAAGCCTGTGGTCTTTCTATTAGAAAAGAATACTAATAAGGTATATTAATGTTCCCTTTTTATTAGGGGAGCTTGTTTAAAAAATGTCAGTGTTTTAATGATGAAAGAGATAGTTGTCTAGGAAAAAAAAAGTAAAAATACATTTCATTTTAATTAGCTCTAATTAGAAGATTAATAGGTTTTAAGGACAGAAGGAGTCATTGTGATCTTTAGGGCTAACTCCACAGGACGCAGTCACATAAAACAGATCCAGCCTCTGATGGTACATCAATGTACATACAGCAGATATCTACTTCTTACTGGCCATTCTGCTGTCAAGAGAGAGGATGTGATTCTCCCCTCTTAAGACAGACATCTAAGCCAGTTTGAATCAACTGTGTCTTAGACACCTAGACTGAAAAATGTCCACAGACTGGGTCAGTCTGGTAGATGTCAAAATAGAGATTAGATGAATCCCATTCACTTTGAGATGTCTGAATTTACAAAGTATTTTGGCCCTGAGACTTCCCTGTGCTGCTGTTTTCTCTGGGGTGCGTGGCTTTAACTGCCCTTGTCTGAAAGAGCATTTACAAACTGATACAGTGAAAAAAGCCTTCAGTGTGGAAAAGCACCGTGACTTCATGCAGGTGCCATGCCCGGCTGCTCTAGGTCCTTCAGAGGGAAGGTTAGGTGGGAGTATGTGCTGGTAGCTCCTCTGCTTGGGTAAGCAGAAACTAGGATTAGAGGGAACACCGTGAAAATTCAGTATCCACAGGTAAGACTCTTAAGCTGTTTCCTGAGCTGTGCTGAGATTAATCAGAGACCTCCCAAACCTCTTGCTGGCCACCATGCTGTAGGTATGCTGAGCCCCCTGAATATGTGCTGGTCAGACTGTCTTTCATTATGAGGCAGATAGGGCTCTTGTCTTTTTAACTCACCAGAGAAAGAAAGGGATCTGTTTCTCTTACAAATTGCTCAGGAACATTTTCCAACATTTGTTTTTTTCCTGTCTCAGCCTGGATTCATTCAAACCCCACTGTCCTCCATCTGAGAAGGCTGCCCTTTTCTCATTCTCCAGTGTTAGAAATGCTGAAGGACAGGGTTGTCGCGTTTGAGCGGGAGAGGAAAGGTGCCTGTCCCACTTCCCCTGCTGTCCATCTAGCACAGTAGGGGAGCCTGTGTCTGGCTCTCCCAGTTCTTAATGTTCACAGGAAGGATGGCATTAACATTGCACCTTCCTTTTAGCATTGCTTAGTTGCTTGCTGTAGGTATACATTCAGTATATGGATTTTTTGGACTACCTCTTTGTACTTTTTCCCATAAACAGAGAGTCTATACATGAGTCTGGTCTTTGATTCAACCTGGTAGAAGGAAGAGACATCAGGTTTAGGTTTTGCAGATCCTAATAGGGAAGTCCTCATGTTTTCCTGGTTTTCATTGCCTCCTAAGTCTGATGTTCCATCATGATTCTTGATAAACTTGTACCTAAATTATCTGTGCCATGCTTCTAGGTTTCGCTTCTTTAACTCTATCTGTGCTGTGTGGCCCTGAATTTGGCACAGGCAAAAGCCGTTTTTGCTCAGTAAAATTCTGCTTTTAGAAATCTTCATCATCTTGTGTGAGTCTTTACTGATGTACTACCTAAGTTCAGAAAGCAATGATCAGGTGACTACTTAGCTACTTAGCTTTTCTTTGGTAAGCAATAAACCACATCCCTTAGATCTTCAGCTTTATAGTAACACATAATAACACTGGCATGTATTGTTAAATACAATTTAAAAAATTTGCCAATTGAAAAAAATAGGTTGATATTTTTATAGAGATGTTAATTTCTGTGCATCCATTTGATGTGTATTTGTTTCTGTTTATCCTCTTAAAGCATTTTTTAAGACATGTTGTAGTGTGATTTTAGATGAACAAGCAAATAAATTGTTTTCACAGAACTTACACGCATGTAAAATAGGCTTTTTTATGCTATGTATTAAACCTCTGGAGAATTGTAAAGACAGACCTTAGGATTTCTACCTTTGCTACACAGCTTTGCAGCCTTCAGTCTTATTGTTGTCTTTATATGTATAATCACTACTCCAGGGACAACCTGCCTTCCAAGTAACTGTGTGTAGTTGCTGAATCTGTACTTTTTAAGAACTCTTTCTTTTCCTGACAGTTACTCCAGAGAGCAGAGAAAAGGACAAGTGTTTTCTCAGATGTTGGTTTGGGGACAAGGGCAGGAGATCTAGTGGGTTGGAGTATTAACGTGCTTTTTTAGGGGAACAGAGGAGAAAAGGGATTTAGGGATGTGTAAGAGGAGTCAAAAATACAGGAGGAACAGCAAGGAAGACAAGTTTGCAGTGATGTTGAAGGGGAAGTAGGTGATGGCAGCCAGTGATGGCTTGGTTGGGGGAAGAATCAGGGCACAGCGAGGGCTGGGATCTGGGAGCAATGGGGGCTTCTCAAGGTGGCAGGGCAAGATGTGGCAGCCAGGGCCCATCCCACAGCACCAGGAGCACCCCCAGCCCTGCCCAATGGGCTCCTGCATGGGGATGGGGACAGGACAAGGCTGGGACAGGATGGGCCATTCTCTGGCGTATACATGCCATACCCATAGGAGAGTCAGGGGAGCAAAGCAAGCCATGTGCCAAGATGAATTTGTCTTTACCTGCCCATCCTTGTGGGTGTGACGGGAGGAGAGGTGCAGCACACTCATTGGCCAAAACCAGTGCTATGTTGGGGGATGCATGGAGTCTCCAGACCAGGTTGCTCCTGAGGTGGACACTGTCAGGACAGAGAGGCACTGAAACAAACTTCTGTGTGATGAAGGAATAGGGTGATCAGACACAAAATGTTTGGATTTACATTTTTCCCTGTGGTACAATCAAAGGCAGTCATTTCTTTTGCTTGGACTGCTTCTCTGTGTGAATGGCATTAGATTGTATGGGCTGGGTATATAAAATGAGTGTAAGCCACCAGGGCTGTAATTTATGTGCAACAGAAGATGCTTCTAGTAGGAAAGACAGGTGAAGGTGTGTGGGGAGAAGGAACAGGACTTCTGGACTCCTGGCACGCATATGTGGATATGGTGTCTTTTTCTCATGCACAAGGGAGGGCAATCTTCAGCTATGTCTTTTGATTTTCTTCCCTCTGAGGAATGGGATGGTGCATCAAGTAGACTTTTGATGTTTGTCTTTATGAATAATGCTAATTTCATCATAATACAAAAAGTTTAAAACTTTAGCTTTTGTACAGTATGAAATGAATGAACAGTGCATCAGAAACATCTGTCAGGTTATAGAATAAAGGCTTAATTAGCATTTTTGTGTGGTGTGGAATAATTCATGCTGGGACATCAAAATTTGTCTTCTCAAATGTATGGAAAAAACACATTTTCTGGGCTTTCTTGTTACTCTCAATAGACTGGTTGAGCGTGGAGGGAGAGGGGGAAAGTAAGAGTTGTGCCACGTTAGCACCAATGAAAGTCTGCAGGGTGCAATGCAGTAGTATGAACATCTTCAAAGCCCCTTACAAACAGGAATTAATACATTGATGTTGGACAGGGATTCTGTGGCTGGGATAATGCTGCAATCGCATCAAGAGTTCAAGTGTGTGATTTTCGAAAGCACTTAAATGACTTTGTAGCACAAATTCAATTCAGTGGCACATACGATTGTGTTGAGTTGCAGTGTACGCTGGCGCTAAAATAAAGATAGCAGCAAAAAGGAAAGAGATGAGAAAAGACCACTGTGAATGGTCTGACTTCTGGAAAAATCTGTCTCCCTATCACACCACAAATTCCATGTGTTTTAAATATTATTGAGTTGTATGTATTGCTATAGAAAAAGTAGCTGCCTGTTTAGTCTGGGGAATGAAGTATATCACCAAAGACAGTAGTTGGAAGGAACACCTATCAGTAGGAGGAAGATCTTGGAGCAATTCAGAACAGAAGTCAGGGTAGGTATTTATTCTCCTAGTCTGCTTTTAGCTCTTTTAGGCATCTTATTTAGATGCTCTGACTCAGTACACTGGAGCTGACTGACTGCTTTTCATTGACCAGGCAGGGAACTCAAGTTCTTCACTTTGATCTGTTGATTCATTCCTAAGCCAGATACCTAACATGAGCATGCGTATATGGTGTGAAAAGCTGCCAGGATGTATATTTTTATCAATGAGGCTAAGTTACAAAATTGGAACAAATAGCTGGAAGTCCCTAAATGAAGTCTGGATACTTAAAGAAAACCTCTCAGAAACCGTTAGCTTTATAAAGGAATCCCTGAGTGAAATCCTATGGGTTTATGTCATGCTAGTAAGCATATTAGAACAAAATGGTCTCTTTGGCCTTACAATGAATCTGAGAGTCATTATAAGTTGCTCTCAGGTCTCTTATGTTCCCTGGACAGTGCATCCCGGGCTATTAGGTTTTAAGGAGCAGAATGCAGCATATTCATGTAACATCTTGGCTCCATGGTGGCAGAGAAGTTTAAGAAAATATAAATAATCAAGAATTTATTAACCCCTTGGTCTCAGTTTTATTCTCTCTCCCCTTTATATATTGTAGAGACACAAAATGTTTTAATTGACTCAATTATAAGTATGATGGGATGAGTTAATAGGATTTATATGCTTTGTGTATACTTCATAAATTCTGAAGTACTATAATGCATTGAAGTTATAGATAAATTATATGAAGAGGCTGGTGAATTGAATAATAGAAAGAATAATAAGAAAACAGTAATTGAAAAACCTATAAACTCCATTAATGCATGCCCTTCCTTTATGAATTTGTAATAATAATGTAGTGGATAAATCAATCAAGGACATTACAACAATAGGTGACTTAAAATGTTCTCTTTTAACGAGATTTCTTGGAGTTTTATTCTAATTCCACACGCTGAGTGAATTAAGGATGGATTCAGTCAGATACTGCTCTGTGTTCTGCTGAGTTGATGGAGCTGTATTAGCGTAATTTGGAGCAGATTTTGGCCCTAAGCTCTCACTTACCATGCGAGGAAGGAGAGAGGGAGACGCCTCCAAGATTTGCCTGTAGTTTTCTAATTTGAGACTTGGGCAGAATGGAACCCTGAACCCAAGTGCCTCTGCATACATAATGCAAAAGCTATTAAGCGTTATGAAGAGTGCTCTGGTTGTTGGGTAGCTGCAGAATAACATGGCTAACAGATGTTGTGCTTCTAAAGCAGTTGAACTCCTGAGTGTGCTTTTATCTTCCGATCTGCAGTGTACTGTTGCTCCCTCACTAGTGCATACACAAGGCAGAGAGATTAGCGTTAATTAGAGAGAGGCTTTGCTCGTTTTTCATTGCCAGTTTCAATTTTGAGGAAAGTAAATGTGTCTCTCCTTTACGATTTTGAGTAAAGGTGTTTTAGAGTATGCATGGGGTGGGAGTGTTAGGCATTAGTCAGTGATGCTTATGTTTAAACTAACTAGCGTAGGTCTGAAAGTCACGTAGTACAGTCCCAAAGTGGACGAAGGCTGGCAGGGAGGACCTAGAGGGCAGCAGCAGGCTTGGTGCTGGCTGTAGGACAGGGGTCCTAAGAGGAAAGCCAGAGAAACCAAGGAGCGGTGCTGTTTCGCAGTATGGGTTCACGAGGAGAAGTATTAGTTTATTATTCCTCCTAGGACATCACTGAGCTTTATTAAAGCATTTTGCATTGCTGCTTGTAATGAGAAAGGAAGGGGAGCTCTCTCCACCTTCTGACCCCCCTCCCTCAAGCACCAATGCCAGGGAGGATTTATTGCTTCATTAGCAGCGTGATCATGCTTCACAATGAGTATTGGCTTACTGGATTATTTAGGGAATGACTCTTTTCCCCAGCTATCTCCTCTCCCACCACCACTGGCCCCCCACGTTATTCCATATGCTTTCGCCGTTTACCCATCACAATCAAAATATCACTGTTTCCCCTTCCATAGTGACAGGACACTGGCAACAGAACAAATATTTTTAGGTTGACAGTATGTTACAAAATTGTAATATGGGCAGGGTAAATTGAAATCAAAGCAAAACCAAATTCCACTCATTCTTCAGGTTACCAGGCAGACTGAGACATCTTTTTTCAGTTCATTGATCCTTTAACGTGGGTTTAGAGATCATTCCCAGACGAGGGGAGTAAGTTCCCAGATGGTAAAGTCTATGCTCTCTGTTTCAGTTGTACTTCTTTTTTTTTCCTTCACAACTCTGTATTTCCTGTTGTGAGATTATGACAGGACCTCTGGAGTGCCTGCGTTTACCAACATCCCTTCTTAATTACCCCTACACAATGACATTTTATCAAATGGCATAGATTCACTTTATCTAATGTGTTTGCGAAGATATCCATGATAGAAAAGAACTTTTCTTTTGCAAAGCAGTAATTGTGGTAGGCTTGTGAATGTTGCTTTCTTCTATCATTAATTTCAATTATGTCCTGTTAGATTTCCGCAGCTGCTGTCCAGTGGTGAGGCTCTGTAGGCCACCATGCCTTGGCACTTGAAATTGTGGTTATGCTTAGAAAAGTGAATTCTTACTCAGCCTGTCTACTGCCTGTGCAATTTGAGTCATATTTGCTTACTTTACTGACACAAACACATTTTTATTGCTGCTACCATCACGGTGCCAATATACACCTCCAAGCTGCAGGGTGACCTGTAATCCGCTCCATCTCATGTAGCCTCAACAACACTGTCAGCAATTCTTTAATTGTAGATTATATTTTGGCCCTGATGCTTGGAATACAAGCAGCTTGGCCTCCATCCACAAAAAAAATGTGATGGTGTATTTTTTTCTTTATATATTAGGAGGCAATTCATTACTTGGTGCTTGGTTTTGTCACAAGTTGAACAGTCTTCGATGCTGCCAGAGGAGCAGTCAGAGAAGCTAGGGTTCAGGATACTTCTTTGGTGAACCTCAGGGGTGTTCAGCAGATGCGTGTGCTCATTCTTTGAAATGTCGTCGTCGCTGGACTCGCTCTGTTTGTATGAGCCGAATACTCTGAGCCTCCTACCTGGTTCCCTATTTTTTTTCCCCTGGATTCTTAAAATTGCTCTGCACACAGAATTGTACTATCAAAAGGTATGGTGCTTGTTTTGGCTGTGTAGCCGATACTTGCTTTGGCTCTGTAGTAATGGTTGGAATTATTTTTAGCATGAAGCCAGGATAATTTGACAGTGCTACTGCAGTTTAACAAATTAACACTTCAATTTGTCATTTCTACCATCTCTCACGGGAGGGGTTGTTCTGAAGGGTACTACAATTAACAGTGGCAATGGGTACCACCAGCAGCAGCAGCAACAGTTTCTGACTCCTTCCAACGTTGAAATGGAGCAAGCATGGTTTTCATGGTATGGGAACGCCTGCATTGTGAGCACTCATGCCAGGATGCATTCTTGCTCTGGAGGATGGAATAACCCGGGCTCTGCAGAGTTTCGTGTTACTAATACTCTTATGGAAGATGAGTACTATTCTCATCTATATTTCACCACGGGTAGCACTTTGCTGGCCCAAAGCCAAGGGGTGTAGCTCAGTGTGTACACTCTGCTAAAACTCTCTTGCCCCTCAAAACTTGGTGATGTCATTGAAACGTCCTATGGGGAACATGAGGCCAGAGAATAAGGTAACACCCAGAATGGCCAGCGGCACGCAAATGCTGAAACCCTTGGCCTGGCCTTGTTATTTAGCAGCATAGATGTAGTCCTTGAGGTCAAATAATTTGCTTGTCTCTAGTACCTTGACTATCTGACAGACATAAAGACAGCCCTTGCTCTGAATACCAAACAGAAAAGTTTGGGACCAACATGGCTGTTGCAATGGTCTTTATTTTATTCCTTCACGTAGTCTTTGATGCTGCCTCTCCGACTTATGTCCCCATGGTCTCTTGGTTCCACGCTTTTGGGAAGATCCAAAAAGTACTCAAAAAACCCCCTGTGCACACGAATAGAAAATCCAAGAAAGAGTTTGTCTCTCTGTCTTTTCCTTTCCCACACTAAGGGGAGAGCATTCAAATACCATTATATCCTCTTGGCAAAGAGTAAGAGGATCTCATGGAGCATGCTGGAAATTTCTGGCCTGACAGTCATAGCACACAGGCTGCTGAGTTTTGTTGGAATCATAGAATCTTAGAATCATAAAATCATAAGGTTGGAAGAGATCTCTGAGATCGAGTCCAACCGTGCCTGTTTCCCTACTAAACCATGTCCCTAAGAAACTCATCTACCCATCATTTAAACACCTCCAGGGATGGTGACTCCACCACCTCCCCGGGCAGCTGCTCCCATCCCTGACCACCCTTTCAGTGAAGAAATTCTTCCCAATGTCCAGTCTAAACCTCCCCTGGCACAACTTGCGTTCATTTCCTCTTATCCTTTTGCTGTCACTTGTGTGAAAAAAGCCCAGCCCCCACCCCATCACAACCTCCTTTCAGGCAGTTGTCACAGTGATGAGGTCTCCCCTCAGCCTCCTCTTCTCTAAGCTAAACAACCCCAGTTCCCTCAGTCTCTCCTCGTAGGGCTTGTTCTTCAGTCCCCTCACCAGCCTCGTTGCCCTTCTCTGGATGCGCTGCAGGCCCTCAGTGTCCTTCTTACAGTGAGGGGCCCAGAGCTGAACCCAGCACTCGAGGTGCGGCTTCACCAGTGCTGAGCACAGGGACACAATCACTTCCCTGCTCCTGCTGGCCACACTGTGTCTGATACAGGCCAGGATGCCATTGGCCCTCTTGGCCACCTGGGCCACTGCTGGCTCATGTTCAGCTGGCTGTCAGCCAACACCCCCAGGTCCTTCTCTGCCAGGCAGCTCTCCAGCCACTCCTCCCCAAGCCTGTAACGCTGCATGGGGTTGTTGTGACCCAAATGGGGGACTCTGCACTTGGCCTTGTTGAACCTCATCCGGTTAGTCTCAGCCCATGGATCCAGCCTGTCCAGATCCCTCTGCAGAGCCTCCCTGCCTTCAAGCAGATCCACACTTCCACCCAGCTTGGTGTCATCTGCAAACTTGCTAAGGGTGCACTCAATGCCTTCATGGAGATTGTTGATAAAGATGTTGAACAGGACCGTACCCAGCACTGAACCCTGGGGAACACCGCTCGTGACCCGTTTCCAACTGGATTTAATTCCATTTACCACAACCCTTTGGGCCCGGCCACCCAGCCAGTTTTGAATTTAGCAGATGCTGTGCCTGTCCACACCGATGGCAGCCAGTTTCTCCAGCAGGATGCGGTGAGAAACGGTGTCAAAGGCTTTACTGAAGTCCAGGTACACCACATCCACAGCCTTTCCCTCATCCATTAAACGGGTCACCTTGTCATAGGAGGAGATCAGATTGGTCTGTCAGGACCTGCCTTTCGTGAACCCATGTTGACTGGGCTTGATCACCCGATTGTCCTGTGTGTGCTGTACAATAACACTCAACATGCTCTGCTCAATGACCTTCCCTGGTACTGAGGTCAGACTACTCTTCCATGTAGGTACATGTGTGATTGAGGTTTTAGGGGCTCTCTGCAGTTTTTGTGCTCTGAGGGGACAGAGGTAGGCAGTGCCCTGGCAAAACAGTGGTCCTCAGGCTACATTTGCCCTCCTCCTCCTCAATTCTTTAACTACAAAGTTATGATAGTTGGGGGGTTTGGGGCTGGCGTCGTTAGCCATGGGACAGCACATGAGCTGGGCCTGTGCTACATGCTAGGAGGGTCTGCAGAAGTCTGCAGGATGCATATAATGAAAAACGCATATGATTATCATACAATCATCATTTTTGTTGTTTCTGTGGTTGAGAACGCTTGGCTTTGATTTAGCTAGACCCCAAGCACAAGCTTATCATTAATAATCAGGAAACTCTACTCTTTGTGTTTAGTTAAAAGTAAATTTTTCCACTGTTTGCCACATAACTACATCCTTTACCATCACAAGGGGTTTTTTTTATGGCAATCCAAAAATTTGAGAGGTGAATACCTTCGAGCTCAGGCATTGGATGGATAAGTATTGCATTTTTAGTGGCAATGGTTGGCATAGATACCCATTATTAATATTTAGTTAAAAGAGGTCAGGCCTCAGAATAACTTGAATATAAGGGGTGCTGTGAGATTTTGGCAAACAGGAAGTAAGTACCTGTTGTGGGAATGAAAGCAAATCAATATCAGCACATTGTCAGTCATATTGTTTATTTTGTTCTTTTGTTTTCATAACCTTGTTTCATGGATTTTCAGTTTCTGACATTTTTCTCACAATGTGAACAATACATTGGGATTAAGGCAATAACTCTAAGACAAGGCTTTCCAGTTTCTAACTTGCCTTACTTGATGATGACTGTACATTAAGATTCATATTATATTTGCAGAGTGTCTTAAATTGATCTTCTTACAGAAGAGGGTTACAGCTGCATCCAGCTCTGCTTTAGTTTCTGCCTTTAGCAAACGTTTGAAAAACTAAAACATGAATCTTAAAGAGAAAATAATTTGTTAAAGGCAATCCAATCATATCCTTGTAAAACATCTTCCCAAATACCAGTTTATTTTGTTGATTGCTAGTTAAATTGTCAGGTTGAAAAATATTTTTAAAATATTTTAGGATACTAATCTGTTAGTATGTGATAGACTTTGTCTGACTTTTGATGAATTATTATTTTGGATACATACCTTTCTTTTCACTGGTGATGTACATTAAGGATCATGATTGCTTTACATTTTCGAGGCAGAACAGCTGAGATACTTCTCGCTGGCTAAAGCCCGAGTCAGGGAGTGTTCATAGCGTCTTCTAACGGTTTGTCAGAGCTCAATGGCAAACCTCCATTTTGATGTAAAGTGAATCTCAACTCCAATTTGTCCCAAGTCGTTACCTCAGCTTTTTTCCTCTCTTATAGCCAGGAGAGAAGACAACAGAGTTATCAGCAATGTGTCCAGGTAAAAGGTTCTTTGCACAATATAAAATTTTATTCTCCAAAGAGCTGTGATAGGAAGGACATGAAATGGGACCTCTGTCCTCACTGAAGGATTTTAGTTTTCCTTTCTAAGCATTCAGTAGGAAGTCTGGCTCAGGATTTGCCACTCAGTTAACAACTACATTAACTTCATTGCAGAAAACTATCCATAATTCCCCAGAAAAAAGTGTATAATCAAGTCTGGATTTTTTCATTAATACAAAATTGTGCTCTTTTCTTAAAATCCTGCAAACTGCAGCTCAGTAATGCATTTGTAGAGACAGAAAAATTTATGTTTTCCTTTTTCTTTCTTCCTTTTCAGTAGCCTGAAGGGCATGGATTATTTTTTATGTAGAAACAATCCACAGTAATCAGCTGGTTCTTGTAATCTTTGTGCCCTTTCCTGAGCTGTTCCCTGATTACCACAATGTAATTTCATTTGCTTTTATTAATTACTTCTTTTTGCTTGTACTGTCAGATTAGTTCTGAAATATTTCCATTGTAGGAGCTATTTAAACCTTCCTCCTTTAGATCCATACCAGATAATCAGGGCAATTTGATTAAAATGGGAGGCTGACTTTTGATTTTTGTTTCTTTTTCTAAGATGAGAGAAGAAAGTTCAGGTCATCTTTGAACCACACATAAAAGTAAAAAACCAGTATGATAATCCTGACTCCAGTGGTCTTTGTCTCAGTAGGAACTTAGTTCTATTTATCTACGTGTAATTTCTATTCAAAGTATGAATTAAAATAGTGCAATTAAAAAAATTACTACTACTCACACAAAATGGAGAGATGATCATGCTGAAGAATCTGTAGAGACATAAATTTTCTGCCAGTACAGCAGAAATAAGATGTGCTCCTAGTTCTCATTAAGAAAAGAGAATGAATAGTGAGATAGCAAAATCTGCAGAGGACATAGCACTATTTAGATGAGAGAATTTCAGAAGGTACTTAAAAATTCTAGTTGGGTTATCAGCACAGTGACCAAGAAATTCTTGTTCTCAAGAAAGTAATTTACCTTTGACCATAGCTTAATCTGCATTTTTCAGGATTAACATTTTATCTAAATCTGTATTGAAGAAAATGATAGATGTCTGAAAAGGTGACAGACTTCTTCCTCTGAATATTTGTGTATTTGTAAAATGTATTTCTTATTGTTTTTAATTGTTCATGGTCCTATGTAATAAGGCAAATAATAGTAATAATAAGTACAAGTCAGCTTTTAAGAATTATGTTTATATAGTCATTTTAGTTATAGTACAATTCAGAAGAGGACTGCTGTGGTGCTGGTTTTGGGGGGAAAAGATCTGCAAGTTACTCATATTTGTTGAATGTCTGCTTTCATAGAAAAGGGTAGAGGATTCTGAGGTGTCATCACAGTGCGGTATTAGATGTTGTCAGAGACTGCAAGAGGAGAACTATCCTAATTGCCATCCCCTCATACTGGAGTTGTTACCTGATAAATAGTATTTCTTATATTTCCTATTTTCAAGAGTTTTTGAGAAGTTTTCAGTGCTCTATGAGTGACTGAACCTATGTCCCCACAGCCGCATGGCTCTGCTGTGTTCAGCAGAGCAGTTAAGTGCATTCTCAAGCTGAAATATGTGGGTGAAGATAAATATGTGCTTCATTGCTTTGTAAAAAGCTATGGCTGTCTCAATCTTGGCCAGTAAAGACTAGTTACCCGGCATCTGGGCAAGCTGCAAAGGCCTGTCCAGCTGTGGGCCATCTCTCCTTTCTGCTCCAGTTCAGAGGCGTCTTCAAGAGGTTGTTGGTTTTGAGGGACTGTCTCAGAAAGCTGCAGATTACAGTGTCCCCTAGAAATGCCTGCATTTTCTCCATTATACCTGGCAAAAACAATCAAATAATGCAAACCAGAAAAGCAAAATAAATCAGACAGAAGCCTCAGAGGTAAATGAAGAACCTTTGTTTTCCATTTAAACCTGTTGGATGTAGTAGTCTGTATGTCAGACCTTGGATATCTTGAAAATGACTTATTCCCAACATAATTTACTGCCTACATTAGACTGAATGAGAATCTATCAGTGAATGGCTTCCAGGTACAGACTCTGCAACGTTTGGCTTTAGTTCCAAATTTCAAAGGTCATTTAGAAAATCCAAGTCAGAATTCAGAGCTGAATTTCGAATGTCCCTGAAGTTCATGTTTGTTCAGACCTAAGCCTACAAATCTGAACCAACACGATAATGCAGATTTAAAATAAGAACTTCTAGGTTTATGCAGAATCATTTATTCATTTTCTCTATGGTATTATTTACCAGTCACAAGGGCATGTAAAATAACTACTTAATAATTATGAACTTCTAAAGCCACTCATTATGCATTGAAAATGTGTGAGTGCAAATTCTCTAAATGATGTGGAAGCTGGACTATCGGGAACATTCAGACTATACGTTATCGAAGTGTAGGCTACTCTCTAGTACATTTGTCTGATATACAAGACAATTTCATCTCAACTTGGATGAGATACAGAAGCGTAGGCTCTGTGGAATATGAAGTAGGCTTGGTGCAGCAGAGGGAAATTCGTGTTATGTCCAATGTGCCAGTAAATAATGAGATATTAAATTATAATGTGTTCCAGGAGTTTTCAACTGTATTTTCAATCATTTCATTACTCAGTGTACTTTGTTTCTGACTTGTGTCTTTCATTAGAATTTTAGGACTCAAGTATGTCTGTGGGGAGCGCTGGGAAGGTCCCTGTGGCAACTCCACTGCATTAATTCCTTCAAATAAGAAGGAGATTTCTCCGCAATAGAATCCCTGATCCTTGAGTTACAGGTATCTGCTAGGGTCATGGGATCCTTGCAAGCCTGTGAAGCCAGGTTTCATCTGCAGCAGCCACTCTGTATAGCTGGAGCTTCCATGGCAGCGTACTTCAACTGAGCAGATGTGAACCCTTTTTCAATGAGACTTGCAGCAGAAGTGACGCGGTGTGACTGCAGGGGTGGAAGCAAAGGAAAGGACTCTTGTAGCCTTATGTGAGCTAGCATTATCCTGCTGGGTGTTCCCATCCTTTGGCATCGCTGTGTGAGCGTTGGACCAGCAAGCAGGATTGGTGCTTTCAAACAGATGGGCCTGAGCACAGTCTGAGCCAAGGGAAACATGTATGTGATTCACTTGTGGGTTTTAAGGGCAGGATTTCCATTTGATATTATCAGCGTCACGGCAGGTATAAGGGTCCAAACATTTAAACAGCATAAAGTGCTTGAGCTGCTTAAAAATGCGTGGTAGATAGTTAAATTCCTGTTAGTGGGGAAGGGAAGAAAGCTTCTGCAGGTAGGCTCACCAAGCAGCACAGGTTTTAGGGCTGTCCAGTTTCATTTGTTACCAATGAATCAAAGATTCCCTGGCACGTGAATGTGGGACCAGGAAGGCAAACAGACTTCTAATGCATGGGCTTAGTGAAACCCAAGGACAGACTTTTGAGCTGTTTCCCTTTGACTAGCAGGTGCTAAAGTCTCTAGTACAGGAAAACAAGGAAAGAGCTTTAATTTTGTGTCCATAAGCAAGAACCTGATTTCCTGGAGTGAAGCCTCAGAGAGCATTATAATGTGTCAGTTGGTGTAGGCCAGTGGTACTGGCTGCGTTGTTTTACGTTGTGCTTTTCAGAGGAGCCTAAATGTGCCTCATCCTTGGCCTTTCTTATGTTTCTTTGAAAATCTCTTTAATATTCACTGTAAAATAAACTCTGTTGACACAGGCTACTTTTTTTTGGTACCAGACTGTAAGAGCTTGCCTTTCTGTGCTTCCCAGTCTGGGCACACAAACTAGTCATGCTTTGTTTCCATATGGAGAAAGACTTGGCTGTGCAAGTCCACTGTTCTCTTCAGACCTGAGGTTTTAAGGAAAGGAACATGCCTGGGCAGGAGCGAAGACATGTTCCAAGAGATGTCCTGTTGGAGTAGGCGAGCAGGAATACAAGTCATACATCGTTGTATCCCCACTGATAAATCCATACATAGATGCAGACAGTACTTCGTATCTTAGTAGGTTTTATATGCACAGAATTTATGTAAATATAATGTTTACTGAATACCCTACCGTATTATTTGTGAAAACACTTATTTGGGTGCACAGTTACGCTACTTGCATGCACATGAGGGGTTTGGTTTTGGTTTTTTTTGATGTGAGTGAAGTGACTGGCGTACCTGTAGAGTTGTCAAGGCCACAGCTGGAATAGCATAACTTACAGTTGATAAAAAGCCAAAAAATCTTTGCAATTTTGGATAAGGTTGCACTTTCAGTGTGGGTCCAGGGCTGGTACCAATTGAACTTATACAATTGCAGTAAGAGAACATTAAGGTTGCAAAGATTGCACTCCAGAACTGGAAATTTTGGAGCATGCGTTGACTGAATTCTTTGGTGCGTAGTGGTATTGCCTTTAAGAAATATACATAGGCACACTTACTGCCATTATCAACTGATGGTAAATGCGCCCGTAGATGGCATTCAGAAAAATCTAACAGTGTTTATGGCTTTTGCAGGATCAATAAAGTTCATTGTTGTTCAGTCCAAATAGCTCCCTTTGGCACAGCTCTCTTTACGGCAGCTTTGAACAACAAAGCCCTTGTTGGAAGGTTCTGAGAAATGGTAATTTAGTTTCAAAGATACTCATATAATATATATATATATATATTACTAAATTGAACCATTTGATAAATAATACAAAGCCCACACAGGAAATATTAAATGCAGTTTAATTTGGCTCCTAGTATATTGTAGGGTGCTCTCAAATAAATATGCACTTTTATTTTAAAAGATTGGTGCTGCTTTGCTTTGCTGGTAAAGAAAATATGCAGCACTGATCTGAAATGTGACTTGACACTTGAAAATATAACCTAAAACTACCAAAAGGAGCAAAAGAAAACATGCTGGCCTGCCAACCTGTTAGCTTAGCACCTGACTTACAAGTGCCCTACTTTTAAAACATTTTTTTGTTAAATGCAGGCACATGAATGGATTTATTTCACGATTATCTCCATGTCTTCCTCCACACTCAGGTTGCTTTGTGAATAAGTGCTAACTGTGCTATTGCGGGCTTGAATATTGCAGAATAAGTACCTTCAAAACCTGGTTATATGAAATGATCTGGGAGCACTGAAACCCTCAGTTATGCAGTGGTATCAATCTTTCAATCTTATATAGGGTTAAAGATGCCCTGCATCCACCATGAATCTGCAAGCTGGTGTTAGTGTGCTGTGTACAACCTGTGTAAATGGAGTGTATTACCCAGATTCAGTCCACTGCTTGTATGACCCTGAATCTCCTGCAGAGAATGGAGAGGGAGTTTCCCAAAGAAGTGATGTTGATGGATGGGCTGGGCAGATGTTAGTACCTTTTCCTTGGCCCATCAAACACAGTTTGATGCCAGTGTGTGCTGGGCTGCATGTGCAGATGTTATGGTCACCCTTGCCTGTGGTTTCAGAGAGATGATAAATTCTCTCTGAACACTTCATGCTGTAATACTCCATCTTGTTTGAGTATGGCAAGGAGTCAGATCTGTGCGTGCTTGCATCTAAATAGAAGTTAATGTAAATAATAGGTGAATATTTTTGTTTGATATTCTGTCCCGTGAAAGAATCGGTCAGTTGATTAACCTATTATTCAGTCCATTATTCAAGGCTGTATCACAATGAAATCACAATAATTTATGAAACTTTGATTAATTTTAAATCTGTTCTTGGCTTTAGGCCATCAATTAAACTGTATAAAAAGAAACAATTAGTCACTTTACCTTTTAAGAATTTTTTATTTAAGTTCACAAAAAGATTTGTTTCTCTCTTGAAGAGACTATAGCCATATGCCACTGTGTCTCTTTTGGGTCTGGTATTTCATTTACTGTTTTCATTTAATTCCAAAAATTTGCTGAAAGCTGTGAGTACTCAGCACCTTCCCAAACCGAGCTGCTTTGGTTTCATCGCCTACATATGCATTCAGATATTAGCGTTATGTAGAAGTGTTTTGAAATGCTGGGCAGTGGTTTCTAGCAGGAATGTTAATCTTTACAAGCACCACCGCTGAGATTTCAGCCTTTGAGGGCTACCCCTTGCGGTAATGAAAAAGTCTGTGTTTCAATGATCCTATCATCTCTGCTGGCTGGAGTTTTAACTCCTGGTAGGGCCACTTAAGTCTAACAGGTCAAAGAGGCCAGATGAAATGAAATTCACTGTTTTGCCAGACTGGCAGTTGATTGATAGTTCTATAACTTATACTCGTTAGCAAAATAAAGTCAAGCATCAAAAATACACTAAGGTAGTCACACTTGCAAGGCAAGGGACTTGGCACTTTTTTACAAATCTTGATGTGAGTCATTGGTAAAGTCAGGCCTCTACAGCAGTCTTTTCTGAAGTTAAGTAAGTAAATTTCTAGAGCTTTAGAAAAATAGTTGCAATAATAAAAGTAGATAGCAGTAATGAATGAAATAGACACATGCAAACCTTAAATCCTTAGAATGTGCAAACATCAGTGCTGACAAAAAGCAATTTCAAAAAGTGAAAAAATCTGTAATATATCCAAGGATGTAAGATAGTTACTACTCAGTGAGCATAATGTTAATTCAGAAGCAGCAGCATCACTCACAGGATAAGAGCCGGCTATGACTGTGGAGTTACTCGTCGGCACACTCTGACTGACAACATTACTAGGCCAGTATCTTTGTGATAATGGCAATAACAAAAATCTGTGTGGTCAAAATATATAGGAGAAAGCACTGAGCAAGTGCAGTCTCCATATTTTAGATCAGCATGAGGAAAAAATGATAATCTGTGCCCAGTGTTCAGAGTGAGCAGAAACCATTGTTGAATGTGAAAGTCTGTCAGTCGTAGGAATCATCCAAATGGAGTCTCCAGGTATTGGTTTTGTTGGTTTAACTTTTCCTAAAAGGAAATTTAGGTCAGGTTTAACTTTTCCTAAAAGGAAATTTAGGTCAGGTTTTTAAGACAAGGTATGGATGAGCTGATATTAGAAGTTACTAGGGTTTTTGTTTGGTAAGACTGAAGAACACATTAAAAATAACCACAGCTTTTTTGTGATTCTCCTTCAAAATATGAGAGTGGCACTTTGGGATGTTTCAACTTTTTTTTGTCAGAGGCATTAAAACTGCTCTGCTCTTCTTGGAACTGGTTTAGCTGCTGTTGAAATACTGTTTTGCGAGCTGACCTTAAGAGTAGACAGACCAGATAAAGCCCAGAGGAGGGCAACAGGAAAAGAGGATTAAAAAACGTGCTTATGGAAACAGTGTAAAGGAACTGATTTGTCTAATTTAGCAAGAAGGGGCCTGAGGAGAAACTTCACCTCCCAAAACATACAGAAATGATGGGAAGGAATAGTGAGCAATTATTTCCAACATTGGGACCGTTGTCCTGGGCTCCTCATTACAGGCTTGTAAAAAGGGGTTAAAGGAAACTCTGCCAGGGATAGTCTACGACTTCTTGATACCAACTTAATACAGAGAGTGATTCCAATCTTTGGAATTCTTTTCCAACTCTTCTTTTTTTCACAACTCTAGAAAATGCATGAGGAAAAGGCTAATCAAGACACAATGAAACAAATTTCCAGTTGTACTGATCAAAGGAGCCTACGTGTGTGGAGGCTCAGATCCTGTACAAGCCAGGATCACTGGAGTTTTTTTGAATGATTGTGTTGTAGATGCTGCAACAGCTGTTATTGATTTTCAGAAAAGCATCTCTGAAGTCTACATAACTGAGGGACATAAAAGAAAGAAGCCAAGAAAAGCATTAACTCCTCAGAAATATCTCTGCAAAAAGAGTTGCAAAACAAAGGACAGTGCAGTACAAGGCAGGATGAGTAGAAATAAAGGGAATGATAATAATAATTTCATCAAGAAGCTGAAACAATTGGTAAGAGATTTTAGTGAAGTATTCTACCAGTTTAACTACTGAACTTGATTAAGGCTTTGACCATTCTGAGGTTGCTGTTATGCACAGTAGGTTGAACTTGAAAACTTCAGGTGAAGCTCAGATCACCAGGGAAATGCTTGTGAAAATGAGATGGCTCATGCATTACTGAACTCTTCAGTGGAGTGAAGAACCAGGAAAATTTTGCAGAATACTCAGGAATGCAGCATTATAGCCAAAATATCAAGGACTAGACATACAAGCAGTTAGCAAACTAAGCAAACGTGGCTGTTACACTTCTTCCAGTGACAGGCAAACTCTTGTACATTGTCATATAAAACAAAATGAAAGCAGTTGTTGTGCTGAAGCCTGGATTTCGATCCGGAAAATGAACCTGTCAACTGATTTTTCTCACAAGGGTTAATCATTCAAGAGACCATTAAATGGCTTAAAAAAAAAAAAAAGTTCATACTTTTTCTAAAATCACATGACAGATTTCTTTATAAATTACTCTTAAACATCTTGATGTGTCACAGTATGCCAATAAAAATAATTTTATCAAGGTGCAGCATGCACAGCTAAATCAATGTAAACTCCAGCGAATGATTTGATAATAGATAAATGTCAAGCATGGTTGCATTATCTCACCTCTGGTATCTGACTGGCCGTTACGCTGCAACATGTAGAAAGACACAGCACAAGCGCTGCATGGCTCAAAAGCTGGAATTAGTTAGATTGTGCTGGCTTCAAAAGCCTTCCAAATGGCCAAAATCCCCTTCATGTAGTTCAAGACTGTTCAGCAACACAAACACGAGCTGGTTCTCAATCAAGTGTGAGTAAACAACAAACACTGCAGAAAGAACCCCCCCAGGTCCCAGCACACACGTTATTTTAGGAGGCAGAGCACACAAGCGGTAATGAACATCCTTTGCAGTAGATTATGGGTCAGTACAGATGTATAAAAGGAAATGCTGTCAAATAGTCAAAATGTACTTCCACTTAAAAGAGACTTTATTTTCAAGGGTCTACAACTGTAAGCCTAACGGAGAAATCTTCAACTCGGAAGTTATTTCCAATAGACAAAGATAGCACCCTAAAAAGATTAGGCATTAAGTGGAATTGATTTATAACAAATACTAGAAGTCAACAGTGTTTTCAAATAATTGTATTTATCACTAAAGCTATTGAGAAAGGCAAATGGGAAATATTTGCTGGGAGTTGTGAATAATGGCAGGGCATTAGCCATGACAGCTCTGCCATGGGGCAGTTGGAGGAGCACAAGAGAAAAGGTCCACAAAAAGAATCTCTCTAATTGAACTTTATGCAGTGTGAGAAATAGTGCAATATTTAACAATTCTGGGAATATGTGGAAAGCTGTCCAAATCTGAAAGACCTGGCAAAGCCTCCTTCTGGCCTTAAGTGACTTTGAATGGCGAGGAAAGAATCATCCTGGAGTTCAAGCATCTCTTGTGTTTGCAGCTATAAAAGGTTTGTGTATGGAGTATAACTATTTCATCAATGAGTAATATATTACAGGGAGTAACTACCTATTACTATTTCATTTAAGAAAATGCTTTCAAAAGGCACTGTGTGCCAAAATTGCAAGACTGAATATATTCTATTGTAAAAAAAAAATGGCATTAATGATTGCTTCCTGGAGATAAGCATTATAGGTTTCAATTTGTAGCTACAAAGCAATGAAATTTTCAGTACACTCAGAAAATTGTACACTGTGTATTAAGTGAATTGAGGAGTTTTAAAATGGATATGGGTGTTCAATTTTTATATTACACAACTGTGGAAAAACTAGGGAAAAACACCTGCTTTGACTTTCACTCATGAAGGAAAATGCTGATGCAAAATTGCTAATTAAAAGCAAAACAACAACAAAAAAATCACACACATACCCCGCAACTTGCTCAAATGTGTTCAGCACAGGCTTCGTATAAGCTAGCAGATTCACTCAAGTGCTTGTAAAATGAATAGAAAACTTCACTAGCTTTAAATCAGTGCAGGCTGGGCAATCACAAGTTCCCTTATCACTTCCAAAAATGGCCTGCTTAGAGCAAATTGAAGTACTTTGATAGTTCAGATAGCTGTACAATTCACATTTTCAGAGTGGTGATCACCTTCAAATTTAAGCACTTAATTTAAAAGCTTCAATAATTTTAAATTGCTATGTGCCACCGAGTGGCAGATAGAGACTCGAGTGCTACAGTATTTTAAAAACACTTTGGTGTTCTGCTTAATATTTTTATTTCAGGGACTTCAGAGAGGGTTTCGATAGTCAAGTGTGGAAAATGGAACAGATTTCAAGATTAATGTAGAAAAGTAAGAGACTTTATATTTTATAAAAATCAGAGGAAAGGAGATCTTCTCTGGGGAATGTACGGCTCCTAAGCCCATGCTTGGCCTTTTCTCTGATCTGTTTGACCAGCTTCCTAGTGTGGGCTGCAGCAGAAGGTAGAAAGAGAGGTAATGGCGTTTACATGGGCATCAAGAGACTTTTCTGTCTGTTTACTCTCCCGAAAGCCTGTTCAAGTTAGGTTTGTTTCCATGAGGCATTTATGCTTAACACCTACTTCTGCAGAAGCAGCTAGGAATGAAAGCTTTACTGTTATTTAAACTCTTCCCCGCTTACGGGTTCAGATATTTTCATCTGGCCGCAGGTTTGTTCATTTGTTATTTTGGTTTTACTACGTTTCAATTTGATATCGGGATAAATCCTTCCCATGTGCTTTTAACGAGCCCCGTACAACATTTATCATCAAAATGCTTTGCTGAAGACTGAGCTGAACTGTAAGTGGCAACCGTGGACTGAGCAGGTAGGAGAGGTGCAGAGCATACCACAAAGACCCTTGCAGCCCCACAACTCTGCCTATCTCCACGCGTGAGGATCAGGATTTTGAGTGGAATGGGAAAGTCAGACTTCAGAGATGATTATTCATGCTTGTTTGGGAGGAGACACAGGCTTTGGACTAGGAAGGTATCACTTCAGGCTCCTGCAGTCTGACTGACAACAGGTACCACTCTTCAGGCTGGAAGGGGAATAGAGGCAGGGAGCAGCAGAGTGCAGCCTCCAGAAAGCTTGCAAATAGTACACTAAGAATTAAATCTCTGAAGAACCTAGGAGCAATTCACTAGAGCTGATACCTTGTGCCCCCTCATTTAGCAGTACAAGACCAAAATTAGGCTCCTGAGAGGTAAACGTGAATAGTATCTTTCACTTCCAGAAAGCTAGAACTGGCTCACAGAGATTTTATTATTGAGGGTGCCACTTTAAATGCTAATCACTATTTGCAGGCTCATTACAGCTTCAGACTGGCCTCTTCAAAGGAATGAAGGGGTATTATGTGTTCATCTACCAGCAAAATTCAAACTCCTTTGAAAATCCCAGCTTGAAGGTACAAGGATGCAGACCAAATGTGAGTTCAATGATTGTTTTGCTAAGGTCTCTTTCAGTGTCCGTGTTTGTGAGTACAGACCCAGCCTATACAGAGATTTTGTGTTGGCGTCCCTAAGTTGGACCTACAGAATATTGTGAAATCTGACATCAGACCAACATCACACAGCTGGAGGAGGAGTGGCTATTTCTCTTTGGGAGCTGGAATAAACTGTGCTGGCTGAGCCCAGAATCTTTCCTTGGAACAGTGTGCCGGAACACCCGGTGGTTAAAATGGGAATTTGGAAGTTCTGATGTTAAACCTATTAATACAGCCAGTGCATATGCATCATACTGGACACCACTTTTATGTTATAAGGAAAGCTGATCTGCTTCAACTCTGGATTATATTTCTGCTAGCCAAGTACCCTGACGCAGGACTTGGCTTGACACACTGCTGGTATTATGCAACTCAAACTCTCCTGTATAGCATGAAGGACTCCTTTGGATCTCTGCCCTTGTTTGATGATGGGTTTGTTTTTTTTTTTTGAACTTAAGGAGGTTGTGTAGGTTGAATAGTGGCTTTTTTGCCTGCAATCTGAGCAGCCAGATTAAATTTTAAACTAACCTTTCCCAGCCCCACTCCCTACTACTTGAATTGTTTTATACTGTGTTTAAGTACAGTAAAACTGCGTTGAGCAATTTCTTCCCTTTGTAATGAATATCAGCTTTCTTTCGTGTTCTGTTTTCCAAAAGCATATATTTTTCGTGACATATCCCAGGAAGAATTGTTTTTCCTCTGCATTTCAGCCTTTACTGCAATATTCCAGACAACTTGTAATTTGGATCTATGAGTGTGAGCTTTTCTCTTCAGACGCCTGACTCCCTGAAACCCAGTGCTAAGCTGTTTAGATCTACTTATCTTACTCAAGAGTTGTATCTGCTGACTGAAGCTTACGCTTAAGGTTGTGATAAGTTTCATACTCCTTCCAAAGTGTTCAGGTGTTGCAAGCAGGCTGCAGAAGTTTTGTGAACAGCCATACTGATGCTTGCAGAGAGGTCAAGCAATGCGAAAATTCACATGGCTTTTGCATCTGAGCCTGCCTAGTGGTCAACAGGTCAGCACAGGTTTGTCACTTGCCCTGCACATGACAAGAAGGTGCTAGAAATCACCAAGTGCACACCTAGGGAATTTCTGCCCGGAATAACTGCAGAGACCTGTAGATGTAATCTGAAGCCAAAAGTTTTGTATATTTTTAGTTTTTTTGGGGAAAGGGGGCATAAAATCTAAAGTAATTCTGAACAGAACTTATGAGTTTACATAGAAATGTTATTTGAGAGGTTTGGGTATTTAGGGAGAGATGTTTGTTTTCCCCCAGTTCCTGGTTAGAAATCTGAAGATGAGTATCTGAGAGGACTGTGAAGCTTGCAGATTTTGGAATAATGTTGTTGCTACATTCTTGAAGGCTTTTGCCTAGAAAAAAGGAGACAGGCAAAATCAAACTATTTCTTTGAGTGTATTTATCATCCAGTGCTTGGCACACAGTTAGATTGCTTTCTTGTTTTTATTTAAGGAAAAATCAGTAATCTCTGTCATGTCCCTGAATTTCTGCTGATTTCCTCTAAAGTTTCAATATGAATTTTTGTTTTATCACATCACAAACTTTCATTTCTTGTGTTATTTCTCTACTGATAAATTTTCATGTGTTCATTTACCTGTTTTTTACTGAAAATTGCTGTTCATAAATGAGTTTTTACTGCTCAGGTTATTTACTTTATGAAGTCCTTAATGGATTCTGTAGGCTGTGATTACGAATTCCCAGGTAATTTGTTTAAGAATATGATATTAACCTTTTAAAGTGGAATTAGACAGTTACTTCACAGTTCCCTTTTGATGCCACATCTGTAATGCTTGAAGGACAGTGGACACACCTGACCAGCCCTCTCACCAGCCTGGGCCTGAAAGAAGTGGAAAGACTCCCACGTAGTGGGAGAAAAGAGCTGTATTTTAACAAAAACAAAGGCTTCTACTATGTTCCACAAAACCTTTTCTTATTTTTCCGAGTCCCTTAGCCTCATCTTTTACAAAAAGCATTCTGTGGCTGTCTTGTAGAGCAGCCTTTTAATTTTAGAATCTTTGATTGACTTTCTCAATAACTCACAGGCGCGCAGTGGTCAGGATGGAATTATACCTCTGTACACCCACGGCTCTGTCCTCCCACGACTGGAAGAAGTGCTTAGGGTTTTCCCAGAGATATGACTTTGTCATGGAAACTGCGCTCCTTACCAGTAAAATTGTGAACATCTTTAATTTCCTCACGGGAGGAAGGAGAATAAAATTAATTCCAAAGCTCAAAATGTTGAATGGCATTCCTAGACTCACCAGCGGTTCATATAACAGAATCTGTCACTTCAGAAAATTCATAACCCAATCTCTCTTCACAGTACAAGCAGTCTTATAATTTAACAGCGTAAGAAAATTCAAGAATGCCAATGTGGGCACCCCTGTGTTTCACTACAGGAAAGAATTACAGCACAGTTCTCAGGAATTCTATTGTGCAAGAGCTAGCAATAGCATATAAAATGCTGGTATTCAACCAATATGCCTTTATTTTACATTATGTCTCAATTGAATGAAGGAAAAATACCCAAACAAGAATGTGTTATATTTTGAATATTACAAAATCATGATTATGTTTTCCATCAAAATCATTTTAGTAAGCATATACCACAAAATCACAGAAAATACTGCTCCTATAAATAAAGATAGCAGCACAAGAGGTGGCTGAGTCACTGTGAGGAATAACAGGGTTTTACTGGCAAAAAGGTGTTATTTTGAATATTCGTAATTTATTTACTCTATCTATCTTCAACCCGTCAATTATACAGGAAATTGAATACTGTAGTTTAGTAGGAGACTAAAAGGCAAATCTTCATTTCCAGCTTACCATCTCGGTCTTTAAACAAGACCTGTTCCTTAACATACTGGTAAGACAGAAGGATAAGTGTCGGTAGATGTGAGATTTATAGTTTGGCATTATTTAACTTCTCTGTAATTTGCTTGTACTAGTGCCCTTGAGACACATTTTTTTCAGAGAATCTGATTTTTCTACATTTATTCTAGTAATGGTACACTGAGAGTTGTTAAGGAAATTAAAGTCCCATTTCAGGCCCCAGTTCAACAAAGCATTTAAGTAATGCTTAACTTAAAGTACATCTTAAACCAAATCCTATTTAACAAAGGTAAAAAGAAGCCTTCAGAGGGCCTTCCTCACATGGTTGAAGTAAAGAGTGTGGGGTTTTGTTAAAGCGAACTTAGAAATGCTGCCATAACAGAGGCTCAAGAGACTTTCTGTGAAAAAGGACATTTAAAGGAAATATTGCCTGTTGTCCACATTGCCTGTGGGATGTGGTAAAGGAAGCAGGAAACTTAATTCAGATTTTGGAGCAGAATATACAATGAACTGGATTTGTCATGCTTAGGGGAAGTGTTTTGAGACCACTAAAAAAGGTGGTTTGCAATGAGAAAGAGCCGTGTCTCAACTCACAAACTTACTGGGCAGTTAGGCGTGTTCCCCTGAGACACCGTGGCACTCGAGGCTTTGCTCACAAGCTAGAAAAAAGACCTTGTCTAAGGATGAATAGAGACACCTCCATCAAGCTGGCAGTTAAATCCCTTGTATCTTTCTGTCACTGGTAATACTCCCTGTCTTAGTGGCAACATCTCTGCTCCCTGTGCTGTCGTTACTTTAGGGGGATGTATTGATAATTAATGACCATTTTAAAAAGTTTGCGTAGTATAGTTCAAGTTTCTGTTAAAGAATGTGAAATATTTTGATAGAGGACTATAAGGTTTGGTATTGTGGAGCACAAACGGTGTTTCTGGATCTCCTTGGCAGATTCCATGAGACACTTTTCAGACTTAAAACACCACTAAAAATATGTATGGCCACCTCGCCTTCCCCAATAAATTGCAAGCACTTATTTACAGTAGTAAACCTCGATACATTTATTTCTTTCATACAGGTCATCTTCGTTTTGAAAATTCATTCATATTCATTAGGAAAGTAGGTGGTGGCCTTGTGTTTTGCCAGCTGGTGTGATACAAGATAAAATTCATAGTTTTACCTGTGAAGACACTGAAATGACCAATAGTGAGGAAAAGTGACTTTCTGACCAAGTAAGCTCAGTTTCCTAGTTGTTCATGAAGGATTTAAGGAAAAAAAATGAAGAATAGCCATCAGGTATAGAACACCAATCACGGTGACGAAAATATTTTTCCTCTCAGTACTTTGGATTGTTTGGGAGATCAAAATACATCTAACCCCCAAGTTTTGTTAGGGAAAAGAAGCTTTTTTATCACGTTTAATGAAAATTCCTATGTAAAAGCAATTAAGCACTGCAAAATCAGGGTAATTTCATATGACAGCATTGGGAAAGCTTAGACTCAAAAGCTTTCTTAATGATATCTCTGTATTTCAGCATATGAATGAAAGTTTTGACAGTCTTATGGAAGTGTATATATTGATCTGTAGTGAATCGGAACAAACACATTAACGTGTACCTAATGATACAAGGTGCTTTTCTTTACCTGGTAACAAATTGTTATTAGGCAGAAGGAAGCTGATATGATGTTGATATTGCACTGCACAAGTCATTTCACTACATTTTTATTTTAACTTCAAGACAGAATTTCTGGGTACCTTTTATTACGTTTGTCTGAAGAGGGCAGCCTTTCCTAATGCACTTGGAATTTTCTTAATTTGGCAAGGTTACTGTATGCTGAGCAAATTGACAAAGGACACGCTCACAGTCCTGAGTTTGCCTCATTATTGCTTGCATTTTCCTTTAAGTCTCTTTCCATATATATTTATCATCTAACTCTGAAGGATATTATTATTTTAAATATTTGACCTCTCTGCTAAAATATAGTACACTTTTCCTTACACCCTATGCTAAACGTACGGAGACTTGCTGTGAGATTTCTGGAAAGACATTTAAAGAAAAGATTATTAGAAAATTTCTGAAAATATGGGTGTTTATTCATTCTGCAGTCTAGAAATGAGGGTGTTAAATGCTAAGAATGCATGTGAATAGAGTAGGGAAATATTCATCCCTTTCCATTGACATTTCTTATTTTTCATGTTTTACGTTCTGAACTCCTCTCCAGGCTTCAAAAAAGAAGCATTAGCCTGAAAGCAGACAGAGTTATGTTACTTTTTCTTTTATTTTATGTTTTAATCTTAAGGAAACATTAAAAAAAAGTATCTTACAGCAAATTCATGCATTGCAATGTTACCAGGAAAGATGAACGGCTACTCCACATTTAGCAATTAGCGTGATAGATTTAAGGGCTCTTAGAAGAATTTATTGCCATGGTGTGCCTTGATCACAGTGCAGGGAGGGGCGTTAGGAGAAGCTGGAATGATATATTTTCACAGTTATTGCTGCTCTAGCCACTATGTCGCATCTCTCCTCTTGCAGTGACAGCCACATTTGAATGCCTGTCTCACCTTCTGTGGTGTCAGGATTTAAACTGTGTGATAGGCCTGGAGGAGCAGGAGTGCAAGCTGAATGCAGGGAGCACACACGGGGGCTCAAACCAGGAGAACTTTAAGGCTCATGCTTGTAGAAGAGGAAGGCAGGTGGAGACAACAAGTATAGGATTTCACAGCCTTTAGATAAATGAGCTCACTGTTTGCAAAAGGGAATTATCTGGATTACTAGAATCTCTCTATTGAAAATCACGTCCAACACGTTGCTTGGACAATAAAAGTGGCAGTGTGGATCCTGTGCAAAACAGTCAGCTAACCGTATTCTCGGTAATTCTCTATAGAAATGTCTGCTACGCAATGAAAGTACTCTCTGTACCCAGGAGCCCGACGAGTTCGCTGTGGTGGTTGACAGGTAGTAAACTTTGTCCTGCTTCACAGTCGCAGCAGCTGTCTCCCATGCTGGTTATATTATACTTGGCAGTGGCTACAGTCAAACTGCAGCACAACGTCACCCCTTTGGTTTAATCAGGCAGTATCAGTGTTACTCTAGTCAAACAATTTTTTACTTTGGTGACTTTTTAGGATTTTTAAGGAAAATAAGAGTATAAAGACAGATTTCCCCAATGTCACTAAGCTCAAAGCAGCAAATAACTGAATTTCTTCTTCCCACGAAATTGTATCATTATTTAATTCTGCCAGGTGTTTAAGCTACCACACTCATTGTAACCCAAGATCGTTGCCTTACAGAAAGCTTGCTTGAAATCGTAGAATCATGGAATGCTTTAGGTTGGAAGGGACCTTTACAGGTCATCTAGTCCACAACCCCTGCAGAAGCAGAGAAATCTTTGACTCGATCAGGTTGCTCAGCACCATCCAACCTGACCTTGGATGTTTCCAGCAATCTCTTCCAGTATTTCGCCACTCTCATTGTAATAAAATTTCTTCCTTATCTTATAAATATGATCTTGTAAAATCTTATAATTACATAGATATCTACCTGGTTTACATTCCTTGTTTTTTTCTTGCTATGTTCATTGATCTGAAAACACCCTGTTCTTACGTTGTCTTTCCTACAGCAGCAGCTTGCTCAGAAGTTAAGACAGATTGCTTCAGTTCCTTCCAGCCCAAGACTCTTTCAATGGCTGGACCACTCCGAAAAGTATAAGGCTCCTTCGTCTTCTTAGCGCTGGATTGCTATGAAACAGAGCAGAAATTTTATTCTCTCCCTACTCATTAAGTATTCAGCTTTTTACACATTCAAACAGTTGCACGCTTGTAATATGGTCTTCTAAGATGCCAGACTCTCTCCCTGCAGGCCAAAGACCCACTAGCACATTCTTCCTAAATCCTCTAAGAAATTACACGTTAATTGTGTTTATATCAGCATTTTCTCTTGAGACAACATGTAACTGAAATTGATTGCTTGTTTTCATTTTTTGTGACTTATCTTGGGAGGGAACGTCATGCTCTTTACCAGACGCCAATACTTGCAGTCTCTCACTGTTTCCTCTGTTTAATGAGTGTGTGTCTGTACAAGGTATGGAGGATGGATTGTAATGAGAAGAAATGTACAAATAAATCTTACATTTCAAATACCTCCCTATTTTGAATATAGAAGTGTGACTTTCTGTTACCACTCCTTGGAAATGTTTTCAAAATTAGTTTGTAAAACATTTGACTAAGCTTATTGTGTCCTAGTCTTAATAATTTAGCAGGAATTGCCTGCATTTTTCCTGAATGTCTAATTGCCTTTTGAATACTTTAAATTTGATTCTTCTGAGAATGACTCATTTATCTAGAAAATGGCCTTTTGTTGTTCACTTTTATCTGTCTCACCGTTAAAATGATATTAGAGTACCTCCTCCACCTTTCTATGATTGCATTGTTTGCAAATAAAGATTTCAATTTTTGTGCTTTCCTGAACCTTCATGATTCATGTTCTTGACTCTCAGCACTGAAATACATGTAAAATATTCTGATTAGTACATCTATTATATACCATCTTTTACTTCAATTTCTGCACTGTCTTTTGCATTGTCTTAGCAAGGCTCTTCTCTGTTCTGGCTTTATTAAAGTCTCCAATGTAAGCATAATTCTGAATTCTTATTATCTTTGGTGAACATTAATAAAAGAAGGAAAGATCCCCACACACCTTTATGAAAGCATTTGTTATTTTTATATTGGTATTTGTTCCTCTAATGATTTTTGATACTCTCTGTAATATACCTCTGAAGGTCTCCTACCCAGTGCAGTCTTCTGTGTGGGGGGGTCACTTTTAATGCATCAGACCTGATAAAATACTCAAAGATTCTGGATCACTTTTCATATTTCTTGTCTGTTTTTTTAATGGCACCGATACCTTTCTCAGAATAGCTACTGGAAGAAAATGGCTCTCACTGCAGTGAAATTCTTCTACGTTCTTCTTCCTATTCCTTTGTCTCAAATCAACAGATACCTGTTAATTCCATTTTTTGCAGACCTATGCAAACTTCTGAAGAAAGCCACATCTTTCAGTCTCACAAGACTAAACCCATTCCACTGTCTGCCATAACTAAGACTGTGTTTTTTATAGTTAGTTTCCTACACCTCCTTCTGTCCCTGCATTTCATTTACTCAGGGAAATGGTGAGAGTCCAAAGGACTTAAAAAATGTTATGTGTTCCAAGGTCTTCAGATAGTGCATGTTGTACTTCCTTGTGCATTCTTTCAATAGGAGTAGATGTCCTGATGATAATACTGTTGTGATCCTGGACTGATTGTTTCAAGTTACTGATTGCTCATAAAATAATAATGCTTAACCTAGTACTGTACTTACTTCCTATCTTGTAGTCTCTTTTCCGCAGGAGCAACTGTGAAATTTTAAAAATCCCCTTTTTGACTGCATTATTTCTCATGTGGCTCTGATGTGCTCCCCTACCTTCTTTGTAGTGTTTGATAGAGTTCTCGACCTTAAAGCATCAAATATTTCCACATTCTCATTTTTCTCTTTCACTTAAGCTGAGCTGAATTCTCCTTCTTAGCTTATTGTGTGTTTCCCAGTCTTGTGACTTTCTCGCAGTTTCTTAATTGTACATTTTATAGGATAAGGATGCCAACTTTATGTTAGTTCCATCTGGAAGACTTGAAGGTTGTTCCTCGATCTCTTTGCAGCTTATCTTCAAGCTCCCTGGCTTTGGGAGAAAGTGCTGACTGTAGCATCTCCACAGAGATGAGAAGTTCTTTCACCATATTAAAATTCCTAAGAAAGTGGTTGTTTCTTGTCACCAACAGTAGCAGTTGTTCAGCTTGTCTGTGATTCAATATGCTGCTCTTTGATGTGACTTGAGATGGGTAGCGTAATATCTAATACCAGTTCTTATTTGGTGATATTTTTGTGATATGTAAAAGGCTTATGGAATTCATCACCATTTAAAGATATATTTTGAAATTTCAAATACGTTCATTATTAGTTTTAACAACCAAGTAGGATATGGGAGGTCACACTTTTGATTAACACAAAACTCCTGGTTGGTAGGTATAAAGAGACATTCTGAAGAAAGGATATTTTCATCCCTGGCTTTGTCCAGAATTTTTTTTCCTTTCAAAGTGCCAAAATTTCTATATTAAATTGGTGAACAGGAAAGGACAAAGAAGAAGAAGAGAGGGAATCACAGTGTAATTACAAGTCCTACGCCACGGTTCAGAGTCCATGTCAAATTCCTATACTATCAACAATCCACTGTTGGAGTGAGCAAGAGCTGAATTATGCTACTTTTGCCAATCACACCTCAAAAATTATGAGTTTCTAGGTTGATAACCAAGAGTAGATAGTGGATATAAAATGCAAGTGAGTACTTTCAGTGAGTGCCTGAGTTCCTATAAAAACATTTAGTGAATGCATTTGCTTCATCAAAGCCCAAACCCACAGGTTCAGAGATGCACTCATATGGTTGACAGCTCAGTCAATATCTCTCGTGCTCTGTCTCTTCCTGTCATAACATTGATTTCTGTAAGCTAGAGGAAGTAATCCCTGATGACACTGTGCAACAGTTATAAGGAAAGTTTGTTTTCCCACTGCGCACTTCTTCATACACAACTTATAAATGTATTTAATTTACAACTTGCTTACAAACTTCACCTCTCATAATTCAGGTACATGTCACATCCTGACCACTGTACTCAGATCAGCTGCTTTTTAAATGCTTTCTTCTTGATTTTACACTTTTATGAGACAACATGCTTGATTCTCCTGCATCATCTCATCACTACAAAACAATAATGCCACTTTGACATACACTACTCACTCGGCTGCCAAGCTCGCTGAATGTTGTATCATGCACCTGTTGCGCGGAAGAGAAGACCATATTGTCATGCCACGTACTGTCATTCCAATGCTTTCAACATTACTACGTTTCATTTTGTGCCCTTAACCCCATGATCGGCAAAGTTTGTGGTAAAAACTGCTTCATAGCTGTAATGACTTGACATTCCTAGTATTAAACTATTTATCAACCTTTTCTGTCTTCATTGTTCTGACTACAAAAACCAAAAAAAATCCATCTCTCTGCAATTTCACAGTGCTTTCCAGACAGTTCTGGAAGATTTTTAACTCTGAGGAATGAGAACTTAAAGTTAATTTTACTTGTATGGTATTGAAGAAACCATGAATCTTTAAAATATTTGCAATTTGTTTCGTCTTATGTCCAGAGTGGCGCTAGCTATGAATTTCCAGCATAGTATTGGTATTGTTGAAAGATGGGATGAGGTTTTGAAGGGAGCAAGGAGTTGTGTAAATTTATGGCATAGGAGTTAAAATGGCTTCATGGGTGAGCAGTACATCTGTTATAGACAGGCTGCAGTGGGGTCTGTCTTGCCATGGAGCAGATTGGAAAAATGGAGAGACCCTTTCCACTGAGCAGCCTCCTCTGGTCTGATGAGATGACATTTGTGAGGAAGAGGCACTGAAGGATTTAGCATCACTAAATGTGCGAATTCTTAGCCCACACGGAGAAATCAACAAGGCTTAAGAGCGTCTGGAGCCAGACCAGAGGCAGGGATGGATTGATATATAAGCATGAAGCCTGTGTTGTTTCAAGAATATAACTAGTTCAAATTTCAGACACTGTAATTCCTCTAAGCACTGGCTTTGATCAGATAAAATCAGATAAGTTGTCACCTTTTCTATTCAACTTATATACAGAAATGAATAACTTGTCATTTTTGATACGACATTGTTGTGGAATAAGCTCATTAAGTAAAAAGAAATAAAACTCAGTCCTTCAAAAAACATCCCCCTCCTCCCAGCTAGGCTGTTATGGTTGATGGCAAAAGGACTTCACCTGTTCTTTTTTTTTCTGGAGAGTCATAAAGGACATTATGACCCTTCGTAGTATGAGAGGTTAAAACTTTATTTTTTGCTTGTGTTTCTCTTCATAAACTCCTGCTGTGAAATAAACAAGTGAACCCAAAAGCCTGTATATGTCGATAAGCAGCCATTGAATGTGCCTTCTTAACAGAGCATTTATAGTTCCTCTTTGCAAAAGTCACAGATGTACAAAACTCCATGAAAAAGAGAAAGCAAACTTCAAACAGCTTCATGTTACAGTGTCATCACATGTCACTATTATTTTGTTCAGCAAGTGAATTTTTGAACTTAGGGAAAAATTAGGGAAAATCCACAGTAAATAATAGGAAAAAGTAATCTAGATATTTCACAGTTCCAAATATATCTTGAGTTTGATGTCAGCCTTCGCCTAAACAGCTGAACTCTATGCTCTTTAAACAAGCAACACCTCCAGTATAACTGATGAGCAAGATACATGCTGAATGCCGGCAAGATTTTAGGCCAGGGAATTGAATAGCGTATGAATTGCCAGTATATATCACGGATATCATACAACTATAACTGTATTCTCAAAGAATTACAAAATAAGTCTAAGTGGTTTTTTCTCTGAAAAAAATGGTTTTGATATTATTAAAAGTTCAGTATTGCCTTCCATTTATTTTTCATATTGTATTTTCTCTATTTACAAGTAAAAATATTTTCTCTCCTTCTTGTGCAGCCAAAAAATTCTGACTAAGTCCTGAAAGTCAAGAAGGTACTTCACATGTTTATCAGCAAGCTGCATTTGAAACAGTAAAAATGTTCATAGGACTTCACAAGACAGTTCAAAGGTACCCTGATTGCATAGAAAATTTGCTAACATAATAACCCTTTAAACCCTGGAAAAGTACAAATTACCTAGGTCCCTTGGTAAGAAAAACAGGGAGCACAGGTAGATTTAATTTCAGCTAACATTAAACATCCAGAGCTGGGTGTCTCAATTAAACTGCCTCCTTAGCCTCTTTTTCTGGTGAGCGGATGGAAAGAGACAGGTACTTCCAGACAGTAATTCATCCCATCTTTAGATGCTTTTCCAAGCTAATAGGGCAAATTGCCATGCATACCAAAAGGCTCTGTAAGTTTATTTGGCTGTAGAACGTTATAAACCTTGACACTGTTATCAGAATACATGTTCTTTTTGGCTTTTAGAAATATTCCCAGAGTAACAACACTTGTAACTTTGTGCTCTACTTTTCTTTCCTAATTTTGTAGCGTGTCCTTACATTGAAGCTCCCCTTGACTGAATGAGAAATTATTTATGGACTATATATTATCTTGGTTTGTATTTTATGCAGGCATTAATAGCCTTAGCCCAAGAATGAAATAGGAACCTATCTTTTCATGAACTGCCCTGTTGAGCTATACTCAGATTTGCATGTATTCACCTACAAGTTCTTTTCTGGCTTCTTATTCTGCTATATGCTGTGCTCAGGAGTTCTCCTGTAAACTGCATATAAACCAGCAGATTTGCCCATACACTGCACCAGTTGCTCTTCTTTTATCTGTGCTACTTTATTGCTACGAAAACTACTTTTTTCTAACTCTTACTGGGATTTGGAGGCAGCCTGATGTTGCATCAACATTCCTCATATTCAGGCTTACGTTCAGGCTTGCGCCTGGCCACGTGCTTGAAGCACGTGCTGCACCTGAGCCTACATCATATTTTCTCCTCTCACACCAACTGCTGTCTGGGCAGCAGCGTGTACAGCCCATCAGCTTTCCTCCCTCTCTTCTTTTCCTCTGTAACTTCCATCTCAGATATCAAACCCCACACATCCAGTTGGTAGTTTTATTGTCCTCAGAAGTACAGTCTGCTACAGAAATTGTTTTACCCTTCTTAAGTTTTCAGCAGAAGTTCATTGGTCTTTTAAAGAGCCTGATGGTCACCTGCAGCTCTGTGAGTTTAACCTCTCTTCACAGGTAGGGAAATAAGGAGGAGGGGCAATTACGTAAGGAACAGCTTGAGCAAACAGGTAATTAGAGCAGTCAGTCCTAATTAGTTTTTAATAGTTGAGGAGGGGGTTTTGTACCTACATGTAGCTGAAAGACAGCTCACAGTGAGCCAGAATGAGCTGGGAAGGTATAAGGGCAGGGTGTCAAATTAGCCCAGAGTAGGGGCTTGCTAGAGGCTGTGGGAGAGTTGAGAGCTGCTTGGTTTATGTGTTTTAAATGATGCTGTCAGGGAGCTCTACAAGACCGTAGAGGGAGTTTATGTCAAGGGCTTGTCCTAGTTGTGCCAGAGGGAGAGTCCTTTAATGTTCTGTGTATGTGCTCTTACTTTCTCAAAGGAAGAGCGATGAGGAAGGTGATTTTAACTGAAGAAAGGAATGTGTCTTAAGAGGCTAAATGCACTCTGTGTTCTCCCTGGTAAACTACTGAGTGGAAACGCAACGCTAAGCTCTACTTTGTGGTGCAAACTGCACGCAAAAGCCATTTACCTAGCAGAGAGAATGGTTTAGCTTGTGGTCCTGTCTACTAGGTGTGAAGGGTGATGTTCCTAGAGGTAGGCGGTTGTCCAGTTTCTATCAGTTGCAGTGAAATGGGAGTAAGAGTGTGTGTTCGCAGTTTGTTCATGTGTGGAGTGTTTTTAAGTCATATGTCTTGTAGACTTAACTGCTAAGACAATCAAGGGTGGTTTACCCTTCAGATTTTTTCTTGTTACGCCTTAAAACTTGGAGAGAAGCTAGATGGAAACATTTTCCTGATCTTTCAGAATGTGATTCAAATGACCTGAGATGAAAGCTCTTATGTGTAAGCAGTGTAAGCCTTTGCTGTGTAAACTCATGTTTTGGTTGCTTTGGAACATGCAAGCGATCCTACTCATTGATCTACGAATGGAGAGAAAAAGATAAAGCTGGGAGGACAGGGGAAATAAATGCTGATCTTAGACCTTTCCTACTACTATTTTTACATTTTATCTTTTAAGATGCCTACCTCTTCATCAAATTGGAGATGAAGGTCAGCTTCTAAATACTTCTGAGGCTCTGGTCCTTTCTTGTTTGTAAAGTTAGGCAAAAAATAATCTTCTGCCTCTGTCTTTGGAGGTGTTTTTCTGCTGACTGCCTGGCATGGAAAGGGTCCTGTAATTTCTCTGCAATATTGCAGTACTGTTTCTCTGTGGCATATCTTTCTTTGGGATGTCCTTGAAACTGAGATGGAAGACTTCAAAAGAGTGCTTGCTGTAGAGGAAATGTACTTACTAGAGGTAACAGGTGTTGAAGCAAGTAGTGAAGCCAAAGACTGCTATTTATGTGTTTAGACAGGAGTAATATGTAATTTTTTTTGAACTATACTAAAGGCAGACATATATTTTATCTATATAATTCATTAAGAAAAGTGTGTGGTGCTTGTGGGATAGCATCTTGCTAGAAAACAATTTCTGGATGCTTCTAGAAAACTCCAACTGTCTTGTTATTCAACTTGTTATTCATAGATTGGGCAGTCTTTCCTCTGAAGAAGACGGAAATAGTTTTTATAAAGCCAAAATTAACATTGTACGCAGTTTGTCTTTTCTGAAGCTTCTATCAAAAGAGTTATTCTGTTGCATGGTGTATTTATTTACTAAAACATGCCTGCTCTTCTAGGGGTGTATAGTAGAGGATAGATACACGATACAGTAATGCTAACAATTAAATCTGTAAAATAACTGCTTTCTGATAGACTAACACAAAAGCACAATTACAGCAGTGGCTGTTTCTCATTAGTGGAATGACATGCTAGCTTTAGAATATGTAATGATGTATAAGCCCTAGTGGTTATAATTGGCATAGAAATGTACTATATCCTTGGGTGTTGAAAGCCATAAGCTATTTATTTTCATACTTACAAAGAGTATAGTACACTGTGGTATAAATCTCACATGGATTGTCTTGCTTGCATTTTTTTTTAGTATAATTTATGTCCATATGGTTCAAATACGAATCTATCCCCTTATTAGCATCCTGCTGGTGACATAACGTACTGATAAATTAGTATCTCATGTCTAGAAAGCCTGTTTGAATTCAGATCTCACGAGTAGGAAACTCAAATCTGCCTGATCTTCCTGATACGGATAGCTTTGTTGTTACATGGTTTCTGTGATGCCCAAGCTGCCACAATATAGTAGTGATATACCTGCAAGATATTTGGTTTCTGACTGTGCTGTGTGGTGTTTTGGGTTTTTTTTGGAAGCACCATATTCACATAATGAGGGGTGGATTTGGAGGAGCTCTGGGTTATGCAAGGCTCTAGCTTAAAATAGTAATAAATAGCATAGAAACTCAGGGTAAAAAATAATTTTGAAACAGGGGATGATGGCTGGTAGAACACCACCAATTATTTTAATACACATCATATTGCATTGATTCTTGTGCAGTATCAAAGGCAGTTTGATTATAAGGTGTGTATGTGATATACGTAGTATGGATATGAAAGTCCGTTGTATAGTCTCTTTTCTTAGTGCTTCAGAAAATAAATATAGGGAATTAAGTGGAAGAAATATAGGGATAAGTCTTAAAGACTTTTATTTCTTCAAAAAGAACTTGGTAAATAACTAATGTAATTTATCTTATTCCAAACATATTAATTTCATTTCTGATAAGGTGATGTGATTCAGAACAATTTTGCTTTATTTTCTATGAGTTAAGAACAGCTTCTATAAAACTAGTATGAAGTATGTAATGAAACATCACTATGAGTTGGGGAAAAATATAGGTATAATTTCTTGGAACAGGCAGACAAACCCCTTTAATGATGCCTTCCTGGAATAAATGTGAATTTAGAGCATGTTTGATTAGTCTGAGTGAATTACCTGGCTGAAATATAGTGCTTTGCAGCCCTAGTTTAGGTTTTAGGGCTCAGCATTGAAATTTGCAGTCTAGGTGACATGAACAAGTTGAGGTGGAAATTGAGGGTTTGAGGTCCAGGCTGAACAGAGCGTTGGTAGCAAATCCAGCAAACTTTCATCTCTGATTTTAATGCTCCTATATCATATTTATGACTGCTTGAGGTTTTTGTTTAGTGTTTCTTTACTGTAGGAGTTAACATGGGTGAAGCTGACTGTGTATGGTGAGATGTTGGTGAATATTTGACGTGTCTGTCTTTAATTTTGCAGAGAACTACAGCCAACAAGACTTCTGGTGCTCCTTCCTACAGCAGATGGTCCAGTTCACAGCCTCATCAGGTAATATACCCTTGTCAAAAAGGATATGAAGCTCGGGTTGACACCTGCTTCCTTTTAAAATGAATCTGTGAGGGGGTCTGAGAGTGTTACCTGTATTAGCCCAACTAGGTTATGCTGATTTCTGAGACTGTTGCAGGATATCCTGTGGCAAGCTGTTGGATGCAGTTGCTACTCAAGGAGGGTGCAGCTCTGACTCCTCTAATGCAGTGGTTACTCTCTGTGGGTTGTTGAGGATGGTTATTATGGCTGGATCACCCTATGTTTTGCATCCTGACGCTGAAGCTAGAAGTGTGTTTGATTGATGCTCTTTGGCAATGCATGAAGTCACGGTCTCCCATGCTGCCCCTCCCAATATATTTTTTTTCACTACTTAAAAGGAGTTGTGGAGTGATTATGATGACAAAAACTTGTTACAAACCCAGACTGAAGCTGGAAAGCTGTTCAGTGATAGCCAGGAAGCAATATTGTTAATGATTTTCTTATATGAATGTTAATGTTATTCAGCGTTTCTGTTACTTTAGCAAAACCAAAAGACTTTTTTGACTATGGACAAGGACGTGGCTTGCTTGGTAATCAAAGAACAAAGTATTTCAACCACAGCAACTTCCTCTTTAGAAACTCAAGTGTTTGTTCGGTGTTGATTGTATTGACATTGCTTCCCCCCAACTTCTACTTTTGATTTTTGCCAGCCTCTTTCTACCTTCAGTTCATTTAAAAAAACAATCAAAAAAAGAAAAACCGCAAACAAATCAGCTTACACATAACAACAAATCTCATGGATTTTTGTGTTTTTATGGAGGACATGTATCCACTAAAAGAGGAAACTTCCAGTAAGTTGAGATATGTCCTCAAACTAAAGCCAAAGAAACTGAATTTCATTTGTATTCAAATCAGGATGGGAAAGAAGGTGGCTAAATGCTTCGTGGGCTGTTAGCTACCTATTTTGCCATTCTTCCAATCTCAATGGTATTATAAGAGTTTTGTGCCTCCTCTCCATATAACAGTATGTTCTTTCTGCTTGCTGAAGTTTTTCTTTCACTTTTTGAGCATTTAATTTTCACTGTTGGGGTGTGAAAATGAATATATAGGCAGAAGGCTAATTCTCAGTAGTTATTGCTTGCCTAGTCCTAGGGGATTAGCTGATAAGCAGAACAAGTTCATGGAGTACCACTAATATATCCAAGGCTGAAGCAGCAATAACTGCATGTCTGCAGTTGCTCATTAATGTTAATGGAAGGTGCATTCCTGAGTCAGGGGGAGATCATCCTAACAAATTGTATGAAATGCACTTTACACACTTGATTTCCTTTTTGAGGAGGGAGGAGAAGATAAATACCTAAAGATTGTTCATAGTGTCACAACTCTGCCACATTGCTAGCAGAGCTGAAGGACAAACTACCAGGAGTGTTGTTTGAAAGTATGTCTAGACCATCCAGCATCTGCAAGGAAAGAATTGTCATACAGAACAATTATGCAAGCCTGTGGTACTTTTCTTCCACCTGTGTCATACCCCATGCATTTTAATCTCACCTTCCTTTGTAATTTATATTGTAATCTTTTCTTTTTCATCCTTGTTTATTTTAATCTTTTGTCTTCTGTGTTTTGGGTTTAATAAGCCTATAAACTTGCCTAGCAGATATTGTAAATACTAGTACCAACTGTGAGGATGTATAGCCACGCTGCGGTTCAGTTTGGGAGATCTGAGTACTGCTGTGCACTCTCATGAGCTGAGAGTGGCAAAATATTTGTATTGGATCAGAGATTTGTATTCAGCCTTGCAACTTGCCAGCATCTATATATAGTTTATTTAAACTTTGTTTGGAAGACGGCTTTCCAGGAAAGAAAAAGATTAAAGTTCAAATTCATATTGTCTACATTTTCTTTAGTCTCATGCAGTGAACGCAGTGAAGGCTTTTCCACATACATCTTACAGGAATCCACACGGAAACCTAATAGCACTACATGGCTAAGACCTTTGATGCATCTAAGAAATGTTAGAAGTGAAATTGATTTCTTCTTTCCCTCCCCCGAGATTTTTTTTTTCCCATTTCCTCTGTCTGTGTGACGTTTGAAGGTCCGTTGGGTGAGAGATACGAGAGAGTTCTGCAGATGGGGTCAATGAGTCGCTGAAAATAAATTATTCACTGACTTATTTTGCTTTGTACTACCTAGACAAGCTTATAGTTTGTATTGGATAAGGTGAAGTGTGTTTATCTATCGCAGATACACTATCCGGGGAAGGTTTTTAATAAGTTCCTGTTAACTCATCGCTCTCATGGACACGTGGAATTTGTGTGCTTGGGTTTTTTGATGTGAAACTGTTCAGAGCATGTGTTGTGGTTTTTCTTCCCCCACCCCTGCTGCCCCCCGCCTCTTGAGCCTGGGAAAATGTCTTGTTGCAGAGGAGGCATCTTTAAAACTTGATTAAGAGGTTCCTTCTGACTGCCCTGGGAAAGAGGCATTACTACCTGCTTCAAGCTAGCTTTTTTTCAAGTGATCCACTTTCTCAGTGTCAGAATAAGAAGACAATAGTCTAAAAGGCTGATCTTTTTTTGAGCCAAATAATTAATCTAATTAAAGGACTGAGAGATGGGCAGTGAAGCCAAACCAAATCTCAGTTTCTGAGCTGGCATCCATGGAACTGTGTCGAACCTTACTGCCTTCAGATGCACTAAACTGCCTTGAGGGATGGAATCAAGGAGAAGATACAAGCTGACGCTAATGAGCTGAAATTGCCTACGCTGCCATTCTTGGCTAGTGGTATCACTTGATGTGTGAATAAGTCTTCGGCAATTTTGTGAGAAGCTCTGAAGTGAACTTAGTCCTTCTATGGTACTCTGAAGACTGTGTGTTCTTCCTGCAGTGCAACTGGCTCTTATGGCTGATGAAAATGAAGGAGGAAGTGGCACTTTATCAGGCGTGATGATGTAGCTGATTTTGAACGCGATGCTGCTTTTGCTGAGTGGGATGACAGTTAGGCCAGAGCGTCTCACAGTGATGGCATATCCATGTGTGGGACAGTCTGTCTCTCATATTAGGCAGGGGTGGGACACGAGGCACTCAGCATTGCAGATCAGCCATCCCTAGAAGCAATTTTAACATTAAGAATTCACTCATTACTAGTAATGACTTGAGAACTTAATTGCTAAGAACTATTGGAGTGGTATAGACAAAGTATATGTAAAAATTAAAAAAAAAAAGAAAGTTTTGCCTTAGAAAAACAGAAGAAATTCAGTATTTCAGGTGCTAGCTTAAGGCTGATGCGTTGAAAGAAACCATAGGTGATTTCTTAAAAAAAAAATAAAATAAAAAAAAATAATGTGGCAACAACCCTTCCAACTTGCTTATGTCGGTATAGGTGGGTAGCACCTAAACAGACCTCACAATTAAATTCACTTTATATGGAAGCAGAAGCCAGTGATATCTTCCCCCTGAATGACTGAGATAGGCTGTCTTTTCTTGCTCATGGGCACACCAGGAAGTTGGTCGAATCAGACCATTCACTTGGTCCCCACTGTTAGCTGACACCTTTGTGAGAATATTTCGGGTTTCTTGGACAAGAATTGTTAGCAGGAGTATCTTTAGAGACATTTAGATTATATTACTTAATCGAAATATATGAATGCGTCTTTAGTATTAGGTGCTAAATGAGCCTGCGGTATAATTGATGTCTTAAATGTCATTAAAAATAATATAGAACACTTCAGCATTTTTCCTATCCCTGCACCTGTTACACAAGACGTTAGCATAAGAGTTAATGAAGTAAAGATGCAGACAGTGATACTTGTGTAGTGGGACAGGAACCGTCTCAGCTGAACTTCCATAATATTCCTCTGCCTGGGTCCACCGCTGCTGGCTTTCTGGTGTTGGCAATACAAGCTTCTTCCTCTCTTCCAGGTAATCAAAGCTTTGTCCATTGCTGAACTTGGCATCAGTGCTTTAATTAAGGCCAGAATGTGCTTATTCTTTAATGTACTGCTCTTTAAACATAAAGATAAGTACTATATTTTAGTAACCAGTGGTGAGCAGTTTTCTTGGAGAAATCAGAACAGATAGTAGGTGTTTATAAATATTCAGGATAGGATCTAAATTTTAAATAGGCCAACTCTTCTACCTCTCCATGTGATAGTTTATTGTACAGCTTCTTCATGACTGAGTTGATGGAAATACCAGTCAAGAAGACAGAAGCTGGGAAGGGTAAATTTCCAATTGTTTTGTGGCAGATGTGTCATTGAATTCCAAGTCAGAGATTTCACTATGTATATCTTGGCTCTCTTGCTTGCTCCATGTTATATACGTGTGTGCATGTCCCTACTTTCCCCTTGCTTTGTTTTTGTTCTTGTATTCTCCCTGTGTAGCGGTTACAGCAGAAATGTGTTGATAAGCAGATAATTACACATAGTTGTCAGTTTAGTAGTCTCACATTGCGTGAGGTTGAAAATGAACCTTATGATCAATCATTCAGCGTAAGATTGGAGTTCTTAGTTATCAGAAGCCATTCCAGCTGCGGCTGCTGGAAGTAGTTGGGATAGTTCAACCAATAGTAGTTGGGATAGTTGCAGCCTGCTTGTATCCACATAAATGGGGACCTGCGGGTGGAATACATCGCTCGTTAGAGCAGGGAGATAGGTAATGGTGAGGTGGCTTTAAGAGATCTAGCATGTTGCCTGAACATAGAGGTTACTGGAGCACTTGTTATCAATGACTCAGAAGATCCATTACTGTGAAGTGACTTTTCGTTTATACTAGAGGAAGATACCTCATTCTAAATACTAAAAAGATTCCTGTGTTTGGCTGCTTTGAATATTCGTTGGTTTTGTTTTTTCAGTGTCTCAAGTTTGACTTGGAAAAAGTCAGTATTGAGAAAGTCGCTGTCTCCCTGATGACTCAGCTGTTTGCCTTTCCGCTGAGCATTGCAAACTCTGTCAGTAAACTTTAGGTTAAGTGCCTGTCCACTAGAAAATGTACTGAGAACACCAACAATTTTCCCAGAAGCCACTGAACAGCTGTCAAATGGCAACAACGTTCCTTCACTGTTGACCTAGGTTTAAGCTGCAGCAGTCTGCTCATCTAAATGAGAGTGACTTAGTCCAACTACTAGGGTTAAACTTTATTATAAAGGTCAAATAAGATCTGGCAACTTTCCAAAAGCAGACCAGGCAACTCAAGTCACAGAAACATTACTGCCTCCTGGTACTTGGCATATAATCAAAAAAACACAGCAAAATTCAGTGGGCTTTATCGGAGTTAATGAAGGATATTTGTTAGTTTTGCAATAAATAGAGTATAAACTCCTAAATACCTGCATTCCATAATGCATCTTTTCAGAACTATGCATACCTACTGCACCATAAATCATCATAACTTTATATTTGAGCTTGATTCTCATTGCACTTCAATGCTACTAGTTACATTTATTTAGACACTCTTTGGGTAAGCACATGGAAAATAATCAAATGTGGAATGAAAAAACCCTAGAAGTTCTTAAGTTGGTTTTTTTTTTGACATGTTTTTGAATATACTCGCTGAATTTCAACAAGCTTTTGTTAAGCTTACCTTAGGTAATTCATTAAAGTTGAATTTGAGTACCTAGTACCTTGCAGAAGCAACTTTAGCTAGTGAAATGCTTGCTGCAAAGTATGACATATGAAAGAGTTATTACGCTTCTAAGTTCACTGAAGGATTTGAAAAGTCAAATATCTGTGCTCAGTACTCCATGTTTGCTGCTCTTATTACATCCATGGTAGGTGCTAAACACCTTATAGCTTTGTGGGATTTTGTCTAATACAGACCAACCCATGCAGTAGATAGCCGAGTCAAGTACAAGCCTGACTGATCGACACGGTTTTGCTTGAGTGTCTCACCTCACGTAGCACTTGCTCATTTCTTCTGCTGGAGGTTGCTGGTTTCTTCCAGTCAATTGGAAACCTGGTCTTAAAGGCTCTGCTTGACTCCAGAGTAAAATCTGTGGTCCACTGCTTCTAGCATGATGCTTTTGGTAAGCCATCATAAGGGAAGGTTGAACCTGGAATTTGTTTTTTAGAGCAGTGGAAATCTACAGCCAGTCCTCACAACCCCAGCTTCACCGAGGTCATCGGCAAGGGCAGAGCACACTTGTTAATCCGTGCCTGCTATGCTCGTAACGAGAGTGCGGCATACGTTGTTGGCTGCTCAGTTAAATGCATAGGTACAGCAAGATGTGCAAGCTATTTTTATTGTGTGAAGATAACTCATCCAAATGAGACTCAGGAGCTGTTGTATCTGTTGCCAAGCAAAATACAATATAAACTTAGATTTGAAAAGCTAAATAATTTTTAAGCAAAATAAGAAGCAGAGAGCTCAAAGGAAACGGATTGCTTCTGGTCAGTGGCAGAAAATGAATAAATGTACATAGTGTTATTCAAAGGTTGCTCATCCAAGTATGCTGCCTGTTTTGTTGGTAAAATTACCAAGCAGCCTACTGAGTTGAATGTGAAGCTGTCTCCTGCAAGCAGGATGAGACCCTATGCCTGGAGGAAAGCAATAGCAGTGGAGAAGGTCCAATCCCACTCTTTCTCTTACTGCTCACGGAGAACCCCTTTGTATCTGACAGCAACCCAGGATGAGGACCACTGTTGCGGTGTTAGCTGTTGCGTATCTTTAGAAATAAACTGAAACTTGTATTTTAAGCCATGAAGCATAAACCCTGCTTTAATATAATTAATAAAATGGAGGTTAACTGTCCTCCAGAGTCCGTGTAACCGGACCCTCTAGACCACTGTAGGTTAGAGATATGTATCCATATCCCTCACCAAGCTTAAGATTTGGGCATTGGTTCCCATTACACAACAACACGACTCTAGTAGTACATTACCTGAAAGTCTGGACAGTGCATGCTTTACAGAAGTTAGCATGACATAAGTCTTGGTAAACTAATTATGTTAAATTTCTGGAGCCCTTTATAGCTAATATATTGTTACAATACTTTTTTTAAACTAGCTACCTCTAATTGGTCTGTCCAATGGGTTCTCCCCTCCTCCCAGCCCCCCCCAAGTTTCTTGTATGTGTGCTATATCAACAATGACCTGATGATTCAAAGAGTAGAAGTTTCTCCTGATTATTGTGTTTAAAACTGAAAATTTGTGTGTAACTGTTAAGGAAACATAAGAAGACTCTTCTATGATGTAGGACTGTGTTTTCTACAAGAGTGAGAGGGAAATGTAACAGGTTTCCTTACAATTACTCAAAATCAGAGATACCCTTGGTGTTTTGTTGCACTTTCAAGTTGAGGTTCAGAAGATTCAGTCTATAACCTGGCTAATCTTGAAAACAGCATGCAGGGAAAAGCTTTTGTTTGAAACAATGTTTCTAAGCATCTGTGTAATAGGATTTTTTTCTAGACTCGCTAAGTTTTTTACTCTATTCACCTGTTATTTTGGATGACAAATAACCAAATGAATGTGTTATGCTGAGTATCTGCTCAGTCTGCTCAAGTTTGCCCAAAGAAATGTGTGCACTGGGGATGAGGGGGAAGTAACAGCATTTGTGATCACTTCCATAGACATGAAACATTTCCAAAGTGTCTGTCAGCTACGCTCACTTTGTCACACTTTTTTCTAGAAGGCGAATTTTAAAAAGACTGCAGCCAATAGTGTTTTACTAATTTTAAACTAAGAAAGTCAAAATTTTCCCTTTATCATATCTTCTATTGTCACTGAAAGCTGCCCTACCTCTTTTGGAAACCTCACTTCAAAACTGCAGATAGTCAGTTTGACAACTTCCTAGAATGTTCTTCCCATAACTCTTTACTTTTATTTTTTTTTCCTAACCGAATGAAGCTTATCAATATTCTATCTGGGAATGCTGACTGCTTCCTAAAACTTCATCTCTTTTGCCCTGATTTGGTGAAGAAGGGGAAGGATGCAAGTTTCTTGAGCCTTCTGGATATGTGAAATTTCTATGCAAATTGTAAGAGCACAGCAGAGGAGAAAGGCTGGTAATGCCACACCAAAGAAAAGCATGAGATCGCCCTTCACTAACAATTGGGCAACTCACGGGGGAGAAAGATGTTGTAGATTTCCTAACAATGGGGCAAAAGACTCAGTTGTTGGTGTCTGTGTTTTTTCAAGAATGAGGTTAAACTTTCTCTCTTGTGCAGATTTTCTCGTTAGTGGATGAGCTCACCCCAGAGCTTAAGGAATAATTCAATTAAAGTCAATCAGCTGCAAGACACGTGTACATTCACTATCGGGCTTAATTAGTTTTGTTGTTCACACAGCTACACAGTTGAATTCTAACAAAATTCTATATTGGATTGACTGAATGCAGAACTCTTTAAATCTGAGTCTTTTAAGGAAACTGTCTTCTTGCTGCATCTAGTGACATAATTCCTGATGTTTCTCAACGTTCAGATCTCGTCAGATAAACTTCAGATACTATTGTATGAAGCACATAATCTTACTGTGGGGTCTTTCCATTATGCTGTCTGTAGTATCCCTGACATGTGCGTTGACTAACAGCAAAGATTGACAAAGGATTTTGCATACAAATATCTCGCCTCATGCTTTATTGTGTCATTTGATATCTTCTATTGTAGGCTTCTTGGTTGTGACTTCGTTATGACATCTTCTTAAAAGAAAAAGAAGCTGCCAGCACATGACGTTTTAACACTTGTCAGCAATTCATCATGATTCTTCTTACTTTAGATTTAATTGCTCTTGGAATGAACGGTTCATAGAGTTGGGTTTGGTTTTTTTTTAAAATTCTGCTTTCTATTTAATGCAATCACTTTAATGCAAAAGATTATTAGTATGACAAGTTGCAGCTTACATGCATATTACTGTGTTCTTCCCACTTTCTTCAGTGTCCTAATGTTTTTAAAGATTGGAAGATAGGTGGGAGCAGAGGAGTTTAAGTTATTTTTGGGAGACTTTTGTCCCCCTGTCCTATTATTTAAAAGTAACAGATGGACTCTGCTCTCTGTGCCTCTCATCTTTCGTATTCTTGAAGCCTTAAACCTGGAAAGGAAATGCAACAAAGAGACCATAGCTGGATCCACAATCAGCTGCACTAACAAAGGGGTTGATGATTTTCCAGAGCAAACATTATCTGAGAGTTCGGGCTAACATTTGGAGGAGAAACAGCTGGCAGTGAGCTGTGTCCAGGGGCAGGTCTGGGGCTGGGAGTATGTCTAGGGAAGATGGTCAGTCCGAGGCTGATGGCATGGAACTGTTTCTCTGCGTTTCTAAACAAGCTCCTGACAAAAAGTTTTCTAAAACTTTCCCCTTTCCCGTCTTTCACAAGAAAGAGAACAAAGCTGGCTGATTGATTGTTTTAATAATCTAAATGATGATCATTCTGTTTGATATTTAAACATGCAAATCTGAAAGAAAGAATTGGTGGATCAACAAAAACAGATCTGCAGGCTACATTTGAGGGAAGAGCTGAAAAAGCTAATTTGGTTATAAAGATAGGTTATGCTTTGTAATGAGAAACGACAAGGCATTTTTCTGCAACTGTCATGACAACTGTAGAGCTTCTTTATATAGTCTAATTTAAAATGTATTTACCCTGTAGCAATGAAATTGCAATCTCTGTATAAATCATAAAAGCTGGAGCTGGAAAATACCTCATGGAACATATGGACCAGTTCTCCAACACATGCAATTCGGTTTAAGTCAGGGAACAGATACTCTTCATCTTCAAAGTTGGTCTGTTTCCCCAGGGTTGTTTTCTGAATGTGGACTCCTTCTAGAGTCTCCTTGTCTAATCTTGGAGCTGGCCTTGGCCGAGAATCATTAACTAGAGATCTCAATATTTCAGCTTTACTTCAGCAGTTTCTGACCTCTGTCTACTACATGGCTCTATGTAAGCTGGAATAGTCATTGAACACTGCTAAAAATCTGTTACACAGAGGTGCTTACTGGTCCCCATGCTTCAAGGTACAAATTGGTTGCAAGGTCTTGATTGCATGAGCGTTCCTTATTTGTTCATTCAAGCTATGTTGATATTTGAAATCAAACTATACTTCTAAGGAAATGCCAGTGGTTTTTTCTGTTCTGCATTAACAGTGAATCAGTTACTCACTGGATAATACTAAGCATTGATGAAAGTCATCTGAAACACTTGAATGCCATGCTAGGAAGAAAATGAGACTTTTATATCGACAATTGAATTCAACATGAAGTTCAGGGTGATGGTTCTCCCAGCATATCTATCTGTGTCATCCTGATGATGAGTTTTTAAACCTAGAGGAAAATTCTTTGAGAATTTCTTGATATGTTCCTAGCAGAAACTAGTCAGCTTCAGATTCACTGAAACTTGCAGTTCTGTTTCCAAGATCCATGACGATTATCTTTGGTATGCTCAGTTCTGCCAATGACTGAGAGCATCCTGCAGAGTGAACACTACTCTGTATATGAAAAGGACTATTGGCTTTGGCTGGTATTATTTTAATAAGCACCAATATTTCACCCATTTGGGGTATGGGTTTGTTAAAAAAGCCAAAGGCCTACAAATGGCATATAGTCATACCTCAAAGTTTGCTGCTGTTGGAGGCCAGGACCCTAATTCCAGTCTATATGAAATATTCAGCTCTAAGAAGCTAAAATAGGGATAATGTAGGCAAAGAACTGGATAATGCAATTCTGTATAAGCTTGTCTTAGGTTTTCTCATAAATCCACTGTACTTTTTTTCAGCTGTAGTGGATGTGGAAGGGGGGAAATTTGCACAGGAACATGAACTTGAATTTAAAACATCAAAAATGAATGAAAAACAACAAAGAAGCTATTGAAAAGGCTGAAGTGGTGAAAATAGAAACCCTGTAGGCTTCAATGGAAACAAAGTTGCGATCAACAATGTAAGAACGCTCAAATGAATTGGGTAGTTCCGTTGGTTTCTTTTGCTGTTACTGTGAATGATGCTCAAATGGAGAAAGCACCTGAACTGCAGCGAATGAATAACAGTGCCTTAATGGCTGAGATTAATTTCAGTTCCTCTTCATATATAGGTTAAAATGCAGATGTTAGTTGGATAGTTGCAAAATTAAGAAGGGATAATATTAACAGAATATTGTGCACGCTGCTAAAAAAGAGACCTGTCCAAACCTTGTGGGAGAAAACAGTAGTCTAACAGAGTGTGATAGTGTGCCTTAAACTTAAGGCACACAGATTTTCTTTTCAAGGTTTGCATTTGTGAAATAGTAAGGAAATAGTAAGGGAAAATAGTAAGCAAGGCTGTGCTGTGTGCTTCCATAATCATAGCTGACTGTAAGGAGTGAGGGGCCAATCTTGTTATTTCTCCCAGTGATTAGAAGCATCTCCAAAGAGTACACAAAACTCTAAGCCACTTAGAACAACTGGGCTCTATTGTCTCCTGCAGTACAGTGCTTGCTTATCCTGCTAAAGACCAAGCTCTGCTTGTATCCATCTAATAGGAATATATTGAATCTCGCATGGAGAGCGAGCAGGACTTTGATCAATATTGCACGCACTTTATTTGAGGACCTACAGCAGAGGCCCTACACTTAGAAAAACAATTGAAGTAGGTCTTGGGAACGCTTGCCAGAATACATAAACAGATGATGTTATGGTCTCAGTGGAAATCTAGCTTTATTGAACTGAAAATAGACCATACAAGGAGAAAATTGAAGAATACTTAGTCCTTGTAGTAGGACATGCCATGCAGTAGGCCAGCAAGCTCTGTTTGGATTCCTTTGGAAAATAAAACTACAAAACCCCATCTCCCTTGAAGAATGTAGCTCACCTCCGGGTACTAGCAGGCAAATTTCTGAAGGAGGGGTTTCCTGTGTGTTATCCTTAGTATGCTTCACTTAGTATCTGATAGTGACAATTAAAACCAGGCGTTGACCAGAAGACAACTTTGCAGGTGTTGTTCATGAGATCTTGCACTTATTTAGGGGGAAGCGTGAATCCTACTGTTAGTTTACTTTAGCAAAATAAATATTATTACCCTTGAACTTCAACCACTTGTCCCCTGTTCTACTGTGCAACAGGTCAAAGCTAGTATTAAATTACTACATATTGATAAAATGAGTTGTGAAGCATTGTCTGAGCTGAATGCCATCTGATGTTTGTTTGTATGAATCTGCATGTTGATTTTTATCTAGGAACCTTGTGCCAAAATACTTGCTTTGGAAAAGTAACTATGGAAAAGTAAGTGAAACTAGTATTAAGTTCTGATTTGGGCCAACATAAACAGCCAGTTCAGAACTAAGGGATTTCCATCCTTTCCTGCTTGTTTTCAGTTCTAGTAACCAGACCCAAGTCTTCTATCACAGTACAGTAGTCCAGCATCCTTTAATTTCAGTGTGTTACTCAAATAACTAAATTGCATTCTGAAGTACCTACTTTATCTTAAGCTTTGCTCTTTTTAAAATCCAGAGTCTTCTCCTAAGTTCTCCTTAGTCGTCTTTTTTTCTGTGATGTTATTTCCCAAATATAGGATCTGAGAAGTTTTATAGTTACTAAGCAATAGTGGCTATACCAGACTTTGCAATGTGAAATCCTGCCTATAATAATGGCTTTGAAACTCTTGGTATAGCTGCATTAAAAAGGATGAGAAATAAATCGTAAAAGGCTATGTGTTTTGACTGGTAGGGTAAGTGTCCACAAACTGGAGTGTTCTCATGTCAACAGTTAAGTGGTTACTCTTGTGTCAGAACTGTTTGAGTTCCTCACGTTTAAAGTTACAGTGATTATTCTTTGTCTTCAGGGAAAAAGCTTTTATTTAGTGACTTACGGGCTGTACTGGGGTTTTGTTTGTTCGTTGTTTTAATTTTTTTACCTACTTTATGAATTTTGAGTCTTCATTTCTCTCTCCCATATTGCCCTTAACGTGATCTTTCTCAAGACTCACTCCATTTGATCCCTGAATTACAGTAAAACTAGCACTATTGGTTGTTTAAGAGCCAAGGTAAACTAAATGACCAAATTCCCAACTCTGGCATATATGATACTTTGTCACTTATCGGGACTGTAGGAGTATAGGACCCACTTGGACCTTTACTCTGAATTGCCACAGCTGTTACTCGCAGGGGCGTTATTTGATGTATCCCTAAAGTGGTGGCTACGTTATTTTGTAAAGAATAATTTTCACGTGTAGGGCAGGGTAGGTCTTCCAGCTTCTGCTGCAGTGTGACGATAGTCTATCACCACAGCGTGTTTTTATATTTGTCAGTATAGAAAGGAGAGAAGTGAGCATCGCACAGACCGAGTCTCAAGCAATTTCAGGTTTTCCACATCAAATCCACCAATTCCCACACAACAGTTATGAAGGATAAGTGAGGTAAAGCCAGCATTCAGAAAGTGCTGGAGAACTTTGAGCTCAGGTTGCTAAGACCTCTGGATGACTACTGGGATACTTTAGCTGGTGCCTGCAGAGATTTGCTAAACAGCCATGAACTCAGGAAGAGGGAGGGAATGCCGAAAACTTCCCAGTGATTTATTTATTTATTTATTTATTGCTTCTTTTTGTACTGCTAATTCTTGGGGTTCCTCACAGTTACAGAATTAACTGTAAGCTGCTTTCTGATGATTTTATAGGGGAGCCAGTGCTCCTGTGTTCTTCAGAGCTGACAGATGCACTTACAGCTGAACTAGCTGTTCAGGGTGGCTCATTCTAGTGTCTGCCACAAGGAGGCAGAAGCATTAAATCTTAAAGTACTTTTAAACCAGGTCCTCGATATGCAACTCAGTCTATTAAACCCATGCTTTGCAGTATCTATAGCTGCTTCTGTGTATACAGATGACTGGGGACAGGGAAATTTGGAATGGAGAATCCAAAGCATCGAACAACTTGGTGTGTAGTGGGGTTTTGCTTAATGTTTTGAGGAAGCATAAAAAGAGGTTATAAAAACATAACTGTGACAATTAAAACAAAGATCCCTAGGCACCAGTCACGGAACAGTTTCCCGCCCACTACATTTCGTAGTTATTGCTTTTGGTCAGTTTACTTTTGAAAGGCAACTCTAAAGTTCGGATCAGTGACAGTGACACATTAACATTGCAGTAATTGTATTTTCAAACGTGCCTGGCTTCCTGTTCAGCTAATATGTTGCTTACTCAGCTGCTTGTAGTAATTTAGAAACGCAGCATGGCATATTCTTGTTTCTGGACTACCTTCTTGGTGAGGATGTGGTCTGATTGCACTGCGATAATTCTCTTAGAGGAAAGCTATAGAGAATTCTAAAAAGCGTGAGTGGTTTAATTGAGTCTGATCCCTGCACAGCACTACTGAATGCGAATGAAATCCCTCTTGCATCCTGGTGAACACTGTATTGAAATCTTGATGATGGTTTATTGTATACATGCTTTATAACCGGTAATGCACGTGAAGGAAATGGGAGAAGGGGAGGCAAAATTCAAAGTGAAAGCTGGTATTTTTGTCCTGAATTTGGCTTACTTTGCTTAAGGATCAAAGCACATATGGCAGAAAGGTCACTCGGTTATCTGAAACAACTGCAGCTCATTCCGGACCTGGGCATAATAGAATTTGTTTAAGGACATGGTATCATCCATAATGTCAGATGTCCTACATGTTACCATCTGTATCAGCCTTCATCTAGCTGGCTGTAAATACAGATATTCTACTGCATGCTTTAGGCTGCTAAAGACTGTTAATGTACGTCGATTCATGTGTTAAAATCCACTTAAAAGAGAAATTTCATCCTGAGTAAAAATGTATGTGTAAGGAAAACCTCTTCTGCCTGTAAAGGGATGTTGCAGTCTATTGTATAAAGATGTATTATAGGTTTAGATTACAGATTATGACACTTCAAAGGTGCTTCCTGATACTCTTGCAGCAATCAGGCATATAGTCAGAATGTTCCTGTGGCTTAGTGGCTTAAAACTAAAAAAGAAAGAAAGAGACGTTTGATAGCAGATCTACATTTCTGTAAAACAACATACTGTCATCCTTTATGCAACCACAAATGCATATTGCTTAGAGCAGGCTTGCGCTCCCCCGCTTCTGCTGCAGTGCGCGAGCAGAGTAGTGGAGATGTTAGAATGCAGTGTTACGTGGGGATTGTAACCTTCAGATGCTACAAGCCTTGTCTTTATATTTCAGCAGCACATCGAGGGCATGTCTTTATGCAGCCCAAGGCTTGAATTTGGGATCACATCATATAGCTTCTACTCTAATTAGCTATTAAGTACACTGGACGTTTTCATGCATTAATTAATTAATATGTGCGAGACTGTATACAAGGTGGTAAGTAAATAAAGCATTAATATATTTACATTCTTTCTTAGCTATATATCAAGGAGTGGTTATACCCACTTTTAAATGGGGAGCTTTTCGCTTTTGTTTCAAGCTTTATGGAAGTTTTGGATTGACAATAATCATACAGTTCTAGTAAAATAGCTTCAGTAAAGTCTAGTTTCTGATGTAAATTACTTTCCTCTTACCTTTTCAGATTAGAGGCAGCTCTTTTTAAAATTTTTCTTCATTTTATTCATTTTGAAATGTTAAAAGGGACATAGTCAAAACAGTTTAGCATCCAGGCTCATTCCTTTGCTTTCCACTTTCCCAGGCTTCATCAGATGCTTCCAGAAGCGCCTGATGTATGCTATGTGCTGTTGTGCCGTAAGCCTTACAAATTGGTAAACTTCTCTCTTGTGAGAGATCTGTCAAAGACACTGTAAGGAGCACGAGGTAAATGCTTTACATACATAAGCTGTTTAATGCCCTGTTACAACCAATAAGATCTATGTTGTCCTATTAATGGAAGCAATTACTTAACCTTTTTGGCAACTGACCTTTGTTTTGCTGATTTAGGAAGGTCATTCTTGCTCATCTCAGTGCTATGCAAACTGTCGTGCATGTCTGGCAGATGTTGCACAGAACCAGACTCACACTCTCTGCTTCTGGTGTAGCAGTATTTTGTCAACTGTGCCTCGGTTAAGAATGGCCTGCTACACGTTTTCTTTCTCATCTTGAATAGCCATAACAATGTTAAATGCTATTCAGTTTTACCATTTGACTGAATTCTGTGTTGTGGAAATGATGGGTGATACGCCTGACTTCTCATTTCCAGGTAAATCACACAAAGACAGGGGAGGCCAGTTTACTGTAATGATTCTTAATATTTTCAGATATCATGGCTGAGAAAATGGTCCATTGCCTTGATTACAGTGGTCACTGAGGTAATGTCTGACAGGTTTCTTCAGTTCCCTTGTGTCAAGATAATAGGCTTTGATAATGATGTTACTGTGTGCTTTTTATAGTGAAACAGGTGATTCCTACCATGCTTGAAAATCTGCTGTAGGTTTCAGCACAGCTGTAGCCTGTTGCTTAGTTTGGATATCCTAACGTGCATTGCAGCTCTGCATCAGGTCTTGAACAGCTACGGCTGTATCTTTAGAGCCTCCTGAGGAATGTTTCTATTTCAGAGTGACTTCCACATAGTTCTGAGAAACTTTTAAAAAAGTATTTTTGAGTAGATAACCGAAGTCTTTCTCTGTGTGTAACACTGAAGTATTTTTCAAATCATCTTGGGAGCTAAAATATTAGTGTCCATTTTTATGGCTGCTTGCGTCCTTAGAAGTGGAGACTGGGTGGCTCACCACACCTGTGAGGCGAGGAGCTCAGTACAGGCTTTTGGGGGTGTTTCTGCTCTTAACTGAAGCAACACCAGGCTGTGAGGTCCCCATCTCAACCCAGATGTCGCTTAGCTGATGTGTTAGACCACCACCCATCTGTTTTACCAGATGCAGTTGTCTGTTGCCGATGCTTCCTCTCACAAACTGCTCTGCTTTGCAAAAACAAGCTCTCCTTTGCAAACTCACAATGAGTTTAGTGTTTGCCATCCGCAGGGCCTAGCAAGTTTGTTATACCACGCTGTCGCTGATGCTTTTTATGCACGTTTTATGCACAGCTTCCCACTCTTGAAAATTATTACGGTGGTACGGTGTGCATTTAACTATTTGCCAGATTTTTTATAGCATTTGGGTGATTGTTAGTTCCCTCAGCAGAAGTGTCTAGAGCTGTCGTGCCAGGGTCACTGGGAGCTGCAGGAGTGTGTGCTGAAAGGTCCTTCTTTCCTCACTGAAGAATTTCAGGACTAGGGTGGGTTTTTAGCACAGCTTCAGTGAGACCTAACTTTTTACAGCCTACAAAGTTAAATAACCTTTGAATTTGCTTAATCATTTTAAGGAAAGTTGTGTGTTGTACTGCTCGTACCTTTTCAGGTAACAGTGTAATCTTTGCGTGGATAAGCGTATGGTCATGTACATTGTTCTGGTCCCAGTCAGAGGTTCGTATTGTTTTTCTTTTATCTTGTATTTTACTTCCCTGGTTGTTTCTAGCAAAGAGCTGAAGATGTAATTCTGATTTCCCTTTTTGTCTCTGAAGCCATTTATTTGTGTTATCTACTTTGTGCCTGCTACACACAAACGTGTCCTTGGTGTTGATTCTAGTTTGGATTTAAAACTGCTCTCATTCTTTTTAGTTTTGTCATATGCATAAAATATTTAATCCTTTGGGACAGCCTGCTTTCTTTCTGCTTTGTACTTTCCCTTGGTTTGCAAGTATAGGTCTAATTTTCATACCTATTCTCATAGTTATTAGATTTGATTCTGTATGCAAAGACTTTCTTATGAACTTTGTTGTGACTTTTCTCTACTGTACTGATTTGTTTCTGTTTAACTGTTTTTGCCTTGTACCTTGTGCAAATTCCATTTTTCCTTTTTACTTTTTCTCTTCTACTCAGCGGATTATTTTCATGCTCGGTTCCGAGGCTTCATGGAGTTCCGTGTGAACTTGTTTGCTGATATTTCCTATGTTTATAATTCTCGGTCAAGTTGTTGTAGTCTTTTCTGATTTTTATTTTTGCAACTATGTATCTCTTGTCCTTATTGTCAATCAGAAATTATTTTTTCTGAAATGTTCTTACTATGCTATAGCTATACAGAATCCTGAAAGCAGAAGACGCCCCCTTTAGCCACTCTGTGTACAAACCATCTCTTATATGTATTACAGGCAGTGCCACTTTCTCTTCAGTTCCTCCAAGGCTGTAGCATAAGTCATTCAGCTGTGTTGCCTTTTCTTTGACTCTGGGTGCAGCTCTGTCTTCAAGAAACCTCCTATATTTGGACATTTGGGAAGTTCTGTCATTAGAGTCCCCTCCTGCCACTCCCAGAAATGAAGCTCAATGTGCTTGTTTTTTAACTAGGCCATCATCATATGGCTTTGGTATTCCTGGCACATTTCTAACCCAGTGCTATGTATGGCAATTAATTCTTAAAATCACATGGATGCTCTTGCATAGGAGGAGAATCCTATTCCAGGTAGACATCGAAATCTTGCAATAAATAAGGCCGATAGCATTGCCTCCAGAACTATTTCAGGAAAACTTTTAAGGTTATCATCCTTGAGAGGGTAATTCTTCTACTTCTGAGATTTGGAGGTCACCTACCCCTTCATGACTGGAGTGGATGAGGGAACAGGAGGTTAAGTCTGGAGAGAAGGAAGCTGTGGGGAGACCTTATCACTTCCTACAACTACCTGAAAAGAGATTGTAGTCAGGTGGGTGTTGGTCTCTTTTCCCAAGTAACAAGTGATAGGACTGGAGGAAACTGCCTGAAGTTGTGCCAAGGGAGGTTTAGATTGGATATTAGGAAAACATTCTTCAATGAAGGGATTGTCAAGCACTGGAACAGGCTTCCCAGGAAAGTGGTTGAGTCACTGTCCTTGGAGGTATTTAGAAGACCTATAGATGCGGTTCTTAGGGCCATGGGTTAGTAGTGGATTTGGCAGTGTTAGGTTAAGAGTTCGACTTGATGATCTTAAAGGTCTTTTCCAACTTAAATGATTCTGTGACTTGATGTAAGAGATGAGATGCCAGTTTTGGTGCTTGACCAAGTTGACCAGTGAGCAAAACCATCATGTGTTAAAGCTCTGTGGAAATTCCTCATCCTGTACCCTAGAACAAGACTAAGTATAAAACGAAGGCAGAGAGATCAGGAATTTTCCTGTGGACCACGTGGAGGCTCTTCTCCTGTCATGCTTTCATTTCCCCCTTTAGACATGCTGAAATGAAGCCTTAAATTCTGATGCTCAGCAACACGCTCAGTCTAAATCACAGGATACAATGAGGTCTTCTATGCAAAGGGAACATCAGTCATCCCTTTCTGGAGGCTTTTTCTGACAGGTTCTCTATATACAAGTAGAATCTCAGAAAAATTTGCAAGCTGTTCCTTCACAACAGTTTGTTGCTGGGAGTTCTTCATAAAAAGCTCACAAGAGGAAGCTTGAATGGGCTGAAGTCTTAACAGTCTGGTTTGCCTTTTTTTCCCTCACTAAGCAGGAACAAGGTTTTAATGCTTGTAAAAGCTCATGTTTCTTCTTCATATCACCGTTCCCTATTAGGTACCTACTACCACCAACCTTACAGAAGGGCCTGAGGACTCTTCACCTCTTTCTGTTTTATCTTTACCCACTACCGGTAAATCTGGTTCATGGTATGAGTTGAGCCTGAAACGTGCCAGGAACAAGCTGTAAAAAATCCCCTCTAACCTGAACAGCGGCTGTGTCTTCAGTGGAGGAAACAACTGATCTAGTATCTGGGTTCAGTTAGACTTTCCTCTTCCTCAGCTTATTTAGGTTACTACTGCTACACTGTTCTTGCCATTTGGTGGAGTCTGGCTGCAGCAGCCCACCTGTGAGACACAATCGAGAAATGAGAGAGTCTTGAGGTGCTACAGCTTTTCCTTTGATCTTGGGTCTTTATGGTCTAACGGTAGTCTGAACTGTAGAGTGAAGGAATCAGCCATAAAGTGCTTTTTCTCACAGTTCCCAAGTGTTGAATTGCTCATACAACTACATATCTCACATTTTGTGACCTTAAGTAGTCTTAATTCCATAATACACCTACACATTTGTCTTTTGAGGAAGGAGAACAGGTCTTCCAGTTCCACTACAGTAATGGTATTGCTAGCAGATACCTACTGACATTTGTGTTTCAGGCTTCCTTGAGTTGTGGGGACGTAGGATGTTTGTAGAAAAATATTGTTACTGTCCTTCACCTTGCTTAAGAAGTTCTAGTCTAAAATAAAAGGTATTCTTTTGAGAAGAGATGTTCAACATGGGTACTGACAAAGTGCTTGCAAGGGATAGGTAGGCAGAGCTTGTTCCTGTTGCAAGTAAAGGTGAAAACAGTTCTTGACTCTGTTGCTTTCCAAGCAATGTTTGTGATTTAGTTGGATTTGGGGAAATAATTTTTTTTTTTTTTTTTTGGATAATACTTGTATATGTTTCTGCCATCACACCCACCTTGGAAACATAATTCTCCGGAATATCTGAGAAGACGTATGTTGAGTAATATACTTGCATAGGGTTTCTCAACATTACTGCTGCTCCTCCCTATCATTAAAATGCACAGGTGGTTTTGACAAACTCCTCTTATGACTAAGAGTAAGGCTACTCTTATTATTCCTTTATCCATCCCTTCAACAATTTAAAATATATGAAGTGAGAGGTTTTTACCTTTTCTGATTGAAGGTCTACTGATGACAGAGACCTCTTGTGACATCAGTTGTTGAATGCTTGCAGCTTTTTTAAAACTCTTGATTTCTAACTTCTAGCATGCCCGTAGGAGCTGCTCCTTCCCATTTTATGTTTAACACGTGTTAGAGGACAAGAAAATAATTCTTCTTTTTTATCTTTTACCTTACGTGTTCTGTGGTCCCTTCTCAAATACATTCCGAAAGCACAGGTTCTGGAAAACTGTAATTTCCTCTGTTAATCTTCATTCATGTGATTCTGGTGATTGTAAATGTGGTTCTTGGTTTTATTCTTTTTTTTCCTGTTTTAATCCTTTTTTTTTTGTTTTTTTTGTCCTCTTTAAATATGAGGTAATGGGCTGCATGCATGAAAGAGTGGATGTGTCTGTCTCCTGTCTCATTTCTGATGCACAACTTGTTTTGGCTTTTTTAATGCATGATATGTTAGCGTAGCACCCGAACAGTATGTGAGTGGGCTCTATCAGCCTCCCTGTGGCTGAGCTATGAAGGTCTGATCTTGCAAGTATTTAGATATGTACTTAACCTTATGGTCCTGAACAAACTTACAGGATTGACTGACAATTACTGGCAAATATTAAAGTCAGGGCTTTTCCCTGCATATGTTCATGTTGAATATGACCTTTATTCCCCCCTGACTTGATTGGTATTTCAAGGCTAAAAGCTGGCTACTTGGGTTTTGTGATCTTTCCGTAGTCTACTAAGGTAGGATATGTACAACGATACGTAACACTCATTAGTTAAACAGTCTAGCTTTTTAAACTGGACTAATTTAACTTGAGAATCGAAGTCATGGCTCTTCTGTACTGTCTGGTGTAATTAAATGAGACTCTATGTATGCAACAAGTTTATATGTATGTAATTAATAATTTGTTATTTGTCTTGTAACCTTGAAGTTAGTGGCTTTACATTTTTAGCTGTAGCAACAAGAAGCGAGCAGTCGCAGTACCTTACGTTGTTCTTTTGATGTTATGGTAAGCTGCATTAGTCATAAATGCTGATACTTACAAATTAGCATTTATTCACAAGTGTCTCAGTTGCTCTTAAGTATTTACTTTTTGGTATTATTAGCTTCAAGGCACGTTAAAAAAATGATGACTATCTGTTCATTTAAAAGCTATGAATGTTTAGTACTTCAAGCAGAAAGAATTTGATTTATGCTTGAAATCACTGGTAGTTAATGGGAACACGACACTTAAAGATGTGCTCTTACTGATGTTTTCCGTGGTAGCTCAATTGGAGGCAGAATTTTTCTATGCATTTTTATGCATTTCTAGGGGTCTTGAGTGTAAACTAGTCGCAAGGCTCCACCCAGGCTTCGTGTGCACGTCAGACATAATGTATTAGCAGTTTTTATTGAAGATAAGTGATAGTAGGAAATGGCACAAGTGGTTTGATTTTGGACTATTATGCAAAGAACCAAGCAGTAACACCTTGAATAGTGCCTCAACTTCTTTTCTTGGCATTTGCTGGCCTCGCCTGTTGGGCGGCTGCTATTCTGAGTGTTGATTTGGTACAATAAAAGGAAAAAAAGAAACTACATGTTTCCAGACCTATTTTACATCTGAATGACACATTTCTGGGCAGATTGAAGAAAAAAAAAAAAAAAAGAGAGAGACTTGGGAAACAGCATGGATTTGCCAAGAGTAAATCATGCCTGACCAGCCTTTTGTGTTAAAATGACTTAGGTCTGTGGACGAGGGAGGAGCTATGGATGTCATTCACCTTGACTTCAGCAACAATTCCAGTGTAGTCTCCTGCAAGATTCTTGTGTCCAAGTTGGGGATGGGTGGTGAACTAGATACATAAAAAAGTAACTGGATGATCAGAGCTAGGAGCTAGATCCAGGTAGGGTTCCACTATGCCTAAGCTTGGAGTAGTACAGGGATCCATACTGGGACCTGTCCTGTTTAACATTCATTAGTGACTTGAAGAACATGACGGACACCATCATATTTGCAAATGACAATAAATTGAAGAGAATTGGTCAAAATACTTCAGAGCAGGACTGCCGTCTGGAAGTACCTAGACAGGCTGGAGGAACAGACTGTGAGGAACCTTATGAAAGTCAGTGAGGGCAAAGTCCTACACCTGGAAAGAAAGGAGCCTTGCAATGACACCAGTTAGGGCTGCCTGGCTGGGAAGCAGCTCTGAGGTAAAAGGCCCTGGTGGACATGGCAACAGTCAAGCAGCAAAGCACGTTGCCCAGAGAGGTTGTGCAGTCAATGTCCATCCATGCATTCATGGATATTTTCAAGACTCAACTGGATAAAGCCTTGTGCAACCTGGTGTGAAGTCACAGCTGGCCTGTCTTTGAGCAGGGTTTGGACTAAAAATTGCCTGTGGTCATTCTAATATGAATTTTCCCATGACTTTTTTTTGCAATTAAATTGAGGTCCGCATGTAGAATGTTTTGGAAAATGCTTTTGTTGATTTAGGAGCCTGCCATATTTTTAAGATTCAGGAATAGTCATCTAATCTCTCCAAAGTAGTTATAGACAAATTTCAAATTCAGTATACCTGAAGTTTAGTATATTGATGAGTACAATAAACAGAAAAATGAATTTAATAACCTGATAGTAATCTGGACAGTAACACAGTAAAACGTGCATTATAATTCATTCAGGTTCTTCCACAGTACTCGTCATCAGACTCCAAGCTGTACTTTAAGTGCGCACATGAGTGCAGAAAGAACATCCAAGGTTACCTACTTTCTTATGAGCTTGCAAGTTGACAACTGCTTTTGGGACTTCCACTACATCTGCCATTTATCATGTTTTGCAAAATGGTCCCTGTTAGAGTTAAGTTGCTGATGAGGTGTCTTAACTTCTGACCAATAGCATGCATTGTCTTTGTTAATGCATTTACCTTGTCATAGATCTAGGACTTCACATTTTAGAGAAACCCTCTTGCACATTTCACTTAAATTAGTGAAAATTAAACACGTCTCAAAGAATTTGATGTGATACGAATCAGTAACTTGCCATTTTTTAATAGAAAGCTCCTAATGTGCCATGTCAGGTGATGAAATGCAAGTTTACTGATAATACAGTGACAAAAGCTTTAACCTCACCATCCTCTTACAGCTTCCCTCAAAAGTGTTAACATTTGCTGTCTTAGCAGTAGACCTGCTGCTAATGGTATCAGCCTTGCAGTGGACTGGACTATTAGCCTAGCTATGGTTCTGATGGCTGAATCTAAGAATTCTCTCAACAGTAAGCATATTTTCAGGACATTGTTCATTATCCAGCATGACCTAATTGGGTCTTAAGGCCATGACAACGGTGAAGATGATATCTGTCAAAAGGGCATAATTCAGTTGCTCATAGCTGCTTTCAGTCTTTGAGTGAACCTACTAGTCATATATGGCAACTTTATATAAGAAATGTCCTGTGCACCTTAATCCTGGTTTGGATTACAAGGGGATTCTGTCCCCAGCATTTCTGCCTGTCCATTCTAGGTTAGAAATTCTACATCTCCCATTGGAAGATTTTTTTTTTTTTGCTTCTTGCCCATAAACAACATCGACCTTTTCAGTTGTCCATGCACCCCAGAAGGTACTGTACAGCAAAGGAGTGACAACTACATCAGCCTGAGTTTTTAGGGAAAATAGCATTAAAATATCTTAATGTTGGAAGAGTTGCTTATGTCTCATAGCCGCTTTGATACATTTGTGAAAAAAAATGACAGCCTGTAGCACTAACTCATAAATTTAGAGGCTGGGATTTTTTGTTTTGGTTTGTTCACTACATAAATCAAATGAAGTCTTTAAGGAAGTATAACAAATAATGATGCTCCTACTGTTATAAATTTTCTGCTGCTGAATAAAAGGAGAGAAGCTCAATATGAAAGCCATGAAAATACAAAATGATAAAAGCAGGTATTTGGCTCTAGAAATTGTTTTCAGTTATTCCTAGCACTGAGGATTTATTCCTAGGTTATATTTCACTCTTAAGTGTGTGGCTGCTGTTTTTCTTGAAACTGAGATCTGCCCACTGTCAGCTGAGGGCTGATTTTGTCCCTCTTGTATTATAGTAACTGTATGATGCTCTTGTAGCTGAATTTTACATGGCTTCCTGTGATGAGCATTAGAGGCTCCTGTGAGAAGAGATATCATGAATGAGACTTGAGCAGCTGAAGTTTGGCAAGCCCCGATGGATTCTGTTAGATATCAGAAGAGTAACCCACAAGCAAGGACATGAAGTAAACAGCGATACATCTGTCAGCACACAGCCGATGAAATCTGTGCTCTCGGTGTGGTTGAGGATGAAAGAAAATATTCGCATTGCTATTTCACCTACCTTGCACCTCGCAGACTCTGGTGAAAGAATGACCACACTGTTAAATATAGGCTGCTTCATTAATGAGGTATCATGCTATGAGCGAATATATGGTATAGATATTAGCACATTGGGTTGCAGTGTGTCTACTCTGGCAGTCTCTGGAAAAAAGATGGGACCAATGCTGTCTTCAGTTAGGGGTTTTTGTACTAGAATAAAGCCAAAATCAAGAAATAGAATTGTTCTGTGAAGAGTGCAGTAAAAGAGGTTGGTCTTCCCTACTAAGACATTGAAACTTTTGTTTTGAAAAGAAAAAGTATATGAATTTTTTCAGAGGATGGAAAAACACAATTAACACTTATTTTACTAACTAGTCTGATTTATTCTTTTTTATTTAAGAAATTGGTATTGTCTGCTTGTTTAATTCTGAGCAGTAAAAACATGAAAAGAGACCTGAGAGACTTTATATGTATATAATTCTTTAATTTTATTTTTTTTTACAGTAATGTTTAGTCAAGGACCATGCAGTAAATTAACAAAACTTGAGAACTGGCTTTTAATTCTAGGCTTTGCATTACGTGTAGGTGTAGTATTTTTTATGACAATTTCTTTAGAGCAATCTAAGTCGAAGTGCTCCAAAGAGAACAGAACTGAACATGGAAAACAAGTGACTGGTTCTGCTGGAGTCCTGCCAGCTGGAGGAAGAGAGCAGAGATCCTGGCACATGAATGCCCCTTGGTAGGCTGTGTTGCTGAAAGAGGGTAGGATGCTGCTCAGTTGCAGTCCTGCAGCCAGGAGTACTTTTTTCTGCAGAGCTGAGGAGACATCAAATGCATGCTAATTTAGTGCTTGATACACAGGTTAATTGTTTCAGTGCTAGTTTTAACCTTCTTTGTAAATGGGGAAACTCAGAAGACCGAGCCTAGAAGCATTTCTGGTGGAAATTACTTTTTCTTCTGACATTAGTCTTAGGTCTGAACTACTTGGAAAAAGATTTCTTCCAAGCACAGTTGAATGCAGAGCGTGTCCAGGTTGCACATGCGTTAGCGTTTTTGTTCAGAGCAGTAGTGTGGCTCTGAAGCAAGTGTGCTAAACATCTTCGTTTACAAAGCACTTCATTACAAAGCTTTATTCACGTAATTCACACTTTGAAGCACATGAATTAGACCCCGTTGAGGGCAAAATAAGCTCGGATGTCCACATTTGGTGTTCAAGCAGACTTGCTAAAAACTTAACAGGGATATAAATATCTGAACCAGAGAGTGGTAGTGCATGCCACTTGGATCAAATTCAAGTGCCACAAGTGAGGCCTCTAGTGTACTTCTCTGACAGCAGACTTGGATGCCAAGCAGATGAAGTTGAAACTGATATTGCCACACCAGACGGCGGAACAAGTCATGACTCCAGTGTCCTACCAGTTGTCTTCTCTGGGAATACTGAAGTGAATTCAGTAGCCAGCTGCCTGATCCAAGAAGAGGACAGCATACTGCTGTGGTTTTCAAGTTTTTCAGTTGTGAAAGGGGTAGCTGCTGTGTAGGGGTATGTGCAAAATGTTCATCACAGCACAGATAAATGAATGGCACTGTTCACGTTTTAGTATCTGTGTGTTTAGATTTTACAGATGATCAGTCCTTTGGCAAGAGTCCCTAAGGGTGTTGGAGGATTGGAAGGATGAGGGAAAGCCCTCAGTAGTATGACTGGTGTGGGAGGCTCAGAAGAGCACGCACCGAGATGTGCAATGAGCTGAGGATGGAATTCGCAAGAAGATTCAGCATGACCCTCCATCTTCTGAGCCCCAGCAGTTTTTGGCTGACTACTCTGGTGATGGCTCAGAAACTCTCACTTTGGCTGTGTGTATGCCTGTTGTAGTTGCAATTCAGTAGCTTCTGCTTGTTTCACTGTCTTAAGGAAGATGTTTGCTTCTGGGAGAGAGGCAGGGTTCATATGGTGCTCCGGTTCAGCCACTGAGAACAGGAGGCACAACGGAGTTTTGTGCATAGGGACTGTGCTCATCTACAGTCCGACTGATCTGTTTACTGTTTGCGTCTTTCTGGATATTCAGAACATGTTGAATTATCTTAATTACTCTCACCAGAGTAATGTGGTTGGGTTAGGAAAATGCTTTTAAAAAGAAAGATTGAAACCTCAGTCTGTGTGAGATAAACTTTCAAATAGAACTGAGAAATATGTTGTAGTTAGAGCAGTAAACAAGATTCGATTGTTTTTAATCTCAAATATTAATGCCTGAAAAATTTCTACAGAGACTAATGTTCTGCAGGATATTATACACGAGATGTAAAAGTAATAACAATGAAGAAATTACTGAATTTTTTTTTCTGTAATGGGAGGCAAGGCTGTAAAGACATTGTTTTTAAGTTGAATTACATTTATGTAGATTCTACCTTTTGAATGGAGAAGTAGCTTGTGCAAGAACTTGAATGCAGTATCGTGGTCTTACGTGTGACTTCATTCCTAGCTGCTGGCAAACAAAATCCTTATAGTGACCCTTTTTTTAACATAAAAACACACTTCAAATTTTAGTTTTGGCCTTAATTGTCCATAACTGAGATCTTCCATTTGAGATTTTGATCTTCTCTTCTCACTGCTTTTCTCAGTTTAATCAGGAGCAGCAACCAGAGTGCGTTATTTCGAGATGCATGAAATCCAGACTATGATGTGGACAAGGAAACATACATTTCTTTGCTTTTCTGCAATCCAAAGTCAAAAGACCTGACCATGAATTTCCCTTTTTCATACATTCAATGACATCAAAGCACAAAGGATGGAGCCTGAGATATGTTAATGAGGCTTTCACCCACCGGTAGCCTGCTGGAGTCCAGTTCCATGCAGTCATGCCCACCCAGCGCTCCACCAGCCAGCTGAGCGATAGATACAATGTGTAGGTGGGCTCTGAACATGAAGCTGGTGATGGCAGTGTGGAGCTTTCAAAATGGATATCTGCCTGCTAGGAGAGAAAATAACCACGGCTGGCATTAACTGAGCTTCCATTTTGGAAATTTAATTGGAAAAAGTGCCAAATCAGCCTAGACACTGGAAAAGCTACAAGTCACAAAATGCTGGTGGGTCAGTGCAATGCAATTGGTGGCACTGCTGTCTATGGGCATATGCTTTACTGTCCAGGAGCGTGTTTAAAGGTTGGTGAGTTTTTAAAGGAATTCTGCGAGCATTTAGTGAAGAGGAAGGTGCTGATAGTGCTGATAAGAGTTAAGGAGTTGACTGGCCAAGTGGCCATGTGACACTAAAAGGTAACTACTTATTTAAGAGTCCCCATGCACCTCTAAAATAGCTGCAAGGAAGGACTGAAGATTTTGCTGTTTACACAGCTACCTGAAACCACCTGAGATCATCAGTGTGATTAAATAACTGATGATGTTATTCAGATATAAAGAAACTTTTTTTTAATTGATAAAAGAAACTATGAAAAACAATCTTCCAGCACACATGTAGTAATTAGTTTGCAAAACTGGTGCAAAAAGTGCTGAAAGCTGCCAGACTATATTTGTTTAGTTAAAGAATCTTAATATTTTGATATGAGTGCAGGTTCTCAAAGACCAGCAGGCAGTGAGTCTATAGACTAATTTCCTTGCCACGAGTGGCCCCTGGCCAGTGAACTTTTAGGAAAAAGACAGTCTTTAGGTAGCATCTTTAGATTTCAAATGATTTGGGTTTTATGAGCTAAAACCTGCGCTTTGAGTTACACTTGAAAACAAACTGACAGCCTGGTTGTAAGACCATACTTTTCTCTCTGCAGAGGGCTGTGCAATGCTGACATAGCACATCCTGAAACAATTAACTATAGCCGTGCTAATTGCTTTTCTGTAATGTGGGAGAATACAGTATGGTAATGCGATCCTATAAATTGTGCCCCTTGGTTTAAGAAGGATGTTAAGGTATTGGAACACCTCCAGAGGAGAGCAATGAAGCTGGTGAAGGAACTTGAATGTGTGTCTTCTAAGGAGCAGCTGAAGACACTGAGTTTGTCTAGTTTGAAGAGAAGGTAGCTGAGGAGTGACCTTACAGCTTTCTAGAGCTTCCCAAGGAGGAAAAGTGGAGAGGGAGGTGCTGGTCTCTTCTCCCTGGAATCCAGTGCCAGGACATGTGGGAATGGCTCAAAGCTGCACCCATCAGGGGAAACTCAGACTCAACATAAGGAAAATCTTCATTATAAGAGGCTGGTCGGACCCTGGAACCGGCTTCCTGGAGAGGTGGTCGATGCCCCATGCCTGTCAGTGTTTAAGAGGCATTTAAACACTGTCCTTAATGCTGTGCTTTAACTTGTGGCCATGCAGTTGGACTGTATGGTCATTATAGGTCCCTTCCAGCTGAATTGTTGTATTGTGTTTTTCTTCCTACTTCCTCCTTTCCCTAACAGAACACGCGGAGGAAACCTGTGACATTTTTCCCCAGCACTGTGCTGAGATAAATATGTCTCAGCCTAGGAATTGGCTCTGTCACTCTGTGGGAAGGAGGCAAGATGGGGCTGAGAGCTGTGGCTTGTCTTTGGGTAGCTTGACCACCTTGAACTAATCTGCTAAAAGCATGCGTGAAATGCAGTTTTTGAGTGTCTTCTGTGTTCATCTTGTTAAGCTGGGTTTGCACAGCATGGCAAAGCCCTGTATCTCTGATCTGAGCGAGTCTTGAAGACTAAGTCCTCAGTCTGAAGCAGAAAGTGCTCCTGAACTACATGGCTGCAAATCTTTTCAATGTGAGCAATTTCCCCACATGTTCATTTCCCCACAGACTTGTTTTGTCCTTGCACTCATTTTCAGAAATGCCTGACCTGCTTCCCTTGGAAAAGCATAATAAAACAAGAGAGTCTGAGAGTAGCAGCACACTATCAGAGCAAAGGTCCATCTAGCCCAATAGTCTGTCTCCAAAGTGGCCAACCACCAATGCCTAATGGAGAGCATGTGGGCTGTGCAACTCAGGGTCCTGGAGGGGCTCATAGGGGACCTGCGCCCATACCGCCTTCTGCCAGGGGCCCGGAGATGTGGTATCTCAGCTCAGCCTGGGGCCTTCATTCCCTCCCTGAGTGATGTAGGTGTGTCTTGTCCCTGTCCCCTGGATTTGACCTGAGATCTGCATTGCAGAGAGCTGCTCTCCTGGGTGGAACCCTAAGGCCTAGGTCATAGCTTGTGGTCCATCACTCTAGGCATAAATATTCTATTCCATTCCCTGTGTTCCCCATGAACTGAATAACAGTAAGACTGTTATTTTATTTACCTCAAATAGTAGGTATTTTCAGCTCCAATAACACTTTCAAGGACAGATACCACAAAGGTTACAAGTGGAAACAGGTTTTTATTTTATTTTTCTGAATCTGTTTCGGAGCTGATAGTCATGAGCACTAACACAACGTGCATGCATAGGTAGGATCAGGCTCATACGTCCTTCAGTTCAGCTTGAAAAAATATCCTTTGCAGTCTGGCAAAGGCAAGTCACAGCTACAGAAAGTAGCAACAGCAATACAGGCCAAGCAGTCGCTGTTTCCTGAAGAGCGGGAACGTGATAAATGAGGATCAGGACCGACCACATTCAAAAGAAAAAGGAGTGGGATATTTTCAAAAGTATGACACGTATCAAGGACAAGTACTCTTTTTGCCTTCAGAAACTTGCTCACCTGTGCTTCTTGGCCAGTGATGCATGAAAAGTGCTCTTGTGCCTGCCCTGTGCTTGTATTACGCACAAGGAGAACTGGAAAGCGGCAGCTTCTGATGGGTGCAGCAAGCCTGGAGCCCTTCTAAGCACAGGCTGCTTTGCACAAGCAAGAACATCTGCGGAAACAGAGCCGAGGAAGAGCAGAGCTCGCTCCTGCCACACACTTGCAATGGGCAAGAGAGCTGCAGAGTCAGGACGTGAGTGGTGCCTTGGAGGTGCAAGTGTACTAGGCAAGAGCTGAGGCTAAATAGCCCAGAGAAGCCCTGACAAGGGCCTGTGCTCAGTGCTACAGAGGACAGGAAACAACACCCAGGGGCCACCCTGGAGGAAGAGAAAGCTTCCTCCCACTGGACGTGGGGCACAAAGGCCACCTTCATAGAGCAGCAGCAGGCACCTAGCCAGAATGGCCCAAAGGAGCCCTGGCAAGGGGATGTGCCAATCATGTGGAGGAAGGCAAATAAATCCCGGAGACCAGTGTCAATCTGTCCTGGGGAGAAAAAAAAAAAGACTTTTTTCCCCCAGCTGCGGGGCATGAGTGGCCATCTTTGTCTTCTTCATGGTATATGAGCAGCAGGCAGCAACCTAGCCAAAACAGACTGGAGGAGCCCTGACAAGTGGTCACGCTCCATGCTACAGAGGAAAGGAAAAATCCCTTGAGGAGCAGTGCCAATCTGCCTCAGGAGAAAATTCCTTCCTGACCCCAGAGCTGGTGATCTGACTATTCCCTCAGCATGTGAGCAAGACTTGCCTCCTCATCCCAACTGCTGGTCACACCTCCCTGGAGATGCCCAAGCCCTCTTCTCCCTCAACCTAGAGCCATCTCAGGGGCTTCTGAGAGTGGCTGCATACTTCTGGCCTGATTGACTTTAGGGGCAAGATTCCTTCCCATGCCTGGCACAACACCGCTGGCTGCTCCAAAACACTGGGACCCCTTGCAACATCTCTGCATCCCTTTTCTTACAGCTGCTGCCCACGGCTCTCCAGGTGATGAGGGCAGAGAGCTCCTCCAGAGGGCATTCCCTCAATCCTTCCACCAGGGTTGGTTGTTCTCAGCTCCTGAGGTGCTGGTGTCTGTTCCTGAGGGCTAAAGCAGGATTTGCATCCATCAGATAAGCTTTGAACATGACTGTGCTTGGAGCTGGCCTTGCAGTGGAGAACCTCTAGCAGCCTCATCCAGCCTCCAGCCTTCCTCACATAATGGTAGGGATTGGAAGAGACTCTGGACATCACCGTGATCTTTCAAAGGTAATGGAGAGCAGCCTAGCAATAATATCTCTCACCTCCCTTAGCACTCGTGAGTGCATCGTATCAGGGCTCATAGGTTTGTAGGTGTCTAATTTGCCTAAATGATCTCTAACCAGATCCTCCTCAATCAAGGGACAGTCGTCTTTTCTCCAGACTTTCTTTGTTTCTTCCAGGGCTTGGGATTCCTGAGGGCTGGCGTTAGCAGTAAAGAATGAAGAAAAGAAGGCATTCAGTATCTCCACCTTCTCTGTATCCTCTGTCACAAGGGCACCCACCTCATTCAGCAGCGGGTCTGCATTTTCCCTAGACTTCCTTTTGCTACTGGTGGACTTGAGGAATCCTTTCCTGTTGCTCTTGGTGTTCCTCGACAGATTTAATTCCAAGTGGCCCTAGCCTTCCTTGTTGCATCCCTACGTACTCTAGCAGTGTTTCTTCCAAGTTATCAGTCCCTTTTTCTACATTCTGTAAACTTCTTTCTTTCAGTTGAGCTTTCCCAGAATCTCCTTGCTCATCCATGCAGGTCTCCTGCCTCCTTTGCTTAATTTCTTACTCCTAGGGATGCATCAGTCTTGAGTTTGGAGGAAAAGTACTTGAATATTGACCAGCTCTCTTAACTCCCCGTAACTTCTAGAGCCATGGGATATCTTCAAGTAGGTCTTCGAAGAGTCTAAAGTTAGCTCTGCTGAAGTCCAGGGTTGTAATCCTGCTTATTGCGCTGCTTCTTCCACACAGGATCCTGAACTCGACCATCTTGCAGTCACTGCAGCAAGGCTTCTCCTAGCTTTCATGTCCCCAACCAGACCCTTTTTGTTTGTTAGAACAAGGTCCAGCAGCACACCTCTTCTTTCTGATTCCTATAACACCCATGTCAAAAAAGCTGTCATTCATACTCTGCAGGAACCTCTACCCCTACCGTCCCCCCTGTAAATATAACTGCACCGAAAGGAGCAGGGATAGAACTGAATTAGTTAAAGGTTTTTGGTTATGGTACTGTTCTGTCCCCTGTTCTGGTCTTGGAGATATACATATACATATATTTTATATTTTATATTTTATATATATATATTTTTATATATATTATATTTTATATATATTTTATATTATATATATTATATTATATATATATATTATATTTTGTATAAAGAGCTGTTACCCTTGTATATACATTTTTTCCTGATTAAAATCTCTTAATTTCAGATATGCATCTTAGTTTTCCTTTGAACTGAGACAACTGTGTGTGCCTAGCTGTGTTATCTTCTCAGCAAATATCAGGGCAGTTGAGAACCCCATAAGAACCAGGGCTACATCAGGCTGTCTGCAGAAGTTTCTACAGCCTTTCTCATCCACATTAGGGTCCCTGATCCCCCCAAAAGTAGTTGGAAAGGAATGCCTACCTTTTGTGTCGCCTCTTTTTGTTCTAGTTAGCTCTTTCCGCGAGGCTGGAATCACCCCCTAAGCCACCATAATCTTTGCCGTTTCCTTTGAAAAATGAACAAGAGGTGTCCAGCTGTGGTTTGTGATTATGAAGCCCATGATTGTGCAGGCACACACCCATACCTTCTAGCACCGGGAGAGGTTATGAAGACATTGAAGCTTGTGGGAGCTTTTCCCTTTCATACAAAGTTTTGGAGCAAGTCTTCTGCCAAGCAGATTAAGAACAAAACTTCAAAATGTGATATGAAAGATCTGCTTATTTTTCTCTCCCCCCTCAGAAAAAAAAGTAAACCATTTGGTTTTCAATGTCTGCTTTTTTACTTCATATAAGACAACACAAAAGCTACTCATTGCATTTTGAAAAGTTAAAAGTCGTCCAGCTCTATAGGATTTTTGTTGTTGTTTTCTTTTTTTTCTGAATGAAATTGTGTTTTCATGAGTGCTGTTTTTAACAAAGAGCTTTCCCATGGGAATGTTATTTTTGAAGATGTTGGATTTATCAACAACTCATATAACTAGTGCTCCTTGCCTTAAAGATTTGGACTTTTCCCTGAAGTTATGTTACAAAAATCCTTTATAATCTGGAAGTTTTACTCATTGGCAAGCTTTTCCAGTCAAAAATCAAATGCAAACCACAGGAGAAGTAATGTATTACCTTTATTTTGCCTAAATATATCCTTTCAACTAAGTCTAACAGGTTGCTGTCTTGTGCTCTTGAGAATGATCTTTTCTTGCTGTTGTTTTCTTTTTGCTGTGAGTTTAGATAATATCAGGATAACGTACCGTGTGTGTCAAGGAAATAATCTGCTGTCTGGACTATGACAGGTGTTTCTAATTGTAATTAATAATTCATATATTAGACAAATTAGCTTTGATTGTTGAAGCTAGAAACTGGTTTCGTATCAATTACATGAGATTGTTAGGCAGTCTTTCTGAGGACTGGATCATTGGCTCCGCCGTTAGGTTCTCATTTTATGGTCAGGTTATTTTCCCCAAATTTCTCTTATATGCATGATTTAATCCCACTGAATTTCTTGTCATCTGGGATTTGTTTTCTTAGGTGATATTAGAATTTTAGTAAGATTTTACTGTGTAGCTAAAATGTTTTAAAGTAGCATTTTAATCCATTGTTTTATAATACTTTCTATTATATAGCATCTATGACATGCATTGCAGTTTCTTTTATATGTGTCTTGCCCAGAATCTTGAAAGCCCTTGGTTTGCGAGGGTCTGAACTTCCTCAGCGAGCACAGGCTTACAGCCAGGTTCTCTCTCTAAAAGGCTTAACTGACGTCTGTGTTGTTTATGTGAAAATACAGTTACCAGCTGGCACCTATCCTTCCAGAGAGATACTGTGAAGATTGAATTATGGAGAAGACCACCATCCCCAGATTTTTTTCATTTTCTTTGTTTTAGTATGGGTGTTAGTACCTCTTTTTGTGGAAATATTTCCTTTTCTTTCCCCAGCTGCAAAATCTTGATTTATCTTGATTTTTTTATAACTTTTTTTTTCCCCCAGAAATGTGTTCTGAGAAGCTGTGGGGATGTTACTGGGAAACTTCTGAGCAGCACCTTAGTGTGTTTTCATTTGTATTCCACATAATGAAAGGTCCTTTACCCCTAAACTCTGCCACACTAAATGGTAGTGATGCTGCTGGGTCAGAATCTTCTGGCTGTGGATGGGCTTGTTGGATTGCCCCAGAACTAAATTTATAAATGGAGATGCTCCACTAGGTGCTATGATAGACTCTGCTAATGAAGGGCTGGGATGAGGTGCCTTCTCTATGGCTTGAGGCAAATGCTGTGTGAGAAGGGGAAGCAGCAGAAAATGAGGAGAAGCTTGCTGCAACTAATGTTTTGCTGTGAGCATGTTTGCAGTATTAAAGCAAATTCGTTTTTATAGCCTTGTTAGTTTTAACTTTATCGCCTCCAATTCAATTCATAAACTTAGAATGTCTCATGTAAATGTGAAACTAAAAATGCCAGCAGTGAAGAATTGGCAAAATAGAGAGTTATCCGTATAATTTATTGAAAGAATGTAAACAAAGATGAATGAATAGACAGACTGCTCTCATGGGGCCAAGGAGAAAGCAATGTCAAAAAATGTACACTGCGTGGAGCCATGAAAAGTTAATACAGCATAATGCAACAAGGTCTACAGAATATTTGGTGAAGCCAATTACTGCTTTTAGCCCAACGTGTTTAATAAATTCAATGTTCTGCCCCTGTCCTCTCAACTAATTCACTTGGGACAATGCAGTCTTAAAGTAGCTACAACATATGACTTTCCTCAAACAATTTCTCCATGCTATTATCAGTTAAAATGTTTGCCTTAAGATCCATGAAACTTAGAACTAACGTTTAAAAAATTTCACTGAACAGATTTACTAGAGGTTGTAACTAGAGCAGAGAAACTCTGGTGCTTCCGTAGATGCCTTGGCCAAGTTTGCACCCTTCGCTTATGCTTGTTTGGTCCTTAGAAGTTACACCCACAAAAGCTATGGGATGGAGGGATGGTGGGGATTTTTGGTTTTCGGTAAGTATTAATTTAATACCTGGTGCTTTCTCAGCTTGGACGTGTTCCCTTTGCCTTACACAGATTGCAGAAAGCACTGCGATTGCTTTCCTGTATCTCCTATGCTATTTGTTTTAACACAACTGTAGTTCATGATGGAAACCGATGCTCAGGACTGACCAGCTATAGAGTCAGTGCAGGTATTTAAAAGTGCGAGTCCATGCAGTTCTAAGTAGACGAGGCTGAGTTTGTTAGGTCTCTCCTTAGGCCTTGATAAGCCAGTTGTGGGACAGAAGTAGTTTAGCTACACAGACGTGGTGCTATGCTATAAAACCTGCCTCTTGCTTCTGTGAGGGTTCTGCCAAGTGATCCTGCCTTCTCCAGCTTTGTGTGATGGGCATGGGCTATGAATAGCAGGAGACAGAAAACAAAGGCTTTTATGCAAGTCTTTCAATACCAAACTTTTCATTAAATGCATTTCACACATTCTTCATATATTTTTGGCTCTAATTTTAGTGCCTGCCTAGATAAGGTAGGATGGTGATAGCATAGTAGGAAGGAATAACTTCTCTTTTCCCAGGAAAATCATTAGAAGTTGGAGGAGATAAAGTCTGTCCCATAAGTTAGGGAAAATTACAGCCAGTCTTCAGCTTTGGTTTCAGCTTACAGGCTTTGTCCGCTGAACTGGTATAAAGACCATGTCTCTACACCACTTTGGTTTCCATTGTCTATAACATTGGTAGAGGGTGAAACCATACAGCTCTCTTCTGTGCAGGTCTGAAAATGAACTTGGAAATAGTCTTCGTAGGGCTAGATAAATGCTTCAGGTTGTGTGGGTTTAAAGTGTTTTGCTAGAATGACTCAAGAGCTTAGTGGTTTGTAAAGCTGGGGGCATTTATGGCTAAGTGTGGGACAATATTCATGAGAGGACAGCATAGCAATAAAATGGTTTTTATTACGGCTTTATAGCTCTCTTGAGATAAAGACCAGGATACAGAATTTCTCACTGTTCCCTCAAGTGTGTGCATGAGGACATTTTGTTTCTGCTGTTTCATTTCAAGCATTCCTGTGAATCTTCAGTTTAGAGCATATAAAGATTTTCACAGACGTGTAAATAAACAAACACCTCCATGTTCAGTAAATGGACAGCAAGTCGTCTTCTTTTAACACGGACATGTTAGAGCTTTAATGGCTGCTCTAACTTTAGTAGGCAGCCTGAGGAAAAAATTCTTACCAACTTTTGCATAAACTGGTTCCATAGATGCTTTCTCTGAGAGAAAGTTCACTCTGAAACAGGATTTTTTACTACTAGATCCATAGATACAGCAAGGTGTACTGAAACAGGACGTGTTACAGCCAGGTGGAAGGAAACACAGAATCACAGAATGACCTGAGTCAGAAGGGACCCGTAAGGATCATTGTAGTCCAACTCCTGTGCCTGCACAGGACAACCCCAACATTCACACCGTGTGTCTGAGGGCATTGTCCAAGTGCTTCTTGAATATTGTCAGGCTTGGTGCCGTGACTGCTTCCCTGGGAGCTGTTCCAGTGCTCCACCACCCTCTGGGTGAAGAACCTCTTCCTAATATTTAACTGAAACATCCCCGGACACATCTTCCCGCCATTCCCTGGAGTCCTATCATTGATCACTAGCGAGAAGCCATAAGCGCCTGCTCCTCCTCCTTCTGTGTATCCTTACATATATCCACATTTTAATGTTTTCAGCATATGCAAGGTGTATAGCTCAGAATTTAAACTTAGGTCACCATAAAGCTATGTTTGTAAAGGCTGAACCTCACCTTTGAAAAAGTGGAACTTCTGTTTTATGGTGAGTCATCCAGCATAAGAGCCTTTGCCATAACACAATAAAACTTCTAGCAAAAATTAGAAGTCAACTCAACCTCTAAGCCAATTTTGTTAAAACTTATTTTTAAAACAGTGCAGATTTAAAAAAGAAAAATAAAAAAAAAAATGGTAGTGGCAGGAGGAATTGACTTGAATTTCAGAAGCAGCAGAGGAAATATTTTTGAAGTGTCAGTGAAATCCTGCCAAGGATGCACATTAAATGTCCTGATTTATGTAGAAATCGACTACGAGCAAAATTTGGGGAGACAGAAGCAAAAAAAATGGACAGGAAGGACACGCAACTAAATGCTTGTAAGTGCATAGTGTTACCTCCTGCTTCTCTAAAAAGGAAAGAAAAATACTGGAGCCACTGGACTTGATATGCTTACGCAGTTTTAGTTTTAGGTTTTTGATATGCAGTGGTGAGATTCTTGCAAGAAAGCATGTTTTGTATTATTCCCAGCAGTTGCTTAGCGTGGAATTTAAGAGCATCTACTTAGTTAGCAAATCTGCCACAGTGGTGCAAGATGGAAATCTTGATCCTTGTGTTTCTCTTGGATCCGGAAATAATCCCTTCAGCTGTCTGAATGAGTGCTGCTTGGGCTGTCGCTGTAATGTGGGTGAACATGGGAGGAGGTTGTGTTCTGTGTAGCATGTTGCCATCATCATATAGAAAGGACTATGTGCTAAGTTGTAGGTGACTGATGATTTAGCAATAAAAACCAATAAATAAATAAAAAGAAGATGCTGTATAGTTTATTGCAATTTTCTCAAACAAGAAAAGATATTGGATTTCTTTCAAAAAGGATCTCAAGAGCCTTCCTTAGTGCACAACCAAGGCCAAGCTCTTCAAAGCCCCGTGTATTGTACAATATGGCTAACAAAGGAAAAACTGTGCAACAAAGCAGGGGAGGGTCTCGTATTGACTGAATGTGGACAAACTGTGATTGATAGTGTTGCTTTTTTCCCCTTCGTGCACTGTGCACAATAATTACTGTAGGCAGAACCTCATGTTTTAATATGTTGTACAATAGCCTCTGTTTTGATTGAAATTCATGTTCATTTGATCTTGACAGCAATGCAAAGTTAGTTTATTCCGGTAACATTTTTAATAATTAAACAAGCTATTTAAAGCTTGGCATTTTCATTATATTTGCACCAGTGCTATCCATTATTCTGATGATCCAGTGATTCTTTATTAAAACAAAAAATATTACATTCAAATATTAAATGTCAGGCATAATTCATAAATGTAATGAAAGTCATATCTGGCTTGGAGAGGCCATCCCCTCGTGCATCTCAGCAGCCAGAGATTGCAGCATCCTTTTATGCTGGGCCACTTGGGTGACAATTGTTACACTCCTAAATCTGATGTCTGTTAACCTTGGCATTCTCCTTCTGGAGAATATCCTCTATTGCTTTTGACAATATTATTTCTGTGGATGGGAACTAAACAGCAGTGCTGCATTACAGCATTGTTGAAGTTGCAATATCTCAGTTATGATAGTCTGGGCTTTTTGTCTTGGAGGCGCAAAAATGAAACCTGCAAAACATATTTAATCACACTGTGATTTGGGTGAGACTGTGATATACCTTCAGTAAGGTGCCATCATTCCAAATGTTACATGATGTAGAAATATCACAGTTTAAGTTCAGAGCTTAGACTTTGCATAACTTTACACATTTCCCGTCCTTGCCCTTGGAAAAAACCTAAAAATATTTTCTATAACAAAATTAAGGAGTCAGAGGATATTAATTGCTTATTGGGCAAGGAATAATGGTAAAATATGCGATTCTGTCTGCTTCTCTTCTGAGCAGTGCATGCTTTTTGTAGAAATTCTCCATCTGCCTGGACTCCTGCTGTAGTTCAGGAAATGTTACGCCGTCCTGTGCGTCCATACCTATGCAGCACAGGCTCTCTGACTGACACATCCTGACAGCTAGTGAATTAGCAATAGGGATGAGCCATGAGCCTCTTCATTCTCCTGATGTGTTTATGTGGCTGTGAAGGGGTTTGTCCAGCTGATTCACTTCAGCAATCCAATCCTAGTTTGGTATGGTTGTGACTGTTTGCTATCTTTATTCTCTGTCACTAAGGGGATGGCATACTCATTCCAGCTTATCAGGGTGATGTTGCTACTCCAGCTGAATCTCCTCCTGTGCTCTCCGATGGCTTGCCAGAGAAGAGATCTGGTTGAGGAAAATATAGCATTTTCCCCTTATTTACTTCTCACAAACACACTGGGTTTGCCAGTTAGAAGGCAAAAAGAAAATGCCAAACCTTGAATTTGCTGTGAAGAAAGCCATGCCAGACGGATGCTCACCTGGGAGGGGGGCAAAGGGTGACCTTGTGGGAAGGTAATACGTGCTTCACCCGTAGCGGAGGTGTCATTGCTCATTCTTCGCATTATTTCTTTGCTAAGGGGAAAGAAGAGTTGAAATTAATGTGGTTTCAACCTATATGGAGTCCCAAAAGACTGGAATTGGAGTGGCGGCATCATCTAGTATTGTTTAAAAGGGGCAGCAGTTCTTGGGTCATTTGCTTAACTCCTCAAAAATATTGGATGTCTTTTGGTCTACAGAAATGATACGAAATGGCAGCTGTCTAAAATTCAAGAGTATAACTTAAAATAGAGTGTAGGTACTAACAGACTAACTGCAAGTATAGATTATTTAAGTGATTTTTGAGAATTTAGAGCTTTTATTCAGCAGCAATTTGTGGACGTCCTTTCCTGTCTTTTTTCTGCAGATATATCTGGTGAGAAATCTGGGGGAGAAGTGTGTCTAAATGCTCCATCTGAGACACAGTGCTTCTTGGAGCTCCCCAGCTCTGGTTTGGTTTTACACTCAAATGTTTGCCCAAAATACTGCCCATAGTGGCAGCCTTCTCTTTTGTTTCTGGTATGCAGGGCTTGGACAGTGTATTTGGAAGTCTGTGCCTGCAGATTGAACTGTGTGCGCTTCTTCAGAGTCGCAGGAAAGCTGATCCTGTTGAGTATTTCCAGAGAGGATTTTAAAAAGGGACAAGGTTTTCTTTTTAGTACGTGGTCCTTTTTGTTGCTTTTTATTATTGTTCTGTTATTTCATTTAAAAGGACCCCCAAAGTTTTGTTATGTTTTTGTTTAATAAGGGTAAAGCCATTAAGACAGTATTCTAGGATATTATTTCAGTATCAATGTTGTTGAAGCGCATTTTTCAATTTAGTCTGACTTTGAAGCCATGGGAACAACTTTACATTTGAAACCAATCAAGGAGCTCTTGATGTAATAAATGAAACACCAGACAAAAATCAAGGGTAACAATTGTATTTTCCTCTTTTGACTTTGGATTTTTAATGAGAAGAATCATTTCTGAACATTTTGAGAAATATTAAGTCTTTCCAGGCAAGCGTGCTTTTGCTATTTGTTTTCTATGTATTCTTGCCACATAACAGTGGGAGATTTTTAACATACAGCTGAGACTGAAATATAAGCTCCCCTAATGAGTGAGATATATTGACAGTGTCAAGTCAAATACAATAAAAAATGAGTGAATAATATGTGTACAAAAATGTACCATATGCCATTTCGTGATGATTTTTATTATCATATTTATTCTTAAACTGATGCCACAGGCAGGCCAGCGTTTGTACCTTGTGAAGTTTTTCTTTGATATCTGTGTGTGTACTTTTATTTAGCTGATCTGATCTGCTTCTAGACAAATAGCTTATTTATGTCTGTGCATGTCTGTAATGGTATGTACACACATGTGAAATTCATAGGACGATACGATATCACTTGCTGACAGCGAGGGTCTCTTTGTCTCTCTTTTCTTCCTTCCCTTCCAGCCCGTGCACTCCGGCTGCAACGCAATCTGTAACCCAGGCACAGGCCAAAGGCTCTGTCCGTATCTTACTGAGTACGCCTGGCTCCAAGCTTCCTAACGACTAGAGATACTCGATGCCCTTGCACTAGGAACTGAGAATTAGCGAGAGCAGGGGCTGAAACCTGACTTGATTTTACAAGCAAAGCTGTTACTGTCATTGACGGGAACTGCATCATGTGTTTAAAAAAGAAATTCTGGTTTTGGCCTAGTTTTGTAACTTCATTACACTTTCTGGTGCTCAGGATCTCATTTCAATCATACGCTGCTTTTAGCTTGGCTTTGTCTTCACCGGAAATCTACTGATCTCTGCTGGTTGAGCTGGGGTGTGATTTATTATACATTTTTCCCACCCTAGCTATTTCTTCCCTCCTCTCTTCTACCCTTCCCACAAATGCTGCTTCTCTTCAGGTCTTTATTTTTTCTTTTGGCAGTTTGTTTATTTTCTTTCCAGCATGCTTATATGCTTTATTGGCTGGTTTAGTCCTTCAGAAACTTAACTGAGGGGCAATATTTGACTGCCAAGTGCAAGATGCTTTAAGAAGTTTCAATTTTGGGGAGATACCTTGAGTTTTGGAAAAGAGCTCTGTAAAGGGGGTTATGACAAGCTTGGAGTCACTTTAACTTCTTTTTTTCAGTTTAGTCAATTTCTAATTAGTATATTAAGATACTGTGACTGAAATTATTTCAAGTGATTTTTACTTATGTTGAGTTCAAATTATTGAAGAGCCTCAGTCTAGTAATTCCTTACAACTATTGTGTGAGGATCGGATGGGAAAAACTTCCACCCAGTGAGAACTTCATGTTCAAGAATGTATGACAATTTTACTGGGAGAAAAATGCAGATTAAACAAGATAATTCTGAAATGTTTTAAAATGACTCTAAAGTAGATTAACACTATTGCTTTTTTTTTTTTCTTTTTTGTACCTAGGTCTGTGATATGTGCACATACAAAACTTAAATCAATTTCCTCTCTTTGGTTAGCGGCTCTTCCAAAACCTACAAAATGAGTCCTGAGCTGAAACTATTGTTAGAGCATAGCTGGTCTGTCCCAGGGTAAAATCATAATCAAATCATGTTTTATTTTTGACTTCTTCGAGGTTGTGTTATCAGCTAAAGGTTTCTTTTTAGGTGGGGGGATGCCTCTATTCTGATGAGGCTGGATCTAAATGAAATTCCATTTTCTATCTCAGTTATCCAAGTGACACACTTAGGGTATCATTCATTGTATGTAACTAAACACAAACCTCAGGAGGTATCGGAAAATTCTGTAATATGGACTCAATAAAGCAGTATAAAGTAATATGATGTGCATCCTCCTTCTACATATAAATAAATAATGGGTCCTGTTACCAGGCTGTGAGGCTTCATTGTGCTGCCATTATGGACTTTTCCTGGCCAGGGGCAGGGAATAAAAAGGATGCAGTTATAGAAACAAAATGATGGGAACATGTAATTCACATGTGTGAATTATGTATGGAGGTTTCTAAGCCTTCTGCACTGTCCTAGGTTAGCGTAGCTGTTCCTTCCCTTCTTGTGGAAATGATGATTCATGCAGGGACTGCAAGCTGAGAAACTAAATAATTTAAAGTATATTAATGGAATATTTGGAAGAGTTGTGAAAAATGGGAGGAAGGGTGCAAGAATGAAACAACTAATAAAATTATTAAATAAAAGTGTAAAAATATGTAATGAATTGCCACTTTTATAGCATTCCCAGGGATTCTACTCGAGTTTCTTGCTATGAGAGATCAACTGTTATGACCTTAGGGCCTGATTCTATTGCTGGCATAATTCCACTGAGTGCACTGGCATCACTTCATGGAAATCTTTCCAGCACCTGGTGCCTAGTATCCCAATTCTGAAATGTTAAAGTAATATTAAAAAATGACGACAAATTCTATTTAGAGTGGGTTCATGTGCATATGTGTATATATATGAAATAAAAGACAGAACAAGTAAGAAACACTTTGAATTCTAGACTTTGAGGAGATTTGGTCAGCCAGGAGAGTGAAGCTTTGTGAATTTGTTTTAGCAAATAAAAATGAGATTCACTAGACTTCAAAAACCCCAACTATTTAACTGAGGGTGGCTGAAAATGTCTACTTAAAAGAATAACATAGCCGAAGTGAGATTTTTTAATGATAAAGGCTGCGTTAGAATGCAACCTGCTGTTACAATATGTTACTTTATTATATCAGCAACAGTGAAAATGTCACTAAATGCTTCCTGTGATATAAAGAATACACTATCCTTTATATCGTGTATGAGGTTTGTGCATATCTCTGATTTTTTAAGTCTTGCTAATTCTGCTCTCATTCAAAGGGGTTTTTTCCCCCGAAGCATGAAGATACTGCTGCAGGCAGGTTACTAAAGCAGATGTACAAGTGGACTTGATCTGTGTTGGCACATCCTATAATGCCAGCAGGAAGACACTGAGAGAGTCATCATTGGGTTCCAGCGTCATATTAGGCTGGAGCAGCGGGCAGTGCCTAATCTGACAATTCTGCAACTATTACTGTCAGAGCTGGGAAAATTGGTGGAATTTAGGGGAACTATACCAGTAAGAACCTAGAAAAAGACAAGGGTGAATTCTATCCATGGAAGACTATTTTTTTTGGCAGGGGATGAATGCCCATCTCTAAGTGCAGGATAGCTCTTGACACCCACGCGAGAGCTGGAACTCTAGGAGCTGCAATAATCTGGCTGTGGGAATCTGTCTCTGCAAAATGCTGGATGTGCCTGCAGGGCAAAGGGTACCTAAATAATAGTAATGGGGTGTGATGTTAGGAGACATTCAGGATCTTACAGGAGTCTGCTTTTAATAAGTTGTCCATTCCTTAGCCTTCAATGGCCTGTGTTGCTCTTGCATGACGCACTTCATTTCATAGAGTCATAGAATGACCTGAGTTGAAAGGCACCCACAAGGATCAAGGTTTTTTTGGGGGGTAGAAAAAAAATACCAAACCAATCCCATAGTCCTACAAATTCCTAGTGCATAATCAATATGAACCCAAGTAAAAAGCAGCTTTTCCCCCAATAATAATTCCTAGATCTCTTCGTTCACAGTTTTTGCAGATGTTTATTTGAGTGCAAGCAACGCAGTGTAATGAAACAAATGAGTTGGAAGTGTCAGAATGCCCAATTATACAACTCATTGCCTGTCTATGAGGCTGAACAATGGAAACTACTAGGCATGCTTTACTCATTTAACTTCGTTTAAACTATTCTTGGCATCCAAGTTGCATTAATGGGATAACTTCTGTGTGGCAATTAACAAACTGTAGCAATCGGAGACATTCACGGGGCATGCCGGGGGGGTGGGCAGTTAGCTGCTTGGGTAATTTCCTGCTGGACTTCAAGGGAGAGGGGAAAACATTCAATTCTGATTTTCTCTCAAATCTGAAAAGGAAAAAGGAAAAAATCCCTGTAAAAGTCTGAATAGGAGTCGCTGTTGCTTCTCTCAAAGGGACCTAAATTCTTCTCTTTACCAGTTTATTCCAGTAGCCTCTGTTGCCAGTTCCTCTCCTTATTTTCTCTTGAGTCCTGTGTCATAAAAAAAGATGGACAATGGGAGGTGGATGCTGTTACCATGAAAAAGGTTGGAAGAAAATGAGGGGCAGGTGAGAAACAACTCAAAAATGAAAAACATATTTAGGAAAAGGACAGCTGGAGTAGTAACTGCAACTGGACTATCAGGAGAATGGAGAATTTAAGATAAAAGAGCCAGACCTGAACTACACACTAAGGAATTTTTGAAGAATAAACTTGATCTTATGTTCTAAAAGCAGCCAGACAGGGCCTGTTTTCACAGACATTGTTCTCATTGACTTACATTTAAGATTTCTTTGCACAGAGACCACAAGTTTGAACCTATCTTGTTCAAATAGATGTATTTTTTATATATGAAAAATGTCACTTGACTGTAAATTATTTCAGTCTGCACTTGCTTTGCTGTCTAAGTGGTAGAATATAAAGGGGACTGAGACACACATTAGGCAGAATTCTGTATGATTGTTAATAATAGCTGCCCAGCCACTCTTCTACAATTTTATGGCTTAAAAATAAGGCTCAGCTGTTCTGGAACCAGAGGCCATTGGAAAGGGGTGAGGGCAGAATCTTTCATAACCTCCGAGTGGAAAAAGTAGCCACTGATCTGTTGGCACAGGAATTACCCAAGCCTATTATTATTCTATAAAAAGTAAATTATTATTACCATATGTACAGACCTCCATTTGGTGGTGCAGAATCAGAATGGCTGTTTCCTGAGAGCCCATGCTTGTTGTAGCTGTATGTATCGGCTGCGTGGCAAGGTTTTGGTAGGAGAGGGGCTACAGGAGCCACCTACATGAGAAGATGCTAGAAGCTTCTCCTAAGTCTGATAAAGCCGATGCCAGCTGGCTCCACAATGGACTTGCCACTGGCTAGGTCTGAGCCCATCAGTGATGGTGGTAGCACCTCTGTGATAACATATTTAAGAAGAAAAAACCCAACCCAACTGCGCAAGAGCAATTGCAGCCAGAAAGAGGGATGAAAATATGTGAGAGAAACAACTCTGCAGCCACCAAGTTCAGTGAAGAAGGAGAGGGAGGAGGAGGGAGGAGGTGATCCCTGCAGCCTGTGGTCAAGGCCACGGTGAGACAGGCTGTTCCCCGGCAGCCCATGGAAGTCCAGGGTGGAGCAGATATCCACCTGCAGCCTGTGGAGGACCCCACACTGGAGCGGGTGGATGCACCCAAAGGAGGCTGTGAACCTGTGGGAAGCCTGCACTGGAGGAGGCTCCTGGCAGGGTTTGTGACCCTGGGGTGAACCCGTGCTGGAGCAGTCTGCTCCTGAAGGACACAGGGGGGCAGGGGAAGGTGTTTTAAGATGTAGTTTTTGCTTCTCACTATCCTACTCTGATTTGATTGGTGGTAAATTAATAAATTCTCCCCAAGTCTGTTTTGCTCATGATGGTAATTGGTGAGTGATCTCTCCCTGCCCTTATCGTGACCTATGATGCATTCATTATATTTTTTCTCCCCCGTTCAGCTGAGGAGGGGAGTGATAAAATGGCTTTGGTGGGCACCTGGCATACAGCTGGGGTCAACCCACTACACTGTTGCATCTATCACACAAAAAAGCTTCTTGGGGATGGAGGATACCAAAATCCACTCATGCAAGTGTGGCCAGCTACCGTGCATTACTACAACAGCACATTCATGGGTGTGACCTCCAAAATTCCTATTGATGGTAAAAAAAAATAAATAAAATCTTTCTTACTCTTTTTTTGTAGTGGAGAGCAGTGCATTTCCACGCTTTTATTGGGCAAGTCCACAACCCTCACTCCTGTTTAATACATGTATTCACACAGGAATTCACAAAAGCAAATGAAGGAGTACAGAGCCAAGCTGTCTCTAGACAGTTGGGGCATTTGACTTTCCTAGCTTCAGGAGAATGTTGAATGTCTTTTTCATAATAAAACTTCATGAGTGTGGGGTTTTGGTTAACTTGAGCTGAAAACTCCAACCCAAGTCTATGCTAAAGCAACAGCAGTTGCGTTCATGTAAGCTAATAGTATGACATGGCAATTTCTGTGTCAGATCACTGAACGGTTTGGGTTTTTTTAGTCAAACTGACTTCCAGAGAACAGTTTGCAAGAGTAATTACAAGAAACAAGTAAGGCTTACAAAACTGGATCTTAAGTTACCTGACAAATTTGGACGGTTTCCTATTTGTAAACTGTGCTCAGATTTTCTAGCGGTAATTCTGGAAGCTGTAATGTGTAAAATATGTGTGGCAACTTAGGGGTAAAAGCATGCAGTGCCTGTGATCTGCTTTTGAATAGTGGTGCAGGGATATCAGTTTGTATAGGGATGTCACAGCTTTCCTGTAGAATTTGTATGTCATGCTAAATCATGGATGCATAAGAGTAATTGCCAAATTCTGCAACTCATCCTTATACTGGTATGGGGTGGGTTCGCTCCACTGGGTTCTCAAATCAAAAATATTTTAAGTGTGAGGAAATGGCTTTTTATGTTCACATATTGTATGAAGTGCTTAATCATTCATAGCTGAAAATTAGCTGAGTGTGATTATTCACCAAGGTACATTAATAGCAGCTGGTGTTTTGCTGCACTCCCACAAGAGGAGAAAATACTGGTCCAAAATGTATGCAGAGCTTTTATAGTCTTCTGGGTAAATACCTAGTGGAAAATGGACCAAATCTTCCTGATTGCACATTTACAGACAGAAAAATCTTGTTTTCAGAGCTACTGTGCTAGACTGGAGGATGAAAATGTTTCTTGGGCAGTGTGGCACAGAGGGCAGCTCCCACCCCTTCTGAAGTCTTCCAGCTTCTGCTTCTGAGCTGGGATGGTGGAGGGCAGACATTGTACACCTACTCCTTGGGGAGAAAGAGAGACTGAGCTTGTCATGTTGTCTTTATTCCAGAACAGAAGCCAATTTATTGTTGCAAACCACACTCAAGTCTGTCTGTGAGTTCTGCTGCACTCCCCTCTGCTGTCTTGGTCTATGTACCAGCTCAGAGATGGTGCTGTGAAGACACCAAGCACTGGTCTAGCGAGCACTCATACGTTTTCAAGGAGAGCGCTGTTCTGAAAACTCACACATGTTAATATTCCAATCACACATTTTTCATAGTTACAGTGAAAACTGAAGGAAAAGACTGTAAAGGAGAGGTCATTCAGTCTGTCCACCTGACCCAAGATAGAACAGAAACAACCAATATATTTCAGATAAGTGTCTATGTAGCTGTTCTTAAAAGACTTAAATAACAACAACCACAGATCTCTGCAGAACAGCTCTTGTAGGGCTTAACTATCCCTACCATTAAAAAGAGCTTCCTAAATTCTAACCTCATCCTCCATTGCTGCTGTTTCAACCTATTTCTACATACCCTACCCTCAGCAAACATGGAAAAGGGCTTATTTCCCTTCTCCTTTTTAGCAGCCTTTTTCTATAGTTGAAGATTTTTATCGACTCTTCCTTCAGACATCTTTATTTCTAGACTAAACAACTCTGCTTCTCCCCGACTTTCCTCTGAGGCTGGGTTTCAAGACCTCTGATGATAATTCTTTTCATCTGAACTCCTTCCAGTTGGCCTGCATTGTTCTTGCATTAGACACTGTGCCCAAACCCAGCTGCAGTACTCCAACTGTGGGAGCTTTACCACTTCTTAGCAAAGCAGAAGGTTGACTTCAGCTGTCTTATGAGCAGCACTCCTGTTTATATATCTCCCTCTCATACTTGCTTTCTCTCAAAAGCAGAATATTCTTGACTTGCATTCAGTTTGTGATCCACTATGGTTCCCATATCCTTTTTTGAAGACCTGCTGCCTCTCCAGTTGTTTCCTATCTTATGCCTTTTGTCAGTTATACAGATGTATATATGTATTTGCAGTTGGCATATTTCATAGTCTGCTACTTCATACTTGAAGTGCATCTTCATTTTCTCAGATACTTTCCTCTTTCTCAGGATTGCTTTAAGCACTAAATCTCTCCTCTGAAGGGTCTGTTGTACTTTCCCAGCTCGATACTCTCTTCAGACCTCATGTTAGATCTTTCACCATGCAAATCATTAATGAAAATTCTGAAAAGTCTCAGAATGAAAACAGGTTCCTGCACTTAATTCAGCTTTCCTATTTGACAGTGAGGCATACTGCTTGTATGATTTTTAAATAATCATGAACCAAACTGAACAGTTTCACCTAAACATTGGCTGATTTTCTTGTTTATCATAAATTTCTGAATGACTATCAAACCCCTTACTAAAGTCAAGACCTAGTACAGACACTGCTTTTTTGTTCTCCCTAAGATCCATCCTGTCATGGCATAAAATTGGTTTATGGGATATGTTATGTATGTGAGTCATTTATGTTTGTTTATAACTTCCCTTATCTGCCTAATTACTGCTTGTAAGTAATTTAATTTCATTTGATATCTTTCTGGGATTTGAAGTTACATTGATTAATCTCTAAGTCTACTCAAGGTATTTGCAAAAGAGAAACACATTTTATTAAGGTTTCCTTCACATGGTTAGCTGGACGCATATATGCATTTGTCTACCCATGTGCTGGATTATGTTGTGGATGTGCTTGTTGGCAGCAGGATCTGAGGTTTAGGCTTGACATTAGGAAGAAGTTCTTTACTGAGAGGGTGATTGGCCATTGGAATGCGCTGCCCAGGGAGATGGTGGAGTCACCGTCCCTGGAGGTGTTTAAGGAAAGATTGGATGAGGCACTTAGTGCCATGGTGTAGTTGACAAGTAGGAGTAGGTGTAGATTGGGTTATAGGTTGGGATTGATGATCTCAGAGGTCTTTTCCAACCTTGTGATACTGTGATACTGTGATCTGTGCTTAACATGTACTTCATGTCCAATCGCTGATTTCAAGGTACTTGTCAACTAGCTACAATATTTATACCTGGTTCATTCAGGTCACAGGGAATGATTTCCTTTTTCAGTGCTGTGGGATAATAGGCTTCTACTCCTCAATTAGGCAAGAGAACTTCTGTTCAGCCCAACTAGGATGAGAAACAGTGCACAGTTACAGCAAGCAGTCTTGTGCTTCAGTTTGTGAACCTGTGATACATATTCTGCCTTGGTTTTGCACTTTATAAATGTATGGGAGTGACTGAATGACTGAATCTTTTAAATCTACCTCTTGTTTGTTTCAAGGTCCCTAATGTGTCAAGATCTGCTCTGGCAGAGATTTGTTCCTGCAGCTTTGTTCTCATGGCAATATAACTGTCACTTCGACAACACTTTGACTTCTGGAATTTCCAGTATGCTTAGTTGTACTAAGTGATTACATTCTACCTTTAGTGATGAGCAAAGTCTAGATGTAATTCCTATTAAAACCCAGCCTCTGCTTCTCTACCCTTCATAGTGCTTCAAAATCACAAGAGCAAAACAACAAGGCTGTAGCAAACTCGCCTTTACCGTTCTAATCGTGAGCAGTGCCTATGTGAGATCAACTGCTCTTAGTTTTAATAGATTCATTCAGAAGCTTTTCCTTTCTTTGTTGGGTTTGTATATCTTTTTCCAGATTAAATGATTTATCTTCCGTGTTTTGTAGTCGCTAGCAGTGCCTACTTTTAAGCTGCTTAAAGCTTTCCATTACAAAAGATGCTTGCAGCCTTTCCTTTGAAAAGTTCCTGGGTTTCTCCTATTTGCAGTGAGTCATTGATACGCAGCATGAAGGATGCCCTTTGGCTAAGGAAATACCCCTTTTTGTTGTCATTTTTTCTTCTATTCCACAGAATGATATCCAGCTTGTCCTGAGATATCAAATATTGAAAATTGCCACCTCACTTGTGTGCTGGTAGCCCACCAAAATCACAGAGCAGTTTACAGTCAGGCTTTTACTTTTGCCACAAATGCAAAGGTGGAGGAAGGACTATGAGTCCCAGAAGGGCATTGAATTAGTTATAACTGAGCGGTTAAAAATAAATTATTGCTTTCTAGGGAGCAGAAAGAAACTGCCTCTCCCAATGCAAGTTTCCTGCAGCCTGTTGCTCATCCTCCTCCAATGAACCACTTGAGAGCTAGAGCTTCTTGAGATGATGGTGAGAGGACCTAGCTCCTCTTACCACTCCTCACTGTGCAGAAAAGCCATACCAGGCAGGAATAGGCAAATCTTCATCACACATTCAACCCATGCACTCTGAAGGAGAAAGTCTAGTGATGTAGTAGGTCATGGTCTGTATTGTCACAGAGGCGGATGAATGCAAGCTGCACTGGGCTATTGTAAAGCCAAGCACTGGAGATGCTGGACAGACCACCTTTAAATTCCTGAATGCAGCAGAATAAGGTGGCTGGGTGGTTAGATGTTTTCAACCCGATCCATGTTACTGAAGCAAACAGATCCTTGCTGCCTTCCCCAACAGATGCTGACCCTTTGCAACTGCTCAAAACGACCTATTGACTCATCTGATGCCTCGTGTCTCCAGAAGCTAGCCTGCCCCTTCTGTGTGTCACCTGCTCGGTCTAGTCTGGTGCTCCTATCTGAGAAAAACTGCTCCTAATTTTAACAGAGGCCTTGACTAAAACCTGTTGCTGTATGATATTATGGAGGCAGGATTTTCTGGTGATTACTCTTGCTCTTTGATAATATCCTGTGTGTAAGGCAATATGCGTGTCACTTCCAGTACACGTTCACGTGCATAAACCTTGTGCAAGTGAGTCTCCAAGTAAAAGATCAACTCTGAATCCAACCAAGTAGTTCAATTCTGAAGATAATGGTTGCAGACTCAACCTCTTCATCATCAGGACTTCCATTGTGTCAGGTGCAGCAAAAAGATTTTTCTGTTCAAATTTTCCTTCCATCTGGGACAGGAACAAACAATCCACAGCAAATTCTGCCTCCTTCCACTCTATTTCCATTTCCCAGGTATGAATTTCCTTTTGTTGATGGAGGGAAGGAAAAAAAGCCCCAACAGATTGAAATTGCCACACTTCAAGGCAATGTTTTGAGAAACATCTGGAACCAGAAGTGCTACTAGCAGTCTCCAAGCCCTCACTGCACAGCTGGAGAGGTCCCTTGGGGCTTAAGGAGTGCAGCTTCAGGGCACAAAAAGGGCTTAAAGATGTTAATGATAATCTTTAAAATGTCTTTACTATTGAAAACTTCAGAGCATCTATCATTTGTGGATTTTAACAGTGGGAATATCCTACAGAAATAAAATCTGAATCTTAACCTGATATATTGGTTAAATATGGGTTCTCTGGCACAAGCAACTGGTTTTCAGTGTTTGTATTGCTTTTCTATGGGTTAAGAAATACAACAGCAATTAACATAGATGCACTCTGATAACTTTCTTGTGCATCAGTGCCATTAATATCCATCTATCTTCCTGACTAGTTCCAAACGAGAGACCAAAACTATGTCCTCCAAAATGCTGAAGTGGTACCTTGCATCCTATACTGCTGAAACTGTAATGATGTCAGACTTACACCGCTTTATTTTATGAAATCTGTTTTGTCAAGCTCTTGACAGTGCCCCTCTGTTATTGAGGGGATACCGTGTGTCTTACACTGTAACACAACTGTTGCCATTTGGGTTTCAACTTGTCTGGCATTCCCACATCTGTGAATTTCCTGGCACTTTAACTTACACGATAAGTGTAGCTTTCTTTTCTTCTTGAATCAGATGCAGCTACATCCCAGTGATGATAAACCTGAAGAAACATCCTAAAAAATAGATATATGCGTCTCTCTCATGTTTACTGTGGTTGTAAAATTCTGTGTAAAGAATATAAGCTGCTACCGTGCGTGTAGGCATAAGATGGGTGTTTTTCTCACATATGTATCCATTTCTTAAAATAATGAATAATGGACTTTATATTTAAAAGTGACATTTCTATGAATGTGCTAGATTGTGCTATATTTCTTTCACATGAGTATATTCCCATCATGGCAAACTTCTCACAGAGCTTGCCTTGGGGGGTTTTGTTTAAAGTAACGTACTTTAATGAAAAAGAGCTGCTGAAATTTGTCAGCTTCTTCCTGCATGATTGTGCTTTGGCGGTGCTTTAAAAAAACCTTTACGCGCTTTATGATCTTCATGCTTATTCCTAAATCTCTCTTCATTTTTAAAAGTGGAAAGATATATGTACATACATATTACCAAAAATGCCTTGCACATTTTGCATGAATAGTCTCATTGAAGTCTATGAGTGATAAAGGTAGACTTCAGCTGTGCCTAATTTTCAAGCTCAAGCTGTAGGGTACCTTTCAAATATTACAAACAATTTTTTGTTTGCATGGAATTTTCAAAGTCAGAGATATGTATTAACGACTTAATATCTAATGAGAAATAGATGACACTGATATAGTGTTGCCAGTAGATTGTTTTGCAAATGATCAGCCTCGACCCAATGAGGCAGAGACATCTTTAAGAGTAAGGGCAAATGAATGAAGTGTACTTGTACTTGTAAGAGTAATGACAACGAAGCGCACGAGTTCTTGTAGGTTTTTGGTTTCTTGTGTTTTCCTTGGAAAAAGTTAAGGTGCTCTGGCCCTGGACAGATGGGCATGGCAAACCATACGGCTGCAGTGGTCTGTGACACACAGGTTCTTGGTTATTTATGTGCTCTTCTCCAGGGGGCTGTAGAGGAGACTAACTCAAAAATAAGATTAATTCCTCTAAGACCAGCTCTCCTTTACCAGAGGCAGTAAAGGGCAGGGCGGCTGCCGGGCTGAAAAGTGAGGAAATATTTAAAGAGGGCAGCGCAAACCTGGCATGGCTTCTTCCAAAGTAGAGGTAGTAAGACCTGCTGCAGGCAAGGTGGACTCTGGGGTGCTGCTAAGGTGTGTTGAAGCTGGTTTAGGAGGAGAAGCACCGTCCTGTGGGGCAGCAGCTGTGCAGAACTTGTACAAAGCATTGACAAAAGCAACGGTCTGCTTGGGCAGGAGCCCAGCTCTGTGGCAAGCCAGCACCAGTGGCAAAGATGACCTGCGGCGTGGGGATCTGGGAGCAGCTGGTACATAACTCACAGGTGACAAATGCAGTGTGCCACACTTTGTCCTGGAAAACTCTTCCTAGCTGCAGGCAATGTGCTGTTTTTACAGACAATTAGTTTCTGTGGTTTGGAGGAGCTAGTGGGCACTACCAAGTATTCAAGTCTTTTCAAATCAGACTGGATGTTTGTGTCTTCTAGGTTTCTTGTTGGATCCTGACAGATAGAAGGTCAATAAAGTCATCAGGAATGATAATTTTTAGAAGTGTATGTTTACTTGTGACTGCTGAAGGAAATCAGAAACTAGAAAGATTTACACATGCACATCCCCCTCCGAGAAACGCGAATGTGAAGTGGAAATTCTCCCTTAGAGGCTTGCTAAGCCAGACTTTTCAGGCTGCATCGGATTGGCCCCTGCAAGAGCATTGTTGAGTGAGCCTCACCAGGAAGGACCTGCAGATCAAATGATCCTTCCTGGAACAGAAGCAATAAAAATGGATACTGATCCTCAGCATAGTCTGACCATTAGATCACTCACTTTTCCATACCAAATATCAGCATCTGTTTTCCAATGGCAGGCTTTGGGTTATTGCTCAACAACTGTCTCAGTTATTTGGCAGTATCATAGTGTGTCCCTAATAATTGGCTGCAAAACTGGCATTTGGCCTCCCTTTCTTACTCTGTACTGTTCTAGACAAGCAAGCATTTCCTCTGGAGCTTGGACTCATTTGTCTGTAGAAATGCCCAAAGTTTCAACAAGCAGCTGTATGTGGTTTCAGTCAAGGAAACATGTTTTAGAGGCTATTAGGTACAGACGAAACCTGTAGGAACTTATAATCTATGTAAATTCCTCTTCAGTAGGAGGAAAATTATTTCAACATGAGTGGGATTGTTCCAAATAAATACTTCCCTCTTCCCTAATAAAAATTTAAAATCTTAAAAAAAAAAGTAAAATAAAAAAAAAATAAATCTCAACCCCCCCCCAAAATAAATCTCAACCCAAAATTTCAACTGCCAGCAGAACATGCCCTGAAAGGGTAAATTAAATCAGAAAGTCGGACATTTTTGTTCATGATTTGATCAGATACTGCAGTGATGGATAGCAGTAAATTAAGTGGTGCATGGTCTTCAGTGGCTTCTGTGCCTCTTTCTAGTTGCTTTATGCTGTTTGAGCTGACTATTAGCTCTTCAGAGACATTCTCAGCTTCTTGGGAAGATGCTTGGTCACAGAGTGATTTTTTCCTCCTGCGGTGTGATATACGTGACAGCTTATTCCCCTACCCATTTTGGAGTGGTTTTAAGGTGGCCAAAACTGCTGCTGTTACTTCATATGAAGACCAGTCAGGCAAATGCTTCTTACACGAAACCATTTCTAGAATAGCTGGTTTTATAATGCACATGTAAAGATCTAGTGGAGATCCCTGGAAATTTTGGAAATGCAATGTACAAACTGAGTTATTTTGTAGTTGAAATGTGACTAATAGTTGTTTTACATAGTTCAAGTTGATGATTACAAAGTTTGAAGCTTGAATGAATAGAATTTAGCACCTAATACTCTGCAGAGCTTGTTTCCATTTTACATTTAATCAAACGATTTTACTTTCTTTGAAATTTTATGTTTGTACCAATGCGTAGACTTCACTATTACTATGTTACATTACCAAGGGCAATATGAGTTTAAATCACTTTATGATAAAACTTTGCATAATCTGCTCATACAAACTAATTAAATGTCAGGTCATTGTAATACAGAGCTCATATTATCACCATGGGTCAGTAGAAACAGCAATTAGTAATTCATGTATAATCCAGTTAAATTCAAATTAAGAAAAAGAATGTCAAGTCAGAGTTTTGTTCTTAATTCCTAGTTTTTATAATTTTGTACAAGTTTATGGGGGCATCACTTAGAAACACAACGTCAGAATTGTTGTTTAATTTAATTTAATCAGATTTATACTGCTCAAGCATGACTCTTAGATTTTTTTTTTTCTAACCAATGTTCACACAAATAACTTGTACTTAAAAATTAATTAACTTTATAACATATAGATATTTTGAATTTGTTATTCCTTCACTAACTACACTGTTATTTTACTGATGGATATTTAATGGTATGAAGGACCTCTGTATTGAGCTTTTCCAAGCAGAAATAGAAGGAGCTGTTGTTAGGTGAACTGTGCAATTCGTACTGCCGTAAGCCATAAAAAATGAAAGAGTAAAATGGGAGAAGGACATGGAGGTTACTACACCTTGCTTTGTGCTAAGTAAAAACAAGTGGGAAGACAGAAGACTGTGTTCTTCCATGGCTAGCTCTGCCCCAGAGCGATAAGGGCTTTAGAATCATAGAATCAGTAGGTTGGAAGAGACCTGAGATCATCGAGTCCAACCCTGCCTGTCTCCCTACTAAACCATGTCCCTAAGGAACTCATCTACCCATCTTTTAAACACCTCCAGGGATGGCGACTCCACCACCTCCCTGGGCAGCTGTGCCAGTGCCTGACCACCCTTTCAGTGAAGAAATTCTTCCTAATGTCCAGTCTAAACCTCCCCTGGCGCAACTTGCAGCCATTTTCTCTTGTCCTATCGCTGTCACTTGTGAGAAGAGACCAGCACCCACCCCGTCACAACCTCCTTTCAGGCAGTTGTAGACAGCAATGAGGTCTCCCCTCAGCCTCCTCTTCTCTAAGCTAAACAACCCCAGTTCCCTCAATCTCTCCCCAAAGGACTTGTTCTCCAGCCCCCTCACCAGCCTCGTTGCCCTTCTCTGGACGCGCTCCAGCCCCTCAACTCCCCTTCTTGTAGTGAGGGGCCCAAAACTGAACCCAGCACTCGAGGTGCAGCCTCACTAGCGCTGAGCACAGGGGCACAATCACCTCCCTGATCCTTCTGGCCACGCTGTGTCTGATACAGGCCAAGATGCCATTGGCCCTCTTGGCCACCTGGGCCACTGCTGGCTCATGTTCAGCTGGCTGTCAGCCAACACCCCCAGGTCCTTCTCTGCCAGGCAGCTCTCCAGCCACTCTTCCCCAAGCCTGTAACGCTGCACGGGGTTGTTGTGACCCAAATGGAGGACTCTGCACTTGGCCTTGTTGAACCTCACCCCATTGGTCTCAGCCCATGGATCCAGCCTGTCCAGATCCCTCTGCAGAGCCTCCCTTCCTTCAAGCAGATCCACACTTCCACCCAGCTTGGTGTCATCCGCAAACTTGCTAAGGGTGCACTCAATGCCTTCATGGAGATTGTTGATAAAGATGTTGAAAAGGGCTGGACCCAGCACTGAACCCTGGGGAACACTGCTCGTGACCGGTTTCCAACTGGATTTAATTCCATTCACCACAACCCTTTGGGCCCGGCCACCCAGCCAGTTTTGAATTTAGCAGAGGCTGTGCCTGTCCACGCCGATGGCAGCCAGTTTCTCCAGCAGGATACTGTGAAAAGCGGTGTCAAAGGCTTTACTGAAGTCCAGGTACACCACACTCGCAGCCTTTCCCTTGTCCATTAGATGGGTAACCTTGCGCTGGGGAAGCGCTCTGGCTGGTGCTCTGTCATGTGGGACATCTAGCTCATCCCCTGGTCTGTATCACCTGGTGCCCAAAGGAAAAAGTTCTGTGGGATGTCTTTTCTTACCCTGCTACGTGTGATCCTGTTCCTGCAGCCAAGGACTTACCAGCTGCGGTCAGTGTGCCCTTATTGTAATATTGAGTCTTGCTGTAAATGTGCTGCAGCCAGAGCACAATCGCTACTGCTGTAGTCCTCCTGCTATTGTTTTTTTTGTTAGAGTTCCAGGTAAGAAGGGTGTACTCAACATTAGGTACCATCACTATGCTCTCTATATAGCATTTATAAGCTTTCTCCATTAATTTTCCCAGATATATTTGGATTCAGGCTTCTTAGCGTATGTCTTTCTTTGGTTAAAACCTCATTAGACTCCTTTCATATTTCAAACTAAACAGAATATCCTGACTAAAATGTCAATGACATTCTTATAATGGCCGTGTCTGAAAGAAGTGAAAATACTGGTTGTAATTTATTTATATAGCATGCAAAGGTCATAGGTGATTTAGAGACAAGTCTAAAGACAGTCATACTGATCATGCAATGCTGTATCTCAGATGGTCTCAGCTTCATCAGTGGAGTTTTAGTTGGTGTGAGCAGTGTCAGAGCTGGATTGAAAGTCACAGTGTGAAGTCAACCAACCTTTCCAGGTTGAGTCCTCATCAGATCTGCACAGAACTGGTGACTGGTTTCACTGGATGTTATATGGGACCTGTTGTGTGTTCGTTTCTCAGGAAGGTCTATTGAAATCACTTTGAAATCCGTTGGAGATGAAAGGAGCAGCATATTCCAGGGCACTTTTATTTTTACGATACCCAAATTTAAGTACCTAACTTCAGTGTCCAGATTTAAAAGAGCTGCCCTTCTTTTTGTCCTTTAACAAAGCGAACATTTGAATTCTAAATCGCAATCAGCCAAGCCCATGACTGCCAAGTTTAGGGATAGCAGGTATAGCCCGCTGGGCATAGTTTCAGAGAGATGTTTTCAGATATGACTTTAGCTTTCAACAAAGACATGATTTCTTTGTAACTTTTCTGCCACATTCACTTTGTAGTGCAGTAATCAGTAAGCATTTACAGAGCAGTGGTTACCCCCAAATCTTGCTTGTGCTCAGTTCATTAGTGTGTGCAGTATAGCTGTGTGCTGGTAACCTGTGATATTGCGACATACTGAAAACTTGAACTGCAGAATAAAGTAAACAGAGAGATTAATCAAGTGCTGTGGTAATCAATTTTTCCTATTTAATTAAATAAAGTGTTTTGCTTTGGAAAGTTGCCGTGAGAGCTGCAGATTTCCATTCCTATCCCAGCAGACTGATGTTGAACCCAAGAAACCTCACCCCACGTGATGTGTGGGGCTGCTGGGCATTAGAGAGTGTGGAGCATGGAGAAGACTGTGATACAGTTATATCTCTTCTTTTGTGGACTTAATAAATATCACACAAGGCCGCATCATTTCACATCAGCTGAGATCCTATTTTGGTGAAAAAATTGCATGTTTTGAAAAGAGGGAGAGACAGGTTTATGAAGGACCTGGAGATGGGAAGCTGGCACGCTACCACAGCAGCCCTTGCTTAAGCGGAGCTGTGTCTAAGTACTGCTGTGCTCTTTGCCTTTGTTTCACAAAGCCAATTGTGCTGAGTTCATTAAGAGAGCATCAAAAGCAGAGAGCTCCCACCATCTATTGTACAACCACTGCAGCAAGTATGCAAGTATGCTCTTCATGTGCATAGAGAAAAGGTAGCGAGTTTTTTGTTTTCCCACCTTGTAGCTTAAATTCAACATCAATCATAAACAATAAAGTCAAAGAAATAATTTGAAGAATGTCTCTGAAAACACGCCTGCTTTGGAGGAATTATATCTCAGTGTTGTTAAAGGCTAAGTTGAGAATTACAGAAAATGGGAGTTTACTGTCTTTATGTACATTACAGACAGTGGCATCAGCTCCCTTCCCACTGATGTTGGCAGAAAACTCTAGCTAGTTTTGAATGCTCCGAGTTTGTTTTCTAAATATAGTTTTAGATCATACCTGCCCTGCAGTGGCATCAGGAGTTCCCGTTTGCCTCACCTTGTTAGCCTAGGTACTGTAGCAGCAAAGCTGCAGCCACACACTGCTCGGCCCAGGCAGTGAGAACACGTTGCCCTTCTGAGGAATGAAAGCCACAGCAACTGGAAATCATGTGGCAGCCAACCTCCTTTCAAAACCCCACAAAGCTATTTCATTTTAAGATATATATTTATATTATATTTGCTTGTGACTTTGAGTCACTCGGTTTTCTACTTATAATGGCTTAAATTTTAGCTTTTACTAAAAAACCATGAGTTTTTATCACGCGATTGTATGATGCTGAACTATAACTTCTTGAAGAAAAGACATTGAATGGTAAAAGAAGTAGATAGAAGTTATCCTTATCTAAAGTGGGCATCATCTGAAAGAAAGCATGGTTTCTAGCTAGACGTTTGGAGATCTTTGGTTACAAAAGAATTCCTGTCAAAGGATGTGTATTGAAATGACTTGGTGTACATGTGAATGTGAATGAGGATAAATTTAAAATTGAATTAGCTGTGAAATTAGGATGCTTTCATCCCTGGTAATAGATGAGTCAAAATAAAGTACAAATATACTTAAGATGTGATTTGACCTGTAAGTTTAACAGTGCAGAAGCAGCATGGTCTCACTTGTGTTTCATGAGCTGATGGAAATGGTGGCATTAATTGGCTGTGAACCTATGTGATGACATGAAGTTGCTTGTACGCATTTAGCAAACAAAAGCAATACAGATGTTTCTTCTACAAAAGCAGTACATACCATTGTACTAACTTACACAGCAAGAAGAACAAGGCCACTGATCTGGGTTTCTGGAGAAGTTACAACAGCCACATCACCAGTGAACCCCCTCAAAGTGGTATTTGCAAAAGCTGTGTGCCATATGTTGTGGTCTATGTGGGTGCATTTAGAAACCAAGCACTCACAACCATGCAAAACTGAAGCACAAAGCGGTTTTTTCTAAGCATGTGTCTATATGAATTTACCACTACTGACAGAACTAGGATGCTGCCTTTTCAAATATTTTTGGGGGGAAGATCTGCAGCTATATATGGAGACACTAGTGAGTACTGCTGCATTAGTGCAATAATACCGATTGATAGAAATATCCATTGCCTTTTGTGGGCAGCCAGAGGAGCTGCCTTTGTGCAGACCAGAACTATGCTTGTGCCCATGGAAACAGCAGCTGTTGAAAAGCAAAACTACAAAATTCTTGTGCGCATTAGCAAGAACATAGAGGGAATGAGATCGTGGTTGAAATAAATCCCTTACCTTTTTACATTCCTCCTGTTCACTTCGGTAACTGCAGAGCCGAGAACTCTGTGTTCAACTTAACTCTGCATCTGTTCCCTTCTTTCTGCCCCTGTAGCTCTGAGGCATTGGCCTCAAATATTTCCCAGAGGTCCTGCTAGGGTACTGCATTTCCAAATATGCTTTATGCAATCTTTCTTTATAACCACAGAATCCTGTGTGTCGGGCGATGGATTCTAGGAATATAGACTGCCCCGGCACGGGAAACTTCAGACTGCATAGGTCTGAGAAGAAAAACCATATCACATGCAAAAAAGATACTGAAAATGCTTCCTTTCGTGGCAAGCAGTGTCACTGCCTGTGTTTGCTCCTAGAAAAGTAGTTCATTTAGACTGCCCTGCTTTGTTTGCATAAATGTAATCTATAGAAGTACTGATAAGCCAAGCAAGCTGTAAGGGTCCTGGCACCATCAAGCTCTTTAGAATTCATTGTAGCAGGGGAAAACATCTGCGATCTGAAACCTTGGGTGTTTGGAACGAAAGACTATTCTATGTGTTTAACCAGCAATTAACTATTTTTAAATGCTTCTCTTATTTGTTAACACCAAGTAATGACAATAAAAAGGAAAGCATGGTCTCATATAGCTTTGGAAGAGATTAAGCCATTTCTCCGAAGTTCTTGTTTCTTCAGCTTCTTCTTCCCTCATCCCTGAGTGAGTCCTGTTGATGACTATGACATTTATAGCCATCTGGATATATTCTTGCACTGAGGTCTAAAGTTCTGAATGAGTGAGGGAATTGTTTGAGATTCAGAGAAGCTCATCATCGTGCTTTCTGCCTTAAGTATGTGGCAGTGGGCAACCTCTCATTATATCTTCCACCAGGGAGAAATTACACGTCCCCTCCCAGTGACTGACAAGAGGCAGTGAAATCTCATCACTTTCTGCTCTCCACCACCCTGCCTCAGCCCATCACTTAACTGACAGCTGGTACACAGTCCTGATGTGTAGCTATTGGGAGATTGAAGAACAGCTCTACAACAAAATAAACCCACGGAACACAAGTAGCCTTTAAAATGACCTCCGGAGACGTGTCAGTCAGTGCGCAGTGTGGGATTTCCTCAGGTAGGAACTGCATTTACAGATTGTGTTGTTTAAACCATAAAACGCCCTACTGCCAACCATTTGCCCAGCTGTTTCTTCCTGACATGAAAGACGGAGGTGGGTCTAGGGTTTCCTGTGTCCATAAACAGAGATGATAGATCTATATCTATAGCCATGTATTTATCTACCTCTCTATGCCAAATATCTCTTTATAAAATGACACTGGCTAAGCTGTGCGTAAAGTGGAGCAGAATTCTCCTGGGATGTTGATTACAGCACACACTGTGCACATTTCTTATTTCCAGGGGACAATGACTTAAAAAGTTATTGAAGCAGAGAGAAGTACATGGGCCTTGGCATAGTTTAGTGGCAAATCACATTTGTAAAAAGCACAGATAAGGGAGCCTTGCTCCAAGCAATTTCTATAACAGAAAATGGAACAAAACTTGACCCTAGATTCTGTGCATGCTGATCTCAGTGTGGGAATTTTGCTTACAGGAGAGTGGTGGGATCAGTTTAATGTGAAGGACTTTGCCACGGTCTGCCTTTCATGCCCTTCTCCTTCCCAACCAAGGGGAAGAAGTTTAGCCTAGGATATTTTTATTTCCTGTGGAGATGAGCAGTTTGGGTTTTGTGAGCTTCTACAATCCTGAAGCAGAAGCTCTCATCAGTAGCTTAGGAGTTAATTGTACCATGGCGAGGTACCAACTGTTCTGTAAGTGCTTGCTGGTGTGTAGGAGACCAGCGAAGTGTTTCATGTGGACAGCTTCCTTCAGTGGCACTAAATTAAGTAGCTTTTCTCATAGTTTGAGCATGGCCGATTTGTTGCACCACTCAACTATTCAGATATTTTGGGGAAAGAAGTCTTTCATGGGACGGTTGTTTCTTTGTTCCTTACATGCAAAATTGTTTGTGAGACTGTGACTCTGTGTGAGGTTCAGGCCTCAAGCAAGAGAAGTTTGACTACATCTAGTGCAGGCAAGGCGGGGGGAAAGGGTTGAAATCAATGTGTTCACAGGTGAAATCTTAGGTGTTCACAGGATATTGCACCCAGCTTATCTGTGTGCTTGGCTTAAAACCAAATAAGCACTTTGATTGCTCTAGACTGATTTACTTGCAAGAAGAAAACCTGACTACTTTTTTGACTGTCAAAAGTAGTAACGACTCCTTTAGAATTTTCCATTTTAAATTTAGATTTTTTTGGTCTGTTTAATTTCCTGTTTACTTGCTGACTGAACAGCACAAGGCAGTTGTGAACGGTGAGAGAAAGAGATTTTACAGTGACTGAAGAAGTGGAGACAGACTTCTCTTTTAGCTCAGCAGGAAAAGCTGGAGAAGCTCTGCTGAGGAAATTAAAACTGGCCAAACCCACCATTTCTGTCTTGATCCTTCAGTCAAAGCAGCCAGTCTTCTGGTGTCAGATCTGTACAGAGCAGCTGAAAGCCTTCAGGGGAATCCCACCTTGGAGGTGATGGGAGACACCCGGTTGCTTCCCAGGTCTCTTCCTGGCAGGGGCAGTGCCTTGGCTGCGCAATGCTTGCTTGCAGCGTCCAGGCCCTGCTCACTGAGACTGGGTTGCCCTGTACTGTGGAGGAGAGAAAGTCTCGGGACAGGTAGACCCATATGCTGTAGTCTGGTTCTAAGCTGCCTCCTCTGTGTAGGAACTAAGACCTTGACTTTGGTCTAAGGAACACTAGCAAATTTATAAGCAACTGAAAGTATTCTGGAAAGGAAATCTGTATGATATCATCTACCATGACATGCTGTAGAGAGCTAAATTATTAAAATGCGTGAGAGTTTCTCTTCTGAGCCAAATTAGGAGCTGCAACTCTTCTCTGATCTGAGGCCTGGCAGTTGGTCAGATTTTTGCTTTCAGTGTACAGAAAGTACAAGACATTTGTCCACCTGCTTTCCCTTGGTTTTATGAGATGAAGGCTTGCCAGATGCCTCCTCTTTGTGGCTTCTTCTAAGTACAGTGGTTGTGTAGGCTGCAGGCTCGGATAACTTCATGTGGTGCAGCAGGAGTGGTGCCTAGGGGCCGCTCCTGCTGGAAAAGTGGTTGGAAAGCGAGCTCGGGCAATTTTCACTGCAGTTCTTTGGCACGGGAAAGCAGACTGAAATGTCTCCTCTTCCCCAGACTGTGCTGGTTACTAGTGAAGAGCAAATAATGCAGAAGATGACCAACGAAGCTGCCATGATTCCTACCACAGAGTACAAGGTACATTTCTGGTTCCCTTCAAGCTTTACCACTATGTGAAAACATAGTTGTGACTTGAGGCAAATCAAGACTAGGTCTCGTCCCTTAGGAAAAGACTTGAAGAAGCTGCTTAGCAATTAATGTCTATTTCCTGGGTTTGCTATCAGGTTCCTGTAACTAAACAAGTGCTCTCTTGCCGAACGGGTGAGCGTTGGGTTCTAATAGAGCCACGAGGAAATGAGAAAAGCTATAGGAGGGCCAAGACCCCTGACAAGAAGGGGTTGTGCTCCTGGCAGGCTCAGAGATGTTTTTCTCTTATATAAACACTCTGCTGCGATCCAGTACTCCTCATCCCAGTTTCCTGGCAGTAAAAGGCCCATAAAATTGTGCAGGTAAACAAGGCGTCCTCAAGTTCTGCCTTGGTGGCCATGTGTGACCATGAGAGACTTCATGTGTGGTCACCACATCAAAACATACAATTTCAAAGAACTGCAAGTGTAATACTTTCACTGTAGCTGGAGGTTTGACAATTTACTGGAGAGCCTCACACACAGCTCCTGTGAGCTTGCTTGAGAAATCCTGCTCCAGGCACCTCTCATCTGCTGCTTAATTTTCTCCTCAGGAGACAAGGTGTGCATGTGTGTGAGACAAGATGTCAGGACAGCCTATTTAAAACTTCAGCATAATCAGGAGCTGGGTGAATCTTTCAGTAGGTTCCCGCAGAATGTGTTTGGGAAAGGGAAGGAGTGTGTAGCACAGGCGCACTCGTACCCTCAGTAGGCAGAGTGGCCTCTGAGACCTGAGGGGCCAGCAGAGCTTCTGGAGGCAGGAGAAGCCCACCTAGCCCTTGATGCTGTGGCGTGAAGCCTGCTTAGGTGGTTCTGGGAAGCTGACGCAGGTTGTTATTCTATGTGTAACTTACGCTGTGTGTGGAAACACCTCTCCTTCCAAAATTCAATGCGTGCTCTCAGTCAGCATGGGGTATCAGCAGGATTTCTGTCTTTGTATGTTATTTCCAAGACATAGAAAAATAATTGGAAAGAGGGAGTTTTAAAAATCTTTAAAGGCACTTTTTTGCCATTTTGTATTGAGGATTTTTGAACAAAACTGAAGGCTTCCCTGTCGCATTGTTGTGTTCCCAGATGTGGTGATTAGCAACCAAGATAAGTAGCTAAGGCTTTTCTGCAGAGACAGTGTTCTTGGATGCAAGGCACAGTGATTCCCATGGCAGCGCTGCCTGCACAGTCCCTGCTGCCCAGTCCTGGAGCTGAGACACCATTTTCATTGCATCCTTAGTAGCAAATCAGAAATAGGAAGCTGGATGGTTTTATTCGGTAACGTGTATATAGTAAGTAACTTCTTCCTTCTGGCATTAAGGTATGTGCCTTTATTCAGCATAAAGCACTTCAGTGGGTTGCTGAATTACTATTAGCTCCCACTGGAGAGTACATGAAGTGTATTCCTTGTGAAGCAAAGTTGTAACACGCTGTAAGCTCCAAAGCACTGATGCAATATTTATGTTGTTCCACGTTCTACTGGCAGATTTAAGTATAATATTGTAGACTGGCAGGAGGCTGTTATGATCTAAACTCCTCGATTATGTCAGTGTTTAATTTTAAGTTCTGTTGCACACAGCAATGTATCCAGTTACGGTTTTGCATGTGATTCTTCTTCTAGGAAGCAGAGCTCTCAGTGATAGTGGCCTAGGCTGAAAGGCATAGAGCTTTCTTCTCACTGAGGGTAAACCATACTTGTTTTGAGCTTTGTGATCTCAGTCATTTATCCAAAAGTTGTGGTTTTCAGTGCAATGGCAGGTGGCATATCTCTCGCTGATGCTATGTTGTGTGAAAGTCCTGCACTGAGGTTACATTATCCCATTTAATTTGGAAGCATGTGCAATTACTACAAGGAGGATACAAATGTAAAAGACCTTTCCTCATGATGCCTTCAATTTTATGCAAGACTCATTTTTGAGGTTCAAAAAGTAGCCACTTCTTTGCAGTTCCCTTGTCTACCCCTTGAGAAAGGTCCATCAGAATAGACATGCGCTGCCTTTGTCAGTCCTCTCTCCTAATAATTAATTTGCTCTTTTTCGCATTTAGTGCGGGGTGAAAACCACTTGGCTTCCTCAGCTCACAGTCTTAAGAGAGTACCTGTAAGCTTTATGGGTCATCAGCACCTATGAATGTTAATTTTAGCGAAGAACTCAGTACTCACTTAAGCAAGAAAATACCTTTGATTTGAGGAGTTGAATACCCCCCATGCTTAGCAGAGTTTGAAGGAGTTGGGAGGAGTTTGATGGGTAGTTTTGATTTCAAAACTGAGTTTCTTGAAAACTATGAGGCTTGCTGATCCGAGTCTTTAGGTGTTGCTGAAAACCTGGATGTGAGCAGTTGCCTGTACCTGTTAATTAGCTGTGAGACTGATGGCTGTTTTGCATGCCTGAAGCTTATTTGTCAGCATCTGAAGGTAGATCATCCCAAATGGTAAGCTTGTTGCTATAAACTGATGAGTTTTTGTAGAAGACATTTTGTCTGGTTCCATCAATAGACACTGCATGTAAAAGAGGTTGGGTTGTACATCTCTTTCAACAGCACGTGATGCTCATATAAGTAGTGAAGCCACAGATTCAGTCAGGAAGTTCACTTAAGTTTTCAACTTTAAGCACAGTAGAAATTTTTGCTTCAATCCTTAATGCTAAGAACATCCTTGAAAACTTAATTGCATTTTATGGTAATTTAAGCCCACTCTATAGAGGGCATTTTATCATTTTAATTCACTATAAACACAAATTTGTTCTTGGTAGTTAAATATTGAGGCTGAAATTTATCCCAGCTAACTGGGGAACCGTAGCTTCCCTGTGTGGCCAAGGAGAGGTCTACTTAATCATGTCTTAAGTGGGCTATGGCACCTTTGCAAGCACTCTCTCCACTGATTGCATCAGCTACTCTCCTAACTTAAGTACCTGGATCCTTAAAGTAAAGGATGAATGAAAGCCTGAGGAAGCTTCCATTTTTGGCTGGTGAACAGAGGTAAAATGCTTACAGTACAACCAAATACCTTTCATTCCTCTATTTGTTGCTGTGGCTGTCTGTGAATGTCTTTCTTCCGTTCCATTAATGAATACAGATGTGCAACTGCCTGCACCCATCTGGCTTTGTTCAATAAATGTGCAGGCACAGACGTTTAAATAAAATATTGATAAATACAGCCTTTAATATGTAAATTTTTATTGTGAACAAAACTACGTCTGCCTATTTATTTCATGGAGAGGCATTTCTGCCATGGTGATGCTTTCTTTGATTGCCATTGTATTCTGTCTCCAGCAGCACAGTCATTGATGCTTGAGAATCAGAGGGGTGGTAACAGTTCCTGAAATATATCTGGGGAGAGGAATAAAGAAGGTAGAAGGAATTCTTTGGGCAAAATAATTCTTCTGTTTGAATAACAACTTCTTTCTCATCTAAACGTCTTTTCAGCAATCAGAGGCTTAACGTGCAAGGGGCACTAAAGAGATCCTAAATGGTCCCAGATAACATCTGTGGGAGTGCAGGTAGGAAGGCGTTAAAAGGTACAGCTATGTGTGTAGATGTAGAAAAAAAAAAAAAAAGAGTAAAAATAACCTTTAGATTTCAAAATTTGTAACACTCTGCAGGTAGTGAACTAAGGCCCTGCTAATACATTTGACAAGTGCTTAGTGGGGTTAAAAGACCCAAGGGTGAGTCACAGTAGCAGAGCCCTTAGCCAAAGGCTGTAAGCAGTAATTTCTCTTTCAGGGTAGTTTGTGATCACTTATCGCATTCACTGTTAATTTTAAGATCTCCAGGACCTGTGGTTTTGAGGGAGGTTTTTTTTTTTCCCACCCTCTTTTTTTTTGACAAGAAGCTGTTAATCAGAAGTCTACTGGAAAAGCAAAAAGAAGTCAGCTTTGGTATTTTCACAGGAGAAAGTTGCAATAAAGTATGTCTTTAAAGGGGAAACCACTGTTGTATGGATGTTTGAGGAGCATGTGGTGAACTACCTGCACTGCTGTGCATGCCTTTCTCCCCTTCTGACTGCTTCAGATATATATTATTTTGGCCTTTTCAGAAAATCAAGTATAAAATGCATCTTACTGTGTGCTAGTATGTGAACATAATTTTTTCACAAGTTCCTAAACATAATTTTACTTGGGTTTGTTTTGTTCGGTTCAGTTTGCAAACGTTTGTCCAGATTTGTACTGCTCAGGATGGAAAGAACTCTTCATTATCTTGAAGTATAGAGTATTCACCTTCCTCTTCCCTACTTTCCTTGGGGTTTTTTAGGTTTGGGGTTTTTTTTTCCCCCTCTGGAAAAGAAATGTAATGAATTATCAGGTCTGCAGCTTGCTTCCAGATTATTTGATGCCTTTTGCTTGTCCATCTAGTCTTGTTTACAGTACAATTGACTAAAATTGCAGCTTTTGTGGTACGTCAAGTTTGATGTTTGAGGTGCAGGAAGAGAACAGAAGCGAGGACTTTTTGTAGCTTACGGTATAGTCTCAGAATACTTCATTTGGGGGCAAAAGGAGCAGAAGTAGCTCGTGTGTGCTCCAGCACCTCCCACCCCATGACTTGCTGCCAGCTCTGCTGTGCAGGTACTGTGGCCTTGTGAGGTTTCCTCTCTCAAAAGTAAGGAATGCATCCTGGAGGACCATGACTGATGGGTTTCTGTTAGGGCTTTTGGGACCAGCCCTGCCACTGTAGACATACAGAATTTACTGAGGAGAAATTTAAGAGGAATTAAGTTGGAGACGTAAAACTGTGGGGTATGTATGGCTAGTTAGTGCCATAAAATGCAAACTTAAGCTATTCGGTCTGTTAAAATACTTTGGTTTCCTCATCTGACCTCAGAACATTCTATGGAGAATACTTGCATGTCATTTATGGCTTTTTTAGTATCTCCAGAAATGTCAGAAACTCTATTAGTTGTTCCAGAGACACACATGCAGAAATAGATGGCATTATTTCAGTGTTTTATAGAAACATTACTGAATTAAACTACCTTTATGTCTAGACAGACTCCAACAGTTGCACTGTGGTGCAAAAGTAAAATTGGATATGTATTAAAAATCAACATTTTATTTAATACTGTAAATTGTACTTCAAAACAATTTAAATGACATTGCCATTATGTACGCAAAAGCGAGGAGCGATGTCACTAAGTTGGAAGCTCTGTGGGTTGTATTTTATGCTTTGTGCTGCAGTAAAGGAATGTATCAAAGAAACCTCTCAAATATACACATACGTTGTAAAAAGTAACACTATAAAACATCAGGATTTGAAATGCTTGCAGTAAGTGCTCAGTGGGATTATGCTGCCTTCATAAATACGTTGTCAGCACAAAGAGACTAATTCCAGCCTTAAATTAACCAGCTCAGGGGAGCATGTTTCGGTACCGAGTGGCAGGGCTTGTGAATCACTCCTGGAACATTTGCCCTGTGGATGGAGAAAGAACATGGTCCATAAAGTTCACACTGGGTCTGAAAAGCAGAAATGTGTGTTGGAATCCTGTTGCACTAGTTGGCTAAACTCAGCGGCGGGGAGCCTGCGGTTCATCAGCTCTGCCTTCATTTAAAAAAAAAAAAAAAAAAAAACAGAAAAGGGAAAAGCACACAGAAAAAAGCCCCACCACCACCACCAAAAATCTCACCAAAACCCACACGTGGAGGAAGTTCCTCTCATCTGAGCCCTTTTTTCTTCTGTTTTCTCACAGGGTTTATTGTTATCCTGGGCAGACTCTTAAGCTTTTAATTTTACATGAATGCTTTCTAACGAGCGGTGCCCAGATAGGATGGGATAGGGAGCGCATTTCAGCCCTCAGGTTTAATATATTCCAGATGCCAGAGCCCACACCCAGCACTCTGCAGTCTACCAGTACCTCTGGGTGGGAACGGCACCTCCTCCCTTCCTCCTCTTCTCCACCACGTGGATTATGGCTTGGTTAAACTATTCCCAAGTCTTCAGTGGAGACTGCTTCTTCAGATCCTTCCCTCAGAAAGCACAGCTCTTGTGAAGACCTGCCACTCCCACCAGCACTTCCCAAAGTGCACTGTAATAACCAGAAATATGAAACTTCCTCCCATAATACGTCAGAGCTCTCTCCTAATTCCTTTAAAATGTTAAATCGCTCTTGCACGTAGGGAATTGGAGAACAGTATTTGATCAATGTTTGAAAAAAAGAAAAAAGATGAGACAAGGGAGTCTCCTGGAAAGCCATTTGCATTCTGCACTTTGTCCTAGGAAATAAACACCTGCCTTTGCTGTGTTGTTTCAACATACTTTTAACAACTTTTGCACACACAAATACATATTAAGCAATATGATGCCTGTTAACTAGGTGTTCATGAGCTGTGACAGATTACTTTTAATGACTGGCATTTACCTACTCCATCAAACCTTCTTTGATAGGCTGCTGCTACGGGAGGGACGGAGCTGAACCTTGGGCACGGAAAGCCCAGTGCCCGGCCTGAGGAGCTGGAGATCTCAGCCAGATTATTAAAAGCGCTGGACTCTGTGCCTCCCGTGCTTCCTGCTTCTATCTGGCTGGCTTATTGCCATTTTAATGCCAGTCTCCATGGTTACTTCTTTTGGGATAAAATAACAGAAATGTGAGTTAGCTGCCTGCCCACAGGAAAGCTGCCATGGTCCCAGTGCCAGAGCCCTGGCGAGACATGGCCCCGGTACGTGCATTCCAGCAGGGTTAGGCAGGTTACGACAGCTGCTTCCACTTAAAGGTGAAATCTCTCCTTCCCACTAGCCTTACTCGGGAACGTCTCCTTATCCCTTTGCTCTCATGTTTGGAAATATTCCCGTGTAATTATTCTGTGGATCACTCTCCCGTCCTGTTTGCCGATTTGCGTGATTCATTTTACATTTTAAATGGCTTTGTCAATAAAAGCTTCAGTTTTCAAATGAAACATTAGCTGGTAACTGGGGAAATGTTACAGGAAAATGTTTACTAACAGTTGTTAGTAAATTAACGAGTTTACTGTGCTGCAGAGTACATAGGAAATGGCAATATAAAACATGATTTAGAGAGCCAGACAGTTTATTTGGAATAAAACACCTGAGTTCTGTCCTTCCGTTGGCTGTTTGAGTTGTTGTGTGACCTTGTGCAAAGTCTCTGTCAAGTCTTTTGCCTCTCCTTCCTTAAATGTCAAAAAAAGTGCACAGTTATCCACGTTCTTAAATGGTTATGAAGGTTGTGAGGGAATTGCTGTCTAAGTGTAGGTCATGTTGGCACCATTTGGAGTCCTCAGAAATGGATATTCATGTTTTTTTCGGTACTAGATATGTTGATTACTATGTTACTTCTCGTATTGAGTCCCCACATGATCAGTTGTACGGGGAAGCAGAAGTAGATGATCAAGATGGGGGTTTTTTTCTGCATTTATTTCTCTACAAAGTCTTGGACTTCTTGCAAGTGTATTGCTTGCATTACCCTTTCTTCTCAAGAAGTGTCAGTAGAAATCACAACTCTGTTGATCCAAGCTCCCTACGCAAACCTCAAGAGAGACTTCCATGAACTACTCAGTCTAATTAGATGAGACAGAGGCACGTTAGGCAATGTTATTACCCCATTCTGGAATGGCCTGTGTGTCAAACGTGAAATGTGATAGACTTGGAAGGGGAGTGTTAGGTTCCTGAGACCCTTCAACTGAAAATAAACCCCTCTTTTGGGGTTGTTGGGAGTTGAGGGACTGCTGGAGACAAGGGTTGTCATCATGTTGTTTCATATGAAACCTGTGTCTTTAAAATGCCTGGTTTCCTTTTTGCGTTTAGGACTGTAATTCTTCTCAAACAGCTACCCCTACCTCCTCCTTCAACATCAATTGTTGTTATACAGATCTTCCAGCAAAGTCAATGAACTGGGTAGCCAGACTGAAAATTTTATTGTCTCAAGAGCCTTTTGCTGTGGTATATGAAAACAATTCACGAGTGTGGGGATCTAAGTGCCTTTGTCCTGCTTTCTTGAAGTGTCGTATGAAAAAGAAGGCAGTGCTTGAAGTTTGCATGCTCTTAGCCATGTACTTTAACCCTTGCATAGCCCGGGTGCGCAGCCTCGGCAGCCTCTGCGTTTAGTCTTGGACAAAAGGGCGTGTAACAGGTTATTGTAATTCCACTCCTCATCCCGAGTGCTCTTCATAGCGGCTGTTAGTGAAATGAGGAAAAGAGGCAGTGAAGTGGTCCTTCACAATCCTTCCCATATGCCTCCTTTCTCACAAGGTAGGATGAAGTGACTTTGGAGTGACCCTGACAAATGGGAGTGTGCACAACCTCCTGTAGGAAACTCAAGGAGCTTTTCTGACAATTTCTGTTCTCTTTTATTCTTGGGATATCTTGTGCTAAATCTCATCACAACTGGGAGGTATTTCCAATAGAGGTGGTATAATAAATCCGGTGGTTTAGCAGATTCTGGCCTTAACACGCTCTTCCCCTTTTTGATGAGTGGTGGACATTTATTTAAAATGTTCATGAGGTGTATGGTTATGGTATTATTATTCACCTTAGTGAAATAATACATGGTATCATTAATTGGGAGTTGTTGACAAGATTTTTGTGGAAGCAGTGGAGAGCTACATTCTGCTGTCTGGAAAATTTAATGTATAAATAGAAAACAGAGAAAGGGGAGGTTTTCATTTTGGCACTCATACAAACAGGTTAAAACAGATTTTGAATGCAAATATGTATAAAAATAAGGTGTTCTGAATTAATAATTCAGCTTCTTGTGGGAGCGTATGAAATTGATCATTTGCACAGCATCCTCAGTTTGGAAATTGAATCTGCGTATTATATCAGCCTGACAACAACTTTGCATGCTCCTCTTAAACTGATGTTAATAGGCAGTTTTTGGTCAGAGATCATGAATATTCACACGTGCAGACCAGCATATGTCATTGACTTTTTGAACTGGCTTCTTCATGGTAACTCTGGCCAGATCATCTCTGCTTGGGGTGAACCATGCAGAAGGGAGTCATGGCAGGGGAAATCGCTCCACTCTCCACGTTACCCATTAGGGAAGTCAGGATGTTCAATAGAGAGCTGAACCTACTCCCAAAGCTGCTGCTCCTGCAGAAGGGCTGTCTCCACATGGTCACTCTGGTCCTCTGCTTAAATTGTCTTCTGTGAGAGCCCTTTCCCTTAAGCTGTACCCTGGAAGTGTGGTGTGACTCTATTCTGGCAGGTCTCTATGAAGCCCAGGCAGATGAGTAACGTCTCTGGGCTTGGCATTTCATGGCTTAGTTCTCGTTGTAGCGTGTCCTGATCACCATACTGCTGAGTCTTGAAGAGATCTATTAGTTACTGACAGAAGAGCACTGATGACATTGTTGTAAACACAGCTGTCTCCCAAGGCTCTGGATAAGAATCCCTTTCTTGCATATTTCTGAAACAGGGTGATTATTTGTTAATTTAAAAATACAAACAAAACTGATACTGCTATCAAAAATAGTGATAAAACAAATAAAAACCCCTTGAAAAAGCTAAACCCCATGCTCTAGTCCTTCATATTAAAAACAGCTGGCCTCTTACAAATATAGAGCAGGGGGGTTGTTGTTCATTTACTTGTTTCATACAGAAATATACAGACATTTTTTTACGTCTGTCCTGAAAGTAGTAAAGTCCTGTTTCTCAGGGTATTTGCTTTTGATCAAGTGTACGGGTTAGGCAGACAAATTTACAGATGAGCTAAGTATTTTAGGCAGTATAAAGGTTCCAGTCGGAGAATTTTGAACCTCTCTCCTGTGCATCCTCCTTTTGCTGGGGAGAAGTGTTCCAGCACCTTCGCGTTCTACTGCTCCCAGAACCCCACTTGGAGGTACACTCTTGTTTCGCCTTGCCCACAATTAACGGTATACAGTACTGTTTGCAAAATAAAAGGACTTTGCATTCACCTTAGCAGTTATTTACTGTCACCCGGTTGCTCTACTTCATTATCCATTTTTCCGGGTAATGTCTGTGGGTGTGATCATGTGGAAAAACCTACTTGTCACCTTTTTAAGGTTGGTGTGTGAATCCCTGTGCATAATTGTCACTTGTCCTTGTTCTGTAGCTTATAAATATACCACTGGACACAGGAGAAAAAATGGGTACACCGTGTTGGGATGTCATCCCTGAAAGAAGAGCCCTTGGTTACTGCTGCTGAAAGTCTGCTGAACCCTGCTAATCCCACTTCCATTTCTGCTTTCTTGCTGCTGATGTTTCTGCTACCATGGGAGATGTTGCTACTTTCTGCTTCTTTATACTTCAGGGCCTGTCCTACTGTCTTGAGCACGGTCAAGGATACTCAGCAGTCCCCTGCAGGCAAATAAGCAAATAAAAGAAAGAAACCCCATTCCCTTCCTCCGTGACATAGAACTACCTGGTGAAACTAGCAGCATGTGACACTATTCTCCTCCATCACCATCTCCAGGGTGACTGAGGGATCTGCTGAGAAGATACTGGTGTAGAGCAAGACCTCTAACTTGTTTGGCTCCTGTAAGTGAGAGATGAGGAGATTCAACAAAGATCTCCAAAGACCCAAGATGCAAATAGTAACACCACTACATCCAATATGTAAGTGGCCAAAGGCTGCCTGGTTTCCATGTTTGTTTTCGCGTCTCCTACATAATCTAAAGAGTAAGACACTGGGAAGCACTGTAGTGTGACCTTAGATTTAGGGCCTTAGGGATTGAGGATTAGGTCCCGTTCTCCTTCAAGGTCACGCAGCTCCATAACAAGTTGATGAAACTTGCTCTCTGCCCCGTCTCCCCACTGTAAAATAAGGATGTTTGGGCACAATATAGCTCATGGTCATTAGATCTTCTAAACCTACAATGTATCTTTGCTAAAGATAAATATTTCCATTTGTATTCACATTATGGATTTCCTTGATGCATATTCAGTACTTACTTAATCTTTTGAAAATCATTTCTAATACGTAGGATCTCTACATGAAAAAGGATTTGCACACAACTCTCAAATGCAAGTGATAGAATATGGGATTTTAGAAATTAGAGGTAGTGGAGATTTCATACCTAATTCAGTACTGACAATGAGGAATGTGTCTGTGAAACAAGTTTTTAGAGGATGATGTGGTTTACCTAGATTACGGTCATTCAGTTTGTCAGCATTTTTTAATGCTTCTCCACAATCTTGATTTTTATTTTAACGTAGGTGCCTTTTTTGAGAAAAGTCCGCATGACACTATTAACATCCAACAGAACTTTAATAGTTTTCTAAGATTTTACAATGGCATTAGACCAATGTGGCACTAAAAGTCAAATCTGATATGTCTGCCGAGTTCCGTTTTGGAGGTGGGGGAAAGAAGATCTGTCATAAGAGTGATTGTTATGATTTCTTCCTCGGTGATAGAACTCCCTGGTGTTGTCAGTTATTCTCCTTCATAATTTTAGGGTGATTTTCTTCCCCTTTTCTGACTATTCTCTGCATTGTTTTATAAAGAAATTACTTTAAACTTGAAAGTGTGTGCTTCATAAATATCATCTGATTAATTGTCATTTGCTTTACTTCACCTTTGGCATATCCTCATGACTTCATAACCTGAGTAATCCTTGATGCATGCTCAAAACTCATTCTCTCCAGTTGACTTAAATCTAAGTAGATGCTTTAAAGGCTTTGCTGAAGCAAGATCTCGGTCACAAACAGCTTGAGAGATTCATTAGTTAAGTTTTTTAAATACCATAAAATGCATGTCAGAAAGCCTATCCATAATCTATGGTTTGGCTAGGAGGAGGTTTTTTTGCTTTCAGTTTGAGGGGATTTTTTTTCAAAATTTTACTTCCTCCTCTTTACTTCTTTGAAAATGCTTGGTATTTCTGAAAGAAACACAGTCCTAAAAATTCCGCTGTCCTTGAAAGGAATTTTCTAAATTCCCCTGTGTTTCCATAGCATAGACAGCCCCTTTATTGCTGGTTAGGTGGTACTTCAAAGCTCTGGTTTGTAAAATTGCTGGTTGGAAGTGACACAAGAATTGTCATTTTAAGTTAATGGAAATCATAATCATATTGGGGTTTTGTCAGATTTTAAAACTAAAAAAACCCATACCAGCAAGACCACAAGCACTTGTTTCGGGCCAGCATGTTTCATGATGATGTTTCATCTTTTGGTTAGGCGTGCAGATGTGATCTGCCATCCAATATGCAGCTACACAGTAAAATCCTAAAACCAGTATTTCTTCTCTTCAGTGCTCTGCTCTCACATCCCTGCTCCCAACCACTAACTTCAGAAGGAGTTTTAATGGGGCAAAAGATTCGTGATTTGACTTACTGACTTTTAGTAATATTGTTTGAAAAAGTATTGAATTCTCTCTCAGCTGGGATTGTCCTGTACTTTTTATAATGAAGAAACTTTTTTGAACTATCTGTGTAAAATTCATGTTGTGGTAGTTTTACTTGTCTTAAGTAGACCTGCCTTCCTCTGATGAAAACCATGCATTTGAATGACTTTGTGGTCAACAGCATTAGAAAACCAGGTTGTCTTGGAAAAGTACATTTGCCAGTGTTATGCATTGGAAAGTGATTTTTCCATCCTACCACACATATTCCACTACCGATGAAAATTACAGCTATTAAATTAGCCTGCTTTGTCTCAGCCCAACAAGTATTTTACTGCTAGTTTGTCACTGGATCAGGTTGAATACTTCTGCTTGTCTTTTCTTCTAGAAAAAATACAAGCAGAATTTAACATTTTTCTATAACAAGAATCATGTATGTTCTTCCTTTAAAAATGATCTTTGCATGTTGTTATGCAGTCAACCGTAATTTCCTCAAAATGCACGTATTTTGGAAGCTAAATGCAAGTTTCCTTCTACCACGTTGCATCGTCTGGAGAAATCGCCGTTGTTGGAGCGGGATAGAGAAACCACTGAAGCCAGGAAACTGAATTTGTCTTTATTTGGGGTTTTAAGATGTTAGGAAATGCTAGATTTCTCAGGTTTGCATAATGTAACCAAGACAAAGCACGCGAAAGCAAAAGAACTGTAAGAATGTTAATATGGCTCCAATTGTTGAAACATATGGAGCCAATCATTGGCCCTGCCTCAACACAACCGGGAATAGAAATTAGTGTTTTTCTCTGAAAAATATGGGATATTTTTCCTTCAATTTCTCTAATTTTTGTGGCATATTTCTCGCATAAAAGCAGAGATATTTTCAAGAGCAGAGCAAGGTGTTTTGCCTTCAGTATTGCTTTCTGGTCTTGTTTTTAATGCCTTAAAAATAGGAGAACTATGGGCAAAGAAAGACAAATACGAAGAGGACTTGGTATGCAGTTGAACATGTTCTCTAACATTGACACACCCTTGCTGATCCTACCGTGGTACACACTGAGGGAGGAACTGCTAACAGTTTTGCAAAAACCTGTGCTTGTATCTGTAAGGTGGTACCCTGAGAAACCGCAAGTTTAAATTATATTTGGGTTGTGAGCGTCTTCTTTGATCTGTAACATAGATCTGTATTTCAGTTCAGTGAGGTGATGAGTCACCTCACTTCTTAAAAATAAGATTTAAAAGCTTTTAAAATCTTAGACTTTGATCTTAAGAATCATTTAATATTAACAGAAATGGTATGGTAACTTCAACAATAGCTTTGCTGCAAAGAAGTGATTGCTTGATTTGTGCTCTGAGTTGAGCTTTCTTTGTTCTACCTCCTTCATTCCTTCTGATTTTAGAATTGTTTCAGCTGGAGAGAAGAGGCTTTTGTCCCCTTTGGCACCTGTAATATTTAAAGAAGATTTTTTTTGTTTGTTTACGTTTCCCTTTGTAAAGAACTTTTTCTAAAATTTTCCTTTGTTTTTTTTATTGCTGTTTTTATTATTGTTGTTGTTATTCCATAACAGAACGAAGAAGTACATATTCAAGTTTATGCATAGTGACTTAAACATACGTAGAGGGCTTTCCTGGAATATCACCCTGTGTAAGCACGAGCAGTTTAAGGACCTTGGGGTTTTTTTGTAAATATTGTTAGTATTTTTGAACCCTTTGCCTTCATTTGGCAAGCTCCTTCTGTTTCCAATAAAGCAGGTCGTCCCTGTCGTAGCTGACAACAGCACTGGAAATAGGACTTAGCAAATAGTACTTCTTTGTGTAAAACGATGAAACAGAATTCATATACTGCATTTTTTCTTTCTTTCCTTGTGTTTGCTTTGCCATTGTGTCAGAGGGGAAAAGCAAGGCAGGGAACAAGGATGACTTTCGTATTTTAGTGATTTGGATTCAATTTCTTTTAAAAATCTATTTAAATAAAGGCTGTACATTTAAAATTATTAACTCAAAAATACAATGCATTTTGATAAGCAGCAGACACAATTGAGTGCTCACCTTATATGCAGCTCCTGTACGCACAGCGACTCAGTGGGTGGCTTCTTTTATGAACTCTGCAGTGTCTTCGTTGGTTTGACTGGAACATTTCCAGGTTTGAAGCAGCTTGGAAGAAAATTGTCGTTGGATTTGGTTACATGGAGTGTAAGAACTGGTCAGATTTTCTTATTTATTTATTTTCCCTAAGAGAAAGAGACAATTTAGGCAAAACCAAAGCATTTATGGGAACATACCCTTTTTTTTTTTTTTTTTATTAAATTTTTCTGGGAAAGAGCCGAGCAGAATTTCCCATGGGAGTACAGTGCTACTGCATGTAAAAACTTGAATATGTATTGAATATGAAAAGCACTAGTCAAGAGCAATCCTGCTGTGCTGCTTACTTCCCCAGTTCCTGGCAATAAATGCTCAATGGCTCTAATAGGAAGGTTGCACCCAAGCTATTAGGCTTCACAGTGATCACTGCATGTTTCCTCCATGATCCATTTTGAAGTTGTTCATACTTCTGGATTCCAGAGCATCTGGTGACTGTGAGCTGCACAGAGCTTAACAGAGCATTTCCTGAAAAAGATCTTTCTTCTGTTGGCTTTAAGTCTACTGAGTAGCTTCTTTGGGCAGCTCCTTATCCCTGTATTCCTTGCCACCTCTCCACGTCAGTTGTTTTCTTTAGTAGACCTTTATTGCGCATTGTGCAGGTTTTGTCTCTTTCCCAAGATGGAAGCGGTTTCACAGCTCTAATTGGTTTTGTTTCCTTCTCCTATAACTTCTCTAGTTTGTGTATATGGTTACCGTGAGCTGAAGTGCCCAGACAGCCCACCGCTATTCCAGATGCAGCTGCAGCTGAGCGTAGCAGGACCCTTTCTCTTAGTTTAATGTTCTGTCTTAAAAAATTTGTAATGTTCTGTCACTCTGGAGGCCATCTCTTTTTCTAGCCCAGGGCTTAGCACCTCCACCCTGGAGACCCCTGTGCCAGTCAGCTCTGAAAGGACAATCCCAAGACGATGCTATTTGTCAATGGCAGAATCATGGTTTGGCATGAAATAGCCACCCACTTTTCCATAGTGGAGCTCATTAAAAAGAGTAGATTTGCAATCTCGCATTCCTCACGTCTCTATTTATCCCTTACTCCAATAGCCCTGATGATAAACTGAACCTTGCTGAAAAGTGAAATGTTGCTGATGCTGATTTCTTCATTTCTCTCCCCAAATCAGACATTTTTCAACAGCACCTGGCTTTTGATGATGTATTAGAAGGGAAACAATTCCCATTTAACGCCACATTAAAGAAGTCAGATTTTGAATAGAAAAATAGATTTTGATTTTGGATGGGTTTTTTCTCCAATTTGTTTTTTTTTTAAACGTGGGTGATCCTTACTACTGAGGTATGAGGGTAGCGTCTGTGTCCTGCCTCCTCTTCTGCACTCTTCCTGTTACCAACACATTATCTGATTTTTCTGTGGGGACATCACAGCTCCACTTACCCAAATCCTCTATCAGTCAGAATGAAAATGAGAGAGTCAAACTTGTTGGGTTCTTCAGCATGTCTCTGCATTTTATAGCACATTAACATAAATTAAGGCAATGTTTTTGTTACCCAAAGAGTCCTCTCCTGGTTCTATGAAGTTAAGATTTGAATAATTATAATTTCAGACTATTTTTCTGCCTATAATGAAGGTTTTTCCTCCAATCTGCTCCTATTATTGCATTGGTCTCTTGACAAAGTACAATGTTGAAGAAGTGTTTTCATTGTATAAAGTGATTACTAAATGTGAAACATATCTTTCTCCCCAAAATTGGCAATAAGTATAGGCAATTTTATTGCAGGAAGCCCCAGAAATTAATTTGAAAATACAAACCTTTAATATCGGTAGGTTGATCCACAAATAATGGCAGGGAGATAAGTAGAGGTAATAAAAATGAAGAAAACTAACCTCTAAATTACTGTTTAAATTCAAATTCTCAGCCTGAGTAAATCAAAACTGCTGTGCTATAATGATATGATCTATTTTCACTTCAAAGTATTCTATATCTAAATGAGCAGAAATACACTATTTGCACAAACTGGCTACCGAGGTATTACGGAGATTTTCCTGAGAAAAATAGCTACCTTTTTGCTTCAACAATGGGGCTTTAAATACTTGAAAAGTAGAGTTAGTGAGTTGATGTCATAATTGCCCAATTCACTCCCACTTACAGTGAAGAATGGCAAATGAGAGGATTGGCAAAATCTGGATCCAGACTTCTCCTAAATTCCAATATTTTGTCTCCGGAGCCATGAGTTGGAACGATGAGTAGTTTTCTTTCTGTTGAAAGTGTGTAGAAGCTATTTCCTGCAGAAGGAGGAGAAGGTTGGTGGAACCCTCTGAAGTTCTCTTGCAAGTAGCATCTGACCTTCATGTGGGAACTTCCTTGGGTTGGTTGTCGGTTCAAATGGAGAGGAACTTTCCAATCTGCTGTAAATAAACAATGAAGCATCAAAGGACTTGAGCTTTGCCAATACAAACTGCGTGCCCTATACCTCTTGTATTGATTACATTGATTTCTAAACCTGTCAACTTCTCCCAAGTTGAACATCAAGTTTTTTTTTTGTTCTAACAAGTCAACTTCCAGCATAGATACAATACAAATACAGAAAGATGCTTCAGCACAAATGCTAGAATGGCTTTACAATTTATTTTTGGGGCAAGGGTCACTAACTTCTTTGATATATTTCTTTCTTCTTTCTGCATGATTCATTAAATTACCCGAAAGGACGTTGTGTGCTGTGCACATAATGAAATAACAATAACAAGGTCCCATCCCTTAAGGTCTAGTAACTGGTTTAAAAAAACACAACAAACAACAAACACCAAACCATGGCTGTTTCCAACTGAGGAAGAGCACAATTAGCATCACAAGAGCTTTTAAATTTTTGTAAGTCAAATCCATAAGAATATATTGCACCAGTGAGTTAGCTAATTAGTGTATTTATAAATCTAATAATAAATAATGGGTGCTGTAGTTCACTTTGTTAGATATTGATAAATCTAATGCTTAGTTCCATCATTGTGTTCATGATAAAAATCTACAAGCAAGTAATTTTTCCACTCTTAAGGGACAGTTGTTGCAGCTCACAAGAAGAGATGTAGAGGAGCAGCCTCATAAATTCAGTATGAGTGACCTAGAGTTTTTACCAAGACTACTAGTTACTATAGCGTTTATAGGACAGAAATTATAAATTCGCATTGTCTGTGTCCACGTCTCCATTCACATTCTTTAATGAAAATTAATGTAAAAATACCATATTGCTAAACATTACAATAGTTTCTGTTACGCATTTTGCAACCTGAGATTCCCCCCCCACCCAGTTTTATAGAATTTTTTTGTGATTTTTAGTCCAAAGACTCTTTTAATAATGTTGTTACAACTATTAAAAACATTGAAAAGATAAATGTCATTAGAATAAAGAAGCGAGTTTTTGTTTTTATCAACAATTCCTGCAAAAATCCATTTTGAGAAAGAAGGTCAGTTTGTAAATATTTTTTTTCCTGGAAATTTGTCACATTGAGCTAATATTGATGTCGTTAATGGTGTACAGGTTTTTTTTTACAGCAGCTCTCAGTTTAAATGTTACGCTTTTTCAAAGTCATATTGCATTTGCCTAAAATGAGCCTTTGCCATCTCTCCTTTCCTTCTCAGGCCTTGAAGAAAGTAGGACTAAGCCAGGAAGATTAGCAAGGTCACTAAATCTGAACTTGGTAAGGATCAGAGCTAGTGCAGTCTGTGTTTATTCCTTCCCTTCAGGATTACAGATGCTTCTTTCACAGCTAGAGTTCATAGGACAGAGGAACTGATAAAGATGGGAAAGACGGGAACAATTGAGCAATTTTTGCTGCAGTATCATAATCCCTAGTAAAATCCTTAACAATATCAGTGGGCTTTAAAAACAACGTGTTTTCTCACTGCCTGATGAGGTCCTTACGTAATATTATCATATTACACTGCCTAGGAATCACACGATGAGTCAGTGCAGGCATCAGGAAAAGTCATGGAGTCTTGTTCTCCTCTCTGGTCTTAAGTGGTAATGCTAAAATATGACCTTCAATTTGCCTGAGTGTAAATTAATGAAACCAGACTAATAATGCTACTAAAGGAAGTTTTTCAATTTTCTGCAGTAAAAAAAGACTTCGAGGTCTGCTGCCCTGAAAAACACTTCAAGGTGAAGTAGGTTATCTAATGAAAATGCTTGACACAAGGAAGTAGCAAGAAAGGGGAGGAACTATCAAATTCAGAAGTGAAAACATTTTTTCCCATTTCCCATTCCTACAGTTCAAACTTGTTTTCATTCTTTTCCTCTTGTCGTTTCTTCCAACTGAGTTTCTTCTTTCATCTTTTATTATTTTTAAAAAATATCATTATGTTTTCTTTATTTGATAATTGCTAGCTCAAAGATGAAATGAGTTGAGCTGGATGAGGAATAAAAAACAGTGTGTATGAGATGGAGGAAAGGAGAAAAAGACCTTCAAGCAATTTTACCGATATGTATCCACTTTTATTTGTATTTCATTCAAGATAAGGGAAAGGGAGAATTAAACTATTCTGCATTCGGTGTTTGACAAGAAGTGTGTTCTGAGACATCACTTACTATTAACAAGTGCTTAGTTTTGTCTGTCTCCTTGCATATTGATAATACTTGCTAAAATAATAACATTTTCTCCATTGTTTCTCCTGCTCCAAATAGTATTTTGGCCAGACAGTCAGTGTTGGTGTTGATTTGGTAACTTTAGAAATCAGAGAAGTTACCTACTTGTTCATTTATTGTAATATTTATATATGAATCCCTCACTTCTCACAGGTTTTATTTTGTTAATGATAAGTGAGTCTTGTTTTCAGTTGTCTCACTGGGTGCAGAGTTTTCTGGTCGTCCTCAGTGGTGTTTATAGATTTGAGGTAAGCTCTCTGCACATGGCAGATATCTTCTACACCCTGATGTGACCTCACGGCAGTAGGGTACTCTCGTAAGTAACTTCCCTTGAGTGTGTTTCCCTGCTTGGAACCTAATGAAGTGTAGTATTGATAGCCAGATTTTACCTGTATAATGCTGGCTCGGTAATCCAAGTATAATCTAATGAGCTGATTAATTAGCACTTTTTGAGTATCTTTACTGTCATGGTGAATTGAATGAAATGGATAAGTGCTCTGAAATGTTGGCCTTCAGAGTCAAAAGAGGTACCTGCCTTGCTCCCACTAAGTTTTCTTCATAGCAATTTTCAGATTTGAATTTCTGATGGTGGTAAACTTGGAATGGTCGCTCACAAGCATCCGTACCTGCAAGAGATGCCCACAGAGATATAAGCTTATTTGGTTTACTCTGTTTTCTTCCTGAATCGTGGAGCTTCTTGCTTAGTAGCAATACCTGGCAGGGGAACTCGGAGCAACCCCATAACTGGGGTTGAAGGTGTTGAATAGTGAAAGCAGTAACATCCGACCGTGTAGCCCTAGGCTTTGACGGGGCAAAGTCAGCAGAAGGGTACTGAGGCCAGCGGTTTTAGCCACCCTGGTAAACCTTGATTCAGGGAAACCCTACTTTAGCAGTCTTAGCTTTGATATCGGGCTGTGATTAGGAATGATAAAGTAGATGTTTTCTTTTGCTGCCTTGGCTACTGGAGAAGGATTAGTTCCTTGTTAAGTTTAGTTCTCTGTCTCAAGATTTCAGCAAAAACCCAAGAACTTTTTCTGTTATAACTGTGCATGCATGAATTCTGCTATGGATCAGGGACATAAGAAGACTTGCCGTTATATGTTGGCGAGGAGTAACACAGAGAAGGTATTTTCAATTTTTGTTCAGTCAGACACTCTTAATATAAGAGCGTAAGCAGCAGGGTTCTTGGATAGGAAATGCAGCATGGCACATTACCAAATCTGGCTGCTTATGAACACGAACTCTGACTTCCTGCATTTAAACGAAAATCAGGTGCAACAAGCTCTTTTTTTTTTTTTTTTTAAGGTATTGAATAGAGGCTTGCACTTGATTATAACAAAGAAGGATGTTAATATGAAAGGATTTTTCTTTTCTTTATATAGGCATGGATAGTGATGCTCTGAAACCCATGAGTGTCAAAGATACTTCTTGAAGAAAGCTGAATGCATAGAATGAACAGATGAAGTGACCAAAGATACCCTTGCTTTATACTGCTTTTTTAGAGTCTGATCTCTAATCAAGAACTGTTTCAGTTGAGGAAGGTGTAGTGAGGATTGTAGACTTCCTTGACAGAGATTGTAAGACTAACTGAAATGGAATTTATCCTGTGTTAAAAATAAAAAAAGTCTAGAGGAATACTTATGGGCCATTGTATCTACATCTAATGTCAGATAAAGATTATATTAACAATTTTTAAAAGAAGAGTAATGCATAATACTAACCAAATAGTTGGAATTGCGTCTGTTTGTGGAATGAAGCCAGGTTAGCCCAGGCAATCTGATGGTGGTGGTTAGAGTTGAGTCGGTTTGCCATGACTTCTGCCAATATTTGATTATCTAGAATAATGTTTGTATGAATGACAAACTTTGGACGTTTTTTTTTCTTTCTCAGAAGTGTGTTTGCACTGGTTTTCAAAAGGAATTAGGCAGTTTTCCCTAGAATTAGAATTAACAGAGTATATGAATTGTTCATGACATTGAAAGCCTTCAGAAGGCAATCTTTTGCTAAAACTGTCCAGTACAAGGCATGTGCCATTTGGACATTATTGAGAGTATTTTGATGCTTTAGTTTTGAATTGTAACTTTTTCAGTAATCTACAGAGTACCTAGAAATTTTAAAACAAGGGGATTTATTGTAGTAGGAGCCAGGAGTAAGAATGATCTTTTTTTACAGGACCTTAACATTTAAGTACTTATGTGTACAGTCACCCATCTTACATGATGCAAGGTCTTACACGATGCATCAAAATCTTTGGGCCTTATTGGAAGATACTTTCATGATCAGGTTTTTTTCCCAAGATCCTCAAAGCTTGTTTTCTTTCTTATCAGTATTCAGATATTTTTTTTTCTTTGCTTGTCCAGTACTGTCCATTAATCTGTTTGAGTCAGGAAGCTTACAGGTCTTCTCTGCTTAGAAAACACTTTTAAGAGTGATCTCTACTACTTCCTCTTTTTTTGTTCTCTGCAAATTAGCTGGGGGAGAGAAGAGAATCTTTTCCAGTTGACCTCTTCGGTGTATTCGTTATTCTAATTAGTTGGTATAATTTTATGTTAATTGTTCTTGAGATTATCATATAACTGCTTCCAAAAAGGGTGCATGACACATGAAATGGTCCATGTCAGCAAACCGTTGTTCAGTGCGTGGTGGGAAAGAGTGGAACATTTCACAAAGGCAGTCTTTAGCATGAATTCATTCTCTGCATTGCTCAGGGCAAGCCTGTGTCTATTCATTGGCTCTGGTGGGAACACAGCCTCACTAGATTAAACTCTGCTTTTGTAAGTACCCCCTCAGCAGTGCAGACCACTTTTATTAAATCAATCAGAATCAGTCAGTTGTGCATTGACAAGTTTCTTAAACATTTGCAAGTCAGCTTTCTCCTGTGTCTTTCAGGGGAGTCGTTATGCTCCTATTTCAAGAGGAATGGTTTGGCCATCTCCTATGAAGTCTTTGAGTGGTTTTGTCACCTTGCAGCAGTACATGAAGCTCACGTGTGGTTTTGAGGGGACAGAGTGGAAAATATCTTTAATGAGGGCTTTGGAGTTGACAACATGAACTCTCTGTTAGACATGTGAGCAGAACCCTGGTGTCTGGGAGCTGGGGTTTGGGGAAAATATCTGAAAATTCTGGTGCCTGGCCCAGCTATGGCATTTTAATTGCTGCTTTTTCTAAATATTTTTAATCAGTAGTTCTCCTATTAGAATTAGTCAGCAGCAGTTTTCCTCCTCCTCCCTCTGCTTCCCACTGCTCTGTGAAGAAATGTGTGGCTCTTAGAGATTGCAGGGAGCCGCTAACAGAGCAGTCAAGAAAATTCCTCGTATTATTAAGAAATGGCTCTTTTGCCTGAAGGTAAAACTAAATTTGAGCAGCAGGGGGTATGAAGAGTGTTTGTGAACATAACTGCGGGCTGAAAAGCTGATGTCTTCTCCCTTCTGCACCTTGCTCAGGAGGGCCAGAGGGAAGTTTGAAAGTCAGCTTCAAGCATGCCTGATTGCTCTTTTCTAAATCTCCCAACTCTTTGGGGTCTGTTTTTTCTATGAGAAGTGAGCAGTGCTAGGATGGAATACCCAATTGCTATATTTTTTGTGAGTCACAATGTCATGTGCTTTAAAAGAATGACTCCTACAATTATACCGATATACAGATGTTTTTCAGACCTTTTAGCTTAGTAGCCTAGAGTTCTGCACGCAGCTCAGCCTGTGGTCTCGGGGAAGACTGATGCCCTTAGGAGGAGAATTTGCACCTTCTTTTTCCCTTCCACTTTCCTCTCGTGCATCCTTTTATATTCCTAATGTTTTTGAAATGTTATTGCCCCAAACAGAGGCTTTTAGAAAGGATTTTAGCTCAGGAGGCTTCTGGCAGATTATTTCCTCCTTTGTCCCCCTCAAAGGATGGGATCCTGGGATCCCTTAATCTCCTGACCCTTTTGGAGCCAACCTCCCACTGCTGAGGGAGAGATGTGAATATTTTCTGCTACCGTTCCTTTCAGATACACCGCTGAAAGTGCCACTAGTCATGAGGAAGAATTTCCTCTTCCTGCTGGCTGTTGCTCGATGCTCCTTGGGTTGCCTTGGGTTGTGCTTCTGGCTGGTGTCACAGGGCCTTTGATTTGGAGCTATGCTTTAATTTCCTTGTGTCTGGAGGCAGTTTTGGAAATAACGCTCTTCTGCTCTGCCTCCATTATCTCAGCAAGGCACATGGCATGGCCTGTAGTCTCTCACTAGTTCGTTTGCATCCAGAGCTCCCAGATCTTCCTTGGTTTCTGCAAACACCTGAACCATGTGTTGCAAAATGGGGGATCATTGAAATGTCCTGTACGTTAATCTGCTTCACCGTTGGACCCTGCTGTAGTTTCATCACCTGTGGACTGTTGAAGATGTGACTCCCTGGGCTGAGGACGGTATTTTTCATGTTTGTTCTCACTTTGTTTACCTGTCTGGAATCTGAGTTCCTGAGTTTACTCCCTAGCTACAGCAAGGCAGCCCAGCTGGGTTGTAGTCTGGCAACTTTAGTCACAAATATGCTGTGTGTTCCTTCGGGCTTGTGTCATGAGCACAAGAGGAGAAATACCTCAGGGTTTCCCACAGAGAGCTAATAAGCTGCAGCTAAGTCTGTGAGGTATGGTCACAGCTGATTTCCACCCATTTTTGCCTTTGTACTTGGAAGAAGTAGCACCTTCTCTCCTTGACAGAAGAATTCAGGAAGCCTAGCTTGGGATTGTAAACATTTTCCTGTAAGTTCAATGTGAAGCCCTACAAAGAGCTTAAGTCAGTTTTGGGATACTTGTTTAGATACACATTAATCTCTTACATACCTGAAATGCTGGTCTGCCATCTCCAAGCACTGGTCCGTAACATCACACAGGCATGAAGAATGATCTGGGGAGCTGGCTGAGATGTGGCTCCTCACCCGTTCTCCATGGGGCCCATACACCTAGGAGAAGAAACTGTGAAAGTATCTGAGCAGTCTGTGGGGTTTTACCCAGACTGCTCCAAGGGGTTCTTAAAAATATGTGCCGAGCAATTTCAGAATGGCTGCAGTGGTAAAAACAATGTTTATCTAAATAAGTCCTTCAATGTAGAGCGGTGTGTGTGAATGTCATTCTTCGCAAAAGTACCACGTGTAGAGTTCTGGTGAAGTGGAATGAGAAGACTGGATATTTAAATTGCACAGCAATATCACAGATGTTTACAGCACCAGAGGACCAATTCTACCAGTATGATAATGAATTTTCAGTTATTCCTTGCTGCTTGGAAGTGGTGAAGCAAAACAATAATCCAAGCTTTTCTTCTTTCTTCTGTGTTTTATTTCAAGGGATCGGATCATTTCAATTGCTATGGAATTTGCTTACTGTAGGTAGTACTGAATGCAGCTAACAATTACATCATCCACTCCATGCAGTACAAACCTTTTGACGTAGTTTTATTACTGCCTCTTAATCAGTAAGGTTTGCTACTTACTTGAGTTTGGGAATTGGAGTTTCCTTCTATTTGGCAGGCTTTATTAAAATCTCAGGACTATCAATACCATAATAAATTAAGGGTGTATACAGGGAATGTATATAAGGATACATAATCCTACAGGTTATTAATTACTAATATAACTCAATTAGTTACTTAATTTAACTGCTAATATAACTTTTGGATCTCAAAACTGTGATTTGTCAGTGGTGGTCAGTTCACACAAGATATCAGCATTTGGCTATAGAAAGGAGTTTCAATGAGGAGTATGAAGATAAAGCACATTAAGGAAACACCTGACACTTTGTCACTTTTTCTGAGCTGACCAGAGGTTTTGTGGCAACCTTTGGTGAAGCAAAGATTTTTATATCCTTTTGCTGAGAAGTGGAATTCAGCATTGTATAGATGTGCTGTGTTACCAGTTATATGTTTGGTTCAAGTTCATGGTGGTCGGTGATCAGTGGTGAAGACCATCAGTGGACCACTGGTGCGAAAGCTTGGCACTCAGTGATCCAAAAGCCATTGTGCAAGACATAGCATTGCTCTAAATAAAGGTAAAAAATGTAGATTGCAGTAAGGTAGCAGGAGATGTTGCTTAGGAGCCAATGAAATATGTAACTCTTCAGAATTTTTTATCCCACGAAGATACACTTTAATTCCTGCCCACTGTTGAGAATAGTGAATTGCTTGAGGCAACTCTTGAGTGAGATTTTATTTCTAAGCTTTGGAATTTTTGGAGTCTACATGTTTTAAAAAGAAACTGTGTTTCTTAAAGGAATATGATTACCACACATAGACAAATTATGTATAATTTCCTATCCTGTGCTTGGCTTAATTTTTGTGTGTTATACCTGCAGCTCTTCCTATTTTAGGATCCTTTCAGAAATAAAAGTCTTTGAATTGAGAATTTCCAGCCTTTCAGGGGGAACCCAAGAGACTTACGTGAAATTGGTGTCTTTGTTGATGACTTTGTTTTTCAGGATTTGCAGACAGAAATCTGTTGTTTAACTTGACTCAAATTTAAACAAGTGCTTCCCGACAGATTTCTAGCAGGAACTGTTGGACCACTATATCACAACAGCTGTCAGATGCTTTGTAAAGATAATTACCCCCACATAGTCAGTTGACCTTGTAAATTAAATTTGGATACACCTTTGAAATATAATTGGCCACACTATAGTTAACTTTTTCTCTGGTAAAATGTCACATTTTTGCCAGGTGCAGGGCAGAGAAGAAATAAGGGGGGTAATGGGGAGACTGGAATTGATTATAACGGGTATAAATTTCAGATGATGTAAAGCATCGGCTCTTTGCACAGAGAAAGCAGTGATTAAAGACCTGGATAGTTCTACACAATTGACTTATACTCTAGAGTGGTGTTCTCCAAATTACAAACCTAATCAACCACCCTAATTGCCTTCATTCAAAACCAGTCACCAATTTGATTCTTTTACCAGCCAAATAAGACAGCATAAATCAGGCAGCATGAGTGTTGGGGAATGCACATTTGGGATCCAGCCAGATCTTATGTAAACGTAACAATAAAGTATTAAATCCATGGCCAACAGAGACTTGCCATTTCAGTACAGCATCTCGATTTGGCTTTCTGTGATCTGGTGAGTGTAGGACTGAAATGCTCCAGATCTGAATGTGGACCCCAGCTACGACGGTGTGACTTTACAATGGCTGTGGTGTTAGCGAGGGCTGAACGGGGCCTTTACTTTGTAGTGTCTGCTTTTATTAGGATTTTTCTATAAAAGACTCTAATGGGATTTACCTTGCTCCTATTGAATCAAATTGTTACTAACATTAGTGAGAACAAGTTCAGGCCCTAGTCAGCTTTTCACTGTTGTCGTAGTATTTGATGGTTTCTTTTGGTGGAGTGGAGCTAATTCATTTTCATTTTCAGCGTGCATTCTTTTTGTCTCTTTTGTGTGCTTGTTCTATTTTTGGGGAAAAAAAATCATTTCCTTATTTTAAAATCTGAGCTTTTTTCATCACGCTTGTCACCCTCTGGAATAAATGGGAAATGGAGTTCGTGGCAGCTTCTGGATCTTGGACACATTGACTGACTATGGTAACAATTAAAGATTGCGCTGTGCTTGAGGGTTCTTTCCTTGGAAAGAGGCCTGAACTGCTTTCTAGCTATCAGTAGGACTGAATGCCCACTAAAAACTCTCCAGGCCTGATGTGACTGTCAGCTTAGGAGGTGCAGTCACAGGTAGGCAGTAAAAGGTCTTACTGGGCAAACCGCAGTAGTTAAAAGAAAATGGATTAACTAGATGCTTGAAGAAGAAAAACAGGGAACGTGCCACTGATGGGGCCTTGTAAGAAGTCTTGTAACAAATTTTGACCGCTATACATATGAACCTAACGTGAAGAGTCACAATTGAATTGTCTAGTATCAAAAAAGGGGAAAATCTTCAAGAACTTAGAGAACTTCCATTCCTTTCAACAAGAGGACAGTACAGGTGACTGAAAAAAATGACAAAATAAACTTGGAAAGGAGATACAGAACATTTCACTAATATAGGAAAAACTATGAATGCCATTCTGAAGACCTGACTTTTTCCTCTTTGTAATTCTGCCAGTCAGAAAGGAACTTTGACGTGCAATTTCAAATAAAATATAATTTTTTTTCCATAAAAATAAAGTAGTACTGTATGCAGAAAATACTGAAGCTGTGATTGTTACTTCCACAGGAGAATAATAGCTGTGGCCATATTGTGGTTATTCTGACCAGTGCCGTCTACCTCTACAAAGATTTAAATATAAAAATAATTCATTTTTAGGTTTCAATATATAAATATATTTGAAAAAGAGTCTTCTGCTGATAAATAGCATTACCCAACTTTGCAGGTGTGTAATACTGATTTGTTTCCAAGTTCTCTAGTAGATTACCTCTAGCCAGGCAGGGGTTGGTCTCTTCTCTCAGACGACCGGCGACAGAACAAAAGGACACGGTCTCAAGCTTTGCCAGGGGAGGTTTAGGCTTCACATTAGGAAGAAGTTCTTTACTGAGAGGCTGATTTGCCATTGGAATGCGCTGCCCGGGGAGGTGGTGGAGTCACCGTCCCTGGAGGTGTTTAAGGAGAGATTGGATGAGGCACTTAGTGCCATGGTGTAGTTGACGAGTAGGAGTAGGTGTAGGTGTTGGGTCATAGGTTGGACTCGATGATCTCTGAGGTCTTTTCCAACCTTGTGATACTGTGATACTGTGTAAACTGGTTAACAGGATGCCAGAGTATAAAAAGTTGCAAAAAATTTACCGTCAGTGTCAGAAAATATATATTTCCTCTTGCTGAATGCTTTCTGAAATGGCTGGAAAATACATTCTTTGACTTCCTTTGTGTTATGTGGAGTTAAAACACACCATTCTAAAACAGAATTGAAGACTCAAGGGCACTTGTAACCAGTTTCTAGTAAGTGGACATTGTCATAACCTGTGAACTGTGGTTAATTTTATAAAATTGCTGTGTCATTCACTGCTTAACATCTAGAGGAATGCTATTCCTCAGCTTGGACAGGGAAGTGAAACAGAGAGGAGTGTTTGTGTTGGACATGATTGCATATATATGTCCTGATCCAGGAGGAGCGAAGCTGGCTACGAAGCAGAGGTTATGCATTATTTGGTTGAGAATCAAAGGAAGGGCAATAAGGACTTTCTTAGGAAGGTCTGACTTAATCGTAGACAGCTCTTGATACTGTTCAGAAAACTAAAAAAATTTCTTGGCTCTCTGTACAGTCCCTTCTCAAGCTTGTGAGCCAGCCTGCCAGCCACTGAGAAGTTGAACTGCAAATAGGATAATAAAAACGTTTAGGAGAAGATACCTTCTTGCTGTTAGAGGATGAGCAGGAGGCAAGGTGGCCCACTGGAAGCGAGTGATGATTAGAGAATGCAGAGACAGTGAGATGCTACCTTTGTAAAGAAACACAGACCTGCTGAGCTGAAAGTGAGCTGAGGAAGCCCAGGAAGGAAAGCGCAGCCTCTTCTCCCAAGGGTGATCACGAATGCCTGCCCAGAAAGGCCCTAGGGCTGGGATTGGATCCGCTCAAGTATGAGTATCCCCTTCATTCTGGTAAGTTTCTCCTCCAAAACCCAAAATGCAGTCATGCAATGGAAGAACCTGGAAAAGAGCAGTGGAGCCTGATGGGGATGAAGAGCCCCTTCCCCCACCCACCCTCCCCCTTCGTAAACTGAGGGGAGTGTGGAGAATTCCTTCTGAAAAGTGGTATTGTAAGCTGTACAGAGGAAGGAATTGAGTGCTTCCCCGCATGAAATCTAATTGCATAGTAAATACTTCTCCCTTCTCTTTTCACTTGTCTGCTTTCTGTTCTTTTCTCTTCCCATCTCCTGATTTTCTTCTTCCTTCCTGGAGCAGGCAACCGATTCTGTGGAAGCAACTTTAACTCGAATATGATTGTGTCCTGCCAAACCTTGAGGGGGTCTCAGCTGCCTGTCTTTGTAGAGAGAGGAACATATGCAACATATTGATCTTCCTTACCCCTCAGAAAAATCCTTTAGGGTGACTGGTCTGAAAGATCTGGTTCTGTAGGACACGAACAAAGAATCCCAGATTTCAGTCTGCAGGCAGATGGACTTTTAAACAAAACTCCCTGCACAGCAGGGACATCTGTTACAATTTGTGATCCACAAACTTTAAGGATACTGAGGATTCAGCTATGGGGCTCAATCCTTGGCTAGACCCAGCAGGAGAAGTAAAAGACAAAATCTACGTACTGTGAGATTTACTAAGAGCTGAAAGAGTTCCTGCAGCAAATTGGAACTATGTGAATTTAACCTCATGTTAGCCAGTGCATGGCTTGGACGTATTTTCTTCCACTTCTTTATCATAGAAGACCTGACTAGGGAGATGAGGACAGTGACAAGCGGCTTGGTGGAGCCAGTAGAGGGCTATTGTACAGTGGGGTGAATTTTTTAAATAAATCATTTCTCAAACTGTGCCAATGGCAATTTTTGATTGACCTTGTGGAAACCGGAGCCAGCCCAGTTTGCATTTGCATTTAATACCTTTTGCGTCTTCTGTTGGGAGACAAAAAGTACAAAATAATTTTTGTCACTGAAGTCCACTGTTGGAGATGGTAGATCTGTTTCTGCCCCAAAACAAACTCGTTAGCTGGTGAATGATAAGTATTTAGGACAAACATAGTTTTCCATTAACTGCCACAACTCATTTATTCAATACATCTTTTCTTTAGAAGCTTTCAAAGTATTCTGGAAAAAAATATGACACTTTTCATTGCAGTAGTCACTTCTAATGGTGATGTTAGCATTTGTCCAGACATTACATGATGCTCTAAAATGTTAATTATTAGTTTGGATTTTTTTTCCGTGAATGGTTATTACCAATGTGGGACAAGGGTCATTTAAGACAGGGCTCAAGTACTTTGCCTTATTTGTCACTCATTAAATGTATATGCTTACTTTTCATTAACTTAATTCTTTAGGCAAATACGTCTTCATCTGCATTCCTTGTAAACATTAAGTGAAGGGTTCAAGGAGCTTTAGTTACATGCTCGCAATGTGTTTTGCTTGGACAGATAGGGCAAACATAAAATTCATAGGGCTGTGTTGCTGGCACACCACATGCTATATTGTTAAAAAATTCTATCTTTAACCTGATGCTTTTAGACATGAATTAGTACTATGTTTATAGAAGTTCTGAACTAATGTCTGTGAATATTTTCCCCCGAAATCCAGAATGTGCAAAATTAAAGACAGTTAGAGCAAAACAATTTCTATTTCTGTTTTTCAGTGAATATTTAGGAGAAATATTTAGATATTTTAAGTTCTGCTTGACAAGTTTCCCTTTATATCTCAGACTCTGCTATCCTTAATTGCTGGTGTCACAGCTTTTCTGCTGTAGTGCTTATGCCAGCAAAGGCTTGGAAAAGCCGTCTGCAATTTAAAACTTTATTTTGAAATACATTTCACAGAGTATACCTGACAAGAAATCAGAGTGCTTCATTGTGTCATCTTTCCACTCTCTGCGCTGCAGAACATGTAGACCTCTTCTAGCTCTCCTTCCAGTGACTGGCTACCCCATCCTAGATCCATCTCCACATGGTCTGACCTTTTTCATTCTGGGGTAGAAATGTGAAACAACAGTGCGAATGTTGATTTAGCAATTGAACTCTGTTTCCAGCTACAACCTTCTTTCTCGGATACAACAGGCAAAAAGGATTGATTTAGCATCTACTTGTGTCAGATTGATACTTCATTGCGCCTCCTCGGAAGAAAAGTTGAAATACGTAGATCTTTTACTTAGCTTCTTCTTTTTCTTCCTGGTTTGTGGTAATATCCAAAGGAGGAAACTTGGGTGTTCTTGATAACACACTTAGACTGACTTTGCCATTGTATGACCTTCAGTGAACGTTCAATAGAAGCAGCTTACTGGTTTTCAAAGTGGCGTAGAGTAGGTTTTATCTATTGAATAGTTAATGGTAGGTGGAGTGATTGTATTGCTCTCAGTGTTGCTTCATGTTATTTGTAGATACCATTAAGCAAGAATAGTGTTTCTCTCTTAATAATCTTTGCATAACAAAGTTCCTATAGAAGTGTTCCCTGCTGTTGTCCAGTGTTTTTCAAAATTTCACTCAGGTTTAGTCAACTGTGGATTTTTTTCAGATTATCACCTCTTTCTTCACCGATACTTGAAAGAATGGTGACAAACACATGTTGCTCTTTGTAGACTTGAAATTGGACCGGGAGAAAGGAAACCCCTAGATCGTGCAAAGTTGACAATTATTAAGGGGAAGGAGGGCTATCCCTGCACGTTTCTATTTGTCGCAGTAAGAGGTCTTTTTCTAAGGAAATACTAAACTCTTAGGAGATGCCAATAGAGTGTGCTTACAAGAAAAGGTTTGAGAGTAAGTAGCAGCACATCTGGGTGTTGGAGTGACAACAAAATGTGTAACAGTGCACTACAGGTGGATTTCTCTTTGAAACTCTTTTGACAGTGCTACTCCTCAGTTTGGGACTTCAGCATGCATTCTTGTTCCCCTGTTAACTTTTCCCATCCTTTCAACAGGGACAATTGTGGCTGTTTTGCTTGGGTTTTTTTATTATTATTGTTATGATGATGATGATGATGCAAAGTGAACTTCAGGGAAACTAATCTGCAATCTATACATTCGAGTTTCAGTAGTAAAAAAAAAAAGCCCACAGTCTCTCTTCACAAGAATGTAATAATTTTATGGGTATCTATCTCTGTAGAAGTTACTTAGTGAATCTTGATGAATACAAAATTAAAAAAAAAGAAAAAAAGAAAATTCTATATATCAGAAAATAAAATATTATATTCACTCTTAAAATCAGTGGAGATGTCTGTGCTACTTGGAGTCAATTAATAAAAATAGATTCCTTCATGCCAGGCATTTGAGTACTGAAGCTTTGTCAGCCATTAGAAACTTCAAATTCTTTTATTACCCATTTAATCTTGGACTTTAAATTCTTATTTCTTCTCTGAAAGTCAAATTATAAGGGTACTAATTTTCAGGTGGGGATTCTTCATAAATTGACCTAACTTTATACTCTTAATATCTAAATAATGAGAAGAGAAAAAAATTTCACAAGAACAATGTGGGCAGAAGGGCAGAGGCATGAGTACACTGAAATAGATACCCAGGATTTTAAGGAATAGCCTGAAGATATTCATAATTTCAAATCTAGGTGCAAGTTGCCTACTTACGCCTACTTTGTCTGCAAATTCTTGATTTTTTAAAGGCAAATATAAGTGTTCAAGTACAAGTTACACAACCACTTCTTCTCTGTTTGGTGATCCTTTTTCATGCAAAAATGTGGATTTTTTCAGATGTACAGTGAATGACTTCTCTTTTGAACAATTTAGCCCTAATAGAAAATAAGAAAAAGTAAGAAGAATGCTTTTGTAGAAGAATATTAAGAGGAAAAGCGACACAGTGAAATATGTCAGTTGTTTGTTTCTGTTGTTGAGTCTTCTGTCTCTAGACCTCAGCTGCACCAATATTTCCTCCAGGAAGGAGGAGACATAATGAATGTGTGTGTTTTTTTCAAAAAAATGATTTTATTAAAAGAAAAAGGTCAGTAGGGCTTCTCACAATTTGCAACCCCGATAGGCACAGAGGCCGTGTTCTGCCGAGCACGTACAATCACAATTGACTTCCCTTAAGTTCAGAAATTTTGCATTATGGCAGTATTGATTGATTTATTTATTTTTAAGTAAGGAATTACACAAGGGAGAGAAAGGAATAATCTGATGATATGTTTTAGAGATTAGCGCAGTGGAATTCTCTTGTAAAGTTCAAATAGGGCCATGGGCACCCCCTGGCTTTGATTGCCGTGATCGATGCAGCAAGGCCATATCAGACCATTAAACATCTCCTGTTCTGTGAGCCATTGCTAAATGCTTCAGAACAAGGTGCAAGATATCCTGTAGATAATAAGAGCGGAATATGCTGCCCAGAGAGTATTAATCTTCCTAGCCTTCTTTTATAACCTGCTTTGTGAAGATTTATATCCTTTTAAAACAAACAACAACCACCCCCCACCCCCTTCCTATCTAAGTCTCCATGGTTTTGTTCTTGCAAAGAAATAAAAGTTTTGTCCTCAGCACAGGATCAATTCCCACAGATATTTTTAAGCCTTTCAAATGAAAATCTGTGTGTGATTCCAGAATTATAAAGAATCCACGGGCCTTCAGCATATTTCCTTCTGTCCTTACAATTACGCATATTTGTAAGGATCTTGATGCACCGGGAACTTGGCATCTAAACAAAAACTGATGTTCAGTACCTGAATGGCATACCCTAAATTTCCAGATGCATGTTTAGCAGAATCTTGCCAAACTGTTTGGTTCTGATCTTAAAGAAATGAATAAACAGTGTATCTGCTGCATCAATTTGTTATCCTTTGATCAGCTAGATTTGGTTCATGAAATCAAATGATTACTGAAAAATTTTCTTACTGTAGCTGAGTTCTACTGTATTTATAGCAACCCTATTCCTATGCATTTCTTTTTAAATTTGGGGTCACAACAAAATGTTCATTTTTGAGAGTAAAATGTTCTGCTTCTTAAAATTAAGTTTTTAAAATAAAAAGATTTCTATAAAGTCATTAAGTTAGATTGTATTGGATAATAAGTTATCTACAGAATTTGGTATGAATTAAAATGTTTCTGTTTCAAATCAGAATTTTTTAGGTAGTGGCAAAGAATACCTGTGCATGTTCTGTCAATCTGATCTAAGTAAGCAATTCTTATTAGGTAAACCTAGTTAGAAAATATGCATTTTTCTGAGTGAAAGAGAGAGCTGTAAAATGAAAAGAGAAAGTTTTGAAACAGTAACCTCAGATCTTGGTGTTTCTAGAGTCTATCCAGTGTCCATTTCATAGTTTTTATTTGGCTAACAGGTTGACAATGCCATCAAATATTTCAACAGTTTGACTATTCAGTTGTGCAGCAGCATCTGCAAATAATTTGGGTATAATGACAGGGGTTGGGGCATAAATATATTTTGGTTTTGGAATGCAAGGTAAAATTTTTCTTCTATGTTTAAGTTGTAGAACAACATCTTCATTCCGTGCCCTTCTTCATCTTTGTTACATAAAATCTTAGCAGAAGCTAGTTAAAAAAAAGAAACTACCTTTCCCTCTGAAATCAATGTTTCTAGAAACTTCTTTTAAAATGTAAAATTTAAAAAGAATATTCAAAAACTTTTAACAACCTCTGTTTGTTATCTCCATTAATTAAAGAATATCTTCACATCATTTTTCTCACCCTTGTAAATATACATAGATAAATGAGATGGAGCAAAGCTCTGTTATTATGATTCGGCTCCTCAAATCTACTTTCACTCGTCTTTGCTTTCATACATGATTTAGCTTTCTTAAATCCACCTAATCCATGGTTCTGCTATTAGCTCCCTTAAGAAATTACTCTACTAATAGATTTAAACCTTACTGAAATATCCTCTGTATTCTGCCTGTGTTCTTTTTTATTTTACTCAATTATGGTTACGTATTTGTACGTGAATTACTGGAAGGCTCCCTGGTGGTTTTGTTGTGTTTATTCCTAATTATAGTAGCTTTTATACTCATATAACCAAAAATTGACAAAAAACTGGATTTGGTGATTAAGTGGTTGGTGATTGATTTGGTGATCTAGGAGTTTGCTGTTCTATATGAATGGACAAAAATATCATGCTCTCTCCCAAAGGATGCAAAAGAAGAAGTAGTAAAATCCCCAACAGAGAATGCAAAAGAGCAGGAGAATGTTTGATCCACAGAAGAAGCTTCTTTCAGAGCTAATGGTGATTGTCAGTCTTCCACATTATAGTTTTTCTCTTTAGGTTAAAGATCATTCTTTTTCTTTCCACGTGTAGTAGGAAAGACTCTTTTATTTTGCATCTATACCCATTCACTTTCTGTCTTAGTTATCTACATAACAGTACAATAAATACTAAACTATACATAGATGATCCTTGGAGATTTTAAAATATACTTTCAACTGAAAAAATAATCTATCTCTACAAACATCTTTCAGCAGTCTTCAAAGATATTCCCAGCAGTCATTCTGAACTGTTTTGGTAGATAAGAGGGTAACCAGTGTTGTAAGCTTCTGTACAAATCTTGTTAATATTACTATTTTTTCCTGTTTCTGCTGTAAGGTTATGACACCTGCACGTGTCAGGAAATGCAATGTACAACTGAATATGCTATATGGCAAATTTTCCTGAAATGTATATTCTAAGCACATCAACTGACATAGAAATATTAAATTAAAAATACATCTTTTAAAGAAATTTCTATGGAAACCCTACTACTTTAATTTGCTCTTAACACTCTAACCTTTTTAGATGAGTGTCTTCATGGAGTGGTGAGAAATTCTGTCCATTCTCAGGCTTTGGAAATGCAGTCATCGATTCTAGAAACGATTTGACTGGAGAAGTGAAGGTTTTAAACCAGCTGGGAACAACATGACAGAAATTTCCATTGGCATTCATTCCATGTCTAGTCTTTTGAGAAGTGTGTTCAAAAACATGAAACAGAAAACACAGATGAGACAGGGTAGCATCTGTTTATCCTCAGAGCTTCTTGCTGTGGTTTTTGGTCATCTTCTTACTTGTCCTCACTCTCTGCTCCTCATCTCTCATCTGGTTCTTGCAGACTGGACACAACAGCTGTACTTACATTTTTAAATCTATATTCTAACATTTTAACAAGCATTTGGGGACAGGAAAGGGGCTCTGGTTATGGCAGGGAGAAACACAAAAGCAGAGATTTCTTTTATTTTTTTCCCCTCCCTTTGCCTGTAAGTTTATGATGTTGAACTTTAGTAGGAAGGATCTGAATCTTCTTCATACCATTGGGCACTGGGGCAGAAAAATCCCGTAGGCTGAGCTGAACAGAGTTATTCCCCTTGCTGTCAGTATTTCCTAAGTGAATACGTGCAGCTCTACGTGCCAGGCTCTGAGGAGCCTCAGCTGAATTTCCTCTCTCAAGGGTCGATGACTTCTCTTATTTGAGCATCCTCCAACAGGATTCAAAAGATCTCTGCTTTCCACTTTGAGCCTCTGAATGTGTAATGTGTTTGGGTTATTTTTTCTCAGCAGTGTAATTTCATGAAAGCCAACGCTCTTTCAGACCTGTGTGAGTTTTCCTTACTGCAGTATCAGAAATTATCGGCATTTTGTTGTTGTTGTTGTTGTTATTTTGGTTTGTTTACCAATTTATAGAGTATAAATGCCAATCTGAAACACTCGTGGAGTGGCCAAAATGCAAGTCAGCCCATAAAATTCTCGATCTTTAGCAGATAAGTATAAAAGGGGTAGTTTATATTTTGAAGGAAAGGTACTATAAGAAGAAGATTGCTTGTTTGGATTCACATTGATACTTGAAAGTAAAAGGTTCCTTTATCTAGAAATATTTCATTGACATCACCTAGAGGGAAGTTTTGTTTTATGATCTGGCCACATGATAGTGCTTTAGGTGTTGTAGGCAAATATACAGGAGAGAATCGTGTTCAAGGAGTAGATTCTACACAGCTTTGTCAAGGATCTGTTTGTTTATACTCATAGTTTACTGTAAGGTCGTGAGTATTCCCAGTATTTCCCATGCCGTGCTGACCAAGGCCAGAGAAGCTTTGCATGGTCAGACCTTCAGCATATGTTATCTCATGGTGCTTTATTCCTTCATGTAAGTTATTCACAAAGTTTCGCATTGACTTAATAGTATTTTTGTTAGTGGATGCCTTTGTATCCTTCCTACTAGTTTAGACTGCAGAGTTGTCAATAATCTGCAGAATTATTTGGATTTTAAAAGCCTTTCTTTCTTTTTTTTTTTGTCTAGGGGAATGAAAACAAAACAAAGCAAAATCCCATGAGGTCTTGTGCTTTAACACACTATCTCTTGGGTATTTCTCTTGTGATTTATCTTGGGAATTTTAATGTCATTTTTCACTGATATTTACTTATTTTTTAATGAAAACTGTAACCTTGTATTGATGTATCTTGGAAAACCAGTCTTTGCTACACTGAATTCAAATAGCTTATATTCAGCTTCCCAGTTGTAATTTGCTCATCCCTTTTAATAAATTAACGATCCCTTACTCCTTTCCAGCATGAGTGCCCAAAGCTTAAGGGAAGAAAAAGCAGCTTTTCTAGGCAACTCTGTAGCCCTGTGTGCATGATCCTCTGTTCTGTAGTTGATACTCAGTGGATATCTGGGGTAGCTGAAATTGAGTTTGAGTACCCTGTGAGCTGGTCTTGGATACGTCTTCTTATTTTCTTCTTCTCTTCATAGTTCATTCTGCTTTCTCTTTTATTTTTCATACGTCTTAGTAAAGTCACAGAATGGTTAGACTGACTATTACATTTCTAACGGATTAGTTGAGTACTGGCGAAGCCAGAGGATATTAGCCTTTTCACATTCAAATGTGTCATATACAATATATGTGGCTCTATGAATATTTAATTTGAGTGAAAGGCCTGTCTGAGTATGATTTCACTGAGTAAGAAATTGCTTTTCTTTTCTGAATTTCCTGGATATCCAGTTTGCTTCCTTGCTTTTTAGAATGTTCATTGCACACTCTCAGCCAAACTGAAACATTTAGTGAGTCCTGATCCCAGTGACAAAATTCATATCAAGATTTTCTCTTCATTTTAAATCTGTCTGATTTATCTGACATTTGCTTCTTCCTCCTATGTTCGCTCAGTTGGATCTTTAGGGGCTATGTTGTCTGTAATGTCCCTCAAGCAATCAAACATGTTGGCGCTTAACACATAATGAGAGTTCAGGCGTGATATCGAAAAGATGTAAGCTATAATTTTCCCTATATTACTTAATTCCATAAGAAATGGTGTTGAGCTTCAGATTGTTATTTGGAAATTATAACTCCGTGGTCAGAGATAGCAAGCTGTTTTATTGTCAAGGGACCAGGAGCCTGTTCTCCAATCAGCAGTAAAACAATTTATGGGAGGAGTATTTGTTTCTCCAGCAGAAAATAAAAACTGTTTGCAGGGTATTGTAGCTAATGACAGGATGGATAAATCATGCACCTGCAGAACTCCTGGTATACAGTAGATATAACATTGCGGGAAAGAAATCATAGCTTTGATAAATGTCCTAATCCCACAGTGAGGTTTACAAAAGCACGCAGGCCCATCCAGAGGAGTTAACTGTACCGTGGTTTGTTGGGTAGCTTTGCAGGATTTATAGAATTCTTCCCAGTGGCCAAATGCATTTCATAACCACATTGCATTCAGTAAAGAAAGCGTTTTGTAGACAAGAAGATTTGTAATATGCATATGATGCTGTAATCAATGCTTTGCCTGCTGCAGGTGAGGAAAGAAATCTGTTCTTTTCTCATTTGGTAGAATTGTAGAAGTGATGTTGTGTCATACACATACTTTGGTTGGTCATAAGCATCCCTGTTCCCTGGTATGTGAGCCCGGATTGCACTCGCTGGTTAATGTTGCAGACTTGCTTAAATTGTCAGCCAGCTGTTGCCCTTGGGATTGTCTAAAAGAAGTTGTATATTGCAGATCTAGTGTGAGGAAAATAATTTTGTGTCCAAGACAATGGTTGATTTATTGTTCAGGGAGTAATTCAATGTACATGTAGTAAACAGACACGTCAGAGAAAACATTAAGATACTGCAGAACATAGTGAAACATACCTTAGGGTACTGTAACAGGGGAAGAAATTGAAGTGTTAATGAAATAATTATTTTTCTCCCCAAACTATCAAAAAATAATGAGTTTTCCAAAAGATGTTAGCTGTCTGTAAGAAGTCCCAGTTTAGCAGACAGGTAAATGCTAAAATCAGTCACTAATCAGTAAAGCTCCTGAACATATGTTTCAGTCAGCACTATGTATGTTAAAATTTGTGTCAATTTTTGCAGCATCCTTTCATGTCCTCTGTTTTCCCGAGGAAATGCTGGAATTCCCAAAGACTGCTCTATAGTTTACAGAGAAGACTTCAAGAGGGGCAACTGTCATTTATGAGAGAGGAGTTCTTAGACCTTGTAAAAACACTTCTCCAGAGATCTGATAAGATCAGAGACTTAATATGATATGCTTTGTACATAATGAACAACTTACCTTAAGATTAGTGTTCACCGTTAGACCTTCTCATCTGGCACAAATCCTCCCTTTCAAGGTCTTTGCCTCTGTGACTTGTATGCTCTCCAGCTCCTGGTGGAAGAACATCCCTTTCTCCATTCACTCCATACAGATGAGCTGTACGTGGATTCATTGGATTGAGTGATTATTTTATATGGTTCTGTAGAAATCAGAACCATGCAGCACATGCAGTCCTTCTGTGGCAGGGTCTTAACCAGTGCTATCTTGCCAGAATTTACTGGGAACACTCAAATCATGCTCATCTTGGGTTAACATAGTGCTTCACTACTTTAAATTGTAATCTCAGTGTGGTAAATAAGACTGGAGAAAATTTAACAGATGCCAGTGTGTTTTATTTTCAGAAAAAAATTACTTAGTCACCTACCATTACAAGGTCATATTCAATGTCCTTCTGAGGTTGTTATGACTCAAATTTCTCACAATAGATTAACTAAATAATATTCTGAACAGACGAAACTTTGACATGCCCTTACTCCTTTCAAAGTGAAGGAGGCAGAGGAGGAGAAAGGAGGAGGGGAGCTGAAGTCAAGGTATTCACTGGGCTCAAACCTAAATTAAATGTTTAAACTAGACCCATAAAAATCCAATCTAACACCATGCCTTTTAATTGCGGTTTTCTTTTTACAAATAACCTCACAAAGATAAAGAAACAAAAAAATACCCTTTGGAAAATCTCCCTTCACTTTTCCTTCTGTGGAAGGAGAACATTCACATGACCAGTCCAGGAGCATTAGTGTCCCCAGTCCCTATGACTGAGTACAGCATGGATAACAAAACCAATATAAGTTTCTCTGACGCATGCAAATCTCCTTTTTGTATTCTGGAGAAATGAGATTGAGGCACAGGAGCATTCCTTGTGACTTTTACTTGGTCTTTGCACTGAGCTTGCCTGCTGAGATACTGGTGGTGGTAGTGGTTTTTAGGAGGTGCATGTGCGCAGTTGACTGAAACCTAGTGATCTCTTACCTAGAGAACAAGCAGGTATCAGCAACTTTTGGTTACACCCAGATCTTCCACACAGGTCACCAAGAGGCTTTAAGTCTTTAATCTGAATTTTCGCAGGCCTGTCTCTTTACCCCTTGGCACTGACATGGATGATAAAATGGAAGAGACCCAAGATTTTCATGGACTCTTCCTCAAACCATGAAGGCCTTCATTTTATCAGTTTCTTTGCTCAGTCTCTGTAACTGCAAGTATGATGTTTCATACTTTGCCCTGGAAAAAAAAATGCTCTTAGGATTCGAGGAACAGTTAAAAGTATAACATGAATTACAGCGTTGAGTCACTGGAAATGACAGCAATTCTAACCAGAAAAGTGTGAAAACCATATATATTTTACTTTCAAGGCATAACTATGGGGAAAAATAACAATGAGAGGCACACTGTCTTTCTAGAATGCATTCCTCAAGAGTTCTTAAGATAATTTGGGACTTTCCCTAAAAAGTCTCATCTCTCAGCTTAGCATTCCTTATAGCTCTAAGTAATTCATCCGTATTAGTTGTGACCTGCAGGTCTGGGTCCACTTTGTCCTGAGCAACGCTAGCCCATAGAGGGCATTCTTCTCCCACTACTGGGAAGGGGCAGAGGGTTTGCACACCTTGTGTTATGGCATGATGTGGGCTAGCGCTCAGCACTCTTGGATCCACTGGATGAGCTATAGCCTTACATGTATCTGAGATATGAAATATAGCCTCATCATTTCTCTGCAGTTTCAGTGGAATGCTATTTCTCTCCGTTGATCCTCTTTTTCCAGGTACAGTGTATTGAGTTTCAATCCCATGTCTGGAAAAACAATGTTTCTCTTAGATTTGATCATGTCTCTGAAGTTTTTTCGTAAAGGTTATGAGACAAACTTGATAAACTTGAAATCTACAGTGGCTAAATATTAACAGCTCAATTCTTACTGGAACAGATGGAATCTGGTTCTAGATTGTAAAAGATTTGCACACTATAGTGAAAGATTACGTTGGGCAAAGTAGCAGCACAAAATTTGTCTTTCCTGCCATTAAAAAAAAAAAAAAATCTTCCATGTTTAGTTTTCATAACCACCCAAAAAGGAAATAACACCTTCACTCTTCAGTTCCGTAATTACCACATTCTTTAAGGTCTCTCAGGTGGATTTTGTGATGAACTAACTTCAGATTTGGATTGCCAGTTTCATATTTTCTCTGAGCAAGAAAACAAATGCATCATTTTAGCTCATGCAATAGTGTTCCAGGGCAGCTATTTTCATTTCTGACTTTTCCAGGTTATAGGAAAACTTTTATTTCTATGGGAACCGTAGTATTTTGTAAAGCATCCAAACTTTTAAGAGCACAGGACTGTGCTTTGCATCATGATCTGATCCAAATACAGGCACATAGAGTTCCTGCAACTACTATGTACGGAATGGCAGTTACTCTACTTAGCCTTTCCCTACTCCTGTAATCATTTTGACATCTGAAATAATGGACATCAAAAGCTTTCAAAAGCAATTCCTTTGGCAAAAAAAAATCAGAAGATGCAGCTGAAGAGAGAACCATTCTGTAATCAAAATCCAAGGAACTGGAAACAGCTCAAATTGCGTGGGCTAGGAAAATGACATCATAGTTCTGGGAAGTTGCTTTTAAACGATGAGGTAGTGGGAGGCTGAATTCAGATGTTATTTACACCTCTTTAAACCACTTCTTTTTTATTTTTTTTTTTAACGTCAGAGCTAGTGGAGAGTAATATAGAACAGAATATTTGAGCGTCCCTCTTCTTTTGTAGTGCCAAAGCCAATAATAATTGCTGCGCTTTGGAACAGTTGGCAGAAGGCTGCCTGATGGATGTAGTCAGTCTTGCATTTGACATGATGTAGAAATTCAGAATTAGCACATATTTTTCCTGTTAGTGTATTGCATGATGAAACTGTATCGCAAAAGAGTGGAGAGAATGGGTACCATGACATGAAGACAAAGGTTACATCAGAAGTGTTTATGTTGCTTAATGTCCTAATCAAAGGATGTGCTTTATTCAGATACAAATAGGAAGGAGTGGCTGCTAGTTCTTCCATCTACTTTAAACTGCTTTAAAAGTTGGAAATGTCGTACCAGTCAAAAATTTTGCCACCATTTAACATTTGCACAGTGCTTAGAAGATTAAAAGTGCTCCATAAATACTATGCTCTATTTTCCCCACTGGTAGACTTCACACATCAGCTATTAAAAGAACTAAGAACTGAAAGCAGTTAAGCTCAAGAAATAGTAATAATATTAATAATACTTTACACATCACTCATATTTATGTTCAAAAATGTTGAAACCTTTCACAAACATGAGGAAAAGCTTAGCCTAGAAGTTTTAAAGTAAGGTTATCCACATTTATTAGCAAGAGAAATTAAGGCACAGAAAAAAAAAGGTCATTATTTAAAATACGCTCAGACATTTTAATTTTATTGATCTCAATTTTAGATTGCATCAGACCTTTAGGGTATAATGGTTCTGGAGTGACTTATTTAAGGCAAAGAAGATTCTCTCCTAGCTTTGGAATATGTGCTGATTCTGGCAAAACATATCAAGAAGGGCAACAGTTCTTTTTTTTATTGTAGTCTGAAAAATTTCTGCTGAAGTTTTCTGAGAAAAGGTGATTCAGTTTTCCCAGGAGTGGCAGCAGTGATCTACCATTAACAACAGAAGAGGTATATTACAAATAAGACGCGGTTATGGGAAGAAGTGATACCTTTTATTGAAGGAATCAAATACAGTTAAGGGGAAATAAATGCACTTTCAATTTGCCCCCAGTGTACCATTCTTCCATCTCAGCTCTCCCCACTGGCCCAGCGTCTTTTCCACAGGTGCCTCTGTGGCTGAGCTGGGAAAGCTGCATGGTTGTGCAGCATTTTGTTGTTCAGAGGACACCTTGAACTCAACTTGATGACTTTTGGGGTCCCTGATCTCATGCCTTAACTCCCCAGCCACCCTAGGTTAGAACCCTGAAGAGACTAGGCTCTCCTGGGCCTTGGTGGCTAACCAAGTTGGTATCTCTCTTTTCTGGATGACAACCTAGATAGCTTCAAGATTTCAAAGCCGATTATCCTGGGAATGTCCTCCTGTATTGACCTTTTCTCTTTTTTTGTTTTTTTTTTTTTCTTTCTGGAGGAGAGCCAGCAGAAGAGAGAAGCTTTCAGTGGGTCAGAAATAGTTCCCCACTACAAAGCTGTTCAGAGCACAGAACTCTCCTCACAGAGACCTCCCTCCCACAGCTGCCCAGCTGCCTCAAGGGGCAGCAGGGTGTGTGGGGTCTTGCTTTCAGCCCCTGCATTCCAAGTGACTACACCGGTAGGACACCCGGCACACCCGTGAGGGTGTGAGTGGCTCATCGGTTTTAATGCTCCCACCGCGTGGTAGGAACTGGGTGGAGGGGCAGAAGGGGAAATCACGGCACCTGGATTTATCGCTGGGGCCGAAACATGCGTCTGGCACAGTGACAGGTACAGGAAGGTGTTTTGTGTAGCAGAGAAGTGCAAAACAAAACCCAGCCAATGGGCAGAGGATTGTTCAGCATTTGAGGCAGGCTGTTTGAAATTATTTTTGCTTATTTTTGCTCCTGTTCTCCGATACAGGAAAAGGGATTGTGCGTGTCTGTATAGTGCTAATAGCACGTCTCTCCGCACTGTAGTAGAGTTTGCTGCCACCGTGAAAATAATCAGGTAACAATTATCACAGCTGACAATGCATCTTCACATCCCATCAGCCACAGATATTTTCCACTGCTCCATACAATGCAAACCCATCAGAAATAATAGGAAGGAGCGAAGCTATTGTTAGGGTACAGGAGCTCAATATTCACAGAATATTCAGCTGGGGAGGAACTCCTCAAGAGGAGTTAATAAGCAGCAGCACTTGAATACCTGATGGTTGTAAAGGGGACAAACGTACATGGAGAAGCACATTATGGGTAAAAACATACTTGATCTGTCCGAAACAAAACCTAGCCTTCATCTCTCCATGTCGAAGCAAGTCTACCAGGGCCTGGAAAGAAAGATTTGTCTTTGAGGAGTGATCTGAAAGATAAGTAATACGTCAAAGGAAAGAAAATGCAGTTTCTGCTCCTTGGGGAAAGAGGGTAAAAGGGGAAGGGGAAAAAAAAGGAAAAAAGAAAAAAAACCCCACATTAAAATCCAACAGTTTTTTTCTAGCTGTAGCCATAGCCTATTTCTTTTGATTTGGCGTGATTTAGATTCATACAAAAAGATTTATTTCAAATAAGCCCTTTTAACTGTAGGGGCAGATTTTTTTTTTTTCCCTAAAGCCTTTTGTAAGAACAAAGTAACCACTTGTCACACTCAGTGACTAATGAGAGTTTAGTGTGGGTTTTAGTGTTCCTTCATAGGCTTTGTGTTCAGCTAGTCGTAAGTTAAATCTTTAGAAATCACACTGCAGGAATCCTTTGCATAGGGGTGGGGGCGGGAGGCGAATCTGTCGAGATATTGAGAACTGGTGAGCGGAAACTGCTCTTTTCAGGCTTCCTAATCGGCGGCGCAGGAAATAAACACATGCAGGAAGTTATTTGGCCTTTTCTTGAACTTAAAGTTTATACAGCAATTGATAACCAAGGCAGAAGTTGTGTACTTAAACTTTTAAAAATTAAATTAAATAGAGAGTGTTCAGCCAATGCCAGCATGCCCTATAGTTTCTACAACCAACTCATCTAAATGCAACATTTAAAATCGGGTATATATTTTTATAGATAGAACGTCTTCTTGCAACCTTTGTGTATGTCTTCTCTCTGTCCCCTTTTCCCTCTATTTCACTAATCCTCCCCCAGTGCAACTGAACACTGAAATGAAACTGAAAGCTGTGTTTATGAAGCTGTTCGCTTCTGCTCTCTCATTCTTTCCCTGACCTCACTTATCTTGTAAGCGCCTTGGGGTAAGGATGGGCTTGAATCACGTGAAAGACCTTGTTCAATGGTGGCCTGTATTGATGTATTGATATACACATATTTTGTGTATAAAAATCGTTTTTGAAAGGAGGGCAAAAATAAACAAAGCTTCATTCCTGAATATAACTATTGAAACTGATAGCATCAATTTACAAACGGGGACGTTTATAAGCATTTCTAAGAAATATTATTTGTGTTCTCAAGCTTTCACTGTATTGCTACGCTCACTGTTAATTTAATGCTTTAACAATAACGGTTTCAGGTTTATACTAATTAATTAGTTGATGTAATTGCATGGGATATTGAGAACACCTTGCCAATAAAAAGAAATCAAGCAAAATCCAAATACAGAACAGAATAAGGAGGAAAAGGTACATTTGCATGTCTTTGAAGACCAACCTAAAAATCTGCTAAAAAGGCATCCACTCCTAATGCATTTTCTACTCTTTTTGAAAACTGATTTTTTTTCCTACCCTAATAAACCACCTCTATTAGTGCAAGATTTTATTAGGAATATGTTTTATAAAAAGTGGACCAGAAGTAGAACACTGCACTTAAAGTAAAATGAGAGAAAGACAGAAAGAAGGGAAGTGGCGAATTACACATCCACAGTCTGGGTTATTTTCAGATGAAGTTATTGAATTAAATTTAAAAAAATGAATTTAAGATTTTGGGTTTTTCAGTAATTAAATAATGTCATGAAATTTCATAGTCTGTTTAGAAGTTACATATTTGCAATGTCAAGGTAGCTTGACCTTACCAAGCCCCTAGATGGGATTTCAAGGCTTCAAGAAATATATCTAAATATTGGCCTCAAATTGCCATTTACTGTAAAATGACATAGCTGATCAGAAGCTCAATGAATATCAATTTTATTATAATAAATAAATATGGAAGTTTCAACTATTAATCTTGTAAGATTGCATCCCCTACATATTTTCAGAACATCCCCTTTCCTCTATCCGTTGCCCATTTGATTTACATCCCAACCTGAAGTCTAATAGTCTTTCTTTTGGGGATTACGGTCACATAGCTGTTTCATTGATATCTCTGAAGGAATCAGGTTTTTTGCTTTTCACAGTTCCTTACAGGAAACGTTGAAGTTTGTTCCAGTCTCTGGCAGTGTGTATGTGCACAATGATGATGTGTAGCCGCATTGTCTCTATTCTACCCTAAAAGCTATTTTTACGTTGCATTTCTTTCTTTTTTGATAGTCCAGCTCCACAGTGAGAACGTACCAAAACAGTAAATCGAGAGTGACCATGAGCCCTGGCTTTAGCTCCCAGTGGAATAGCAGCCAACCTGCTTGGAATACATACACCTTTCCAAGAGCAAGCTTGCACTACCAGTCCCATGCTAGCTACACCTACTGTGCTGGACATCCTGCTGTAAGTAATTATGACCTTTTCTATGGTTACCTGAATGAATTGTATGATCCCCTGGAGGTGGAGGCACTGAGGGACTGACAGTTCATCACGCTTCACCAGCGCTCTTTGTGTCCCATCACAGTCAGAACAGCTCATGTGTACTAACTGTAACTGTAGAAAATATTAGAATGAGTCTAAAGCACAAGCGGATAAGTCACATGGCTCAGTAGAAATATATACATTTTTGTACATTTAGCAATCCTTGTCCTCGCATGCAATTACTGTTGTGTGCCTGGATTTCAGTGTCAGGGATGTGGGTTAGAAAGCAGTATTATTGATGCCTTTTTTTCTGTTTCTAGTGAGCTGTTAGATGAATGAATTATTCTTTCTGTTTCAGAGATTTTGAATTGTATGGGTCCATCAGTAAAGGAGGGCATCTCTTCTCATGATTAGATTTGTTAATATTCACTACTTTATCATTAATGTGATCAGTACTGAACATGCAATCTTGTTGCTAGGCAAAGGCTTCTGATCTTCTGTAATTTGCCATGTACTGGTGGCCAAAAAGAATGGGGAGGAGGGCTGGCTGTTGTCGTGTGTTTTAATTTGACAACCATGAAAGGGTCACAACTGAAGGCCGATGGTGGTTTTTGTCAGGTTGGTGTAGCAGGCTGCTTACAGCAGAGCCCTTGTGTTCTTTCAGTTTCTGATTTTGAAAGTCTCCGGGAGAGTTAGCTGGGGAGGACCTCGTTAGTGTAAGCAATCTTCCTCTTTTCCCACTTCACACTTTGTTGTTTTAATGTTTGGATTTGAGCTTTGCTTTGGATATTGTTAGAAATTCTTAAAGGACATACTATCTTAACATCCTGCCACGTGGATGTAATCAAATTTGGTCATTCTAAAGTGAATCCTAGGAGGAAAATAGGGGGAAGTGTAGCTTTTTACAGTAGAGGGGAAATTATGCTGCGCAATCTTGTTGTAAGATCTTTGTGATTTGATTTAGATCTGCTATCTTACCTGCCAACAGACTTTTGGCCAGAAGTTTGGGTTAGAAATTGTCTGAAGCGTTAACACGATAATTGAAATAAAGAAGGGGAATAAATTTGTAAAATCTTATCTCTTTTCTGAGGTGGTGAGATGTCAGAGTGAATTAAACATCTCTATGCTGTTTGCTCAGTTCCGTTATGGTGTCATTGAAAATGACGAAAACTACTGCGAGGGAAAAACAGTATTTGGCAACAGAAGGGCACAGAAATTTTCCTTGTTTAGAATGATATCTCAAAAAAGTCCCTGTACAGCTTAACTTAGCTTAAACTGGCTATTCAAGTAATTAACTACTCCTTAAGTTTTATCATTTCGAATAAGACTACCCTCTCTGTGAGTCAAGCTTTGACTCTGCATAGCAACAAAGTGTACAAGAAGAATGCTATGCTGCCTGTAAGATGGTTTAAAAATGAAGACATCTTTGTATCTATATGAATTAAAATGTCAGTCAAGGCACGGGAGCCTTTTTTAGACTAATTCCACAGTTCCTCTCTCCTTTGTTTAGCTTAAAGTTGAGGATCCCTCAAATAGAATTGTTTACCTGTACAGTGTTTGTTTTCATTGAGCCCTTTAATATGTAGTCATTGGAAATGATACTTCAATCTGCAAGTCAATTTAGCTGATTGTTGGAAAGCAGAGATTACAGAGTCTCCAGAGTTGCATAAACCTGGGGGCAGATTGTTCGATTAGTCCTGCCCTCAGTGTCCCTAGGTTCAACTGTTTGGAAAACTCGTGAGTTTTCTTGGCTTCTGCTCGCCTGAGAAGCTCTGCTGCAGTGCTACTCGGCAGGTAACCGGACTGCTTTCCTGGGCCGGTGGTAAGAAGCTGTAACGGGTTGGCTGCCATTGCAGTTCCTACCACTGTGATTGCGTTCTTTTTCTATACCTTCCCTACTTCTGAATGCTCTGAGGCTGAGGCTCAAGGCAAGGCCTGGGTAAGGCACTCCAGCAGAATCAGGTCCTCCCTCGTGTGGCATCAGAGGAGGGTGAAGTTTTGCAAGACAAAGCCATGCCTTATAATATCTGTTGCAGGGTAGATGATAAAGTCAGCATTAGTCTGGTTCCTGTTTCTAACTTTGATTTGTTTACTCTGGGCTCAAACTAACACTTCTATGGTGTATTACATCAATAAAAACCGGTTATGGAGAACCTCCTTTATTTGTGAATCATCCCCACGTAACATGCTCAACTGGATATCTACTGTACTTCAGAGGAATGTGTTTGCCCTCATCTGATACAGGTTCACCAGAACAAGCTGTACATTTTACTGCTGTATGAAGCTGTTTCTGCCAAACCCCCCACATGGAATATGTCTAAAGATCATTGTAATTTCTTGACACTTTGGAGGCTAACAAACTTACGAGCGCTTTGCAAGTTCAAGGCAGACAAATGTCAGGGAGTTGGATCTGGCCTTGAAGTACTTAAAGATATTAGTCTCTGGAGAGAGCCAAGAGAAAAGCTTTGGATTTCTCTCTACTGTTTGGAGGAAAGCTGTACAACACAAAAAAAGATTCATGTTAATTGGGCCAAAAGTAGCTAAAATAAAATCCTATATTTAATTTTTTTTTCTAAATGAAAATAAAAATATCATACAAAGTGCAGTGTTAGGAGACCTTTATGACTCTGGCTGGCCCTAAGAAATACGTCTGAGCCAAAGGTGGAGGGTTTATTTTATTTTATTTTATCTGAGAACATACTCTGCATTTCTCTTCTGTAGTGCCACAGTTGTTAATTAAAAGCAGCCCTTCCACCCTAGGAAAGACAAGAACAGGAAGTCTGTTTAAACAGTACTTTTTCAACTCTTGGAGTTATCTAAGTGGAAAAAAGGCTGTATATCATCCCAGTCAACAGTTTAATGCCATTTTTGAACAAACAAGAAGATGCTGACTTCTCCTAGCTATAAAGGGAGGCAGGATACTCTGTAGATCTGTGTGTGCTAATATGAGTAATAATGTAGTAGATGCCCCTTAGAAAGTATACAAATGGGTTTTGATATTAGGAACTAGCAATTCCCCTGGCATTCACGCGCAGAAGCTTGCAGCCAGAGAAATACAGCATGTAGTGCTCAGAATGGGAGGAGCCATTTAGCATGCTTTTCTGTTGAACTTTCTTCACATAAGGAAGATAAAAAGGAAGATAAAAAGGAAGATTAAAAAAGTCAAAATAATTCTCATTATCCCCACCGGGCAGAAACAGCCCTTGACTACTTTCACATCTGTGCAGAATTCCTACCCATGCTTTTTCCAGCATCTCAAAGACTCACTTAATTTCTCTTTCTTCGCATTTTAATGGAAGGATGCTAGAATTTCAGCAGACCTTAAGAAATCTTACCCAGTGAATTAACTTTAACAAATGACTACTTAGATTATGCTGTAATTTTGAAGAAGTACATATGTAAAGTGGAAAAACAAAACACAGATCCATCAGCGCGACCTCATCTGCTTTTGAATATTTCAGTTGAAACTGTAAGGGAGTCTCCTGTGTCTTTCTTGAATATTCATGTAGCAGTCACAGATATCTGCCACACTGACTTATGCAGAAACCGGTCCTCATTTATGAAGGAGTTATTCTTTGATGAAGCAGGCTGAGTTGCCCGGCAGGGGTAACCTTTGTTGTAGGTCCATGGGACAACGCATTTAGTTGTATGTATTAATTTCTTCATGCGCATGCATCTCTGTAGCGTATGTGATGTCTTTACATTCCTTATCTAGATATGCAACTCAGCATATGTAAGAATTTCCGCTAGAATCTATTCTACACTCTAACGGGATTCGGTCATGCTCCACTAGATCAGTGACAGCCTTCAAAGCATGATTGGTTAAATCTGTAAAGTTATTATTTGGAGCTCTACAGATAATGTTTACAAGCTGTTACATCTGAGATGTCATATGTGGATCACACAATCAATTTGCTTAGCAGTACTTCTGTCCCCATTCCAACAGTCTGTCCCCAGTCTTCTTTCTGTTAAGTTCTTTAAACGCGTGATTGCTTCTGAAATTATGCTGTTAGTGGGAATGCGCAAAGGAGAATTAAAAAAAAACAGCAGTGATGCAGGACTCTATGAGACACTACTGGCTTTCTTTCTTCTCTGTGCCCTAGTAGGATCTCAGATCTTTAATCTTAGGAATCTTAAGACCCAGTAGAAGGAGCTATAGCTCCCTTTACACTTCCCCCGCGACAATTCTGGACAGAAAAAGAAAGAAGGAGCAAGGCCGTCACTGTGGGCAGCACTAATGGAAGGTCCTGCTCACTGTCAGCATGACTATGCAGAGTCCATCGCAAACATTTCCAGAGGCAGGCAGATAACCCTCGTTGCTGATGACAGAACTGTAGGACTGCAATATTGCACAGCTGTAGCGCTTTATGTAAACTGACGATTTTGATCATTACCACACAAATTGGATTAACATCTGTACTGAGCTCTCAGTGATTGACTGTTTTAACAACGTATTTTGTATACATTTATAAAACAAGAAAACCTGCCATTTTTATGTGATTAGATAATACAATGTTTAGGGACCACCTGGGAATGTGAGATGAAATGATTAATTCGTATGTATACACATGTAAATCCACTAGCTAAATTATTAGTTTGTGTATATCAATTCCTGTACACAGATCAAGTTTTTGGCTAAAATCCTTAGAGAATGACATAGAAAGGTTCTCAGCGCAGGCCTGGTCTTGGATGTCGATCTCTAGCCTTTTAATGTGATCCTGTCATTCTGAAATGTAAACCTCGTTAGGGAAAACATTCTTGTAAGAAGTGTAATATCCTACTCAAAATTGTTTCTCTAGCACAGAAATAAGAATGACAGAAACAATAGAGTGATACATTCCCAATTCTTAGGATAGACCATAAATTATGTGACCAAACACTATAATGCAAAGATAATGTTTTAAGAAGCAAATTTCCTTAAATCCAGGGAATGTTCAATACATATAGCCTGGGTGTCCTATTCAAAACAGGCCGCTATCTCTCTACAAACATCAGTAGAACTGATAATACTGAGATCTTTCCAGTGAGTTGCGCCTCTTTTCACAGAATGAGGCAGTGCTGACAGTTAAATACCTATGCGGTATAATACTGTTTTATATCACCACTAATTTCCAAGATACCTGTTTAAACAGAAGCTGTCGCTTTCTGATCTGGTTTGAGCCTCCTGCGTGATTCATTTTGTAAAGTCACGGATCGTGGATTGTGGATTCATGGAATAGAGCTGGTCTGATTAGAGATGAAGAAACTTCCTTTTACACATGCACATCCTTATAATCAGCAATGATGGGAGAGGTAATAAATAGTACAGTAGGCATCAATTGGAAATGTCTCTCTAAGAACCTCTCAGTTTCACTTGAAGTTCTGAAATCTTGTTTTTCTCTGTGCTTAGCATTAACACTTTCTTACCTTCAAGGGCCTTTCATGTAAGACTGATCCCTACCATTCTGCAGCCAGTATTTCTTTGCTGCTCCTGTCATTATAGTAGCAACAGGTTAAAAAAAGAAAATGGATCCAAAGAAGCATACGCTCTTGAAGGTCCACTGAGAAAAATTTCTGCTACGTGATGCTTTGGTCACAGTCTTGCAGTATATAAAGTGTAAGGGATGTATTTTGATCATCTAAAGATGGAGATTGCTGTGCAGAAGCCTTTCATAGCCCCAGCTTCAGAAGCCCGTTTGCCAATCTGGGCAAAGCTCAAGCTTGGTCTGGAAAGAGATGGGAAAGAGAATTCCCAACCATGAGAAAGAAAAGGTTTATCAGCAGAAGCTATTTTTTATAGTTGCTGATATGATCCTTATGAAATACTGCAAGAAGAAGCGAGGGAGCAAACGAAAGAGGCGGTCATTAAAGTGGAAATGGAAAGGATACCGTCTCCATTGCTGTGTGACGGTTGTGGTGCAGGAGAAAAGCTGTGCCAAGTAGGAAGAAAATAAATGAAGAGTTGTGGAGAAAATAATATTTTTAATTGACAAGATACTGCAGCTCTCAGGTGCAATAAGTGGATTAGTGATGGAGTGCAAATCCATATGCTAACTGCTGACGTAAATTATTCTATCTGTTAATTGTTTATCTATTACCTCCATCTACATGAACAGAGCCTCAAAAACATGAACTTATCAGGCCAAAAAACGTAAACCACCACGTGGCTCAGCTTCTTTGGGGAAGTGGAAATTTCAAAGCCCCAAACAAATATGTCTCTTAATTAACTTTTCTCGCCATCTGTGCTTGCTTATAGCTGAGGCAAGCAGTACCAGTGACTTGTGAGATTGCTTTCAACGCTGCCTCTTTAGGCCAGCTTTTCCAAGTAGCAATCACATGCACTTAATTCCAATCAGATCAGCTTATCAGCTCAGTTCATTGTAGTGCTTTCATAATCATTCGTGTGTGACAGCCCATTAAAACTTGGCCAGGCCTTTAAAAAAAAATCACAATATTCACAAATGTGTTTTACATTCAGCCTTTGAGGTTTCCAGTGTATTTGTCTTGTGTATTAACCTTTGAAATGGAACTTCTGTGAAGAGTTGTAGGGGAAAGTCACCAGTAATATAGGACGTTAGACAGAGTAGTTAACTCTACGTCACCTCAAAGAGTAGTTTTATTTAAATGTATATATGTGATGTTGTGATAATTGTGTTAAACGATGTCTATAGCTCTGCTTCACTCCTGCAAAGGTACAGTTCCACGAGTGCAGCCTGCCAGACCCAGGAGGATAAAGTGGAGTGTGTGACCGACCACTGCCCATGGGTGGTTCAGGTTCACCAAGTGAGGTTTTCTTTTCTGGAGGACCTTTAGTGGATGCCAATTGCAGTTTGAAGTGGATTGCCCTGGTCAGAAACGGCAGGGCCTCTCAGGCTGAAAAGCACTAAGAAAAGAAACTCTTGCAACTTACTTGCAAAAAATATATTTTCAGAAAGTCTGGGGAAATGGAAAAGTTCCACTTAAATTTCAGTTTGGAGATGTTTGGCTTCAGAATTCCGATTTTTACATGTGAATGTTATTTTAATGTTATTTTTTCCTGTATTCACTACTCATTTACACATCACCTATATTATGTCTTGTTATTCTTCCTCAATAGGTTAATTACGAATGTTGTGGATTTATATCTTTGATGTCTTTTATAGATTTGTCTCCAGCTTGTATATCAAGAGAAAAAAAATTCCACAAAAACTATGAAATATTTTATTATAGGAATTATTAATCATATTTCTACAAATATATAATTTTAGATATGATATATACAATATTATATAATATATGATATATATTATATAATTATATTATAGGAATTATTAATATTAATAAGAATGGAAAAAATCCTTTGTATTTAAGTCTTGTGTACTTATTTTCAATAAGAAAATTTGTGGAAAATATAATCTTTGAAGGGACAAAATCTCCATTTAAATACATATCCACAGTATTGGTAAAACGTGTACTACTGAAAAGTTTCTCCTAATGCGAATGAGGTCAACTTTTTGTTTGCAAACAGATTCTATAGCTATTTTCTTACTGATTATATATTTTTATTCTTTCGTACTGAAGTGGCAAATGCACACAAAAAGAAGATATTTTTGAATAGACTTGAAAAACATAAACCAGTTGCTTGCCTTTTTCTTTTTTCATTTCCCTTCTTTTTTTTTTGAAAGAAAGGAAGTTACCTAAATTTAGACTGTAAAATAGACTTGTAAGAAGCAGTAAATATAGATCTCAGTGAACATCTATAATTTTCAGCTACAGATTTATACCTACATATACGTATTTCTACAGGTATTTGTGTCCACATTCATATATGTTTATGTGTCTCTCTATGTATGTACATACATGCTTGTAATGTTTATTTTGGTTTTTGGTTTTCTGCTTTAATTTAGCCACTAGGAGGTCTGTGGTTCTCATTTAGCTTCTCCATCTAATTTTCAGTGAGACAGACAGGTTATCTTTAGGATTTGTTAGTAAAGGTGATGAGTTCTTCCAGGCTCCCGAGAAAATCCTGGTATTAGGGCTTGAGAGTAGGTGCTACAAGCTGCCAACCTGTCACATGTTTTGGACACACCCAACACTTTCGGAAAGACTGATTATTTCAAAAGGCCAGCAACTGTGTTGTGTTTATTTAAAATAATTAACGTGCTCGGGTGACTTCCTTGTTGTATTGCAGCCCCCAAGATTGAAGAGGTTTGGACCAGTCTGAACAAATACTGCTTGAAATAATTTTGCTGATGGAGTCTTTATCTTCTCTCTTAATTTTAATCGGAGATATTGATTTAATATAAACTCACGTAATTTAGTGAAGGCCCAGGGGATGAAACTTTTACTTTTGCACTTAGAGCTACCTCCTTGCCTTGAAGTTTTATTTACATCAGTCTTGCAAATGGGATGATATTCAACAGCACTGTCAACAGTGACTTCTGTTTACAAATGGGAGCTGGAAGAAATGTCTGTCTGTGGGAAATACTGATTAGTCAAAATCGACATGTTCGTTTAATGAAATTTCAGGGCGTTTTGCCCGTAAGAGATTCTGAATGTTTTTGCTATACAGGAAACCCAAATGGTGACCAGAGATCATTTGTCCCTCGCTGTTTTCTGGCACATGTTCTATCAGCAATTTAGACACTTTGTTGAGAGCACGTGATCTAAAAATACCAAAACCTTAGAGTTCCTTGCATGGCCAGAATTAGTCTGCTAGGCAATCTGAATTTTTATCTTTTTTACTTTAGTTGAAATGTTTGCTGTTGCTTTTATTAGGTGGTGTTCCTTTAAAAGAAATATCTTAGGAGATAATGTGATCTGTGTGTTTGTGTTGAGGCTGTTTTCCATGTACTTTCTCTACTTTTTGCCAGCTTCAAGATGACGGTTACTGAGGGAGGATTTACTCTCTACTGGGGAGACTGGAAGCATTGTGTAGAAGGTGTTACCCACAGGACACACAAAGGAGGGCACTGGAGTTTTTGAGAAGGGAAAACAGGAAGCCACAGGAAAGCAGGCTTTATGTTTTTCTCCTACTGGGGCAACAACTCATGACAGTGCTCTGTTGACTTTTTCCTGGATAAGGACTCTATTGACTTCATAATTGTACTGAGATATTGCAAAAGAAGGTCCCTGTCCCACAGCATGTAAGTAGCCAGGACAGAAACTAGGAAGGGAAGCAGGGGCACTGAGAGAAGGGATCCTACCCATGGTCATGCAGCTGTTGAAAGAGAAGAATGACAGTAGGCTTTGGTTTTCTTTAATTCCAACTTGGTGCTGGTCAAACCAGGCTGTTTTTCTGTATTTTTCAAAGTATATAACTATAGAGTGTTTAATTTTATTCTAAAACCTGCAGCTATAAGGTGATTGAGATGGTTCCTGAAGACCAAAACTTCTAGCTGAAGTGGGTATGGTTAGTTATGTTCCTTGCTTTTAATCAGTGTCTCCCTCTGTGCTATATCAGCTTCTCACTGAGGTTGTTAAATAGAGACATTTGTGGTTTTGGGAAAAAGAGCCAAGCTTCCTGCAAGGGCACCTCACCCCAAGTCACCACTCCTTTGTTTCTTTGTTTTTATTTTATTTCAAGGAGTATGAATATGTTACTATATTTTTTCACAGTATTCAGCTATAAAAATTGAAAGGGCTTGGAAATATCACAAAGATCTTTGTGGAGACTCTTTTTGCAATTTTTTCTTGTCTTTTTAAGCATTAGTCCTTTAACATGGTCAGATGCTAGGAGTTTCCTGGCACAAAAGGCAAAAGCTCTGTTGAGGTTCTGTCCTTCTGTCCTGGTGACCTTTCCCAATCTTCTGATGAAACCAGAGCCACTGTGGATCTCTCCGCCAAGCACTCTGCTGCAGTCAATAGAAGCAAACCCCACCTTTAATTTAGCATGGTCACAAACAGTGTGAAGATTGTCAGGAGATGTAGGTTTTGGTCTGTTCCAGCATATTCACTTCTGCTCTATGCTAGGTTCTACGACTACATCTTTGTGTGATCTTGGGAAAGCCATACAGCTTTATTTGTTCGCTCATCTTACTTTATTTCATAGAATCATAGAATGATTTGGGTTGAAAGGGACTACAAAGTCACCTAGTCCAACCCCCCCCCGTAGTGAGTAGGGACATCTTCAACTATATCTGATTGCTCAGAGTTCCAACCAACCTGACCTTCAGTGTTGCCAGGGATGGGGCATCTACCACCTCCCTGGGCAACTTGCTCCAGTGTTTGTGTACCCTCAGAATAAAAAATTTCTTCCTAAATATGTAACCTAAACGTCTCCTCTTGTAGTTTAAAATCATTACTCATTCTCCTATTGCTACAGGCCCTGCTAGAAGTTTTCCTTCACCTTTCTTATAAGTGCCCTTTAAGTATTGAAAGGCTGCAATCAGGTCTCCTCAGAGTCTTCTCTTTCTCCAGGCTGAACAACCCCAACTCTCTCAGCCTCGTTTCATTGGGCAGGTGTTTCAGGCCTTTGATCATTTTTGTGGCCCTTCTCTGGATCCCCTCCAACAGGTCCGTGTCTTTCCTGTGCTGAGGGCTCCAAGGCTGGATGCAGTATTCCAGGTATGGTTTCACCAGAGCAGAGTAGAGGGACAGAATCACCTCCCTTGACGTGCTGGCCACACTTCTTTTGAAGCAGCCTAGGATACAGTCGGCCTGCTGGGCTGCAATTGCGCATTGCCGGCTCATGTCCAGCTTCTCATCCACCAGGACTTCCAGGTTCTTCTCTGCAGGGCTGATCTCAATCTCTTCATCCCCCAGCCTGTACTGATACTGAGGGTTGCCTGGACCCAGGTGCAGGACCTTGCCAGCTCGCTGGACCTCATGAGATTTTCACATTTCATGTTTCTTCATTTGTATCATGTAAATGAGAAAGCTTGCCCACAAATACTTAGCTGTTTAGCTGGTGGTTTTGTATTTTCAATGATTTATTTTAAGAGTAGGCTCTTTTAAACTTCTAGAAGGCACCACAGTTTTTGCTTTGTTATTAGGATAGTCTTTCTTTGATTGAAAGCGTCCCTTTCTTCACAAACTGCACTAGTAGAAATCCTTGTTTTGTATACAGCTGGATGAAAGGCTGGATTGAGTTGTTTTCCTACCAAAATATACACTGATTTTCTTTTTAAATCTTTCTTTCCATTTGGCTGCTGCTTAATGTCTTTTGTCTGCTTAAGGAGGACAGGTGCAATTATTCACCTCTGAGTCCTGGGAAAGAGAGTGTAATTCAGCATGGTCTCTTAGAAAGGAATGTAATTCTCTGCCCCACATGCAGTACATTATGCAAGTCAAACGGAACTGTGAAAGCTGTAGCATTGTCAAAGAAAGCATATGATGAACAATGCTTGATACTAAATCAGGCCGGTCATTTTAATACTTTATTTGAGAGTAGAAAAGTAAAATAACTAATTATAGATTGAAGCTTGATAGAATTCTCTTTTAAGGACAAAAATTTCTTGGCACTGCTAAGTGAGGAAAAGGATGTGTGAAGCTTCCCCAACTAATTCATTGTGATGTAGATTTTAAAGCAGTGGTAGTAGACGCATCATTATTTAGATCATTTAATCTTGTTTTTTCTTTTACTGTGATGAAAATGAGGGCTGAATCTTCAAAAACGTAGCACAGAATTTGTTTCTGAAGAGAGGAAGTTCTTAGTCTTTCCTTAAAGAGCTCCCCTGCCCACCACTGAGTTAAGGTACTCTGTTTAAGAACATTGAGGTTTCAGCCCTCAGTGAATATATTCAATAGATATTTAATAGATTAGTGATGGAAGGGATCTGTTTACAGAACAAAATTCTGCACTGGGTAAATTAAAAGAGTTTCTAGCTGCACTCGCAACTGCAGAGCAGCTGTATCCCAGCATACTTGTTGCTTGAGAATTACTCAAAATGAACTGATTAAAGTTATGCAGTTTAAACTTCAAGATGTATTTTACCACCTGTGGAGAAAATAAGTTACTGGTTTTGTGTACCATGGCTGAATCTTTTCACTGTAGTCCCTATTTTTACTTATTCAGAAGTTTCTGACAGTTTCACCTCTCTGGGAGAAATCTGTCTGGTTTAGTCTAATCCTAAATGCAAGTTCCCACAGAATTTTGAATACAATCATTTTAGCTTCTTTACAATCAAAAAAAATCAGACACAGATTTCCCACCTTTGTTGAAATAAAATAATTGTCAGATCTTTTTGTCACCCTAAATGTAAGACAATGTTTTATAGAATTGATACCCTTCTTTTCAGGCAGTTAAATATTGATGCTTACCCCAACTCAGTCCCCATGATTAGTTAACTCCATAATCAGGAGCAGAGAGATGAACTTGATGCTTTCCAGTAGAGGGTGTCTGAAGCAGATGTTTGGTCATTTTGATTTTTCTGAAATGCAAAATGGAACAATTTTGTGATTCTCTGCCATGGCTCTTTCCCCCCCTCTTTTCTTGCTCTAGAGGAGTTGATTTGAGGTAAAAAGGGCAATAGAAAGAGGACAAAGCATTCAATTTGCTGTACTTAAAGCCAAGCATTGTACAATAGGCAAACTGAATGTGGAAACTATATCTGCTTATGGTAAGATGTATAATTCCCTTCAGAGAAAATACAGACTGCTGTGTAGATCTAAAAAATAGTCTGGGAATAAACAGCTGTGCTTCTGTTCCAGCACTGAGTGTACAACATGACAATCACTCTGTTTCTCTTGAAATGTTAGTGAAGTAGAGAAAAAAAAGTCACATAACATTACCAAGTACGTTAGTGCTTTTGTGGAGGCTAAGTTGCATGGCTTCATGAATAACTGCTTTTTAAAGGACAACCAGCATTGAAATCTGGCTAACTGGATAAAAAAAGAAATTAATTGATTTGAAGGACTCTATCTAATTTTGGTATTTTGCTCTGAGATGTTCTATGTGAAGAAACCCTTTTGCTAGTCTCATTAATGTCATTAGGGGTGTTTGTATCAGTGGTGGTCTCTCTAGGTAGATCGCATTAATATAAAAAAAATTCCTTATTTAAGAAAAAAGAAAAAGGAGGAGGAGAGGAAAGATGTTCTCCTCTGAAAAAGGAATCAAATTCAGTTGTGTTTTGGGGGAAACAGTTAAACTGTCCACAAACAACATCTCAAATATAAAGGAGGAAGAAAAAAAACCCTAAATATGAGCTTTTTCAGCAAAAGTGAACTTAGGTTGTAACCTGACAAATTTTTAAGGAATTTTGTTTTTTCATCATATTTAAGTTAGTCCTAAAAAACCCCAACACTCTTCCTCCATCCCCCAGAAAACAGAAGAAAAAAAACCAAGACTCAACAGAGTTGTCACTCCCAATCAAAGAAGGCTTTTAAACCTGACTTTATACATTTTTGAAAGCCATATATCTGGAGGAATAATATCTAATTTTCTATACCCAATGTGAAAATACTTCATTCTGATTTAAACTAAAATGAATTGAATGTCATTCAAAAGCAGATGTAAATAAGGCTAGTGATCAGAAAGGAATGAGTTGCTGGTCCAAATGAGGATCTGGAGGAGAAACTTGAGAGTCATCCTGCACAAATTACATTGCTGGAAGGAGAAGCCTTTTTCTTGCTTGGCACAATATTTAAGTTTCATGAGGAAGAGAAGGTTTCTTCAACCGAGTTCATACTGCCATGACGTCCAGTGATGTTTGTGGCATCAGCAGATTTGCAACTGCATATGAGACTCCTTGCTGATACGTCGGACATTTATAATGCATCTTCCAGTCTGAAGAGATGATGGTGTGTACTGCTGTGTCAGATGTCTCCCACAGGTATTTCACTTTTGCTTTTTCCTCTAAAAAATCCCTGGAGTATTCACCTGCTTTCTATATAGACAATATAATCGGCCAAGCTCTCAGATGACCAGAGGTGATGAAGTCCCATTGGCCTCAACCAAAACATTCCTGTTTATAGTCGTTGATGATCCGATGAGAAAAAGTAGCCAGAGGGTGTCTTTGACTCCAACATGGACTTCTTTGCCATGTACTGGTCTGTATTATCTGTTGGATCGATTCACTGAAACAAGCCTGGTTCCTGTGGTTCTGAGAAGAGGAAACCTGACTCTCTGAGCTTTGCCTTGACCATGTTGTTCAATCATATATAATTTTCTGTCCCCTTCTGGCTTTTCTTGAGATCATGGGAGAAGCAAAAATACCTTTTTCACATGAAACAAAGAGGAGTGGTTTGGGTTTTTTATTTCCACGGTTTTCTTTTCTACGTTTTGTTCTTTCGCTAGTGAAGTGAATCCCCCACCTACCTGGGGGGATTTTAAGAAAATAATCTTTTAGTGTGGAAGTGTTTATGTTCTCATTAAGGGGTGAACATAACATTGTTTTCCTTTAATCTAATTGCAAACTGTAGTGGATAGAGATAAGTCTGTTCACCAGGTTTAATGGTCTTTTACTATTTTAATTGGGGTTTGGGTTTGAGGTGTTTCACGAGAAAAAAAGGGCTTCTCAATAGTTGGGTTAAAAAGGCAGGGAGAAACAACAGCTGTAAGGGCACTTTCCCATGTACTTGAGCATGATTAAATGTAGCAGGGGGTTCTTCCTTCACTGAGTAAATTACCTTTGTCCCACGTGTATATTGATATAAACTTTAAACATTTGGCTTTGCAATATATCTCAGGCTGCTTCTCTCGCTGCTCAGGGTCAAGAGAGAAATTCATGAATGCTGACAGGAAATCTCTTTCTAAGTATAAGGAATAGGTGTCCAGTTTCTCAGATAAACAAAAGATTAAAATTGTCAAATTCTTTGTGTGTTTACTTTTAAGCAACACACACAGCAAATGAAGGAACAGTTTCAGCAGATGTATATTATTGCTTCAGACGTCACATCATTTCTCTGGTGTCAAACACACAAAAGCCCTCGAAAAACCTGCCTCCCTGTATGGGCTGTTTCAGCCTGGTACAGCGATTCAGGAAAATATTGGTTTAGGTTATTTGTTACTATTTTAGAAGTCAAGAAATCTGAGCCTTCAAGAAACTCAGTGCCTGACATTGCCAGATGCTACTGAAGTGATAGTCGCATCAGGGTGCCATGGGGCTTTAATAGGAAGTGTGCATTTTTTTTACAGCGTAGGAAATGGAGAGCAGTTCATAAAACCTTTCATTTTCTCTCCTACTCTCCTATCTCTACCTATCTTAAAATATTTTTCTTCTCTGTAGCATTTTGACAGATTTAAGACCAAAGCCGAGACATAAGACATAAATAAATGACTACATGATCTTTTAAATCCAAATGTAATTCATTAAAATCTGTTCAAAATCTTGTCTAATAGGCTAACCTATCTTTTAAAATTCTTCAACTCATATCCCTTTATGTGGAATTACTTTAAAACATTTGGGATTGCTAAATGTTGGATTTTTTCTTAAATGGATTATCAATATATTTATATTTTTACATTTTACTTTACTAATATTGAACAAAATTCAAAGTCCCCTTAAAGTTTAATACTAAAGATGGCAAAAAATTGAAGTGTGCTTCTTAGCCAAGCTGAAGATATTTTCTTGGATGCTGTTCTTATAACAACCTGACTAACTGTTAAAAAGAAAATAAACTATTTCAAACCAGGACCTGTAAATTTTTAGGTACAAAAATGGGACTAAACCAACTCTAACAGAACACTTTTAGCCAAGTTCATGCAGTCCGTGCCTTAGTCACTGTGCTTATTCCTTCTGGATTTGGGTACACACCGCCTTCTCTAGGAGGTAAGAGCAAGGTGGGATTTAGGCCCATGAGGTTGTACTGTCTGGTGACAGTTCACGCTGTGAAAGTCATCGACCAGCAGGGACTCTTGCCATGGCTCTCATACCACCCCGAGCTACACTGGCTGCCGAAAGATCTTAAAGAGGTTTTACCTCTGTTTCTGACTGAGAAAAACTTCAATTCATATCCTTGTTGATTGACTGCATGCTAGTTTTAAACATTCGTTCCATTTTAGCCACTCTTTAAGCATGCTGTTTCTAGGTCTTGCTCTGAATGCACTGTTTTATAACAATGGTGGGCAGAATAATTTCAGTCTTATCACTAATAATCATCTTAACCGATCTATTGTGCAGCTGAACAGATCAGGTTAACCCAGAAAGTGGAGGGGTTTGGAAGCAGTTTCTCTGTCATAAAAATATAAGACCATTCACTTGAACGTTGACTTAGATTCAAAAAAAGCAATTTGCTGATCGGAACAGAATTATGTGCCACTCAGAATAAATATTGACCTCAATGAGAGTTATTTTGTTGGATTTGATATTCAGGAGACTCTTTAGCTGTGGTAGTTGTTGAGTATTGCTTATTCAGGCAGTAGAATTGTTGGGCTGAAGCAAGGAAAGTTTATTAGCCCTGCCTTGGGCATCAGACTATTAGATTTCATGTAATTTAGGCAGGTTTATAGGAAATATTTTACACCTTCATAAGTAAATGTGAAATTTGGGCACTGGGAAACTAGAAGAGAATTGTAATTTTTGATACCATTTTCCAAATAGTGTTTGGTTCTTTGAGACCGTATTGTTTTTATTATGACAAGCATTATTTGTCCCGCTGTACTGCTGGCGCTCGTTTTCTTTTTTAGGGAGAATATAAAGATGAGTGCTGATCTAAAGTACCGCATAACTTTGTTTAAAAAAAAAATAAAAAGAGGGGGAAGGGGAGATGGTGCAAAGCTGCCTCAGAGAGATGAAAAATACCCGGTATGTCAAGGAAAATATATTCCCCAGTGTCATTTCATGCTCTGCAGGGGGCTGTTTTCTTGAGTCCAGTGCAAATGTATACTCTCAAGAAAGCCATTTTCTGCTTAATGTGGAAAAGAAGAATAAAGCAATTTTTTATTCCACTTTTATATAATCTTGTCAAGAAAGAGAGGTGGATGAAGAATTACAATCTTCAGAGACACCATCAAGACTCCCTAAACACAAACTTTATCAACCCCAGCCTGTAATCATGTCAAATTCACAAATTAAGCAAGACTGGATACTGCTTTGGACACCTCCAAGGAAAACCCATGGTACAATAGGAACTAGCATGCACAGCTCCTTAGGCAGATCTCTTTTTCCTCTGAGTGAATCGTGATGAGATGAATATGGAGAAAGTACGGAAGCTCTCCCTTCCATTCCCTGAAAGCAGCTCTCCACCACCCTCCTTACCCCCTCAAAATTAAAACTTACTCCGATGTATTTTCATATTTTGTGCGAGAGAGGAAGCCCAGAGCAGCTCTGAGAGTTCACTTGCCCCCTTGCAAATACAGGCAATAGGATGCAAGAATGAGCTGAGACAAGAGAATTGATCTCTTTAATATCCTGGTCACAAACACGTAGTGTTCAGTTCCTAAACGAGTCTAAACAGAAGTTCCCTGTGCCATTTGAAATCTTGTAGGGATTATCCTTCCTTGCCGACAGTGCCAGCTCTGGAGGGCCACAGGTCTTCCGTAGGTTTTGTATGATACTTGCCAGGCCTTTGTGGTTGCTGCAGGTACTCTAGGGCATCTCAGATGGCACTAAGCAGCTATAATTTGGCAACTTAATCAAGCCCTTAGTCCCTAGGACTGCTGTGCCAAATATCTAATTTTATCTGTCAATGATGCAATGAGTGGACATTTCAGGTGCTGCAGAAAATGAGAATTTTCACCGTATGACCCACTAGATCTGCCCACCGGAATGAAGTGCTCAGCAAACCATGGAAAATTCAAAGATTCACACCTGTAAAGGGGAGTGTACACCCCCAAATTAACTTATTTTTGGCCAGTCTCTTTTCTTCCATTGGATTTTATGCATCAGAGGGGAGAACGCTGTGCAGTAGTAACAGCAAATGAACCCAAGGAGAAACAAAATAAAAGTCTTCCTGAGATTAATTATTGTAGACATGAACACCATTGAATGTTTTCATGAATCCTTAAAAGACTCCAAATTTCATAACATGAAATGCTACGAAATATTTGCATTCATTATAGGTCAATTTAAACCTTAAAATTTGGAGAAAAACATTCTTTATTTTGGTAATATTTTATTAAATAAAGTCTATAATTAGAATTGCAACATATCAATCATTTTCCTGGAGTGCTGCATGATAATAAACTAACTTTCTAGGGTGAGTAGGGAAGTAGTAGTACTATTCATTTTAATAACCTGCCTTGATAATACTCCGGTGCATCACTTCCAGAATGCGTAAGTAGTAATGTTCGGAGTATTTCTGAATGCGATTAGGAAATTCACCTTTCATTTGTGTATCTGCTCTTAAATAATATGAATATGAAAACAAACAGTATTCCTGCAACTGGTAAAGAAGACAAATGTATAGTCTCTAGGGAATGACATCTATGAGAATGCTCCCACAGAAAATCTCTGTGCTCTTCCTATTGATGCAACAGTTAAAATATTTTGATGTTATATTCCATCCCCATATGGTTTTCTTCAGTGTTGTTTTCTCAGTTGATGGAGGGAAATTCCCTAGACACATTTTACATAATTGCTTGTATGGTTGCTGTTGCTTACGTTTGTTCTGTCAATTGTGGATAGTCCTTATTTCCAACTGTTTTGTTAGAAGTGATCAGAATGCTTAAAAATGCTGAAATAAAGTATATTTAACACAACCACCCACTTGCAGAGCTCTGCAAAGCTGGAATTCATCCCTCAGCTCTTCTCTCAGCACCCAGCTCTGTCTCATGGAAATAACTCTGCTGTTTTCTTTTGTTTATTTTAACACTTTTTGAATTTATTTTCATTAGTTTTTAGAAATTATTTTGATAGTTGTGGAAGATATTTTCGCCCCTGTTTTTATTTGTAAATTGCTTTTGCCCCCATTGAGGCAGTGTTAGCTGTTGAAAAAAGCCAAGGCTCTAGAGCCAGGAATTGTGATGTTCCCCCGCACTTTGGTTGATGTTGATTTTCAGATTCATTAATGAAAGGATTCTGTAGCATCCTACAAGTATTGGCAGTTATCCTTAATATTTCAATGGGGGAACATTTCCTTTACAGCTGAGGAGAACTGATGTACAGTGAAATTGGATGAGGAGCACTACTGAGATTGGAACTCATTACCTACTACCTTGCTAAATGTAGCAGAAGGTGTTGCTCCCCCATTTTTTCCTGTAGCATTTTCCTCCATAGCGGAATGATGCAGTAATACCTGCCATTAGCCATCCTGATGTTTTGAAACTAATAACAGTTCTGAGATAGCACTAAATCCGTGTGCATAGAGATGATTGCCTGAGGTAGGGATGAAGGTGGGCTCCCCGCATAAATCTCCCAGCAGCATCTGGGATATTTTTTCCCCACTATGTTTGATCTCTCACTTTGAAAGTCGAAATACAACATCACATGAAATTTGACCTGGTCAAGTAAATATTTTTTCAATAGACTTGCAGAAGCCTTCACAAATTGGATCTATGATTTAGAGACATTACTTGGTTTTTGGTTTTGGTTGGTTGGTTGTTTTTTAATTCAAAAGAAGTGTGCTGTTGGACATATTAGAGGTGACATCAGGGTGAGCGCTTCTGAAGCATACGCTCTGCAAAGACCTATTCAATACATTAATCTTTAAAAACCCAAATATCCTGTGTTGTAATAAAATAAGATGACAAATCTCATAAGGCAAGTTGTTGTATTTGGGCTTTCTTCATTTACTGAAAAATGACTTGGGAAAAACCTGGAAGTCAAACCTAAAGCAATAGATTGTGCCTGTAAGAAATCATGAAGTTCATTATGTACACAAAGATGTGGCAAAGGAGGTGAGCTGAATTTTTAGTAGCATTGGATGAAAATTAAAATAATCCTGGGTAAGTAATATGTTGCAAAGTGATAGTTCAGAATGCTTGAAACTCATTTGAATTTGACACTGATGATAGATGAGATCTTAACAGAATATTTTAGAGTGTCTTTTCAAGTCTGTAATCTCTAGGATAGAAAGATTTTTATTTGATACCTGCATAAAACAAACAAAAAAAGGTTTTGGCTTTCTTTGTATAGGATGAATTTAGAATACTTGTCCAGTTTCATATGTTCCTATAGTAAACCTTCACTGGGGAAACCGTCTGTCAATTATTCTAAAACATTTCAGATTTTTACATTCTACTTTGAACACAAAGGTGAGAAGTAAAACTAATTTCCTAAGTGATCTGGGGTACTTTTTTTGTAAGGAGAGATGTGATTTGTAATATTTCAGATGATGTAGAAATCAGCTGCAGATTTCAATGGCAAATTTCCACTATCTAGTAATACAACATATTTTCCAGCTGAAGAGCCACCTTTACCTGCGCATGTGGACGCCCTGCCATCAGTCATAAAAGCAGGAGCTGCTGTACTTGAGAAGTTTGGGTGTCCTGGTGGTTGTTAGTCATCTATTAGGGTTAATTTTAGGGTACACAAAGAGAAGCACTTTCAATTTGAGCTCTATTTGCAGTAAATAAATAGGAAGCTGAAAGAGTTACAAGTTATCTGCCTGAATGTCTGTTAGACACAGCACGCTTTGAAAAAATGAAGAATATTTATTTGGTGAAGGAGAGTTCAGTGAAGTAATCTTAGTTTCCCCTGCTGTTCACTAGCGATGTCATGACAGAGTAGCAATTTTAACCAGTTTGTTAAATGATGTTCTCTAATGTAACTCCTCAAATACGTTCATTAGCATTTTTTTCTAGCCTTCATTTTCATGCAAGCAGTATGGATCTGCCAGTTTATGCTTCAGACTTCCTTTCCCCATTTTGAGGCATTATCCCACGACGTCCTTCAAAGGACAGAAGTAAGGACGTGGGAGTTTGGCTCACGTAATTTGGGCAGGATTGGAAGTCTCTACCAGTGAAGTGGCAGGAACAGTGCTTGCCAATGAAGTGCTTCGCTTGTTATTCCCTGTGCTCTGACTCCCCAGTTCTCTTGGAAAGTTTGAAGATTATGAAGAAGATTGTGGCTGTATCTCAGAACATTTTTTTAACTACCGACATTATAAGGAAAGATGGGAGGAAAATTGTTCTCAAAGGTTTTTACGGAGAACTCCTCCCATAGGCAGTTACTGTGAGGGACAGCCTGAAAAAAATATGTATTTTTGGCAATTTAATACATGGTTAGTGGGGACCAAGATTAAAATTGACTTACTGGTACAAGATGAGAAAGAATACAGAATTGTTGCACGTGAGAGTGAGGGTCTCCTTAGAAAGATAGATCACTGTTGTTTCTGGTGGAAGTGAAATGATTCACTTGCCTGTATTGAGATGTGTCTCCTTTGGAGTTTGAAGTGGCAGAGATTATGTCTCAAGTAGTCATAGCTGCAATAGCCTGTTAGCTGTACCATTGAGGGGCTGGAGTGCGTGCAGAGAAGGGCAACGAGGCTGGTGAGGGGCTGGAGAACAAGTCCTACGGGGAGAGACTGAGAGAACTGGGGTTGTTTAACTTGGAAAAAAGGAGGCTGAGGGGAGACCTCATCACTGTCTACAACTGCCTGAAAGGAGGTTGTGACGGGGTGGGTGCTGGGCTCTTCTCACAAGTGACAGCGATAAGACAAGAGGAAATGGCCGCAAGTTGCGTCAGGGGAGGTTTTGACTGGACATTGGGAAGAATTTCTTCACTGAAAGGGTGGCCAGGCACTGGCACAGCTGCCCAGGGAGGTGGTGGAGTCACCATCCCTGGAGGTGTTTAAAAAACGGGTAGATGAGTTCCTTAGGGACAGGGTTTAGTAGGGAGACAGGCACGGTTGGACTCGATGATCTCAGAGGTCTCTTCCAACCGAGTGATTCTAAGAATCTATGGACCTGAATCTATGGAACTGGGCTGAGGGGTTAGGAATTTAATATCTAAGGTGATAGAAGGACTTGAGTGTCTTCTGAGGTTTTACTTACGCTGCTGCCAACTGGCTTGATACCTCCTGTCTGAACAAACACTTGAACTGAAAATATTTCTCTCTTTTCCCAGTGGAGGAGTTTCAATAATCGTCAATAACTCTTGGGTGTATATATCACCAATCAAATGTCATAAGTAGCTGGAAATCTGAGGATTTTTTACAAAAAAAAAATGTAAAATTTAATACTGTCTTTAAAAGCCTGGTTGTCCTTATGATATTTTTCTGGATAAAACTGGAATATAGCAAAGTCTTTGTTTTTAGGACAAAAATTAGGTTAAATTTTATTTATGTCATCAGAACCCTTGTACTGCATTGTCAAAGGATGAAAACTATCAATATTGGTGGAGCACTGTCACATTATGTAAACATTTCCCATTACATCTGTTGTCTTCCTCCCCTTTCTTTTTGGAGTAATATAATATTCAGTAAGGTAGACAACTGTCCCTGCTGCTAGGTATACATGGAAAAAGAATTCATTTTTTAATTTAAATTTTAGAGAAAACAATTTAGTAAATTGTACAATTAAAATTAGATATAAAATAAATAATACACAAAATGAATATTAATTATAGAGTATAGTTACTCTGCATGGACCAGATTTTGGCTAAATCACTTTGCAAACCAGGAACTATATTCTGATCGGAATTTTGGTCCTTGCCGGATAATAGTCTTCCTAGCAGCTTACTGACAAATTCCATATTTCCATCAATTTCAAAGTGCTGCCTGTTTACTGCTCTTTCAGTTAGCTCTCTTCTCAGTTTGAAATGTGTGGCTTCAGGAGACAGCAAGGTCAATTCAACCATAATGTCCTGATCCAGATGCCTTGGAAACTGGTGGAAAGAAGTTCTTGGACGTGCCTGCGGATACGCAGGAGTGCTCAGACAGACTCAACACAGCCCAGGGGTTCGAAGAACAAGATGATAATAAGACCTACATAGTGATATTTCCACTAATGTAGTTTTCAACCTTTGCAGTGCATGACTTCCTTATCCCAGTTCCATGTAAATCAGTATTTTATAACCCCTGACAGCCTTAAGATTTTTCAACCTTTCCATGCTTTTTTGTCTATATACTCTCTTCTAGCAAAGAGTTCCACAGTTTATTTATGCTTGCTGAGAAGAAACATTTGCTTAAAATATTAATGGGTTAAAATGTTATTAAAATAATAATGGGTTTAAACCTGTTGCCTGAATTGGAAATTATGTATGTTGGATATCTCGCAGTGGTCTGACTACATTAAAATGAGAAGAGAAGATAGTATCGCACAGGAGAGATAACTATTTTGTCTTTTTCCACAACCAAAACATGGGATTTCTTGTGGTAACTATGTAGTCCTGAGCTGTATCTACTCTTTCTCCAACCAGCTTTACTGGCTGAGAGTGCATCCCAGGCCTTGGATCGGACTTTAGAACATTTACAAAAATGTTTCACTAGAATAATAGCAGGATCATTTATTTTTAGCACAGAGTGTAGCTAGCGCATTTTATTTTGAGATAATATTTATAGACTGTTTAATTTTTTTATGTGAGACCCATCTTGAATTTACACCCTTATTGGTCTTCAGCAATAATTAAAATTTGTTTTGTTTAAGCTTAGCTGTATAATCAGCTAAAAGAAGCAATGAATTTTGATAGCTTCTGAAGTTTGCAAATTATTTCTTTTGGCTAGTGGCTGTCTGCTATTATATCACTTCAAAGCTTTGGTGTGATTCTTAGGTATGGCAAATACAGGATCATTTTTAAAAGAAGTTGTTTGGAGAGCAGTAAGAATGTTAACTTTACAGAAATAAAGCTTGGCTGAAATTTGTGTCAAAATGAAATCAATAACCCTTTTCCTCTTGAGGAAAGATGAAAACGGCATTCTTCCTGGTGGTTAATTCAATTAATCATTTCTAAGGAACCTATTTTTTATTAAATTTCTTAGGGACAAGAGCAAAGGAAGTAGCTGACGAATGTGAAAGGAATCCCCCTATGAAAAACTGGTTACTTAACCGTCTAACTAGAAATATGGAAACTACACGTTCATTTGGCCTAATACAATTTCTGAATAACTTCTGCAGTTGAGCAAGTTTCTGTGAATTTTTTTTAGACTGTGGAATAAGAAGATGGGGCTTTACCTCATGGACCTTCCCCAAAGCAGAAGTTTTTTGATAGAAATCTAAAGGACACACAAGTTCTCAATTCTGCCATAGTAATCTGAGTGCTAAAAGAATCCTTTTTTTCAAGGAAATTTGTTTCCAATGTATCTGGCCTTACATTTGAGCAATGTCTTATCTATCCACGAGGCTGGAGCCGGTCACTGTCAATCAGCTGGCTTGCACTTTCTTGCTGCTGTCCAAGGCCGCCAGCAGGAATTCAGCAAGATCTGGCTGCTCCACCTTGCCCTTGTGTGAGGTAGGCTTGTAGGATTTCAGTGCAGGCTCCAGCTCCTGCTGTCTCACTCAGCAACTGGGAGGGAGAGAGTTTGGAGAACAAACATCATAGGTTGGGAAATCAGGCAGGGATCTGATGGGAGAGTGGAGGAGGATGGAGGAAGACTAAATTTCTCTTTTATAGGGTATAACCACGTTGAGGTCTCCTTGAATTCAAGGTCATTCTGGCCCTCTTGAAAAACATGGAAATAAATAAAAATCATGATCTTCCTCTGTTCAGGTAAAAATAACAATATTACTTTTACCTAATAATTTGAAGCAACTCTTCTGCTTTCAATGGAATAGCTCTATATTAATACATCTGAGTTTAGAATTTGACCCTAGCAGTATAATGAAATGATCTTCTCATTGAAGCATGGCGAACATCACTGCCTGGAGATTCCTGGCTTTCAGTGAGAAGGAAATTGGGCTAGCGCTGTGCCCACAATGACAGAGATGCTGGTCTCACTGACTCAATACTGATTCAGTCGTTTCTACTTTAGCTTCTCTGGTACCTTGAAATGTTTGCAGAATTTTCAGGCTTTGTTTCCTTTTAGAAGTCCTTAGGACAGCTGTTGTTATGTTCCAGCTTAAGGGATAAGAAAACAAATTTAACTTCCAGGGTCTTATTTTTGCCTGTGTTCCACAAAACCTGCGGTCACTGTCCTGTAGAAAGGCATACATGCGGAGTCATTATTTCCTCGCTTGAAAACTGAACTACATATTGCTGCCTGCTGGAGATGCTGTTTTTCTTCTTGCTTTTCAGTTCACATGCACAACTTGGGTTTTGATCAGCTTAACAAGTTCAAACTCAGCCTGCATGTTGAATGTTTATTGCAGATTTGACTATAATAGAATAGTTACGACTGGCAATATTCTCATATTACATGCATATTCAAAGTTTTTTACCTGACTCAGGTGCTTATTGCTTTTATAGACTTTCTGGCCAGTCATTGCAAGCGTCTGGTGATTTCATATATTCCTTTGCTACATCATTCAGCTAATCCTCTATCACTGCACAAATGTCAACGCTTATTGATGAGGGAGACTTGGGGAAAAGTAACTTAAAATACAGTCAGAAAGGGGCTTTCTATGGAAGCAGTCATGGCTGTAGCATTATACCTACCCAGTGGTCCAATTACCTTGTCAATGAGTGAAATACACTCTGAAAAAAGAAACAGATATTAATATACACAGCCAGCATCTGAAGATCAATATAGTCTTGGACCCATCTCAGATTTATTAAATGTGTGGAGAGCACTATGGATGTAAAAGCAATTTTACAGATAGATAGACAGATGCATCCATATTTTCAAAATTGATAACCAAATTTGATCCTCAGTGCTTAACAAGAGGCAACTCAGAACAGGTTGATTTTCTAAAAGTGCCAAGTTACCAGACATTAAAGATTTCATCTCTTTGGGGGATTTCTAATTGAACATTTCTCCATAATGGAGGAAGAACCAAAACAAGTCAATTTTTATTTCCCAGTAAAGTTCTCTGTCTCAGGAGCTTCTACATTATATATGATGTCAAGAAATAAATGAAAACTATCAGCTGAGGATAAAGTAAAAGAGACCACAAAATTGCACAATAGGGCTGTGTATTTTTGCTGGGTATATATTGGTGGTATGGAAAACAGTCATCTAATAGTGATTGCCACCCCAGCTCGGGTAACGTATCCATACCCTGAGATAAATGAACATGGAAAATATTTCAGATGCTGTCATTAATACAATACTGTGTCCCCTGCCTTTCGCACTGTCCCTTGGTTTTTGTAGTTCAGCATAATGTAAACACCAGCATAACAGTATATGTTGTCTGTCCAGTGCAAAACCACAGTCTCCACATTATTCAGACCCTTCACAAAGGAAAACCAGCCCTAAAGGTAATCTCAGAAGATGTCTCTGCTGTAATAATTTACACAAGGCAAACCAGCAAGAAAATGCCTTCCTTGCGGAAGATGTCCCAGTGTTTCCCCAGGACAACAGTGGAGAATCTGTTGTCTTTGAAAAACAGAAGTTTATACAGGGAAGATGAAATACAACTAGGAAAGCTGGACAGACTGAAAAATTACGCAACCATACATTGCTGCAAGATTGAAGTCAAATACATATGCTTTTTCTTCTGATGCGAAGAAGCTTTACCGTAAGCAGGAAAGTCATGGAAAGGGGTAAGAAGCACAGGTTTATTCCTCAGTAATTCTGTGTGCTAGGTAGAGCAGGCTATTCCACTGCTTGCACTAGGAAAAAGGACAGCAAGAGAAGTCCAGTCACAGAAGATTGCTGATTTGTGCAGGGTTGCAAAAATAATAGCAAGACTGAAACTGAGCTGGAATTTGTGTCGCTTCGATTCATCTCTAGTTTCAGTCAACAGGGACTGTGTGCTCTTCTCAGCATCATTCAGTGGCTAAGCCTGTAGTGATTCCAAGTCAGTGTTATTTTCCTCTCCCTGTCATTTTAGGATTTTACAACCATAGTTCTGTTTTGTGCTGATGTTCATTAACCCCCATCTCCTTGGATGATATGAGTTCTCAAAAGGTGGATCTTCTTAGACGTTTAGATATATCCCAACTGTTGATTAACATACTTGTGTACTCGAGGAAGTCTGTCGCATTGCAAACATTCTGCAGGCTGTATCATCTACTTTCTGACTGAGAGAAGTAATGGCTCTCTTCCCCACCCCTCCCTCCTCTGCCTGTGTTATTTACCAGTCCTTTTAAATTTCTCTTAAAGGTAAGACTGATGACTTCCCTTAGACCTGGAAGAGAGCAGGATCCTGCAAAAAGTCTAGCGTGAAGAAACAGTCAGGAAAATTTGGTACTTATTCACTCTCCAGCACTTTGACTTTTCATTTCAACATAGACACTGCAGATCTCTCTCTTTCCAAAACAGCTCCTTGCCAACATCTCCATTTGAACCATTAAGCATTGGCTCTGTATTTCTTCCTGATCTCTGTCATGTTAGCTAGGAGATTTAAACACCGTTTTCCACTCGACCAACAGCTTCTTCAAAACTGGCCCTGGAAATTTTTGCCTAAGGCTGTCCTTCCTCTCTTGCCCTAAGAGGAAAGCAGCTGTCTCATGTTTTTACCCTTCAACATGCAACCTGTGCAATTTCTCTTTCCTTCTGCTTAATTTCTTTGTGGAATTATATCACAAAGTGAAAGTTCTTCACAGTATGCTAACAAAAACAAGATACATTATGAAAATCTGGCACGTTTCAGTTTTTTGTAGAGCAGTGATAATTTTTTTTCAACAACTCCCATCAGGAAGTGTCCAGTTTATTAGCTGCTCTGTTGCTGTCGAGTAGGGAGTGGACATATTTCAAATCCACCTAAATGCTTGAGGTAGTTATCACCCTGTCCCCCCATCACTACACCCTCAACAATTTTCACACTAAAAGCAGCAAGGTACTTTATTGTTTCTGACTTCAGATATTTCTGTTCTAAAGACTGCTAAACTCTGCGTATAATGTTATCTGGTGCTATATAAATGTGTTATATAATGAATAAAAGTGATTGCCTCCTTGTAATTCTCTCTGACATACTATTTTGTATCCTGCTTATTGCAGCAATGAGAGAAATGCTGGCTGTTTTAACCTCCCATTGAGAAGAGAGAGAACTGCACCTAGGTTTGAGGGTTGCTCCTTCTGTTACTGCAGCAGCTGTAGCTCCAGCAGAGTTTACCTCTGTTGGTATCTAGGAAATGCTTTACAATGTGCCAAAAAAAAATATGTTGGGAAGTCAGGTAGGCTTTGGCTTATAAATGTGAAAGGAGTCGAATCAGCCAAATTAGATGCCAGAGAATGAAGATGGGTAGTTGCCCAAAATCTAGACAGGTGTAGCCTGGCGTGAGTATTTTTGAGAATCCTACTAAGCCATCATGTATTTGTTTAGGAAACAGAAGACCATTATGATTCTGGCACCAAATACACAAAACTTCTCTTTGCAGGCCTAATGTGAAGTTAGTTTACAGATGAAGTATTATCTTTCCATTCAGGTGAGCTATAAAAATGTTGGTGAGTTTACCAAAACTAAGTTACCAAAGTAACCAAGTAGAGTTATCAGTTTTGATAACTGTAGTCCCTCAAATTTCTTGGTTTCAAGGCTATTTTTTTACCTTGTCTTGATTTTGTATATGATGGAGACTGCTTGCAGGGAATCATATTTAATGCAAAACTAAAGAGCTACCGTAGCTGTAAGTGCGTGTAGTTGAAGCTTTGCTCAACAATACAAGATGAATGGCACCGCTGTTTGTGCTGATGTTGACTGTTTTAGTATGTATTCCATCAGTGAGATCACAGCTGACCTCTCTGAAATGTTAAGCTCAGCCTTCTCTAATTTATGCCAAAGGAAGTCACCTAAACCAAAAGCAAATTTAAGTCAGTTTGGTCTGGTTGATGTCGAGAACTGTGACAAGCACAAAGAACATGCATTGCTTCTCTTTGAGACAGGCAGGATTTCTGGAGCTCTTTGCTAGTCAGCCTAGGTATCTTTCTGGTATAATGTGGCCTCAAAATGCAAGGCAAGAAGTGGGCCTTGGGCTTCTGATGTCTGAATACAAGTTTTTCTCCTTAATATCATACAATACATGAAAGCAAGCATCAGGAAGGAAATATACCCTGTAGCACCATTCTCAAGGGAAGGTATACTTCCACAAAATGAAAATAAATGAGTTGGTATTATGATAGTCTAATACTGTGATGTTATGTACAACAGATGCATTTTTCTGCTAAGGGTTTAATCCCTTCAGGCCCATTAAGCAAGGGGAAAAGTTTAGAAGGGATGCTGTTAAAAGAAGACATTAATGCACCTTCAAAAGAAAGTAGCTGGAGCACAAATCACAGGAGAAATATAGTACAAAATAGTGAATGAAATATTTATACTTTCAACTGAAGCTGATATTATGCACTTGAGGGAGAAGCCCTGTTGAGATGGGTCTTCCCCTTTGTTCTATGTCTCTTTTTCCAATTGCTCAGACATAACTATTGTTTCACAATGACTCTGAGGTTGATTAGATTAGAAATCATAGAACTGCCTGCTCAGCATGGCTGATGGCACACAGAAAATCTGGATGTATTCTAAGCATGCAGTTTGGGTAAAAGAAATTTCTTTTACATTGGTTTGTAAAAAATGTAGTGGGACTGGGTCAACTTCTCTATCTTATCCAAAACAGGACAAGTTAATATGTGATAATAAGGTTTGCATGTGTTCATGTGAAATCTCACTTTAGGGCCAAACATAAAGCTAGAATAACTTGGCATAGGTTCACTGTCTTAGCCAAGGCCCGTGACACTCCCATTTATGTACCGTTACTTTTAATTATATTTGTTCAATATGAAGCAAAACTCCACAATAAAAAAAGCTATGAAAGCTTTTTGGGGAAGACTTTCCAAAGAAGAAGAAGGAGGAAGATGCCTGGCTTAACAGTATATTGGACTTTGCATCTTTTAGTACCCTGTCTTACTTTTTGGACTTTGACACTGAGAATGCTTATATAGGACCATTCTCCTTTTAAAACCATTATTTATGGTTACTAGAAGAGTATTATTTATTTTTAAACAGCTTCTGAAGGAAAAGCAAAATTCAAAAGCAATTTTGTGCTTTGTTTTCTGCAAAACAATTCTCGTGTTTCTCTATATGGCTCATTTTTTCCTAGAGGGTCTTTCCTGAATGCCACCTTGTTTTCAGTCTCATTTATACTAGCTACTGGCATTCAGCTACCTATGTCCCTTGCCACAACTACACGGGTTGCCTAAATGGAAAAAGTGATTGAAGGAAAGGTGTTGCTGGGGTTGAGTGGGTTCGTTGTTTTTTTTTTTTTGCGGGGGGAGGGGGGGGGAAATACGTGTTTTGGTTTGGTTTTAACCTTAATTTACTGCAATTTGTAAATTTGGTGTTTGATATAAAATGCAAAATGGTCTTGGCAAGGTGTCCCTCTTGTGTTTCAGTTTCCTGAACTGTTTTTAAGCTCACAGTTTTATGACCTGATACAACACCTTCACCTGCCTTTTTCATAACTTTTCATTAAAACACATGGATCTGTTGGGAATTCACCTTAGCTTTTTTTTTTTTTTTGTGCGCAGAACATTTAATACTTCTGAGTTTTGCTTAGAAGTCACCTGTGGTTTTCAGTTTTTTTAGATTTATTTTAATAAATACATTTGTTTTAGTTTTTTAGATAAACTTGAAGGTGCAGAGGTGCAAGGCATATTTCACAATCCTCGATAACTGTCCTCAGATAATTTTACAAGGAGTAGCAGTAACATGCTTTTTGCAATTCTGTTTCTTAAGTGTACAACTGAGCTGGAATGGGCATTATAGAGGATAATTTGCACAGAAAGTCTTAAAATTGTACCCCTCAGGAATGGTTTGAGAACATGATTGGGGTACCCTGTATAATGTTTCTATTTGTAGTGTCAAATTAAGAGCATGTGTAACAGTGAAAACTATTCCTTGAGAACTGTCAAATCTAACCTTTCTTTGTTTTGCTGCATTAATGAGTAATTGATACATAAAGAAAGGAAATGTAGTAATTCCTCCTGGAAAAGATCTTCAGCTCATTATTTCAGTATTTAATGCATAGAGAGCCTTTTTCTTCCTCAAAATGTGTTAAAGATGTGAATTTATTTAATCCATCCAACACTTCACTGAGACTGGTAGTTACATACTACTATTTCTGTCAGAGAGGGAGGAGAGGGTGGATGACTTAGGTTGCTTCATTAACTTTTTTGTGGACAGGAAAAAGGGGCACAGTTGGATCCCATTTTAGAACTAAGGATTTCCTGATTTTCAGTCTTCTGTTTACACAACTGCATTGTGCTGCTCTGATTTGAACTATGTATTCCCTGGCTTAGGGAGCCGAGGTGTTGTAGATGTAATCAAGGTGGCCAAGTTTGTGTATCTCCAGTAGGCACACCAGTACTTTGTTAGCTGTTACATAAAGCTTCCTGAAAATCATTTGGTGTTGTCCAAATGGGTCTCATAGTCATGGATCTTGTAGTCATTAACCAGCCTACTGGTTAATGTAGGATATTGTATTTTCTTTGTCATTTTAAATGAGAACTTTGGTATTTCTTTTACTGTGCTGAACTGAAAGGTGCTTTGAGACATTTGCAAACGATGCATTGTGAGGAGAAGGTAGTATTTTTCTTGTTTACTTCTTAGAACTTCTTCCTTTCTGATATTAAGGATGCTTTTTCAGGGTGGAACACAGGGAATTTATTGTGTAACACCTGTTAACAAAAGAGGGACTTGATTAATTTCCTACTCAAGGTGCTGAAAATGTTCCCCTTTGTTGTCATTTTCTCAGGGTTATTACTCATTACCCTTATTCATTCTGCTTTGATAGAGGTAAATAGCTTTTAATTCCCCCTGCCCCCAAACATTCGTAAAGTTTCCTTTGACAGCTTGTTGTAATTATGCCCCTCATTGAAGACACAGTCATTATTCTCTGTTGCCCTGAACAAGATTATTTAAGGCTCATTTTGGATTTACTCTGGGCATGTATGTTTAACGTGTTTCCCTGAAAAACAGAAAATAGCAATATAGAGGCATTGTGACACAGTGGTAAATCTGATCACAGCTTGTATGTAGTTCGAGGTATTTCAGTGAACATGAGCAATGCCCTTGTCATTACACTACAAAAAAAAAAAAAAAGGAAAAAAAAATTAATGCCAAAAGCGTACAAGCAAGAAACTGTCCAAGCTTGCTGTAAAACCTGTTATTGAGTAATTGTTACATACAGTTTACTGTTGAGCTGTCACTGTATCCTCAGCTTTAATAAAATATGAGCCAATATTTTTTTTTTTGCTGTATCAGTATTCTTCTTTTGGAAGGTATCCGATAACATTATAAATACTATTCATAATGGTATAATGTTGCATTGTGACATTATTACATCCTCATTTTCTCCACTTCAGCTCCCCAGACATAACTTACTTGCCAAAATTAACAAGTTCTTGGGAGTGTCAAGATTCTTACTTTGCCACAAGCCTTATTGTTGCTGAGACATCCCAGTGCTGAGGCATTTAAAAATGGCCCAGACCATTCTTGAGAAGCAAGGAAAGAGGGCACTGGTTCTTCATTTCATGTCTTCTCTCCTTTCCCTTACAAAAGGGTCCTGCTTGGTTAGGTTCTGTTCCTAATTGCTAAGGCTGTGAACTCCCTGAGAGATCAGACAGCAGGGGTAACTGCAGAAACATACCTTTGCCCTTAAATGGACTTGAATTGACTTGAGTAACTATATAATCCAGAAAAAACCCAAACTAACCAAAACCAAAACAAGCCATACCCCCAAAAAGCTAACACAATTGGTATGTATTTGCTGTTTTAGTATAGATAAGTGATAACATTTGAATTATTGGCTCTTGTAGAAGCTGCAGTCACAAGTTTTCTAGCTGCATTGCATCTTGTCTAAACAGATGCTTTTCATTTGCAGATAGCAGGTATCTTTTGCTTATGTTCTTAATTTTGTCTTTTTGCCTGATCCCTTTTATGTTAGAAATCAATCATTTTTTGGTATTCTAACAATCTTAGGCTATTTAGTAGTAGTCTGATTCATTAAGGTATTGGCATTTCTCATTATCTGAAATCAGTAATGTTATGCAAGGAATGATATAGAGATTTCAGGGAAACAAGAGTTACCTTACAAATGAATAATGAACACTAGTTCCTAGCCTATCATCAAGAGTATCTTCAGCTGCACTTTAATATTATAAATCTCTTTGTTTTACAGCTAAGATATTCCTGATGGGGCGAGTTTTCAAACACAGACACTGTTTTGCCTGTAAATAATCCATATAGAAATGACTGCATGTGCATAGCTTTTTGAACTGGATTTATTAAGGTAAAACGTAAAAAGATAAAGTAAGGTACAGCTACCTTGGGAAGTGGATGAGCATATTTTTACAAAATCTGTTAGACATAGGTGGGTAGGAGCAGACGATAGATACAGACTTAGAAAAAGTACTTGTATAATTTACTTATTCCTATTACGTTTTGCTTTATCTAAGCCACAGAGATTCAACAGCTGCGTAAAGATATATTTTGGAGGAGATAATTCTTGTTGAAAAGGAAGAGACTGAATGAGGATCGACAAACAAAACTGGGAGTACTGTAGTGGTCTGACCTTGACACAGTTTGTGTTTGCTGGCTAGCCCCAAGGTCCAGGTATTGCACTTGCTGCCCACCTGATGAAGACGTGGTATGCACAGCAGTTGTTTACCTGGGATTTCTAGACGTCTGTAGCGGAAGATGCCAGAGCACCAACAAACCTCCTGAAGCATCAGAGCAGTAGCTTGCACTGCAAATAGTGAAGTACCACCTTAGCTAGCAGATTTGGCAGATCTGCATTTGTTTTAAGACCATTCTTCCTATAGAAGTTTACTTGTGAACTGTATAGCTACATGCATAGTGTGTTGAAATGTGTAACTTCCAGATGTGCATATGAGTCTGGGATTTACAGTAAGGTCTGTGTGAATAATTACAACTGTTATGCATGCACACAGATTTTTACAGGATGTTTCCAAGAATTTTGAACAAAAAGGACACAGAGCCAGTACATATTTCAAAGATAACATCATCTATATGTGTGTTTCTCCTTGCTTCCTACAGTCTGACTTCCTGTAATTGGGAACAGTCTCAGTCCAAGAAAGAAATTGAGAAACAGTGCAAATAATGAAGACTTTTTTTTAATCGTAATGGTCCGCACATGCCAAATTTAAATGTGCACACAGATGCCACTGAAATTGAGATAGATCCAAATCCATCTCATGCCTTTAGCCTAGCAAACACTTTCCCATTTCCCAAGAGAACATGAAATCCCTCACTGAATATGAGAGATTGCACCTTAAAAATTATTTCAAGTGATTATATTTATAGGCTGTTTATGAGACTCATTACTATGTACACGTGCACATAAATGAAATTAGCCTCACAAGAGGCGTTTATCCAAGGACACACAGAATGTCTGCAGCAGAGCCAGGAACTAGAAGATACCTTCCAAGTTTAGTCCAATATCTCAACAACAATGCTGTTTTTGCTTTCTTGAATCCCACTGTACTCCATTAGCATCCAGAAATCGTCAAGCAGAGATCTCCACTCTATCTTTCCAAACAAGATCATGCATGGCTTGTCTGACATCTCAAACAGAACATGCACCTGTATCATTGCTCAGGATCACTACTTCTAAAGAAATGTAGCAAATAAGAAAACAAAAGGCATATTAGAGTATCTCATGCTTCCACTATAAAGAAATATCCTATTCAGAGAAATCCATTACTCAATTTAGTATGGAGGGGATAATATACTGTGGATGTTAATCCTTTGGAGTCTATTTTAGCTCCCTGTTTCTTGAAATTATTGCTTCATTCTCTGATAATTTTACCGTTCAGTATCATTAATTTTATACATAGAAAAGGATTGATGGAACTGCTTCTTGTTAATGTTTCCCATCCTTTCCCATTAAAAATCTTTTTTTTTTCAGTTGCTGTAAGAGTAGGATTAAGTTTACTGAGCAAGAAGATTGAGATTAGCATGTGGGTCCAAGGCTTGGGGCAGTACCCACCTACCAAGGCTCAGGTCTCTTCGCTGCCACGATATCCATGGGACTTGCTGCTGCAGACTGGTGTGCTGACTCCATGGTGTAGCACAGGAAGGCCTAGTTGCTACCATTCACTCTGTTGGCTTTGTGAGGGCTGAGGTCTGTTTGAGAAGGAGCTGCAGGTTTTAGTGTTGTGGAGGAGTCATCATGGGATGGTTTACTTGAAGCCCCCAGTTTACCTACAAGTTGGGGCCAATGAGCATGTGTCTCCTTGCAGAAGCCTGAGCTTTGAGCAGGACTGTGCTATATGATGCACAGTGTTCTGGAAACATAGGCAAAAAATGTCCTCAAAATGTGCACCAAAACCCAGTGCTAACTTTTTAGTTGGTTTTGTATGTGCCTCAGTTGCCTACCTCTTAACGGGACATGAACATAGTTCTTTATCTCCTCAGGTGATAGGGAGATAAATTTACATGTGTTATAAAGCATGCTGTTACTGTAATGAAAAACACATACTTGAAAGCCTATGCAAACATTAATAATTTTCAGAGCAGAGTTTGAGTGCTGTACAGTAAACATGGTATGGTATTAAAAAGTGATGAGAAAACAAAATATGGAATATCTTGTGATTCGGTTAGCAATGCCTGTCCAACACTGAGAACAAGGCAGGAGTGTCTCACATTAGAACTAAATGCAATGCTGGAGATTTTATTCTAATGCTCAAGGGGGTAGTTAAGATGAAAAAGCGCTCTTAATTCTGGTACTCCAGAAATTTTAGCTCTTGACTTTGCAACTCATCTTTTAATATACTTTCTGTTGTCTTATAGTAAGTGACTAAGGTGGAAATTTAGAAGCTCAATCAGACTACTGTAGAAATCCTAGTATCATATTCCAGAAATCCTGTGCTTGGTATGACACCTCTTCTCTGGCCAAAAGGAATTGGTGTTTATGCTGGCAGATGTGCAACAACCACCAGATTTAAGAAGGAGGCCAGAGACTGAGCACTGAAAGTATACAAGAGCCACACACCGAGTAGAGCCACAGCCAATGTGGCTGCTAGAAGAGACAGAGCGAATAGCAGGGTGTGCAGCTTGCAAAGTCGCTGCTGAAAGTGGTTTTTAATAGCTGGCTCAGGAAACAGTTGCAATGTTTAAGAGATAGTTCTGCTGAACCAGGTCAAACTGCTTCCAGACAGTCCTGTGGGACCAAAGCGTGCAAGGGCACACTGTCATGTAGCAGCCTGGTTGGATCATGGGTTACATGTGTATAAGTGCTTGTATATAGAAAGCCGTCCATCACTTCAGCTCAGAGACATTCCTTTTCAAAGCAGTACCTTGGAATTTAGAGTCTCTGTTTTCACTCATCTTTATAGGAGTTATATAACAAAGTATCCATATATCACCTGATTTTTTTTTGCCTTGCTGGTTAGTTCTGTTACACGGCCAGCTCTTGGATTAGGTGTTACTGTGTTTCCTTCATGCATGGAAGCAGCAACTAAATTATTGCATAAAATGAGAGATACAAATACTGTGTAGTTCATAAATAGTACCCTTCATAATGCTGAAGAACAAGTGAATGACTTGCTGTGACAGTGAGAGCATAGGATCTCTATGATCTTTCTCTTACAGCCAAGAACTTAATAAGAGAAAAGACCAATTCAGAGAGGCATGCAGAGAGGATCTTTCATTTGTCCTGTCATTCTTCGCTACTGTTCCTTCCTGCTTGATCTCTTTTTAGACCTAAGACATTCTTCTCTTGCTGTTTGAAGAGTGCTGAGTAGAGATTGGCTCTTATCTAATATTACTTAGTGTTAACTCCCCTTTTCCACTCAGACGGCAATGACTGCTTCAGGATCATGTGGCTGGAAAAGAAAACGTTGCTGCACAGGTAGGCAAGTCACTGGACTAGTCCTCCAAAGTGTCTGCTCTTTTCTGCAAACAGTTTTTTTCTTTTATTGCAAATAGAAATCTCAGCTGCTGAGAGAACCACCTGCATATAAGCATGCAGGTAGTGTAGTGATGGTTGCTACACAGTACACATTAAGATTCCAGACTGAATGATGCAGATGCTTAGGGACTTGCAGTGGCTTTAAGGTGACCCAGAGTTGCTAGAGTGACAAGGAATTGGGACAGTCCTATGGGGCATTTATTAATATGATACTTTGGAAACAAGAGCTAGGAACCTGTTAAGAGCTAACACTTGCAGCTAAAATATGTAATACTTGAAGAAATGCAAAAGCAACCCTTATTAATATTGGTTTTTCCTAGAAGTAAACTTGAAACATGATGATAGTTTGTAAGTGTGCAATGCCTCCTTCCAATTAAAAAAATGTGCCTAGTACCATGTCTAAGCAGGGGTCCAGCAGTGAAGGACAGTGTGTACAACTGAAGTAATCGGCACAGTGTCAGATAAAAAGGAATCAAGGAAACGGTTGATGCCGTGCTCTTGGCCACAACTGTAACTGAACCATTAAATACTTAATTGTGTCCTGAAGCCTCATTAACTTGGGTTCCATTGTTAGACCAATGGGAGAAGCAAACTGCAGAGTCAAGAAATTTTGGCAGAACTGTCATCAATACAGAGGCTCTAAAGCAGACAAACCAAGCCCAAGAGCTTGTAGTGTGGTCTTAGCTATTGAGATAGGAATTATGAATGTGTGGAGGGGAAACAACCAAATGTGTCCCTCACTATTTCTTGGCTGCTGCTCAGTGAGGTACTCACTTGCTTCTTCTCATACTCAGTACTAACAGTTGTTTGAAAGAGATCAAGGAAATATAAAGACTGCAGATGGTGTCTAGAGATTGTTATATATCATTACACAGGCAAAAACAATGTTAAAAAAGCATTAAGGTTGCAAAGTCAAGTGTTCAAAAGGTATAAAATTACAGAGTAATGGTTGTCTACACAGTTGTAATGGGCTTCTCTGTGAACACTCATTATCTTTTTATTATTTATTATAATTATCTCATTACTCATTAACCTTAAATGTGGGATCACATGGAATTTTCCCCCTTGTTCTTTTAATTTAATTTATGTGTGAAAAAGGTTTTAGCTTTTTTAAAATAACCTGAAAATGCCATTCCATGGCATATTGACAAATGGATTGTCAGCAAGGTTGAAATCTTTCTATTTATCACAGAGACATGGAGAGTCTGGCAGCATTAGATTTTAATCGTCTGTGTGGACCAGTGCTAGAAGGGGCTGGATCGCTTTGCAGCTGGGCGTAGATGATTTTTGTTGACAAAAGAGGAGTGGTCAACGCCAGGAATTCAGAGTTTACAGCCAGTATCTAAAGGGGAAGGGCTGTCTTCTTTCCTCTTACATGTCTCTGCCCCCTTCCATTCTCACCCATTTTGGCTCCTCTCTTGTCCAGTGTAGCTCCCCAAATCAGTTCATCTCTTCTTAACTACCTGGTTGCCATAGCTGCTGCTTTTTCATTCTTAATTTAATCAATTCTTAATCTTACATCCCATTTTGCATAGGTATTTCCAGCTACCCATTTGATTTTTCTCTGCTTTAGACTGTAACACTCTCTCACTCTGGGCTCCTTTTACAACACCAGTGCCCTGATGTATTGTCCTCATCTCCCCAGGTAACCTAGGCATATCCCCCTCTTACTCTTCAATCTCCTTTTGTGCTCCCTCCTCCACAGCTCCTCATCACAGCAAGTGATGGGCAATAGGGTAACACCACAGCAGTATCATAATTGTAAAAATAATGCAGTACCCCATAGCACTATCAGAGTTAGATGCCAGTATCTCCCATCATATCTGTAATCCTTGCCTGATGCTGTGCTGCTCAGGTGAGACCAGCACAGCTTTCTCTTTTCTGTGCTTCTCCACAGCAAAGAGAGAGGGAGGGGCTGTTCCCTGTCTGTCTGCAGAGATGTATGAGAGCTGGGAGAGAAGCAGGTACAGAAACTCTACGGAGGTATTTGCAGAGCATGCAGGGACTGCATGATTTCAGAGGTTTCTCATGTGGCTAAATCTGGAAAGTTTTCACAAGAAAGGCAAAAGGCACTTACCTAGCAGAAAGAGTCATCCCTTCAGCCAAATTTAAGGTCCCTTTTCCACATGCCTTCTTTTGTGCTTCTTCCAGTCACTGTCCAAGGAGAAGAAACTAGATGAGCTTGGAATTTTTTTGCCTGTATTTGGCAGCACTTTGTTCCAACACAGGAAAAAATCTTTGTCTTTTATGAGAAACGAGAAAAGGACAAATGGTTTGATTGAAATTTCTGGCCATGAATTTGAAGGGAGGATGTGATCTCTAGGATGGAAATACTCAACTGAAATGATAGAGATCTGACAATTCAGTAGTTCACTCAAATGGAGGTCTGATATCATAGGAAATGTCAAACCCCCATAGTGACAGAATGTCACTGACCCTTCTGGAAAAGTATTCAAATAAAACAACTAGCACAAAGAAATACCAACTGCTAAAACACAACTCCCAGATTAAATGAAATTAAGTTGATATTTTTCCCCCTACAACCTTACAACAGTACAGAAACATCTACCTTTGCTTTGTGGGAAAGTACCAAATGGCTAAACTGCAAATTATCTGCAAGCAGAATTTCTGTCAGTATTTCAGCTGGAAAACTGTATCAAACAATTAATATTTCACTTCTACTTGCTTTTAGTGTTTTCTCCTTGTCATTCTTACCCTGTTCTATATGGGGTGAGAAATTTTTGGCAAAGACTGTTTTATTTTTTTAAGCTGAGGTATTTTTCCTGCTATAGGATCACGGAAAGACAAGTGAATTGATGTCAGGTGTGTGCAACTTGCAGTTGTGAGAAGGAGAGTTGTGTACATCTACACCTAGTAGGAATTTCTTTAAATCTCTTCATTGAAAAGAATTCAGGAAGAGGTGAGAATGATTGGATCCTCAGTTTATGATACATAAGTCTTGCCCTATTAATGAACTTAATATCCTCACCTTCTACTGTGATTTAAACTCCCTAACTCTGTCCCCCACGCTTCTGAGGCACCTCAATTGACATTAATTTAGATGTTTATAGAGTGCTTTCTCCTCCCACCTAGCAGGACAGATTTCCAAGTTAAAAAGAATAGCTCAGTGGTACCTTTTCACTCTCTACGAATATTTCAGTTCTACATTGAAAAAGCTGCAATACAAGTAAGAAAATACCAGTGGAGCCTAAAGCAACTATGACTGAGGAATCAGGGAAAAAAAAAAAAAAATAAAAAATGGGGGGAGGAAGAAAAGGTTAAGAAAAAGAAAGTACTTGTGCTGGCACGATAGAGGTTAGGTGGGGACAGGGCTGAAGAGGAGACAAAACGAATGAAGGATTACAAAGTAAAAACGATTTGGGAATAGGATGTTGGGAGAGGTGAATAGAGTAGAACAATAGGGAAGAGCATTTGCTGAATGTGAAAAGAAATCATTATAAAGTTTCTACCATCTCCTAATAAAAATACAGTAGCCTTGAGTCCCTGTGCTTTATTAAAAACTCCAACTGGAATATATAAAAGAAGGCAAGCAAATAATTCTCAAAACAGATAACTATTAGATGAAGAAGAATGTAGAGATTTGATGAGATTTTTTATGAAAGCAAAAGATATTTGATGAGCAAGACTGAAGAAAAGATGTACCAGTGAAGGCAGGAAAGAGAAGGAAAAAAAATGGTAGGAGAAAAAAAAAGAGACTAGATTTGAGCTATAATTAGCATTTGTCTGTTTGCAGGAAATAGATGATCTCTCACCCAAAGAATTTCTCTGGTACAGGAAAGTGGCAGTCCGAACTCTGTTTTTGTTAGATGTCAGGTATCACCCTCCCTTTTGTTCTGGAAAGTTGACAAATACAGGATTGGGAGGTTAAACATTTCTGCAATGTGTTCTTCAGAATGGGCTTGGTAGTGTTTAATGGACAATGAGCTATACTGCAACTGACAAAATACAGATTTCCTGACCCAAATATATTCAGTTCAATACATTTTCTTTGGTTATGATGGACAGTAATCTGGCGTGACATGAGGTTTGATTTTACACAGCAGGTTGCATTGGTTCTGTGGTTAATGGAAGCTGTCCATTACAAAATATTGCTATTATTCCTATAAAAGACTGAACTGATTTGAAAAACAGAATTGGTTCAAGTTTGCGGCTTACCTGCACATGGGACTTTTTTTGTGAACTCCCAGTACTGTACTTCTCCATTTGTTGTGCATTTTCTCCCTATCTGGGTGAGACCGTTTGAGAGCCGGAAATTCCCCCTCTCTTTGCGAATTGTTATGCACAATCTTTCGATTCCATATTTAGTGGACACTTATAATTTTTCCTGTAATGTCATGGGGAGGCTTTACATGTTGATAACAAGGCACTAGAGGTCCTAGTAAGTGGTTTTATGTACTTGCTGCTTCACTTCCCGACTGTGTTTAGGTGAGAAGGAGAAAAACAGCATTTTGTTATGGCCACAGTTTCTCATAACCTGTGTTTTTTCTTCATTTATACAATACTTCGGAGTGAATAGACTCTGAATTACTGTAGGGCTTAGTGGGGCAAGCTAAAGTGCAGATTCCTTTTCCCAGTGATGAATTTCAGTTAAAAACAATCGATGATCACATTTCCCTAGAAACTGATATAAAGAGCAGTATTTCATCCATATAATTCCAAAGCAATCTTTTCCTACATGTGTAGAGTGAAAAAGGGGAAAATTTTGCATAAGATATTTTTGAAAACATGTTAAAAGACTTTTTTTTAGACTTTGTTTTTTCCTTTTTCAGAAGGATCAAATTGGGTCAAGGCAGAATTTGTATGAAAAAAATTAAAATAAAATATCAAAATTTGAACTAAACTGAAAAAAGTTCATATTTTGAGATTTCATCATAACTGTAAAATTTTCAGTAGTCATAAGGAAAATTTATTTTTACAAACACTTTTGCTAAATTGCAAGTTTATTTTCCTAACTATACTGCATTTTAGAAACGGGTCTATTAGTAGATGAAATGGAAATTGTTAGCAAAGGTTCCTTCTGGCCTTATTTACAGCCAGCATTAGATGAAGAGTTATGTAGTGGGCAAATAAGCCTGCCAGTTATGAAAGAGACAAGAAGAAATGTGTCTTGGCATGCTGAGGGAAGATAAGTATGGAGAAAGCAGAAAGTATTATATTTGATAGTGATGGAATGTAGCCTGAGATGACCCTCTGTTCTTGCCTATTGTTAACTTTTTCCCATGCAAAAAAAAAAAAAAAAAGCCACAGCCTGTGAGTCTCTAACAGCAGCTGTCTGGATGGTGGAAGAACAAGCTGTTTACATTCATTATTAGAGATTTCTGATGATGTGTTGTTTTGGTGCCCCACCAAAATCAAGGTTCCCCTGTGGTACTGTAAAAACATAGAGATTGTTCTCGCCAGAGAGAGCTTCCATTTGAAGCTCATAAGACAGAGACAGAAAGGAAAGAGAAGTGGTTTGTCCAAGGTCACAGCATAGGTCAGGGGCAGCACCAGCAGGAAACCAGGACCCAGACCTCTAGTCTTTCTGGGTTTACGTAAATAGGGGCATTTACCAACGTAGTCACTCCTGGATAAGAATGCTCACACAGGGCGTTATGCAGGTATAACTCCAGCTCTCAGGGATGTGGGTGCAGTTACATTAGTAACTTTCCCAGACAGATGAGCCCCTACTCCTGGGTTTAACTGTGTTAGCCCATCACAAGGGGACCTTCTTCCAAGAAGTGTTGTTGGAAATCTAGCAAGAGGAAGGAAAGAAAAAACAAAACAAAACAGCCCTCACTTCAATTAGAGGAAAAGATAATTCCTTTCAAGTTGAGAGGCTCGACTCCTGCTGGCCTTTGTTCTTAAGCTTACCCTTGCTGTAATTTCATAGAGCAACTTGAATAATGCCAGTTTGTTCTGTGATTACCCTCAGCTGGAGCACAAAATTAATATCTCACTAAGTAATTCAGTACATGATGGGTGAACATTTAGTTAAACATGCCCTAAAAAGCTAGGATTTTCTGTGTTCGCTGGAACTCTCTCGGTGACAATTAATTGCCTATGTTCTTACGTGTTTATGAGCCTCAGTAAACAGGCAGCATATTTACGTCTCCCCATTACCTCCAGAAATAAACTTCCTTAAGAAAAAAATCTCATGTTCCCTGATTACAATCTCATTTTAAGTAAACAGAGGGTGGGGAAAGTGACTAGTAAGCAGGACTAGGGGAGGAGGAAGGTGGGAAAGGGAGAATTTTCTCCCTCTGACATTGTACCACATCTGATGCTGGTAGTATTAAGTTACTATGCTGCAAGAGTGAAATGGCCTTGGTTAGTCCTCTTACTATTTGGGCATTTGTTGTCCCTTTTAATCCTAAGAATTTAGACTCAAGTACAGACACAATATTTGCTAACTTGTGAAGTGGAGCTGCTATAGAAAATATCACCTTTGAAAGGCATGTCTTCTAACGTGCAAAATCCTGGTGTTTTCTGAAAGCCCTCATAAACCTCCACCAGAACTGAAAGGAGGTATCAGTCCTTCTCCCTGTCAGTCATATTTGCTTTGGCCTTTACCATGCAATGAGGGTTTGTCAGTAGAGAGGAACCCACTGTTCTTTGCAACAACTAGGGCATCTCCGCTGACTGGTCATGTAATTTAATTCTCTCCCATATCATAGAATGAATTAACACTTTCAAGCATTCTGAGATGTGTAGGAAACAGACTGTAGACAAAAGAATAAGATAACAGTATTCCCTTTGATTGTATCCATCAACATCTACAGAAAGAGGACTCTATTGCATAACTTTGAGCTTTGTGTACAAGTGGCCACTAGCTTCATTTGTTTTTGCAGGTAAGAAATTATATCAGAGGGAAACCACAAACAATCTGATACCAGTGAATATTCACTGTTTACTTTTTCACCAAATCCTTCACTCTGCTGCTGTCTAAAGGTTTTCTTTAGTACTGGGCCTTTATGTAAAAGCAGATGAATGGAAGCACCTAAGCCATTATATTAAGACAGAAGATAATACGGTGAAAAATAATGAAACTCAGTGATAGATAGATGGCCTTCATTGTCCAAAATCTTATACATAAACTCCTTCAGATTTACTCTGGGCCATCTGCAGCTGCTGTGCTGGTTAGTTATGAAGTGTGGAAGGCTAACCTGTTTCATTTTTCATGCAGGTGGGAGATGAGTGTGTGTGTGGAAAGCCACTTTTGGTGGTGTCTGGTCCCTTGAGAGAGGAGAACATCTGAAAATCATAGCATCTCCCACCTCAGAAGATTTTGTTGATCCCAGACACTTGCTGCTGTTGTCATTAAGCTGAGTATTTTGTTCCTCTGTGTCTCTTTTTTCCCCCCACTTCCTCCACAGTTACCACACACTTTAGTGATGGTTGCACCAGGATGTCTCTATTGCTTGTTAGAAAGTCAGTTAGCTATGTTAGGTAAATCAGCTTGATTAATGACCTACTAGATAACAAGATTCTGTGTACATCAATATAATTTTAAGGTACCTAGACTGAAGGAACTGACAGATCTGGAAATATGATCAGTATTCTTCTTGTAACCTATTGTAAACAAGCTGTCAAGCATCACTAGGGTCTCCTTTGAAATAGCTTTAATGAATAAATAGAAAGAATAAAATCATAAAGTGTCAAAAATATAAGTCCAAGAGAACTGTTATTTTTTTTCCTTTAATCTATTATATTGCTTTAGGTGGTGGTGGCTGTATTTCCACTGCCCAACAAGCAATTTTTCCCTAGTTCTGACTTAGACAATTTTGACATGATTTTGTCAAAAGTTAGTACTTCTAGAATACATATTACTGCTTTCAAGATCAAGGAGCTAGAAAGTTATTGACGTGCTCCCTGATTCTAATACCTGTGACTTCAGAAGGTTTTCATAGGATAGGTAAAAAGCTTATTTAAAAAACAAACAAAAAAAAGAAAAAAATGTAGGTAGAACTGTACTTTAGCAAAGAAGAGCCCCTGAATTTTGTTCTCCTACAAGGTGTCTGCTTTTTTCTTTTAACTCTCTCTTTGTGAATGAAGAAATCTGCATTTTATGAAAGGTAAAAATACATCCAAACATATGTAGCTTCTGTACTTCCGTGTGCCAGGAGAAGCATTTTTTTTCCCTGTAAGTTAACTCCAGGGTTCTTATCCACGGTTTCAGTTTTTGCCAATTTAATGTATTTTGGCACCTGCCTTCGAATGTGTTTGACTGTCTGGTTTGTAGTTGATTTGTTCCCATTTACTATATTGCTTGCCTCTCTTGTGAATCTCCCCCCAGGTTGGTGACACTGGTGGCAGCAGTGCCTTGTCAGGTGCTCTGGGACTCGGCTTTCTCACTAGATTCCCGTGAGTGGGCCTGGCTTGGGCTTGATAATGAGCCTCCAATAGGAGAAAAGACAGTTGTGAAGTTTGCTTGCTGTTACTGGGATCGAACAGCTTGTCTTTTCTTTTGAGGAACATTTATACTTAACACTCGGTAGGCAAACTGCTATTTCAGTTTGCAAGTGGATTCAGTTATTCAAATGCATAGGCCAGAAAATGAAGGGGATTCTATTTAAACAGTGTGCTCCCGAGTCACAGATGATCTTTTTGATGTCTGTATTTTGCAAATGGAAATTTTCCATTTTTCCAGCTCTAGCATTTGTTCAGAGGCTGTGTGCTATCTAAATCTGCTTTTGTGGCTGTTCATTTGCATTTTTGCTATGCTATATTGCCTCCTGTCTTCTACCCTTGGCCCCCCACTCTTTTATATCGAATTTCTATTTTTGCTTCCTCCACTCTATCTTGCATCTCTGAAGGCTCAATCATGCAAGGTGCTGAGCACTTGGAACAGACAACAGAGACTGCTCTACATCTTGTCAGGATTGCAGGTGAATAGGGAAATCCAAACCACCTGCATATTTAAGACTTTAGCTGGGAGAGCACAAGAGAAAGGTGGAGCTGTTACCCTCTCAGGTAGCAGTCTGGCTTCTGCTGCAGCTTGAGACCTCTTCCTGCTTGCGAGAACTGCTGGTGCTACTGGCCAGTGTGTCTAATGGGGAGTGTGTGGAAATCTTGTGTTGAAATTTTATGGCGTGATGTGAAATACAGTGGTCAGGTGATACAGGTAAAATGGTCTTTCTTGAACTTAAAATAATGCCCATAACAAACCTTGCATGTTCAGACAGATCTCTTGGTCAGAATGTGTGGTTTTGTACTTCCTCAGTATTTCTTTTTTATTTCACCCTGTACACATAGGTTCTTTCTTCCCCCAAACCTGGTTACATCCATTTCTACAAGCAAACAGCTTAGCAAGAAAAACTGCGTTAATATCCTGAGGGAGAAGTGAGAAGGTGGGGAGAGAAGCACAACAACTTAATTCTGGCAGTTGAAAGAACAATCTGAAAGTTGTCAGGCTCAAAGTATCACGTACCGTCAAGTAATCACTGTTCACTTCTGCAGATATCAACCCTCAAACAGTCTATTTCACCCTTGGGGAAAGCGGTGGAGGGAGAAAAAAGAGCATAAGTGAAAGTATCACCACAGTATCACACACTACTGTGAGAGGCAGAGTATTTAAAGCTGAGCAGTGATATAAACCCAGCACAGGGCTGAGAGCCAGGAATTGCAAGCGTCTTCTTCCGTTCCTATCTTCTTCATTCACCTCTGCTCTGGGCTTCTGAGGGACCACGCGAGACTGCCCAGCTTGGACTTCAGTAGGAACTGAAAATACTCAATAGTTTACTCAACCTGTCCTTTCTTCTGAATCTGTTTTGGCGGTTTCGGAAGCTGGAGTGGTAGTAGTGCTCCACAGTGCTCCTCCAGATGGGCAACAGCACCTGGCTAACGCCTGTACAGTGTGTTAGGAACAGAGCACTTGTTTTGCAAAAGTGTTTCTCCTGAAACGCAGAGCAAATACTTATGCAAAAGTGGCACCTTGTTCTTCCATGTGGCACAGGACTGGAACCTAAATGCCAATAATTAGTAATTATTAACGCTCTATGATAAAAGCACAGCCTATCTTTGTAATAGATACAGGTATACAGGCAGTATTTTGAGCAAGTGTAAGGCTTCGCACACTGCCCGTTGCCTTCAGCTGCTTTCTTTTGCTCGTGAACTCACTGGCTATGGGGTGGTTATAGGAATCCATAGCAAAACCCTCTTCTTATGAGAACAGCAAACTGCCGGAGTAAAGCGTGATATTTCCATGTTCCCGTCATGTGCGAGCACGTGCCCACAAACCAAAACACAGCTGGCAAGTCTAATTTTAGCTTTGCCAGCCTTGAGAAGTGTCCCTTTAAAGAAATTCTTTTTATAATTCGATTTTTTTTGAAGCAATTTGGTTGATAATACAGCAGCTGACAATCTCGCTGCGATACTACCGACGATTTAAATAAAAACCAAAAGAAACTGCTGCCCCACATATTTCCCTCCTGAATTTATAAATAGGCAAATCCACTGTAGAAAGGCCCAGGAATTTGATGACGTGTTAAAGGAATAAGTGATGAAGAAAAAAAAAGGAGAAATGCTAGGATCTGTGTACAAGAGGAAACGTTTTGTTATTCACGTACTTTCTTAGTGGTTATTTATAGTCCCGTTGCCAGACGTACTCTTCCTTCAGTGTCTTTCCAAGTAGAAATACTTGGGACCCCCGTGCTCAAACAGATCCAGGGATTTTGGGGCAGGTGCGGGGCTCCCCCCCAGAGGCGGGGGCCACACCTGGATCGGGTGGGATGCGGGCTTGGAGGCTCCTGCTGCGCCCGGGGCCGGAGGAGGGGGGGAGGGGTGGCTGGTTTTGAGGGGGGAACGTTGAAACGGAGCCGCGGGAAACTTTTGTGGCGTTTTCATACGCCTGGCTTGAAGGCACCCGCGAGTCAGGCGGGGCGAGCCCTCTCCTTTACCCCTCTCTGCCTCCATTTTGTTCCAACTTTAAATAAAACCGGAGCCTTATATAAGCGCTCTAACAAAGTATGTATTTAATATGTCTGGCCCCGGGTCGCCTCTCCGCGAAGTGACGGAGGACGGAACGGAGTAGTTTGGCTTGGAGGTGGGGAGGAGGATGACTTCCCTGCTCGGCGACTGGGCTCCGCGACCTTCCCTGCTTCTTAATAAATCAAATAAATAAATAAACAAATAACGCGTCGTGGGCCTTAACCCACCCCCCAACACTCCGCCTCCCCACCCCCACATCCTCCACCGTTAGGGTTTCCCGAGTAGTTTTCGGAGGACTGGAGGGGGGGTGGGGAGGAGGAGGATGACTTCCCTGCTCGGCGAGCAGGCTCCGTGACCTTCCTAATAAATAAATAAACAAATCAATAAATAAAGTCGTGGGGTTTCTTCCCCCCTCAACATCCCGCCCGCCCCCCCCCCCCCCCCCCGGCGTTAGGGTTTCTTAAGTCCCACTCCGTGACCTTCCTTGCTTATAGATAGATAGATAGATAGATAGACAGACAGATAGATAGATAACGCGTCGTGGGGCTTCTCCCCCCTCAACACCCCGCCCCAGCCCCCCAGGCGTTAGGGTTTCCTGAGTCCCACTCCATGACCTTCCCTGCTTCTTGAGAGACAGAGATAGATAAAACGCGTCGTGGGGCTTCTCTCCTCCCCTCCCCCCTCCGGCGTTAGGGTTTCCCGAGTCCCACGGCAGCGTTTCCCGGCTCGGGCGGGGCGGGTGCCGGAGCGGCAGGGGCGGGCGGGGGCGCGGGGGCGGGGGCTGCGCCGGCCTCCCGGGGGAGCGGCGCGCCGAGGTCCCTCCCACCGGCGGCGCGGCGCGGAGGGGGTTTGAATGAAAGACAGGGACGAGCCCTGAGCACCATGTCACTCTGTGAGGGAGGCAGCGGCAACTAGGCTGGGGAAGGCTCTTCCCTCCCCCCCCCTTTTTTTTTCTTTTCCTTTTTTTTTTTCTCCATTATTTTCCCTTTTTTTTTTTTTTTCCTTTTCCCTTTTTTTTTTTTTTGTTTTGGTTGGAAGTGGGGTGGGTGGGGAGCGAGAGGGGAGGGCTCGAGCGCGGGGCGAGCCGAGGAGAGCGAGCAAGGCAGCCCAGCGAGCGGCTCTGCGGAGGTTTGGAGTTGCGCTGTCTTCCCGGCTCCTCTCGCAGGACGTTCCCCTTCCCGCGCCGGGCAGCGGCCACCGCCGGAGCCACGCAGCTGCCGGAGGGGGAAGAAGGTGTTGCAGGGGGCTCCCACCCGCACCCAGCACCCCCCCCCCGTCCTCACCCACACGTTGATGTGCGTGCGCGCGCGGGTTTGGCAGCGCTGGAAGTAGCGTGCGGGGAGACGGCGAGGAAGTCTCGGCAACCTCCCCCTCCTCCGTCGCCCGCGCGCTGTCAGGAATAGCGGCGTGAAGAGGAAGAAAAGGCCCTGGGGCACTACACCCTGCCAACGAGTTCCCTGCACCAGCCAGAAGGACTCCAGCTACATGGGCAAACGCCTGGACCAGCAGCCAATGTACCCCCAGTACACCTACTACTACCCCCACTATCTCCAAACCAAGGTAGGGCCGGGCGCTCTGGCGGCGATGGGGAGCGGAGAGGAGCGAATTCCGGGCTCGTCCCTTCTCTTCGGCGATTTTTTCCGTCTCCTCCTCGGGTTCGGTGTCACGCAGAGCCGAGCTGGTAGGCAGAAAGCAGGCATGAGAGAGGCAGGAGGGTTGCTGTCTGCGCTCCCCTTCGTTTCTTTCTTTCTTTTAATTATTATTAATGTTTTTCCCCATCGGGTTAATTCCTTTTATTGTTTGTGGTTAACGCTATCGTAACATCGGGCAGGTAGTGCGTTTGTTACAGCGTAGGATAAATATTGCTCTGGACAGCACAGGGCATGAAACACTCTTTCGGTGGCTCTTGCAGTGATCTCTACGTTTTGTTCTGAGCTTAAAAGCATTTTGCTGTTAGAAAAGCTGTCTGAGGCAACTCAAACTTTTAATCAGCTGAGGAGGAGATGCTGTGGAGCTGGGAGGAGAGAGAGGAGGTAACCGACTGTAAATCTAGTGGAGTTTGTTTCAGTGCATTGCACTGCTTTTAATATTTCATTAAATATTGAAGGCGATACGGCTGTACTCTGTTGCATTTAAAAGGTCGAGAAATATAGCGTAGCTACTTTTGGAGAGTGTATCCAAGCACAGACTCTTTCTTTTTCTTTCTTCTTTTCTTGATATTTTTTAAAACACAAACAGACTGGAAAGCAGGCCTGCTTCTCCTAAAGAGGTGGAGTGAAGTTGATGCTACCTGGCTATGAGTTAGTTAATTAGCGATTTATTTTTCTAATGCTATTGTATAATAGGCTGCTCTCTGAAAAGATTTCCTGTGTGACCATGGGACTGTAACAAAAGAAAGCCCTAAAATGAAAGTTTGCAAACCCTGTTAGGACACTGTATGAAAATAAATATATAAATAAATAAAACATTTAAAAAAATGATTGTTCTGAACTGTGACCTCACAGCCACAGATTAACGGTTTCAGGCAATAAACTGGTGTCCTTTGAGGAGAGCAAAAATAGGCAGGGTGTGCACATGTGCATATTGACACTGCATACACACATACACATCGCGCTTCTCTGGCAAATTTAACACATGGGACATTTGACGTGTGCTTCTGTGTGTGGTGAAGTGCCATGGAGGAGGATGACTTCTCCAGACTTTTGCTTTGAAGCACGTTGATCTGGCTGCAGTTCTGAAAGGATAAGTTATATCTCTTTGTTAATAAAATTACTTTCCTGTTAACGTTTATAGCCTGACTACTGCATTGTATAAATTAACTGATTGTCAAAACTGGGATTCAGACTGGTTGGAGTCCCAATGACACCAGAACCACTCGATGTGATTACAGCCTTGTAATTCATGGCAGGGTTACTTCTCCGTTCTTTGCTCTGCTCTTTATTTTACCCTGTTGTGCCGATTATTTTTGTATAAAATGTAACCCTTTTTTAATTTTTGTATTTTGGAATGATTTTTGTGGGTGATGCTTTTATTTTATTTTTTTCCTTTCAAGGTCGATCCAAATTGCATTTTACCTTTGTGACCATTTAGTGTGTATTGTTGCTGTTGCAGCAGCAGCCCGTCGCTAGCTTGACTGCGATATTGCCTATAGCTTTAACTGTTTGGGGGATTGGGGGACGCAGACTGATGCTATTCCTCAAAACCTGGCAAGCCAAGGACATGAAACAATTGATGGTGTTTTTTTGAAAGAACAATAGCCTCCAGTATTGGAGGAGGAATATTGGACATTCCATGCCTTTTACTCACGTAGCTTACATTTTGCCAGTCCTTTTTTTTTTCTTTTTTTTGCTCGTTTTCTTTAACTTTGTAAAATAAGCTTTTTGAGGAAATTTGAACTTAAAATAGTAACAATAGCTTTTCTTTACAGTGGCTTTTTTTAACCCAATGTTTTAAAAAATAGATTAAACACACTTTTATAGCCAGTATATAAAATTATCAGCCCCATGAAAAGTCATGTGCATCTGTCTTTGCACACATGCACTGTTACTGTAAGGACGGGTATAATTTCAAATTGGTGATACATTTTGTATGGCGTTGTTTTTTCTTATTTTTCCTAGCTCCACACTTAAATGCACACATAAAATCTAAACACGATGGACACATACACACATGCATAGATATACGCACGTGCACAAGTATTTCTTTTCTATGTACCTTAAGATTTTAGAGCAGTGCAGACAGGCAGCATCTGGATTTTGTTACCTTAAAGCTAGCCATCAGCTTCTGGGACATTTTAAAGCAGTTAGATCCATTGTATGTCTAAAGCTAATAGTTGGGTAATCAAATAATGTCGTGGTGGAGAGCTGTATCTTTTATCATGCCAGTTGGAGCAACACATATTAATAAACCCCTGTATGATTCCAGCCATCCTGCGAGCTCCAGCTTTTTATTTTCCAAAAACTGCTCTTTGTACCGAGCATGGTAGGTTTCAGCTCTACAGAAGGAATGTGTTTCTATGCTCATAGTCATGCACGCTGAGAGGAGGTTGCATTCATTTGTAAGTAAGAAAGAATTTTTAGGCTTTCTTATGGCATTTCTATATGGTTTGTGCAATGCAGAGTGGCAGCACGCTCAGTGAGCGAAGTTTGGAAATTCATGTTCCCCAGTGTGTTTGGGTGAAGCGCTGCTTTTTCCTTCACTTGTTTGGTGAGTTTGTTTCAGTTCTTCTGTGAGAAGTACTGCGTTACTGTACATCATGTCCTTCTCATGGGGGAGCACAGCGCTGCGCAAGATCTCAGTCTACACTTTGTGTTTGTCTTCTAACATAGCTGGCGTGTTGTGCAAAAATGGTGTAAATTAATAGCTGTATGGATAATGGATTATAAATAGAAAAAAATGGATTCCATATGTTTGTCTGCTCTAAGTTTTTGGTGTTTCGCGGCCTTTTGTGGAACATGAAACACACACTCTTATTATTCAATTTACTTGTGGTCCTTCATTATCAGATGCCACCACTGAAGCTAAAACTCCAATTGCAGGCTTAAACAAACCAATCATCATCCAAAAATGAAAGGGGAAAGGCGGCAGTGGGGAAAGGTCAGTTTTTAAGAGGCAATTGCAAGGAATTAAATATGTCCATTAAGGACGAACAGAGAGTTTGAGGAAAGACATAACATTTTTCTTGTTTTGGTATGACGCTGTCTGACAACTGCAGTTTGAAAATACAGGTTTAGAACTCCTTTAGGCAAATCCTGAGAGCAGAGTCCAGTTGTCCTAGGGGTTATTGCAGATTAAACATTTTTGGTTACTCTTTTAAGTGGGAGATAGTTTTGTGTTCTTGTTGCAAAGAATATCGCACGGAGGTGATTCAGCTCGTACAGATTCTCATTAGATATATAATAGTTATCTATTTTACCATTTAATATCATGTAATGATATGAAAAATGGGGAAAAACTCCTAACCAAACAATTTGAATATATTTGAAAGGCTCTGTTTAATTTAGTTTACACTGCGTTTTATCTTTGTTCTGCGGCTTATGATTAGACCTAGGGCTAGAGTAAGCTCTCTCTGCAAACAGAGACACTGAAAAATCCCGAATCACTTGCATAGAGGAGGTGCAACAGTTACTCGCCAATAGGAATTGTTTCATTTACGATCACTGTGCCTGCATTTGGGGTAAAAAATATGCCCGTTTAGTAGTTATTTCCATGCGGTTTACTTTCATGCATTCTCCAGATATTTCCTACTTATTAGTCATGGTTTGGGTTTAGTAGTTTAACTCTCATGGTGTTGACTCTGCTACCCAGTCAGAAGGCTGAAATACCCCAAACAGAGAGGCAGTGTTTACTGTACTAACGATACCTCTTGGTCTCTCTATGCCTGATGCACACGTGAACACATGCAAAAGGAACAAGTGTGATTTCCCGACACCTACGTGAGTAAAATCCTGTCTCTACAGATGTGAAAACTGTGCAGACTGGCCTGCAGGCAAGAGTGGCTTAATGAGCAGGTCAGTGAAGTAACAGATATGTGCCTCAGCTGAGGAAAAAACAATTGGGAAATTCAAACAGGTGTACTCAAAAGAGTTTAAGCTCATTAAAGTCATTTTATGGGTACACATTTGGGAGTGTTTTGTTTCCTTTTTGCCATTTTTGGCTCATCCTTTGGCACAAAGGAATCGAGGACCTCTTTCAGTTGCACGCCATGGGCACACCTCCCTCTTCGCTCTATCAGCTTCTTTTAGAAAGTGTATTTTTGGAATCAGCACAAAGCTATTGCCTCTCTTCACCTTGTACCTACCAATCCCATGCTCTTTTGTCACTCACGTTTCTGTTTAGTGAGTTTACCGCATTCCCTGCTTTTGGCCATCTGGCCATGCAGAAGGCCTTGAAGAAAGCGTTCCAGATACGGAGATGCCTGACAGGGCTTCTCTGGCTGGTAGTGTTCAGATTGTGTTTGGTGCCTGGTGTGAAGCAGGGGTCAGGTGTAAGGAGTAATTCATCAACCACACACTGATTTCAGGCTGCATTTCCAACCATCTGCAGCTTGGATTGCTGCCAGAGCTCAAAAGTCTAGCTGGAGCCCATGTGATCATGCCAAAGTAAAGGCAAACACTTGCAAATAGAGAAATGCATTTCTAGGAATGAAGTTTGTTTGCACTTAGCCCCTATTTGATTCAGTACATCACAGTGTGTTATAAATGCCCCTGAGAGCTGCCCAAAATGATGAATTTGTTTAAATGACATTAAAAAATATTCAAGCCCGGCTATAATTTCGACAGTAATAGGAATATCTAGCTAATATTTTGCAGTTGATTTAAACAGTAAGGAAGACAAAAGTTATATGTTCCTCTGAAAAATGCAGAAATATATGAACTCGTTTGTTTTCCATTTCTGTTGGCCATTTACCTTTACATGCCTGGGTAAAAATACTTTTGCTGCTGTAAGGAACACCATGATATATATTAAATAAGTGTTGAATATCTTAGTTGATCGTCCTTTCATGTGTTGTCGCAATGTAAGTCTGTTTAAATTAAAACCAACCAAACAAATAACTGTGGGAAAGGAAATTTCAAATTTTTGTTCTTTTGAACGCTTGTGTATTGCTATGTGCTACGGATATTAATTTTACAAGCATGTATTTTACTTCCATAACAAAAGGTGGAAGTTAAAAGCATTTGCCATGTTAGGCTATATAGATCTTGCTGTGGGAAGCGCTGTGTGTTAATGGTTTTAATTTAGAATGCCTTATACAAGGTGCATCTTAAAAGGTAAAGCATGATGCTTCAGAATTGGACTGGTTTGGGTTTTGATGCATAGGGACCTTTCAAAGTAAGCCTGATGGTGTACTCACCCTTTAATTCAAGTATCTTGGTAAAAATTATCAGACTGTCAGTTCTTCAAATTTCCATGAATTAAAAACCAGATAAGAAAAGATGTGTTCCAAGTAGGATGTCTGAGTTCATTTCAGGTCTTGCTGTAAGTAGCCTGGATAGTGTTCCCTTTGCACATAATTGCAAGCAGGGTTTTTTAATTATTTTTGTGTGTGTGTGTGGGAAGTGGGTTTGTCGCTATCTATACTCCAGGCAAGGACTTTGAGTTCACTTGCAAACAAGCCCATTCCAGAGTGTCCTGGAAGAGAAGCAGATTTCTAAAAAATGAGTGGGATCTTTTTATTATTATTATTTTGATTTCTATTCACTTTTTTTTTTTTTTTTGAAAAAAAGATCTTTTAATGTTAGAAATTTTATGTAGAGGAAAATGGTTCATGTGTCTCCAGAACTTGTTTCCAGTGCTGCATTAAAATTGTGTTTTGTAACAGTCTCATCAGCTACAGCTGTGTGTGATTAAATAGTGTAATATCAAAAGCATGTGTGAATAAGAGCTTTTATGATATAGTTGTTCCGTACCAAAGACTGCAGATGGGTAGGGAAGGGAGATGGAGAACAGTGATTTACTCAGATATTGTCACAGCCTATATTGTGTTTGCGTAGTAGTGTTTCACGATTGCTTTCCCACTCATATGGGGAAGATTGAGTGATGGAGGGAAGTTTAGAAGTAAACACTTTTACACAGAGGGGTACTCTAAATGTGCAGGAATGCAGTATGAGAATGATGTCTACTGGTACAAAACGACATACCAGTATTTTAAGTAGCTGATTAACAATAATATTATTGTATGGAAATTATAGTGAGAGGGATCTGTTCTTCTTACTTAAAAACAAAATAATCAGCGACAGAGCTTCAGTTGTCTTCAGTAAGGCAGAATTGGGCCCACAAAGCACATGCTGTTCTGCATGGCAAAACCAGGACAGCTGAACAATATGCAGGTTTAAAAACCAAACACAAACAAAAACCCCCGCCAAAACAGATCACAAAAGAAACAAGAACTGCCTATAAAAATGATTCTAAGTAGTGCAAGTGAGTGAGGACATACCTCATCTGATAATTAACAGCATTTTGGGTTTTACATGTCTGTAATTTCTACTTAACATTATTCATTCTGGTTTGTAATTTTAGAGAATCAGCAGTAAAAACCAGATGCTATTCCTGTTTCTTTCTCTGCAATAATTCAGATATAATTTGTGCCCAGTGGAAGTCTGATTGCCATAGGAGGTTGTCTTTCATGGAGCCCAGTACCTATAATGAAGATTAGCAATTTCTGTGAGAGAGTAAGCATGGTTAATCCACAAAAAGTAAGAGATAGAGTGGAAAGCTGTTTTTTCTCTTATTTATGTAATTCTTAAGATAAAAATACTGAGTAGCCTCTTTGAAATTTGATGCAAGTCAGTTTTCTGTTGTAGGTCTTCTCAACTGGAGAAGTGAAGCAAAGGTTGCTTGCTTGATCTGTCGCTGCCTATTGGAAGATCCTGTTGAATTCCTCAGCCGTACTGCCTTTTTGATTTTGTTGGTTTACAGCAAAGTGTAATCTCTTCTCCTAGAAGTTTTTATTAGCTGACAGGCCTGACACTGTCAAATATGAAAAAAAAGATTATTTTTCCTACTTTTGGATAAAAAGACTTTTTTCCCCTTAATTTCTTGCTTTTTGTCTTCCTTGCTTTTTTTTTCCTGTGCTTGCTTGCTTGCTTGCAACCACGAAGGGAATAAATTCCTTCTCTGTTTATTTGTTGTAAAGTCAATGTCAGTATCAAATGTGGTCCTTTATTTAAAAAGTAAATATTTACAGTTTTAAGTGTTTCATTTGTGGTAAATTTATGCAGATGAAATTGTTTGGACAGACTTTTTTATAAGGGTTCCTCTGTTAATTATAATGACTTCATTCAGATGTAAATGAATGAAATAAACCACCTGACTTTTATAGATCATAGTAGAAGCCCAAAGATGCATAAGATTGCATGTTTACAATGTAAAGCACTCTCATACTTTGTTCCTCCTTGGTGTCTCCATGACACATTTTATGGATGGTACTATGTGGTGGTTGATGATTTATGGGCTGTCATGTAGTGGAAGTGATGTCACTCCTGTGTGATTCAAATTTATTCAAGAAGAAAAGTTGTGGAACAGATTTGTATCTCCCTTCCTCAAGTATAAATCAAGCAGTGGTTTGTTATTATTCTGTGAGTTCGCATTAATAGACTAAATACTGAAGCTGCACGTAAATACTGCACTTACTCTGCTACAGAGCACGGCAGAGGAGAGTGGGAGAGCCTTATGGGCGGACTGGCATGATGTTGTTTTATTTAACTGATTGCTCATTTGGCTTCTGTCCTGCTCCCTTCCCTGTCTCCTTTCACAGCCCTTCCTCTGCCCAGCTATATTTAGAGACCAGCTAGGCTGAGCCATTCAAAGTTCAGTATCGACTCTGTGCAGGATCCTGACCTTTCCGCATGCGGCCTCGCGCCGGTGGGAGGCAGCAGGGCTGGATCAACCATCGAGTCCTGTTTGACTCGCTTGTGAGAAACTCTCTGGTTATTTTGAAACAACATGCGATTCCATCCATCTAGTTGCCTTCCTGGGTAAGAAGCTGGCAACCTTCACCCCAGGGTTACTGGAGTGCAAGAGGCAGATTGAAGATGCAATAGGTAGGGCAGAGGACTGTTCGGGGTCCGCAGTGCCAGAGCTGGCAAAACCTTGAGGTGGTGCATTGGTGACCTGTGAGATAACAGGAGATTAGGGGACTTCAGATGGAGGCGTTTTTCCAGAGGAGGAGATAAGGGAGCCTGGTGTACTGCTGTATCACAAAAGGTTTTTAAAGCTAGGTATCCATAGTTACAGCAGGAGAGTTAAAAATCTAGATTTCAGGGACTCACCTGGTGTAATGTCCTCCTTCCCTTTAAAGAAGAAAGTATTTGGCACTTCTTAAAGCTGGGATGATGTGCCTGTGTGAATTCCCTGGTGCTCGGAGAACTGCCTGTTTAAAGCTTGCTCTATTTTTCCCTCTTGTTCTAATTTTTCCAGCTATGGAAAAAAAAATGGCATTGCAATTCTTAGCCATATAAGGGACTTGTTAGTTTCTTTATGTGGTTGGGAATTGTTTCTCCTTTTGGTCTTCAAAGGCTGTTGCAGCTCAGTTTGTTTTAAAGGAAGGGAATTACATCTTGCTTAGACAAGCGCTGCAATCCTTATTTCTTTTCTCTTGCATCTCTGACCTTTTATTGGGGGACGCGCATATAAATAAATCCTGCTTGTTGGTATCGTGCAAGCTGATGGATGCTCTTAAGAAGAGAGAATCATAATGGGAAATGCAGTCTTCATTTCTGTTCTCTCATTTTATAGTGATGAATCTGGTTTGGTGCCAGTTAGTAAGTACATGACCTTTTCCCTACATCTTTTGATTCATGACAGGGGGTGAAGGAGCTGTGTTGGTGATCTCTCAGCTTTTAACAAACTATGAAATATTAAAAATGAATTAGGTCACTTGAAGCTCGGCTAATATGTTTGTAATGCAGGCTAGTGATTTCATATTAATGAAGCATGACACACAGCTTAAAACGGAAAATTCAGATTTCTGTGAACACACAAACAGCAGTGACTTATCACTTGTAAGTCAGAATATTTTATCTTGAAAATGTGATCTTTGTAAGACAAACCAAACAACATATTTTGCAAAGATGGTGTTACCCGCAGCATTCGTTTAGTGTTCATTCCAGAAAATCGTATCTGCCTTCCAGCCTAATTAAAGCTAAGTTTTTCAGTTTATTTACTTTAAGATTAAAACTTCCATCAATACTTCTTTTAGTATCAGCTTAGATGTGTCTACACAGCTGTCGATGTTCTGCTTAGCTGATACACACAAACTGATAATCTACCATATGTAACTGAATGGTATACTAGATACTCATTTCTTGTGTAAATGACACTTCTGAGAGGGAGACTGGCGATGAGAAGGGCTGCAAAGTGTACAATGAGTAAGGTAAAGAATAGTTCTGATAGCTCATATGTAAGTCCCCGCCTGGTTTTGCATTCATGAGAACTACCTTTAATACTGCTCTGTACCTGAACGACATCAGGAAGAAGTTGGCGGCACGACAGTCCTTCAGATGTTTGACAAAGCATGTGGCAAGGCTTGGTAAGCTGAATGCTTTGCATAGGCTTTATTAAGATGATCTTTACTGTGTCAAGGTAGAGCTGCACTAAGTACTGTTAAACAATCCTTCGTGAAAACAAGAATAAAGCAGACATATTGTTGTGGCCCTTAGCGAAGCAGCTGGGAGCTTTCTGCCTGGGAGAGCATTGCACTCGCTGGATTTTGTGTTTGTGCTTTGTATCTCTTTGGAGCTTTTGCATCCTACAGAAACGGAGGGGTTGATGCATGTATTTCCAATAAAAGTGTCCTTGTCAGTGTCACTTTTACTGTGGGTGCCGGCTGGTGGTGCAAGATTGGATAATAATAAATCTGGATGATGTATGGTGACTCCAGGATGGCAGTAGAAGTAAATGCTGATCCCACCTGTCTGTCGTTGTCTTGCAGATACAGGTGTGCAATGCGCTGAGTCCTCTTGAATTTTGAGATTACAGCTGTAATTCCTTTCTATAGAAACAGCCGTGAGAAAGCTGTAGACTACTGGCCCACAAGGACGTACTTGTTATCTGTATGATTTAGAAGCCTTGCTGGCCACTCAGTTTCTGCTTTACATCTCTGCCATTTTACAAAATCACTGTAATTGTATATAGTTGTCCCTGTGCAACGTGCAATTTCCTGTAGTTTGAAAAGCTTTCAGCATAAGATTGTCTAAACTTGATAGCATAAACATTAATTTACTGTGTTAGGTGGGTTATTGAATGTTTTTAGCATGCATAAGTCTGGCAATAATTGTGCTAGACAGAAGAAATAAGTTTTCTTTCCTTTGCTTTCTGCCCTGCTTTTACTTGAATGGATCCCTGGTGGTGGTAATACTTAGCATGTAGCAGTCATTTCAATTTTCAGCTGGCTGTATAAACATTAACTAATCTTCAGAGCCCATTCTGAGATGTGGCATGCAATGGCTGCATGCAAATAATGACCTCAGCCTCTAGAAGCCTATACCGGAGTATTGAGAGTTTGGGGATAGACTTGTGTAGCATCCACACCTTCTCTTTCCAGGCAGAAACTGGAGGTGGAGAATGTCGTTGCTTGCTTTATGAGCAAATGCAGTGCGTGAGTGGTATAAGAGTGGAGGCAAAGCTGGGAAAATAAAGGCAAAACATTTGCAGAAGGTGGCATATTAATCTCTGGATGTACAGAAGCGCTGAGTACCCACGACTCAAACAGATGGAGGTCCCAAAACTGTTTTAAGCCAGACCCAATACGACACCTAGATGGGGTGTCCAAAATTACAGAGCACTTAGAAAAAACACTTACCTGTAGTGAGTGCCTGAACCTGGTTCAACGTGACACCTTCCAGCCCCTGGGCCTTTCTGTTGGGGGAGAGGAGAAATGGAGCAGGGTAAAAGGATGCACTTACTGAAGGAGAATTCCCTATTGTTTTGGTGTTGGGGAAGGTCGTTGCCTGCAGTCCTACTAAGGCACTCAGGTGAAAATGATGTTCGTGATCTGTGACCAGTAATGTGAGGGGCAGATTAGTGCACAGCTTGCACTAATGTAGAGATTCAAACAGTACTTGGCCCAGATTTTTCCAGAAGATATTAAAAACTTAGTGGACACCTGGATAAGGAGGCAAAGGACTAGTTCTTCCCTCCGAGTCACAAAGGGAAGAATTCTTTCAAACAGTGCCCACACAGAGCCCCTGGCCTCGCTGACCCTTGTGGAGCCTCCTACCAGGTCATAAGGGTGTTAAAAACGATTGTCACAATTTGTCACAATGATTAACATCATGTAAGGACTAGTCTGTGTTTGAGTCCTTTAGGATAATTTTTCCAATCTACAGCACCCTGTTAATCAGCAAGGGAACAGCAAACAAGTTATTTATGGGTAGGTGTTAGCTAAATAGTAGTTGATAGATACAGATTCATTAGAGCCAACTGGCTTTGGTTTTCACATGCCCGATGTTGTGTGTCTTGCCAGGACTTATTTTAGATTTTTTTGTTGTCATTACTTTTTTTATTCCTCTCATCTTGGCTTGTAACGTTATCATATGTGCTTCCCTCACTGTTGTGTTGGAAGTAGTTGCATTTTTCAAAATTAAGGCTTGTTTGACTCAAAGGTATGTTGTGGATAGAAGCGAAATGGATGATATTCCTGATGCTGATAAGTTCTTGTGTCCCAAAGGTTTTATTTTAAATATATGAAAACGCTATAAGCAAGGGTGGGCTATTGATGTTTTTAAAGCAGAACAAGGAACTGTGCCAATGGTCATAAAGATGTAGATGGCGATTGTACAATATGGGTTGAGGAATGAAGTATGACTGCCATGCTCCAACACCAGCCCATGGAATAGACTGCATTTATGCTTTATCTCTCCTAGTCTTTTAGCAAGGGCGTAAATTATTAGTTGCTTATTATTTCTTAAGCTTCACTGGATGACTTCTTTTCTGTGCTAGTCAAGTATTCCGTGGTAGAGATATGTGAATTTTTTCTTTCCTTGTCTTTCCCATGTTCTTATTTGCCCTCAGGAGACTTTGTCAGGTAAGTTCTTGCCGCCTTTTTAACCAGTCTGAGTGGCAAGGAGGTGATCTGATACTTGGATGAATAGGACAGATCTCGAAAAAGCTGAGGCGAGAGGTGTGAGCACCATTTGCACAAAATGAATGGAAAGAAATCCAGAAACCTTATTTTTATTCCATGATTTGTCCATCTTTTGTGATTTAGCAAATCTACCTCTTTACCATTTTCTCTGTGTTCTGGACTTCCCCCCCCCCCCTTGTTTAGCTTTTTCTCACCCTTTTAAAAGCTCTCGTGGTTCTCGTTTTTCTTTCACCTTATGCTTATGTTCTGCTGCTTGCTCTGCATTTGATCAGCACAACTTTTTATATAGATATTGCCACTGTATTTTCTAAGCTAGTTGTACTTTTCTCCTCTTTTTTTTTTTTTTTTTTAAAATTTTTTGATGATGTTTTACTGTTTGCAGACCACCTCTGACTGTGCAGTCTGTTGTGCTGAGTTGCATACAAAACCACGGTAAGACATGGTCCCTGCCTGCAAGAGTTTATGAGCAATGTAAATAAGCCAGGCTCACAAAAGTGGCCAGAGAGAGAACTGAAGTGCTTGGTGGGAGGTAGTATTGCAGAGCAGTGCCAGGATCTGAATGGTAGATGGTAACTGGTGTCTCGTGTTTACCATTACATTAGGTGATAGTCTATCAATTTGGGAATGAGTTGCTCTACCTTCCCAGTTCATGCATTGCTAATTTTTTTTCATTTTCTTTCCCAATATTTAGGGTTGCAGTTGCATGCATTCAGTTCACAACTACTTTTATACTTCCCTGGGCTTTGGGCTTTTATTTCTCCGTCTTTGCTGTTTGGTGGTCATTATACCATGCGTTGCCATCTGGCAGAGTTTGGGTGTTGGCGGCAAAGGAAACCATGGTGTGGTTCTCTGGAGGTGCTTGTGTTGGTGTGGTAGCACTTAAATAAAGTCTTAGCTGATGCTGCTGGTTGGCTTCATGAAGAATGAAGTCATGAGGTCAGCGTGAGACAGTAAGTCTGTTCCCAGCAGATGAGGGCTCGAGAAATATCATGGTGTGCAATGGCTGGGTGCTTGCACTCAGAGAGGATTAGTGTTGATATTTTTTCATGTGTGCTTTCACTAGAGCTGTAATGTTGCAGGAGAGCCATGTTTCCCGCAACTGTTCAGAGGTTTTAAAAAGTAAATACTGCGGGGGAAAAGAGATGCATATGTCTTGCACTTCAGCAAGTTGGCTGCTGATAAATGTTAGGCTGATATTTCAAAGGGACAGTGCTTTGTACAGTAGCTTGGGGCCTCAGAGTCAGAAGTGCTGGTCACCTGCAGCTCCTATTAACTTCAACTAGAACCGTATGTACTTAGCACTTTTGAAGACCAGGAGCTCCTTAGGGCTTAAATGTTACCTTTTTTTTTTAATAGCAGTTACAAGCTGACAGGGAAATCTTCTCTCTCTTTTACTGTATTTTTCTTAGGGGGGAAAAAAAGGAGTTGGGAAACCATGGGAAGAATTTTTTTTACAACTGCGTTAGAATGTATTTCCAAAAGCAAATACTTCTCTATCTCTTATAGTTGATAATTCATATTGTTAGCAGCATAATGTTAATCATATGAATAACTTTATTGTTTGTGTTTGGCAACTTAGATTAGATAATGAGGATGGACATAATTTCTTCTAGTATATCTTTTTAATTTTTAGTGTTTCGGATGCAAGGGCTATCTGAAAATGGTTATTTGTTTAGATAAGGAGAAACGTGACTGAAGCTTCTCTAGCACTTATTTAGAGTTTATTTTTATGAAATAGGCATTTTGGGGAAAAAAACCTCACTGCTTTGGTCTATTACTGAGTCTCATAGTTACATTAAGTGGCAGGAGTTATTGTTCATGAATATCTATTAGTTAGAAACTATCTAAATTTTCAATATGTGTGCTTGTATATGTACCAATTTTTCTCTCTCTCTAGACTGCAGAGAAAAGCTTGAATGTCTAACCCAGGTATACCTGAAAGCACCCCCCACCCGGCTCGCCCAAAAAAGCAGAACGTAGTCTTATCAAAAGCTTGGGATGTATCAACCAGCTTTGTCATGGTTCCATCAATTTAGGTGTAAGTTTCAGTGTCTAAGTATTTTTTGACTTTATAGGTTGAGATTTTGGGGTTAACACTCAGCTGATGATCACTAACTTTTTTTAGTTAGACGTGTATTTTGAAATTCTGGGTTGGTGTTTCACATTGCTGACGAGTGCTGCTGTATCGACTGCTTACTCAGCATTAACAGTGAGGATATCCAAAATGGATGTCTGGAGGAAAAACCTGTGCCTGATTTGTTTATTTGTATTAATTTTCTTCCCATTGTTGCTGGTAGAAATGACTTGCTGACAAATGGGGTGCCCATGCTGGGAGACTGATGGCTTGTGAGGTACTCTTCCCTTTGGGCCCAAACCTGCCGTCTGGGTGTGCTCCCAGCTGAATGTCGTCACCTCGTGAGCAGCTCTGCCAAAACCGCAGCGTTGCATACGTGATGAGGAATTATTCAGCCAGAAGAGGACTGGCAGAATTTAGCCTGTAGGAAAGAAATTTCATTTTGTGAGCATATTACAAACAATAGAGTGTTAAGAGATGAAAAACTGCCGCTACGTAGAAAAATAATACTGTTCCAATTTATGCCTGGGTTTAGTAAGTTTCCCTGGAAAGAAACTTGTTCCTGAGGGCATTTTATCTATTTTTCTCTCTCTCTCTCTTAGGGTTTTACACTGCTGCCCACCACTGCAGTATCTGAATGCTTTCTGTATTAAGATTGATATCACCTTTGAAGTCCTCCATAAACTCTGCGATCTTTGGCACTTCTTAAGGTGGTTGAGAAAACGTGTTGGGTGGGATTTTTCAAATAAAATATGTCTTATTTAAATGTGAATAAAAAAATTATTGCTTTGGGAGATGTTATTAAAGTACTTTACTACTATAAAAGTTTTTAATTTTTCTTTCTTCTTTTTATGATTTTACTGAGATTCTGGGGTACAATAAGGATCAATGTTAAAGTCAGAATACATCACTGACTTTTAAAAATGTGTTTTCCTAAGTGTCACATCAAGCAGATGAGGGACAAATTATCAAACATCTAAAGTTACAGGGGTTTTTCTTTTTTGTTGAGTGTTATCTAAATTGTTTGAAAAACATTCGAATAATATTTATATTTTCACAGGTGATACATACCAGTTCAGTATCATCTCATGAGAACTGTTAGATGCAGTCTTTGAACTTTTAAAATTATTCAAGTAAAAGTAAATGTTTAAATTAGTAGATAGAAATAGATTCTTAAATTAGCAAGATTACAGTGAGAGGAGTACTAACTGGTCTGGTTATTCAGCTCTGAACCATTTCAGTATTAGTCTTGTTTGTCTAATCTATCTATTCAGCTATGTAATCTCTCTGTTTAAACAAGGTACTTAGCTAGCCCAAATAATTTCAAAGAGGGAAAAAAAAAAAAATAACATCATTGTTTTCTCTATCTTTCTTTCCAAAGAAATACCATGATAAGTTTATACTTAGTTTATGTGTGTGAGTACCTTCCTTGGATGTGAACAGTAAGAAACTTTTGTAGAAGTTCAAGTTGTAGCAATGAGTCCCATGGTTAATTCAGGCGAATACTGGTCCTGTTGTAATTTTTTGTTGTTGTTTTTATTATTTAGTCTCACATGATGTTGAGCTCCAGGTATTCGAGCAAGCTTGTAGACCTGTCCTGCTGCAAACATTTATAAGTATCTCCCACTTCATCCTAGCAGATAGGTGTCTCTGGTAACTTGGCTGAGAAATTATGTTGGATGTAGTTAAGGAGAGGTGAAGGTAAACCACTGAATATTAAGGCAAAGATTTGAACTATAATGCATTTAATGGCCAGTTTGTGGAGAAGGAGGTATTCTGGTAGAGTCCAGGAGAAGCAGCCAGGAGGGTAATCTTGCAGTGAGAAGTTTATTTCCTCGATGGTCTTGATAGTAGTTTGTAAGAAAGTATACAATATTAGAAGAGATCTCAAGAAGATATTCAGACCATCCTCCCTTCCTCAGGGGTGAAATCAAGTAAATTTACAGTATCTCTAGCAGACGTTTCTCAGTCAGTGCATTGTATTATTATGAGACATGAGGAACTCCTGCCTCGTGGTGAGAGGCACGGCTGAGGAAGCTGCTGAAGCCCTTGCCCTCTGATAAAAGAGGGTCTGCTAACTCCCAAGGTACCTCATCCATTTTAGTGAGGGGAAAAAATACAAAAGGCAAATTTGCCTGTGTTTTTCATTTCTGTCCCTTAAGGAGGGCTTGTTGTCCCTTCCCTGTACAGACACTCCACTCTGAATAGAATGTATGGAGGTAAAGGAACATGGTCAACTTGGGAATGACAGCTCTGTCTGAAGTGTCTCTAACTATTATTTTTTGTAATATGCTTTTTTTTCTGCAGCTGTTGCTTGACATACTCTTCAAAGGTGTATCACGTGTTAAAGTCACAGTTTTTACCAAGGGGTTCAGGAAGTCAGCCTGTATATTCTTGTTTCAAAAGCTGACTGTGTAGCCTTATCTTGTTTTTCACAGTTAAGTGCCCATTAGATTTAGTGGGAACTACTGGGTGCATAGTATTTTTGGAAATCGGGCCATAGAAGTATACTTTGGTTATGAATAACTGTGAGCTAATTAAGTTTTAAAACGACAACGATTCACAAGCGAAGTGTATCTCTTTTGCTTTTCACTAGTGAAGAGACTGGGTCAACTTGGATGAAGTCCTCGCTGGCATGGATGACGTGCCTGCGTCTCAGTACGTTCTTTGAGCAAGTTTCTTTTTTGAGGACTGTGAGTCAGCAGGGTTTTGAAGTGGATGAGTCATAGACAAACTAGCTGAATGATGGTTACCAAGTGGGTGGGGGAAACAAGGATTTTATTCTGGGAAGGTGTAAATGCAGACAGAGGCCAAATCTGGAGGTGAAGGAGGCCACAGGATAAAAGGCATTAACTGATAGGAAGTACTGAACCGGTCTTTGACTCTTACTGCTCTTTGTGGTTCATTGCATGCTTTCTCATGGCTCCATTTGATGCTTCTGTCAGAAGGCTGTGCCTTTCTTGGGGAGCAGTGTCCCAGATGAACAGCAGCTAATCCTGACAGGTAATAGGGAAACATTAACTTTGCTGAGAGCCAGGTAGCTTCTGTCCAAGAGTTAGATTTCTGACCAAAAGAGAAGTCAGGCTAGTCCATCTATCAGCCCTCTCATTCATACAGAGCGTAAACCTTTAACATCTCTCTGGCTGGGATAGGCAGCATGAAGCACTCCTGTGTGGAACAGATTACTGTGCTGACCTCTGAAAAAAGAAACAACAGTGGCATATTGTATTGTTCGGTGAATCTTCTTGTAAGGCTTAGAAACAAGAACGCAAACCACATGAAAACATCTCGTTCTGGATAATCCCATTTACTGGTTAGTAGAAGACCAAAATGCTGCTCCAGAGCACCCCTTTGTGTGTTTCTCATGCATTCCTGCAACTCCAAGTTGTAATGGAATTTGAAATGAGATTTCCCTTGAGGTGTGGGGATTTTTTTATTGCTTAGTATTTTGTAGTTCAACAGAAACCTAGAAAATATGACTGTATATCATTGCCACCGGAATTACTGCTGACCACATACCTCCATATATTAGCAGATGGTGACAAAATCTTAATTTTTGAGATACGTGCAACATTTTTGTGCGTTATGGAGTTTTTGCTTAGAGTAGGATAGCAGAACAGCTGTCCGTCAGAGACCTTTGGAAGGAACTGAAGAGAGGTGGCTTGACAGCCAAGCTACTTGCAACCCTAGCTCTCTTCCCCTTCCTCCCAGTGTGTTCAGATAGCCTAGCAGAGAGAGTAAAGTAAACACTTCAACTGATAGAATCCTGCAGTATTCAGGAACTGAAGGAGGAAGCTGTGGTCACCAGATTCCAGCCGTCCTGTTTCCTCTTCCAAATGAAAAGGCTTTTATCAGGATAGCATATATAAATATTTTTCAGTGCAAGCTCAACTCATTCTAAAACTATTTTGATTAAAATGTTTGTATTCTCTTGATTTTTGGATCTAGAAAATGTGAGACACTGAACTGAAGGCTGAGAGGCAATCTGATATACTGTCTATAGGAAATACAGAAAGAAATTTAGCCAGCATGGTGTAAAACAAAGAATGAAACAATGGCTGAAAGTTGAAGCCCATAAAAGTCAAGAGATGGCATGGTGGATGTTTTGAAAGGGAATGGTAATTTACTGCTGTAACAGATTGCTGAGGGATACAGCAGATTATTCCATCACTTGAATTCTTTCAATGAACAGCAAGTGTCTTTCGCATTCCTTCTTATCTTGCTGTGTTCAAACCAGGGGTTACTGGGTGGTATTTGATATCTTCTCTTATGCAGAAGATGAAACTAGATCATCATAATGTTCCTCCTGGCCATAAAATGGGGGTCTGTGATCTGTGGCTGCTTGTATCGTTTGAGCAGCAAATTCAGTTGTTGTTGGTAATGGAGTATGTGTAGAGGTAAATCTCAAATTGAATCTTAAGTGATGGGAAGAGTAGGTGCCTAGCTTCTGTGTTACATCAACTTAGATTTCCTTAGAGTCATACTCACTCTCAGTTGGTCCATTGCATCTTAGGAATTTTCAGTGGGATAAATCACAGGCTGAAATGACAAAAATCGGGAGGATTCAGGACAGATTAACGAAGAGGACAATGTGTAGGAAAGCATGACATTAAGTGCCCTCGACTTTCGGTGCTTATAGCATTTCTGATTCTTTGGCATATAAATTACATCAATTTAGAGTCCCTCATGCATCACTAGATTGGGTAGAACAAGTTCTAAGGGAATGTGAGTGAGCATAAGTGGGTATAAATTACATTACCTTACAGATTGCCTCTGAATTTGGCCCAGATTCTTTCCTTTATTTTCATTATGTCAACTTTTTGCATTGGTGTTATAGCCTTTTCAACAACTGGCCCGACAGCTAATGAGTTTTTTCTACCAACAGTAAATCAACCAAGTCAGATAATGCTACTCTGTGTAAATACTCCTCTTTATGTTGAGAGTATTCAGAGTCCCATTAAATTTAGAACAGTGTGCTAGTAGAAATTAAAGTAGAGAAATACTGTAAAAGGCGATAATTATTCATAAGCCACCTGGTTGTTTCTTTGCTCCCCAGCTAACTGTGTTCTGAGTCTTGGAGAGAATTAGAAGGGGGTTAGACAACATGATAATGCTGAAATATAAACTGCTGCATTGAAAACAGTTATGTCCCAATGAGTTTAGTTTAGGAAGTTGTTTTTTTTTTTTTTTTTACTTATTTATGCATGTTTGTACTTGTCAAAATTCCTACAACAAGGTTAAAAGAATAAGCCAAGAAATAAAGTAGTAACATTTCCATTCTTAGACAGCAGAAACAAAGGAAACTTTAACTGTAGTTCATTAGGAAATAGAAAAGAGTTTTCCTTTTATTATTGAATAGAAGAAAAATTGTATTTGTATGCTAATTAAGTTACAGCAGAACTTACTTTAGGAATAAATTACATACATGCTATGCAACTTACTTAATCTCCCGGTTCAGAGTATATTGCTAAAAGGCTAAACTCTATCCCAGATTGTAATGTTGATAAATATTTCTGTGCCACTTCATTATGTTTTAGAGAATTTTTTCTTTTTATGATGTTGGCACTTCAGCATTTAAGAAGCCACTGGATAGGCAGAGCAAGGAATTCCCAACCAGTTTCTTTTCCGGCCTTTTAACCCTGCTGTATGAACTGAAGCAAAATTCACTACTTTGTGTTTTCCTTTCCTGATCTGAGATCAGTAAAAGCCTATAGAATCTTATGAAAGATGTTTAGAGATCCAGCTGATGTCTTTTTTTTTTTTTTTTTTTTTTTTTTTTTAATATTCTCAGGTGGTGGGAGCTATATAAATGCAAACGACCCATATTATTTCCTATCATATAAGATTTTCTATCATGCTTCTCTTCCAGAATCCCTATGTTCTCTTGAATGATGAAATTGCAAATGTTCCATAAATGTCAGTGCAATTTATTATCATCCTTCATTCAGAGCATTACAAAATGATTTGCAGATGCAGGTGTTGCTAATGATTTTCAGCCACCCTCCTTAAAGATTAGAGAACATAGTTGCCCCTGTTTCTATAACAAGGATGAAACTTGTTAACTAAAATGAAAAAGGGCAGTTTTGAAGGTGAGTTTGGGTTGCTTCTACATCTTCTTGTGTCTTTTTTTATACTTTCTTCTTCTCCTTTTTCGGTTTGTTTTTTTTTTCCCTGTAGTGGAATCCATTGGCTTGGAAGGAGGTGAACAATTATTTAATGCACAGAAGGATGCTTAGGTGAAAGGAAGTGGGGTAGAGGAGAAAAAAGATGCTGCTTAGCAGGCCTAAAAAATTATGTTGCAGTATTTAACTGTGCACATTGCAGCTTGGTATTTGTCATCTTAAGACTCTTAAACGCCTTTTTACTCCTAAAATCTACTTCAACAGCTTCACTTGCATTATCTTTCAGATTGCCTCTGATTTTTGTTCTAAAAACTCCATAGTTAATAGGAGACATTATATATAGCTCTTATCATGGAAAGTTTGAAGGGAATGCGTGGGGATACATTTCTGGCCATGTTTCAGGCAGTCCTTTGTTAAGCTTCCTGGTGATCAAATCAAAACTATAAATGGAGGCATACTAAAGGCAGTAAGTGTTTGAGAATGTACTAGTCTATAGACTTGACGTTGGTGAGGACATTCGATCAAAGAACCTGGTAATAGGAATGACTGTATCGGTAGAAAAAGGACAAGAGTCCTTCTCTCTGCAGTACTGGGCAGATGTAGTTTGTCCTGTGTGGCAGCTTGTAAAGGAGAAAGTACTGTAGAGCACTAGCTGGAAATTACCTTTCTTGCATTTGGGAGAAACCTTGGGGGAAGGTTGGTACAGTCATGTCAGCTCTCTCTTGGGGCAAATCCTCTTAGGCATTACTGTGTAAGGGGATGCAATTTGCAGCCACGTGCCAGTGGGAATAAGTGGGATGGCTAGTGTGGCCGAAGTCAAATGTGTTTTAGTGCAGATATGGCTATGAGATTTCTGTTGTTGTCTTTTGAAGCAAAGCTGTAACATAGTTTGCTTGTGGCAGCTCTCTGAAGGTACACTGGCTCACTTTTTATTTGATTTTGATTAAAATCGACCTTTCTGCCAGCCTTAGTAATCTCATGAGTGAGATATCTGAGTTTGATTCCTGGATTTGATCTTTTACGGTGTTGTATGGTGTAGGGAATCCTTGTCTCCCTTTAGGAGGAAGGCAGAGCTTTATATCACTGTGAAGCAACCCTGGTAGGGGTGGAGCGGCTATGACAGACTCTGCAGCAAGTTCCTTTTGTCACTAACTGGCTGCAGATATGCACCAGGTAGACATTCTTAGCAACCTAAACTTCCCAAAAGCAAAACAGCATGGTCCGTGCAAGTCTCCTGTTCCTCCCTGACAATCCTATTTGGTGTTCGTATGGAAAGATTGGTTCTTGTCTAGAATAGGGTACTCTGTATTCTAGTTTCATGTAGAGCTTTGTGTTTCTCCAGAGGCTGAGAGCAAGGCATGCCAGGTAGTCCATTTCTCCACCTAGAAGAGATGAAGAAGGCAAGCTGTAGAGATGAAGGCGGCAAGTTGTGAAGTTATGAAATTAGACTGGATCTGAACAGCACGTCGTTACTGAAGGATCTTCTCTATTAAGAGAGCTGAGGCTGACTTAATGACTTAGATAAAGTATCCAAAGGTTAGTGAAGTAATTAGTAAATGTGCACTGTCAGACAACCTAATTTGTTTAATCTTAAACAGGCAATGTTTGTAGTTATTTAAATCATCTTAAGAAGTGGCTGTCCAGAGTTATGGCAGGATTGTGTTCTACGCAGTGCCGCAGACACAGACCTGTTCCCTTTCTTTGTTGCAACATGGCTGAGCTCTGTCGAAAGCGAGCGTGGTCTGCCCATGCTGCTGTCTCATGGTTATTCAATTCTGTCCTACTGCTAGAGGTAGTTCTGTCCTTGCTGGCAGCTGCTCTCTCCCTGGTGTTGGCATTTGCTTTCATGTGGCTACCAGGTAAACTGGGCTAGAGAGCAGATCTGGCTGAAAGCTAAGGCATTCTGGTTTGGGCTTTTTTTTTTTTGTCCTTGGGCTCCCTGAGCCAGCTCAGTGCACAGCCAAACAAGCACTAATGCTGTCACCCAAGAGGGGAGTGGGAACGCTCAGCAAGGGAGGTGGGGAGGGAGTGCACAGCCAAACAAGCACTAATGCTGTCACCCAAGAGGGGAGTGGGAATGCTCAGCAAGGGAGGTGGGGAGGGCAGAGACAGCTTGCACTTTGGGCAGCTTAAGTTGGTGACAAAACTATAACCTGAGTTTGCATGCCTCTGTGTAAATTGAATAGTTTACTAATTTCTGGCAGAAGTTGTGTTTGAGTCCTCTGGAGTCCAGAGACAAAAATGTCAGAAGCTTCACTACAGTGACCGAGTCTTTCAGCTTCCTGAGTGGTTCTTTGCCAAATTAAATACAGCCAGAAATCTCAGCACCAGCAGCTGTAGGGAGTTTATCCCACCCAGATCCAGATTAGCCATGGCACATTCTTGTAACCATAGGCACAATAGCTTAGTGTAGACAGCTGTTATGATAAACTAATCTGGGAATCCTGCCCTCGTAGGAATGTTTGATGTGTATTGGTCACAGAAGTTGTTGGCAAAGTTATGGTGAGACAAACTGGTAGCCCTGATAGCATGTTATTGCCATCACAACAGTGACAATACCACATGGTTACCATGATATGAGTGGTTTTACTTTAGAAGTGACATGAATTCATATCTATACCTTAGTTATATAGATACAATGCTAGTACTCATCTCCGTGTGCTGTGAGAACGATGCCTATTTCCACGTATACTAGAGGCTTGACACTGAGATACAACAGATTTAGAGATGGACAGCTTACTTCCCACCCTAAGCAATGTTCTTTTTGCAAAGAGAATTTTCTTTCCCTGCCAGTTTTACTTTTGTGGCCTATTTTGGCATCATTCTTGATGGCACTGGCTGAATATTTGGTGGACAGGGAGGACATGGAAAATTGAAAATTAGGGGAATATGGTGATTGTAGACAAAGACAACTTTTGGCTGGTTGAATGGCGGTAAAACCTTATGGTTATTTAGAGCCATAAAGATGGGACAGCTTGGGTAGCTGCATGGCTTGAGCACCAGACTTGGAATCTTAACAGCTGGGGATTTGAGCACTGCTTAAGGAAACAAGTGTGGTTTGCCCCAGGGCATTGGGATGGTGAAAGTTCACCTGGATTCAAAATGAGAATGGATTATTTCAGCGCATCAAAATGTACTGAGGATGATAAATACTTAGAAATTACCTCCAAAAGACACTGAATTACTAAACCCTCAAGTTTTTGAAGACTGGGAGTGTGCTGAAGGATAACATCCTCAATCCCTGTGCTCTTCTCTGGGCCTCTGCTTCTTGTTGTTGTTGAAGACAGGATTCGTGGCTCAATGGACTTCTGCTCTGACCCAGCATAGGCCATTTTTGTGGCTTGCAGGGAGAATATTTTCAGAAGCAGCGGAGTCTGGTAGATAGAGTATTGTAACAATAGGCATGGCAGCTTGGTGTAGATGGCTGTCCTCAAACTGAATGGAGAATCCTGCCCTCATAGGAGCGTTTGATATGTATTGGTCACAGAAGTTGTTTGCAAAGTGATGATGAGACAAACTGCTAGCTTTGATAGCTACCTTGGTAGAGCAGGTAATCTGGAAGGAAATTCTTTATTTTCTAGGCTCTGCCATTAGTGTGTTGTTCAACTTGGGACAAATTATTTCATCTGCTTGACTCAACTCTGCCATTCTCCTAGCGTACACCCTTTATTCATGTTGCCATTTCAGTTGTCAGCTCTGTCAGTTGAGGACTGTCTTAAGCCATGTTTGCACAGTTGCGAGTGAGGCAGCACGTTTCAAGGGCTTACCTCTGCACCGCTGGAAGTTCTGCGTCTCAGCTGAAATTTGGTAGCTGGCTGTGAATGCTTTAAGTTCATTGTGGATGTAAATTAAAGCAGGCTAAATTAAACTATCTCGAAGTATTGCTGTGAAAATGGTTTACACTAACTTTGAAACTGTAATAGGTCAGGAGCACACATGTATCGGGTAAGATGGGGTAGAGTCCCAGGGTGCATTATCTCATTGGCTTCCCATTGTGCTGGTGTGTCCCCTGTGTTCTGCACAGTGCTTTGCTCAAAGGAGCTCGTGGCCCATTTTATGTCAGTATTCACGATTCTAGTAATAATAAAGCTGAATAGCAAAATGATTCTGCTCAGATGTTCAACCTCTGCCGCTCCTTTGATTAAGGAAAGATTTAATGCTTTAATTTGAGACATGTTTTGTTAAAGAATAGAGGGCTTTGATTCTCGTGTTTACAGAGGGGTGTACTTCCTGAGCAGAATGGAAAACATTCTTTGCTGGTGAAGGATGTTGAAAGTACAGGCACTCCCTGCAGCTGATGGATTTGTTCTGGACTCGTATTTATCAGCACATGTTAACAGAAAAGAAAAATGTTGAAGTATTGTTCCACAAACAAGGTAAATGATATTCCTTCCACTCTTTTGTTGAGATGAGTGCAAAACCTGCACCTCCACCTGAGTCATTTCTTGATGTTAGGACACCTCTGTGGCAGAGTTTGTTTCTTATTTTTCTTTTCTCTTGATGTTCATTCCTTTCTTTTGTATTTTTGTCAAGTGACTGTAGCTAACTTCAGCAAGCATTTTAGAATTATATTGGTATGGTAAATAATATGCATCTCAAATGAAATTAAATTTACTGTATTAGAAGATAATTTGAATTGCAAATATAAAACTACCAAAACAAACACCAACAAACTCCCCAGATGATTTGACTTCCAGGTTGTTTTTCTTTTAAAGACTGGTAACTGACTCTGATAGCAAAAACAAAGATGAGATTTTTTTCCATTTTCTTTATGAGGGAATAGAAGTTAAATGCCTATTGTGTAGTAGAGAAGGAACATATATTACATAAATTATTGGTCTTCTAGCTACAGTTTGGCATTATGATTTTATCAGCACTGTAGAGTGTCACTAATTTGACCCAGAGCTTAAAATTGCTACTGTCACTATAACATGTGTTTCTTCTAAAACTATTATTGTCAGCCAGCTACTGTAAGTCCAATTCCACATTCTAGCATCCTCTCTGGGAAGAGCTAGGCTTAGCTTATCATCCTCTTGGCACAGAAAGGGATGTGGTTTTGAGCTGAGGAGTGCCATTCTCCAGGAGCAGCACATAAGTACTGAGTTTCAATCTACGTTCTCTTCAAAACCAACATGAGCATCCCTGTCTTGGCTGAAACTCAAAGATAAGAATTTTCAGCGTTCTTATAAGTAGGGGTGAGATTACTACAGTTTGAAAGATCTGGAGACCATTACAGCCTGAGCAGAAGGAAAGCTTTCAGTAAGAGACTGACCATTATTGCCTCTTTTGAGAAGGTGCATGTCGGTCCTTTTCACTTTTGCGAGGCAAGCTGATTGCTACAGGAGTAACAAGCCACAACCCTCTTCAAGTGCTTTTGAGTCTAGCACTGGCCTACACTTCATAAATTGGAAGGCTGTGAATCCTGACTGGCCCTGCAGAAAATATATTGTGTATTGTAGGCTCTTTGTGATCTCTTCCCCTTTGCACACCTTCAGAGAGCCAGACACAATCCAGCCCATTATCTGTATGTGAGAGTTTTCACTATTATAGACTTGTAAAAGTTTCTATTAGCAATTCTGATTTGGAAAGGAAAATTGGAGGCTGAAAGAATGGCAAATGCAACTTGGATATAACTTTTTGATCCCAGAACCCAATTAAATTTGTGGTTTTAAAGTGCATGTGACTCCTGAGTTCAGCTCTAATACTAGATTTATATTATTTCCTGGAATGAAAGTGACTGCACACAATTTTGAGAGGAGCATAATAATGATCCAGTGAAAAATGAATCCACCTTTTGATTTTTTCCTTTCCCCACCAACAGAAATAAGATAGACAACTCATTTAGATTTATATTGGCTATTCTTTTAATGCTCAGTGACCTTCCTAGCGTCTGTGACTTCTTTTTTTTCTTTTATTCCCCAGATATCTTCTTCGTTAAGGCTACTGTTGTTACACAGTGTTAGTGTGCATTTGTCTTGACATGGCTAATGCTATAGCACTACTGCATATTTGGGGAGAAGAAAGAAATCAGAGTTTTGACTGAAGGGAAACCTTTCTTAGCAAATATCCTATTCATAAATTCACTTTCCATGCATAATTAGTATTCTGTGAGATGTTTCCTTTTTTCGTTCTGTCAAGGTCCTCTGTCTAAGATGGTGTTTCAGCCTGATCAGTTAAGGTAAGGGGGAACTTCAGACTGCAGTAACCATGAATGCTCACTGCTGAGCTGCTACCTGGCTCAAAACAGCCTTCATGCCTCTGAATTATTGAGACACTTAGGTTTTGGACTAGTGGTGCTGTATCTGCGTGCTCTTCCTAGTTGTATCACAGGGCAGTTTTTGTCTCATAAGGAGGTTATTATCTTAATTCTACTGCTTCTTGGAGTTTGTGGCACCTTTTGCTCTTACAGACCTCTAGGAAAGAAAGCTGAGATATACCAAAGATGCAAGGAAGTGTTCTTCCCTCCTTTTACTGAGCTGTGGAGCATGTTCTTTGGGCAGTATGAGGTTTCTGGTCTATAAATTGATATATCAGGGAGCTGTGGGGAAAACCGTAGGTTAGGGAGATACTGAGTTTAAATTCTGTCTTCCATGTAAAGAAACGAAATGTGTGTGTAGTCTTGCTTCTGTAGTGTTGAGCTTCCCATCCCCCCCCCCCCCCCCCCCCCCCCCCATTTCCTGCCTGGCATTTAATTTTGGGGAAACTGAGTGGCTACCTGTAATATTTACGATAATGAAATATTTTCTTCAGCAAGGCTGTGCTCTGAAAATGAGCAAGAGTCAGAAGTACAAATATGTTCCCTTGCTGTTACTGGGGGACATGAATGAAGCTGGTTTTTACAACTACCTGAAGTTGGAGCAGTGCAATCCATTCGACACCCACTTTCTAACTCCACGGGACTGGGGAATAAGCTGACTCAAGCTCTATCTGACATGTATCTAGGCAAGTTCCAAAAATAGGTGCATCTTCATAGTCTCTCTTTAGTTTGACTATGAATTGCAGATTTGTTTTCCACCTTTGGTTGCTACTATTCCATTTTTTATTTTTTTTTTCCTCAGATAACACCAATATAGTTGTGAAGTAGAAGCATATTCACTTTTACTTCTTCCTGGACTTTTTCCTCTCCCGATCTGAGCTCTGTCCAGAGACAAAGCTGAAGGAAGCATACATGTTAATGCAGTTCCTGGATTATCCTGGATTTGCAGTAACAATGGGCATAGAGGGATGAATGCTGTCAAGAATGACTTTCAGCTTGGATGAACGTTAACTGAAGATGAAAATTACTACGAAGAAAAAACTGTTTCAACAAAATGAAAAAACCCTACATATCTTTTTTGAAGCCTTTGGGAAAGTCCTTCTTGAACAAAAGTCTTCTGTGATTCAAAAAGATGTCCGTTCATTCCTGTTATCCTTTCTCCATTTCACAGTAGAAGATACCTTGGCTATAATGGTCATCATCTTCATTCTTTCTCTGCTGTCTTGACTGAATCAGTAAGACTCTGATGTTGTCAGTGTGCTCCTCATCTCAGATGCATGCAGAGAGGAGAGGCACTCATCTGTGTCTAAAATCAAAAAGCAACCTTTGCCCAACTGAACTTAGTGATTCACTGGGATCTTCTGCGAGTAGCTAACTTAGTACATCAGCATCAGTTTGAGTAAACCTTTCCTGGATGATAGTATTGTATCTATGAGCATTGCCCTAGTAGAGGGAAAACTCAGGAAACTAAGGCTTGACCAAATCTATCTTCTGCCCCCAAGCCCCTACAGTAGGGATGACCGCTTTGCACCTTTAAAGACTAGTAATGTACCTTTATGACCTCTCCATTCAGAGTGAAGCATGGTTAAAACTGAGTTGTATCTCTTCATCTACTTTTTTGATACACTGTGGAGAACAGTGATGCGCTATTGGTGCTAGTTTTGAGCTGATGTTCTGATCTGGGTGACATCCGTGGATGTGGAATATTGAGTTTGCAGAGCTGGTCTGCTACAATGAAATCCAGGACCAGATGAGCTGAAATGGATACTTGAATGAAACCATTATTATTCTCACAGATGCAGAAAAGGAGAGATACAGTAATAGCTTAGACAAAATACACTGTTTAAAGATCATATTAAATGAATTTCTCCAGGAGCACTTGCGTTTTTATGGAGAATGCTGTCCAAGTAAGAAAGATCTGCTCTTCCTTAGTACTACAGAGTAATCGAACATGATTTTGAAACTTCAGACTGTTTCATATGTTACTGTCCAGGTCAAATACCTGCAAAAATAAATATTATACTACCTTTTCCATCAAGATAGACGTGTTTAGAGGCTCTGTTTCTAATCGGTTTTTGAAGCCTAATATTATACTCTGAAATCAGAATAGTAGTATTCTCAACTGATTCACATATTTTTCCAAAGGAGAGTTAAGAGATTTTCTTTCTAATGTTAAACTCCAAAATGTAATCCCACAAAACTTTTAGGCTCTCAAGGTAGAGCAGTTTCTTTGTTTGGAGTGACATAGGCCAAATGGCCTCGGGGTTAGTAATACAGCAATTCACCCATGGTGCTTCTTTGTCATCAATGCTGCCAGTTCTGTGGGTGTATGTCTAAAAGTCTTCTCTCTGCATTGCTGCTTATTGAGAGAAAACCACATACAACTTGTCTCATTCTGGATATTTATATTCTAAGGAATGCATCTCAGAGGAAGAGATGGAAATTCTCCTTGCAAAGGATCTTTGATCCCTGGGATCATGGTTGATAGGAAAAAATGTGCCTGTATTTATGTTAAAATCCTCTTCCTTTGAATAAGAAGATTCATAAACACAACTTGGCTAGAGTTAAACAGGTTAGGGAGGACAGAGTCAGAAAATGACTTGGTAGTCATTACTGAGAATGCATCCACTGCATGTCATTTATTCAGAATATAAGTTATAATAATTTTAAAAGTTGCTTATGAGTTCTTCCCAGTTTATACTCAGAAATCAATGTGTAGGAGATGACCAAGAAATAGATCATCCTATTGAAATGTTTTTAAAAATAGTAGTTAACATCCTTTGATTCTGATTTCATATGAGACACTGGGTGTTTCACTCATTTGCACCTGCACACGCATACACACAGGTCAGCACGCACCCGTGCATCGTTTGTCAGGTGGTTCATTTGTAGAGGTGAAAATTGTTGTTATGTCACAGTCTATGGTGTGCATTTAACCTCTTTATTGCCAAGATGTAGTTATAAATAAGGTACAGCTTTTCCCCTTGGCCGTTTTATTTTCTTGCTATGTGAGCAAATCTGTACCTTAGTTCTGATTTGTAGGTTTTCTTACATGTAGAAGTGATTTTTGGCACAACAGTGTTTCTCTTCAGGTTTCTAATAATATAATAATACATTATTTTGCATTACGCAGCAGTGTTTATTTTTAACATCTTTCATTCTTTTGCTCTGAATGTGATAGGTATTCAGTTAACTATTTGTGCTCAACACCTATTTAAAAGCTTAGTTACATTGTGAGGGGTAGCTGTCTGAACAGCGGCACACAGAAGATGTGCCTATTGTAAACCTTAGCTTTCTTCTGAGACTTGTTCCTTGGGTAAGTAGAGTAGCACATTAGCATAACTGCTTCTTGCCATGTAGAGTAGTATTCTAACTTTAGCCTAGCCTTAACTGTTCTTAAATCTTTATCTATCTTCAGTGCAAGATACTATATAAATAGGCACAGCTGAATGGCTTGAGGAAGGTTACGAGCTGCAGTCTACGGCATAGTTGGATCTCATTACGATGGTTAAGAATCATCATGGGATTAAATCTTGAGGTTAAAAAGGTAATGTATTTGTAGTTCTGGAAAAAAGTGATGCACCATCACTGACTTGATGTCTTGTTTATTAATGTCTTGTTGTGCTGGAGAGAAGAGGAAACCCTTCGAATCCCATTTAGCCATCTCATGAACACTGTTGTCTTCCTTCACCTCGCCCATTGCCAGCAATCCTTAAGAAAAGATACAAAGCTAGGTTGTAGTCTTTTTTTTTTTTTTTTTTCCCCTCCCTGCTTTACCCACAGGATCCTAAAGGAGTATGGTATCCAACTCCTATTTGAGCCTCAGTGGGAACTGGTTGTCTGATTTTCATTCAAACATAATACATCATGAATATTAAAACTCCTAAAATATGCAGCTGTGTGTGCATTTCTGCAAGTACTTCAACTCTTATAAAAGCAAAGCAGAAATATGCTGATCTCTAAATAAAATACCTCCTTCCTTAGAAGGTGTTTCAGAGTACAGCTATCATGAACAGGTGGGGGCAAGGGTTCACCAGCTTACTATTGCCGTTGGCAATGCTGGCACTGGGAGCAGCATTCAGACATGCAGAAGTGAGATGTTTGGGCAGCAACTGCATACTGCTCTGCAGAGCCAGTGCAACAGTTTGAAAAAAATCCTGATTCCTTTTTGAGTAAAAATATAGTGGTTTCAAATACCCAATCATTTGCTAAGGGCCTCTCTACTCAGTTTGGGTGGTAAGTGGCATTTGAACCAAACATAGAAACCCAGCAGTTTCTGTAGAGCTGCCTGTGGATTGGGATGCCACACAAGTAGCTCCAGAGAAATCTGGCCTTCGTTGATAAGAATAAAACCAGGAACAAATGTTAAATTTTTAGGTTTATGCATGCACCTTCGTGTATTGGTAAACAAAATTTGTATGTCTTCCTTGTGAAATCTCTGCTTAATAACTGTTTCCCCATACTGTAGAGCAAAGCTAAAAAAAACTGAAGTGGTTTTATGAGGCAAACAGTGGGTTTCCTATTTAGCTTTCTGAAAGCAAACCTGAAATAAATAGTGGTGCAATGAGAGTATGATTTGCAAGCAGTATTAGAATAAAGATAATAAAGAAGAATGACATTTCACTATAAGAACTCAGTCTAGTTGCATCAATCTTAATGCAGTGCTACCTTTTCTGCATTTATAAAAGTAAAGGAATAAAGTGATAGTGGCCTTAATAACCTAGATTTTGCGATGTAGTCAGCTGCCAGCAGAATCCAGTCTTCATTAAGAAAACAACTTTTAGTATTGCAATAAATTATTTTTTAATTAAGACTTTTGTGTAGTTTTAGCCCTCTTAGTCCTAAAGAATTGCTAAGTTAGTGGTTCTGAAATGCAGGGCATATGAATGATGCAGCTTTACAAATAAGAAACGTGTGCAAGAAAAATCATTATAATGCAGTATCAATCTGATACTGAATGTTGATTTAAACAGATGTTGGCTGTTCCATCCATTTGTTTTCAATTCCTATTGCTTTGGTTTGTAAACATTTTGGAGCAGAGACATATTGAGCTGGTAGGAAGCAAAGTTTTGGCTTGGAGTTGTCGGTGCTGCTAGGAAAAAAAACCCGACAAGCCACAAACCCATAAATAGATTTTTGAAAGGAGGGGGAATCACCAAAATTGTGAGCAGTAACACAGATTAGAAGTGGAACTTGAACATACCACATTTCAAATTCTGTTTGGACTTTGATCCATCCAGCTCACGTGGTAGATGGCAATAGTAGTAAAAACAAGCTAAGGAGAAATTTTATGAACTTTTCCTCAGCACATTATAAAGATACAATTACAATGGATATAGGAAGGTAAGATAGAATGGCTTTACATTATATTCATTAGAAATAATCAAGTGGTTGGTATTAAACAACTGTCAGTATTGTTCTTAACCACCTACCAGTGTAACTTGATCAAGAGGTTTTTTACTGTATGTGCTCATTTGATTTAATTAAAGTTATGATACAATATCAACATATTTGTAGTTCAGGCAGGGAATTGTTCTTTTTACTGAAGAAAAAAAAAAAAAAAAAAGAAAATCCTGTTGATATGCTAAAGTAAACTTGGATGTTATTTTCAATCAATAAGTTTTAAAGAAACTTTTAATCAGTTCTTGTGGAATCTAAAGGTTAAGTAATGTATATTGTTTCTCATGTTTTTAAGGCCGAATTTTCCTTTCCTGAGACTTCCTTGTAGAAAAAAAGTAGTTAACAGAGGATGACATCTCTTCCGTGCATTTCTGCAGCAGGAACAGAATTTCTGCATTACCTTATGGTGATGTTTCCACTGCCTTCAAAGGGATTTGAATCAGACCCATGTATCTCTGCACACTTCTGTAGGCTATTTGAAGGCATTGCTGTAGAATCAAGTTTCTTCCATACCTATTGAATTCATAAGATTCACGGTATTTGACTGAGGAGAAAGTTTAGTGATACCTTCTGGCAAGCTCACTCACCAGGGGGTCATTGCTTGCTTCTCGTTATTCAAGAGAGCTGGGAAGGAAGAGTCATGAGCTCTTTGGAGAGAAGCTGTTCATGCCTTTTCGATGACTGTGGAAGGCGGTGTCGATTCTAGATGCCCTGCTCCAAACCAGGAACATCTAATAGACAGCAATGTTTCTTTCCCTCACTGCTCCATCCTTGAAACTTTGTCTCTGCCGGAGCTCCCAGCTTCTTATTAAGCTGGGATGATGATTAAGCTCATTGGGTTAAAGGGCAGGATTACTAAACACGTTAGCACTGAGGTCCATTTTCCAAATTTTGGAAGTTCTTTCCTTATCAGTGCCTCATTTGTTCCTTGATGTGTTCCTTTGGTAACAGAGAAGTCGTGGTCTGAAAGTGGAGCAGTCTGGCCCTGCTCATACCAGGTGGTTTTTTTCTGCCTCCTTTTGCTAATGTATCCTCCTTTTTTTTTTTTTTTTTTTTTTCTTTCTTTTTTTAAGGCAAGTGAGAGAGGAAGGTGACGTTGCCTTTGTGTACATGGTTTTAAAATGGTTCAATAAAATTCTTTATGAAAGCTGAAAATAGATTAATGGCTCTTTATGAAGTACACTGTCTTTAACCATGATTCTTATCTGGGCTTCAGAGTACGAAGAGCTAGATTTTCAAAATCAGAGGTGCATTCCTTACACTGGCCAGTACCTGACCACAAGTAATACCTTGTGCAACGGGTGTATTCGATGCTGCTGCCCAGAGATACTGTGCAGGTGGGAGGTGTACATGTTTAGAATTTAAGACATGCATTAGTGTATGCCCCAGATGTCAACATCTGGCTTTAATTCTCCTGTAGGAAGTGTTCTGCTATCCTAATAAAGGTGAGTTAAAGAGAAAATGGGAGCTTGTATTTAAAAATGGACCTTAGGTTAGCTGCTGTGTGGAAGAAATATCCACGTGTTTTTAATAAAATTTAAGGGAAATATTATGAAAGGCTTTTCAGAGGGCTGTACATCCTCCTTCCCTCCAGTCCCATCAAAAAATAATTAGGAAAGATTCTGTTTGGAGTGAATGGGGGTTACTCCACAAGAATTGAGGCAGATGGGGGTAGAGAGGTACTTTTGCCTCCTATAGCTCATCCACTCTTATCACCTTCAAATACTCTTTTTGTATCTATACAACAGTGGGAAAGGATTTTCCTTACATTACAGTAGGGCTCTTTAACACTTCACTCCCACTGATACTTCATCCTGTGAGGTTTTATTTCTAACCGTCAGTGGCAATGTCGTGCAGTTCTTAGAGTATTTTGTGAGGGCTGCCTAGGAACATGGGCTGATGCTGTTTGGAAATGTTATGGACGTATGGTTTTGGTTATATATTGTATTACCGAAGTTATAATGAGGTTTGACCATGGATAAATGAAGACTTCTGTAGTTTCTTGTAATTTGTGAATTTGTCTAATCAGTGTTGCAAACATCTCATTTGTGATGGGTCTGCAGCAGTTTAGTGAAATATTAATATCCCAAGGAAAGAAAAAAAAATCATAATTTCTTCTTATTATTATCAAACAATTTGTATTTTTTTCCTATTTTTGTGTGTGTTTGTTTAAACAGTGACATTACAGAGGTACAAAGAGCTCTGTTCCTATAGCCTCATTGTAAAAACAATTTTATTGGGTAGGAACGTTACATTCTCTGATATAGTCAGTTTGGGGAAAAGTTTCAAGGTAACGTGTGGGTGATAAATGTGCGAATCACATTATTTGTTTACAGGATTATAAAAGCTGAATGAGAAATTAATTCAGTATGGCGTGTTGCTTTTTCATTTGTGTCTCTTGGAGCATCGGTCTGTAACCAGACAGCACAAAATCAGCATTCTTAAACTGATTTTGAATTTGTTTAGGTTTGTAGTGGAATAGGTATAGAAAATGTACATATAATGACTCATTAGAAGGAGCAGGAGCCTTTGTCCTCCAAATTTGAATATTATTTTCACTGTTGTGGATAATACATAGGATGCAGAAACTTACAGCCTTTTTATTTTTGTTTTTCCTCCTTTAACACCTTTTGATTGAGAATGTGAAGTTCCACAATACCTGCTACCTTCTTATAATTGCTCCTTTTACACATCTAACAAACATGTCCCATCAGATTTGATTTTTCATTTATGTACTCTGTCCTCTCTTGTCAAATTCCTTTGAGTTTTGATACATTACCAGGACTGCACTGGGGTAAAGGGGAGTAGAATGCAGCCCAAAGTCTCCTTGACTAATAGGTTTACCTTGAAATCTCTTTGCTTGTGGTGATTTCTGTCTTTCTTGGCAAACTATTGTGTTCTTTGAACTACTATTCTTCTCATAAAATTTACTTGATGATGAATACATTGGATGCTGAACTCAAGTTTCCCTTGGTAATGTTTTCTTGCCTGGATGATCTGTTACCAAAGACTTAAGCAAAGTGTCTGTGTGCAGGTTGCTTGTCTCGCGGCATCAAGTGGTGTTGACATGTGACTAACGATGCTGTTCAGCCGTGTCTCATAACTGATCAGTGACCGACTGTCCCCACATCCAGCCCAGGCAGAAGTGTTGCTCTTTCTATCCCGTATTGTGTCTGAGTATGCAACACTCCAAAGCAGTTGGGGTGGAGGTAGGTGGTAGCTATGCATTGCTTCATCTCAGGCTTTGGGCTAATTGCAAAAGGGTTACTAAAATGCCACAGCGGGTAGGATTAGCGAGGTCCTCACCACTTATAAGTGTAAGGGTTTGTCTTGAAATTCTGCAGTAATACAGAGATGTCCTTAAATGACACTGGAGAGCCCTATAAATTAAGAATTTGTTTAGTCTTTTATTGTTCTAAGGAATCTGCAATTATAGCATTGGTTTGTGCATGGATGTATATTATTCAACTATTTTTTTAAAAAAATGCAAAATGCTTGGAAAGTGATCTTTTGCAAAGTTAAAACTTGGCATTATAAATCCATTCTTTAGCATTTGAGTTAAACAAGAGGAAAGAGTGCAAGTCTGTCAGAAGTTAACTCCTTGTGAGCCTTCTTTCAGCTAACTGATGGGGTGCCCTCCTTTCCTTCTGTAATAAAGTATTTCCTTGTTTTAGAGATAGTAAAATCCTCAGGACGCCCCTTTCAACAAATCAGTCCATTCCCATGTCCCTGCACAGCATCAAGTATTGTACAAACTCCTAATATCCACTTTATGCTGAACTTTGCAGGCACCTCATAAATGCTCAGGCTGATCCAGCACGAAGTCCTCCATTGCTTGGGACTAATGGCACTCTTGAAAGAAGAGAGAGGATGGAGAGAAAGAGGAAGAAAAAAGCCCAAACTATTTTTTTGTTCAAACTTGCCTCATATACCTTTGTCTTTTGAACATTTCTTATTATAAGCATTTTTTAAATTTAAATTAAAAGTAAATTTTTCGAGTTATGTTGCTTTTAGAAAAATAATGTAGTCTTAGTGGAAATTAATCTGATCCCCTAAAATGACAATGTCTAAAGCACATGTTGGGTTCTTTCATTTTGCTTTGAATTTTTGACAAGTCAAGGTGTGTTTGGTTCACATTCCCAAGCTTTTATGTACAATGTGAGGGCTGGAAGTACACTTTAAGGAAGTGAAAGCTGACATTCTTAGATGATCATTTGTTTGGAGGAGCTGGGGTTTTAAATAAAACATCAAATATGACAAAATCAGAAGAATTGTCTATGTTTTCATTACCTGAATGCAGTTCACATCAGCAGTGTTGAAAAGTTGTCATCTGACGGTTACAAGATGGCCTGTGACACAGAGCAGTTGTCTCAGACAGGTGTGTATTACGTTGATATAACAAAATTGCTACCTGCAGAAAGACAGGCAGAGCTGTGCTTTCATTCCTCATATTAACTTCACCTTTGATGAGGCTAGAAGACCATGCCAATTGTCAGGGTAAGAAACACTGAGCTTTTACTCTGGGGACAAAAGAGTATGCATGTACAGAGAACAAGCCAAGCTAATGATTGCCCTGGATTTTAGCATTATTATAAACTAAAAACACATGCAAGTATGTTTTGGTTAGAGTCTCCAGAGCCTTCATTCCGCTTTTAGCCCTTTACATCATTTCTATCAGAAAATGTAACTCCAGCTTTTAAATTTTTTTTTTTTTATTTTATTTTATTTTTGTGTGTGTGTGTGTGCATTGCTTGGGAAAACCAAACTTGACCTGCTAGTGTGAGTCGGAGAAAGTTTCAATGTATGCTTGTGTCGAAGCATGTCTAGCACTTGACTGATGCTGACTTGACAGAAGAGCTTTTAATTTCCATGCAAGTACCTGGCATCTGCTTCCGAGGGCAGCTGGGGTCAGTGTTACCACATACAAGTTCACAGATTGTTCCTCTCCTGTAGCATAGGAGTACTTGCAATCTGTTAAAAACTTGTTGATTTCTGCTTTTAATTGGAGAATGCACCCAGGGATGTAGATGAGTGCCTCATAAAAGCGTAGGGAGTGCAACTAAGCGCCACTGGATGTAGCAGAGTAGGTGAAGCCTCTCAAATCCTGCAGTCAGCCTGGCAGAATCCTGAATTTGAACTCCAAACTCGGGAGATTTGATCTGGAGCTTTAATCAAAGAACTGTTCTTTTTGTCTCTTGCAGTCCTTCGTTTTCAAAGATGTTCCTGTTTAAATGCGTCTTGACCATGTACAGGTGACCTATGAAGAGCAGGAAATAATCAGAAAGCACTGAGATGTTCTGTTATGCTTTATTTCAAAGCCCTGACCTGTGCAGAATGCCTTCTGAATACCTATGACTGTGTCCTGTCATCTCTGAGCCCTCTATGGTAGATCTTTTGTCATTGGTTTCCATAAGTGAGAGCAGAGAGGCTGTTGGCAAACCTTATGCCCTTTTAATAAATGCTTGAACGCATCTAAGGCAAGTCAGGGAAATAATATTTATGTAGCATGGTCATGAAATCATTAGCAAGCTGGTTGGCAAATTAGAATTTTTAAAAAGGGAAATTTAATTAAGTAATGACATAGTTGTAGTCTGATTTCATATCTTCCTCCTAGACAAGCCTTCATTGTGAGCTTGAGTAAATATTGGATATTTATCACACAGGATGTTAAATATTTAAAATTTCCCATAACAGATATATATTCCTACCTGGTAGGCTGCTGCTCAATATTGAATTAGAGGGACAATTTTCTCTTAAGTTACCTTGCTTGGGTGTCAACCTGTAATGTACAAGGATTGAACCCATTGAAAGTAAGAGTTTGCTGTTCAAATTCCATAGTTAAGTGGCTACTCCAGGCATTAAGGCTTTTATTTCAAAAGAATCTCATAATGACATGGTCCTGAACAGTCTGGTCAGTGGCAACCAGCATGTGCAGCTGGTACTATAGGATAAAGGCACAGAAATCTCTCTGTTGGCTTTCATGAGATCTCTCTTTTTGGCATTTAGTGTAAGGACTTTTCTGGAGCAGGATGTTAATCGCGCTGGGAGCTCTCTTTGCCCAAATCAGCCATGATACTTTCTCATAAGTATCTGTACATTCCAGCTGCCACGGCATTACACGACTGGCTTATACAATGGCTACTTGGGTGACGGGTGACATGTGCAAGTGCAGCTCCAGGCTGGGAGTAAATTCTGCTTGGATATATTTTCTAAGGCTACTGATGTGTCATCTTTCTCTCAAAAAGTTTTATGTTACATTATCCCTTTCATCATTTTCTGGTCTCCAGGGAAGGAGCTGCACGTGTTTCCTACAGTTCTTAGCCGTGGAGCAGCTGGTCCAGGGGAACTGGAGTTATTGCAGTGCTCCTTGATTAGTAAATCTTGGTAGAAACTTAGACCTAGATCTAGAGTCTTGTGACTACAAGAGTGCTTGGGACAGCAAAAGGCTGTGGAGCCAGAAGGAAATTTATTATTAGACCTTGTGTCTGGCTTGTATCTGTGCCACCAGCTGGAAGGGAGTTTCTGGAGGTATGCGGCATAAGAAACAGCTTATACTGAAACTAGACTGGCAAAGTAGGATCAGTTTTGTTTTATGTGATGTCTTCAGGAAAGGTATTCTCATTTTGTCTCCCAATTGTCTTTTTTTTTTTTTTATTTCAGAAGACATACACCATCTATTTGTAATTTTGAATGCGTTAAGAAGCAGTCAAAACAGTGACAGCTAGGTCAGAAAAACAGATGCGTTCCTCCATCATAATTGCATGTGATAATCCTCTCCATTGTCATTACGTTAAAGGAAATTATACTGATTTTAAAATAGTCTTTGATTTGTCTTCTGTGTGAGGACTACAGCTTGAGTTATCTTTGCCTTAGAACTGACAAAACTGTGCTGTTTGTCATTCAGTCCTTTAGTATCAGCTGAGCAAATAAAATGTTATTGTGCAGCATAGCTGTATAAATCAAACCCTAATATTTGTTACCACCTTTTAAAAAGTTGCTGGTATAATACAGAGATGCTAAACGAGCCTTATTGATGCTTCATTCTAATTAAATACGAGGTAAATGCTCGGTAATTGGACTTTTCATTAAAATGTGAATGTGTGATTTGCGAGCTTCCCAGTGTTGCCCTTTAAAAATAATCTGAAAATATTTTGGTCTAGTGGCATTTAGTCACTATAGCTTAGTAATGTATTGGTAACTTAATAAGCTGCTGGCATTTGTTTTGGCGAAATTGTCCTTCGCATGCAAAGCTGTCAGACTGCTTGACTATGTAATTCTTCATGTGGAATAATACGATAAAGTTCTTGGTATACAATTGAGCACTTCATCGTGACCAGCGCTTGGGATCTTTGTGTGTGGATGGGCATTGCTTCACAGCAGAAGTATCGTTTAACAACAAACACATGGATTTCTTTAAATCCATATATGTCATTTTACAAGGCAGACCACCGACTTCTAACTGTGTGTTTAGGACTGAGCAGTTGCATGTTGCGAAATGGGATGGGCACTCCAGTTGTTTTTGATGTTGTTGAAATGGATAAATGTTGATCTTGGGCTACCAATAATGCAGGAGTGTTTGTCTTCTACAGAAACCTGACACATGCCGTTTTGTGAGAGGAGAAGATGGGGAAAATTTACATTCTTGCCTGCTTTAAATTAGGACCTGCATTAACGATTTAGACTATTGTGTTATGAGAGCATCGATTTCATCTTTTTCAATGATTCCTTTTAATGAAATTGTTCAAGGCTCAGTTCACCACAGAGGAGACGCTGCTCTCTGCATTATTGGAGCCAAGTTAAGGTCACAGATCTCGGCTCTTCCATCATGAGAATTGTTCAATACAAAACATGGATGGGCCAAAGAACAATTTTCAGCTAATTCCATGATTGCTTTGAAAGCAGTGGTGGAAAGCACAGGAGTTAATGAGTCTCTTTTTTACTTACCCATTCCTCCTAATTCAGCAAGCCAAATAAAAAAAATCCCCGATTTTCAGCTCAAGCTATTTTTTTAACTGTCCCCAAAATAGACCTGATTCAGCTGAGAAGGAGGCCTCTGGTGAGAGGCAAGATCAAATGTTTGAAAGATTGGCTCCTGCTTTCTGTTCTCCTGTTAGTCAGTGGCCTTGAGGAAGTCACTTCATCTTTATTTCTGTCTTCTCATTTGAAAAGATAATATTTTCCCACTTCATGAGGATTCTGACTTTGCAGTGCTTGAGCTGCCTGAGAAAACACAAGTGCAATTAACTACAAAGTATTCCTGTTGGCTAACGCAAATTAAAATAGTGCTTCCTGTTCCTTAAGGTACTTTTTATGTTTGGTTTGTTTGGTTTTTTTAAGAAAAAAACCAACAACCAAACCCAAATACCACCACCAAAACCACCGAATAAGCCAGTCCAGATCCTTTCTGTTTCTTCATATAATGTGCCTGGTGTAGGGTCCTTTAAAAATAAAGCTAAGCAGTCAGGGAAGAGCTACACAAGTACATGAGTTATATTAAAAACCAGTCAGTAAAATGTTAAGGAAATAATTTTCATATTGTTATGCATATGTGTGTATTTAATTGGAAATATCTTGCTATATACAATATAATAGTTATATACGTAACGTGTTTTGCTATATGTATGCATATAAATATCTATTCAATGTAATATAATCAGTATCCATAACTAAGATGTAAGCATGTGTATGCTTGTGTGCTAATATATAGGTAAATTTAGTAGATGTAATAATAATTGGGTAGGTACAATAACGTATTTCATGTTCAGGATGCCCTTGAGCAACACTTCCCACTTCAAAAGCATATTCATAGGTTACTGCCCCATAAATATCCTTACGGTGGCAAACTCGGAAAGCCTGTCTTCTAGGGCATCCTTTGTGCATTCCCTAGATAGCATTGATAGAAAGCTAATTTCCTTGTTTTCATGTAAACAAGGAAAGCTGCAATTCAGAGTGCTTTGTCTGGCACAGAAAAGACAAATAATAGTAATAATACTTACCTCTTCTATAGCACATCTCAAACCATTTGATCTAACTATGAATCAGGCGCTATCAGGGAATACCAACTCCTTACGTGTTATCATGGTGTGAGTCCTGAGTGCTCCTGAGGTCTTGGAGGATTGTTACATTGTGTCCAAGAAAGAAAACAGACTCACTCAAAATTTAGGACTTGTGTAAGGTGGAGGAGACAAGAAAATAATCCAGGATTATATGCTTTGAGAAACATGCTTTCAGCAGATGTAATTTATTCCCAAACACACTTGAGTTGTGGTCTCACTTCATTACCATAAAATCATAGAATAGTTTGAGTTGGAAGGGAATTTAAGGATTACTTAGTTCCAACCCCCCCTGCCATGGGCAGAGACACCTCTCACCAGCCCAGGCTGATCAAGACCCCACCCCACCTGGCCTTGAACACTTCCAGGGAGGGGGCATCCACAGCTTCCCTGGGCAACCTGTGCCAGTGCCTCACCACCCTCAGTTTGAAGAATTTCTTCCTAATGTCTAATCTAAATCTTCCTCCTTCCAGTTTAAAGCCATTCCCCTCATCCTGTCACTACTTGCCCTTGTAAGAAGTCCCTCCCCAGCTTTCCTGTAGCCCCTTCAGGTACTGGAAGACCGCTATGAAGTCTCCTTGGAGCATTCTCATCTCCAGGCTGAGCAACTCTGACTCTCACAGCCTGTCCTCGTAGCAGAGCTGCTCCAGCTCTCAGATCATCTTTGTGGCCTCCTCTGGACTCATTCCAACAGTTCAGTATCCTCCTTATGTTGAGAATTCCAGAACTGGACACAGCACTCCAGGTGGGGTTTCATGAGAGCAGAGTAGAGAGGGACAGTCCCCTTCCTTGATCTGCTGGCCACGCTTCTTTTGATGCAGCCGAGGATACTGTTGGCCTTCTGGGCTGTGAGCACACACTGCCGGCTTATGTTGAGCTTCAGATCAATCAGCACCCATAAGTCCTTCCTCCGCAGGGCTGCTCTCAATCACATCGTCCTCTGTCCTGTATTGATACCTGGGCTTACCCTGCCTCAGGTGTAGTATATTGCAACCGACATTGTATTACAGATATCCACAGAGTTTAAAGATCCCTTTCTGCATGGCACAGCTGGGCTGTGATCCGAACTCATGTCTCCAGTCACAGTTTGGGAAGGAAAAGGGGCAGCTGTAACTGTTCTGGCTCGGTGGTTGTAGCTGGGGCATGGGAGCTCAGGTAGACTTGTCTGATGGTCCTGCCTTTCCTTCTCTGAATGTTCCTGCAGTAGCTTACTGCTTCCTTATGACTTATCTGTCTCTTGGTGTGTTCTGTTGAGAAAAAGGATCTTGACAAAAATTCCACTGGGAAATATATCAAAATGTTGGGAAAGCTCAATACTGTGGCTTGTGCTCAACCCTGAGGATTTGAAGTGATCCTCTTACCTTTGCACACACTTCACTTTCAGGAACATGTTCCTTTAACGGTTGCGTGGGAATGACTGGAGGGCAAAAAATACCAGGAAGGATGGAGAGAACTCGTGGACTAGATTTTGTTTCTTAACTGCTGTGTCACTGATGTGAATGATTTCTAGTGTCCTCATGTGGTCTTTATAACTGATGTATGACTTCTGCTTAGGCTGCTTTTCATTTTTTTCCCTGATGCTTCCAGACTGAGATGCAAAGAGGTCAGTTCTGCAAGGAGGAACTGACATGATGAGATGCAAGTCCTGAATATCCTTTTTAGTAACAGTGGGCAGGAAAAAAACCCTCTTTCCTTATGGTCAAGGCCTAAGCCTAGAGTCCATGTGGGCTATGATTGCTGAGTGTTCGCTAGACTTAACTCAAGTGCAGCATGGGGACCATAAAGCTTTGCCAGTCTGAATTGCCGTTCACTTCCCTACCTTAAACTTAGCTTGTTGAAGTAGGGCAAAAGCGCTACTGAAACTTTGTGGATGATCATACATTGCCTTGGGTATGTAGTCCTGTGTTTCAGTCAGCCTAAAACGTTTGTGAATGAGCTGAGCAAATACATAGAATAACATATTTTGCAGAATTTACAGATAAAGTCTTCAGTTCTTGATGCACGACCATAAAGAGAAGCAGAATGCCATATGTTTGTTTTAATCAGACCTGCTGAAGTGCAAGAAGTGGTTTACTGCTCTGTAGTTTTTGAAGACAGTTACCCTACGCAACACTTGTTTTCCTTACACCGGCTTGTCAACCAAACTATGCACAGATTAAAACATTCTGTAGATAACAATAGATAAAGGTAACAATAAAGATCAATGAGTGTTGTATTAATTTCTCTATTAAATATATGAGAATGTTTATTTAAGATTGCTGAAGATAATTATGACCATGGGATTCATGCTTACCCTCATGGTATTTAATAGTGGTAAATAGACTTACACTAATTTATATTCTGATTCTTGTAAGTGACTTTTAGTGGTGCTGAATTCCCGTAGTTTCCCCTAATCTAGAATCTAGAAGATGGTCCGTTTGTCTAACCTGGGTGCCAGGTTCTCTGTGGACTTAGGCCTTGTAGATTTTACTGTAAATAAGTTGACTCCAAATAACTTAGATATTTACATTTTTTAAAAATTTGTGATTTGTATGGCATCAATCTGGCAAGTTCCATAATGCTAAATTCTCTGAGGAGAAAAATAATCATAGGACAAAGAAAATGACCAGTGATATTGGAAAGAGGAGGAGCAAAGAACAATGGAATTTAAGAGGCAAGCAAGGTAGTCATGATAATTGAGAAGTAATCTGTCTCAGTAGAATTTTGACCTGTGGAAATGCATCGGTAGTTGCTTTGTTAAATGCTAATAACTAACTCATTCAATTAAGGTATTACATATATGCTTGTGTATGTATATGTGTGGATGCGATGGGAAGCACAAAACGCTGCAGTCTTACGGCAGGAATGTGCACATGTGCAGGATTAGAACAGGACAATCACAGCTAGGCAGAAAACAATTTCTGAAAAGTTTTTTTTCTGGTGAAGTATTTTTTCTGATCCAGTTTCTCAAGTCCTATTCTTAGTTAAAAGCTACTTCCAGGTGCTAGTAAATGGCTACTTGGGGTTTGTACATGTTTGTTTTTTTCTTATTTACGTGAAGATTGCGGCATGCAGAGAGACTTGAAGGAAGATTTCTGAGGTGGAAATTAATTTCTAATGAAATTGGTTCTATTTTAAATTTGTTGTTTGGAAGTCTTTCAACTTGCCTTCTGTATCAACTGGGTGGGGTAGGAAACAGCTTATTATAAGTGTACAGATCTTTGTTATCTTGCATTGCCTGGCTGAGACCCAAATTTTAACTAGAAATATATTTTTTAGAATTACTATAGCTTCATAAAATAATCAACTATTTTAGTTTTCTCTTAGTAGGCAAATATGTAATTCTTCATAAATACATGAAGCGGCAATGTATAGGTAATTGAATTACATGAACATGACTTATATGATCATCAAAGGCAAACTTTTTGGTTAAAATCCTGATTTATTGAAACTATATTGCATTGAATAAACTGTTTAATGATGCACACATTTAATTCCCTTTTTCAATCTTGTATTTACTGGTGTTGCTGTGCTAGCCTGTGTTATGCTCCCAGCAATGCTGCTTGCTCGTTTTGCTTTTTTGGTGTTCTTCCACTAGCTCTAAAAATCATATAGTTCATCCCAAATGGTAATTAGGAAAGAAAAGGCTGTGATCAGCATTACTCAAACATGAGATGTTAAAATTAGAAATGGCACAAAAGTCTTCTGATTCATCCTATCAGGTGGCTTTTTTTCTACTGTTGACGAGAAGGGAGAGAAGTATACCCTCTATATTTCCGTGCCCAGCCTGACTAACTCCAGCATTTGCACGTGAAGGACGTTGCAAAGAAGAAACCGATCCTGGCAATTACTACAGGGGAAAAGAAGAAGGGAATAGAGGCCAATGAATCTTTGCAGTAAAGGAAGGCAAAATAGAAATAGAAGGGATATGTAGGTTGTTGCTGGAGCTTGTGTTCCCCAAAAGAAATCCACAAAGGGAAAAGTAGATTGATGACATAAAAAGTAAGAGCCATTTTCTTTGAGGGGGATCATCAACTGAGTGAAATAGGTTTTCCCAGAAATGCCTGATTTAAACCAGGACAGGACCTGTCCTTTGAACTTGTATCTCTAGTCTTAAGGGAAAAATTCTTTTCCATCACTGAAGAAAGCAAACCAGCAATCTAACTATATTATGGGGGAAGTCAAAAGACTTTAATATTTTGCTGGCAAACATTTCAGTAATGTTTGTAAACTATATATAGATTCTTGAGTCATATTTCTTAAATAATTGCTAGGCATGATTTCAGTCTATGGGAACTTATAAAAGATTATATGAAATTGGAGTAGAGATGAATTCCTTACAGATGAAGTTGCCAAAATAATACTTAGACCATTTTGCTGTATGCATTTAAACTAAGATTTTACCTTAGAACCCTACCATAAAGCACAACATAGCATCGTTCGTAAAACAATGTGGTTTGATAGCAACCTTTTAAGAATACCTCTTACTTGGATTCCACCAATAATATTTATGTAGGAAATATGTTCCAGTACAACTCAGACTTTCAGGAGACAGAATTTGTCTGCATGTTACTTTGCATGGGTAATATTATGACTTCATTATTAGCTGGCTGATGATACTGATGTTCTCGAATTGCTAAATAGATTCAATGCATTATAAAATGCCTTCCTGTGGGATATTCAAAAGATTTAAATCCAGCCTTGATTATTGTTTTCACTGCTTACTCTATGAATGAAAATAGACACTGCAGATCTGCTCAAGAGTTGTAGAAATCCCCAGAGTTTGACCTCATGTATAATTGTTTTCTCCCTTTTAGTTGCCTGCTGCTGTGCAGGTGCTAGCTGATTTTACATACCAGCATTGTCAGGCATCAAATATTACTGTTAAATAAATTGGAAATTTGGTAACAAAAACAAGCCACCTCTTGCTTTACAAACCCCAAAGGCTTGATAGTTCAGCAAGAGAACCTCTTTCTATATGGCAGTTTGTCCTTTCCTGTGTGTGTTACTTTAAATTCTTAAGCAAGTGTAACATGAAGCAAAATACTGTACAGCAGCAGCTGGAAACTGCTTTTTAAGCTCAAATGAGATGGAGCTTTTTGTGCGGCTGCAAATGCCACGTTCTGTATAGAGGGCTTTCCTGGTGGCCTGGGGACCTCCAACCTCACCTGCTCTGGTAGCCTACACAGGCCAGGGCTTATCTACACCTACCTCCACCAGGAATACTAGCATGCTGTACTACATTATACTGATAGCCAATCAGCAGGAATTACCTTGAGGATTGCTCTGCCAGGCGAGTGTTGCGTACTGAGACTAGGAGAATAGTTAAGGCATTTGGGAAGGAGCGTTTTTATACACCAAATTTCTTAAGATCTAGAATAGAGACTAACCAAGAGTGCTGTAGCCTTATTTTATGTCTTTCTGTAGGAGATATGTAGAAATCTCATTTCCAAAAAGTAAATAAAGAAATGTTCGTTATGGTTCTCTTGTTTTTTTTTCTTTTTCTCCCCCCCCCCCCCCCCCTTGCTTTCTGACACCTGCTACCCCCTGACACCACCTCCCCCCTGACATCGCCTCCCCCCACCTCACCCCTCCAGTAAAAATCTACCAAGGGAGTATTTCAGTAAATAAAATGGCAATAGTCAATGGCAATAGTTAACTTTAATAGAATAACCTTTGCTATAGTGAGCTGACAGTCATCCCAGTTTTATATTTTATGACCAAAAGTCTGGTCTTGGTGTAAATGCTTGGGTGTTGGCATACTGGTAAGATAATATCACAGCCTGGACCTCGTACTTGGAAAAGTAGTAATTTAAAGAGAGTCTCAGAGCATCTCACTGAGCAATGGCTTCTTCTGGATGGGTCTGGTGAAGCACAAGACTTGAGTAACATCAGCATTGCAATGGAGCACTAACAATGACAGCCTTAAATATAGGAGGGAGTGCTGTGCCTTTCCTTTTGCTCAGTTAATTGATCTTTCTGCTTCAGTTTCTCAGCATTATCTGCAGTCCTTTTGCTTCGAGTGGCGAATGTCTGATACACTGCTCTGTTTCTTGCCTACTCCTCTCTGGTTTGAGTGACCAATTTGTGCTGAAACAAGTTTGGCCCAGAGGAGAGATGTTCTTGCTCCTCTTGGGTCTCTGTTCTGCTATCTGCTGTGTAGTTTTCAGGCTGAAGGGGACAGATGGGTTAACGCTGTACCACAGACTGAGTAAAGTATATTCACCTCCGCCCTTGTAGTAGATGAAGCTTGTTGCAGGGAAGGGCTTCAAGGGTTTGACGTGTTTCTAGGAGTTTAGTGTGTTGCTCCCAGCTACCTCTGCATAAGGAAGTCTGAATGCTTTCCTAGGCTAGGCCAGGGGACCCATGACCTCAGTACCCCACCCTCTGATGGTGGCATAAGCATTACCCTTGCCTGTGCGTCATATATTGCCCCAGCATCCACAGCTGTTGGATCTGGCATGGGACGGGATATCTCTGCCCATTGCTTTTTAGTATCTGCTCACTGATCCCTTATCTGTTAGTTCTTGATCCCTTTCACAACCTCCCTGTGCCACCTGCCACCCCAGCCTCTGGGAGCAGCACATTCCAGGAGCTTGCCACCATAATGTGATGTTCTCTTTTTACGTTTTAAACTGATTATTTGCTGGTTTTTGACTACTGGCTGCTGATTGGTAGCATGATGGGATTTGGGGGATAGCAGTTCTGCATTCAACACATCCACTTCCCACACAGCTTTTGTAAACCTCGCTCTTATTATTACCTACCTCCTATCAGCCATCAGCTCTCCAGATTCGTCTCAGCCTTTTTAGCGTCTCATCATAAAAAGACAAGCTTCATGGCCAAACTTTAGACAAAAATTCTGACTAAGGCTCTTTTGGTTTAAAGTGGTTGTGTAAAATCAGGCATCCCAAGCTCTGGCCCTAAGGGACTTGTTCAAGTGGTCTGTTTCTCCAACTGCTAATACCCCAATAGTCCCTGCACAATGATTAGGAACGGCTGCATCTTCAGCAATTTTGAAAATTAGACCAATGACTTCATTACCCGAGGGTGGTATTTTTGAAAAAATAGGGGTTAGGCCAACACAAAGTGCTTGCAAGCACCTTGCTTCAGAGGCAGATTTAAGCTAATACTTTTCTTAAAAGGATAGTTATTAGCTATGTTAGGGGGGCAAATGGGATTCACGGAAGCTGCAGGAAAGAAAACCCGAGGTGTGCATACTTTCAGGTGCTGCATTGTTCAGAATGTTGGCTTTTGAGAAATATTTCCAAGAAGATGTGGAGAGCGGCCAGTCTGGGAGTTTAATAACATGTTTTTGATCTGTAAATGTTATTATGCCATGGTTAAAAGGTAACTATATTTTTCTTGTCCAGTAATCACTACTGGCTTAACTGCAGTGTATTTCCTTTCAGGACTGTGTGGTTGGTTATAGCAGAAATGAGCTATTGACTGGAATCTTATCATTTATCTAGACTTCTTTTGGTTATTTGAAATGTGCCTGAGAGGTAATAGGTGGCAATTTGCATTCTTTTGTTCTGTGAATTTTACCTGACAGTCCTGTCTACAGGCTCTTTTGTAAGGTTTAAAGGAACACCAGAGATGGGAGGAAAAAAGCTGAGCGAAATCCTGACCTTACTGGAATGTATTTTTGTTGCATGAAAATTCTGCCAATTTAGAAAGGTTTTGCTGAAGCAAATGCAGATCCAGGAAGGAGTACAGCTCATCACAGAGAGGAGTAAATTCTCACAGCGAATTTTCTTTGCTTGCCTTCCTTTTCTGCTATACTTCCATTTAAACCATTTTTTCCCTTGTTAATTTTTTAAGAATTTGGATGAAAGACGTAAAAATTCCTATCTTCGGAAGACAGGACTTCCAGGATATTCTTTTCTTTCCATGTACATGTGACAATTGAGTGTGTTCTTTTAAATTATTTGAAGGGGCCGTCTATACGAAGACCTGCCTATGGTGGAATCTTCTAACATGTAGTTTAGCTATTTAAGAGGGTATTGGGTAGAAAATGTATGGCAACAGGATCTCATTAACGACACAGATTTGATTTGAAGCCCTGATGCAGCTGTTGACAGCATAATTAAAATGATTAATTTGGAGTAGAAGAAGTACTTTGAACTAATTTGAAAAAATGGCTATGATCTTGACCATACATCTGACCAGTGTTAGGCAGGTACATAGAAACAGTAAAAGGCAAAAAACCCTGAAGAAGTATAGTAGCTGAAGAAAGGAAGGCTTTGTCTCAGATTTCCTGTTTGTTCAGATCTCAAATATTTCCTAACAAAAAATAGAGAAGGTAAAAAACTGAAACAAAACCTGACCTAAACGCACGAACAAAACCAATTATGTATGATTTCTTTCCTAAACCTCTAGGGATTTTTGCATGTGCCATTTTGTCACAAAGAATCAGATTTAAAATAATAATCAAGGCACTAAATATTTTTTGCATTTAATTCCATCTGCTTTCCTCATCTGAAATGCAATTGACTACATCCCATTTGGTGAATCAGTATGTGTTTTTATATATATAGTTATATATGTATATATTTTTTTAAAAGAAATCTGTTTCTTTTTCTTTTTCTTCTGTCTGGATCATGGTGGGAATTTCTGTTAATGCCTGGGGCAAAGTGCCCTGCAAGGATGTTTGGAATTCCTTTGCTCCCCATAAAGGAGATCTTTGGAATCTGTAAGAGGGTTAGAAAATATGTAGTTGTTCTATTACAATTGGCTTAACTTCTATTACTTTCTTTTATTTTTCTGTTATAATAATTAAATATATTTGATATGCTTTAGTTAGATCCTAAAATGAGAGCTGGGCTGCATTTTCTAGTTCTTGAACAGGCTGAATTTGTCTGTCCCCCTGTTAGTATCAACTACAGTGCATGCTGAATTCTCATGGATGCTGTTATGTGTGTGCATTTAGGCTTATATGTGTAAGGTTTCCTTTTCATTTGAGATTTTATATCTTAGAATTTAATTGCTGAAAACTTTAACGCTTGTAATATTAATTGTTCACACAAACTGGGTTTTGCAGTTTATGTGGTATTAACTTAGTAAAGCATTTATTTTTATATTGCTTCACACCTTTTGTGTAGACAGGGTTTTATAAGACTGTAACGTGTGGAGAGAAAATTAAAACTGGGCAGAAGTTGAACTGGAAAAAAAATCTTCCAATTTCATAGTCTCTTAATGTTTGTATATTAAAAGTGCATGTAAGTTTAGAGTAAATGTTTACTGTTAGAACGTTAGTTTCAAATTTGGAGCTTGAGGACTAGCTTGTCGTTTTTATTTCTCTCCTCTGAGCTTCTAGCTTCATAATTGTTTTTCCTTACTTCTTATTATGGTAAAGATAAAACGTTTTTATTGTAGAGGAACCAAATGTTTTGCTTTGTAAATACAAAACCACACACACACTGTTCCTGCAAAAGTATTCTCGACACCAAAGCTTGTCCCATCTGCATGGGTGTCAAGGCACGACTGGTCCATATGTGTAACATCCTTTGCTTCTAAAATGTGCAAAGAAGTTGCCAAAGCCAGAGAGCGATGCTGTATTGAATGCTCCCAGTTTTCCTAGTCCTTTTGCCAGAAACTGAAGCCCAAGGTACTGTGTATGCAAGCGATTTTCTTTGCTAAAGATTCTGCATCCTAGATCTGTTGTGATACCACCTTAGCAATGGAAAACCATGTATTTTCTGATATGTTAAATTTGAGTTTTTCTTTACGTGTTTAAGAAAACCAAAAAAGCAAAACTCCAACAAACTCAAGCCCAAACCACCCATATTTTTTGAACAAATGATCTGGTTTTTTTCATCTTGAACTGACCTTTGGAGTTAAGCCTCTCTGTGGTGTATAAATAAGTGGTGACCAATTGCTCTTGGGAAGAAGGAAGTTTGAAGAATCACAGGAAATAGTAAATTATGTGGATTCCACATGATTCCCAAGGTTGAAACAACCTTTTTTCTCTTCCTCTGCCTTGCACAGGGGCCCTAAAATGTCACCAATTTGATGGGATGGTAGGCTCCGGTTACTTCTGGAGGGCACGATGAGGGGAGTGGGGAGGGGGAAGCAGAAGACTTCACTCACAGTTTTTATCACACTGTAGGTTAATTTTGCTGTCTCTGTTTCCTCCCTGGAGGGTGGAGAAAAACAATCGTGGTGTGCTAAAATTGTTCAAAAGCATACCAGCTATTTAGGGACAACTATTTGATGGAAATGGGTTCTTTAAAGAAAAAAGTGCGCAGGTCACAGCTCTGGTGCTGATAACTGAGTAAGTTTTATTCCACTGGTCTCCCATGATTTAAAGTTTCAACACATGCGTGAAGTGTTAGCAATATAAATAGTTAGGGTGGGGAAGGCTGCAAATACTAATAGCAAATAGACTCCAGGATGTGAGAGCGAAGGTGGAAACGGAGCCTTTCCTGGTGTACTCTGGCTCTGTCTCTTCGCTGCTATTCTCTTGGCTTCCTTGTCAATTAAACTAATTGGTGCTGAAGATATTTCCCTAAAGGAGATCTCATACTAGGGCATTTCAGGCAAAATCATTTGCAAGACTTTTAATCTAGTCAGGATATATTAATAGTATGCAGGTTTTTTTATGCGTGAAGGGAATGCACTGAAATTGCTACATTGTTCATGGTCCATATAGCTAGACAAAACACTCGGCACTTACTGTCTCCAGAAAATGAAAGTTAATTTATACAGCATAGCAACATGCTTTGTTCTGGAGCCACATTAATGTACTATAGTGCCAGGAATATTTACTATTTGATTTGGTCTTTTTCATAACAAAAGTAACTTTTTAATGCAAAGGAAAGAATTTCCATTCCATTTTCTTTCCCTCTTTCAGTTTGCTGTTTGAACGTTTTACATCAGGAGGTCTGTGACTTTTATTTTACTTGAATGTCTCATAACTGCATTGTGCCACTAAAGGTTTTATTCTACATTTTCTCTACAATAGGATATTTTTGTGGTGTATGATAATAAAGTGTTCTGGAAAGAGGGTGTGTGTGAATGTTACTAAAAGTTGTATATGTAGCACATTTAGCAGCACCTTTGGAGAGCTCATTAAAAAGCCAAACCACCACCACCAAAACAAAAAACTCCCTACATTAAATTATAAGCAGTTAATTTTTTAGATGAACCTTTGTGAAGTCTGATTTAGTGACTATTTCATTTTATGTGTCCTCAAATACATAAATGGCTATTTTCTAATAATAGCATTAGCTTACAAATACGACCGTGCTTGCCAGAGGTGAACTCTGCTTGGAAGGGCCTCTGTGCCTAAGACAGCGTCTTGCTGTGATCAAAGACAACTGCAGGATGAATACTGTTTCTTAATTTTAAATGTTTCTTGCTATTGGTGTGTATTTCTTAGTCCCGAGGATGTATGTGATGGGGTATAAAACAGTGAGATGAACTGCATATTCTGCAGAATGTACCGTGGCTGTGCTTGTGCAAAACTGTTGCACGTTTGCTGTCAGGCAAAAGAAGAGCTCCAGTAAAGGCTTTTAGCATTGACTGCATGGTTGGAAGCTGGATAAGTGGGTTTTAGTGACTTTGTGAGCTGTGTTGTGAGAACATTACAGCTTTCCACAGGGTAAATGCCTGGGACAAATGTGGTATTTGAGGTAGTGTTAGAACTGTTCTCAATTGAGGCATCTTTGGGGCATCTTCTGCAGGCCAGCTGCAAGGCTTTGATGCTGCCCACACCTCTGGGATGTGGCAGAAAGGAGCTGATGTGGACGTTGGCATCTTGGTATAAAATGTGAAAAATGCCACAGCTTTAACTTGCTCGTGGGACCTGGCTTTCAGATTGCTTGAGCGTGGCTCTCGGGAAGACTGCATTTCTCATCTAGGTAGCTTCCCAAAAGCACTGGAGGGCTGACCCGACAGCACAGCACTTTTCCTTTTAGATTAAGTGCTTTGGTTAGGTGCCTCCTGGTTGAGGCACGCTGAAACTGCTCTGCCCCAGGCAGTCACCCATTTCAAGTTACCTGCCAGAAACTTGAGCAGTTGAAGGCCAGGAAACAACAGCAATGTAGGATTACCATAATTATGTGCTAACTTTTCAGAAGCTCCTTTGTACTCGAGTGCTACCATCATTGGAGACATCCACCGCAAGCCAAGTAGAAGGTGACCTAAAGGAGAGCCGAGGGCTGGAACAAGGAGCGAGGTGCATTGTGTGCAGAGCTGGGTGTATAGAGGGCTCTCGAATCTGTCAATTAATTGAATAATTTGCTGAAAAAATGATCTGTGTTAAACCAAGTAAATATAAAGCTTTCCAGCTTGGTTAATGATTCTTTGTCCTTTACTGTAAGGGTGCTTTTCTGCTTGAACATCCTGTGTGTTGCTCACTTCTGAGTTTGTTTGGGTTTGGAATACTTAGACAATGTCAACTTCAAGTGAGCTGGTGAAAAGTTTAGTGAAAAATGTGGAGAAAACCTGTACCGTTTTATACATTAAATATTTCGGTTAATATAGCAACTGAAACCTTTCTTTCACTGAAACTATTATCTGAGTTTGAACCATGGATACTTTCTGATAGTATTTTGAAATACAATATATATTTTCCAGTGTATTTAGTATTGATTTCCTCCCCCTTCCCTGATCTAGCTGAAAGTGTTATGTGCTTATTTTTATGTGGACTTGCAGGTACACGATTAGCTTTCTATAAACCGTGACTCAACTTAATCCAAGTTCAGTTCAGTTTCCAGACTTGCTGGGGCCCTCAGCAGGCATTTAAACCAATTTTCACTGTGACTGACCACTTGGAGAGAGTTGCAGGCAAAGCTGGGCACGAAGTTACAAAATACCTCTTCTCCCAAATGCAAGCTTTTCCCACTCAAGTACCTACTGATTTTAATAAAATTCTTTATGTAAACATTTCTGAGGTGCTTGGTGAGTTTTCAGTTAAGAGAAAGACTGTCCTCAGTTTAGTCACTAGTACCTTTTTGGGGCTAGTCACCTGTGCAGAAAACAAACAGTGCAGTTTCTAGGTGCTTTCCAAGTTGGCTGTAGACCTGGTTTCTGGGTTTCCCACACCCAAACCAATGTATTTTGTGTCTCTTAGATTGGTTCTGTTTTGTGGAATTAAACAAAAATTCATCCAAAAGAAACTGGCTCGCTGACTGTGTGGATCAAGTACTTAGCAAAGCACACATAGCAGGAAGACCTCTTGAGTCCTTCAGTTTGTTTGAGGAGTTGGGAAAAGAGCTTTATTCCAGGGTGGAACATCTGATTTTTGACTCAGAGGGAAAGGATCTGGTGGAGGAAGGGCATTAATTATGTTTTCGTGCTATAAAGCCCTACCAAAATACTGACATGTATCAGCAATGCCTTTTTAAAACTATCAATAGAAACAACATCTACAAAGTGTGGAGGAGGGAGAGAGAAGAGCTAGAGGCACAGGGGGAGGCAGCTGAGCACAGCTGCCCTGCATTGGGGTGGTCACTGAGATACAGACCTGACAGTGCATGTAGAGAGCTCTGAGTCTGACTTTACTCCAGTGTTGGGTACCAGCAGCTCACAAATGCTCTCCATGCAGCCATCTTCCGCTGCTCGTGAAGATCTTCTGTGTTGGCCTCGCACGAGCAGTGCTCATTGGTCATATCAATGAACTCTCCATCAGGCCAGGCAGCATGTTGTTACTAAAGAGTTTTTCTCAGCCTGTTTTCTTTGAAATGCAAGGTTTTACCCTATAAAGGAACAAGATCAGTTGTAGGAAGGGAAGTGCATGTATATACAAACAAGGAAACTTTTCTTTTTATTCCCCGGAAAAATACTTGCTGCAAATACTTTCCCATTTCTTCATCTCTAGAGGCTGTTTTTTCATGAAACTTGACGTTTCAGAAACCTCCCAGTAGAATGAGAGTTGGAAAAGAAATTCCCTTTTATTGTATCTTCTTGTTGTAATGGGAAAATGTGTAGTTGCCAGCAGACAATTTCTTGGTGTCATCTATTCTAATCAAAATGTTCTATCATTGGGTTGCTTTCACAAGGAGTCTCATTTGGCTCTCTTTCTCCTCTTGGAGTAATGACAGCATCCTTTCATTCCCAGATGACACCCAGAAGTCCCCTGCTATTGAGAGTCAGACAGCAGTGTGATGCCTGTGACTTTCACACAATCTGATAAGTATTCATAAGTCTCAGGTTGTTTCTGCTTAGCTGGCACGTATGAAAAGTGGCCACTTACAGTGGTGAACTGACAAAATGTCTTTGTAACTAGAATCTCGCAGTCAGTTTCGATGGGGGGAGAAATAGTGAACGTTCTTGTCAAATGGTTTAACATGATCTCTACTTCTGAACATGCCCTGCAAAACAGGAGTCACACAGTTGAAGGGTAAGAGAGCACTTTTGATATATGTATTATCTAGTCTTCTGCCACAGTGAGAGCAATGCTTTAGCCAACTTGTCTGTTTGCCCAGCTAAAAAGCAAATCAAGATTGTGCATAATTAGAGATGGTTGTAGAAGAAGTTGTTAGATCTGAGTTGGGATTACAGGCAAGTTCATGTTTGAGGCTGGGTGATCTTGTCTGGCTTCAAGGACACTGAAACTGGAGAAGTGGAATTCTTGGGAGTAGTTTGGCCTCAAATGGCAGAAATGCACAAAGTATTGTTTTTAACTTCCTCATGGGGAGAAATTCTTGACTCAAAGTTAGCCCCTGGTACCTGATCTAGAGAATTTCACCCTCCTGCCTTCTCTGTGGTGCTGTTATTTAATATTCATTGCCATGATATGTGAACTCCAAGGAGGCAATGAAGTGCTTTTTATGAAGAGGAGCAGAGAACTGTGGCACCAACCTTGATATTTTTTTTTTCTTAATTTTTCTTTTTTTTAATCTATGGGGAGATCCTGTGGAGAAAAACAAAATTACATGGCTTAATTGGAACTCTCTTTTCTGCCACTGGCTCTCTTCACCCTTTGCTACTGGATGATTTATGTGGATTGTGGGAACATTTCTTCTCTGTTCTTTCCTCCCCAAAGAACTAGGATTTCATCAGTAAGGAGAGCAGATACAAACATCCATTTACTAGGTGAGTGCATCAGATCTCTTCACTAGATTTCCCAAAATATAATGCTGGGATCATTAATTATGTTTGGGAGTTACTAACGTCAAAGTATTAGGACAGAAGATTTGTCATGAACGTGCTGTTGAGGTCTCGAGAGTAAAGGAGAAGAGCATGAAGACTTCCTGCTTCCCCCTACCCCTGCTATTTGAATGATTACATCTTCACATCTAAATACAAGAGCATGGTCTTGGAATGCTAAAAGTGGATTCTTTTCAGGTTTATAGATTAATCTAACAAAGAGGGGTTAACAGTCAAATAGATTTGATAGTATCTATCTAAATGCCTTTTTACATAATTTATACTTTGCTAGCTATAAAAAATGCTTTGGAAATGATTCAGAAAGTCCTTCAGGAATAGTCCCAATCTCTGCAGCCTTATTAAATGCATACAGGCATGTCTCCCAGAGAGAATCTCAAGCTGTGAAAGTCATTAGAATAATAAATTAAACTTCTATGTATACAGGCATTTTAAACTTCAGGTGAAAATTCCTTATATGCCATGTTCTAATTTTCAGTGTAAGGGCTAAAGAAATGAGACTTTGGAACTCAGTGATCTTCTACAAAGTTTTACGTATATAATAAGTCACTGGGCTGGATTGGCTCTTGAAATACGTTACAGAGCTTGAGATGTTAACGCTTTGAAAGGTTCCTTTCCTTTCTTGACTCCTAGCTGTGCAACAGCTAAAATCTAATTAAGAGGAATAGACTATTTAATAGTAGAAACTGCACAGCTAATAATGAAGTGCATATTGCTATTTTGGATTGGTTCCTGTCATCACTTTCTATTAATATTTTAGTCAATATTATATTGTAAAATGTACTCTCTGCATACATTGTGTAATCAGCTCAACAAATGGAAATCATCACGTTTTGCAACTGGAGAAACATCATTTAGGAGAATAACTCCAAGAATCCAAAAGTCAAGGAGCCAATGGAAACAATTTTTTCTTGGAAAATCTTTGAGACTAGGGCCTGCGTGAATATGCAGTTGACTCTGGATGAAAGGCTAACTTTGCCTTTTAGTATTGATTCCCTAAAAAACATCTTGCTTGGGTTAAATTGCTTCATTTGAGTGTATTTGCCCAGATGTTTCAATGTACTTATCAGCCAGTTTACGGAGTGGGAAGAATCAAAGAATATACTTCCTTTTCTATCAAAACCTGATGTTTATACAATCACTAGAATTAGCTACTTGACCTGAAAAAAGTTATCTTTAGCCATTCTGAACTATTTAACACATGCCAGAGTACTCTCCAGTGCCATGCGTGTGAGGTGAAGGGAGGAGCATAAGATGCAGGAGGGAAGACAAATACATGAGGAAAATAATAGAAGAGTTGGAGAAAGGTTTGTAAGTAGGCTATAATCTCTATCCAGTTAAGAATTTGGTATATACCTTGACTAATTGATGTGGAGTTCTCCCTCATAAATTTCACTAAAGTGACTTTTACCATTTTTCTCTCTAATGTAGTATCTGCCTTTAGACAAAAGGGGCAATTTCTTCCATTTCCAACATCTAGATTTTTATCAGAATGGGAAAATTCAATTCAAGAAATTGATCATTGTCAGTTGAAGGATGCTGCCTAAAAGCTAGGGAGTGGGAAAAATTAGAATATCTTGCTTGATTGTGTGGAGTTTTTTAAATGTCTGAAGGTTATGATTATGGAGGATTTGGGATCCTCTGATTAGGAATGTCTGTCTTAGTTGATACCTTAGGCTATGATTGCCAAATCTGGCAAACGAAGATTAGGAAGGGATATAACTTTAACTGAAATCAAATGCGTCTTGTTGGCTTCAACCACAGCCAGAATATCTTCACAATGAGTGTGGCTTCTCATTATCCCTGGGTTGATTCTATGAACTTAATCAAGAACGTTTTGATCCTCTCTCTAGAAATAGCAGGAGCTGTTAAGAGAAGAAAAATCTATATGCAGGAGCGTTTTAGGGGGGAAGAAAGGAAGAAAAAATAGTAATAAGTAATAATACGAATCTAGCTCCTGTTCATGCTGCTATAAAGTAGTCTGTGGCAACAGCTGCTGCTCAAACAGCTAAAACCACTGAAACATCTATTTCAACACAAATAAAAATAGACCTTAAAAATGCTTAGTCTGAACCTAATTCAGAAACTAATCCAAAACAAGTGTATTCTGGGAACTGGTTGTATTCCACAACTGGTGATTTTTAGCATTTCATTAGGAAATAGCATGAAAGAAATATCTACTATAAAAATACCGAAGAGCCTTGTCAATCACAGAGCAAAATCCTGAGGTGGATGGAGCAAATGGTAACAAGTGGTGGTGTTTCCATAGATTACAGTGGACTCTCAACTCATCGTATGTGACTGTTTCCCAAATTCCTGTGTGTTTTTTGGCCTGGGTGAGCAATAGCAATAATGACCTTAACCTACTTGTGTTTTTTCTGATGTGGGTTTTATATATGTAGTCTCTTTCATGCCTTCCTCAAGTCTGGATGAAAACCAGCCTCAGTGGAATTCCATTCTTCTTTCTTAAAGTTTTGGGTAATATCTTTCTGTCAGGATACCTTCCAAGAACAATAGGGACCATTTGCACATTAATCGCACCATTAGTGATTGAACAAAAAGACATAACCTGCTTTCAGCAGATTTCCCTGTGTTCCAGAGGTCCACGTGTGCAGAAATCTAGTTCCTCAGGCTTGTCAAGGTGTGAGGGAAACACTCTTCCTTCTTTTTTACTCCTTTTTGTTTGCTTCTGGGAAGGGGACAACATATTTCCCAAAGAATACTTCTTGAGTCTGCAATTAAGTCCCATAATGGATATGAATGCCTGTGACTGTAATGGCAGAACAACAACAGCATCCCATTTTGTACTGCTGTTTTGATTGTATCATGGTCCTCTGACACGGAGAGATAAAGTGAACATTTTTCCCAGACATGCATTCCTTGAAAGATCTGCTTTGGTTATCCTTATCTGAGCCTGCAGAACTACACAGATTGCTAGCTCCAAGACGACTCTTCCAGTCTGACAGTTGCAAAGTCAAGGGATAATGCCCATTCCTTCAAAATCCATCAGCCTTGGAAAAGTTGCAGAAGGAATGAATACTGCATGTTGTTGGTGTTGCATATTTTCGTAGAATTTGTTTTGTCTGTATGCAGTTCCCTTGTTTTTTGGAATATCAGATTGCAATGTCCTGTTGGCACTATCCTTTGCAGAAAGGGAAATGGAAGTTGTGGGTCACGTTCTTTGTCTCCTTTACACACTCTATGCCAGAGTAGAATTAAGGTCTAGGATACACAGGCTTTCTTATTTAGGCTCCTTTGCTATGCTTGGTTAAGCACATGGCTTTGGCTGTCGTGTTGGAGTCAAGGGTCGAAGTCAGGGGAAGCACGGTGAAGACTTGACCTCAGCCTCTGCCTGTGAGGAATTCAAAACCCAAAGGGAACTTTCTTCCCTGAAGGTACGCACTGAAACCACAAAACAAGTGTCTGCCCAGTGTGGCCTCATATGGCTTCGAAACGCCTTTCCACAACTAATTAGAAAAGCCACAGGGTGGCCTATGTTAATGCTTGGTCCAAACCTGTGGGCAGCAGTTTATAGGAAGAAGGTGTCAGAAACACTACAGTGGCTTTGAGGACTGTGCTCATATGCTGTGCTAAGCTTCCCTCCTCTCTTCGGGTGGAATTCTTCGCTTCCTGCCCATCAGCAGCTCTATTTGCTTGAAAGAGAAGGAGGCTTTTTGTAAAGCTCTTTAACGGCATGAAATAATGTTTTCCCTAAATGACTGAAACCACTCCTTAAGTAAGAGAGAACCTGCAGGTGTAGGAATAGCCCCTGCATTCTTTCAGTATTTCAACAAGAGGATAGACACAGGCTTTTGACAGGTAGTAGGCAAAGTTTGATTAATTGACTTATCTAGGGGAGATAGAAAGAACTGTAGCAGTCAGCACTCTGCTGGCTTATACCTTCCTAATATAGTTCTTTGCAGAACAGAGCAGTCAAATGATGACCACATTTCCCACCCACCTGCCCCCCCACTTTCTAAGGAGTTTTTGCTGAGCCTGTAGATCTACTGAGGACGTACTTCTGGCTTGATAATTGATACGCAAAGTCTAACCTTCCTGAACAGATTTGCAAGAAAGGGTTGCAAGCGGGCTTCATATGTGGCATCCCTTTTGAAATGTGGACTCTTAATGTGGACTCTTTATTGCTGCTGTTATGGTTGAGAGCTCTTCCCATATTTCTGTCCTTTGGTTGCCTTAAGTGCACAATGTATTTTAGAATCCAAGTTTAACATGTGAGTGGCCTGAAATCTTAACTGCTACTTAATCATGGGATAAATCTAGCTCCTCCTCTTGTGTGTCTAACAGATGCATCCACTACGTCACATTAATGGAATGATTGAAAGCTTCATTCACGTGCAATACAAAATGACCAGAAATATCTGCACCCTGCATCGAGATGTGCTGTCATTTGTACTGTTACTTTGGATTGTTTTGGTTTTCTAAAAATAATAAATGACCCTCCAAATAGTGGTTGGCCAGAGGCATACAAGAAGCAATCCATAGTATATGGATTTGTTCAATGGCATTTAAAGGACCTTGATTAAAATTCAGCCCAGACTGGAGTGATGAGAAGACTGTTTACTGAGGGCTGTTTGAAGTCGTACGTTGCACTGCAGACAGACCAGAGGGATGCACAGATTGAAACGTTTTACCTTGCCTGTCTGAATCCGGCTGTCAGGAGCTGATGGCACTCTGCGAGAGAGGTATCAACATTCTTGAGCTGTTTGACTGCTGCTGCTTACGAGTTTTAATTTTCATTGTTTTCAAGTTGACGTCTGCACGAGCTCAGCATCAGAGATCATGGCAATAACAACAGTCTTATTGGCTGGATCTGAGTTTTTTGTTGAATACTACAGATGCTATGTTTAGATACTTTATTTTAAAGTAATATGCACTTGAAAGTTTGTGCTGTAAAACAGACATCACTTTTATTCCTCTTTTCCCTAAGCCCCATTCAAGCACATCTCCTTGCGTCTCTGAAGAAAGATGAAAGTACTATTGTCTCTTACTTCTCTTTCTCCCTCTCTGACTAGAGTACATAAGTACCATGGATAAAAAAAACCCACTAGGCAAGCACTGTGTCTAATCTCCCTATTGTTTTACATTGTTTGGGGTTTTTGTTTTGGTTTGGGGTTTTTTTTGGGTTGGTTTTTAATTTATTTTTTCAACTGAAAAATCTGAGTTGAAAGTATGATTTTTTAAAAAACATATTCTTTATTTTTATTTTTCTGGATTCTGGCTTTTGACTAGGTTTCAGGTTAACGACTGCAGAACTGTTCTTCTTGTGTTTCTATATGTATGTTTTGTCACAAGCTGTGTAACCTTGGGGAAGAGGCATGCAGGTGGTACAAAAGGGTTTAAAAAAAAAATCAGTTGACAATTTTGAAGAGTAAGGTTTCCTTTCCAGAATGAATTCTAAATAAAACAAATGTAAGCAGGGTGCATCCTTCACTGTTAACACAGGCAAAATTTGCATCTTAAAAGTACTCTCTCCAGTGCATACTCGAAACTTTCTTTATGAGACCCTGGAAATATCTATTTGTTGTATAGATGGCATTGGTTAATGGAAATGATGAGAGTCAAAGTCATTAATAAATGCATAAAATGGAATGCAAAATACCATACTGTTCAGGGTAAAAGGAAAGAAAAAAAAATTATAGATAATGAAGGAAATATTTTTAACAGGTGTTGATGGACACTTAGATCATCTTTAAAGACCCTTCTAACCCAAACCATTCTATAATTCTGATTCTGTGACTACGTTTCATCACTGAGGGTAATTCCTCTGGCCTGCGGTGTGAGAGCTTTGCTGCTTCTGCTCCCACTCTCTGTGGTCTGAACTGACAGTTTTGCTGTTATGATCGGCTCAGATGCCTCTGCTGGAAGTTTTTTGGAAACTTCTACAGGTTATCAAACCTTTAGATGTTTTGTCAGCATCCAGATTGTGTTAACAGGCTCTGGTTTGGCAAATCAGTTTCTGAGACTGCTGGGACAAGTCATATTTGGGTTTGGTTTTTTGTTGTTGTTTCCTGTCTGGCTGGGTTTGTGCAGCTAATGGGTGAGTGCAGGAGCAGGGAAACAACACAAGTTTGTGGTCATCTGCACGTGCAATAGACAATTAATTAATACATAATACATCATCATGTGCTACTGATTTCCTCCACTTTCCACTGGAGGTGTACTTGACAGACTAAGCTTTATTGTTGAAAAAAATCTAGGAACTGCTTTTAGAAAAGATGGGGCTCTGAGGGCATGTTTGCCTTGTCTTGTGCATTGTGCTTGAGTGTAAGCAGATATTCTGGTCTCATCCATCCTTAATCACTGTTCCTGGATCTAGACTGTAGAGAAAAGTTTACCTAATGTATCGATATTCCCCTCTTGGCTTCAAGCAGGATCCTTGTTACAGGCTAGGCATTTTCAGTAAACTTCTAGCTGTGTGTATGTTGTGAATAATAGTGATTTACAGAAGTAAATTATGTGGGAAATGGAACACACTGAGATAATTATCTATGAAGTTGAGAAACGTTAAGTAAAGCTTGGTCCCAGTTTTGTGAGAAGTCATTGGTATCAGTTTAAAACTCTTAATTGCTGCTCATAAATAGTTATCAGTGGTTATTAACCATTTAGAAAGAGTCGAGCTGCTAACATTTGAAATGGAGCAAAAAGTGGCAAGTAATTGAGCCTTGAGGGACTCCTTGTCATGTAGGGAAGCATAGCTGATGTTCACACTGCAGTTTATGGGTGCCTGGCTGTAACGAATGCACTTATGGTTAATTATTTTTATCTAGCAGTTGCTGAGCTATAGTAAAAACTCATCCAGAAATATAAATGATCCCGAAATACGAGAGGCTGATGGGGGTTCATGATGCTGCTCAACTAGTGGTGAACATCAGAGCTGCAGTCTTGGGAGCTGTGGTTCCCCGTGCAAGTAACCGATTTGAGGTATTCCTTTACTGGGTAATGCAGAAAGCTTCTAGATGGAGGCTTATTTTTCAGTGACCTAGGGCTGCAGCTAGCTTGCTTGGCAAGTTCAGTCCAACAACTTGGCACAAATGCAAGAACAACTGGCTTAATGCTTTTTAAGGAAGTTGAAGCATCAATCTCAGACTATAGTTTAGGAATTAGTAAAGCATCTAAAAAAGTTACAGGTACTCACCTGATGTTTGGGAGGAAGGGCGGTAACAACACAGAAGTGTTCTTGCTTTTCTGCCCCCAAGGGTGTGAAATTGAATGCCTTATATTCTGTGCATCTGGTAGTTCTTTAGATGTCCTGCCTAACATTTGAAGTATGTGCTTATAAACATTTTTCACTGTGTTGCTGGCAAGTTTTAGTGAATTCAGTGGAATGTCAAGTGACTGCAAAGTGATGGTGGAGAACTGTTGGAAAAACAGTTAATCTACATTGCACAATGCATTTGTTCAAGAGTTCAGAAATAAATGCCATTTGCATTGGGGGGTGGACAGGGAGTGAGATGTGGAGGAAATCAATGTAGCTGGCAAGCAAGAACAGAGTAAGTAATTCTGGTGAAAACCAAAGCAGCTTTTTCCATGATAAGCGTGTGTTTAGCTTTTCATAGGTTATGTGACCTAATGGATGAGGAACCATTTCCCAAGATGCTGTTGCAGACAATACGGAGTACTGTGTCACTTGACAACTAATTAGGAAGCAGAAAAATCTCCTCCTCCTTCTGACGCTCGGTCTATTAAGTCCTCAGCTGTATGGTAGAATCACTTCTGAATGGTACAGATTCATGATACTTTTGCACTGCAGCCTTCATGGTAATGTCAGCTGCCTGATGCTAAAAAGGTAAACATGCAGTGTCTTCAGACTCTCTTACAAAATGTGAATTAGCTTTCTCTGAGGTCTTTGATAGTTCTCAGGCAAATGTGGTTTGTGTGGCCTTTGCTCACACTCTGTGTCATAGGAATGTTTAAAGAAATCTATGCTTCATTTTTAAACATTGTGATGGATAATTTTTTTCCTACACACAAAAGAATAAAACCAAAAGGCGTTTCCAAAAAAATTGCATTCTTAATCTTGAGTGCCTCAAGTGCAAAGGCCAGTAGAGATTTACTTGTTCTTCCTTGTCAGGTTTGCCACAGATTCCTCTGACACTTTTTTTTTTTTTTTTTGGTGGCAACTCTTTTCCTTTGCAGTCCCATGAGAATCAGTGGTGATGTCTCTCTAGGTAGTTAACACAGCAGTACCTTTGGAAAGGTGTCTTTATTCCTTGTTGTTTTGATTAATCCTTGCTAAATTGAAGGCTGTGATGTAATTTGACTGATCATATGATTTCATGTTGGGTGCACATCAATGCATAGCTCCCAGCAAAGCTCCAGTGTGAGAACTCGGAGTGATTCCTGCTCCCAGTGAGCTGGTAAGTGTTGTAAGTGGCCTGTGATTTCACTTTGTATGGTCTAACTCAGCATGACTTGTATCGCCAACACGACTCATATCACCACATCATGTCACTAAGGTCTAGCTTAGTGTGGCTTCCAGTAGTGTTCGAGAGCCATGTTTGGCCTGAACAAACAAAAGTTTCCATATCTCTTTGATAGACCAATGTATGGTAATCCTGTAAAACTTACCTTGTCCTGGATCAAGTAACACGGTATCTTCTGCTCTAGTTTCTGTTCCTGTGTAGGTAGATGTTCACTTGCCTCAGAAACCTTGTTAAGTTTATAGAGAACATAGAAGTAGTTGAGGGAAAAGTGATTTGATATTGAAGATGTGCGTGGTGAGTATGTGATCTGCCATGCAAGAGAGCAGTTGAATGAAGCTGATCAGTGCAGTGGTTGGCCTGAGTACCGATGAACATCATCTACAGTATATCTGTCACTTAACAAAGGCGCGTTTACTTTTTTAGAACTAGTGTTCTATAAGAAATAGCAGTAAATGATAAACCTTTGAGCGCGCTCTTCTTCTATATGTGGTATTGAAATGTATTTTTTGAGTCTCTCAATAACCCTAACTAGGGTCCTGTATATTCCCAATGACAAAGCTGATTTCACCAGGAGAACTACATCAGTTCCTACAGGGTAACAGCGTGGTGAAAAGTTGTTCCTCTGTGCGTGACCTTACTGCTGTGACGGTCTTGTAAATTGATCTGTAGAGGAGGATTCCTCTTTCTCTACGGGCAGATTTTAAAAATCAATGCAGGTTACGACTTAAGTGCTCTCTGGTTCAGCACTTCAAATGAGTTGTAGAGCGTGGGGACAGAGACTAACAGAGGCAGGAGTGGGTAGAGACCGCTTTTAGAAAATGTGATGTGGTCCTCAGTGAAGCTACTACCGAGTGACAGCTAGATGGAAAGTAGGGGGGGGAGAGGAAAAACAGCAGTTGTGCTGATGCTTTGTAAAAAGCAAGAGCTTTTCAAACCAGTAGGGTTTACCAAAGGGGTAGTTGTTCGGTCACAGCTTGATCTGGCAGGATTTGAGGCAGGTGGTAAACGCCACACCCTTGCCCAGAACTATTCAACTGAAAGGTCAGTGTGAGTATCCACATGCCATTGCAAGTTATCATAGCATCACTGCAGTGGGCAGTCCTGCTGGTGCTGTGAGTGGGGTTCTGGCTCTGGACTGGTGGCTGGAAGGAGGACATGTTTAGGGCTGCCCCTGTCGCAGCCGCTCTGAAACTAATACCAAGCACTTCTTGTTACTCCCAAGACCACTTTGAGGGAAACTTGTGCCCACATGTGCTGTCAGGAATCTTCAGCACTGTTAGCAAAAAAAAAAAGGAAAGAATGGCTTTCTGGTTAGCTCAAATTACCTTGTTCTGAGTAAATGAAGATTTTTTTTTTTTTAAAAAAAAATAAGCAGGGGGTAGGGAGGGAAAATAAAGAAAAAAGCCTGTCCCTCCCTGTGTTGACAGGTCTGGCTGTCAAAGCCCAGTCTGTTGCAGTGCTGCCTGGCAAGGCAGCTGCAAAGTCACCTGGGTTGTTTGCTTGCCTTGCCAACAGAGTAAGTGTTGCTAGAGACTTTAACACTTGCTCGGGCAAGTGGCCTTTCAAACAAGAGACCAGTGAGAGCATGGGCAGCAGCCCCAAATACCCAATGAAACAGAACACGCCTTTTTTATTTTTTTCCAGTACTGGAGGGGTGTGGGAAAGGGAGAGGGAATACAGCTTTTTGAGCTCTAGACAGCAGTAGGTATAATGCTATAGAATACATAGTCGCACTTGTTCTTAACTCTCGGGGCATTAGGAGGGTGACAAGCAGAGTAAGGCTTCCCAGGTGAGGCCCCCACAGCCGCTTTGGCTGTGAGAGCTGTGTTAGGGTTTCCTTAGTGGGTGGCGAGGACTGAGGGATAGCGTGTGCTTGTGGAAAGGGAGTGGGTCGGTAAGTGGAAGCACATGGTGCTGGCTGGCATTGCTGCTCCCTGTGTTTGTAGTAGGATAGAGTTTCTAAAGGATTAGATAACATGCCTGAGCTCCATGGCGTGCAGTTTTTAAACTGTGTTTACAGTTCAGGAGGTACTGTGAGTAGAGATGATTATGTCCTTTAAGTGCTGTTTTTGTTGCAGCTTCTGTGATAAAAGGAGGCTCTGTTGAAGACATTTTCTCTGGCAGATATGTATTCTCTGAGCAGTGGCTGCGCAGACTTCTGGGGGATGGGAGCGACCTACAGAGATACCTCAGCACTTCCCTATAATAAAGGCAAATCATTAAGCCATTTCCTGCACATCTGAGAGGCTGTTGGAGGAGCAGCAAGATGGTATTGAAATGAAATTAAAGAACTGCTTGATTTTTTTTTTAAAGTATTATTTAATTTAATCTTTTTGGAGTATTACTGTTTCTGGGGAAAAATAATGTAATGAAGACAGCAAAATTACATTGGCTCTATGGTCTGAGTAACTAGAGGGAGAAATTCCAGTCTCTGTTTTGCTTTCCCCTTCTGAAAATATAAAATATGGAAGACAGTACATATTGCAAAATTGTTCTATCATGTCAACTACCAATGTAGCTGATGCAATCCCTGTTTGTAATATAAAGAGGCTTTTGCTGATGTGGTCTGTACTGTGGACATATGTAATATGTTGCATACATGATGTAGAAAGAAATATACATGTCTGTAGCTATATAATGTGCACATTATATTCGTACATAATGTGCTATAACGTAGCGTAATGGAAATAAAACAGAGGGGGGCAAATCGGGAAGTCCATTCAGGTCAAGTAAACCTCACTGGGTCCCTGACTAGTGACGGGTGCTGGGTACTGAACCGCAGAATATCAATGGGGCAGGTGCTGGACAGATGCCAGGACTGGCCCGATGGGCAGGGTGGCTGTCCCAGCTTGCTGCTTTCTGTGTGGCTGGCTATTGCCACCGACTGTGGTGGGGATGGGTAGGTAGGGACACCTCTGGAAGCAAACATGCTCCCTGGAGAAGAGCTCTTGGCAGTATCCCATTGTCTTTCCTGGAGGCAAGAAAAACACCTCTGTCTCTCCGTTCTGTAGCAGGAGTTGTGGAGAGCCTCTTCTGTCTGTTTTGAGCAGAACAGCTAGCATGTTTCTGAATGAAACAAATAATTTGTATTTTTGGTGATGTTTGGAATTGAAAGATCTTATTCGCTACTACAGTATTTCTGTCTATATGTGAAGAACCCCAGACTCGTGGTGGAAAGATGTATACAGAAATAGCTGAGAAGATGGAATCTTAGCCATACGCCTTAGAGTATTCAGTAGAGTCCTTGTGTGACCTTTATTCGGCGAAGAAGTGGTCTTGCAGCACTTTACTGCAATAGCTCTTTGCAGCATATTGCTCAATATCATAATGGCTGCAGAAGAGTCAAAACATCATGCTCTTTCTGTCATCTTTAGTATTTTTTTCAGAGTTCTGAGCCAGCTGCATCTAGCTGGCTCTTTTTTTTTTTTTTTTTTTTTTGTAAAAGAGCTGACAATCCCACTGACTTCTCTAACAATGAGTTATCCTCAGTTCGTTTGTGTATGAAAACTACACAGCAAAGGCAAGTCATGTCTTTGTAAGTCAATAGCGAGACATGGATGAAATGATTATTTGGCATCCTAAGGATACTAAGGATATGAAAGGGTTTTTCTATTGCTGGTCTTTGAATTGAAATGTTGAAAATATCTTTTTATATGTGAATGTGGACATGGTATATGCTGGATTTTTATCTGTCACACTGCATTTTACTGCTTTCCTCAGAGAAGATGAACCTGTAAAAATGTTTAAGCTAAGAAAAGGTATTATTATTTTGTCACATAAAAGCCATACACTTTGAATAAATATTAATGCTTCATGTTCAGAACTGTGTTAGTACATGCGCTCTGTTTACAATTTATATATGTTTAACCTTCAAAATGTGGGCATTTTTCAGACTAATTGGTAAATGCATGTCTAAGGCAAATTGCTGGAAGTATAAAATCAGAAGAAATGAGTCAGGGCTTAATCCTCCAGTTCTTTGTCTCCCATGTACTTGTTTGGATTACAAATCAGAGTGAAGGGCTTTTTAAGTTATTGATCCCATAGTGCTTCTCTGCTTTTGCTGGTGTTGAGCTGAAAGGATGGATCAGAATTAGCTTGACATCATGACAGCTTTCCATCAGAGGACTGGGTTGGTTCCTGGTCCCGGATGGATCGGACTAAAAATTGTTGCAATGTATACCTTGCTGATGTCACCCTGCTACTGATGCTCAGGGTTTTCTATGAGGTACCCATGCTGCCTGGCTGTAGAGAATCATAGCCAGGGGGTACGTAACATGTCTTGGCAGTAAATGCTATTTTGGAAAAGTAAGGGTGAAAGAATTCTCAAAAATACATACAGTAGCAAGAGGGTTTGTCTTCATATCTTGAATTATTGACATCTGAGTGTAGTCTGAATCTACAATTTTTGTATTGGAAAAATGCCCCAATGCATAATTACATTAAATTAAGTATGTCTACAGCTTTAGAGGGCAAACTGTCATCATAGCACAGCACCACATCCCATGCGAAGTGTAAAGAACTCAGCAAAACCAAATCCCTGTTCTTTACTGGTATATTGAATCATCAGAATGCATCTGCAGAACTGAAATTTTATGTTTTAAGAGAAAACAGGTTCCTTGGCAAACACCGTCTTGCTGGTAGGAATACCGGAGGTTTTCAGAAGTCAACATGTTTTCCTGTAGCGTAATGATTTAGTGTGTCAGGACAACCATTAAGTAAAAGGATGAAGTAAATTTTGAGAAGTTTCCCATATCTGTAATCTTTCTGGGTCAATGAAAGCTTTACTTCTCTTTCTCTCCAGTATAAAGAATGACAGACAAATTTGACAAGTGGTACTGGTAAAACTGTGCTGAAAACCAGAGTGCGAGATATAATGGGAGTCTTGTCTATACTTGCTCGTTGGTTTGTAATTTTTGCTGATTTTTTTAAAGTTATATTTATTGATGGACTTTCTTATAAATTCACCGTGAAAAGTTAAGGCAAGCTCTTTTATTCTAGTTTTCTTTCAGTTGCAGAACTAATATTCCTGTTGGTGACATACAGGTTGGAAAAAGCCTCATTGCTTTTCTGGTCTCAGGCATGGAAGAAAGCAATATTCTGTTTTAACTTAATTAGTGATTCCATAAACACAAAACGAACAGACAAGTGATGAAGCAAGTGCCATTTTCACCTATTCCCTTTCTCTCTTGGCCGAAAGAAGAGAACAGTGGGACCTGTACAATTGTGGTTAAAATGTTTTCTATAGCATTTCCAATAACTCAATTTATTTTTAAAAAACAAAACTAAAAAAACAAAACAACTGCTGAAAAGCATACCTGCCTATGCACACAAGATTGCACATCGAAGGATGACTTGGGAGGGGAATTTGAAGAAGTAAAAGCAGTTAAATAAAACTAACAAAAGTGCTTGTTATTGGGGGCTGATCCAGAGATGCCTGTTTCTCTGTTATAGTGAGATGTGTATTATACTTTTCCCATACTTTATGTATTTTATCTTTTATTTGTCATATCTAAAATAGATATAATGGAATATGTTTTTGTAATGACACTTCATATTTATTCTTTTGGATCCCTTACTATTGATCCCTTTTTAGTTTTTGAATATATTTTCTTTTAATGGGGCTACAAATGAAAACGCAAAAAAAAAAAAGAAGAAAAGTGAAGATATACTCTGTGGTTTGGAAACTTTGTAAGAAAGGACTGAGCCTGCTCCCCTGCCAGCTACCACACTGGTGATGAGTGCTGATCAACCAAAGGTGATGGGACCAAAAATCGAAAAATGTAAATCTTCAGTTTTACAGAAACTTAAGAAGTCAGATTTGTTTTAATGTGGTTTCAAGACTTTTTAGAAGTAATGAGCATTTATTGCCTCTGCCTCAAAGAAAACCCCAACACCTGAACTTCAGCTCTGTCCCTTCCTTGATAAAAATACATTCTTTTTTTCCTTTCTCCTTTTCTCCCTGTCTTTGCTTAAGGCTATGGTTACAGTAGTTAATTTTTAAGACAGGAAAATGGAGGATTAAATAGAATTAGAGAAAGACGCCTTTGTACTAGGTACTGTACAGTATAGTGTTTAAAAAGTCAGAAAATATGTTAGCAGAAAATGCCTAGACTGTAATTTAGATAACAACCCAGACAATGAGCTGGCTTGTTAATTGTAAAGGCTGGTGGAGAGCTGCCAGTTAGAGAACTCGTCTTTTTATATCGCACTGCACCTCGTGGCTTTCCTAGATGGAGGATGACAGGACACGAACTTCTTCAGTTTAGGCTGGGCTCTTTTTAAAATATTATTCTTTTCCTTGCCTTTATTTGTATCAAAAAAGAATAGCCCATGTGTCACAACAGTCATTAGCTGAACTTTCGTAAGAGTAAGTAACAATCAATACTGTGAGGAAGTAGGGCAGGATGGGTGGGCTGAAAAGCAGGGTACGCACTCAACGTTGGTGCTGTGGGCATCATTGTAAGTGCTCTGTAGGCCAAGTATGCAGTTTCCAAAAAGTGAATCTCACCAAATGACTTCTGGAAACTGTTCCTGAAATACCGGCAGTGAGGCATGCAAAGTTATAGGCCGGCAGCACTCAGATCCCTTTTTTTTTCCAGCTGCCTTAGGGTAACTGCAGCGATGGAGAGGCAAAACAGGAGTGCCTTTTCGGTCAGGCTGCTAAAGTGGGTTTGTGTGTTGTCTCTAGTAGCTCCTGCTGTGAGTTTGTTTGTGGGAGATGAGCCCTGCAGCACTCCAGTCTTCTGCATCATACTTCCCAGTTGTCACTGGATGGGAAAAAGACCTGACTGGCTGGTCCCCAGCCCATTGATCCTCATCGTGCCTTGGTGCTTTTAGTTGACAGACTTTGAGGAACAGAGAAATTAAAACTGGTACATACGTAAACAAAACAGTAATTTATGAGGTCCCAGCAAAGAATTTAAGCATAACTTGTCCATAAACACCTGAGTAACCCTGCTGCTCCTCTGCAAAATATGTAAGCATGTGGTTAAATTCTTCTGTGAAATGAGGGATTGTAAGAGAGGAGCAAGAGCTGTGGTAGAGATGTGAGCTGCCCAATTCATCTCTGAGGAGTTTTGGTGTGATTGCTTCCTGCTCACGGTTTAGGCTGGGATTTCCTGAGGAATTTGAGGGACTTAAGCACAGGACTGTCACTGCATTTTAATGGGTTTTGGGCATCTGATGCTACAAGGGCTAAGCTTATGCAGAATGACAGTAGTCTGACTAATGATGTGGTTTCAAACTGATGTAGGTAAACTGATGCAAAAGACTGTATGCATAAGCCTAAGTCAACATTCACTTGGCTTTATAGCAGTTCGGTTTAAATTAATTAGGACAAACTTTAAACTAAGGTAAAGTCATCCACTCTTCAACTGAACTGTGAGTATATTTGATAAAATTTAACACAGGTAGACATACTGTAGGTACGTAGGTATGGGTTTGCATTTCTTGATCTGACAAGCTTAAATTGCCTGAGTTTTCTTTGCAAGAACAGCATTAGTTCCACAGAAAACTCTCTATTTGCATGTTTCCACAAGCTGTTTAATTTGTGTTGTATTGTCCTTTAAAGACTGATAGGAGTAAATCTTGTCTTTCATTTACCGTTCAACTTAAGGAGTCCAACCATGGGGCCCAGACACACCGGACGGCCAGTGAGGACGGCCACTTTTGTCTTTAAAGAAAACAGAACTGTCAGACAGATTGGAGCTTGGTGGTTGTACTTCTTCTTGACTCTTTGTATTAACTCTTCTTAAAGTTTAGTAAAACTCCTAAAAATTTACACTTAGATTTTTAAGTGTAGAAGGTAAGTGGAAAAGTCAAGTTTTGTGTGTTCCAACTATAGTGCAGATATTGATGGACAGTTCCTGTGTGTGCATATATGCATGCTAGTGCCAGGCTGGCTACTTGTGGATTGAATTTATTTGGAAAGGGATCTCTTCAGCAGCTGGTGGTTTCCTCTTTTGACCTGTGCCACTTCCAAAAAGGACTTGAGGTGGTTTAGTGGTGATGAATTGGCAGACTTGTCACTAAGCTGTAAATCTTGAACTTGCTTTGCTGTGTTGAGGTGTGAACCCAAGATCTAAGGGAGGTCAGCATTTTGGAGTACTGCTGTGTATATAACTCTTAAACCTTCTTTAGTGAAAGAATACTGTTAATTTCTCTGCTTCTATAGTTCCTTTACTATTCCAAATTTCACAGTATCACAGTATCACAAGGCTGGAAAAGACCTTTGAGATCATCGAGTCCAACCTATGACCCAACACCAACACCAACTCATCATCTAAACCATGGCACTAAGTGCCTCATCCAATCTCCTTTTAAACACCTCCAGGGACGGTGACTCCACCACCTCCCCAGGCAGCGCATTCCAACGACCAGTCACCCCTTCAGTGAAGAATTTTTTCCTAATATTGAGCCTAAACTTCCCCTGATGAAGCTTGGGACTGTGTCCTCTTGTTCTGTCACTGGTTGGCTGAGAGAAGAGACCAACCCTTGCCTGACTACAACCTCCTTTTCAGTGTTTGTAGAGAGCAATAAGGTCTCCCCTGAGCCACCTCTTCTCCAGGCTAAACAACCCCAGCTCCCTCAGTCGCTCCTCATAGGGCTTGTGCTCCAGCCCCTTCACCATCCTCGTCGCTCTCCTCCAGCATCTCAACATCTTTCTCAAACTGAGGGGCCCAGAACTGGACACAGTACTTAAGGTGCGGCCTGACCAGTGCCGAGTATAAGGGAATGATGACCTCCCTAGTCCTGCTGGCCACACTATTCCTGATGCAGGCCAAGATACCATTGGCCTTCTTTGCCACTTGAGCGCACTGCTGGCTCATGTTGAGTTTCCTGTCCACCAGCACTCCCAAGTCCCCTTCTACCTGGCCGCTCTCCAGCCCCTCTGTCCCCAGCCTGTAGCTCTGCATGGGGTTGTTGTGTTCAAAGTGTAGAACCCGGCATTTGGACTTGTTAAACCTCATGCTATTGGACTTAGCCCATCTCTCCAGTTTGTCAAGGTTCCTCTGTAGGGCCCTCCTTCCCTCTAACAGATCAACACTTCCTCCCAGCTTGGTATCATCTGTGAACTTGCTGATGAAGTACTCGATCCCCTCGTCCAGACCATAAATAAAGATATTAAACAGGACCGGGCCCAACACCGATCCCTGGGGGACACCACTAGTGACCGGCCGCCAACTGGATGAGACACCATTCACTACCACTCTTTGGGCTCAGCCATCCAACCAATTCCTAACCCAGCACAGAGCGTTCCCATCCAAGCCACGGGCTGCCAGCTTCTCCAGGAGTCTGCTGGGGAAGACAGTGTCAAAGGGCTTGCTGACGTCCAGGAACACCACATCCACAGCCTTCCTCTCGTCCACCAGGCGAGTCACATGGTCGTAAAAGGAGATCAGATTGGTCAGGCAGGACCTGCCCCTCCTAAATCCATGCTGACTGGGCCTGATCTCTTGGTCATTCTGCAGGTGCCGCATGATTGCACCTAGGATTATGTGCTCCATAATTTTACCTGGAACCGAGGTCAGGCTGACAGGTCTGTGGTTACCTGGATCGTCCCTACAGCCCTTCTTGCAGATGGGCATCACATTGGCCAACTTCCAGTCAACAGGGACCTCTCTAGTGAGCCAGGACTGTTGATAAATGATGGAAAGGGGCTTAGCAAGCTCATCCTCCAGCTCTCTCATCACCCAAGGATGGATTCCATCTGGCCCCATAGACTTCTGAGGATCCAAGTGGCTCAGCAGGTCTCCAACTTCTTCCTTCTGGATGACAGGAGGGCTATATTGCACCCTTACCCCATCCACCACTTCAGAAGACCAGTTGTCCAGTGAACAATCTGCCTCAGTGTTGAAAACGGAGGTAAAGAAGGCATTAAGCACCTCAGCCTTTTCCTCATCTTTAGTTACTCTATTTCCCTCGTCATCCAATAAGGAGTGGAGGTCGTTGCTGCCCTTCTTTCTGCCATTAATATATTTGTGAAAACACTTCTTATTATCCTTAACAGAAGTGGCCAATTTGAGCTCCAGCTGGGCTTTTGCCTCCCTAATTTTCTTCCTACATGACTTCACGATATCTTTGAACATAACCTGACTCACCTGTCCTTCTTTCCAAAGGGGATACACCCTCCTTTTCTCACTTAGCTCCTTCAGAAGCTCCTTACTCATCCAGGTCAGCTGTCTGCCCGTATGGCACATCGGGACAGCCTGCTCCTGCACCTTCAAGGTTTCGTTCTTGAAGTACGTAATTTATCTGACTATTATTTATTATTATTTATTATTTATTATCTGATTTATAATTTATCTGATTAACATCTGTATTATCAAGTAAAAAGAAATTGAGTTAAAAAAAACCAAACAAACCAAAACCAAACCACCCAAACAAACAAGAAAACCCCAAATCAAAACCAAAAAACCATCAAAGTCAAGCCCAGGATAATTTTGTTCTGATTTGACTATGATGTCTTCTAGTTCTAGGACAGATACACAAGAAACAGGAAATCTCCTTTGTTTAAATGTCACTTGTAAAATAATGCTAATGCTGTTGAGTGTTATTCTGATGTTTCCTTTAGGAAGAAAGATTTCTGCGCAGGCTCCAGATTTTTAGACATCTGATATTGTTGGGCTGCGTATTCTTGTTACATATAAAATACCTGTTTTGTGTGCTCTGTATACTTTTTCAGACTGTCCGAGGAATTGTGTCTGGCATAACTCAAGCTTGAATTAAATTACTTCAACTAACTTTGAATGAGCTGCTGGATCTGTGCTCACTCCTGCTGAGCAACCAACTCAGGTCCAAAAAGTAGTTTAACTCTACTGTTAGGCTTAGCCTTATTATGACTAAGCCTTAGCCTTGCTACATCTGGCCCTGCTGTACTGGTCCTTGTGCTGCTAGTCATGCCATCTTTGTGTTGGAAGATGAAACGAGGAGGCACTGAAATTCTATTTTATTGGTGAACATGTTTAAAAAAAGAGGTTGTTAAACTTATTTATTATAAGGTGACCACAACATTTTCACCTAATTTGTAGAAAAATAGTGATTTCCACTTTGAACGGATTATATATTTCTGATATACTTGGAAGTCTTCAAATCAAGCCGTGTGAAAGAGTATTTTTAAAAACCCCTTTCATTAGCTGCTGAGTAGATACGTGCATACTTCTATGTAATTGAACTGAATGAGGAATTTTAAATTGAATTGCTTATTCAACACACTGAGTGTGAATCCTCTTTTCACCATAAAAGTCTGGCAGATTTAAATCAGGTGGAAGAAAGGGTGGTTCTCAGCAAGGGAGAGGATTTGACAGAGTATCAGCACGATTTCACCATAGAAGGCTTGGCTCTCATGCAATCCCGTTATTTCAAGTACGGTGTACTCCAGCTAAAATTAGCATATATAATTGAATAGTGCCAAAGGCTGTAAAAATTTACACTTAAGCTTGTAAATTTTTTTGTAACACTAACCAAACAGAGGTATACGCATAACCCAAGCAAAAACACCCTCTGGGCTTCATTCTTCTTCACCTCTTCTAATTAAACAGACTTCAGAACCGAGCCTGAGATCTCATGATGACTGAAGATACTCATTTGGAAATCCTGCAGTATTTTAACACTTAAAGCTTTGACCTCTGTCTTTAGCCTAGATTTGCAGATAGCTGTTAGATAGCTCTTTTGTGCATTACTCTTGAGTCTGATTTTATATAACCATGGAAGTGGTAGAACAGTATCACTGACAATAATAGTGTTCATTTATAGAGCTTTTCTATCCAAGGATCTCAGAAGTGCCTAAAACCAATTTATTGCTCTCATTTTGCTTAGAAGAAATGGGATTCCCTGGTGACAGCCTAGTTAAAATCACCCAGCCAAATAAAGATAAATTCAGAAATAGAACCAAGGCAGCTGCACTCCAAACCAGGACCTACCTTCTTGGTCCTCCGTATGTTCTCATGATGGATGTTCACTCAACATGAGCAAGGGGGTCATAAAAAGATCACGGATGTGCACATCCTTCATTGCCAAGTACCACTAGTGTCTAGTGGCATCGTGTATAAGTGTGTTCATTCAGCGCTGAAGTCGTATGACTTGGTTAAATTCTGAGCCTTTCTGGCATGTTTTTTGTTGTTGTCAAAGATATTGTACAACACTTCCAGTGTATGTTTTATACTGCTGTGTGTAGAGTTTTGTTGCCAGAGCTGAAGCTTTCCTTGGGGAAGCCTCTGTTTGCATGCTTAATTTTTAATCTGATCTCTAGTAAATGTTAAAAAGTAAGTTTAAACAACAGGAGACACTCCAACGCACATTGCATGCAAGCTGAAAGGAACAAGGCTGGAGAAGGCGGCATAGGAACAAAATTTCCAGTGATTTGAAGGGGCTGTTTTTTATACAAGTTGCAGTTTTGCCCCACTTTTCAATCACGCCTTACTGCCTGGTAGCTGAGTTATTCTAATATGACTGAGAGCGTAATCTGGCCAGGAGATTGTGGTGATTACTGGGCAAATATGAAGTATGTGTGCGTTTCCCTGGAGTGAGTGAGTGTTGCAACAACTCATCAAGTAATTCAGCCACCCTCAGGGCTTGACCTTGTATTTCACATCAAGCTGTAAATTTTTGTTGTAAATCCAATTTGAATTTTTTGTTGTTCTTGTTAATTTGTTAAGACGCAGCCATGTGTGAGGTGCTAGGAGATACAAAAGAAAATCTGGAGTTGGGCCTGAGAAACCTTAGCCTTAGGCTTAGCTCTTGTACAGAGTGGCACCAGCTGGGCTCTCATACCTGCGCGGGGCTCTAGTGGTATTATTTTGGATTCAGTTCAGGCAGAGGAATCAACTCCACGTCCTTCTCTTTGTGGGGCTGGGACCAAAATAGATCGTTAACATAGGCTTTGGGTAACTGCAACAATGTTTTGCTTTAAGAATAACAATAGAAACTAGCTCGTAATTATCTGAGCAGTGGTTTTACTCTTCCATTTTGCAAAGAAAACTGTCTTGTTGCTTCAGCTCATTCCCAGGAGTAGACACTTGCTGCCTTAGAATCATCTCCCAGTGAGGCTGCCTGTTTCTTTTTCTCCTCTTCTTTTTCCCCCCCTGGAGCAGGGCAGGGGGAGAAATAGCAAGCAGTAAGAAGTGATATTGTATACAAGGCTATTAAACTTTTGTCTTGGCCTGCTTAATGTCCTTGACACCTACCCGTTTCACCCAGCGATAGCCAGTATGCAAATTGGCTAAAAGCTCCATTAGGTTGTTCAAGGCTGGGGAAACCCATCTGTCAGTGTCTGTGACACAGCCGGGCTGGAGTCTCACGTGGGAATCTGTCCTTGAGATACCCAGGCAGCTGAGTTTCTTCCAGTCTCCTAGTGTTCTCAGAATCAAAAGGTGATTGTTGTACTTACTTCTTCTTGCTGCAGTCTGTATTTTTGTCATTCCTCTTCTCCCTCGAAGCCTTCTCAGAAAGCGCAGACATAGGCTGTGAACTGGTAGGGAAAAATGTTTTACTTTAGTTGCTTTTCCAGAAATAAACTATTATGCATATTGCTTGTGGAGAAAAAGAGCAGTGGTGGTTTGTTATCATAAAAGCACATCTTTATACCCTTTTCCATATTTTCCTATGTGATCTGCTGCTGACAGGCATGAGGCAGGTAGTTAAAAAAAGACTTGCTGGGGATCAGCTGCAGTTGATACGTTCTCTAGGAGTGAACCAGAAGTGCATGATAACATAACAAAGTATCAAAGAATACACCCGTAAAGGCTTTCATTGTGGGGATTTGAATGCAAAGCCTGGGACTGGAGCTGACCCTGCAGAGGCAGAGAAACACAGCTCCTGCAGGCAGGTTTGGGAATACGCTTACATCTCTCCTCCTCTTGGGGTCCCCAGGGGAAAATTTTCCGTGACAGCAACAGCACTTACTATACATCCACTGAGGGAAGCCACTTACCTGCATTGTCTCCTGGATGGAGGCAAGGGTGCAGAGTGGCAATTTCACTGGTTTTTGTGCTCTCTCAGAAATCTCCAAGCCCAAAACACTTAACCAGCACAGCACACCAGGATGGATGGTACAGACGCAGTTGTTAGCCTGTGAGTGCCGTGGTGAGCAATGTTACAGCATTTTGTAATAGCAGTGACAGTTAAATAGTTCAGATTTCCAGCACATTACAGCAAGAAGACTAGGCATAAGCCATTGAAAGTAGAGCCTTTCAAATTGCGTAAGGTCTATATTGACAGGCCTTGCAAACTCTTGATTGTTTCCTGCTGGTGTGGTGTAAGAGCCCTGGACACAGAGTATCTGGCAAAATAACTGGTGTAACTTCAATGCCCAGTGGTGTTCAGATGCATGAGATAATTATAGATACCTTCATAGCAGATGCTCTGTTCTCCAGTTTGGTACTTTCCTTCAGCATGCAAATAATTATGCTTACCTGAGCTGATGGCCATTTTGATTATACAGAGATATAGTTTTTTCTGCAAAACCTCAGCTATTTTATTTTTTATGGGAGTGTTTATGTAGCTAGGAGAATGGGATTTCCTTTTATCATCTGTTGAGGAAGAAGAAAAGCCCTTTTTTTACTATTGTGTGGAGACTGATAACATTAAGAGTTAATGTGTTGATATAGCCAGGATCAGAAATAGAAGTCGGCCGTTCAGCAGTTATCCTTCATCTTGCTAAGTGCAACTTATTCAAATCATGATATATTCTGCTCTTTGTGTTCCAAACCCAGTCACGTAATGAGGAGGCTTTTAGATTAGCATATTAGTTTAAATTTCAGATATACCATTTTAGTTCTGTATTATCTTCCAATACTTCTTTTTTCTCTCTTTCTCTCTTGAGGTAATATAGACCTTGCCATAGCATGTAACTCCAACTAAAAAAGCTGCAAATAAGAGTAAGAAATGATACATGCGTTTTTCTAGAAGTTAGTTGTGGCTGGATTTACACAACCTTTGTTCTCACAGACGAGTATATTTTTCACACTGCCTCAATTATTTCAGTGCCTGTGTGAGTAGTTAAGATTTGCCAATGGGAGCAGAGGGCTTGCAGTCTTGCTCAAATCCATTCCTGCATTTGTGTTTTCCTGGCTGTCTGGTCAGGCTGCCACATCTTAATGGGAGACAGAACTATTACACATTGGTGAGTTGAGAAGCTTGCCGTGAAAGGAGGTGAAATCTGCTTCATTTGACAGTGAATCAACCCTTTAAAAAGCCTAAAAATGAGACTTAAATTTTTGGCCTTGCCTGTACGATGGGTACCTGTGCGTAGGCAGAGAAGATGAAATGGGGTTTTCACATGCATTTTAGGAAAGTGGATGCCCAAAGACATTGGGAACAAAAAGCCTACTTTGTCCTTACAAAAAGTTTGGTTTTGGTACTAAAGTAGGTTTGACTCGATGATCTCAGAGGTCTTTTCCAACCTTATGATACTGTGATACTAAAGTCCAGTTTAAGGAACAAATGGTCCTCAGGGCAAACTGCTCCTGAGACTGGTCCTCTGTGCAGGAGGGCTGAAGGAATGCCACAAGGAATATCTTCTCTGGCAGAGGAGAAGCGCAGAGCCTTTCTCACAGCAGGTCGAGGGCACAAAAGCCACTGCAAAGCATAGGCTGTAACATTTTCTAAATGGATGGAGAAAATGATAGGACCGTGAAAAAAACCCTGAGAATTGTTAAGATTTTGTGGCCTATTTATGACCGCCTGAGAAATGGATTTTAATTTTAGTGAATACTCACAAGCCTGTCAGTGGAGCAGCACAGGGGGACACCGTTCTAAAATAGCTCTAGCAGATGCCACAATAATACGAGTTTTCCCTGCATCTCTCATTTATTTCTTGCTGCATGCAGTTTCTTCTAAATCTGTTCCCTTGATAAATGCAAGGATGTTCTTGCCATTGGATAGAATAGCTAAGTGCAATTGTCACAAACACTAACTAGCTTAACCTTCTTGTTGCATAGCTACTGCTGCTGTTAAATATTTCCTGGGCTAAGGGACATCTTTGAAATGAGTTTTAAAGGGTTTTCTTCTTATGTACACAGACCATGGCTGTTAAACAATGGCAGCTCGGATGGAAGCTATTTAAATGATAACAACAATAGTGTCACTTACTTGGATAAACTGTCAGCTTAGAGAGGGAGACCAGCTATCAGTGAATCACTGCAAGGGAGCTTAGAAAATAGAGAAAATTAAACTGTTAGCATAAGCAATGCCACCGGATCTTCTGAAAGTATAATTACCCTGCTACCTTGCTTCACGCACTAGTGTTTAACATTGGTACTAGATGTCACGAGAACTTCTATCCTGCCAACTTTATCTTCCCTGAAGAAAGGTCTTCCTTTCATATCCTTAATTACTTTAAGTTTAAAACATGGCAATTTGATTCTGATTTATGAGGCATCTTGGTAATCACTTACCAGCCTTGTCACACGACTGGTATTATTTATTTTAAAATTTATTAAATGATAAAAAGGGCCAACCCTACCGTCCACGTTCATTTGTGAGAATTTCTACTCCAGCACAAAGTGATGGACACGAAGAAGGGCTTGGGTCCTGCTGGAAGGCACTGGGCTTCAGCTACAGCAGTGCTGCGCTGAGATCCTGATGGTCTGCGTCCCCTTCTAGATGGGGCACTTTTGTGCGTCTCTGCCTAGCATCTCACTCCTGCTTCCTGGCCTTGCCTGTTTGGAGCTAGTGAGTTGCCCCTTGTGTGCACTGTCCCTCCTTGGAGATGGTGAAAACACGACCCAGCCCTTCGACCATAACCTCATGGGAAGGGTGTCTGTCTCTTAGGGTTAATGGGATGGGGAAGGGAGCTGACCCTGTGCACACCTCTGAACTGCTGGCACCTTGTAGCTAATAAATAAAGCTGAGGCACTCTTAAGCCCTTGGCGAATGAAGACAGATCTTGTGGACTTGGGTTGGAGAAAATGTTGAGAATTTTTTGTTGGTGATGGATTATTTCATATTTTTTTTTGTAGGGGATTTTTGCCTTTTTGCTTTTCAAGGAAGATAAGCTCATTTTAAAAATCTGTAAATAGGAATGACAGAATTATGTGGAGTGAAATGAAGCTCATTTGGATGTTTGTGTGAGGTCAGCTACTGCTTAGGAAGATGGAAGTGGTTTGTCCTGTCCTGATTTCATTAATGAATGTTGTATATATTTAAAAACACCTCCAATAAATAATGAAATATTTTAAGAACTGCTTAAAATTACAAATTGTGAAATAAATCAGAAACAGCCACATAATGCTGTTAGTACCTCTGTTAGTAATATTTCAGTGCAGTGAAGAAAACCCTGGTGCCTGGCTTGCTGACAAAAAATAAATAAAAAAACTTAAATCCCATCTATTGTCTGTGAGCATTTCTTCCTTAATTTCAACTTCCTTTTTCTTTATTGTTCTGTTTGTAAAAAAGCTAGGCCTAATTTTGTTGCCAGTAATTTGATGAATGGCTTGAAAGGAATCGATGGCAGTGGCCTTGTTTGCTCCTTAGCCGTTGTGGCAGGAGAATGGGGTTTTGTGTGTGTTTGTTTTTAATTCCCTTTTGTTGGCATAAATGGTTCTTATTAAACATCAAGGTCAGTTCACAAACTTGCGATGCTGGGTGAGAACTGCTAACTCAGAAGCCTTTTTTTTTTTTAAAGATGTTTTTAAGTTGGAACTCAAATTTAAACTATCACAAATGTTACAGTGATTGAGTGAGTAGCTGATAAATGCTATTTTAGCAAGCAGGCTGCTGGCCTGTGGAGCTACCCACTGCCAGGGCGTCTTCAAGTAAAATGCTGTGGCTAATTTTGAAAGAGCTCAGAACATTTTAGGACCAAAAATAACCATGTTTGTAATTAGGGTTACTAAAATAGGAGCAGTCAGATTGCTGGGGATTTGCAGAAAAATCTCTGACTCTTCCTACCTTAGCCTGCTGAAATCACTGTGGCTGCAGCGCAATCCAGGGTGCTGCCTTAGGAATTTGTGGCCAAGCCAGAGTTTGGCTTCAGGGAGAAGTTATCCCTTTTCCTCAGCCACAGACATGCCTGTGCAGCAAGAAAAGGAAATGAGATAGTTGAGCTGAGCTACAACTGAGCCAGCGAGATGATGATAAGCTCAGAAGCAGGTCATTGGAGCATTTGATAAGTCAAATCACATTAGCTATACATGCTCCTGTTGTATGGTGAGGCACGTCATGTAACACTGTGACATACGTCTTGGGTTTTGTGGGTGTGCGAACCAACTATTCCTGCTTCCTTTCCCAGGAGAAGTAAAGGTCCTAAATGGATTTGGCTATGCTTTTGTTTTGTATGTGGACTGTGATTCAATTTCAGCAGGTTTAATTCTTTGCTGAGTTGAATTAGCAAATTGACTTAAACACTCTCGATTTTGTGTGTGTCCTCTGGACAAAGCTTTAAGAAAGAAGGGCAATGGCTGCTTTGCATGGCTGTTAAGGACTGCATGATACTCTTGGGAGCTCTGGGTTGGCACAGAGTAAGAAATATGACTTGGTGTTTTATCTTCCAAGTCCTGCCATCCAGCCTGCTGGATGTTGCACCTCAGCAGCACTGGAGGGAGGGATGTTACCTGCAAAGGAGTTTGTGGTACTCCTGGGTGACATGCAGAATAACAGTTATCAAGGAGATGGATCCACTGAAAGGTTTGCGTTATCTATGCGGAAGGGTGCTAGAATAACTACAGGCGTCTGGTAACACAGTGGTGCCTAATAAAACAATTTGTCTGTAGCATGGACATGAAGTAATTTGATTCAGGCCAGACTGGGTTCTAAAGGAGCATATTTAGAGGTTGTCGTCGTCTTAACTACATAGAAAGCAAATTATAATGCTAGTAACAGATGACATATCACGAGAAGCTGCTTGTGTAAGTGTCCTTTAATTCTAAACTGTTATGGAGATGAAAGTATTCAGACTCCACCTTTAGGAACATATTGTGTTTCCCTATTTATGTTTGTTTCCTATCATGTGATAAGGTGCAAGGGAAGGTGTTGCTTGCTAATTTTAGGCTTGAAGACTGTCACTGCAGAAATCTGGCAGTTAACACTTCTGTGCTTTAAGGAAAACCGGGCTACGCTGTGTGTCGTTGTACTTGATGGCACTGGAAGGTGTGTGTGTGAACATTTCAAAGTCCTGTTTTCCTGGCTTGTGTTAATGCACTGTTTAGCTCCCTGCAGAAAAAGACTGTAAAAAGCATTAATGAGAAGGGAAAAGCTGGCTCCTTGCTGAATAAATGTATAATATGGACACTGAGAAATTCTGTGAGTGTATAAGTTCATCGCCGTTGCCGTATTTTTCAGGGCTATGGTACTAACTGCAGGAATCACTGCATATTGACCCTCACTTAAGCTTGTCTGTTTCGCTGTATAAGCCTGAATGACTCCTGTCCTTCTAGATGCTCTGAGGCATCTTTGTGCAGCTGCTGGTGTTTAGAAGTGAGGAGGGAGAAAAAAGGAGTAGGATACTGGGAGGCCACTCGTGGCTTAAAACCCCTGAGTATACTGCCCGCAAAGGAACTTCTAAATTGTGGTCATCTTTGCCTGACCAGTGGATTGTCAAATGTCTGCTGGCTACAGAGGCTTTTCCAGATGGATTTGGAGCAGGGTGAGGTCTTGAATGTGGGGAGCCACAGATGGGGGCAGGGCGCGTTGGGCTCCGTATGGCTGCAAGAAGCTATGGGCAGAGTCCCTCCCAGGGATGCTACATTCCTGTGGCTTGTATTTCCTCCCCTGCGGCAGAGTTTCATCTGTTGGGGGTGGTAGGATGAGAGAATTGTAATGATAAATGGACCTCAGTGAAATATATAATAGCCTGATAATAGGTTATTTCCTTCATGGAAAGACTTTTGCCCTGCAAGAACTACATTAGCCCAGGGTTCAGGAAAGGAAATATAGTAGCAAGCCATCGCAAACAAAATATTAGGCGTATGAGGGATAATGTGCAGATATTTAACACCAACAGAGTTATAAGCATATCTATGTATTTTTTAGTCTAGAATTCTCTTTTTTTCTTTTTCCTTTTTGGAGGAATCCCTAAGAAACATGTTCTAATATAGACATTTGTTTTTCAGAGTGTGTTGAAAATATCTAGTACTTTTACTAATCTTACTCTGTATTATAGCACATGCATCACCATCTCAACGATGTTTCTATTTACTTGCAAAAATATGTGATAGCAACCCCCCTAATTGGGTGGCTGCCACCTTCTCATGTCTTTGAGGATTATCCACGTAAGACATGGGATACAGTATGACAGAGTTTCACACAAAATGTTCTGAAGTATAGGAAGAAGATGGGAAAGAATAACTGCAATAACTGAGAAGCAGCACCAGTTAATTTTTTTGGTGGCAGATTTAAAATAAACATATTTTAAATTTTTTTCTTTAATATAAAATTGAATTCTAGCACTGATTCCTACAAAAGTTTTATTAGGGGACTAAAGTCTAAATGAGTCAGCTCATGGAAGAGGTAGGGTAGGACCTTTGGTATGTGTTAGGTTGATGGTCCACATACAGCCTCTGGTTGGGAAGTCCCAAAGTGAAACGTGTACTGGGAATAACCACTACTGCTTGCATTTCTTATGATATTTCCCCAAACACTTATTATTAGTAATTCCCTAATGTAAAGCTTTCTGCTAGGTGAGCTTTTTGTTTTCCTGGATGTGGTGTTTCTTACAGAAAACAACTATCAGACTATGTTAATTATGTTAAAGGAAGTTAGGGTTATATAGTCAAGCAATCAGAATTTAGCACATGTTGGACTTCTTAATGAGCCTGTGCAGATTCAATTTGGATCCTTTGTCTCAGTTTGGATCCTGTGTGAGTAATCATTACCAGGTGGTCATCTGAATACTTCATTAGATGTGGTCTACTTTCCACAAGTCCCCAGCTTTTGCAGAGGTATCTAGTGATAGTCTTTTCCTTGTGCTGTAAGCAGGATTCAGTCGTGCAGCTGCCCTCAGACACACCTTAGAGACCTGCAGTATTTGTGCTGATGTCTTTCAGTGTGCTATTGCAGTTTAAAGATCACTGAAGAAAGTATTCGTCAAGTTTCCTTGGGCCAAATTCCCCCAAATTGAGGATTGCGTTACAGTTAACACTTTAGATCTGTTGTGTGTGGTATTTTATGAGCCGGCTACCTGGTCCGAGCACACTGCTCATTGGGACCTATGCTTTGATATGACTGGAGAAGTCAGATTGCTGTCCTCATTTCAATAAGATAATAAATCTATTAGTTATAACTAGGAGTGTGTTTAATTTAAAATCTTAGCAAAACTGAACTTTGATTATCTGATGGTAGCTGGCAGGGGCATTAATTGTGTAACTTTTAGTCTTAGAGATTTGTATAGGTTTACCAGTCATTTAATTTCAAATGAGTGAGAACCAGACTGCTTTTAAGATGATACTGCTTTTTCTTAGACAGTGTTTCCTTAGACTATGCTGTAAATCTTCAAAGAAGCTGAGAATAGGATTTTCAGCATTTCTAATTCCTTTAACCCAAGGATATTGCATTAATGTAAATACTACTGCTGCCGAAATCTGTGGAACATTGTTGTTTAATAATGACTTTAGCAAATGAACTAAACTTGAGGGCAAAGCATAGCAAAGGAATAAAGTTCAGATATCTCAGTTTTAGTAAATCCTTTGTGTGCAGCTGAATTTGATTGTAGGATATATCTGCACCTGTAGAAATCACTCAGTAGACGTTTGGTCTGTAAGTAAACATGGAGGGTTTTAACGTACGTAATATATGTAGCGAAGGAGTTTTGTGTTGGGCGATTCTTTCTCATGTCATTGGATGTACTGATACTAATATTTTGAAATAGCCCTTTTCTCCAGTCAGTCAACTGCTCCCCCCAGCTTGGTGTTACCTACAATCTCCATGAGGGTGCATGATAGTTGTTGGTGTGATAGTATTTACCACATGGCTGGCCATAGTATCAACATTTTGGTTGTGCCTGGCTGCTGGTTAGGTTTCGAACCATTGACAAGTCCCCTTCCTGACCTTCTAGACACCTATTTATCATCCTTGTCATCACTCCAGCCCATGCCTTCCTCAGTTTGACTGCAAAGATGCTATGGAGGACCATATTGCAAGCCTTGCTAAAGCCAAGATAAGAAACATCCACTCCTCTTCCACAATCTGTACAGCCAATCATCTTGACATAGAAGACAAGCAAGTTGGCCAAGTGATATTTGCCCTTGCTCATCCATGCTGGCTGCTGTCAGTCATCCTGTCTGTCATGTGATTAGACACAGTTTTGCTCTGTAGTTTTGCCAGGCTGTGGTCAGCCTGCAGTTCCCCAGATCGCCTGTCTTTTGAAGTGTAACGTTTGCCTTTCTTCCAGTCATAGGAACATTCTGATGCCTCCAGTTGCCAGCACCTTTCAAAGATATGAGGGAGCAGCCTCGTGGTAACATTGTCTGTCTCCCCTGCAGTCACGTTAAATAAACTGTAAATGTCTTCATAGAATAATTTCTAAGTCAATGCTTCTCTTCTGGGGCAGCACCTCTTGCCCCGGGCCGTACAGCTGAACAGAGAGACTGAGAGGCCTTGCAGCAGACCTTGCCAGTGGAAACTGAGGCAAAGAAAGCACCAAGTGCCCCTATCTCTTCCTTGCCCTTTGTCACCCGTCCCCTGTCCTATTCAGTAATGGGCAAGTGTTCTCCTTAGTCTTCCTTTTGCTTCCAACGTGCCCATAGACATTGCCTTGTTATTCCTAAGCAATTTTTGCTCCAGCCGTTAACACCACAAGTTACTGTTGCAATCTGATTAAGTGATTATAGGTGTCATTATTCTGGTTTGTGATGTAAATTATTTTTCATTTTAGATTTGAATTCCCTTTTTTTCCTCAACATTTTATGCATACGAGTCTGAAACAGTGATATTAAGTGTTAAGACTTTTAGAATATTTATGTGTATATGATTAGAAATATAAACCTTATTGTTACCTGCTAATGACCTTCAAGCTTCTGTTCTAAAGCGTGGTACAATATTTATTAAGGAAATGTATTAAAGAGACTTTCCTTCTTATTTTGCTTATCCTGATTTAACATTTGAAATAGCTTCTAATACGTATTCTTTCCCGAGAAAAAAATGTAGACTTAAAACATAAATCATGTGTGAATGAAGGCTATTAAAAGTCAAAAAGCCAGAAAGCTAACAAATGAGGTTGGAGGCAATGTTGCATTGCAGAAGGAACCTTAAGGTTTTGTTTATCAAGAAATATATTATTTGGATGAAAAACATAGTAAATACAGGTGAATGTGTTAGAATACACATTTTTTTTTTTTTTAAACAAAACCTTTCTGGCTTGTTTCAGGAATTTTAGCATATATATTCTGTTAATCTGAATTCCTATTACTTGCAACAGGAGTACCCCATTATCCCAATTAGTGTTCCATTTTGTTTTACGTAGATGTGTAATGAAGCAGCTGAGTCCCCACATTGCAGGGCTCTTCACCTCTGAGTACACAGCTTCAAGTTCAATGTATTGTTGTGCACAGTATGGAAAAAGTGTATGACACAAAGCCCAAAATGTGTTGGGCAAAATGTCTTCAGCTGAGTCTGTGGATTTTAGCAAGGTACGTGGTTCATTGTCCCACAATATTTAGCAGAAAATTGTGATGATTTTAGAGAACTTTGAAAAGAAAGTTGTTAGGATGAAATTAAATTTCTGCACTGGTTATTAGCTATTTTAAACATATTAGAAAAAAGAGGGTAGGTTACTTCTACCAGACTGCAAGTTATTTTCGTATGGATATTTTAATTGAGTCGAATGACATTTGAAACTTTATGCAAGCACAGAAGCACAATATGATGTTGAAAAAATTAGAAGAAACTGAAAACCTAGACCATAGTAAAATAGACCATACTCTAAGAAGTGCTAAAAAACAAAGATGGCAGAAACATTGCAGAAAGAAGTAGGATTTAGAAGGGAAAAAGCTTGCTAGATTGCAGTGTAAGAAATGATAGGTCTAACCAGCAGGGCAAGGATATGTGTATTCAGATTCACTGGTTTTGAAGCAAAGTGAACTTTCTGAAGGTTGTTTTTTTTTTTTTTACTTTTCAAAGAAGTTAATTTTATTTACATTCTAGTGAAAACAGATGTCAAAATCTCTCTAGCTGCTAAGATACAGTTTTCATCTTCCCATGATTTTTAAAGTATTATAAAATTTAGGAGGAGACTTTCATCATTCTGTAATTCTGGGCATTCCCAGGACCTCCAGTCATAGCCAACGTAGTGTGTGGTAGGCAGTAACTGCTGCGACATCTGCATTTGGTATGAATATAGGATCTATCCTGTGGGTTTAATGCTCAGGGTTCAGTTCAGCCTAAGGCATATATGATTTCTTAAAAAGACTACTAATGGAAACAAAAATATGGAATTATTTTATTTTATAGATTCAAAAAGACAACAGTGTTGGGGTTTTTTACACATTCGTAGCATGCTTGAGTAAGTTTATCCTCAAAACCAATATGATTTATAGAAAATTGAATTTTAAGGGAAAAGTTAGAAATGACTATAAATAAATTGAGTGTAATTCTGAAAATTTAAAAAAACTGAATAAAGATGTTTGCTATTTTTTCATTAATTTTTTAGTTTCTTTAGTGAATGTTGCCTTAGGTGAATTTGATGACTGGAAGAAAATTTAAACCTAGATTATAGGAGATGCCTGTTAAATCAAAGAAAATGAAATAGCATTTCCCACACTACCTGCCACCTGCCACACATGAAATCTAGAGAAGATGGAGAAAAACTGGAGAGTGTTTATTTATATTCAACTTCCTTAGCATATGCGTTCAAGCACTTAGTGACACTAGCTGAAAGTGAAAGTTCTTGCATCCCAGAAAATATCATGGTAAATCTTGCTCACCTTCCCAGGTATCTTAACGTTTTGTGTGCCACTGGAATCACAGAATGCCAGTTGGAAAGGACCTCGAGGATCATTTAGTCCAGCCTTTTTGGTGGTGTGTAGTTTAAATGAGATGACCCAGCGCCCTGTTAATAGTGTCCAGTGTAGTGAAAAATTTTCTTATGGAATCCAGTTGGGATTTCCCTAGGAGCAACTTCAACCCATTATCCCCTGTCTTTTCCATGTGACTCCTTGCAAAAAAGGGAGTTTCCATCCTCTTGGTAAACACCTTGTATGTAGTGGTTCATGGTAATAACATCTCCAAGCCTTTTCCACTCAAGGCTGAACAAACCCATGTTTGGGATGTTAGTAGTGCGATGCTCAAAGCTGCCTTTGTCCCGATGAAGGTCTGCAAGTCACCTCTTTACCAAATTCCTTCTGAGGTCTGCAGACCTATTCCTTCACTTCAGTCTTTATGTGGACCCAAACTAGTTTCCTAGCTCACATGTAGTGGTGACTTCATTATAAAACTCACTCTTTCACACAGGCAACTCACTTTAAGGATGTATGGAAGTACTTCGAATGGGACTGAGAGGTTCCTAACATGGAATTTCAGACCCAGCTGCCTCCTGCAGCACACTGCCTGTGGTGAGCCCCAGCTTCCGTGGTGCAGGAATCAGAGCTATCACAAGCATGTAGGTGCCCAGCACTGCCTTGGCCAATGGCTCCCGTAGGCTGAGTAGGCTGACACCTGAATGCTAACCACTACCTTTAGATCCTTGTCCTAGCTGTATTAGCTTACTGTCAGAGGGCTTTCTGACTGTCGTTTAAATGACACTACAGATGTCAGTCTTGTGTGGGTGGCTCCTTCCTAGTGAAGAATTAGGTATCAACGATAATGGGTAATTTTTTTAAAACCTATTTGTTGTTATGAACTTGTTAGAGGAGTTTGCACTGGAAGCGTAAGTGTGGTGCGATCCGTGATGGCTCGTATCTTCTGTGGGCATTCTCTGGCCCCTGGCCTGGGAGCAGTGCATTGCTGTAGCCCAAGGGGCCCCGAAGCAAACATGAACTCTGGTTATTGTGGAATGCCCCGGATTCTGTCCTGATGGTGTCACACTGTTATCTTTGGATCAAACCTTTCCCAAATTCTGTGTTCTGTGGGTTCCTTTAGCCACAGAAGGGGAGGCACAGCTCATCTTTTTATAGCACTGGGTGGAGGAGGCAGAGGTTCCCCATACGCATCTACAAAAGATTGTTGTGGTAACATGTGGAGATGATGGGAGCCATTCCAGAGGAGCTCTGCCACCCCTGATTTCTCCGTCCCACCAATGTTCATGTCAATAATGGCACATCTCTCGCTTCTTTCTTACATAATAAAGACAAACTGAGCAAACTTGGGTTGGATTTTGAAAACCCTTTTTTCTTTGAGCTTTCATTCTGCAAAACGAAAACACATCTGCTTCTGATCTGTGCTCACCAAGTTCTCAAGTGGAGGGGAAAGGGATGATATTGATGTTTTGGTTTTGTGTTTTAAGTTCAGTTTTATGTTATGAGCTTTTGTTATACTCAGGTTCTCACGCCGGTGCCGATGCTGTGGTATATGTGGACTGTGTGCAGAAAAGCAGTACAATGAAGCTTGTGCCTCCTGCATCTAATTTCCAAGATGCTTTTAGTCTGCTGCATACAAACAAATGCCCAGAGATAAATTTAGTTTCTGAGAACCAAAAAAGTGTTTGTTTTTGCAAACATTTGAAAGTTAAGTATCAGCTTTTCAATCTGCAGTTTTATTCTTAACCTTCCATAGGCCTGACAACTCATTATTGTAGCCCCCAAAATGCCTACATGAAAATGGCAACACAAATAATAATTTTTGCTTGAATTTGTCATTTTTCTCCCATTTTTTTACAACAAATTTGTTGTATTACAGACGGTAATTGCTTTCATAGTTTGATCTGAGCTCTAAAATATTCTTATTAGGGGAATTGCAATGTTTTATCGTCCAGTTTGCCCAGATTTAGTATTTTAAGATCTAGATTCTGTTCACATTTAGTCTCAGTACATCAATAAAATATGAATGGATCGGATAATGAAGCAATAACACTAATTTATGTCAAAGAATATAGGTTATTGTTTATGAGTTTGCCGAAGTGCCAAAATGCTTTATCTACAGAATGAATTCTTCTTCTCCCTTGCTGAGAAATAAATAATGCCACAAGAATGGTCTGCCATGGGAGCCTCCTGCCATGAAATAAATGGGAAGAGACAAGACTATGAAGGTTATTTTCTGCTCTGGAAAATATTTATTTGGTGACACAGCTTTAATTCCTAGTCTTTGGCTTTTTAGTACTAAGGACTAAATTGTACCCTCTTGTCTAGATACAAGAAGCCCTAAATTCAGGGAAGCTACTGTGGTTTAATTCAGGGTGACAGGCAGTCCATGGATAAACAGAAAATCACTTACGAGGAGTGAATAGTTTTATCTTTGGTGTAACAACATGTAGGGAGGGTAAGGCAAAGGGCTGAGTTTGGTGTCTCAGCAGCTTGTATCTGTTTAGTGACCAAATCCTAGGGGGCACAGTGATGGCCAGGGCATTTTCAGTCTGGAAACGATGGTCTTTATCTCTGTACCATTGTCTTGTCTTGGACTGTTTTTTGTTGGGGCCTGTTCATCCTCAGATGAGGTGACCATCAGTGTCTCCTCATGGTGTGCTCTTTATTATTTGAACTTTATTGTACTTCAAAATAAGCCCCTTACCACCTGACCAATTTGCTTTTGAAGTTTCCTATTCGTAATGGTGGGAAATGGAATGATGTATGGATTGATTTATTTCAGTTTATCTCAGTGAAAACAGAAGATATTATGATGAGTGGGAAAATTTTCAGGCTTCTATTGTATGTCACCATGGCTAATGATTGCTGAACTCCCTGTGCTCTTAGATAGCCAAGAAAAGTGAATTGCTGTTGTTTTTTATTTGGTTGGTTGCTTGATTTTATTGCAGACAACTGTATAAAATGAGATGTACTGTCCGATAAAGGACTTCCCCCTCTTCCCGTGGATGCTTTGCTTCCTGTGTATTGTCTACCTTTAAGTCCTTGTAAAATGCTAAAAGCTGGGCAGCCTTGATTTGGAAACAAAGTATTTTAGGACAGAGAAAATTGAGCCAAATTGTTCCTGCAATTGTGCTTTATAGATCTCCAGTGCTTTGTGCCGGGTTCAAGAGAATTGTAAGCCCCAGGAATATTTAGCCTACTAATTTCAGCAGCTTTGTGTATGAAACAAAGATCTCAGAGTATCTTACTGACCTATCAAATATCAGTTTTAATCTATTGAATGACCACTGTGCTTATTGGAGGACTACGTTTTTTTTATTATTTCATAATCGTCATTTTTCACAAGTGGTTTTTTTGCTGCTGTGTAAAAAGAAAGGGTAAGAAAAACACAATGACACCTTTTTTCCTATTGACTAAAGATATCATTTGGAGTAGAACTGAGAAGAAAAGTTCAATGTATACAAGAAGCATGAGCAAGAGTCCACTGTGACTGAATAATTCTGTTTGCTTTTAAATAAAATAAAATAATTATTTTTAATAAAAAGCTAATTGGATCGACATTTTATTTCACCATACAATGATTTTATTTCTGCACACAATGATTTTGCTATTCTGCATCTAAACTGAATTAATAAAATAATTTTTATCTGCAAAAGAGGTAGGGATAGCTTTAGTTGTTGTTAAATTTTAATAATATTTTCCACATCTGTAAATAATTTTGCAGTCCTCAGTAGCGTCTTTCATCCAGCAATCACAAAGCATTATATAAGCCTTGAAAAGGTAAGGAAGAATCATTACAGATTGGTAAACTGAGACATAAGGAATCTAAATTACTTGCTAGGGGAAGCACAGTGATGTAGTGGCAGTACAGAGAGTGCAGCCCAGCAGCTCTGACTCACTGATCTTCTTATAGCCAGCAAATCACTTTTAAAGGTCTTGGAAGTGATTCAGAGAAGTCAAAATCCTCTTGAGGTGTGTGTTCTGGTTTTCTCGATTGACAGGACTGTGATGGAACAGACTTCGAAGCTTATTGTCTGTATTCATCTTCTCAGTTTACTTACATTATCATGTTCTATTCCTTTATAAATGGAAAATGTTGCCAAGTGGTGGGTTGTTGTTTCTACAGAAACAGTCTAGAATGTTCTGTTGCTGTGCAGAGAGGTTAGAAAATGTGTGCATTTATTACACCTGGGTTTTCTTCTGTTAGTTAGGGAAAGGTCTGCCTGTGTAGGTAAGCATCCGTGAGGAGCTCTGTTTTTCAGGACTTTTTTGGCAAGGTGGGAGCTAGACAATAGTCATGGCTGAATTCTGCAAGGCCAGTGAATACCCTACTCTGGAAGAAAATTATGAGACAAGCTCTCCTAGTTGCGGTCTTCCTAAAATACATAAGGTTTCTGTGTTGCCAGTTCAATGCTCATCTTTATTCACTTTTCTGTTCCACGTGGCTGTGGATGAGGAATACCGCTTAGCTTCTGGTGCTGCTCCTCACAGAAGAAGCCAACTGAAGGCAGAAGAGTTACTGTGGCTTTTATCTCATTCTTTTTATTATATCTACACTACCTCTTTGTTTACTCAGCAACTATGATGACTGTCTTTTGCTTAATATGCCATTTGCTGTTCTGTCAGCTCCAAAATCCCATAGACAGGCCAGTAAGTTGGTGGCATCCTCTCATCATTACTGTAATTGGTCGGTAAGAACCCTCCAGCTCTCAAAAATTACTCCTTTGTACAGTAGGATGTAAAGAGAACAGTGTTTTGCTAGTGTGAGCTGTAAACTGATATTTGCACACTTTATTTGTATTTACTTCACCTTAATTTATCCTCTCAATCGGAAGCTGAGGGAATTGCGTGGCAATTGGGCTCTGAGAGAGATAAATCTAGCAGCTGGAAAATGTTCCATTCAGAGTGAAATGGATAGAGTATGTTCACAATTGCTTAAATAATGCATGTTTTAATGCAGGACTGCATCGTATCCTTTTTTTTTTTCCCCTACAAAATATGCAGTATAATAGGAAGGCAATGTATCAGTGTTAATGAGGAATCTTTCCAAGACCTTACTTTCAAGTGGATAAAGAAGTACAAATCTGGGATAGCCAAAGGTGAATACAAACAAATTGGCCAGTCCATTAGCATAGCTGTCCAGATGTATCCTAGGCTCTGAGGCCACTCCAAAACCACAAGCCCGACCGCCTCAGAAGGCTGCCAAGGAGCCAGCTGCTGCTAATAAAGCAGACTCTACAACTTGGCATCTGGGGCCTGTGATTCTCATCCAAAAGGAATTTTATGTTCAAAAATATTTGAAATTTGTCTTTTTAAATAGTATTTTGCTTTGAAAGAAAAATGCTTTAGACTAAACTTGCAGCAAGTGAAAAACTACATGAGTGCTGAGATTGCCATGGCAAGATAAATGCTGTTCTTGCATAAGGAGGTTGGATGTTGGAAGGAGGAGTGTTGTTCATTTAGTAACAAAGAGTCTTCTGGTTGAGCATTTCTCAGTTATTGAGTAAGAAATACCAAGGCACTTTGTTATTCTTGCTAAGCTGTGTGCACGTGCATGGGACACTATTTCAGAGAGCTCAAAGGTAGGGCTCAAGCACAAGGGTGTGTTCCGGAGACTGAATAAGAATTAAGCACGTTAATTTCTTGCTTTTGAATTATGAAAAAGGAGAAATTTCATTCATGTTTCACCAATTAAAAAAAATCCTATTAGCCAGCCATGCTAAATTAATAACTGCTTGGAATGATCTACAAACCAGTTCATTCCCCCCCACACTCCCATTTTTCTCATGAAGCATGAGAATTGAAAAATGACTTGGTTACATTGCTTACTTGAAAAATTAACGGCAAAGCTAGCTCTAAATTCCAGTTCCTATTTGAAGTAAAACATGTAGATTTTTCCTAATACTTTTATTCTAGTGCTGTGGGTCCTGTGCTCGGCTGTGTTGGCAAAGTGTCTTTTCCAGATCTCTACAGCTGGTATCAGGGTGTTTTGAGCCAGTCTGGAAAGTGATGCTCCTCATGGCTTTCATGGCAGAGAAGTTAAGGGTTTGCCGTGAGCCACGGAGGGGGCTGATGTCAGAAATAGGCCTGAATTTCCTTTTGTTGGGTGTGCACGTGGCTCCCCAGGCAATGCTCCCTTTCGGCATCGTTCAGGATCCTGTAACAAGTGTTCCATATCTGGGATCATCATCAGGTTGCCATTCATTTCTTTTACTCCAGTTATTACGTGGAGATTAACGAACCAGACCCTTGGCTCATTTGGAGGCAAAACACATACTTCTGCCATCAGTCATACACTCATTGGCTCAGGAAACAAGAATTCAAAGCTTTCGTCTGACCTGATGCTTTTAATCTGGCAAGTGGCTAGAAGATGTCATCAGCCGTACTACAGGCAATTTTCTAATCTTTCTGCGGACAATGTTTTGGGATATTTGATATGCATAGAAGTTACTGTGGACTGCAGTGGCTGAGATTTATTAGTGAAGAGTGTTTGGAGTATGACAGTGCTTGCTGGTCTGAGAAGATCACCATCCTTCAAAGCACAGTACCACTGCCTCTCTGCCCGCCCTTAAAGCATCTCTGTGCATGTTGCTGTGATTGATGTGTGCCTGTTGTCAGAGCAGCTCTTACTTGAGAGACCACTTATTCCATGACTTAATTCTCTGGGTATACCAAGGACTCTTTTTTTTTTTTTTTTTTTTGTAGAAGTAACTTTAAAATAAGTGTAAATATAACTTGTGTTCACTCCTAGGTCCCCTTTCAGCTGGTTGAGAGGGATAAAATGTCTTAAGCTTAAATTAAAATTAGGCCCCCAGTGTTTTCCTCCATGTGAGGATAAAGATCTTATAATAGAATGAAAATTGCTCTTTGTATTTCAAAGGTGTATTTTAACTTGTTTTTCTCTTGCTTGTTAGGTTGGTGTGAGAATAGGCCAGTTACTCATTATCCCCTGCTAAGACATATATAATAATAACAATTAATAATTAAAGTACATGGCACATTAGTGCTTACAGAAAATTCTGTCCTTGCTTTACATCATTTACATGCATTCAGTGTGTATGATAAACTTGCAAGTGTGGAGTAAAGCAGTAAGAATGTTACCTTATGCATTTTTTAATATATTTTTTTTTAATTTTACATTACCAATGTTCAAAGTGTGCAAGATTACTATGGAATATTTCCTGAGCTTTTGATATATTAAAGCCAAACGTGCTACATCTACCTCTGCCTTGGCTCTGGAGTGCCTGGAGATTTTAAAATGCTGTCAGCCAGGATGTTCCAAGATGCGTGTGTCTAGTGTATATGTTTGTGGAGGTTACAGTTGCCTGCTGTTTTACCTAGCCCTGCCCTGGCTGTGCCATGGAGCTGATTTCCAGGATGTACCCATGGCACTGGACCTCAGCCAAGGCAGTTTCTTGTGGTGGTTCTCAGGGCTACGGCTTCTGGTCTCTATTGCTGGGAATGACATTGAAGGTCGGGTGGGTGGGGATTACCCAGTGATAAAATGTGTGTGCAGAGAAATATGATCCGTATACATTAAGTGCTTTTGATTGTCAGCAAAAGTATCTACACAGATAGTGGGGGAAGGAAGCTTATTGCCCTTTCTCTTTTACTGTAGACAAGAGTGAATGTTATTACTGGTTAGCATGGTGATCGTACTGTCTCTTAAACCGATTTGATTTTCCTTTTAATGGGTCCTGCTTGAGTCAACAAGGCAGAGGAATACTGATGTCCTTGCATTTGGTGGTGTATTTCCCCTCTCCTGGTTTAAAACAGGAGGAACCGGGAAAAAAAGGAGAAGGTGACAGGAAAGGCATCTTTGCAAGCGTGTTTTATATATTTCATCCAAGCCTTTTAGCTTCACCTGTCACTGAGGGTCCCCTTGTGTTCTCCAGCTTTTCTTGGTTCTTCTAAGTAAAGGGACTTGTTTGAAAGAGTTTAGAGCTACTGATTTAAAAATATCCATGTACTGAGGCTCTGATTCAGTGAGTGCATAATTACAAGCACTGAAGTAGGGCCACGGAAATGAAAGGGGCAGTTGATTAGTGAGATCAGAATCACTCACAGACTTAAATATTTTCTCTGTTCAAGGCCTAAGTGCAGAATGAGCATATTAGAAGTCACTAAAGTATTATTGCCACTGTAGTGAAAATTGCATATGTTTTGCTTTTATTAGACAACGTGGTTATCTCAGCATTAGCCCAGCATTTACCTGCAGTTGGAACCATGCGTACTGCTAGCAGAATAAGCTGAATGACTTGCGAAAATGGGATTTTGCCCTCTCTCAATAGGCAGTTACAGTCCTGGAGCTCTGACTGCAGTTCCTCTGGCTGTCCAGCTGGAGCTTTGGCTTGCAGCATCCTCAGGGTCTTCCAGCTTCTCCCCTAGATCTCAGCGTTGCTGAATAGGTCATAGCGGTGACAGGACACAGCTTCCTCCTTCCAACCACTCCTCTGTTCTGACAAGCACTCTGTGCTGTGAGTAAATACGCTGATGATCAGTGAGATGGAGATGGCTGCAGAAGCTTAAATTCCCTGCTATTCCCTGAGATTGGAGTTGCTTAGGGAATGTTTATAGCATGTGTGTGTTTACTTTCATAGGATGTATTTACCAAGAAGTTAGGGAATGTGTTGTTTTCCATTTGAGAATGCCTCCCTTTTTAAGTGATACTTCTCAGTTGCTGTGTGTGGTTTGTGGTTGTTCAAAAGTGGGTAAGGGTTTGAGAGCAAGAGGTCTTAACCTGATCATCTTTTCCAAACCCTGTTTCTGTCTTGTGAAAGCCATTCGTAATGACAGTCTTTTCAGGCTGCTTTGGATTTTTTTTCCCCTCTCAGGCTAGCTAGCTCTCTGCCACCTGACTGTGTGTGTACTGGATGTTCTGCATGTTTAGAAAAGACTTACTAGGCTTCTGGCATGAGCTCCCATGCCTTTGGCTAGATACTCTTATTTTTGTCTTAGAGTATACTTAAAGCAGATTGTGTTTAACTTCTTTCTTTAATACCAGTTACTTTCAATTATCTGTCACTTCAGAGCTTTATTTTCTGATCCAGATAAAATAGGCTCATAATTAACTACCTTAATTCCAGATTAAAAAAAATAAACTAAAATTATGCACTTCATAGCCCTGGCTACACCCAAAATCTAGGCCCCATTTTGCATTTTGAAAGGTGTTGCTGGCTTGAGGTGGGCACAGGTGGAACGGGAGCGGGCAGCTGGAGGCAGGCAGGGAGGGCAGGAAAAGCATCCCTCAGTGCATAGCTCTGGAGTTACCCGGGTAAAACATGTGTCTACCATGGTTTTTGTTTTCCAGTAACAACCTTTTTGTTTTGTTTTGTTTCCAGCAGTCCTATGCACCAGCTCCCCACCCCATGGCTCCTCCCAGCCCCAGCACAAACAGCAGCAACAACAGCAGCAACAACAGCAGTGGAGAGCAGTTGAGTAAAACCAACTTGTACATTCGAGGCCTTCCACCCGGCACCACTGACCAGGACCTTATCAAGCTATGCCAGCCGTAAGTGCGCTTCAAATACTCGGTGTCTTTGGGCAGGAAAAAATGTCAAAGCTGGCCTTTCAGTTTACACTCGTGTATGTTCAAAGAAAGACATCAGAAGCCTCCTACACTTCAAGGTTAACAGTTATCCATTTAGTATGAACAGCTAATTAATGCCTGTTGAAAACCTTCTTGTAATGAGTTTTGGGGGATAGAGAGGTGAAGACCTTCTCATTGACTTGTCTTTATTTTAATATGGTTTCATTTTAACGGTAAAAAGAGAAGTTACATGGCAAGAAAACCTCCCTAATGGCAGATTTTATAGTTACAACGATCTGTGAATCATAACCTGGTGTACAACAAAACGAGTGTTCCCACCTCAGTCGTTTATCACATCATTTGATTGCCATGCCACACTCCGCTGGGCTTAAAGATTGAGAAGTATGAAACCCACTGAAGGTGGCCTCACGGAAAACATCTAATTAGCTGCATTTTCACTAAAAAATGATGATGTAGGAAGTAGCACCTGCTACCTCCCTGCTTATTGTAAAAGTCATGATTACAGGCTGCACCAATAAATATCAGATTTACTGTGTTTTATACCTGTTGAAACTGGAAAGGCAGCAGGAAAGAGCTCTTTGCTCCTCATGCAAATGTTTCCTAAAATGTTGCACCCTGTTACCCCGTCCCCACTCATCTGAATGCAGTGGGTAATATGAATAGGAATGAAAAGCTGATTGGATTTCCAAAGTTTTGATCATTGTTGATGACATGTATGAGGGGAATAATCCAATCTGAGACTCAAACAAGAGATTACCTGGGTGGAATTTCAGATAGCACATTTTTTGTGTTGAAATAAGAACATGGAAAAATTGGTAAAACCCACCCTTGTTATGATGCAGAACTCAGTGCTTTTGCCATGGAATGGTCTGTTTCAAAAGGGAGTATCATCTCTGATATTTTTCATCACACACGGTCCTTTCAAATAGGGATCAAGAAAGGAAGTTTGGTAAAGTAAGGAGCAGTCTGAGACTGTGATGTACTAACTTGAATCCAAGTGGCTGTTGGTTTTGAAGCTTGCAGTAGGAGTAACAATTTAATGGGATTTTACAATTTTATGTCATTCAGCCTTTCCCAGTTTGGACCAAAAATACTGACAGATTTCCCTAAGTATGCTTTATGTTGGTTATGGCTGGGTAGATGTCATGGTGAAGTCATATCTGAACTTCAGCAAAATTACGTAAGCTTGAAACTCTTCCCTGTGACTTTCTCCTACTAAAGCTTTTACAGGTAGAATGGGCTCACTGTTCCAGGAGTATAGCATGCTGGTGATTTTTCGTATTTCCTGCAATCTGAATTGTGAGTGTACCTGTGTGACATTTGTACAAACTGCATTCATTGACACTTCCTGCTTTTGACAGTCACAGATAATCCCAGTTCAAGGGCCAGATCCTCAGTAGGTATAAATTGATTGAAGTCTGCTGACGTTCAAAAAGCCATTTTGCTATACATCATCTTGCAGTCTGACCCTTTCCAAGTTCAGACAAATGCTTTCAGTCGATCAGGAATGAACTAACTATTCCTAGAGCAGCCTCACGGCTTTGGTGCTTAGTGCTGCAGTCGTGGTGTGAGGCTGTGGTATAAGCAGTGCTACTTGAATCATATGAAGTTCAGAGAGCACACTTGTCTGCATATGGGAAGTGCACGTCAAGTATCTAAGAGCTTCCTTTTGGCAATGTGGCAACATTTTTAATGTGCTCCACTAAACTTAATCTGGTCTATGATTAGAGGGCTTTGTCTTGCTATCACGGAGTTCCTGTGTGAACAGATGCTCTTTAAGAAAAATGCTGACATTAATTTTGCTGATTTTTCTATCCTTTGGCTGACTGGAAGTGAGGGGAAACCAGATAGTTGTTCTGTCTGTTTTTTTCAGAATATTAAAAGTATTTGTCAAAGCAAAAGGGAAGGGCTCTGTATGGAAACTTAAGCATCTGAAAACAGAAGAATCTATCATGGCAGCATATACATTTTTAAAGTAATGTATTGCAAGACATTTTCTTTACCTTTCCAAACGCTTTCGTAGTAGAGGTGGATAAAGGTCCAAACCCACCACCCCACAGTATGCGTAGCAGCAGTCTGCTACTGTATGAGCAAGACGTACCTTTGTCTCTTTAGAAATGGTTGTCTTCTGTAGGATTCTCTCTTTGCTTGCATGGCTGGGGTTTTGCCATGTGTCAAAGACTTCACGTGAACAGATATTCGCAAAACAGCAGAAGGTTCTGGCCCTTAGGCTTCCTGCATGGAAGTATTAGCATAATTTTCTACAAAGTGTTAGGTGAAAACAAGAATTCCAATCCAAAAACCATATGATTATTGTGCAGAACAAGACTTTTGGAGAGCTGCGGTTAGTGCAGGTATTCACAGAAGCTAGTTGACTCTCTGGACACTGGTTCCCCTAGGCTAGCTGCCAGTGCCTAAAATGAGCCCTTCTGAACCCATTTCCGCTGCTTTAGCAGGTGACAAGGCTGCCAGCACTACAACTGTCATTTGTACTGTCTGACATTTGGCAGGTCTGAGGAATAATGTTCTAAACCCACAGTATTTCTCTTTCAGAACTACAAGGAATGCTGGAAATGCTTATAGTTATGTACATTTATCATAGCCCATCCCATTTCCAGCATGGAGACCACTCTCTAAGTGACCTGTAACATTTTTTGTTTAATTGCATTTTGCCAGGTGGATTATGGAAAAGAAACCTTTTAATCAAAACTGTTTGAGAAAGTACAGGACTGTTTTGGTGAATCCTGCCTGCTTTTCTGTATGTCTGCTGTATGGTTTTGAGTGGTGTGAATCACACACTAAATAGAAAAAAGCAGACTGCAGTACCATTGATGCTTGAAGTGCAGAGTCCATTACACGTGATGTCAGACGTTTCTGACAAATGTTCCGACACTATCAAACCTTTTATCAATTTGAGAGTAACCTTGTCACAGTAATCTGTCAAACTGTTCATATAACTAAAAGAAAACAAGTCATCATATGCTATACAGTAGCTGAGTAAACAATAAAAAAAAAAATTGCTACCGGAAGAGTTTCTTTTTCTGTGGTTCTGATCCTCAATATTTGGTTTCATGTGTCCAGCAGAGTTGTATCAAATTCCCTTTTGCAGCAGGGAGCTGTTAGGTTGCACTGAATTTTTTGGGACTATACAATGACCCTGTCAAAGGTTCCATTGAAAAAGGGTGAAAAGTAATGTTTAGCAAGCAAGAGTCAAATTGTTCTTTTACACACTTATCTTCTTCTGAGTTTTCATAATCAGCGAGTAAAAGAACTTTAAAAAAAAGGATCTTGGCCCCTCTTAACATTTCTTGAGATTTTTAACAAAGGGTCTTTGTACCCATCTGTGACCACATTGATCATCAGCACTTATTAGTCTAAAATTTTGATTTTTAAATATTTCATGAAAATGATAGTAAATATCATATTGTTAGCATTTATTTCACTGAGGTACAGCATCTCTGCTGCTGCAGTGGCAGACACCATTATATATTTATCTTCCAAGTGAAAATACACTCAACCAAAGGGAAAGATAATCAATGTTAAGATGTAAAATTACAAATTATAGACAAAAATACGTGCATGGTGTCACTTTACAAGCAAAATATAAATAATTATCTTTCAAATATTCATAATCTGTCACTCTAATTTTCATACATGGAGTTATATTTCATCCAGAAGAATTAAAAAATTCTCTTAAAAACATACACAGATGGCTTAGTCCCCTGTTGGTATACTGGACACATCCCATTCTTACTGACTACATCCCAGTGGAGATAGATTGAAGGAACTCTCAGGCACAAATTAAACATTTGAGCTTTATTACTTTGAAACATTTTTCATTTCTAAGCCTCACAGCTTGTCTCTCAAGATTTTGGTCTTTCTGTATGTCTTTTCTTACATGTCTGTGCTCGACCCGCCAGTAATTTTGAAAAGAAAAATTGGCTTAAAAACCCACAACATTTGACTGAAAAAAACCCCCTTGTGTGTAGCACAATTAAGGCGTTGGCATGTATTCAAAAGATAATCCCTGTCCATCTTGATTCTGTCATGAATTTTTCATGCCCAGTCTACAGTCTGAAAGAAAGCTACTCCGAGCTTCTAGTGTCTGATAGTTAAAACTTACTTACATTTCTGTCCTGACTCCATCCTCTCCCCTTGAGTTTCTAATGTACCTTCAGAAATCTGTTTCCATCTGCTTTGTTCTTATTGGGATTCATTATCTCATCCCCCATCAAGTTTTGCTTTTTTTGTTGTCCAGGGTAAAATTAAAGGACTTAGTTTTACTGTTGTCATCTTAATTATATAAACCTCCAGAACAGCCAGTCTGTACGCTGCTCACGCTGGCTTTTGAGGAAGATGAGACAGAATCTTTTAGCTAAATGGTTTTCCACATATGGGAAGTGCCTACTACTGAATCACGATTGTCGTGAGTATTGATTTCACTAAATGGCTTCTAGACCAATATTTTGTGCAGATTACTCAAGGTTTTAGGTTTGTTTGGGGTTTTTTGGGGTGGCTTCTCATTGTTGTTTTGGTTTGTGTTTTTCTGAAGGTACCCTGACAAGTCATCAAGCGTGAGATTTTAGACACTCATTCCATTTTGAATGTCCTTGGTTTTGTCCCATGGAACATCTTGAATAAATATTCAGGCTGCCACTGTTTGAGTTCTACTAAAGGGCTAGACCCAAGGAGAATGTGCCTTAGGTTATTAATTGAAAATACATACATTGCTGTACTTAAATCCTAGGCTATTTTTTAAATGGACTGTGTGCATTCCTTTTGCCCCCGCCACCAGAAAGCTGCTGAGGTTTCAGAGGGATTCAAGGTGCCTTTAAGGGCAGGGTCTCTTGTTAATAGCTGCAACAAGTAAAACATTTTCAATTAGACTGAGCTTTATAGCAAGTTCATGATGGCCATTTCTGCCATGTGTTAAGGCAGCAGGAGTTTGACATTCTTGGCTATTTTTATATTCCTTTTCTTTTGTGAAATTAACAAGAAGTCCATATTATATGAGAACTAATGAAATGAAGGTGTGGGGAAAGTAACTTCCCTTCTTTACTTTTTTTTTCTGTATTAAAATGTTAATTAAAAAGAATTACTGGGAACTACAAATAAAATAAAGGTTAAAGAAAATAAAATCCCTATAATGAACTCAAAACTAAAAAGACCAAAAGAATCTCTGGTTAAATCCTTTATACTACAGTGAAATCAGACCAAATTTGTACCCAGTGTAAACTGGTGTTCTTCTAACCCCGATGAAGATAAAATCCAAACTGTCTGAGACTTATTTAGCAGTAGAGTGTTGGCCTGTGTCTGCTCCTGCATTTTTTTAAGAAGTAATCTTTTGAGAAGTAAAGGAATTTACTGCATTCTGTAATCTTGTATATGTTAAAGCAAGGTGCACTGTGGCTTCAATATTAATTCAAACAGAACCACGTAATCTGCATCTCTCCTGTAATTGATATCAGCTGACACCACTGTTCTGTGATATAGAAGAGACTGAAAGGGCATGAAGGTGAGAGCATTCATTGAGTTGGGATTAGCTCATATAGGAACCATGTGGCATCATATAGAGTAATTCCTGCTTAAATCTTTGTAGATGTTTTGGTTCGGGGTATCCTGGTAATATGAGAACTGTGAACGGCCCTGAAGTCTGCTGAAGAGATCAGTCTTCATGGGAACCAAAGAAATGCCCACACTTAAGGGGAAAGAAAAAACCTCCAAAATCCCCCAGATTTTCTTTGTTATTCCAAGCAAATTCTGGAAAGCAGTGTCCCAAGAGAGTGTACTGTTGAGCCAAGTACAGCAAAAGTGTCCTGCTGGACTAAATATCCTGTATTAAAGCAATGAGGGAACTGTGTAGGTTTATCCCTCTCTTTTGTTGATGTGTGTGTGTAGAGCAGAGAAAAACACGCTTGATGGGTTAGCTTGGAGAGATCTGTATTATTCTCAAGTTCTTTGTATCATGGACTTTTAGGAAAAGTTTATTAAGAGGGGTGGGAAAGGGAAAATAAATTAATTTCAAGTGAATACTTTTAACTCAAAATGCCTTTGATCAGGAACCACGTAGTGAACATTAAGGATGCGTAAATTAGACATGAAAGCGGAGGAACCTAATGCTGTGGACGCGATTTGTTTATTCTTGCATTGAAGATATCTTCATAGTAATGGTGCTTATTGATGCTGTTAGCAACATTGTGGGGTTGCTGGCTGGGTCAGAAATGGTACAAGGCAGTGAGCTTGTGTTTTATCTGAGTGACATCGTGGTTTCTGAAATCAGTTGGTTCGCAGTTTTGCACTCAGTTATATGAATACCGCATCTTTGCAGCGTGTAAATATGGGCATGGATCTGCACAGGTTTTTTTCTCCTTTACCTGATATAATTTAAAAGATTATTTGTATATTCATTCCCAATTAGAATAATCTCCTAACGTCTTCCATTGTTAAAAACAAACATTAAAGTTACCCCAGCAGGCATTGGACTGATCCTTCTCTTACCTAGCCTCTTTAATCAGCAAAAACAAAACTCTAGGTCAGCAAATGCCCACAGCACTACAGAGAGCTCCATCTGGGATGTGAAAATTCTCATTGTCAGGAAGAAAGGCAGAAAAATAATCTGCGTAAAGTAATAAATGAGCACCTGCACTCTTCCCTGTTTTGAATGTGCCCGTCTTTCCACTGAGGTGTGACAGGGTGTCAGTGAGCGTTTCTCATCGCCTTTCAAGTTGGGTGAACCTGATTTAATGGAAGATAGGGGAGGAGACAGTGTTCTTAAACGCTGCTGCTGAAAACATTTCTTATGATGAATTTTAATTAAAGTCCGTGGGGAAAAAAACACCTACAACAAAACAGAAATATTGAGTCTTCTGTGTAGAGGTGTGAAGGGCATGACTGTAACAGCCACATGTTTTGCTTACTGTGCAGGAAGGTTGTTGAGATAGAAGAAAGGCAAACACACTTAGTGAATTGTTTCTGCCCCGTTGTGAGATGTGCATGTGCAGTATTTCCTTGTCCTCTTTCTTTCTCCACATCTCCAGGGTATTTTGCGTGCAGCCAGTCAACCATGGCCCCACCTCCATCCAGGAGGCTATCATCCCCTTACTGATGAAAGCATTTAAGAGTCTGAACATGCATATGGCCAAAAACTGTCCAAAGGACAGACAGGCTCTATACAGAGTCTGTCTGTCAGACAAATGCCTGGTTTCGTAATGCAGATGTTACTCTGTGGAAAGGCCTTCATGACCAGGGGACCCTCGAGAGTCAGGATTTTCCAGCCCCTCAAGGCGTTCTGTAAAACTCTGATTCTTGTCTTCTGCTTTTCCTTGAGGAAGTGGATTGATGTACTGATGGTTTGACAACGGTTCCTTCACTGCTGCCCTTTGATTCATTGTGTTTTGTTTTTTTAATGGGTGTAGTACTAATGAAAGTTATGGTTGTATTTGATTCTTCTGTTTTGAAGCTCATTCACGTCTTTTAGATTTTTCTGCATTGTTGGAATTAGTCTTCCTAAATTCTGTGGTGTAGAGTTTAGTGTATCTTTCTGATGTGTTGTACTCTGAGAATTGATGACAGCAGGGGGAGAACGGAATTGATGGCTGTGTTACACGGCCAGAAAGCAGAGAAGGAAGTTGGAAGTTCTGTGACTGGGATCTAGTTTATACTCCTTTGAGGAGTCATTTGTGGAGCAGAAACACTCCTGTAACCTTTCTTTAGAAGGTATGACGCAGATTGCGTTCTGATCTGTTTGAGAAATATATTGTCCCAAAGCTTTGTTGGAAGGAAACAATACCAGTTACGCTTAATACAGCACCTCCCACTCCCCTGAAACAGGAATAACCTGCACACTGCTTCCAACTAATGGCAAGAACCTTAAAGCATGCCTGTAATTTCTATAAAAGGGGAAGTGGCAGGCGAACTTTGATGGCAAAACTATTGAATATTATCAGCAGAAAAACAAAAAAGTCATTGTGTTCAGCTGCTAGACTTTCCCATACCGTTCCAAACAAGCATCAACAAGAGCTCTGTGCTATGCAGCATGCAATGTTCTTCATTCCAAGTATTTGGTAACTTCCCAGAATTATTTGTTTGACAAGTGCTGCTGCTAGATTTGTGTTAAAAACTGAAAAGACTTTAGGTTTGTTTAAAGGTGTTCACTAGAGAAGGAGTTTCTTAAAATTTTTGCAGCTACATCAGAGCTCTTATGTCTGCCTCATTATAAAAGAAACAGGAAAGATGGAATGTTTTTGGCATAATATTTAGAAGATGTTGATCTGACAGAGATCTGTCTTTCTTTGGGCTTGTACGTTCTGCGTCCCCATCATGAGCTCTAGGGAAGGTGGAGACCTGGATTTTGGTTCTCTTGGAAAGTACCAAGCTACGGCTCCAGGAGCAACCCAAAATGAAATAATGAAGGTAACAGCAATGTGGAAATATAGGTCCTATTCTGAAATGAGCTATCTGCCAGCAGACACTCAGCCTCATACAAGCTTCATGGAAGCACAGCAGTCTGTTCAAATAGCAGTTATTGCAGGACCATAGCCATGTTATTGTTTCAGTGTAATACAGGTAATAAGTGCAGCATTTATAGCTATTACTGCCTGGTGATCACATAAAAAAAAAGAAAATGGACATGCCTTCCTTACTTCAGCTTCCCAGTTCAGCATTTCCATATACTCCTGGGGTTATAATCCAATTATGAAACTTCAATTATTTTCTGTAATTCACTGATTTGAGAAGAACATTAACTTTTTAGCTTCTTTATAGTAGGAACTAGTAATTAAAAGGGATAAAATAATTCATAGATTCATACAATTTAAGATCCAAAAGAGACCAAGGAATGATCTACCATTATTTTTAGTTGATTCAGGTCCTTAAATTTCCCTTATTTGCTCCTGGACTGAATATAGCAAATTTATTTTGCTGTAAAGAATGTTTTCCAGAAAAGCACCCACTCTGGATCTGAAAATATGAAAGCAACAGCAAATCTACCACTGTTGCTAGCAGTTTGCTCTTGTTAACTGTGTTCCCTGGTCAGAATTTCTGACTCGCTTCCAGATCAACTTTCTGGTGTTGATTTTTACCAGTGGGTTCTTGGTGCAACCAGATTAAGGACGTTTCAGATTCTCTCCCTTTCCCTCCATCCTCCTCTCAGATGTGCTTATGCATTATCATCAACTCACTTTTCAGACTTTTTTCTTAAGAAAAATGGATGGAGCTATTTAAGTCTGATTATAAGACAGTTTTCTCCAGCCTTTGAATAATTCCATCAAGGACTGCAAGGATAATTTAAATGTTTTTAAAACTAATTATTTGAGGTTAGAAATAATTTCCTTCTCATGTTTATGGAGATTAATTATCTGTTAGTATATGTCCTTAAGTAGACAAAATGTACCACTGGAACGTCAATGGTCCTGAGCGGGAGAAATGATGCTTAAAAGCTGTCGTGGTGTCCTAGCAGGAGCGTAAGGGGGTGTAGAATGTGCTCTGTGGAGATCCCAGTACACTGCCACTGGCACTGTGTCAGAAGCAGAAGCTCATCTCTCCACCTCTGAGCTTTTTATTACCTTTAATTGTAAATCGGGTGTCTGCCCATCTTCGGCTTTGAGTAACGAAAACCCATAGAATGAGAAAACTGCAGCTCCATTGCAGCTTTATTTGAAAAAGTAAAGAATTTGGATCTAAGCCATACGTAACTTAATTTTGTAGAACTTAATTTCTTTACTCATCTTTAATGTTTCTTGTACCCTCTGCTTCATTTAAATCAACACCAAATTTAAGATTGTCAATTAAATGGAGTATGCCTATGAAGTTTTTTAATCACTCTACAATAATTTAACACAAATATTTCAATATAAAGTTTATTAAGTACCTTATGATTGCATAACAATTGAATTCCTATCACATATACAAACATACAGCCAGTTCAAGCAGCCGAAAGATTCATATACTGCAGTCTCTTGACTCTCACAATAAAATGAACTCATAGCAATTACTTCTAAATGGAAAGGAAAGCTGATGGCTGCAATAGAACAAAATGGAATATGACCAAATCATTGGTAGGGTTTAAATCAAAGGAAGACATTGTACTCATGCCATGATTCTGATCATTGCCTAACATAAGAATTGCACTAAAGACATGATTGATTGCAAGTCTTACAGACATAGGAGACAGGCTATAATTATACAACTATTAAATATTATTATAATTTTCAGGACTTCTGTTTGTTTCATCCCTGTTTTCAGTGAGTGGTAAGAAAAATCTGGCTTTGTTGTAACGTGGATTTGCTATGGTTTGTTCTTTTTACGTTCCTGCATTTGTTTGGTGGTTCTTAATACACTTAGATATAAACAAGAATTTCCCTTAATCACAAGACCACATTGCTTATCCCTGCCATTCTATTCCCATGGTGTGTTGGGGGTATGGGGCTGCTGTTAGGGAAGCGCCAGCAGCTGAATTCTCAACTGGTGCTGAGTACATTTAGCTCTAGCAACCAGCATATGAGGTGTTTCGTGGTGAGGAAGAGGTGGGTCAGAGTGGCAAGAAGAGGTACTAGAATACATTGCAACTCCTTGGATGATGATGTCTGCCAGTACAGTTTAGTGTGTACTGAGTCAGTTACATGGACCAAACTTAAATTCCTTGTCCTCCCTTATTCTTTTTCCTTTGCTCCCTAACCTCTGTTTTCTTGTCTAATGCAATCCTCCTCTGAAGAGGGATATTTCTGTAAGGTACCATTTGCTTAGTAGGTTGCTGGTTAGCAGTGCAAGGTTATCGATGAGAAAGTGTGTTAAATCTCCCTTCAGAGGCTGCCCCAGAATTGTTACAACTCATGTACGCGTAGCATTTTAATCTCAGCGCAAAGACTTCTAATAGGGATTTTTAAAGGACTGTGCCACTAGTTAGTAGCTGTCACCAGTGTGTGAGGCACACTCTCCGTGGAGACTTTAGCAGCCCTCTGTTGCACCTGGAGTCGAAATGTCGCCAAGTAAATACATCTCTGTCTTTTCAGACTGCCAAGTCACGGCAGCACCACGTCGAACTCAGGACGTTGAGCTTGTGAGAGGGCTCTTGGCGTTTTAAGCAGATTCCTGGGGCTGGGCACATTTTTTTTTCGGCCGGGGTACCTGCTGCGGCAGGCTGTCTGGTGGGGACATCGAGCTGAGTTCAACATGCTGAGGGCTCGTGGGATTCAGGCCGTGTGCCAGCAGTAAAGTGCTCCTCGCCTCCTAACAAGGTAGCCCTCCAGTCCTGCTATCAGGAGGTCTGCAGCTGGTCTGCTTAATGGTATTTAGTAACAGTATGTGCAGTAAAGCATGCTCTCCTATTACACAGAAATCCACTAATGCTGGCATCAAGAGCAGCGGGTAATTCAATCATACCCACAAAAATGATATTAACATAACATTAAAGAGCTGTGTAGACTAGCAAAAGACAGGAAATTATGGAGTTCAGACTTGAAACTTTATCCTTAACTCACCCATATTGTGCCGAGGTATTTGGAAATTTCCATAGAGCGTGTGATTTTATGGAACTTACAGTGGGGTGGATTGTCCTGTTTGTCTGTGAGGATTTCCTCGGCTAACATCAGCCAGCATTAGTGAGAATTATGTAAAGAAATCCTGGCACAGTTTATAGGCTGTAGCTGGACAATGTAAACTTTAAATATGAATTTCTTGGCTTGGGCAGTTTACTCACCCCAGCATTTCTGAAGTGCTGCTTCAGGCATTAACTGTGTTGACTTCTTCCAGACCAAGTTCAGTAGCTAGACCCCTCTCCCAGTTTCAGAACTAATTTTAAAGGGTTGGTTTGGGGTTTTTTTCTGTTTAACAAAGGAAAATCAACTTTAAAAATTAGGTTGTATTTTATTTTAAATTTACCTTTTGCTTTAAAAACACTACTTGTATTTATTTGAGGTAAATTCACTGGAACTAAGCTAAATTATACTAAAATAAAAGCTTTGTAACCATCTTTGTGCATTATTCATATTTTTCCTCATTTTTGGTCCTGCTGAAACTAGTAATGCAACTGAGTAAGCAACATTAACTTCATCACATAAAAATCCTTGCTTGGAAGTGGAAGAAAAGGCGTTGGCTATCCTGTCTTCTTCCTTGTGGCTTCCAGTCCTCCACTGTACCTCCTTGTACCAGCAGAGACAAGGGGAATTTCTTGCAAGGACCCCATGGGTCAAGGAGGAGGCAGGGAGTCAATTTACAGTCTGTCCACAAGATGTTTATAGAGAAGGCTTAAGGGGTTTTTAAGTAAAATTGTTCTATTTTACTTATTGGCTTCAGAGCCACCAAGACCTAAGGGGAGGGTTGTCTGTCACTCCAAGGATGGGAGTTCACGGGCATCAGACGTGAGACTGCAGATCTCCTGGAGATGGTGAAGCCCGTAGGTACACTACTTGTAAAGCAGCTAAACCAGCAAAAAGTGGAGCACACTGTACATCCTCTCACATCTTCAGGCAGGTTTTGCAGGCTGGGCTGGAATGCATTCTGCTCTTGGGTACCCTGATACTAATTAATACCCAAGTAAAATGAACGTGCGCTCCATTCACACCTTGCTTAGAGTTCATTCTGGCGTGGCTCTGAGAGAGAGGGAACTACATGATGTTCATTATTCGGGGAGATTTAAAAAATTTAATCCAGCGCAGTCGAAGTAAAGAGTGACAGAAAACAACAAGAATTATTTTACTCTCATAATAGTAGCTCATTTGGAGATTTTGTATGGTACTTTTTGGAGCTGATGAGTTCTCGGTGTGGTTAAGCTCTGAGGTTGTTCTGTGTGCTGTCTGTGCTAAGGACCTGGGAATGAGTGTCACTGTGTCTATCTCTGCAGTGAACAGGATGGTCATTAATGACCATGCATAGAACAGTAGGATGGCTGTATCCTAGGGGAAATCAATTTTCTGCAGTGAGCTGGGCTTGTAAAGAGTAGAAAATTTCCACTGAAGGGGAGAAGGGGGAAGGGAAGACAAAATTGGCAGAGCAGGGATTAAAAAGTACAAAGGCTTCAAAAGTGAGAGAAGACTCAAAAGACTTCTGTTGAAGGTGGATTTTTTTTCCTGTCAAAATTGAGCAGGTCTTGAACGTGGTAATCTTAGAGACAGGAAAGAGAATGGCCTTCTGGAGAAGCTCTGGAAAGGGAGACCTGGAAAGGTTAGGGAGATGACTCTCTGGGCATGAGACAAACGATGATTCTTTTTTGAAGTATTTTTTTCTTTCAGGAGGAGTACAGAAATGCAGAACTGAATCGGTGCTGTGCATTTAACTCTGGAAGGAGCATCTGTATTGTGGATGTTTTCTGGGTTTTAGTGCCACGCAGTGAAAACTGGGGATAGGTTAAAGCTAGCTGAGGTAGCTTCATGCACTCCTGCAGAACCAGCCTGAGCGTAGACAGGTCCTTGTGTTTCTCACTGTGTGCGGATGTAGTTGGGAATTCAAACAGGGGTCAATTTTTTGCCATTATCCACTCTTACGTGTTTGTGTTTCTTCTCTTAATCACAGTTTCACTGTCTCTCTCAACTCTGGGTGGCCCACTGGCTATGATAGTCCTCCCACACACTGTAATGGTTTGCTTCACTCTCTTCTCTTTGCTGATTTCCTGCTGCTCCCTTGGAGACAGGGTGGAGAGAGCTTGTTTTCCCTAAAATGCTGTCATTTTATTCTCGTAACAGATATTGAAAAAACTGCTTCACAGGGGAGATAAGGGAACTAAACTGTAACTGGTTAAATATCATCATTCAGATGGCAACCCTAATAAGAGTAAATTTGCTTAGACTTTATGTTTGTATGTTTATGTATCTTAAAAATGTAAGCAGACATAAATCTTTAAATCTCAAACAAGAGGATGATTCTTTTCTGACTCTGCTCAATATTAAAGGCTAAACCAAAGATAAGATAACATTCCCATAAACATGGAAGCTTGAACAAAGGAGCTGTTGTCCTCAGAATGTGGGAATCAAACAGAAACTAGAGTCTGAACTTAGGAAATTGTCTTACAAAATGGAATGTTGCATGTAGAGTAACATTTAATGGCTCTCAGAAATTGTAGAACAGGGTAAATCCCTAGGTCTTTCTCTTGATCTCAGTGGTCTCTGGAGCAAGCCCAAAGAAAGAGAAGGACAGACATATGGGAAATGAATAGCTGGAGCAGACCTTTTCTTTTACTTTGGCTTCTTATTCAAGATGTTGGTCATTTGAGAACTTTTTCTTGAACAGCAGAAAGGGAAAGGGTCTTAAGGTCCCATGGTCTGAGGAAGTGGGAGGAAAGGGTGCAAATGCTGAAATGCTGTTCATGAGTGAGATGTTTCAGCAATGCGTAATTACATGCCTGATACTGCAAGTGCTTGCTTCATGAGATTTGGCCATTGGGTGCATTCTGGACTTTCTGGAGTATGAATTCTGTTTTTCATAGTTGTAAAAATTTGCATCCTCTTGCACGTGTGTTTCTTGCAGAATGTCTTTGACTCCGTGAAGACTATGTCCCTTTTACATCAGTTTTGTGTTTTCCCTGCTTCTGGTGGGATGTTCAAAAAGCACTCAGCTTACCACTAGAGATGATAATTGTAAATTTTGTGCTATTAAATTTTAAACCTAACCCATTTGATAGATCATATTTTGGCTGCTGGAATGTAATTTATCCATACAGGATATACTTGCTGTTTATGTGTGTGATAGCAGTAGTACAGTTTCAGCACCAGGTTTTCATAAATCTTAAAATCCAACTCTTTTTATAAAGCGGAGAATAGAACATGAAGTGGATTTGTTCATTGTTATTTTTATTTATTTATTTATTTATTTATTTATTTATTTATTCATTTCTACAAGGTTGTTTTCTGGGACCCCAAACTGCCAAACAGTGGGGTTTTTTCCCCTAGTTGGACATGTTCACTAATATTTGATGAAGATGTTGCCCTTGGTGTTGCCAACCCTGAGAAGTTTATTGTGAGGTTCACAATATTTGTTTCTTCAACCCTTACATCCCAAGGCATGTGATGAGATTGGAATATCAGCTTTCAATTTTTAAGAAAATGTAGGTTTCTCTCTTTCCTGACTGTAAAGACAGGCATGAAAACACAAACCAAGTCTATTATAAAGACTTGAACTATATAAGCAAAATAAAAGGATATGTCAAATGTATGTATTTCTTAGTTATTTTTTTAGTGCCAAAAGTAAATTTCATAACTTTTAGTGTATTAGAGAGCAATGGGAATTGTTAGTACTATACTCCTTGGCCAATTACAGGAAGAATTATTATATTATCCAATGAATCACAGTTTTCTTTCTCTCAAAGTACGCCCAATACTCAGAATGAAGTATCAGTTTTTCCATGTATATCTTTATATAGTCTGAGGATTGTATCTTATTTAATTAGTTTATTTGAAGGCATCTGAAGCCAGTAATATATAGAAGTCCTTTCTTGAGGACCCCAAGCAATTGAAGTTAATCTGCTTCCAAATACAATGTTGCTGATTGTATTTCAAGATGTGCTTGCTGTGTTTTTCAGTGAGTCTTTGATTCCTGGGTCAAAATTTCTCTGCAGAAACAAACAATATTTAAATTATTGCTCCTTCCTCCAGGTCTGGCCCTGTATATTTCAGAAAGAAGAGGTGACATGGCACATCTGTTTTCATAGCTCTCCATCCAGGGTTCTGCCTGGCAGGACCAACCAAGTGTCATTTTAAGAAGACGTTGAGTATATAAAGAGCGTAATTATTTAGTGAATCCCATGGCTTATTTGACTCCTTCCTGGCCCATGTTGGCTGTTTCTGTGTATAAACTGAACCACAGCAGAGCACAGCAATAGCCAGTGTTGGCTTTTCTTCTGTAGGAGACTCAAAGCCAAGGTGTCCGTTGAGAGATGCTGCATAAAACTTGAGTGAGGAGTTTTTGGTTGACTAAGATTTTCTTTGTCTTAGAGTCATTGGTTCTCAGAAGTGCTGACTAATAAGCAGAGAGCTACAAGATATGCTAATATATATCATGTGTTGTTTTTTTAAAGTGTAGCTTCAATGCCCAAACACAAAATAATGAGGCAGCTACTTTCTTGGTGTAAACTGGTTTGGCCCATTGTTTCTGGAAACGAAAAGCCTGATCCAAAGTGGAGCTTTAAATAAGCTCTTCCTTTCCAAATATATTTATCAGGTTCTCTAAATGTGTTTACCAAGCTGATACAGTGAGGCTATTATATTCAATAATGTCCATCTTTGGACAATAAAGGATTAAGAGTTTTTTATATAACAGACAAGGGCTCTAAACTAAATATCTTTTTTAAACATGGTAATGTGTTTTTGTAATGGGTGACTTCATTTAATGCTATATTTACTTGCAGGTTTTTAAATCATTTTCAAAACATAACGAAATTAACACATGATTCATAAATTATCTGTCAATTTTACACACTGGGCAGCTTCACCTAGTTTGAATTTTATTATTGACAAAGCTTTCACTTCAGAGAGAGTTTTCGAGAATACCTGCTTTGGGAAGTTGTGAAAGTTGCCTGAAAGTTGTGGTGAGTTAGAAGCAAGAACAGATTTGTCCTCTGAAAGCTAATTCTTGTAGTAGTTACAGCCCTTGCACTGAGAAAAGCAAAGCACTTGCTGACTGGAAACGTGCTTGTGTCTCTTGTGTAAGTCTGCTTGCTGTATTGAGGCTGTAGGGACAACTTTCCACACCAAACAAGCACATTAATTTATGAGCCTACAAACATGCTTTAACCTTGAGAAATGTGGATTGTCCTGCTGAAGTTCAACTGGGCTTCTTACATGTCTGAAGTTGTACATGCACACGTGTATTTAAAAATGCTGTGGACAAATAGCTTATCGAATCCATTTCCACGCCCTTTCCTGAGGCTGTATTTATGTTACAGTTAGCCAAATAAATGGACTAAAAAGTTGTTGCTTTTAAAAATATACTTGCTGGAGTTAAATAAAATTCAAAGAAATTCAAAAGCAGAGGTATTCAGTACCAGTCCTGGGCAAACAACATAAACTTTTGTCCATGTAATTCCAAAAATCCAAATCCATGCTCTTGTTTTTTTCTCCTTGAAGATTTCAGACAGAGAAAAATATATTCCTCTGAACCACTTTTTCAAAGTTTGGCCTTTGGAAAATGAATACGACTGTGGTACTCCAGCCTTGGAAATAAAAGAATTAAAATAAATATATTGAAGAAAAAGAAGCAATTCACTAAATCACTGAAATATGTATTTTGCAGTTTAAAAATCCTAAGGAATAGTTCTCTCAAAACTTCTTCCAAAGGCATCCCAAGTACCTGGATTTTTCTAATTTGTAAATAATGAAATGGGAGCTTTGTGAACACAAAAACTCTCACTCATACATTTGATTGAAATGGCCTCTGTGTGAACTCTATAAAATGGTTTAGCTTTAAATTATCAGTTTGAGTTCACGGTCCCTGGTGGTAGCTGGAGTTCTTGCTTTTTTCTTTAATTCCTTTTTTCTTTAATTCATTTTCATTTTAATTCCTTTTCTTTTCTTGGCTATTGTTTGGGAAGAACCATCTGACTGAGACATATATACGTGTGTATATATATTTTACAGTATATTTCAGTAGGTGAATTCTTTTAAGAGTAAATTGTTTTAGTGAAATGTCAGAAAATCTGAACTAACCCAACACTCAGAGTTCCCTTGAATAATAAGGCTATTGTTAAATGATTGAATACTTTAGAGATTAATATCATGGCATGCTGGCATGCTGGTTCATACCATCTGCAATTTAACAATGAATCCTCCGTAAGTCAGCAAGACTGTGAATGAGAAACTGCATACAAGACAATACGGCATGTGAGAACATACAAAGTAAATAAATTCTACACAAAGGAATGATATGTTGGAGGGGATGTGTATGTATTTCCACAGTGTCTGAGATAATCGAATTATTGAGTAGAGGAGATTCTTCAAATTTGACGATCTGCTTAATTTTTTCTTCCAATGCCAATGAGCAATGTCTTTGTAGTAGAAAAGCTATATTTTGGATTTTAGTTTTTACATACATCGTTTCCTTCTTTGAAAATTAGAGTTTACTTGGCATTATCATTTGTGACAGGCTACAGTAAACTACATCTCATTCTGTGAAGAGTTTCAGATCCCTAAGCTCTCTTCCCAATAATGCATGCTATCAGTATAGAAAATTTAGCAACACTGCTGAATGTCTGCAGACGAAAGTTGCATTTTATTTTTTTAAGACATCTGAATTCTTGCAAAGATGGAATAATTAGTAGTTGAAGATGTAATGATGGCCCAGAAGAAGGACTGAAGTGTTCTACATGAAATTATAGTTAAGAATTTGTGCATGAATTTTGTTTTCCATATTTAATTTAGCAACTGTAGAATATTTTGGTAATTAATTATTAACACTGGTTGTTTGTCATGGCAGAACTGTGAGGAAAAAACATAGCTCTCTATCAAAGCAAAAATATAAATGCCACAATTTTAATTTAAATATGTAATCATGGTTTAAATAGTCTCAAATAGCCTCAGTATTCCAACATACAGATATAATATAAATATAATATATAGTATTAATCCAGAATAAATTGCATTTAGTATAAAACCTGCAGCTAAGAGCGAAGTGTTTTACTTGCAACAAACTGGGAAAACACACTGCCAAATGTCAGGCTTTTATGGGGAATGCCACTTCAGTAAGTGGCATTTTATTCTGTCTTGGGTATCAAGAGTGTGACAAATCTGTAGCCTTATTATAAGCACTATGAATAGGATTTGAGCTTGTATCTACTGAAGGCAATGAAAAACCTGCCTTTGATTTCTGCAAGTATTGAATCAAGCCACTCTAATTTCATTTACGTGTAGACAAAGAATCTTTTTTTTGTTTATTTATTTTGGCAAAGAAAGGAACAAGACTACAGGAAAAGTTACCTTTCACCTACTGAAGTGGTATACGACTTACAGGTCTGAATGTCCAAGTTCTTTCTATTTCCAGAAATTTAGTATCTGTTTAAATTTAGTTTACTTTAACTTCTATTTTACCTGGCTTAATTTCCCAAGTACTGAAAACAATTACAATAAGCCTCCAGACCCCGTACATTTTCAGTGAGACTGTTTTCCCAGAGAGGTTAATGTGCGTATAATATTTAAGTAAGTGAATACAGATTAGTTTGAATAGGAAGTATGACTCTCTTTTTCTTGGTAAATAGCTCCATTGTCTTGTAAATACAGCTCTAAGTTGAATGTGAGACACTGTCATTTTAGTGAAGATGGTGAGATCCATTCCTGTGTTTTAATAGCAGTAGCGTTTAGGGACACTGGAAAAGACAGCATTTAAACAGCAGAGGGATTTTTTTGGTTGCAGGTATTTCTACAAGCACTTTAAGAGGTTTTTTTACAATATCCTCTACCCTAGGTTGTTGAAATTTTGCAAGAAGCAAACATCACTAAAACTATCCAGCTTTCCATACTCTAAGAGCATCGATGAATATACAGCTGCTCCAGGGCTGTATTAGAGCCCCATGATTTGAGCTAAATGGTTGCTTGCGTCTTTTTCTGAAAAGCAGGATTTCAGATTATGATCTGTAAATGCAGTGTAAAGTAAATGGCATGATCTATAATCTGAAATTGCCTTTCAGGTTCTTTCCTCCTAACATGGAGCTTTTAATCAAGAGAATGGTACGATCTGGGGTTTTATTTGTCTAAAGCAGTAATAGTGTTCACAGACATATGCATATAGGGTATTTTTTTTGGTAGCGTTTTTCTCTTATACTTTTCAGTGGACCTGGGGTGATGGTGAATAAGAGGCCGATTTATGAGTCAAATCACTCCACATTTAGTAGTAAATGCCTCTACCAAAAGGTATTATTGAATATGCACACGTTGTTTCAGTGGTTCATCATTTTGCGTTCTCCTGAAAATTCACTCCTCATAGACGTTACAGTATTGGTTGCTGTCTGCTTACATCTGGGCTTGTAACGGCGATGTTAGGTACAGAAATATACAGTTTGAGTTTCAGAATTGATGAACAACACCTGCCCTTACAGAATTCAGCACTATAATGACTCAGGAACCCTTCTGAACGTTGGCGGCTCTTTTAGATGTTTAACTAAAGCATTTAAGATGATCCCCTCCTTTTTTCTGTGGTGTTTTTCACAAACTTAAACAAGTTGTTACTCTAAAATATGGCATTGACTTGTATTATGTTTAGTGAAGGAATGATTTTTGTGAACTTGGCAGTCAGACTGAATTAAGTAGAGAAGACAGAGCAGCTGAGTGTTGAACTCTTACAGAAGTATGATCTTGTTAATCCAGTACACAATGGGTTCCCTGCAACTACCTCTATTTGTTCCTCTTTTTGATTAAAAATAATATACAGAAAAACAACAACAAAGCAGCTCAGTCTTTTGTGAATGGAAGAAAAGCGATGTTTTTATATTTTTGACAAAAATTGCAAGCGTTGAAAATGTTGTGCAGTAGGTGAAATGCCCAGGAATGAACAGGCAAATCAGAACTTTCTTTTGTGTGTATTTGGGTGTTTTAGGTTCACATGGCAGGGTATTACAGAAATAACATCTCTTCAAGAACCCAGCAGCAGTTCCTTCTGTACTTCAGGCTTTCATGATACAGGCTCTTTTTTTTTCCCCTCCGGAATTCCATGATTTTCCTAATAGAGTCTGCTTTAAACAAAATAAACCCAGTTATGATATTTATATATTAATTCACAAGACTGAAAGAGCCTCAGTTCCTTATCTAAATCCAATTACTGATGGTCAAATTCATCCCAGTATAAAAGTTCCCAAAATAAAAGCACATATTACCTAAATGCCCAGAAATGCAGACGGTTTTTAGTTGGGTGAATTGTGTTCTGAGCAATGCTTGAGGCCTTGAGTGAACCCTAACACTGGAAATACAATTATGAAGCTCTGAACTTTGAAATTACATGATAACTCCATTGGCTTAACTGAGCAAGGAAGAATTCTATACACTGGTGTCTCAGTTTAAATGAAAACTAAGATGCATATCAGAAATTAAGAGATTTTAATTAGGAAAATGTATAGAAATGGATAACAATTATTAACCACAAATATATACATATAGCCAAAACCAGAACAGAACAAACAGCAACCGTAATCAAAACCTTTAAACTAGTTAAGTCCTATCCCTGCTTCTTTTTGGTGCAGTTATATTTGTGCACTGCAGGTCGCGGCCGCACCTTGGGAAGCAGCAGCTGTGAAAGTTGCCCCTGGGCTCCAGTGAGGCAACTCCTCATCCTTTTGTCTGAAAGCATTGGGTGAAGGGATAAGGGAGCAGGTAGCAACTTCTCTGAAAACGACACTGGCCCCCAGGGAGTCTGCAGCAGTTCCAGGTGGTGAGGATCGCTCTCTCCCTGAAGGACAGCACAGGGCACGCGGAGATGGGGCTGAGTCCAAGAAGCTCCTTCTCACAGCAGCTGCTGAGCAGATGTAGCACCAACTGAAAACAACCTCTCCTCCCTCTCCAGTCCTGGGTCCTAAACCCCACCCCCAGTGTTGGCAAGGGAGAGAATAATTCCCTGAAAGATTTTGCAACTATAACAACTGGTTACTTGAGTTTTGATTCCAAGTTTCACATTTATTTAAAGCTTTCAGGCTGTAGCTGGAATTGGATGGCATGCATGGCAGTGTGTGTAGCACCGAGGCGGGCGAGCAATGAGAGGCTTGGCCTGTTGGGTCAGATGGCAATTTTGTATTACAGGACTAGCCGTGGCCAGCCCAAAGGCTGGCATGACGGATAGAACAAGACATGCCTATCCCAGAGGCTTTTGTTTTCTGTAACGACAGGGAAAAGCTGAAAAGTTTGCGTGGCCCTGAGCAGTCTGGTCTCCCAGGATAGCCCTTCTTTGACCCAGCAGTTCTCAGTGGTGGCCGTCTCTGAGCAGGCTTCCTTCCTTGGTGTATTGCCTGCCAGCAGCAGGGTGTGTGGCACCTGGTTCTTCCACCTTGAGACAGTCCCTGGCTGAATCTCACTTGCTTACTAACCCTGTTCTCCCACTTGCCTTCCCTATGTCCCTAGCTTTCTGCAGGCAGAAGCAGAAATAGCTGGAATCCTCTGAGTTCTGTGAGGCAGCCAATTCACATCAGTTTGGGATCAGCATGGGTAGTGGGTAAGGTTCCCACATCTCTCAAGTGATATCACTTGCAGCTGAAGTGCTTCTTTCAGGAACTCCCTCTGTTTTAACAGCAGTTATCAAATAACTGCCTGGGTACGACCAGGTTGAGCTTTGTCTGCCTTGTAAGTGCTCATCGACCGCCTGCCTGCAAGCTCTTGAAATGATCTCTTGATACTGCAACTTTGATGTGCGTTAAAGGCTTGTTCTGCATTGCTCGCATCTTTCCTGAGTGTACCGAGTAGTCAGGAAATGTGGGGTGTAGTGGGATGGGGCTCTTGAAAGTGTTTTTTCGACGTTGGTCTGTAGTTAGAACCGAGCAAGTAGATTGTTTCTGTATGCACAGCACCTTAGGAACTTCCCTTAGTCCTCCTCTCCGGGTGACACGGTGTTTGTCACTGCCATTTGGAAGTGAAGTGTTTAGAAGTGAACTTCCTGGATCAGACAGGACTTTGTTTCTGCAGCTGAGGAGGTGCATGATGTTAAAACACAAGGACAATGTGCGATGACACTACTCTGGTATCCTCTCCCAGTCTCTGGCAGTATGTGACTTCCAGGGCCACAAATATATCTTTGCTTTCCATTTTGTGACAAATTTCCATCATAGAAGCTGCCTAACAGCTTTTTGTGGAGACGTGTTCCATGGGATATCAGTGCAGGCTGTGACAACAGGTTCCACAGGTTACTGTCCGTTCTGGGGAAGTACCTACCTTCTGGAGTTTTTAAACCTTCTAATTTTCTTGACAGTCATCATGCATTATGAGAAACAGTGAAGACCGTCTCACTGCATGGGTGCTTCTCTAATGAGCTGAAGTCCTAGTCTGTGTAATTGCTGCTGACATGGAAGGTGTTTCAAATATCTGACCACCTGGATGTAGATTAAAATTATTACGTGGAAAAACATTAGAAACGTAATGGAATATAAGGGTTTTAAAGGATTTATTTTTTTTTTTTACAAGTATGTAAACAATATTTACTCTTACTCTACATTTAGATAACACTTTGGGAAGAATGTAATGAAATCCAACAGATGTTGTATGTTTGGAAGTCTTCCGAATAGTGATTTCAGCTCAGATGTTCAGTAGACACTTTCTTGAGGAAGTCATCTCAGAGATTCATTGCGTGTGTCCTCTTGGATACTGTGAGGCAGTAGGTTATCCTTAATGATACAGTCATTATGTTGAAAGGTTGGTAATAAGATATTGAGATTAACTCAGTTCCAGAATTATCCTTTTTTGACTGGACTTTTTGATGTAAAATCTTTGAAAGAATACCTCTGTGCAATGTAACTTGGGAGGAAATTAAACAGTGCTCGTATTTTCTCACAACAAACCTTGCCTGGTGATTTGTTTCATTAATGATTCCAGTATCTTGCAGAACACAGGTGTGCAGGCTGTTGGATTTTATAGTAGTTTCCGTTTAAATATAAGAAAATAAGAAGCCGGCACTTGTGATGCACTTAATCCTTATTTCTGTGAGTGTTCCGACTGAAGAATACAATTTTGATACTTCTAGGTGAATCAAATAGCAGTGAAAGGTCACACAAGCAGAAAGCCAAACAACTTTGGAGCGGAGACATAACTTAATACCCACTCTCCACACATGCAAGAAAGAAATATGACTGCATTTGTAGGAACCAAATACCTTCCTGATTTCATGCAGCACAGAGACGAACATTCCTCATCAGAACTGATGCTCTGATTACTGTAAAATAATTACTTGAAATATTTAGGAAAACAGTGTCCAAATTAATTCCAATTACTTTCTTGTGGTAGCACTCAAGATTTATAGTGGTAAATTAAAATGCCTGCATATGGCTAATTGCCTACAACAGTGTTTGTTACTGTGGTGCCTCTTACTGTTCTGATGTCTGTTATTGCAAGCATGAAGGTGTGCAAGTAACTTTACGTGCTGGAGGAAACCCCTTCTGAACTGAACAGAATTACTTCTGTGAGTAAAATCTCTAGTGTAACTAAGTGTTAGAGGGATTACAGTATGTAGCAAATAACTCTTGGAAATCTGTAATAAAAATGCTGGAACCACAAATGCCTGTCTCTGCTGGCCAAAAATGTTAACCTTTAGCTCTCAGGTGTCTTGGATGAAACAATTCATTAGGAGTGGCTGGACTGAAATGGAGACTGGGTGTTAGTTTTTGTTGAGGAAGTTTGGGTAGGGATTGTGTTTTATTTGAGATTGTTGTGGGTTAGCCACTGATTTTTGTTGGATTCTTTTTTTGTGGATCTGTCAGAGGCCCTTTGCTGCATGAGATAGGCATGATTTTTCATGTTTTTAGTGTATTAGATTTTAAATTTAAATAAATCAAATAAATGAAGATGCAACGCACAGACCAGATTTCTTGCTGGGTAAGTTGACCCACTGAACAACCATAAATCAGACTGGCAGAGAATGTGGCTTTGCCAAAATCAAGACATGTGCTCTGAGTCCATTGTGGCCAAATTTAACTTCAGGTATTGCCATGAAGAATTATAAAATTAAGTGGAACATAAGCGAATATAAAGGCCCCGATTCTGGAAACACCCAAGGTTAGAAAAGCATGTGATCTCAAGGTTAACATTAAATCTATTATGCAAGTGTTTGGAGTGGAGCCAGCTATGTCTCGCATCTACCTGTCCATGTACTCATCATGGTGGAGTTTACAGTGGATTGCCCCTGCCTTCAGAGCACAAAATCCAGCTGGTCTACAGGGCTAGTAAGAAAAAGAGGGTGTGTGGAAGAGAGCTTGTGTGATTTTGTTGTTGTTGTTTCTAAAAGATGGCTGAATTGAGGCTCAACTTAAATTGCACAAAACTTTAATGCCTTTGGGTGAGTTTACCCTTCTTCTGACTGGTTTCATTCCGAAATAACACAAAGCAAAGCACGTTTTCCTCCCTAAAACGAAAGTCAAATAGGAACAAATGCTTTTGCGGCTTCTTAGAGAAAGTAAAAACAGTGAAAATGGAAAGTCTCACTTTGCATCAGTCATGAAAACAGTAGAGAGAGATAGAGTCAGCGGCCTTTAGAGCTGAGTGGTTACATGTCACTTACAATGTGGAAACTTCAGCTGAGAACAAAAGGCAGGCACAAAACTGCCTCAGATCTCTGCTGGTACCAAAGATTGTGTTCAGGCAGACTTATCCCATCCTGTCTTGTTGGTGCTGCTTCCCCTTCATGAGGCATTTAACTGTTTCCTGGGTCCCAGACTGAAACCCAAAGGTCCCTTTTTCCCTGAGAGTGATGGTACCATTCCTCTTTTGGCTCCTTGCCTTTTTTTTGTCTTTGTTTTTAGGATTTTAAAAAAAAGATTATTATTATTACAATTTATTTATTTTTTTCTAGTTTACTGTATATGTTCAACAGACTGATAGGACAGAGAAGAGCATGGCCTTGCATATGTAGTATGGTGCTCTACCTGCTCTTAGCATCCTTTTCTGCATAGTAGGAGACAGGGTTTTTCTCCTGAGGCGGAGAACGGAATTGCAGCAAGGTCTTCCACATTTTGGTTTCTACACTTGAAGCAGAAGTCACCAACACCAAATTTATATTGTTGTTAGTAAAGATTAAACAAACCAAAATTGCTCTGCCCTACCTTTCAGTGGTTTGTAATTGATGAACTGCTGGTTACTTTCCATAGGTATTGGTTTGCCTTTAAAAGATACGATTTTATTATAATCTTTTCTAGTAATACATCCTTCATTGATGGCAAAAGTGGTGTTCCATGCGAGTCTCCCGAATGAAAGCTGAATTTATCAGAGTACCAGTAATGCTTTTTTAAAAAATCTGGGCAAGGACATTTTAGAGTAATTTCTCTTCAGTGAAGCAGAGACCGAGACTTATCAGTGACTTGAGAAATAAAATTATTTTCCTTATTCTCCTTAAGTCTCATATTCAGCCACTAATGGCCATATGTGGTCTTTCACCAGGGTTTTGTGGTACTTGCTATTAAGTCTGCATTGTCAGCCTTAAGCTCTGTGAGGTAAAGACAGGTACCTGTTTTAAGGTCTGCTTGCTTAATGCACCAACTTGTAGCTGCCCAGATTCTCTCTTCATCGTGCAAGTTGCATTGCAGTGCCGTGCTATCTATAGAAGGCAACATAAATTCAAATATAAGTATTAACATTCCTCTTGGAAAGAGCTAGGAGATGCACCTAAAGCTCAAAGCTTCTGTTTACCTAAAGCAGAAGTTCAGAGTGTATATGTGCAGGCCTGGATGCACCCATGAGCGCAATTGTGTGTGCATGCATGGAAAATATGGCTATACCTTCTGCATTTTTGTTAATCTTTGAGGAAACTGGTCTATCTGTATCAAAGCAAAACTAATTTTGCAGCTACAAATTTAAAAAAAAATAAAATTAAGCAAACCTAATTAAGTGAACCAAAGAAACATCTTTACTAGTGCTGATGACCTAAAATTCTTGCTATAATCAGCATTTATGCTGGCACTCCAGCACAGTGACCAGAGGTGGAGGGCAGGGTGTGTCAAAGGAGCAGTGCTTTCCAGATGAACTCAAAAGGTGTTCCTTGAACTGTAGCAATAGAAGAAGCCTGTCTAAGAGTATTGGGAAAACATTTTTCAAGAGACTAGATCTCTTCTTAGTATATGTGTGCAAAAATAACTATGTACATTATTAAAATATAATAACATGTATTTCTGTTTTTTATTTTCTCCATAGGTATGGGAAGATTGTATCCACAAAGGCAATTCTTGACAAAAACACAAATCAGTGCAAAGGTATGTGCAAAACGTCCACCCTGTGAGTTCATTGTCTATTTGAATGATTGACTGGTGGCTTTGACTGCCAAGGTTTTGACTCCAACTGTGCAATCAACATAATGTACGGTATATTACAAACATATTTAATAATGCCAAAGCTTTGAGTTGTGTTTCTAGTAACATTGCTCATTAATTTTTTTCATTAACAAACAAAATGAAAATCACAAATCAGAACAAGTATCAAATTGCTTCGGCAGAAAAGTAAATTACCTTCTAACCACATAGTGCTGTCTAATTTGAATGATACCATCAGTGATCCAAATTGATTTCCTATATAAAAATGAGAAACCTTTGGGAAAAGTTACCCAAGCAAAACCTGGTTTAATTTTTTCTATTTTTGTGAAGTCTTGGCCTACACGAATGAAAGAAGAAAATATTCTTCGACACAGATAGATCTACAAGTGGTGACACCAAGATATAGAAATCATTCCTCTTTCAATTTTATGTTCTTAATTTGTCTGCTAACTTATGAAAATGTTTTTAGTGAAATATAGCATGTTTTATGTGCGTGTGTATAGCTATATTTGCCTAGATAATATTGAGTAGCATGTGTAGTGGTATCTCAGGAGCAGAATTGTTGTTCATATACCAGTCTGAAGAGCCAGCAGGTTTCTGGGGGGAAGTTCTGCTTTAAGATGAGTCTGTAGCTTTACGCTAGTGCTATACAGAATCCTCTTGGAGTAATAAGATATACTAGAGGAGGTTCTTCTGATAAACACATTCTCACAACATTTCTGTATTAATTAGTAAAAAGAAGGAATATCTAATGAGTGGCCAGATAGGGTGTGAAGAGAAGAAGCCAAGAAAGACATCTGGGGAAATGATAAGACAGGGCAAAATTCTTGCAGTTTGTAGGAATGTGTGCCTTTACTTATTGCCTGACACAACTACATTCATTAGCCAGTCCAAAAAAAAGTAGTTCGGAAGACTGCAGTTCTAGTCTTGGGAAATTCGACCAACCCGATATTTTTTTTGTAGTTGTCATTGTTGCTGTTTTGATTGTATTTTGAAGGAATACTCTTGTGGGAAGGTGGGCTGGGCCTAGCGTAGACAGCCCTGGCATGGTGGCTGGAGGCGCACAGGTGTGAGTGCTGCAGTCTCAGAGACGGAAGGTGATGGACGTGTCTGTCACCGTCTGCTGCGTGACCAAGACATTTGAATTTTGGAAGCAAGGTGCAGCGTGGGGGGCTGCAGGGAGAGGAGAATTTGCGGCATGATGGGCTTACAAAGGGTCTGAGTGGATTGAATAGGCTCTAAGCTGGTTTAACGAGGAGGAAGAGTTCCACAGTGGGATAGGAAGGACTTTGCGGTAGGAGCATTTGGGGATGAGGCTCTGCAGCAGGGAGGAGTTGGGGTTTAAGCCTAGGAGAGTTAAAGGGGTCTGAGCTGCTGATGCGCGGGATGTGAAATACGAAGCCTGTGATCCAGTAGGTTGGGGTTACCCTGGGGCTGCTCGTCACTGTCTTATGCTCAAACGAAGATCTTCTTTTGAGGACAAGGACACGTAGGTCCTTGTTTCCATTCCCAGTACCATACAAGACTGAGGTGTTCTCTGTTTTCTCATATGTCAGCTCCATCCTTTTTTCATCCTTTTTTTCTGAAATGGCAACACAAAGCAGATGGAGTTGGATTTGAACTGGACTGTATGTTGAACAACGAGATCAAGTCCATGGGAGCTGATCTTAGTTGTCTGAGACCATTGAATTGTCAATGCAGGTGCTTCAGCTTGGTTCCTAAAGATCGATGGCAAGAATCTGGGGGAAGCGTGCTTGAAGATTGTGCTTAACTTTTTACTTTATTTTTTAGATGCATGTTTAACTTGTAACAAATTCACAGACATGCTACCATGCGATTGGAGCTTCCATCCATTCCCATTTCCAGTAGTAGACTAGGAAAGAATGGACCTGTTTTGTGAAACACAGAATATGAAGTGAAAAGATTATAAAGAATGTGAATGGTAGAATTTCGGGAAAGAAAACATCTGAATTTAGTGTTCTTTATACTGCAGTTAGCTGTGAGGTTATTGTAGGAGGGGCAATATGAGTTGGAATTTTGTGAAAGTTTGCTTTCATGCTTTCATATTACACTGTAGGGCAGAGATATTTATTTGTATTTTCAAAGATAGATCTTTATGACACAAGTGGTGCCATTAAAAGATTGTAAAGATAATTGGCTTTATTAACAGCTTCATGGCATAAAAGAATAGACCTTTTGCTGCTTTAAATGCTCCGTACAATTTCCTTCCTCTTCAGGAAGGGTGCCAAAAATAGTTAAAAAGAAAGGGGGGGGGGGGAGGGGGCGGGGGAGGGGGCAACAAAATTTTCCCAGGAATCAGGAATGGAAGAACCTGAAGGGGTCAGCTGGTCCATTCCTCTGCCTCAGGGCAGGATCAGCCCTAACCCACTGCTGAGGGATGTTTCTGTGCTCAAAGTCCTCCAACAGTGGAGACTGCTTGAACTCCTCAGGCAGTCTGTGATAGCACTCCTTCTCCTCACTATAATGAAGTGTTTCCTAATGTCTAACCCAAATCTCCCTTGATGCAATTTAAGCCTATTGCTTCTTTTCTTATCCCCATGGGCATGCTGAACAGTGAATTCCTGTTCTCTTTGCAGCAAACATAGATATTTGAAGACTTCTGTGCATCTGTCATATCTTTTCCTTAGACTAAATACTAGTTCTTTCGCTTTTTCCTTAAAGGGAATTTGTTTTAAGTTTTTGATTGTGTTGTACTTTGCTTGTTCTCTCAAATTAGCTCACTTTTTTCTTGAAGACTTTAGAGCCAGGCACATGATATCAGACAGCCTAAATCTTACCATTTTCAAATGGGTGGAGAGGTTATTTCATTGGTTTTCTCTGTGATCACGTGAGTCTCCTCTTTGTTGATATATCCATGTAAAATAACTATGTATATTTAAAATATAGTTATATTTCTGAGGCACAGGGTGTTGCATGAGAAAAACAGCACTGATTTATGCTAAGAGATTCTCTGCAGCCCCCAGTTCTGTTAATCTTTTCTGTAGCATTGCTGCCAGACAGGCATTCCTTATTGTGTGTTCTGCTTATTGCTGTTGATTATTCCCTCCTAAGGCTAGTACTTTTCATTTGTCTGTATTGAATTTTACCCTATTTTTTTCCTGGCTACTCCTTAATTTGCTAAGATTATTCTCAAATCTTAAGTCTCCAGAGTGCTTGCAGCACTTACCTCTTTAGAATCCTCTTCACAGTTAATAAATGATTTCTGTAAACCACTGGACAAGATAATTTGGAAAAGACTGAGTAATAGCAGACCCGGGGAAGACTTTTGAGGAAACCCTCATAGTACACCAAGTAGTGCAAAACCAAGCCATTGAGAACTACTGTTTTTTAAATTGGATCTGCGAATCAGTTTGACACCTACATCACAACAGTTTTAGCTAGATCGTATTTCTCCCATCTGCTCAAGTTATGAGAGACAACCAAGGTTTAACTATAATACATAGTATTTACTTATCCATAAGTCTAGTTACTTGATGGAAGTATGATGTGCTATTACTTGTTCTTGCTAAATATGTGCTGCGTGGTACTAATCACTTGGTAGCTTTGAGGGTCTGTGAATGGATTAATATGACCATTTGCTGTAAGATTTTTTTTCCAGAATTTGAAACCAGTTAAAATGTCTCTAAGTCACTGGGAACTGCATCTATTCCTCTTAAAACCAAATAAAACAGAGAAAAAGTCCAGGCATTTTGGTTTTGTTACTTTCCAGACTTCTGAATCTCATTCACCTTCTGCAAAGCATGAGCTATCTTGTTAAACGAACACATCATCCTGTAATGTTTATGCAATGCATTATTTCAAAGGAGGTGATAGAAGTAGCTATCGTGTGATTGGAGACTTTGAAATGTACGTTGGTGTCATTTGTCTGTTGGCTAAGTTATAGAGTAGAGCTGAAAGTGGAAAGTAGTTTATGTAGCAAATTAATGATTTCAAATGCTCTGTGTTTCAATGTGCAGATCTGTTAAAATAGGCTGCTGCTTAGCAAGAAATATTAAGCTTCCACTAGAAAAATGAAGGAAAACACTGTTCAGTGGACTTTAAGTTATTCTCCAGTATTCCTTGGATTTTTAAAAATCCACTACATACCTGTCTTGCTAAGAAATAGCGTTATCTGAGGATTTTGCCCTAGTATGAATTAAGCAGCTGGGTCTCAAATAATCGTATATGCTGCAAGGGAGCTCACTAGGGAAACCTTTTGATGTAACTGCTCATTTTCATATTGCTCTTTGTTGGTGGCATAACTGCTAAGTGAGGCAGAGGAGAAGCAACAATCACCCTGTAACAGAACAATATATAAACCCAAATAAGCATAGTCATGACAGAATGGCCAGAAATCACTGAACAAAACAGTGAACAATCACATATGGAGAATAATGAAAAACAGACACATGATTCATTCAGATGCTCAAACACAAAAACCCTAATGAACAAGTCAGAGAGTTCTGGCTGCTTTTGCTTTTTCCCCCTCTCTCTCCCCTCTTTCCCTCTCCCACTTGCACATTTCCCTTCTGGGTCTCCTCTATTTGCTAATTTAAAAAGTAGGGGAAATGAAATAAGAGAAACCTTTCAAGAGAAGCGTTACTCTTAAAACGCGTAGACTCTTCTCTTCCCCGCCCTCTCCAGACTGGCTTTGCCTTTGATAGACCTACGTGCTTAGAGCTGAGGGAATGAGTAATGGTTGTTTCACAGTACAGTTTCCATACCTCATAGCAATGGAATACAGAACAGTTAATCTGCCAAATACACAAGCCCATTTCTTAGCATATGAATTACTGTCATCTGCATCTGCCCTTGCAGACACTTTAATTGCGTGCATGCAGATTTACTTCCTGGTTTAATCAGAAGCTCATAAGATTTTGAGCGTTTCGCTAGGACCTTAGAAGATGAGTATGAGAGAACGACTAAAAGTTCAAAATCCCACCTGTGGGAATTTTTTTTTTTTTAATAAATAAAACCTATGAATCACAGTAATGTGTAGGAGCCAAACACTTCAACTGCATATTCTTCATTTTATGTATATTTTTTCAAACCATGCATGACTTGATTTGTTGAATAGCAGTGTTTGTCTTGGGAGAGAAATGTGCCTGACATGATGAGGGGAACTGTAGAGACTCTATTTATAATTTTAATATTTCATTATGACATTTTTCTTGTTGAGAAATGTTAGCAATGCTCTATTAATTTTTAAAATATGAAAACTAGGTATGCAGATATGCAGTCATTAGGATTGCAGTGGGTTTATGGTAAAAAAATGCCATGAGGTCATCTGTATTAACCCACCATATATCACAAACAATTTTATTTCTCCAGTTGCCTTGCTATTTTTAGACCAGGACTTAAAATTTACTGTGACCTATTTTATAAATCGAGAGTTTATTTGTGTAACAAAAATGGGATAACTGAAGACTTACTATAAGTGTTGGAGATAATTGGAATACCATGATAAAGTGCTGCTTCATATCTTCCCAAAGAAGTGTGTCCTGCCTTGTCAGTGGTGCTACTCATCGGCTTAAGTTCACTACCTTGCCTAAGTATTCTGATACTTTGGAGCTTTATGAACTGATGGCTTCTGCTCCTGTGTTCTGATAAGCAAAGCTTATAAGTATATAGTAAATATACCTTGGTGTACACCTTAGACAAAATACTTCTTAACTTCTTGGAAAGTAATTTTTTGTACATATTCTGTCAAGATTAAAGCTTATTTGTGATCATAATAATTTATGCATTTTCACTTCGTATTTATTAATTCCTATTATACTTGAGATGGACCAATTGGATTGTGACTAACAACATGAAGCAGATCTACGTAAAATAATAAGCTAATGAAGAAAGAGCTAAGCTGCATAGAAAGTTAATAAATTTTATTTATTGGGGATGCACTCAAATTACGATTACTGTACTGCATTATTTATAATTCTCAGAATTGCCATTTTGATAAAGAAAAAAAAAATCCAGCCAAGGAGGTCTTGCCTGATCACTGACTGTAAACTCTTCACACTAGGAGGGCACACACAGTGTGCTTCAGGGGAAAATGGATATTGTAGAATGTAAATAATTTGTAAAACGGGCTTATTTAATTTTGAAACTCTAGACTTGTGGAAAAAAATAAGTCAACCCTATTTTCAATGCCAGGGTAGACAATAAATGTGGTGATTTTTTGTGCTTTATTTTTGTTTATTCGATTGCATTTCTTTTTTTTTTTTCCTTTGACCCACTCACTCCAAAATTTCATGTAATCAGTGGCACAGTAGTTCACAAGTTAATAAAAGCATACCGATATGTAATATTATAATTTGGCAGGCTTTCTAACAGTGAGGCGTTTGTGAAGGCTGGGGAGATGATGAGTGTGGGTAGACGCAGAGCAAGTTTTATCTCTGGCTCTGCTGATCTATCTCACTTACTGACCTGTAGAAGCCCCTACTACTCTGTTTCCGCATCTGTGCTGAGTTGCACCAATTTTTGTTAGCAAACCAGCTGATAAATCTAACTCTCCTGAGTTAGAAGAACAAAGGTTTCAGCAGAGTTAATAAGTCCCCATTTCCAAACAGTGAAAAAAGTAGGTGAACTTGTGCTAAGTTTTTGGATATCAAGATTAGGTGTTTAAAATCTGTAAATGTTTTCTAGCTTTTTTTCGTTTGTTTTCTGGGTTTTTTTTGAAACTTTAGTATTTTATAAGTAAAGCATGAGAATTTTTTTTCTTTGAAATTAAAAAGCAATATGACTATGTAATCATAAGAGACTAGGAGCCAAGAAAAATACCTAAAGGCAACTTCTAAACACCCTAAAGACAGGCAAGCATACATTGAAATAAAATGAAAAGATTTGCTAATGAGAAACTATGAAGTTTTTTCATTCACCAGTGAAGTCTTGTAAGTTCATACCCTACCTTATCGAATGAAAGCTTGTTTGAGCTGCAGGCTCATGAACTATGATGCTTTATAAATTTGACAATTTTAAGAAGTTACTAGAAAGTAGATAGGGAAAAAATAAGTGCTTGTGTATCTTTAAAATGTATGCTATATGTAGCTATTGCCTTGAACTTACAGGTGATGTGTTTACAGATGATTAAGTAACATAAATAAGCAATGGCACAAAGTGGGAGTGTGTGATGTTGTTGGGTAAACTATTTTCCTGGCACCTGGTGTGTTGACCAGCAGACATTCAATATGTCTTGACAAACATGTGAGCATTTAGCAAAATCTCATTTTAACTTGGAGGTATAAATTCTTCTATTTGTGTGGTTTCGAACGCTTTCCGCATATGCTGTAGTGAAATAATGAAAGGGTTTGGTGAATTGTGCCAAGCAAGTCACCAGAGCTGGAGTTTGCCCACATTGGCCTTTGCCTTGCCGTGGTGAGGGCTTGGAGACGTACCCGCCTCCATGTCTGCAAAATATTGCTGCACCTCAGTGAACATTCTTGACTGCATCTAAACAGTGCTCTGTCTCAAGCAAGTCTTCTAAAAATTGCTATTTGAGCTTAAAGGCAGGTCCTCTATAGAAGAAACTCCTTTCTAATTAGTTCCCCAGACGCTTTCTTAAACGGTTTCTTTGCAATTAAGGAAAATGTTTCCTGGGTCATTATCTTTTCATAAATGAACCCATGGCCTAGCAAATATTTTCTGTAAGGAGACCCAAGATGCTCAAGTTTTCTGTGACATATCTAATCTGTGATTATTCTTAATTTACTGCTTCCAAAATTTGCAGGCGCGTATCGCTGACAAATTATTGGTTTAATTTTGTTTCCTTCCAGAGAAATAAAAAAGTAGAATTTCCATTTATACACAGTGATTAATGTTTTGATTCATTGGTCTGTATAAAACTTTGCCAATAGCTTGGCATGTGTTTGAAGTGCATTTTGGGACTGAGTAATGTTCGTAGGCTCTTAGTGGTCTCAGCAGACTTGGCAATATCTATTTCATATCACACAATTCAACAAAAGAGAATTTTTTTTCTCTTTGATCAGTGGATCATAATCAGCTTTGTTGAACTCTTAATACGTTGGCTTTTTCAGCTGTCTTGCAGAATCGTTTTGCTTAAACTTTTTTCTCTAATGCCACAAAATCATAGAATTGTGATGAAGCTTCTCATATATCAGTGAATTTTGGATTCTGCTTGCTTGAAGGCAACTCATCTCTCCCAAAAGTGGTGGTACTCCGCTGAGAAGCTGATTTCTCAGAAGCCTCGAGACCATTGTGCAACAGCTGATCTGAGGAAAGAGCCAGGCAGAGAACAGTGCCTGGGCTGCTTAGTTTTGCTAGAGCCACCTCCATTACATCTTCTCAGAATATAGAACAAGTGCAAAACAAATGCTTGCTTGATACAGTGCAAATTGATAATAAATCTAATTGAGAGACTCTTACTGAACACGGGTACTCACCAGGAACCATTCTGGATCAGATCTGTTAGCTATAGTGTGACTTTACTTCTGTGGTGCGCCAGCGATCAGAGAAGCCACAGGTCGCGTTTTCCCCTATTAGTGGACATCCCTGGGTTTTGTTGAGAAGAGTAGAGTTCTTACTCAAGTGAATTAAGTAAATGTTCTCTTTCTTCAGAAATAATATACTGTGAAAGTAAATCGCTAATAGACTCTGCCCTCAGCTTTTTAAAAAATCTTTCTGGGTATTTGAACACTGCTGGTCTGGAGATAGTGTAGGATGGCTACAGTAGGAATATATGTGCAACACAGGAGAAAAATCATAACCTCTGGCAATAAAGATGTAGCTTCTTCAATGCTAAGCAAAAAACACACCCACACCAATTCTGGAGAAGGAACCGGTTGGCATTAGGAATATTACTCCATGTATTTGGGTTATGGTAGTTGTACAGCAGTGAAGCTCTAGGTACTAATTGGTGGTACACAAAACAATTGTGCTTTACAAAAATAAATTAAAAGACAGCATTGTCCTATGGACTTTGCAACCCAGGGCTTTGAAGAAGAGCAGGGTCTACAATTGATTTAGGTATTGTGAGTAAACTTCTGACTCTGAATGGAGGTAAATAACATTTTTTTTAAAATCCTGAATTCTCAAAAAAACAAATGCAGTCTTTTGGCTATCCTGTGAATAGTCATACATTTGGATAACGTTTAGTGATCTTTTTCAACACAGAATGTTTTGAGGAGAGCTAAATTTATATCTGAGAAAAGGAGGAGGCCATTTTAGGGGTGGTAGAACCAACTCTCCTGCTTGGTGAAATAGTTTTTCTCTGGCTGGCTCTTCCTCAGGCCCAATGATTGGCTGATGTTTTCTTCCATTAGATGGCAGTGGTGGTCTCTCTGGACCCCAAATTAAAAGTTGAATTAAAAAAATAAAATGTTTCTTTTTTAAAAAAAAAAAACAACAAACAAAAAACAAACCAACCCAAAACATCTCTTAGTTCAGTTTATAGTTTCAGAAGCTTTCAGCATTCAGGTTTTTATTCACATAAATTTTGCAACTTATTAGCCAGTTTTAAGCAAATTTGCCAGAGAACTGGAACTTTAAAATACAACTAAGTTGAATATTTTCAGAAAATGGGCAGCTATGTAGAGTGGCGACTCAGTGCTGCTGCAGAAGGAAATGCAGGGTGGGTTTAGTTTTACTTCCCCTAAAGTAACCACAATAAATCACCGTTTGCTCATCTATGGTGGAGTCAGAGCTAGTGCTGGTTTTGCCTAACAAGGAGTTTGAGAGGGGGGAGGGTGGAAGCAGTAAGAAACTCAAAGTGGTGGATTTGAGTTACTGCAGCAAGTTGTAGCATCACAGTTGGGATGACATCGGTAGAAACAAGGAAGATGAGGCTCAAACACATTAGACAACAGGCTTTGTTTACTTCATTGCTGGTAAAATATTCTGTTTATTTCCAAACAAAGGTCAAAATCAGACTTTTTTTTTTAAATGATCTCTATAAAGAGCTTTCTGTATCGCTTGTGGCATTAGTTGTGGTGGTGTTGTTTATTAACTTATTAAATATAGAGTAGTAAACGCCATTTATTTTTAAATGAATTAAAATGGACTTGTTGCCCTTCATGGCTTTTTATTAATTGAATATTTTTGCTAAGCTGTCTGCTTTCAAAGCAAATGTTGCAGCCAGGAGATGGGGGTCAATGGGACCTCCATTTAAATGCATGTTATCTCTATGTTAATTGCCTTCATATTTAACCAACCAAGCATGTCATTCTGCAGAAAGTAAAGGTTTTTATAGTCAACCTTTAATCATGAAACAGCAAGAAAAAGTCTGAGTGACCTGGTTTTCCTGAGGTGTCTTGGTTGCTCTTGTCAGTCACTTTGGCTCACAGTAAATTGCAGGGTGAATTCCTTGTAATTGATGGAACGTATCTTTATAAAAAAGCCCTTAAATTAAGGAATAATCAGTGTTCAAAATTTTAGCATTTAATTTTTGTTTATTCATTGTACATTATCTTAGTAGTTATTTCCCTTTTAATAAAAACATTTTATTGCTAGCATAGATAGAGAAGAAAGTCCTGGTGTAGACATTAAATATGCCTTGAATTTTGGAGCCATACATATTTATCAGGTTGGATGAGTTTGAGTTCTTACATCAGAAAGAATTCCATAGCTACTGCTTGCCATGCTCTGCTTTCTTGAGCTGTTACTGTAGAAGTGTTAAAATAGTTACACTAAAGGAGAAGTTTGTATGCCATGCAACAAATCCTTCTGAAGCTGTTGGATTAAGAAGCCTCTATTTTGTGACTATTTTCTCTAGTGTCTAATAATGAGATTGAGTTTCTGAAATATAAACTTTTGAGATTGCTATCTCCGTCAAATTGTTTGAATAGGGTCAATATATATGTAGATATTTCTGCAATACATTCTTTGCCTTTCCTTTTACTCTTTTGATAATTATTCCTAGTATTCAGTTTGCCTTTTTGAGCAAACATGGAGCCGACATTTGTATGGACAGTTCATAGGGTGTCATTTTATAATGTGAAACTGGAATTGTTTCTCCCATGTGCATCATTACATTTATCTACGTTTACTTTCTTCTCCTGGTTTATTAGCCAGTCAATTTATTTAATAAAGTCCTTCTGCAGTTCTTCACAGCTACCTCTCCTTTTTTTTGCTCCTGAATAGTCTTGTCACCTCACTGCTTAGACTCTTCTTGTCATTTAGAAACAGGTTGTGCAGTATGAGTCCCAGCAAATCTCCGCATTGAAGTCCATTGGTGCCATTCCAGTGTTGTAAGAAACACTTTGCCCTCTAACCTCTTTTTTTTAGCTTTTAACCAATTGTTTATCCAAGAACTTTCCCTCTTAAGACATGGCTGCTTAGTTTCCTAAGCAATCTTTTGTGGAGGTCTTGTCAAATGCCTTTCAGACATCCAAGCAGACTATATTAGCCAGATCACCCCTATCCACAGGCTTGTTGACCTTTTCAAAGAACTCCAATAGGTCTTTGAGGCAAACTTACAGAAAACAGGTTAACTCTTTACACATATTTTATTTCCATTGAATTTACACTGTTTCTGTAATTTCTGGTAATTTGACACCAGACCTGTAACTACCCAAATCTCACTTGGGATCTTTTCAGAATACTGCTGCCATGTGTGCCACCTCCCAGTCCTCAGGTTCAAAGTCAGTTTTAGAAAAGAAGCTGTACACCACTTATTAGTGTGTGTAGTCAGCTACTGCATCCTGGAGCTCTTTTCAGACAGGGAGTGCGAATACCATCTGTTGTTGCAATTTGTTAGTGTTCGCTTTTGTCAATTTGTCCCACAACCTCCTCTGTGGTCATTTCATATTAAGAGTTGCATCTGTTGTTCTGGGCTTCCTGAGCAACTGCTCTCTAAACAGCACCTAAAAATGTGATCTTTGCCTTATATTCCATTTTGTCCAATCTGTGTAAGGATAAATAAAGTCCCCTATGAGCCCTCCATTTGCTTTCTACGCTTACTGCATTTCTGCATCTTCGTCTGCCCATGGCAGTTGATGTTGCCATCCTGACGGGGCAATCGGTAGTACAGAGGTAGCTCTCCAGTAGTGCAGAATTACCGTTCTTCATCTTTAGGGCTGGGATTTCAGGTCTTACAGGTTCTTTGTTACTTGCTGCCATGCTTTGCCTGATCATTTCTCCACCAGCAGCACGGCTTACTCTACCTGAGCTGTGCATGTTATATCGTAGCGTTACAGCAGTCCGCTCATTGCCTCACTTCCACGATCTTTCTAATGCATGAATTCCTTAGTGTAGCGTGTATTCCAATTCACCCATCTTATTTCTTAAGTTTAAAACATTTAGGGAGCTGTTAGTGTTTCAGTTGTGTTGTCAGCACTGTATTGTAATGACTCTGTGGTTACTTTCCATCCCAGTATGCCCACTTATGTTCCCTGGACTGCTGTTTTGTTTGCAAGAGAGGCAGATCCAGTGATCACCCCCTGATTTTCTCCAAGGCTACCAACTCCCCCAGTCTGTTTGCTTGATGAGGGAGATTGCTGTCATTCCAGCCTGCTCCTTCCTCTAGTTAGCTCCAAGTTCTAGAGGGACACTTTCAATGCAAGAAGATGCAAAATCAGTAGCTCTCAGTAGGGAAGGTCCAGCGCCGGATCACATCGTACTTCACCATCTGAATACTGCCTTGAGCTGGCAGCTGCTCTAATGAACTTGCGCCTACTGCGTGACACTGCTGAAATACCCTCTGTGAACTCTTCCTCCTCTCCCTCAGCAGGATTTGACTTGATTGCTTCAAAGTGATGTCCCTGAAGGTGCAGCTGCTGAAGTTCTATCTCATCCAGTCTCTTCCTATTCTTGGAATGGGGGCTCTTCTTACTCTAATGAGTGCAGAGTGGGATTGATAAGGAATGGTGGACATAGGATTTAAGAGAACATTTACAAAACTAAATCAAAATAAGAAAGCACTGTATATGAAGAAATCAGTGTTTGGTTTTAGGCAAGGGAAAAAAAATGTGTGCACAGTGCTAGAAGCAAGAATAAGCGAAGGTAAATGGGCTGTGATTAAATTGAGGGTAAAATATGGCTGAAAATTTCTGACCACCAGAGCAGCAAAGTTTTGGTACAGAAGGTGGAGCCAGCTGAGATTTTATGACAGAAGCTGTGTCATGAGGGTACTTGAGGGTGAGGTGCGGTTCAATGACCAACTTCTTGTCCAAACGCATGACTTTATGTCATAAAATTCCGCCAATATTCTGAGTGTGGAGTCAGGCAAATATTGTAAGATGTAGCTTTTTAGTGCATCATTTCATTGAACTGCTACAGTAATTTAAAAAGCTGCACCTCTGCAGGAAGTGCTGGGCAGGTAACTGGGAAACATATTGTCTGCAGCTCTGGCTCTTGAGCCAAAGCTGGGCACAGCAGCTCTTGCTTACCCCTAGCCGGCTGACTGGCAGTTTTGGGGTACACAGGGGTGGAGGAAGGGAGCTGTGATGATTTGCTGAAATGCTGAGGGCAGGAGCTGGAGGAATGAAGTGCAGCTCTGTTATGCTTCATCTCCTTGCAAATTACATGCATGTTTGCCAGCGTGAGGCCTAGGAAATGTCTATAGGTTTGCACATTAAAGAAAATAAAGTAATTCCAAAATGGGTTTTGTCATATTAACCTTCAAAAGCCCAGCAAGGTGAGCTCGATGTATTTTGGGAGTGAGGATAATGCAGAGGAATGGCTATGAAATGTTCCTCTATTATTTTAACTGGAAATTGAGACTATCACTCGATCATTTCGTATTAATAAGACTCATAAGAAAATGGGATTTTCAGATTATGATTTTAAAGCTCCATGTTCCCACTGTGTTTTAGGGAAGAGTGGAAGCACATGTTGCACACGACTAAGTGAAACCAGAAATTTCATTTCAGTTTAGACAGTCTTTACTGACACTCTCCTCCTGGGTTTGGCATTTCTGGAAGGACGAAAAGAAGTGGAATGTAAAAGGGGAGAAACTTTCCAGTCAACATTTGGTTTGAATTTACATATAATTTCTTTTTAAAAAAAAAGGGAAAAAGAAAAAAGAAATACCATTACAATTTCAGCGTAGGTCCACTTTAACCTCAGAAACACTAGATGTTCTGTAAATCTCCCAAGCAACTTTCAATCTCTCTGCTGCATCAGTGTCTCTGCACTGTTATTTTATCCTGGTAAATAAAGGATTAAATGGAGAAAACTTGGCAATACAGAAATGCTTCGGTTGGCATATAGGAAAGTGTATGTCTTTATTTTACTTAATAATTTTATAAATTAAATAGTGCCTCACATTCCTTCAGAAAACTGAACTAAGACCTAATATTATACCTTATCTCCTCTCTGCTACAGTTCCATACTGTAGATTGGAGATCTAGTCTGTGTCATTCAAGGCATTGTAAGAAAATCTGAGTTACAGTGAAGAAGGCCTTCAGTTTTAAGACCTCAGCTGTCCTGTCCAGAGCAGTGTTATTGAGGAGCCTATGATGTATAAAATATGTATATGTGTGTTGAACTGCTTTATTAGAAGTTGCTGTATGAGTCCTTCTCATATAATACCTTCATCATTATAATGCAAGGATTGACACTTGTGAGCATTTAGATGTAAGTTATAAAAGTCACAATTCATAATTGATAACTAAAAATATAACTTCTGGTCTAGTGTAAACTTCCCTAGAAATAGTAATTTAATTATCGGTCACAAGATCAGTGTTGACATTTGAAGTTGACAGTAGGGTTCAACTCATTAATGGTTAATGGAAGGGCTACAACTGCCTGAAAGGAGGTTGTAGCGAGGTGAGTGCTGGGCTCTTCTCCGAAATGAGAAGCAATAGGACAAGAGGAATTGCCTTCAAGTTGTGCCAGGGGAGGTTTAGACTAGACATTAGGAAATATTTCTTTACCAAAAGTGTGGTCAGACACTGGCACAGCTGCCCAGGGAGGTGGTTGAGTCACCATCCCTGGAGGTGTTTGAAAGACGGGTAAACTAGTTTCTCGGGGATATGATTTAGTAGTGGACAAGTACAGTTGTACCTGATGATCTCAAAGGTCTTTTCCAACCAGGCGACTCTATGATTCTGTTTTGCATGTGTCCTTTACTCTGCCTTCTGAATCTTCTGAATACAAAAAGGGCCGCCTTCAGATGTGTGTGCTTAGCGTTAGAGGTGCACTGAAGGACAATAATGAAGAAGGCCTTGTGTTCCAATCTTCTTAAAAAAAAAATAAGTGTGAGCTGTGATGGGTTCTGGTGATTCAAAGTTCGTTTTAGGACAAAGGATGCTTAAGTTTGTCCCACAGATGCTTCCAATTGTACTGAGCTGTGCGCCTCAGTATTTTGGTTTATATCACTGTTAGAAATATCACAGGCCTGAGAATGTACTTGAAAATCTTCCTTTGTCTTTTGTGATGATGTAAAGGTATAGTGTTCCCAGGTCTGATGCACTTGGAATGAATTTGGCCATTACAGCTAGATTGAGTGTCAAAAATATTATCTCCATTATTTCAGTGAAACCTTTACTTCCTGCTTAAGATGGTAAACTTAAGGAGTCGATACAGCACTCACTTGTAGAAGACATTACGTTCCTGATATTTATGTTGGCTGGCCTGCATATTTATTTTAAACATCCTACTTGGATCTTTTGTACCTCTCTTCAGCTTTGGGGCTGAATCTTCAAAGATCACTTCCTGTGATTCGAGTACATTTAATGGATTATTTTCATGTGCAGTTCTGCAAATTCTTCTCTGCGTATCAGCGTGATCACCTCCCTTAATTATTAAATGGAACTGCAACATGAGTAAGAGCTTCTGGAAAGCTCAGAGTTAATACAGGAGAGGAGAGGACCTTTTACTTTGCAAACTTCTGGGAGGAAAGAAGGTATTTTACACCAACTGGCAAAAAGCTTACAGGGCACACTTCCAAACCTTCAGAAAAAGTTTCCCACAAAGACTTTTTTTTTTTTTTTTTAAAGTCATGCTGCAGGAATTAAGTTGGAGATATCACTGACCGAAAGGACATTTTTTCTGAATGAGCCGAGAACCAAAGGAAATGACTCCAGGGTTTGAAATCCTTTTATTTCCTCTGTGGAAGATAGCTGTGCAGCTGAAACGAACCATTCTGGCTGGCTTCAAGCCAAACTTTATGGGAACTGAGATTAGGAAGTTCTATGGTCAAAATAGCCATTGAACAAATTGCTTCCAGTTTAAAGCCTCAAATTTCCTGATAAAACTACAGTGTTTAACCCTTTCTTTTTTTTCCAGTTGGGTGAACGACCTGCCTGTTATTAGGCACTTAGTGTTTGTCCAGTTGTGCTCCCTGCAGTGCTCTCAGAATTGCCTGCAAAGCATTTACTAATTTTTACTTTCGTGTGAGATAAGCAGAGCAAAACCCAGAAAAATGTTAGAACAGGTTTGGATGATGTTTCCCACTTGAAACACCAGGAAAACTACTATAAGCAAGACATCAGTTTGCCAACTGCATGGTGACATTTTCATCTTACAGCCCTTTCAAACAGATGCTCGGCTTTGTTTTGTGGTGGGGTTAGCTTGTCCTTCGTGAACTAAATGAGGAGGCAGCAGCAACAGCAGTTGTGCCTCTGAACTGCCGTATTTATTCCAGAAACTGCTAAAACCCAGTGTGCTGTGGCTGGAACACCAAGCCTGGCCTCTGACTGCTGTGGCATGGGCCATCTAATCTCCAGATTAACAAAATCCTCAAACTAGAGCAATGAAATTCCACATTTTTGTTTACTGGTTTCTTTCCCTAATACCTTCAAACTGTTTTGCCTGTACTGCATAAGGACGCGTTAAGGGAAGCCTGGAAAAGAGAGTCAATGCTGTAATTGGGAAGAAAGTCCAGGTGTGCTGATGCATCTTTACCCCAGTGGGTTTGGGACTATGCTGAACCAAGCACGTTGCCTCCCTGTGTGCCTGTCCCCTTGTGCACATGCTCAAGTCTTTAACATGTGGGCAGTGCTTCAAAGCAGAGCTTGTCCAGTGTGAGTGTATGCTGTATTTCGGGCAGTTCTCGAAGAGGATATTGGTAACTGTACTGCAGTCATAGAGATGTGACAGGATGTGGCCTCATCCACTCTTTCTGTCCCTACTGGCACTGTTTTATTCCTCCAGGTGTATATGTCTTTGTGCATACTTTGCATATCGTGCATTAATGCCTTCGTGCAACCTAAATTTAAAAGTCCTAAATATTAGGCAGGTGTTTTCATCATTTCACCTGAGAGACTAATTCCCAAAATAATGTAACTCATTATTAGTGAGGGGTTTTTTTCTTTATACTCAGCCTAAATTTTGCTTTTCCTAATTTAATCCCACTACTCTTCATTATCCTTCCTCCTCTACCTCTGGGTACCACGCTAATTAAATCATCTCCCTCTTTGGTTTTTGCTTTTTACCCTTCAGTGTTATAGTTCAATGTTAAAATGCATTCCTCTTTTCTTGTATTTACTCAGCCCAATAGGTATGTTTTAGCTCCAGCAGTCTTTCCTTGTAAAACTGTTTCTGCTGACCTCTCTTCAATGTTATTGTTCATCAGTGAACAAACCCTCTGGTTTATTTACAAATGCTGGTATCAAAGTGATCAGAAAAAGATGCATTACCCGAGGTAAGTGTGTGAGTGACCCTGGGCTTTTTTTTCTTCTCTCTTTTTTTTTTTTTGGAGGGAGATTAATCATAGTTTTTACGTTCAGCTTTGAAATCGAACTGCATTCTGACACTTCTTAAATGAACTTAGAAGATCCTATTTCAGAAAAATGTAGGGCATAGGTGATTTTAATAATTTTCTGGTTTTCAAAATGTTATATAAATGTGTAACCTGGCATGAACCTTTCAAAAGGCTGGGTTTGCATGTGCATTCTTTTCAGTCAGCACTATTTCTAGAATGATTTCTAAACATTGTGAAGGCCATTCTTTCCTATTCTGACCTTAGTTGGTAATATGAATAATCAGCCTCTCTGTTCCTTAATGACGTTCTCTTATGTGTTTGTAGAGAGCTGTTATATCTGCCCTCCCTCATTTTTGCTCCTTTTGTTATCGTCTGTGTCCTAGATGTTGTTTGCCAGTGCAGGTAAACTTAAGTAAGTCACTAATGAAACAAACACGCAGTCATTCGTCATCTGAATCTTGACCAAACCATCGTTTCCTCTCTTCCTTCTTCCAGAAGAGGCACCTAGGATAATTTTTCCATTTAAAAGTCTGCCCTCTAGTCACAAAGGGAGCACAGTGCTGTCATGTATTACCAATCATCTTAAAAATAAACAGGAAAAACTGAAACAAAAACCCCAAGCTCAAGTCCCAGACGATGAGCAAATAAAGGCTGGAAGAGCATGTCCTTGTCATCTGGCAAATATGGCATACAGTGCCACAAAAAGCAGCAATGATGTGCGCTTTGCATGGAAAGAACAAATCACTTATTGGAGACTCTGTGTGTTAGGATACGTTAGCCAACTCTTCCTGCAAAAAGTCCTGTAAATTATCACTTAAAATTTACTCAGGGCTTTATTTTTCTTTTAATCATTCTATCAAAATATTGTCTGTGGTTTTCTGCCACCTGACAAAGAGAGAATCCTCTTTGGTCTGTGTTCTCATGGAAGATTGATTTGGAGGAAAGGCCAAGCTTTGTGAAACCAGTGCTAATACTGCTTGGCCTGAGGAAAATTACTATAAGCCAATAATAAACGCTAAGCCAAAAAATTAAGAATAAGGAGTACTCTGAAAGGATACTCTAAGGTCATGCTGTTTTGGTCCTTAACTTCGAGATAATGGAAAACTCCTAACTCCTAATGCAACAGGAGCAACTAATAAGCTCAAACTGGAGAACTGTCATGAATAACGGACTGCTGTTAGGTTGAGAAGCTGTAGTCAACAGGCATGTGAAGCGATTTTGCTGTCTCTCTATATAAATGGATCAGCAATAGGGCTAAATTATGAAGAGTCAGAACTTTTATTCCTTAGAATAGTTTAATGCATTTAAGATCTCCTTGCAGGAAGTCTTTTAGTCCATTTTGAGATCCTTTCATGGAAACTGAAGCTAGAGGAGGAAGAGGGAGGGGTTGTGTGTTATCTGCACTTACAGAGGGAGGTGTGTGCAAAGCTAGGGTTAAACCTTTTGAGTTTTCTTTGCTTTCCCATGTGCGTCTTGCAAAACTCTTTGCGAGTATCTCCAGGAGGTAAAGAATTTTTAAAAGACATTTAGACCAGAAAATGACTTCATTAATTGGTTTAATTAAGAAAAATAAAACACAGAATCCTGGCAAGTGAAATATCATTACTGGATGATAAATATATAGTCTGCATTTTAAAATCCTGTGCAGTAAGCTGAGTTAAAAAATGGAGATGGCCCCTTTAATTCCATATTTTTTGTATTGCAAGATTTTAGGAAATGTACTGATTTCTGACCATGCAAGCTACTAGAATTACTATGAAAATTCCAAATTTATCTGCTAAAAATATGCAGCAGCATCCCTCATGCAGATAGTAGCTACAGTGACTCAGGTAAATAAAAATGTAATAGGAGTGCTGGATAAACACTCACAGATATGTTCCCACGCATATGCTTCTGAATTGATAATGAGTTTTTAGTGGCCATACATCTCTGTGGTCATTCTCCGTTAGTATTTGTAGGCAGCAAGTTTCACTGCTGTCACTGTTCATGGAAAGTACCGTTTAGATTAGTGTGAGACACCTTTTAGTCTTGAGGAAGCAGAGTATTCCATCAACATTTGCCATCAGAAAGCAGGAGTCTGGTCACGGTACTTGGCTGTTTTAAATTTAAGCTCGATGAGCTCAGCACTTTGTTTTTCTAGAGAGAATCAGATTAACTGCTGAAGGTAATATTACACAATGATAGGTTTTTGATAGTTAAAAATTCCCATTTTAAAGGACTGGCCGGAACGGCTATGTCCTTAATGGAAAAGCTTAACTATGTATGTATATGGGATATGAGAAGGTACTTAAAATTTGGTAAATAATAAGTAGGTTTATTTCTTGACTGATCATATAATTGAGTTCTGAAAAAATTGCTCTATGTAATTAATATTATAAATGTATGCTTTTGGCAGCTGCCTTCCTTTTTTAAACTCTGTCTTGTTTTGAACTGAATATTTATGGAGGGCTGACCTTGAAGAAATTTCTAATAAAACTTCTGATGAAATATTGGTGTCATTCATTGAGAAACATGTCAAAGTGTTTTTCTTATTTGAAAAGTCTTTTGAAAAATCTTGAGTTTTCACTTGAACATTTGGAACTAAACCCAGTAATTCTGTAAAGTCTCCATTTCCTTTTTATAAATCAACACACATGGCTATTTCGCACATGGGAAATACTATAACTGTGTAACTCTTGTGGTTGAATATGGGAGGTATAAACTCTCATAACCTATGAATATCTGCTTATCAGACCTATCTTCTCAAAAATGTGGAGTTTGCAGCAGTTCCCATTAGTTTAACTTTAGTTTCTCCTCCCTTCCCCTTCCTCCTTTTTTTTTTTTAACTCTCAATCTGATTTCCTAATCTATTTTTGCAAGCAAAGCTAACACACACAAATCCCATGGGCATCTCTGTCCCCACATGTACAGTTTCTAAATTGCTATTCCTTGACTGATAACTCTTTTCTTGAAACCACCCAGGCAGAGGCATTGCCAGTGGAAAATCAAGAGTCATTCTTCCAATGTCATTAGTTACTACATTGCCATGAAACTTGTTTGGTAGCGGTGAGCCTCTCAGTGCTCGGAGGTGTAAGAACCTGCAGAAGGATGGAGACAGAGCTGATGCTGCCACCTTTCATAGTAAAGGATTAGAAGTGACAGCCAGCTCTTCCCTTGACTGACTTAAACAATGGCTATCAGAATGAGTATAGTCATGCTGCATTCAGTCATATTGTGCGGTAATATATGCTAACATTGGTGAAGGGATAGATGAGATGGTGTTTTATATGCGCTGGGCTATTTAGTTGGGAAGCTGCTAGTCACGTGTCTCCTGTGCTGTTATTTCCAGTAATATTCTTCATGTCAAAGCCTGTTCCAAACGTCTGAAATACTGGAGAGAGGGGGATGAAATTGTCTTTGCGGCACTCTCTATATATTTATTTTTTTTGGAGTGACAGGTTCCTTAACTTCTCTCTGCTTCAGTGTTTCCCCATCTGGTATAAATGGGGATTATCCGTCTGTCTTGGATTTCTCCATGGCTTGCATTGCTGACGTACCAGAGTGACTCACAGTCTTGGAGGTATTTGGTCTCCCAACACCCCATGATGTGGGGGAAGCACCATTAATCCCATTTTACAGCATTTTAAAGAAAGGGTATGGTAGAGCAGATTTTCCAGGTCAGTGTCTACCATGAGATATTTCTCCCTCTGGCTGACAGTATGTAAAACCCATAGAAGGCAGAGGATCTTGAAAGTAACATTTGCTTTTTTTTTATCCTTCTGGGTGAACATGTCGACTGGGTAGTTGAGTTGGTTAAGTCTGAACGTATTGCCTGTCCTGGCCAAGGTAGGCCCTGCTTACTTTATAATTTGGACAGCCTTTCAAGAAATACGACGTGACCCTAACCACACCAGTGATATTTCTCAATGAGCTATAGATACTCCTATTCTGATTAGAGATGGATACTGCTCCTAAGTAGTCAAGCCGCTTCATCTCCTGAACTGAAGAAGACCATGAGTAGAAAATGAATAGAACCTTAATTTTCATCTGATGAGTAGTGTCCAGTATAAGGCCAATATAAGAATAGGAGGTCTCTTCATAAATGACCAGATTTTGCTAATGTTTACAATATACTCAATCATGTGTTTAACTTGAATTTAGTAATTAACATTGTAAACCATGTGCAGGATAAAATACGTGTCTTGAATTTGGCGTGCAATGTTGACACGTTCTGCATCACTAGAGAGGCTCATGTTGGTGTTACAAACTTACAGGAGAGATTGCTGCCTTTGTGGCTGGAGTTGCCATCTTCTGCCTTCCCTCCCCCTAATGAATTATACTGGGGAATGTGTCCAAGGGATTGAACTTGCCCTGAATTTCAGAGGGAGCTGGGAGGGAGCTGGGAGGAAGAAACCCCAAGGAAAGCAAGGATTGGCCTGAGAAATGCTCGCGTTGCTCCCAGTTCTGCAGGGAAGCAGGATCTGGACTTGAACTCAGCCTTGCCTTGCGGCTCTCTTCCTTTTCTTTTAACAAGCAGATTATCTGGGTAAACAGATTTGCTCTAGGACACTGCAAGATGGGACGAAGTCCCAGTACAAGTTGTGGTCAGATTGTTTCCCAAACTCTCAGTACAAAACTGTCATCAGGAAGCACAAGTCCTTATTCAGGATCACCAGTGGTTTTTATTGCCTAATGTGTAGGGATAGCTCAGGACAATAACACTAAGCATTTGTTCCTCTTCTCTCTGTCAGCTCTCAACAGGTACTATGACTCAGTCTTTCTTTTCAAGATCTTAGTGACATATGGCATGTGTGTCCTTTGAAGACACCTGTACTTTCTTGGCACTCTTCAGATTTGCCCAAAAAATTGAAATCAGAGAAATCTATTTGGCTGCTTAGTGTATGCATGCATTTGCAGGGGTTATTTGCCTGGTGTTGATGCAGAACAATCTGGTATATGCGTTTATATATACAGAGGGTTTGGGGGTTTTTTTGGTTTGTTTTTTTTTTGTTGTTTTTTTTTTTAACAAAGCCTAGCAGACATTTTGGATTTGCCCAGGATGTAGTGCTGGGTCTTGTGCCTGTTATCTTGCATTGCCCAAAGTGTATCCAAAAGAAGGTGCTCTAGTTCAGGGCTCGCTATTTTAGTCCTTGCTCAGGGTGATATGCACACACATCTGCGTCTCCCGTGGTGTCTGTATGGAGTGAACCCAGGGCACGAAACGATGTGTTTTCAAGGCCCAGATTTACTCCTAAGGCTTTTCAGTGTGTGTGCTGTGGGCTGGTGATCAGCCTTCATTTCCTCCCTCCTGCTAGAGCCAAGGACAAACTCCTGTCTCTCGTTACATTAAAGCTGGCAATGTTTGAATTAAATAACCAAAAGACTGATGAACAGAATGTGAAGCAGCTGTTTTTGCGGGTGTGTTATTTTGTTATTGATAGGACAGCATTGTTTTGAACAACAAAACCTGTTTCAAAGGTGTCTTTTCAGTGATCATTCAGGGTACTTTGACCACCTCAGGTAGTGACTCATCCTGCAAGTAGCCGTTTCTGTGCACCTCCATCCCTAATGAAGGTGCTGGAAGGGAATTTGACATAGGCACCTCCAGTAGTTTTATAAAATTTCACTTTTTGAAAGTGTTTAACCCAATAATTTTCCCTAATCCTCCAGCCACTGGAAGCAGGTATCTTGACAGTGGAAAATTATTTGCTAGTGCTGAAGTGTTTAAGACTGGGAAAAAATGTGGAAGCAAGGTTGGTTGTGGGATACTGCCCTAGCCTTTCACCTCTCCTGAGCTGGAAAAAAAAAGTCTGTCTTAGGTCGTAAGTCAAGTGGGCTGTGTGATACGAGAAGTCCCTCGGGAATGCAGGCAGAGAAATGAGGAACGAGAGAGAGATGAACTAGGACTCATAACCTACTTCTGTATTGCTGTGAGCCTGCTGCCTACAAAAACCTCATACAAGCACACTCCTTCCTGCTGAATTTTACCTGGATGCATCCTAGAAATTTCTTGAAAAATCTAACCTTTCCATCACTGAAGTCACACATGTACACAAAAAGTCCTTCACCAGTTCTTATTTAGAGAGCTGAGGTTGTGACGTGGAAAACACTGGGTTAATACCTGCTGCCCAGCCCCTGCCTGTATAAACAGGCATTTGCGTCCCTGCCATCTTCAGCAGGGCCCCTGCCACTGCCCTCATCAATCTGTGCCCCAAGCCTGTTCTCAGGAAGTGGGAGTGGCATGTTCAGCCTCATTGTCCTTCTTCATTTAGTCCCGTAAATATTCCTCTTACCCTCCTGATTCATCTTCTAGGCCAGGTGGTTAATAAATCTCCTATTCATATCAATCCCTAGTAGCTCGGGACAGCAGTGAAATACCTGTGTGCCAGGAAAACACCACACATGGGATTAACGTCTCGTTTCTACTACAATCGTTTTGCTCCACGTCATAAGCACTAAAAAAAAGCGAGGCAAAGTCTACTCTGTTTGTAGGGAGTAGCAGTGACTGTCTAGTCTAGCTCACCTAGCTGGAAGAGAAAAGCTCTGGAGCACAAATTGCATTCGCAAGTTTCCCTGTACCATCATTGCCCTTCTGCAGCTATAACCATATTCCTATGATAAAACCAGGCATTATTATACATATTCATACATGCATATATGTGACTGCATATAGAGATATATGCACCACACGTATGTAGCAGAGGAAAAGAGCTAGGCAACAAGATTTTAGAGATACCGACGTGCTCATCATCCCAGAGGCTTTGCACTGAAGGACACTCGGGCTACTAAACGCGGTGCTTAGTCTGGACGTATCGCAACAGAACTGTAGCAATCGTATTAAAATTATATTCTGACAAGTAACAGTTCATTTTCACAAGGCTTTGCACATGGGCAGGGATTAAACCCTGCTATTAAAGAGAACAGTCAGCCAGTAAATATCTTGTGTCGTTCTTCCCTAGCAGGAGTGTAATTACAATCCAGCACACCAAACCGCTCTATCTTGTCCTTGCAACCTTTGTCCTTTAGCAAACCCACAAAGGAAGAAAAAAAATAAAAAGCTGGCATTCTTGCACCAAGAGCATCGCATACTACTTTTAATATGCTTCAAGATTTCACTGCCCTTAGAAACGCTGAACTCTCTTCTGTGTGAACAACCTGACAAGAAGCCAGGCAAAGGGCCACTCGTCGGTCAACAGGAAGTAAGCTGGGACAAAAGGTCCAAGTTGAGGAATGCTTCTCTGGGCTCTCTGTCGATGTGCAGCCTCGGCAGCCTGCGCTTGGGGCAGAGCCAGCATAAAAATGTACTTCGGGTAACTGCAGGCTTTGATTAAAAAGCCACAGCGCTTAATAACAAAACCTGACTGGAGAGAAAAGAGGAACAAAAAAGAAAGAGCAGAGCTTATGAAAAATAGCTCATGCCTTCAGGCTCATTTTAAAAATGTGTTTTATTGACTTTTTAGTCGATTAAAGGATATTCTTATTCTCTCCTTAGATACTGTCCACTGCTTCATAATGCACATCAATAGATGTTTATCAATAGAACCAATGCAAAAGGCTTAGGTAAAGCAATCCAGAGCCACTGTTGTGAACGAGTTCATCTTTCTCTCAACATCTCGGAAAAAATGAGCTCTTGAACTATTTGGAAATCCCATTAAATCCACACAAGGATAGAAAATAATTGCATTTCCAGAACGTCTGTGTGTGCACTGACACTAAATACTAAGTATGTGTAGATCCAACTAGTTTCTAGGCTCTTTTGAGTGAACTGTTGTGAGAACCAAGTGGCATTGCCAGTGCCAAAAGATGTTCAATGAAAAATCTCCAAAGTGGGACTTTGGGCAGACGTATGAAGGCTCTTTAGATATCACAACAGGTGTTCAAAACTAGCTGCTTAACCACAAAACCAAATCGGTTATCTCACTTGCAATAGCCCTTTACACATACAAGAGAACATGTAAACGTTTCCTGCGTGGGAAGATCTGTCTGCAGCCATCCCTGCAACTTTACAGTATGCAGCTTTGGAGGATTCAATCAGATATCTGTCCTTTTTTCCCCCCCTTTTAAAAATCTTCTAAATTTCTTTTGCACATAAGGAAAAAATATCCTTAAAATGAGACTCAGAGCTCAAATATGACTTTCTAAAACAGGGCTGGGGATTCCTTTCCAAGTAATTTTAACTGGATGACTAAAAATTTCAACTGAATTATTAAAAATAGAAAGATTATTTTCCCTTACTGCCAGAAATTTTCCAATTCAGTTGGCTCAGAAAGTATCACTAATAAATAGAAAGAATTTTTTTTAATAATTCAAAATCTAAAATTCCTCATTTTTTAATTTTGATGAGAAGCCTTTTTCACTACGTGGTATGCTTATAAAGGCTGTTGTATTTAAAACATGGTTAACTAGTTTTTCTTATAGTTCAGGATGAAACCAAAGTCGCGATAGAGTAACAAATTACCATTCATCTTCTGTTTGGTGACCCCCTTTGCAAATTCTCACTACTTGAAAAATGCAAAGCTGTGCACTCATAAATAACTTGCATTTACCTCAATATACTGAGCGGTGTGTGGACATGAACAGTCACTGAGGAGCATGCAAGAACTTGCCTCCTTACGGTAACTTGTTCCTATGAGCCTTCACTCCCTCTCTTCTTCCTTTGTTGACTTTGTCATTTAAACAAGAAAATAAAAAACGACAAGAAGAGATTTTGCAACAAGGGTAATCTAATATGATGCTTAGGTCATACTGCGGACATACTTTTAACTAAGAAGGGGAACGACCGCCTGGCAATAGCTTTGAAAAACACATGCTGAAGTTCATAGTGCTGGCGAACTGAAGAATGCCACAGGAGCACAAACGATCAAATCTTCTGCCATGTGTGAACAGGAAAGGGATACAAAAAATCCAACTAAAATAATCCTTCTACAGTTCAGTTTGGAGGTTTGTTCCCATTTATGAAAGCCACATTTCAGGACCAACTGGTTAAATCCAGAGTAGAACAGAAAAATAATTGCAAGCCTAGATAGAATGAGCTAAGAGGAAAGACTGAAATAATCAGGGTCAGTTACTGGAGAAGGCAGCGAGGAGACAGGATAACAGTCTTCTGGCAAATTAACAGCTGCTGCAATGTGTAAAGGTAAAACTGTTTTTCCATGTTCTTTGGGAACAGTAGCCTAAAGCACAGCAAGGAAAATAGATTAGGTGTCACAAAAACCCCCCTGTGAGTAAGCATAGCATGCAGTGCCTGGGAACATTCAGGAATCCCAGTCATGGAACTTTCAGGCAACAGGATGTAGGAATAACTGTAGAAAAATAATCAGTTATTGTTACGCTTGCCTTAAGATCAGAGGGATGGACTACATAAATTCTTAACAGCCCTATTGTCTGTCAGTATTATTTTTATAGATCCCCATTTTAATCTTACTTGAAACTGCAGAATTTATGCTAATATTACATCGAATATCTCCCACAACAACAGGTTTATACTACCTAGCCATCATTGATAATTTGAAGCCTGTCATAAATACGCTTTGTAACTAATGAAACGTTATACATATTAAGCTAACTACCAGCTGAAGAAAAACTCCATATTTCATTGCAATATTTTTTCACTTTTAAGGACACATACATTTTTCTCATTAACCTCTGTAAATTGAAAGCCAGATTAGCATTTGAAAGCTTATGTATGAAGTGGACATACAAACCTTATAAAAAAAAAATTGCATGGATATAAATTTCAGGCTGTTCAGACAGTCAATCATTACACAGCTGGCACTTCTGTTGCTTTGTCTGATTCAGTCAGTTTGGAATTACATTCATCTCTCACTGTAAAAGCTTTCAGAAAACTTGAGAATGGTTTCTGATCCCTTTTATTTTCAATGCCCAGTAACAACACCTATGGAGGATACCTGCTTCTACCTTCTGGTCATAACCTTCTGCAATTTTTCATTTGACTGGTAGAAAATAATAAACCTCAAAAAGTCCATGATAGCAGTAGTCAGCTCTGTCATACTGACTTTCCATAGTCATCCCTTCTAGAAATCAGGTCTTTGGATAGATTTATTAGGAAAATCTGAAAGATATTCTGGAGTACAGTGTCTGAAACACAAGGAACATTGATTTTCTATTTCCTTCTTTTGTGCATTTTGTGTTGTTTTCCCTCTTGTTTGTTCGTATGTTACACTGTCAGACACATTTGAATTAACCAGAAGATATGACCCAGATGTCAGTGCATTTGTAGTGGAAAAAGGCAATTTCAGAGTCTAGTGCTTAATAAAATTTTTGCATGATTTCCTACAGCTGTTATCCATGTGTTATTTCGGGATAGTTGAATCACTGCACTGTTAAAGAACTGAAACAAATACACAAAACATACCAAAAATGCAAATCCACAAGTTACTTTAATGTGGGATGTAAGTGTAACAGAGCATTTGGAGCTAGCGCTGATAGAAAACCACTACATTATCCTTCCGACTAGATTCTGGATTCCAAAACCAAAAACCTACTAAACATATGTATTTGCTGTATATAACTATAACTTCCTGATTCAGTCACTGGAGTCTCTTCTTTCCCTTAGGTTTAATTCTGTTTATTTGTGACATGATGTGGGTTCTCATTGCATTCTAGAATCTAGAGACAAAATAAAAGTCTGTGGTTTGAAATGAAAGCTAAATAGAAATCATTCCAACTGAACTATGTGTCCAGTGATCCTAAGGGCCACAACACTGTGTAAGTTTCAGATGGCAGTCCTGGAGCTTTAAGAAAAAAAAATATTGCTCTTTTTTCATGAATTGTTAAAGAGAACAGGAATTGGTTTGCTCTACGTTATGAACAGGGATGTAATCACTCTTTACTGCTTACATCACCTTTGAATAAGGAGTGTTTGCCTCACTCTCTCACACAACAGCAACACAAGTTCAACAAGTGTTATGCTTACCCTAAAAAATACATGAAAACAAACATCTGTGCTTATGAATACGCTGCTTCTGCACTTGGGTGGCCATCTGCAAGAGATGCTGCGACCAAAGTCTTCTCTGGTATGATTCCAACGACCTCAATGTTACACGAAGACCTACTTGCCCACTGCAATTACTGATACACATCAGGATTTTTAAATAAAAATGTTATCTTGGGTGAGAGATTTTTCAGAACAGATGCACAAAGCCTTAGACGGGTTTTGTACACAGCATGGTGCAACCAAGTGATCCTGTCCAACAAAACACCGGAAAAGTTCATTAATCAAGAGCCAAAAGCCCACACTCTGGATTTTTTGTTTATCTTCGCATAATTTGTTTATATAAACTTTGCACAATATTGTTTAAACCCAGTGTTCCTTTGGTATTTACTTATGTGCTTAGGAAAAGCTTCCTGCCAACTAAATAACTGGAAAATAGATTTTCCCTTTCTTAATTATTAATTATTGCCAATAGTAAGAAAGGGTATTTAAAGAGATTTGATAGTCAATAGCAGCCTGCTCTGAGCCGTTCGTCAGCAATCCCACAATTCCAGCTCTTCACACCATTTCTGATAACAATATAGCATTAAAGTCATTAGAAACTCTAAGGCTTATACAAAGGCAGGTGGCTGAAAAGATAATTCCAGATATAAAATACCAGTTTGTGGTTAAAGAAGGCCTTTTTGGAAGAAAGGAGATTTTTGCAGTGATCCACAGCTGAAGTGGGCTGCCCTCTCTGTAAAAATAGGCAGGGTTTAATGGAGCAAAGAGGAACAACAGCGAAGAAGTGAGTTAGCAAGAGGGAAACCAGTTGCATACCGGGCACCCTAGAAAGCAGCCAAGTATTCACTTCTGCCGAGCAAGGAGTAGGATCCAAATCAACAGAGAAACCCTACAGCATCTCAGAATGATTATGCCAGAACTGGACCTCTGGCTATAATCCTAGGTAGGAACTGACAAGGCTCCTCTCATGCTTCAGAGCAGAACACAGGATCCTAACCTCAAAAAGGAAAAATTACGGGGGAAAAATGCTCACCACTTTTCTAATTGGAGAATGCCATTAGTTGTTTCTATTGTTTATCAATATAATTCACTTTATTGCTGACATTTTCTTCACTTCTACATATTCCTTGTATCATTGTATTTTTAATATCATGGCTATCAAATTATCATAAAGGGACAGAACTAATGCTTTATGCTTATAGGAACAAACATTAATAAAATAAATTAATGAAACATATATTAATATTTCATTTTTTCTTTTGGTTGGATCAGGGTATTTTACTTGGTACGTGTTCTACACTACTTTTTCCTTTGTAAAATACTTCTATATTAATAAACAGCTGAGCTTATTATACATGGAAAATGATTGCTCCTCCAGATGTTAGGACTCAAGAACCATCCTCTTTGGAGCCAGACCACTTATCATCGGTGTAGTTATTTCTCTGAATTTCATGTCATCTTTATAGTTTTGGGATAAGCAGCCAGACAAATTAGCCCCTAATAGTTTGGTTTTTTCCCGAGGTTTTAGGTGTCTGAGAACCACTGTGAAACCTAAATCTTGGTCAGTAAGGTTATGCAGCTGATAGATCACATATACGTTTTTGCTGGAAATGTTGTTTCAGCAAGTCTTTTCAAAGTTTGGGTATTAGAGGCTTCTTCAAAGTTTGTCCACTTTGAAGCATACAAAGGAAGCACAATAATAGCAGAAATGAATGCCGTCAAGAGGAGGTGTTCAGTCCAGCCCCAGTGGTCACAGTATGGAAAGGGTTGTATGAAATGGATGAAGAAAGTGTGCGCGTGGCAACGGCACAAGAAACACCAAGAGCACAAAGCCACTGGATCTGAAATGCTGGAAAGGATAAATGTTCAGTTTGCACATACAAATAAAATGTTTCTTTCACAGTATCACAGTATCATAAGGTTGGAAAAGACCTTTGAGATCATCAAGTCCAACCTATGACCCAACACCTACACCTACTCCTACTCGTCAACTACACCATGGCACTAAGAGCCTCATCCAATCTCTCCTTAAACACCTCCAGGGATGGTGACTCCACCACCCCCCGGGCAGCGCTTTCGAATGGCCAGTCACCCTCTCAGTAAAGAACTTCTTCCTAATGTTGAGCCTTCTTTGACAAGGCATGCTGAATTACACCTAGGGAAAATTGCACACACCCTTAAAAAAATATTGAAGATGAATATGCTGTGTAGCAAATCTGGTTTTATTCCGCGATTTCAGTGGCTTCTATAAGCTTTGTGTCTGGTGCCTGGCTTCCAGTTCCAAGCAGCAATTGTGTATTAAATAGGTGTGTTTTTAAAAAGATACACAATGTTTTCTTTTTGACTTAAGTGAAATACTGAAGTATCTACTGGCAAGCTTGTTAAATTAGTTACTTTTTATTAAATGTTGTTGGTGAGAGAAGGAATATGCAGTACAGATGTGTACTCGAATGCTCAAAACAAATTCAAGGTGGTAGGATGTTGATCGCATTGTTGGCCTTTTGGGCTGGTTCAAAACATCTGTGCAGTGCAGCTGACTTGTGTTTTTACTGGTTGGATAGCAAAGCTGATGTGTCAATACAGAGCTTGAACTAATGGAAAGACTATTTCCTTGGCTATTATTAAAAAGCCAGGAATGCAGACCATTCACAAACATAAATGTTCTTGTCTGTAATATTTCAATTATGAGTAAGTGTAGTTACAGATATTTGTCTTAAACAAACAGAAGCCCCTCAAACTCTAAAATGTCTGCACAATCTTTTGAGGTTTAAATTGTCTCTCTTTTAGCAATTACTTTATTTTTGGAAAATGCATATGAGCAAGCAGTGTCAGCTGGAGCAACACTTCTGTGAATTATTTTAAGTTAGAAATAAGCTTTTGCCTAGTATTTTCCTACGTCTATTTGGAGTGCTGTTTCTTTTTTTTTTTCACTTTGAGATCCAACTTCTCTGTCAGCTGCAGTCAGCAGTGAATTAATACTCAGGGAACAAAATGGTTTTCCCATCTTTTAAGTTTTTTTGAGGATTTCTTCACCTATGCTGTACTGGGGTGAACCTAAGACTTTTTTTTAAATGGAATTAGGAGAGAAGAGGATGGGGGTGAGGGGGGCAACAGTCTGCTTTTTCTGATCTGAAGAAAAGCTTGTGTGTGCAGAAGTATCTTTTCCAACCATCGGTTGATGTAGTAAAAGATATTTTCTCTGTACCTGCTTCTGTTGTCCTTAGCTTGGCACTGACACAGTGTCATAACCAGCAGAAAGAAACAACCTGTCCAAAGAGCTGGCTGAGGGGTGGAAAACTCAGGTTGAAGTTCTGGGTCTGAACTGGTGCCTAGCCTGACCTCTTCTACTCCCTTGAGGGTGTCCTGACCCTCAGGCTGCTCTGCTGTCCTTAGCCATGTTGCAACGTTGAGTAAAAATTGCAAAGTGGAGGTGAAAGGTCTGTGAAAACCACTACGTTGTTTTGTCTTAATTAAAATGGATTGGGGTATCTTTCAGAGGAAAATTATCTGTCTGGCAGCTTCCCAGTCCATTCTGCTTTTGAGACTACACTATTTGTGTCTGCCTTAGGTACAAGCTGCAGCAAAATGATGAATACCTTGGGGAGCTGAAGTGTTGGATTATACACAGCCCTGAGTCTAGGGCTGCTTGCAGGCTGCGCTCAGGCGAGGAAAGCCCGAAGCAGGCTGTTGTGGTCTGCAGCACCATTAAGACAGTAAGACTAGAAGAAATTAGAGCAAACTTGTAAGGAGTTTACTTCTGTGGCTTAGAAGTTTAACTTAATGAGAAGCGAGCATCCGAATTTTAGACATTAATTCACCACCAGCACGCAGCAAGTTGTGACTGATGACTTGAAATTGTGGGGCGTTAGAAGATAGATATTGACTCTGATGGGAAGTAGACGTCAAAACCTTGCAGGAAGGAGCACCTAGCAAGAGGTCATAGTAGAATGTGGGAAAGCCTTTAATATAGAAATTAAATAGCTACAGTAGCAAGTAAACACTGAAAAACTGAAGGTTCATGAATGATAAGAGGATTAGAACATTGCTCTTCCATTAGATGTTGCGCACCTCCCATCCTCCTCCCTCAGATGAAAGTCCCTCTTTAAGCTGAGATATTTTGATAGTTACCAGTTGAACATTAAGAGGAACATGCTGTCAAATGTTAACTCTAAATGAAGATGTTTGTTATATTAAGTGATTATCTAGGCGTGTGCCCCCAAATGAATATCCATAGAGAATCTTTTATAAATAATTCTTTCAGAAAATGATAATGATAAAGTGACTTGTTAAGGAAGAGGACAAGGACTCATTCCCTGTGGTGATGCCTTGTTTATTCACACAAATGGTGTGATAATTCCTTCTCTAGAATACAACGATGACCTTCAATGTACAGATATGAGCAGGTTTTTCATTCCTTTCTGGTTTTGCTAAGCCTATATATAAAGTGTGCTAATTCTTCCCTTTTATATAAAGAAATCATCACAATTTCATAGTTAAAACTGTATCTATAGACCAGTCATTAACTGGGAATTTCAGAGACTTGTTTTTTGTTTTTTTTTTAATTTTATTCTAAATTGTATTTCACATTCTTCTGTGCAAAGTGGAGTGCCGTGCTGTGATTGATCTGTCTCTAGAAATTTGTGCATTCTGTACAATACGTCTGCTTTCTTTGGATCTAAGTCACTAGGCTTTGTGAAGATAACCTAGGTGAAATGTTGAATGAAAATCGTGTACTTCTCAGCCACACACTGCCTATATTAATGCAACATATTTTTGAGGGACAAACACCTAGGTGGTAGGGTAGTGTTGTTATCACTGGATATCCAGTTTACCAGTCCTCTCAACATCAGTACTGCAATACCTTGTCCAACGCTGTCTGTTAGACATCTGCTTTCTGACATAGAAGAGCTGTTAAAGGTTTCCCGTATGATTTATAGCCTGACATATCATTGCCACAAGATCCCGTCATACAAAATTGTTCCATTTTGTTTTCTATAAATAAGTGAGAAGATAAAGATCTCAATACTGAGATCAAGCTAGGTATTCCTAACAATATCTCAGATGTGTGTGCTTTATTGAAAAACCTGATTTTCTAGAGCTGAAGACAGAAAACCACAGAATCCCATGTTAGCTATGCCACTGTAAAGTGAAATGAGCTCTCGTATCCCCAGTGTTCTCCAGGTATACGTTAAGATCACAGTCTGGTCAGCAGATTTCAATTTCAAATATTCAGTGTGGTAACAAATTAATTGTAAGTAGATAAGCTCTGATTATCCATCAATCTTCAAGTATAGCTCCACAGTTTTCAACCCTTTTGCTAATGGATCTGCCAACAGAACATGTTGTCTGGAATCAGTGAACAGTTATAACAAGAATAACATGTTAATTAATATTGTTAGAAAAAAAGAAGAGGGGATGAATTTGCTGCCTTAAATGAAAATGATTTAAAGGGGGTAAGAGGGTGAGATTATCATCAGACCTGAACAAAAATGTGACCACAATAGTTGTGTGTTTTTATAACTGTAGTTAACAGAAACTGCAAAGCTAAACTTGGCAGGTGGATGCCCCCTACTTAAAAATGATAGAGTAACGTAGTATTTTAAATGTGCAGTTGGTGCAAAGTATGATTCTCGGCAATTTCCAGAATGCTGTTCATGATCAGAAAATGTGCTTTGCCTGTCTTCCTTCCTAGTTGCACGAGATGACTTTAAAGTGCTTCTAGTCTGGTGCAATAACATTAGTCCTTTGTGTAGCACGGTGTCCTACAGTGTGCGTAATGACAGTGTAGTTATCATAGCTGTTAACAAATGGGGCTTAATGGTTGCTTCAGCCTTTATGACTCAGGCGAGACCCTTTAAAAATTATACTGTAAACTCATTAGGTGTAATTTGAATTGGAAGTTCTGGAAATAGATGCTAGCTGATAGACTTTGTTGATGGCCATAGAGCAAAACAATTAATCCCCAGTTTATTTATCCTGGTGGGTTGGTTTTGTGTTTGTTGATACCTTGCTTGTTCTTATTTCTTTCTCTGAAGACCCATTAGAGCCTTCCTTTTTTTAAGAGAGACGGTAAAAAGTCTGTTTTGTTTGCATGAATTCAGTTTTGAGGAACTTAAGCCAATCTGGTTTTCAGTTCTCCTCATTTCTGTCCCTCCACTGTCCTGATAATCTTGTTCGTTTTCAGCCACATGAGGCAAATTGGTATAAACAGATGTCCCCCTAATAAAAAATCTAAGCATTGTACCAGTGCTGATGTAATTTTTTTTTTCTTTGAATGCTAGTAAATACTGACTGAAGTTCATGTGATCAAGGACATTTAGAACAATATGTTTTGGCTGCCTGACACTCAACATGAGGCAATGTGTAATTCACATGAACCCTCTGTAGAAGTTTCTGGATTGCATAGCAAATGCAGTGCTTGCCTAGTAACACAGAGACCCTGATTGAATTCTAGCTTCAGTTCCACACAGACTCATTTTTTCCAGGACAGAGTTCTTTCCGAGAGCACAGAGCACAAGTGAATAGTTAGATGATGTTTGGTTCATCAGCTGTTCAGTCTTATGATAGAGAAACAGTTCTCTTCCAGAGTTTGCCGTTCTTCTGAATGGAGGCACTCATCAGAGTCAACCAGCTTTGGTAACAACCAAAAAGCATCCCCTGGCCAAGGCCATTAAAATGTTCTTTGTGAAGTATACAGAATATCTTCTGGATGAGCCAGACGCAGACATGTGAGCCAAGGAGTGGGGGTGGGCCACTAATTAGGTAAAACAGAATTAAACTTGGATTTGGAGCACTGTATGAGTCAGAGCCAGAAATTTCTCTTGCTCCAGCAGTGGTTTATGACACTTCCTCAAATACAAAACATCTGGAAAGAGAAATCTGTGAAGTTCCTTTGAGAAAATGCACACAACACTGTGGCAGAGGAAGGCAAAGCATGTGAAAACTACCAAAACCTTGTGAAAGTCTTTTTAGTGTTAAAAAAGCAAACAAATAAATATTGCTTCCTCCCTCCTTAGCCAAACAGTGCAATGCTTCTGATGGATAAGGTCATTATAGTATTTTTCCTAGATAATGAGGTCTCATTTGGGTTGATCCTATGGCAAAGCAACCTGCCAAATTAGAGCCCCAGCTCCTGCCTAATCCGTTATGTCATTATTTCTGCACACCATTGTTTTACCACATAGTACATTTTATTTGGTGTAGTGAGCCCTTCTGTTATGATACTCGCTGATATGGAACATATGATATTGTGACTAGTCCACGTTTTCTGTCATATTTCGCTAGCATAACCTTGCAAGTGGTATGAAAGGCTTTTACACCTGTCAGAAAGGCTTACTTAACTCATATGTTAGAGCTACTGCGAAACCGGCTCGCTGAAATGAGCTGCAAATTCAAAGCAGCATATTGAATTTTGTAATTTATTTGTTCACAGCACAGGTCAATTAATTTATTTCACAGTGATGTAATACTTAATATTTGAAAAAAATAGATAAAGCATGGCTAGGAAGGTGTTCTCTGTTCAACTGAGCAAAACAGCAAATGTTTCTCCTGTTTGCAGCAAATACAATGCGTGTCACATGAATAATACTATCCAGTGAATAATAGGCATGCTTGCTGAAATGGTTTGGACTCTATTGTTTTTCCTGTCAACGGAAGATTCCATAACATTCCTTATTAAAAGGCACAGTACAATTAAACAAACAAATAACTCTTTCCCAGACAGGAAAAATAAATAACCTTTCTGGGCCTCCCAAGCTTAAATTGTCACGCATGTTTTATCCATATTTCTTTGAGACATGAAATACATCTTCCTTTTTGGTTTCTACAACGCTTTGCAATATGGAGCCCAAGCTTTAGTGCAGGCCTTTTGTTTACACTATAACGCAAATAATCAATGATTTTTGCAGCATCCTATTTTGTTATCTTTTAAAATAGCACTCAAAGAGGTAGCATTACATGCTTAGTCAGGTTTGGTTTTTCCCATTCTGCAAGCTTCATCTTTTACCAAAGCCAAACGTTAAAAAACCCAAACCAACAACAAATCACACATTATTAGGAAAACTAACTCCTGAGTTTGACTTTCAGATGAGTCACTAATACCAAGAAATCTGAGATGAAAGATCTGCCAACAGTTGACACACAGTATTATTTTTTATAGCAAGAAAAAAACCTAGAAGTACTTGTAGGTTCTGTGGTGTATCCTGTGGAGTATAGACAATAACAAAATAAATATAGAAAATAATAGAATAAGGACAATAAATGACTAAAACTGATGGTTTATAAACATGGTACATCCTCTAATCTCAAATAATAGCTCACTCTTTGCAGGTGTTGATACCCCTAGCCTGGTCTTGCTGCATTTTCTCTATCAGGTCCCATATTTTATCCCTTTCTGAAGGAAGGCCAATGGAGAGACTCCCTTGCACGTTCTCCACCTGCCTGGTGGTGCTTCCAACAAGAGAGATGATAAGGCTTTGTTCTTAGCAAGTGTACTAGCTATTTTCAACATATTTGTAACACAAATTACAAAGAAATAATACAAGAAGTACGTCTTTCAAGGATATTTGTCTGTACTAATTTGTTAAGGTGAAGAGTACTTGTATTTCAGTCTTAAGTGTTGATTTTTATAACTCCATTTTATTTTTGTTTGAATGAGTAAATGCTTAACAGTTTGCCAGTAGGTCTTTATGAATATCCCTCCTAACATTGCTGCAAATGCCAACATAAATGTATTTTTTAATGTTTTCTGGTTCTTTACTTTCCAAACTCATTTGTGATTTTTGTTAACTTCTCATTAACAGCATCTTCTTTGTGTTGTCATCACTGTGTATGAAATTTTGAGGTGTGATAGCTGAATTGTGACTTTGCTATTTTGGCACTGAACGCCAAACCTTAGTCTCCTGCTAGAGGGCTACGCTGATGTTTAGAGATTATCATTTATCCCTCCTTTATATCAAAATCTGTGATGGTGTCCTGCAGAAAGCAAACAGTATATTTTGCTCCCATGCCTTTATTTCATTTTTCGGTTTGATAGCTTTTATTAAGGCTTTTAAGAGAAACTCATGGCATGTAAATATGTAGAGCTGCTGCAAGTGAGCAAAGGAAACAGCAGCCTGGACCAAACCAGCAGTGACGTGGTTGTGTATGGTGCCCAGAGCAAGGCCCTAGGAACCCTGCATTTTTTGGTGCTGTGGCCAACAAGACGTTGGGATGAGCAAGAGGGTGGCTACCTTAGGGATAGCAAGAAGGGTAACGAGGCTTCTTCTGCACTGTCCTTCAAGACAGTAAAACCAACACATATTTCTCCTCCCGCAACAGGGACAACTCAGCCATGGCCTCTAGTTTCTGTGACAACAAAAGTCTGTTTTGCTCCTCATCAGCCTTCAGCTGCCTCTGTTAGTGTTTGAATGAGCAGTGATGGAGGCTGTCAGATGCTATCAAAACCTGATCAAGTTAATGAGCTTGTTTTGCCACTCAGTTTGTTTCTCAGTAACTGTTCTGAAGGTGAAATGCTAGGAGGCACATGATCTTCTGGACTGTGAAATTCAGTCCACTCTTCCCTTAGATATGCTAATGTGGGTCATCTATTTTGCCTGCCACCGATAATCAGAGTCGTTTAGATGACCTTTGATTTACAGGCTACGTTTTCTTGCCTTTTTCATTGAGGAATTAACATTTGGTTTGACTTGTTCTCTTTCTCCTGCTGGTATCCTCACTTATCCAGGCTTTCAGATGAGCCTTCCTGGAAACTATTTGCAGCTGTAGCTTCTGCATTGCCTTTCATTTGTCATACAAACAAAATAGTGGTGTGCCAGTAGTGGCTTCCTGAGATCTGAACTAAGCCTGAGAAAACTGAAGCCCACTCTTCAGCTCAGCTTAGATTTCTCTAGTCATATAAAATCTTCCTTTCAATCCTCCAGCCCTCTGCTATTGATTTTCCTAACACAGTGAGAATGTTAAGTTTTCCTGAGCTTGATTTTTAGTTTTACTAATCAGAAATTAGATTGCTTGTGATATTAGTTCCTTTGATATCCTGGAGAGGTGTTCTAATACATAGATATATTTCAAGTTATATATTGGGTACAGACGAGGGGAAACAATCCTTTGCCAGTCAACTTGGTCTACTACTGAGTGTGCAGTTATTACCAGTGTCTGGCTTGCTGCTTGTTTTCTCCACTCAGTTGTCAGCTTCTCCAATGCTACCCTGGACTTTCCTATTCCAATTCTTAGGAATTTGCCAATAAAAAAATGTAGAATTATTACTTGATTTCGTCTTCATAGTCATCATCCAGTTAGTGATATTACATAATTGTCATTTTCTCATGATTGGAAAACAACCTTGGAGCAACCCGTTGCTAAAAAGTTCCTACAAGATCTTCCTACAGTCTTCTTTTAGAAGTCCTAATTAATGATTCTTCCTTCGAGTGGTAACCATCTTGTATCTTCATAAACTGTGTTTTTATTTTCATTTTTCAGTGGCTTTCTGTCTGCTTCTCATTATTAACAATTACTTATTCCAGGAAGATTAATTACTCCAAGATGAAGTTCTGTTTGTTGACTCCTTTCATAAACTTTTTTGGGTTTTGCTGGTGCAGCTATGGTCCAAATGTCCCAAAATCTCTTTCAGATTCTGTTATGTCCCAGTTTTCAACAGGAGTCCATGCTTGCCCATATAGTCTGCTACTTTGGTACATTCTGTGCAGCACATCTATCTTTCTCTGTCACTGACAAACGTAACTTCTCTTAGACCGCCAGAAAGGTCCATTTTAATTGGTGTCTACCTCCTTGCCCTATGTAATTCAGACATCGCGAATAGCAGTGAAAGCCTAGTAGAGTCTTACAGTCTTTCTGTAACATTAAGGCACAAGCCTTAAGGAAGAGATTTATTTAAATGAAATATATGAGATATGTATATGTATATTTGTATGTATGTACGTGTATACATGCATATACTTAGCTGAACAAACTTTAGGCAAATGTCTGTTTTAGAGATGAGTTAAATCAAGAGGATATTTGGCCATGAATACTCTATCATATCTGTATTTTGTGGATGGGAAAATCCTTGTAATTTTCTTATGTTGAGGAGTTTTTTTATTGTGAGTCTGATTTATCAAAGCACCTAAAAGCTGATTTTACTCTAAGTATGTGCTTAAGGACTTCTGCTTTTGGATATCACGGCTCCATGAAGAAATAGCTGATCAGACAATATTTTGAGCCACAAGGAGCTTTCTGCAAAATAAGCTGACAACAGCTCCTTAACCAGTTGAACACTGGAAGCACAAGCCTGCGTAATCAGCAATGGTCTTGCTTTTATTACGACAAAACTGCTGCCAATAAGTGAGCCTGGATATTCAATCTGCCAGCTGGCATCTTCCCTTCCCCTCTGAATTTTGATTATTTTTACAACAATAACGATAAAACTTTGTTACTGTAATGCTTTTTATCTGAGGAGCTTGAGTGCTTTACATATGCACAGTAATAGGTTAATTGGATTAGTTAGTCGAATTACCAAAAGGTGCATATAAATGTATTGTTCCCATTTTACGGAACAAGAAATCGAGGCAGAAAGAAGTTAGGTTATAGGAAGGTCTGCAGTGTGTTTAGCATTGGTGTAGTAAAGGGAATAAAAAGATAAACTCAAATGATAAATAGAAAAGGAGATAAAATAAAGTAACATTCCCTCTTTGGTGGTCTAGGACAATCACTGAGAACTGTATCTTTCATTTCACCCTTTGTTCTGTAGCCCTGTGAGCTGGACAAACCAGTGCTTCCTTTCTGAGAGGGAAGAGTAACTCCTTCAAAGAGGAAGCCAAGATAGAAATACTTTAGAGATTTTTTTAACCATTATTACTTTTTCTAGGAAGATGGATGTAACTACTAAAGCTATGATGTGAGTGGAGCTAAAAGAAGAAAAAAAGGAGTCCTACTTAGGCTGTGTGAGGAGTGAAAATATTTGCAAGGCACTTGCTCTGCTAACCTAGGTCTGCACTGACCAATTCCCTTGGGCCCGGTGGCTATGTTGCTTCCAGCACCCAGGCTGCCTTGTTTGGGGGCTCTTCCTGGGATCTCAGCACATTTCTACCCTGTGACACGTATATACACCGTGAGGCTTGCTTATATTGAGGGCACTAGTGACCTCCAGCAGCAAACCAGCAAACCTGGTGCCCGTTTCCCTGTGACCGTAATGCAGCAGGCTGTTATTGATCCCCTGCTAGGAAACAGGCTTTGCACGTGTGAAGTTACTGTCGTTGTCCTTTTCTCAATTTACTGTCCTCGCCTGGCACAGAGAGATTTGGAAATTTATGTGTTATGTATGAAGCAGGTTGTTGTATTTTAGGTTAAAAACAGTGTAACTGTCCTTGAAAGAGTACAGCCTGGGGAAGTAACAGTGAAAATGGGCTTAAATTATTTTAGTTAGAAAGAGATTAAGGAAAATGCTTTGATCTCCCGTGGTAATGATGAAGATCAGCAGATGTACCTGAAGTCTGTGTTACTTTCTTCCACTTTCTCTCTGTGAAGTGTAAGACCACCAAAATCTACAATGCTTGATCGGTTTCTGTATTTTTATTTCAAAGAGAATCTCATTGAGGGTGAGTGAAATGCTCATTAATTTGAGCCAGCTTAGTAGATGCAGAGTTGTTTCCGTTAGCTACCTAATCTGTTGGGCATCGGCCATCATCAGAGAATGATTACATCTGCATCTGTGCAGTGAGTTGTTTGTTCCTTGGTATGTCTGTATCAATCCACATTTGGATTTAAGTTATAGTACGTATGTATTATGCAATTTGAAGAAGGCACTTAGTAGGGCACTTATGTACTAAAAATGGTAAATTACGCCAACTGAGAACTTGACTCCCAGTTTTTATTTAAGGGTTATTATGCATACATATAATACTGTGCATGCTTGTATATTCCTCCTGCTTTATAAAGAAAAAAAATGCTAATGGGGAAAGGATTAATTGGTTTTAATTAATTCAACTTCTTAAAATATCCGTAGTAGCACATCGCTTTAAAAAGATATGAGGGAGCAGAAGCATTCGAGGCTAAAAGGTTCACGCTTTCTGGCTAATACTTGCTTTTCATTGTATTGGCTCACTGTGGTTTGCCTGCATGACCCAGCTGCAATGAATGGAATGGAGCAAGAGCTGTTTGCCTGAATCTTTCCTATGTGCTAACAGGAAGAAGTAGTGGTGACAGTTGTACCCTTCATCATCACTGGGAGAGAAGAAAGAGGGGAGGGAAAGAAAGAACAAGAGTAAATGAGAACCATATTTAGCCCAAATTAGTTTTCCTGACCAAACACTTGGTATTTTTGTTCCAAAGGCCCCTGGCTCACAATGAAAATGAACTAATCCCTATTAGGAAGTCTTTCTGGATTTTGACTGGGAAGTGTTTGGTGTTGAATGAATGAGCTTTGAGAGAAGCTTTTGTCCATGTTTTGTTCTCATTAGCAGTATTCTCATTAGTGGAGACTTGCGATATAAATGAGTGCATTGCCCTAGATTTTGTTTATTAGAACTAAAATCCAATGTGTAAGTATCTCTGATTTTTTTTTTACTTTCCTTATCCACCTATGCCGTGCCTTGCATGAGTGCCTCGCTGCCCTGTCCCTTCCTCTGCGTACAATCCCAGCATGAGAGTCTCACCCTCCCTTCCCCTCCTTTCTTCTCCCTTTGGCACATGCTGTGAGCTGGCTCTTGCCCCACACTGTAAGCTTGATAAAGGCTGAATGGTGACACTTGCGGAGGGAAATGTTCACCTTGCCCAGTTTTGGAAACAAACACAAAAGTTTCCATTTAAAAGCCGTTTTCTCTAGAGTCTGTATGTAAACTGCAGTGAGAAGCTCCTTCAGAAAATGGTTCAGAAAATAAATGTAGCTTTGATGCTCTGAAATGCCCTACGAAGGAACTGCTCTCCTTTTCCACTGACATGTGAGGAACCTGGGGTTCCCACCCTTCTAAATTAGTCAACATTATCTAAAGCTGGGCAGACCTGAAGTTTCGAAGCTGAGCCATCGTCAGCTGCACTGTAGTGAATACCAGGCTTGGAGAAGCAAAATAATAATAATCTTCTGATATATAGTCCTTGGATAAAAAGTAATTATTCTAAGTGCATCCAAAAACTTTCCAAGGCCCCAATTCCATCTTAAGTATTCGCTAGCTGTGTTTATGGGAGAGAAGCAAGTGCCTGTGAAGCAAGATGCAGCAGGGAACCCGCTGCAGCAGGCAACCGAAGACGTGGCACCAGCAGAGTATTGGCTTTCTCACTGCCCTAGAAATGTGCTGCAACGTTAAACTGCAGCATCCATCAAGATAAGGTTTCAGTTTCATTGTGCAGTGCCCTTGGCCCTTCAGCTAGGACCAGGCTGTCCTTATGTTGGGGACTGTTGATAGCAAACCCCCTCCTGAGGCAGCTAGACTGAATTTTACAAAGCTGGTTAATATATCTCGATATGATAAAAAGACAGGATTTGATCGGCTTCGGCTTGTTCTTGCAAGCAATTTTCTGTATAAGTACCTAGTACTTTCTGTTTCCGATTTATCTAGAAATTCTGACATTTTCTCTGTCTAAAACTCTCGTTAGTAGGAAGACTCTAATGATATTTTGGCAAGTCTACTCTAAATTTTGGATAAAACCAGTAAGTACAGAAACATATTGGACAAGAAAAATAATGGGTGTAGTATACTCACTTTTTTCCTAGCTGAGAGAAGTTTCAATTCCAAGTAAAGATTTGGCTTAGTTTTCACTTTATTTCTTCCCTAATTGGTTCCTTTGTTGCACTATCATTTCAAAACAGGCCTTTCTGCTTACTTTTCACCTTTTTTCAAAGCCCTTGTGTTCTGCACTGGACTCCTAAGATATCTGTTGCCTTTGTAGTTTTCCTGTTTCAACTAAAGAAGCTGGTTTGGTTTTTTTGAAAACTACTGTTTCCATCTTAATAGCTGAAATTAGCAGACAGGGGAAATCAGGGGCTGGAGATCCTAGAAAAACAGGCTAGGAAAGACGAGATGATGGAAGAAAATGACAGAAATACATAAATGCAGTAAAGGAAAGATCTGTTTGAAACATAGCAGGAATTACGGGAAAAACAGAAAGTGTGGATAGAAAAAGCAAACAAATAGGAAAGGAGAAGAACTGCGTTGCCAGAGCATGAGGTCTTCACTCTCTCCTTTCCTCTATTGTTATGATTACGTATTTACTGGAAGCATACAGGGTTCTAGGGAAACACCCTCCTTGTTGTCATCCCTATATAGAATGATTCCTTTGAAATGACTTTTAGGAGGGGAAAAGTAATTAATCAAACCACATTCCTAGCCTATGCGTGAGTCTTTCTCTTTTTAAGTCACCTTAGAGAAACAGTGAGAGGAGGAGCTGGAAAGTGAAGAATAGGAGTGATTATCTCAGGGCTGGAAAGAAAATGGACAAGGCTGTCTGGAAAAAAGAAACAAAAAGAACAGCCTACCACAGAGCTTCCTAACGCCAATATATGTTTAAAGTAAGGGAGAACATAATTGTGTCTGATTTGCTAGAGGAAGCAGAAAGTAAATTTAAAAGAAAAATCCAAAACAAAAACCAAACAAGCAACTTTTAAAATTGTTGTTTTCTACTTTATTTCATATATATAAGAATAACGTGAAAGTGTAAATGAAACACGCAGTTTTATTTGTGCTTGTTTGAACGGTATGATGGCCAGGAATTGTTTGTTTCAAGGGGGTCTGCTTCACCTCCTTTATCTACTATGGGAACAAGTCTCTCATACTGTTTGTGTCTCAAGAGCCATGCCAGAAGTCTGCAGTTCTTGTCTTCCTGCTCAGAACCGTTTTGCTTGGCCGTAAGCATAAAAGCTCTAGGGAGGCACTGTCTATTAAGGCTAATTTTGTTTCAGCCTTATCCAATGCTTTTTTGTCTTTTGTGTGGCTCTCTTGCGCTGTGTAGTTTGGCTGTAGTTATAATCCATGTGCCTCTGGCTTATGAAATGTCATGCTGGTTCCGTTGCTTTCCAGTGGCCATATTCTATACTCTCTTTCTCAGCAGTCTGCAAGGTTTAAATGTATGCAATGATTTAATCTGACCTCCTGCACAGAACCGGCTACAGAATTTTGTGCAGCAATCTCAGTAAACCCAGACTGCATCCGAGCATGGCTGGTACTGACTGTGTGAAGCATAGAAGAAGGGGTTGGTGGAGATCTCAAAACAGGTTGTGCGGGAACTGGGGTTTTTCAAAAGCTCCTGAGCGTGTAGTACCACACAGTGCTGTACTACGAAGACCTCTCCAAACTAACACTGAAACTGGTGGCATAGTTGTACTCACTAGGTCCCATAAACATCCCATACTGTTAATGTGCCATGTAAAGGTACTACCTTGTTCACTGCTGGTGGAAAGGTCTCTAATGGATGCTGGTGTAAGGTGCTGTGGATGTACCTGTTGCATTGCAAGAGCAGAAAATCCCTTTGACTTCCAGTGGCTCTTCTAGAAGAGCTGCTGATTTATTGGAGTATTTCTGATAATCCTCCTCTAATTGGCTTCTTTTGTGGTCTGTGTGGGTTGTTGCTGTTGACACTGCCGCAGAATGGTGATTTGTATTATGGAAGTCCTGGAGATTCTTAGGAAAGCAAAGCGCTGTGGTTCTGCATACTCTGCGTACACGTAGTAAAAAACAGGCTTTGCCCCAAGATCTTACTGCAACAGGCAGTTTTTTGTGATGTTCTACGAGAAACAGCATGTATTGGGGGAATTATTTCATTCTAATTCTTAAGAGGATACAGTGATGAAGAGCTTCGGTGCTACACGCAGTATCTGGGAAGATATCCAAAAAGCCCAGATGTTTAGTCTTCAGTGGCTTCATTCTAAGCTATTAAATGTGGAGTTTATTTTTTGGTTGGAAGCTGACTTTTTCTCAATTTTCCAAACGTACACTGAAATGTTGACTTTCCTGAGGGAAGCTGGATTTTGTTGGTTGGCCCATTAAACAAGTGCAATGCACTTGTGCCACATATATGCGTTAGCATTGGACTTGCATGACTTGCTAGGCATTTTTTTTTTAAAAGGATTTTCATTTTCATTATCTGGGACAAAAACGCCTTGATGCAATAAATGCAGATTTCCTAAGTGACAAAATGCCTGATAGGACGATGAAGTGGACACGCCAAGTAGGATGTAGTTGAAATGTAGACTAATGGATGGAAAGACTGGCTAGTACTGTAGCCTGTCTTACATTATGTCACGCCATCATGCTTCGCATGAGGTCCTACATCTGCCCCATCTGTTTGTTCCTAGGTATAGGTAAAGAAAGGCTGCTTTTTTTTCATGTGCAGTGTTCATCCCAGCCATGCGGGGGCAGGGGGGGAAGTTAGAAAACAAATATAATGAGAGAACAGAATGGTACGACGTCTGGAAGGCTAGAGGTTTTCTTCTTTCCAAATGTCTTCCATATCTGTTGTCTGAATTTCATAGTGCCTTCAACGCAAGAGAAAGCACTAGGGAGGACAAGAGTGTTGCACCCCTTGACTAGATATGAGAGTAGCAATCCCCATCTCCTTCAAAGACTCCAAGCCGAGCACATGAGGGAATGATTACTGCTACCCTGAGGGTTGAGAACATTCTTTCCTTTCCCAGCCAAATGTTATGAGCAGGTCTACGTACCCCTCATCCCTGCCCTTTAGCAGTGAAAAACATATCTGCTCTCAGGGCAATGTAACACAGTATCATCTCTCTGTAATAGAAATACCCAAAACAGGATCTTCTGATACCATCATATACAGGAATAAATGACTATGTTGTCTCCTGATTCATGCATCACCTGCCTGTGCCACCTAATGGGAGCTCTGGTAGAAAAAGTATCATCAGATCTGCTCCACAAATACAAAATAGGGACCATGAAGATGGCGGCAGCTCACTACTCTACTGCTACAAAGCTGCCATCTTTGCCTAATGGAATTAGAATGGGCTGCCTTTTGCCTATACCCTTTTGGTCATGGGCTCTAAGTAACTCTCTGTGTTTCCTTTAATTTTTTCAGCCAGTTACTACCTCATCCTCTTCCTCCCCACGTTCCCTCACTGCTTCCAGGGTGTAGTGGGGGTATGGAAGTTGCTTTCCTTTTCATTTGGTCACAAAAAATGACTTTGAGAGAGCAACAGGTCAGAGATAAAATGAGCAGCCTGCAAATCCTGTAGTACAATATTTATACTCTAAGAAAGCATAACCATGTGTGCTGAATATTCGTTTGGCTAATTCTTGCAGTTGACAGGAAGCATACATTCAGTTTCAAAACATTTACACACCTCTTCATTTGCAGCACCAACATGTATTTGGTGTCTGCGAAGAGATGCGCTGCAGTCCCATTGCTGTAGTCCCATTGCTGTCTTTCCTGCTATAACCAACACAGACCAAGTGACCGGCCAAGAACCTACGCACAGAAGTGTGTGAGATTCAACACCATTTCTTGAAAAACTAAAAATAATTTTAGATTGCTGGTTATTTATTTATTTATTTGACAGCGTAGGAGGATTTAAAGTGTGTTTTTCTCTTTATAGGCATTTTAGCTTCGAGACAAAACGTGTTTGCTGGGTTTATGTGTCCTGACAAAGCTCCTTTCTGCTTTCTCTTTCATTTTGATTTATTTGGTGTGTTAAGCTGATACAGAACCTTACTTTCATTTTAAAAATGAATACTGTAGCATGTAAATTCCTTCCTCCCATTCATATCTTCTAGCATTAAGTACTGAAATGCATGTCTTTCTGTAAACTGGCTTCCTGGGTGAAAGTTGTTCTCCCTTATATATTTGACATTTCACTGGCAACATAATGGCAATGCATTTACTCTTTAGTGAAACTCTTAGGGTTCTCCAGAGTCCCTAAACAAAATGTTTTTACGTTCAGAAGGTACCTGAACATTTAAGAAGAGCTCCTGAGGACAGTCACGAGTGATATGGCTCCTTGCTTGTAATATTATGGTCTAGATGCAGGCTCGGACGTGTCAATGAGCATCATTGGCAACGACCAACTTTCTAATACATATACCAGATTTCCCATCTCATCTTCAATGATATTGCTACCAAAACTCCCTCGATAGCTGCGTGTTACATAAAGTTTGGAAATGTTAAGCAATTACACAGAAAGACCCTGGATGCCTCTTCTAGTCACATATTTGTGTCTTGTCTCTTTACAAGCTGTGTGAAGGCTTGGTGTAGACAAGAATTTCAGTGTGCAAGAATCTTCCTACACATTGGCATTTGTGCACAGGGGATTGTCCTTCTGCTGGTTTGATCTCCTGATGCCTCACAGTCATCATCCAGGTGGTGTCAGTACAGCCTCCAGATAGCATCCCTCATCATACCTTTGTGGTGTGTGACTCTCATGTACTGTAACTGTAGTTGATTTTAAATGCAAGCTGACAGTCAAAATAACACTAAATAGCTCCTGTAAATCACAGAAAGAAAAGCATTCATTTAAGATTAAAACATTATATTATTTGCTTGATTCTTTTTCATATTTTTGATGTACATGATTTGTATTAATAGGAAAAATTCTACAGGTTCAGAAATTCAGGTTAGATTAAAGGCTGCCATTTCTACCACTTTATCTACATCCTCCACTGACTTAGACTGTAGAACTCTCTTGAATCTGAAAAATGAATGGGAGATCTTGGAAAGATATTTTCTGATGTGATTTCTTCTCTGTTCTGATGTGCTTGTTTGTGGTTTGCTTTTTGGGTTTTGAGGTTTTTTTCCTTCTTAGCCTGGAAAACTAATAGCCATTTCTAAGGTATCATAATAATAGGAGTTTTGAACTTCAGGCTAGAGATAATTATGGTAGATAAATGACAAGAGGCTCAGAAGGCACAACTGCTGTTTAACCATTAAAGGATCTCTTGCAAGAGGAAAAGAACAACCTATAAGCAGTGATGAGTAATATACCTATAATGCAATAGGGATGTTTAAATTCTGATTTTCTGAAATACAGTGTAAGAACAGAAACATTGGGCACTGAATCTTTATGGGTTTTTTACCATTGGTTTTGTTCTGGCCCATTTATTGTGGTTTATCTTGCTCTGCGCTGCCCATCCCTGCTATGCCTCCCCTCCATGGCACAGGTGTAACATTGTGAGCACCAGCTTTTTCTTGAAAGCACGCTATCTTGCTTAAAAGGTCGTTGGTATTTTAGCATAGTGGTGATGGTGGTATCAAGATCCTTTTCTTAGTACAGAATCATGAAATATTCAGAAGGTATTGCTCATCTCTGCCTAAAACTCCAAGACATCATGAGTGCTCATGGGTTGGAATAGGAGCTCTTTGCATGTTATCCGAAATGTTTATCATAACAAAGGTTGACAAGCTAGAATTGGCCAACTGGCATGAAAAAAAAATTTCACTTCTTGGGAAAGTGCTATCACTTTGCTGCCTTTTAGAAACTCTGCTTGTTTTCTGATTTACAATTGGTTTGCATAAAGAACATAAATTGCTGTGCTCTTTATCACTGCTTACTGTATGACAAATACACAGTCCAATTTTTCAAGTGTGGTGTCTTGAAAATGAATGTGTGTTTGAAATTAAAACCATCTCAGTACTTGAGCATCCTCCCTCTGGAACAGGCTGGATAATAACATGTTCATCACCTTGGGTTATTTTAATATTTCCTGAAGCCTGCAAAAGATGCTTTCTATTTTCTTGTCAAAACATACTGAAATGAAAATTATTTTTAATAAAGTACAGTAATCACAGTGTGATCACCAAGTGCATCTTCTCATGTCAGATTGTTTCTTCCTACTCACAAGCATTTGCAGTTACTTAATGTTATGATTGCTGAGCAATCCAGTGTTGGGAGGAAGAGAATGGAATATTTCATTTCTGAGAACAAGCACTGGGTGATATAGAACATCCTCCTTTGCCTCCTAGAATAGTATCATTGTTTAAACTTAATGCTAGAAGAATTGACTGCTGAAGGACTTCATTTTTCCCTCCAGTATTCTATTGCTCATTTCCATAGGTACTGTACACTGAAAGCAGAGCTCCCATCCATATTCTGTTTTTCTATGTCGGTCCATAAATACCTACTGGAGTGCCATGCCAGATACCATGCCTGAAAGGTATTTAACACGATGATATTAACATTCACTTTTAACGAGTCCATGGGAGTGCTGGAGTTAGTCTCATAGCTTCTTAAGTACCATGCTCTTTTGGTGAACGACTGGTGGATAACCCGCTTAGCTTCAGGTAAACTGAGTTCCAGTATTTAGAAGAGAAACTTGCTTGTCTACACAGGCTCTGGGAGCTTTTGGAGATAATGGCTGAAAGACTTTTTTTCTAAACTGTTTCTGTGCGCCACGTTTTTCACTCAAATCGTTCGGCTCTAAAATAAGTGATGGACAAATCTCCAGAGGTTTGGGTTCATATCTTACCCAAACATTATCCAAGCTAAGTAAAGCTCTGGAGTCCGAATAAATGAGCATGAAACCTCAGAAGAACAGACTTTCTCATGAGAGTGTCAGTGTTCCCTGCCGGCTGGAAATACCAAGAAAATAGTCTTTCTTGTGGTATTTTGGAACTTCAACATCTGGACGTCGCTGTAATCAGGGAGGAAAGTGAATCTGAAAAATAATGGTTTAAAAAGTGAACCCTTTTTCACTTTGGGATGTAAGATTTCTTTCCAGTTTTTCAGTGAAGCTATTAATTGTTATCGCAACTCTGTATTTGAAAGTAGGAGATCTTAATCCGAAACTGCAAGTTCTTGCCGTTTTGTTCTGGGTATTGCAAAGTATTATCGCTTGTGAGTCACCCAGTAGTTCTTCAGTCAAGGGAAAAAACTGCTATTGTATCATCCCCTCCCTTTTATGTAAATATGTAACTAAGCACAGCTCTTGGAGTACTTGTTTTTTGGGAGAACAGTCTGCTTTCTTCAATCACTGTTTCAAGTGTGAAATTTAGCTCAGCTGCAGAGCCACAATGAATGTTTTATGCTAAGCAAGTTTAGTAAAAATAATTATTCCTTTATGTAACTAATACACTGGTAAGAAATATTATGGTAATAACTGTAATATGAAATCATGTTAGTTTATATGGAAAATGTAGTTGTGGGCTATCCCTGTATTTAAAAATAGAATTAACCTTTAATTTGGATTTTGACAGTGAATCAATGGAACTTGCACAGCTAGTGACTTCAGAAGTTAAAGATGGAAAAATGTGTTTATCTCTTGTCCTTCTGCCACTGCAAGATTTACAATATGTTCTCTTCTTTATTCAGTCCGTATTTAGTAACTCGGGCAATGAGTTTTCCATCATTGACTTTCTGTGATTAATCCAAATTCATGCTGTTAGCAGAATACCAGGAAATATTTCCCAACTTCCTCCTCAGTTTATTTTCATCAACATTTTCGTTCTTTGACAAGTCCTCACAGAGTCTTACGTCTCACTGTTTATGCTGGTCTCGTGTTGCCATTTAGTTGCCCATAGGTACTCATACACATCTAGGTTCACTTTTAAGGTCCAAAACACTTGACATATTGTTCGGGTAATCAAGTAGAGTTCTGCCAATTGCAAAATCTGGATTTTTATGGCTATATTTGTACACTTTCCAGAAGTTTCTCCAATTTGGCAGTCTTTATGGTTCTGAATTGCCAGGAATGCAGTGTAAACGATGAGGGAGGGTGGTCAAGTGTGATATCATTTTCTTGCTTGGTATGTAAGCTAAATTTGTGCTGCTTACCCCTCTCCCCCTTGCCGTTGTTATTGTAACCATATTTCACAAAGAGCTTTTGTCAGTTTTGAAATCTGCTTCTGTTCTTTCAAAGAGTGTGTTTTTGGAAGGATTACTTTCCAAAGAATACACACACGTATGTATATACGCTTAGTTATTTATTTATTGACGAAATACATCTTTTCCACATACCAAAATCCTATTGGTTTCTTTCTACTGTTACCTTTACTTATCAGAGATTGCAAAAATGTTTCAATTTAGTAATGTTTTAAAACATCTTTTCCTAAGATCTTAAGAAAGATGAACTGCCCACAGAGTTTGTGTTGTGGAATCTCCTTCTCTGGAGATATTCAAAACCTGCCTGAACACATTCCTGTGCAGCTTGCTCTAGGTGAAGCTGCTTTAGCAGAGGGATTGATCTCCAGAGGTCCCTTCCAACCCCTACCATTCTCTAATTCTGTGATCATCAGAAGGTCCGTACTTCAGTTTTGCATGTAAATATTATCATTAATTAGTTGTGGAACTAATAATAACCTACATTCGTATACACTGTGTTTAAATCAAAGTAATTGAATGTTCAAATTAAGAATGTGTTTGCAAACAGGTGTCTGAAAAATTTTTTGTTAGTTACCTACGGTGCTGTTTTTCTCCAGTTCTGTTGTTATAAAGGGGATTGAAATAATGCAAGAGGTAGAAGAAATCATCGCAGGAAGATAATCAAAGTGACAGTTTTGTGCCATATTTCCATATCAAGCTAAAGCAAACAAAAAACCTCCAGCTGTATATGCATACTTAACAACGTAGGTGTGTCTCTGGGGAGTGATCTGAAATGAAGGGACTGTCTTTTCTTTCTCCCATTTAAGTCTCTCCATTTCCAATTATTTTTCTAACTATATATTAGCTGTTTTAATTAAAAGGTGATGATTCACCACTTTCTAGGCACTGAGAACATTTTTTTAAAGTAGGGGGTTAAAAATAGTAATAATGTAGACTATTTCACTATTACTCTGAGCATTTGGAACAGTAGGAATATTTTAGCACAATTTGAACGACGAAAGCAAATGCTGGTTTTGGTAATTTTGTGTTCAAGGGTGATTCAACCTCTTTGCTTGCTAACTCTGATTTTCCAAGGCTTATAAGACTTTAATTTGATTCTTTATCTGAGCATAAAACAATGTCTGAAAATTGCATAATAAATTACTGGATAATCACTTTTTTGTGGTCTACCTGATTATCAGAATGAATACTGTCTTTTAAGAGACACTGAATAAGTGCTGGGCAAGGTTCTCGTGCAATCCAAGTGGTTTTAACTGAGCATGAAGGAGAAATACTTCACTGATTACTATACATTTCCTTAATTGTGCATATAAATATAGGTGTTCGTGTAAAAACTTCGTGCTAGCGTCTTCAGATATATCAAGTGTATACAGATACAGGTGGTGACATCATAAAGTCAAAAAAAAATAGTGTTTGTGATAAATGTATTTTATTTCATGGCTTCCCAGTTCAACAGGTAGGTTTGACTGCTGCCCCTTCCCTAGGCTTTTATTTCTCTCCCTCACCATCGCCCCTTTTGGGAGTGATTTTAAATTTCCAAATTCTGCGCAAGATTAATAAAAACACTAATGCAAAAAAGCAACTATTATCTTAAGATGATTGTATCCTTCTTTTTTGTCCAGAGAGCATACACTTCTTGAAGTCCCGACATGTATGATACGTCTAGTCTTGTCTGTTCTGGAGTTCAGATCTGATATATTGAATTCTAGACAGCCAGAAACAAGGACTGGGAATTTATGTTAAAAGTTATGTTAAAGGGGCATGATATCCTCATGGGAAGCAGAGTTCAAAATGGCCTGGTACATCAGGCCTAGAAAAAAGTTTTAAGTATAACAAAATAGTTGTAATTACGCATCAGAAAATCTGGCATTATATTTTAAAAGAGAATTCTCCACTATTATGTAATTTTATGGAAAAGTAACTCAAATTTTGTGTTGCCAAAAAAAATCACTGTGCCAAAGTCAAACACCCCAAGAAGGGAGAATGGCAGAGCTGGAGACCCTCCGTAGAGGGTTCTGCAGGACTGCAGTTTGTGTGGGGCAGCTCTCAGTCCACATTTCCCGTCTGTCAGCCTGGATATGTTTTCCTATTGATGCAAAGTTGTTCGCTAACAGAAACAAAGCATTAAAATTTTTGCTGAAGTGAGTTGTTTGACTTCAGTGGAACCACAAGAACTCCCCAGCATGCATGAACTCCTCATTGATATATTTAGATACTTTCTTCTTTTTTAAAATTATGAGATCATTTACGTGAGCACATTACTTGAATTAACATAGAGTACGTGACAGTCTCCTGGCTGGGTGTGTGAGCTGTCCCATCTCCTTTCTCCGTGTATCTGTGTGTGTTTGTGTGTGTGTGTGGTGTTGCAAAATGTGGAGTGCTAGCTGACTTGAATTCAAAGTGATTTAAAGCAGCACCTGGCCAGAGGCCAGATGTGGTGTTTGGCCTTGTGGCAGGGTGAAGCTGAGAGTTCACCAGCCCCAGCTTATCCTCCATCATCCATCACGACTTCTCCTTTCTCATCGCCCCTGCCAGACGCTGCTGCCTTTGCAGAGCTCCAGCTCAGCTGCGTGCCAAGCTGCTCTGCATCCCGTTTCTCGGAAAGCCCACTTTTGCTCTTTGTTTTTCCTTTTATTTTCACTTGGGTCTCCAGGACAGAGTTGGGATCAGTGCAGAGGTGTTGCTGGGTGAGTGGTTGCCCCTCCACACCCTATGGGCATGGGACCATGGGTGCGCCAGTTCAGGGGGCAGCGCCAGCAGGAAGGAGGGAGCTGCTGCAAGGACCTGCGGGTGAGCAGTCAGGGCAGGAAGGTGGGCAGAGGCACTCTGACAACGGTTACAGATGAATTCAACAGCCATGACTGCTCCCTTTCTGATGGCATCGGCAACGACTTCTGCCAATGGAAAAAGTCTTTCACGTACGGAACTGCTCTGGTGTGCTAGGTGTAAGTAGTCATCGTGTTACCAGACTTCCAGGACACCCTGAAACCTCTCTTCCCATTTGCTTCCAGTAACTAAGGTCGCTTTCAGCGGCAGCAAAGGGGCTGCCTCATTCCTATCACTACGTGAGGGGAGCTCCCTGGAGGCAGACTGTGCAGCCCATGCACGCCAGCGTGAGCTGGCCTTTGCTGTGTGCCACCGCTCCAGGGCTGCACCATAATTGTGGGAACCACAAGTGGCAGGCAGTCCCTGAAATTATTTGGCATTACCCTTAAGTACCTGATCAGTCAGAGCAATTCAGAGTTTGAAGTCTAAGAGCTCTACACACCTGCAATTACTTAAATCCACAAAATTGCACCCATAGGTATTTGCAGGCACAAAAATGTTGGCGTAAAATTAGAGGCCGTTTCCTAAAACCTGTGCCTAAATTTTGATGATATATTATATGAGGGGTTGTTATTTTGAAATGGATTTGCGGAAAGCAATTGAAAATCTCCAGGCATCCCATCTGTGTTTAAAGTAACAACAATAACAAAACTTTAAATTAGCATAGGAGATTTAAGACATTTCAGGAAAACATTGATTAAATCTGCCAATGAAATGAATGTGTTTGGCGAGTGACCTAATTAGTGTATACTTGGTTCTTTTTCACTGCACTGCTTACCACTAATTGCTGTTCTGCTGGTCTTCTCCTGACAAGTAAGAAAAAACAAGGATGAGGGATTTGTTGAGGAAATAGTGACATTCAGTTTTAATTCATTTGAACCTGCTGCCAAGCTTAATTATGGAACTGAGAAACTGAGACTGGGAGGCCCCCAGCCGTTTAGGTTATAGGAGACAGAGATGGTTAGTGTCTGCCAGTGTATTTGGGTAGCACTTAATGCAGCTGGCTGTAAACTTGTGCTTGCTGATGCTTAGCTGTTTTCTTTCCCTCACAGGTACAAAAACACTGGGTTTATTTCTTAAATTTAATTATTTACCTCTACTGGCATCAGACCAAAGCAAAATTACAGGCATTTTCTTTCTTAGAGGAAAGGTTTAACAATTAATCTAAATAGTCTAGATATTAATCTAGATATTCTAGATATTAATCTAGTCTTTGAATTTCTTGTGTGTGTGTCTGTGTGTATGAACTAGTAATATGTCATTCTACAAAAAAACCCATGAGATCCTGGAATACTTGTAGCACTGAAGTGCCAAAGTCACCCTCAGTGTAAGTACACTTGAGCTGAGGGGCTCATGTTAGTGATAAATCCCATCTCTCGGAGCAGCAGGGGATAGCACAGCTTTCCCTGTTTGTATTTGGAGCTCTTACAGGAAAAGGGCAGGATGCTTCATGAAAAAAAAGGGAAATAGTTTTGGGTTTGGTTTCCTGTGGTGGTGATAGATTTCTGTGAGCAGAGTCTGAAGGTCCTGGTTTAGAATCTGAGGGCATTTTTCATGATGTTCTGCACAAAAACTAGGGGGTTGGGAGAAGTATAATCTATTGACCAAAATATTTACAAGCCAGTGTACATATAAAAAAAACAAGAAGGAAAAAAAAAAAGCTGTGGAATTTGAGGATAGCAGAGAGTGGGACTTGCACTTGTTTTTAAAAGAAGAAAAAGAAATGTAGACATACTCTTAGGGCTGCAGCATCCAATTGGCAGACCCTAGTCTGAATCCCTCCCAGGGGATGCTTCTGCCTTTGCCCAGGAGGAGCCGGGGAACAGTTATCTGAGCAGGGATGGGTGAGCAGCCAGACCCACCCATGTTACACCTGCCAGGGGCAGCCACAGCGGCTTGGTGGGGCTGGAGGGCAGCACAGCCTGAGCCTGCTCCAGCCACAGCCTGGGCAAGAGGGAAAGGCTCTCAGCACTGAGAGTTACGGATTCATTTATGCTATAGTTGAATCCTGGAAGGGATGTCCCAGGACCCACCTTCAGCTTCGATGGGGCCTAAACTTGACCTACCTTGAAAAGAATATAAAAAAATCCAAAGGCAAAAAAAACCCCCAAACAGAATAACAACCCCCCAAACCCCAAAGAAAAAAGCCAGCTCTACTTTGTTAGTGCTCCAGACCCCCAAAATGAAGTGAGATTATAAACAACTGAAATGTCACCAGTGTTGGATATAAACATCTACGTGGAAAAACATAAACTGTACAAAAAGGCAGCATGCCTAGTTTTGTGTTATAGAACATTGCAGGGTTCTTGTAAGGATACTTGAATGCTGAAACAGCCTGGGAACTTGGCTTCCCTTGTGGCAGATTGATGTTCTTTGGATGGGTTTTCAGCCACGGAGTGATTTTGTCCTGATGTTGTGTGTGTGGTGGAGAGATGTGTTGGGAGAGGGGAGGGCCAGAAAACGATACTTGGAATGAAAATGAACTTGAAGGAAGCAGAAAGAGCAGCTTTGTAGTGGGGCTGGGAGTAATAATACTAGAATGCATAATGGGCAGCTAGAGATGCAAGGGTTTTGTCTCGAGACTCTTACTGGATCACTGATACGGTTATATAGCCTCTTGTGCCCATTGAATAAACGCATAAAAGATATTTATGGCTTTAAATATTATAGATTGATGTTAGTCTTTGATAATTCACTGTATTAGATATACCTGATCTCTACAGTACAACACCAGAATATTCTTGCATGTTCCGGTTTATTTTTAGATTCAATACTACTTCACATGTGAATGCTTACTGTGCTAGCTAGAAAGTCCTATTAAAAATATATTCCCTTCTCTTACTACATACATGAAACCTGCACTGTACACTGATGATAAATATAAAAATCTACCTCAATTTTATTATGTGTTTTTAATGCCAATATTAAAATTTATTTTTGCACTTTCATGTCCTAGTTTTTGGGTAGGAAGGTGGTGAGAAATAAAAAAAATTAATCTCCTGAGAAGAGCACCTTGGTATCCTAATAATTTACTCTGGTTTTTATCCAAGCCATTCCATGACTTCCCAAGGCATTTCAGGTTTCCCACTCGGCACCTCTGGCTTCTTGTCAGGATCTCTCATCGAGCAAGATGCAAGCTGCATCTACTTGTGTCTCCTCCTCCCTCCCAGAAACTGCTCTCCCAAAGGGCAGAGGCATTGGAGAAATCCAGGGAGGACTCTCACTGTCTTGTAGCATGTTTTTTGGTTCAAAGCAGCATCACCTTTGCTGCCACTCTGCAGTGGAGAGAGAGATTGGATAACACTACAAAGCCAAATGCCATGTAGAACAGGCTGATTTTGAAATGGCACACTCAGTAGCAATAAAAGGGGAAAATGAAATGGAGGAAACTGAACATGTAAAACACAACCAAACTCCAGAGCACTGCTTCATGGTGGTGTTTACTAGATTTGCTGTCTCAATGTACAATTGTTCTAGGCTTTCCCTCAATTTGTACCTACCAAAAAAATTCACTCAAATCAACCCAGAAAACTGAGGAAAGAACAGAAAGATTCAGATCTTGATTTTGTTATCAAATTAGTGCTTTTCATACTTTTTAAGTCAGCAGTTTAACAATTTTTGGTGGACTTTTTTATGATTTCCCTTTCACATGCTTAAAACTTTGCGAATGAGAATTAAGCCAAGAAACCAAAAAAGTCCACAAGCACAAAGCTCTTTCACCATTGGATTAAACCCTGTGTCAAATAATGCATACATACTGAAATAATAATAAAGAGGTATTTATAGCATGAGGGACAAAGTGATCACAAGCACGAACTCTTATACCTAGGTTTGGTGCAGAGGGGAAGGCAATAAGGCCCCCCAGGAACAGGAAGAAAGGCTTGCAAAAGAAATAAAAATAGATACAGCAGGAAAGCATATCTGTGGTTGCCTCCCATATGATGTGTATTGACCTAGTAAATGGAGATGTCTGCAAAGGAGCTGCTATGCTATAAATACACTTTTGCAAATATTATTAAAGCTTTCAGGCAGTTCAGTTTGGCCATATGGCTTCCCAGGGAGATGCCAAAGAGGTGGCCCCTGGCCACAGCTTGTCCAAGCAGCAAGTGCGTACCTGTTCTGTGACTGCTTAATAAGATGTAGTCTGGGATTTTCCCTGGGTGGATGTGAAATACATGGAGCTGCCTAAATAGGTGCTTGATGAGATTTTTAAGTCTTTCTGACCCTGTTGGAATCTTTATAAGCAGGACATTTGAATGGTGTTGAAGATCAGAGATAGATCAGTGAGTCGAAGTTGTGAAAAGTTCTTTCCTTGTCATCTTTGTCCTCCTTTGTATCTTTAGGAAAATAAAAATACTTGCAGGGTTGTTGATATCTGGTTGGGGCTTAACACCACTGGTCTTGCTGGAACATACCCATCTTGACGGTTAAAGGAAGAAAAAATGGAGAGGGAAGAAGAGATGATAGGAAGTGACTGGCTGATTAATCAAATAAACTAATGCAAATCCTGGGAGTAGGAAAGCCACTTAAAAGCAGATGATTACCCCTTGCCACTTCCTAAGATCTAACCTCACTAAGCTGCTGTTCAGCTGATACGCTGAAGCAGTTCCTGGCTGGGACGTGGCCTTTGTTCCAGCAGAGAAGGAGGCGAGATCAAACCAAGCTTCGACTTTGTTACCTTACTATCTTCTAGATCTATCTGGAGTCACTTGTAGAGCACAGGTTGTGATTTCTCCCTCAATCGCTTCTACCTGCTGTAAGACTGAGCTCTCTGTCCCTACACAGATGGCCCCAGCCTGCTGCAGAGACCCACTGCCCTCCTCTTTTGAAGCTTAATCCTCATATGGGTTCAAGGGACAGGGAAAAATGTTGTTTCCTCACCAAACCAGTCATTGCAAGCTGTAGTTTTGTATTCCAGTGAGGACCATACTACTGCCTCCTTTTATGGAAGAGATGGGGCAGGACTTCAGAGCACCAGAGTCCTACGAGCATGTGCCCTCCTGCTGCCGAGGGAGGTGTTAGGAGAGGCAAAGAACTATCTTTTCTGCCCCTCTGCTGCATGCCTTCCTGAACTGTGAAGCTTCAGGTCATCGTATTTCCTTAAACCCCACTAAGTTTAGGAGGAAAGGTGTGGGAAATAGAGGTGTGATGGCTGGTGGCGGTGGCAGCGTTACTGGGAGACTACAAGACAAAGGGAGACAATGGAAAGGGTTTCTTTCTTTATCTATGCACTTACACAGAGATAATAATGAAAATGTCTATTTGTCTGCTCATTTTTCAGGTTACGGTTTTGTAGATTTTGACAGTCCAGCAGCAGCACAGAAAGCAGTAGCATCTCTTAAAGCAAATGGCGTGCAGGCGCAGATGGCAAAGGTAAGAGCAACTGTATTATTACAGGATTATCTGAGCTGTCGTGTTAAATTTTGAAGAGTTTGTTTGGCTCCTGTTTTTCTTAAGATTTTAGATTGTTTATTCCAATGCTTTTTTTCAGCCTTTGGCTCCAGTGCCTTAATTATCCTGTGGTTTGTCTCTGTCCTTGAGAGCGGTCTCTCATGCCGTGGGTTCTACCCTGATATTCTGTCTCTGCTGCTTTCTCTGGAGAGGGTTGTAAGGTGAAGAGCACTGGAGTGGCAAAGTCATTGGAATTGCCTTTGTCTGAGTGAAGTGTGAAAGAGCTGCCTTTTCTTTGCCTCAGAGTTGTCTTCATTTGGTTCCTTTGCCTTGGAATAGTTATTCTTTTCTGATGTGCCTGATGGGTTTCTCTGAAGGACCGCTGGACTGAACAGAAGGGAAGTTTGTTTAGTCTGCCTCCGTTTGGCTTCTCTCATCTTTTTATTTTGAGGATGTGAATGGAGTTGTAGGAGGTTGCTGAAGGAATAGTTGCTGGAGGCTGTCTGGAGGTGACTGGCATCTGTGGTTCGAGAGGCTGCGGGAACCATATTATACATCTTGTAGCAAGCAGTGAGCTCAGATACCCCGGTCGTGGAATTGTCCTTTGTCCCAAAGCAAAGGGGCTGATCGGGAGACGGAGTAAATGACCATCATGTGCTCTGGCTGTTGCCTTTCTGAAGGCATAATAATCATGTGTCTTTGCGCTTCAGACTGTTTCAGACAGCAAAAATAGCTGTTTCTTTGTACTTTCAAAATGCTTTGTACAAGAGTTACAAAAAGGCCTTAATATTGCCTGATTTAGTCTTTGCAGCAATGATGCCGGCCTGGAATCTCAAACAGCAAAAACTAACAGGTAATTACAAAACCAGAGGCACATCAACTAATAAACAATCACCACATTTGAAGATTCCCATTTAAAGGAATGCTGGTGATTTAAACCTTTGTTTTTCAACAGAGTCATAATAAACACATTTGTTTACTCCCTCTCCCCCTAAAAAAATCCTTGGTGGTAAATGGGATTCTTTTGCCTTCTGCTGAATTACACTCACTATGCCTTAAAGTAACTGGATGTGATCCATGTATTTCTTTTTAACGGTGCCCCCACTATGCTGTTTTATTGGCTCTTAGTTTTTATTGACATGTGGCAATAAAAAATATTTGCTTCAAATGGGTAAAAGATGGCAAGCAGAAGAATGTGAACACCTACTAAGGACTGTGCTATTTTATTTCTCGGATATACTACACCTCCTTGTGAAAATATAGGCAATTTGACACATTAGTCAAGCTGTGAAAAAGAAACCAAAGACAGGCGGTATGTTTTGTCCTACTGGTTGATCTCAAATAGCCATTTCTTGAGACGAATAAACCTCTAACTGCATAAATCCATAAAGCTGTAGATTTAAAATCAGAGATTTAAAGATAAGATTGAAAGATAAATCTGTAGTTGATATCCTTATAGGTCAGAACAATGAACAATTTCAGCACTTGCATGCATGGGAACACCGAAACAAAAGATGAATTAAAATGCTGTGGTTTATATTGTCCAATATTTTGATGGTTAAAAGGAAAGCCTGACGCTTTCAGATGAGAGAGCGCTGTACCAACCACTAAGGTTTGTTTTCTGGGGGATCTGTGGCTAAAGTAGTTTCTTACCTTTCATAGTTTTGAGGGGACTGATGTGTACACTTCCGTTTGCAGAAGGCTGACTGTATTTTTATTATTTAAGCCATGATCCCAGATGGGTTCTTTTTAGTGCGTTTGATAGTTCAAGATATACATATATAACTGATTTTTCCTTTTTCTGGAAAAAGTCAATGTATTTAGAAAAAGAGCCATTCAAAGGAGGTTGAGACAACTCTATGCAAAGTACCTCATGTAGCTGAGAACGCAGGAGCCTGGGAAACATATCTATCTGGAGAAATATCTTGCAGATGTTGGAAGCCAAGTTGCATAACAGGACTGAAAGACAGCATTATCTGGCAGTATCTGAATTAACAGTGAGGGCTCAGAACAAGTCTGAAGAAAGAGGCAGAAGAATTTAGCCTCCACTTCTGGAAGTTTATCCAGAGCTGTTTAATTTCAAGAACTGCTTTAATTAGTGGTGAATGGTGGCTATCAAGCGAAATTAAAGATAGAAGAGTAACTGTGAAGAAATTGCCTAAAAGTTTTGCATGCCTTACCCTGAAAAAATAGTCAGTGTCCTGTATCTTCTGTTCTGCATTGCAAAGCAGTGAAACTGCCCCGAGACCTAGAAGACTTTAACCGGGGTTCAGTAAACGTCAAAAATTTCAGTCCAGTCATGGATGCTTTTGAGTAAAGGTGAAGGAGGCATTGGCCAGCTTTTGCTATGCGCTGGCCTTCTCTAGTAGCGAGAGAAATGATGCTGAATTGTCGGTGTAGTCTGTGATGTTTTCCTGGAGAGAAATCTTACTTGGAAAGAGAAGTTCTTCCTCAGTTTTAACACAATATAATTTTTCTCATAGAAATCCAGGAATCTTCTTTGAAAAACAAAAAGCAGAACTGAACCCCCACCCATGTTGGCTACCAGAAGTATCTTGTGGATACTTGAGTAAAATGTACTTATTTTATTGATGCTGCAATACAGCCACCTCCCTCATTTTTATAGCGTTTGGACACTCTTTTGGCTGGTTTTGTTTCAGAGTGCTGTCTCTGGAAGAAGGTTAATCTTTGGTGGATCAATGCTCCAAGTCCCATTGCTGTTGGAAAACTCGTTCTGTCTCAGCCAATACACCCCATAACACTAAACAGGGAAAAACATCATTAAACATGTTTGAATCTCTCTTTTTTATTCTCTTGGATGCTGTTCAGCCTCATGCAAAGTAGTCAGGAAAGGATTCAGTGGAGGGAGAGGAACAGCAGTATTATGCCTGTAGAGGTAGTGGTGACAGCTGAAAGGTGAGGTCGTCATAGGCCCATGGACAGCCACCCACCCACACAACCACATGGGATCCATGTGTGCTCTTGCACACATGTACAGTCTCAGCGTTTCTCTTTAGCATTTCCCTCAGACAGCTACCCAAACCAAAATTTTTGACTACTGCTACTGTCCAATGTCCAATGAAGTTTGTCTGAGTTGTCCATTGTTTTCAAAAGTCTTCTCGGCAGTTTCATTTATTGAGAAAAATTAATGCAATGGAGCTGCTAAGCGATGGTTTCTTAGCTGATCTGGCTCATTTTACTATGTGCTTCCTGCTTGTCTTTGGAAATAACTCAGACATGCAGATTTGGTTGTTCGTATGTAGTCCCTGCTTATCATTTTTTGTTTTCCTACTAAAAATGGCACAACTAATGTGCCACTGGATAATCTCACAGAAATTACTGATTTGTTTGTCTCTTTTTGCTAGGGACTGCACAACATCAACACAGAAAAGACAAGGCTTATATGCATGGTTTATGTATCAGTTTCAATTTTTCCATCTGCTCCTTTCATGCATATACTAGAAAAAATTATAGACAGAACATGGAAAATTAATAAGGAGAAAGTTAGTAATAGGGGAGCTGGCTCACACAAGTAGGCAAGGAAGATAGTACACATGAAAAATGTATCAGTGTTCTAATAAAATTTGTAGCCACATCTATTCTTGGGATTTTCAATAGTCCTTCACCCTGAATTACATTTTCATGATGACACTTCTTAATCTGCTTTATACGTAAGCTTTTAATGATGCTGAGGAGTCTAAATCACCTGAAGAATCAATAACAGTTAGTTGTCTAAATAAATGGGAGGATCTGATATTGTGTCAACCCTGAGGTTGGTGGACTTTGCAATTGTAGAATCAGTTCATATTCACAGACATTTTTTGGGTCTTCTGCTATAAGATTATGGCAAGAGGAAGTTCAGGCAAAGACAAGTTCTTACAGAGAGCATTTAAGAGTTTCTTTAATATCTAGCAGCCCATCAAGAGTGTTGAAACAAACGCATTCACCAATGAGAGGTTTTCAATCCTGCTGTTATTCCGAGTGCATTTGTAAGGATTGAAAACTGTATTTGACGATGCATGTCTTTGCTGGGCTTTGCTTTTGTATGTATAAGGTGTTTAGACATCCTTAGCACCCCTGCAAGAAATGTGGACATTGAAGAAACATTTAATCAGCGTTAGCAGTTGTCTAAATCCAAGAACATTTCTCAACTACTCTGCTGCAGTAATTGCCATCCAGAGGGTATGCTGAAGGAGCTGGGTCTGAAAAAAGTCTGTGCCAATAGGCTTTGATGGATTTTGCTTGACAAGGGAATTACAGAATGTGATTTTGCTTCTTGTGTGATATTTTTCTCATCTCTCCATCACGCAAAAGCTTAAATGCGTGGAATAATCACCATCTAGGTGAAACATAAAAGGAAGTTGTTTCCCACAGAAGAAAACCAAGCATAAGACCTTCTGAAGAGGAACAGAGAGCCGGTTGGTCTACAGTTAAATAGAGTTGTTCTCCAAGGACCATAGAAAAGGAAATCTCACAGAAGGAACTTTTTTATTTTCCAAGCTTTTGTATAGGTCTCAAGAATCGCTCTGGTATGAGTCAGCTGACCACATAAGTCCATTCTGCCTGCTCATTTTTCAGCTTCATTTTCTCTTCTTTTTAAATTATTTCCCTTTTTTTCTCTGTCACATACCAGTACTCTGAAGGACTGTTCTTTAAAATGTAAACTGCAAAAATTGAAAAGACTCTCCAGTGAAAGCCCTTCATGCTAATATTTTGTTTAGTCTAGGTTTAAATGGAAAGTTTTCATCCTCTGTATTTTGCAGTTTACAGATTCATGAAAATAAGTAATAAATTTTTTTTTCTTACAAAATATGATATACAAGATCCAACAAAAAAACCCCCCTGATATTGTGCCTATAAGACTTTTTATTTAACAAATTAAGAAAATAAACCATGACCACCTTCAAAATAGTTCCCTTCTGGGTTGATGCACAGCTGCCTACGACACTGCCAACATTCAAAGTGATTCTGCAGATAATTTTCTGAAAGGTTGTTGAGGATCTCCATCGTTTGTGCTTTCACATCTTCTGTGGACAAAAAATGGGTTCATTTGAGCATCGACTTGATCTTTGGAAAGAGGGAGCCAGGTCTGGTTGAATAGGGCGGATGCTCAATTACAGTGATGTTATTAGCTAAAATCTGCTTCCCAGACAAAGCGCTGTGGTCTGGCACCCACCAGCGTTTTCCAAAGGAGGGTAAGGAAATGTCTGTATTTCAACACGCATCCACTTGTACTGAATGAAGTAATCAAGTTGAGCCTTGTCTCACTGTGACAGCTTAGAACATGTGCTATAACCATATCTTTGTCATTCCCCTCCCACTCTTGGTTCCCAAGTTACAGGGTTAGTCTTGGGGCATTTTTTGTGGGGGATCTCATATGCCATATACAGGGAACATCTGATACAATGAATCTGGTACAATGAAAATTTTTGTTAACCAAACTTCAGAATACTTTGCATTTAACTTTCCTTTTGATACCAAAGCAATATGCTAGGATTTTGAGAGTTCTGTAATGAAATTGTCAGATTTGGTTTTAATCCCATTCTTTATTTATCTGACCTCCCTCTATGCCACCCCAGCAAACTGTTCTATGAAGTCAAATATTTCTATTAGTTCTTTAAAATTATTCTCTCCATTGGCTGCTAGAGCAGGAGCTGGTGACTCTGAAAATCCCAGTGTGCTCAGCAATGTAGGAGAAGCTGAGAACTGTGCTTTGCTGATGCTGGCCACCTTCCATGTCGTTCGCGAACAAATTGCACAGCCTGGCGTGGGCTACTGCTTCACCAGTTGTCAGAGACATTTGGCACAACTGAGTGTATGTGTGTGGAGCACTCTGCAGTCAACGCTCCTTTTATCTTCCTAAAATGTTAACTGTAGCTCCTCGCGTGCTTATGCACAGGACATACTGACTGACCAATTCTGACTTGTATTGGTGATGATCTTGGGTAAAGTAACAACGAAGAATTATAGCTTGGAAAAACTGAAAGGCGATTTAGTTTAGATTTATAAATTACAGGTGTCAGTGTCTCTCTCATTGGCTTTCTTTTACCAAGTTAATGGTACCAAAGAAGTTCTGCAGAAGCAATAACTACAAGCCCAACAGTTTCATATAATGCTGCTTATCTAAGCCATGCCCTCCTCATCCTCTCTCATCTCTTTATCTGTTTTATTTTGTATAAAATGTCTTTCAATCTTGTAATGGGAAATCGTAGTTTCCCAGCTAGTGCTGGCTCTTAAATTCAGGTTTTCTAAATATAGAGTAGTTTTTCGTTCCTTAAAGGATAGCGATTGATGAAGTGAAGTCATTGAAGAGATGCTAAATTATTTGTTTGTATCAGGTTTTATCACAGAATTCCTTAGGAAGATGCGCCTTCACAAATCTGGAAGCTTTTTTCCAGATGAAACACTCTCTAAATTCAGGATTCAAATCACAGATGTGCTATAGCAAAGTGCTAACTTTAAATTTCAGAAAATCCGCAGTAGCAGATGATTGCGTCTCATGAGCTTCCTAGACAAAAAAGGCTAAAGAAGTGAGCAGCTTTATAAGAAACAGCTCACGTGATGGATTGGGGTGATAGCGAAGATAACGTGAGCCTGATGGAAGGGCTTCATAACCTCATTCAGCCTGAAAAATCTTATGCTTGTACCTGAGAACTATACGGTAGCCAATGTGAAATGAGCTTATGATCCCGTTCCTGCTTTTAGATGCATGTTCACAAACCAACATAGAAGGCATTAGCTGAAGCCATTCTTGAAAGAGGAGCATCAAGTAATCCTGAGGATATTAAAATCCAAGTGTCCTTTCACAGTTGAATGTATTTCTCCTAAAAACATGTAGGTCAGTTTGAAAAGGAGTGTGCATCGACAGCACTTGTACCACACCTGCCAGATTTGTATACAAAAAATTCTTTGGGGATTTTCAGAAGTGCTTAACTTAGTATAATTCTACTCTCTGGAAGTGAATGGGACTTTACTGTTGATTAATGGAAAGGAATTAGGTCAGTGCCATGTTCCTTTGTTCCCAAAAATCTTAGCTCAGCACCTTTCTTAACCACTAAGTTAGCTTAGAATATTTTAGGGCACATACAATCATGTTTATTCTCTAGCTATCACCTCAAGTAGACCTTGCCGTGGTATTTTACTTCCCTTTTGAAGCAGTGCTTTAGTTTCTAGATTGACTCGATTTTTTTCATACAGTAACTTCATCTAAGTTAAAACATTCCTCCAGCTTTGAAAATTACAGTGTAAATAATCAATAAACATATCTACCTCCGTGCTACTAATGCCCTGCACCACAGAACAGATGCTGATAATCTAAAGATGTAGCCAACTTTTAGACTGGAGAATATTGGAATTACAGGGTTCTTTTCAGGTTACGAACTTCAGCCAAACAAGAATTGGCCTTTTTTCATAAATACACATTGTTCTTGACTTTCCTCTGACTTGGAACACATTTGAATTGGTAATAATACAGCTGAAATCCACAGAGCTTTGGCAATTTAAGCTGGAGAGAAGAATGGGGCTCCCTATGTTTAGCACTCACACAGCTATACGTCTTGGAAGCTCTTACACACTCTTTGCAAACCCTTTATGTTTGCAGAACAGGAAATCTGAGTCCTGCAAATGAGTTAAACACTGGAGTCAGATTAATTCTTTTTTCCCTCCATACTCAGGAAACTCCAACCGCTCCACGGAGGAGTTATCCGACCACAACTATGCAGCTTGGGAATCTGCAGCTCTGACTGAGAGAAACTATGTTCTAAATTCAGTAAGCACATCTTTACTCACCAGGAAAAACCCAGTGCACTTTGAAATGGTCAAAATACTGTGGTTTTAGAAAATATTACTGTGGTAGAAAATGGACATAGCCTTTCTTTCAGTGACATATCATTTAATCATGTACTTCTGTAGCTCAGCGTGAAGACGATGCTTTTAGAAGGTAAGAAACAAAAAAACCATTGTGTGTAGCATGCTTCCTCAGAGGAGGAGGAGATGATTCACATGACCACCAGCGAGAGGATATGTGCATGCTTTTGGGGGTACCACTTAGTCTGAGACGCAGATTCAGCAAAGCAATGTGATTTGTGTGACAATCAGGCAACTTTCAGATTGTTTTGTTTGATTTGGAAAGCAGGTGTACAAACTTCAGTAGCATTTCTTCTGAGTTAATGTGTCTGTGTAACAGCTCATCAGGCTGGAAATACACAGGTGCATATTCTGCCAGTAAACACAAATCTACTAGTAATATGCATAGATATTCCCTGTGCACATACACATCCCCCTCTGAATATTTAAATGTTACTGTATTAGAGAATACTCTGCTTGTTATTTCCTTATTAATGAATGTCTGAGTGATTTGGCTGCAATCTAAATAAATTTAGGTTTAGATGCAATTTTGTTCACTAATGAATGATAATTTTTGTCGCTGGAAAAAACCCTCTATTTTTCCATTGTATAAAATTATCAAATTAGGCTCTCCTCACGATACGTGCAACAAACTGAGTCATGATGGCAGCTCATTGAATTTTTTTAGTTCTTGGACTTGCCCTTTATGTATTTGTGATCAGAAAGGGAGGTTATCAAGATATGAAGAGTTGAATTTCTATTTGCAGTCATGTTAGACTAACTTTGATGCGATCAAAATAAATGTAAGTGATATAAGAATGTAAACTTGGCCATACTGGGCCAGAACACAGCTGCCTCTTCCATCAGATTCTTTTTCTGATAGTGCACTATAGCACTTGCCAACAGATGAGTAAACGAACCAGGCAAACGTCTGAGGCTACTTCCCCAGAGTACTCTCCTAGCCTCCAGCAATTTGCAATTTGGGGTTTCCTATGCTTGTGTTGAATAGCCTTCTGTAAAACAGTTTCCCCACCCTCAAATGAAGAATTTATCCTGCCTTTTTTGCATTTAAAATTTTGGCAGCACAATATGCAGCCATAAGACATTCTTCGGTTTAAATATATATTCTTTGAAGAACCATCTCATTTACTTACTCCATACCTGCAGTGTTGATTTCATTGATTGCCAGCTAATTCTTGTATTGGAAGAGACAGAAGGCTCTTGTTCCATATTAATCTTTGTCATGCCACTTAAAATTTTATAAAATGCAATCATAGCTTCCCTTAATCCCCATTCTTTTTTCACTTTTAAGAACAAAGTGTCAGGATGCGCATATGTAAATAAACGTGCAGTTCTTAGAAGCAAGGAGCAGTTGCTAAGTAATGAACATGAAGCATGGTGAAGAGTTCTTGTAATATGAGAACACAGCTGATAGGAAACTTAGTGGGTCATTTTATATCAATATGCTGGACAGAATGCTCTGTAGGGCTGCAGCCTGGGAAACAAAAGGTGGACACACAGAGGAAGGCTACATTTAGCTGCTATCAGATATATTGTAAGGTGTACCTCATTTTATACAAGGATAAATGCACATATCTGATTAAACCTAGGAAGATCAATTTTTTAAATAAGAACTGTCAGCTTTAGACAAACGTACCCCAGAAATAGTTGAAATGTTTAAAAAAAAAGCAACATAAATATTCCTTTAAAACAGCAAGTGAAAAAAGTACAACTCTTAGGTATGAGGACGTATTTTCAATGTTGTGTCTAAAGGAAATATAGCCCCCCCCCCAAAAAAAAATCACATCTGTATAAATAAGGCAGTATAAATGCCTCCCTTAAATTCTGAGATTATTTGATCTCAGTTTTCGTTAAATCTTAGAACAAATTAGTGACCGTCATATTAGTGAACAATACCTACAACTGGTATCACTGATGGATCAAAGTCTGACCAATTCTGTCAGCAGGCTTGAGGACATTACCTTTGCCCGGGGCTACTGTAAGTACCCCTATGCATTTTATCTTGTGCTCACTGCTTGGGCATGAGGTTACCAGCAACGCTGCAGCATGTGCCTTCATATCCAAAGAGGACTGCAGCAGATCTCATGCTGTGCAGATGAACTGTTATTTGGGAAGGATATATATTAATGCTGTCCTACTTTCCCTAGCGCTTATAGAAGAAAATGACCCTTTTATGAGCCATAGTCCAAAATGCTGAACACATGGAAGAACCTAGGGAGCCCAGGTTTCCAGTTTCTCTATCTGTGTAGGCAGAAGTCTTTCTCTGATTCCCAAGAAACCTCTACAAAGGTATGTCCTGGGGACCTCTGGGAGGTTTACATCTACCGAAGACACTGCAATAATGGAGATACAAAAGTTATTTCTGTACTGTGAGACAAAACATTCCCATCTCGAAAACCATGGAGAACAATGAAAACTTTGATGGTGGCAGCTGTAAATGCATTTTTGTCATTGGTAAAGTTAGACCTTCCTTTGGTGAACATGAAAGTAGAATGCATTTTTATAGTATTTGGTAGGAGGAATATTTTTCCCTTGCTAGAATTGATATAACTTTACTTATCTGGGTTTCACTAAGTAACAAAGTGGGGTGTGTTCAGTAAGAACCTCTTGTCAGTCATTTACAACTTGGTATTTTTTTACCAAGATTTAAAAATGAAAAGAAATAGTGAAGAAAGGGAGTATGAGGCATTTCATTTCCAAAGTCTGAAGTTTTTGGAGTTGGAATAGTTAAAGCTTGGTACTGGAAAACTTGACTTTGAATTTCTCAGAACAAGTGGGCATATCATTCTGAGAATTGTCATTGAAGTCCGTGCCTCAGACTGCATTTCTTCACGCAGTTAAATCGCTCTTGGTTCTTAAGTGCAGCTGATAGACAGGTAAAGAAAGAGAAGATACCTTGAAGAAAGACTTCCCCATCTTGAAAGGTATCTTTCCCACTTTGGTATCCCACTCAGTTAATACAGGATACTGTTTCATTGCGGTATCGCAGTTCTGTCTCTCTGTATATGGACATATGGCTTTTTAATGTGCGCATGCATAGTTGATAAGTATTCAAATAACTGTATTTATATAAATGTATGCACACATTTATAGACGATCATTTAGAAATATTCTGGAGAAAATTTTACAGTGTAATGCAATTCTCATAAATAGCAAAAAGTATTATTGTGGCTTTTTTTAGTACGTACTGTTGGAATGTGCCTATTTACTAATAATTCTTCTAAGCACTGGGAATAAAATGCTGTTTTTTAGGAATGTGTTGTAGAAACATGAAGGAAATTGGAAATAAATTAAATCTTGGTCACATTCAGCAAGTATTTTTTCCATCCGTCAGCAAAACCTGGCAAAACCCAAAACAATGCCAAAATTGTAAATTCTGAGATGAGATTTAGTGATTTAGTGTCTGCTTTAACTATGCCTATGTCTTGAAGGAGAGCTAAAAACACTCAGGTTTTCCCAAGTATTTCCATAATTTATTTGTCCATTTTGCATAAAAGGTTACGATCCCACCATTTATCTAAATGTTTTCCTAGTCACCTACTCCAATTCTAGCTTGTTATGAAAAAACAGGGCTATCATTTATATGGTCGTACTGCTTTATTATAGCAACACAGCATAAAGTAGCATGTGGAGTCAGTGCAGGGAGGAGGGTCTTTGCAGTGTCTTAACTTCCAAAAAACCTTTTCCCTAGCTTAACGACTTTTTATCAGTGGAAGGTCACCTATTGCTAATAGTGTGACCTAATTCACATCAGACTGTCTTCTTGCTGTACAACACATTTCAAATAGTAACATCGTGGATTTGGTAAAGGAGACAGAACCGCTACAAACCAGGTGGAAATCTGGCTGTAATGAGGTCACAGGGGTCTTGCTGCTTTGTCCTCTCTCCTGGGGCTGCCGGGACTACAGTAGTGGAAATGTTTCTCTTTCAGAATAAAAATTTCATTAGTTGATATACAGAACACCTTACTTTTTGTATGATCAGTCTTCTAATCCTTCTTGAACTCAGGCTTTTATGGTGAAAAGGAGAGTTGGATACAGACTCCGCTTTGCTTTGCTTGAAGTTCAAACGAGTAGTTTCATCTTTCATGATTGTGCTGTTGCATGCTATTCACTGCACTTGAGTGTATAAGTAATTTCCAGATTGGCTTATGGGAGTACACTGAAGAGGCTGGACATTTTATATCAGTCAGCAATTAGATTAGTTGCCAGGGTACCTCTCTGCACTCCTGTAAGTGACTCTTGTACTGCGTCTCTTTGATCACAAGTCGTCTAGGAAGCCTGGTGCAGGCTTATCTGAAGGACGCAGTCTGACAAAGTAGCAACTTAGGCACTTTCCTCCTGGGAGTGTCATCTAGTATCTTGTCCTTTATATTGGATTTTACTAAAGGCTTCTGCATTTATTTAGTCAGAGGTCTTTCTTCATACTGTGATGGAAACTTCTCAGAAAACACAGCTGTCTAACGTCACCTGATTTTAATGGTCCGTACATCATCTCAGACATTGACTAAGACCGGTAAATATGGTTGATCACCTGATTTCTGGTATTTGATAATGCCTTATGTTTTAGTCTTTCACTTAACATTTTCAATTTTTTCATAGCAATCTTTGCCTTCATAATGTCTTCCATTCTGTAATGTCCTCCTTTTTTACAATGCCATAGAATCACAGAATCACAGAATCACTAGATTGGAAGAGACCTCTGAGGTCACCGAGAGTCCAACCATGCCTGTCTCCCTACTAAACCATGTCCCTAAAAAACTCATCCACCCATTTCTTAAACACCATGTCAGTGCAGTCTTTCACTTTAGTCTTTTCCACCTCTGTTGAACTACAAGAAACATTTGTAAAGCAGAATGATATGCCATTTGCATTCTTCCTTTTGCTATTGTAAATACAGTACTTTTGTTTTTTTTTTAATATTCCTTCACAGTTATCACCATCCTGTTGCAGTTACATGAACTTTGGATCCAAGCTGGTCTGTATCTGGATGTTGCATGAGGCAGGCAAAGTGAGGTGGTGTTTCTAGGACAGATGAGTTCTTGTGATATTCCACTGATTAATAGCTCTTTTCTGTATCTTTTCCACTTACAATCTTGAACATGGGTGAGCACAGCTGTAAACTTTTTCAGAGAGGGTCTTTGCAGTGCTGCAGTACCATCTCTCAGTTGGGTAGTACGTTGCCTAATATGTGTTTTTTACTACCTTTTAGTCAATTGATGAGCACCCTAGAGTTTGCAGCAAAACCTCATACCTTCAGCAGATGTTTAAACTGCATTATTTTGCGTGTTGAACTGTTCAATTTCATTTGCTCACTGAAGTTAAATCTCAGAGTGCAGTACCAGGTTTTGAGTCAAATGCAGATGTTGCGAGTACAAGTTTTAAAATGACCCTCCAAGTGTGTGCAAATAAATGTTCACAGCTGAAGTTCCATTCTTCGGCTTGTTTTTAGTGATTATATCAACTGATTGGCTGTTGTTTAACACCATAAATGTGACAGCTCAATATGTTGAGTTGTGCCAGAAAAGTATTGCCTGGTGTCCTAGAGCTTATTTTCTAGCTGTATATGATACCAAAGATATCATAAGCTAAATAGGAGATATAGAAGGTAAGTGAAATTTGTGTGTTTCTAAACTTTAAATGCTTTCTAAAATGCTACATTTCACAAAGAAAAGTGGAAATGAGAGAATGCCAGTAGAGAGTAGATGAATTTCTAACATATTAAATCTTGATACTTTTGCTCTAAGGAACATTTAGTTCCATGTTGATAAAATCTCGTATGCTTTAAGAAATGAGGATTAGGTTCCACGGGGTTGGCAGTTTTTTATTACCTTTAAGATTATTTTAAGGGAACTCGAACCACAAACAAACAACTTTACATTATCTATGCAGATATTTTACTGCTAAAAAGTTTCAACATGAAGATAGAACGGTGAGAAATATGGCCCTGATTTATAGTTCTGTAAGAAGCAAATGGGTGTTTTGCTACTGCTCTCTTCTTGATTTTCTTTGGGGGTTTTTTGTTTGGTTACTTTTCTTTCTTTTGTTTATTTGTTTGGTTTTTTTAGAATTACTGTTCATATAAATGTTATATAGAGAAAAACCTTGAGACATGCAAAAAAAAATTATCTACCCTGTTCAATATGGCACGTCTGAGATGTATTTTTTTAGACAACTATGAAATCTTACTGTCCCCCCAAAAATATCCAGATGACAGATAAATTTAAAATATTTTTCAAGAGTTGATTTCAGTTGTTTTAAGACAGAACTTGATTTCTTTGAGTAGAAGCTCACATTTGGAAGTTCAGATAATTTAGATGACCCTCAGCCTTGTTGGTACTACCACTTTTAATCATGTTTAATAATAAATGTTCTCAGAGCTACATAGCAGTGATTTGCAGTTCTGAAGTGTGCTGGTTTAGAATACAGACCTGTGTGCTGGACCCAGACTTAACATATGCATTCAGAATGCAATACTGGAACACAAGGTCTTCTGTTAGGAAGATGGGCTGGATTGTTCCATGACTTTTGCATTCTGCTTCCCTAGCTGAGATTCCACCTTTGTGAAATACTTTGCTGCCTCATCTGTGCTTATTGTCTTCTTTTGCAGCAGAAATGAAATATATTGGGGTTTTTGATGAACAACTGAACTCTCTGGACCTTTACTTTTTCATTCTATTAACACTTGTTAATTAACACTCGTTCTTAATATAAAAAAAAATAGAATCAAGACAGTACGTATTTGGCCAAAACCTTTCAAATCTTTGATATTGCTTTGCTTGATCATCAATAATGTAACCATCTCACTTAACATATTGATTAAAAAGAAACAAACCAAAACAAACAAAACTCAAGTATGTTTTTCCTTTACAAACCCGTTGTTTGTTGTTTTGTTTTTTTTATAGACCTTGTATTTTTTGCCCTTAGTGGCACGAGGTAAGATTTTATTCTGGAATAATTTAGGAATGAGGGAAGCGAGTTTGCCTTTAAAACTCAAGTCCCAGCTAGAGGAAAATATCCTTATTAAATTATTCCACAAAATTCCTGCGTGCCTACTGTGAATAGTTTGAAGCCCAAAGACAAAACTGAGATAACACGGTAGTGCCAAGAGGTCAGCTTGGCCCATCAAGCTGGAACCAAAAATCTAAGAGTATTGCCTTCTGGGCAACTTTCAAATTATCAGCCACCATCAGTGATGTGTGCTTTCGGTACTGAATCTATTAACCTTCTCCTCCCTCACAAATCTGAAGAGTTGAAAAGAGATGCAACTGAGGCTCATTGGGACCCAAATCCTACGTAAGGTTCCAGCGGTTTCCTCAAGAACCACTTCTGGAAGAGGATTGCATCTGATTTGTATAAATGCTGTACATCAAGCTAAATATTTTAGCTGATTTAAGCCAGTCTAGAGTTTCCAAAACCTGTCTTAACAAAGTAGAAACCTTCAATTAATCTGCTTGTTGTAACTGAGAAGTCGATAGCCTCTTACAGACTGCTGTTAACCAAAGCTGGTTAACTTCTACCTCTCACTCTAAGTGTAGAGATGTCATTTCTAGCTGCTGAATGACAGATCAGATCTGGGGGCAACTGTGAAAAAGTGTAAAGGCTCTAACACATCAGCAAATCATTTGAAAGTAATAAATTGGTGATTTGTCCTTCCTTTACTGAAGGATAAACTACATTAAATTGCTGTATTTTCAGGGAAGAATATGCATGTAGATGGTTTCTGAAAAGTGGCTGATGTGCAGTAACCTGTTCTTGGGCCGAAGTCCTGCAATATGCCCAGGTTTAATTTTAGGGATATATGATAAGAAGGCCTCATACCTGGCCGAATACTGTGAATTAGTAAATAAGCCACTAAGTAAATCAGTGATTTAGATTAAAAGGTATTGCATTGATTTAACGCATTTATTTTCTGTTCTCCTTTACTTCAGCATCAGCTCTGTGCATGGTTCTGAAGACGGTGCAAATTAAAATTCAGTGCTTGCAGTGAGTAAAATACTTACCGTAGGAGAAAATATTGGGATGCTTTGGCCAGACGCTGATTTCAGACTTAATGTATCAGGTTTGCTTATATGTGCAAGCTTGCCTGCCTTGCACACATGCAGTCAGGGAGAGGGAGATGAAAAGCTCACATTCCTACAATGGATACGAACTTTGTGCATCTTGCTGTGCTGATGAAGTTTTGTTGATTAAATGTAAATATGCCTTAACTCTTCCACAGCATGTGCATCAAAGAGAACATTATTATATAGAAGACAGGCATTTGTCGGTACAATGGAACTAATACTGGATGTGCAATACTGCGTAGAGGTAGTGCATAGTGGAGTCTTGCTATTTTGCATCTAAATGAGCTGAGCATTTCTTTTCATAGAGCTTTGATTTACCTCGATTGCTACTGGTTTTTATTCCTCCTGAGATTTGGCGAACCGTATTCCCATTACGCACTCATCTTCCCTTCACATGCTGTCTGCCACCTTCAGTCAGTGCCACCAGATAAGTATATATATAATAAAGACTTTTTACATCACATGCTGTCAAGCCACTTACTGTGTTCTAAGCCTCAAGAGGAGCAATGAGTGTTGAGTACAGCAGTCATTTAAGTACTACTTTTTCACATTGCGTATCGACTATATCTGAACCTGCTTCAGCATCTTTAATGTTTATCAGTATGATTTGATGGTAGTGCATAATTCCAAAGTTTTGTTTTATTATTGTTTTGAGAGCATTGATTTTCCTTTTATCTTTTTACCTCCAAAGAGCCTCAGTAGCCCATTAACCAACTTCCTGAAGATATCAGGCTCTCCCGCTCAGTAAGTTTGTAGATTGATATTGGATGTTTCTCATACGTCAAGATGCTCCATTTTGCGAAATGTGTCATTTGGTATGGGTCATTTTATCAAAAACATTTCTTGTCCCAGCTCTTCTCTTGATTGCACTAAGTTGCACTTTAAATTGAAGTCGCAGTAAACCCGTTTAAATCTCAGTATAGTGCTGATTTATCTTACATGGTAGTCAGAGCTTTGGCACGCTAGGAAAATAATGTAGAAAAACATTTGGGAAGCAAAAGTTGTAAAGACATAGGTGAGCCTCTTGTGCTACACATTGCAAGCTTTTGTTTTGAATTAGTGCAAGATTACTTTCAAATGCTGCTCTGCATCACATAATTGTTCGCTGAAGTTTTCTTTCCTATATTCTGCAAGCTATACAAAACTTTCTGAACCATTTCAGCATAGGGATAAGGGAGTTCATTTGTTGGTCATTGTTTTTTAGATCCCTCCTTCCAAGGATCCTCCTTCCAAGGAGTGCTAGACACCTACCAAAGATGGAGGAAGGTCCATCCCCTAAGGACTGTATGATTTAAAAAGGCAAATACACAATAAGGTAGTAGCAGAGTTGTGTGTGTTTTTTCTAATGAGAAGAGGAATTACCTCCACTGGTTTTGCTTTTCTCTTCCCTTTTCTCATTTCAGTGTGGGCTTTCCTTTTTCAATTCTTGCTTGTTCACCTAGATTTTATATGCGTGAGTCTTAGGTACGTTTCCCTTCAGTGGAGCATCTCCAATATTTCACTTCTCCTTCCCTCACCAATTCACTGGGACAATCTTGTCTTTCTGACACAACTAATGGGATTTGTCAAGTCCTTGGTGTAACTCTGTTTTATTTCCATGAGTAATGAGATACTGTGATAGGGCATGTTGCCCTGCCCTAAACGAGACATGCCAAGCCAAACATGAAATGGAATGCCAAACGTTATGTTCTATATGTTTGTCAAGTGTGTGATATATTTTTTAGAGACCCAACTCAGTACACTGAAATATTTTACTACTTGTGAACTTTAGCTTCTGTTAATATGATTGAAGCAAGTGGAAATGGAAATTGTCAGGGCAATTTAACAAAGAGAGCCTGTAAAACTCATTACATCCCAGGTAGTAAAATCACTTTAGAAGGCACATTCTTCAAACTTGAGCTTTATTCAGTAAACTGTATTGGTGCCTGACCTTTTAAGAGCTTTCCCTTCCTTGGGAGGCAGAAGGGGGAAAAGGCCCTGTTGTTCAGAGCTACCTATCTTAAATTATAAACAGCAGCCAGACTTGACTTTGTGCTTTAGATCATACAGGATGACAGACTGTGCAACTGCTCCAAACAGACACTTAAATGGCCAGCTATTTAGATGAGTTTGATGTGTATTTCATGTAATTGTATACTCCATAAAGCAGTAAAAAGCTGAGTTGTGCGCTGGCTGTATTGTAGCACAAAGTAAATCGAAGTGCCAGTCACAAGTTTGTAATTCAACTTAATCTATTCAAGACCTGATGCTTTTAAGAAGCTTTAGGTTGATGCTACTTAGTGGATATGTGAGGGTTAAAGTTATTTTTGGGAGCATAATTTCTGTTAGATCTAGTTCAGATTTGCTTAGCAAGTTAAGTTAGCTTGTAGAAAACTCTCCAGGACCATGGCTGGGCTTCTCCTGTACTGCACTATAACCTACGTGTGCTTCACTCTGCACTCTCTCTGTGCTGGTGAAAATGGCTGGCTTTTCTTGCTAAAATTGTAAGTGAGCTGTCAATCCACTCTAGGCAGCAAATTTCAGCATAATTTTTTCTAGTTGTAAATTTTTTATTCTTCCAATCATGTGTCACAGGTTTTGATTAGCAGAATACATGAAAAGCAAATATATTGTGGGCCATGTCTTGACTAGTTCATTAGTTCTATGTTTTTCCTTTTTTCCAGCATCTAAACAATTATGATCTGTAGAGACTGCATTTTCTTGTTGCTATGCTCTGCCAGGCTCATGGACACAAGTCAGGTTGCTCATTAGGGGACCCACACACTCAGGGTTTACTCCAGCAACCACTGAAGGAAATGGAAAGGCTCCCACATATTTATTAGGTGTCAGATCGGACATTAGTGCATATTGTGGCATTACAAGATTTTGTCTAATTGCATGATAAGACTTTTTCCTTATCTATGCAGTTTATGACATAGTATTACTTATGGGAAGTATGTTAGAGCTGATTGTGGGTAACTTTGAAAAGAGAGAGTGTTTGTCTGCTCTGCAGTTTTCGTGTTGTTTCATGTTTTGGGGGTTTTTTGCCTTTGGTGCTATGCATTTTTTATTTCTCCTGGATCTGTCATCATCTTATCTAGAGATTTCCTGAACATGTTTACTGGAAAGTCGATAAAAGATGTAAGTGAAAATAAGAGAAGGTTAAGAAAGAATTGAGAGTGAGGAAAAGAAACTTAAAAAAGGAAACTTATGAAAGGAAGAACTGCTATAAAAAGAAATATAATAAATACTTTTTCTTTTTGATTTACTATAGGCAGAAGAACTTTCAAATGCATAAATGGTACCGAGTGCTTCATGCAAAGAGAATAGTCAGATCCTTAAGTGACAGATAAAAAGTTATGTAAATTCACAGCACTCCCAGGAAGATTCTTCCTTGTGTACGAAACCCACAAAAAGTTTACCAGCATAAAGAAATGGTGGGATATGGTTGTGCATATAAGGTAATTGAACTCTGCAGTAGGGTTTTTTTCCACAGAGCAGTACTGTTCTTTGTGTATAAATTGTTTCACATCAAGTGGAAGCTGATAATAGCACAGATGTGGAGGCTAAGATGATCCCTTTTTATAAATTTGGCCTTTTCTCATCCAGAAAAGAAACACTTCTTGCTTGCCAATCGGTGAAATTTATTCCATTATTCCTGTACTTCTATAGCATTTCCTCTTCCCTGTTTAAATTCTCATTTCCAGCGTGTGGCGGTGCCTTAGGATTATAACATAAAAAAGAGAGCAATTGTAGAAGAAACATTAATCTTTCTGAAGGTGCTAGAATGTAAATGATACACTGTCCTGTGGAAGAGAAATGCAGATGAACCTTTGATTAGAGATACATGTGGGATATGTTATGATTCTTTTTCACAAATACTCTGTTTCTTCTGCAGAAAACAGAAATATAGATAGTTGGGAATATACTCTGTTCCAATAATCAACTTGCAAAGTGTCTGCTGTAATACTGCTTTAGTATCTTTCTTTAGTGCCTGAGTGTTATGCCCAATATTTAAAAAAAATACTTAAAATATAACACAATACGTTTACTATCCATAGCCAAGTATCCTATAAATCTTATATTATTGAGGTTGGAAGTAGTTTTGAAAGCTGGTATTTCTGTAAAGAATATTGGTGTTCAGTCAAGGGACTTTATTTGATGATGAAATCAAGTATTTATTTAAATAGATGGATTGCTTTCATTTATTACAGTCATTTTTTTTCATATGAGCAGAGTTTTTCAAAAGTCGTACTCTAGAACCAGCTTAAAAACTTCCCGTGGTTTCTGCAAACTCCACTCTGGGTCTCATAAAAGTAATCATGAATTTTTATACCTTAGTCAAACACTTTTAACCAGCAGTATTTGTCCTGTCATTTCTGAAGTGTCAGATTTTAAGGCTAATTATTTCATCTTTGAAAATAACAGTTAATGCTTTTTAAATACTCATTTCAGCAATCACTCTCTCCCTGTGTGCTCCACTACTTGAAATGCAGGTCAAATGTTGAAGGGAAAAAGGGGAAAAAAGAAGAAGAAAAGAAATAGCGCTGTGGTTGAATATTAACTGTCATTCTCTAGTTATGTATTTTGTCACTATTTTCTCAGCTTTTGCAGTGCTATGGTTGCATTTTAATTTCTGGTGGTTTTTTTGTTCATTTGTATTATTAAAGGTATGGTGTCTTCAGTGTCATCTTCTGCTTAAATGTTTTATATTTGTTAGTGACCGAATTTACAAGTCATGTCTGAATAGGCTTAGCAAGAAAAGCCTTCCATCTTTTTAACAGGTTCTATGAGAAACTGAAATTCAAGCCCTAGTTAAGCCAAATATTTTAAAATATGCCGCAATTACAGTATTGTGATTGATCATATTTGTGTTCAGTTGTTGAGCTTAACTGTGTTTAAAATGAAGTATATGAAGTGCTCAGCAAGCCTCTCTGTCTCTAGCTCAACCCTCTTCTAACTGCATCTCTCCGATTTTCAGTTCATTCAGAGCATGGAGAGAATAAGTTCCTGGTCAAATCCCTACAAAACTGCCCCATAAACACAGCCCCCTCGCTAATGAAAAGGTCTAAGGCCACCCTCGGAGCACAGAGTCATGTGCAGTGAGCTTAGTGAACGGAATATGAGGTTTCCAGTAGACTGTGTTAGCTTCAGTCACAGTTTGGGATGGTGACTTCTAGGTCACTATGTGTCAGCAAGAGCAGGTCGCAGTCTGTGTGTTTAGACTGACAGTGGTTCCTCCACAACTTGTGTAAGAGAAAATGTATTGGGTTGTGTTTGGTTTAACTACCCGGAGTAACAGGAAAAGGTATATTTTAGAAAGACGGTGAGGAAGTCACATTTACCCAAGGTGTCTAGTACCCAGTATGAAGCAAAATGGCACAAATTCTTGGAATTTTGTTCCTGCATCGATGTTAGGAGCGTTTAAAGGCATAAGACTCAGACCTATTTGTCTTCAGGTGTCATGACAGTTTGTGTTGAAAAGCAAATGCAGGTGTTTGATATATACACCGTTTTGCTGCTAATGTGAAAGTATCACTAGCAACCTGAAATTATGCATAGATTTATTGTGGAAATGGTAAGTAGTCACAAGGAGAATACCTACAGTGACTCCCCGATGTGATTTCTCTTTGTAGATTTCATCAAAAAAAAAGATGTTGCCAGGAAGCATGATCCCCCATTAAGCTATTTGATTTTATTAAGAAATCACTCATATTTTTATGTGTAGTCACTGGGTGTATTTCTTTTGGCCTAGTGCTTGTTCTTTCAAGCCATGGAATAATTCCAGGATATGATTAATTGCCAGTAATTCTCACCAATTTTAGTGGGATTTGAAAGCTTTCAGTTCTTTGAAAGACACTATGTGGAGTGAAAATATGTGTTCTCCATGTATCTATCTATATATGCAATGCTCGAGCTGTATTTCATGAAAATAAACATTATTGAGCACATAATATATAATTCTTGCATATAAATCTGCTTTCTGCACTACACTTCTTATTTTCAATAAAATTTTCTTCTTTCTTTTTCTCAATATTGCTTATAGGTTTTTTCTGAAATTAGTAAAAAACCTGAGCAGAAAGACAGACACATTGAGAAAGAATAACAATTAAGTGTATTTTTGTAGGGCTCTGTCTTGTTTTCATGCAGTGGTAGGTAAAGGATTTGTTTAAATTTTAAGCTACACAAAGATGAAGAATTCAACACAGAGAAAGGATGTTCAGGAAGCCTCACAGCAAAAACAAGGACACCTAGAAAGCAGCCTGGTGCTTTCTAGGGACTTGGAGAAAAGAGAATATATTTTATCAGATTTCAGTAGCAAGAAGTGACACTTCTTATTTCCTACAAAAATCGCTAAATTTTCCCAAAAATATTTTCAGTGACAGAGAGAAGGCATTTAATAAATAATCTTTGCTTGATTTTACAATTAATTGATCCAATAACTATTTCTGGAATAGCAGTATTTTGAGTAAAATGTTTATCAGCCCTAAGGCAGCTTAACTAGCTCCATGGTGTATCTGAGTCACGCTCGCTACTTTCTCATAGTCACTTCTCTCTCTAAAACATTACAGTGTTAGAGTTGGAGAAAACTAGAGGATTTTCTGCCAGGTAGGGTATGCTTGATACAACCAGACACTGTGCAAAGCAAGGCTTATCGTAGCGCTGGCTTAAAACATTCAGGCTGTAGTTTCCTGGGGAAATTTTCCAAAGTGGTAATTGTGTCATGTTTTCTATCAAAACAACATTTGTTTTCTGTAAACAAAGGGCAGCTTTTGTATAGGTAGTTGAAAGTACAAAGGGGTCTCTTGGCAAATCATTAATCTTGCTTATAATTGCTAGTCAGCATTGTAGTTCTTTTCCATAAATTAAAAGGAGAGTTAGCCAAACGTCTCGATGTTTCCTGTGGTAGGGAGCAAGAGTGCTGATTGTCAGGGCAAGGATCCCATTGGGTACTTGAATTAATGTGGAGTACATTGTGCATTACTCAGTAGTGTGGAAGGTAAGGGCAGAGACAGATGGGGAAGAAAAGAATTAACTGGGTTTGTTTACTTCATTAGAAAGGTGGAAGACAGGCTTAACTCCTTCCCAGCTTCCATCGATTAAATGGTTATGGCTTTCCTTCAGCTCATCAATAATTATATGAATACCTGTGTTTCTTTCATGCCTTATTTCTTGTGAGAGTGCATGTACACACACGTATCAATTGGAAAGTGAGTGGCCCTGTTCTCACGCCACGAAGTGGGCATTCACAGTGTGAGCTGGCAGAACAACCAATCCAGAGGAGATCTTCCATAAATGTCACCACTGAAAGAGGAGGTTGATCTCTTTCCTCCTCCTTGAGGATGTTCATTTAATTATTATTTTCTCAGGGGCACAACTGTGTCACCAAGGTGCAGCTCATGGTATGGAGTGGAAGCTGAGGGACCTTCAGAAAGGACTATCTTTTCATTCCTTCTTGTGTCTGGATGCAGAGTTGTTATTTTATTCATCTAGAGGGAGTTTCGGAGTTTTCCAGGTCTGACAGGACAGACAGGTATGGAGGAGAGTGCCACCTTCCTTGCCCCGCTTATTCAGGGGCAGACTGCTTGCTCGTGGGCTCAGAGCAGATATGGAGTGACTTCTGGTCATCCCACACCCCGGTGTCATACAAGGATTGTGCAGACGGAGGGCTGGACTTTTATGTCCCTCTGTCCTCCCTTATTGTACCTCTGTAGTTTCTTCCTAACTTTTCATATCAGAAAGCTCTTAATTAGCCTTCTTCTAAGGGCTCTAAGTCTGACTCTGTAGCTCATAAAGAGCTCTTTAGGTAAGCCAAGTGTGGCATATTCTTCTGTTCTGTGTTATAGCATTGCTTGTCAGCTGAGGGATTTCACACACTGGTATGGCAAATAGTTTTCTTTGTCTGTATCCCAGGACTATTACTCTTACAAATTGCTTTAAATGTATTTAAAAAAAAAAACAAACCAAAACCACAAGGCAAAATACTTGTCCAGAAGAGTTTATACAGTGCTGGTGCTTGTGGGTTGAATATGTACAGTGGGCAGCTATATGGCACTAGCGGGTTTTAATACTGCAGCGTTCAGCATTCTCCTATGATAAAGGTTGGCATCCTGCCTGCATCCTTATTTTTTTCTGGATAGGGCATTATGATATTGAGAATGTGACCAAGAAAGCATGCAGCTCCAAAGCTGTTACTTTACATACCAGGCAATAAGGGGTTCTTGACATGACGTTTTTCCCTTTCCCACATTTTACCTGCCCAGATTGAAACCTATTCTGGGAGTTTCCTTATATTTTGGTTTAAAACTGTCCCTCAAAATCTAATGCTTTACTACCATAATAGAAAAAATAAAGAACATCAATTGCTGTCAAAAATGAATGGACTTCACAAAAAATGTTGCATATGCAAATTTCCAGTGTCACTCAGAACTTTTTATGCACTATACAAAATTCCTCTTTAGCAAAAATGCAGAAAGTGTTTCTGATGCCACCTGCCTTCTGGACAGTAGCACAATGACATTCCGGTACAGTAAAATTTCCTGAGCTCTTCTCTGGTTGAACGCCTGTGCAAAGATGCATGCCCCATGGATGCTGCAAAGCAGTCCCCCAGACTTCCTGAAAGCATGGACAGCCACATTTTGTGTAGGCGCGGAAATGCTTGTCGTCTTGTCCTCTTGGTAGCCTTCTGAAGGGCTTCTGAACTGGCAATCCTCCATCCCCAGTTTGAAAACTGCTGCTCTCCAGGCTCTCCTCCCTCCTGGTATATAAAGCGCAGGGGCTATTCCTCTTTAGTTCCTTTGTAGCACAGAAACATGGTTACATCAAGGCAAGTATAAAGACAGTGTTTTTTAACAGAGGAGTTAGTATTCTGAATAATGTTAATAGAAACATAGAAAGCAGAAATATGTAAAGATTGAATGGAAGCGAAGTCAGTGCTTGGAAAATACTCTTTGCATATGGCTCAGATCACTGGTGTTACCACTGTTCATGTATGTACCTGGATTGTCTTTCTCATTTTATTCTGTTTTGTTCTTTGCTTGGATTTTGCGGGTTAGTTTTCAAGATGAAGTATGTGAGGAAGGACCAGATGGCTATAGAATCAGGATCAGTGGCAGAAAGTGACCAAACTTTTTTATAACATGAACAGACTTCAGGTTCTAGCTTGTTTTTTCCTAGACTGGAGAGCCGTCTCTTAAATTTCTGTTTCCTATATGGGTACTCATAGGCTACAATCAAGTCACCTCTAAATGATCTCTTCGATGAGTTAAATAAATTGATCATCTTGCATCTCACACTGTGAAGCAAACGCTTTGATCCTTTCATCATTCTTCTTGCTTGTTCCCCTGCAACTGTTCTGTTTTTTCTAAGTCCTTTTTAGTGTGGAAGCGAGAACTTGGACCTCACAGTTCCTGTTTCGTGAGTGCCAAAGACAGAGACAGCGCTGTGCTTGCCCATCATGTATCCCCCATTTGTCCCATCAGCCTCTTGGAGCAGCACTACACTAGGAATTCACGTTCATCTGGTCATTTACTTGACCTCGAGACTTTGTCAGAGGCACAGCTCAGGGTCGAGCTCACCACCTAAAAAAATGTGCTCTCTTTCTTATTCCTAGATGAAAGCATGTATGCTTTTTAAATGCACATTGTTTGGTTACGTTGAGACACAAGAGAGCACACTGATGTCAACTTTTAAATTGATTTGATCTGGAGCTCTAGTGAGAATATTTTTCCTATTTCCGTTGAAACCAAGGAGTGACAGCATATCTGGAAAAAAAAAGAGACACTTTGAGAGGCAGGTGAAATGGGAAAAGGATCATACACAGGATTGGTTTGGGTTTGAGTGGGTTTTTTTAAACGCCAATTCTAATAGCCTAACTTGGAATATTAGTTTCAAAAGTCGGAGTTTTGGCGTTATTTAAGATAGTTGGTTTGTGTTCCCATGTTTATATAACAGACCTCACGTAACTGAGTATAGAAGGGGGAAAGAAAATCCTTTGATCCTTCTGCAAAATGTTTTTATGTAAGTAGCCTTCTCATGGTGAGCTCTGGAAGTCTGAACAGATCATTGTCCATCTGTTTTTACAACTTTCTGTGATCACCATCCAGCAAATGCTGTTTAATCTACAGAGAATAAACACTTCCAGAGTTGACAATGTGCTTCCCAGGTGCCGAGGGGGAGGGTCACGCAGCCAGGCCGTTTGCCGAAATGTAGGAAAATAGTCATCCAGAGAAAACAAATATCTGCAGAGACTTCAGGGAAGAATCCCAGCTCTTTCATTTTCCTGTCTTTTTAGAAACTAGAGACTCTTTTGGAAGGAAATATAAAGGTGTTGGTAGCTCGTCTTGTGCTGGATGGACTAGTGGAGAAGGAGGAAGAGATGCCAATGACCTTTAGAAAGGGTAGCTGCTTTTGTGAGATTAAAGGAGCGCGAAGGAAACATGTAAATGTTTGTGCAGAAGACTAATGAAACAAATTCCCCCAAACGTATTTTCATTTGGAGCACTTTGATTGCTGGAAGAGGGATCAGAGGCCCAGCACTGCAGCATGGAAACGAGCCGCTGGTGCCTGGATCGCATCATGGCAACGAGGCTTAGTAACTCTTAGCCGCGGCTCCCATTCGTGCTGAAGGCTAAGAGCCCCTCCAAAGGGTGACACAGCTAGCAGATAACTAGCCGTTGTTATTGTTCATCCCAAATAGTGTCCCTGTTTAACCGACCTTCGGATTAGAAATTCTCTGTTGGTTTTCTCACCCCAGGATAAGCTTGCACGGCGTGGGCTGCCTCGCACAGAACGTAGATTTTGTACATAGGTTTTTATATTATGATAACAAAAAGGCATATGCCACTGTTACTGGTGCTGGCCTAATTACAGCATTGCTGGTTTCTTTGTACCTCACTCTCAATGCATCTTGTGCGCCTCTATGAGCATGTTTATGTTTCTATTCACAGGATTTTCCTTCATGGAAATCCAAAGGGTGTTACAGAACCTATGGACCGAACTTCCAGTGATATAACACCCTGTTTCAAATACTCCTGCTTCTGAAATACCCAGAATATCCAGGATTCTTTTCTGATCTTTCTTACCAGTTTTTCACTCTGAAGTGTACAGAACTCTATGTTCCTGGAGAGTTTATTCCCAAAGTTGTTCAGGAGATCTCAACCCCAGGCCTTTTTTTTTAATGATTTTTTTTTTTTGATCTCCAAGTAAATGGTTAGTAAGGTAGGTAAGATGTGTATGATCCTACTTCTGAGGTCCAGCTAGCTTCTCTGTCTCCTTGGAATACTTCCCCCAAACACATCACCTGTGTGCAGTGTGGTTTCTGAAAGGGAATAGGAAATGAAACGAAGCAATTTGCTTCTCAACTGCTTTTTCATGAGCTTTTTGAAAGAGTGTGGCAGGTCAGTCCTCAGGTATGTAAGAGTAAATCCTGTCCAAACACACACCTTTCTCTGACTGTGGCAGTTTCAAAAGCAAGTTGTTGTCTGAGCTGGGATTCCTTCTGTGTTTTCTCGTCCCGTATTTAAGGCTTGGTGGTTTTAAAATGTAGTAAGTGTTTCTCTTTTTTGCCTCTAACACATAAATATCACATATCATCTAAGGTGCTGAAATTAATCAATATAGTGCAGAAACCACATACACACCCCAACTCGGCCCCTTTTATGGCTGGACGAGGCCAACAGCACTGTCTACCAGCAGTGTCCATCACTGCCAAGTGTGAGTCTACTGGATGAGCAGCAGTAGGTTCATGGAGTATTTTACCACTACAGATCAAGCAACTGACTATGAATATTGGCAGGATCACATTACAAGGGCATTATGTGGTGAGCTACTTCTTCTTAGAAAATGACTTTTAAGATGGACTGTGGAGCTAGCTCGGGAGTAAGGGTCTTGTGTATCTGACTGAAAGGCTCTGTAAACTAACAACAGCCCACACGAGTAGTAAAATCTAGGAAAACTCCATCCCCTAAACATGACTAAGTCAAGCTCAGGGTCAGGACACTTCTATTCTGCACAAGAAAAGTCATAGCCATTCCTTGCCATGTGAGAACACCAAACAACTGAGATTACTGGGTTTTGTTTTGATTTGCTAATCAAAGTGGGGGAAAGAACTACTTTTTTGTTTATCATGCCTTAGGCTACTTTGAACTGCATCAACTGTGTTTCCATCTTGCTAATTATCTGTAGGAAGGAAGGATAATGAAAATGTAAAACCAATTCCTGTTGTCATTTTGCTACCCCTATGTATTTTTCTAGCCTGTCATGATTTTCTGTTAATCTAGAGGATGTTCTTTGTTCACCACTATGAAATTTAAAAGTAGTAACGCACAATAATTTTTGAATTACATCATTTCAGAACAGATCTTTGAGTTTAACTGTGAGGTCAAAGTCACAAGGCACTGATTTTGAAACAAGGTACTTTATTATCTGCAGAGCTTAAGTTCTGTTACTTCTTTGAAAGTTGAGAGATGCATGATGAGAACCGGTTTATGTCAGGTTGACCTTACCAGCGAGAGATACTTTGAGCAAAGGTCTTTAAAAGGGGTACTGATGAAACATTTATTTATTTACCACTCTGTTACTGATAGTACTTTCAGATGTTACCTCCTTGCTGAGCTTCATTATGTTAATGTAAGGGTAAAGGAAAGAATAGGGGAATATTACTTTGTCTTATCAACACGTGTTACTTAGATTTAATATCTAAATCCTTACATATATGTGTGTATATATACAAACAGAGCTCTAGAAAGAGAGAAGACCCTGACCATTTTTTCAGTAAATAATTTAAAATGGTAAAATGCTTGCCAGGATTCAGGGGTTTGCTATAGGATATATTGCCTCAAAAATACTCTGAAGCATTGCACATAGTATTAATTGTAGAAGCAATATCTACATCAGCCACTTGAGATTTTGGTCCCTCTCTCTGGGTTGCTGGGGCGTGGTATGCAGTGGATAGCAATGACCCGAAGTAGCCTACACTCAAATTTGGGGTAGCATGGATGCTGTTCCACACTCTGTTGCTGGCCTACTGCGTGACACTGGTCATCTCTTGCCTTCTCACTTTCTTTCTATTACTCCCTCTAGCATTTTTCACTTTGATACACTTTGCTTTTGGACACCCTACATTCTGTCTGTGCAGAACATAGCACAGAGCAGACATGTTCTTGGCTTTGGTTACTGTACTATAAGTATTAGCAAAGACAAAGAGAGAAGCACTTCTCTCCCTTTGTTACTCAGTGCTGTTTCCATTGCACTCTAGGGGACACTGTGGTCAGGTTGATATGAAATTTGGAAATGGAAAGAAGGAAAAAGAAAAAGGACTTTTCTCAAAGTGATCCCCTACTCCTTCGACCTGTTGTGGATCCTGGTGTTGGGAAGCTGGACGTTAGCTTCCTGTGGGTGATGGAGCTGGTGGCTCTGCTGGTTGTGCACCTGCTTAAGTGCTTTTTGCTGGATCGCAGCCTGAACAAATTGTGAATTCCTTATCCTCTTGTATCTACATTACCGCGTGCTTCAGAGCTGTAGCAAGGCATTTTGGTGTCCGGGATAACACCTTGTACTTGGCAGCTCTCCTGCTCCCCCTGCGTGGTCTCTAGAGTGTCAGCACCTGGGATGGGGGAGGCTCAGGAAGCAAGTACCAGCCGCAAGGCGAGCTGCTGCAGCCCACCTGTGTGGCTGCCTGGCTGCCAGCCCCGCTGCCACCGCTGCTGCGCTGTTCTCCCCTCTGTCTTCATTTGGAGAGAAACACAAACGTCGGGGAGGACATTGCTTTCGCCATTTAAATGGCACTAATTTGAGCAGGTGTGGCCAGCGACTGGAGGCAGGCAGCCAGGATATTCCCACTGTCCAGTCTGGATGTTCGTTCTGTCCCTGGCTCTGTCTTCCCTCTGGAGCTTTCCCTGCCCTGCTCCAAGCCATCCTTCTGTCAGCATCGAAAACTCACGGTCTGCTTGTGTGCATTCCCTGCTTCTGGAGAGGAAGTTTCATGTGGCATGATCTTATTTATTTAGACTGATCCCAAATCCACCATTACAGCTGATCCATTTATAGAACAACCCTGTAACTCCTATAGTTTTGACAGCAAGCCCTTGTAGGTATGTCTACCTCCAGGAAGGCCTTTGAGATGATTGAAATGTAATTAAAAAGTGAAGACCAGATGTTTCTTCCCAGATTATGCTTCAAGATCACAACAGTCCTTTCAAAAGGAAGCAAATGGAAGAGAAACATGATAAAGCTTCAACTGCTCTGCTTTGACAAGGGAATTTTCTAAAGAATATACAAGAAAAATCTGGATTTTGTTAGATTTTTTTTTCTTCGGCACTGAAGTTTGTAAGTGGCCTGAAATGGTAATAAAATAGAGTGGACTTTGTGTTCTGTTGTGCAAGGCCAGCAGATGTGTTTTTCCTCAGTGCACCTGCTTTGTTGCTCAGCCTTTCCAGAGAGAAGGAAAAAAAAAAAACAACTTTTTTTTTTCTGGAACAGTGCTTTACTAGTATTTTTTTTTCTGTAATTTACCACAATGAAAAAGTTTTCTTGGATATACTTTTAAAAATCCTTCATTCCACTCAATGAGGGCAAATAGAGACGTTGAGAGAAAGAACCCATGTAGATCAAAACCAAAAGAAAATGTCTGGATAGGTACAAATCCTTTATAGTAAAGCTGCCAGGCAACACAAAACATTAATGTAATTATGAGTGGAACTGGCAAATTGGACAAGATATGCTCCTACCATCTTTAAACAAGCCACTTCCTATACAGACAAAAGGATGATTTGATAGTTTGAACTTTCTTCTAAATATTGAATTTTATTCTATGGGCTGTGTTTTATGTTGTCCTTGTACAGTCAATGACATGAAAAAGCCCTTTTAAAAAGATGGTTGTTTTTTTTTCCAGGGGAGTATGATGATGATTTGTGGTTTGTAGACAGAAAATTTGTAGGCAAACTTTACAGGTATTTGCTTACTATCTTTATAAAAGGTTAGGTACAGATGTGTTATTTATCTTAGCAATTTAAGCTGAATATTAAAATTCAGGTGCTACTAAATGTCATGCAAACCATTTGAGGACATGCTAAGTCTTCTTTGTGTCCAGCGAGTATGTTTTTAATTCGTCTAGGCAGCACACACATTTGCCTTGACCATGAAGGAAAGAGACCTTGGTTGATGGTCACTAAAGTCAAATTACTGTAAGTTCTGTTTCAAAGTGGGACCTACAATAATGGGGTTTTGTCATGGTTTTAGTTCCTTTCAGGACATGGTCATTCTGGAAAATATTATGTCCTCATTTATAAAACCAGATTTAGGTGTCCCTTCTTTTTTTTCTTTTAAATAAGGGGAAATGATTCACCAATCCGATTTCAAACGACCAGAGTCTAAATACTTAAGCAGGTTTTCTCTAGAAAACAGCAACCAGATCAGTGTTGTGTTTTCTTAAACTCATGCTCCAAAGCATTCATCATTTCTGTACAGACCTGGGGGCAGTAGGGAGCAGTTGACCTTTCTGTTCCTAACCAGACTCGGTGAGTACTGAAAGGTACCCAACTCCTTATCTACTTACTTTGTCTTTGGGCATAAAATCCTGTTAAATTTATTAGCAGAGAGAAAAATGAGTCTGTTGTTGTCAGCTAGGCAGTTTACTGAGCTTAGAGCTGTAGGGCTTTGCCAAGTCCAGCATTCAGGTTGTGTCTATAGTAAGAAGCTGCATGGACCAACAGGAGCAGATCTGGGGAGAAAAAATAGTGCTGCAGAGCTGACATCCACATTCTGTATTTCAGCAGGGTTTTATTTCACACTAGTTCTTGTCAGGTCCTCTATGACTGCATGCCCCGTAGTGGTGGAAATAAATCCTGTAGTCCTGAACTGAACTTAATCTAAAAAGACCTGAGTTCCCGTGCTCCACAAGCACTCTGTGATACGAATCATAAGACAAGTGGGAATAATTAGGAAATTTGCTTCAAAGACACGTTCCTGATTCACAGTTAAATGCAAATGTACATGCAATGCATGTTTTTACTCAGGCTACTTTGCACCTCTTTGAAAATGTGAGGGAAACAAGTGAGAGTAGATTAGGCTATGGGAATAATTGTAAGTGAGAATCAAGGCTAGTAATTGCCTTAATTTATGTTGTAAATAACTTCATATAGCCATTATAGGAAAAAGAGCTTAATAGAGCAAGTCAATTGCTTTATAAGGTTAAAAGGAAATACTGGATTGTCTTTTTCCTCTGTCATTATCTGTCCATTACAGTGCAGACTCTGGTTTCAGTTGGAACAAAACTCATCCTCGGTATATCCATATAATACTGTGCATGTACTGTCTGGAATAACAGTTATCTAAAAGCATGGAGAAGAAAAATATGTAACATGCGTTTTTGATTCCTTATGAAGTATCACTTTGGTGATTTATACAGGAATAATATTATGATGAAGATAATGTTTTTTTCCTTACTATAGTGTCTGCCACCATGCCTAATAGAACAGTCTCTTGGCTGAGGACCCCCAGAGTTCAAACCATGGTGTGGTGCAACCTGAGCTAAGGTGTGAAATGCTCATGTTGAGTAGGGCTGCAGGCTCCTGGACTAAGGTATATTTACTAAAGGATTGCTGTAATGGTTTTGTACCTTATATTTTAAGGATTTGGGAAGTTTTGTAAAGATGAGTATGTCCAGGTACTCGAAGAGTAGATCATGAAGTGTAGTTAGGTGTCCTGTGTGGTGCCAGCTGGCCAGTAGCAAAGAAGTAAGCAAAGATAAGATGCCTTTTTTCTCTGTCCTCCTTTCTTAAGTAGACTGAAGTTCTTCTGCAAATTGTAGCTATTTATAAGAGATTATCATCTGGGGTGTCTCTCCTTAGATTTCCTATCATGGCAGTCCCCTGGCTCCCAAAAACTGTGCTCTAATCAACCTCATTGACACCTCTACAATTAAATAGGGAGATGCTGAAGAAGTGGAAAAGATGATAGAGTAACAAGGAGGCCTTCAAGACAGAGCTCAGAACTCTCTGGAGTCACTCCTGACAGAACACTGGTAATTCCTAAATTCTCAGGTTTTAAATAAAGTTGGGGAAAAAATAGGTATTTGATTGCTTTATAATGATTGGCTGCTACATATGTTCTTCCCCCGTTATTTAATATCAGTGCTGTAAATTACGATGGTGGGAGAGTATCGCTGTAGACCTCTGTGTCATCTGGAGCTTCACAATCCTATCTTAGAATGTAAAATATTTTGAAATGTGCAAAACCAATCTGAACCTCCTCCTCCTCCCTCTCAACTCCAATTGTTTCTGCTTTACGTTCTTATCTCTCTCAACTTGTTCCTTCCTCCCCAGTCTCTCTGAGTCCCAGATGCTAAAATACCTGCTGAACAAATTTTGATTAGAGTTTGGAAAATAAATGTTTTGCAAAGAGTTGAGGGAGAGGAGAAGGGATGCCCTATATTGAATTTCTGGCTGATTTGAGAAATAACCAGTCCCAGACGCTTAATGGAAAAAACCTGAGAGCTTCCAAACCTCCTCAGCAGCACCAGTTTCACTGGGTTTGACAGTGCTGGCATATGTGTGCATTTTCAGCCTACTAAATGTGCTAACCCTACAGCAAGAAACCTAAAATAAATCAGAGTTATAAGAAGATCACTGTCTGCTTTGGTATTAATACCTTATTTATTTGTAGTAGAATAGATCGCTCAGACAGAGGGTCTCGGTTCCTCTTTGTACAAAACATGTTGGATGGCAAATGGTGTTGCAGAAGGGTCAGTGGGTCAGTCCTCCACCAGCGCTGAGGGAGCCTGTGGTCGGCATGTGTTGCTGTGGGTACTTTTCTCTTGCTTCCCCCAGGGCTGTATTGTCCGCAGGAGCTAGAACCTCCCTTTCCTGTGCCACCATGCAGAAGGAGATGTGCCTCCAGGGGGGCTGCCCACAGGACAGCAGCTCTGCTTTGTGGTAACTTATTGTGGCTTCAAAATCCTCCACTAGAACTATATGGAAAAGCAGGACTGTGACTGATTTTCTCAGCTGTTTTGGTTGTTTTCTTTTGTTTTTTGTTTTGGTTATTTTTCAAAGTTTTTGCTTCAAATTGGAGATGGCTTCCTCAGCGGTTCTGCCAGCATGCTGCCGGGAAAGGACATGGGTGCATGCGTATGGAGCCATGCTGCTGGGACCACCTGCCTTCCCGGCTCCGCTCCCGAGAGACTTGTAGCTGCAACTCCAGCTCTTTCTACCAGCGTAACCCTGTAGCCTGTCCCCCTGGGCCAGGGACACTAACTTTAGCCACCCCAGGCTGGGTCGTGCTTGCGCCTCTCACCAAAGTCTGCTGCAACTTCATCTGCATGGCTGTATGGACCCTATCTTCCTATCCTTATCTGAGGGTTTATATAGATATTTATGACAAAAGGATTTATTCTCTAATTTTAAGATCAGGATTTTTAATTGTCTGTGCCTCAGGTTGACAGCTGTTGCTTTCTGGTATTCCCAGTATCCTTTCCAGCCTTCAGCCTTCTGTTTACTGCCTATCTTGGGACAAGGTTGTGCAATTTTTTCGTGTTTGGATTTGAATACCCCGAGCAGCAACATGTGCTGGTGATTATCTCAGCGGGGCTGGTTTGGACTCAGCACCTGCAGCTCTCTGCCGCCTGAGAGCACCAAAAACGGTGACCGCCATAAATAGCAAAAAACTTGCCTAAGCCCAAGTAGTATTCCCTGAGCACCAAAACAGTGACGAGAAGGCAGATCTAGGTAAAAAGTGCATGCACAGGCCAGATTCCTTTGGACCTTCTGTGGTCTCTGCCGTGTACAGTTTTGAACAGCACCTGAAAATGGCTTCCTGCTTCCTCTGCTTTTCCTATCAATTTTTTTTAACTACTTTTCTCCCTTTCCATCCCTAAACTTTCAGCACTCACTCGTGCGAGGTTGTGCGTGCACTGGAGATCAGATACAGCCCCCTCGAAACTGGTCACGCTCCCCTGTGGGTCTTGTGATGGCTGGTTTGAACCCTGGTTTGTGTTAAACTTAATCAAGGCAGTCAGGAGGTACCTTTGAATCATTCACCGTGATTTTACGGTCGTCACTGCCCGTGTTATGTGTGCTGTTCATAGCATTATTCCCTGCTGTCTCTGTGCCCACCCAAGACTTTGCCTCCCAGAGCTGTACGCTAATTAGCAGGCCTTTTTTTTTCTGATGGGACCCATATAGCGTTGATCCGGGCTCAACCGGTGACGAAGTTAGCGATTGCCAGCCTGAAGGTTGCCGAAGGAGGACTGTAAAATGAGCATGGCTTAATGAACATAAAACTCTTCCGCAGCCACGGCAGGATTTTTAGTGTGCTGAAACATAGAATATATGTTATTTATCTTCATGTGCTATCTTCATTACCTGCATAAAATTGCTCATGAGGCACTTCTAAGAACTTTCAGAGAAGTAAATTTTGCCAGAACAATGACTCAAAGCTTTAGTCTGCTAAGAAAATTTAATGAGTCTGTATTTGTTTACTGTGTTAAATTATCATTCGGTAATGGAAGAAAATAGGAAATGACTCAGACTGCAATAAAAATATTTTTTTCCAATCACAGCAAATGCATCATATAGGAGTTTGTGGTTTATAAGTAAATAAATAATGAAAGATGCTATTCCAAGTAAACCTGCTTTGTTTTGTGTTGTTTTCAAAAAGTCAGTGCAGGATATGTGTCAAGAGGTAGAAGTAGAGGGAGAGACCTTACAGAAGTGAAACACAGGCAAGCTTTGATGTACATAAAAATCTTTTTCTGTTTTATTTTCTTCCTATACTTTGTGGTTTTCCCCTATTTGAGTTCTTATCCATTCTCCTTGTCTATAAGGGGATATATTTTTTTTGTTGGATTCTCATGTGCTTGTCTGCAAAACATTACCGGAAAACAGAAACTAATTGGCTGCATTGTACAACTCTCTTGGGACTTCGAGCTCATTGAGGTTCACTTGGTTATATTGCTGGTTTTCTTTTCATTTTCAGAAAATTTGACTGTGATTGCAAAGGATTTGTGTAGTAGTTATAATGCATTTTATATGATAACCAGAATATTAAGATCCCAAAGCAGTGGAAATTACTAAATGCTTGCAAAAGACAATGAATGGCTACTTTCTAAGCTGAAAGATATGAGTATTATGATAAATAACATATGCCAATATATTAGCAGTTATCTCTGGCTTCAGCATAACAGAAGACACTCAACCTGCTTGATTTATTTTGTAATGTGTTCTGTGAACAAATTATCTTAATCCTGATCATATATATTAATCTACAGTATCAACCAACTTGTTGCTGTATTTTTGTTAAAATAGGTTAGGTGAATTTATTTTTCATTAAGAAATTCTGTTTATCAAAACTCTAAACATTCTAATACTTCAATGCACTGCTGCAGTCATTCCAAGTGCAATTTTCTGAATACAGAATCAATGAAACTTCAGCTTATGTAGACTGTTTATTAGTTTTCAATATTTCTACCTTTCTCCTGCTGATCTTAAAAAAACTTATTTTACATCTCTGTCATTTCTGTGTAAGACCCTTCATCATGGATCTCAATGGACCATCTAACCTCAATTTGCTATGCCACTTGCAAAGCTAGATAAATATGGCATGGAACGGTGAGAAAAGCTGTGGAAATGTATTTAGACAAAAAGTCCTAGAGCTTCCAAAATTATATAAATAATGAAGGAATCTCTTTTCTCCAGAACAGTTAATAATTCAGAGCTTAAAGAACTCATTTAGGTTTTGGTGGCTTGGCTTTGGTCCTGTGTCAGTCTAATTTGAAGCAGGGGGTCTAAGGAGGGTCTCTTACATGCCAGGTGATTGACCCCCCATCGAATTATTTGCTGTCTTGAAAGAAGTCTCTCATTCTTTCTCACTCGGACGTTTCCCACCTTGTATGAATAATTGAATAATCACTGGGGCAGTGCAAGAGAACAAAACTATAGCCTGCTAGGTATCAGGGATGTAGGGCCTTGATCCCATTGCTCCCGCATCCTGCTGGAGAATTCTGGAATACCTGTAGGACCTCATGCTGTCAGATTGTGCCTGATGCTTTAATATTCTTTTCTGGTTTGAGTAACGGCAGGATAATCCACCAACTATTCTTACTGACCTGCATTCTCATCACTCCCTCAAAGAGACAGTACAATAGACTGCGTAGCCATTTCTGCAGAGGTTTTCTTAGCAATATTCTGTCTGCTGTAAGACATACTACTTAATCCACAGAGATACCCTGTTGCACTCCTGGCTCTCAGCATTCCCTCTTTTATACAAAGCAAAAAATAGTTCATTCCCATCATGAACAATGCCTGTTGTTTATCAGTAGCTTTGATTGTCTGACACTGTGCAAAAACCTACCATCAAGCCCGTTTTTTTTATAATTAAACCTAAAATCATTTGTTTGCAAAAGGGCCCGAGTTTTTGTTTTTCTTCTTTTTCTGTACTAACGCAGTGATAATGATAATAACGGTGATAATGAGAGTTACTCTGTGCCTTCTTCACTGAAATTCACTTAACCACAGTAGTGCACAGATATAGAGGTTTCAGTGGATAAAAAGCAGAAATGCTAAAGAGGGGAAATCTGTGTTTCCGTAATGAGAGGCAGGTGTCCAAGACCCAGCACAGACTTCTTGCCATTCAGCCTGCAATATGAGCTTTGAACCTTCTGAGTTAAGCAGTGGGTTCACTGGAGATAATGGCAAAACTCCCCTTCATTTTGCTTCTACTTTCAGAAAAACTAGCTCTGCACCATCTTGCACTGTTGAATAGTGAACTTAACATGGACACCATGGAGACTTTATTATTGCTGGTTGAGCAGTAATGGATCGGGCCCATGAATCGTAGAACCATAGAATCATCTGGTTGGAAAAGACCTCTCATTATTGAGTCCAACCGTACCTGTCCCTTACTAAACCCTGTCCCTAAGAAACTCATATACCCATCTTTTAAACACCTCCAGGGATGGCGACTCCACCACCTCCCTGGGCAGCCTATTTCAATCTCTGACCACCCTTTCAGTGAAGAAATTTATCCTAATGTCCAGTCTAAACCTCCCTTGGTGCAACTTGCATCCATTTCCTCTTATCCTATTGCTGTCACTTGTGAGAAGAGACCAGCACCCACCCCATCACAACCTCCTTTCAGGCAGTTGTAGACAGTGATGAGGTCACCCCTCAGCCTCCTCTTCTCTAAGCTAAACAACCCCAGTTCCCTCAGTCTCTCCCCGTAGGGCTTGTTCTCCAGCCCTCTCACCAGCCTCTTTGCCCTTCTCTGCACATGCTCCAGCCCCTCAATGTCCTTCTTGCAGTGAGGGGCCCAAAACTGAACCCAGCACTCGAGGTGCAGCCTCACCAGTGCCGAGTACAGGGGCACAATCACCTCCCTGCTCCTGCTGGCCACACTGTGTCTGATACAGACCAAGATGCCATTGGCCCTCTTGGCCACCTGGGCACAGTGCTGGCATTGGCTGTTAAGCAGAACCCCCAGGTCCTTCTCTGCCAGGCAGCTCTCCAGCCACTCTTCCCCAAGCCTGTAACGCTGCATGGGGTTGTTGTGTCCCAAGTGTAGGACTTGACACTTGGTCTTGTTGAACCTCATCCAGTTTGTTTTAACCCATCAATCCAGCCTGTCCAGATCCCTCTGCAGAGCCTCTCTTCCTTCAAGCAGATGCACACTTCCGTGACTCCACTAGGTCTTGTACCAATCAAAAGAAAAAGGCAACCTTTGCCTCAAGTAGGAGACAGCAGGTGATGACAGACAGGGTAATACTCATCATGCATTAGGGGCTGGCCTCGTGCCTGGGTGTTTTGGTGTCTCTGTGTGCAGAGAGAGAGAACCGCACAAGCTTGAGGCGTTCAACGTTTATGTAGGATTTCTGTCACTGCTTGAGGAAGTGTTTTTCCTGGAGGTCGCTACTAGAATAGTTTAGTAGGAAGATAAAATCCTGGATTTTTAGGCTTTGTTAACTAAGGTTTTCACATGACTGTGGCAAATTACTCAGCAAGAAGCGAAAATGTCAGTAGTTCATGCTTGTTTACACAGCATGTTCCTGTCAACTCTAGTTCTTCCTATGCATCCATTAATAACTAAATGCCCCTCAAAGCTGAGGACACGGTAGAGATCAAGCTTGTAAGAGAAAACCTGCCAATCTCGGCCTGTTTTGATTCCAGTCTGGCAGCTCCATCCCATAGCTGGCAAGCATGCAGGACAAATGTAAAATGAGTAAGGAGGACTGCAGATGAGGTACTGTCAGATCATACCTGCTGTGGCACTCCAGCTTGGACATACGCCTAAGTTCACTCTACATCGAGATGCAGATTCAAGTTGCAGGCAGAGTTGCGGTGGAGCTGGGCCTTGAGTGTGGCTGGGTCAGGCTGCCCTGCACCGTTTCCCTGAGCCCAGCCTAGCCTGATCTTTTTTTCTTCACATCAGGACAGCTTCACTATACCCACTTGTTCTTACATTACGGAAAGGGCTATTTATTACCATCAGCTCAGGAAATGACCTAATGTGGCCTTGTAAGACAGAATTAATTTGCAATGACTCCAGCTGAAAGTTGGCCGTCTTTTAACTTAATAACTAGAGAACTGTCAGCTTCCTTTGAAGTTAATGGTAGTTGTGATGTTGAAATAGAAATTTTTGTAAAGGAAAGCAAACTTGACTTGATTTGGGTTTGCAATATGTAGTGTTTTTCTCAGTGGAATAAAGGGAGAAGGAGAGGGGTGTTTAGCTGTGAAACAAAAAAGTGTTTCTTTTGTGTTTAAAAAGAACTTTTACTATGCCATGCCTTTTGAATACAAACTTAGCAATGATGTTTTGCAGTGAACATTCAAGCTGGAAATATTTAAAACGTGAGTGACTCTTGTAAGTTGTGTGGTTTTTCACAGCAGGGACCACACATTGCAAATAAATGTGAGCCTACTTTGGTTCTAACACATTTCACCCTGGGATGCAATGTTCTGTAAAGGTGTATGAAGCCCTGTTTTAATTAGTTTTTCCTTAATGATCAGAGGAACGGCTCATCTGTAGGATGGATAAAGGATTTTTTACTCTAGATTCAGAGGTTGTTTATTATTGTTTTTCCTCTTTAAGTTATGTAAACTTTAACAAATTGGTCATTTTGGGTTATCAGCAAACAGATCATGTGTATGCATGTGAATGTGCAAAATGTGACTGTTTCTAATTTAAACTAGAGTTTATTACTGCCACTGGATCTGCTTCATTGCCACTAATGAGGTTTTAGAGATCCTTATAATGTAACAGCATGAATAACCTTTTGTTGAAATAAGGCCACCCAAAGTACGTGAAGTGGTAGAGACCATTCCCATTAGTGGTTTAGTGCCTTTAGTTCTCATGAAGGGACTGGATGATAGCCCTTCAAATTGAAGAGTGCTCACTTCGTAGTGTGCACAAGTACAGGATTTAAACTCTCCTTTTCCTACTATACTGGCTTTAATCATAATCCTGTTTGATACAAGCCAGAGTGTGTAAACATCTGATAGCCGTTAGGCACTGTGAAAGGTGTCGGCGGTTTCCGTTCAGCCCATGTTGGACAGGTGTCCAGATCAGAGAAGACCTCCATTGCAGTGATCACAAGCACAAATGCTTCTGAACAAGGCCAAGAATGAAAGCTCACAGAAAGAGAGTTCCCCTGCTGCCACTGCCGGAAAAGGTTTCCTTCAAACAGCATTATCAAAGCAGCCTCAAAGGGGGAAGTGTTACTGTGCAATTAAGGAAAAGCAGACTATTTCAAATTTCAGTCAAGTTTTTATGAGTGCTTGACTGCGTGTGCGTTCATCTATCCATCTGATAAACAGCATGGACAAGTGAATCATGTATTTGTACTTATGTTAGCATTAACTTTATATTAATCCATCTCTCCCAGGTCATTTTCTGCCATTCCAATTCCCTGAGCAAACTTAATCAAATGACATTTTGCTCCTGTCAGGTAGTCAAAGATACTTTTTCTTCCTTTGCTTAGATTAAGCATCGTTTATCAAAAGATGACTCCAGACTCCTTTCTATATTGATTTTAATCCCACACCACTGAGTACTGATCAGAATGTGCTTATTTATACCCAGTAGCCTAAAATTATAAACCCAAGGCTGTGGCCCATCAGAAATTTTCTTATGCATAGTTTTGTAAGAAATGTCATAATTCTGGGATCAGAATGGGGGAAGGTGTGTGAAAAATCAAGTCCTGAATGGATACAAATCAGCCTGGCTCCACTGAAGTGAATGGAGATTTGAGGTTTTATACCTGTTCTCTTGTTATGTGCACATGGATCGTAATTGTTGGAAACTGTAGTTTTCTGTGGGAAGCTGGTTTTCTGTAGCATCCAAAAGGCATGTAAATAGCAAGGTTTCTTCAAGGCGCTGTGTTGCTCAGCTCATTTCTGGTTAACTTGTAACATAAAGATAGCAAGTTAGCATGTATTCACAAATAGAGTTAATATAAATACCTAAGCATGTATTCCCTTTTGTAGCACCTTGGTAGAAAGGACCAAAATACAAACAATCCATCCATTCTGTGAGATTGGAAAGAGTTACTTCAAACATTTTTGTCAGACACTAATTCAAGAAACCTGTTGTAATCCCTCTGCTCTTTTCCTTAGTATCACTCACTTCTTATCCAGACTTGCTGTTTGATGTTGCTAGGCACTGTAAATCAGCCAGTTCGTTTTCCTTCCAAGGTGGTTCTGTTTCAGCCATAAGTGAAAAAGACAAATGATTCTTATCTAGTTTTATAAAAAACAGAACCTATGGATAGAAAAAAAAAAGAATATTCTAGATAAATATCTCCATATCGTTAACTTGATTAAGTTTGTTATTCTAACTGTTGTTGTGATTCCTTAGAACTATTATTCATATCAGTTATCATAAATATACATTACTATTGTAAATGCAAGCTATATACCAGTGCTTTGGTTCATAACATTAGCTTTTGCTCTGTACATTTATAGTTCACTGTTTTAGCTGTTTGTCTGTGCTTTCTACTTCTTTGCCATTGCTGTTTGTGACTTTGCGCCTTCCTCATTTCATTGGAAAATATTCTCATACAAATGTAAACTACTTTTACAGTTTAAAATAAATTTAAAAAATTAAAAGTCATTAGAAAGCCAAAAAAAGGAGATATAGCTTTACAGCTTCAAATGGTTTTGATATCAGATATGGTTTTGATATCAGATATGTTACACCTTTTCTTTGGCTTCAATGTTCTCTTCTTTGTACAAACGTCAAAAGATATGTATTTTTATCACATTGCGTAGATTTGCCAGTGAGACCAGATGTACAGAAAACTTTATCTTTATTAGCGGTGTAAAGACTCCAAATATGGCAGTATTGCAAAATTTAAAGTGAAAAGGAAAAATAGTGGAGTGTCTAAAATGTCAGCTTCTGTGCCTTGTTCCGAACAGCAGCTGCCTTGAAATTCACATGTGATAGCTTGTGGGCCTCGCTCTGCCACCAAGGACCATTCCGCTCTGGTGGTCAGGATGATGGGACGCTCCTCACTATTTTCAGCTGAATCAAGATTTTGACTCAGATTTGGTCCGTGCCCCTTGTTATCTGTTAGAAGACTGTTTCCACCCAATGATAATTTTAGGAAAAAACACCAAACTCACTGATCATCTTAAGCTGATCTCTGGTGTTTTACTCATTTTATCTTAGGTTTAGGAACTTATTCAGGAAAAATCTGCTGAAGTCAGTGGAATGAAGACAAGGTTTTTACCTTCGGTTCAGTAACTGTTAATTGTTTTAGCGTTAGAAGTGCTGCAATATATCTTGCAATATATTTAGATTTTTGTTTGCACTAAAGTAAATTACAAAAGAGATTTTGCCAGCCCTTGCAATTTTAGCACAGATCTCGTGTTTTACAGATGTTTGTTGAAAAGCCCTACTATCAAAATCTCAGCTTTTATGTAAACTGAAAAAGGGGCAGTACATTTCTAAACTTCATTGTTGCTAAGTAAAAATTGAATGTATGTCAGAAGCAAAGAAGTCCATTTTGAATTTCATACTTCTTGACGTATATTTAAACTCTTTAAGTTTCAGTTCCTGTCCTGGTTTGGTTTTGATTTGGTTTTTAGCCAGTCTCGTGAGATTCAAATGTACAGATTTGACAATAGTAACATAATTAGTGTATTTCAGGAACTGGTAGGTCAACTTTCCAGCCTGGTCAGATAACAGAGAGTTAATGTCAGGCTCTGTCAAGCTCTTCAATGAAAGAACAGAGCAATCCAAAAGCATAAGTCTACCTGTTACTGTTTTAACAACTTGCGGTGCAGTACCAGATCAGGAATATGAACAGTTTTCATTTCCTACATTAAGCAAATGTGGAAGATCCAGACATACCTGCCAGCTCCCTTCTTGCGCTGAACAGACTCCCAGAAAGAGGATGTGAATGAAAGACTTGTTTCTTTGTGAGCAGAACTTTGAAATGTTCCTTCTTTACCCCCTTTAAAGCGTAATCTGATTTTGCCCTTTCATTAAGTAATCGGCCAGATGAGTGTTCAAAGCCTTTATCAAGTCAAATTAAATGTTTCTGACCAGGTTTATTATCTAGGTGCATTTTAATCAAATTTAATGACATTTTCAATGAAATAGTAAGGGCACTGGGCATTTTTCTTATTGGTCCATTGAAGGTAGAAGGGGCATTTACATCCTTTGAACATGAAAAGCGGTTGGTGTCAGTCCCTGTTTGTTATTGTGGAACATGACAGTTATCTGAAGAAAACCAGCAGGATTTAATCTGACAGCCCAGTAAGGGAAGAGTGCCACCAATCTAATTATCCAGTAATCTAGTCAGAATGGGAGTAATTCTAGGCCTTTCTCAGTCAGATAATCACATTTCCCGTGCATTAGCAACTGCACATGCAGAGCTTTTAGGCATGAGCTCTTAGCCCAGTGTAGTCCACAGTAGACACATGAGGAGCATCATGTCATTGCCTTTGTTTGCTGTCACATTGGTTTTTCTAAATTATGATAAAGTGTTTCTGTTTGGATTTGGCTTTGTTGTTTGAGATAACCCTCTGCTGATAATTTCTTAGTTCACTATCACTCATTAACTACAAAGACACTTTTTCATTTTGGATGTCCCAAGCTGGAAGAAAAGCAGTATCATCCTCTGCCATTGATAATATTGTCAAAAATTATCCTTCCTCCATCCATTTTTTCTTCTCCCTAGTGCACACAATATGGTAAAATAAGGGGCATATTGAATAATAATAATAAAAAAAATCCTCAGTGTTTAGGCAGATTGTCAAGTTATCTTCAGGCCAGGTGTCAAACAACATGACAGATCTATTGCAAAGAAGGTGGGCTGGGGGGATCATTCGGGGAGAGACATTCACTTGGTTTGTGACAAAAGTTCAGAGGTTTGGGTTTTCTGGTTTTGTTGTTTTTTTATTTAACAGTGCTTAAGGCTTGATTCTACTATTTGCTAGTTGTGTGACAGGCACATTTATCCTGCCTGTCATTTCTTCCCCCCCCCATTTTATTGTCAAGCCCGGGGAGAAATTATTTCATAACTCTGTCCTTAGAGGTATAACTTGCCAGCCTGAAATATCTACTTTGGATTGTAAGTAGTTGGGGGGAAAAATGCTGATCTCTGAATGTTTCATTGCTTTTTGCTAGGGCAGCAGACCTTGTGCTGTCAAATATTTATTTATTTTTGCAGTCCAACTCACTGTTCTCATAAGTAGGCAAGATATGTCTTACTCTTGTTTATGTGGAAGTGGAAAGATATTTTCTAAGTGTGTGCATTCTCTATATTTGGTATTTGAAAGAGGATTCTTGGTGGTTGCCAAAAAAAGTTCTTTCTAGTCGGCTTTCTCTGTGACAGAAAAGGGTCTGAACTCCCTGAAAGTTTAGATATCACTAGACACCTTTGTGGCTTGAATTCCCCATGGGACTGCAATGTGTTTTTTCTGGACAGCATCATGGTACATGCACAAGATACCTGTACATAAAGCAGAAATATATTTCAATTAGAGAAAGAAGGAAGAAAAGGGAAAGGGAAAGGGAAAGGGAAAGGGAAAGGGAAAGGGAAAGGGAAAGGAAAAGGAAAAGGAAAAGGAAAAGGGAAAGGGAAAGGGAAAGGAAAAGGAAAAGGAAAAGGAAAAGGAAAAGGAAAAGGAAAAGGAAAAGGAAAACCCCCACAGTCAGATTCCTTCCCTAAGCCTTTCTTAATTTGAATAGTGCTGATGCACCTGACTTACCTGCAAGGCTGCTCATTCTTGAGCCAGGCCAGAATGTCAAATCTACCTGGAAAGTCAGGAATAAGATTTCCTTCTATCTCTAGAAAAGGCTTGATTAGTAAAATAGTTGAAGTTTGATGGTCTTCCCATGCTTTAAATTGCATCTCAGTTCAGTCCTGAAACTCCCTGTATCTCCCTCCAGCAGTGATAAAAGAAAAATGCTTTGGATGCAGATGTTGCAGATCAGTTTGATTTCTGTTTTATCTGAATTCCTTTCCTCTTACTCACCTTGTTTGCATTAAAGAGGTCGAACTGAGTGAAGACAGTTTCTGCAGCAGCAGTCTGTACAGATTGGTTGTGCATTTTTTCAGCTCTCTTACTTGTGTAACTCTGGGTGTTGTCACTGACAGCAGGAGCCGATTTAAATGGAAGAGCTGGTTGTTTTCCATTCCAGTTTGACAAGGGGGTGGTGGAGGTCAAAACCGGAGGAGCTGGCATCAGTGAGGTGGATTTTTCAGAAGGGCAAATGGCTCCAATTAAAAACAACAATAATTCCTTAAAAAGAGATACCAATGTCTCCTCTGAAAACACTGGTGACTAAATAGAAGTCAACAAGGAGGCATTACATGCCAACAGGGAGAATGGGAAGAAACGACCCTGCTAGATGAATCAAGCTAAAATTCTTGCCAAGTTTGGCGTTTCACTTGCAAATGAGTACCAGATCTGAGCTGATCTTCAAAAATGCGTTTGCAAAGATTGAAAACAAAGTAGGTAAAAGCCTCCGTTATAAATTTTAACTTAGCGGAAACAGCAGTTACACAACACCTCTAAGATGTGAAGGTGCTAGCATTACGTATCAGGATCTTACGGAGTCAAGTAAGCAGTTGTTAATATGCTGAAAGTATTTATATTTTTATAGACTAGCAATGAATAGAAATGTATTTAATATGCAGATATAGCTCTTGTAAGCATTATTTCATATTCAGGTGCCTCAGATTCTCCCTTTCTAGTTTATTTTTTCCTAGTCACGAGTCATCCGTAGCCTTTAGAAATATTAGTGAGATTTTCCTTCTGAAGTTCTTCAGGAACCCTCTTTCATTGTTATTCTTTAACAAAGCACAAATAAATTAAATTCCTACTCTTGGATACGGTACTTGTGCACAATTTACTTATGTGATTGACTTTGTGAGACTGTGAAACCAGCATATTGAAAGAAACAGGACTTGTTATTGCTTTTAGGGTTTTGTTCTTTGTTTTAAGTATTCTCTATGTGGATAAATAAGATACACGTGCTTTGCTTGACTTTTGCCTTAAAAGAACTTTTGTAAGTAAAATTACCTCAATCTGCAGATAGAGGCTGTGGAAGCAACCTCATTAGGTAGAAAAAGGCATCTTCAACCTTCAGCTCCAGGAGAGGCAGGAGAAGTGAAAGGCTTCCTTGTCTTTTGAGTTCCATTTTAATTGGTTATTTAAATCATGATTAATGAGTGAGATGTTGAGACTCAGCATCAGTTTTAAAACTCCTGCTTAAAAGTGCAGCAACAATGCATAGGTATCTGTGAATCTGAAGGTCCTTTCACTGCTTTATACCTCGAGTCTTACATTTCTCCAGTGATGCTGAGTTGTTTGTCAGCAGACACTTTGATTTCAGTGTTCAAATTAATATCTGCTGAATGAGCAGTGCTTTGCAGCAGTTGAGCTTTGTGTCTTGTTCATTTTTAACAAGAGGGCCTGCTGCAGACTAAGGAATTTCCCAGTGACAAGAAGGGCTTTGTGGAAAGAGTGAAGGCAAAAAAAGACCTTAACTGACGTATGGGAATTATTGGTTTGTCTTTCTGTACAAGGAATTAACTGTGGACTTTGAACTCTGGAAAATGATGATGGGATTATCATTTCAAATCTTGATGTAATGTATAGGGCCTTCCATTTTTATCCAATTTTAACTTCTTTGTTTGACTTTGCTTTTTTGTATTAATAGTCTGTGGTCACATTCCTGACTAATTTAATCCATATATAACCTTTAAGGATCTCTTCCAACCCAAACTATTCTACAATTTTATGATTCTATGTTGTCACTGTAGTCTTTCAATCTGTTTTCCCCCATCAAATGGAAATACTTTGGGTTGAAACTACAACATTTCTATTTAAACAGACTGTGAATTCCAACCTCCTTTATTAGTTTAAGTTTTGTCAGACTTGCTCAATCCTACTGCTAGACCATAAATACCAACAGTATCAATAGTATTGAAACATTCATTGTCCTTCTTTAAGATCAGCAGTGGACCTCTATGTGGCTGTCTAGGGGTACCTAAAGTGGTACAGCATGAGCAGGCAGTGTTAAGAGACTAAAGGATTTCTGGTTTGAATAAGTGTTTATAAGAACGTAGGAGGGACAGGAGGCCCGAAGAACTTAAATTTCTTGGTTGAAGCCGTTATGTCAGAGCTTGGCATTATAACTTAAGTCTTTTGGCTCCCAGCGTAATACTTGGGTGCAACACCAGTCACAGGCCTTTGCTATGTTAACCCCTAAGCTTTTAGTGTCCTAAGAGATGCTGTGTGTAAAGGCATTTATCCCAGGCAGATTTTCAACATGACATTGAAGCTACCCTTAGTAAGCCTTGGAGGCGAGGTCTGAAGAGAAGGTCTTATGCCGGTATTCAGAGCTAAAGCTGGAAATGTTCTGAAGCATTATTTTTCTTGGTTTTTCTTTTTGTTCTGTGTGTGGGTTTATTTTTACTAGAGCTCTATTTAACAGGACATTAAATCATTGATTCAAAATGTTTAAAGAAAAATATTGAAGTAAAAGAAAATACTACAGTAGACAAACCGAAAAGGTCAGCACATACCATAGAAAGTGCTGTGAGTATTGGAAATTTGTGGCAAAGTCGAACTTATGCAATAGATGGGACGAATGACCTTTTAAGGGTGTCCTTCCTCTGTGCTCCATGTTCTCTATTTTGACATCTGCAGCCTCATCTTCAGGCTGTCCCCTGCCTATGGTTTCCTCTGATATTTACATTATTTTTCATTCTTTTAAAAGGACTTAAATTTCTTTCCTTCCTGTTTAATAGTATGTTTTCGTTAACCATTTTTCTATTTTTTTTCTCCTTTCTTTTTCACTTTTTAACAAATAGCTTTCTCCTTGGTGTTATTAAGTTCTCCATATCTGTGATCAACTTCTTTTTTTCTGCTTATTTCACTCTACTTCTACCACCTATAAGCAAACCTTTTTCTTATGTTATTGTCCTATCTTAACCCATTTTGAATCTGGAATGAAGGTCGTGCGCATATTAAAATGCAAATAATGAAAATTTATGAAGTTAAGAGCTTGAGAAAATGAATTGGCAACTAAACCTTCCAAACGTGAATGAATAAAGAGCTAAGAATTCAGATATTCAATACTCGTAGGCTGGTAGGAAATGACTTTGCTAAATGTACCTGTATATGTGGTCCTCTTTGAGAAGCCTGGATGTTTTAGTCTGTCAGTTTTCCATCGGTTGCCTAGTGTTGCATTATTTCAAATACATAAAATAGGTGGAGTGCAAAGCTGTCATGTTGTTTTTGTGACGCAAAATACTTTATCCTGGTCAAAATCTCTGTAAAAGAAGTTGGGAAGTCACTTCAAAGAATCTGAATCTTTGAGACATTAAATCCTTGACATCAAAACTTGATATATGAACAGAACTCAGAAAAAAAATGCAAGGATATAAAAATGTGTATTTATAGGTCTTCTGTGAATAACAAGGGAACAGATACGGAATAAGTAATTTTTTTCCTTAAATGCAATATGTTCTTTATTCTTCTTATATGAATCATTCAAATATGCTAAATATTTAAATAATATGAACAGAATTATAAATACCAGTGGTTATCACCCCAGATTAACTATATTTCATAAATACCACTATTAATACAATCTGAGGTGGAGTGGCAATATCACGCAGTCTGTATTTGGCGTGAAATGCGGTTGATGTTAGCCCAAGCTTTCTGGCAGCTCTCTGTGGACTAGAACCAAAGCTCGCATCACACCCTTTCGACAGACGTGCTTGAAGTGGGGAAGAGTTCAGGCCCCGTTTGAAAAGCACCCTGGCTCTCCCGCCTGCTCGCTTTCTTCTCAGGGAGCTCCTCCATTAGATTGCAAGAAACTGATGCGATGAGTTGAAGCCTCATTTTCCCATGGGACAGTAATAATAACGTAGCTTGGAAGGAAGAAAGATGGAAACCATATTGACCCTTGAGACTGTCCTGAATTCATCAGTGGTCAAAATAAATGAGCATTTCCTATTAAGCATTAAGTGTTGTAAATGTGATGAAAGACGAAAAGGGGGGATCATAAAGGCAAATAATGACTCTGATCTGACTTAATCATCCTTATTTCACAACACAGTCAGTCACCCATGCTGCTCTTTGAGCTCCCAGGGTGTATGAAACTTCTGGTGTTACCTGATGAATTTAAGCCAGAGAAGAACATGTATGCTGTTACCATGGCTCTTCTGCCATTGACTCATCTATCAGTCCCCAGAGATCTTTAGGCATCTGTGAATTGGAGGAGAAAGGGAAGGGAAGGGAAGGGAAGGGAAGGGAAGGGAAGGGAAGGGAAGGGAAGGGAAGGGAAGGGAAGGGAAGGGAAGGGAAGGGAAGGGAAGGGAAGGGAAGGGAAGGGAAGGGAAGGGAAGGGAAGCTGATAAGACTTCTCAGCTTATCTAGCATCTTGCACAGGGCAGCCTCAGAGATCTACTTTGATCTCTTATTGCTTATCACAAGAGAGGTGGTACTCTGTGACCCTAAATAGATTCATGGGAGCAGCTGACTCCCGTTTGTCTCTGATCAAACGGCCTGCCACATGGGTAGAGATCCAGTTTGCATAATAATGTTCCCTCACACCAGCTCCTTAACCTTGGTTTCTCCTCGAACTCATATGTATTGCTTATCCAGCACTTGAAATCTGTGTTCTGCTCTGTAAAGGACGGTGAATAACCATGATTCAGCCTTGTGCATGGCTGGCAGGTGGGAGACCTCTTGAAGATTTTTCTGTACCTCTGCCGGCCTTCCTGATAGCATTTTCAAATGCAGTCTTGTTACTGGGCACCTCTGTGCTCGTTACAGGGTATGGAAGTAAAAAGTGCTCTTTCACAGCTTTCTTTAATTATTGTACTTGACAAAAAAATACAAATATTTATTACCGAGCTGGTTTTAATAGAATATACGTCTGGAATATTAAATTGAATACATTGGACCTCTCAGCATCCTTGCTTAATGCAGAAAGGAGGCATCCCAATTTCTGTTTGAAAATTTTTATTACTGCGTCAAAGAAAGTGTTATCAATCTGTCAAACTCATTCAGTAACAACTTACTTGGATCAGGCACAAATGTTTCCTTTGCCACAGATTTATTTCCAAAATCAGACTAGGCAAAGAGCGAGACCTTTTTTTGCTGCCATCATTAGTAGAGCCTCCATCAGGACGAATTGATTTAATATGTGGACCATTAAGGTTGTGCTCCTTTTGGAGATGTTTAACTGGCTTCAGAGAATGCAAGACTGTCTGAAAACAGACACGACGAAGCAGTGCATACAAATAACATCATCTGCTCCCACCGCACTGCAAGGCATGCCTTCTGCAGACAAGTTTTTTCATTGCTTGCATGGATGCTGGCTTTTCCCAGGGAGCTATCTCTTGGAACACATTATTGGAATGTGTTAATCTGCACCATAAATAGAGTTAGCACACAGTCACATCCGAATGATAGTTTTCTTAGAACTGAAGAGAGCTCTGTATTTGCAGGCACAGCACATGAAAATATTTTTATTCCAAGTTTTGTCAACTCTCCCGTCTAATTAAAAAACATACCTCTCTAGGTATAGAGATTTAAATGCTTTTACTTCTCTTTTTTTTCTTTTTCCAAATGCCATCAGCATTGAAATGGTAATTTAGAGCCTAGTTCTTCCAGCAGATGTCTTTTTCCTGCAGATCTCATTTAAGAAGGTGTTCTGCTGGAAGAGATCTAATGGGACCCAGTTCTAATACAAGGATTTAATTGCTCTGGCTTTCAAAGTGATGAGTTGGCTGATTAAGTTATGGAGGCTGGATGGGAGAAAATGGGGCGCTATTGGCCGGAATTTTAAATTTATTTAGATATCTAAAGGTTCAAATAGGCTTGCAGGGAGATTTTAAAAATCAGATAGATACCTAATTCCTAAGCATGGAAATACCATAAAAACCTGACCCAGAATGCTTTTTTCGGAAAATCTTGGGCTACAAGTATGGTCTGAATTTCTCTCTCAGACAGTTCAGCCTCTTGTGGGAGGAACAGGTTTCCGAAACTGCAAGTCTTAGTTGTTTTTTTGGCTCCATTCACTATAGCTGTGGGGTCTTTGTCAGGTTCTTAACACCCTTAAGAGCAGTATCCCGTCTTCCATAAGATTTAGAAGGTGCATATGCATGCATTCAGGACCTGTCCAGGCTACACTTAATGTTGTGCCTTTATAGAGGAATTATTAGCCTTTAATCTAGCCCTGAACTATTGTGAACTGTATTTTTTATCTAAGCCTACTATTACTTGCACCTGTGTTTAAAATAATTTTCCCGAGAGGAGTCTAAAAGCAAAATTGAAATCCACAGGAGGTATTCTTATAGTAAGAGTTTAATATTCATTTTTATGTGTGTTTCAAATATTTTTGTCTCAAGGTACTTGTTCAGTTAAGAAGTAAACAGGTTAATTTCAAAAAAACAGTTTTAATTCATTTTAACTATTTTTTTAATTAAAAAAGTTAAAAGACCATGTTAATTTTTTCAAAACTTAATCTGCAAGAAGGCTGCATTGGGGTCTTTGTATGGCTATCGGAAACATAGTGTCAGAGTGGTGTTTCTGAGTTTTGTTCTGTTTGGGGAATTTGGATGTTAGTTTTTTCATCAGTAGTACTCTAGCTGTGAGTTTTGGAGGAGGAGTATCAGGCATACAGTTTGTAAAGCCTTCTTAACATCTCTGGGGACATCCAGAATGTAACGGCTGGCAATAAGGAACCTCAGTCTGTAAGATGCTTGGACAAAAACACAGTCTGAGTGATTTAATAGCAATGGCTAGTGATTCAGAAGAAGAAGGCTTACCTGTGATTTACTTATTTTATTTTATTTTATTTCATTTTATTTCATTTTATTTCATTTTTTAATTTTATTTTACTTTATTTTCTTCTACTTTTTTATTTAGCCATGACAAAAGGAAGCTAGAGCTCCTTCAGTCGTGCAGAAGGAAGACTGTTTGGCTCTGGAGGCAGCACTTGGAACGAGTCTGAGATGTTCAGCCTTGGAGTAGTGCTGTGGAGTGAGAAACTAAAGGCTTATTGTTTGCTTTTCCTCCCTTTTGCCCCAACAGGCTACCACACTCTTGGCACAATCTTAGCAATGCATTATTTTTCCTGACATGAAGGCACATTGCTCAGCCTCTTTGCCTTTGGACAGATATCAGCAACATAAAATGATGTCTTTGTGTAGCAGTTTTGTGAGGAGGAGCCGCTCTGGTCAGTATTTCATAGATTCATTTTATTAGTCAAGATCTAAAACTTTCCCTTTTTTCTCCCTTTATGAGGGAGGGACGCTGGTGCTACAAAAGACTGGTTCTCACAGGACAGCGGGATGTTTATTTAAAACCCAAATTTGAATCTTTAAGAACTTTTCTTCCTTCCTCGTTTTGTCTGGGACTGGAAACAAAAGAAACAAAATTCTGCCCCAGAAACAAGTGCAGAGACTTTGTAGTGCTGGCCATACCTCTCAAAAGCTTTCCACTTCAAACTGCATCTCAGGTTTTCCTTAAATCCATGGAAACCTTGCTTCATTTCCATGACCACGAATGAATGCTGTCCAGAATGAATCACCTCAAAGCTGATGGTACAGAGCCCTTGCGCTGGCTCAGTGACTTCTTCAACGTTTTTACTTTTTGGTGAGATTGTTTCACGTGCTCTGTATCATCATCTTACCTGCAACACTTCAGAATTCCTTCTGGGCAGGCTGCTGACTCACACTCTCCAAATTAGGTATCAGAAAACTTTTGTGAAGTAGTCTTTTCTCAGCATTTCCCCAATCCTTTTCCAAAAAGATCTGTAGAAGTTTTGCAACAATTTGGGAAATAAAAATGTTGGATGCTTCTCTCACATGCTGCTTTCCACAATACCCAGCGGTGTAAGGGCATTTATCTAACAGGCACCCAGAAGCTATTCCACGATCTGGACTGATGTGTCATCTGGGGTTGACGCATGCAGCAGCTTGATTCACTGGATGCTGTAGGAATCTTGTAGTAATACTGGATGCTTGTAGTTGACAAGTAGGAGTAGGTGTAGGTGTTGGGTCATAGGTTGGACTCGATGATCTCAAAGGTCTTTTCCAACCTTATGATACTGTGATACTGTGATAATCCAGTCTTTTAAACAATTGATCTGTTTTTATTATCAGTTCTCCTACGTGAGGTTTAGTAGCTCTGCCTGTTCTTTTCTGTCTTGGTTGTTGTTTGTGACACACAGTGGATTGGAAGACAGAACGGATGATAGCACCTAGTGAAAAATGGGGTAGTGTAGGAAAAATGGAAAGAAGAATAGAAGTGGAAAGAAAAGAGAAAAAAATAAATGAATGAGGCCCAGAGAGGCTCAAACTGCCCAGATGAGGAGATTGTGGAGGGAGTTGCAGCCTGGAAAAAGAACCATTTTGTATCAGCTTCTTCTTGACATCAATTGGTTTTAGTCTGGACAAAGAGAGGGAAAATAAGGTCTCTGGCAGTGAACTTGAGCATCTACTCTTCTGAATATCATCTAACATACCAAGAAGTATGTAAATTATGACTATAAAACTAAGAGTGCATAATTGTTTTTGTTGGGTTTGAAATTCTCTTCCAGACCTGTGTATTGACATAAATTCCCATCCAGGCAGAATAGGTTGAAAACATAGTACTGATTCAGATGCGATTGCAGTAGAATAGTTCTTTGTAGCTAAAAGAAGGTGCCGCTAATGCTGCATAAACATTTGCTGATCTCTCTTATAATTTAGAGAGAATAGCAGTTGGTCTCAAACGGGCCTTTCTCTGCAGTTTTGTTTTCATATTCCAAGTTAAAATACAGGGTTTTAGCTCAGAGGTGGTCACTGCCCCGGTGACGTGATTCACTAGTCCTAACACCAAGTGGACTGTCTGTGTTGCGAGGTGAGAGGCTCCCCCAGACTGGTCTGGACGCTCCCCACAAGAGGACACCATCCATCTTTGCACTTGCACAACATCTTTCAGCCATGAGTATGACTTTATAGATATCAAGATCTTGGGCCATTGGTCCTTGTGGATTCAAGTAATGGGATCTATTTTGCTGGCACAGTTTTTTGTGCAAATGACCTCACTTAGAACAGATAACGGAGTTGAAAGGTGTTGGCAGCCATCAGTAGTGAAATGACAATAAAAAGGAAGCTAGGGTTTTTTTACTGGATTTAGGGACTTAACTTGCAACATACCTAGACGTCCATCTGCAAATGTGCCTGAGAGAATTCTTGCCCATCTTTTCTCTGGTGGCCAACTGCTGTAACACCATGGGCTTCCACAGTAGGTCCACATGGTATCAAGCTTTTGCGTAAGCTGTCTTGTACTGGTGAAATCACAGTCCTGCTGAGGTCGTTACAAGATTAATCATTGATTTCAAGTAATTCCCGGCTGTTGCCAACATTTGTACCCTTTATTAACCAGAGAGGGAGTTAGTCATGACTCCACGTATGTTCATTTTAAGAAGAGATGAGGGCTCCTGAGGGAATTTGCTGATCAGCTTGTGGATTTGGTGAAGGATGGTGTTAAGAAAGTAAAACTATAAAGGCTGATTAAGTAAGAGAAAGGAGTCAATAATATGGTAAAGCTCTGAAACTGAGCTCCTTCTATTGCTGCAGGACCTCAGATCACTCTCTGCAGTTTTACATGAATCTTTGCATTGGTGACGTGCATCCATCTTTGTACGGGTACACCACAAGGTTTTCAAGGCACAGCAATACCACTCGGTGCTTTCGGCAGGTGAAGAACAATACTCAAACATAAGGTGTGCAGGGATCCAAACTGTGCAAACTGGAATTGGGCAATGATATCAATTTAGGCAGGTGCCTGTTTCTCAGATAAATGATCTTTGGAACATCAGTGGCATAGTGTGAACTTGGTGAATGTAGCTGTCTGAGTTTCAACATTGCACTTCGCTTAGTTGGAAAACTGCTCAGTTGGAAAGATAAAAAAAGACCACAACCTGGATGATCCAAATCTATTCATTTTTTACATTTTTTTTCCTTATTTTTTTATGTCAAGGCAGACAAAGAACTCAACCTTCCAGACAACAAAAGGGTGGTGATTATAGAAAAAAAAAAAAAACAAAAAGGAGAAAGAGTAAGGCACTGTAATGTGTGAGCACAAAAGAGGAGCAGCGCTGAGAGCCGACCGGTGCATCTGCTGCTGTGTGCTGGCAGGAGGCTTGCTGCACTGAGGCAGCACCTGCAGGTGAGCTGCCTTCCTGGTAGGGAGCAGGCACGGTGGGAGCTATGGTTAAGTATAACAAAGATGGAGGTGAGGAGGAAACTCCTTTTTGGCACATTTAGCATGCTCAGCCACCTTGCAAGGTAGGACGGCTGGAAACAGTAGATGGATATTAATAGGTGACATTAAATAATTGCCAAATGTAATGCCGCTCTCTGCAGCTATCTAAGTGTTCATTAGGCGATAAAAAGTAGGTGTTTTCCCTCCCTGTGTGGGTAGAAAGGACTCACAGTAGCAAAATTCAATTTACATGAAAGATAAGAAAAGATGAAATAATCTTTAAGTCATTTTTATTCTGTGTAATGTTATTGTGAGCAGATAAACTGTTTATATCACATTGGTTTTGTCCAAGTTTACACTAGATGTTAGATTATTTCAGAAGATGAAAGAGTCAAGGGTAATAATGCACGGCGCTGTTTATAAATCTGTTTTGTTGAAGTTTATGACATAAATACATGAAAGTGAAAAATCAGAAAATGAAGAAAACGGCACAGACATTCTCATAATAATTGTGGTTCACATAAAAATTAATCACTGAAGCATCTAGCTTGGTCCCTGACTGCATTCAAAGTTAAGTACAGCCTGTAGCTTGTCTGTAAAAATCAAATGCTCTTTTTCAGAGTGTTAATGGAAATCTGTTACTCATGGCTGAAGGTGCACAAGTGATGCTTGTAAATAAGCTCCAGCTTTTCTTCTTAGTTGTTTGGGATTTTGAGAAAGCAAAACACTTGTTCCTGTTTGATGATATCCTAGTTCGGTGAGAGGCATCCTTGGGGCCTCAGCAGCAAATTTATTCTGAAAAGTGAAGTTAGTGCATAAATTAGTCTGTTTAAATATCTAAAAAAGGTTTTGATTTTCTGACTCCCACATGAGACGTGGTTTCTGGCTTTACCCAATTCTCTCTCCAAGGCAGAATTTTTCCCGCAAGCAGCCTGTGTCATTAGCTCATCAAAAAACCTACGGGAAAGTTAGGGGTACTAACAAAGAAGAATAGATAGCCTTTGAGGTAACTTTTTATTTCTCTGACATAGTTTGGTGTGTCCATTCTTAAAGTAATATTGACTGCTTCTGGGTTTCCAGTGGAATAATTAATCTGGGTCACTGCTTTAGCAGCATTTTTCTTCTCCTGTGTCTTAATGCCTGGAAATTTCTGGAGTCTTTGACACGTATTGTCTCTTGTATACTGTGATACTACTTATAAGGATTTCATTTGTACTTGAAAAAACATTTCAAGGTTTTAATCTATCTGTAGCTTAAATATTCACCTTCATTTCAAGTGAATTTAATTTGTGTCTTATTTGAAACAAGAGAACAGATTTCAAATGCTTTTTGATAGAGACTGATACGTGGAGGAAGATTCAGTGTAAATGGCCTGGTTTGGTTTTTTCCAACAAAGTGATAACTCGGGTCTGACTATGTTCGGTTTGGTACAAATTGTATTAGAGTTCCTTTCGTTCTTGTTTCTTTTTAGATTTATTAAACTGAGTAAAAGTCTTGTACAAATTCCATAGGTTTGTCTGGAGTATGGTAGGAAAAAAAAAAGAGAAAGGTAGATAAAGGAAAGGAAGTACTCGGAGTTATTAATCTCTTATCAGCAATTTAAAGAAACCAGGTGCATTTGAAAGTAGAATTGATTGGGAATGAGTGAAATATCTCTATTGTTTGATACATTCGTTATGAGCACCTCCATTTACCAGTGAAGATTTTCTTACTCTGTCTGCTAGTGTTGAGCTGAAGACCATTAGGAGAAAAAAAGCAGTAAACCCATCAGTGGAGGAGGTGGGTTTGACATTCCAGGGGATTTACCTGCTGGGGGCAGTGGGTGAGCCGTGCCTCCCCATGGAGACTCAGCAGCCTCCTTGCCTGTGCCCAGAGTCTTCGGGCAGAATGTAACTGTTCAGACAGCCTTTCTTGACAAGGAAGGAGAAGCAGGCAGTGGTTACACAGAGAGAAAGAGGCCACATGAGAGAGGCAAAGAGCTGCAAACACTGTTCCACCACCCCTGCAGGCAAAGCTGGGGCTTACTACTTGGGTTTACAGCTTTTGGTGACTTTGGGTTAACAGCTGCATATTTGACAGAAGCTGCTCTCTATGGAGCATTTTTTTTACTCAGCTGCCATTCAAAGTGTCTTGCAGACATGGGGCTGTAGGAGGGTAAGAGGACTAGGAGCCACAGACTTGATTCTCTGCTTGGATCTGGGTTACACTTACGAGCTACAAAATTGTCCCAGAGAAAAATTAGTATAGCCAAGCTGAAGAGTACAGCAATATAGCGTTTACATTTAAACTTTTAGTTTATTACATCAGAAAAGTATCATGAACACTTCCATAACTGTATTTAAATTATTTAATATCTTAGCCTCTGAAAGGTTCTCAAGGTTTCTCAGAAATCATTGTGTGTGGTTCTTGGAGCACTGTTTGCTACCATTTTGGCCTATTTTAGGAGATGGTAAAGGGCACACAGCAACCAGGTGGCCCATATGTTTCCATCATATTTGTAGCATTCTTCTTGACAAGCAGAGTCCAAAAATGAGAGATCATGGTAAGTCTGATCCATGCCAAAGATGAATTTTTCAAGGTCAAGCTTGAAGGGCAGTTTAAAACCCACAGGTGATTTTGATCTGTTGCTATATGTATTATAGATGTTCTCCAATGAGATTGACTTTAATATAGAAGCCACTACATGAGCTCTTAGCCCTCAATCATCACCCACCTCCATAGGTGTCAACCAGTGGTAACTGATAGGCCAAGTCTGCTGAAGGAGACTCAAGGACATTGAGGTGCTGGAGCGTGTCCAGAGAAGGACAACGAGGCTGGTGAGGGGCTGGAGAACAAACCCTACAAGGAGTGACTGAGGGAACTGGGGTTGTTTATCCTAGAGAAGAGGAGGCTGAGGGGAGACCTCATCACTGTCTACAGCTGCCTGAAAGGAGGCTGTGGTGAGATGGGTGTTTGTCTCTTCTCCCAAGTGACAAGCGATAGGACAAGAGGAAATGGCCTCAAGTTGCACCAGGGGAGGTTCAGATTGGATATTAAGAAAAATTTCTTCACTGAAAGGGTCATCAGGGATTGGAACAGCTGCCCAGGGAGGTGGTGGAGTCACCATCCCTGGAGGTGTTTAAAAGACGGGTAGATTAGTTTCTCAGGGATATGGTTTAGGAGTGGACAGGTGCAGTTGGACTTGATGATCTCAAAGGTCGTTTCCAATCTGGCAAATCTATGATTCTACAAAGGAGATTTGCTGCCCTTTCTCTGCTATCCACTCAGGTTTTGTGCTTCCTCGGAAAAACGACCTGAGCTCGATCAGCAGGTTAAATTGGAAACTCTTGGTGGAGGTGCTATAAGAATTATGACAGCATATCTGGTCTGTAATCCAGGACATTGGGACCAACATATCTTAATAGGGGAACGGCATATGCACATTGAAAATACAGACAGGGAATCCTCACTAAATCTTCTGCCCAATGACCTCATAACGTGATTCTGGGTCAAAAATATGAACCTTTGGCTTCGCATGCTCTTGAGCTTCGTGCAGTCAATTATCTCTGCAAGATCTTAGGAGGAATGTCTTATCCTTCCCATAGTCTCCAAGTTAAGTGAGGAGGAGGAGGAGGGTTGTTGCACTCCCTCCTGACTGCCCAGCAGAAGGAGGCAACACAACTGCAAGAACAGACTGTACCTTATAACACCAGCAAGAAGTCCTTGCTGGGCCACGCTGTCCCCTGTGCACCACGCAGGTGGGGACAGTGCCTGCATGGTTGCCCACTGCAGAGGCTCCTCACCTGCCCCACGCTTCTTATGCCTCTGCACTTCAGTGCTGGCATATGGCAGTCATGCTTTCCTCTACCCACCTTTTCTCATATCTTTCCTTTTATTATCCAACTATATGTTATTTATATCCCTTATTAAAAGCTGATTTATTAATTTTAGAATCACTGTCTTCTCTCTGTCCCAGCCTTTGTTTATTACTGAACTTCTACCATCTTTTTCCTGCCTGACATAAAGTATTTATAAAAGCCTTTCTTACTCCCCTTAATCCCTTTGGCTAGTGTGAACTCCCCTTGCGTTTTTGCTACTCCTGCTTTCCCTGCAAGTCTTAACTGATTCTCTGTAGTCTTATGTGGATCCTCTCTATTTCCAGTATACCTGCTTGCTTTAAACCCTCAGAGTAGTCCCTTGTGAAGCCCCACTGTCTGCTCCTTCCTTTTTCTTTGAATTTTTCGTTATCACAGGGACTACAACAGACTGCATTTTCATTAGAGTGCCTTTCAGGATTTTTCTGCAGCATTCTATACTCCTGGCTGCTCGGAAAGAGGGGTGGATTTTAAATACCCCTTTGGGAGGAACAAGCTACATCCGTCTTGCCCACAGTTCTCCCTTTCAATTTGCAAATGAAAACTAGTAATAAGGGACAGATTAAACAGCATCATGCTTGGGAGCACTGATGCGAGAGACTTTAGCTATGTTTGTATCGTTCTTCTGAGGCATGTAAAGGTATGGTATGCAAATACAGGCATACACATAACAACATCCCTGGATTTGACTGCTCCATAGGACTGCATTTTTTTTCCATGCTGAGGACTTTGTGAATGCATGCGTCTAAAATGGCCTGTGGCAGCGAGTTCCATAGTTTAATTAATTTTGTGTCATTGTTTTAGACCTGTTGTCTGATAGTTTCGTATGATGTTCTCTACTTCTTTAGAGAGAAACGGGTTGTTACCCTTCTGTAGTCACCGCCTCTATGCTGTTTAAGGTTGAATTGGATTGTACGTGCTAGCAGGTCATTCAGGCTGACTATTTTAAATAAATATTTAGTATCTTTAAAAAACCCAGTGTGGAGTGGTTTGGTGTAGACACATTTTACCTTTAAGCATTTTATAAGGCAGGCTAGCAACATTCCTACCTTTGATTGATTTCAGATGTTAGAGGTGTGCGGCATGTAAGAAAGATATACAGGAATGTTTTGCTTCTGATAGCAACAGATATTTCAGAAAAAAAGAAAGGCATCTTCTGTCTAATGCTGCAAGTGGAAAACATGTTCAGCATTGACTTGGCTGGTGTCCACAGGAACATCTACTGCAAATGAAGTAATAAGTGAATATTTCAGTGACCCAGGTTGATGAGTAATTCAGTATCCACCCAGTAGTGTAGCAATATAAAGGTATGTGAACGAGGCATGAGGCTGTGTCCAGCGCTAGAGTGTCTGTAAGCCCTAGAGCAATGCAGAACCACAGTTGGGAAACCAGGAGCACCTTCCAAAAAGAACATGTGTCAGGCCCCAGGTCCTGGCCCTAGAGAAGGATTCCAGATGACTTTTCAAAAATGAGGTTATTGCATAAGTGCATAAAATGAGATGCCTTCAAATTCATGTGGTCACCAGAGCTTTGCAACTGGTCATTTTGTATCCGTCTCCTGCTAGAGACAGAGCGATGCCTCTAAAAGCCTTTTACCTCACTGTAATTTTAAGTGGCAAATAGGCAGAGTTGAGTCATGCTCTGGATTCCAGTAATAAGGAAGCAAAGTGTCACGACCTGTGTTCACTTTTTATTCCCTCTTGTTCTGAAATCGCCGTGAGTTTATTAGCCGTGTGGTTCTGAAGGGAAAGCAAATGCTGGGATCAAACCTGCGCTGTCGTGTCCTTGTGCACAAGGTGGGAGCTGAGTTGTGCTGAGAGCCTGACAGCGTGAGCTGCTGAACCACAGTGGTGCCTGTTAGGCTGCAAGCGTGTTAAGGTATTGGTAGCAGCAAGTGGCTTGTTGAAATTCATCCTTTCCTCCATGTGAGGCACTCACTTTGCACGTGAGGGAATAATTCACGCTCAGTACTTTTGGCATGGATATAACTGTCATGGTATTAAGTAAGAGAGAATATGTAGGTGGAGGCACTGGAGAAATAAAAGAGTTTTATAAAAAAAAAAGAAGGAGGAAGAGGAATCTTTTCGTGGATGTAATTTGTTAAAAGCCCAGAAATACTGTACACAAGATAGCAATATTAGTGGCATGCAGGGGAGCTGGCTCGAGTGCAGGCTGTGCAGCTACAGTCCTGGTACTAACTGGAAAGGAAAGAAAGCACTTTTGGCTGCAAACAGAGTTGAAAATGCTTAGTGGGTAAAAATTATAAGCATAAATAAAAATAGGCTTACGTTCAGACTTTCAGTAATAATTACATTAAAATGACACAATTCATTAAATAATGCACTACACTCACATCTCTAAATACACAGCAGCTGTTCACTTCTGTCAAACAAGATTCCTTTAGGGATGGAATAGAAAAGAATAACATGCTGGCTTGCATGGTAATGTCCTGACGAGCGCTGGGCTGAGCCTGCCCCCAACAGGTTGTCTCTCTGCCAGCGCCAGATCCAGAAGGTGCCCCTCTAGCTGGGTAGGAGGTGCCAGCTGGGCAGGACAGGGTAGGGAAGGAGTGGGTACAACACACGCATAGGAATTGTCCTTCTCAGACTTTGCAGAAACTGAGTTTTAAAAGACGTTTCAGCCTGAGGCCATAAACAGATGAATTTGGCAGACTGTGATGTGCTGGAGTTGAAGCTGATAGGAAGATTTTATTTTAACATAACAACCAAAAAAATAAATTTAAAAAAAGAGCTGTGAAAAAGCTTGCCAGGTGATGGCTACTTGAGAGAGGGAATTGTCTGAATGTAGTGTCATCTTTCTCCAGCCTTTGGTTATGGAAGTCATACATCTGTCCTGCTGCCAAGCCTATGATACAGAATAAGTGATGTCGAAACTGTATCGATGCACCATTTAACCAGCCAACAGGTCTATTTCCTGTTGTTTTTTAAACAGAGGACCTTTTCCTTCACTCCAAAACTAAAGTAATGTTAGGACTGTGTAGAAAACAGACATCTCTTCTGAGCAAAAGGCAACTGCAAAGAGCCCAAATGCAAGTAGAATTTGGGTTGTTACCGTTTCGTCTGGTTGCCTATAGAAGATGGTGAGCCGTGCTTCATTTAGAGAAACTCTCGTGCATCAAGAAGCATAATTTGGGCTTTAGTTTCTAATCATATTGAGAAAGTCTTTGCATCTTTTAGCAACCTTTATTAAATTAAATTGATTCTACAGGAATGAAATCTATTTGCAATAGACTCTTGAGCCTGAAGGTGTTGTCTTTGACTTTGGGATCATACTCTTCCAATCACATAAACTTACATATGAGGCCCAACGTTTGGCACATCAGCATTTATACATAAAATTTTACTTTTATTTGTGCCAGACAAATTTTATATTATATTGAATCCAGTATCAGGAGGCTTGTAGTCCCTCATATATGCAAGAAGAGAATTCAGGATTATAGTTGGCTCTTAAAGCCTTTCTGTGCCAATGTCTGTAGAGAAAATAGCAGTAATCTACAAAATTAGAAGCCCAGAGCTTGTAATTTCTTCATGATTTCTTCAGTCCTTGTTCCTTTTCTATCACTGTACTTGTATCAATAGATCATGGTAGCCTATTTTTCTTTGCTTGTGATGGATCTGGAGTGTTTGTCAAATGTGCTCTAATATGTTTTGTTGTCATATACTGAAGGTTTTTAATTTGGTAAGGATTTTTCTCTCTTTTGCTTCATTTGGGGTTTTTTCACCTCGCCGTTGTGATATTATTCCGGCACTATCTTTTAATTCAGGATCATAACACAGGTTTCATAAGAACACTCTAGAGAATGAAATTTTGACATGAGAAGAGGCTTTATAAAGAAACCCATGATTTTAACCTGTAGACTAAGTTATGTGGCGCAGCATTTGAAGTTCAAAATGGCTCTAATTATTGAAGCAATGGAGCATAAGCACGGTTATATGACACTGATGGACTTCCCATTTGCGTAATATATCATTATGTGCTGCTGCTTTGTACCAGACAGGTGACCTTATCCTCTATATCCTCTGCATGCTCTCTAACCAGTGTTCAGAACCTTCCTCTTTCAACTTGCATCCTCAAGACCGAGTCTTGTTGGTCTTGGAGAGAAGGAGAGGCAGATACAACATTACTACAGCTTGCCAAGAGTTAACTTTTAAGTCTTAATATATTCTATGGATTCTTTTCTCGGTCTTTTATTTGTCTGGCTGCTCTGTGCCTTAGTGTAACACTGAGCTCACAATGTAAGGTGTAGGTGAAAATGCATTTAAGTGCACCTAAATAATTGCAGAGCTTTTAAAGTCTTCTCCTTTCCAAACTACATAAAGCCAGGCCTCTGGAACGCAGTGGGAGAAAGAAGCAAATCCATCTACAGGTGTTTTCTGGCTTACAGGAAGGGTGGGGAAGGGGGGAAAGAGCGTCTGCAATCCCTTTGTTTATTCTCTCAGGATCACAGAGGTTGTTTTTTCTCTTTGTTGAGATTAAGCATTTCCAGAGGTTACAGGAGTAGGGATGCTGCAGGTTATATATTAGTATATTTCATGTCTGACACAAAGCTGGCCTTGCAGTAAGACTTTAACTCTTTCTTTTCTAAAGCCACTGATAAATATTGTGTGAATTTTTTAGCCTCTGTATTTATCAGTATTTTCTACACATTATCCTAGAAGTAAATTTGTAGCAAAATAATTAAAAATAAATGGTTAACATTTAATTAGTTCCACCCAGTTTGGTTTGTTCTGAAGGATTTATTTTCTGTTCTCTCCTGCCCTTTTCTGTTCCCCTAGTTGCCACTGCTTTTCCACACATCCTTTTTGCACAGAAAGCGATACGGTGCTGCTCTCTGCACTCAGAGGGCTCTGGATCTTCCTCTCTGACTAGGGAGGTACTTGGTCACCTGCTACCTCATGTCTGTCTTCTCAAATGGAAAAAAATCCAAAACCTCTAGAGAATAACTCAAGTTGTGGAATACTTTTTCAATAGGTAATACAATGCTGCGCAGGAAAGACTGAGTAGCTAAATTCTAGCGCCGTTGCTGAAAATATCCATCTAGCATCTTTCCTGCTAGAAGAGTGACAGGCCTTCACATTTCCCTCTTAATTTTTACCCTTTCGTTGACTTATGGTATTGATTTGTGCATTAAGAATGATTTAATCTTTCTTCCACCCTCGTATTAAGAGGGTTAGAAACCCTACCTGGAGTCTCTATTAGCGTTTGACATCACAAAGAGAAATGTCAACATATAATGAGATAAATTTCAACGTCATAGAAGACCAGAGTACAGCGTTCATGAAAGATGGATATAGGCAACACTTACCAAAATAAAAAACCCTTCCTTTTCTGCATCCGTCCATCCTTCTGTTTGTCTATCGCTGCATTATAGTATTTATTAGAGTTTGTCTTACTATACAATAGATTGCCAGAATCATGATTAAGAAGCTTATTCAAATGAATTAAAAATGTTTAAATGAAAAAGACCCGGAGAAGTAATTGCCAAAATTTAATCAAGGATTTAATTTGTAGCACAGACCAGCCAAATGGATTTTGCTATTTTCACTGCACTCTTTGTACAAGGAAATTAAAAAGTATAGAGTCAAAGACTCAGCAGTGTAACCCTTTAAGAATATTGCAATGTGCTCACTTATTCTTATTAGCCATATTATATCAAACTTGTTCCTCAGGGCTTGCAGTTTGCAAAGCCAGACCACAGACGATGGAAAAAAAGATGATAGCATTTTTTCCAATGTCATAAATTACTGCCAGCACACATTAGATGATTTCTCCACGCATTGCTGTAAGCATTTCAATGGTAGGTTAAATATCCCCCTTCTTAATGCCACTTAGTAATAAATGCCCTCATTTTAGCATGTCATCTTTAGCTGAACTGAAGCAACTGAGACTAAGGAGCTGTCAGGGTTCGAAACAGAAACATTTCGCTTGCATTTATTGCCGAGAAATACATACGTGGCACCATTATGCTGTCTCTGTTTCATTGATGATAATAAGTTATCATCGAGCCGGGTGTATGTGTTTGAACATGTTTTGCAGAAGTCTAATCATTAGGTAATATTGTATCCCATTTCATCCATCATTTCCACACAAAGAGCCACACAATGCAATTGACAGGGCAGTACTTTATGAGCCATGAATAGCTGGAGCAATGATAACTTCCAAGTAGCGCATAACAGACCAGGAATTGTGCTCTGAATTACAGCGCTGAAGGGGTAGGAGGAGAGATGAGAAGTCCCTGCTTGTGAGGAGGAGGCTGAGATCAAGAGCACATTTCTTTCTGATTAGTTGTAGTCAAATTAAACAATCAGCGAAGTGCCAAACACTCAGCCTCCTTTACAGGCAGAGAGCGGAGATCCAACTGCAGTTGGGTGCTGCTTTGCAGAGCCTATGGCAGCAGTCAGGATATAAAGGGTACCAGGTTGTTCAGTAGCTGTGAACTCGCTTTCTTATGAAACTGCTGACAAGGATGTCAAAAAGAAGCAAAATGAAGAAAACACACAAACCACAATTTGCGAATGGCTTCTAGCTGGCCCAGACGAGATACAAGTTCTCCCCTAAGCCGAAAATAGCATTAGTGATTTAAAAAACGGGAAGAAAAAAGCTTTACATTTCGTACAAACCGGAGGTGAATCGTACCAACTGTAATAGCACAGAACGGCAGATAAATGTGTAACACCGAGAGCGGGAGGCAGCGCTGCAAGACTGTTCCCTTGCTGCAGAAGAAAGGATTTGGTGTTCATTTACAAGTCAGGTTTAAAGGAAATTGTGTGAAGTCGGTGATTCTCACCCCTGTGTCCTTCAGAGAGACGAAAGTGATGTTTACTATTTCTTCCTGTATTTTTTTTCACTCCTCTAGCACCTAGTGAGCAGTAGTTTATAGCAGAGAGGTGAGTTCAGTCTATCCCCGCAAGAGGATTAGTATCTGATATGATGAGACATTTTCTAAAATTCAGGGGGCTTTCCGTGAGCAGAAACAAGAACCAGCTGTGGCTTTCCCTGTTTCTCTGGCCCTGCAGTCCTTGGGAACCCCTGCTCCCTTCATTTCTTGTGTCCTGTATGTTGGAAAAGTAGGGAGGTAAAGGTTTTGGAGAATGAAAACTTTCTCCTGTTGAGATCCTCGAGCTCCTGAGCTTGCTCAGCTTCTAGTAATTTTTAGTTTGCATGTTGATTTTACACAGTTTTTCTTTTCAGAGAGCTCTTTAATTTAAGGCATCTCTTCCTTGCTCAGTTACATGGTTATAATTTTATTTGCACAGCAGAAGAGTTGCTGATAAACAAAGTTAAGACTTTGGCAAAGGAAGGAGTCCAAAATCTAGTGATTGAGTTCCAAATATTTGAATTTTGTTCCTTATCCAGCCTTCTGAGCCTTTTAAATATTGTGGCAGTACAAATTATGCAGCTGCTTTTCTGGTTTGGTTTTGTTTTGTTTTTTTTAAGAGGAACTTAAAGGTCATCTTGTTACATGAAATTGGAGTAAATTCATGCATGTTTTTACTCCTTTTCCCTTTTAGATGGATTTTTATAAACTGTCTGCTCTGCAATGTAAAATTCTTAAATTTAAAAGAAAAAATAAGTTTTTTTCAACAAAAGAAAGCAGATAATAGTATGAGATGTCTGTGGATCTCATTCCACATGTGCAACATTATTTTCACCATTTATTCACTTGCACACACATCGTAACATTTATATTGTAGAATTGGCTGTAAGCTGGTATTGTTTCCAGTTGATGGAGCCCAAATCACTTCAACTTATTTTCTTGGTCATAAAGAAAAGTGTCTCAGGTCACTTTTAGGTTGTACCTAAACCTGAAGAAGCTCCATGTTTTCCTTTAATCTTTTTTACTGCTTTTTTGAGTTGTAAAACTAGCAGATGCTGCAATATTTTTTATTTCTTTGTGGTGGCCTCGGAAATCTCCGTTTCACTAGGATGTTTCAGGAATGCAGTGATTTGTCCAATATTATTATGAATGCCTGTTTTTGAAAATGAGACTGAATAAATTTGTCCCATACTTCTTCACAGAATTTCCTGAGCAGAAGTATCTGTGCATGACCCATTCGTTGCATGTATTGTGGGTTTGAGATGGCGAGGAAAATCTTAGATAAATGGCCCTTTTTTCCCAGTCAAAATTTCCACCAGAAAAGAAAGACAAGTCCAGAGAAACAGGACTTCGTGGTAGTCCTGATCATTCTTCTCTTAGCATGAAGAGTCGTGCAAGAAGCAAACGTGGTCACTTCAGTGTGAGTTGTGTGTTCCCCACATATCTGTATTTGTGTTGGTTATTAAGGAGGTAGATAAGAAGACTTTTTTTTTCCAAAAAAGAGGGGTTATTTTCCAGTGACACTAAAGCAGGACAGCATTGTATGAAAGCTTCTCATCCATAGCATGACTTCAGCTTGTTAAGAGGGCCTGGTCAGGACACTGCTGCTTTCCTGTCCCTGCCAGTTCCCCAACAGGAAATCAAACAGGGAGTTGCTGCTTTGATCCAAATAGGCTCACACAGCATTTCATCAGGGAAACAGAGCTGAAGAGGAATGTTTAGAGTGATAAGCTTTTAGAAAATATTTCTGGGAGTGCACTTTTTGAACTGGTGAGCAGAGACAGTCTGTCTGTATTGAGCACTTCTCCTCCTCCTTATCATGGAATTTACTGTTAAAAAACCCCACCGCCACCTCCTTGAGCGTGGAGGAAACTTTTCACAATGCAGTTTCTCAACAGCTGACACTCTGGAGTCATGCTGGAGGTAGTAAATGAATAAAGCCATTTTTAAAAAAAGTGAATAAAGCTGTAGCATCTCAAGTATGTTAGAGAATCAATCATAGGCTTGAGCTCATTTGTTCCACTAGAATGTAGTCTTATAAGAAGAGAACTGCTTGTTCCAGAAAAAAGTGTGAATAATGTGATAAAACAAAATGAACTGCAGAATATATTCTAGCCGGCAGCCAAGAAATTATTCACACTGACAGATATTACAGGTACGGTACATTTTCTGTCTAGAATACCACCTTCTAGTTTCTCTTAGCATATATGTTATGACTGTTGTTTTCCTGCTTTGTAAGTATACAAATGCACAGGGTTGCGTGTATGTGTTTGGGATACACTTCCTTTTTTTTGTATATCATACTTGGAAGTTGAAACAATAATTTCTTAGTTACAGCAACCGCCCTTACTTATACAATATTCAAAACTATTTGATGGTTTTGAAACTTCAGATTTTTAGGATTGAAATAAAACCGTCGTTTCTCTTCTGTTCTTACTTTGAGCTGAGGCGCATACACGCTTATTTATGTATATCAAAAAATGAAGAGACACTATGGCCAGAAGAGCATACTTGTTGTAGTCTGCAGTTTTGTTTTAGCTCTTTCAAGGAACTTCCTCATGGTTTTCTGCCCCATTACTTGGTGTGGTTTCTACTGTATTACTGTATCACTGTATATATCACACAGAATAATATGGATCTAGATAAATAAATCCCTGTATTTCTGTAATCCTCATCTTGAATTTCTTTAATTAGTCCTCATAGACATATTTAAAGTAGTTGTACTGATTTAAGCTTAGCCGTGTTAAGTGTTGCATCCTTTAACACCAATCCATGACTATCGGTATTTGGAAGAATTGCCTAAATTGAATAGACTATATCAAATATTAGCAGCTCACCCCACAACAGGAAAATGACCTGGGAGGAGGGGGAGACAAGGAAGATTTTGAAAGTAACTGAAAAAGAGCCTGAAGATGGACAGACTTAGGGAAAGAAGTCAAAAGCAGGGAGAGGAAGATAATAATGTGAGATATATATGTATATATATACAACTCTACTATTCTGCTTATGGGTTCTGTGTTTGCAAAATACCACATTCCTTCTACTTCCTTCTGTTATTGAATTGACAAGACGGAGCTTCTTTCATGATTATTTGATATGTGGTAGGTATTTTGCTCTTGACACAAGGACCTCCTGGTTTTCTTCATATTGCCATTTTTTGTGCATACTATGAAATACATATATGTATTACACATAAACAACTGCTCATCGTTTATGAAAATACGTTTGAAAGCCACACATGAAATACTAGGAAGTCTAGAGAGTTTATCTAAACAAGAGTCGAACTGATTATAGGAGTCTGAGAGAGAAACATTACAAATCGCATATTTTTTATTCTAAGTCATGGACATGATTAGTACCAGCACCCCCAACCAATGATCGGGTTTGAATGGACACGTATAAATCAATTCTTTGCTTTTACCCCTAGTGTACTGTGATGGCAATATCTTTCAGGATGCTGGGAAAATGGATTTATTCCTTTACTAAGTGGACAGAAACATTGTTACATCGATTACGCATTTACAATTTGCCTTTCACTCTTGGAAGTGAACTCGCAGACATTGGTTTCATGTTTCACTCCACAAAATGTTTTGTTTGGGTCTGTTTCCCTTTGAGAGCCTGACTGGGGAAGAATGAGGTCATGCATTTTGAAAGTACATCACTGTGTGAGGGTTTTCTTTATGCATAGCTTCTTTCTGAGTCAGAAGCTTATTCTGGCGTGAGTTGCTGCTTGTGCCATGTCCTATAAACTGTGTCAACTGAGGACATACCTTTACATAGTGGAAAGCAGAGCGAGCGCAGTAACAACGGATGACAGTGGGTTTAGCTTAACGTATGAATAAGCCTCCATTTAATCTTCGAAGCCTGCAATACCAAACCAATGCCGTAACTGATTGATATTCAATGTACGTGAAAGTCAGGTTCTTCAGAGTTTCTGATAGACAGCCAATACGTGTTGTGCCGTTGACTTTGTACCAGCAGAGACAGGCAAATGCATTCAGCAGTGTTATCTGCAGGGCTTTTCCTTCAGACCAGTCCTTCTCATCAGACCCGAGCTGCATGGGAGTTCTCTTCTAAATGGCAAGGTAGTTGACATATTGTGTCTCAATTTAAGCCCCATTACCATTCATTAGTCATGCTCCTAGTTAATTATTTTAAAAAATAAATGTAAATAACAAGTGTTAATTATACCCTCGAGGCCATTGATGTGTACCATGTTGGCATTTCATGTTAGAAAGGCTGCCTGAAATTAGAATAAAGAGCAGTATAATGCAAGGAGGAGGTTTCAGGAAATATTATTGCTAATATAATATTTTATAATAGCAATTTCATTAATTATAAGTCTTAGTATTTAAATAATATTCTATTGAGAATCTGTTAGGAAAATAATTTAGGTAATTTGTTGGCTTTTATATTCCCCCCTGCATTTGAAAGGCTTCTTTTCTTAAAAATGGTTTTCAGCCAACTAAAACATCACACAGTGTTTCTGGGGCAGTCTATGTGTACGTGTTCACTTGTGGATTTGTGTCCTAGAACTATTGAACACTGACAGCTTTCTAGAGAAAGGTTATAATAGTCTGTACCTCCCCAGTGTTACTTCTTACTATCTGCTCTATGACTTCAGAAGTCAGGAAGTTTTTTTAAACTTTTAGCCCAAAAATTTCTTCTTACCTCACTGTGTAGCCAGATAAAGTGGGGTTTGTACAACAGATCAGTTTGTATTCCTATCTTATCATAATTTTCTGGCATAGGATGTCTGAACCAAAAAAGAAGCTACATAAGCTGTGCATTTGGGGTCCATTTGTCTCTCTCAGTGATCTGTGTTGGATTTAATTCATTTTCCTTAGAAAAATGATCTTCTCCATGGGACTGGTAGGAGTAATCAGATGTGCACTTTCAGATTCTCCTCAAGAATAATTTTCTGTGAAATTACACTTGGGACACATCGCTGTTGTGAGGGAGAGCCATGGCAGACTTGTCTGGGATGAAAAACTTCATAGCATGGGAGGCTAAAATTCTGCACCTACATCTGACTCAAGATCAAAGGAGCAGTTTGAGGCTTGCTCCAAACTTCTTGTGATAACTGCTGGATCCAAGCCCCTGACTTGTTGCTCCTTCCCAGGGTTCTTTGGCCATGACACCAGTAAGGCTGTCGGCTGGTGTTGTCCATGTATGACACACATTTGTCTCAACAACAAGACAGGCAGTCTTCTGCTCCAGAGAGCCTCCAGCCGTTTTGCACCATGTCAACATTTTTTACAAAGTCAAGAGACAGTTAGGTATTCACAACAGACTTCTTCACACGGGGAATCCCTCACAGTACTGGGCAGTTGCCCTGTTTGTACCCAGGAGTCACTGACCTTGGGACTTCATGTTTGTGGAAGCTTCTGCTCCTGCCTGCGAGCAAAGGGTAAAAGAAAGTGAAAATGAACGTCTGTTCCTTGAGGACACAGTGATGAAAGAAAGAGAGAAAGGGAGAGAAAGGGAGAAGGAGAGAGAAAGAGAGAAGAGAGGGAGGAAGGAAAGAAAGAAGGAAAAGCTTTTTCATGTGCTTGAGCTCGTTGTGCATAGAGGCTTTTCTTATAGCTTCTGCACCCCCTTCTGATGGCACACGTGTTCCTGCAACAAGGTGTTGCTGCCTTCCCGTGATAGCCCTACCTCACCAGAAGGCTCCAATACTGACCTGTCTATCTTCTAGCGCAGGCTAGTCCAAAAGCTGGGCAGACAGCAGCTCAACTTCAGAGTGCGCTTTGTGCAGCTGTGTAGCTTGAACTGAATATTGTCTGTGATGCTTCTAAACTGTTCTGGATAAATATGAGGATTCACGTCCCCTCCAGATCCTGCTACCAGCAGTTTCTCTTCCCTGAATGCTGACCACCCTCCCGGTACAACATGCTGCCTCTCTCCCCCTCTTCCTCAGCCTTGCTTTTACATTCAGACCTGGCAAAAAAACTCAGGAGGAGTTGCAAGGCTGTGCCCTGTGACTCAGTAGGGGTCTAGCATCCTTTGATTCTTGGGGTGAATGTGAGAACACCCTTCTCCCAGTGATAATGCATCCTTTATCTCCTGAAGCTATCCATATCACATCACAGGCTGTCTTGGCGTCCTTGAGAGGAAGAAAAAGAAAAGATATCTTTCTCTTAAAGTCACATTGTGGCTTTAAATCCCTTTTTCTGTGAGTAGGGCTGCAGTGATGCCAAACGATACCTCCGTGAGACACACAGAGAAAAAGTCTGTGGAGCCGCGTCTGGGTGCTGCAAATAGTGCTCTGCTCTCTGGGTATGCTGAGAGCTGGTGAGCGTGCCAGAGCAGGGCATTGTTACTCATCTCCTGTACGAAAGTAGATGTGAGCTTTTCCTCTTGGATTTTGTGGCCGGGGTAATGACATGATAAAATATGTGTCAAGCAGTCTGTATGTAAACTACATGGAAATGCATTTTTTTAAGCTGCTGGTCAGATTTCATATCAACCTGTGATCATTTCATGAACAGTAATCACAAGTCACCTTGTCTGACTCTTGACAGTGTTATTGTTTGTCGTATATTCAGAAATAATATAAGGAAATTCCTAGTAATTTTATCTTGTGTTTGTAAGGAAGGGAATGTGGAGGCTGCTCTAAAATTTGAAGCTTTGTATAAACTGCTTCAGGCATTTAAATACATTCCTTTTGCTGCCTGGGGCATTCTTTAGCCCTAAAATATCCTAAAACTATCAGTTTGGGTAGGGGGTTGTTAAGATCCACTCCTATCACTACTTCTGCTGTTTGTCTCCACGTTAAGGTTGAGTTTGAAATTACTTAGTTTTTAAATCTATTTAAAAACATGCACAAATGAACTTACGAGAAAATGTTGCCCTAAGCATAATTTTATGACCCATACATTTTGAATATTTAAAGCAGTACTAATAAAAATAAAGCAGGGAATATTCTCAGGGGTTTAATTTTGCTGGTGTGTGTTGATCTGATGGTTTGTGAGTTTTACTACATTTCATTAGGGAAATTTTACCAGAGAAATGGAGTTGAATATACAAAATAGTTTATCTTAAATTGGCAGCATGAATCCTCAGTAGAGCTTGTTTACAAGTACTGATTCACTTGAACACTTACTTTATGAAGAAACATTGTGGAAATAATTTTATTGCCTGTAGTACTTAAGCAAGAAAACACTTACTAAAACCATCTTCTTTTGGATGGGAGTCTCTGTACATTTATTTATGTGTTGGACATTACTTTCCTATCCATCAGTATAGTTCGGGATAAGTTCAACGAGCCCGTTTTCAGACATCTTCATTGAATTTTTATAAATATTGAAGTTTGAAATCAAATAAATTCTGTGAAGTCAAGAGCACTGAAATTTTACTGGATCTCAGCCTCAAAGAGGAAAACTCTCCTAAGACTAAAAACACTGAAGTCAAGCACACTCTTTCCTGCAAAATCGAAAGTTTGACTAAAGCCACTTAGTATCACCTTGCTTTCTGTTCATAATGCCAATTAGCTAATAATCTAGTTAGAGAGAAATCCCACATAGACACCTTCAAAATGCTCAAAGACAAATAATAGGTAACAGTGTATTTAAAAAAATTTTTCCTAATGCTGAAAACTGTATGGAGAAAAGTTTTCTTTCAAAATCAGTTTGCGTTATCGCTGCATTTGTAATTTATGTTGGGTTTTGTTTGGATTTGTTTTGTTGATTTTCGGTTTTGTTTGGTTGGCTTTATTTATTTATGTAGTTAGTTAGTTAGTTTTCGTTTTATTTGGGGCTGGTTTTGTGTTTACTGAATGCCATCTCTCCCAAACTACACTCTAAAATTCAGTAGCATGTTAGATTATTGTTTACTTTCCCTTGGAGAACGCTTGCTTCATATTTCCTTTTTAAGATAATGGAGGAACTTTTTGAAGTGAAACATTTAATTGGAATTAAGTATTCTGTGGGGTGACAGAGTGATGTCAGCCAGTGAGAGGTGAAATGGAAAGAAACAGTTCTTTTTATTCAAACACTATATGTTTTTTCCTTTATATTCTGATCTTTTTCTTGATATCTGAAGCCTGACTGCAAACAGGTTTTGGAGAAAAACATTACTATGTTCACACAAGACTTCGCTTCTTGATTCCGAGTCCAAAGAGATTTGGATAGATATTTAAACAGCTCCAGATATTTCAGGGCTGACTTAGCTTTAATACTTCTGTCACATTTCTCTACCTCTTCTATTGTGTTGACTGGTGTTTAAACTCTGTTATTAGAAGGTGTTATGCACTGCACTCTAGCAGTCATGTTTTACAAGTTTAATGAAGACCAGGCAGGATAAATTTCTAGCATGGCCTATTGGGTTGCATGGAAGCTGCAATTTATGCCCAAGTCCCAACATGAGATAGCTTTACAACGTGCTGAAACTAAGCACTGCTTGCTGAGATTGGACTTGCTCCTCAAAACACCCAAGTGAGCTGCAAAGCAATGTCAGTTTGTCATCTTTTACTATTTGTTCCTTTTCTTTTATTACAGTTTAGTCGCATTGCACTTAGAATATTATGGGGCTAGTAAAGAGAGCCATTTCCAGTTTCTTATTTGATAAAAGGATTTGATAAGTAAAAATAAAATAGCATTTAGGGAAGAATTTAGATTAATGTCAACAGGAAAAGAATAGCAGTCAGAATTATTTAAACAAGTATAATTTATATGACTATACTTTAGAGTATAATACCAGCTAGTAGTGAAGGGAATATTGTGCCTGTACATATCTCTCTATATATCTAACTGCAGAATACAACACCTACTTCTGAAGTTGTATTTATAAGTAAGGGAAGATAAATGTATAAAAATAAAGTATGAAGTATACCAGCTTGTGTACAAGATGAATTTTGGACATTTTGACCTGCATATTCCTCTAGTTCATCTCTCCTGGGATTTACTTTTCCTGTTTGAAATTTCTGAACAGCATAATACACGCATCACTTCGGCGACCTGAAAAGGAAGGGTGCTTTATCTGTTGTGATCTCATTTTCACTTTAAAAAGGATAGAAATTTGGATCTTGCAGAGAGGACTGGACAATTGTGCACTACGACATAAGAGGAGTCGCAATGATCATAGCCAAATGCAGTAGCTCATCAGAATGGCTATTAACAGATGCTTAAGGAAGAGACATAAGCACTATGAAGGTATAGCAGGATATTCCTCTAAGTAATAGAATAATATGCATTTTGGTAGCCAGCAGGGGAATTTTATTTCCGTAAAACAAGAAGAGAAACACCCAGCTTCTCAATGATCTAAGATTTGTTTTGAATGACTTTAGACTTCTAAATCCTAATATTATTGCTGGAGAAAAACAATTTTCTGTAAAACTTTAAATATCTTTAATTGTTGTTCTTTTCTGCTCTCCTTTTGGGGGCACACTTTTTAATAAGGAAGTCTTGTCCACACAGGAAACCAGTGAGTAATAACAAAACAGATAATAAGATTGTTGGAAACACTCTCAAATTCCTAAAAGAGCCATCCCTTATCTATGATGGTAATATCTACATCCTCGCATATGCTCTAGGTGTGAGAAGGAGCCTATTAATAAATATAAAGTCTTTGTGGAAAAAAGGTCTATGTCTGTGAGCAGCTACCACTCTTCATATGAAGTAAGTTCTAAAAGTAGTGAGCATCCATAGTGTTCCTAGATATTGGTGCAACAGATGGCTTTTTGCACAAAACCCAGCCTTTAAACCTCAGCTAATTCATCGACATTAAGATCGGGCCGAGCGTGGGGTCTGACTTACCCATGGCAAGTGATGCGAGAGCGTGTGCAGAGAAGAGCTGCTAATACGAGCAAATACAGTCTGCAGCCCAGCAGTCTATTCCAAAATGTGCGTAGAGTAAAATCATGGTTTGCATTTAAGTGTAATTATCTTAAGGATGTTTGGTTTCCCTGAAGTTTTCCTATTGAACTTGAAATTATGATCATTAATGGTTGTGCCTGCAGCGCATCAGGCACTTTCAGATACAGTGCCCTGAAGTCATCACGTGTGCACCGCTGTTATGAAGTGTAATGTTATCAATGTTGCTGTTGTTTGAAACAGTGCTTCTTCATAACCAATAGCTATGGGAACTGAAGTGAACTGATAATGTTTCATTAGGCTTTGAGCCATGGAAACAGTGACTATCAATTTTGTAGTGCTTTCCCCCTGCTAACAACAGCAGAAAGTCGGTAAAGACAAGGCATACGAGTCTCAGCACACTTAGAATCATACCTTCCTCAGTTACGTTCTTGCTAATTTTTAAACTTCATATTTGCATTTGGAGGAGTATTGCAAATAAATTATCTCGTTTGCCGCTGGTAGGATGGCCACTTGGTGCCCTCTTGTGAATAGGCAAATTTAAGGCAGGTGCATTTTGTTTGGAAGTACATTAAAAGCAACCTCGTTAATTAAGCTCTGAAAGCAATAAGTTTCTGCAGCTTCTCGGAAGACGATGGGAATAGCCTGGTGCCATTGCCACTCAGATTAGGGCTTTATTCCTCTGTAAGGGAGGTAGGTAGGTTTTTTTCTTTAGAAAAATGTACTGTGTCTACTTGCATTAGTCTGTCTTTAATCTTAGAGGGGAAAATTCTCCTATAGAACATTGTTACAGAGGAGATGATTAAATAGCACTTAGATTTTTTAACTTTGTACCGATGACTGAAAAAGTAGCATAACACTGGGGAACAGTTGGTCTCCCATTTCTCCCCAAAAGCTGGATAAAGATGACCATAGTACTTGAGATAAAAAGAATGTAGCTGAAAGAATAAACATTAGTTTTCAGGTGACTGGTTGTATTTTTTTTGCTGAGGTTTTGGTCTGTCCTTGTTTTATCTGGATAATACAGGAGACTGTTTAAGGTAAGAATTGCTCTTTTCTGTTTCCATCAGCTAAAATAATATTGTGTTTCATTATGCTATATCCTTTTTATATGAAGTAAGGCTGCACTGCCCATTTCAGAAAATATTAGAAATGTTCTGAACCCTCATTCATTCTTTTGGAACCAAACCAGCCACAGACACATTAGAAATTTGGCTGGTAACTGTTCAAATTACAGCTCCAATTTTGTACTTTGCTATATTTTCTTGGGCAACAGCAGGGCCCTCGCTTCCTTTCTGAGCAATTCTGGGGGTTTTGTCTGCTATCCTGTCAGGAGATTTAGAGGAGACAGCTGTAAGCACAAGTAATAATACAGTGTAGTTGGAAACGCTGTTGTGATGATGCTCAAGAATGTCTACAGTCTTGAAAAGATTTTTGGAGAGATGGAGTTGCTAGATGAAGACCTGTCAGAGCTGGGTGATGGGTTGAACTGTCATAGATGGACCTCAGCTGTGGTGGCCAATTTGGTGGTGGTGATGGGGAATTAAATATTACTTTAATAGGCTGTACAAATACAATTCATATATCCATATCCCATTATTTCTGATGTGTGCCTGTCATACTTTCCATGCTCTAACTGCCGTAGCCAGAATCAGAGTGCAGAGGTGGAGTTGTATGTGCTTCTATTGGAAGATCATGGTTAAGAGTAAACGATGTCTAAAGCAAGTCTTAGACCTGAGTGATCTTTAAGAGACAGAGAAAACACCACATGCTTTGTTTATTGAAAGCAACCAACCAAAATAGTTTAATTTTTAATGAAATTGATTTACTTGAATGTCATCTTTCATCTGAAAACTGAGATGTTTGACTGTGTTAAAAATGGGAGTATATACTTAGTGAACAACGGCTGCAAGACTGTGAAATAAATGAGACATCTATTCTAAAATATTCAGGGGTTTATGTAAATATTTTATATATTCTACATGTAAAGCATATCTTATGGCCAAAAACACTGAGCAGGATGGTTCTTTTTTTTCGTAAGTCAAAATGGAGCGCTGCGTCAATTTAGAAAACAGAAATGTTGCACACTGAAGCAAATACAATGAGGTACTCTGATGTTATTTCTTAAATACATCATTCAGGCTACTAGACGTGAATAATTTCCATTTTCTTTCAATTCTATTTTTACTAGTCTCTCTTTATTTGCACTTCCAATTAGTGTAGCCATTGTCATATAAAATACCCCAAAAAGGACATTTATTTTATTTTTCTATTTTATAATGAGTTTAGAGGTTGGTATAACCTATGAATTTGTATACAAGAGTATAACTGTCTTCTGTTCCCAACTATCTTTTTCTCAAATAAAATGTAAAGCATGGCTGAGTATGTTTTAAATGCACTGGAGAAAAAAGAGGGACCTGAGAGAGGTTTTGGTGGAGCACTGAGCAGAAACTGTTGCAAGAGTATCCAATGAAACATTTCCTGATGACCACTACTGTGCTATAAAATTTAATAGAAATTCCTTGTCATTATAACTAGCTGGCCTCTCAAATTCACAGCACTATATTAGGAAACCGAAATGCCACTATTCCACGTATGTCGTTTGTTTTGTGCACTGTTGCCTCCTCCCACACTGTCTTTAGTGTTCATTGAGTGCTACACCGTAAAGACTGCCTTTCTTGCTGGGTGGGTGAAAAAACGAGGTATGTTAGCCTGTAGGAGAGGCCTCCTTCCCACTTCTTCCCTCTCTTTTCCCCCTATTCCACCTTTGTCCCTCTTCTTCCCTCTTAAATTCCATCTTCATAGAATTGCCCCCACAGTGGTGCATGGGAAGGTGGGGTGGGGTGGGGTTGGGTTTTCCCTTTCTTTAGTCTGTTCTTTAAAGCTGCCCTGAAAAAAGCTGATGGCAATGGCGGGCTTCCTGATGAACTCTTCATTAGGGAATGGGTTGAGGCCATCCATCATTTCACAGGAATAACTGAGATGATGTCTGGCAGCAGCAGTGCTGGCTCTCTGGAGCTGGACTGAAACTAAAGCCTCAGAGAAAAATGTACGTTCATCCTTTCTACCCAACAGCTCCCCTAGTCCCCTGATTTCCACATAGCTCTATCAAGCAGCCGATTCACACACTGAGGGGAGTGGATGTTTTATGTGGAGTTGAATAGCAGCTCTGCCAGCGCTCTTAAGCATTTAACTCATTTTTTCGTTGGGAAGAAAGACAAGAAAGGCTCCAGATGTTTTGAGTTTACTTTTCTGCAATTGGCGCATTTCAGACAGCTCCCGTGCATCCCTGGGAAACAGGTAACACCCAAGCAGTTCTCTGGCTCATGCAGTGGTCAGCCGTTCAAAACCAGGGTACGAGGGGAGTTAAATAAGAGCAGCATAATCCACTTTATCCTGTTAATGTCTTTCTTTCCCAAACAGAATTTTCTGGGAAGATTTTCAAGGCAGTATTTGGACACTATATGGAACCTTTGTTAAACTCAACTCCACTTTCGCTGTCAGCTGTCTTAGGGACCCTTGGGGTAACTTCATGGGCTGTAGCCATGTCCACAGTGTGCAGATGTTGTGCAGTGTGGTTGGAGTCACTGCTCATGCATGCTACGCTGTGTCGCAATGCACAGTAAATCCAAAGCATTGAGCCATGAATGTGTCACCCAGATGATTTGTGCAAAACAATAAATCCAGCATTTATTGTGTTGGGATTTACATGTGGACATGTCATCTATTTGTAAAGAACACATAGAGAATGGCGTTCTAAACTGCATTTACCAAGCATGTACAATAGTTATGGGCATAAATTTCTCTAAGAAAATAATCCTGGATAAAAATTATTTGAGTACACCCAGGAGGATAAGTACATAAGGCGTGGGTAGAAAAAATAGTGTTGATGTCGTCGATGTCACACACTGGGTTTCTTCTTTATTACTTTTCTTTTTCTTTGGTTTGCATTTACGGTGTTTTTGTGTTATTAATTTTTGCATCAATAACTCAAAGAAAAGTTATCTTTCAAGAGTAAATACTTGCTCCAGCACCAAAACCTTTTTTTAAGTAAAACTACTGCTTTATGGGTAGCATATCCATTCAAGGCAGATTATTCATTTTTTGTGAAAGATGTGACTTGCTGTAGTGCATTTTTATACATTTTTTATAATTGTTTTCAGTTGCAGATAGCACATTTTCCATATTTGATCACACTTACTGAAAACATTTGTGGTGTTTTCCTCAAAATTAATAACTAATAAAAATTACAAAGGAAAAATCCCATGCCATTAGAGTTTGTTACATAGCCTTTGTGAAGGAAAGACGTATTCTGGCTTTGCCTGAATTCCTGTGAAATTGAAGCTCTTTTACTAGACTTAGCAATTACTTTAATTATAGCACTGGGGATTTGGATAGAAGCTGGTCTGCAGGGCTCTGGTTCACACTCAGCCTTATCTATGTGTGCTAACTTCAACTTCAGCTGAGGTACTCACAGTCAGAGTGAATCTCTGCATCTCTGAAGTGATCTTCCTAGTGACAAATGCTTGTTATCTGGGAGAAAAGAACTGGGTGGGGGAAGGAGGAAAGGTGAGAAAGACTGGGAACCTGTCTGGCTTAGACGTAGGGAGGAGGATTGTACCTAGTGCTGAGCCGTCCTTGCACTCTTCCGTGCTCGGCGGCCAGGCTCTCTTTGCTGCATTCTAGTGAGGGGACCTGCAGCTGCAGGAGAAGTGCCTATACAAAACGGCAGTGGTGTCTCTGGCATTGCAGTCAACTGCCCCCTGTTTCACCATGGTAGGCAGCTCATTCCTGGTTGTTTTGTCAGGCAAAGGAAGAAAATGAGCTCTTCATTTCTGGCTGGTGCCCACACTGAATGGGCACTTCCCATGTTAGTCACTCATCCCTACCTTGCACAGGTACGGAATTAGAAAGAGAGTGTGCCAGAACTGGTAAACCAGGAGACCAAACACTCTAAACTGCATACTGCAAAGTCATGAGAAATGTTTGACTGCTATTCAAATGGATGTTTAAATTAATTTGATTTTTCCTTTCTTTTTTTTCTTTAAATGTGGAGAAGAGAAAGACAAGTCTAAAAGCTACACTTTCTCCCTGAGTTCAAACCTGAAATGGTAATGTCTTTTTTTACAAAATTAATAATTTTTCTCGTTAATAAGTTATGCACATTCACTGTGAGTGCACACATTTCTCATCTATGAGTGACAGCAGCTCCACTTGTCTCCGAAGGCTGGATCCTAATTTCTTACGGATATAAGCTTCAGCCATCCTTCATAAATACAGAGCAGATGTGACTGAGAGCTTCACAGCAGTGTAATCACCTGGGAATCGTCACGTTGCCCCCCCATGCCGAACCCCTCTTTGCAGTGCAGGGAGGAGAGGAGAGAGTGCTTTTCCCTACTGCAAAGTCAGAGTGGATAAAGCCAGCGGTAGGAAGAGGCTTGCGGTCTGGAACAATGGGCTGCGTTTTCAGTCTCTGTGATGTAATGTACTGGTGTTCCTGTGCTATAAGGAATCCAGAAAATGGCACATTTGGAGGGTGAATTGCTGTTGTTACTGCTCTTGGCTTCCTGAGGCAAGCAGCAGGTGTGTTAGTGAGGGCTCTGCCTTCTTCCCCTTTCTCCAGCGTCATTTTTATCTGGCTGGATGGTAGTACCGAGCTATGGACATGCCCAGGACCTGGTGGCACAGGTGCCAGGCTAGCAGGTTGTTGTGACAGCACGATGATGAGAGTGTGCAACTGTGGCAAGTGGTTTCTGCCACTGGATGTCAGGAACAGAAAATTGCATGAAAACCGTAGTATGATTGAAATTGCCAGGAACGTTTAAATGGCAGAATCACTGTGCTCTCAGGCTGTAAAATTAAATGTTACTGCTCACTGGAGTAATTGAGTTGAAATGGCTTGCAAGAAAGCACTCAAGTAATTGTCATTTGGAGAAAGTATTGTCTGCGTTCAAATTTCCATATTTGCTTTCTGGATGGGGAAGCCAGTACAGCACTTCTGGGACATCCATCAGGAGTGATGCATCAGCCAGGCCAGAGCACTGAGCGCAGCCTCACCCAAGCCGTGCCGCAGCCGACAGGAGAGAGGGCTGCAAGGATGAACAATTCCACATGCAGAAGCCCCGTGGGTAGATGAAGTTCAGCATTTTGCAGCGTCAGTGCAGATCAATGGGGATGCAAATGCAGACGTAACTCAGGCAACCTGAATGTTCCGGTAACCCAGCCACCCACCGTGCAGGCGGATCAGAGAGTGGAGCCGAGAAAGGATGCTGCACATTTAGCTGCAACAGCATTGTTAACGCAACATGTGCTGCGCACCAGAACTAACAAAGCTTAGTTGCCTGCAGATTTCTGTTGGAAAGTTGGTCGATGGGGATGTTTCAGAAACTCGCAAGATCCAAGTGGAACTTTTTCACGATCAGGGAATCTCTCCTACATGGATAATCTGCTGTCTATCAAGGCATGAACACATACCACTTCCTTTCTTGCAGCTGAGGGATCTTGCTTGGTCTCCTATTTCCCTGTATGGCAAAAGACACATAGAGCTGTATTTTATCTTTGAATAAAAGATAGGTTTGGTTTGGCATTAAGCTGCCGTTATGTTAAGAAATTATGAACAAACAGCATTTTTGCTGTTTTGCTCATTTCCCTGGAAAGGAGGATAAAAAAGCGACTGTTTACTGATAGGAGATGGGAATGGTGTCTACTTTTGTTTTTCTAGTATTCTTCCAAACATGGTGGTGTAAAAGAAGACAACTGAAAGTGAGTGAGCTGGGGTGCATGCACGCACACGGAGAGTGTAGCAGACATTGATAAGGGAGGCCATTCCCATGGAACTATTCCCCTGTTCTCTGGCATTCAGGTAGAAGAAAATACTTGCTCTGAGCTGCAGGTTGTCTTCTACTAGAAAAAAAAAAAATCTGGGAAATCTGCAGCAGTGGTTCCTAAGAGCTTAGCCAAACAGAAACAATTGCTCCATCCAGTTGAAGCAATAATTAAGTGTAAAAAGAACAAGTAGGACATAGTTAATTGCTCAGCTAATCATACTGCAGTGCAATACATGAACACAGGGAGCCCTTGAGCAGACATGAGACTGAAAGCAAGTGAAAGAAGCATTGCAGTCACCTTGTGGAATATACCACACCTCCACTGACATTGCATTAACTAACCAGAAAAGTCTTGAGAGCAATGTTTTTCTTCCTTTTTCATATCTACCCAAAGTGCTTATCTGTCTTTATCTCTAAATATTGATTTCTCTGTGCTCCGAGCCCTAAGTAACAGTGCATCTGCCCTTCTAAGTTGTGTTCAAGGGTTGTATTGGGAACTGTCTAAAATCAGGTTTAAAAATGAGTCATATTAGTTTAAACAGTTTTCTTCCATCAGTGACAGTCTGAGCAGACTGAATTATTCTTGCTAGCCAAAGGAGATTAAAGTGAGCAAATTGTTCCTCAAAATGGTTTGCAGAGATTTTTTTCTGCTGTCTTTTATTCCTCTTAACTAGATGGCTCTGCTGTCTCATTGAGCAGCAGTCAGTGATGGAGAACAAAAACTTTTTTTGAGAGTGGGGGGTAAAGAAAAGTACCTTGAGAGAGCACGGGTTAGGTTCAACTGCTTGCTGCTTTATGCTGCTCCAGTGATGTAAAGCAGCTGCTAACTCACTGGAGCCGTTTGACTGAACTGGATTTACAGTGCTTTGCATTGCTGTGATGATGCAAGGCAGCTGGAAAAGACCAGTGAATCTGTTCCCTTAAATGAAATGAAATACTTTGATAATTAAAAGTACAATGCTGCTTTTATCTCTGTTTGACATTTGTTTTTTCTTCAACTCCCTGTTTATAAAGACCAGATTGTGCCCATGATTGCCATCATCTGAAATTAAAGGGAATGTTTATGGAAAAGAATACTCCTCAAACTGAGGAAGTGCAACAGAATTTGCCCATGGGAGACATGTGAGAAACAGCAGCCTTGAAGTGACAAACCTATTTGAATTAGGTTGAAATACTATTTAACTGTTGTCACAAGCCAACCAAGTCCCTATTAAACAGGTATCCTGTTCATATTGTTTCTTGGCCAGCAGCTGATCCCACTTGCTATCATTACGATCATTTTTTTTTTACTGAATAAAAACAACTCCAGCAGTAGTCAAAGTAGTTAGAGGTCTAATCCTGCCATATTTACTTAATTCACATTGCATCTTCTCTTGCCTGGGAACAGAGCATTGAAACTGCTTTCCTTTAGAGCCTTTTTGTAGGATCCGTCCCCGCAGGACAGCAGGGCCCATCCTGTTGAACCGTAGCTTTCTAAGTCAGCACAAATATCTGCTATACCAAAATAACTGTCACACCTTTTGGTGAGAAAGTTCATCTCTTGATTTTTTTTCTTTTAACTGTACATTCTTCTTGGTGACACAAATGTGCCACATTTTGAGAGGTTTTGCAGTTGAGGAAGAGGTAAATAAATTTCTCCCTCTTTACTTACGCAATCTGTTTAGTCACTGTAAAAAAGCATCAAACAAGTTAAGACAGGCCAGCATAATATTTGGTATGGTTATGAATGACTGAAAACATAAATATTTCTTCCTTTTTTTAAAAAAAAGCAATAATCCTGTTTGTAAGTGAGGAATAGTGATGGTGGAACACTCCATGAGGAAGTATTGGGAAAGATGGGCTGAAGCAAGCTGCCATTTAATAGAAGAACCTAAAAAAATGCCAAAGACTGAAGTAGTCATGTCGTGTAGCTGCACAAAGGGGTTTGTGTCATGTTGGTTTGTGTTCCTGCTGGCATGTTTTTGCCCATTGGTTTGTCTGAAAGACAAGCTGGAATGCACCATGATGGGCTGCCCTCCGTGTGAGCAGCACAGCGCAAGTGGGCCCAGCAGCAGGTCTGGCGTGCAGTGATTGATCCTTCCATTTAGGAGGCATAATGCCTTCTGAAGCAAAGAGCAGATCAAAGACTTCAATGATTGACGGCGATTTATGCTGCTTTTGTTTTTAATTCCTTGACTCCTGACACTTTAAGACAGGACTTTATAAAAGAAGGATGCCGTATCCTAGGGTTACGCCTCCTTTCATAACAGGGAAAGCTGAAGGAGCTGTGGAGACGGATACCCAGAATTCAGATATATTAGTTTTTATTTAAATCTGAGGTTCAGAGGTTTGTGGGCATGCTGTTTCTGTTATTAAATCATTATGCACCTACCTGGGGGGAAAAAAACGCCAACAATCTTACCAGGAGTGCCTCTATAAACATTTCTTACTCTCCATAGTGTAAGGCTGGTATATTAAAAATTCTTCGAATAGCTGACCTCGACAGGTGTTTTATTTGAGCAAACAAAACAATAAATAGTAATATAATCCCTGTGGAGCAGGCATTAGGCTTTGTGGGAAATGCATAATTTCCTTTACTGAATGTAGGAAGCTGCACAAATTTAATTTCTTCATTTTTGTCATTAATACTAAACCATTCTGGATCTCTTTGCTCCTTGGGGCTGAGGTCTGAAGCCTGTTGCGGGCACCTACACAGAGGGGTTTTCTGTGTTTTGTGTTATGTATTTCTCTTCTTCAGTGGTGCAACACTCTCGGGGGTGTCTGTCAGCCAGGGCATAGTGTAGCGTGGAGTAGCCCGACAGCCCTTTCACCCTGGGAGCAGGTGTTACGCCATCGTGCTCGCAGGAAAATGATGAGCAGTCTCTTTTCTGAGTGGTGCCAGATATGCTGCAGTGCTGCACTCATGACTGGCTCTGCCTTCAGTCCCTGCAGTACAGTGTAAAGCCATTATTGTACTTTTGGCTCCTTGCTTCTGGAAAGCCTCATAATTTAAGGGCTGGTTTGTTTGTTTGTTGGTTTTAATCTAGACCATATGTAGGTTGCAGTTTTAGTGGCTGTATTTGACATGATCTTGAAGGATGATGTCAACTTAAAAGATACACTTTGCTGAAAACATTTTGACATTCCTTCGTGCAGCAGAAACCGTAGCGTTGTCCTGGGGTCTCCAAAGACCAGGACTGCCGTGCTAGACAAGACAGCGGCTGGTGTCACAGTGTATGCACGGTGTTGGAGGTTCCTAACCCAGCCTGCAATTTTAATGGCAAACAAAGAGCAGTCCTGAAGAAAACTTAAGTTTGAAACAAGTTAATTTAGGCTGTTGTGTATGTACTACATAAAGCAGCGATGACTCATCTTTTCGTTTTCTCTTACATATAAGTAAACTCCAGTTTCGTGTTAGTAAAAGCTCCTGTTGCTTTTGCATTGCCATGATGAAACTAAAGGGATGCCATCTCCACCTTGGGTGGACTAGCAGCCTCACCCAGGGTGGCAAATGCTGCCTTTTTGTGCTTATTACAGAGCCTGAGGTCCTACCCAGTAAGGGACATGATGGCTGAGCTGTGGAAGCCATTAGAAAAGTCCATTACTGTATTTTATTGTCCTCATAAAGTTCATGAATTAAGATCCACATTTTAAGAATCATTTAGTGTTAACTCCTTTATTAACTATTAATGTATCTTCGGAAAGTAAGTGGCCTTGTAGTACTGTTCTCAGGGAGGTTGAATTATGCTGAAATTCTAACTTGTAAGTTCTGTTCAAAGTGCTGAGAGTAGAAATCTTTTCTAGCTTTGAACGTATTTTCAGAAGAGTTCAACTAAATTCAGTCCTCCTTTGTGTTGGCTAACTAAAGAATTTGGTTTAAACCATGTAAACGTGGGAGTCCAGTAGCCCAAGTATATCTAGAAGTTTGACAGTGTTAAAACAGTGGAAAAAAACCCACAACAAAACCCGTTTCTTTGTAATATAGAGTAGGCAAAAGCATAAAAGAGCCAAAACCCAAGCCCCAAACCAGAGGGCTATATTTTCAAAACTGATTTAAAACAGCATTTGGCACATGCTTTCTTGATGTTGGTTAAGAATGATTCTTACTTCTAGGTGTTCTTTAGGAGCTTTTGAGATTAGCGATGTGTGACCTTTTATTGTTTCTATAGCCTTTCATCCTGGGATTTACAAACAAGTACTGTGCTTAAACTGGTACATAAGCCATCCCATTCAGTAAATGTGGTGTCGACCCTACTTGGCCAAGTTAATATTTACTGTTTGTTTAGTTTTTATTGTCAGTTCCAACTTTGGTAACTGACAAACTGCTTCACTGAAGTTGGAACAAAGCTTAGCTGTTTTATATCAAAAATATCAAGAAGTCTTTAATTTCCAGATTTACTTTGCATATGGTATTTAGAGCAAAAGATTAAGAAAGGTATTGCTTTATGACTTAATTTTGGTCTCGTTGGTCGTAGAGGTTTTCAAATAGCTAGTAAAAGTTATCTGAGCGAAAGGATCGGCTAATTAAGACATAGATTTATATACTTGAAACAATTGAAACAGAAATCCATTTATACATTCACATTTTCTCTTTTGTTTCCTTGGTTCATTTGTTGGGTTTTTTTCTGCTTACTGTCTGTTTTAGAAATACAGGTTCTGGTGTTGCATATACTTTTCAGGCCATTTCTGCACATCAGGGACTGCTCGTGAAAATGAGCTACTCATCTGCCCCACCCTGAGCCTCACACTCATCCCTTTAACGTCATCTGGCAAGGAAAGGCCAGATTCTCAAAACCACAGGGGATTGCAGGGGATGATATTGAGACCTGTATGAGGACAGTACCACTTTCAGCTGCTGCAAGCAGCTTTCTAGGGTCAAGCTGGAACTTACTCAGGAGTGAAAGCAAGCATAACCCAAACACTTAGCTAGAAGTTCTTGAATTTCGATAGCAAAGTTAAATTTAATCTAGTTGTTTAGAATGACTTCTTCTACTCATTTCCATTTCTAAAAGGTTAAACATAGGCAGTAAGAAGAAAAAACTTTCAAAATTGGCTGCAGTCCTCAGGCTTGGGTCTGCAGTCCACGCAGTTCCTCGTTGCCTGTTTACACAGACTTTAGCACCAAGTGCAGGTGCTAAAGCCAAAGCAGTTTTGGAATAGGATACTTGCGGTCCCTGTTGACAATAACTTAAACTAAAACATCTCTTCAATATCTCTCACATATGCAGGAGGGAAATGATATGTCATGAGGTACGTCCTCCAAACTCTCCTTCTTTCTGCCGCTGTGTCCCAGTACAAGCAGGAAAGGTGAAAGGGCTCTCATCTCCTGCATGGCGCAAGGGGCTTACTCTCCTACATTATTATTCAGTTTATCCAGATACTCCAAATACTGCATGGAAATATTAGTATTTCTGTTGTGAGTCTTAGACTTTAGTAAATGCTTTTCTTTCCACAGTGTGCAGTCTAGACAACGCCTGGAAAATATTCAGATTTTCTTTTTTCCCTTTTGGAAAGCACAGCCCACATTAATGGCCAAAGCATAATTAATGAATAAAGTGAATAACTCAAACTGCTCTTAAAAGTCAGTTGGAAAAATAGAAAATATTTATTGCTTGAAGGCACTGTGTTTTAAAATCAGGGAAGTCCTTTTCCTTTTACTGGGAGAACCAGACTGGAGTATACAAAGCCAGGTGCATGGTGCACATCCAAACCTCCATGGCAGGGGCATGCAGACATTTGAGCACATATGTGCAGTTCAATCGTGAGCAAGAAGCATTAAGTGCAACCATGTGCCTTCAGCTCCAAATACCCAGTATTACTCAACTGAAGTGATACAAGTTTTAATGCAAAAAATTTGGTGTGCAAATTAGAAAGTTGTAATTTGTATTTTTAAAAAGGTCCTGGGAAAAATTCTGCACGCCAGCTCTTTTCTCTAGAGAACAAAAGCTTAAATGAAGCCTAAGTAAAATCAGATTGTTCTTAAGATTCTGATAGAAGGTTACCATTCCATTTTAAAGTGTTTGCAAAATACAAGATGGCAAAAGTTCAATCACTCTAAATTATAGGATGAGGAAAGCCCTGAGTTGTCTGTAAAAGTCAGCTTTTGCAGCATGACTTGAAGGTGGAAGATGTTGAACTCTGTTGGACTCAGCAAAGAGGATGAATTCCATAGGGATCTCTTCCCTGAAAATCTCTTGTCGCATCCCCTCTTATTTACATCTTAAAGCTGTCGGCTTGGGCACTCCAGTTTGTCATAATGAAGGAGCAAGATGGATTCAGGAGGGAAATCCAAAACACTTAAAGGGCAAAATATTTTTGAAAATGTTTCTTTTTCTTCTGGTCTGGGTACTGTTTTCCTGTTCAGAAGGCAAAATCCGCTAACAAAGTTACGTGGTGAAAAGCTTAGAGACCTCCTTTCCTTTTTTTATTGTCTCCATGGGAGTATCAATCAGCTCCAACACCCAAACAACTGGCTAGCTGAAACTGGTACAGCCCTTTTCTTACTGGGCCTGTTTTGGGGAGAAAAGCTGGGATTTGCCACTGCTGTGTCACTTGCAGTGCTTGACACCACGGCAAGCACCTCGTTTGTCCATGCCGCTGATGGCCACACACCAGCGCTGGTGGGTCCCAAGCCCCGTGGCTGGGAAGTGGTTGAGAAATGTTATTGCGGGGGTGGGGGGTGGTGTGTGTGCACACATGTGTGTGTGTTCCAGTGTCCATCAACAGGCAGATTTTCCTGCTCTCCTCATTCGCCATGGGTTGGGTATTCCCAACTGAAAGTATGGAGTCAGAATCATGTGCCAAAATAGCTGGATTTCAAGAGCAATCATATTGTGTTTTGTCAAGAACCACAGGGCTTTGAGTAGCTTGAGCTAAGCTTTGAAAGCTACATTTTTCATTGCCCATAACAAAACCACCTCAGTTTGTACACTGTCAAAGCATCTTTTGCTTTAACCACATGCCTTGTTTTTGTCGTACTGTATTCTTCCTTTGTCATGTTGCTTTCTTTCAGTTTGTTTGATGTAGACAGGAACACCCATGCAGAACCCCACCCCCTTTTTTTCCCCTGTAATTAATTCAGTAATCTTTAGACTGAATATCTTTTTTGGAATCTTTCAAACCCACTTATGTATGAAATACATAATCTTCTTCACCAGTTTGGCATTGCACTTTCCTCCATTCCTTTTCAAAATGTTTAGAGGAGGAAAGGGAACAATTTACCCCTCTCAGGGAGACAATCCACTCATTGCTTTGGGGAACAGTTTGGAGTAAACAGAGCTTGCACATTTAACAAGCTAAATAATAGTCCCAATACTGTTTCTTTCAGTTTTGTCCAACACCAAGCTTGTGATGATGAATCTTGTGAAATCTCTAGAGTAATCACTGTTCCCATACTTCTTACTCACACTTAATTTTTGGTCAGTTACTGGACTTCTTTTCTTCTGTTTTCCAAATACCAAAGGAAGCATGGTAGGTGGCCCAGTGGAAATTTACTTAGAAACAAATCCTTCAGCTGAAGAAATCAGACTGATGCACACCAGTGTTGATAAGACTTGGGCTTCTTTGCCTTGGGGTTGGTGAGACCTGTAGATATTAGAGTCCCGGTTGTGAGCCTCCTGACTGAGGAGGAGGCGGAACATGCTGTTACCAGATCAAAGAGAAGGATTGTTTTTAAGTGCCCTTTGCGGTCACTCAGTATGCCAAGTGACTATCTTCTAGCTGAGAAGGATTGAGGACTGGTTATCCTGGTGCAGTTGGAGAAAGATCTAATTTTCCCGAGTCTTGGAAAGGTGCTGTCTTCTGGCTGGCAAGGCCAGCACTGTGTATCTAATGGAGGATATGTAGGAAACACGTATGGGGCGTCCAGAGGTTTGCTCAGAACTCAGGCTGTTTGTTGTGATGCCGCTTTTCAAACACAAAATCCAGCCCCTCGGTGAGCAGGGCAGGAGGACACTGTCAGCGTGCGGAGTGACAGTATGCAATTACCATTAGCAAAAATGCTGAGTCTTGTGCTTTGGGTCCAGGAAAATGACACCCAAGGAAGCAAAGTCTACTTGAGCATGGTTTGGTGCACAGCTGGGGGGAAAAACATGGGGTTTTTTTCTGCCTCTGAAAGTGTTTTGTTTGGTGTTGATGGAGAAAATTGAATTATATTCTAGCAAAGTAGCTGCGATAGCTGGGAGTTTTGTGTTGGGGGAGGGTTAGTACAGTATGCTCGTACAGTTTGCTTTTCTGTTCAGAATATCTGTGTTGTTGTGGCTTTTTGTTTCTCCCTTTCAATGGAGGAGGCTGACGGAGAGGTTAGATACCTGTTCTGCCTCAGTGGTTCATTAAAGCGGTGCTGGAGGAACGGAAGTCGCCCTGTTCAAAGGTGTGGGGAGTGTTTTATTGTTCTGCACGATGCTGTGAATGCCAACGATTTCGCAGCTGTGAAAAGGACTCTTAATGAGTTTCAGCATTTTAATGTACTTCAAGTTCCCAATTGTACAAATTTAAGAAGCTTAGCAATTCAGTATCTCCTGAATAATAGCATTTATTTTATACTCTAAATACGCTCGGGGAAGTCTCAACAATATTGCAGGAAGTCTTGGTAATATTGCGGCTCCTTCCCAATGTAATAGCTTTAGAGGACCTAATTGACTTGAACAGTGGAATTGGTCCTTTAAAAAACATGCACACACAATTTTTGATTAATGAGCCCCATAATAAATCATTAATCTTTTTTTGGCTCAAAAAACGGTCTGAATAGTTTTCAAAGTAGAAATTGTGTGTGTTTTTCTAAACTGTCGTAGTGATACAGTGCTTGATTTCAAATCTATCTTCTTAAATTTACAAAAAAAATGACTTAACCTGATTTAATTTTTAGAAAAACAAGTCGAAACTCCAAATTACTTGATTACTAACAGGCATGTGAAAAAATATCTAGATAGGAGTACTTCCTCTTAGAATAATAAAAGCAGTGTAAAATGACCATGTAATAAGTGTCCTTCTTCCTGAAGGATCCCAAAGTGCTTTTACACATTTTCTATAGTCAATGTGGGTCATTCACCCATCACTTGAATGAAACCAGTCTTTACTGGCTCCACTAAACAACACTTTTTATAGGAAGGAAATCACAAATAACTCTTGGATTTGAAACTCTGGGGAGAATTTGAGGTAGGCAGATTGTAATTGCCCGGCTTGGAACTGGGCCAGAAGTCTGTGATTAATATACCCAGGCTGCACTTTAATTGTCCCAAAGTAGTCAGGGCCTTGGTTTCAAGTGTGCTTTGTCTCTGAATAGTATTTCTTTCCTTCATGTTAATTTTGGAGCTTATAGAGTGGGTGGCAGGTTTAGCAGAATTTAAAAGCAGAGAAATTTTATACTTACATAGGGGTCAGCAACACTGGGACAGTGCAACGCAATTTTCTACGTGTATCTCAAGTGACAGAATCTGGTTGTATATTTTAGTTTTGCTTCCTATTTCACCATATAACCTTCTGATTTCATTGACTGCCTCAAAATATTTTCCCAACAGTTCACTATTTTGAACTCTTCAAATAGTATTATTTTAGGTCTTAAAATGAATAGCAGAGTAAATGTAAATGGCTCTGCTCCTTAACTTTTCACTTTCTCTGGGAATTGCTTAATCTTTTAAAACATTATAATATCTCAAAAACCTGTGAAAAGCAGCCTAGCAGGTTAAGTTGACTGATCTATAAAAATACAGTCATGTAACTTGAAACTATTTCCTTTACAAAGCAAACAGGCTGCAGAGGTTTTTGATGCTTTTCTTAGCAAAGCCAGCCTCATCCCCTCCTTGGCAGGGTAAGGCTGGGAAGCCTCTGAATGTCAGATCCATCCTGAGACTCCTAGATGTGTGTCCATCTGTGACAGTCACTGATCTGCAGATCCACAACTGAGTCAACATCAGGCTGAGACATTACTCAATGGGATCCAGTGGATATTTATTTTCCTTTTGGGGAAACCTGAGAGCTTTTAAAGAGATTTTGTATAGATAAAACCACCTTCAATGCTTAGAACATAGAGGTATTTTCTAAGTTTTGGGGTGGGGTTTTTTTGCGAGTAACCCACTTTAGCTTAATCTGTTGACAAAATTGAGCTGACCACAAGTTTCTTGGAACTGCAGAGCATCAAGATTGATCCCCGAGGTTTAAAGTGTTTACAGGGCTTGTAAAAAGTGCACAGACATCCACAGCTGTGTGTGTTTTACCATGAGCCACCAGGAATTGCTACAGTCATGATGGAAACTTCACAAGCAAACTCTGGAATTCTATCGGCATCCACTTAAAGGTATTGTAAATGGTATCTTTCCGTCCTACCTCCTTCAGGAACAACTGCATTTTACCACCTCAAAACGTGGCTGGAATTGTTTCCTGAGTATTGGGTGATTTTCTGCTTATATCATCATCAGCTGGTATCAGGATCAGTGAGGATAAGCACTAGAAGAAGGAGTCTACCTCTGATAAAACACTTTTACATGACAAAGTGGCACCCTCTCATTCTAGTTCTTTGCCCTAGTGGTGCAACATTAGATAGCTTAGAGATTAAGATGCTCATCTGTAAGCCTTCAGCTTTTCTTTTTGCTGTAACTGGTTTGAGAACAAGTTGCTTATACAGTACCTGGGAGAGGTACTCCAGAAGCCTAAAACGTTCAGTAGTTGAAGTTCCTTTCTCTGACACCATCTTTTTAGTTATAAAGAAGATTCTACAGCTGGAACAAAACAACTCAGGTCATTTAAGGACGAACACAAGTGCCAGGTCAAACTTTCAACATTCTAGGAGAAGACCTACACCACTGCCTCAACTCCTTACCACAGATTCTCCTTTGCTTTTAATTCCCAGCCATCCACTAGATCCAAAGTGCCTTCTTTGTAATTCCTTTTCATTCCAGAACTCAAGCAATGCCTCTGTATCTTTTCTTAGAGTTTTATTACTGCAGTAAGTTCTTACAGTTGTTTATAAGTTGTAAGTGAGAAAGAAGATCATAGAATCAGCAAATAGTTTGGGTCGGAAAGGACCATAAATAACATCCAGTTCCAACTCCCCTGCCACGGACAGGGACACCTTCCACTAAATCAAGTTGCTCAAAGCCTCATCCAACCTGGCCTTGAATGCCTCCGGGGATGTGGCATCCCCAGCTTTTCTAGCCAGCCTGTTCCAGTGCCTCACCACCTTCCCAGTAAAAAGTTTCTCCCTAATATCTAGTCTAAAACTACCTTCTTTCAGTTTAAAACTATTACTCCTTGTCCTATCACTGCATTCCCTGAAAAGGAGCCCCTCTCCAGCTTTCCTGGAGGCCTCCTTTAAATAGATATTATCCTTTAAGGATAATAACATCCTTCATTTGTTGGATTGATGTAGCCATCATATTAGTATCAATGGCTTATACATTAATACAAATATATGTAACATATGATTAAACAAAGACATGCAAGCATACCACCGGCTATGCACATAAAGTGGCTCTATATGGGGATACCTCCGTTGTATACATAGTTGCTCACACATATGTATGCCTCATTGCAAATGTGCCTCCTTTTTTGGAAGTCTGGGTATAGGCTTGTATGTAAAGACACACAGATGTCTGTTTACCCAGGTCTTCAAAACTGAAAGCATTCTTAAGCTGGAATGCACTGTTATGTGTATGATGTGTTTGATTTTACATGTGTAATGTAGGGCTGTACTTACATAGTTACACACATCGTTTCCATGCACATGCACACACATGGTCACACACACACACACAGATATACATAAGCCACAGCTGAAATACTAGATAGATTTAAGAGGAACAGCACAAACCACAGAGAGCTTAATACTGGAATGGTACTACATTTTCTCACAGGCCAGCCTAGTACAAACCATTGACACACAAGCAGTCAGAGACAGTTTTGTGCTAGGCAGGGTGACCCAATCGAGATTTCTGGGAACAGAAGGAAAGACAGAGTTACAGGCTTGAGGTTTGCAGGAAAATTCTCATGAAGAACTCGCGCTTTTCTTGGTTTTGGGAAGTAAGAGAGTGCATAGAGTCCTTTCTAGTTTGCTGCCTCATGGCTTGTGGAGAGGCTACGTTCTTTGTAGACTGCAAAGCACAATAAATTTCCCTGTCCTCTCTGCTTTCATCAACTGGCCAGAAAAGAATCGTGTTTCTCTTACTGCCCTTTCTACCTTTGTTTTTCCCACCAATATTGTACAGTTGTAGGAGTGTCTACTACTCTCTTCTGGCTTTTCCTAAACATCTGGCTGATGCATTGGGTCACTCAAATCCTGATTTTCTTTCTACAGTAAGCAGAATATACTCTTAAATAATGCTTTCTTCCCCATGGATACTCGAGGGGGGTGGTGGTGGTGGTGTCAGGGAATGGAAGCTTCGACACTTTGCTTGCATCTGTCTCCCAGAAAGGCTGTGAGGAATGACAGATGCCTGGCCCCTCTTCCCTTCGTTGTCCATCTGGATAATGATGTGGTGTCTCCTCTTCTGCTGCTTGTCCAGTGGCCACCATGGGTTATTGCATTCCCTCACTGTACTGGGTTTGTTTGACAAGGTTTTTGTAGCGGAGGAGCTACACAAGTGGCTTCTATGAGAAGATTTTAGAAGCTTCCCCTATGTCCGACAGAGCCAATGACAGCCAGCTCCAAGATGGACATGATACTGACCAAAACTGGGTGATAAGTGATTGTGGTAACACCTTTGTGATAACATGTTCAAGAAAGGGAAAAAACTGTTGTGCAACTGCAGCCGAAGAGAGGAGTGAGAATATGTGTGAGAAACAATTCTGCAGCCACCGAGAACAATGGAGAAGGAAAGGGAGGCGGAGAAGGAGGTAGCGGTTGGGGAATATTGTGGTGAGGCAGGCTGTCGCCCTGCAGCCCAAGGACATTAATGGTGGAGCACATATCCAGCTGCAGCCCATGGTGGACCCTACGCTGGAGCAGGGGAAGAGTGTGAGGAGTCCTCCCCTTGAGGAGGAATGCACATCAGAGATAACGTCTGATGAATTGACCCCAGCCCCTATTCCCTGTCCCAATTGTGTTGCTGTGGGGGAGGAGTTAGAGGAATCAGCATTGAAGCTGAAACTGGAAAAAAGGGAGGGGTAGGGGGAAGGTATTTTAAGATTCAGTTTAATTCTCATCTTCCTTCTCTGATTTGATTGGTAATAAATTTAGTTTCCCCAAGTCAAGTCTGTTTTGTCCACGGTGATAGTTGCTGACTGATCGCCCTGTCCTTATCTTGACCCTTATCTTGTCCAGTTGAGGAGGGAGAGTGATAGAGCAGTTTGGTGGGCACCTGGCATCCAAGGTCAGTCCAATGTACTCACCTCATAATTGCTGTAGCTTCTGCTGCTCCCTTGGAGCTGGGCATTGCCCCAGGTTAGCTGAGGCCAGGGCAGTAAGGGACATGGTCACACCTGCAGGCTACCTGCTGTCTAGCCTCTGCTTTTTGGCACTGACTGCAGCTGTGGGGCAATGGATTTCCCTGTTGGCAAAAACTTGGTAGGACAGTGCAGGTACTGCTGAATTTGTAGTGTGGAGAGCATGGGACTGTGCCTGCTTGGTTTGGCAAAGAGGCAGGATTTTAGCCCGATTGTTACCATTTTTTTCCCTGCTTTCTTGCCATTGGCTCCTAATCTCTACGTCATTTACCTGGGCAATCTCATCACATGGAGCAAGGGTTGCTCCAATGGGTGTCGAGGAGAGTACGGACAGCTCAGCTGTTCTTGGCAAGGGGAATCAGCAGTGATAATAACAGCAATTCAACCCTACCTTTTTGTTCAATTTTAATATCTTATTTTCTAAACAAAGCAAATTTTTAGTTTTTTCAGTTACTGATAATATTTCCTTATTTTCACGTGTGAAGGTGGGCATGAAGTATTTCAAAGGCTTTTTGCTAACCCTCCCTTGGGACTTGCTGACTTAGCGCTGGGAATTCCACATACAGGGAAAATGTGGTATTGCTGTGTCTGTCATGCTTCTGAGCGATAACCATCACTTGTCACATTTGAAGCATAACTTGGTTGCCTTTTTATATCTGATACATTTAGAAAAATTCCAAGTATTTCTGCAGTGAATGTTTTGTGAGTTGTGCCTGATCTTAAACGGGAACAGTATTTTTGTCTGTGTTAAATACAGATTTCTCAAAATAAAACTGTCAAGTCTGTGTTTTATGGTGGATTTTGTTTTCCTTAAGCAGTATCTATGTAGATTTTTTTTCTTAAGTTTCTGTAGTAGTTAAGAGTCCAGACTCCCTGAAAATTGATGCATCCTCAAGGACTAGTAGGTTTCCATTTCTGGCATGTGCATCAAGATGAATAACTGTTCTCTAGCAGTTTGTATGGACTCAGGCTAAGTAGACCTCAAGCTTTATCCCAACAGGAATTCCCAGACAAGAAAATTCTGACTTCATTTATGGTTTATAGGAAGTAACATAAAACATGACAAAAGAAAGCGTTCGGTTTTCTTCACAAGTGATCACATGGGATCTGTGTGCAGCTTGAATTCACCTTTAGGTCAATAGGTCAAATATTAAAAAGCATTATACTGTCTCAAAAAGTCCTCTTAAACCTTCTAATGCTTTCCCAGTGCTGATAATTTACTACCGTTAATAGCTACAGTCTTTTTCCAGTGCAAGTGTAGACAGTTAAATGCTGAGGCTTTGCATTTTACATTAAGAAATCTGAGTTTCCTGACTTAGCCCCAACGTGGTGAACCTTCTGAAGAATTCCTATTGATCTACAGATAGATGTAATATTGATAATAATTTAACTTCATGTGCATAATACAGAATTTCAAATCTATGTTGTCTTTCTCTTGCTGGCAGCTTTGAAAGGAGATATTAAAGACAAACAATAAATGCATGATAATCATCAGAAAAGATGCATCCATTTGATTTTTTGCATTTTATTATTGTGAATATAGTTTTGAAAATATTTTCTAAGCACAGATGCTGATATTGCCAAGTGAGACCAATGAAAATTTACTGTAGAATTCAGTCGGAGAAGGATCAGGCCATGACAGAGGAAATATTCTGTCCTTACGGAGAACAGCTGCTAGAAATAGTTGACAAAGTCCTAAAGCCACCCTATCCAAGTACGGGTTACACGTGCACGGAAACATCTGTAACTTGTGCCTCTGCTGATTCATTTTGACATCCTGTGGCCACTGGAAGATCATACAGTAAAAGTCTCCCATTTGCTGCCACTCTGTCATTTAAAAAGTCCCATCACTTTCTTTTCTGAATTTGAGGAGCAACATGGAACCTCTGCTATAACACCATACAGTCTTCATAAAGTGCAGAGGGGATAATCCATAGGTTGATCTGAATTCTTTAAACCTACCTTTTTAAGAAACCCAAGTTTGTTCTCTACAATGCTAGATTCTGTCTGCACTGAGTGAGTGGTGTTATTGTATCCTGAGATAGATGAGAGAGAAAACCATTTATTTCCACTACCATTTGTGATCTTTTTGGTCCAATGTTACTGTCTTGAGAACAGAGACATTCTGCTTGAATCTTTGAGGTAAGAAAATAGCACAGCCCAATCAATTCCAGGTGTCACCTGGAGTTGTCATCTTCAAAAATACAGACTAAAAAAATCCCCTAGAAATTCTGTAATAATTTTAAATATTTACTGCAAAATTTCCATTGCTTTGTACACAATTCCTTTTCAGGATCTATTATATTTTCTCAGATTTCAGCTTAGGTAAAGGAGAGCTGTAGAATTCATGAGAGTTTTATATTGTCTGAGTTCCATCTTGTAACTCTTCGTGTTTATGTCAGGTGTTTAAGAGTGTTATGATTTAAGTAGAGGAAAGGTAATTGTAGTTTTCTTTTTTAGGTATTATTACAATTGGACATTTTCGCACTGATCTTTTTATAAATTAAAAAAAACGCATTTCAACTAATTAGTGTCACTGCAACTGAAGATTATTTTTAAAGAACTGAAGTTGCCCAGACGGTGACTAAGCACCACACAGTCTCTCACTCACTCCGCTGCTGGTGGGATGGGGGAGAGAATCAGAAGAGTAAAAATGAGAAAACTCATGGCTTGAGGTATGGATGGTTTAACAGGTGAAGCAAAAGCTGTGCACACAAGCAAAGGAAAACGAGGAATTCTTTCACTACTTCCCACTGGCAGACAGGTGTTCGGCCATCTCCCAGAAAGCAGGGCTCCATCACGCGTAATGGTTACTTGGGAAAACAAAATGCCGTAACTCCCAACGTCCCCACTTCCTTCTTCTTCCCACAGCTTTATATTCTCAGCATGCTGAATGGTATGGAATATGCCTTTGGTCAGTTTGGGTCAGCTTTCCAAGCTGTGTACCCTCCCAACTTCTTTTGCACCCACAGTCTACTCGCTGGTGGGGTCGTGTGAAAAGCAGAAAGGGCCTGGACTGTGTGTAAGCACTGCTCAACAGTAAGGAAAATATCCCTGTACTAATCAACACTGTTCCCGGCACAAAGTCAAAACATAGCACCATACTAGATACGTGAAGAATATTAACTCCCAGCCAAAACCAGTGCAATAGTGCTACTAAACACTTGCTATTTATCTGTATTGTTTTCTTCAAAATGCCAAATAATCACGAGAATACACGATGGCAAGATGTCTTTTGTGCATATTTCTAAAGCCTTTTCTCAGAGCACTTTAAGTTAAGCTATGAATTTAAATTTATTGATCTGGTGCATATGGCATTTTAGCTTGAATTAGCTTTTTTTCTTCCATTATTGATAATGGAAGGTTTATACTGTGGCCTGATTTCATGCTATAACCTCTTTTGTGACCTCTTCTTCCTCTGTTTATGTAAGTATATACACACGTACAAATGTACCCTCTCCTTGGGTTAGTGTTATGCAAAACACAATTCAGTGAGAATACAAAGAGTACGAGTTCAAATGCAAGATTCATTGGCTCTGTGCAGGGGCAAAGGACTCGACTCTTGTTTAAATATCAGTAAGAAAATCCAAGAAAATACACATCAGTCAGCATGTCATTTGCCCAGTATTGTATAAAGCAAATAAGCATGCGTGATGCAATATTGTCTAACATGCAATAGGATACTGTGTCTTAACTTAACTGAAACAGTTGGTGACATATCAAAATAAATAGGGGAGGTGTTCAACTTAGATTGCAGTTCATCTGTCAAATCGGCCTTTTGCTTCCAGCGGTCATCAGTGAGTTTTTGGTTTAGGGTTAATGGCTAGGAGATGAGGTATTATTTTCAGAAATTGTTATAGACAGGCTTCAGGTAATCTTGAGATGATTAATTGATTCTCACTTAACAGCAATATAAATAGCAAAGTGGTCATTAAAACACTATGAAAGAGAGTATGAAGGCGGCTGAACGCATTCAAAGGTAGAGTGACATTTTTGCAAAGGTTTTTGCAAAGCCTTTTTGGCTGCAGTGCACTGTACAAATTTAAACCTGTGAAAATTTGTTTCTAGGAAAACTAAGAAGTAAAGGGTTCTAGAAATCTCACCTTATAGTGGCAGAAGTATGAGAAATAGGGGTTTATATCAGTCTCTGGTAGTTTTGTTTACGGTCGTATTTTGTGGAAATAAAAGGAGGAACCGTGTATCGTATATAATGCTTTAAATGCAGTGACCATAGCGACTGAAGTCCATATTTGCCACACAAGATGAAGGACAAATCAAATCACCATTGGCAAATGAAATGCATGATGGAAGGTTCTGCAGCAGCTCTGCACTGGACAGACCAATAATAATTCAGTTCCAGCGATATTTAGCTTTAGCAGATGCTCTGCTCTCCATGAACAAACTTAATTAAAAGAAAGCTGAGTCCAGCTTACACAGCACGGCACACAATGCTGATAGTTTGCACAGTGAGAAGAAATCCTGACCATATATAAACTGTGAACTCATTTTAAAGTTCATGGTTTTAATTAGAACAGAACCTATAAATAATACTTTGGCGTGGAGCTGATCTAGGTGTTTGGGACAAGTAATTTCTTACAATACTTTTGTTCTTTTTATCTTCATAGGTTGTGGTTTTTAGGAATTTGCTTATTTGCAGTTTTTTGACAAAATTTGGTAGAGTAAATTTTACCTATACCTTGTTTAAGAAGTAATGGTAAAGAGCAGTTTAGTGATGGCACAGTAAGTCTGGTTGCCCAAGTCATGTCTGTCTTTTCTGAGCAGATGATCCCAGGCAAAGGTTCTTAATAGCAGGAGTTCTTTTCTTGGGTCATTATAAATCTCAGAAGTACTTAAATTTACTTGTGAAAATCAGAGTAAAATGCTTTTGAAGATCATTGGGAAAATGTTTTGTTTCAAAATATCACTTGCGATTGTTTTATGTGTTCGTGGGCAGAATCACTGTTACTTTTAAGAAAGTGATGTTACTGTTAATAGACTTTTGATGTGACTGGTTGACAATCAATCTCACACAGATAAGGCATGCTGCAGGTTTAGTTTTAGCTATATTTATAGTGCTTGATGGATTTGGCTTAATTATTCCTGTACAATAACTGCATCATCACGCTAGGGCTGAATCTTCTGTAGAGCTATGGAAAAAACATATAGCTGATAAATTTGAACGGTTGTAATATAAAAGTCGGTTAGGATTGGGTGTGGAATAAAGGTAATTTAGAAAACATATAGTCAGCACTCAGTCTGAAAAGGCACAATGACTACTTTGAAGTAGATGTATCAGGGTGAAAGAGAATTTTAACATCTCAGGATGCTGAAGAAGATCTCGGGATGTTAAATCTTGACTTACTGGAGGGTTTGGAAGGCCGTCAAACAACACATAGATTCCTCTGAAGACAAAATAATCTTCTTTGAATACCCCAGTGTCTTCTGCTCGGCAGTACTTTCCCTGTGAAACCTTCAGTGTTTAGACACATTCTTGGTTGAGGAGATAGCTATTGTTTCTAGCAATGCCTGCTGTAAAGAGCTTTGGAAGGACTCTAGACAAGGTGGCCAGCATCACATTTACCGGTTTCCTTCTAGTGTATCTGTTGGGTTGTTGGTATTTAGTGCACTAATAAAATCCATGTAAAGTTTAGGCTTTCTGTACAGTCTTGTAAGCTTTTTGGTGTGCTGCTCAACAGCAGAGTGGAACCAGCCAGGGATCAATAGTTAACTGGCCATTGATTTAGCTGTCTACGCTGTTAAAAATGTGCCCACACAAAGGGAAGCAAATAAGCCAGTAAAAAGTCAAAGGGGACCCTGGCAGCTGCACTTGATTCATTCTATTCACCTCATGTTACTGCAATGATCGCTCAAAATATGTCATTTACAATTCTGAAAGGCTATATGATCCGCACCGTTGCCATAGTTTTTTATATTTTCTATGAGTTGGTTAGTTCTTGTTCCTTATTTTTATAAAAGAAACCATAATATGAAAGATGTCTGAAAGTAGGGCTACTATCACTTAAATCAGTGTATCATCACTGGTTTGAAAGGCACCATGTGGGTTTACGCAGGCAAGATCCCAGTCCCCAGCCACTGCACAGAACCCCTTCTTCCCACCCCCCGCTGGGAAAGAGCAAGAGGGTTTTGCACTACCAGTCCATATTCATCTTATCTAAATGTGATAACTGAGCAGGAGCATTCTGCCATGCTTGGATAGTCAGTGAAGAGAGAACCTCTCCAAATATTACTTGCAGACATTAAGTGTTATATCAGAAGTTAGACATCTGAATTATAAATTTGGTACCTTACTGTGTTTGAAAACCAGGCATCTTTTACATATGTGCAAAAATATGGCACATTAACTCTAATGTGAAAAAGCAGCAGGAGTAAGTGGGGAAACAATAGAAAACTGTGGGGAAAAAAATCCTTAATTCAGATTTTTGGTGTTTGAATCCAATCAAATGCAAAGCAAATCAGCTTTCAAATGAATGTCTATTTCAGATGTCCTGGAACATTCTCATGATCTGCAGTACTAAAAACATAAATATTAAATAATAAAACTACAAGAACAGATATTGGATGTGAATCTACAGAGAGAAAGTATTACATGCTTCCTCTAAATTTCATTTAAGCTCAGTGGCTTGTATAGAATCCAGCTTAGAAATAATCTAATAAACTGAAGATGAGACTGATACTGCAGTGCAAATGCACTGTTGAAAATACTGAGGAAATACTGGAAAATTTATGAAATGGCGTATCAAAGTTTCCATCCAAATGGTCTGGTTTCATATATATTGTTCCACATAAATGGCTTTTTCTATAAAGAGCATAACTATTTTTATGGGAAGGGCAGACAGAAGTTCAACTCAGATCTTTAAAGAAAGGAAGAAGTTACATACTTAGCCTGAAGATCTGGGCAGTGGCAATTAGGCAGAAATGGACTAGTTTGGGGAAATACTAACTGCGGGTGATTTGAACCTGGATCTCCAATGTTCAGAAAGGCAGGGCCGTGCTTCTAAAGGTGAGCTGTGATATTGACCTCTGTCAATGTTAATATGATGAAGTTTCAATTTGTTAAAGACAAGAAAAACATGTGATCTATTAATATAAACATGGATTATATCTTTAAAAAGAGGAGTTCAGAGCCTCATATTGATCCACATGCAAAGTTATACTCCCAGAATAAGTTTGGTAAGACGGAAAAAGGAATCGTTTGGACTAATAATCAGCGCTTAGCTCCCTAGAGCAAGCTGCTCTAAGGAGAAATAATTTAGACTGGCTAAAAAAAATTGGTACATAGGGTTTCCAAATAAACCAAACACACTCACTTTCCAGTCCTACTGAGATTACAGGAGTTTTGAGTTCATTTAGGGGAAAAAAAACTTAGCCAAAAGCTGCCTGCTCCTCCCTATACGTGTCTTTAAAGAATGCATTACTACATGTACTACGTAAAGAGACTCAGCCTCTTCTTGCACCAGCAGGAACTGTTCTTTCAGCTTTTCATGCATTGTTTCCAAAGATTATCTCAAGATGGGAGGGAAAATCCCATCTGGGTGCTGTCCGTTCCTTCAGGATTGGCTGGGAGGATCCAGCAAAGCAAACAGCAACTTTGAGTAGCAGTACGCCCTCCGCTGGGTTTTATCCATTCCAAATGCTGTTGGTGTAGTATGTTTCAGATTCTCTGCATTATAAACTACTTCTGCCTCCTTGGCATGGGACTTGGGAGCTGAGTGACTGGGCCAGTTCTTGCTAAAAGACGGTGACAGAATTTCTGGCTGTTTCCCCAGTGCAATTGCTCCTGACTGCTGAACTCCAGAGCCGTGCAGCAGGACGCCTGCAGCTGAATGTTGGAAATGCTCTGAGCTTATTGGAAACTTCATTTTGACATACTGTTAGTTTCAGCCTTCACAATTTTAAACCTTTCTGCCTGTGGTTTTGGCCAGTTTGGGAGTAGCTATCACGTACACCCAGAATAACCTAACTACAACGTATGCACGTGGCTAATGCCCCTGGAGCCTGCAGGATGGAACAACTGAGCTATTTGGGCTACAGCAACGGTGAAACAGGCTGAGGTGGGAGAAATGGGAGTGACAAAAAGCCCTGCACTTGTCTGGAGAAGAGCTTTGATTGACTTAATTTCTTTTTTCTCCGTTGTTGGCCCATTCTGTAGTGCTTAGTGTACCCACACAGACTGGCACACACAAGGATACCAGAATGAGCTCAGTTTAGGGTGTGAGACTGTGTCAAAATTTCAGAGGAATGGGGCTGACTGGGTGAGTTCAAACTCTCTTTCTCTGAGGCTGCCGTGCAAGTGCAAGCCGTGCTTGGAAAATGTGACCCTCCTTGGGCTGTTAAATGGGAGGCCTTGGATAAAATGAACTTCAGTGAGGATGGCCAGGAGCAGGCTTTTGATGGTGCATTAAGACTGCACTTGCAAGTTTGCATGCCTTGAGGATGATGCTTTTGCAGCTGGCACACACAGCAGGCTCCACAGCTGCCTTCCTTCAAGAAGCAGGAACTTGACCTGGTCTTGAACCATTAATTAACCAGGTTTGGTACACAGAGCCTGGAAAAGGCAGGGGAGCCATGCTGCCACACTGCAGCTAGCCCTGCGTCACACCCAGCGGCCCCCTCCTTCCTTCTCGCATGTTGAGGATCAAACCTGGAAGGCCACTGTGCTTTGGGAAGTCTGTATCAAATGGTGCGTCATTCCCCTGTGCGGCGGGATGAGCCTCGTGTCTCTGGTGTGGCCTGGAGTGGGAATGCAGAACCGAGACCGCAAAGCCCAGGTGGCAGTCAGGGCTCTGCTTGGCTGGTGCTCGTGCTGCGGTGGCTCTCAGTTGGCAGAGCACACGTTGCTGTTGGAGGTGTTTGTGGGGTACGTGTGGCTTTCCGCTACCCTTCTGTTCTCGTCCAAAGTATTGGGGGTGTAAAACGAGAACGTAGTTCTGAAATGACCGTGAGTATTGCACAAATAACTTTCAGCTCTGCCACTGGTGACTGGACAGTCAGTCCAGTTTGGGACCAGACCAGTAAATGGGATTTTAGCATCCCAAGGTGGACAGTAGCATTTTTTAGTGCCTAGTGAAAAGCCATAGAAAGAAATGAACTGGCAGGAGGCTGGTCCACACCGTATGGATCCAGATGCCACCCTCGCCACCAGTCCTGCAACCTCGGGATGTGATCCCTCACTGAAGGCAGAAACCTGACTGTTGACTAGGATTATGAGAGGCTAGTAGTTTATGGGGTGCATAGATTTATGGCTCTGCTTAAGCTCATCTTAATAAATAGGCACATTTTGAATAGTAGAACTTGCGTTTTGCACTGAGAAGCTCAGGAGTTACCTGGCAAGTGAGTATGTCATGCAGGAGCTTGGGGAATCTGGGATGAAATGGTTCAGGCAAAACAAGGAGTATGTGTTAGCACCTCCGGGATCTCTGCACAAGTGAAAGAGCTCGTGAGGAGCCCCGGTGCCAGAGGCTGGGTGGGAGGGCTGAGCCTGAGAAATAAGGGCTTGTTGTGAGGGCAGGTGGCCATGGGGTCTGACTGTGCGGTGGCAGAGCAGCCAGCCTCTGCACTGCTCTGTTAAAGCCTGCTCAGCTTCAGGCTTCATCGCTGGGAAGGCATTTCATCTTGTTTCAGTTTGTGGTGTGAGATATGGCTTCTGTGGGGTGATATTTCTCTATAAAGGAAAGGGATATTTCTCTAAATGTTATATTTGTATAGTAAGGAAAAATAACGTGGAATTTTTTTTCCTTTCTTAGAAAACACTGTTGCATTGTGGAGGTAGCACGCATGGCCTCATCCGTCTCTCTCTGCTTGCAGCTCTTGTTTATCATGTTGATAAAAGATAGATTTGGTAAATCCTTGTGAGAGAGCGACTATGGCCTGCTAGTCTTTCATTCATCCTCAGAGTGCAGCAAAACTTTCCACTGATATTTAAAATAACTGCATTTAATCTCTAACACAGTTAAAAGCCTTATGTGTTCCTTCTCCAGAAGTGAGACTCATTGGCATCAGTTCTTATTTATTTTATTGCTTTGCCCCAGCTTGAAAACTGAGTAGTCAAAAGAAAAGTTCTCATTTTCATATTCTGCAGGACTGAATTGCTTCACTGAAAACAAAGGCTATTGTGCATTTACTGATGCATAACTGCTTTTTTCATATTAGTCTGTCCTTTGACTATGGGGACCTCATCTGCATAAGACTGCTAGTTTTTTTCCTAAATGTTGACAAGGGCTGTCAGTCCCTGAGCACCAATTGGTTGATTAATCAGTCTTTGAGAAATCGATGGGTAGAGGTTTGCATAACAGTGTGATTATTTTTGAAAAACTGTCCCTATTGGAATTGCAAACCTTGCTACTTTGATTTGATTCTATAATACCTCTGCTTTAACTGCCTCCATTGCTCACATTTTCGAAGAAGCTTCCTAAACTCATTTATATTTCCTTTTTTTCTGTGACCTGTGTGTGGTGGAGGGGAAGTAACAAGCCATAAAACTTTAATAGTTTGCACACAGAAAAGAGGAAAAATGTTGGGGGGGGGAAAGGAGAAATAAAACGTCTTAGAGTTTTGTTTGTCTGCTTTTCCCAAAGCTAAAAGTGTGATCTGAAGCTCATATTTCTGTCTTTTCTTGCCTACCTTCCCTCCAGGATTGTTTGCATGATTTTACTCGCATTGTCAATATTGTATCAGTTCTGACCCCTCACTAATATCTTTTGGTTGTTGGAAAGAAACTAGCTTTTAGATCTGTATGAATGTTAATTGAATTGAGAGAAAGGAAGATGACTGCGGGGAAAGATGACTGGGAAGGGAAAACATGTTTTCGTAGATTTGAGGTTTGTAACTTCAGTTCAATTTGCATTAAGTTGACTGTTCACGTGTGTGTGATTTTCCTCTCATCTGCCCCTTACTGTAAGGTGTGGAAGTAACTTGGTATATTTTTATGGACAGCAGCTTGAAAATCTGCCTACTTTCTTCTTTTATTTCTGTTTTGTAAAATAGTGGAAAATTCAACCTTCATGGTAATGTGTTGCTTCGCGGAGTAATGGGTCTTGAGATGCAAAGCTAGAATGCAGTGGGCATTAAGCAGTATGTCCAAAGGCAAGTGTTCACAGCTCTTAGGTCAGAATCCAAATTATGCAGTAAAACAGTATTACACGCCTCTTGATTTTGAACCCTTTGGGGTATAAATTTGCAGCTTTTCTTCTCATCCAAAAGGGCTAAATTTTCCCTTGGGTCTGGGGTAAAGGAAGCTGAAAACTTTCTTTGGTTTCTGATTCTGATGTTTCGCCAAGGTGGATATTGTTTAGTCATTCTTGTCCTTGTAATGATGTGGGGTGTGAATCACACCTTGAAACGGTTTCTGCTTCCATTTTCAAGGCTTTGAAAGTGCAATGCAGCGATGGAGCAGACATCTTGGTTCTGCTCTGTCTTCATAACATCGTTTAGAAATAGGACATGCAATTCTTTGTGTTTAATGAGACACATCTGCACTGATTTTAATGGAGTGTAATTTGAAACTAGTTTGCTCAAACCAGGGAAGATGGCTGCAGATCTCTGTGCAGTTTCTTCAGCGTAAGGTCATGGTGCAGCTGCAAGATTATTGATCTGGTTTTAGTACATCTCATAGTGAAAAAAAATAAAGGTAATACTGTTGTCATATAAATCTCAGCATTGAACAAGTACAAATTACAAATGAATTCTGCCCATTAAAATGTTTAATGAAAAAGAATCCAAAAATCTGTCTCAGAAGACTTTGTCTGGTAAGGTATTTCCTGGCTTACCGCACAGCATAAAGATTGCATCTTGTATTTTTGGTTATTAAGCTTTGGCTAAAATTGAGTAGTCATGCCTGATCCCAATCAGGCTTGTACTGACAGGTGATCAGATATTATGTAAACCTCGTTATCAATGAAAATGGAACTAGAACCATGAAAATCTGCAAGACCTTAACTGCATTGATTTAATGTAATTGAGAGCTGGTAGTCTGCAGGCAAGGGTTTTATTTACTGCTTTAATACGCTTATTTTACATATAGTATCTATGCCTGTTTCGTGTTTATTTGCAGTGGTTCAGCAAGCAAGAAAAGAAGTTGGAGGGGTTGCCAGAATAGAAAGTTTAGGTTAAAAATCTAAAATAGAACAAGAAAGTTGTCTTCAAATTTATTTTCTCAATTATTCATATGACAGACTTTATTTTATAAGATATTTTAATTCTGTCTAAGGATAAACGTGACCTATCTCACCGAGACCTTAGAATGACCTGCAGAACTCTCCTCCGCTCGCTTAGGTCATGTTGCATATTATCAGCCAACACATTTCCCATGTGGAAAAAAAAAAGGAAAAGATACTCATGAGTGTCTGCGTTCTGTGTTTCCAACCTACTTGTTCATGATGAACAGGTTGAATGGGAGGTCTTCAGGCTGGAAAGCACATCTGCTCAAAACATGTGTTGAGTTTTCTTTCTTTCTTTATGTTAACAGTGAACACATTTGTGGAAATCATGCTTTCTTCACAATCTGTTTGCTAAATTAGGACACAAACCTGAGAACACTGGTGCATGAGAGTAATTTTCTATAAATGAGTAGTGTCACTGAGTTTAGTAAGAGCAGTCATGCACAGAATTAAGCACTTGCATGAGAGTTTACAGAAATTTGGCAAATATGATGTCCTTGTGAACAGATTGTCCAACTTTTCTTTAGTGCAGCTATAAATTCTTGGCTTGGTCCTTTTTTAAGTAGCCCTCGTTGTATGAGCCATAAGCTATTCTATTGTGCTAAGCCTAACTGAGGATATTTATCTTATTTTGTTGTAGCAACAAGAGCAAGATCCCACAAATCTATACATCTCAAATTTACCTGTTTCCATGGATGAGCAGGAACTGGAGAATATGCTGAAACCCTTTGGACATGTCATTTCCACCAGAATATTAAGAGATGCTAATGGAGTCAGCAGAGGAGTCGGCTTTGCCAGGTGAAACCTTTACTCCTTTTTGATTCATGCACATTTTTTGGCTTTGATCCTTCACGAATATTGTCTATTCTGTAACTCTGAAGCCTCAGAGCTATGGAAAATGCAGAGCAGCACCTTCACCAGATTTTGTGTCTGTTCTTTCTAATAAGCTGAAGAATACAAATGCAGAAGGATTTTAAGTTCATGACTCTAAAAAGTAGTTCATTGTATGTATGTATATGTAAATAAAAATCACTAGGAATAGTGAGTTATCCATAGTAAGTTATCAAGCTTAGATAATAATGTCCTACAGCCAAAAGGCCACACTTCGTAAAGAAACTCAGTAAAGGTTTTGCAAAAGGAAACAGTAAACTTAGCAGTTGGAAGGGCAAAGAGGAGGAACGATAACTGAAGAAAGATGGCTTCCTTGTAAGCTGTAGGGAACCCAAGCCTGTAAGAAAAGCTTAAGAAGAAATAACAAGCCCTGTCAGAGTATACAGATATTTTAGACAGAATGGGCAACATATTATTACCATGTACTTCACTGCCAGTACAGATAGACAAGTTTTCATGTTTACTCTCAGGGAATATTTACATAGATTTTCTTCAGCTTGAAACATTCTCAAATCAAATGGTTTTCTTTTGAAAAGCCAAGGAACAGAGCACTGTATATAGAAAGGTATTGAAAAAAACCAATTAAGAACAGAAATTTGTAATTGTGCTGAAACTGCTTCAAAAGAAAAGGAAAAAAACCTCAAATCATTGTTTCTACAGGGTATTCATAACGTTATGCTGTGTGGAGGAGGCAAAATTACTTAGTCATCTTGCGAATTTCTTTGAAATACACTGTATCTTGGTATATCGTGGAACTTCTGTTAGTGTCATAACACCACTGAGTGAAATAGGGTACTGTCTGATAAAAAGGTAGCTTGCAAGATAAGTGACATTGTAGTGTTACCTTTGTCCTTGATGTGAAAGATCATCATGCACAAAGAACATTAAGATAATACTGTCAGAATTCAAATGGAAAAAGGCAAAACATTTATGCTGAAAGATGACACGCTTTCTTATGCATTCTTGCAGATAATAACATGAATTTTTCTAGCTCACTAAATATAGATTACTGCAACTTATGGATAAACTTGCATGCTATGAAACTGACTCTTTGTGGAAATGTTATTATGTAACGTATTTCAAGAATCCTTTAGTGATCTAACATGAAGGTTGTGTAATTCACCATGCAAACGACAGAGGGTAAAACCTTTACTTCACCAAAGTAATCAGATCTCCCATCGACTTTAATGAAGCCAGAGTTAATTCAGAAATTGAGAACCGTAGTTGAATGCTGACTCTTCTCTTTGCAGGATGCTCAACGCAAACTTTAATTAGATGACTACCTGACCTTCTTTTTGTAATAAAGTTCTATTTGGTATCTTTTTTCTGCATGTCAATCCAAATAGATGAATTTGTTTAGCTTTGCTTGTATTCATGAAGGTTTAATTCTAGAGTATCTATGGTGTGACAACACACTGAGTGGGTATAAATGTAGTACAGCTAGGGGATGGCAGCTATATTCGGTCCGGGTAAGATTTCAAAAGTTCACATCCGCAACCTGTGTGGTGATCCTGGCTGTTTTATCTTCTGACCTGGGGCCTTGTGTCGCAGTATGTCTTGCCTGAAGTGGAAATACCCTGTGCTGTTCACCATAGCCCTTAACTGAGCCACAGAAACACAGGAGGAACAGTTAACTTTGCCTATACTGAAATGATGCGGCATCCAGCATTGATGTTTCAAAGCTATTAATTACACATTATGATGATTAAAAATCACTTCTAGATTCTTCCCAATTCTGTGAATAGTCAAAGTAAGTATATTCAAAAAGCAATCGGAATTGAAGACTTTATGATAGACAGCTATTGTCAGATTTGTCTCCTAAATAGGTATGGTTAGCAGTTTCATAGTACTGCAGGTGGCTACTTTATGATTTATAACCCAGGACACTTCAAATGTTCTTGGATCAAAATGATCTGAGTAATGTCTGGCCGCATTGGAGTTCAACCTTTTTCAGAGTACGAACGTACAAAGCTAGTTGAGGGAGCATTTCCTCTCTTTCGCATCCCTCAAAAGCAATGGAACAGATTTTCCCCAAACTTTCTAGAGCATTTCCTGTGCCTGGAACCCAGCTGTGCCTAGGTACACCCCAGGGGAGATTCTGAGTAGAGGAATTATGAACAAGGGGCCAGAGATGGGAAGCTTTAGACTCTAACTGTGGCTCCACAGACATTTATCCTGTTGAAAGGGAATTGCTGTAACTTCTGGACGCCTACCTCTGCCTTGCCTCTTCCTTGTGCTTTGTACTTCAAAGCCGTGCTACCTGGCCTCAGGCTTTCCATGGGAGCTGGCATTCTGTGAGGTTCATGTTGCTGTTGTCCTTTCGCAGCGTGGATTTCCGCTGACACCAGCAAGCAGAAACTGGGACTAAACACAGTATAGACCTTATTGCTCTCTACAACTACCTAAAAGGAGGTTGTAGTCAGGCAGGGGTTGGTCTCTTCTCTCAGGCAACCGGCGACAGAACAAGAGGACACGGTCTCAAGCTTCGCCAGGGGAGGTTTAGGCTTGACATCAGGAAGAAGTTCTTTACTGAGAGGGTGATTGGCCATTGGAATGCGCTGCCTGGGGAGGTGGTGGAGTCACCGTCCCTGGAGGTGTTTAAGGAGAGATTGGATGAGGCTCTTAGTGCCATGATGTGGTTGACAAGTAGGAGTAGGTGTAGGTGTTGGGTCATAGGTTGGACTCGATTTCAGAGGTCTTTTCCAACCTTATGATACTGTGATACTGTGATTTTATAGTAGAGAGAGATATTAGGAGGAGGGGAAAGGAATACTTACTAGAATTAAAGAACTGGAAAAAGGAGGTAGTACAGATGAGAAGCTTTGAGTTCAGTCTGTCATAAAATTGCACATCGAAAGAAAGAATGATGCAGTGTTGCCCTCACACAGGTTTTCATTACAAGACTTAAAATTGTAGGTGTTTCTCTTTAATCCCTGTTGCTGGAGTCATCTAATGACTTCAGGATCTAGTCTTTCATTTTAAAAGGGTAAGTGCTAAGAAGAAAAGCATATTCCTTCATACTCAAAAAAAAGCAAAGGAAAAAGAGCCACTGAATTTGAAGACTTTTTTCAAGATACAATTTTAAAGCTAATTCCTTATGATTTGAGTTTTGCAAACAGGATATTAGCAATGTTGCTGGTGGTGTGAGTAAAAAGCAGATCAGAGCTAGCGAGTAAATGAGAAGGTCTTTGAAGGAGGCTGTACTGAACAAGAGAAGGTACTGAGAGCATAGTGGGAAATATTTATCTTTGCCTCGAAGATACTATGTGTTTGTTGTCACTTATAAAGAGGTAACTGTGTGCTGGAAGACGTGGCTTTCCACAAGCCCATGAATGGTGTTCCAGATGTTAGTTCGGGAGAAGATAAAGAAGTAATACAATCAAAGGGAAGCCAAAGCAGCAGCACTGTTTTGCTAAATGAAAGGGGGAATATTTAGAGGGAGATTTCTGAGGATCAGTGATGATGCTACTTTGGAGGCAGAGAAGTGTCAGTAGCACCAGGGGATAGAAAACATCCAAGCAGTTTAAGGATGCATTTTTGAAGAGGGGAAATGCTTTATTCTTCCTTATTCAAGGGTTTAATTGAAGGCAGTTGAAAAGGTGCTATAAATTTAGCTTGAACAAATCCATCATGTGGGGCGGTAGTGCAGGCTTAGATATTATGAGGATCATTCCTACTTTGAGTCAGAAGAATGATCTGTCACATCCTTCATCTTACCTAGGAAAATGCTTTATAATTGGGTATCTCAGATGAAACTGGAAATCCCAAACATGCCCCCAAGACTGTGATATCTGTAAAATATTCTAATGCCTGTGGTGACAAATTTCCATTGAAAGGCCTCCCTGGAAGGGGCTCACGGCATTGATGCAGAGTGCTGGGGAGGTTTGTGGGAGAATGTATCTCCGAGACCCTCACATTCCCAGCTGACGTTGCAATCTGGACCAAATTTGTTAGACTCGGTACATTACCAGGCACGGAGCTGCACTTTCAGGGAGAAACAAACTCCAGAGAGGGGCAGATGGGGCAGGATCCCAGGACTAATATCGGTGGGACTCCGTAACAAGAAAATGGATATGAACCCCTTAAAGGTGAAGAGGGAGAAACAAGTAAATTTAGGAGCCATCAGATAACTTGGCTGAGCAATTTTCATAATACAAGCCTGAGGTACTGTGAGTTTAACTGAAGAACTCCTTGGGACATAGAAAAGGGGGCAAGGAGGCACTGGGATATGCCTTAGGGAGGGACTTGCTGATACCACTGAAGCAATGAAATAAAAATTGCATTTTATTACCCCACAGTAAAATACCATTCAAGTATTACTTAAGTATCCTCCCTATAGAGATAGTAATTTTAATGATACCATACATGCTTATACCACACTCAGATGAACAGAGGAGCAAGAGTTTTATAAGTCTTTTTAAATGATAAAGTGCAAAGGAAGAGTTAGAAACCACTAACTTTTTTATTTTGTTTGCTGTCTTGTAACTTAAAATGACCTTGCAAGATTCACCCCCTGAGCGACATTTTACAACGAAGTCATAAGCCTCTGAAAACAGAAATTTATGATGGAAATGCTGACAGTCAGACAGTCAAGTATTGCACCGCTGGCGGGCACCAGTATAATACTTAACCTGAGACTGTGAAGACAGTAGCATAAATCAGCCTGGGTCTAGGTGGAAATGACTGTGTGTTCATGCTATTCTTTTCCTGTAACATAAGAAAATTTGTCCAACACAAACTGTCATAAAAGAATGTTATTATACTGTTCCCAGCAAAGTACCAAAGTCAGGAGATTCTCAATTAGTTGTCTCTATCGTCTCAGAGCAAAAGGCTATAGCAAGGGGTTGCTTCCGTCCCTTTGTGACAGAGCTGGTGGAGGGTCTGTGTTGGGGTGTTTACCCATTTTGCTATTGGGAGTTCAGGCTTCATCTTTGTCTTCTCCCTGCCTTGTCCTTCTGGAAGAGCTTTCAATGGGATGCATTCCTCTGCCTGCATGTGTTTTTGATTAAAATTATCTCCTGCTTGTCTGTGGTTGTCTTAAAATTAGTCTTTGGAAGCTGTATTTGACTCAGCAACTGAAAGGGAGAAACAGAAAATGGGAAACAAGGTTTTGAGCCCTCACAGGATCATTATTCTGTTTGTAGAATTTTGCTTGGATTTTGCTAGACATGGATGTGCTCCAGTTTTCATTGAAGCAAAATAAGAGAGCCAAGCCTTTAATTTGTATGTTCTTTTCCCCAAAGGGAGCTGTGCGTATTTCAGGGGTTTTCAGGCTAAGATATGTGTCATTTAATTATATTTGATTTCTTCTGAAACAAAAAGGTTTCTCTATGGAGATCACTGTAGCTCTGTGCAGAGACACTCCCTCAGGTAGCTCAAAACAGTCACCTTGGTCATGCTGCAATGTATAGTTATGGACCATATACCCAGAGAAGAGGAGCCTATCCTGTTCTCACTGGAGTGGGTTTCTGCAGATATTGTATACTCATCGGAGTTAGTAAACAACCTCCAACCTCCTGTTGTTCGTGCGAACAGGACTGAACATGAAGAATATAAAGGCAAGACATTTTGGGAAAAGATAAAATGTATGAGTGATGAGGAGAACTTGTCAAAATTAATATCCCTTCCTAGGCTGCAAATGACAAAGGGAACAGTTTTTGCAGGATAAAGTGGATTCACAACAAAAAGCACAAGCATCTTGAAGCAATCTCTTACCAGCTGGAAAGCTGGTGACAGAAGATACCTAAGTCAGTTGCAGGAGAGAGGAAAACCACAGGTTGCAGCCATATTAGGGTCTTAGAGTACTTTCAATTAACGTAGCAGAATGAATTAAAGAAATTACTGAACATGTCACATAGAATGAAAAACAGTACATAAGGAGGTGCTAAAAAACCTCATACTAACCAAACCTGTCTTGTAGTTCCAGAGTATTTAAGACCTAAGATCATCTCTTATGACCTTTTTTATATCACAGGCAGTTGAAGTGCTCCCTGCTACCTAATATTGAGATCATACTTATCTTTTACTAAAATGCAACTTTCAGAAGTGATTTGAAGACATCAACAAAAAAAAAAAAAACCAGCTACCTATTTTCTATCTAATGTGAGCCAGTGGATCATCTTCCTTGCAGTTAAATGTTTCTGCATAATTTGTCTTTCAAATTTATCTGGCTCTTGTCACAACTTTCTCAACAAGATTAAAGAACTACTTAGTACCTAGTTTATTCTCCTTGCAAAAGTACTTATGCACTGCTATCAGACTGCCCCTCTAGTCATCTTTTTGATATGCGAAAGAAATCACGTTCTCTGGTGTGTATCCCAACTGTGGCCTCGGTTCTTTGGACTCCTCCGCTGTATAATATTGCCACTACCTACCTACTTCCATCTTTGCAAATCTACTTAAACAGTAAAGAAACATTGCCCCCAAGATTTATTATTCCTGTTCTTATAAATGTAAGAAACCCAACAAGAAATATAAGAAAATAACAATATTATTATGCTGATCATAGCATTAATGTCATGGTAATAATTTAATCTTTAAATATTTATTCTGGATAGTCCTGATTCTTATTTACATTATTATTATTATTAAGCAAAGTGACTACAGGTTACACATAAGCCAAACCCACATTTTACCACTAACTGGTAATTATATGGTACTGAATATTTCTAATGTAATAATAATGTAATCATCGTGTTATTCCTTATATAAATTTTATTAAGTTATTTCTTGACACTACATCAATCTTTATAATAAGCATGTGTAAGAGCTTTAGTTTCAAAAAAATCTGTTTCCTTTTTTTCTTGGTAGAAGTTCCCTATTACTTAAAACAACACATAATGACTACTTTGGAGCCACAATGGTCTGCAGAAAGAGCAATATGCATTTTTTTAAATGATCTAATATGCTTATTTAATAGCAAGACATGAACATCAAATTATTTGACAGTGATACTTGCTTGAACACCTCCATTTTTTTCTTTTACTAATCATATAGAATTGCCTTAAATATGCAAATTATGACTAGAAAAAAACAATCATAAAAACAGTCTTTTTTTTCAGATTTTTTGAAATTCAATTCTTTTTAATTGTGTAGAATACAGGCAGTCTATTTACTTATACTGTGTTTGGAAACTTTGCAACTTAGTTTCCAGAACCTGGAGATGCTTAGAGACAGGTGAAAATAAACTCTCATATTTTTTTTAGTTTCTTTGCTTAAGATCATTAGTTGTACCTTTAAAAATATTATAAGAATATGCCCTATGGCTCTGATAATTTTTCTTCTGCAGTGCATTTCCTGATTCAAAATAATATGCAGATGCATTATAGTCATCTCCAAATTGCGTTTTACCATTAACCATCTAAGGTCTTCTTAGGATCTTAGGAACAGCACTACTGAAGAGAATTTGAAAATACTACTTCATGAACAATCTGATCAGAAGCAAATTTCTGTTATCATGTGACGCTGATATCCTCCCTTTTCCAGCAGGAAAATTGAAGATAAGTGTCTTTACATAGAAGGTTTTGAAGCAATCAGGATCTTTATTTTTTCTCCAGAATCATAGAATCATAGAATTACCCAAATTGGAAGGGACCCAAAAGGATAGAGTCCAACCCCTACCCCCACATAGGACACTCCCAACATTCACGCCCTGTGACTGAGGGCATTGTCCAAATGCTTCTTGAATGCTCCAGGCTTGGTGCTGTGACTGCTTCCCTGGGGAGCTGTTCCATTGTTCCACCACCCACTGGGAGAAGAATATCTTCCTAATATCCAGTCTAAACCTCCCCGGCACATCTTCCTGCCATTCCCTCTAGTCCTATCATAGGTTGCAAGAGAGAAGGGATCAGCACCTGTATCATCTCCCTTCCCTGTGAGAAGGCAGCAAACAGCTATGAGATCCCTTCTGAGTCTCCTCCAGGCTGAACAGACCAAGTGATTTCAGCTGCTCCTCATACGACATCCCCACTAGTCCTTTCACCAGCCCGTTGGCCTCCTCTGGACACTCTCCAGTAGTTTGATGTCCTTTTTATACTGTGGGGCCCAAAACCACACACAGTGCTCAAGGTGGGGCCACACCACTGCACGGGAGAGCGGGACAATCACCTCCTCAATTGGCTGGCAATGCCGTGCTTGGTGCACCCCAGGACACAGTTGGCCCCCTTGGCTGCCAGGGCACAATGTTGGCTCATGTTCAACTTTCTGTTGACCAGAAGCCCCAGCCCCTCTCCGCAGGGCTGCTCTCCAGCCTCTCAGCCCCCAGTCCATACGTGCATCCAGGGTTGCCATGTCCAAAGTGAAGAACCCGGTGCTTGCCCTTGTTAAATTTCATGCTGTTGGTGATTTCACAGATGCCCAATCTGTCAAGATCCCTCTGCAACGCCTCTTTGCCCGCAAGAGTGTCGTCATCTCCCTCCCCAGTTCTGTGTTATCATCAAACTTTGTCAATAAACCTTCAAGTCCTTCATCCAGGTCGTTTATGAAGATATTGAAGAGCACTGGCCCCAGGATGGTTCCCTGTGGGACCCCACTGGTGGCTGGGCACCAGCCTGATGTAACTCCATTCACTGTGACCCCTTGAGCCTGACCCGTCAGCCAATTGTGCACCCACTGTATTATGTGTTTATCCAGCTGTATGCTGGACACTTTATTTATGAGAATACTGTGAGAGACAGGATCAAAGGCTTCCTGGAAATCCAGAAAAAATGACATCGACCGGTTTTCCCTGGTCGACCAGGTGGGTGACCTTGCTGTAGAAGGGTATTGAGTTTGTAAGGCAGGAGTTTCCCTTTGTAAACCCATGCTGGCTCAGACCAATGACTGCACTGTCCTTCAGATGTTTTTCGGTAACTCCAAGAATAATCTTCTCCATAACCTTACCAAGCACTGAGGTGAGACTGCCAGGCCTGTAGTTATGCCCTTCTTTAAGATTGGGACAACATTCGCTAGCTTCCAGTCAGCTGGTACCTCTCCAGATTCCCAAGAGCACTGAAAAATCACTGGGAGAGGTCTTGCTATGACATTGGCCAGCTCTTTAAGTACCCTTGGATGAACCCCATCAGGCCCCATTGACTTGTATGGATCCAGCTGGAGCAGCAGATCCCACACAAGTTTGGGGTGACTGGGAGATTATAATATGTAACAATATAATATATAGTATAATGTATTCTAAAATAAATACTTATAATAATGTAGATAATTATAATAATAAAAAATAAATATATACTATATACTACTATATACTATGTAATATATAATATATAATAATATATAATATAGTTATTCACCACATTGTTGTTCTATCAATTATGAAAAAAAACCTATCACTAAAAAAATTGATTAAAGGGTGCTCTTCCTCCATGTTTACCTGTGTTCCTATGACTTCCTTTTGTAGAAAACCTGTCACCTGGACACTAACTTTTAACATGTAACATTCCTGTTAATGATATTTTTATTAAATACCAGTCTCAGTGAACATATTGGAACATTTCTGTCTCAAGATGAGAAGAATGAATTAATGACAAAACACAGATGTTGTCCGTCTCCTCTGAGTTTCCAAACACATTCTACAATAGAGGATTATCATAGCTTTTTGAAGAAAAAGAATTTATTACTTTGGACCTTAGAAAAATGTATATATTCATTGGGCCTCTTCCCAGGTATGGTTTGGCTTTATGGCTAAAACAAGTAAAAAGAGCAAGAGGAGTGTCTGAATCAATGTATGCAGGTAGTTGCAGCTTATGGGTAGGCACCCACCATTGGAATCGCCCCCCAGGTGGTTGGTGTTGACCAGAGTTTTAACTGAACTGAACGCAGGGTCTTGTGACGGCAAATATCAGACCCTTTTAGTAATATATGTGGTTGCTGTATACCCCCCATTCTTCTCAGTCAGTGAGCTAATCATCCTGAAGAACAGGATTTGAAAGGGTTAATTCTTAAAAAATAGGTGTTGTGAACAAGTGTAAATTATAATTCCTACCTGGGTGGCCCTGGGATAGGTGCAGACCTGAGTAGTTAGTGGTGGCCGGGCCCACCTCGACCTGGTCGGAAAGATGGCCAGCCCCACCGGCACGCGTTGCGGAAAGCACGCAGGGTCGCAGGTAGGGGAGAGGAGGGATGGATGCAGTTGTTACTCAGCAGTACGTCTGAAAGGAACATGTATAGATGGCTTTGTCTATTGTGCTGCCTTTTCAAACTGAGTCGCTAATGCCAGTGTCGGTTTCAAGCGAAGCGTGTGCCAGATTACAGATAGCTAGCAATGGCATTTGAGAGCCGTTAATTGTGAAACTTGAGAAGAAAATGTGCACATTCTTTTTCAGACTGCTATTCGAATGATGGCCTTTTTATCCCAGAACACTGTGGGTTTCACTTTTATTCTCTTCCCACATAAAATGCATGAAGTGCACTGAGTCTCTTTCACTTGGCAGCTTATATATTGCATTCTTTGCAGGGACTGCTTTGGCTTGTTAAAATGTACCCCATGTATTAAAATGAAATTGTCACTGCTGTGTGGTGCAACATAACATGGTTTGACACTAAGCGCCTGCAGCTACAGAAAACAGACTTTTATTGCATTTATTCTTTCAGAGACAAGAGTCTCTAAAGGCTCAGTGCAGACATTCGCTTAGTTAAATCTGAATGAAGCCAAAGTGAACAATCTAAGTTGCTGTCTTTGTGCTTGTAGAAATGGCCCAGCCCAAATGATATGAGGTGATAAAACCTAGAAGGGACAATTTTTAATGATTCAACTTGAAACAAACTGACTAAAGACTTTGACTTGCACAGAGAATTAATCTGGCAATGAGGGTTTGGGGTTGTTTTAGGAGGGGGTGGAGGTGGGGTGGGGTTTTTTGGTGGTGATGGTGTGGTCGTTTGGCAAGCTGGGAGACAAACTGCTGGACTGAACTCGGTGCGAGCCACTCTTTTCCAAAACCATATCACAGGAAGGGTGCTGGATAAATTAATTTTAAAAAGATCTAGACTGGTGAAAATCAAAGAATATTTATGTCAGTGGAGTTATTTTGCAGAGAGTACCCAGAGGTAGGCACTGGAGTATTGAAGGAGCATTGAACATGGTTTTAAGCACCATTTTTCTAAGAAAAACAAAACCAGTATGATTTATTCTTTTTGCTTGCTTATTATAGAATCATAGAATACAAAAGATTCTCTCTTCAAAGTTTCGATACCCACTCTGCATTGAAGTCAGCTGTTCTCTGGAATAGTGTGCAGTCGATTTACAAGACCTGAAAGAATGGTGAATTCCCAGAAGGTGATGTGGGATTTGACCAGCAGCTTTGTATTCTTTACAGCTCCTTCAATAATATGTGTACCAGTTTACTGTTAATGCTTTAATATCTCAGTGCTTTAAGTTATCTTGAGGTCATATGAGAGGAACAGTAGTGAGGCATTACATGTGAATTACTGTCTTCACCCAAAATACGGCTTTATGTTGTGATAAGCACATATGCATCGTCTTTGGTTTTGCTGTAGAGTCTGTCTTTGCAGGTTATTTTTTTAACATCGTAATCCTTAATAATTGTTGCTTAATCCCCTGGATTCATCTCTAAATCCTGTAATTTTTTTTCATGCCATTTGAAGTTATTTTGAGTGCACAAGGAATCTAGAAACACGTCCTTTGCCTTTCCAAGCAGCACGTGAGAGCATAAAGAATGTCCTTGTTCAGGGTTATCCCCCGGAGCCAGAAGGGGACTGTTCATTGACACTGCTGCGGCTCACACGCAGCCGGGAGCACAGCTGCAGGCTTTGAGGGTGGCAGGTCCTGCTTGCAAACCGCACCGTACCGTAATGAGCTCAACCAGTTTCTATGCAGAAATCCTCAAGAACAGCTTTGAAGATTTCTCTCAGCATCTGTGCTTGTCCTTTACTTTCTCCTTTTGCTTTTTGTTTTTGCTGACTGAGCACTTTCATAACAGCCTAGTTACACTTATTACCTTTACCCCCATCCCACCCTCTTCTCTTTTCCAGAATGGAGTCTACAGAAAAATGTGAAGTAGTAATTCAGCATTTTAATGGCAAATATCTGAAAACCCCACCCGGTCTACCAGGTAAGTCTAGCCATCATTACAAAATTAAAAATTCACTGATAAGTTTAGAATACAGAAATCCTGCATTTATGTCCCCAGTGGCTTGTGTTACTGGCCCTACTAAGAGAGTGTACAACTTCCCTGGTTGAAGCCAATTATTTATGACCCATAGGAACTTCCCCCTTGCCCAAGTTTACATTTATGTTTGACAGCAGTAAATTTAAGTACGTATAAAAATCGTGTTTTCTTGCTGTGTCTTTTACTTTTAAATGCATAGATCACGTGTAATTTTTTTCCAATTAGAGCACATAAGTAGTTGCTGGTGCTTTTCTAACAACCTAGAGGTATAACTAGATCAGCAACTGTATTATAGATTATAAAACAGACAGCCAGTATTTCAGGTTGTAGTAACTTACAGTTACTGGTTAGTGTTACTAGTTACTGTTAGTAGCAACAGCTATTAATTCTGCGTATATCTAAAATATGAAGAGCTTTTATACCATTTGTACCTGCCATAGCTTAATGAAATCCTGCCATTTGCTGGCAGTACCCGTAGAATGCGTCCAGTGGCATCCCCTTGCTACACTGAAAGCCCAGTTTCAGCCACTATCTTGGTTTTGAAATCTTCAGCTCTCATCTGTGTGGTCATCAGCTGTGCTGAGGTTAGTGATCAGTTACCGGATTTTTAGTGCTTGACAAGACATCTCCAAGGACATAAATCTGCAGAGATTTCTCCCTCAGTTCATCAAAAGACCTACATTAAGTAAGCAGGAAATCCTTGCAAGAATTTTGTCCTAAATTATTCCCCCCCCCTTTTTTTTTCTTTTCAACCTCCATTAAACTATATCCATTTTTTTGGTTACTTTCATTAAGTTCCTCCTTCATTGCCTGGTTCTTTATGCAGAAGATGCACTAAATACCCTAATTAAAAGGGAGCCATCTGCACAGCGACTGTGTACAGTAATTGAATGCTACAATGTACACATAAATTTTAGTCAGATCGCCTTCATCAAAGTATAAAACTTTTAGTACAAGCTGGAGGACTCCATTTTATGGATTTTTTTTCAAAGTAGTCACTGAGATTTTTCTCAACATCAACTAATGAACACCAACTTTGTGAAATACAACAGGCTAAGGCTACATCGAACAACGGGCGAAGCAATACAGGCAGAAATCTTGAGCTGACGTGCCTTTTTGTATGCATACATTGAGTCCCAGTAGTAATCTGTTTAATATCATAGCAACACCCAATGGAAAGAGTGTGAATAGCAGGGAATTGGTAAATGTAGCTTCATCATTATAACCCTGCATGCTCCTCTGTCACATTCCCAGTTTTCTCAGAAAGAACACATCATTTCAGCTAGAAATAAAGCAGAATATTCTTATGTTGCCTGTTTGAGACAAATGGAAGTATGTGGTAAAGAATGAAAGCTAGAAGTTGAGGTTTTAGGGGTTTTTTAATTAGTCAGGAATATACTGGGTATTCAACACAAGCAATGTGAGACATCAAAACAGGCATCTTCATAGGATAGCATGATTGCTTACTTTTGTTCCAAGAGATGTACTGAAACTGGAGTTTAATGGTTATAACTTCTGCTGCTTTCTCAAGTTAAAGCACATGAACCAGTTCTTAGTTTCCTGAAGAAGAAGCCCTTGTGATAAAATTTTCTAGTGGGTTTCTCTCTTGATTGTTGTGATCAGATGGCACGTAGTTAAAAGGACAATCTGGGAAGAAACTATATGAAAAATTTTCATTTACCTGAGTACTGTTCAGATGCAGGTACATCAAAATGCATCTGGGGGCAAAGCCAGGGAACCAGTAACTCAACTCACCAAGTACCTGTAAGATCCTATTTTGTCCTCTGTTTTTGGAGGACAGATTTTGTTGCTCCAAATGCAGATCATTAGAAATTGTAGTGGTGTATTTGATCCACATAAAAGAGAATATTTGTGCCTCTTTATTAGAGTAGGGCACTCTTCAAATCCATGTTTAAAAGATTTTTCGTATTCATTCATTTTCTTTTTAAGAAGCCAGAGAACAAACATGATCACTTGAGAAGCTGGGTTAATTCAAGTGATACTGGCCACTAATATTCATTCACCTTTGATCCAGTGCAAAAACCACTCAGTCCTAGCTTCTTCTTGTCACAGTGTCCTGTTAGAGCTTGTACACTCACTTTATACATCTATGCTATGAAACTGTATTTAAACCTCTCAACAAAGACAGAATCGCCTTGCTTTATCCCCCTCCCCCATTTGCTTATCTCCTTTCATGGGGAAGGAAGGAAAATCAAGTCTCCTACTTTACTTGGAAAATCACAATCAGAGTCTGAAAATTATCCTCCCAGCATCTCAGTAATTGGCATAGAAAGAAAATAATCTCTAGTTATTGCTGTAACCTTTTTATGCATTCAGTTAAAAAATAAGGAACCGGAGAACATTGGTGGAAGTGTGCAACACTATCTGTTATTAACCTCTACTGCTCAAAGACATGATCTTACTGTGAAAGAAAATTAATCCACCCTTTTAGGGTTAAATTAAATTGATTTAGGATTTTCAGATGGATTTCTTTCAGGTGTAGCAGTAAACTGGGAGGAATTTTGCATTTTGGTCCGTATCTCCAGCACGCTCTCATGTTCTGGTTCAGGCTTGCCAGGTGATAGAAGGTTGCGTGATGCCCACTGAGAAAGAAATCAGCCTAACTGCAGGCCGTTTTGTGCTACCCTGGTTCCCAAGGCAGTGAGATTATGGACCAGACAAACTGTTTTGGCAGCTGGCTTCCATCCCTGATGTCTTCCCTAGTTGTGTTCCCTGAGATGTGATGCTGGTGACACAGTGGGATGTATGTGTGCAGGAATACCATGTCTGTAGGTTAAAATGTTCCACATTGTGGGAGTGGTTGAGCCTGGTTACCAAGTTATGATGGAAAAAGGATTGGAGTGATGCTGTGCCCATTGGAAAAACTGGGCATTGTGGCTCTGGATTTCACAATGAAACACGGACCACGACTTAGATATCTCCTCCCAAAGAGTTAGCTCGAACTTTCATTTTGAATGCAGAGCTTTTTCACAACTAGTGTTTTCTTGGCAAATGAGATGTACATTTAATTGGATGTTGGGTTTTTTTATTGGAAATAAGATGGAAGTTACAGGAGAATCGCTGTTGTATACCTGGACGTTTGAGCCCAGCCAGGAGTCACACATCTAACCGGACCCAGGCCAGCAATATGGCAAGAAAAGGCAAAGCACTGTTGCATTTGCAAGCAAAGGAGGGCACTCAGGAGGCTCTGTATGCTGTGTATGTTCCCAAGGCAAAAATACTTAATTCCTTGTTTGACTTTCTAACTTAAACTAATGTCTGTTGTCTTTTAAAAGCTGTAGAGCTGAACAGTTGCGGCTCCAGTCCATTCTGCTTCAACCCAGTAACAATATAAAGGTTATTTTTGGGGACTGGAAACATTTTGCTAGTCAGATACTTAATGCGTAGGCAAATTGAGTGGTGTTGTGTCTGTGTTAGTGAATTATTCTGCTTAGGGGTGGTTCTTTGTCCAGCTCCTTGGCTTCATTCCATTCCAAAGGGGATTGCTTCACTCTCCTGCTTGCTCAGCTAACAAGCATTTCATGATGTTCAGTCTTAGACACATGGTACAAAATAATTGGTTGTCCCATAAATAATTAGTTAATATCTTTGCATTTCTTCCAGACTGAGAAAGTAGTCATCTCTAGAAATCTACGGGCTCTCGGTGCTCGGCAGATTCCGCGTGAACTTCATAAATATTGAGTAGTCTTGAGTGATTATTTTTTTAGCGGGTTTTCTGTTTGTTTTTGGTTTGCATTTATTAGCGCTGCTTTTCTGAGATAAATAGACCAGGGTAGATAAATATACCTACTGGATATATTTTCTTCCTATACAGAGTGCAGCCCCATGTGAAATTAATTGTATAGGCCCCGTATTGCCACTCTGAAAGAGAAGTCGGCAAATGAACACATCAGACCATAGCACTGTATGTCTCCATCAAGGTGTGAAGGACACTGCTAATGACAAAGGTAGCTTGCCCTCACTGTTTCAGTGTCACATCTCTTTTTGTTGGTACATAGGCGACTTTATATGAAATCCTGCTAATCTATCACATTTTGCAGATGCTTGATTAATGTAAAAATTCCTAGCTTTTCTGTCAGTATCAGATTGGTTTCTCTTTAGATGGGCAAGATGAGGGCACATTCTTTGCATACAGGTTTTGTTCATCTCCCAGTATCCTTGGATATCTTTAAAAAACTTAATTTTCCCTTTTTTGAATAAATGCAAAGACTTAATGAGTTCTTACTTTTCTCTCTGGAATTTCACAGGAACATGCTTCAATTGCGGTAATTATCCTCTGCTGATAGGTCCATTATGCTCCCTTACAGCATTTTCTAGTCATTATAGTACTTCCTAAATTTTGTTTGCTCTGTAAATACTTTTGGTTGTCAGATGACATTGGGCCAATTCCTGTCTTAGAGAAAATTTAAAGAAAGTGAGATACATGAATGATACTATGCATGGTCATGAATCTTCCTCTTTCGTAGCAGCTCTGTGTGGCTTTTATTGCTAATTTTAATGCCAACTTAAAAATATCTAACAAAAAGAAAGAAGTATTAATCTTGTAGGCTAAGAACCCCACAACTAACAAATGTCTGTGTAATTTTGTGATTGACTTTTGCTATAGTAGAAACTTAAATAGAAAGAAATTATCTGCAACATTATGGGTGTATTTGCAAATACGTCATATCTTGCTTTTATCATTATTGGCCATGCATTTTCCTCCTGAAAAAGGCCCAAGCACTGTGTTTCTATAAATTCGTTTCACCAGAATGAATGAATATCTCCTTAGTTTAAATAGCTCGCTTGAGTCATCTCTTAGATTCTCCAGCAACAGAAAGTAAATTCAAATATTTAATCTTTGCTTCAGAGAAGTAGACTTAGAACATAGAATAATGTATTCAAGAGCAGCATGTTTTCTAGGGGATTGAGCCTTGAATGGTCATGAGAAAACAATATTCCAGTTGAGGGTTACGACTGTGCAATGGACTGTAGCAACATTTTACACCTTTTTATTAGTGGGTGAATAAATTATATCTTGTTTGTCATTAGTGATGCTACAAGTTGTTCTGAATATATGAATTTAAAATGTTTTGTTTGATAACCTTTTAGCCGCTTTTCTCTTAGTTTGGGTTTTATTTAATTGTTTTTTTCATTTTTCTCCATAAAACACTGAAAAACTCTTCGGAAACTGTATTCTTGGGGAGTTTACCTCACTTTGTCGACGTAATGCATTGCTATAAATATCCATCTCTTTCTATCTCACTTTCTGTATGTATGCATATGTATTTGACATTTTAAACAAGACAAAACAGTAACCACAGGTAAAAATTAGATATTGGTTTGTAGTTAGCTTAAAACAGTCGTTGAGTGCTACAGAGAACTTAGAATAAAGGGCGTTCTGCTAAGTTCGGTACTGGTAATACTTAGTGGAGCTAGTTTAAAATAAGGATTATATTTTACATATTGTTATCCTCAGTAATTATCTTTGTTTTAAAAAAATCTGATTTCCCTCACTTGTATTCTCAGTTCCTTTAAGGTGTATGATGTCAGTGTTATCTGAACCTTTTATATTGTCTACACCTCCAAAGAATTCAGTTTTGTAAATATTTTCATTGTTATCTGCTGACTGCAGTACATAAATCCTTCCCTACTGTATCAGAAAATGTGATGCATGTAAAGACCTTTCTAAAAAATAACTGTTTAATAATTTTTCTATTTCTTCATCCTGTTTCCAATTCCTGACTGTCTTTTTTTATGGCATTGCTCTTACCTTTCACTTTCTATACTTCATGAATCCGTGTGTTCAGCTCATTGTTAGCAGGAATTTCTTTTACATCTCAAACCCTCCAAACGTCCTTTTAACTTCTGTCGATTCCCAGTCACCATCTTTGACCGACAGTTAAAACCTTCAATTCCTTCTGTTACTGTCCTGCCTGAGTCCTGATGATGACCGTGAGGCCACTGTAAATCCTCCTGCTTTGGCTCCCAGGTGCATCCCACGTGCCCAGTAACATGCAGGTGGCAGTCCCTCCCCAGACAGGTCTCTGAAAAACTGCTTAATGCAAAATGGGCTCTGTGGACCTGTTGCATGGGTCGTGTGGGATGCTAAGAGGTGTCTTGGTGGTACATGCAGAGGTCAGATGACAGTATCCCTAGAGAAATAGAGTTTCATACTTCAGACATCACATAATGGTTAAGACCTCATAGACTTTGCAGGAGACTGTCATAACAATGGACTTTCTAACCAAGAAACTGCAGAATGGGTACTGAATTAGTAGAAAATACAAAATGTTTTGCTTAGAAAGCAGTTCCTTGGTTAGTTCTCTGTGGCTTTTTTTTGTGGCTCATTCAGCTCCTGTGGAGAGGCCAACCTTGTCGGTGCTGCATCTTCTGCTCTCTGTTGTAGAGAGAGCTGTGGCTGTCAACCACAACCCGCGGAGGCTCCTGGCTTTGCCCTCCTTCTGCTACTTGGCCAAATAACACTTGTAGTTATTCCAGTCTGTACCAGCTCTTCAGCCATAGATCTTCAAAAGGTTGTGACTTAAATCAAATGTGTCTTGGTCTGTCTCCTTCCCTTCGAAGACAGTCTTTAAAAATCGGAGCATATTTGTTTTGCTTTATAGCATTCTTGAGAATTTTAAATGTGAAGCATGGCATTTTTTATCACTGAACAAGACAAGTTTTCCTGGGTTTAGGTCCTTTTTTTATTTCTCCAGAACTATGTTTATGTAACCTTCAGTTGTCCTTGCTGTGCTGGCATTTGCATAGGCACTTCTGGTTTCATATCAGACATTTCCATGTCTTGCTGCAAAGATCCATTCCAGATTTCCTAGGTTTCTTGGATTTTGAAGATTGTATATGCTTTAAATCAAGGGGTACTTTCTATGAAAAAAATTATCCTATCTACTCAAAACTTAATTTCATTTCCATTTAGTTCAAACAAAGATTCCGTTTGGCTAGGAGGATTCAAAATTAGTCATTTATCCAATAGCCCCAATAGCTGGTGTGTGTTTAATTCTTAGAGGAACATGAATTGAGCTGATTTGTATTTCAGATATTAGGATGCCTGTATTAGTGCTAAATCACATAATTTGGGCACATCAGGGAATTTATGTGAGAGAAGACAGAGTGCTGACATTGTCTAAGGTTTGCTTTTTGAGAAATATATAAAGATGTTGATGGTGGGGATAGTCTCAAAGATCTGATATGCTATGTGTTTATGTCTTGTTTTATTTGAGCTTCTACTGGTCCATAAGTTCTTTGGAAAAGAACCGTATATTTCTGTATTTAAAATAACCATATTATGAAATACTGACTTTTGTAATCTGGCTGTATAATTAATGAGGAAGCCTTTCACCTTTTTTATTACTTTGTAACTAAAAGTAATAAAAAATGCATTAGATCACTTTGTTTGTGGTATTGCAGTAATCAGGGTCATGATGTATAAAACAGCATCACTGCATTTTGGGTTAAGATCTTTCATTTGGTTTATAAGGTTGAAGTTGGAGGACAATATGGCACATAAATGAGAAAAGATCATTCCTTGTTTCTTTCTGTTGCAGCATCACCTAACATATCTTTCCTAGGATTTCCAGAAGTCTGCAGCATAAATGGAGAATTGCATTCCTTTCTCATTTGTAATATCTAGTGACAATGAACTGTGTCACAGTTTATCTAAACAAATTTTAATATACACATTTTTTCTTTTAACTCAAAGTGCATTTTTGCTTTGAAGAGTGACTATGTAAATCTTCTAATTAAGGGAATCCATTTGCTTTATATGCAATGACAGATATATTTATTTATGAACAAAAAAGTCTCTTCTATATGTTGCTGCTGCATAACCAGCACAGCTGAGAGAATGCGCACTGAATTCTGTCGTGCCTCATACATCAGCAGGAGAAGTGTTGACAAGTTTCTGGTCCAGGGACAGTGCTGTTCCTTGGATGCACTTGGAAAATTCAAGACGAGACAGACGAGTTGCGCAGGTGTTGCGGCAGGCAGAATTTATGAGCCAGAAAGATTCACAGCTTGAATTTCAGATTGTTTAGGTCTAAAGGGCTGGCAATTTAAAACAAAGCAAAACAAACAAATAAAAACATGCAAATCAGAGCATGAAACAATGTGGAACATTGTAAAGTCATTTGTACATGATTCAGGTTTCAGAGAGGAGTTTTGCTTTTGCATCAACTGTGGCCAGCAGTGGCACAATGCCTTCTGTTTTTTCCTCTCCTGCATTACTTTATTAGTCCCTTCAGGACACTTCAGATGATGGAGTACGTCTGCGTTGCAGGCCCTGTTGCTGTGGTATAGTGTTGTCACACCTGAGCCAGCTAGTTTAAAACTCATTTAAAAAGCTAACTTGAGCAAAAGTATCAATCTAGCTGAGCACAGACTAACCACTTGAGTTCATAGTGTGCTATGCTCTATGACATCCAGCAAGTGGTTTACATGATCTTTTTTTTAATGTCAGGGAAAATTACTTCCTTTTCAGCCCTTTTGTAGAAAATTTCTTCCTTTCCTCCTCCTTCCTCTGTCCTTCACACTTTCCACTTCCTTTCACATTAAGCATTTTTAAATTTAAAGTATAGAGAAGTTTAAGTCAGTTTAAGTTTAAGTCTGAATTTTTGCCCCATAAATTTCACCTGACCTGGACAAAAAAGTTTTATTGGAACTTCAAAATGTACAAATAGATATTTTTTTTGACACACTCCTTTGGACATCCATATTTCAACCAGAAGGAGAGGCCTCTGGGATTGGCTTTTTCAGATACACCAATAAAACTGGAGCATTGATTTTTCAGACGTTTTGGAATGTCACTGTAAATCAGTAAGCATTCAGATGATGTGTGCCTGGTCTGTGCTGCCTGCAGGGCTCGAAAGGGACATTGGCAGCTGCTGCCTTTGAGCGCGGTTGGGCGGCAGACAGCCTCATGGAGGCCCTCAGATGGATTTGCTCCATCAGGACTGGTGTGGAGGGTTTTCTTCACATGCAGTTTTTACTGGCACAGCTTGTGGAGAATAATGTGGCTTGAAAGAGAGAATATGTATCTGAATTTCTGAGTGCTTTCGTGAACAGATGTCAACCTGAAGGTGCTTGGTGTGTCCTTGAGCATTTGGGGAGAAATTTGGTGCTGGTGCCTTTAGGAAGGACTGTGTAGCAAGAAAAGGAGTGTAATGAGAGAGGGAGAGAGTGTAATGAGAGAGGGAAGGCACTTGAAATAAAAAAATGAGTGTATGGGACCTTTCCGCCCTTCCTAGTCTTGCCTTTCTGCCACTTTCTGTCCCTCCCTCCCTTCTCGTCTCCAAAAGTAGACCTTTCCCTGCCGTCAGAGGAGCACTGTAGCCTGCTGCAGGGCTCCCTGCCTGAGAGCATGAAGCGGCATGAGGTGTCTGAAGTAGCGTGTGAAGATCTTTCCCTTTGTGATTCATCCAGACAAAATGAGATGAGCAGTATCACAACAGCAGTTTCCATATGTTTTGAATACCAGGAGCCTCTTGCGTAACTGAAGTCTCTCTCTCCCCCTTCTCCCCCTCGAATGGTGCTGCGCGGCAGAGAAAAGCAATTCAGCCTGGAAGCAGGAGGCTAACATTTCGTTTGATTTTTTCGTTTTGGTCACAACAACAATGTCATTATGCTGGTCAGCAATCTTTGGCAGCTGCAAAAGCCCCATTTCTTGGCCATTTCTTTTTAGTCTTTCTTGTCTGAATGGCAGCATTTGATCACAGGATCATAAAAAGGTCTTTCCCAAGTTCAATCACAGGAACTTGAAAGAGAGGGAAAACAGCCTATATTTTACTAGAACTGCCTTAGCATCTATGATGTGTGTGCAATTTACCTTTCACAATGTAAGAGACACCAAGAGGGAGGGGAGAGGTGTTAGATTCTACTTTTATCCTTTTTGTTAAACCTCATTAAAATAGCATTTCATATGTAGCATTTCCCCTATGACACTGTATATAATCCTTGAGTGTATGAATTTAGAGTTTCCAGAATTGCTGCTATTCAGCAAAGAAAAGAAACCAAAAATGAGAGAATAGAGGGAAGGAGTAATTTAACTTTTTGATTGCACGGATATGGTATAAGTAAATACTTTTCCAAGGCCAAGTTTTACAAGCCTTACTTCACGTGAGACTTTCCATTTTAGAAAATGCAAATTTTAGCCATAAAGACAAACCTAACAAAAAATGTTCCAGTTGTCATGAGTGGTTCTTCAGGTACAGTGTTACATTACTGAGTACAATCAACATGTTCCTTAATTAGATTACTGATTACATTGCAATTTCCTTCATTATGAGCCTTTTGTTCCTCTGGCTTTTCTTCCTCCCTTTTTTTCCCTTTCCCTTTCCCTTTCCCTTTCCCTTTCCCTTTCCCTTTCCCTTTCCCTTTCCCTTTCCCTTTCCCTTTCCCTTTCCCTTTCCCTTTCCCTTTCCCTTTCCCTTTCCCTTTCTTCATTTTCCCTTGTCTTTTTTCGCTTTTTCTTTCTTTTCTTCCTGTCCCCTCTTCCCCTTTTCCCCTCTTCCCCTCCTCCCTTCAGTAAATACCATAACTTTGTGATCAAGTGTAAATCTTTTTAGTTCAGAACTATTACTATAAAATGTTGAAGTATATTTAATTAAGTATTAATTAAATTGTAATTAATGAAGTGTGTTTATTAAGAAGATGTGACCCAACAGCCTACTAACTCCGTTCTTGTCTGGATTCCCTGCTCCAAGCTGCCTGGTTATAATAGCACCTACCTGGCCTCCAGAGCGCTCTCCTTCAAGAAATTCTCCATCAGCTGAGTTTTACATTACAGTGTAATGGAAGCCTCAGCATTTGGGATTTTCAGAAGAAGCCTGTTAGCATAGGGATAAATACTGTGAGCGTCTGTCTTTCACTGGTGCAGTAGGTGATGTCATTGGTTCTTTTCATCTCGATTTTATCTTATTTCAGACTAGCTCCAAGGGTGGCTCTAATAGAAACCAGGGAAAAGTGAGCTGGATGCTCTGAGAGCAGAGAGCATTCTCCCTGTGTGTGAGCAGCAGCAGCTTGAAACTTGCCTTTGCCGTAGGAGGCTGTGATTCCAGCAGACCTTGGTGTGTGGTGGGTGCAAGTTTAGGTTGAGCAGTTTTTCCGTATGAGTTGTCTGTGTTTCAGCATGCCACATAAAATGTAAGAAAGAGTAGTCACTGAAAACCCAAAATGAATTTTTTTTGTGATTGAGGTGTTGGTAAGCAGTTTTTCATTTATGTGGGTGTATGTTTTGCCTGCCTGTACTTTCAACCAAATACAGTCCTTTTGTGTATCTCATGACCCAGGATCGCTGGTTTTAGCATTGTGTGCTGTGCATTTAATCCAAAGTGGGATTTATTTTCAGTACGTAGAAGATAAAAGATGTAGATGGGACAGTAATAGTTCAAGATGGAAAATATTGAAGGTATTGATTGGAACATGTCTGAGTTTAATTTTAAAAGTTTTTCCCCCAAGATACTGCTTGTTTGCTGGCTTTGGAAAAGAAAAAAATGTTCAACACCAGAAAAATGGACATAATGAGAGGAGTGACTCGGGATTCTTCTGTTCTGACAATTCTGAATGATTTTTGATTCCAGAAGGTTTTTCTTGATTTCAGAATAGTGATGTACTGGAGGCTGATTTTGTAAGTGGACTCCGTACTGCTCCTCCGGTAATTTTAACGTTGTTGGCATTTTTTTAAGTAGTTTGAGTAAGGGGTACATCAGTCTCCTCGAACTGCATGGATGCTTAGGTACTGAAGTCTTTTAGGCTTAGTTGAAATTATTGACCATTAATCAATATTAATATAACCAAGTGTATGAAGATTAATAGATGGAGCCAGACTGTCAGACCTGGGAAATTTATCCAACAAAAACAACATGGAAGCTGAAAGCTTCTATTTGTCATACAAGGGAGATCAACCCCGGATCGGGAAAAGATCCACCCTTCCTTTAAGCAGAAAGTTTCAAAAAGATTGATTTTGATAGTAGGTTTTGTTCAGCAGATGTTTTTCTCCTAGGAAGTACATGAGGACCACCAACATACTTCAAACAGACCCCCAAAAAAGAGTCACCACATAATAGTTTTCGGTCACCACTGGTGGGTCTGAATCAATGGCTAATTTGTTATCTCATTACCATTTCTCATGCATCGGATCCTGTACGTAGCAGTGAACATGAAAACCTTTCTGCCTGATTGCTGCAAGTCTTCTAATAACACAAACCTAATTCTATTTATCTTCGTGTTTCTTAACTCGTGCAGAGGAAGAGAAGTGCAGGCAGCATAGTGGTAGCTGCTGTGCAAAATTGCCTTTGTAATCTCGCCCTTATTACAGGAACACAATGAATCCCAAGCAGTCCAGTCTCAATCTGAAACCTGTAATAGAGCCCTAAGGAGGCATCACGAAAGGCTTTAGCCAGCACAAATGTGTTTGATAAAATTAAATGGGACTGTCAACTAGTTGAGTTGAGAAATCAGAATAACTCAGTTATCTAGCACAGCCGATAGGGTCCAGCTTTGGGTCTATCGACAGTTTGTGTACACCGTCTAAGGGATATGTGGCAGAGAGAGATCAGTCAGGGGAGCAGATGATGCCAGGTTAGTTAGGATGTCAGTCCTTCCACCAGACCCACAAGCAGACACGCCTTTGTTAGATACCACAGCGCATGCTTTCTTTGCAAAGCATGTAAGTAGCTGTAAGAAATACTTGAGATTTGCTCCTTGTTTTAATCCTCACTTTGTTACTTTTTTAGTGTTTCTTAACCTGCTGTTTTCTTGGTAAGAACAAGCTTAACCTGCACAAACAAGTACTTGAAGAACAACTGACTGCATCTTGCTTCCTTGCTGCTGAGCACCTTGAAGAGAGCATCTTGATTAATAAAGTGGCTGTCCATCTCTCTTTCCTGTTCCCGGCAGGCTTAGTGCAGTGCGTCCTCCCTGCAGTTAGCCTTGCCTTGCTGTCACCATCTCTTTTATGCCAGCATTTCAAAAATTTCCTCCGTGGGTTCTGAGCAGCCACAGCTGCACTGAACTTCTTGTAAATACAGTCCTGCATCTACAAGTCCTGTGCCTGCAGCACTAGATCAGACGCCGTCTGCATCTTGTCACTTATCCGCTCCTGAAGGAAGGGGTTTGCCAGCTGATAACATGGCAGATTCCTCTGGTCTTGGTAGGCAGACTGGTTGCCAGTGGCTTGTACCTAGAGCCAATTGGTTGCTGTCCTTTTCTCAATGCAAAGTCAGAATTGCTTAATGTTTTGCGCTGTGACAGATTAGACAGGAGAAAGGAGAAACCTTCTGTTGTCTGATAAATTCATTTGTTAACAAGTTTGTATCATTGGAGCTAAATCCATATGACAACTACTCGTCTTGGTTTGTCTGTTTTGCTTGGGCTTTTTGAGCACTGATAAGCATGTGAAAGATGTTAGCTGAATATGTCTTGCATTGTTGATTTTTGTAGATGAAGATATGGACTACCCGTCTGGGAACATTTGAGTTGTGGTCCCACCTGTCATGCCAAAATTGTTGGCAAGGCCGTTTTTCATCAAAGCTGATTCTCATAGGATTGTGTGTGTGTATAAATAAATATATGTGTTTGAGGGATTTTTCCCCCTGAAATGTCATTAATGACCTGCATTGAGAGAGGGTTCTTAGCACATACTTCAAGAAGGCTTAGTCAAATATTAAGAACATGCTTGATTCTTGTCCTGGGCAGCAGTGGTCTCCCAAGTCTGAACCTTCTATTTAAAGAGTTAAAGACCAGCTAGTTGAGAGAGCAAAGTTCATTTTCTAACATCTGCTGAGGTTTTGAAGTCTGGTTTGGAATCTTTTCCTTAAAGACAAATGAAAGTTAATCATTTTGGATAGATCAAAATCAATTCATCTGAATTGTTTGAACAAGCTAAGAACTCGTTTAAATCACCAAATTTATAGAGGCATATTGACGTTCAGTTACATTAAAAACCAGTTCTGTTCTTTTTATACTTTGAATGCTTTGTACTTTTTTTTTTGTTCAATATGCATACCTATTTCCATTCCATTTGATGTCCCTAATACTTGAGCTTCTTAGAAATGAGTTAACTCATGGGATAATATAACGAGTAATATTGGGCCATTCTTTATGACAGGGAAGGTGAAATCAAGGAAGGGAAGATTTGCTTGATATCGTGTAGGAAGTTTGGAGTGCTCAGAATAATAAAAATAACTTATGCATATCTTTTCCATATACTTTTTCACTAGTAGATCTCAGAGAAATCCAATTTTTCATGTTACATTTTAATCCAAGCCCATTACCTCATCTAAAATCCGAGTGTGTTTGTTCTGATGGTTTTGAGGGGTTTTATTTTGATTTTATAGATTATAAATGTATTTTCCTAGGTAATCCTTTTAGAAATTTTCTGATATTTTACCATTGTGTGCCAATTTTTGAGACCCTTGCTGCCTGCATCTTCAATCTGGATATTGCTTTTAATTTGTTGGCATGTGCTTTTGTGCTGAAATCCCTGTCTCTTGAAATTAGACCTCAGCTGAGCTGGATGGGGAATTGAGCCATGAATGTTAACATTCACATGCATCAGTTCATTTTTACAGGCTTTTGTGACTGAGTTTACCTCTTAGAAAAAATCTTATGTTCCTTTCAAGGAGGATATCCTTTTGCCTTTGTGGCACTTTAAAGGTCTGTCCCCAATATCTGCCAAAACCAAAATAACAATTCCTTAGGTATTTCCTGTTTTCTCTTGTTAAGAACTCTAAAGCATCTATCAACTTAAAACACTTCCTCCTCTTCTGTGACAGATTTTAAAAGTTGTATCAGTATTAAAAACAGCCAGTTCTCAGCACATTCCCTTGCACTCAAAATCCTGATAGATTTTCCTTTTGCTATTTTGTCTTCAATTTCATTCTTTTTTTCTCTGTGTGTTGAAATTTTTTCACTGCTTGTTGCCTGTTTGGAAATCTCAGAGCTCTATTCCAGACAAAAAGACACCAAAGATGCTGAGTCTCCTCCTTTTCCAAAATTAGAAACATGCTTAAAGCTTTTGTTAGATCCTGGTTTTAATTTCCTGGTTAAAAGAGTTCCCCTCCTTTTTTTCTCCAGTACCTCCCCCCTACCCGTTATTTACATTAAATTGGCTGCTCATTTCCAAGCACAGTGAGATGGCTGTTCTGAGAATGTCTTTGGGCTTGTGAGCTCACAGGAAGAGGATGCTGGGGAATAGGCACTCAACAGCATCATCACTGCTTTTCCCTGGCTGTTACAGCTTCATTAAGAGAGAAGATTATGATCTACTCTATTTATATTCTTTGTTATGATTATTGGTTTCTTCATTGTATAAAAATAAGAAGGAGCAAGTTTGGAATCTCTTAGCACTAGATTGTAAGTACTATCGTTTGAACAACCCACAGAAAACATTTTTCCTTCTGAGATTCTTTCTGATTGTCGCAGTCCAAAACTCTCTGACCAGGTTCCTTCAGGTATTCATGAGAATAATTCAATGTTTTAATACCTGATCTACTTTTTTAAAGAAATTTTACATTATGTGAGGTTGTGATACAGAAGAGCAATACAGGAATATGTGGAAACTACAATGCAAGCAGGATATAGCAATTGATCATTAATATATACAGTGGAATCACAACAGAAATGTGATTCCCAGGGCCATTCTCCATACGCTTCACCATTATGACACTGAGCATTCCCAGTCACTGGAAAGGAATATGTGGCTTGAAGCCAGATCAAACCTATTGCTTTTTTCCAAGTTTGTTGTATTAGTTGTCCATATTTTATATTTTATACGAGTCTGAGACTTGCAAGCACTTCCTCCATGTATTTTTCATGTTTCCACTCATTTTAGAGAGTGGAAGGACAATTCTTGTACTTTGCTAAAATCAAGTTCTGAAAGTTGTCAGGGGAAGAGGAGAGCCTGCATAATACCAGGAGTTATTTGGAGATTCAGAGTCAAGGACTCTCAGGTAATTGTGCGTGACATTTCAGATCTGAGATCTGTCTGCTTCAGGAAAGGGAACAGCTCACTTGAAACATTTCCCAGGATCAAGGCTTTTTCTGGCTTCATCAGGAGTTTCAAGTTTAAATGGCAGTTCAATCAGATGTATCTTGTGCCATCAGCATGTGCTGATGCCAACTCAGCCATGCAGGAAACAGGTGACTTCCTGTGCACTGATGGGAAGTTACACCAGGATGTAAGGCTGCATACGGGTAATATAGTATAAAATACCATCACTGTTGATTTCTTAGACATTATGAGTTATGTGAATGAAAGCAAAGTCACTACAGTTAATTTTTTATTTTCTATGCTAAGAAAAGGGAGGGAGGAAACAGCCTAGATAAGATGTGGATAATGCAAAACATGAGGCTATCCTAACCTTTAATGTACTTGTAAACTGTTTCTGTAGAAGGCAGGAGTAGCTTTTAAAAAGCAGCAGCCAGAATCTGGAGAGCAGTGGGCATAGTGCATTCCATTTTCTGTGCTGTGGTGCTGGAGCCAGGGGTGTCCGATGAAATCTCGTAATGAAACATTTGAATGCTTTGAGCAGTTGAACACAGTTCAGCAAAGCAGAGCTGAACTAATGTGGACTGCCTGTTTGCCAGTAAACAGATAATTGCACTCTGTTGTTTAATAGAATTTTCATGAAAATAAACTATACTTTGGTAAAGCACATGATGAAAATGTGTTCTGCTTGGGGATCCTGTATATAGGGGCTCCAGGTACTGGGGGAAGGGAGGCTGTCTATCGGACATACAGCTAAGGTTTGAGGTTAAATTGTCATAAAAATAATACGGTTTCCACATATTACGCAATTCAGATGTTTTTATCCAGAAGGTTTTTCATTGCTGCTGCTGTTATCGGTAGTGATCTGTTCATAGATGGATTAGAGGCAGAGAACGTTATTAGGCCACAAAAAGTTCTTTTGTTTTTGCAGAACAATCTTGCAGCTGTATCATTCGTACATGGTTAGTTTGCATTTCTTGGCTACCAGCCATTCTAAATGGTAAAGAGCATAGTACTGGACAATGTGAGGTTTCTGTGTTTTGCTGAGTTCTTTTAAAAAAAGGAAAAATCAAAGAATCCTTCTGATTCACATTCTTTCTCATGAAGCTAACATTTCAAAGGCTCGACATGCAAGTTATGGCATCCTAACCTCCTCTGTTCTTGTTACTTGCTTAATGAACACTTTTCTCATGGAGCAGAAGCTGGATATTCTAAAGAACATTCTTAATCTTTGAAAACAATAAAAAAAAATTCTGATTACCTGAGATGCTGTGGGCAAGGCTAATAATTCCTGTTTGTTACTTCATTCACAATCACTTTCCATTGGGCATTACAACCTTATTCTTTTACGGTTCTGGAGTCTGACCTTGGGCTGGGCAGTAGGAGTGTGAGTACTTGCTTTTTCTCTATATGCTCTACAGAGTATAAGTGGAGAATCAAGAATATGTACGAGGTCCGACACAAAAAACCCAAGACTAACTCTATGGTTCAGGAACCAGGAGTGGGAGGGGAGAGATGAAGAGCTGGATATAGAATATGTTCTAGCCTGGGACAGTGAGACAAGGCTCAACTCGATTGCTCCACTCAGTACAAGTGGATGCATGTCTGTTTTCTTACCCTTGGTCAGGAAATGTCGATGTGCAAGACTGAACAGCAACTTAACGTCAAGTTTCTTGTGAAACTGAAGAAATCAGCACGAAAACTTTTCATTGGTTGATTGAGGCTTAGATTGAAGGTGAAGAGTGCATATCTTGTGCACACATTTTTGAATGGCACAAACAATTTTCAGAAGGCAAAGAAAGCATGAAAGATGAAGATCGCCAAGGCCGCCCACATGCAGCAGTTACCGATGACAACATTGAAAAAGTGCGAGAGGTGATTTGAAAAGACAGAAGGTTGCGTGTTTGAGCAGTAGCCGGGCAAGGTAATTTGGACAGGGAAAGTGTTCAATGCATTCTAATAGAAGAATTTAGCAGGAAAAAAGTTGATGAAAAAGTGGTTCAAAAAATGCTGTCAGATGAACGAAAAGAAAGTCACGAAGAATTATGTTTGGACCTTTTGCAACACATTGAGGGTGAACCAAGTTAGTTGAATTCGGTAATTGCTTGGACTGTAATTGCAGGACTGTGGAGACATGGGTGGATTTTACACCACAAGACCACGCCAGCCCACAGCACTTTGTCTGTGAAGCAGTTTTTAGACAACAATAACATCACTGTGCTTGAGCACCCACTCTATTCACCAGACCTGGCTTCCTGCGATTTCTGCCTCCTTCCAAAGATCAAGTTGGTGCTCAAAGGAAACCTTTTTTTTTTGGTAGAAAAAGTGAACACAAAAACAACGGAGATCCTCAACAGCCTGTCAGAAAATGATGTGCAGAATTGCTTTGAACGTTGGCAGCATCGTGTCAACTCAGAAGGGAACTATTTTGAAGGTGATTGTTGTTGTTTTTCTTGATTTGTTAAATAAAAAGAGTTACAGGCATAGTCTCATCTTTTTGTGTCGGACCACATAGCTGACTCCCTCATAGCTCTTGCCAATTAAAGCTGAAAAGCCTAGGCAGAGAATCTCATTTCGTTTTCAAATGTCCTTTTGGTTTAGATGCCTAAATTTCAATACATGAAAATAATTTTCAAAGGTAAAGACCACCCAAAGTTCCCCTACTTAAAAGAAACCTCAGAAAATCATGCTTAGATAAGAAAGCCAACACTTTTAAGAAGAGAAATACAGCATGGAGGGTTTCTCATAATTTTCTAGTTCCTTTATTTACTTAGGTACCTGGACAGCAGAAGATTAAAAGTTAACAGTGTTTCTAGAATTATTACTATTTTTATTTGGTATAGGTAAAAGCAGTAGTTTAAAATTTTTTTGGACGGAAGGAGATGCATCGTTTTCTGTCAGCCTTCAGAAGTTTTTTAGAGCATTATATCACCACCTTTTTAATTAGAACAATGTCCTGTATGTTTGCTGTGAGGCTTTGTTCTTGGGTCTCATGGTCCATGAGAGGTGTTACACTATGGTTTGGAAACACACTGTCTGTAAGAAATTCCTAAGATGTCTAGAGTAATATTATATAATTGTTGTTCATAGAGTCCTAATTCAAATGCCAGCAGCATATTTTCTTTAATAAAACCCTATCCTTGTAAGGAAGTAATCCATCCCCCAAGTCAATTTTAAAGTTTCTTGTTCACTTTAAATATTTCATTACATTAATTTTTCAAAACAACAAAACAAACATTCATCAAGTGAAACTAAGCATGTCACCCTTGAATCCGTACATCTGTTGCTCTCCTGCTGCTTTCCTGCATAATTCATTTTAATACATTTAAAGTGTACATCTCATTAAAATTCCTTACACACATTCATGTAAACAGTTTGCATTAAAAAGGAGAAAAGGTGGGAAAGGGTTTTATGGCAAGAAGGTTCATTAAGATGACCTCTTCTCTTTTTTTTTACTTAGTTTTTTAATTATTGCATGCGTACCTGCGGTCTGCCTTTAACCATATACCTCAGCATACAGCATCAATCTCGCTGAGTCTCTCTAAGTCATCTCTTTAGTGCCATTAGAAATTTCCTCCAGGATATTTTCTCATACTCTTGATGTCTTTGTTCTCTTTAAATGCATATATCCACTTCTCTTCGTCCTCTTTTGCTCACTTCAGGTAATTTATATATACCGCGTGTTCTGTGCGTGAGTCCTGTTATTGGCCGAGACAACATTCATCATTTGCTCAGATGCCCTTCTTGGGGGCTGACTGCAGTGCTGGAAAGGGGTTTGATTTTCAGATTTTAGAATCATAGAATGGTTTGCATTAGAAGGGACCCTTAAAGATCATCTAGTCCAACTCCCACGCATGGGCATGGACATCTTTCACTATATCAGTTTGTGGTTTATTTTCCTCTCTTGATTGCAGTGTCTGGTTTGGTTTCATTTATTTCAGCATTGTGAAATAATTTGTGTACCTTAAAATGGCTGTAGAAAACAAGTCAGTCTGGTAGCTTGAGGTGGCAACCTTTTAAAGTCAGTGACTTCTTATTTCAGTGTCTACTGAAATTTGTTTTCTGAAATCCCTCATAGGTGTTTAGGATTATGTGTGATTGTTAAAAACAAACTTAAAGTGTTACCATAATTGTTGATGAATCATAAAAAAAGCTTATAACTGCAGAAGAAAATTGAAAATGGTTTGAAAGGAAAAGGAGGTCCATATTTGAAAAGAAAAAAGGTAATTTAAGGAATTTTCTTCAAGAATCATTCTTGAGGAATAAATGACATTTTATGTAAAGTGGTACGTTATTGTGTCTACTTGGTTTCTTTGTACTTTCACGTTTAGCCTTTGACATCTATTGCTTAGAAACCTTATGAGAGATATACGATAAATGAAATAAAAAAATAAATACATAGGGACTGTCTACTTGACTAACCTTTTCCAATAGTTCATTCAGATTTTACATGGGAAACTCTTCTTTGCTTCCTGGATAGGATACAATACTAGTCAGCAAGGAAGAGGTTGAAAGCCATATGTGACCCCATTAAAATGCTTAGGTCAGGTGCATTCAGTCACTTTGGCTTCCTTGAAATTGAGTAACAGAGAATGCAGCTGTGAAGGGAAAATTGAGAGAGTCCCCTTCTAAGCAAAACTTATTTCATTTTATTCAGATTACCTAGTTCCATATAAGCATAGGTTTGGATTCGGTAGCGTGCAGCCCTGTCAAATATAGGTTATGAGCTATGGGAAACGAGCTCAGTCCTGGGCGGTTATGGATCTGGAGGCAGTTGGGCTCACATTTACTAAAAGTCCTTCCCTGCCAATCCAGTGAGTTTGGTCTGTTCCGTAGCAGGCAAGCACAATTTTCAGGTGCAGACTGTCATGTGCTTATTTCCTCCATGTTCAACATTAAGAGAAAAAGAGATTCACGTGGTCTCTAAATCCATTGTCTGTGTCACCCCTGTACAGGTGTGCATTGTTGGGTGCTATAGGAATGCACTTGTATTATTATAAGGTTTTCTCTGGTGTATTTATCTAGTCTAAACTTTGACGAGAATACAGCAAACATTGCATGTTACAAGAGAAACATGGAGAATGGCGGAGATGGGGAGCAGATTTAGAGGACTGCAACAATTTATCTTCAAAAGGTCTCAGCAGTAGGAATGCTGATGTGAAATTTCTTGTTCATGCTTTTTTTTTGCACTCAAATGTGCAGCAGGGTTTTGCATGAAGGGGCAGAACCATACCATTTGTTTCAAGACATTTCAGCTACTGGAAGCATATGAAATTTTAAAGAGAAGAGTTAGGTTCACAGGTTGATTTTTCCCAAGTAGTGTTGGGTAATTTCGTATGTATTCCAGTGAGATTAATGAGTGAGAAACCTGCAATATATCTTAAGAGACTGGGCACAACAAGGCAAATAATGTTTTCTTCCAGGCTGTTTATTTCACTGATGTCTACAGTTTGCTTTTTTGAACTTTCTTTTCATGTATCAGATACAGGGCATTGTCTGGGGCAGACTGGACATGATCAGGTGGTTTCTGGTTTGCCACAACAAGCACCAACTTTCATCTGCCTGCCGAGTTCCCCTTTGCTGTTCCTTTTCAGCTTGCATAGCATAGCAAAAAATTGAATTGGGACAAAAGCTACATAAACTCTTTCTTATTATTTCTATAAGCTAGAAAAATTGAAGAAAAATGTTTCTTAACCAGGACTACTAATTGAACACGTAATTAGTCTATAAACCCAAGGGATTTTTTACTTTTTACCCTCTCACTATTCGTGCTTCCGTTTTGTTCTGTAGCACCACCTTAATTTAATTTCAACTTAAATTATCTAATACTTTAATCTCTTGATGCCAGAGACAGGATTTGTCTATGGTTTGGAAAGCTCTCAACAAAATGAGACTGGGAACCATCAAGTGCTACTGCAGTGCAAGAAATTGTTGATTAGGCTACAGTCAAGTCTTACTCCTGATCAAGAGAGAATTCCATGTCCCCTTGTATTAAACTTCAATGATGTGTAGCATACTTTAGTCAATAAATTGCATTTTGCTGTTCATGCCCATTGGAAATAATGTGTGATGCTGCAAGTATTGATCAAAGAGCTCTACTCTGTTAATCCCTCTGCTTGTAGCAATGTTAAATATTTACGGATTCTCCCTTAGTATCCTGAAAAGTGTTTTAGCCCTGCAGAGGATGCTGAGCCCTTCTGCTTTATACATGTTTTACGAGTATATTCTTCTTTTTTTCCTTTTTGTCATGCACACATGCACGAAAAAGCATTATACTATGCTTGCACTGGTTTTAAAGCTTTATTGCATTACCGTGTTGTGAATGTATACATTGATTGGGATGATGTAGTTATTCAGAATTAAAGAGAAGAATGCCTCAGAGATAAAATCCATCAATGCCTCATCTCCAAGGGGCTGACTTACAGTAAGGACAAGGACAGTCTAACACTATGCAGCATATTGCTGTATTGTGCAATGGCAGATAACAAAGAAGAAACATTCATATCAGATTTATTTATCCAAATAGTCATGAAATTATCTGAAAATTATCGTAGTACTAAAAATGAGTTACTGCCCTGCTAACTGTTTCTTTATTATATCTGTATTCTCATCAAGAAGTCTCAGCGGTTTTTAGCAGAAGATACAATGAATCGTGTAGGCTTTCCGTCTCCTGTACTTGTTCATTGACCTCATGTAAATGTAATCATTTATCCTCAATTTTTTATACTAATGTATCGAAGGCAGGCTTGATATTGTCAGACGTGCAATGGAATACGCTCCAGGAAACCTTCCTTCCAGTGGTGAGGTGACAAATGAAAAAGAAAATAAAAATGGATTTTGCAATTTAAAGCATAGTGTGCTCAGGGAAGAATGCATAGCCAGCTATAATGTGATATGATTCATTTCTATATATGCAGGGAAGAATTTTACACAAAAGCGTTATGAGAGATGTACCAGATATTTAAAGTAACATGAAGACTATTCTACATAATGATACTTGCTTTATCTATCACAAACTGGAAGAAAGGTTTAAATACTTGTGTTTTCTCTCTTATCTTTCAGTAAGATGTCAAATTATGCCTCATTCCATTAGCTATTTAATCATCCTTTAGACCTGGTTAAGTGTTTAGAGGGGAAGGTTGGCAGAGAGAGTAAAGCAAAATGTACACATGCTTCTCTCACTAAATCCCTGAAGATCTCGATCGTACTATGTAAAGAAGTCACAATTTAGATATCTACAAAGCCGGTGCAAAAGAAGTCAGTGCTTTAAGTTGAAAATTTTACATGACTTTGAAGGATTTCCTCTTCTTCTAGGTGACCAATGACAAGTGGATTTTAAAGATTTGAGCTGCTGTGATGCTCACTAAAGATTTAGGGCAGGTTTTTTCACAGGTTTGATCTGAGTTCAAACGTAGATGTCCAACATTTCAGATCCTTAACGTGTACAGTCTTAAATGTCAACATAGGTGTTAGAAGATGTAGAGCACTTTTAAAATCCTAACCTTCATCTAGGTGATTTTGTGAGGGGGAGCTGTATAAAAATCTAGCCATTACTTGGGACAGGATTTAGGAGAGTTTAATGTCTGGTGGTCCACAGAGTGGGCCTAAGTTTTGAGACAAGAACAAACGTTTGTAATCCTCCTAATTTTAACTGACTGGCTGTCAAAATAGGCTATAAATCTTGGGATTAGTGAGAACTAGTTTTAGTGTAACTGGCTGGGTCCTATGTTTTTTGGAGCATTTTCTGTTTAAAATGTATTTCACTGTTTTTTACTGGGGTGATTTTATTCGTAGCAGACGGCTGTATCTGGATATATGATTTATTGTTTTGTATTACATTTTTCAGCTGATTTTTCATAATCTATATGTAAATAAATTGTGCTGCAAAAGTTGGGAATTGAACTCCCAAGGTTTGCCTAGCAGTCATGACCAGATTTGTCCTTAGGTGAGATGGCTGAATCATTAAGATTAATGACTGTGCAGGATGGGAAGTTCACACTTATGGGAGATACAACCACACCTTATATCCTCCATAATTGCTTGTATGCATACACCAGCCAAGGTGGGCATCCATGAGTGCAGAAAGCTGTCTCTGCTCTGTGTACAATTCAGATTCGTTCAGACCGTGACACAAGGAAGAGGCCCCCACCGTCCTCTGCTGTGGGTGCCAGGCTTCCGCATTTCGTACATTATATGCTCAAATGGCAAAATTCTGTTTTCTGCACAACTAACCTGGGGTAGAATTATAGCACGAGCCTGAAGTTCAATAAACATGTTCTTGAAAGTACCTTTTATTTGCATTTTTCTTGCTATGTTTTCTATGTTCCAGCGGTCTGCCAGTGATACGTGATTGCTCTTAGGTTTTAGCGGATTGTTCAAACACTTGCAGGCTGGTGCCCTGTACTGAAACTAAACTGGTAACAGAAAAGGCCCTATTGTGGTTAGACAGGGATTCTTCATTCTGGAGGGAGACGATGACTTGAAAAAAAAACCCTCACATATTTTAATAAATTAAAAATATAAGGGATGCACTAAATCATAAAATCAAGGAAAAAATAGAGCTAGGTGGATGTACTTTCCAGTGGAACAGGCTAACAGTATGTGGAAGCGTCCTGCAGAACATATACTGCAAGGGCATGTTATTTTTAATTTGGGAATCCTTGTATGAACAGAACTGTGTGAAGAGCTTTAACTTTTGTAGGCGGTTGTTTAGCAGAGTGTATTTGCTGGAATATCTGTCCTTCAGAGCAAAAAGCTCTTTTGTACCTTGTAAGCCCATGTGGCCTGACAGAGGTAGTTTTGTGTCGATGCTGAGTGAGTGCGTGCTTTCTGGGTCATTCATGTTAACATTTTGATTATAGTGGTGAGTTACAGGGGATGAGCTGCAAAGACTGTGATCTTACACTGGAATGTACTAACACAGATGAAGAAAAAAAGCACTTATCTAACTACAAAGCTTTGAGGCAAAGTGAATCACATAAGCAGATAATCTTTAAAGCAAACTTTCTACTCTGTGTTCTGGTGGTGTTGTCAGCCAATGGCCTAATCTTGGTGTCCTTCAGAGACTGCTGTGTTTTATAGCAGCTGTGATCTAGGGAATTTTGTATGAAATAGTAGCACAGGCTCAGTGATGATAAGGTAGGAACCCTTATTAGAGCTCAGTATCCATGATAATTCTGTCATGTATTGGGAAAATATAGTTGATCCTGGAAAGCACACAAATGGAAATTGTGATTGTGAGGAAGAGAGGGGCGTAATCCTGCATGGATGAAAGCACTTTGCATTATAACCAGCTCTGTTCTGCCACTTAACCACCACCAGGAGACAAAAGACAAGAGTAAGTACTCTGCTGTTAAGCCTAAGTGTTATGTCTTGATTCTTTTCTGCCAAAACCACTTCAGACTAAGTGCACAGCTATGCATTAGGCTGAGACTCCCACTCGGTTTGGAATTTTTACACCTCAGTGCATCTATATGCTGACTCTGTATCTGTACCGGATGACATTGCTGAATTGATGAGTTGCTGCTCTTTGTTGGGCAGTGTGCAGAGCTGCATGATCTGCCTCCAAATACAATTAATTCAGTATTCCTTACAAAGCAACAGCAAGTAAAACCTCAAGCCTATTTTTGGCTTTCAGTGAATTGTATGAAGTCTGAAATATATCTTCAACCACTCAGGCAGGGCAAACTCACCTTCCTTGAACTTGATTTTTAAGACTTATCAACCCCAGAGATCTCTTTTGCTCATTCCCTGCCCCTTCTATGCACAGAAGTTTCATTGATCTCAACAGCATTCTGTGCACTAGACACCATCAGGATACACAGCAGAGACCTGTAGTGTAGATAAGAGATGCACGGCACCAACTGGAAAGGAAATATTGCCCACCAAGAACACGCAGTTAGCTTTCTACATGGAGAGTGGCACTAAGCTGAATTTATGTACAGTGTAATTTATGTTTCATACTATTTTCAAGCTTCATCTACGTGTCTGTGAATGCGTCAGATACCGCTTTGCTGCCTTCAGGGATAGGCTCCTTGTTTAACGATTGCTGAGACAGCTGTCTGTGGCTACGAAGTGTACATATATACATGGTACAGTGTATGAAACTTGATGTGGGGGGAAAAGGGGAATCCTGTATGTGTTTTAATATTTATGAGAAGCATTTCTTTTCTAGGGGGACTAGATTCTCAAGGTAGTGTGCAGTGCTGGACTGACCTGCAGGTGCTGGGTGCTCCTGCATTGCTCCATTAGTGCTGGCGTAGAAGGTTGGAGGATTAGTTTCACAGCGCTGCAAGTAGGGAGACATTATTATAAGCATAAAGAAATAAGAATAGAGCTGTCTAGTTTGTAAATTGGGAAAGAATAATTGGCTGTCTGATATTATTTCAGCCAAATAGGTTCTCCCGTACTCTGACATGCCTGAAGTGTTTTGACCTGACTATTTTACCGTGGGGGTTCAGGTTTAAGGGAGAAGCCATTCTCCTTCCATTGTCCTTGTCCATATACAGAAAACGTTAATAAAGCAAGGTCAGAGGACCTGTTAGGGATCTCTTCTTTGTTTTGGTGGTAGTCTCCACTCCTCTCTCATATAGACTTTAGCTCTCATTATGCTCTTTTTTTTTTTAATTTAAATTGTTTTTATCTCATGTTGCCAACAAATCAATCAGAGGAGCCATCACTATGAATACAGAACATCCATGGAGGCCAACATTGATTTCTCCTCAGCTGCTTCTTATTATAAAGTTCCCTGGTGTGAGGAATACAAAAATGGAAGCTAATAGACATTACATCTCACATTCATTTTCACATTCTGACAAATACAGTTTGAGGATTTTTTTTTTCATTAAGAAATTAGCTTTTCCTGCTTGAAAAAGGTTAAAAATACATTTCTACTATTTTCTTTTCCAGTGCTGGAGAGTAGAAAGTTGCGCAGGTATTGGGAGTCATTATTGACCCTGATCAACAGAGTGTGGTTGCCTTGCAATGATCACTTGCATGGCAAAAATATTTATATTTCCTGCTGTGTTAATTGGTGTTACTAGTAAAGTCTAGAAGACAGGTATTTCTCAGCTACCAAGAAGTCACTTCCTATCCAGTCTGATTAGTAAACAGAATCAAAGTCTGCCAAATTGTTTTAACAGGAAAACAAGGTGGCAGAAATCAAAAAAATAGACAACTTACAAACCTGTCACTTTTCCCTATTAATACCTTGCTGCCTGTTGTGCATAAATGTGTGAGCTACTGTGAGATCAATGACCAGTGTGTGCAGCCGCATGAAGATAAGGAAACCCAGGATAAGATGAGTAGACTTGAGGTTCCCTTGTTGACGCCAGAGGTGGATGACTTAGGCATCCCAAGCCAAACTTCAAAAAAGCCCGTTTACCGCTTACCCCCAAGGAGCAGTCCTTGGTTAAATGTTCAGGGTACAGTGATTGCTACCAGTGATTGTAGTGGTTAAACACCTCCTTCCACTCTCACAGATACACTTTCCCCTCATCCCTTTTGGTTGCTGGATGCCAAAGACCCAATCATTACGGAAGCGTCCCAGTGGACACTACTGTCTCTCCTAGTTCAAAATGTGTGGAAATAGTAAAAAAAAAAATGAAATGAAAGAGAGTTTGCAACCTTTACCCACTGCAGGTGAAGTTCTTGCTGTAGCTTGCTCTCCAGCATCTCCCTTAATTCAACAAAGGGTCAGAGGAGGCTTGTGAATGCATCAGAAGAATGTGAAGACACTTTTCGAACAGGTTTCTTCACTTTTGTGCCTCTCTCTGCTCTTCTGCTGAAGATAATTAATCGTGTTGGTTAGACACCAGGATTAGGCCTTCTGGTTCTAAAAATTTGTGTGGAAGTTTTAATGGTTTTTTTTTATCTTTTTTTTTATCCCACCTTAATGCTAGCAAGTAGCTACTTCTCTAAATAGACGGTATGTAGGCTGTTGGCTCCTTATAATCCGTGTATTTATTGGTTTGCCATGATTAAGTCAATCTAAGCATTCTTCAGATGCCTACAGCTTTGGAATTTAAATGTAAATTTCTTCTGGGAGAAACAAATCAAACTTACATTGCAGACCTACCAAAAGCACATTAATATATATTAACGTGAAAGTTCTTGGTCAATTAAATTGAGAGCTTCAACAGTGCTTCCTTCAGCAGTGCCGTATCCAGAGACACTTAAATTTGAAATTGAGTTTCTTTCCAAATTCAAGACCAGCCCAGCAGTCATCTCTGTTTCTCAGCATTTTTAATGAAAGCATCTGCCGTGCTGGACTGATATGATATCAGAATAAGTGAATGGCTAAGAGAAGTAAGAGACTGACTCTTCTTCTAAAGAAGGAAAGAACTAGATCCGGGATGTTGATCAAATATGCAAGTCTTCTGTAGGTAGAAAAAATTTGGCAATGGTGATTTCTGTCGTTATTTTTGTCTTTCAGCCACCCATATGGAGAAGGCCATTTTCACAAACAAGTCAAAAAGAGAGGGGGCACTCAAGTCTTGGTCAAGCTCTTTGTAATTAGATTCCCTTTTTTTGGTTTTGCTCAACAAAAAAGACTGAAAGGAATCTTTTACCCTGAACTCTGATTCACATTTGTCCATCACCATGTCAGAAATAAGACCGGTTAAGCCAAAGGATAAGTTAATCTGACAGTAGAGTAACCCAAACAAAGAAAAGAATGTCCTTGTGCATAAGCAGTTTCACTTGTTATTAAAGAAAGCTGATACACATACATACACACTCTCTTACCGACATACAGATGCACAGATGCACACACAAACATATGCATTTAATGTTTAAGATCAAGATTTATTTTTATTTTGATGGAAAATGCCTTCTATTTACAGTAGGGCCACTTGACATAATACTGGCATCATAAGCTGCCCTTTGCATTCTTATAAATCAGTGACGTCAACTCCTGCCAAGTCATAAGCAATCAGCCAACAAGCTCAGATTTTCTTAATCAGAATTATTAACTTCCACATGTAAAGCACTGTTGCTTATTTTCTTAGCTGATTTTATGATTTAACTGTTCTTTTTTCTTTTTTACCTATTTTTCACAATTGTTATATTATATTAAGTGTATTGCTGTCTTTATAGTGTTGACAGCCAGAAAGATTAGAAAAGATCATATTTAGCTCTATTTCAGTAAGCACCTCTATAAGGAGCAATTCTAATCTTCAGGCTCAAGAGGCTGAATTTAGTCACCAGAAGCTGACTGTAGAAGCTTACATTCCACTGCATCACCTGATCAGCTCTCAAAGTTAATGGGAAGAAATAAGCATTTCCAATTCTTGTTTCATCTTGTCCTAAAGTTCGTTATGTGTCTGAAGCCCTAAGTCTGCTCTTTTATTTCTCAATCGATTATAGAGGAATCTCAGGAGGACCGACTCACATAGACTGACCGTATCTGTTTTAAGGTGAAACAAATCCTCCACAATAGTAGAAGTTCAGTACCATGAGGGGATCTTGCTTAGTGACCGTAGAGCTGATGTTAAAGGGCATCTTCATTCTATTTGCTGCATGTATGCTTAGTTCCTTCTGCTGCACTTTCCCTGCCTCTGGAGAGAGGATGCCTACTCTAAGCAAAGTTTTCACCCAGCAATTATTCATATAAACTTTATAGCAAACATGATATTAATAGGTCTAAAATATAACAGTAGTCTCTAGTGAAACCCGCTTAGTTTGTTTTATTTAGGCACACTCCAGCAGAAGCAGGTAGCTATCATCTCTGTAGCGTTACATACGGCTTAGAGAAATCATCCTGAGAAGCTTCCCCCATGCATTCTGCTTCATATAAAATGAACTCATTGATTGTTCCTACAGTAAATATTGGGCTGGTGGTCTCTTCAACAAAAATTTGGTTCTGAATGCAAAGAGCAAGCGGATCAGCAGCATTGATTTTGCCAGATCACTTAAAAAGTGTTGTGGAAAGGTGCTAACCTGTCAGTGAGAATAAAATAACTTCTTGAATGTTAAGGCTAAGTACTGAATGCAGTAGAATAAGAGAAATTGCTTGAAATCCAGATAGCATGGCGCAATCCTCTATTATGGGCTTAGCTGGAACAACTCTCCCTTGTGGTTCATTTTGGCAGAGAGATGAGACTCCCTCACTTCCTCCCTCAGAAAGCCAGTGTGCAGATGAGCACCCTGAGCATGATCTGGTATCACAACTTATAATAAAATATGTGATAACACAGCATGCTTGGATTGAGGTTGGTAGTTTTTCAGCAATAAACATTATTTTGTGCAGTGAGCACAAAAGCCCTGGACCGAGTTGTAACGTAGTGCTAAGGTAATAGTGATTGATTCACCAGATGTTGTACTGTAGGGAGTGCCTGTTACCACTGTCAAATCTATACGTGCTTGGGACAGCACACTTAGAGAAGGTGGAGTAGACAGTAAGGAATACCCAAGGTTATTATTATATATGCAGGTTTTCTTCATTTAAATATAAAATCAAACAAATGTTTAGCAGCACGGCTTAAAATGCAGAAGACAAGCAGCTATCAGCCTCGTTTTTAAAGAAACTGATTTTTTAACTACTAACAGTTAATACCATACATTATACGCCTGGGCTTCAGAGAAACCTGCATCTAGCCCAGCCTTATCATTCTCTCACAGTTCCCAAATTCATGCTACAAGCAGAAATAAACACCTAGGTAGAATTTCTTGGTGTTAATATCTTTGCAAATTTAGCGGTCGTGCTGCAGTGTGGCAAGATGTGTCAATTTCGAGGAGTTAACAGAAAAAGAGCAAGAAATGATTTTATGAATATGTGTTATTTTCGATTCATTTATGTGCAAATATGCTATTCAAAGGCTGTATGTGTTTCTCATTATATTGTCTCCCTAATTTAGATTGTGTACTCTTTATGACATAGATATTATCCTAGTATTTTCCAAGGCAGTACACAGGCACTGCTACTACCACTTCTACTTCTAGCAATAATTGAATAATCACCTACTGAGTCTTTTCCTATTTCTGTGATTCTGCCTATACAGATGTGACACACTTATCAGTTGACTGTTGAATCATTCTGAATTTTGGTGGTGTTAGGTTATCTGGACATAGTATTTAAGTCCTTGAACGTGTGTGCAGTACTTTGCTTTTGTTATTTCCAGAAAAACTCAGGGAATGGCAGACAGTTCTTAGAGCTAGTTCCAAAGTGTCAAAAAAGTGGAACAACATTCTGTGAAATGTTTCATAACCTAAGAATTCTGCTTCATAAAGTGGGTTAAAACATAATTTCAGTGTTTTCATAGCCAAGAAGCTCCTAAAGCATGATATATGTCAGATATGTAAAAATTAAAGATTTTAATCGTAACACTGAGAAAAACTAAAAGAAATATCTTGGGTAAAAATGGTGAGAAAAAGGACAAAAATAGAATATCAACAACAGCAATGCTGAACTTCAGCTTCTTTGATCTAGTTTTCATTTTGTCACTCAAAACAGAAGTTTGAGTCAAAGTTGGATATCTCTAGACAAGGGCACACGTTACAGAACTCCGAAAGAGTTGACAATCTCTAAAAGAAGGTCTGAGTTGTTCCCATTTAAAATAGAAAAGGAAACTTTTCATTTGAAATAATGGAGAAAATTGAGAACAAGAACGGAAAATTTGAAAACAAGCAGAAAATGCAGTATTTTATTTTATTCCCAAGTATTTAGTTTTCTATCCAAAGTGAAATGATTTCATAGCATTTCTCTCCTGAATGAAAATTGCAAAAAGTTCCTGCGTTATGACCAAGTATTGAAACCTCAGGTATTTCAATGGTCCTGAACGTGAATTTGAACAAACTTCCATTTGAGCTGTTACACCCTTTTCTTGGTCCAGCTCCACTCTAAAATGTACTTTTTTTTTTTTTCTTTTTCTGTCTTGTATGTATCTGGAAAGCAGAAAAGTCCCCATCACATTTCCCCTGGTCCATCATTGAAACTCTTATTTGTGATGACACTACCATAAAATTGACATCAGATACGTTATTTTGGTGTACAGAACAGTGCCAGATATTGTTTTATGTTTCTGTTGTTGTGTACTTCAGTAGTAAACACTTCGTTGCTTGTAGGGAACCTAATACAATGGACTCCCTTGCGTTACAGTAATTCAAACCCGTAATAATGGTGAGGGTGATGATAGGATGTTCAGGCCAGTACGCCACAGTTTTAGGGGAATGAAATGGTCTCTTTGAGAGTGGGGGTGGGAAGTGTTTCTTGGCATTATTGTGTGACTGGAGTCATACGGTTATTGAAACAGGGAGCTATATTTAGTCAAGATTTTTGCTTTTGATTTATTGAGTGCTGTTAGACTGAAGTCAAGTAGTTGGGTAGTCAAGAAATAAGTGTAATGGAAAATAAGATGTCACCAAACATGGAGTCATTCAGTGTAACAGGAGAAACTAGACTGGTAGGAAATTGGATCAGAAGGAAATTACCAAGTGAGAGCTGATAGGAAATGTGCTAGAGTACAAGGTCGTAAGGATTTCCTTAACTTGCCTGTGATAAAGTACCGAAGAGCCCAGAATTTTTGAAAACCCCACTCAGGAGAACTGGAGGAGGGAGTCAGGGGAGAATATTAAGCTGAATATTTTAATTTTTTGGTTTTGGCTTTGAGCTTTTTTCAAACATACGCGTTTTCATTGTACTCCAAAAATGGGAACTTTTATTGTATCTAGCTCTGCATATATGTCCTGGCTATATCTAAGTTGAAGTATGCACATTTCAGAGAGCACGTGCTTTGGAAGTGAGAGCAGTACTGGCAAATATCCTAAACTGTATTCTTCATTCCATGCTTATTCTCAGTCCTGCATTTGCATCCAAGAAGGAAAAAATTGAAATGGCGACTATTTTGCATCAGGAACAGTGAAACTGTTGTACAAGTTACCTTACACACACTTTATTTCTGAAATACAATTTTTAAGAGGAGTAGCAGATGTCATTATGTAAATTCGTTCTTCTAACAGTGACTTCAACCAAGTAAAGAAAATATAGTCAGAATTGTGCTCGGTGGATTTGCATAATTGCACGTCTGAAAGACTTAAGTGGTAATAAACATTGTTAAATTACTTTGTAATAGGTTTTTTTAAAATTCAAGCTAAAGTTTCAACAATTACTAATTGAAGGGAATTAACTAGGCATGACTATTAAAAATAAGCACAACCCATTGTCAATCTGATCTTAAAACTGAAATCATATGATTTTCCTTGTTTAGCTTCTCACCGATCAGCCTTGCCTTATTTAGTTCCTGGGGTCAGTGTTCGCACATGCATATTGATCTCCTGAAAAGCCACATAAACTCTGGTATGAAAATCTGATGAGACCCAGCTTTGAGAAGAGAATTTTTAGCCACATGTTGTGATAGGATTGGAAATGAAGATTGCATTGTAGTGATTTTACAGTACAGTTGCTATTAGCAAACTGAATAAAACCACAGGACTCTTTCATATAGACTGAGTGGGGAACACTTTGCATCATGTCATAGTCCTGTAAATCTGAACATATATTTTATTTAGTATACTTCCTTAATTTTGAAGTGACCATGAGGACTGCAGAACAACAGGAAGTAGGTTTAGAGGAAGGAGCTATGCATGGTGTCACCAAGCCTGGATCATCTGTCAGGCGCCTGGCACAGTAAATTGGAACACCCTCCCCTGGGGTGGATCCTGTATAATTTTCCCTGTTTTGTTTGTTACAATAATGCAAGAAAGGCAAATACCAAAAATGTTTCTACTGGTGGGTCATTGAGTTCCTTGTCATTAAAGTCCATTCATATAAATGCAAATGATAGTGTTTAGATAGGTCGGAAACCATAGCAATTGCATTATGTACGGAGAGGCCTTATGGACAAATAAATCTCCTACATGTCATACGCTAACAAAGGTAGCAGATGTTGGATTTGGAAAGGAGAGGACCAAGAGTCAGACGATTAATAATGGGGAAAAAAAGCTGGATAAATGTTAAGCTACTTGAAAAGCACATTTACAGCAGGATTTTCTTTTTTTGCTCTTTTTTTTTTTTTAATGCAAAAGCTTTAGTTTTCTTTCTGACAGGAGTTTTCTTTTTCTGAGTATAACTGGTATCAGTACAGAAAGGTCCACACAGACAGCAGAAAAAGAGAGTTGTAGCCATCCTAGCACATGCCAGAAATTTGCTTTTTGAGAGCTGGGTTCCTTCAGTACCTCACATCACAAAGGCAGGAACTGTGTGAGTGTGCATGAGTGCACGTAAAAGGGGGAAAATCATTGCATATCCTCTTAGCAGTGTTTATTATTTTTTAAATATGAGTGACTAAAGGAAAAGCAGAAGGTTGCAAAAGTTGTAGAACAAAAAGTGCTATGTTGAGATAGGTGCTCTGCATGATTCTAAGTAATTATTCTGATCACGTAGTGTAGGTTATGTATTTATGAAATATCCTGGGCAGACATGCCAATTGAGTTAAACCCATTAACGATGAATCTTGCAAGAATCCCTACAGCTTCCCATCACTCAATATCAGGCATTAAGATTGAATATAGGCATCAACATAGAAGATTATAGTCTCTGTAGAACCGACACCGGAGAACGGAGACAGGCAAGTCATCATCAGGCACAGAATTCTTCTGCTCAGAATAATTGCCTATTTGCTCTGCATTCCAGCTCTATTCCTTGGGCTTAGATCTCCTGCACATCTAGTTAGAACTTGCAGAATTAATATCAGGTTTCCTGTCACCTCACTCATTACTTTTGTCAGGGGAATTCAAGGAGGAAAGTCAAAAACATGTTTTTTAAAGGCTATTTCTTAAGGACTTCTCTTTTTTCTTTTTTTGTTTAAATAGAAAGCTGTCTGTTAGCATGTCAGGCTATTTCTTTGGGCTGCACTGGAAAGGACATTTGAATAAACTGCGATTTTAAAATATAGGTATTGTTGCTTGAAGATCATTATTGTGTTATCTTTTCTACCCACAGCCACATCTTCAAAAAAAGAGACTTTAGGATGGAAAAAAATGGGTTGAATACCAGATTGGATGTGTTCTCTTTAGACTTATGTTTCAGACTTCTGTTCTGAGTCTTAAAGCATGGGAACAATTCTTTGAATAATATAGCAATACAAAAATGTGCTTAATTTGTTTAATGTAGCACTAGGAAATCTCGGTGGGCCTTTGTGTAGAAGAATGATGATACACAGATGGCATATTGAGAATCTTCATTGGAAAAAAACCCATATCTCACTCCTACTCCTGAAGGGATCTGTGAAAGGGAAAAAAAAAAAAAAGGCAATAGTTTTCTTTAGAAAGCTGACCTGCATTTTCGTGCATTTATGAACAGAGCGGTGGATTAACATGAAGTGCCATAAGAGCAATAGTCACGTGGTCCCACTGACCTCAACAGCTTTATACTGGCTGAGGAAGGCCATAAAATGCAGTTTAATTCTTTACGGAGAGGAAATTTTAATAAATTAATACAATCCCAAAGATACACTCAGAACAATTGTTACTACAACCAGTTTGTTCCAAAGAAAATAAATTATTGGGCTTTGTTAGTCACTGCCACTGAAATTAGCAAGTGTACTGGAATGCTTACTCCCTACTTCTCTTCTCTTAACATTGAGATATTTTTTCATTGTTTTATGCACACTCATATATGCCCCTCAAGTTCTAGCCATTATTTTCTCTGTGTTAGAAAAATGTAAAGGATATAATTTTCATTTCTTAATGATTATCTCCATGATCCTCCTAATTGTTAATTAGCTAATAAAGCCTTTCAATAGAGCAACAATGCCAGCCAGTATCTGATGGAAAATTAAATGTATTTTTATGCTGAACTGTCTTGTTTTGTCCTCACTCAACTGCTTCCATGTGGCAGATTTTTTAAAAAGTTCACATGCACAAAATAATTATTAGTTTCTAACATAATTTTGGAACTCTCTTGGAAAGAGAGTGCGTGAAGCAGTTCAACATGAAAGAGAAAACTTAAAAATAAGGGTTGATTTGGCTTCTCTGCTATCATTGATCTCGGCTTTGTTGTTTCAAAATATCATTCTGTACATTATTAAAGTGAGGGAGCTTCAGATCACACAAAATTTTTCTGGATAATAGATTTTATATCAGAATTAAAAATGAAATGTAATAAAAAAAGAAATTAGGTTAAAAGGATGGAAAACCCATTAGAAACTGTATGTTTATGTATTATCTAGGAAATCAAATGTCAGGGGAAGACATTTGTGAAATAATTATCAGTCATCTAAAACCAAAGGAAAGAAACAACAGAAGCCTACATTTTTATATTTCAGGGGCTAAACCCAGGCTCCTAAATCCATCGATGAAGCAATTATTCTGCATTATTCTGATTTTAAGAGATATTGATCAGTCGCAGCTTCCATCGTGGTTGAACTGTCAGCAACTTTTCTGGAAAAATTTACTCCCCAAACATTATTTTCTGTTCAGAGGTAGCACATTGTTTTGGAAGTGAGGGATTTCACTTCACATACACAGGAGAGGAGACCATTCAAATCATGTTGGCCAGAGTAGTCAGAACCATAGTATGCAAGCTGAACAATGTTGAGAGTAAACTTGGAGTGAGACCTGAGGATGGACATGGGTCTTGCCAACAGCAAACTTGGCTTTATGAAAAAGAATTTAAATTGCCAGCAGCCAGGTGATAAACATAGGAAAGAAAATGACCATTCTGTTTTCCCTTCATGTTTCTTTTTTGCGGGCATTCAGATTTGTGCAGGCTATTCTCCAAGGCCACAGTGTCTTGAACTTTCTCTTTACTTATGCGTAAGACTATTCAACACACAGATACAGCAGCAAAATCCCAGAGGTTTGTGAAGGTAGCTAAGTTCGGGAAAATCAGCTGTACTTTGCTGTTTTTGAAATCAGACTGCAAAACTTCTTGAAAGTAAATTATTTAGTTAAATTAAATTTTATTATGTACAGACTTATTTCTGTCTGACATGGCAATAGCATCATCTCTGACTTTATATGATGACAGGGACATAAGCAGAACCTATTAAGTGACGTTGCTGTCTAGGGATGTAGAAGTGTGAGCTTGGAAAAGCTAAATATTACAGTAAATAACACAAGTTTGTTTAAAGCTTTAGATAACTGCACTTTGACTGTTCTGATGTTCTGCATTTGATGACTTTCCACAGATACTTGTTAACTTGCACATATATGGATATTGATATAGGCTATGTGCAGAGACACAGATACACATAGAGAAATATATACATATGTACACCTATACTGGCATCCATTCGTTATGAGCATTACAAGCTCAGTTTTTATGAACACTGTAGATCAAGCTGTCTCCTGCTGAAGCATTTTAGTGAGTTGATGGTGGTATGGCGAACTTGGATCGGTGAGAGAGATCTTCCCTGAAATAGCATGAAAAGGGAAATGAGGCTGAGAAAATAGGGCACCTCAGCAGACCTCTTTGAGAAGGGTTATCTTGTGAATAAATACTGCACAAGGACTCAGGAGATCTGTACTCGGTGACTGTGTGACACTGGAGAACTCTCATTATCCCTGTACTGCAGCACATCTCTCTGTGAAACAAAGGAAATACTTCATTGCCTACAGGGAGAATGAGTTCATTAGCGCTTGTGAGGTGTTTGCAAACCAAGTCTGTGAAAAGCACCAAAAAACCAAAACAAACACTCTTAAGTACATGAAAGTAGCAGCAGAAGTTACCTCGAAGAAGCATGGCACAACACAGCTTGAGAACAACATAGACGTGTTTATGCCTTGATCCTGTAACACTAGTACATGTTGCATGATGTAAAAATAAATAGTTCTGCTAGTGTGAAATGGCTCTCCTACAATGGAATTAAAAAACAGGAATAAGAGATAAGGGATTAAACCTGGAATAACTCTGTGTTCATTTTATATGTATGTACACACAGTAAAAACTGATAATAAAAGCAAGCTAGTTTGGTCCAAGCTGACCATTTCAAGATAACTGTATTTTCCTTCTAGTATTGTAAAGTCTTCCTGGAGCAAACTTGCAATATTATTCTAGCTTAGCACAAAGGCAACCTAAAAGTAAAAGCTTTCACCCAAATACAGTTTCATCTTTGCTTATCCAGGGGCAAAAGCAGTCTGATGTGAACAGGCTGTGTCACTGTGATTGCATCAAATGTCACATGTTGTATTTCTGTCCAGGAAAGGAGAGAGGAGACCAACCCCTGTCTGACTACAACCTCCCTTTAGGTAGTTGTAGAGAGCAATAAGGTCTCCCCTGAGCCTCCTCTTCTTCAGGCTAAACAACCCCAGCTCCCTCAGTCGCTCCTCACAGGGCTTGTGCTCCAGCCCCTTCACCATCCTTGTTGCTCTCCTCTGGACACACTCCAGCATCTCAACATCTTTCTCAAACTGAGGGGCTCAGAACTGGACACAGAACTCAAGGTGCGTCCTGACGAGTGCTGAGTATAAGGGGATGATAACCTCTCTAGTCCTGCTGGCCACACTGTTCCTGATGCAGGCCAGGATACCATTGGCCTTCTTTGCCACTTGAGCGCACTGCTGGCTCATGTTGAGTTTCCTGTCCACCAGCACCCCCAAGTACCTTTCTGCCTGACTGCTCTCCAGCCCCTCTGTCCCCAGCCTGTAGCTCTGCATGGGGTTGTTGTGTCCAAAGTGCAGAACTGGCACTTGGACTTGTTAAATCTCATGCTATTGGAGTCAGCCCATCTCTCCATCTCATATAACTCTGTCCCACTGAATGCACAATTTGATAGATGCACATTAATGATATGATGCTTGTCCAAGTGCTCCAGTTATCTGGGCACCTCCAGCAGAGGTGGACACAAGGAAATCTCACATTTTTCTTCTCCTGCTCTACCGCCAAGTCTATGCCGGCCAGTTCGATAAAGTTTCCTCTACTGTTGGCATGGAGTGTTAGTATCACGTGTTGTCTTATCTCCAGTATTGTGTTTTGTTCTCAATTCAGAGCTAAGTTTTAGAGCCTGAGGCTCTGTCCTTCCCACTGATAACAGCCCAAGAAGTAAAACTTTACTGCATCACAATAACAAATATGGCCTAATGGCAGCATTTTTAACCATTTCTTGTGGCTTCTTTTAGGATCAACAGTCAGCTAGAATCCTGATGCTGAATAAAATGTAGGTTTCCATTATTCCTCTCCTCAGCACTGCTATTAAGGCGAGAAATAAACCACTTTCTACCACGTTTTAGAATTACAATCAAATTTCACACGCAGTGTAGTGTTCTACTGTTGTGTTAATCCTGTATGATTAATATTGGCGTTAGTGTGTTGTGGATCATTGTCTGGTTTGCTTGTGTGCAGGTCCTGGCTAAAGTATTTAGACAACATTTAGAAATCTGGGTAGTATTCCGGCTTTTGTTAACTTACCTTTCATTTAAACTTCATTGTTCCTCTTCAGACCATCCTCAGGCCTGTGGGACTTTTCTTCCATCTCCAGATGTGTACCAGAAAATGTCCTGGAAAAGAAGGCTTCCTCCCTCTCACTGCAGTCTGTTTGTCTCTCACCAGGTTGCAAAGTTTATCAGGAACAGTACTGAGCTGGCCTTTTCATGGCAGAAGAAAGCCATGGGGTCTCTACTAGGCCTGCCCCATTCCTCAATGTAGAAAAGTTGTTGCCCTTTAATTCTTGCTCTACTGTGTTGTCTTCAAGTTTTTTTAGCGATGTGAAGTAGACTTTGTTCTCTGTCTCTGGGGAAATACTACATTGTAAGCAGTAAAGCTGGCAAAAAGATTAAAAAAAAAAAGAAAAAGAAATAAAGGAAACTGAGAGCCAGATTAGCATCTCTGTTAACAGCAGAGTGAAAAATATGATCACATTTGCAATGGACTCCTATTAAGCTGGTGGAAATTACAACCCAGAGGTCACACACTTAGTCACTGGCAGCAGAATGTTGTCACTCCCTGCTGGCTGATTCATGAAATCATTTACTCTGAAGAAAATTGCTGCTTCACATCAGCTGGAGACAGCTTCTGTCAGGCCAGACTCTGACTCTGCTGTTTGGTTGTAATTATTCTTTGAACAAAGTAGTGTACAGGCTCATCACACTGGCGTGACTGTGTCCACGTGCCTGCAAACCAAGGAAGCAGCCCACCCAAACAGGGATAAAATCTAAACAGTGGTTAGACTTTGTTACTGTTGCTCATATCATAATTTCTCTGTTCCTTGTTTTTTCATCTTTCACATAGTCATCTTGAATTTTATCTCCAGTGGCACTTATGTGTTGGATCATCTATGGAGTGGCTTTAAAACCACCTTCCATAACAGAGCCTTTTTAGTTTTGTGTAGAGGAGAGTCTACAGCCTCCTTAGTTCCATTCATGTTTTGATGCCATACAATTACTCTGAGACTGTCTACAGCCTCAGTGGGTTCCTCATAGTGCAACAGAACAAGTCTTCAGTCTCTGTTTTCAGATAAAACGGCAATTTTTATAAGCTTCTGCCATCCTGTTCGCTGTAGGCGGTGACATTTAGCCCATTGATTTGCTTTTGCAGTTATACTGTTTTCCTCCTGCAATCTTTGTACTTGTGAAAGCCTCTTTTGTAACCCCAAAGTGGATAAACATGAGTTGCATATGCTCTTGTGTGAAGCTAGAACATTTTCAGGGACATTTCAGAAGTATTCTTCTCCCTGCTCTTCCTGGCTTTCCCTTAATTTTCCTAAGGTGTTTTTCTTCATCTATTTTTATAACTTTTTTTTTTTTTTCTCCTTTTACACGTATACTTCCTTGTTGTGAATGGCTGGCTTCTGTTCTTATTATTCCAGTATTTTCAACTGAAGGAGTACAGGATTGATTTTTACTTTTCTAATCTTTGCATTGAAATCACATTCCTTTTGTAATTTTTGCACTCATGGCAAAGCAGGATCTAGCATGACCCTCATACAACCCCTGAGATGTGTATTACACAGTTAAAGAAGATTAGGCTATCACTCAGCCTCTAATAAGTAAGTTTGCTTCCTTCTCTCCTCTTAGCTGAGAGCTCTGCACTTCAGAATTTCAGAAAGGTTTAGTGTTACCTATTTAATATTCTAGGATATGATTGCAGATATTAATAAAGGATTTTTAAGCTGGAAGGTTTAGAATTTTCCTTAGCATATTAGATTTAGTGTTATCATCAACACGTTTTGAAAAGAGCTAAGAAGTATGAGTAAGATCACAGTATCACGAGGCTGGAAAAAACCTTTGAGATCATCGAGTCCAGCCTATGACCCAACACCAACACCTACTCATTGTCTAAACCACGGCACTAAGTGCCTCATCCAATCTCCCTTTAAACACCTCCCGGGACGGTGACTCCATTGTCTTGGGAAAAGATTATAATTTCACTTTTTTGTCTTTCCCTTGGATATAGTATTGCCGTAAACAGATGACTTACTGGAAAATTCCCAGTGAAACCACTGTGCAGTTTTCTGTCATGGAAATGACAGGTACAATTGTGCCTTGAAGGCAGAGACTTACTCTAAGCTGGTGCAAAGCCTCCACATCTTGACAGGAGCTCCAGGTGGTGGTATGCTTCAACGACTTGTTGCCTTCAAGGAAATGGAGTTACTGAGCAATTTTTCCTAGGCCCTCTCTTCCTTTCCCAGCACGTACACGCTGGTGCCACATTTGCTTCCTACATGCATGTGCTTGGCAAGGGGACCAGTGACATTCAGTTCCGTAGCACTCAGAAAAGCCTGTCTTGCAGACTGAGGGCCTGGAAGTTGCCGTAATGAGCAGCTGATGCACTGGGTTGGAGCTGTGGCGGGGTTCGATGTGTCCCGTGGCACTACGCTGCTGGTGGTCCATATTCTGAGCTGCCGCTTGCCCCTTATGCTGGGGAGAAAAGGGAAGTGGTATCAGTGTCCTACTTTCCCCTGTTTTTACAAAGCATTCCCTCCCTCCCTCCCTTTGAGCGTGTTTCCAGGAGAAGATGGCAGAGCACTCGGTGAGGCTTTGCGGTACACAGTAATTATCCTGTCCAAGGCGTTTACCGTGATTTGGATATTCTCTACCACAGCAAAATGAACTCCTGCCTTTAAGAATCACTCATTCACCATCTCATAAATGCTTTCGGCTTTGCAACCTATGTCTGGCCACAGTTCTGACACAGTCAGTGTGAAATCCACTTTTCAAAGGTGTTCCAGCAGTTAAGTGATGAAGCTGGATACCTCATTTTAGGCCATACACATTACATCTTCCAATGAACGCAGAAGAATAAAATGAAAGAAGGGCAATAACAATAAAAACAGTTTTCCCTTCAGATTTTCCTTCTTTCTCCCAGTAGTGGCAAAATTATATTGTTCAGCTGTAATTTAGATTACAAGTGATTGGAGTTTTTGTTGCTGCACCCAGTAGAATTGTTCGAATATATGTTAATTAGAACGGATTTAAAGAAAAGGATTTTCATTGGGCAGTCTGAGAAAAAAAACTATGACTATTTCTGAATATTTTTAATCTGTTGAACGGATTGGTAGCTGGTTAAAAATTGGATTCATTTTTTTCACTTACACAAGAATATTTGATGTATCCACACTAATCTGTCCTAGGAACATGCCGTTTCAGCTCTGATATCAAGAAAGTCGTGTTACTGCTTTGACAACACACAGGTCATCTTTACCCAAACCAAATGTTTTTGCTATTGGAAGAATTTTCTGCTGCTACTTTGTAATAGGCTACGAGTAGGGTTGCAAATAATCTTAGCGTTATATATATGGCCTCTGTTTTATTGCAGTGACCACTCAGAAACACACAACATAAGTGTCTTTCTCCACAATCATTAGGTAAAACAGAGTATTTAAACGTGTATGCCTGAATTAAATAAGCTAATGCTCATAACTGAAGCATTTTTTCTCATAGAGTTAAACACTGGATTGCATAAGCTCTTCTGGACATTAATGTTTTGCCTATGCTGGAGTGTGAACAGTGAAAGTTAAGGCTGAAACTTAATTAGTAAGAAATAAAAGTCTGCATACAGCAATTACCGTTACGCTGGTGGAAAGAAATCATTGTATTGACATAAGACATTCGACCAGGTTTCCTTATTTATAGTGAAAACATATGTTTGAAAAGAATTTTCCTTTCTCCATAGTGTTCATTCTAGCAGCGTCACACATAAACAAGGAATAATTTGATAGCAATGGTCCGTTTTATCTAAAGAAATACCAAATAAAAAGCAATAAGTAATTTAATGAAATTAGATTTAAAATAATAAATCCAGTACTAATTAATAAAGAAATTCTTAAACAGCTACATGAAATAACCTTGTTATCTGCAGAGGAAGAATTAATTCTTTGTACTGCATAAATTCCAATCATTTTGCCTCTCGACTGTCAGTACAAGTACGTTTTTCTTAGTGGGATAATAGTAACGTCTCTGTGATCAATAACATTAGTTTATGAGAATAGTAAAAATAGATTTTATAGCAGAAGCACGCAGAGCTATTGTTTTGAGAAGCAGCTTTGGATAAAAGCTTTGCATTTGCTCTTTTCTCCCGAGACTACTAAAGAGAACACTGAAAGTAAAATGGGTGACCACAGAAGCAAGTAGGGTCAGCCATTACCAGGGATTCATTTTATTTCCATTAGAGGGAAACTAGAAAGCATCTCACACTGTTTGTACCTGATTTTCCATTATAAATTACGGTACATGAGATCATTTAAAAATCGCTGAGCCTTTCAGATGAAGCTGATTCTGTTGCTGTTCCTTAATAATTGAACAGTAAGAAATACAAGATCTCCATTTCCATCCAAACAAAATAACTTCTTGGATTATGGAAGAGGGCAAAAAGGTAGATGAAGTACAATCTTCTTAAAAGATCATGGAGCATTCTCAAGGGGGATTTAAGGAGTGAGTTTGGGTTCACATTTAGAGGATGAGGTTTTTGCACTCAACTTGTACCTGCAGATTGGAGTCCAGGAACCACACGCTGGTGTACGCTGGTCCAGGAGCATTCAAGTTGTACCCCAGTATGAAGTAAATGTACTTAACTTAGGGTGCTACTTGTTTAAAACCATGATCCAGCTCAGACCTGCCCTCCCTTTCACTGCTGCAACATAGCAACTTTCCGCTTTTGTGCCTGTCTGGGATGAGAAGGAACACAGTGAGCCTGTGAAACTTCATGCTGTAGTTTTTTGCTGAAAACTAGCTTCTGATTATAGAGTAGCAGTTCACTTTCTTTATGTGTTGTTACTAATATGATGAGATTGCAGCTTGGAGTTTAAAGACCTAATAAAACACTAGCATTTGTAATTTTTGAGTGATGTCACTGAAAGAAAAATGCTGGGAGAGAAAACAAAGCTTATAAGAAAGACTCCAGCATAACTGCTGTCATATTTACTTCCAGTTCAAGTCATAGGCAAGAAGCACTTCCTAGAACAATGGCATAAAAATGGTTAAAGCAACCATTTCTTTCTTTTCTCTTTTTTTTTTAGATCATAGAAGTCAGAATCCCAGACAATAATCAGCATATGCAAAATCTGTACAAAAACATAAAAAATAATTTTGTTGTTGTTCTTTGAAAACTGTTCATATTTGACAGCTATTGTCAATGGGGAGAAATTTTGATAGGCACCATCACATTATCATATCTTTATTCTACTGGTTGTTTGCCTAGTTTCCAGAAGAGCTATGCAGGCTCTTCTTCCTTCAGTAAGCTGGATGCGTATTTACTCTGGCATGAGAGAAATACAGGGGAGCTGTGGTAAATAAGTTCCACCCCAAAATTCTTCTTTTTTCAGCAACAGCAAAGGAAATATATCTACTTGTTTCAATATTTATGTATTATCTATCTCACAGACAGTATGTGAAGTGCTTTGAATGACTTTTATCCAATACTCCACTTCAAAATATGATACTCTCTCAATTTTTTGGTACATATCTCTTCCAGTGAGGCAAGAATCCGAGGGAGTCTATCAGAGTGGGTTTTGCAGGAGCAGCCAAACCCACCCAAATTCTATGTTTTGCAATTAGAATCGATGCACTAAAATAATATGCTCCAAATTTCAGTTGGTTATAGTCCTATCATGGAAAGTCATGGAAAATACAGGTCTGAGCACTGGTGTGTGAAATGGTTTCTGCAAACCGATGCACATAGTTGGTTTGATTGCACAGTCGTTAGATAAAAGAACCTCCTATTTCACTGTAAAGGCTCTTGGAGAAATTAAAAATTGTGAAACAAATCCTTCCTCAAAGACCATACTTCCTTTTCATCCAGTACTTTAAGGTTGTGAAGAATTAGCCTGGCAGTGGGTGCGAAGAATGGACTACAGCTGCTGTGTTTCAGCTTTATGCTAGGGACCTCCAAGAGAGCAGAATTTTCCTGTATCATCAAGTTTGAAGAAGCTGCTCTCTCTGGCAAAATTCACGAGACCAACTCTGTTCTTGCTTGCAGTTACCTCAAATATAAATTAGGCTTCAGTGGAGCGGCTTTGGATTCATTGAGAATCTCTCTCTAACTTCTGTGAGCTCAGATTCAGGCCTTTTGTTTAAAATAAAGGCAGAATTCAACATTAAAGTGCAATGTATTATTTAATTAGTTATTAGTTAATTAACTTAATTAATGAACTCCTTAATTCTGTTCTGGATTTGCTCCTCATCCGTTCATGCTCTCCAACAGAGACTAGCACGAGAGCTTCTTAAAATAAAAATATGCCATCCTGTTACATTTCAACAATGCCGTAATACTGCATTTCAGCTTTGAAATTTTGATTGATTTCATTTAAGTTTCAATACCATATTGAAGCATCTGTTTCTGCATGTTATATCCATAAAACAGTGTATCGAGTTATAACAGTTTCTCTTTATCAGCAACATTGGAATGGAACATTTTAATAGGCCTGAATCAGGCGTTCTCAATCTGCTCTTCTGTTTAAAATTTAAAAGCAAAAATAGTTTTTTAAACAAAAACAAACTGTAAAAGGAATATTGCAGTTTCTTCTAGAAAGAAGACTCTGGCTTCTGGTCTATTTTAACAATCTTTATGGGGGCTTCTGAGACAATGTGATTAAGTGTGACTTTTCTAGGTAGTAGCTGAAGTGTTGGTATTGATCACAACAAGATCTGGACCCCAGTCGGCCGTTGGCACGCTCTCTCCAGTGCACACAGACAGCTAACTGTCCTACTTGTTCTAGTTCCTGTTTCACAGAATAGGAGCATTAACTTTATGTTTGACACACCATTTCTCCTTTGGGGTTTATTTTTCCTTTCTAATACATTCTTGCTCTTTAGAAATAATTATTATACAAAAAGATGAAAGGATTGCTTCCCATTTCTTGAGATAAAGAGGTGAACTAGAGATAATTACTTAAGCTACAGTACAGTTTATCAAAAGTAAATCACTTTTTCTTGCTAGCCAAACAGATGTTTGCTTCTTAATTGTTGCTTTGGGGTACTTTTCTGTTATGTAAAGCTGTTTCCCCAGTTTCTATAATTATATTGTGAAAGAGGTGTATTGTAGAAATTAAAATACAATGTTAACCCATTGTTTCGCTTTCATAATCAGCTGTGCAAATCTATTGAACATCACGTAGTTAAACTTAACTGTAAACTTACTTACTGGACAAATAGGCTAGATATTGCTTGACTTCTGTAAAAGTGCCAGCTCTTGCAAAAACAGTGAGCAGCAAGGAATCGTTTGAATGTGTAATAGTGCACGCCCATTACACTTCTATGTCTGTATCTTAGGGTGTGTCCTGTGACACCACATCCAGGGTCTGGGATGTCAAGGCTTAACCCCAGCTAGCAACAAAGAACCATGTGGCTGCTCCTTCACTCTTTCCTCCCACCCTGTGATGGGAAGGGGAGGAGAATCGGAAACAAAGAAGGTAAAACTCACGGGTTGGAGTAAAAACAGCCTAACGGGAGGAGAAAAACAATAACAATAAAAGAATATACAAAGTGAATTATACGGAGCACAAACTGCTCACCCCCCAGAAAACTGATGGTCCAACTGCTCCTAATCTGTAATCTCAAGCCATCATCTGGAACTGCCATGAAGCCAAACTGTGAACTGCACCTCCCAGCCAGCTGTCCCTCCTTATATGCTGAGGTTGACATCATGGTACCGGATATCCCTTTAGCCAGTTTGGGTCAATTTCCCCAGCTGTGTCCCCTCACAGGTTCTGGTGAAAATTAAACCTATCCTAGGCAAACACAGGACAGTGGACTTCTGGGACAAAATCTATTACTCCACAAAATGATCAACTCTGTCCTTCAACAAGTCAAGCCCTCCATATGGGACAGGATGATGTGTTTATTTGCTTCATTACTTACGGTTTCCTTACTCAGTTAACATTTTGTCCTTGCATGTTCATTTGTCCTTTTGTGCCCCATATTAACTTTGGTAATTCTTCATCTTCCTTTTCCAAGAGCAGAACAACTATGTGTTTTCTAATCTTCCTTGAATTTTGAATTTCATTCATTTATGACTTTGGGATAAGTAAGTACTTCATGACAGAACTTTAGTAGAAGCCAGTGGACTCACTAGAGCAGAAAGCTGCACAATTGATGGGGTCTTGACATGTGTACCGTAGTCCTGCTGGGTACATCCATCTGAGGCCAGATATGGAAACAGAACTTTAAACTGCTGTGTCTTGCCTTGATTCTAGAGCTTTTGTGCCTTCTGAAATACTGTGTAAGTAAGCAGGCCTGCTTAAAAAGGAGCTATGATATTACTTAAGGATGAAGTTTTTCTTAAAGACCAAAAATTATTGATCTGTGGCAAAGGAACTTTTCTTGCTTGGATGTTTCAATCATTTATTCTATGTAATTTGGACGTGAAAATGTTATCAAAATACTTAACATTTGGAAGGAAGTTAATAAGAAAAATAGTTATCGAATCTTGATCAGTTTGGAAGCTTGTTGTAATTGTGAACTCAATTATTGCTCTACTCCTCTTTTATTGTGGAGGTGGATTTACCAGGGCTGAAAAATAAATTAATCCATCTGTTTCATAAAAAAATACTTTGAAAAAGATCATTGACTGTGCACTGACTGTTCATTGATATACCAATGCCTTTCTCATCATTTTTCCTCACATAAACAAAATGAAGGTGTTTAAAGATCCGCATGAATGTTCACAATGCACTTTTTGCTAGGCTGTCTACTGGAAATGTTACTTTCATTTTTGCACAAGATGAGAAGAAGAGATTAAACTCCTCCTGACATGCTGAAAAATATTCTGTCTTCAAAAATATTCATAGTGAAAGCAGTTAAAATGCATAAATATGCTTTTATTATTACTTTTTTATATATGTAATTCTTGCCATTGCTGGGTAGACGATGCTATATGACTGAATCAGAAGTAGTGGAGGACAAGTTTTCTCTGTAACTCTTAAAACTGAAAGTTTCAGAGCACCTGAAACAACGAAAAAGATTCACTGAATGCAAAGTACAGCTTTCATCTTCCTTTATGAGGCACATGCTCATGAATATATACATTTTTGCATATGTAGAAGCTCAAGGGTATCTGCCTTCCTATGAATGAAAGAATAAGGAAATTATGTATTCAGAGCTAGTTAGAAGTTTGCTTTATTTGTTGAATTCTCCAATTTAATAGAAGTTTCTTTCCTGAGATAGGATGTTTCTAAGAGGCTGCCAGATTTGAGAAGAGGGCACTGTTACTCCCATCTCCTTCCATCTAAAGATTTTGTGCTATTTTAAATACTAGTGTTGCTTTTGGTGATTTAACAGCCTTTTGGCAGTTCCGTGCTGACTGTCTGCACAGTCTGTCCATCTAAAGTATCGGAGCACGAGAAGCTGAGCTCCTAAGGGAACTCAAACAATATCGACAGGCTTGATTGACATAAAACTGGTGTCTCTCTTTTGCCTCGTCTGAACTCTTAGAGTAAATTCAGATCCTGATTGAAGAGTGATAGAGCTTTAGCCGTTGACTTCCATGAGAACAGAATCTGCAGCTACTGCCCTCTCCTAAAGCAGCCCTGAATATCTTGGCAAATGCTGTTTAGAAGCACTATCAATTTGATCCCTCTTTCTTCTCAGGATTGAATGCCAAGTTCAGGGCTATTTATGTCTTATTAACTAGAGCAGGCTTTGGATGGGAACTACAGCAAGCATTTAAATCTCCTTTGAAAAATGGGATATGACTTAATGAACCTTGTTCAGGTTAAAGCTGTTATTTATTCTTGATATTTCTATTTGTTACTGTCAAGTAGAAGTCAAAGAAAGAACAGCGTCTTGTATCTTGAAGAGTTTATCAGGATGGAATAGCCTGAAATTTGTCTCAAGTGAATCAATTTTCAGTTTCTGACAGGAAAATACCAACAGTAGATTTTCCAGATATGCTTCAAAATACCACACATGCTCAAAACTTTGAGGATGTCAAGAACCATACAAAAAGATGTGCTTCAAAATATGAACATCTACAGATACCCAAATTACATTTTCTATTAAGTCAGAAGTACAAAAGGTGAGAGAAGAGGCAGAGACACAGGGATTTATCTTCAGTCAGTGTGTTCGTGCAGAGGCAAAGGAGAAAAGTAAAAATTCAACCCATAAATTGAAAAGTGTCTGTCTGGAATAGAGGAGAGCAAAAGATGAAAATGTTTGAAAGAGCCCCCTTTTTCCTTCTTCCCCTACTGAAGTATTTTGGGGGAAAATATGCCACTTGTGCTGAAATCCTTTGATATTATTCACGTAATGTTGGTATGTTTGAATAGTTCCTAAGTATTTTCTTTTTTTAACTGATAATGATATTATCCAATTGAGAATTTTTTTCATTGGAAGTAGATTTATTATTTTTGAGGCACTTCCGATATTTCACAAAACCATTGAAAAGAATTCTACTTAAAAATAGTTTTGATGATATAGTGGAATAAGATATGCTCTTTCTGGTATATTTTGTTGTTATGTATTTCATTAGTAGTAGTAACGGTATTAATGTCAAATATTGATGTACATCTGATCTTGCAAAGCCTAGAGAAACTTTAGTACAAGGGGTTACAAAAGAGCTAAGTAAACCAGGTATTTGAGTTCTTCTGTTTACTTAGAGCAACATGTTTGAACTCCTAAGACACCGTTACACTCTACCTTAAGTCCTAAAAGAACAAAGATTATTAATTCAATTTCTTTCTAGTTTGAGGTGGGTTATTGTAATTGTTTCCAGGTGTAAACCATTAAGACCCACACCACTTCAGAGCTAATAAGACAATTTTCTTTCTTGCCGGATGTAATATGCTATGTCCCTGTATTTTCAAAAAAAATCCTAGACAACCCAAAACCATTTTATCTGGACTCTGTCTGCCTGTAAGAACATTTTATTTTGATCTTTTTACTTCTGTTAATGTTGATCTGCATTGATTGACTTTTCTCACAGAGTCCTTCTCAGTTTGCTGTAGAGGAATATAAAACCCTGTGAAAAAAAAAAAAGCATGGTACCATTATCTTTTTCCATCTTCTTCCCTACCTCCTGAAAAGTCTGCACAATGTTTTCTACTTTTTTCTATATGGAGGTGGTAAGTAACATGATCCAGTGGAAGGTACCCCTGCCCATGGCAGGGGGTTGGAACTACATGTTCTTTGAGGTCTCTTCCAACACAAACCATTCTTTTATTCTGTGATTCTATGATTCTGTTCAGTTTCTGTCAACTTTAGGAAGTTCTGCGTTAACAAATGAGAGGTTATCATATGGTGATGCTGGATATTGGGAAGTCCAGAAAAGCAACAGCTTCTTATTTGTGGTTGGTTAATATATAGAGAGGATATGTAGTTAACCATGTGACTTCCTAACTTGCTGAACCACATCAGAGTGTATGGGCTAATACCACATGTGTACATTAGCAGATGATCATGGCAAGTAATAATATCCAATGTGCAGATTGTTTTTGCTTACTCCTCCTAATGATATCATATGTTACTTGGTAATTGCTCAGCTTAAAACAAAAAGCTTTTGGAGCTTCAGATGTGACCTTCAATAAGTCTTTCTCTTATGCTGGCTTAGCACCTACTCCTCCCTCACAGTCACATCTACATGTATTTTAAGTAACCACTCTGATATCGTGCAGCATTGCACTGTGGAGCAGAACTGGTGAAAGTGCAGGGCAATCAACCCTGTAAAATCTCTCCATCTACAGAAAGACTCTCCACAGCCACCTGGATGCTTTTAAACCTCCATTATTTTAAATTTAAAAAGGTTGGCTGAGCATTGCTTCTACCAAAATGTGATACAATCGAAGTCAGAGGTGGGGAAGGACCTCTGAGGTCACATGGTTGAGCTTTATGCCAATAACAGATTGTTCTCTGCAGTTCAGTTTCTAGTGACCTTGGAAATTACCAGCCTGGTAAAATGGTAATGAAAAAACAAAGCTGTTAAAGCTTCAGAAGTAGCCAAAATGCTGCTGTCCCAATGAGAAATTGTGGTTTTAACGTGAGATTTTCAATGTGCCTTTCTCATTGGCAACAGTTTTCAAATGATCATAGTTTTAATCTACACTTTCTGACACATTTTGAGCTGGCTGTAACTAAGAGGTTGGGGGAGGTGATTCATTATTTTATGATTTCATTCTTTAACCAAATCATTTTTTTTCTTGTAAGTAAATAAGTCAGCAACTCGAGTAACCCCCCCAACACAACATTTCCTTCGTGTCCCTACACTTTTTTTTTCAGCATTTTTAACCTTGCAGAAACAGGAAATGAGGAGAAAAGAACCAGGGGCTTGCATTTTTCCATCAAAAGCCCTGATTAATTAATTAGAACCTCTACTTGTCATGCCTGGGAATCCAAAAATTCCTGAAAATATTCAGGTGTGACTCATCATTTTTAGATTTCTTTCAACCAAGCCAGTGTCGGTTTACTTATCTATTGATGTAGGCAATAAAGGGCAGTCTTGACATACACCTAATGGAGTGGGTAGAATTTGGCCCCTATTTTGAGAAGGAAGCAGCAAAGGCAAGCTCCCACTAGCAAGCTAATTATGGTTTTGGCTGAAAAATATCTTAGGAGGCTGTTAAAAAATGGGTAGATGCGAAAAGATCCCAAGACCCCAAGTTCCCTTCGTGTTGTACCTATTTGATGTGTGGTAATTTCTTCACTAGGGGGCCCTATTGTGAGCTGCCCTTTAGGGTGTCCTTTAGGGTGAGCAGCTCTGTGAATATCCTTTCTTCCCTGAGATTCAGCCCCCAGACTATTATATTCACAGACACCAGATCTCAGTTGGAGAAGAAAGGGGTTTTCTCAGCTGCCAGCTTGCTTAAAAGAGGAGTTAAGAGGAAAAGAAAGCTAATTGGACTGTGCTTGGCAAAAGCCTCGATTTTATTTTGTTTATTCAAATTTTTAAAGGATTGAGTGCTGAGAAACACAAAAATAGTGAGAACACTTATTCCTTAAACAGATTCTTGCAAAGTTTTTTACAATAAAAACAGAAAGCTTCTTTGGTAAAGCAGCGTTTATCCTTGCACTAATGCTGGTCATGAATACGTGTCTAACTTAGCTGGAACTAATGCCTGACTCTACTATTCCACTACAGCAACTTAACATTCTGCGTAGGCTGATTATTTTTTCAACAATATTTGCTAAATTCTTTTAAGGGCTGCCAGTATATATTTTTGAAGCTTAGTTAGTAAGAACAGCTGCCAGTGAAGTCAAGGCTAAAAGACGCAAAAAATATCTGCAGAAGGCAAGATTTTACTTCAAAAGATCTGTATTACAAAGCACTACTGTTGCTGGTATAATCACTTTCTTTGGGGGGGATGCTAATATAGACTGGGTTTCTTGTCTTCACAGCCCCCACTGAGCCTTTGCTGTGCAAATTTGCTGATGGAGGGCAAAAGAAGCGCCAGAATCAAAGCAAATACACACAGAATGGAAGGCCGTGGCCCAGAGAAGGAGAGGTAAGTGCCACACGGCAATTATTTTCCCGGAGGAGTTTGGCAGAAGTCAGCTGCAGACCTGGAGGTCTACCTTTCAGGGCTACGAAGAAATCAGATTGCACACCAAATGCAATAGTTTCACACAGAAAGCAGGGGAGAGAGGAGGGCTTATAATAATATGTGGAGTATAAAGTTACAGGAAAAGAGAATTTCAGAGCTTGATGTGGAACCATGCACAGCCACGTCCCACTGCGAGTACTTCATCTGCAGCCTGACCTGAGCCCAGTATTCTCTTGCTGGTGTGCCATCAGCATCCATGGTGCTCTTTTTCTAAACCACAAATCAATTTACACGTAAGCAACTCAACAATATTATTTCCTCCACATAGTTCCTAATGATAAATCACCATCGGGGAATAGGAGGGTTGTTACAAAAGGGAAAGATGCACTTGCACATCCAGATGTATGGTCCATGTAAAAGTGTTCCAAAAGCTTATCTGAGCTGGACTCTTCATTCTGTCCAAGACAAAAGACTTTACAGTAGCCTCAACTCCATCATGTGAAGGAAGTCAAAACCAAACAAAATAACTTAATAGTTGTTTTCTGATTTGCTGCAAATAGTCTCTTTCTGGAGTTTCCTTTCTGTGCACTTGTACATGAAACGACTCCAAATGTGGGTGAAAAAAGAAAGGAATTTATATGACTCTTCAAGAGTTTATTTACTCTTCTTGAACACTATTATGGGATAAAGACACTTGAATGAATTAGGTAGATCTGGTCATAGTACCTTCTTATGACTGGTTATAGCTACAAAAGCTTAAAATATTTCTATCCTAAACACCTTTTCTTTGTGTTTTTGATTTAGACTTCAAGGAAAAAAAGTATGTTGTTCAATTATGACCTACTAGAATACAACTTCTGGGGGGGCTTGTCTTCTTTTTTGTTTTCTTTTTGGTGGGTTTTGCTATATTTACTTCAATTTTACAAAGCAAATAAACAATAAAATTATTTGATATTTTTATGTTGCATGTTTCTAGATGGTTTCTGCTTTTTTTGTAACTAATTTATTTTTCTAGCTGATAGTTTTCAGACCATTAGCTTATGAAATACGTACTCTAGCATAATTGTTGAGCTCCTAAAACTAAAAGAAAGACTTCTTGAAAGCATAAAAATTTCTCCCTTCAGCAAGTTATGGTACACTGTTCCAACACGAGTGCTCCAAAATATTTTTAGCTTTGTGGGCGGAAAGTACCAGTGTGACAACCACGTTTGCTACAAGAGATTGCAGAAGTTTCCAAAAGTTCATTGCAATCTTTTATGTAGTATATCTCACAAAATGGAGATGTCTTCTTATGGTTTGTCATGTTAAGGATCTGCTGAGGAACAAGTGCCCAAGAAGTACTTCAAACGGTTGACTCAGGTCATCGTATACAGAGCTTGAAAAACAAAGGTCTATATATAAGAGGCAATAATAAACCCTCAATAAGGTCAACAATCCATATTTTAAAGACCTCTAAATCCCTGTTTAAATAGTAAATGCCATCATAGCTGTTATCTCCACTGTTCTATACTTCCTTCAGTTCAAATCAATAAACAAGAGACTATAAAGTTAAAGCCAACAAGCCACCATTATGCCTACAGCCTCAGGGCATCAGCTTAATACATCATACGTAGTTCATTTATTGCCAGTGAAGTGGCTCATATTAAGCACAGCGATATCCATGTGACCTAGAGGCAGGGTGCGTTTATAGTATCAATGTTTAAAAAATGTTTTTCAGTGCTAGGAGACATTATTCCTTATTCTTTGCAGTCAACTAGAGAGCTGTTGTCGTGGTATAATCTACAAATGTGAAAAGGTCATAAAGATACAAACTCAGAAATATTTCAGGCTATGAATGTGCTCTCTTTTCTTAGATTTTCTCTATTTACTAATATCTGGTTAATAACTTTCTGCACATTGATGTTTTCTACTCAAAACATCAAAACCAAGAATGCATGTTCTCTTTTAGGGTCACTCATTTATTGGATTTCTGCCCTGGTTTCATTAATTTTCTTATTTCCAATGTAAAATCTTTCTGTGTAATTACTCTGATATTTTATATGCAATAGGGTTTTTCTATCTCTTTGTCCTTTAACGATCTTACTGTAACCACGATGTACTATTCGGTTTTTCTCTGTGTAGCAGCACTCGGCTAAGCTTCCTGCAATTATTCCTGTCAACTTTAATTTCTTTAAAAAAGAACAGGCAGTGAGTAGTGACGAGTAATTGATATATGACAAGTGTCATAGTTCTGATTACAAATAGGATCTGGAAATATTCCCTGAACCTCTGCTTTTTCTTGGTTTCTTCCCCAAAGAAAAGCACTGAAATAGTGTCCAAGAGGTTACTCCCTCAGTCTTTCCACCCCGGCTAATTCCTGCGGTATCTAGACTGAGATGGATTAGGCCATTGTTCAGATAAGACTTTGCATTCTTGAATCCTTATGTGAAGGGCATTTCTAAAACTTCTGAGGTTTAACCAGCACACATTGGGTGTGCGGGAGGATTAGCGCTTGGAAGGCCAGACCCAGAGAAACGACACTAACCGTTCTGTCACTGCACTCACATTCGAGTATGCGAAGCAGTGATGGGCATCTGCGCCCTATACTCTGCTGCAGGGAGAAAATAGCAGGAGATTCAGTGGGGAAGAGCAGGTTTTATGTCTCTGGCCATGTTTTTCTTAGAGGTTTTGCTTTGGTTTATGGAGACCTTCTGGGGAATTTCATAAGAGAGGATTACTTCATTTGGTAAAGTTTTCAGGCCATACTGCAGAATGTAGTAGAAAATCTTATTCCTATCATATATTTTTATAAGTTGCTTCATAACCATATAGAAATACTTTAGTTGGCTGTTAAATTGGCTTACCTTTTAAGGTCAAGTCTTTAGGAATACACTGAATTTCTCTAGGGCTTTTTGGGAGTACGGAGGTGGGGTGGTCTTGGTACTTCTTTACTTGGCCGTTTGTAACCAGGGAACAATGCGTGACCTTGAATAGCAGTTTCTAGTCCTTACCCTTCCACTCTTGTTTGAAGCCTCAGGAAATACTCAGCAGATTTACTGAAGCATTTGACTGAGGATTTGTGATGGCTGACCAGTTCTGGACTAGAGAGCTAAGAGCTTAGATTACTCATGGCTCTCAAATTAGACACCTAGCATACAGGTGCAATAAATGTACAGTGAGAACTACAAATGTTGAAAATACTTGCAGTGAAATTCAGAACTAATAATTGAGTTATTAGGGGTGTTTTTTAATTTCAGGATAGTTTTTTTCTGAGTCACATCAGTTTAATTCAGCATTCTGTTTTGAAATTTTCCCTGACAAGATCATGTTGAGATAGCTATAGAGAATAATCCTATTCAGCTTCTGTCTGTGAAATATTTGATTTATTTTACCTCTAAATTGCAGTTGACAATTCCAGAGGTGGGTGACTATTCTTCAAAAAAATGTTCATTAGCTGAAAATGCATCTAGGAAATCAAGAGTAGTTACAAATTGAGATCAGATTGGATTAAAGACTGCAACTTAAATTTTACAACATGATCTTTTATTGCAGATTTACTGACACTTTGTTTTAGTTACTCAGAAATAAAAATCTTTTGATGTGTGTATTTAAGAGAGCATTTATTTGAAATTTATCTGCTAAAAAGGGAGAAATCTTACATAAACTGAAAACAAAGAAAATGGTTTGCATCAGCTCAAAGTTTATTATTCCTTACATTCTTCTGGAAAGAACAGTTCTAGTAATTGTACCCTTTCTATATTTGGTCAGCCCAAAGTGATTAAGTTTTTGGTTTTTCTTTTTACAGTCTCAATATTTTGAAACCTTTGATACTTTATGGTGTTGTCTTTCTTGCAAGAAAATACCACTATTACAGTATTGGTGCGTATATCACGACAGTGACATACACCTCTGAATGCGACCCCCTTGTCATGGAATTTGGTCTGATGACTATAATGATATTTAATAATTGCCAACAATAATTCTTCAATTGATTACTTTCTTGTTGTTATAATCTGGAGTATTTTAGTTTCTTAATAGCCAGGAGGTTAACCTCCATTTCCTCCCCTTCAGTCTCTTCCTCCTTTCCCTATTTCCCCTTTGTTTTCTTTCAAGATCAGTTGGTGAAATGTCTGAAGAATTAAACATGTTTTTAATTATTTCTTAAAAAAATAAGATAACCTAGCAGTTTTGGAATGTTGCTTTTGTTAACAGTTTCTCTTTTTGTCTGCTACTCATTACATTTTTTTCTAATGCAAACAGCAATTTAGAGAGAAAAACATACAATAGGTAATTTGGGAGACCTCCTGAAGCAGTTGATCCTAGTGCCAGTTGTCCTTTCTTTACCAAGAGCAGTCATTTAGAAATGGTCAGTAGATCTGTGCCAGACCCATTCATAACTCAGACATAGAATTCTTTTTATGCTCCCAAGGGGATAGGTACTACTCAGTTGTGTTCCATAATCCACAGTGTCTAGGGCTGAGGTATTTTATATGTAGCCAAATAATTTTTCCTTTCTGTGGGAGACAATTTCCAGGCCTGTCCAGGTATGGAGCAGTACCCTCATATGCAAACTGCCCGCAAAGATAACTACTGTGTGTTTAGCGTGCATATAAGTTAGGCGTCAGTCAGTATTTTGCATGATTATTTTTGGCAAAAGCTTAGTTTAGCAAAGAGAGGAGTTGAACCTGAGGAGAATCCTACACAGAGGAAGAAAGTAGAAAGGCAACAGGTAACTGGCAAATAAGTGGAAAGATACAGAGCAATGAGTTAAAAATTATTCATGATGCAATACACTCTACTGTGGACACTGTTTTGAAAGTGTGCCTAAGCAACACAAATACCAAAGACTGGCTGAAATGGTTGAGCTTCTGAAGTTCAGAACACAGAAATATTTTTAAATAATTATCCATATGAAATCACTGTCCCTGAAATCAGGATTTTAAAAGGGACTGGTTTTACTGATAATAAGGGTCATGGTTAGGTTAAAATAGAATCAGGATTGTACGTTCTTTCTGAGATTAGTTTTCTTAATTTTAAGTTTGGCTTTGGATTTTCTTTTGTGGTGAAAAAAGTCGTGCTATTTGTCCCAGAATTTTCTTGCAGTTGGGTTTTCCTCCAAATTCTGCTACCAGAACAGTTTTCTTATGCAGAATAAACACATGTTGGAGACGGGAAAAGGACATTGTTTCTGCACTCTGCTGTATCCCCGGCAGACACCCAATGGGCTATCAGATTCAGCAGTGCTGCAGGCTATCCCTGGAAGTCTTCCCAACTCACCATAACACACACATCTAGCGTGCAGACGTGACTGGAATCTACAGCTGATTTAACGCTGGATCACACTGATGGAAAAATGGGTGTGCCAGACCCCCAAAATCACACGGTTCATAGACCTGTAGATGCCAAGGTTGTTGGCTGTTGAAACAAAATAATTATACTGTATTATATATGTCTCTACAAAGAGCATATCAGCCTCGTTTCTTTTGAGCTTTTCTAAACTTCAGCACTTATCTTTTAACTCGTCAGATAAATTGAAGTGGGAACAAAATGACTCAACACAGAAGCTGTGTAGATCAGACTTCTATTCCAGATCTGTAGGACAAACAGGGTTTCTTGCGTTTCTTGTCATTCATTTGGATATCTGAACTAGTCATTGTGTTTATCAGCCTCTGACCTTCTGAGGTTCATGAGTCACTTCCTATGATTGCCTTCAATATTATATATTTTTCTCTGCACAACCATTTTTTTCTCAGAACTTGCAGCTGCTTCAGGAGCACACGTGACTGGGAAATGCACCATTTCTTTCATATGTACTTTTATATTTAAGAGATGTCGCATTTACATTCTAGACTGCTCCTTCTCAGAAAAAAGATGTTTCCTGTTTAGAATTAAATTCACAAATATTTCTAATAATGTGGAATATTTCTGACAGAACTGTTTAAATAATCAAAGGAAGTAACTCTGCCAAGTTAACTTTGCTGCTGACTGAGCTTATTTTATTAAATTAGTATTTTAAATGAATCTCATCTGGGGTTTTGGTCCCTTCTCCCTCCTCTCTCTTCCTTTTTCAAGGTGTTTCAGTCATAGCATCTGCTGTCAGGGCACAAGAGATCCTTGTGCTGTGATGCCTGACAGATATGAGCAGTGGTAACAAAACAAGTACAGGAATTTCAGTGTTGAAATTTCAATTGATTCTACTGCAGTAGCCAAGAGCACACCCATTCCCCTGGGACAGCAGTGCTCCAGCATGAAAGGACGAGGGATGAGTCAGAGGAGATGTGGAAGAGGGACTTAGCTTCTGGTACAACTCCCACATTGATTCACCAAAGAAACTCCTTGAGTCCTAGGGTATAACTTTATTTTCCCAGATCTCATCTTAAGGAGGAGAAACCCGGGGAGCCTCCTGCTTGGGAAAACCACCACATCGGTGGTTTTCACCCCTTTTTAACTTGTAGGCCTCTCCAGCTTTTTCCAATGGCACCGTGGCCTCCTGCATGATAAGAAATCCTGCGGTGAGAGCAGCCTTGCTTTGTGCTTGTGCTCCGGCAGTGGGAATAGCCTGGCCAGGGCAGGATCGAGGGCATAATGTGGAAGATTAATCTCTGAAGAAGAGACATAAGACACCTCTGCAGTAGGTGAATATTATGGTGAATTTTTACACATGGTGAAGGAAAGACACCTACACTGAGAGTAGGTAATGAAATGTTGATCAAGCTGTTTGTGGAAGCTACTTCTCAGCAGCCAAAAAGATACCATCCGACCTAAAACAAGGTCATTTATAGATACATCTCTTTGCCCGAAGTAGGGCTGATAAAGGTTGTTGTTGTGAGAGTTCAGAGAGGTTTGGAAAAGAAATAATAAACCCACCTTATTTCACTTGATATTGAAGATGTGACCATTTTTTTTAATAATCACTCCACAACTTAATAATTTCTTTGAGAGATTTACAAATGCAATTTACATAAGCAATGCAAATGTGATGGTCTGAGTGTCTTTTTAATGAGGCAAATGTGCTCATTTATGTTCAAATCATAGCGAAGAGAGGGAAAAACACCCAGAAACAGAATACCTTGTCTTTGCCCATGGAAAATTTTTCACAGTAAAATGTTGAATAAAGGCTTTCAAACTTCCTGGGGGAACCCTTGCCTTCCTGAGGCTTTCTGATAGTTTGTGCACTTTATTGGAGGAAAGAGCTTTAATTTAAAGAAAGGTACAGACTGCATCTCTTCTCTTTCTTCACCAATGTCAATAATTAGAAAACTGCAGCAACAAAATAGCAAAAATCTTCGTTCTGTTGTCCTCAGTCTGGATACTTTGGTGAAAATAAGCAATAAGTAAACACATAGGTTTTAAATAGTATTTTTAAAAATCCAATCTTTAAAACATGCTAGCTTTGTTTCTGTCTCTTGTAACATTCTGAATATATTAGTTAAGGAGTCATTTAGAATTGTTTTTATTATTATGTACAAAACTGAAAGCAGGTACTCCTTTTATTAATTACTTTAAGGGATCGCATATTGACATATTGAGTTGCAGGATTTTCATTCAGTAGCTCAGTATGTGTCCATTATACAGCTGAGTGACATAAAAATTCTATGGTTCAGTCATTCCTTCACGGAAGATTTATCTGGCAAATATTTTCCTGAAGTGGCATTCCATCATCAGTACCACTCTCTCAGGTGGCATTTTGTCAGGAAGTGTCACTATCAGAAGAAGGAATAAGACCCTGTCCTTCCACTGAAACATGAGCAAAATGGTGGATGAAAAGACCTGGAAGAAAATACTCTTCAACACAACTGACCACTGCTATAGAGGCATCAACCAGTTCCTCAGTGCAGTTAATACCATATTAAACATAGTCACAGCTATAGTGAGTTCTGTGGTTTTTACAGAATAAACTCAAATTCTATCTTTTGGAAGTCTGAGGCCAACCCTAATATTCTGTATTCGCTATTTTTTTTAATTCCTGTACGTGTGCTATGGAGGAAAGTGCAGACAATTTTCCAGTAAGTTATTGTTGCTCATGAGTTTTTATTCCTGATGAACAAGGATGCTTCAGACCATAAATCTTTCACTGGTCCTGGCTAACTTTTTCCTCTCCTGGGCTTCCGGCCAGCGTAATTTTGTAGGGAGGAGTTACACAACTTGATGAGAAAGAAGTAAATAGTCCTCAGTTAGCAGCTATTTGAAATAGCAGCTGTTTAAGGTTATTCAGCAATGAGGGGTATTAGCAATATTCCTGGGCAAACTGTAGGTGGTGTACCATATGCACGTATTGCCACACGCTGTGGCGTGTTTGTCTAATGTAAAAGTTTCGTTTACTGGCAGATGTGAGAGTGATATTTATAGTGATCGCTGCTGAAGTACTTGAGCAGATTCTGGTAAATGCGTCACCGTGCAGCATGGATAAGGAACTGAGGGTCTAGCCTTTCATAGTTTGTACTTGCCAGGGCCAAAACAGTGTCCCTTGTTCCTAGTAGTGATAATATGTAATGTACATGATGCTAATATCTATAGAATGGAGTACGTGCAGTTAGTCTGCGTGCACTCACCTGCAGGTCTGGGGCGCAATGGAGCTCGAGGGCAAGCTGAGGGTCTGTGCACAACCACGTACTCGAATATTCGTGAGGCAAGGGGAGGTTTAGACGGGACATTGGGAAGAATTTCTTCACTGAAAGAGTGGTCAGGGATTGGAACAGGCTGCCCAGGGAGGTGGTGGAGTCACCATCCCTGGAGGTGTTTAAAAAACGGGTAGATGAGTTCCTTAGGGACATGGTTTAGTAGGGAGACAGGCACGGTTGGACTCCATGATCTCAGAGGTCTTTTCCAACCTTATGATTCTATGATTCTATGATTCTGTGATTCTAAGTAACTGAGAGCAGCGTAAAAATGTATTTGCAGGTCTCACTGGACACAGCTTTGTTAAGGCTCCAGTGAAAGAGTCACTCGAATTTATTCTTTCTGCACTCTCGTTCTTACTTATGTCAAAGATAAGAGCAATCATTCATTTTCCCCTTTAGTCCCAGTCCTCCCTCCCTTGTTGCCACTTTTTCCCCAGGTCACAGTAATGCGAGCTGTGGGATACGGTGAGCTCTGATCCGGGCAACTCACAGGACCGTTGTAAATAGAAACTCCCTTATTTGGAAGGCTTGTGTCTCTCTTTTCCCAAGGAATTATAATGAGGGGTTTTCCTCAGTCTTAAGTTGATGTGTGATGAGATGTTAAAATGTCAGGATTTTGATTTATAGATAATGTCTTAAGTTATTTTTAAAGGTTTTTTTAAATTGTTAGAACTAATTTGTCTGTCCCTTTAGGGCTTATACATACTATTTAAGTTGTCTTTACCAGCAGAGGAATATAAAAAGAGAGCAATAACAAATTTTACAAGTGTTGAAAGGAGAAAGGAAAATAAGAGAGGATTTTTTCCCTAGAATATATTGCAGACAAAAAATGTTTTATATTAAAGTTTTATTCGCTCTCTTTTGGGATGAACTGTATATTTTTCCATTAATTAATACAACTTTACCGAACAATAAGACATAAGAAAATAAAAAGCAGTTTAGTAGATCAACCTTTATGATTTTGTAAGCTAATTTTTTTACATCAAAATTAGCAGCGGTTGGCATTACTCTAAATTTTTTGACATTTTTTGACATTTTAAACTTGTAGAAATAGCTATTTTTAATTTTCTTTGTATGAAATGAGTGCATTTTTTAAAAACAGTTGTGCCTTAGTTTCTTGAATTATCATTTGCTTGGGAGATATTTTATTAAAACAATGGTATTTTCAATGAGCAAAACACTTGCCTTAGCATCTGCTTAAAAGAATAATGAGAAAAATATACAAATTTAGTAATAACGTGAACATTTTTTTGGCTACATAAGGTAGTGTGAAGCCTAATGTTTCACAGCAGAAATTATGGAAAACTTGGGCCACCTGCCCTTAGACCAGTGAGCAGCTGCAGGGCTAACCTGGCTCTTCCAGGAGTGCTGCCTGCTCTTTGCCTACTGGCCACTAGAGCATTTACCCTGGCCGCTCACCTGCCTGCATGGGAGCCGGCCAAGTCCAAATGCTTTCCTGACCCGTCTGAGCAGCCATCTGGAAGCACGCAGATGCCATTGTTCAGAAGTACTTTGGTTAGACGGGCCCAGGGCATTTAAAAGCTCCCACCACGAGTGTGGACTCTGCTGCACAGTTAGTAAAGCACCTGTCCTTGAAGTAAATGCTTCTGTCTCCTGTCTCAGCAGCGAGCGTATGGTCTGCGTGACAAGCAGAGAGAAATACAGTGCCATGGGGTGGGATGGTGCCGTGGCTGTTTTTCAGCTGCGCTCAAAGGGAAGGGAGCACCTTGAGTAATGGTTCTAGCCCTGCGCAAAGGGAGATGTTCTCCCATCTCCCATCAGTGTCTTACATTGGCGAATATTTCACAAAGGGAGGGAAAAAAATAAGGAAGGAAGACAAAGTCAAAGCAAATGCGTTATGTGGGAGGAGAGATTGTCGGTCTCATAAAATAAATGCTAGGGAAAAATCTGGTCCTTCCTGCATGTCTTGGAGCATACGATGGGGCAGGAAACTCAGTCTCCAGCCCTGCTGCCTCCTGCCTCTCCTGCAGCACCTGGGGACGTGTCTGCTAACGGTGGCAGCGGAGACGGTTTTTAACGGGACGCTCTTTTGACACTGCCAAATCCTTTTGCACAGGTCGTGGTCGTGAGGCAGCTGAAAGGCTCTGTGTAGCCCATTAACAAATTCTTTTGCTGTCCAGACCTCTGAAGTATTTTAAAAGCCCTGTATAAAAGCTCAAGCACTTTTTTTCCACTGGTCTTTTCTGCTTCACAGCCCACTTTTTGTTTCTTGTCTCATGGTGATGAATTGATTAACTATTAACTATAAGTACAAGTGACAGCCCGGGGAAATGGGGAAGAGTGGGGTCACGCAGGGTGTGGCCTTCGTAGGAAACTTGAGACTCCTTCCTGAGAAACTCTTGTGAAGTTGGCTTTAGAATATTTACCAACTACCTGTCTCGCAGGCAACGGCGGGTTTTGGCCCTCTTGTTATAGTGTGCAATCAAACAGAAATGCATTGATCTCAGTGGACTTATCAGCTGCTATCGGTGCAACAAAACCATCGCCTGGCCTAAAAGTTATGGAGAGATAACAACAAACACACTGATCAGATCTGTTTCTCAGGGATCTCTCAGGCAGGGAAGGTAGCCAGTCTGGCTTTGTTGCTTTGGCCCATCTGAGATTCCCTGGAGATTTTAGATTTCCATCTGAGTTCTTACTCATATTGGCTTAGAATATGTTTAATGCCTTTTTTTTATTCTTTTTTTTTTTTCCTGCAGTAATAGTAAAAATCTGCTTTTTTTTCCCCTAACTATGTGCAGGCTGGCATGGCTTTGACTTACGATCCGACAGCTGCTATACAGAATGGGTAAGGAATGCATGTTTTCTTATGCCTTTTGAAAATTATTTCAAATGCCATCTTCTGCTTTCTCTCTCTGTGGTGAAACTCATTCAGAAGCAAATTTGCTCAGTCGTATTTTGACTGAAGCATGTAATGCTCTATTATCAAGTTCTTCCTTTAGTTTCCCTTTTGTTTTTTTTCCCTCTTGTTTGTAATATCCTTTTGAATGGGAAGTTGTTTTTCCTGATAGATTCCATTTCTATTTGGCAAATGCTAGTAGGTGGTTTTTTAAGCTCTCTCTGTTATGAAATGGAAACCAGTAAGATTTCCCTTTACTGACTTTGCTTTTGTTGAAATAATCATTGAAGAGTCCAGTGTATTTTGGATAATAGAGCTGTTACTTCGGGGCTTCTCTCTACTGGCTGACTGGCTTCCATGGCATTATCTGGATAGAAATGCTAAACAGGAAGAAGGCCTTAAATTAGTGTGAAAGCAGATGGGATTTAGGGGTAAAATTCTGAGCAACACTGTTCTTCAATCCTCAACTACCATTTGCTGACACAAAGAATTTATTCAAATTATTTACCGACACAAAGAATTTATTCAAATTATTCAAATTCACTTTATTCAAATTATTTAAATTCAAATTTAGGAGAGAACTTAAATCATCGTGTTGTTTACCTGCATTTCCAATTATTTCATGACCTAGAAAAACTGAGCCTTGGAATCTAGCTATCCTTTCAGAAAGGTTAACAATAATTTGAAGACAAACAGGTGATTCGGCTCTGAACTCTTTTACAGTCACTCTTTGATGAGGAAGATGTTTGATATGAATATCAAATTCCATGCATACTCCCATCTGTATTCTCCAGCTGAAAGGAGAATGTATTGATATAGATGAGAATGGGTTTATTTATTAAATATTTGTTAAGGTGCTGCCAGTTGAAGTACTTAGAAAAAAAAGCTAACATTCCAAGTAGCTTTGGCAAAAAACCCCAGTAAGAATAGTTAGTTATTTTGTGTAATTGCCCTTTACAAGCAGTAGCTTTTTAGGACTCAAGATATCCCCATGTTGTGGAGAAAGCGGGCAAACCAGAGCAACTCAGAGAAAAGACAGGTTTTACATAGTTGTAATTTCAGAGTACTCTGGTCCTGTTTCCCTATTCTAACCTCCCAAATGAGTGTTTCTCTTCTATCCTCATACTTTTCAGTTGGTAACACATTATAGGCTATAAATGAAATCATCACTAGTTCATAATCCACCAGTGTTTCATCCAGAAAACTGGCTTCTATTTCAAAGGAATTCCTGCATGTCAGTTGCATGAATGCTTTGGAAACTGTAATTTGAATGATCCTTTGCATTTAATATAATTTTACCTCAAGAAGATTTTTTTTCTGAAATTATTAAATTTATCTCTGAATCAGACATTATTTGTATCAGAGAATACCCACGCTGCTCAGGTTTTCAAGGCTGCTGAGGTGATTTGGTCACTCAGTTGTTTGAACACACCGTCAGTGATCACTGGGAAAACAAGTAGTACCCAATGGAGAACTTCTACTGTTTGCTTTTCAAAATGTTCTTTTATTTGTAAAGCATGAAATAAACTACAGCACTGGATATCTCTCTAAGAGTGACAATTAATTACTGCTTTGACATATCTCGTCTTTCCAGAGTGTCAAAATATTTCTGATTTCATCAGGACAAAACCATCTCTTTCAAAATACTCTTGTAGTGAGATCTAGACACAGAATCAGGAGGAGCAGTCCTTACTATGCGGAAAAATTGATTTTTCCACCAGAAGTTACACAACTGTTGTTCCATCCTTTGGTTGCACCCTCAAAATGCTGTCATCTGAGGATCACCAGGACCCTTTGGTTACACAGTTTCTTTTTAGCTTCCTAGCTATTCACTTAATAGTCACTGGTCAGGCCGCACCTCGAGTGCTGTGTCCAATTCTGGGCCCCTCAGTTTGAGAAAGATGTTGAGATGCTGGAGTGTGTGCAGAGGAGAGCAACGAGGATGGTGAAGGGGCTGGAACACAAGCCCTACGAGGAGCAACTGAGGGAGCTGGGGTTGTTTAGCCTGGAGAAGAGGAGGCTCAGGGGAGACCTTATTGCTCTCTACAAACACCTAAAGGGAGGCTGTAGTCAGGCAGGGGTTGGTCTCTTCTCTCAGGCGACTGGTGACAGAACAAGAGGACACGGTCTCAAGCTTTGCCAGGGGAGGTTTAGGCTCGACTTTAGGAAGAAGTTCTTCACTGAGAGGGTGATTGGCCATTGGAATGCGCTGTCTGGGGAAGTGGTGGAGTCACCGTCCCTGGAGGTGTTTAAGGAGAGATTGGATGAGGCACTTAGTGCCATGGTGTAGTTGACGAGTAGGAGTAGGTGTAGGTGTTGGGTCATAGGTTGGACTTGATGAACTCAAAGGTCTTTTCCAACCTTATGATACTGTGATACTGTATCCTGTAGTTATAAACTTTTACTGTTTTTCATAAGCCTCTTTACTAGCAAGTACTATGAAAATTTAGCATGATGCTTTGCTTGTAAAATGTGCAAATGCAATTTGTTGCTCACAGGCAGAACACACAGGTAACGTAGCAGGTGCGTTGGCCATAATGAAAGAGAGGCTCTTAAACACAGTAAAGTAAAAGAGGTTAAATAGTCAGTGAAGAGACATTAGGCAAACACATTGTTCTTCTTCACAATGAGGACATTGTGAAGCTGCTGCTTGCAGCCCCCTTGTGTTGGTAGCGTGCCCGTGCCCACCCTATGGGTCAAATGCTGCATAATACTTCAGCGGTAAAGTAGACCAAGCTGTTAAGGTTTACATGGAGCAGTGTTACCCGAAGGTCTGTAAAACAAAAACTGCATCCTTGTAGCAGGCCTGTTTGGTGCAGTCAAGTTAAGTGGATCTTGACCCTGCACGCAACTCAGGACTTGTTGATGTGCTGTGCTGAGCACAAGTCGATTAGTCCTGTAGATGTCCACCAGCGTGGAGCTTAGTGAACTGAGGCTGGAGATGGGAAATGGTAAGATACCTAAGCCAAGGCGAAGATTTAGGTGAGCTATGAGTTACCAATAAAAGAAAGATTGACTGCAAATGCTGAAGTCTAATGCATCAGAGTCCGTTATAGGGTTGATAAATGTATTTCAATGCACGTAAGTTGCTAAGTCCACACTGGATTGTATGGAGGATGGAAGTTTACTAGAGAGACGTGTCTGCCTGCATCATGGGGTGGTATCTAAAATCTGCAATTCCTTAAGAGGCATGGATTATATTAGGTTTTGGGTTGGAGCATAAACAAACCTCAGGAAAGAATCTGGACTCTTGTATATTGTCCAGATGAAAAGGTAGGTTCACATTGCTCATGGTGTAGCACTATCACTTTTATTACTGTATAACTGCATATTTGCCTTGAAAATCTATAGCAGGAATAAAACAGAAGAGTGTGTGAGAGAGGCTTTCACTAAAAATAGCTAAGATTTTCTCCCTACAAAGGAATAGATAATTTTCTTCTCAGTCTACTACATTTTAAAGCTTGATTCTCCATTTCATTATATTGTTTTTATGCCCACATAACCCTGTTTAAGCATCCAGTAGAGTTACATCAGTGTAAAAGTGGTATAATGTAGTTGAGAGACTGGCCTATAGTGTACCATAGCATTGCATTATGAGTTACTGAAGACCTGGTAACCATACACTTGAGTAGATAAGCTCTTTTCCCTTGCCAGTCTGTCTGTGCCCTTTTTATAATCAGCCTTTTCTGAATTGCATTTACAGACGTACTCAGGTTTTATTTTGGGGAGTACTGTGTCTATTGTAATATGCTATTGATTTTTCAATTTGTGGTATTAATATTGTTTTAGTGGTTTAATGCACTCATACAAAGAACAAAATACAGCTCTTGTACTTGTGCTGTAAGGATGCTCATTTAACAAGTTCCTGAGGCGTGAGTCCTCCTGGCTATTTGACTAAGATTGTGATGTACTGTATCAGTTTAATATCTGATATCTGTGGGACTATACTGCACATTTGCTGGCCAATGGGCTTGATATTCAGATAGGTCTTTTTCATCTCAAACATCTGACTCTGTGGCTTATTGCAACTGAATATTGCTGCCTTGATAACGCTTAGTAATACTCTTACATTATGTGAGCCCCAGGATACTATTTATGAATCTAACTTTTTTCAGTACTGCCTGCAGGCAGGAGGCATGAGCAAATGGTGTTTACTGCAGTGCAAATAGGGTTTTGCTCTTGTGCAGATTCTGTGTGGAAGCTTGCACATTCCCCCATAGGATGGGAACCATATGGAATTTTTTTCTAATTTTTTGGCAGGAAAATAGCGACCAGAAGCTACAGATAATGCCGTCCCAAAATGCAGAGGGAGGGTTGATGTAGGAGGGGAGTATGTGCTTTGTCTGTTAAGCAACAGAAATTGTTCCTAGAGCATTGCCTGTGTGTGTCTGATGATGTATTGGGAATGTGATTCTTTTTAATATCTCTTAAAACCACTTTTTTGAGCCCTTTATGAACCCCTCTTCATGAACATCCAGGAACAACTTTTAGCCTCCTAATGATGAGCTTATAGAATCTGGGCATGCTGAAAAGGTCTATTTTTAATACAAGGGCAATTTTGCCTTGTCCTTGCCACCTGCCTTTCTACTTTCACTTCTAGCATTGCAGTTGCAGCTGAGGAGCAGGGACACTGCATGGTGCACATATATAAGGATGCAAACTCCATCTGCAGAAAATGCAGCTGAGCCTTTTGGAGATCTCTCCTTAGTGCTCACAGGCCAACTACAACTAAGCCTACAGCTCTCAAAGTGTGCTATTAGACACTCTACATTTTAATGTCAGGAATCTTGGGGCCATAATTGAACAATATATCTAAAGTGAGTCAACACCGGTATAATTCATAACTCCTTCCGCTCCTTTTTCCAATGTGCATATTGTGATGGTTGAGAATCCTGCATTCCCTTGGACTTAACTACAACGTGCATCTTCCACCTCATATCATCTCTCCCCAAGCCTAATGGAAAAATAAGGAAAGCCTAAGATCAAATATGGCAAGATCATCAGCTGTGCATCTTGTTGGGATGCTGTAAAGTTTACACCAGAACAGACTACTCTTGCATTGTAACTCCTTCTGTCTTCTTTCATGTCCCCAGCATGCCACTTATACACGTTAGGATATTAGCCTGTTTATATATAAAGGGAACTTGGGTAGGTGCGTCTATGTCCGGGGCGTGAGAGCATGGTAAGGTGTTTTTGTGAGCAGGCCCTGCTTGGTTCTCCTTACTTTTAGTCTTAAAGAAAAAAAATAATAATTTTCCCTTTTTTTTATGGTAAAAGTTCCCTGTTACTTATAGTAGCACACAATGACTACTTTGGAGCCACTATAGTCTGTAGAGAAAGCAATATGCATTTTTTAAATTATGTAAAATAAATATGTAACAGCAAGACAAGAACTTCAAATTATTTGAATTATTTGGCCGTGATACTTGCCTAAGCATCCCTATTTTTTTGTTCTTTTACTAATCATATTGAAATGTCTTAAATTTGGAAACTATGGCTAGAAAAAAATCATAAAAAATAGTCTTTCTTTTCACATTTTTTGAAATTCACTTCCTTTCCAATGGAATAGAATATAGACGGTCTAGTTACACATACTGTATTTGGGAGCCTTACAACTTGGTAGGCTTGAAACTTACAGCTGGAGAGGCATAGGCAGAGGTGAAAATAAATTCTCATAGTTGATGGCAGGTTGAGCATACCATGCTTGCTGTGGGCTTGGCTTGAGTCTGTCCCCAGCAGGACACCCCTGTCCTCACCTTGCCACTGTACTTCACAGGTGGCAGAGATATCCACATACTCTCTTTAGATCCTTTGGGCACAAGCCATGCTGTGGCAGGAAGACAGTCCTTTGTCTCTGGGTATAAGGGACTCCTGATTGCAAAATGTTTGATCTACTGCCTGTCACGGTGACTCAGATTATTAAACTTGCTTTATTGTTATTAAAATTGAAATATATGAACTGAATTTTCTCGCATTGTCATTTGCTGCATCAGATTTCTTTCCTTTCTCTTCTTTGATGCTCTGGTGCATGCATTTTCACAATAGAGCTGAGTGTCCTGATAGTATGTTTTATTTGATGCTTATTTGAGAGTATTCCAAACTGCGACAAATGGTATTGGCAGGAATATCGGAAGGGCTGTATTTTTCACATTACCAGAATGTATATTCTACAAGCTTATGTACTATTCAGATAACTGCATCTCTAAGCTGAAACTGAAATAGATAGCTGTCTGTCAGGTTCTTGGCTTAGCACGTTTTCTGTAAGTTTGGTAGTACTTGCTGGGATTTATTGAACAGTTTATTCCAAAGACTCGGCATTACTTCCAAATGAAAGGCTGTTTGTCCCATGCACTTGTCTTTGTCTGAGCAATCCATATGCAGTATGAGTGCAGCATCAGTGCCAGGCTGAGGGACAGAATGAGAACAGAATGAGTATGTTGTTTTCTCCAAAGGGTTTTGGGTTTATACTGTTCTTCAGTTCAATAGATTTATACGTATTTCTGTTATATATTTTACCTATAGAGTGAATTCTGTCAGTCTACCATTGATTATTTTTATTTACTGCACACGACACTTCTTAGTTCATCCACTTAGCAACAGCATAGCTGAAGTGGATTCTGGTTAACCCTGATCTGGGAAAAGACCCCTGTAACAGGCATATGCATCATGCTAATGCAACAGATGAATCCAGCTAGTGCTATAAAAATCCTTTCCCTCTCAATGATGTATGAACCTAATGTTCGATACAAGCAGTGGGATACAAATGCCTCTAAGTTCTCGTAACACGATACACACAAAATTGGGCGAAGACATGGTTTTAAAATAGCCTCTGTGCGAGCATTGTAAGCCCAGATAAATGTTCCTAAAATAGCAATATATTTCTATTAAACAAAAAATCACTCAGACGCCACCTGCTGCTTTTGGCATTTTAAAATCTTATTTGGAATTGAGAGAACAAATGATTGCTTCTCTGTTTCCCTCTCCCCTCTTAACTTTGAACATTTCTATCCAACCTTCAAAGACAGCAGCCGTTTTTTCTGAGCCTATTAGTTGCATGAAGTCAGTGGTTATTTGAGCCTGCATCCAGAATGAAAGCACGCAGTCTGAACTAGACTGATTAGTACTAAATCCGGGATGCCAGGGCGATCAGGAAATAGAGCACTTGTTTAAAGACCAGTAATGATTTTTTTGTTGCATGACTCTCATGGAAAGCTACTGTTGATTGCCTCAGCATGGGGAGAAAAAAAATATAAAAGGAGAGGGACTGCAATCCACTTCACTGTTACAGAGAGAGCATATGTGCAAAATCTTCTGTTACTTGTAAGATTGGTGCATGCTATATAAGGATCTGCATGGGATTTGAATCAGACAAGATAACACCGCAAAGGAGTGTTTCCCTCTCTCAGAGTCCAAAGCGTCAGCATTTTGAAAGCAGTAAGACTACAAACATTATTTTTTTAAGTGATTTTATATTTCTGGCTTACAGTTAAAACTGAAATAAGGGCAAATGCAAGAATCTTTACAAACATACACATATTAAGTATCACAGAATCATCTGGTTGGAAAAGACCTCTGAGATCATCGAGTCCAACCATACCTGTCCCCTTACTAAACCATGTCCCTAAGGAACTCATCTACCCACTTTTTAAACACCTCCATGGATGGCGACTCCACCACCTCCCTGGGCAACTGTTCCAATCTCTGACCACCCTTTCAGTGAAGAAGTTTTTCCTAATGTCCAGTCTAAACCTTCCCTGGTGCAACTTGCGGCCATTTCCTCTTGTTCTATCGCTGTCACTTGCAAGAAGAGCCCAGCCCCCACCCCGTCACAACCTCCTTTCAGGCAGTTGCAGACAGCGATGAGGTCTCCCCTCAGCCTCCTCTTCTCTAAGCTAAACAACCCTAATTCCCTCAGTCACTCTTTGCAGGACTTGTTCTCCAGCCCCCTCACCAGCCCCGTTGCCCTTCTCTGCACACGCTCCAGCACCTCAATGTCCTTCCTGTCGTGAGGGGCCAAAACTGAACCCAGCACTCGAGGTGCGGCCTCATCAGTGCTGGGCAAAGGGGCACAATCACCTCCCTGCTCCTGCTGGCCACGCTGTGTCTGATGCAGGCCAAGATGCCACTGGCCCTCTTGGCCACCTGGGCACAGTGCTGGCTCATGTTCAGCCGGCTGTCAACCAACACCCCCAGGTCCTTCTCTGCCAGGCAGCTCTCCAGCCACTCCTCCCCAAGCCTGTAACGCTGCACGGGGTTGTTGTGACCCAAATGGAGGACTCTGCACTTGGCCTTGTTGAACCTCACCCCATTGGTCTCAGCCCATGGATCCAGCCTGTCCAGATCCCTCTGCAGAGCCTCCCTTCCTTCAAGCAGATCCACACTTGCACCCAGCTTGGTGTCATCTGCAAACTTGCTGAGGGTGCACTCAATGCCTTCATCGAGATCATTGATAAAGATGTTGAACAGGACTGGACCCAGCACTGAACCCTGGGGAACACCGCTCGTGACCGGTTTCCAACTGGATATAATTCCATTTACCACAACCCTTTGGGCCCGGCCACCCAGCCAGTTTTTAACGCAGCAGAGGCTGTGCCTGTCCACACCGATGGCAGCCAGTTTCTCCAGCAGAATGCGGTGAGAAGCGGTGTCAAAGCGGTACTGAAGTCCAGGTACACCACATCCACAGCCTTTCTCTCATCCATTAAACAGGTAACCTTGTCGTAGAAGGAGATTCGATTGATCTGGCAGGACCAGCCTTTCATGAACCCATGTTGGCTGGGCCTGATCACCTGGTTGTCCTGCGTGTGCTGTATTATAGCACTCAAGATGATCTGCTCCATGACCTTCCCCGGTACCGAGGTCAGACTAACAGGCCTGTAGTTCCCTGGATCCTCCCTCCAGCCCTTCTTGTAAATGGGTGTAACATTTGCCAACTTCCATTCCAGTGGCACTTCCCCAGTCAGCCAGGACTGCTGGTAGATGAGGGAAAGGGGTTTGGTGAGGACCTCTGCCAGTTCCCTTGGGTGGATCCCATCTGGCCCCATAGACTTGTGTGCATCTAATTGGCCAAGCAAACCAAATCCTTCAAGAAGTACTTACACGATCCATCAGTAGTGATATTTTCCAAGTGATAATTTTATCAATAATCATTAACCCACAGGGAAGGAGATGGAATATAACTTTCATTACTATCAAGCAGGAGAGAGTGCAACTTTTTTCATAGCATGCAATAGTGGAGATAAAAACAACTAAATCTGATATCTTCAGTGCTGCCTGGGGCATTTAGACTCGTAATTCCTGAGACATTTCACAAGAAGGTGGGGTTTTTTGCTCTCTGTCTAGATGAATATGAAAGTTTCAGCCAGAGTTTTTGTAGCCTTCCCTGAATAAAACAATTTCAGGCTTGTATATGGACTGTGTTATTCTCAGCACTGAAGCATTAAGATTTGAATAGAAAAGAGTACTGCATGTAAAAATGAAATCAGTAATATTGTCTTCAGTATCGCGTAAGAAATTTCCTTTCCATAGCTAGCACTCTGGAAAAGCAGCTGTCTTTGCATTTTAGATAATTTTCCTTCTTGTATCACGAAGTTCTATATTTGTACTAGTTGAAGTGAAAAAAAATGTGCTTTGTGTAAATGTTCCTCCTCCTTTCCATTTCCAAGATTTGTTCAGTGGAGCCATCACATCTTCTTTATTGTGGTTTTGGAAGTAGATGGACATAATTACCTGTGTAGAGTCTTTTTGTCTTTGCCTGGGAGGCAGTGAATTAGTTAGTCAGAGCCTAGCAGTCGAAAGGTTCAAAAAAATCTCGCTTTTGTTCTTTGTTTGCAGATTTTATTCCTCACCGTACAGTATTCCAACAAACCGCATGATTCCACAGACATCAATCACGCCATTCATTGCTGCTTCCCCTGTCTCCACATATCAGGTACGTCAGATTTGAGCTTGTCTACTCTTTCCCAGTTAATTATGTTTTGGATGTGGATGAAGGAAGAGCGTATACCACAGTAAATTGTGTGAGTGCTTGTGCTCTTGGGTCACACTTTAAACAAAAGTCTTTCTAGTAGTATTCAGTTGTCATTTGGTGTAGGGTTTTAAGTGTTTCCTGCATTCTTTACACTAGCAATGAAAGCCACCATAATTTTTTATTTCAATCAATCAGCTTCTCTAGTAAACAGCATTTTGCTTCATTTCCAGTTGACAACAGCAGAAGCTTATCATTCTTCTTAAAATGTTTTGTCATTTTGGCTCCCCTTCGTTAGCTAAAAGTTTTTGTATATTTGGGGTTTATAATTTATGTTGTCTGCATCGTATTGTGACCTTTTGACCTCAGCTGTATTTGCTCCAGTAACAGCATCTTTTAAAACCACTCATTTTTATCCCGTAATCCCTGACAAAGCCAGTTACTTTAGGGTAGCTGTCCTCATATCCTTCTTTAGACTCCCACATGTTTTGTTGTTCAGATTTTCTCTTTTCAGCATATCCCTCACAGATCTCCACTGGGAAATTATTACCATGCTCTGGCTTTCCGAGATGGAAGTCAAAAACGGGTTGTATAGTTTTATTATTAGTTGTTCTTTCAGAACCTATCCCTTCACTCTGAGGCTGGTCATTGGCTATACATTGTCTCATTGCAGTTATTTCTGTCCTATAGCATCAATGCTCTTCAAGTCTTTACTCCTACCTGAGATAAGCTACCCAAACTCCCAAAGCTGCATGATGGGTTTTTCTTAATGTTAGGGTTGGTTTGTTGGGTTGGGGTTTGGGGTTTTTTTTGGTTTTTTGAGGTGATGTGCTACTGCTTACAGGTAATTCTGGGAGGCTGTGCTTACACTTGCTGTGTTTTGAACTTGATCTTCAAAGATAAACAATTCTTATAATTTTCTTTGACTTTTGTGTTATTTGATTTTAAATGACTACATAACACTTGACAAACAAAAGTTGTTTTGGTGAGATAAATTTCAGTAAATGACAACACCAAAGCAATGTTAGTGCCAGAGGCGTATGAGTGCAGCTCAGATACACTTCTCTCAGTAGCAAAGCTGGCTTAAGAGTCATACCTCCTCCCTCTTCTTCACGCTACTGAATTCAGGCCACCCAGCCACTCAATTCCCCTCACTAGTCCACATTTCACAGTTGCTCTCTCTCCCGTCACGACTTGAACCATTGTGTCAGTTCTTGGTTTGATGCATTCACACCAAAACCATTCTTTTTTTTTTTAACCCCTATCATTCTCCGTAGATAGTTTGCAGTGTAAACACAAAGGCATTTGCCCTGGCACAGAGGAAGAACTGCAAGAATGCAAGAGTGGGAGCAATGAACAGCAGCAAGCTATGGCAGCTCTAATAGGTTTTAACTAGTGGAGATACACAACAAAAAAAATTTGTAGTAGACATTTATTTGCATGTGTGTGCACTGGTTTTGGTTCTAAAGATGTTTCACTGAACTTTCCGTTCCCTAAAAAAGTATACATTGGTAAACTTCAAAAAGTATTGAAGTACACAATTATACAAGTAATTCTCCCCACTTGCTTCATGAACTTAATCAAATGGTATCTGAAGAATCAGGACCTTGTAATAGCTTCCTTGTAGTGATCCCTGCTCATGCTTAGTCTGAGCACTCTACATGCCCATCTCTGTGAGCATCGGAATAGCTAGTGAGGAACCCACTGATGGCTGTAGCTGTTATATTATTTGTGTACTTTCTGTGTGTCGTGCTGCCCAGACTAATACAAAAGGAAGCTAGGATATAAAATTCTTGGAGTTGAGTCTGAGTTATGGTAACGTGGGCCATTCACACTTGGCACAAGAGGCAGTTATGGCTCAGAGATGCCATCACAAATGCACAAGTGCTCTGTAATGTATCTAATTGTTAATAAACTTGGTGTGTCTATGAAATCTGTTACGTCAGTCATAAGGCAGAACAACAAAGAAAGACTTTACTGACACAAATAGAGTTTTTGGTAGGAATGGACCCACAATGATGTTCGAGCTAAGAGCTGATCCAAGGGGACAGGGACACCTTAAGCCAGCTTTGCCATGGAAGCTTTCAATTAGCATAATTGGATCTGCAGTTCTTATTGAAAATTGAATAATTCATTCTGAGATCTCTGAAAATGTTATACATTTGAAAGTTCATACTGATACTTTTGAAAATAAATTTTGAACACACAATTTCTTCTGCACTGTTGGTTGGATTGCATGTTCATGATTATATTGATGGATGAAAGCAAACAATGCCAATGAAAAAATAGGACAATATGGAATATTGAAGACTGCTTCATGAGATTAAACGGTGTGGATCATAGAAGTGGTACAATTGCTCAGACTTCTGACTTGGGTAGACGACATTATCAACGGAAATTTGAAAGCTTTTTCCTTTGTCAATAACTTTTGCAGCATAAATGAATTTTGCATTGATCTACATAAATTGTCTTTTGCCAAAATTAGCTCCGTAGTTGTAATAGAAAGAATATTTTCAAGTAAAGTATTGAGTTCTGTTTTAAACTTTTCTGTGCTAATTAAAAGTATTTGATGTGCAGGTCCAGAGTACTTCATGGATGCCTCATCCGCCATATGTTATGCAACCAACAGTAAGTGTATACTTGCTTATATCCAGCTAAAAGGTTTTCCACTGTAGCCTCACTTAGTTCCTCAGCTACATTAAAGTCCTAGGTCATACAAGAGCAGCCAACTGCTCCCTTTGACAAGAGCCCTCTGCTGCAAAGATGCGACTTCTTTAAGGAGCACCATTTGGTTTAGTGAAAAGGGGAGGATGAGTGGTATGTTATCTAGTTGCATTGATTATAAGAGAATAACAAGCTCTAAAGCGTTGCTTCTGAAGCTTTGCTTCAGGGACTGCAAGATAGCTGCATTCCTACATACTTTGAATTGCCAGGATCAACAGGTTACCCCTCCCTTGTATGCTTATCCATCAAAAAAGTCCTTTGTAGTTGTATATACTTTAAAGTATCCTCAATGCCTCAGTAATATATTTCATGTACTGAAAAAGAGTAAAGCATAGCTGTCTTACAGAGCCTCTGCCAAATCTGCTTTAGGATTTGACCTTTTTTTTTTCCCCTCTGTCATCATTCATCAATTTATAACTACTTGAAGCTGCATTACACTCCTACCAACATACATTAGAAGCAGAGCAGATGACTTTTTGTTTACCTCACAGAAAGTTTTGATGCACTTTGCCTAAATATTAGTGATAGAGCAGAAGGTAACAACATACTGAATCCCACTATGTACAGATTGCTTTAGTTTCGTTTCCTGTCTTTGATCAGTTTCTCAGCTATGAATCCTCTTAATGGGGTCATCAATCAAAATTCAAATGTGTACTCCACATAAGCATCGATACATTGATTTATATGAAGAGAGTGAAATTAAAAAGAAGGTTTATACTTTAGGATTGCATTTTATTCACGTTTGTTTTCAAATATTTTAATTTCATAATAGAGTAGCCTCTGGTGGGATTTAGCTATACAACAACATGGATATAATTACATTACTTACTTGTCTAGTAGCACAGGACTCTCATCCCAGTTTGAAGCCCCATTCCACATCCTTCAGCTCTTTGGAGACAAGTTCTTCAGTTTTCTCTCACTAGGCAATGACCGTAATTTGGGACTGAATGCTATCTGGAAGCCCAGTTCCCACTGCTGCGATGTGACACCTCTTTACAGATCCCAGTGGAAGTTACCATCTCAAAGGAGTAAAGCTGCTACTTTTGTGTTCCTTGTAGGGAAATGAGCTGTATGAAACAAACATACAATTAAAATCAGTCCTGTATTGTAATATTTAGACCTAACTGCAGACCATAATAAATCTTACATGAGTTAGCAGTCTTGTGGGAGCCAAAGAATCTCTGATCCTTGGAGAAAGACTCCCTTTCTAAAAGAAAAAACTAAGAATTTACCAAACCCAGTTTTTTGTGTATGTGTGTTTAAGTTCTGTTTGTCAATGTTCAGAGTTTTTCTGTGCTGCTAGGGGAGGTATTTTGGTGTGGTAATTGGATGAATTTACCCCTTGGTAAAGGGCTGTGAAGAGAAAAGTAATTTTTATGGTGAGTGGCACCCTCAATATGCCAAGTGACATTTGTGTTCATTGCCAACCAGGGAATTATGTCAATGAAACTATGTATGCCTGTAGGTTGAAAAGCAGAGAGGCAGTGGGTAAGTGGTGTAACATTCCAATTCCAGTGTCAGTGCCATTGGGAGTTACCTCCATGTGTTGTCTACAGCCATTCCAGTCTCTTCACTGAAGGATTTTTCCCATGTGTTTCCCAAGATTATGTTCTTATATAAATGGACATGATGCATTTAGTACTGAAAAAGTATAAAAGCAAAAAGGCAGAACTACCATTCCCCAGGTTTCATTCAGAGATGAATTCTTTATTAGAAATGTCTGAAAAGTTGTCAGAGAATTACTACACAGAGGACTCGAGAGACATCAGAATTAATGGCCTGTTTTGAAAGAAAATCAGGAATCTGTGTCCATTGTAAGTTTGCTGTAGTTTCATGCCTGACTATAGACACTATTCTAGGCATCTCCACAGCTGAAAAAAAAAATGGGGAAAAAAAGATTCCGGTAAGGTTGGCAGAATTTAAGATGTGAGTTTGCGTAACCCTGTGAGCTGATGAGATTGGGAACTTTCTAATTTGGTTACTTTTTTGTTTCTACTTGTAACTTAGTTTGCCATGTTATTATCTAAATTGCTGCTGCTTTACTTCATAATATTTTATGAGATGATTGATTGTGGCACATGATATCCCATTGGAAACCAGTGCAGATAAATATTACATTCCCCTTGCCCCAGGAAGGAGAATATTTTGTTAAGCCTCTATTACTCTTTCTGAGTAGAGACAAACTCTTGCAGAAAGCACAGTTTGAATTGCTCAAATGCTGGTAGTAAATTCTTTGTTTTGATTACAAGTATCCACTAAATCATGTTACTGGATCATTAGCTTTTCATTTCCAACAGAAAATCCTATTTCATATTTTTGTATAATTTAACACTGTGTAGTGTCCTTCACAACAGAAAAACAGGCACGACCGTGCTGTAGAGGAGACAAAGGAGGTTTTTCATTCAGCGTGCTACGCACACGGGATGGTTTTGTCCCAGGCTGGCAAGCTTGCTGACAAGGAGGGAAGAGCTGTGCTGCACAGCTGTGTCTGCCTGCCACTTCTCTGTCTGCCCATCTCTTCTCCTTTGCAACCTGCCTGCCCACTCATTTAAATACCATGCTCTTTCTTGAGTGGTATCCCCTGCAGGAGCCTGGCCTGCTGGGACTTTCTTCTGTTTCCCTTTATATATCAATTTCAGCCACATTTTCCTGATGTGTATATATATATGTGCATTCTGTATCTGTTGATACTTGATGGCTTAAAAAAACCCTACTACAGTAAAAGACTGCATCTCACATTCCTCCTCTAACTTTTTATGTACAACCCTATAAACCTCTGAACCCAAACAGATAGCAATAACATATATATTAATTAGAAAATATTTGTGTATATGAGGTCCATCCCCCCAAAAAATGAGACTGCACCTTTTTATTTAATAAATCAAGAAAATCAACTATGATCATCTTCAAAATAATTCCTCTCTGTGTTGACACACAGCTGTACACGATGCTGACAATGGTCAAAGCAATTCCGCAGATCGTTTTCTGAAAGCTTTTGAGGATGTCTGACGGTTTTGCTTTCACTTCTACTGACAAAAAAATGGGTTGTGTTGATCTTTGGGAACTCTTCAGTGTAAGTCTCAGGCAATAGCTGAAAATGTTCCATCTTGGATTTCTTCAGTTTCACAAGAACCTTGATGTTAACTCGCTGTTCACTCTCACACACAAACATTTTCAGACCAACGGTAGGAAAACATCTGTATTTGAACACGCGTCCACTTGTACTGAGTGAAGCAATGGAGTTAAGCCTGGTCTCACTGTGACAGCTTAGAACACAAGCTTATCCTTCTCTTTGACTCTGCCCCCCAACTCTTGGTTCCAGAGCTAAAGGATCAGTCTCAAATGATTTTATATTGGATCTCATATTGCTTTCCATTCCCCAGCTTGTTTTCTTGCTTTTGGGATGTCCTTAAAAACAGATAGCAAACAAAATGACATTCTATGAGGAAAAGCATTCAGATTTTTTTTTTCCTAATAGGAGAGAGTCAGATGGCCAGTTCAGGACTCTGCAGGTGTGTCGTAACTTACTCATGACTTTCCCTGCAACTTTTAACATTGTTATCATAGGTTGATGCCAAAGAGCAATTGCAACTACAATTTTAAAAGGGTTTTTATTTTTGCTAGTCTTATACTAAAAGCCATGGAAAATTAATATTGAATAGGTTGAGGCAGCACTCCTGTTTCATAATAAATTTTATTAAAAATATTCCTCTGCTGGCATATTAGGGTTACATGTGAAAACCTCCCACATATTTGTACTTGCACAGGGTTTTGGAAAACAGGATTCCTGAATCATGTGAACATGATGAAAAATTCACCTTGAGGCTCATATATGACTCAGACACATTTGAAAAAATATACTCTTTGTAAACAGAGACTTCACCACTTTTTTACTACATTAACTGTGCGGTGTCTGAGTAAGAATGCCTCAAATTTGCCAGTTTTGTAGCTTTTCCATGTGCCCTAGTCCCTCTCACTAGATGTAATGGAAGGCAACTCTAGCGGAGTTATGACAGTGTAGGGCTGAACTCATATTGACATAACATTTAATGCACTGATGGCAGTCTGGACTCTGTTTAGTTAGCTATAGCTTTCAAAGTACAGTGCTCACTCATCCCTACTTGAAACAAGCCTTGTATGTCATTACTGCCTCAGGAAAAGTGTAGATGGATAGTGATGACAGAATCAAAACATAAATGGGATAAGAGTTATTCTGGGGATTTATAACATTTGCCATATTAGTGTGTTTTTCCTGTAGTCCCTGAAGGCAGTCTGACAGTTAAGGGAAAACTTTGAAAAACACGTTGTTTAAAGTCACTCCACATATAAATAATATTTATTTTTATTAACAATTACTTTTGCATAAAACTGCAACTGTTTTGATTCAAATATTTACTGAAAATAATACATGTACTCCTCCTCTCTAAAGGCAAATTTTTTTAGTGAACCAACAGAAATACTCTACCCTAATACTGTACTTGCGCACTGGTTTTACACTTACCCTGTTTTATTTGCAACTAAAACTTTGTGACCCTAAGTAATCACTGTATATGCACAGATAGGTGTTCTTGTCAGGCTGGGATAGTTTCTGCATAATAGCTGCAGAAGGAATATGCCAGTGGCAGCATGAAGGGTGCAAGCAGAGCAGCCTATGGAAAAAACTATTATTGATAATGATAAAGTGTGTTTGGGAAAACTTCTCTTCTGGGCTTTTCTCAAACCCTTACAGCCCTTTTATAAAGATCAATGTCTTAACAGATGCCCTTATTATTTTTTCCTGTCTGTCTTCCTCTGGTGCATGGATGAATGTAATCTGTCTGTCTTTAAAAGCAGCAACAAAAACAGTTTTTATTGCGTAAGCAGAGTAAAACCCCTACATTTGTGAGAAGTGAGGCTGAGTAAGGACTCCAGATTCCTCCCTTTTGATTGTTGTGCGTGAACGTAGCATAAAAAGTACAAACTGTTCAACTGAAATATATCAGTTTTCATTTTATCACTAGTGACTCTGTTGTTTTGGAGAATACCCAAAATACCACAGCAGTTTCAGTGTTTTGATTCCTGTGCTCTGAAACAACAAAGTTCCTTGTGCCGTGTTCAACATCCCCCTCCCGAGACGGCTTTCTCTACCTCCTGGTTGTCGCTCTACCTTTTTAGCAAATAGAGTTGGGCATCCGTCTTGCCTTTACTTGTATGAGTGTAACGGAACAAAGTATGTCCTCTGCAGACAGTTGAGTCTTGCCTCCAAGATGAAATGTGAGAGTTCAGCTAGCTGGTATGAAAAGTAAACAGGAAATAATCCTTAGAAATTGGAATCTCCAGCGAGTCTTTTAACTTTTAGCTGTGTATTTTTAAGTGATCCTTTGAACGTGAACTTACTTGAACTTTTAAGGCTAAAGAGTTTAGAGGTTGAAATAACTAACCAAATACCAATGCCAGAGTTCTGCTGAGCAATTTTTATTCCAGTGTTTTCCAAGGCAGAAAATCAAAGACTGCCAATTCTATACTGCAATAATCAAGACAGTAATTGGCAATGTTCCTTTGGGACAGGCAGGCTTCTATGAGATCATTTTTTGCCTGCCTCTCACCCAGCACCAGCTCTACATAGAAGTCTCAGTGCTACTAAATGGGTAATTTCAGACTCAGCTGAGTATGTGCTTATTGACCCTCTTTAGTATCAAGAGCTGTTGTGTTGAGGACAGTACCCAGGATAGGAAACAAGTGTCCAAGCTCAAGCAACTCACTCTTCTAAAAGGAAATACCAGTAAATAATTTTATGAAGTCACATCTCATACTCAAGTGTAAGGTTTTGTACATTTGATTATACAGCTCTTCTGGAATCATATCAAAGTATTTCTGCAGTCATATTTTCCACTGCTGTAAAAGTTAACATGAATTAATATGAACGGCAGAAAGAGATATATCCAAATTAGATTTCCAACCCATTTTGAAACTGTGCTGGAGCCCCCTGGTGAAACTGAACATTTTTTGTGATGGTAGCAAGGCAGACCACATATGGTTTCACTTAGAAAACAGGGATGGGAGAAACACAAGTGTTTCCAGTAGACAAGCCCTTGCATTTGAGGAACTTTTGCTTTGCTGTTTTATCCTAAAAAAGCTTAAGAGTTCTAGTAAAAACTTCTTTTGGATGTGCTAAAGTTAGTGTGAATGTTAAATGGATAACCCATCAGTCTAAGACTTTTTTAAAAGACATCTACATTACTGGAAAAAGACTATATATATTTTTCATACAAATCTATAAATGTAAATGGAAAAGATATTTGGAAAAGAAGGAGACTGACACTAAATTTGAAAGGTACCCCAGAGATGTTGAAGCCAGGAAATTCTGGTTGAGCTTATGGAATATTGATCTCTTTTTAGCAGAAAAGATGCAACCTTAACCATCAGCCTTCATTGTCAAGAAAAATGTTAACGCAACAGCTATTTAAAAGCAGTAAGTTTTATTGAAAGGTGCTATTTTTTTAAAAGATAGTTATTAATCAATAACCATTGGAGTACCTTCTGTGGGAGAATGTAGTGCATTTAAAAAAAAATCAATCTTTAATTTTGTACAAAGCCTGCAGTCTGTTTTAACTTTTCCAACTTCATGTACATCAACGAAGACTGAAAATCACTAATACTTTATTTATTTCATATAATATATGTATCATCTCAGTTGCATGTAGGTTTGCATTTGTGTGAAATTTTAAATTTACACTGTCAAAAACCTGAACATACCGTAAGGCTCATATATCATGTTCACCATTTTGATAAAAAATTCATCATTTGTTGAGCACTGATCAAGTTAGTTATTGTCCAGGTGGTGGATTAATAAGTAGGCAGAATGTGATAGGATCAGGAGAGAGCAATGGACTGCATAAGCAAATGCTATTAATTATAGGCCAAGAGTTAGATTAATGAGTTTGCAGAAAGTAATGGGCCCGGCAGAGTGGTGAATTAGGTAAGCATGTGATACAAATTTGTCAGATGATTTCTCAGTTTAGCTCGCCATCAGATATTTTGCCATGTCTATTGCATTATGGTTCTGCATGCACATGTGTGCTCTGAACTAGAGAGGCATGTGATACGTGTATGTTGCAGCCCTCTCAAATTTATCCTTTATCATTGACCATCTCTTATTTTTTGCCTGGTAGTGTCCATTGTCTTGCAGCTGATGCTAGTATTACCCAGCCTCTGCAGTGAGAGCTCTGCTACTCTGGCTTAAGTAAATCAGATGGTACGCAGGTAGCAAGTACCAGCCAAGCTTGCACCACTGGTGGTCATGTAATGCAATTGTTGAATGTCCAAGTTCTGTGAGGATGGAAAGGAAAGGCAACAATTTTCATCTGCCAGAGGCAGCTGAATCTTTGAATAAACTGTGTGATCTGGGAGCACAGGGGTTTCACAGTCGTTGGTGACGAGGCTGGGAGTGATTTATTGTGGGTGCCTGCTGCACACAGGAGTGGGTACCTTTCTTGTTTCCATAGTGCTGCTAAGGATAGAGGATGCTGGTGCAGGGCAGTTCACCAGCAGAAAGGGGTCTCCTTTAGGGTTCCCAAACCCCACCCCTGCACTCCATAAAATCAGCGTTTCCATTACAGATGAGGCACTGGGCAACTTTGGAGAAGGGACAGCCCTCTGAACCCAGATGAGCAGTAGGAAGAGCTATGTTATGCAACTAGAGAAGTGTCAGGACAGCACTGTAACTATGATAAGTTCAAAATAACAACTATGAAGACTGGCACAACCTGTAGAAATTCTAAATTTGAATTGCTGCTCATGATGGATCAAGTCAAGTTTTAGGATATTGACAAAATGTCCTTTTGTGTACAAGTGAATAGGAAGGGAGTTATGGAGGAATTGAGGAGTAAGCTGCAAAGTTAATTACTGCATTATTATTTTTTAAAGTATGATATTCATACAGGTTTTTATCCCAAAGGATTCAACTGTTATTGGAAGCAAATTCCAAATGGAAGTCATGCATACTTCTTCAGCTATAAATATAATATATAGCTATATTCATCCTTGCACAAGCTCCTTTTCAACCTAATCCTGCCTTTCTTTGCACTGGTTCCTGATGATGCACATAGGCTTAGAGAACTTGGTGACAGATACTTTTTCTTCTGTCACTGATATGTTGTGTGACCTTGGAGAAAACATCTTTCTTCTCAGCCTCAGTTTCTCATTCATCTTTTTTTAATCCCATCTTTTTAGATTATAAAGCTGTCATACCACTAAATAGCTTTTACTAGATGTTTGAAAAGTCTGGTGGAACAAGGGCCTATCTTGACTGATGCCTCTAAACAGAGCCTTGCAATGATACTACTAACATCTAGGACTTTCTTATTAAATATTAAAATAATCCTGTCCTAGCTACAAAAGGAAATATTGAATCTGATTTTTACCAGTATAAATCACAAGTTAACTTTGCTTAAGAAAATTGAGTTGCATAGGTGTGAAACAGTAAGAATGAGAGGAGAATCACGCCTGCAGCAATAAATTTATGAAGGAGACTCTGGCACTTTCCTAATGCTTAAAACAAAAGCACTTTCATAAATTACCATTATGTTATGCAAGTATATTCAAGGACCAATTTACATAAGTAGGGGACACTAGCTAATCTATATATTATTTATGATTCATCTTGATCTATCTAGTGCAGAAGTTGTGTAAAAATTATAGTAATGCCCTTTAAGCACTTAGTGACCAGTTTATGAGACTCAGGATTCCTGGTGTATCCAGGAATCATGCCATATAATCCCTTTCAAATCCTGATTAAACAGTTTGATTTTTTGCCTCTTGCTAATCCTATTGTGAGGTTTGTTTCAGAACACCTTTGCTTTCTGGCTTAACACTGAATTTTTAATTTCCAACTTAAAGGTACTCCTATTCGTTTTACATCTAGCTGGTTTCAGTCAAACACTCTCCCCTACCTTCAGTTACTTTCAGTAACTCTTCTGTCATCTGGATATTCACCACACTCATTTATAGACAAAGATCTTACCTGCAACTTCATTTGCTAAGCGTACTATGCAAAAATCAGTTTGTGTTTGCAGTACCTCTGGCTGCAACAATGACCCTTCTTTGGATCTGTTCCACTTTGGATTCGTTTTTCTGGGATGGCCAACGCTCACAGTATTCCATCCTTTTGTACAATAGCATTACTACTTCTTCTCTTCACTGGCAGTACTTTGCTGCATTGTAAAATGACATCTTTTCCCCCTGTGCAAATGACCTTGATAATGTAGTCATCCTATAATTCATTGATACACCTAGGTTTTCTCCTTCTTCCAGGTTACTGGCAAATACATTATAAATGAAAACACGTAGTAACCTAATTGTCTTCATGAATTCATGCCTTGCTCTGTTTTATCCAGTCCTTCTTTTACAGTAGTTCAATCCACCACTTTACTGAAAATGCCTCACAAGATTGTAATTTCCTCAAATTTTATTACTCAAGGGCATTATTAAAAATATTGGATGAGAGAAATTTCTATGGAGATTTTAGTGACCCTCCCACCAAAGCAGCATAGCTTGTCTTTTAGCACAATCTGTTGTCATTTCCTCTTTAGTCAATTCTTTATCACCCCCAAAATTTAGTAATTTCTGGTGTTGCACCTGAAATTCTTTATTGACCTTCAGAGAGCTTAGATCTGCTGCATGTCCTTTGTCTAGAAAACAGGTCATTTTATTTTAAAAAATGAGGTTAGCTACCTCTGTCTTTGGTTTAACTGAGTTCTATCTTCATTAATATCCTTTAGTCACCACCAAACCTGTGCTTACATGTGCCAGCTCTTGCTTTGCTCTGCAGTGGAGATAATCCAGTCCTGGTTCCTCATTTTGCTCGCACTCACACCTTTAGTTCAGTGACTGCTCTGGCATTTTCATCTCCTCTGCCTGTATTCATTCCTCTGCCAAATCTCTCATACCCAGAAAACTCTCTTTGCTGTCTGATGGCTCATGTGGGAAATTGAGGTAGTGTTCTGTGTTCATTACTGATATATTTATTGAGGTGTCTGAGAAAATAGGTGACTAATTAACATCTCCTCGACTGTAACTGGTGAAGCATCATAATAACATAATTATTTTTAAATTATTTTTGCAGGAACATTTCTAACAGGGTTTTTTAGTATCAATGCATAAATATACACTGCAGTTTATCATCTTGGAAGTTAGAAACATCCAAGATATGATAAATAATAGCTTATTATAGAATGTAGTCAGGTCTAACTATATTTGCCATTCATTTTTTATTCTGTTGCATAAAATGTTTTCTTTTCAGTTCAAATGTCTTTATAAAGAATGTAATATTGACCTAAGCTTCATGGTACAGAGGCAAATCTAGATCAAATAAAGTGTGTCTTTCCTAAACTGATTTCGGTCCCACTGAAATTGAGTGATTGCTTAATTACTGTTTACAAGTTGTAAAATCATGGCCTTATTTTCCTCTCAAACTGGTGTAAATTAGCAATAAATCCATTCTAAGTCCATGCATTCAAAAGTGTGTGTCAAAAAGCTACTTGTTATGAAACAGTGGTAGCTGCAACATTGTTGAGAGTATGGCTTCAACCTCTTTCTTACGTGATTGCAAAAACAAAAGCAACATATGATAGTATAAACACTGAACATTCTTTGACTCTTTCTTAGTGGGTTGGTGAAGAATGAGTTGTGTAACACGGTGACAGATAACAGAGTGAAGAGTTTTGAAGGAGCTGCTATTTAGTGAAACCACTGAATGATTATTTTTTGGATTACCTGCCAGAGACGCGCACTTCCAGCAGGGTAGGCTTTCTCATCAAATGGCCTATTGTTAAAAGGAAAGTGGAAATCAGGGGTTGGATTTTCACTTCTTATAATCGTGGTTTAAATGTAATTTGTTATTCCTTATTACTGACGACAGCCTTCAGTATAGCTACCTAAATGCTGAACAGCCTTCCCACTCCATGCCTTTTATATAAGCCAACTGGGAGGTTTTGTAATATCACTACAGGCCTTGTTACCCAGGAGAGTCCCTGTCTCTAATATCCATCCAAAATCTCAGGTATAGCCCTTCACCACTGTACTTTTCAAAGCGAGCAATCAGGTGTCAGTTACCTTTTCTCTAGATACTGCACACCACACACACATCTCAAAGCAGGAAGAAAATTAGGTTCCTCATTATCAGATCTCTACTTCTGCCTTCTAAAAAATTGTATAACACACAGAGAAAAAACATGTGCAGAGTCCTCATCCAGGACGTTGTCCAGGATAGCTTGGATGATTTCACCTCCGAGCTAAGGGTCACAGGGTTGACACTCTGCTGCTCCTCTCCGTGGTGGGACAAGAGCGTTGCTTATGATTCACATAACAGCCTGCTTTCAAACAGCCTTTGTACTTTTCCAGTACAGCAATCTGTAAATCATTATGCACCCCCTCTTTGCCCAATCCACACAGGATGTGAGTCTGTGTCAGCTCCCAGCTTGATAGCCTTCCTCTTAACGCGATCAATAAAAGACTCCTGCTTACAGCTTTGGAAATTACTAGTCTATCGCCTGTCTCTAGCCAAGAGGGTGGGCGTCACATTTGCAGATGTCGCACATCTGATGGGGTTGAGACTAGAAGCATATTTTCCATTAGCACGTATGGGGGGACACCTGCTGTTGTAAAGTTGGTCCATCTACACTCCCACAACTGCTTCTGGCTAACCCTGGGTTCCAGTGGACCAGGAGCACCAGCAGCATTTCAGGAAAAGTCTGGTGCTATGCACTCCATCACTGACATTTCTTCCTGCTGGCAGGCCATGTCATTTCTGTAGAGAGGAGGAGATTGCTCTAGGTGTACTTATTTTAAATGGGGATGAAGTGTTAGATACAATGATTGTTTCATGGTGCTTGTCACAGTTCTTCAGGAAGAGGTGGGGGTGGATGTTTGTCAGGAGGAGGTTAAGTATTTCTGATAGACAGGCAGATGCAGCACTGTTTCTCCCTGATTTTTGTCTGTGGAAGTAGCAAAACTGTATTAGCACCCTCACTGACTCTTGCTCCAAGTTCAGCAAGCCAAGCCACTCGTCATGGCAGCTAAAGCTGCAACAGGCCACATCTTTCCTCAGGACCAGCACAGGAAAAACAAGAATTTGAAAGGAGAAATCTGTGCACTTCCCCCCAGTTTCATGCTGCCTTCTACATACAGTAACACGCAGTTCACATCTTGATAGCCAATTTGGTAACATTTCAGTCTAAGTCTTTACAGGTGTTCAACACTTTGGGCTTGTTGATTTTAGCAGAACTGACTGTAGACCCAGTTTTAGGCAGATGCATAAAACTTTTAGGTAAAACAGAATGCCCTGCAAAGACATGGTAGCAATAGGCTGGCGATGGGCACCCTCAGTAAACCAGGCAGTGTGCAGGGCAGTGACCATGCAAGCCTCTCCTCCCTGTACCATTGGTGCTCTTCATCTTGGAGCTAAGCTGCAGGGATGCAGCTGTGGGGATGCATCCACCAGCTTTTGCAGTCCTTGGGAAGGCTGTTGGTGGGATGATGGGGGGAAATTGTCTTGGAAAGATAGACTTTATGTGTTGCTGCTGCCAAGAGGGAGTTCGATTTCAGTACTCTAATTTGGACTCACAGTAGCAAATCTACCTTCAATCCATGCCAAAGTTTATGTTACAGGCAGAGGTGACTTTCCTGGAATAGTTCCCAGACCCTCCATACTAGGTTTGCCCTTTCCTTTGTTTTGCCTCCACTTTCAAAGGCAGTAAATCCAAACCATTTATTCATGGGTGACAAAGTTCAGCTTTGGATATAATACCGAGAAACCTTTTGCTGAGGCTGTGTAGGTGATGTGCACATCTTTCAGATTCTGGTCTTTGTACTTTAGTGGATAGCAACCACAGATGTTTCCACAGGGGTAATATAGATAGATCAATGTATGTAACAGTCATCCATTCAGAAAAAAAAAATTGAAGGTGTTTTTGCTGTAAGCCAGCTGAACCCAATGTAAAGATTTTTCAGTAGAGCCTGAGGAGTTTTGTGTACCGTAATCTAAGAGAACTTCCTCACACGGGGACTAGATGTTCAGCTGTGTTCATTTGTCATTCTTCCTGGAACTCTACATGCCATTCAGGTCTGTTTTCCATTTAAAAATCAGTGGTCCAGCTCATAGCATTGAGATTGTAAGCTATGGTGATTAGCCATGATCTGTTTGTGATGATATCTGCTTGTCTCCCCAATATGCAATGTATTTGAATCCTCTGTTAGCCCCGTTTCGTCATTTTGTTCAACAGACGAGGAAAGAAGTAGGAGGGTGCCGTGACTGTTGTGTCAAGTGAAGTGTCAGACTAAGTCTTGCTCGTTCATTTCATCTTCTCAGCCAAGCTAGGGCAATATGTAACTGGGTGTTATGCCACGTTTATCCTTCTCACTGAAGGAAAGGCTATGTTAACTCTTTTGTGTTGGTAAAATTCTTGTGGATAAACAGAAGTGATGGAACTTTTTGAAGTTAATAATTCCAATATCCAGTACAAGTCCTAGGTGTGTCACAGGCATTGCTCTTCTATCTAATATGTTCTAAAGGACAATAGTTTTGCTTAGATGTGGTGGTTTCCTTCTGAGAATTGTTTTCTCTGTTTCAAAGAATGCTATCTGTCATTATGACATTCTCCAAAGTGGGAGCCCAAGCCAAGCAAGCCAAGCTACAGCAGGATCAGCAGAAAGTTAGGGTATGTAGCAGACAGTCTTAAAAGTCCCAAAAGAGTCTTCTGACAGGCGCACATTTTTAGCCTAAATGTCATCAATTAATGAGTTGCTGTGACGTCAGTGCACACTAGTGTGAAATTGGTTAGCTTTGCTGTGAGTGAGTCTGTTTTGGCGACCTCTGATTTAGAAGTCACAGTAAATGTCATGAGCTGCAGTCAACTGTTCAGGCCTTGTGCAGTCATCTGCTCGGACCCTGAAGTAGCTGACCCATGCGTATACCCAAATATCAAGTTTATAGCAAATACACCTGATCACAAGCGGAAAGATGAATCATCATCTCTAAAGTACGGGACAGTTGTCAGCAACTTTTAAAATTTTCTCTGCAGATTTGAGGAACTTCGAATGCAATTTCCTAACAGTGATGAATCCGTTTTGATGATTGATATAAGGCTTTAGTTTTGCTGCAGGTTTTCAAAGGCTTCTGAAACGTTTCTGAAATATTCCAGTAATTGGTGGTGTACAATATTAAAAATTCTGCCAAGCTCCCTAATTACATACAGCCATAGTTACTTCTCAAAACCAAAATTAACTACTTGTCGAGCCCTCTTACACAGGCGGATAATTCAAGCTCCACAAGGAGTTTTGGTCACCTAGTTTCTCAGTTCAGTAGATCTGCAATTGAATCATTTCCTCTTAATGGGTGACTTAACTAAGTGGTTTGAAAGTAATTAGCAAACCCCATGGATCTGATATTGAAGTGTATGATCAGCACCTTATCAGGAACTACTTATTTCCTGTGGGAAACTGCGGTTCACTTCTCAATTCAGAAGGCAACTTGTTGCTCCCTCCTCTAAAGAAGCTAATCAAGGAACGGTTGCACCTTCTCAGACATGTTTTGACTTGTGATGAAGTGATCCCAGCTGATTTTAAAGGCATTTACACTAAGTCTATTGTTTATTAGTATTGGATGGTTTATTTGGTCACTTTCAAGAAAGGAGTGATTGACTTCTTACAGACGCAGACTATTTTTTATCCACTAATACATTTTAATCTTGGTGCACAGCTATTAATGAGATATGCTTCCACTCGAGAGCAATTCAGATTGATTTTGTTTCTACTTCAGAAATATATTACAGTGCCGCCACGGTATATAAAAGGGCTCAGTGTGTGGAGATGAACTAGGCTCACGGTATATACAGCTCCTAACAGAAGTTCAGTACATTTAGAGAAGAAGTGGTGATCGATTGCGTGGTGCTCGGGCTAATTGATATGAAACTGAGTTAGTCAGAAGCTCTCAGCTCCATCAAAATCACACGACGTTGTTCCAGTGCCTCCTAATATTGACTGGGTAGCTCATATGATAAAAGCGGCCTGTTTTGGAGGAGACTTCCAGAGCTGAGTGAATCTTCCTCCAGCATCAGTTACATTCCTTCCAGAAAGGCTTCCTGCCTAAAGTAGCATTACTCCTCCGCTGGAAATTTTTTAAAAGGATGTTCTCAGGTCTGTTTATTTTTTATGGGCTTGGATGTGGTCACTGAGATCCTGTGAGATCAGAAGAATGGAATGAAAGTGGCCACAGATGACACTTGAGCTATTTCCACAGCTGGGTGCACACCAGTCGGAGTAGGCAGTCCTCTGCAGATGAATTACTTCATTGAAGTACTTGATACAAAACATCTGTTACAATGAGAACAAACAAAAACAATGTGCCTTTGAAGACTGCAATTTGTTGGGAGCTGCTTGCAAGGCTGTTGAATGAGGCAGTTGTCAGCAAGGAAACATTTTCAGGCTTGCCCTTGTGTGAACTAAAGCAAAACTACACAGTAAAAATATCTAAATTCAGTCAAGCATAGACCTGCTTTTCCCAAATGTTGTTACTCTGATTCCTGATACAGCAACAGGGAGGGAGAGAGCCCTTCTGTACCAAAATGTTTTTTGTATCCTAAACCACTTTTAATACAATGGTATAATTCCAGCTGAGTGGCTGTAAAAACTTAGAAGCTACATTGGTACTATAACTGTTATTCTGTCGGTTGTTCCCCACACTGCTTTATTACCAGCTGTCTTGAAGTGCAATAGACGTTTTTCATTGTCACTGCCACCTGATGACAAATAAAACCTTCAAAAAGGCTTTGCTCTGAGGAGTAACTCACAGCTCCTAGCCAGAAGTAGACCTTTCACGTCACCTTAATGAGTAGAGGCGATCCAAACATTCCCACCCCATTTTACTCTTAGGAGGCACTTTCTTTTGGCTGCCTTTGATTTTTTTCTCGCAGTTGAGCTGATGAGGAAGTAGGAATGCTAGACAAACACTGTGTGTATAAAGGCTGACGATAGATCAATCAAAGGCAGGTGTTTTCAATTATTGCAGGACAATATTGTTCTTGTAGGCCACTTAAAGAAAATGGTACACCTCCTAACACAGTATTTTAACCATGGTGAATATGAATTTGATGCTAGTATGCACCAAAGCACCAACTGGTTTGGTTTTACTTTCCTAAAGCAAGGATGCTAACTAGGACATAGATTTGTTAGATAAGAACTGTATCCTACACACACAATAGGAAAAGGCTGCACTAACAAAGCGTGCTCCCAAAGAGGGGTCGTGCCCAGTCTGTATGTGCACATAAAGAGGACTATAAATGAAATAAACAGATCAACTGGCAGCATGTGATTTTGGACCTGGAGACCCTTTGGTTCTTTCCTCGCTGGTGGCCTACTGTGTCTGCACAAGGCAGCTACACTTTTTTTAAAGGCTCAACAACTGAAACAGGATCTCTCGTGGTCTCACGGTGTCAGATGGGCCCCTGGGAGAGAGCGTCTTTCCTCACTTTGCATCTGTGATCCATCCAGTGGTAGTGTCAGGAGAGGTGAGAAGCTGCTGAGGAAGCAAAGTTAAGCAAGATACTTGTTTAGTTCAATTGATTCTAGTTTATGCTTTCCTGATGAGCAGGGTGTCTGATTGCATACGTGGTCATAATTTATTATAGCTGTACAAGACAATTATGTTAATCTTACTTTTATTTCCTAATATTCTTTGATCTTATACACATCAAAGATGTAAAATTTTAGTCTTGTTGGTAATTAGCTAGAAAGCAAATATGTTTTCTGTCAGTATAGAGGATACAAAGCATAAGAAATTGTCCTGGGGGAGTCTAGATTCTAGTCTTTTCTTTTCTCTTCATCAGATTTTTACTTTCCTTTCATCAGTGACCTCAGCCATTAAATAAATGTACTGGAAATAAACTTTGCCATTTGTGAAATTCATTCAGCTTTTTCAACCACCTAGTCACTCAGTATGGAACCTCAAATGAGGAAAAACAGTTTGGGACATCAAACAAAAATGTGCATCAATGTTTCCCAAACTTGCAACAACCCCTTGCGGTCAGTATTGACAAAGGCTTCACGCTTGCTTGCTGTTAGTTTTACGCAGACTGGGGCTAATGCTGTGCACAGTTCTGGTTTGATTCACCCGTTGTAGTCCAAAGGTCTTGATTCCTAACTTGTGATTCGTGCTGTGGTCAAGAACAGCAAATGAGTATATGCTAAATTATTTGGCTCTGCAGTTGCTCTTCTAAGCTGTCTTTTTGGAAAGTGAAAGCACACAGGGATTATTTTACAATTTCTGCAGAGAATCTCTGCATCAGTACTTTATGCCTACAGCTGGTGGATTTATACATTGCAATTTATTTTGGGGATTGACCCATCCTCCCACTTTTGTTCATGAATTGCAAAGAGATCATTATCTTCATAAATTTGTTTACTGTCCAGAACTTTTGTATGAATAATTTATGGCAACGTTTCAGACTAAGGATTGTTCTCAGTGTGCATAACAAGTATTTATTAGATGGTTTCATACTGGAAATTGTTATTAGACTTGCCACCTTCCTGTTCTGAGGTTGGTTGTCCTTATCTTTATTAATTATTTCGGCTTCTAGACAAGATGACTGTCTTGCCGTAAAATAAGATTTTGTTTCTTGATTAAACAAGTCTGCAGGCAATCATAGGCTGCCTGTATGGCAAGTACTGCAGAAAATAAAAAGAACACAAAATTTAAAATTGAATATTAAAAACCAAAAAATCACATAATTACAGCCTGCATCTGGAAATGAGCAAAATCCTCTCTTCTTGGGATTATTAATTAATGACAATCTGTCTGTGGTACAAAAAAATCTATTGAATACCTGCATTGTAATATACAGTGCATAGTAGTATACAGTGCATAGTAATGTACAGTTTGGCTTCGGTTTCTGTGGATTAAAATGCTGTGGAATCCTGTTGGCATTCAAATTGGTGACAGAACTCCAATTGATTTCAGTGGGGCCAGGATTTCAGGCCAAATTCTTCAAATTTGCTAAACTGAGATCTGTGTGTTACTGTGATTGTTGGATTATGGAGGTTTTAACCACTGAAATTGTTAATGGTTTCTGCTAAAAATTTGTTCTCATCTAGTTCCAATTTTATGCGTGAGGCTTTTGTGTTTCCCTGCATTTATAACCACTTGCAGTGACTCGGGACTGAAGCACCACAAAGCAGGGTCATTTGTGATACTGCAGTTCCTCGATAGTAGAAACAGTACCACAAAATCCTACTAGAAATAATACCAGAAAACTTTTATGTACTTTTCAGTCCCACAAATGGATTTTCTTTGTGCCTAGAAAAGCCACTGCAGGAGAGGAATATGGCTGCCAAGAAGTTGGTCTCTACTAGAATTTGTCGGAACATCTGCTCTTAGTTATATTGTGTCTTTTTAAGGCAAAGACAAAACAAGGGTTTGTTTGGTTTGAAGAGCAAGGGAGTTCACATCGAATGAAGATTCACAAGCATGCAGTGCACAGAGTCCAGCCCTCCAGTCGCTGTCACTCTGGAATTAATTAGAGCTCTTTTTTCTATCCACAGAGCTCTCAAGAAAAGATGGGAGTATAACCCATTTGTCTATCATCCCATTCCTATTTATCTTCCTTTGGATGTTTCTTGTTTCCTTTTCCTCTGAGGCCACCCTTTGCTTCTGGCTAGGTCTGACAAAACTATTACATATCTAGTACTCTGTGAATAATAAAATCTGGCTTTGTGGGCAGAATCAAATAATAACTCTAAAACTTGTCTTGAAGTGAAAATGTGCAGAGGGAGAGAGTAGTGACACGGAAAAAGTTGTGAAAATGTTGTTTTGACTCCTCTCCAGGAGAGAACTTAAGGAGTGAGGAGAGAGTGAGAAAAAAAAAAAAGACATACCATCTATAACCTCTCTGTTTTCATTTCTGTGTTATTGAACTAATTTTAAGCTTTTTTCCCCTTGAAATTAAGATAAATTCTGAAATGACATGTAATTTTGAAACAGGGTGGAAACATTGCATTTTGACAGCTCCATTTTTTTTTCTTCTTTTGGTCACAATTAAGAGCCAACTGTGATCTGAATTCACAGGATGTTTTGCTCTCCCTCAAAATGTTTTTCCAAATAATTTACAGTTCAACTTAACAACATGTGTATGCAAGTGGCCTTTTTTTCTCTCCAAAGTGTAGAGGTCTTCTTACCTTTATATTTAAAGAAGTCTCCCTGTACTTGTGGCAAACTCAACTGCCCAAACTGTGCTGCTGAGAAGGCTGATCATCCAGTTTGGGTCAAAGACTCACTCTGATACAGTCACTGCCATAGTGAGCCACCAGCTTATCCTTCTGTGGCTGCAGAGCAAGATGCTCTACAGTGGCTGAGACATTTTTACAGCAGCATCTGGTAGTAGGCACTTCCTAGTCAGCTACCACTTAGCCTAAAGTATTGCCTTCTGTTGAGTAAGTGTAAGAGTACGGTTTAGGAAGAGACCTTGACAAATCTTCAGCTGTTCTTTCTCACTCATTCTTAGGACCTTCGAAAATAGCGTTGAATGCAATTGTAGTTTGATTTCTAGATGCCAGAGAAAATAAAACAGACATAAAGATTTTTTCCAGACAAAACCCAGCACCTCTACAATATTCAAGTAGCTGAAAGATATTCAAGATAGCATCCCAGAGAAAAATTTTTACTTCAATCTAAAGTTCTGCGTATCAGACTGTATGTGGAAGACACAAAGCCATAAAAGAGTAAAGAATGTCTTCATTATAAGTCAGGATCTGACTGCTGTGCATTCATATGGGCTTGTACACAGTGACGAGTAGGAAATAGTGGTGCACCATAAAGCTATAATAAAGCAAAGCTTTTTATACAGAATACTGCAGCATGTATGGATAAGCGTGAACCTCACTTATTCCAATAAATCCATTCACAATATGAAACTCAAGCAGCAAACTGGGACTTCATTTGCTCACGTGGGTTTGGCTACTTTTTTGGCTGCTTTGCTTTATGACAAAAGGCTGTCTGGAGCAGGCAGCCTGATTCTGAGAAAAGCAAAACTCTCTGCATTCATCTACTTATGCAAAAATTGACTGTTGTTTTGGGTAAACTGAAAAATGAATTATAATTTGATGTGAATAGCAAGAGGTTACCAGCTGTCATTGTAGAGACAGTTAATAATAAAGTATTTGATCATTCTGGGTCATTACTGTAACTGGGGAGCCAAAAAAGGTACTTTGTCATCTGCTTTCTGCCTTCATTTAGCCACTATCACCAGAATTCCTCTGCAACTGGTAGTTTGGAGCGACGAATATGCTCCATTCACAAATATGGAAAACGGACGCTTCTGGGATCAGTCTTCATTGGTTAACAACTTTTAGGTAAAACAGAATGCCCTGTAAAGATGTGGTAGCAATAGGCTGGTGATGAGCACCCTCAGTAGACCAGAGAGCTTGCAGGGCAGTGACCATGGAAGCCTGTCCTCTCTGTGCCATTGGTACTCTCCATCTTGGAGCTAATTTGCAGGGATGCAGCCGTAGGGATTCATCCCCCCACCTTTTGCAGTCCTTGGGAAGGCTATTGGTCATCACCTGTTGTGGTAATGTATTTTTGTGATGGAGAGTTTCTCTGTAGGTAGCTGATGCCTGGACGTAACTGAACAGCTGTAGCTTGATAATGACTTTCAGTCTCAGAAATGATCGAACCTGGTGACCCAGCACTGAGACTCCATATTCTGTTACCAGTCCTCTGAGCCACTCTGTTCCCTCCCTGTACTTTCAACATATTTAACATTTTACAGCTGTGCTTGCTGCTATACAATAGTTAAGAGGACCGCCAGCATTTCCAATATGAACTCATGTTTTAAGGATAATAACTCAGCTGTAAAGATGTGCTCCAGGCTGAAACTTTATAAGGAAGATCTCAACCCAAGAGTGACTTTATCTGGACCAAAAAAGGGGAAAATATATCTATTTAGTAATTTTTAATCAGTACAGATACAGTAAAAAGAAGAGTAATACTTGCCGTATCATTTAGTTACTTTTACTTCTTTCTAGCTTAATAATAGCCAAATACTACACCTTTTCTGAACTTCTCACATCTACTTTTTAAAGTAGCCGGACTACTTGAACAATGAAGTTTTACTAACAAAGTTCAGTTTTAAAGTGCTTTTCCTCAATATTTTCATCTTTGAAAAGACGACAAAGTCTTCAAATTTACTTCAAATTTACTCAGCAATAATTAAGAAGTAAAATATTTCCTTTTCTTGATTAATTTGGATTGCAGTGTGTGAACAAAACCACCTGTTCTGTTTGATCCTGCAATGGTGATGACTAAGACTGTATCCCTATCTGAACACTCTTGGACTTGGGAAAGTTCAGATGTACATTCCAGACCCATCGCAGAACCATGATAACAGACCAGCTCCCAGGTCCTCTGTATATCACACGGTTTGTAAAGCACTAAGAGGTCTTTGATAGAAGGAAGACTTACAAAAGTCAAGCGTTATTGTAAAATACAGGCTGGTTTCACTGGAAGTATCTTAAAGCAAATGAGAACAAAATATCACTTTTTCAATTATGAAATGTGTTCATCCTCTGTAGACTCTTATTTTCTGACTATTGACACAAAACTAAAGGCTTGAGTTTGATTTAATTTACATCATTTGTATCTCACTGATTTAAATATAGTTGCCTTTGAATTACCTGCTCTGTGTGCTTGCTGCTGTTGGCTTTACTGGCTTCTTTTGGTCTCATGCATCAGGGTCAGAATTTTCAGGTAAGTCCATTTTTGCACTCACAATTTCTCCAGATTGTGCCTATATTATTGCATGTTCAAAACAATGTAAAAATGCACAGGTGTCACTGAAGACATTGTCCAAGGTTAAAAATTTGTGCATCAGTCTTGGTGTTGAGGTCTGTCACAAAGCTGGCACTGCCTGGCAGCCAACCTTCTCCAGTCAAAGGACAAATACCAATATGAAACAGAGTGGATTTCACACACAGCTTCCCCTGAGGGGTTGTGAATCCAGAAAATTAAATGCGTTTAGGATACAGGGTAGGGAAGTTAGGTTCTGAAAACTTGTGGGTTTAAATGTGAGGAAAGGCAGGGCTGGAATAGTTTTCTTTCTGTTGCTGCCTGAGAAGGGGCTTTGTTTAACATAACGGATTACAAATCTAATAGAACATGACAGAGAGACAGATTTCTGTATTTGTCCTCTCTAATAAGGAGACCTTTCTAGATTTCAAGATCAGAATGAACCACTGTGATCTAGAACTGAATAGATATATCACATGATCTGTGGCTTAGTACAGGATTTCCCCCGTCTATCCACTTCAAGTCTTACATCTATTATTGAATGGAAAAATAGCTTGATAAAAAGATCATTACCCACTCAGGGTTTCATTCCCAGCATCTTCTGCTCTCTGTCTTTCCTAATAGATGGGATAGAAAGGATTCCAGAGAAGTTTTTTTGGATATTACTGCCCCTCATCAGCCTTCCAGAACTTAAAATTATTTAAATTCAAAAAATAGAATGGGGAGGAAAAACGGATATAATTTTCTTTCTCACTGCCCCTCTTCCTCCCCCTTAATCGTTCTTTGTGCAGGAGCTGTGTGAAAAGGGGTTTAGACATAGGCAGCAGATGACAGTGCTCCACAGTGTGCTCTCGTGGAGGATGGATGTTGGGTTTGTAGCTGAACTCAAGAGTGATGCAACAATATCAGCCTCAGCATTTCAAGATGGCTCTCTTCCTTTCCCATGCGGCTGGATACCTGGATTTTGTGACAGCACTAGCTCAGCGTGGCTGTGAGAGTGCAGCATAGGTTTGGCCTTAACCTGGGAATTAGCTCTGAAGAGTTACTTTTGAGTTAATGCTGAAGAGTTACCTTTGGCTCGACATTGCACGGGGCACTATGCAGTCCATGAGCAGCTGTGTGAGACGTTCTCACTTGTGTCAACTATCACTGGCTTGCAAGAGCCAGTCTGATCTTGCAGTGGCAGGGAGGCATCCTGTTATCTACCCATCCCTTGAGCATTCTTCCCATTGTCCTTTCGAGGATTAGGGATCTCACAGAGGGTCTCTCTGCTGTCTGCTGTCCTTGCACCTCAGTGCGTCCCCTTGGTTCTTCATTCAGTGGTAACAACTCACTTTTCTGAAAGCTGAAAATGTTTTGAATATTTCCATCTAAGACTGGTTGTGGTTAGGTCCTTCTAGTGCTGTGAAGCCAACACCAAGCCCAACCATACCGTTTTCCTCTGGCTGCGGTTGTGAAGGATGTCATTTTGTGATTTTGCCTCTGGTGGATACTTAGGGGTATATTACCCAGCTGCTTTTCTGGGTTTTTTCTCTTGTTGGTAGCCAGTTCCTCAGTATTTCTCTGACGTCTCCCAGTGTCAGTGTTTGACCTTCTAATGAATGAATCTTTCTTCCAGCACAGCCGCTCGATTGCAGCTCACACGGCTTGAGTCCCTCCTGGTTCTGGGCAGGAAATGAAACGCAGCACATCTGGTACAGATCACAGCTGCTGTTCTGTCACTGGCTGTTGTAACGTTGAAGCTAGAAGTGCAAGTAGAAGAAATGTCACAGACATTTCCTCCCCAAACACAGTTAGCCACTCTCTGTGCCTGGCAAATGACTTATGTACAAAATGTCACCAGAAAAGCAGAGATCAACAGGGCAGTGTCTCGGAGATTTGGTCTGGTCAAATGCCTTTTGTCATGACTTCACGGAGACACGCAGACAGGCAGGGGTGCTTCATCTTACCCAGAAGGCTTGAGACCCAGGGAGAGCCAAGGTCCTACCCCATTAAACACACCATACATACTTTCATGCCACCAACCTGCTCTGTTCCTCTACATCCAAGCACAAGCTCTGGAGACAAGTCTTTCTGTTAGGCGTTTTTCTTTTATTTCAAGCACATCTCCCTGAGTAAAAGAAAATGTGTTCTCAGCCAGCAACAGAAGCTCTTACTCAACATTTATTAAATGTTGTGCATAAATAAGAAATTTTAAAACCTGTCCTTTTTGTCACTTGCTTTTAGTTACTTTTGCAACAGTAAATCCTGGATTGAAAGTTTCAAACTTCTAAAAATTTATCCTTATGTTGCAAAAACAGTGTAAGTGTAACAGAAATGGAAATATCATTTGTCTTCCCATATGTATTTGTAAGTGTGTGTGCATAAAAGATAAAAATATTTAGAATGCAAATATGGCATCCTTTTTGAAAGTTCCGTTTGAACCCAGTAAGACAGGGAAGTGAAAATTTAGGCTAAACATTGGTGCTGATTCCTATTTTAATTATGCTGTTAATAATTTCTGGTTTGCACCTCGATAGAACTAGTATGTGCCATCAAGTGAATTTTCACACATTGTTATAGGCATGAAGGGAAGGAACACAGCAGAATTTTTGGGTTTCACTTCAACAGATAAAACTCTGTTCTAATCCTAAGAAAAACTAATCCACAGGAAAGAGACTCCTAATTCACATTTATTAGGAAGGCAAGTCAGCCACTGAGAGAGAGCGAATGAAGGAATTAATCCACATCAGAAAAATACGAATGTGAGCATAAACAGGAAAGAGTTACCAAGCACAATGCTTCAATGTGTATCACATGCTGATCAGGTATAGATCATAGAATCATGGAATGGTTTGTGTTGGAAGGGACCTTAAAGGTTATCTAGTCCAACCCTCCACTGGATCAAGCTGCTCAAAGCCCTGTCCATCCTGGCCTTGAACACTTCCAGGGACGGAGCATCTACGGCTTCTCTGGGCAATCTATTCCAGTCTCTTACCACTCTCCTAGCAAAGAATTCTTTCCTAATATCTAATCTAAATTGACCCTCTTTTCTTCCTTGTCACATCCCTAGACCCCTTGATAAAGAGTGCCTCCCCATCTTGCCTCCCCATCTTTCCTGTAAGTCCCCTTTAAGTACTGGAAGAGGTCTCAGAGCCTTCTCTTCTCTAGGCTAAAAAACCCCTTTCTCAGCCTGTCCTCACAGAGGAAGTGCTCCAGGCCCTAATAACCTTTTGGGCACTTCTCTGGACCCACTTGAAAAGGTCCGTGTCTTTCTTATGCTGGGGGCCCCAGACGTGAATGCAGTACTCCAGGTGGAGTCTCACCAGAGTGGAGTAGAGAGGGAGAATCACCCTGCTTTTTCAGCCCAAGGAGATGAAGCAATCAATGTAGACAGAATAGTAAACCAATAGATATACGGTCGTCATTTATTCAGTACGCAAAGAGCACATTTATGTGCAAAATAGTATACGTTGGGGGTTTTTCATATTCTTGATAGACACTTCTGGTCTGATAAGTGTAAGGAAAGTCATCCTTTCACTCAATTTAAGAAAATCTCAAGAAACAACACATTCTCGATAACATAAAGACATTCATTTGGTAGACATGTAATAACTTTTCAGATGGAATGACTTGATGCTTATATGACTGCACAACGTGTCTGTAAACAAATTTGAAAAGTAAGTTTGCTGCTGTAATTTTTATTGGCTTTACATTGGCCAGTATTTACACAGTAGAATTCGTAAGTATGCTTAACTTGTTAAACCTTCCTAAATAAAGGAAAAAGTAAACTGCAAAATAAGCGGATGCTTACTGTAAGCTTTAAAAGCTATTTATTCAGCTGGTATTTGTGCCTGAAGTCCAATATCAGTATTAGAACACTGAAATAAAACAGACGCTTTTAATACAGTTCATTATTCTAGAAAGCTGGGGCTAACTAATCCTACCTCCCACTGGCCCCTAAGTGCATCTCTCAACTAGTGAACCCTCTGTTCCTAAAGCCCCCTAATACACTTTTTGTTTCTGATGTCACTTTCCCACCCTTCAAGGCACGTAATGTGGCATGTGTCATTGCACCAACATAAACTTTGTTCCTGCTCATGCCTTTTGGTACTGGCAAGCACTTAAAGATAGTTTACTTAATACAATAAACTGGCTGTATTTAGTGTTCTTCCTGTGATTTCAGTTTGATGCCATACAGGGAGTGTTGTGTGTTAATAAACTTGGGCTTCTTTCTTTGCAAACGATAGAGCAGAAAACATTCTGAAATAAACATATTCACTTTCATATATGAAAAGTATGTCCATAGAGCTTAGAGCATTTTAAAAAGCAAGGTCTTTCAAATAAAGTGAAGAGAAATTAAAGTCTGTATGTCAATGAACTTATATTGGATTTATCTCAGTGTTGCAAAAGTCATGCATTTCCTTCTGCATCATTCTTCACTGAGAGGGTAATTGTTCACTGGAATGCGCTGCCTAGGGAGGTGGTCGAGTCACCATCCCTGGAGGTGTTCAAAGAGAATTTGGATGAGGCACTTAGTGCCATGGTGTAGTTGACAAGTAGGAGTAAGAGTAGGTGTAGGTGTTGGGTCATAGGTTGGACTCGATGATCTCAAAGGTCTTTTCCAACCTTATGATACTGTGTCATACTGTGATACTGTGATTGGTTCCTTATAATTTTCCCTGTTAATTTTCATTTCTTTTAAAGCCGCTATAACATCGACGGAATTGTATGACAAGTCACTCACCAATATTGTCTTGCCAGATTGAAAAGGCCTTGTAGTAACACATTTCTTGCAGGGATTATAAAACGATTAATCTTACTGAGGCAACAGGGCAGACCTAAGCTATTGGCAGGGCAACTACTTGTTTTGGCAAAGGCAGTGGTAAAAACCTCATCATAATTTCTTCTACCTGTTTTGTCAACTAAGCTGGACCTTCAGTAGTATTATGCCATACTAAGATGTCTCTCTATACAATTTACAAACTCAGTAAAATGAGACATCCAAAGAGATGAAGACGAAAAATACTGTTGCTGTAGCCTTTGCCAGTCATCAAGTGGATGTTTATCAGGAAATACCTATTATAGTCTGAAAAGAATCAAATTATTTTTAATATGATGGTAACATCTGATGCAAGACATTGTTGTCTTCTACAGCTAAATAGGTTGAATAGGAATGGACTTGACAGCATGTATTATGAAACACATTATGGTCTTGAGACTGGGTGTCGCCTTAACAACCAGACGATATTTCCTTAATTAAGTATAATTTTTTCCTTACGTGATCACAGGAGGATTCTGCAAACTCTGGTGAATTAATGGTCTGGCAAATGCATGTAATTCTCTGCTCTAGGTAACTGTCAGCTTCAAACATATTAAGCTGTCTTAGGAAAGCTGCAAATACTTGCTTTGTTTTCCCAACTTCTTTTCCTAACATATTAAACATTGCATATTTAGAGACTAGAATGTACGTTTTTTCTATTTAAAAATAATATGTTTACTGTCTGTGAGTCCTTGAAATATCTTTTCTTCAGTTCATATTTTTTTGATAGTTTATTTGCAAAAACTGTCCGGCTACTGAAAGACATTTGCTATCAGATGTTCCCACTGTGTCTAGCACTTGTGTTTGCAACACTAAATCATAAGACTTCCTTCACCATTGCCCTTTCTTCATTTCCACATTTCTGAATTTATATGCAGGAATAGCTATCAGTCTGTCACATCTGTAATCACAGTTGCTCCAACCATAGCTTTGCAATAAACATCTTTGCAAAGAAAGCTAGACTTTGGGACATCCTAAATTAATTGCAGCCACCACTGCTGCTGCATGAAACCTGGTGCAGAGGTGTGACTTTCTGCTTATCCCGTCACAAATCAGAAGTGGGAGCCCACCTTGTCTGTCATGGAAGGTCCTGAGGCAATTGTCCATCTCTAAACCAAAGGACAAAACTACTTGTAGAGGGAACTGAGAACTGTTTTATCAGTTGACGAATTTGGTTTGAGCGTTTATGGTTTGGTACGATAAAAATGCTGGTTTGTGGTATGGATCATTCTGAACATAAAATTCGTGACTTCTTATGGTAACCAAAAAGTGTAGATGAATGTCCAGACCCCAAGACCCTGTCTGGCCACATGCTCCTCTGGAGAAGCAGCCCCTGTGTCCCAAGCTACTGGTTTGAAACACACAGCAAGGACATCATTTTCCTTGGGCACGGTGCTACTTCAGACTGTTACACTTGAATCTACGATGCAGGGACTGCCACCTGAGTTGGATGCGCGTGTGCCCCACAGATTTGCTTTCAGGCACTTTCAGCAAAAGGCGTTAGGTATTTTTCATCAGAGAGAGGAGCATGAAAGAGAAGAATGTTGCATAAGGAAGAAAGAAAGATTTCTTTCAATAAAATATTAACCATACTATGGTAGAAGAGATTTTGTGGTGAAAGCTTGTGACTATCTTGATTTGTAAGGATCCATGCCAACAAAGAAGGTTAGCACTGCAATAGTTCATTAGAATGAGTTAATCTGTGAGTTAATCTATGTATCTCTGTTAACCACTGCAAATTAATACTGTGGCCAGCAGGACAAGAGAGGCTATCATCCCCTTATACTTAGCACTCGTCAGGCCACACCTCGAGTGCTGTGTCCAGTTCTGGGTCCCTCAGTTTGAGAAAGATGTTGAGATGCTGGAGTGCATCTAGAGGAGAACAACGAGGATGGTGAAGGGGCTGGAGCACAAGCCCTGTGAGGAGCAACTGAGGGAGCTGGGGTTGTTTAGCCTGGAGAAGAGGAGGCTCAGGGGAGACCTTATTGCTCTCTACAACTACCTAAAAGGAGGTTGTAGTCAGGCAGGGGTTGGTCTCTTCTCTCAGGCGACCGGCAACAGAACAAGAGGACACGGTCTCAAGCTTTGCCAGGGGAGGTTTAGGCTTGATATTAGGAAGAAGTTCTTTACTGAGAGGGTGATTGGCCATTGGAATGCGCTGCCTGGGGAGGTGGTGGAGTCACCGTCCCTGGAGGCTCTTGGATGAGGCTCTTAGTGCCATGGTGTAGTTGACAACTAGGAGTAGGTGTAGGTGTTGGGTCCTAGGTTGGACTCGATGATCTCAGAGGTCTTTTCCAACCTTAAGATACTGCGATACTGTGATACATTCAAGAAAGAAACAAAAGTATTTGCAAGAGTTGAAGGTTTGATACTTGCACCTTGATCAACTTGTTTTATAAACATTTATTTAGAAACTTGACAGATATTCTGTGGAGGCTAGTTTCTGTAATTTGCTGGATTTCTCTAGGGACTCTCTTCAGTGCAAGAAATGTAATTCACTATATGGCATAAAATAAGTGTGTACGTATTTCGTATGCTGAGGGTACTGCAAAAAGGACTGACGAAGCTGAGCCTACCTCCTCTTTACCAATGGATGCAAGTAACAAGTTCACAAAGATTGCAGAATCTATGCTTCTCAGATGGGCATAGACAAAATATTGCTGGAAGGTGAGGAAAAATAGATTTGGTACTTCCCCAGAGTTTTTTAATTTTGTTTATTTTTATTTGCAACTGAAAACTTGAAATCTTTTGCTTCTAATCAGATTTGTGGCAATGCACTCACATAGATCTATGTAAAGGTGAGACAGACACTTGAAAACAGGTGTGCTGTGGTTTTGGAACTATATTTCAAATTCCTGTTAGCAGGTGGATTTTGTCAGTAATCTGGATGGAAAAAAATGTCGATTTCTGTTTTTTTAAAACAAATACCTTCATCCACATATTCCATACTTTGTAGCAGATGTAATCTTGCAAATTTATAATGTGTAGGCACAAACACACATATGCACAAAGTAGAGCTGTTATTTCATAAGAAGAAATAGCTGGAAATACCTCCTTATTGCACTATCTGCAATAAAAAGAGCAAACCACTCTGTTTCTGACTGGCTTTCTCTAACCACACAGGAAACACCATTTTACACTGTAGAACGGAAAAGAATCAACACTTCATTAAGGCGTGAGGTTACCAACATGGGACCATGGGGAGTAGGAGAGCAAAAACCCAAGGAATATGAATGACAAAGAAGCTTTCTCTAAAGCTCCTTTGGCACATCTTTTGTTTCATTTTTGTTGAAACTCTTGTTGTTGCTTTAGTTGTATGATGTTTGTTATTAATGTCTTTGTCACACAGATCAGAAAAATGCTTTTAAACGCCATGTATGTGTTTTAAATGGGTGTCACTACCAGACTTGCTGTCAATAGCTAGTCTTACTTAATCAGCTATACAATGTCATGAGTACGGGTTCTTAATTGAGACTGGAAAAATCCAAGATAATTACCACAGAAGGTTGAAGAAGTCAGAGAAAATTGGGGACATATGTGTTCTGTCTGTAAGATTGTTCTATACAGGATATGGAAAAATAGAAACGACAGGCATTTTGCAATGTACAGGAAAATTCATCATAGAAAGAACATATGCATTTGTTTGTCAGAACCAATGAAGTACGAAATGACACTTAATTGGAACTGACTTAAAATGGCCTCATTAGCAGTACAAATAATATATTTGTGTAGCTTGGTTGTCAATAGGAAGAAAACAGATTTCCTCTGACAGATATATTAGTCGCTTTTAAGATTCGTGTCAAGTTTTCAGCCAGGTCCTCTCATTTAGAGATGCTGGGTTGGTTTTTTTTTTTTTTCAATGTGAAACGCTGAAGTATAAATTATGTGTGTTTGTAGGGTGCTGTGATAACACCAACAATGGACCACACTATGTCAATGCAGCCAGCAAGCATGATGGGCCCTCTGACCCAACAGATGAACCACCTTTCCTTGGGCACAACAGGAACGGTAAGATCATAGGTTGTACTATTTACTTTCTGCAGTGCAAAATACTTACTGCTTCCTGAGTTTCTCAAGGTAATTTATTGCTCTTGAATGTTCAGTGCTTCACTATTTTGCGGTTTAATATATCTGTGGTTTACTTTGCTTTTTCTCCATGTCCAGAGATGTCTGGCCCTGTCTGGGCAAAAGTATCAAAGTGCCTTTCATCATGACCTGAACGTGACACAAACAATATCCTTATATCGCTACGTCACACAAACATGTATCTACATGTATCATACAGTCAGCATTAGGTATTACAGAACAGAAAGGACAAATTAGTCAAACAGTAGGTCAACAAACCCTGCTCTGTCCTTAACAGAATTTTCTGTACTTAACAGAATTTTCTGTACTAATTCTCATGTAAATATGGAAGTACTCCTCTATCAAATTGGTTTGTAATCACAAATTTTTTGTTTCTCAATGTAGGAAATTTTATACCACTGGAAAATGGGAATTATTTGTGGTAGGATCCAGCACTCACTTTCAACCCATAGCAGCCAGCCATACCTAGTTTGCTCCAGGCTCAGAAATGTGATTTTGGGTCAAGGTCACCTGTGTTTCCAGAATATTATATTTAAACATGAGTATTTCAACAATTATTTTCTCTTTAAGCTGTGTAAGTCAGACTCAATTAACTCTCCCAGAGTCAGAGGAAGGCAAAAAAATACTTCTAATAAAAAGTATTAAAACTCCCTGAAATGTCCCCAAAATAGAACAGCCTACACACGATATATGGTGGTTTGATTTGGGAATGTGTGCACAATGCATATTCGTGTGTATTTTTACAAAAATGCAAGAATAAACATTCTATTTATATGTCTTTAGCACTCACATGCTTTCATTATAATCACATGAAAGTTCTATTATGGATTCACATTTTTTTTTCTATTTCACCACTGTACTACATGATCCTAATGTGTAAGAACACAGTTTTCCAACGTGAGTTTTGGTTTGTTTTTATTTAAATTGAAGGTAATGGTAAAGTTGCATCCTTACCAAGTTATTTAAGCCACTGTATCGGGCCTCCTCTCCTCTCCTCTCCTCTCCTCTCCTCTCCTCTCCTCTCCTCTCCTCTCCTCTCCTCTCCTCTCCTCTCCTCTCCTCTCCTCTCCTCTCCTCTCCTCTCCTCTCCTCTCCTCTCCTCTCCTCTCCTCTCCATTTCTTATCCATTGAATTTAATTCTAATGCTAATGTCTTTTCCCCCTTAAAAAAAACCAACCTCTATTGAGATCTGAGACTTCTGTATTTATTTCTGAGGAAACTTGAATATGATAGTTCGTTGTTTGTTCCTGTTATTTTACATGTTTCATTCAACAATCGAAAGAAGTAGGAATTGCATTTCAAAGTTAATATCAGCATTTTCCCTTCTAAAGAGATGAAATAGAAGGAAATACTGGAACTAGTGAGAATTTCTGCATGTGTAATTGCTGTGATTCAAAAGGTGTTCAAAAATAAAGACAAGGAAATGGAAAATGAATTCTGGTTGTGCTGCTGGAAAGCTCCTAAGAATTTTACCTTCTCTCTGTCATTTTACTTTCCATGAGTCTTACCAACGTTGTCTTCTGCATTTGTTTTCTTGCAATCTTAATGCAAACTAGATAATTCCTAGCTAAAGTTCTCTTCCGACTTGAGACCACTATTACAATGCTTATCGTAACAAAGTCAGTTTGGGAGGCAGAGGATGGACTCTGGCAGTGAGTAACCTAGTGGATGATAATAAGATCCTGGATTTCTTTTACTGCAACTGTAAGAAAAGAAAATCTTTCCTTTCTTTTCCTAGCTCTTCACTCAGTCTTATCTGTCAAGGTCACAGCATTCTCTGACACCTTCTTGAAATACACCAGAGGTAACCATATAGGTTTATGTTTCCTATCTTTGAAACCCCTAACTTATTTACAGAAAACTTGAAGAGCAAGAGAGTGGTTGATAGACGTTAAAAAAACCATAAGCTTTTCATAAATCTCAAGTTATACACTCTTTTATGGCATACAGGGTTACTCTTTGGCAAAACCACTATCAGTGCCGTATTCAGTTAAAGTCCTGATACAAGCAGCAAAATCATGGAGTTCACCAGCAATTTCTTCTGTCAGCAGCTGAAGGGAGAACCTCAGGATTTGGGCTGCCAGCGGTGTATTTGTTGGTTTTATCCATCCTGACTTGAAATTGAATCTTCCTAACATGTTCTGTTACCGAAAAGATATGTGGGGAAAATGGTCAACTTATTAAAGACATGATTTATTTAGAGATATTTTTACTTCATTTATTCTGAAGTCTGACTTTCAGTTCAGAGAGAGGAGCATTGAGAACATAAAGCCATGACAAATTGAGCCAAGTCCGAAACATGCTACTGTGAGTGCCTTAGCAGGACTAAGTTTTATGGGAGACGTAAGACATAAGCTATTCATTTCTGCTGTGGATATGTTTTTTAATTTTATACTTAAAACTGTGCAAGAGAGTGCCATAAAGAACCAGCAGCTATATTTCAAGAAACCAAACAGATTTTTCTAAGCAAACAAGACAAAAAGTCACAAGCAATTCTGCTCAGCATAGCCTGTGACTCCGTACCAATTTAATATATAAGCTTGCAGTATGCAAAGCAGTCTTTATTAAAAGGCTTTCATATATTCACTTCCTTAGTCCAACCATTTGCTACGTAACATAACATATTTTTCAGCCAAAACAGACCTCTGTGGTCACTTAAGTGAGTGTTGACTTAAAACGCATTTCCAAACTTGCCCCATTCAGAATGAATACTGGGTTTCTAAAACATTGCTTCAACTGAAAATCTGTTCTCTAGGGAATAATTTAGAGAAACAGCATAAGGGCTTATGCATGCCTCGTATCTTGTGGGAATTTCTCTGCCTTTGGATGCTCTCTAAAAGATTAAAATACTCTGTCCAAGAGGGAGCCATTCCAGAGGGGATACACTTCACAAAGGAGCACTCTTTAGCCCTTCAGTGAGCCGAGTTACCTGAGTAAGAGCCGCCTCTGTCAATTCCTGTCTTGACACCAAAAACTGGATTTGAGTTTTGATCTCTCAGCCCTGAAGCACACATTAAAATCCCATGGGAATTTGAGGGGCAGCTGCCTCCATCCCTATTTAATCACCAGGCCAGGGGGGGCATTTCTGGCTAAATGCTGGCAGGGCTGCTCACCTCACCTGGGAGCATCCAATCCAGCAGCCACAACAGCGGTTTTCGCACAGCCCCACCCACAGCAAGTTGTGTTCCCCTTGGGCTATGGGAAACCTTCAGTTGCTGGCCCCAAAAAGCATAAAGAATTCTGTTTAGGAAACCATTTGCCATGAATAGGAACTAGATGTTTTCTTTCTCTCCAAAATTCCCAAAGAATGTGTATTTAATGTAATGTAATTATATTTTTTTAACATTTTTATTTCTTCTCTACTATTTAATTGTCTGCCTAAAGTCAGATATCTCTGTTGTACTAAGCACTCGTCCAGTCAGGTGGATGCACTAAGGTTGTCAAGATGCCAGACTGAGTGAAAAGCTGCAAATCCATCTTTACTTGATTTCACTGGCCACCTCATGAAAACATACAGCTGCAGCAAATATTCCAGCCCAAAGGATGATATGGCACAAGGGGAAGAGAGGTGGTACTTGTCTGCAGTCTGTGGCAACTTGACTCTCTGTTCCTGTGCTGAGAGAATTTTGTACAGCATTTGCATCTCCCAGTTGTGCTTCATCCACCAAGAACATAATTCCTTTCTGCTTTTATGAAAATCAAATTGATTTCTGCCAGCGAAAATATAATTTAAGTTACTGATGAATTGAGAGGCAAGTGTGCTGCTCTGATCACCTCCCCAAATCTGCCTGAAATCTGGAGTTAAGCAGAGAATCTGCCAGAGGGGCGATTTCTGCCTTATTTATATGTATTTTTCATACATATCTCTTCACTCAAAAGAGAAGAAAGCATTTACATGGTTGGGCTGGCTATGGGCAAATATGTGAAGAAAATCTAAGCTTAAATTATGTCAAGATTACAGAAAAAAAGGGATAACTTTGAATATTCTGATTAAGTCTGACAATCCAGCCTCAGCTCTTACAACTGTATTAAAACAAAATTTTAATGCCAGGAGGCATAATGTGAAGGCAGACAATCGGTTTTAACTTTGAAGTTTTTCTTTTGTTTACTGGTTTATTATTATTTATTACAATAAGTCTTGCTTTTCCTATGTAATATTCATCTACATTTAGGTCTGCTATTAAAAAAGGTACCATAAAGGGAGAACAGAGTGAGTGAGTCTGTATGGGTAGCACTGAAAGAGTAGCATTAGCATGTGTTTAATAATGTATGGAGGCTGGAATTGTTCCATCATCAGCTTGTCATTCAAAATGTTTCTGATACAGCCATTGATCTGACATCTGTTTCGTGGTTTAATAAAGTTGTGATTGATGGCCTGAGTGGATATAATACAAAACCTTTAGGAATTAAAAAACTGAGCAGTCTGATCTCTGCTTTCAGTCCCTGCTACTCGACTTGCTTTTGATGCAGTACTTCCACACTTGGCCATCAGCAGCAATAATTTGCCTCTTCAACGGGAAGAAGAGTTGCTCTATTCTTTCTCCTCTCCTGGTCATTCATGAAGGAAGTGTTCTGCTCCGCATTTTCTTGGTCTGGATTTCTCTCCCCTCCCTGCTTTTAGCATCCATTTCAGATACTGCTTGGGTTCCAGTTTCATACAACAGATTAAGGCAGCCTTTGCTAAGTCTTCGTTGGCAGAGGGGTAATTCCATCTTTTTCCACTCCTTTTGGAACTGCCTTACCATAGGCTTGTTTCATCTTAAACTTTCAATGCCCACACCAACGGGAGATGGGTAGAAGCCAGGTTTTTTACTAAAACTGCTAGCTCAGCTGTGCTGCTTAATTGTTCTTCATGCTTGCAGACAGTTCACTCAGCTTTTAGTTTCTAATTTAAAAATGTAATAGGCAACTTACAAAGTAAGCACTCTGTTGCACTTTTTAAACAAACAAACAAAAACCTAAAAAAAAATATTTTAATTGTTCTGAATATCTCTGTATTAAAAAAGCAGTCAGGTAGAACTGCACTGATGTAATGTGGGATTGCACTGAAACTGCAAACCACCCTAACTCAGCGTTCCTGGTTTATAGTATCACCAGAAATCTCCCAGTGGAATAACAGGCTTGTTCTGCAGGTACATCAGTCTTATCTTTCACTTTGTTAGTTCTCTTTACTGCCAGCCGAGCTTGATGATATCTTCAGAACCCTTCAATGGAACAACAAGCTTGTTATAAGTTTTTTATCTTTTATTTCATTTGGATACTCCGTGGTCACCAGTGGTTTAAAGTGTCACCTAAAGGCCTCAGCAGAATAACTGCTTTGTTAGATAGGGTTGTTTTTTTCCTGTTTAATCTGCAATTCTATTTGCACATACTACAGCTACATGGAGCTGAAACATCATCGCATTCCCCTGATGCTCAGATCCTTGTTACAAAAAGCACTCTCTGTTATTCTAATTGTATGCCACAAGGTCCCTGGAGAGTTACAGGAGCAAAGTTTCTTTGCAGTCTTGTGCCTTTCACATTATCAGGTGTTAATCTTGAAGCTCTTTTATTTTATTTATTGACTGACTGTTTCAGTTACTGTTTGTGTGAAAAATGCAAGTCTGAACCCATTGCAAATGAATTTACCTTAGTTCAGGCTGAAACTGAGATCCTTCTTGTCCATTTACTCAGCCAGGGTCCAGGGCAAATGCTAGTAATTAGCAATGTGAAGATGTCTGGGGCAGGAGATCCATATGAGATTTTTTTTCCAATTGTAAAGAAAAACAGCATAAGCTTTCTTGAGATTTATAAAGGCCAGATAACTCCTGTGCCTTTCTTCCCAAATAACCTCCTGAAAGGCAGCTCCAATTTTCTTGATACATAATCTGAGATGAAAACGGAACACTCAGTGCAACTGAAAAACACTGGATTCCAAGCAGTCAACACGGAACAGGTAACTTTTGATGAAGCATTTAATCAACCTGCTGAATTCGCTCCCACTAAATATTATTGAGACAAATAGTCTAGTAATCTCAAAAAAATAGATTCAACATTTCTATAAGGAAAAATTTGCAGGTGCAACAGCATGGTGGAAAAATTCCTAGTTTAATAGTATACAGGCTGAATACCTGGTAGAGTGAACGAGGAAAGACACAATCTTTTCCCTTTTTGGACCATCTTCAAGTCCCTCTTACTCTTGTGAGAATTAGGCTGATCAGCCCTTCTGTAGAGGAGGCTCTTTCTGATCAGCTGTCTCAGCATGGGTTCCACAGTGCACGTTGGACCATAGCTTTGGTTAGATGATATTTTTGAATGAGTAGAACTTATGAAATCGTGTGTCTATAGTGCTCCCGCTTCTCTTCTGAACTCAGCTTTACTTTCTTACCGTTGCTTGGAAGTGTCTTACTGTTAGCCTTTATGTGCAACTGTGCTTACCTTCAAAGCCACCATATGCCATTGGCAAAGGAGGGGAATGTAAAAGGAGAATAAATATAGATGGAGGGAATTCCATATTCGGTTCAAGCAGCCCTTCGTGTGAGCCCAGCATGTCAGTAGCTTTTATTCTGTGTTAAATTTTACCTTCACGTGGTGCTTCCACAAAGGAACAAGTGCTTTTGTTGAGGACTCCTTGCCTCTCTTTGAGGTATCAGCTACTGACTCAAAGTGACTTTAGCCCAGATTCCCTTTCAGAGAAGAGCTCAAACTCCCTGATTATGGTGATAAAAAGTTAAATCAGCACAAAACAACAGTGATGGATCACCAAAGCAAAAAGTATCAGTCAAAAGAGCCATATAATAGAACTTCATTTTTAGCATCAGACAAATGTCATTCCTATAATTAATTTGCAGCTGAAATCAAGTATCTGTGACATTTAGAGGTTTGTTTCTCTTACATGTCTACTGCAGTTCTATTTTGTCATTTCTAGAAGTGCTGCCTGGTGCTACCTTGAAGGACAATGGGAACGTAGTTCAAAACCACCACTTCCAAAGCATATTTGTTGTTTAGTGATAGCCACGTACTGTGTATAACATGGTCTGGTTTGGTTTTTTTAATAGTGAATAGAGACCAAAAGCTATAAAACTTAGAGTACCTGACATATCTCCTGCGGTTTGCAGCATCTTCTCCGTCTAAAGGTTCAGCTTTAGTCATACTCCCAGAATTTTTTGTTCTTATATCTGCTAGAGAATAACCAAGATTATCCTTTGCTAGTGACTAGTAGATCATTCCCCTAAAAGTTTTGAATATTAGGAGGAAAAAGTGTATGTTCACATATGTTCATCTGAAATTGTGCTTATGCCACAAATAACAGGGCAAATTTTGAGGAGAGAAGGCTGGTCTAGTTTGATTCGGTTGGTTTTAGTGATTTGGATAAGATTTAGCTGAAAGAGGTTCTTTGTTAGACAGGGATGTAGAAAAGAGGAACAAATAACAGGTTAAAAAGAGCTGAAAATAATTCTATGTTTGAACTATCTCGCCACACCTACAACTGACAAACTCAATAAAAAGTGGAAAATGTAACACTCTGAATGTCTGGTCTGACGTCTGTGTTTTCTTGATGTGTTTCTCTTTTGTAAATATGCTTTCAATTTTGTAATCAAGCTTGTGACTCTTTATTAGAACAAAACTTGGTTTTATTGTCCTGCCTGTGTTTAGAGTAGACTCAGGTGATATTGTCAAAAAAATTAATGTGGCTTTCTGGAGAAGTAATGAATCTGAATTACCAGTGGTGGAGACAAACTCTGTGGGGCTTCTGTAATCCAACACAAGTTTGAGAATCTTAGCGTGGTGAGGTTTTCTGTGACCATATGAAAAGCCAGAAGTGTCTCCCGGAGGTGGGACTTCTGCAGTTCTTTTCGCCCTATAGCTGGGAAATCGTCCTGTGGTCACATGTCCACATCCTACAAGGGTATGTAAGCACAGCAAGAAGTCCAGAAATCCTTGAAAGGGCTGTATCCTCAAGGGAGAACAACATGACAAATTATTTGGAAGAATGACTGGTTTCTGCGAAGCACTGTTGCAGTCACAATGTCAGTTCTGCCTAAGAAGAGGTATTTCGGTTGTACCAACTTCCATCACAGATGTCGTAAACTTTAGCTAAAAGAAAAGAGCGTGAAGGCGATACAGAACAGTAGTTGTATAATACAGTGTAGGCATGTGAAGGACACTCATGGAAAGGACAAGATGGTTTTAATGGTGCTTACAATATAAATAATGAGCTGAAAGTAAAATAGGGAAAACGTAACCTGAATGTCTTGCAGAAATTGCTGATATGTTCAGAGCTATACCAGTGTTTGAAATGAATCAGGGAAAGGTCTTCTAGAACTCAACTGGGCCGAACACTTTCAGATCCACAGGAGAGACTTTCAGATGCCAACACAAAACCAGAGCAATGATCTAACAGCATTTTTCATCTCTAACTTCTGTTTTTCATTACAAAGTTATTTCAGTTTGGAACGAGTGGTAAGAATTGAATTTTTCTTTTCTGTTCATTTAACTGCTGAGAATTTAGGAAATTATAAAAACTTGTAAAAATGTTTACTGAACATATGTAGCAAGACTCAGACAAGCTCTATACATCAAAATAACATATCGTTTACAATGTCTGAAGTTTACACAGTCAAAGAGTAAACATCTGTTACAAATGACCATTTCACGCAAGTGACAGTATTCACTTAGAAAAAAACATTTGGGATCATCAGTTAAAACACATTTCAACAGGTGTTGTGTGGATTACTAAGTACACTGCTTTCAGCTTGGTTTTTTTTAATGGCATGGATACATTTTGTTAAGCAAATTGTTTCTGCGGTGAGCAGCAACATTCACTTCCAGGGCACTGGGACCTCTAGAAACATTAGGTTATAGATGCAGCAGTTTCTGAAGGTGGCACCTTGCCACATTATCAAACATACATAGGGGGGAGAGGAACTTGAATTTAATTTGAAGGATGTTCAGTATTTTTCATATTTTGATCACAGTGACAGAAATAACGTAACCTGCGTGTTGGATCAGGACCTGCAGTTGCTCACAAAAATAATATTCCATTGAGTTTCACTGCATTTTTCCATAGTGTACCCCACGGAACTTAAGCACACAGTGCATTTTACAGTTAATCCACATTGCTTATCAGGTGGTTGGCAAGCTGGTAGCCCAAAGGTTTAAACTTCCTCTAAGACAAATTGCCAGTGCTTTTGCAGTATCTTTCTTATTTTCATATAGAAAGAGCAGCCTGTTCAGAGTTCACTCACTTGTGAAGCAAGGTTAAATGAAGGAGCTAAAGGTACAGTTTTCATACACTGTGTAAAACGCTGGTATCCTATATATGCAGTGATTTCAGTCTGAAGTTCTCAAAAAAAAAGGGGTAAGCTTTGTTCAAATGATTTACAATTCCATAGGGAGCTGCTGATGGCAATAACCTCTGTGCCCTCAGATGGTATTTTATTATTTGTGAGTTATGGGCGATTTTGTGTCAGTGCTACAGCACTGTAGAATCCTCTCGCTCCTAAAAGACTCAATTTGGGAGGAGAGTTCTGCTATAACTAATATTTACTATGAAACAGCTCAGTCAGCACATTTCATTAAACTGTAACAAGGGGTTTGAGAGCAGCTGCATCGAGTGAATTTGGGAGTTTGCTGAATTGAGTTGTTTTTCTAGCAAGGTAAATGAACTGTTGAACACTGCAGATTTCTGCTGTGTGGTAGATGAGAGCTGCACCACGTTGGGATGGGTCCAGGGAGCAAAGAGACACCTCCTTTTCCAGTCCCCGCGGAGGACTGCTCTGTCCTGTGGGATTCATTATGGCTTTCGATTGCGGTAGGCACACCTGTGTGTTTCTAATTTAGCCTTTTTAATTTTAGTAGTTGTAATATAGCAACTGCTAGTTTCTTTAGAGTTTAGTATGTAAATGTCCAAATTATTGGACACTGGCCAGCCCCAGTTCCCTGTTTTCCTGAGCGGAGTCTGTTTCTCTTGCAGGGGTTTCCCTCAAATCAGCACAATATTTCTATGACGCAAACCGATTTCACTGATACAAAAACTTGCTGGTGTTTGAGTTCTCTGGTCTGACAACCGCAGTTGTACACAGGGTTTGCAGCATAGACCAAAGGTGTTATAATTTCCAAACTGACCTTCTTTTTTCCAGCCACTAAGGCATCTGACTGTTCCCTTCTTCCTGTCCTGTTTACCCTGATTCTGCTCTGCTGCCAACCCTTCGCACCTAAGAACACCTGCACTGGGCTAGAAAATGGGGATAATTTGTTTGGTTTTTCAATGACCGTTTTGACAGTGCTAATTGGAGAGACAGAAATATAATAATAAGGTCAACTGAGTATTTGGCTATGATGGAATTCCCATGGATGATCTTGCCTGCTCTGGCCACAGAGTCCAAATTGGTGCTGAAAATTTTAGTAGCCAAAGGTAATTTTCTAGCAAAAACTATTTTCCTCGCTTTCCTTTACCGTGCAGTTGGCTGTTGGTAGGGCTGATTTCCTGTGGAAATAACAGACTTCTCTCAGAAACTTTAGTTTTCTGGTAATAAAGGGTTGCTCCATCAAGGTGGCCATAATTGCAGTCATTGTCTTTTATTTCGGTTGGGGCCTTCTACGTTGATGTAGAAAAAAGGATGTCTTTTTTCATTTACATTTTTCAAAGCTTAATGGTGTTACCTGAAGTTTTTTAGTAAGTAGAAAATAATAAAAGTAACAACAACTTCAAATTTCCTTGATGTGTTATTGGATGTGGAGAAATAATAGAAACAAATTTCATTGGGTGTATGGACACTAGTTGAATAGGTTTTCCTTATTATATTTTAATAACTTGTGCTCAAATTATTGAGATAAAAAGACCACTGTCCATCCTGAAATTTCTGTTCTTTGTTTAATGCTGAATGTAAGAGTTGGGAATCAGAAAATGGCCGATAGAAAAATCTGAAGTAATTAATCTGCAACAGAAAGCAAAAAATGATATATTTCAAGGCTTATAAATCCACTTTTTTCTTTTCATTAATTTTTGTATAAATTTCACAAGCAGCATTATATTTTCTTGTGTTTCCGAAGAGAAAAATGTGGTTTAAACATCATGGCATCATCTTGAGTTTATTTTTAATATTAGGATTTTTATTTTATTGCATCCAATATTGGATGTGTGTTCCAAGGAATGGTAATATATATGATGGCAATTACAAGTCTGGCACAGAAGTGTAAAGGATTAGTGTCTCTGGCCTGTAATTATTCTGTAGAGATCTTTGCAGGCAGAGTTGGGCACGTTGCAAACTAAGGAACTGGAGCACTTACTCTTAGTTTGAAACAATTCTATTTTTAGGCAGTTCAGTTTATGTAGCTGTGGAATTTCTGTGGAAATATTTTAACTCCATCTGCACATATCATGCAGATTTCTGCTGAATGTTTTGGTTGGGTTTGGGGTTTTTTTATGAGGTACAAATAATTCAGGAGGGTGTGTATAGCATTTGCTATTCCTCCCAAACACAACAGAACTTCAGTGTTTTGAGAGACATCCTGAGGCAGAAAACAACTGATAAATAACAGCGGCAGCACCTATATTGCATTTTATATTCACGAAGTATTTTTAAAACATTAATTATTACGGCTCCACTTAAGTAACTAAGAAAATTAATGCAAGAACTTTGATTTCCTTTTAGCAAAATGACCTGCAGACAGTGTAATCTTTCTTATAGCATGGACAGCAGCTCCTGTTGCAGTCCCAGGGATGGCTCAGCTGCACAGCTAATGTAAGCAGGATATTTGAGGCAAAGCCCAAACTTTCAGTGAGATGGACTGCAGTAAGCTGTTCCAGTCATGACAGCTGGACTAATTGGCCCTTTCCCAGTAAGAAAAAAACCCAGATTTTACCAGTTCTAGTTAGATTTTGCTTTACTCCCTACCTCTTAAGTGTGTCTGGCAATGCAACATCTTCGCTTCTCACCAAATAATCTGTCCTCTATAATAATAATGAAAAAGGTTGTAAACTAGAATTTTGCAGTCAACTTAATATTCTAAAATTCCATGCCAAAAAACCCATCATGATTGTCAAATATCTTTTGATACATGTATTTCCTTGAGTTCATTAGCAGTATGGTCAGCTATGTCATGGCGGTTGTATTTAATGGTTTTAATCTCACTCTGTTTTTATCTTCACACTCCGTGTAGTCTTTCTCACGATCCTTCAGAACAAGCAAAAAGTTCCAGTCCTGAGGCTAGGATGACAGTTAGGCAGATGCTGTTTCAGTTCACAATTACAATTCCTTCGAGGGTGTTAGGGGATATTCTGGCTGGACAGGCTGGCAGACCACCCCCCCTGCTCTAGGATTAAATTCATCGTCCCTGACATCACCCACTAAGTGAGAAGAATTTGCAAATGCCTTTATTCAGCAGGAATAGCCAGTTTTACATTTTCTAAATGTTAACTCTGCTAATTTGTATTTTAGGAGTGACGCTTGGGAGTTCAGTATAACACTCGTATGTCAGCAGCGATCCTTCTTTGTAAGGTGAATCATGCAAAATCCTATGGTTTTAAACATGTTCCTGTAAATTTACTTGATGGATAAATGGCCACTTTGTCATCATTGTCATATTCTTGGAAAAGAAAATCTGTCGCGCATTTAGGACTTTCTCCATTGCAAATATTTGCACAGCACTTAATTTTTTTTTTCTTTTCTTTTTTTGAGTGTAAAAGGGAAAGCGGAAAGGGAACATTTTGCAGATCCACAAGGGCCAGTGCAAAATTAAAATGTCTGAGCTTTCCAGTGACTCCGTGTGCCAAAGCCAGAAGTGCATCATAGAACTAGAAAGAACAATCCGGCCTAGAAACTGATACTCTGCAATATCCTCCTGAGAAGAGCAAGTCTCTGACTGGGCTGCTGTGTTTAGAAGCGGCCAGGCTGTTCTCCCCCATCCTGCTTACTTGTCTGTACAGGCTGAGGTGAACTTGTGCCGCATTTGTACCTTTTCACATCAGTGGAGCAGAGGGATCAGAAGAGTTCACTGAAAACTCCTGTTAGGACCTGTATAGAATTTTTTTAAACAAACACCATTAAGGAAAGCTCAAGGTGATTGAATTTCAGTTTGATAGCTGCAGATGGGCTTTCTCAGCTGTGATTTTTATTTTTTTTCAACACTGTATGTGGCACCCATGCCTTGTCACCAATGACACTTAAGAGAATAAGTTCCCCCAGCATTGCCTTCTGGTGAAAGGAAGGGTCAAAGAAGTTTTCCGAAGTGCCAGTCCCAGTGTTGCTTGTGACTATCCTTTTAAAGCAGATAGGGGAAAGCGTTACAGCCCAGTGACAGTGTCGTGCACTCTCCCAAATCTGTATTAGGACATCTGGATTTCCTCCAAGGGACGCCACTGTCTCTCCTGATGATCTTTTCACTTGTTTCAGTTTTGCCATCATTGACAGTAAAATTTCATTAATCTGTCACATGCAATTTCAATTGAGAGGATGTAGTATGTTAAAAATTTTGTCAGTTTTAATGCTCAGCAGTTATTTATAATATTCTGTGAAATTAATATATTATTAAAAATATGTCTACAGCTCTGACTGTACATTATGACACATTCACAAGAACTTGTCTTCTCTTAGAACACCCATATGCAAGCTCTATTCGTTTCATTTGCCATTTGGAGCATGTGTCTTGTAGCATTTTCAGGCTGTAACCCTGCAACCATTTAAAAAGAAATGAAAAATTGTCTCCTAACTTTGTATTTCAGCCACCTATAATTCTATGTAATCAGGATTAAACATAAAGAAATTGCATATTGAAACATCTTAGTCAATACTCCACAGTACCCTTCTGCAAATCGAGCAGTGTATCTCTCGGTACATTTTTTTTGTTTGATCTCCTTTACTCACTACTCTACAACATTTCCTTTCTTTGTGGTTTAACATGTTTTTAAATATACACCACTGCAAAACTTTCCTTAAAGCCCGTCACACCTGGGACTTTTCTCTTTTCCATTTTCCCAGTCTTGCCTTTCGTTACCTTGAAGTTGACTTTAGGTCAAGTCCTATCCAATTTTTTTTGGAGCTCGTTGCAAGCTTTTAGAACCCCTCACTCCCTCGGTGTGCCCCCACCCCAGGGAGGCGTAGCTGAACCTGGTGAGATGGCAATGCTTGTGAGGGACACGGTAATACATTGCCTGGATGAAAGCTGACAGTGCCCTGAGAAATATGACAGTACCTCTGCCCTTGATCAGGCTTCCCATTTGAAAGTTTTCATTTTAGTAATTACATCTTTCCCAGATAGAAGCCATAGTCATTGATCATACTAATATCATTATAACAGATTCCCGTAAGTCACCTTTTAAAGACACTTTCTATGGTTTCTTTCCCCCTATATCTTCTTCTTCTGCAGCCACAGGATAAGACTTTTTCTGTCTACCCTTCATCTGATTGATTAGAAATGCCACATACTTCCTTTACGTATAGCTTGGTAATATACACATCACATTTCTCCCCTCGGGATCTTAATCAGAACAAGTAATGGCCTTTAGCTTTTCTCATTAGCAAAATGGAAAAGCACCATACCCAATCCATTAGAAATACAGCGTGTAATATAGGCTTATAGAAAAATGGCTGTGTGCCAGCAGACATGGAGCGAGTTTACCTTAAAGGATTTTCAGTTAAAAAAAAAATAAAAAAGAAGAGAAGAAAAAAACCCTCACCCTTTCTGTCTGGCAAGCAAACATTTTGAGCCATAACTTATCACGCCTGTCAGTCAAACATTTTTCTGTTGCTCCTTAAGTGCTGTTTGGACAGCTCTGTCATATAAAGGGCATTCATGAGGAGGATATATGGGTGTTTGTACATGTATTAATGTCTCCCCCAGTGTTGCTTCCCTTCTTGGACTATCCTTCTCATATTCCATCTCCTATCAGAATTAAAGGGAGAGGAAGAAGTTGGAAAGGTTTTGTTATATTTTGCTTTTTGCTTTGTTTTCAGTTTTTCACAGAATACGCTAGCCTGAAAAAATGCAAGAAGAAAAATCATTACAGCATATTCGTCTATCAAACATTTACCTGAGACTGCTGCTATGCTTTTTTCAGCCCTGTCTAAAAGTATTTACAATCAGTACACTGGTAGTGAGGACAAGACTGATTAAGAGGGCTTTTCCCCCACTGAAGTGAATTGCTTTTCACTTGGCCTGGACTTCATTAGACCTACAAAATATTAAAATTCATACATCAGTATTTGTGCTTATATTATCTAGAACTGTAAGAGGGTGTTAAAGCACAAATCTGTACCAATTGGTAATTGTATATAATTTGAATGTGTATGAGCTGATTCTGTCTCCTTTGGAAAGCTACCACTGAAAGAATACAAAGAACAGCCTTGGAATGCTGCTGTTCTGCCAGCACTAAAACACATCTGTTTTACTGGCCCTTTCAAGCATTGCTAATGTGATTCCTGAGAAAATAAATACTAAGCACATCCATAAAGCTATGTTAAATAACATCTTATGGCAAATGGGTACTTGCACTTTCTGGGTTTTTTTATAAATACACCTCAGATTTCCTAGGTCTTAAGTTGCTCACCTGCACAAACTGAGATTCAGAGCTGAAGCATCAATCTAGCATTCTTGGCTGCTCCGGTTATAGTTTGTCAGCTATGCTGATCACACTTTCCTAACAAAATCGACTAGCCTGGTGCACAGTAACGAAACCACTGCAGTGAAATTGTGTAAAAGACCTACAGTAGTTGAAAATGGGAGGTGTTCTAAAGGGACAGCTTAGGGATGTAATTATTTATCAGATGGCAAAACAGCAAGGCTTTAAGCAAAGAGGGATGACTTTTTTTTGGAAGTATTTGACTTTTTATCTGCTTTCTTCTTCTATTTTTTTCTTTAGCTGTTTATTTTACTTTCTGGTATCTTTCCTCTTCGCCTCCTTTCTCTCCTTGTCATTTGGATGAAACGATGAGAAACTGGGAGACATTCTGTATAAGTTTTACTACAAAGAAAGTTTAGAAGTTCAACATTGCAAGCAACTGTTCACATGGTAGACAAGCTTATTGCATGGCGATTATTGTTCAGTCCATGAGCCAGCACCATGCTAAAAGGCAAAGTTTCTCCTTTGGTTATGCAGCCCTGGAGCTGATGCAGAGTGATGTGCCTCAGAGATCCTCACACAGCTGATAATTAACATACTTATGGGAGACTGTAATATTTTTGTTCACACTCTCTCAGTAGGTCATTTACATTCATTTTAAGGGGGCATTTTTCCTATAAGAATTTCAAGAGTGCATGGAAAGTGGGAAAAAGGAATCCCTAACAAAAGTGCTTACTATTGCAAACATCCAGAGCCCTGCCACATAAACTAAGCTAATGATCATGTAAATATATTTAAAGATTTTAACAGACCACTTCATATGCTAGTAAGAAGCAATATTTCATACTGAATTATTTTAAAACATAGTCCTTTAAATACATTGAAGTTGCTACCAGCAATTAAAGATTAGTATTCTCTATTATCCCCCCTTTGCAAATACGATCATGGGTAATCCTTTTGCCCAAGTTTACAGACAGAAGAAGAGCTAGCTGAGCAACAGCCCTGCTTTCCCATTTGTGGGAAATTCGTCTTACGAAATTTGGTTTCATTCTGATTCATCTTTTAGAAACTCAAAACAAAACAGAAAGAATCTCCCATGAGCCAGAAATTCCAAACAAAAATTAGTTTTCGCAAACAACGACTCACGGTGCTTCCAATACAAAGTACACTCTGCAAGATCTTGACAGTTGCCAACTGGTTTAAAGATCCCTCTCAGTTGCTGTCCTGCTCCATGGCAGCTTTCGGGCAGCAGCTGCAAAGTGCTCCCAGGATTTTGTGTTCCAGGGCAGCCCCACTATGTCCAATGCTTTGGGCAGGCTTCCAGATCTCCTAATTAGTTGTCTTGCGGGTCTGCTTACTGAAGACCACATTAGTCCCTTGAGCCACGTCAGAAAACCCTAGGAATGTTGTTTTGGGCAGGCAACTTGGCACAATTGTCCTGGAAGTAAAGCAGGGCATTGATTTGAAGACTGAGCAGGGACTGCTGGTTCCTGGGTGTACAGAAAGAGGCAAAGATGTCCCAGAGCTTCACTTGAGACCCAGATGGAAGTGGGGGTCTCGGGGCTGGCAAACTCCCATCTCAGCAACTCCAGCCCTGTGTTGAGCAGCCTGGAAGTCCCGAGTGCACGTTTTGCAGGGCATTTGGCCACACATGCCTGACAGCAGGTTGATTTTCCTTGCATCCTTAGGCATAAAGGGGTTGTGTTTCCCCCTGCCTAAGCCTGGACTTGCAGGTTCACCATCAATAAATGAAGGCAAGCTCTTAAGGCATTGTTAGGTTCCAGTGCAAGCCCCAACATGAACCCCAGGCAAAGCCTACAAAGGTTTATTTCGCACACTGAATTGGCAAGTTCTCCTCCATCTCTAGACACTGAGTACTTGTGGGCAGCTGTTTTTTATGAAGTTTTGAGATGGTTTCTTTTTTTTTATTCCTGCCTCCTTTTTTTTTTTTTTAGCCAGGGATATTCTTTATTACAATTTATAAAATATTTTGGACGCTAGGAACCTTTGGGAGACAAAACACAGAGCAGTACTGTGCTTCAGTTGCTCTTAAGACCATCCAAGGTCTACTTTGGTGGTATAATGCTATTAGCTTGCTTCCTCACATCTGTCAGGCATTACTACGTTTTCATGCAGGAGGTGATTAAATTCCTCCTGTTTCCAGAATAATTAGAAATACTAATATATAAGGTGAATTTTTGTGTGTTTATCCAGTGCCTTTTCTTTTTTCTTTTTTTTTAATCTTGCAATTATCCCTGGTTTCGTCTGCTTCCTTCTTGGACAGTTGGCCCATGAGCTATCTGCTAACGTCTAGTCTGAAAAACCAAATGGAAGGTGTACGTGATTGATGAGCAGCTGTTATTTAACAAGTCTAAGTGTTTCTCCTGTTGTTTTAACAACAACCTCATCCATACAGTAAGGACATTTGCACACAGCAGTCTGCTTCTCTTTAAACTCTTCAAATTCATGGAGATTTAATAGCCTCTAGAAGACATGTTTACCTCTAGAAAGCAATTATTTGTTCATATAAATGGATATGTTATTAATAATAGCCTAACGTGCTCATGTGTTTAGAGTTTCACTGACACATTTATTTATTTACTCATGTTGAAAATATTACAATGGAGAGATCAGTCTTCCTTCATCTTACTAGCAGCCACTCATCAGGGACTAATTGAAAGAATTGTATTCAGATGGAAAATCCTAAGAATTTCCAGCTGAGGGGATGCGTAGGGAATTTTTATGTCAGAAGAAGCAGTTATAATTCTCCTCCATCATCCCTTTATTGTTCAGGATACAGGATCTGAAAGAACAATATAAATGTGACAGAATCTCAGTGATTACTGACCCTGGCTGACCGAGACTGATGCAGTATACTCTTTCGTGATGATATAGTCTCGATATCCTGGTTTTATACAGGGTGCTGCAGGCAGGACAGTCTGTAATAAATCATGCACTAATCCATGCTCAAGAAGTTGCCCCAGAGATCTCAATGTACATTCAAAGAACAGGTGCTTCGAGGGTATTAGGAAAAATAAAAAATACCCCTTTTGTAGAGAAATGTATAAGAACTGCAGAATTAAGAACTGAAAGTGCAGCGAAACGCTGCAGTTTGGGGCTTTGTTTTAGGCATAGGAGCAGTCTTGCTCTCTTGCAAATGTATCTATCAGTCCCACGGCATTATTAGAATTATGCAAACAGAGTTTTCACGTCTTGAGGCTATTCATGGATGTGGTTATACACGGAGAATCAGTCTCCATTTCTGTACAGCCTCCATGGATCTTTGGCATAAGGAAGGCAAGTAAAAATATCACGGGCCTAGATACGCTGACATGGACTATAAGTATCATTGGCACCCTGAGGCCGAGGTCTCCGTAGCTGTGTATATACCCATAAACATAACAGGAAAAACTTTTTATAAAGAAGTGTTCCTATAAGAAGTTTCACTTGCCTTTAATGAAACATATGGGAACTTAATTTTCACATCCTGATGGGTTTTCCTCCATTTTCGCCCTTTCCGGACATCGGTGAGGTATCTGAAAGTGATTTGAGGCTTTCACCGAGTTCTTTGTTATGCCAGCCCTTCGATTTCAAAAAGTGGTAAAAACAAATGAGCTGATTTTTTAACGTATCTGTTTCTACAGACGTTCCCGGAGTGCTGTTTGCATTTTCTCCAGTTTTTACAAATCTGAGATTTGGTATGCTAGTGAGAGCGTTGGTGCGCAGCTGTATGTGGTGATCTGACTGTTCTCACATTTGTTTACTCTAAATTGTCTTTATCTGATTAGTCCTGCTCGCTCTGCTTTAGTAGCAGGCCTGAGTTTCTGAATTAAAAAAATGTCCTGTTAGCTGTGGGGGGTTTAGCTCATCCGCACTGTTTCTTCTATGTCTTCGTATTACTGTGATTTCCAAAGGTAGGGATTTGTGAAGGATGCTTGGAACTCCTGAAGAGAAAAGGAGATTAGTTTGTAAATATAGTTCTTGAAGTTATTATTCCTTCTACCTTCATTTAACTTGCCCAGAGTTAGGTAACATCTCATTAGGAAGGTTGAAAGGGAAGTGATAGCTGATGTTCCTAAATACATTTGTATTACTGAGCAGCAGGGAAGGAAGGTTAAATCTTGTAAAGATTTCTATTCTCTGCCTGAACAATGAATGCAGTGACCCAGTGATGGGATTCTGTTGAATGACAGTGCTATTCTTGATAGGGCTATGGTAATTGTGTGGTAAAATACCACTATAATATTATGTTCTATGCCAGGCTGATAATTATTAGCAAAAATATTGTAATATATGCAAAAACTCTGTATCTTTTATTCTCACATTCTTTAATTGGGAAGAACTAAGATTAATAACAGCCATTGAATAATTACAGGATTGAGCTGGAAAATGAGAACCCTTCTGGGTAGCAAAAGATATTTGAAGTTTAAAGGAAAAACTGTGGCATCTGAATATTGTATTTCATTGAACTGCCACTGGCACTGATGAACTAGATGGTCCTTTTCTTTTCCTGGGTTCCTACATCTCCATGCTAGACTATGGGATAAGAGTACACAGCACGACAATGTTCTTTTCTATTGGAGAACAGGGTATTTTCAAATGAGAAGGTGGAACCAGGGACAAAAAAAAGCAGCAGTTTTATTTTATATTTCATTAACGTTATAACCATTTCACAGTGGTCGGAGAGAGATGTAGTTTTTGTTCTTTGCAGGGAGAGAGATTTGAAAGTGGGAGGGCAGGTTTCCTTCATGGAAAGAAAAAAAGTGATGATAAAAACAAATCCTGCCAACAGTCTCATTTCCTTCAGTTTTCCAGCAATGCAAATGTTTTCACATAATTCTGTTCGTGATGCAGTGTCTAGACTTCTCAGATGGTTTAAAAAAACACAAACAAACCCTGGCATTAATTCTGAGAATCCTAAAAAGCTAAGTCATTATCACTGTGCTATAGCTCATGGAGTGATATGAAACTGCAAATATAGTCACTGAAGACCAGACTCCAGAATCCTCGCTCATTTCAAATACTTGGGTTAGCATTTACTCACGTAAGGTGTCCCATTTAATCTCCTTTCAGCAGGCTGTTGTGGTGTAAATACTCACCAGCATATGTTGGTACAAGGGTTCTGCAATTTGGTTATTACCTTGACTGAGAAGGCTCTCTGCTTTCTCTGGAGCATGTAGCTTGATGAAATAAAGAAAGAGATCTTTGTTTCTTCAAATACATATACATATACATATGCATTTATGGAAAAAGAAAGCAAAACTCCAGAAATAACTTTTGCACACTGATTTTACAAAAAGTCTCTTCTTTGACATTTGTTCTGTCCACATTGTCCCTGGTCCTTAGTAAACCCACTAATCCTGAATAAATGTTGTTGGGGGTTTCCAAATCTACTGCAGACTTACATGTTAATGTCTGATTTTGTAAAGTTGTTTTCTTTATGGGGCAACTTATTCAACATTGCACAAGTTATAAACTATTATCACTCTGTGATGCTCATAGTGGCCCAGAGAGTTACTGTATATCCAGTAGACGCCTCCTAATAGCATGTGTCTTTATAGGCAACTAGATCTGTACATGAAATTGTACTTTAGGATGGTTTCTTGTACTTTCTGTTAATGCAAACCTTCAGAGTTTAAACAAATTTTGTGGTCAAAGTCTTCTGGCAGTGTCAATTAAATTGTTGAGTCTTGCAAGAGGCAATCACTCTTTCAGGCACTGTCTCATTGAAATTCAGTAACTAATAGCCTGTGCAAGAGTTGCTGGCTGCGTGTCTCAGCTTTTAGCCACTTGCCTGGCTCTGTGTTAACCTGGACCAAAGAAAGGCAGGCGAGAGGCTTACTAGGACATTGTGGATATTAACTGTACCATAGCCTCAATGTAAAGCTCTGCAGATCGCTCAGCTGCATCTTTGATGGGTGAGATCTTACTGCAACATGCTCCCTCGCTTTGCCTGTTAGAGGCAGCTGCCTTCCTCTTGGTTTTCTCTTCCCTTTGCCTGCGACCTTTAGTGTTTCCTGCAGGCTTTAACAGTCTTGCTGGAGCCAGGCTGGGATACCCCACTATTTGCAAGTCTGTAAGAACTGATATTGCTTTTTGAATTAAATAGGATCCTTCTTACACTTTCATTTTATCACCTCAACCCACCTCCTCATTCGTTTCTTACCTCCTTTCATTTAACTCTTTGTAGTCACGTAGGGTAATATCTGAAAGGAGAGCAGAGTGTAATTGTATATAAGTAGTCTCATTTTCTAGCTATATATTTTTACATATGTTTTACATATGTTTCAAAAATGTAAAAACAAAAATCCCAAAGGACGAGGTGTGAGGAGAATTGTTAATATAACATACAAGCTAAATTGGTGCTCTGATCAGTGCAGTCTGAATTAAGCAGTCAGACTTTGTAAAGCATGCATTCTATTATAATACCGCACATCCTCAGTGCTAAAAACATGCATTCTGTACACTGTATGAAGAAAAAAATAGTCAGAACTAAGCAGTTTCTACTTTCAGACCCACCAGATTTGTACAATTGTGGAAGAATGAACAGTGTTTTCTTCTGCCGTGCACATACTTTGTTAAATGACCAGTCACATACAACTCAAGAATCTTTAATCCTAATGGGAAAATATGACAAAAAAAGAATGTATTTAGATTTTTCAGATTCTCTCTATTCAATGCTTACACATGAATTACATCTGAGTGACAGTCATCTGACATAAATATCTTCTTTGTTTGCCATCTGCCTGCTTCCGAGTTCTGTTAGTTTCTCGAGGTAGATGGGAAGCCATATGCAGACTATGTGCATTCACAGGACCTATGGTCCCCATGGGCTGCATCACCCAGCTGTCAGATGGCCTCACAGGAGAATCTTCATCCTGCGTGGTTCTGAGCAAAGTAGATACAAAATGTTTAACTTTTCTTCAGGATCTCACATTCGTTTCTAAAGCTGTATTCCACCTCCCACCTTCCTCACTCCAACCCCTCCAGAGCGCGCTTTTTCATGAAATAGCTAAGTAAAGTATCTGGGGGTCCCAGGGAGAGACCCAAACTCCAGTGAACTCAGTGTGTGCTGAGTATGGAAGCTACTGAAAAGTGATGTTCAGGAAGCTTTCCGCTAACAAACCAGCTGTGAATATTCACGACAAGAAATTCAACTCCTGCATTATCCAAAGCCATTGATGTAAGTACTGCAACTGACATCATGCCTTAGCACTGTGTAATCTTTAATGCATTTATCCTGTGAGATCAGAGAATTAGGATTATGTAGTTCATAAGCAAAAGAAATGCTTGCAAACTTGGTTGAGCTAATGTCAGTTACAATACAAATCAATCTGTCCTCCTTTTTCATTATACTGTTAGTAAACTAAACTAAAGCACTTTCTCAGCACTAGGCTTCCCTGCTCCAATGCCAAAGAATTCTGCAAAAAGTGGAGTTGTTGGAATAAAAGAGAGTTGAATAATTTGATATCAGTGCATTAAAACTCATATGTGTTTATATATAAAACAAGGCAGACAATGGCATCTTAGAAGGTCCTGAGCACTGATCTTTTGCTGGGTTCAGGGGAGACCTCTGAGGAAGTTCAAGTTGAATTGGGCCACTCTATTCTTTAAATTAATAGTTTTAATTAAAATTTTTGTCTGAGTGAACCTGACTAGGTATTTAAAACCCTTTTAAGCCTTTGCAGAACTGTAAGAAGAAGTACTTCAGGTTAATGCTAAATATTGGTACAGTGTGAACAATGCCACACAGTAGATGTTGTCCCAACATGTGACAGCAAAGCGGAAAGAATGAAACGGAAGAAGCTCTGGAACACCCTGCTGTAGCTTTCTCATTACTTCCTAATCCATAAGGCAGCAGAATAACCCAAGTGTGCTGGGTACAATGGGATGGCTGGCCTAATGTCTTTGGTGGATTAGCATTCGTAAAATAACTATTGAATTCAATTCTCTTTCTGAAGAAGAAGAAAAAGGAACTGCAGAAAAGCATGGCCTCTTACAGGCACTCAGACACTGGGAACAGTCCTGTCTTTTGCTGAAGTTATGGAAAACACTGTGAATTTTAGCAAAACTATTGTAATGATTTTCAACACAATATGCTACTCATACTGCAAGTATACATTCTACGTCACTTACATTCCTTCTTTTTTCTATAGAAAACAATTTCATTTAACTAGGTTTTTGTCTTCTACTTGAATGAAGATTTCAGAATTTGGCTGTGGGACTCTCAAATATGCCTTTCTCATTCCCTAAGGCCTTTCTCCAGCATTACTGCAGAGTCTGCACCCTACTACGTGATTTCATAATGCATGTTTGTGACAGGCATATCAAACCATCCAGTTAGTTTAGAATGGAGGTGAAAGAGTGCTTTAAATGTAAATTTTACTATAAACAGCAGAATAAAATCTTGCAAGCAATTCCTAGCTCTGCCAGGAAGCAAAGCTATATTTAACTCATTTTAAAATTCATCACATACATTCTGGGCTGATTCAGATCTTCGGTGTGTCTTTGAAGATAACATGTAGTGGAAGTGTCATACAGTCAGTTGTGGGATTGGGCACATTCTGAGATTCTTGTCAGTGAAGACATGCATTTAGGACTGGATTGTAGAAAGAAAAGTACATATAGATCTGACGACTTAATTTTGATACTCTACTTCAACATTTGAAAAATATCTGTTGCATTCAGTTCAAGAGCTTCTTAAGAAGTGCTGTAGATAAAGAGATTAGTGCCATACCAATGGCAAAATTCACATTCACTCATGAATTTTAACAAAGATTTTCTTGTAGTGCTTGAGAGAGACAGTATTTTAGAGAAGCTAATACAAAGTCTAGCTATAATAATATTTTGCAGAAGTTTCAAAATGCATAGAAAAGATCCCAAGATATTAAGAAGAAGCCATAAGAATTTAGTTAGGGATTCTGTGTACAAAAAGAGAAATTCCCATATATGTGTTCCACTTCCTTTATTTTTCCTGTCTGGAATTGCACCTCACTGCATCTGTTTATCCCTGTAAACTCAACTGCTGTTATTGAAAAGTTTAAATATAAACTGGAATAAACCTGTCTAATGTCATGCTTCATTTTTTGTCGTCATCATTAGATAAGATCAATAAGATTCCGAAAGACTGTTCAGACTGGTTTTGTGTCTGTTACCACTATATATATGCTGCTATCCTATCTCTGGTGGGGTTTTTTGTAAGCGTGATACAAACAGGAGTCCCTCAACTTTAGAAGCCATGTGAACAATCTAAATCTATCTGCAAGATGTTACTGTTTATTCAGATATGACTTAACTTCAAAGCTCAAGGTTACGATTTTTAATAGCTATTGAATTCCTACCATTGCCTAACAGCCTTAATTAAAAGAAATAACAGGCTATCCACTAACCAACACACTCTGAACAGGAAATTGAAACAGTGTCATATGGTTTTATGCATCTTGATTGTGGTTTTCTGATGTTCGTTTGCTTTTGATTTGTTCTAGTACATGACTGCTGCTGCACCTATGCAAGGGACCTACATTCCCCAGTACACTCCTGTGCCTCCAACAGCTGTCCCTATTGAAGTAAGTGTATGCCCATCCATGAAAGTAGAATGAAGGGGTAGAAAAACTCTTATCTATTATGCCTCCTTGCACCTTTGGTTTGAAAGGGTCCTAAAGATACTCAGTGGCTGCAGCTTCCAGCTTTTAAAATTAGGACTGCGCATATCTTCCTTCCTTCCTTCCTTCCTTCCTTCCTTCCTTCCTTCCTTCCTTCCTTCCTTCCTTCCTTCCTTCCTTCCTTCCTTCCTTCCTTCCTTCCTTCCTTCCTTCCTTCCTTCCTTCCTTCCTTCCTTCCTTCCTTCCTTCCTTCCTTCCTTCCTCCCTCCCTTCCTTCCTTCCTTCCTTCCTTCCTTCCTTCCTCTTTCTTTTGCTTTCTCTCTTTCTTTCTTTCTTTCTTTCTTTCTTTCTTTCTTTCTTTCTTTCTTTCTTTCTCTCTTTCTCTCTTTCTTTCTCTCTTTCCTCCTTTCTTTCTTTCCTCCTTTGCTTTTCCCCCCTCTGTTTTCTTTGATTGGTTGGTTGGGTTTTTTTTAACTATTTGCAAGTGTTCTTGTTTTGCATTTGTTTTGTTGTACAGCAGGACATGGAATAAACCATCAGTGGTTATGACTATTTTTTCCCCGTGTATTTGGGAGGGAGATGGGAAGAGACAGGAAAACAAACCCAGCAGGCAGACCATGAATCCAAAAGAGATTCCAAGAAGAGAAGATTGCAAGAGGGTTGCAGTCCTTAGCAAGTATAGGTAATTGCTGAAAAATTTAGCCACCAGAAAAAGTGATTGAGCAATGGAAACCTTCCTCTTGTATATACAGACTTGGAGGATGCTGCACTGACTGAGTGCTTTTCATCCCTGAGGAAGGATTCGCTCCCTCCCTCCTTGGGGCTGAGTCATGCTGATGGCAGTCTAATGAGTAAGTATTTACTCAACCCTGTAGACCACAAGCTGCCGGGAGAACGTCAGCTTGGCCTCCACTTCTGTGAGGCTTTGTAAGGGCCGCTGAGCACGGCGAGAGGAGAAGGCCTTGGCATTCTCTTCCCTGGGTGCTTCTCCTCAGTGCTATCCTGTTTTATTAATAACTTCTCCCCTACTCCAGGGTAATGCAGGGAGTGCCAGGGTCTCTGTACTTCTGTATTCAGCAGTGTGGACGTCAGAGATTGTGCTGTTGCGGCTCTCTGCTTTGAGGGTGCTGAGTTAGTGGTATTCTTGGCATGGCCCCATCAGCAGTCACGTGGACTCATCCTGGTTTCTCCCAGTTATCTGCAATTACTGAGGTTCCCAAACGAGGTCTCAACAGGAAAGGCTGTTACTGTTCTGTCATACTGAGCCGGTCATGTTTTAGTCTTTTTTGCCTTGGGATAATTTTGCCCTACGTGTTGTTTGTTTACAAATGGGGCGTGGGTAACTCTTTTCAGTCGCGGGTATTAGCTGTCAGACTGGGCAGAGACGAATCCAAATTAAAAGGAGATTGTGGGATGGAGAGTGGTTTAGACAGCAGTACTGGCTGTGTACTGTGCTGACCAGTGCAAAGAGAAACAAAGCTTATTCTTCCTAAGCCCTCCTCCCCATCACTCACCCATTCGAGCCTGCTAAAGTAACACAATTTCATAATTATCTACTATATTACTCAAAATGTTATCTAAATAAATAGACTGTCTTGCTCTAATCCAGTGATGACAATTATTGCCAATGTTTATCTGTATTGATGTAGCATCATGAACCAGGACCCCACTACGCTGGACGCTCTACAAGCAGATACCAAAATATACAGTCTCTGCCCCAGAGAGGTTGAAATCTCAATAGGAGATGGACAAAAGAAGGATAAGGACAAGGAAGTAGACAGAAAAAGCTAATAACGTCAGTCTGTTAAGCAATAGATATGAAACATTTCTGAAAAATGAAAGTGATTTTCTTAACAGATAATTTAAAATAAACTACCTATTGTTTACACAGGACAAATAAAAACAAAGCAAGTGCTTTGGCTTTGTGCTCCCTCTTCTGGCTCTGTTGTGTGCAATACGGCAATAAAGCGTGTTCCCTGAAGGGACCGGCTAGTGTTACTCATGTGAACAACACACCGACCATGAGAGTAAAGGAATGAAAATATAACTTACTTTGAAAACATACAAAAATACTTTAAAATAATATTATGCAGACTGTCTAAATAGACAGAAGTAGCACACAGAGTTAAATTCTTGCATATCATCATTTGTATAGTTATTTATCTATTTTTTGTGAATATTTAAATAAAACAAAACTTCATTTGGGCTTTGACTTAACAGATAAAAGTCTTTATTGTGAAGTAAATTTATATTTGAAAGGAACATGAATAAACCTGCATGTAGACAAGGGCAGTATTTTTCTAAGATGGTAACATTCTGTCAGAGGTGCAGTAAAGCAAAGAGTTGGAAGCCTAGATTCTGCCTTTATCACATTGCAAATGAAAAAAAATAAATATGATTTCCCTGTGAAGTTGGGATAGGTAAGTGAAAATCAGAAGAGCCATGCATATGTTGTTAAAAAGACAAGAAGTAAACTCCAGACTCCACTGAAGTCAGTAATTTTGGCTTTGAGTGGGCAGGGAACTGCCTTGAGGTTGAGACATTTTCCACTACAGCCAGTGAAAGCAAAGCACTACAGGAACAGGTACACTAAGGAAGCTTCTTGTTGCTGGATTAGCTCATTAAAACTGATGGAGTTTGTTGTGGTAGTATGTGGTTCTGCAATTTCAAGCTCTTTCAACTTCTAGAGAAATACAGCAATGGTGAGCTGGTACTGAGCTCTTTTATGTAATTCACTGCAGTGACTAAAATTAGTAAGTTTTTCGTGTTCTCATTTGATTCCCTAGGGTGTTGTTGCTGATACTTCTCCACAGACAGTAGCATCTTCATCGCAGGAAGCCAGTGGTCAACAGCAACAGATGACAGTGGAAACATCCAGTGAACACGCGCCTGCATATTCTTACCAACAGTCTAAGTAAGTGGGCATACGCTTTGTAATCAGAAGGTTTTGTTTCTTGATAATAGCGGGCCAAATTCTGCTCCCCATTTTAGCAATGTAAATTCTGAGTAGCTCCAGTAAGTTTAGATGAATTCTGGATATATAGCGGTATAATTAGCAAAAGGTTTTGGCTGATGGCCTCACCTTGGTAAAATGTCCATGAGTTCCTACCTGCAATGATTTTCTCTCTAAAAGTCTGCTGCTTTCCTGGACTCAGAAGGATCTCAACAACTGCCTTAACAAGTATCACGCTGGGCTAAAGCAGGATCTGGTGTCAGAGGTTAAAAAGAGGGCTTAAATTTTGCGGTGGTGAAAATATTGGCATGGTACACATTTCTTTCTGAAAGTGTAGCTAGTGAAGCAGTATACATTGCCTCAAGCTGGTATTTGTGACTGGGAAAAACTGGTGCCATGTGGCCAGTGAATGGGCAGGAACTGGCAACGGATGAAGAAGGGATAAGGAAGGGATGGGGAGAAGCACTGCTCTGTCTTTCTGCTGTCCTCAGCGCCCTATGTTTGCTTCCCATGGAATACCTTGGAAAATTCAAAATTTATACACCGGCAGCTGGATCTAGAAATCCTGAACAGTCCCTTCATCTTCAGAATAATCTTCAAACAATCCTTCTCTTTGCCATAATAAAACTGATCCTCACAAAGGGAAGGTTCCTTAGAGACAGGGTACTCACCAAGACCGATCACCATTGGACAGATTCCAGGAAGGAGCTCAAACCTCGTCCTTTATTAATACATGTATATTGAACACCAGCGTCACTGGTGATGAATTACACATTTTTTAACTTGGGGTAGGAAGCAGACAAATAGTCAGACAAGAAATATGTTAGATATGTCAGTCAGTGAACCATGACATAGTACTTACAGAGGCGTAAGGTATGAGCTGGTATAGGAAGGACTAGAATTAAAGCAATCTGTCAATTGCTCTGCTTCATTTTAGACCTCTGGAAGTGGAAGATGCATTTATTTTCTAGCATGTGAGTAACAAATGGGTTTGGATCACACAATGGCCCTTTTTGACTGTCATAAAACATAAGACCTCACTATTTCTTGTTTCACGCCAATATTTGTCTATATGTACATATTACAAAAGCAATCACTCACAAGGTTTTTGTTGATGCACCAATCAGAGACACAATGTATGTATGGTATCCCTTCTAGCCATCAGTCTCTATAGCACCTTTAAGTAGGTGATAGCAAAATACTTATAGAATATAAAAGACAAAGAGAGACATACACATGACCGTAACGTCCTCTTGGCTTGTTTTAAAGACTGCATTCTGTATGAGTTTTGATCTGACCATTCCCATGTTCCAGTTCTCTTTTGCTTAAGTCTAAAAGCAGAAGGATTTAGGTTAAGGAGTGCTGTTCTCAACATAGGAGGAAACTACATTGCAATTTTTTATTGAAGCGGATGCTGTGTCTCTTGCCAGTGTGGTGAATTCGCATCTTCTCTGAGAATGAGATCCCTCATCTTTCTTTGTCAGCTACTGCCGTTTTTGCAATGGGAGATATGCTTCTAATGACATTTGCACTTCTTTCTTTTTTAATCACACAGGCAGATCCACTACTGATTTCTTTTAAAAAAATGATTAGTTTCAATATTTTTTCTGAAACGCGCCCTCTATTTATATCTGCCAGTTGCAGGCAGAAATGCAAAGTGTGGGAAGCTGTAGAAACAACCCAAACTATACACAATCTCTCTCTTAAAAAAAACCCAACTTCTGCCAGAATATATCAGTAACCTTTAATATAAAACAAAGTGAATTTATTTTGCAATTAAAATATAATTTTATTAATTTGCTTTTCGAAGGGCACATTTGTTAATAGCAAATATCATGCCCAGTATACAGCAGCTGTTTTCAAAGGGAGACGTGAGGAAGTAATTAACATGACCAGACAATGATTGTGTCAGATACAGGCAAACAAAAAGGCAGGCACTATAAAAACTATTTCATAGGAGCTGATTAGTCAGGAGAAAAGTTATAACAGTGTATTTCATTATATTTATTTTCTTTGCAACAATCATGAAATTGCAGGCAACGAAGGAGAGGCAATGTACTCAGAATGAGCTGGGTGGTATAAGGACTCTGTACTTTCTTTGTAAGTAAAAATAAACAAAAAGACTGAAAATTGAAATGCCACTTTTTTAGTCAGCATACAGGTTCTTTTACTTAATATGCTGGCTGCTCTAGTTGAGAATCCCACCTGTATATGTTCACAAATGATAACTTCCTGTCAAAAACCCGCCTACATGTTCTGTAGCAATACAGGAGAACCAGCCCTTGTTTTCTGAATAGAGGACTGTACTTTATGAGGAAATCCCCTTAATTATTTTAGCCCCATACTCCCTTGCTTTTAAGTCTTACATTTTTCACGTAGAAGTGAGAAATACATGAAGTGGAGATAAACGTAGATCCTTCCCCCTGAAAAACATACTCTAACCTCTAAGCAAAACTCTGCAGCACAGCAGACTCTGATTTTAAATGTGGAAAGAATTACATTTTTCTGGAGCCTTTTGTGGACAAACTCAATGTCAGGAGAGTGTGTGCTGTGACCCTTTGGTAGAATCCGTCTTTCGTGCATATGGTGGCTACTTGATCCAAAGGAGGCAGGCAGTAAAACCTCAGGAGGTCAGCATTCAACTTGAGTACTCCTACTGGAAGTTATGCATCGAAAACCCTAAGAAAACAAGTACTTTACACATAAATCTGTTGTTACAACCAAAATATTAATTTTCAGGCTTCACACAATGAAAAAGTCCTTTGATAAACTTAATATTTAAAATTGAGGTTAGCTCTGTGTTTACCGTCCAAGAGAAATAGTTCTCTGGCAAATGTTATGTCATCAACATTCTTCACAATTTAACTCCTGATATTAAAATTAATTTAAAACTAAGCAAAATAAATACATTGATACTTGCAAAATGAAAGAGTCTGGGTTTTGCTGTGTTGAACTTAAGGTGGAAAAGGATTTTTTTTTTCCATGCAAGTTTTGAAGGCTGTAGAATAAGCAATCACTAACCCTTACTGATAGCCTTAGACGTGAAAGAGGATTTACACATAACTTCTGTGTCTTCTCAAAGATCTCATATAGTCTTGCTAAAACAAGTTTAATGTGACCTATCTTTAGATGACATGAAACCTCAAAACCACAAAATGAATTATCCTGTGTAAGAAAAAGGTTGATAGTTTAGCTAATTCTTTGTGGTAAATTTAGAAAGATTTGACAGTATACGATCAAAAATATTTTGATTATGATATTTTTTCCAATTAATATTAACTTGAATGTTTCTACTGTTAGCCATAACCGGCTTATTAAACATATGACTTCACAGTCTAACTGTTCTTGCCATCAGAAAATGTGTTCTTTTTAGCAAACCAGATGTATTCTTTTAATGTAATTTTATCCTTCGTTTTATTATTAACATCCAAAATAAATAGTGCCACTTATTATTATGAAAATGTTCATTCTTTTATTGTATTACTGTTGAAATATTTACACAGTGTTAAGCCATGTATTCATCTAATTTCAGTGTCGTTAGGTTGCCCATTAAACATAGCATTAACAAGAGTAAATTCATCTGCTTAGGATGTGTTATCATCCCTAAAGCAGGAGTCCCCTATTTCTGTCTGACTATTTTCAGCTTAGTGCTGGTATCATATTTAAACAGCTGCAAAGTTAGTTTAGCTTGGATAACTTTTAAAGGGAACTGGGTGGAAAAAAAGGAGAGAAGCCTATTTCAAAGTTGTTTTGACTTAATGACCACTTTAATTCAATTGTTTTTACAGACAATAAACAGGACTGAAGAATGTCGGTCTGAAATCTTTGCCTTGAATGGAGAAACTTCACTGAACAAGAAGTTGGCTTCCAGTTTGCACAGGCGTCAAATGAATGCTTTTTTTTTTCTACCTTTCCCAACGAAAACAAAACAGTGTTTTTATGTGCTGTGCAAATGGTTCCGTCATGTAGTCTGACAATTTTATTTTTGCTATTTTTTTTTTAACTAAATAAAAACCCAGAGGAAAAATTCTGGGTTGACATTTCATCTGGACGAACATTTGAATTCAGAATTTACCTGGAGGTGTAGCTAGATTTTTTTTTTTTTAACAGAAAAACTGATGATGTCAAGAGGGAGCAAGTTGAGATGAAAAACAATTGTCTTCCTCACAAATTAAGCTACTCTTTTTCTCTCATTTGATTTTTCTTCTTGTTTTAAATCTAGAGTGGTTTTTGGGTTTTGGTTTGTTTTTGTTTTTGTTTTTTTTTTTAAAGAAATGTTTAGGTAAGGTTTATCTCGAATCTTAATTGCCTTAATTTTAAGGACGTCAAAGGCTCTCAAGGCAAGCTGTCAACGTCTTGTTAGAAAACCCGAGAATGAATTGAAACTGCTCACACCGGTGCTGGTGCAGAAGTTTAATAGACTGAATTTTTGGGGTGAACAAAAAATAAACTGTACAGTTTAAAAGAAAATGATTTTCTTCTTTTGAAGAAAAGTTGATGATAAAGGAACTGTGGCAACTGAAAGGATTGGAAAAATGCTGGGACTTTTATGAACTTTGTCTTAAGTGTTGACAGAAAAGAATTCTAGAAGGCTAAAGCATTTTACAGTAAAGTTATTGAATTGAGAAAAAAAACTTGCTGCATTATAGAGAATGCAGGGGTTTTTTCTTGCAGAATGCAGATTTTTTTATTTACAAAGCGTGATCGCTAGCAAAAGCATTAGTGCTTTTTATCTGCAGTCTTTTTTATGAGCTTTAAGAAGTTTTTAGTCTGCTTTGCTTGTCACATTGCAAAAACCTAGCTTAAGAGCATTAAAAAAACTTAAGTAGATAGGAGCTTATGGTCAAAAAAGTGCAAAAAAAAGCAATAGATAGAAGAAATTGTTGACAATTTCTGTAGTCTTTCCTAGTTGTGAACAAATGCAGCCTATGGATGGCCTATTTTATACCAAAGATGAAGTGACACCCTAACGCAGTCCAGAAGATAGAGGTTTTTTTTCTTTTTTTATCTTTATTTGACCTACATGGCCGGACCAGTTCTTAGTTTCTTGTTTGTTTAAACTATCTTCCACTGGTGTTTTACATACTGCATATGTTTATAGTTGAAATTTCAGAATAGTTGGTATTAAAAGCTTGTTGCTGGTGTGCTTTGGAGAACAACCCAAAGCAAGAGGATGTGGGTTACCAACTAACCTGTCCAGGTGGGCTTTAATTTTTATGAGTTTTTCTGTTAAATTGCCTGATATTTGGTATTTCTACTGAAACGAGAGTCTTCCTTCAGAATTCCAACATACCACAGATTCATTTCTTCACCTCAGTCTTTGTCATCGTCCAGCATGCATAGCCACCTGAATTCTGCGTTTGGTTTTCAGTGGTGTATTTCGATTGCCAGTTAGATGCAAGAGAAAGCAAACTTGATCTTTGTTCTCATTTTAGCTCTCCCATACAAGCAGAAATGTTGAAAATTACTTAGTATTGTCATGCAGGCAGGAAGTTCAAAATTATTCTTCTCTTATATGATTTCTGTTGTCTTAATATGTTGGCTGACAATCACTAATTAGTATGATGAGGCAAAAAAAAAAAGGCGCTAATTAAATTGAATCCACTGAAACCTGTTTTAGGAATGACATTTTCCACAGAGGAATCTTGACTGTGGCCCTTATGATTTTCCAAACAAAGAAACAAACAAATAAGGTGAAAAGCAAGTCAAAGATTATTTTTTTCCTTAAGAAGGCAGAAGAGAAGCAGCATTGAACTGTATACAAACATAAATCTATATATAAAAATTAAACCAAACATTTTTAAACTTCCCTCTATTCAGAAGAGAGGGGAAGCTTCATCACATTTATTGTGGTGCATTAGACACAGGGTATCCATTAAAAAAAAACAAAATTAAAACATATATATTGGATCAATCCAATTCAGCTGCCCAATTCTAAAAAGAGGTCTGTGGTTCCCTATCCTGACTTTCTGGGGGAAAAGAACACAATTATTTTTTTAAATTGATAAAACAAGATCATATTTTTTAATGTAGTGGGGGGAGGGGGTTTCCCGAGTTAATGGCTGCTAGGTATGCAACGTAGAAAAGAGAGAAATGGGAGTTCACGTGGTTCTTCACTGTAGGAAGAGGGCCTGATTTTCAGAAGTGCTAAAACTTCTGCTTTCTCCAGAGTAGTTGTTGATATTCAACACTTCTGAAAACCAGAAGATGCCAAAGAAAGAGAACAACAACTTTCACAACGTGTTTTCAATTCAGAAAAAAAACCCAACTGTCTTTCTGTTTCACGTGCTGTCTCATTACTTGTTACTTTTTGAAAGTGGCACTTGAATTTTGTCGATGGCTAAAGGATCCCTCTTTCTTTGGAGGGCATATGAGGGAAAAAATTCAACCTAGCCTTATTTTCTTCCTTTCTACACGTATTCTCTTTCTGACTCTCTCTCTGAATTCTTTGTACAAATAGAGATAACCCCAGGCACAGTCAGTTAAATAGGAAATAAACACATTTGTTTTCTGTGCTAGTTCTAATGTGACACACACAAAGTCTCATTTACTATCAACAATGAGGCTACAAGGTAGCTACCATGTGGCTGATGAATATGCTGAGGTACCTTCTTGTTTCTATTCAGAACTCTGATGCTTTATTTATACATTCAGAAACATTTTTCTTATTTTTTTCAGCAAAGTTGAACAATCTCAGTGTTTTTTATTAAGCCAAACAGGCAACACGATATCACAGTGCCCGTCCCCTTTAAAATGTTTCAAGTGCATTTTCTGTATTAGTATTGTTCCTTTTTTTTTTTCCATGCTATAATGTTTAATAGTGTTTGAAATCAAAAGAAATAAAGCAAAGAATTAGAGGAAGAAGAGGAAAGAAAATGGATCCCTTAAATACAATTAGTCATCTTACTGATTCCCCCAAAAACCACTGAACCGATACTTGAAAGTGTATGAATTATAAACAACGTGAGCCTTGAGTATAAACAGTCATAGATCATAAGGTAAGGAAAAAACTTATTTGGAACGTACAAAATGCTCAGAAATTGGTATTTTATTTGTAAAAGTTAAGGAGGAGATAAAAGAGAAGAGTGGAAGAGCAAAACACTTGCTGCATGGGTGTTGTCAGAGGAATACATGGTGGCCTCTGAAATCTAGAACTGTTTTTCTTTATGTTCTGACTAATAAGATATTTGGAAGATTTATTATTATCTGTTTGCGTTTGTTTTCCTATTTTTGCCTTTTTTTTTTTTTTTGAAGACCTGAATTTGTAAAGTCAATATCTATATCTGTCTTACCAATTTAGCTTTAAATATCAGGAGGTTCCTGAAAGGTTGCAGAAACAACTCTAGAAGTCTGAGGCAATGGTGCCTGGCCCGGAGGTCTAGAAGTAACATCAAATCCATAAGCTGAACTGCGTATGTACTTTCCATCACACCTGAATTCTTGTAAATAGTCAAATCTGGATGTTCAGGTTTGGTATTTTTGTTTTTAACTTAAAAGATAAATAAAGAAAGGGTGTCAGAAAATATGAATTATGGCTAGAAAACTCTGAGTACCTGGGCTCGTTGCTTAACATTGAGGAAAAAAATGGATACAGTGGAACTGAAGAAAGTATTATATTTGCAGGTGCTGACCCGAGCTTAGATCAGGGCACTGAAAAGCCTCACTGTTCCCAGTGAGATTGCCGAGGGACTCTTCTTCCTATCTGGCTCTACTGCTGGTTTTGTAAGCACTTTTCACCTGTGACAGTCAGGCCTCAAATTATGAATGTCCTCTTATTGCCTTCCAGTGAAACAGACTCTTGAAACGTCCTTAGCTTGTGCTTACTTGTATAGTTCTGTTTACCAAGAGACTGCCTTGGTTGTGTTGGTCAAGAAATCCACCGTAATGCAGAATGAGGCATATTTGAGAGCAATTGCATCACATTTTATCATCTTCTGCTATGGATGCATGCCCAACTGTGGAAGATAAAGGCTGGTGATTAGAGAAGTGTGGGCTTAAACTTTCCATGGGCAATGGACTGAAGCATTCAAATGGATTTTTACTCAAGTAAAAGTCAAATGAAGGGTATTATTTATGTATGTATGTGTACCAAAACTCAGCAAATTTGAGGAAGCCTGCATTGTAATAAAGTTTATTTTTAATATGTCATAGTATTTGGATTTATATTATGTTGTTTATGGTACTGAAGGATGAGACATACTAAATGTTTAACAAACTGCTGTGCTTCATGATTTTAAGCTGGATGGTGCTCCTCATGCCCCTTCATTTTAATGCTGAGGTTGACATGAGCAGAACAGATTTAGGTGGACTTGCTAAACTCCACCTGTAGCAAGAGTCATGCTGAAGAGTGATAATGTGCTTAAAGTAACAAATCAATTCATTTTTAGTGATGAGACCAAACATGGTAGTTGAAGATAGTAATGTTTGATACACTCATGGTCAAAATTTCCTTTCAAAACTTCATTTAACATGAGATTTGTCTGGGTATAAAAGAAGTGCCCTAGGGTAAGGGATTATCCTGACCTTTCTAGGTAGCCCACATGAACTAAGAGAATAGTCATGGTGTGATGGAAATGCAAAACAGTAAACATCAAAAATGCTGATATTTGGTGCGCTAGCCTTTTCAGTTTAATGACAATTGACTCTAGTAACGATGATTCCTTTCATTTCTGACATGCATACATACAATCATGCACGCACACTTTCTTAGGAGGGCTGAGTGAGCAGCAGACTTCTCGTCTCCCTCAGTGGAGCAGTTTTCTAGAATCCCAGCAAGCAGCAAAGATGCAGTGTAAGGAGAGTTATTTTCCCCTCAAAAGAGCGTTGACTTCTTCTATATTGCTTCTGTCACCCAAATCGGCTAGAACGCTGTATGTACCCCAGAGATTTATTCACCTTTGTGCCTCAAAGCAGGCAGAAGAGACTCTTTCTTCTCTCCTTTATTAACATGCTCTTTGTTAAAATTAAGCAGAGAATTATCAGCGGAAAGCTGTAAAAAAAAATAAATCCCAGTGTCGGGTTAGTTTTCCACGATAAGAAAAAAATCTTGCATTTATTTCAGTTGTTCAGTTCAGTTATTAATTCCCCAACAGTGACAGCTGAGTTCTTTCACCTTAATAAAAATGCATAATGAAGGAAAAAATGTCAGCCTTTAACAGTTCACAAATCCATTTTTCCTTGTAGGGCCACAGCCTGCAGGGTGTAAGCACCTTCCAAGATCTGTATCTGTTGTCCTTAAGAGAGTATCTGCCCCACATTAATTTTCTGCCTTTAAGTGTCTTTCTCTTGGATAATAATTTTATGAATTTGGTGAAGTTTACAGTCAGTTATATTTTTAAAAGCCCAAAAATACAGCCTAGAGAAGAGAACATGGTGTTCATATAACTAAAGTATTATTAAATATGCTGTATTCCAGAGTGGAAGAAAATTCTACTATCTTTTGGAGGCAAAACAGTTTTATGTAAAAACAGGATGTGTACAGAATTCATATAGGAATTTTTGTTTTCCTTTTTAAAGGAAAGCGAACAAATTCTGTCTGTAAGAAAAATCAAAGCAGCACTGAAAGCAGATGAATGTCCTATGAAGAAAAAAATGCATAACACAAATGGGACAGAGGTTCTTTAAAGCCCTTACAGACCTCACTGTAGCCAAAATGTAGAATACAGAACCTCTGTGATACGTAAAATTATGAATCTTATTTATATGGGCATCTGTGTGCTGATGTCTCGGATGTCTTTGAAAGATCTGTACTGCTATGATTTATTTTTTTTGATGTTTTCCATTTGTACCACAATCCTAACAGCTGCCATTTTCCTACTCCTGGGGCTTTCTGTAGATCAGTGGATGTTAGGTTTAAACTTCTGTTTTCTTTGATGAAGCTTTCAATAAAAAAATAAAGAAAGAAAAGAGCTGGGTGACTCTGTGTTCTTGTGGCACCTTTTTGCAGAGGATTCCCAAGGCCATGGCTCTTGCGCTGAGCACAGAGGGAGTGGAGAGGTTTTGCAGCAAAGTCTGCGTCCTCTGCATCATCACCAAATGGAAGGAAAGGACTGGAGAGACAGGACAGCTCTGTTGCCCTTTCAACAGCACAACCACCCATGTGTTAGGAGGTGAAATACACGAGAAAGCTTCTCACACAAGGACTGAGTGTTTAATACTAATGGGTATCTGCTGTTCAGCCCTTACCTGTGCACACCTGCTAGAAGAACATTGCCTTTGTTTCTGATGCCTAAAGAGTGACTTCAGGACAAAAGTTGCCACGTGGAAGACAGAAAATCTTTATTTATGGAAAAAGCATAGCCTAGGCAGTGGCAGTGCAAGCCTTACTTCATCTTGAAGGGGAACTGGAAAGTAAATTTCCTCCTCCACCACATCTCATGGGGAACAAGAAAGCTATTGGGCTTACTTCCCCATGGCTGCTTCAGTCGGTGGCTCTCATGTTGCCATGGCCATTTCTTCCCACGAGGGTTGTTTCTGTGATGAAGTTGAGGATGGACTGGAAATGTCCAGTAACTCTCCTCCCCAGCCAAGCACTTTATTCACAGGTTCACTGAGTGCTTCTTTTCACCTACCAGAAACGTGGCTGTCTTCTTCAGCACTAAACACCTTTTGTGTGATTGCCTGCACGCTTTCCTTTCGTTATTTCTGTCCAATGGAATTTCAATAGGTGAGCTTCTCGCTCCGTGCAGCCTAATCAGAAAAGCCCAAAGGAATATTTGAGCTTTGATGGAGGAATGGGAGGAGGAAGTGGATGAGAGAGTCTTTTTTCAACTGCTATGCTGAAATGCCCGTTGCTGCTGGTTGTGATGATGGTGAGAGAAAGAGGAAGCTACAGCCTGCCTGGCACTCTGAGTGGTAGCTGAGGAGCCTGGACAGCAGCAGAAAGTGGGACAATTCATCCCACCGACATAGGTGGTGCCAAGTTGGTTTATAGCTGGTGCTCTGGCATTCAGGTTCAGATGTGTCTCTTCCAGGATTACTCCATTTCCAAGATCAAATTCTACTAACGAGGGTATCACTAACAACTGTGATGTTTATGGGTTTGGTTTGGTTTTCTGTAAATTGGCCGGCTGTGTACATACAAAACCAGACTGAGGGGGGTTTGCATCATTTTCCACAGAAGTGCAAGTGAGAAGGCTTTCTCCTCTCATCCTGCTGGTCCCACCATCAGTGTCTATACTTCTGAATTAAAATAACAAGGACAAATGGGCCTTTGTCACGTGTGATGTATGTCGCTTCTGGAGGGAGGTGGTCGTGTTTATCGGTAGTCTCCATCTGGAATGGAAGTCCATGACTTCCACGTGGAGAAAGCCATTTGCCCTGACTGTCACTCCCTGAGATTTCTGGCAGAGGAGGAGAAAAAAAGACAAAACAACAGTTGAGGTAGAATAAAGTGAGGAAAACTCTGAACTTAGCGCATTTGAGTACATTTTATTTGCATTAATTTGGGTGACCAGAAATTGTAAATAAAGAGTAAGATCTCAATGTGCCAATAATGATCAGCAACCACAGAAGCAAAAGTTCAGGAGCAGACAGGACTGCAGCAGAAGTTATTGAAAGTGGCAAACAAACCAAGATACGAAAAAAACTAGAAAGCATGATTTACACCTTTTATTTGATTTATGTCATCATTTGTTATCAGACAACGTTTTCTCTATCTTGTGTGGACTTCAGCCGTTGATATACAGCCAACTGAAAATTGTGTAAGCTCCTTGAACATCATTCCGGTGGGATCAAATCCCACATTTTTTCTCTCAGAAATAATTTCCTCTTTATTAACAGTTGTGCTACACCACACAGCAGCCCACTAGGATGTTTTCCTCCTCAGGTAGAGCAACTTCTACCCAGTTCCAATCTCATATGAAATACTCCGTAGAGGATCTCAAGCCCTCTGAATTTTCCACATGTGATCTGATTATTTTTTTAGTTAATCTTAGTGACATGCAAAGGAGGTGCATGGCCACCATTGAATCCCGTTTTAGTACAGAGGAGGAGGCAGAAGCAGAGGAGTAAGCAGATCTCATCATCTGATGCCAAGACACGGCAATTGTTAGCTGGAGAAAAGCAAGGAAGAAGTAATTTGTTTGAGGAAGTTAAAGCAATAGAGAAATTTGAGTTCTTTAAAACTTCCCTCACTCTTTCTCTTACATGGGAGGCATGTATATGCAGCCAGTAAAATTAAAAATGTGTATGTGCGTTCTCAGGTGCAGTGTGAAACCATTGGTGTCGCTAAACATACACTCATCATTCAGTTCTCGGCCACCCAAACGCTCATCTGAGCCTGAATGTCCACTGCACAGCGAACAGAACTGAGTAAGCCATCAGAAGAAATGGAGATATGATCCAATGCTTCCTTTCTTAGCTTGTGCTGCAAGTTCCAGCAGTGAACAGTCGTCTTCTTAACTAGCACCATGACAGTTTGGCTTTCTTGCTTTAGAGCTCTGTCTTCAAGAGCACCAAGAAGTTACCACTTTTTAAAAAAAATAAAAAAAAAATAAAAATAGGTTTTATTTTTGTGGTGTCTCTTCCCTTTTCCTCAACTGTGTCTCTTTGGTATTACAGCCTCTGCATGCTTCCAAATAAGCAAATAAATATTTGTTAGAGTAACACACAGGGGTCTCGCTCTCCACCGGGCACTCTGCAAACACAGAAAAAAAGACATGTTCTGCTAAGCTTATGAGGTGAAGGAAAAATGATCCGCTTAATCCATTAAGTGATTCATAATTCTGCTGGACTCGCAGACACAGGTGAGTACTGTTGGCTACAGCATCACTGGTTACTTTTCACAGCGATAGCTGGCTATAGCACGGAGTTTGAGGACTGCTTTCCAAAATCCATTTCCCTTTTCACATTTTGATTATACTATGAGGATGTAACCGGCTGTTTGCAGAGGACAGTTTTTGGAGACTATCCAATTCTTTTTTTTTTTCCAGAAGAAAACACATTCAGAAGAAACATCTACTGCTGTTTGGAAAGATACAGCTACCCAGTAGTTTCAGTCGGTGCAAGTGCTGCCACCAAAATCAGCTTGAGGTGCATGATTCACACCCGTGCAGACTTTTGTGCCTTGGATGAGATATTTGTTCAATTGAAAAAAGTGCTTGTGTTGGAGGCCTGACTGCCCTTTAAATGGTGCTAAGGCTTTGAGCCTGCTCTGACTAGTGATCAATGTTGTCTATGGTACTGACTGAGATAGGAGGCTGATGGCAGGGTTTTTCCTACTAGACGAGACAGCTGAATTGTCTTTGTAAAAGAGGGCCCCATCTAAACGTAACGTAGATGGGAGCCTTTTTTCTTTAAGGACTTGTGCAGTGAACTAACCATAAACGTGTCCCTTCTTTTGCCTTCCTTCTGCGTTGGGGACAGGGGTTATATTGGAGGTGTTTTCTGCAAATGGCATTTTCTCCTTGCTTTCCCTTTGAACACGACCCTTTTGGTGCTCACTGCAGGCTGGAACAGTGCCTGTGCTCCTAACGAGGAATCTGCCCCTGCACACACGCGCGAGAGGCCCCTGGACAAAGAAGGTTTCCTTTCACATCGAGGACTTCCCTGGCTGCGGCAATAATCTCTCCATTTGCTAGTCCTGGCTGTGTGAAATATGTTTATTGCTGTCGTGCGTTTCAGCTCTTGTAGCCAGTTCCTCCTGACCAAAAGTATGAGAGAACCCTGTCCCCGTCCACCAAAACCAAAAATGTGTCAGGAACCTCTTCAAGCTGTGGTGACCCAGGATCAGGGAACTGAGGAAGCAAAAACCTCTGCTCTTCAGCTAAACTCTAGTTTATTTTATTATAACTTTATTCTCCCAGTTCGCTTCCAGCTCAATCTGTGCCATCCCTGTGTCACCTCCTGTCTGGCATGCAAAGCGTGAGCTTTCTGAGGCCATTGTTATCACTTGACCACACAGGACCTAGGAGAAGCCTCCAAAAGCACCCAAGGCATGACTGCCAAGCTATAACCACACTGGATTCTCTGCTGGGACTTCCTTGGTTATTTTTTCCCAAAGCATATTATTTTTTTATTAAGCTTGGAAAAAATTCTCATTAAAAAAATAGGGCTTTGAGCATCAAAGCCCACTGTGGCAACATAGACTGTTTGCCTGAGTGAAGCAGCTCATCTGCTGAGCAGCAGTATTAAAGGCTGAAGCTAATTGGACAAAAAGGGGTGAAAACAGACAAACTTCCCAAAAACAAGAAGCAGGAAATGACCTTCCTTCCCTTGGAAGACGCTTTGCAGACTAGTGAGGCTCTGCTCCGTTTTGCCTCTCCTTGGAGGCAGCTGCAGTTTAGGAGGGGTGAAACAGTCTGAGCATGAGCTGCCCTGGTGAATGCATTAGCAAACAATTTTGATTAATTCTACACACAGATAAAAGGGAAAGGACTGAAGCAGGATGGATGGCTGAGGTGCACACAGGCTGCGAGGGAACAAGGAAACTCGAATGTCAGATAGCAGGACGTCAACACCTGGCCCAGAAAATTGTCTCCTCCTCGCTATGGCACAGAAAAGCGTTCACTTTATCAGTAACAAGGACTCTGAAACATGAGATGAAAAATTTTACAGCAGGATTACTTTTCCCAGTAGTGACATCTACAATGATCCGAAATAAATTATTTATAAAATAAAGTCGCAGTCCCTTTCGTCCCTCTTCTACTCATTGCCTGCCCCTCGCAGCACACACACACAGACTTCCCATCAGCACAGCTACACCTGACTAGACATTAACAGGAAGCCATGAAAGGGGCTGCTGTAGCCCTGAGTATTTCAGACTTTTCTCTTGACTTTCTGGATGTCATTCTTATTTTAGGTTGCTGATTTTCTTTTCCAAGAAAGATGCCATAGAGATAATGTAATATAAAATAATGAAGCTCAAAAAAACCCCAAAACGCAAACCAAAACCATCAATTGAATTATTGAGGAGGGTAAGGTAGAACTACACCCTGAAACGTCTTACTTCCTAAATTGTAAAAGAAGAAAAGAATTGCACACTCTTTAAAGGGCACATTTGTGTGATGTTTGCAGACTAAGGTACTGATCAGAGGCAAGAAAGATGACTGCTTTCAGTCCTCTGCAAAGCAGTGCTTGCTTTCGCTGATTTATAAAATACCATTTAAGAAGGGCACTGTGTGTGGGGTATCTATGTATGTACATGTATAATTACGATTATATGTAATCAAGACTCTATGTAGCATTATCTTCAATCTTTAAACCATCACCCGTTCTCAGAACTCCTACAAAAAAAAAGACTGTACAGCCTACAACCTGTTTCTTTCTTCCGATGAGACTTTCAGTAATAAAAACTTCATAGCAAGGCATATGTGTAAAATATGCCTGTCCATTTGATCCACCTCACTGCATGCCAATGGGAACTTGGGTTTTTGTTGTCCTCATTTTTAACGGCTGCAGGTGCCATTTGGTGTGACGCAGCAGAGAGCTGTGGTCTGTGCAGAATAAAAGGTATGCGAATTCAAGTCTCTAGGCAGGAAAAATGATATATGTGCAGAGGGCAGAGAAAGACCTAAGTAGGAGAACGTTTTCACCATGATGAGCAACAAAAAACATTCTCGGTCTTCTGCCATAGCTTTACTTAAGAAGCCTCTGATCCTCCTTTCCTAGCAACAGACTTCATCGCTCCATTTGTCTGCACAGGAGCCCCTGCAGCACTGTCTCCACTTCCCACCAAATGCAGACCTATTCAAAATACTTAGTGTTCCTGTAGGTACTGAGTACTCAGAACACAGAATGCCAGTAATAGCTGCGTGTGTGCGAGCAGAGCTTGGTCCAACGAGGCACTATTCCACCCACGGCAGCTGGCTGCTCTAGTAAAACTCTCCTGGGCTCATGAAATAACTAACATGAAAGTTATGTTTGGAGCAAGAAACGGAACTCATTTTTCAATTGACATTAAAGAGGAAATCATTTTAGTGTCAGTTGATACTGCCCAGGCACTTTTTCAGTAATTGAGGCTTAGAAAAAGCAATGGAAATACCTATGAGGTGTGTTACGAACGAAGCCAGAAGCAACGTGTGAGAGGTGTCAGCTGAAGGAGTCCCTGTGCTGAGCATCACATGTAATGGGAAACCTCACAGAATTCAACCACAGAGAGAACGAGTAAAGAGCAGCTCTGAAAAATCACACTTGGAGGAGCCTAGTTTATGTCTTTGAGTATGGTGTGAGGACACAGGAAAGACAGAGATGATTTCAGAAGAAGTGTAATGTATGTGAAAGTGTAAGGTATTACTGTGATTTTGAGGTACTGAGGAACAACTGCTACCGTATACGCCCTCTTGCCTTAGCTTTGAAGCACTTCTGATCCTACTCCCCACTGGCTGATACAGCATCCACATGCGACTTGGTTTGGGTTGGTTTTTTTATTTTGTACTCTTTCGCAATATTAGATTTCACGTCTGCATCCAGTTACAGTGTTAAGAGGTTTCCTCAAGAGTTTTGGTCTTACTTTTTCCATATTACATTTTGCAACATTATAATCACTTCAGACATACGTTCCATTATGCACAAAATCAGACTACATTCCTATATTTTTACAACCAACAACTGCTGCAGGATTCAGCTTGGCCCATACGATAAATTGTATTTTTAATATGAAGCACCCAAATTTCTGAAGGTTTTTTCTGCTATATCTCCTTGACTGTCCTTGAGGACACAGGTGAAATCAGTTTTTTCCCTCTCTCTCAGGCAGAGGTGGATATCTAAACTTGCAAGGCAGGTACTACCATATCCCAAGGTAAACATTCTTGGCTGTTGATTGCCAAAATACTTTCCAGATTAAGAGACGCTACCTGCCCTTGCTTTCCACGGTACAAGTTTGTGCCACCACCTTTGAGCAGAGAGTTTATTGTTGAGTGAGGATGCGCAGCAGCACCCCAGAGGAAAGAGTGCACCGCAGTTGCAGGCGATAGTGTTCCTTTGTCCACCTGCAAAGAATTAACTGAGGCTTCAAAGCAACTCCCTTCCCTGCTTCCCAAAGTTAGAATACCTTCCCATTTCCTGTCAGCTTCTTCAGTTATACATCAATTCAGGTGAATGTTCACAAACTAATTGTCTTCAAATTACTTTTCCAAGGTTTTATGAGGAAATGAGTCTGCTACCTTGTTAAATTTCAATTCTATTTTATGTTCTGGTTTTCTTATAACCATTAAGAGCCCAGCCCCCCCTTCCCGGTATAGTGGAAAGCCAACATTCCCAAGAACTACAAAAGAAACACAAGCATGTTCACAGTTTTGTAATGTGTTTGTCTATTTGTTAAGATTTGGTTTTTTATAAATCTTTGTTATTTTCCTGCTGTAACTCTTCATAGAAGAGCACGCTGCTCATTTATTCTTGACATATCCCATATAAATATGTGGTTCTGCATCAATAATAAGAATCATGAATCATAATAACAATGCATATCACAGGGTCTTCCAGGTGTTCACCACTGAACTTGCTGAGCTGTCCTACAAATGAACGCCCCACACACTCTCAGTAATTTTTTCTGGGCTTACACAGAAAACAAGGAGCTTAGTTAAAAAAAATGGGAGAAAAACCATGGAATTTAACAATTACTGTGGAATGGGGAAGAGTCTCATTTACGGGAGGGCAGAAAGGGCAAACTACAGTTATTAGAAAAGAGTTTTCTTTCTGTAATAAATAAAAGTTTGTTTTTTAGCAATTCCTCATCAGTTAAAACTATGGACAAAGATTCTGTTAAAAATGTAAAAATGCATCAAATTTTTTTCCCACAGTCTTCCATTCTTCCAACAACTGCATGAGCCAAAAAAGAAACTTCCCTATATTCATCATTTATTTACATAAAGGAGAGAGATAGCAGAAGGAAAGTAATCTAACAGATTAAAGCAATGGACAGTAAATCCAATTCTATACCCAGTAAAGTCAATAAGAATTATTTTGCTAAATTCACTGGATACAAGAAGCCTCCTGCAATTCAGACACTGTAATATAAGCTAAGAGAAACAAAAGAACATAAGAGCAAAAATCAAGAATTTCAGAAATAAGACAACGGCAGAAACAAGTGTCATACATTTTAACTCCGTTTTTGTTTTTTAAGCTTTGAGAACACATTTTGACAGTGCTGGGTTTTGGAGAGCAAGCAACAAATTTAATTTGCTGGCTATAAAGATGGTTTAACCACAATACAAGTCCTAAAATCTTATCCAAGATTTTGCTCCCTCTTTATCAAGAAAAACTGCCATTGGATTAAGATGTTATCTTAGCAAAGATGGGATTATTGTTTAGTTGTATCACCTTTTTTCCTCACTCACTTTCCACTTGCTTTATGGAGTGGGGTTGATGGCTGTCAGGGAGGTAGATGGAGCCTTGTGAGAGCCTGACAATAAAGGAGGGGGAAGGGCTAGACAACTGTCAAACGAGGCAAGGTAAAGAGAGGCTGGTGAAAGAGAAGGAAGGAAGAAGTGTAGATGGCACCTTTAACTTAGCTGCAGAAGGTAATTGTCGCTGCTATGTGGACATGCATTTGTGCTTGTTCACATGAGACGCAAAACCTTTGACAAACTTCCCAGCCTTTTTTGAAACCCCCGTAATCATTATTTAATTAACTGACTCCTATCAGGATCCTCATCTGAAAATAAGAGAGCTGCAATAGGTCAAACTACCTTTAAAAGGATATGAACAAGATATATTGTCGCTACTTTTACTGATGAACATTTTGACTTTGGTTTTGTTTCTCTACGACTCTCCAGTTTTGCTGCCTTTATTTTTGCCATGGAAGCTTTAACAATATGATGCCTGTTCCTTAGTCCTCAGTATAACTGTAAATACACAAAATACATAGTAACTCTGTATGGAAGAATATTCCCAAATGACCGAATTTTGCATAACCTGGTGCAGAATTAAACCTTCTTCTAATTGGGCAGACTGTCTCAGGCCTCAGTTTGTTCTAATGGGAGTGCAGCCCTCGAAGATAAAAGCTTTCTTTTAGAAAGGAACTAATCCATTTACACTTCTCTTCCTTTCAAAAACCAAAGGTAATTTTGAGAAAGCCAACCCAGATTCTTCAAACAAAGCACGAGGACTGCCTTCCTGGGTATATACAGCAGACATCACTCCCAAGTAATCTTTAAAATAAATGATTTCTTGTTGTCTAGAAGCCCGTTTCTACCCTAAGTACTGCATCTACTGAGAGAAATGGAGACAACTGATGCCAGATGAAGTTGACAGGGCATGCGAAAAAAAATAATTTAGCTTGTATTGATGTAAATATTTGCTCCCTGTAAAAAGATTCTCTATGAGGTGCAGAAGTTGAAAACACTGAAGATGTTTGCTCTTCCTGTAAATCCACAAGACTTCAACCCATCTACCTCAGACAGAACCAGGGATGGAGACAGCTAGAAATGCCAGGGAGTCTTTATATTTCTCTGTAGCCCATTTAAGCTTTTTGTGGTTTTAAAAGCTCATCAGTGACTGCTGATGCATATTAATGATTGTGACAGTATGGGATGCTCAAGGTAAGAAGCTTTAGTTCTTGAGACAGACTGGAACTGATTGTTTTTTTGATGAACACTGCGCCTTCTATAAATCATATGGCTCAGACTCTCCTTCTTTTGCGGTTTTATTAATTCCTTCCTTATTTTAAGGACACTTACACTTGTGGTTTTTAACGTACCAGTAGAACTGCTGCTGCTGACTACTTTCCACCAGATGGCACCACAGACTGTAATCCATAGCCACTAGCTATATATGTGTGTGTATATATATTTGTATAAATGCACGTGCACGTGAGCATAGACATAGGTGTGTATTTGCTGGTAGAAACACATGAGTGCTAGACACCTACAAACCTCACCAGTCTTACTCATCTCTTATCCTACCACAGAAGAAGGACAAAGAACAATTGACACCTCGCATTGAAACCAGGCTAGAAATTGTGCTTCTATATTTCAGACATTCACGGTACTAGCACTCCGTACTATTTAAAATAAAGATGATTAAAGAGAAAATGCTTATTATGAACTTTTACTTTCTAACACAATGTATGGTTGACACTTTCTTCTAACTTACAATACCTGCTGTGTAGTCCTCCTTGAATGAGTTCAGTCATTGAAGGATTATTCCTTGGAATCCAAATTTGAGATCTTTTCAATCCAATCATTCCATATCACAATACAGGCTGTCTACTCAATGCATTAGTAGGAAATAGAAAGGGACTGCTTTTTCTATCCTAACTGGTTACCTTCTTTATCTTGACTCTTCAATAGTTTGATCAAACACTTTCACTTTAAGACTACTATAGAGATCGGAAAGATGAGCAGAAATGAATAATGCACACAGAAAAATTGTTTTAAAAGAAATTGGCAAGTAACACAAAATGTTCATTATATTGTGGGTTATGCATTTGAACACACTTGAAAAATTTGATAGTTACTTAGTGTTCCCATATTTCTTCTTAATAAATTTTCAGTTGTTGCAGCTTGCTTTAGCACCAAAAACTCTCCTTGATCTGAAGAGTCTTCAGTGGGATTTGTCAGCTGGCTTCTGAATGTCTGAGATCTTGCTGTTTATAGACATGTGAAATAATATTAATGTTTTTGAGGGCAACTGTATTTGTTACTGTAAAGTCCATGTTACAAAGGTGCTGCTTCATGCTGCAATGTAGATTAAAGTTATATCACCCTCCTTCCCAAGCAATTTAACAGATACACTAAGTCATTTTTGGCCTATGATTCACTTCCCAGCTGTTTTAATTTTGGATCTCTTCATCTTTCCTAATGTTTTTCCCTCCATGCTTAAAGAGCTATAATAGCTTGTGCTATTATCACTACTTTGCGGCACTGCCTGTAATCTGTCACAATAACAGACACAACACGAATGATACAGTCTTAGGTAGTGTATAAGGAAGAAAAAGAAAAGATAGATAGTTTTCCATGGAGAGATGTGGAAATGGGTCCTGCTTTGGTACAAGGATGGACTGAGATGCTTGTTAATTGTTTTCTTCAGTCATGAATGTCGTTTCTTAAAAGCACACTGTAAAGTACATTTTAATGCCTCATCCTTTAGCTCTCTTCTGTTTCCCCTTCTTCACTCCCTGTAAATGCATTGGCTTTTGGGCTTGATGGTACTTAATTTGTACATTTTTGCTTAATTTGATGAGCTGTAAGTGCTCTTTTAGCCTACTGTGAGCGTTCAATAATCCAAAGTGGCTGTGAAGTATAGAAGTCCTGTTGCTGCTTTATAGTGCCTGATTAAAACAGAAATAATATATTATGAAATCCCACTCAAAGGTCTTTATTGGATCACAGCTATCCATCATAACTCAGGGGTGAAAACTGTCTTCGCTTGCCAGTCTTTTTGGTTTTTTCCTTCACTATCAGTCTGCATTAGTGTGTGATGAAGTTAAAGCAGTAGCTTTCTCGTGATTTTCTGAGTGTTTTCTATTAACAGGCAATTTTACATTTCAATTTAGCGGTAAAGTCTCTAGTGCCTGGTCAGTCTCAAACTAACTTTTGGGAAAAGTTCCTCAGTTTCCCTGTGTAGAAACATGGGAATGAGTCTTTTCTCAGCACCTGTTTGAAAGAATAATTGATCATGTTTGCCTAGTGTTTTGGACCTTCAGGAACCTCTTTTATAGGGAAAAAAGAAAAAAAAAGACACCAACAACTTTTTTTTTTAAGTATGAAGCACACATTATTTTCAGGGTTTGTCTGTATTACTTCTAAGGGACAATATTTTCTTCTACCCTCTCCCCCTAAGTTTCCACCCCCACCCCCAGATGCATAAAAAGCACGGCTAGAGGTGTGACTGCTCAGACCTGCCATTCTGGCAAAAGGAAAAGCATCCTTGCAAACTGCTGAGCAAAGCGTGATAACGCCATCCTGTACAGCGTACATCAGAAAGGATTTCTATGAGCATTATCTGCAGTGACATGTTTTGTAGATGAGGACTCCCTACTCCTCCTCTTTCCCCCCTCTGTGCTTTTCTTCCCCCTCTTTCTCATGGTCCTTAATACTGGGCTGATCTAACCTACTTTTATTAAGAGATTAAATGAAGCCAGAATGCTCCAGAGCAGTGTTCTGTCTCATCGACCTGCCCTCCAGGCTGTGTTCTGTAATTTCTCCTGCTGTGCTGAATTGATGCTCCTCTCCGCTTGTGAAATAAGCAGTCACTTCCTGAGAGGAGACACGCTGCCTTCTGAAGTGCCCACTCAGCACCGCAGAGGACAAACTGTCTGGCAACAGGGTTGGGATTCAAGGGCTGCAATATATGGAAAAGAACAAAAGGAGAGAGGTGCAAGGGGAAGAGGCTGGAAAACAGGATGAGGAGATAAACGGAAGAAACAGGGGAAAGAGTTTAGGCTAGGGAAGAAAGGCCAGTGAGCTATGAATATTAAAATTGTCGATATTGTGATGGAGAACTCATAGCAGGTTCTTCGAAACAGCTAAAACGCGCCAGGCTTACTCATGCCAGGTAGCAGTCTGCTGTGAAAATAGATCCCTTGAAAGCAAGCAGTATTGCATTGCACTGATGCAGACCTTTTGTTTTAAATGAGGACTGATTCTATTGAATGATAGTATACGGGAAAAAAAAAACCCAAACCAAACAACCAAAGAGGAAGGTGGCCTTTCCCTCAAAAATATATATTAGATCTGTAGTAGACCTTCCCCAAAGGATTGCTTTGATTAATTTCCATTTTATATAATATTATAACATATTAAATATAATATTACAACATATTAAGGCTTCCTCCTATTTTAAAATATAAATTCCAAGTTTTCCTTGCCATTAAGATTAATGTCTAATACTCCTTCACCAACTTATCTTTCCCACCCCGCTAAGTCCCATCAGGAAAGTATTTTAGCATGTCAGATGGTATCAATCATGCAGCTGGGACACGTGTGAGGGAATGGTACTTGGAAAGACCATTGGAGTGCTGCATAGAAGTTGGAACAGAATGTCTGGAGAGACAGGAAAACGTTGGTGTTATTACAAGTCATAGTTTTCGCATGAGAATGACTGAAGAGTTTGTGTCTGTGCCAGCCATGCCCTGCGTTCACGTGTCCTGTTAACTGCCGCAGTCGTGAGGACTGCCACTTCGTGCTGTGTGACCTTTGTTGGCCAGAGGGGGCCTACATCTCTTTTCCATCATGGTTTCAGCAACCTTGATCTTCCACCACGTAAATACCATTGCCTTCTCTGCACACCAAGGTTAGCTTGCTTGGGCAGGAGCAGCCCTGGTCCTTGCTGCTTTGACACCCATCTGTAGCAGCTGCTCTGTCCCAGGCCACTGATCTCTGATACAAAGGTAGCTGCTTGGCTGAGAGAATCAGTTTCAAGTGTAGAACTACTTTAAAAAAGGAGATTTTATGAACCAGTTTGGGAGATTTTTTTTTAATTTAACAATGAAAAAACCACCTAGGTTTGTGTCTTCTCTTTTGAAACTGTCATTTGCAATAATCTATGGAAAGGAAAGCTGTGTTGTTAGGAAGCAAAATTAAACTCTGATAAAGGCACCTTTAAATTATGAAAAATTCCTGCTGCAGTATCAGAGGAACAATAACATTTACCTGTGTGACTTCCTACCAAAACTAATGCCTAGATGCCCTGCAAACCACACCACACTGTGGGTAACAGCCAGCCTTGCTGAATTGCTCACGGACTCCCATCACCACTTTTTCCAGGTGGTGGGTGTCACCCGAGCAGCCCCACAAGCTCAGCTTGAAAAAAACAATATCCAGCACTTGAGACTTTCTCTGGCAGTGCAACTGCTGGATGCAGCACTGGGCATGCTCAGGGACAGCACTCAGCAATGACCCCATCCTTCCCACCCCTTCCAGAAGGCCCGGGGCAGTTTCCAACCCAGCAGCTGCCTCCATTTCTGTCTTTCAGTGAAGCGCTTGGTGTACCCAGTAAATAACAGACAAATGGTGATACGTTTATGCTATGAACACCACCTTACAGCAGGGAGATGGGAAAGCACAGGCAGCTCTACCCTTCAGGGCTATGCAGACGTGAGTTGCCATCTGTTACCATCAGGGCAGTTTCTGATGGCCTTCTTGTGTTGCTGGAATAAGATAATCACTGAGGCTGGGCTAAATTTCACACAGGTTTAGGGGATTAGAGCGTATGACAGGAAAAGCTGAGTCAGTTCTAGCTGCATCTTCCTTTCCAGCAGATTATAAAATTCCTACTCCATTTATTTTGAACTTTGTCAGCACAGAGCTCTTGGGTTGCAAGGTGGAACTGTGCCATGACTGCAGCTCATAGACATATTCAGTTGATAGAGAATGATATTTTTCCTTCATCTCACAGGAGCTGCAGAGTAACTTTGCTGTTCTTCTTGCCCTTCTTCATTGCTCCCGAGCTCTGGAGTGTCTCTGTAAGAAGCACATTTACTCATAATGTGTGCAGATTTCAGTGCGAACTAAAATTGTGGGGAAAGTGATCAAGAGACACACGGGAAATCACGGCTTATTGTCTTTGCATGCTTGTCTGCTTTATGAATGCTAATACCTGGAAGGAAGACGGCCCAATAAATAGGTAATGTCTGTTGATCTGCATAATTCAGGGTTCTCCCATGCAAGGGCGTGAAATGTGAACAGGGAGGACATGTTCTATCTCTGTCGCTAACTCTTTGAGGGACTTCTTATGCTTCTGTTCCTTTCTGGGACATAAATTTTCCATTTCTAAAGTGTTGGTGTCCCCAGAATATATGGCATTGGGTGCATATAATAAAAAAAGCTTTGAGTTCATGTATTTATTAAAAGCTTCCTTAGCAGACCTGCAAGCCAGCTAATCTACGCTATTTGTACTATACGTTTCCTCGATGCGCTTGCAGCCCTGGCTTATAGTGTGCAACTGTGCACACTGTATGAACACTTGTTACACACGAAATGTTCAGAGCTTCTGCACAGCCCCTTTGAAAATGTAGCCCACTGCGTTTTCCTTGAGCGCTTCAAGTCATTTTCGTGTTTTATTTCCTAAACGATGTGATGCTGTTTGGCCATTTGAAGTGGCAAAGTGCTTTCAAGTGCAAAAGACTTGATGTTGATTTTTCTTTTGTTTTAACTAAATTCTTCGAGAAGACGAACAGGATCCTTCAGTTTTGTGAGGTGAGTAAATGATAGCTAACCCAGTTGTAAGAGGAAACAGGGCTGTACGCACAAACACACGCAGGGTAATAGTCTACTTCAACAGTAGGTTCCCTTGCTAATTTGGAAAGCCATTCCAGCTCTGGTTTGATTCCTTTTCAACCTCAAGCTGTGAGTAAGGAGGTCTTTTAAGCTATGATTTTGTAAAAGTCAGCTTTTAAGACACAAGAGGAAGAGAAGTCAATTACCAAAGCAAACAAATCTATGGAAATAAAACTCTTGTGCTTGATATGTAATTCAAGACTGAGAGCCAATGCTGCAAGATTTATTTTTAGTGGTGCAGGTTTGGGTTTTTATTTCTTTGTTTATGGCACTTTGGGGGGAAGGTTTAATGGCCAGGAAGATTTTTTTTTAGCAGGTGAACATGTTAAAACGTAAGTATGCAGCAGGTGATTTCATTTTTGGGTAAAGTCAAAATGGAGGTAGTGAACTAAGGAATTGTAAAATATAAAATTGCTGGATTTATATTTATGTTTTTCAGAACCTGAGTGAACCACCTCTGGAGTTAAAATAAGGTGTAATTTTGTCCTTTTTTTCATGGTATATTCTCCAATCAGAAAACTAAATCATATTAAAGCAGTGTATTTCAACACAAAGCATTATTCTCTGATCCATTATAGAAGTCTGGCAGAAAAGCCCACCCTGTTTTTAACCAAAACCTTAAATCAAATGAAGGGAACTTCTTGAATTGTGAACTAATTCTTTATAATTTTCTCTTAAGATCAAAAAGACTCAACTTGGAATGTAATTTTCTCAGAAACACCTGATAATTCTTCCATAAGCATATGGGGCAAGGCCTATAATTATTCAATGATAACAGAAACCATAACTTCAACTGGCATAAATTATCATAATTTCATTAACAACAGCATAAACGGCCCATATCTTCATTTGAGATTCTTGGCCTACGATTAGTTGAGCTAGTAGTTGCATGGTTATATTTTACTATTTCTTAATGAATGAACAGATAATAAATAAGTGCAGTAGAAGCATGCTAGCCTTCCCTTATCGTCTCAGACAAAGCGGTGTTATTTTCTGTCTGCTTTCCTGCTTGTAGACTTTCAATCCTTCATTTGAACTTGCACTGAAAACAGTGGCCCGGGTCTGCCCTTGTGTAGTCACTGAAGTGAGTGGAAGCTGTACAGCTATGTCTGAGGGTAACTAATTCCCTGTTTACTTAACATACATGTATCACATCGCAGTGTCAACATAATCGATAGGATATGCTTCCTAGAAATAGAACCCACGGTGAAACATGGGCACTACGCGTTCTGAGATGAAATGATGATATATGACTGCCTTTGAATACCAAGACGATGCCATATAGGACTGACATTTTAATATACAAACAATTTTAAGCCAAAAGAATGGTGCACAATTGCCTGCCTACTTTGGAGCTATTAAGGAGGTGGAACATACTAACAAATTCATGCTCTTAACCAGTATCTAGCATACCTTCCTCTAAGATTAATTTTCAGCCATCTTTTTTTTTCTTATGGTTGGAACCATACAAGACTTGCATCAGAACATGAAAGCGTATATAGACATCTCATTCTGACAAACCAATATGAAGTGGTAAGCATTAGCACTCTGCCCATCCATTCTGCATAGTGTGTGTTTCTGAGGGTACTGTACAGGAGAAGATGGACGAGGGATGCTAGGGTTTTGTGTGTGCAATTGTGAAAAGCTTAATTTGTTGGTCTCGTACTTACTTGTATTGGAATCTTTCCTGTAGAAAAATGAGCAAACTGGGAAGAATAAATGAAGCTGTCTTTTGTAACTCTGAACAGGAATACTGAGGACAATAAACCAGTTGCAGCTGAGTTAATGAAGCCTGAATTCCTATGGATTTCACTTTCCTACCTCCCCATCTTCAGTCTCCTGTTACAACACTTGCATGTCTTCCTGCTTCCCCAATTGATCTCTTATCATAGCCTTGTAAAACTTCTCTATTCCCTACCTAAGACCTCTGGAAGTCCACCATACTATGGCTGGGTCAGAGTTACATGTGGTCTTATTGGCTACCTGGTACATGGGTGCCAAATGACAAGCCTGTCTGTGCTAATTAATCTCTCACTTCTTCATCAGTCAAGTCCATCTTCCTGTCTGAACTTCTGCCCCTTTAGTGGAAAAAAAAAAAAAAACAAGTATTGAAAAAAATATACTGTTACTTGGAGACAACTGTCTTGCTCTCAAATTTTATAAAATTAACCAACATGTTTAGAAATTGTTAGCTGTGGTCTGTTAAATGGCAGAAATCCCTTGTTACCCTAAAAAATCCAAATAGACAGGAAGCAACAGAAATACATAAAATTTCCCTTAGTTTAAAAAACCAAACAAGAAAAACAAAAAAACCAAACCTCCACCCACATTATTTTCTACCATTGTTCTTCTTGTATGGGGTGGGGAGTGGGGATAATGGTAGTGCGGGGTTTAGTGTTTGTTTTCTTTGGTGTTTGGGGTTTTTTTGGATTGTTTTTTGGGTAGTCTTTTTGTGGTTTGGGTGATTTGGGGATGAGGTTGGGGTTTGGTGTTGGGAGGGTTTTTTGGTTTGGATTTGGGGCTTTGGTTTGGGGTTTTTTTCTGGGTTTTTGTTGGGTTTATATTTTACAAACTGAAAACATTTGCTTACACAAGAGTGTAAGGAAGCAGCTTCTGCAAGTGTATCCTAGATTTATTTCTCTTGGGAGTAAAGTGAGATTTTTTCAATAGGATGGTACGATGAAGCCACTGAGAGGAAAGGGGACAAGATAATCACTCCAAGGCAAAGGTGCTTGCCTTGTGGTTGCTAGTATCATTACTGTAGGAGGAGGGTAGTAAGGTGGGGAGATCAGGGAACTTGCTGCAGAACCGGTTTTGGGTCAAGGGAGGAGGCGGATTCTGCAGCTTTGAAGTGCTAGTTTAAAAGTACTGTCTGTGTTTCAGCAACCTAGTTAATATATACCACCCAAGCAGGGTGGAACACCTGTCACGTATCCGGCACGTTCTTTCAGTTTTGAGTAACTATGTTTATTGTGTAAGACACTGGTGCATGTCCTGGACATTCCTGAGTGCACAGATTGAACAGGAGTGTAGTAGGTGCTCATCTACTCTCTCAGCTGGTTCACTAGTGAGCAGAACTGTTGAGCGCCCATGGTATTCTTGGGCTGCCTCTCAGGCATAATCTGTGCACACATGAACTTTCTACAGGCAAAATGTGAGTGGTTCAACCTATCCCAGTTGCAAGCAAAAAACAGATGATGTGGTTGAAGTGATCTGCCTGGACTGCACTAAGACATAGTGCATCAAAACAGTAAAAATGTGTTGGACTAAGTCATACGTACAGCAAGGAAATCTGAAATGGACTTGTAAGATCATATCTAAACAGACGTACGGCTTTGTGAGATCATATTTAGGTTGAAGTACGGCTTCAGTCTTAGGTACCAGTCTAAATTAAAATTTTGGAGGCTCAGAAATCTGAAATACATATTTTGGGACAAAACTTGCATAAACTGATTCTTTTCTGTCTCAAGATCCTGCTCTTACAAATGCTTCCTTATTTGCAGCAGATATGATTTGAAGCAGATCTTTCATTCTCTGGATTTCCTTCTAGTAGATGGTGCAGCATACGCTTAACCTGGTTCTATATTTTAATTGTCTGGTCAAGTGGACGCTTCAAGTAAGACAAAGTCATTGTACAATGACATTGCATTGTGGAAGAAATACAAGGTGTGTGGTGATGGGGAATCAACTTCTGAAAGTATCAATCACTTCACTGTTACATTGTTTCAGCAGAGTGAAATAGCTTGGGAAAGTGTGGGAAGGAGGAGAGTCAGTGAGGATCAGAGCCTGTGATGATGAACCTTTTCTCTTCTTCCCTCTCCCCTGCCCAGTGATTCACTGACTATAGTCATGTTTGGTTTTTTTTTTATTTCTTGTTTCTGCTTGAATTTTTACCTGCAATTACCTTTTAAAAGATGTTGAAGACAGCTTCATTATTTCAGTCCCCTAAGCACTGCAGAAAAACCACAGAAAAAGACCCTCTCTTCCAGTGCATGCCGGCTATTAATAACCTTTGCCAGGTCTGAAGACTAATCAGTGCAAATAGCTGTCATTTACACCAACATATTGTCTTTCCTGGAGGAAATGTGGTATGTGAATGCATGATTGCCTTTGACTGCTGGCTGTAGAATATACAGACATATAACTTGCGTATCTAAGCAGGATATTAAGCAATCCTTGTGAAAAAATAAAGAAAAGAAAAATAAAACTAAAATGTCCCTTCTTCAAGGAGCTCTGCGAATATTGATAGCATCTTCAAAAAATAAAGGTAAAAAACCTCTCACGTTTGCAACACTAACATTCATTTTTACTGACTCAGTGATGAGTTGTACTGCCCTTCCATCTTGTCATTAGGATAGCAGTAAATCTTTCTTGGCTAGTGAGCCAATATCATCTAAAAATAGCATGTGTCTGAGTGGGAAATGCATACAGCAGTGTTCTTGCAGCCTGCCTATGAGTCTTTCGTCAGCTTGTATTAGATTCCAAATATCTGGGTATTTTCTTAGATGGAAATGTGAAGGCCCTCACTTGTATTTGGGATATCTTTTCATGGGGGCAGAATTGGCCCAAGACTTAATAAAGCAGATTCGACCCAAAGCAAAAGTGTTCTGAGTGTTCTGATAGGCGAAAGAATCCAATTTATGCTGAAATGATGCCATTAAGCCAATTCACAAAGCAGATGTAGTGCACAGATATTTCTAGATCCAGCCTGAAGTGTAATTGCAAATTCTTCTTGCAATGCTATGAATTTCTCGAAAGAGTTGTCCTGCTTTATCTCTCTCTACTATTGATCTGTGTTTCTATCCCTTTGGTCAGATAGAGGGAACTTAAATTGGAGATTGCTAGTAACAGGTTTAACAAAAGAGCTGCTTCAAGATTTCTGTTGTGGGACTTGATAGCATAGAAAAGGAGATTTAACCTAGCAATGCCTGCTATTGTACATCGTTGAGTTGGTGTTATCCTTCACTGAAGAGGCAGATGCTAAGCTTGATTTTGGAGAGAAAAGTAGTGTGACTAGCAGTTTTATCATGTTTAGCAGATTAAAATACCTTTTCTACACACTGGGTAAGATATTATCACTAACGAACTGCTTGAACTTGTGAATTACTTTTAAAATACACTGTCAGCAGAGTTTTTTTGGCTTTTTTTAAGCAAAGATTCTGAGGTAGTGTAGTTTGGTCACTTCTGTATAGCAAGTGTTTATCTATACCATATTCCTTTACTAAATTGCAACAGTACTCGATTATCAGCTTTTTGAAAAGAAAAGGTGGATCAACCTGGGTGTGGAATTGCACAGCCAGATTATTCGTGTTATCTCAGGGTCAAACATCAACAAGCTGATGAATTTGCATGGTGGTGTGCTGCACCATGTGCGCTCTTTGGATCTCTTGTTATGGTTCTGGTAACTATGGCTTGGTGCTGCAGTGCCCAGTCGATATGATTCAGGTAAGCCTTGAATAAACCTGTTTGAGCTGAACAGGATTTCGTGACCCTGCACTGATTTACAGGAACACACAGGATATGCTGTTCTTCAATTTGGCATGAGAACAAATACTGAAATCACCCCAAAAATTGTGACTGAAATGTCCCGCAATAGCAAGCTATAAGTGTTAAGCTTGTTCACAGATGGGGAGTGCAAGATGTAGAGGGTGAAGTCATAATCAAAGAATCATAGATTGGGTTGGGGTGGAAGGTACCTTGAAGATAATCTAGTTCCAGCATCCCTGCTGTGGGCGAGGATGCTTTTCCCTAGATCAGGTTGCTCAAAGCCTCAGCCAATCTGGCCTTGAACACGTCCAGGGGTGGGATATCCACACCTTCTCTGGGCAACTTGTTCCAGTGACTTACCACCCTTATAGTAAAAATTTGAATATACTGAAGTAGGATACTTGTTTTCTAAGCCGCACTGTCTCTGAGTGCAGAAGGCAAATTACTAATGTGTAATACTACACCACACTCTACTATAGTGATATATATTACTAATTGACATTACTAATTAGAAGCACAAAACAGTCTATTACTTCTAAGCTACGTGCTAAGCCATTGGGTGATGGTTCTTCCTAAGCTGCATTAAACTGTTGCAATGCTTCATAGCAGTGCAAATGCCTGTTCAATATTTCCCGGTGCTTGAAGAGAAGAATGGAAGTTGGTCAGTAATATTTCTCTTCACAATATATTGTTGAGGAAGCGCCTTCTTCTGACACTCACAGAGAGCTGGCATTGAAACTCTGAAAGGACATTGCAAATTAACAAATAATCTATATAAGATTTGTCTTACATAATATAATTTATAATGTTTTTGTAATTGTGGTATAGTTCAGCTTTTCATCCTTTAAGATGATAAAGACAGCAGTATATAAACTGGATGTCCTCAGAATAAATATTACAAAAAATAATGTTTTTTTTCTCATCACCCCCAATAGCTTTACAAACTACTAAAATAATGCCTATTTTCCTCATACGTTATGTGTGGGCTTTTTAATGTTTTGTTTCGTAGCTCTCATAGTGTTGAAAACCCTGAAATAAAAATGGTTCTCTCAGGTTCTGTTTATGACTATCATTCATGTATAGATGATCCAGACTTGCAAAATGTTCAAATACAGGTTTAAATCAGTCTGTTCAGGAAAGCACTTAACCACACACTGAATTGTAAGGGCAAACATAAACTCCATTTAACTCAAACCAACCTTCTCCACAACTGAAAACATGCTTTTGGGAATTGCAACTATTGTAAAAATGTCATTCTGTGTGGAGAATTTGAGACTCTTCTGGTTGTCTTTGTAAACGTAAGTACATTGAATTCCGTGGGTTTTTAGAATAATACATACCTTTGGATGAGACTGGGTTTGAGATCCAACACAAGAAAAACATAAAACTAACCCTACAGCTCTGCAACCAAGAGTGGGAGGGGAGAGACAAAGAGCTGGTTATAGAACATATTTTAACCTGTCGCAGTGAGGCAAGGCTCGACACGATCACTTCACTCAGTATGACAAGGCACATGTTCAAATACAGGCGGTTTCTTACCTCAGCTGGAAAATACTGGTGTGCGAGAGTGAATAGCAAGTTAACAAACAAGGTTCTTGTGAAACTGAAGAAAACCATGACAAACTTTTTAATTATTGCCTGAGGCTTACAGTGAAGAGATCCCAAAGTTCACGTTGGTTCTCAAAGGCACCTGATTTTTGTCAGTATTAGACATCGAAGCAAAAGTGATGGAAATCCTCAACAGTCTTTCAGAAAATGATGTGTGGAATTGCTTTGAATGTTGGCAGCATTGTACACAGATTTGTATCAACTCGGAAAGGAACTGTTTTGAAGGTGATCACAGTTGATTTTTCTTAATTCGTTAAATAAAAATTTATGAGCACTGTATTTTCTTGTGTGTACGTTGGGCTTTGTATTGAGCGTTTAGCACAAAGGAAGTTTTCTCTGTAGTTTTTTGTTACCAGAGAGACGATACAGATTTTTTTTCCAGACCCATGCCCCTTATGACACAGTGGGTGAGGAGTTTGTCTCCATCCAAATCTGCATGTGTCAGTGAATAGTGGGTAACTGCTGAGCCAGGCTACTTCTGTGATACCTCAGAATTCACTGGACTCAGCCATTAGAAAGTGGAAAAGCTTATCTCAGCATTTCCTGTCTCTTGCCTGTCTCAATTCTGTGAAATGTAGAACCAATTAGATTAGATGATTAGCTGATAGAGGAGGGAAATATGAATAGAAAATTTTCCTTTTCCTCCTTGTCTCTCCATGCTTTTCATACATAGTAAAAAATATGATGACTGGACTTTTAATCTTGAAAATAAAGCACTCTAAGAGGCCAGTGGCTCTTTGTGTTAAAAAGTAAAGCATGTAGTATTTAAAAATTCCAGTCCTAGTTTGCTAGGGTTTAAATCATCCACTCTAGCACCCAAAATCAGAGCTGGTTTGATTCTGAACTACGTTTCCTAGGTCTCTCCCAGGGAGATGGACCTTACTGAAACCATTGCAGCTCATCCTGAATCAAGCTTTGAGAAAGCCCACATAACTCACTCTCTGGGAACACCCGTTTATGTCCTTTGATTACAAAGAGAGCTCTGGGAGATTAGACTGCATTTGGAAGTCCAGCTTGAGGTACTTAGATCCTAGATGAGATCCTACCTCAAGGAGGGACTGTTTCCTTCTGTATCTCTGAGGAAACGACAGACTGTGGAACCACAAATGGGTTTGTATTCTATCTGGACTTCCAGAGTTTGTTTCCTGTAAGCAGTGCCCAGCGAGTGATACTGATACTCATTTCTACTTAGAGCTGGAAAAGGAAGGTCAGGTTAGTATGCAGAAATTTGCAGCACGGCAGCTTGGTTATTTTTCCCTGATTACTTTACATTCTAGATAGGGACCCAATAGCATTCTCATTTCCTTATATCAATTTCTCTTGGTCTTGGAAAATAATTGCAGGCACAGTACATTTTCTCCACAATCATGAAACAACCAGCTTGGATCCTGTGGATAAGATCAAGCATACAATATTCCTACAAAGCCAACGCAAGGAGGGGCATCCATATGAAGGGCAATCTTGTTGAAGGTATGCGCCAAGTGCAGTTGTAGAGCTTGCTCCTGTTGTAAATCTACAGGATGTAACCAATAAATGATGTGGCTGGAGCCTTTCTCTGACTTCATAACCTCCAGTCTACTCTTTTGGGCCAGGGGAGCTCTTGCCAACCTGATTGTGAGCTTTGGATTGCTCTACTTTATGGCAATCAGGAAAACTTACCCACAGTGAGATTGAAAGCACATAGGTAAGAAAAATCGTACCTTTGCGTTTCTTCCTGTCAGGTTACTCAGCATGCGTCTAGGCAGATCTCAGTGTCACAACAGCAAGCTGATTTGTTTGCAGTGTACCTCTTTCACGAGGAAACGGATGATTGGAACCTCCAGGGATCTTAGCCTAGCAGTTTTCATTGAGAGCAAAATTCATGTCCCTTGATTTGCCTGGAAAGGTAAAATTTCTTTTATTGAGGGTGGAAAGGAAAACTTTGACAGTTTTTCACATAAAATTAATCCCCAAAAGCATTAGAGAATCAGGGATTTTCAAAATATTTTTAATTTTATTTTTTTATTTTAATTTTTTATTTTGCTTTTTTCCTTAAGACACTTGGTGTTGTACAGAATATTAACTTCATATTTTAGCCACTAGGTGGAGAAAGAAAGCCTTCTGTAGTTTAATAACATCTGTAGTATAATGCTATTCTGACCTAAATTCTGTCGATATTTTGAAGAAGAAAAGTTTCTTCTTTCCTACAGTACTTCAGAAAGCAGAAAAGTGGAGAATGGCTAGCTGAAACCTTACTGGAATTGATTTTAAGAAAATATGGTCAGAGATCAGTCTTAAATATAAAAGCAAATATACCGCAGCCAACTTCAGGTAGTCTTCTGAACTGCAGTTCTGATCATCATTGCTTCTAATGGCTGAGTAAGGAGTTGGGCTGCCACTGCAAGAAGGTTGTACACAGAGGGCATCTTCTTTTAGAGATGTATCATCAAGTCGCATCTTCACCAGGGTAGAAAGAAAGAGTGGATGTCTACACATAGCTTGTGGTGACGCTCTCCTGTTTGAGGGTGAGCTGGAGATAATTGTTTCAACACATATGGGAGTATATATGTGAAATTTAACAGTCTCTGCTGGGAAGTGTGCAAGACATTCATTTCAGCACAGTTCAGTCAGCAAAGGCCTCTGAGAGAGGCCCTACTCTGACCCAGCCAGCACATCTGAAAGTTGACTACGACTTTTTTTGTCTTTCAGTGTCTTGAGTACAAATACACACACTAGAAGTGAGATAGTGGCACTACATCCCGTTGCAAATGAGGTCTGAAAAAATCAGAATGGTTTGGCTTTGTAATTGCCAAAAGGAACCACTGCAACATTTTTTTCTCTATATGTGTGTATATATATATGTATGTGTCGAATTATATACAAATAAGACAATAATTCCCCCAACCTGCTACCCCAACCTACATGGGACAGCATGTGCACTTTTTCCTCAGCGTAAATACCCATTGAAGAGTACTTGCTTCTGCCACTGAACTTCCTGAAATACTCCTCTGGGCAGCAGTGCGTTTCTGTGCTTGAAGGTTGATCAAAGACAATGTGAAAACATAATAAATCCATGCTTTCCCTGTCTATCCTAGTGATATCCTGCTCATGCTGGCCAGTTTGGGGAATGAGTTGACTGCCTACAGCATCATCTACTCAGAGGAAGGGAAGTTTTAGATGATTTTTGTGCTTACAAATCCATTATTTTGATGCTTATTTTGTCATTAAAAAAAGCTAGTATTGTGGTTTGTGTTGGCTTCTGCAATAACTGTGTCCAATTGTCTTCCTAAACTGTAGTTATCATTGCAGCACCTTGCGCCATAAATCATGAAAATATACTTAAATATATCAACATTGGCTAGAATCAGTTTCCAATGAGTAGCCCTGTCCCATGGGAGTAAAATGCTTCATGGAAGTGTGTCATTCATGCATTTTGTTTAGGACTATCGTGACCAGTGAAGTAGCAGTCAGAACTACTTTTCCAAGTCATTTACAGTCTTTCTTGCACTTCAGCTGAAATGAGATAATTTTCCTGTGTAAGATGCATGTTGGGTAATTTATTTCACAGCATGCAGGGTGTGATGAATTCCTGCAGGTGAAAGATGATTTTAAGATAATGAAATAGAGAGAGAGAATAAAATAAACTAACTAGTGCTGTGTTTATAAACACCTTTCAAGCTAAGAAAAAGTCCTCTTTAGATGCTGTCAGCTTCATTGACCGTTGCAGTTATTTGGTGGTTTCCATCCCAACTAAATAATTTCACCTCAGAATTGGATAAAAGCATTTAAAACCTAAGTGTCTTATTCCAACTTGTTCATTCATGTAGCTCATCAAATGGTATCTGCAACCTGTTTAACTTCAGTTTTCACTCATGGTCACTATCAAATTACTTTCTTTATGTTTGGTATTTGAGAATTTCTTGTTACTACTTTTGGGTTTTTTTAAATGTCCTCTCTATAATCAGAGGAATGGGTTTGATATTTATGTAAGTGATCAAGGTTAAAGCTGAGTTCCACTTCTCTTTTTAGGTATTCTGCCCATGCTTTATTTTTGGTGGTCTTTCTGACTTTCACATATTTTCTTACAAAGCAGGAAAAAAAAAATCACAAACCATTGGCATTTCAATCAGTTCAAACTCTTTAAATCAAGTCTAGCTCGCTTTTTCTTCAATTACTTTATTTTTCACTTTCAACAGTAGGAAATATCATATTGTTAGATGTTAAGCCTCAACAATGGATTACAATTGCAATAAGTAGTTTTCTTAACTTCATAATTCTGAAGATACATGGATTTTGTAAACTAGGTTTTCCATCAACTAAAGAGTTTATATCTCTACTGTTGTACAAACTTGCCCAAAGAAGTTTGTTTTTTTGTGTTGATGACTTGCTCTGAGACTCGCTGGTAGAGGAAAAGCAGTACCTACGAAACACTACACAGGAAGAACAGGAATGTTGAAGGGTAACATCAAGAGCAAAGCTGGTATGTGCCTAAGCCAAGGTTACGGCTTTGCCCTCATGAATTATCTCAGCTCTACAGGTAGCTACAGAATGCACATGATCCTTTTTTAGAGAAGCATCTTGACTTTTCTGGATGTTTCAGAACACCTGTAGTAAGCAGGCTGAACATACAGGCTGCCATGAATGGAACCTGGTACAGCCCCAACTGAAGGCGGCATGAAGAGTCCAACTAACTTTAAAGCAGCACAAATGGGGATCTAAATGCCTGTCACATGTGGATTCATATCAAATATCCCAGAAATGCTATTGTGTTATATGGGTAAAAACATATGTTGCAAAGGGATGTGGCAAAATCAACAGTCTTGAGACAGTGATTGGACACAAGAAAAACGGTCTAGGAAGGTCAAGGCTGTTTGAATGGAAGAAAGGGAGAATACAATGTAGCAGCATTCAGATATATGAAAATGTGTTGCAGGAAGAAAGAAAGGAGCCTGCTTTGCTTTTCGTCCCAGTAACAGATGATACAAGACGCGGTGGGCTTCGATTTCTGTGACAGTGATTTCTTTTCCAACAGGGGCAAACGCTAACTTCAGGCATGAGTAAGCACTGGGATAGGCTAGGGGCAAAATGCTTTTCAGTACACTTTAAAAAAGTATTTCATGGGAATGATTTAGAATAAATGTTAGTTGTTCAGTCAATTTACTAATCTGTAGTCCCCGCAAACTAGAAATTTTAAATACATACCTAAAGGATACTTGGATCTATTGGATTCAGACACATCACACTTGCTCTTATCCAGTTTCAGCATCTGGACGACAAGTTATATGTGTGTTTAGATATATTTATACACACACACAGACAGAGGGGAGTGGGAGAGATGCAGAGTCCAGATTTTCTAGATACTCCTTTCAAACGAGAGAAAGAATAATTGAGCATTTCCCTTTACACCACCACAACTCCCAGTAATGTGGCAAGAATCTTAGCTACAAGATCTCATTCTTTAAAAATGTAAATCATTAGAGACTATGATGGAAGTCTTTAAAATTGCAAATGAAGAATGAATCTGAAGTACAATCAATAACTGTTGTGTTCTTGATCATTTCTATAATAAAATGTCAAACTAGTTTTTCCAGGAAAATGTTTTTGCCGGGCTTATGCACTGATAATGACTACATAAATATCATCAAGTGAGGTTAGCTGAGAAGAACCGGAATGGCTGAAAATCATAAATATTAAACATATGATTGCCTTTAAGCTCAGCCCTATTTATCTAGTAACTAAAAAATTTAATCCAGTGGCCAATAGAAGACTGTTGGAGATTGTTGTACTGTGTTGGATTAGTACTATCTCTTACAATTACATCACTGTAGTGACTGTAATTTTTTTGTTATGGGATAAAATCTCATACTTCCAGATGCTAAAAGCAAGTCTCTGCACCAGTTTATTTAGTGTTGTGTCTTAGATAACTAATACCAAATGCAAATGCAGGTAAGGATGACAGGTATGCACGGTGACGTAAAAGTCAACATTTCCAGTGTGAGTGACAGATAAGTTGAAGTTAGGCTGTAACACCTGTGAAAAGTGAAGAGAAGCACCTTAAATTGGATTCAGTGGAGTAAGAAAATCAGAGGAGGAGTTAGAGGAGATACGGAACATGAGACGAAGAGAAAGTTGAGCTAAGCAAATGATCCTTAAATAGATAAGGGTAGGGCAAGGTTGTATTTATCTAGGTTGGAGGAAGACCTCTTGAAAAGAGTATAGTGGAAGATAAGAGAAACCTGGCTGGCATTTTAAGTAGTTGATCAGAATAGGGAATAACACTTCGTAGGTTCTGCAGAAAGGAACTAATTATTGGTCATCCTTTTCAAAATGAGGTTCAGACAGATGTACTTTGAATATTAATAGGCACGTGCCCTATTTTAAATGTCTGCATTTTCAGTTCAGTCTTTTGGTACTTGTCCATTTAAAAGCAGAAAAGAAAAACAAAATCCAGGCTGTTCGCTAACAGTGTTAAAGGTTTCTGCTTCAGTTGTGTTTGCAGCAGACAGTATTCCAGCTAAATCAGTATCATTGTGTGGGAAATAGCAGCCAATTCACTTGTCTAGGTTACAAGTGTAGCTTTGTATTCCCACAGAATTTCAGGCTACCCTGGACAATCGGGCAGTGTTTCAGGCTCGCTGGCAGCAGGCAGTCAGAATTCAGATTTTTGAAGCATGCTTTCTTTCGTTATCCAGACTGGTTGCTTTTTCAAGTCCTTTTGGGGGACTCTTTCCCAACAGGGTAGTGTTATGCAAGATTGCACAGAAATAAACTTTGACATTGATAATGCTGTCATCACCTGGGTTAAGTAGAATGTCAGCGGAATGGCCTGGTAGTGGAAGTCTATGCCCTGAAATCAGTTTCAATTAAAAAAAAGAAGCATGCTTTTCATTTATTTAGAGATGTGGCACGGCATCCAAGATTACCGAGAGAGCCTTACACAGGCCAGATAGATTAAATTACCCTTGCAAGCATTTCTTATTCTACACACATTGTCAGGGTGAACTAGGGTAGAGGGCTGTATATTTTGTACTACTAGAATAACTGAGGCAGTGCCAGTGTAGATCTCGTTAGACTACATTCCTGGTAGGTCGGTGTAAAATTCTAGGTGTGGTGAATTTGTTTCAAACTTTGCCTCTATCTTCATTGGGAGTAAGGCTTACCTTTAAGTCCTCAATTTCTTGGATGAAATAGCTAATCCTCACAACAAACAGCTGCCACAGGGCTTGCCATGCAGCAGTTGACAGTAGTTCACTGTTCTGACCATGACTCTTCATTCTGAGGGCCCCCTCCCTTTTTTTTTTTCTGAAATGCTTATCTGCTTTGGGCCCCATAAAGAATTTTACAATATCAAAGCTGGCATTAGTGATGGAATTGTTTAACTTAATAAGGGGGTGTAAATTAATTTAAAACCATATGCCAGAGATTTTATGTCCCACCTCTTTCTTCTAGGGTCTCTCTTCCGTAATTAGCTGAACTTAGAGGGCCATGGGAAGAGGATATTTCCCATTCCTTCAGTTGACTAGTCAAAAGACTGCCATTCCTGAATGGCTGACAGAAATTAATTCATAGAATCATAGAATCATAGAACCATAAGGTTGGAAGAGATCTCTGAGATCATCGAGTCCAACCGTCCCTGTCTGCCTACTGAACCATATCCTTAAGGAACTCATCTACCCGTTTTTTTAAACACCTCCAGGGATGGCAACTCCACCACCTCCCTGGGCAGCTGTTCCAATCCCTGACCACCCTTTCAGTAAGGAAATTCTTCCTAATGTCTAGCCTAAACCTCCCCTGACACAACTTGCAGCCATTACCTCTCATCCTATTGCTGTCACTTGTGAGAAGAGACGAGCAGCCACATGCAAACCATGTGGATTTGGTTTAGCCCTAGGTGAAAAGGGGATCTAGAAATGAGCTTTACAAAAGATAGATACTGAACCCTATTTTCTAGAAGATTTGTGATACGTAGTTCATCCTTACACACCAAAGAATGACTTGGTATCCACGAAGTTCAAGACCAGATGGAAGTGCATTGAAAAATATCATTTTCACTTCTCCCTTTGGCTACATTTTCATTTCAGTGCTCAGTGAGAGATTCCTGGAATTAGAGCAAGTTGCATGTTGGTGTTACGGACTGGTTTGTGCAGGTGTCTTTTGACACACGGATATGTCAACAGCAGGTTTTTTTCTTTTTGGGGAAGTAACTGTAATGTACTGGAATTAAGCAATGATTCATTTAAAAAAACCCCAACAAACCAAGCAACAAACTAAGTAGTAGAAGTAGTTTATAAAAATGAACCACTGCTTCCTGAAAGAATGCATTTTATTTAGTCAGGTTTTGACCTTTGTTGATGTTTGCTCTGGAGCATCAAAGTACTCTCTAGCGCCTTGAACTCCCACCATCTGCCTAAAGTGCGATTGTGTACCTTATTTGCTGTTACCAACATAAACAAAAGAGAAGCACAGACCAGAAACACAATTTTTATGAACACCATAGATTAAAATTCATGCTTTCTGGTAAACATACCATTTGAAGCATAGAAGCATTTGCATACCTAAATTCCTGTAGGGTCCTAGCACAAACATCTGCAAGGCATGGAAGAGAGTCAGTGTAGAGCTGTTCAGTTTGGAGCATGCTTATATGAGCACTGTAACAAGAACTTTTTATCAGTGTACAAGTAATTTTTTGGTGTAAGTTAAGGGGCGTAGAGGTAGGAGCGACTTTTGGAAGTGTGAATGAGAAATTCCTCTGTCCTGTCACAGAATGAGTAGCAGCTCTTCCTGGAGCTATCTCAAAAATATAAATCATAAAGGAAGAGATTTCTTAATCATTTCCTTTCCCTAAATAATATATCACAATTCTTAATTACTCTCAGAAGCTCAGAATTTTTCTTTGGCTACCCTCAGTAATGTTTGATATTTCCCTCCCCCCCCCCTTTTATATACTGGAAGACTGTTGTAACCTGTATTTTCAACTATACATGCCCTTAATCTCTTCTTTCCAGAGAACACTTCTTCACCAAATTAAGCTGATTTTCTTCATTGGTTGGCTTTGTAGCATCCCTACTATTCACATTGATATTTTCTGTCCTTCTGCAATTTGTTATGCCCAAAACTGACTGGAACACCCCAGACAATTTTCACCAACATTACATACAGTGCACCAGAAGAAGGGATGCCATGTTCTGGCTTCAATATATGTTTCTTACCTACTATAATTTCTCAGCTTCTCTCTGGCTGTGGAGCAGCTTTTGTATTTATCCCACGTCTTAGACTTGATCTGTCCTTCCAATGTAGTACTTCACATTTGCTTTTTATTCACTTGCATTATTTCGACTGTATTCAGTTTTCAACACTGTGATGAATCCTAACCTTTGCACTTCCACTTACTACCATTCCCTAATGTATAAGTATATTCTCTCATACTTCATCCAGGGCATCAAGAAAGCATTGAGTGGAATCAGACCTAGAATACGTCACTTTAATAAACAATTTGGAAGCCAAAACAATTACTTTTTCACCCACTGTATGATAATCTATACTGTATTTTGTAGATTGTTGATGGAAATGCTATGTCAAAATCAAGATATATTGCATCTATTGTTTTTTAACCTTTACTCACCATCCCAGCCCCAAGGCAGTTACTGTATCGTAGGAGAAAACTAAGGTGATATAGGACTTATTTTAACTGGAGAAGTCCAGGTCCTCTGAATAGGTATATATAGTATTTATTCTGTAATTAAGATCATTCTACGTTCTCAAGCACAAGTCATTGCTACTTTTTCATAACAATATGTTGTGATTCAGAAGATTGTCTTCAGTGAGTGTGTCTAATTACATTTATTTCATAAGCATGTTTGACTCTATTTCTAACTTCACAAGCTTGCAACCAGTGGTTGAAATAATCCATGAGGTTTATGCCCTAGTTCATGACATTTTGTTTTCTGGAAAAGTATTACAACATACATGCCTTATTTTAAGGGCCTGAGAGTGACAAGTTAGTGAGCTGCAGGCTGCCCATGGTCAAACTAACTGTGTTAGTCTATAAGTCCTTTAATCATAGATACTTGCCTGCATCATTGGTTGCAGATTCAAGTTCCAGGAACACTTCAAAGCACTTTTCCAGATTGAATTTATGTTTAGGCATGTTGTCTTAAGCAGTTGGTACTGAAAACCCAAAATAACACCGGAGGCAATGTTAGAATACAAAAGATTCATACTGTTATTTATGAACTAACATAATCCACGAGCTGTTGTTTACAGTATGGCTCCATAGAGCAGCAAAAGTGAAACATCACTCTGCGTAATGGAGCAAACCATTGGTGATGAAACAGTTTCAGCTATTACCAGTAACCTTTGCCACTCCCAGCTACTAGACAAGTCTACCCTACCTTTGTGTCACAGGTATTTCTAGCACTAGTTTTAGTATCTCATTAGGGCTTAAGAAAATACTCCATCAAATGCTGCACAAAACGGAGTTCAAATTCCTTAGAATGCGTCAATGTAGCTGGTTCTGCCCACATCCGGAAATCAAAGAAGCTTAGCTGAATTTGTCCTAATTTTATTTCTACTAGCCATGCATTCCTCCTGTAGCTGTGTTCCTCATGTGTTTCTACTACCTATGCATTCCTCCTGTAGCTGTGTTCCTCCGAAATGAAAGTCCATGAATGCAAAGGAGAACACCACTGTCCTTCCCTGAGGCATCAGGAAGGATGTTGTAAGTTGATGCTGTATTTTGATTTCTGCCATGCTATCCATGCATGCAGGATGCTTTTGTATTTCCTTTCCCTTTTTTTATCTTTATTAGCACAGCTTATTTTTGCTGCAAATAATAAAGTCACAAACCAGTAATGGATTTTTTCAAACTCATTGCACAATCTTTGATAATAATTAGGAGGAGGCAAAGGTGACTTCTCTCATTTTCTGTTGTTATACTGTACAAACCCATCGTGCGTGTCAAATAAATACAATGGGATCTATTTTCAGGGTGTGATGGTGGATATGTTTCCTTTTTCCAGCAAAGTTCACTTGCATGTTTTGATTGTGGTTTTTTTCAGTTTATTTTTCTCACCGTCAAATGTATTTTTTTGTAATAATTGGGGAAGAGGGCGGACAGAAAGAAATATTCATAGTCTCTTCTTAGCACAGTTCTCAGCACTAAACACACTCCTAGGACTGGAAATAAAATCAACTTTATCAAGCTTTTCAATGAAAGTCTGTTTAATTTACAAACATGTAAATATCTACTGAGTAGGTAGTAGGCACATGTTCTGTCCATTATCACTCCCAAAATACAGAAATGCCTTCTAAATATAAATATGTCTTTTTGAAACCAGTTGAATTTGGGAACGTCAAGGTACATGTACACTGTTCAACAAAAGGAGACCAGATGATGCCTAGGCACCGGATCCTGGATTGTCATTATTAGCACATTCTCTGCAGCCTTCCCCACCCTGGCTCAGTTCTGGGCCACACAACATGTTTAAGCTGCTGTAGGGGTACAGCTCTGTGAGAGTGCACATTCAAGGGACTGCCCCCAGAAACGTCAGTGAATAAACCTGCCATAGGTCTAGTGGTGTTTTCCCCACACAAATCTGTGAACACGATCCCGGCAGGCTTTATCCCTTCAAGCACCCTGATGTGCTCATGCATCACAAAACTTCAGCTTCTTGCTATGAACTGATAGCTTACAACACAGTCAGTAACGACATTGGTCAATCTGAAGAGTCTGAAATTAAATCGCTAACTGGCAAATACATCTTAGGGCCATGGAGACACTGGAGGGGACTTGGAAAGAAATACTATGTAGTCTGTGCATAAGCAATTTGCCATAGGGAGACTACATTTAAGCAGGGTGGCTGCGCTTCGCTTACCAGTTGTAAGACATGATCCCTGGCTCTTTTTATTTCACTTCTATTTATATTTTTTTTGTTATGTACTTTTAAATTTTCATTCAACCACCTAGACACAGTAATAAATGTCTTTCGTTTATGACTTTACTGCAATCTAACAAACCTGGGTTGAGAATCAGCCCTTTCTCTACTGGCACTCTGCTGAAAATATGCCACTTCCTGGAGAGGGAGAACAGTCTTATGCACTAGTTCTTCTAGGCACAGGATTGAGATGCAGCAGGTACAGATAAAGTCATTGGCTCTGTCGCATGTTTTTTTGTGATTCTGAACTTATGTGCAATTAACAGTCAGTTATCCGTGGGTGCTTTAACCAGTTTGAGGTTTAATTGTACCATGTAGGTAAAGATACTTGAGTTTTCGCCTCACCAAGCCAGCAACTGGGCTGCCCAGACTTATTAGTTTAGGCCAAATGCCAGAAAGAGACAGCTGTACTGCCTTCCCAGCCAGCTTGGGTCTGTGAGTAGTTTAGCCACATTGTGTCTGCAGAACACAAACCAATAACCCAAAAGACCCAGTCTCATTTTGTGGTGTCATCAGGAAGGCTTCAGTACTACATTCCTATTTTCCACAAGGACTGGGACCACACAGAGGCAGTTCAAAGCCAGCCAGGCTTATTAAGTGCCACCTGAACATCTATCTACCACGCAGGAGGTTCCAAGAAGGTTTATTAGCTCAGGTTCAGTGCCAGTCTAATAAATTCACTCATCATCTTGTCAGCATGTCTGCTTGCATCGTGGCTAGAGCAAGCACCTTATTCAGCAAGAACTTTTTTAACTCGACATGAAGTTTCTGGTGAAAAAGTTATCACAATTTATCAAGTAGTGTCTCTGTGCTTCAGATCCCATCTTCCTGTTTTCTTTCTTACACTGTGTGTGCACTGTAACGGGACACAGTAGTCTATTGAATAGGATTTATCCTGCCAACTTACTTTTAAGGACTGAGAAATCACCCAAGTAGTGCAGTGAAATAGAGCAAGTTACCAAGAGGTTGCTTTACCTCTTGCTTGGTGAGAGCTCAGGGAATTTACACAGCATTAGTTAAGCTGTGACAACCACTTTTAGAGGATACTTCTACCTTATGAAAGAGCTTACTGCTGTTGTGCTAAAGGATGAGTCATCATACATTGGGTCCTGTTTACTGTAGATTATACAGAAGGGCACTTATCATGGAGTAGCTCATAAACTGTAAACTCATATCCTAGGTTTTCAGGTTATAGCTAAAAACAAAAGCACAAATTTCTTTTCTATGAGATGAGGGGCAAGTGGTACTCTTTTGTATGGCTGTTGACAGAACATTTTGACAATTTTTGACAGGACACAATTTTGTAAGTAAATCTTCATTACAGCTCTCTGAATTTTTTTGAACGCTTGGTGAAAAGAGGAAGAATATACTGGCTTCTCTCAAATGCTTGTCTTTTTCTTTGTTTTCCTAATATGTCCTAATTATATTTAGACCAATGGTATTTTGCAAAAATCTCTGATGAAAAAAGTGAACTGCAACATCTACAATGGACATTAATGATATATTAAAGTACTCCCAGACATGATGCAAGAACATCAAAGTAGTATTCCTTTTGCATTTTCAAGAATTAGTTGAATTCTGCAAACATGCTGCCCTACACCAAAACCTTTATATGTTTATATTCATAGGAAGAGAGAGAATATGCCATTAAACTAAGAATGAATGTTAGTTACAAACTATGCAGCTGATCCAATTCCTAGTAGAAGGCTGCAAAACTTGAGAATTCCGGATGAGGCTCTTGAAACCTGAAAGTTTCACTCATTGACTCTAGAACAGAAGCAAGTAGATCTCTATACATTATTAAATTGTATAGATTGCCATGCCTCATTGAACTAGATATAAATATGTAATAATAAGTAAACATACTTACTATAGCATGAGCAAATGGTGAAGATATAGTAGCTCATTCAGATCTATGGGCAGGTCATCTTTATTTGAGGATAGTATTTGCTTTACTTCCAAGCAGGTCTATAGGAAGAATTATAGCTCCATGAAGAAACACGTGTTTTCTGAAAGCATTATAAACACACTGCTATAGCTCGTTATCTACAGTAATAATCTCTGTCTTTAAGCAAGCTGCACTGGCGTCATGATACTGTTTCCAGTTCCTGAGTTATCCGATTAGCTCTATGGCAATGCATTTAGCGATGCTGACTTGTCCTGAGACAACCATCTGCTGTGTTCCTCCATGGTGCTTGTTTGAGTTCTGCAGTAGGCACTACAGCCAAAATAGTCGCAACTTGAAGCCTACGCTTACATTTCAAAATCAATCTTTGGTTGTATTTAGGTTTCTAAATATACTTTGAGTATTTGGAATCGGATCTGTGCTCTTAGCTGAGGAACATCCTATTGAAAATCCCCTACTAGAAAAATAGCTTTATGCCTTGAAATGTTTGATGCTCAGTGAAGTGGGCCTGTTAAGCAGGACAGTGTGTGTTTGTTTTCCCAGGAAAATGGAGAAAATTGTATATCAGTTTGACTTGTCTGAATTAATCTAGGAAGAAATGTTTGGTTGAGTTCAACACTGAGAAACCTGAAATGATGACTCTCGTAATCATTCACTCATCCAATAAATTAATACAAATCAGACCTATATAGATTGTTATAGGAATCAATTTTTTCCTGGTTTACTCAGGCTGAACAACTTTGATTTCATTTGGACCCACAACAATGGGTCCAAATATCAGCTGCAAAGTACTGGGGAAAAAACCCAAACCTAGGCGAAAGGAGCAGGGGTTGAGGTCAAAAACGAAAAGGAGAAGAGAAAGGAAAGACAGTGAAGAGATCTCTAAGATATTCCGTAGTTGAAAGTATGGAGAGAGTGGAGGGTTGTAGGGTGTAGAGCCAATGTCTTCTGTCATCTATGGAAGCCTTTCCATCGACTTAAATAGGTACTGAATGAGGCCCTAGCAGAATGAGCTTGTGCCTCCGTACAAAAGTCTGAAGCCAAAACAAAAATAATTACAGAACTGAATGGATTGCATTGGCTGACTCCTTCAGTGTCTAATGTTCTTTGGCAATGCTTCATTCCGATTATTCCATCTGGAGATAATTGTGTGATATCATCCATAAAATTAAAACATAAATCAATCCAACTAGTGATCACCCCAATGAGCTGCTGTTTAAAAACACACATGGAAATCTAGCGCTCCCTGCCTTTTTAGTAGGATATGCAAAAGAACAGCGAGGTGTAAGGACAAAATAAATTCACGAGCTAGTAGTCAAAACCTACAATCTTTCATGAGCTCTAACAGTGTTGTCAATATAATACATAGAAAATAATACAAGAATTCATTATTTTTCCTTATACCTTAAATAAACTTTTAACAGTAGGTAATATTTGAACTTTAAAAACTTCCCATATTTGTCAGAATAAAGGTTTCAACTTTGTGTGACCGTAGTGCAGCAGTGAACTGCTGGCTTAAAGCAAGTAATCACTTATTAGCAGCTGAGAAAAGACATTCCTAATGGAAGAATAATATTCTTCTGCAGGGCTGGTAAAGTAATATCCTTATACCAATAAAAATCCTTATGCCCCCTTTCTGCCAGGAAGGCCATTATATCACTTTATGTGATATTAAATACTACTAGGTAGTCTTTGAACCATGAAGAACTAATTCAACTTTTATCTTCCATTGTTCTTGAAAAAAAGGATATCAGCAATAAAGATTAACACCTATTCCTTTTGGCTTTTAGCAATTGACTTTTGTTAGAAGAGATCTAAGGGTTGACATAGGTCATATTGTTAAAAGCCGTTTACAAGATTAATTTATACTCTATTTCTCGTGTCCCATTTTGAAAATTTTAGGAAATTTTACAAATGGAGTCACTCCAACAGTCTTCCCATCTCTAAAATAACTGCGGGATTTTGAACATGATACGACTTGATGCAAATTTTAGTATCTCTTCTTTATATTATGAACACAAATGCCTAAGGAAGGCACACTTAGTTCTCTTTTGGGGCATCTTTTACTTGCTTTCACTATGGTAACAAATCTCAGTCATATGAAACCTTTCAGAAGGCAAACAGAACATCATAAATCAAGTAATCCTCAAATGTTCAACTGAAGCTTCATAAGAAGTTGTACATGTAGTGCGTAATCAGATATGGTTACTGCAAGACAGATGCTAATACCTTGATTCATTCTGAATAGAAACCTATTGTGAGAGCAAAAAAATTTACTCAAAGGTTCTTTGAAAGTATATAAAGCATATTACTAAATGAATAAGAAATGTTCAGTTTTACCTCTTATCCATAACAACAATATATAATAAATAAAATAGAATATATACATCATAAATATTAAGCTCAACTATATAGTATTCTGAGTTCAATTTGTAATGCTTTACACCTTGTTTTGTCTAGACATTACTCTTAGTCAAACTCACACTTGTGATTTGTCTGGAGATACCAGTGTACAAATCTTTTAGAAAGCTGAAATGAAGCGGGTTATAGCCTTTCCTCAGAAAATATTTGCCATATCTGGAACGTTCTGTTCTTGGCTTTTTCCTTAAAAAGAAATTGAATAGTCACATTTAATACATTTAATAAACTTAATAATAGACATGGTTATTTTTATTGATACAGACTTCATATATCTTTATATACATATGTGTTTCAGTGTATTTATATATTGCCTTTATACTTTTTACATATATACACACTTTATTTGATTAAGAATTTGATAGGATGTTTAGCTGAAGAGGAATTGCAAGCAATAGGGTCCTTTCATCTGGGAAAGAGAAGAAACAATAGAACATGATTCTTAAGTGATCCTGAAAGTCCTACCAGGCATCCTGTTTAATGTAGTAAAAGAGAAAAGAGAAATGTGTCTTACGGAAAGACTGAAATTTTTCTTTGCCAGTCTTCTCCGACTACCTTATGATTAGAATTGAAAGATTGATCTTTTCTTTGAAAGAAAGGGAAAAGATAGAAACCTGTCAATTACAGAATAGATTTCTGTAAAAACATAGAAGAGGCCAGGAGAATTATTTAGTTGGAGAAACAGTGCCGTCAGCACAAATGTGTTTGAAATTCATTTGATATTTGCAGTTTTGATTAGAAGTTGGTATTGTCAATATTTCAACATGTCCATCAATCTGGCAGCATATTCTGTGTGTCGGGAATTTGTTAATACAGAATTGAAAATATGCACTCACCTCAAGAGGTAACTGCAGAAAAAAACCCTGTATTCTTTTTATGCTTTAGTAGTGACTCAAGACTAGACGACATTGCAGTTTCTTTGAAATCAGAACTAGCAAAATCTATTATTACATCAAGAGAGAAAGAAGAGTATTTGACATGAGGTGACATCTGCTTTTAGAGATATTAGACCATAACCTGAGGAAAGAAAACATAATAGGAGGGACAATACCTCACTATTTTGTCATGTGCCTTCATCACATTGCTCATTTTTCATTTCAAATTTGGCTCAGGTAGATCCTGGAATATGAAGGCAAATCCAATTGCTATATGCAATAATGCCATTAAAATCTCTGGAGACTATAATGCCGCCCGTGTAACTAGCTACACCGCAGATTTATCAAGCTATTCTTGTGAGTCTTGTGAGAAGGTGGTGGTTGTATATGACTTCATTATATGTCTGGGCTGATGACTCATTTAGAAATACAGGAAAATGAAGAAGGAAAAGCAGCCCTATGCCATCCACTTCATCCTCCTGTGAATGCCATCTTCCCGCTGTAGAACACTACTTCTAGGCGTTCTGACCCGTTTTGTTGCCCTTTCTAGTAAAACCTCAACTTCCCACAGGGATCTCTGTCACAGTTGTACCCTTTAAAAACATTGTCTCACACTCAGACAGATCATCACATGGTTTAGCTTCATTCCTAGATGTTTACTAGCTATAACTCCCTTTTGCTATGTAACTAGTTCTTTTTCTGATGCTTCTAGTTGCCAAATATTTATGGACTATCATACAGTCCATCATCTCCCAGCCTATGCTGATAGGTAGGTATGAAGGTGGGATATGGCTCAGCGCATGTTTAACGCTCTTGCTGGATTATTTCAGCCCTATATTTGGACAATGGTTTCGTTGTAGTAATAAAATGTTTGATCCCAGCCTATTAGGATAAGTTAATTTCTATGGGCATCGAACAAAACTCGTCCCAAGGAACCCTTACCACCTTCTTTTGTGCTTTCTGCAACACGTTGTTATAGCTTTTCTTGACATTGTTGCTTACTTGAATTAGAGCGTTCAAAAATACAGCTTTGTGCCTCCGTGCTGCAACACGCAATTATATTCCTCTAGTTGGCCACAGGCTTATTCTTTGTATTTATCTATCTGAAATTCGTGTTAGAGCAGCCAAAAGCACCGCATTAAATGTGGGAGACATACTGTCTGGGACTGTAATGAGCAGCTTGGAAGGGATCATGCTTACCTTAAGCAGACTCTGGCATAAAAGAATAGATGGAAAGGGAGTGGGGAGAGAGGAGGGAAATGAAAGCCATTGAGGAAACAAAACATGTCTGATATGCATGGAATTTTTAGTTGTATTTAGTTAAAATATAATTTGTCAAGTGTGTAGATGCTTTTTTCACAGTATCACAGTATCGTAAGGTTGGAAAAGACCTTTGAGATCATCAAGTCCAACCTAGGACCCAACACCTACACCCACTCCTACTTGTCAACTACACCATGGCACTAAGAGCCTCATCCAAATTCTCTTTGAACACCTCCAGGGATGGTGACTCGACCACCTCCCTAGGCAGCGCATTCCACTGAACAATTACCCTCTCAGTGAAGAATTTCTTCCTAATGTCAATCCTAAACCTCCCCTGGCCAAGCTTCAGACTGTGTCCTCTCGTTCTGTCACTGGTCGCCTGAGAGAAGAGTCCAACACCTGCCTCACTACAACCTCCCTTTAGGTAGTTGTAGAGAGCAATAAGGTCTCCCCTGAGCCTCCTCTTCTTCAGGCTAAACAACCCCAGCTCCCTCAGTCGCTCCTCACAGGGCTTATGCTCCAGCCCCTTCACCATCCTCATTGCTCTCCTCTGGACACACTCCAGCATTTCAACATCTTTCTTAAACTGAGGGGCCCAGAACCGGACACAGTACTTAAGGTGCGGCCTGACCAGTGCCGAGTATAAGGGGATGATGACCTCTCTAGTCCTGCTGGCCACACTGTTCCTGATGCAAGCCAAGATACCATTGGCCTTCTTTGCCACTTGAGCACACTGCTGGCTCATGTTGAGTTTCCTGTCCACCAGCACTCCCAAGTCCCTTTCCGCCTGACTACTCTCCAGCCACTCTGCACCCAGTCTATAGCTCTGCATGGGGTTGTTGTGTCCAAAGTGTAGGACCCGGCATTTGGACTTGTTAAACCTCATGCTATTGGAGTCAGCCCATCTCTCCAGCCTGTCAAGGTCCCTCTGTAGGGCCCTCCTACCTTCTAGCAGATCGGCACTTCCTCCCAGCTTGGTGTCACCTGCGAACTTGCTGATGAAGGACTCGATCCCCTCATCCAGATCATCAATAAAGATATTAAACAGGACCGGGCCCAGCACCGAACCCTGGGGGACGCCACTAGTGACCGGCCGCCAACTGGATGGGACACCATTCACTACCACCCTTTGGGCTTAGCCATCCAACCAATTCCTAACCCAGCACAGAACATTCCCGTCCATGCCACGGGCTGCCAGGTTGTCCAGTAGTCTACTATGGGAGACAGTGTCAAAGGCCTTGCTGAAGTCCAGGAACACCACATCCACAGCCTTCCTCTCATCCACCAGGTGAGTCACACGGTCATAAAAAGAAATCAGGTTGGTCAGGCAGGACCTGCCTCTCCTAAAACCATGCTGGCTGGGCCTGATCTTTCCCTCATTCTGCAGGTGCCTCATGATCACACCCAGGATTATCTGTTCCATAATTTTACCTGGAACCGAGGTGAGGCTGACAGGTCTGTAGTTACCTGGATCGCCCCTACGGCCCTTCTTGTGGATGGGTGTCACATTGGCCAACTTCCAGTCTTCTGGGACCTCTCCAGTGAGCCAGGACTGCTGATAAATGATGGAAAGTGGCTTAGCAAGCTTGTCCGCCAGCTCTCTCATCACCCAAGGATGGATCCCATCAGGCCCCATAGACTTATGAGGATCCAATTGGCTCAGCAGGTCTCTAAATTCTTCCTCCTGCATGACAGGGGGGCTGTATTGCACCCCGCCCCTATCCACCGCTTCAGTAGACCAGTTGTCCAGAGAACAATCTGCCTTACTGTTGAAAACCGAGGTGAAGAAGGCATTAAGCACCTCAGCCTTTTCCTCATCTTTAGTTACTATATTTCCCTCAGTGATCGATAAGGATTGAAGGTTGTTGCTGCCCTTTTTTCTGCCGTTAATATATTTGAAAAAGCTCTCCTTGTTGTCCTTAACACGAGTGGCCAATTTAAGCTCCAGCTGGGCTTTTGCCTCCTTAATTTTCTTCCTACACGAGTTGACAATGTTTTTGAACACAATCTGACTCACCTGCCCTTTTTTCCAAAGGCAATACACCCTCTTTTTTTCACTGAGCTCCTTCAAAAGCTCCTTACTCATCCAGGCCAGCCGTCTGCCCCTGCGGCTCATCTTAGAGCACATCGGGATAGCCTGCTCCTGTGCCTTGAAGACTTCATTCTCAAAGTACGTCCAGCCTTCCTGGACCCCCTTGCTTTTAAGAACTACCTCCCAGGGTACTCTCCTTACTATTTCCTTATATAACTTGAAATCAGCACACCGAAAGTCCAACATGGTCGTCCTGTTTTTGCTCTTCCTTGTTCCATTGTTAATGGAAAACTCAATTATCTCGTGGTCACTGCAGCCCAGACAGCCTCCAACCACAACATCACCCACCAGCCCTTCTCTATTGGTAAACAGCAAGTCAAGGAGAGCCTCACCCCTGGTAGGCTCACTCACCAGCTGTGACAAGAAGCAGTCCTCAATACACTCCAAGAACCTTCTGGACTGCCTCCTCCAGACTGTGTTAAGTTCCCAGCAGATATCTGGGAGATTAAAGTCTCCTAGAAGAACAAGGGCAGACGATCTCGAGGCAACTTCCAGTTGCTTAAACAACAAAAGATCCACCCCTTCCTCCTGGTCGGGCGGTCTGTAACACACTCCAACCAGGATGTCGGTCTTGCTTGCCCCTCTTTCTCTTACCCGTAGACTCTCAATCTGATCATCCCCGATCTCAAGTTCTACAGCGTCAAGGGTTTCCTTGGTGTACAGGGCCACCCCTCCACCCCTTCCCTCTCGCCTGTCTCTCCTGAAGAGTTTGTAACCTTCCATGGCAGCACTCCAGTTACGGGAGTCATTCCACCACGTTTCCGTGATAGCGACTATATCATAGTACTCCTGCCGGGCCACGACATCCAGCTCCTCTTGTTTGTTCCCCATGCTGCGTGCATTGGTGTACATGCATTTCAGTTGGGCTAGCGGCTTTACCCTTGATAATGACTCACATTCTGCAGTCGCTTCAGTGGTGAGTCCAGTTACATCCCCCTCCCCCATCGGGCCTAGTTTAAAGCCCTCTCAATGAGCCCTGCCAATTCCCGGGCTAGTATCCTTCTACCCTTTTTACTTAGGTGGGACCCATCTGGGTCAAGCAGCCCAGGTTCAGTAAAGGTTTCCCCATGGTCACAGAAACCAAAATTCCTGTGCCGGCACCAGTCCTTAAGCCATTTGTTGAGAGCATGTATTCTGTCATTCTTTGCACCATACCTTTCAGACACTGGAGGGACTGAGCAGAACACCACCTGCGCTCCTGCCCTGTCCATTGATCGACCCAGCTCCCTGAACTCCTTTTTAATTGCTCTGGTGCCCTTCTTATCGAGTTCATCACTGCCAGCCTGAACAACCAGCAGGGGATAATAATCTGTGGGTTGAATTAGATCCGGGAGTCTCTTAGTGATATCCTGGACCTGGGCTTGAGGAAGACAGTTGACTTCCCTGTGGGATGGGTCCGGCCTACATATAGGACCCTCTGTTCCTTTCAGGAGGGAGTCACCTATTACAACTACCCTCATTTTCTTTTTCGTGATTGAAGTTCTGATCCACCTGACAGGCGGAGCAGTATTAAGAGGTTCTCCAGGCAAACAGTCTTCATTGCTGTCTTCTACCTGGGCCTCAAATTCCAGGACCCCAAACATGTTTTGTAGGGGCAACTGGAAGGATGGCATCTTGAAAGGAGTCGGAGGAGGGGAGAGAAATCTTTTGCCCCAATAGCAGACTTGCTCCCATTCCTCCTCAACAACAAGGTCCCTCTTGTCATCCTGGTTGTGAGGAATATACTGTTCCTCTCTCTCCTGGGGTGTATTACTAGGGTAGGAGAGGGTATGGCTCCACTAGCCTATCTCCCTTTCACTATCTCGTATGCTTCTTAGCCTCTCAACCTGATCCTTCAGCTCAGCAACCATCTGTAGCAAATCACTGACCTGTTCACACCTCAAGCAGGTGTTTTTTGGATTGCCTTCAGGTAACACAAGCAGGCTACGGCACTCATTACAGTCAATAGTCTGGACACCCGCATCCCTCAATAGAGATACTGTTTGAACAGACACACTCCTGGTGACAATAGTTTTAGCTCACCTGGCCACCATTGTTAGTCAGGGAAGCAGGAAGAATCTACAAAACACCACACCACACCCACCTACGATCACACTTAACACCCACCCGAGGAGTGCCTGCTCCCCCTGCCTGCACGAACTGCCTCTTAACGACCCTGTTCGCCCCGCTCAGGTTCGCCGCGCTAATAAGGTGCTGAACCACGCTCTTCCGCTGAGCCGCGCTCCCAAAGGGCCATTTAAATCTCCCTCGGCTGCTGCCGGTACCGCCCCCCTGTGCCGTCCGCCGCCCACGTGACCGCTGCCGCCTCCGGGCTTGTGGAGAGGCGCGCTTGCCTCGGGTTTCTCCAGAATTTTCTTGAAGTCACGCATGTAGTTTTTGTGGAAGTAGACAATTACTTTTGTAGTAAAAGTAAAACAAACAAACAAACAAACCAGAACTGGGAAATTATGAAGTTTCTTGGGAATTTAACTGCACTGTGTAATTGGATGAACTCTATCCACTCTTCTCATGGATAAACCCTGTGGTGGGGTGAGTAAAGACTATGTCTCCTCCATGCTGTCTCGGCCAGATTCTTGAAACTAAGCCTTCTTTGGGGAAAGGAGACAGCAGAATTGCTGACACCACAGCTTCCTCCTTGCATTTTCTATGTTCAAATGGAAATAACATCCTGTACTCTTAATAGACCCATTTCTTATTATGCAGTGTAATAAAGTAAGCTGGGTAATTTGTTTACTGAATTTCAGAGTGTACATTTGTAAAAGTTTGAACGATCAGCAGGATCCCAGCCTAAAACCATCTGATTTCCTCAGTGGTTCAACATTGCTTGTCCTTTCATCGTTTTACAAATATGCTTTAATTGAAACCAGCCACACCAGGGTGTGCATTAATGGGCTGCTGTTGTACTGCTTGGGTGGTAGAAGGTAATTGGTCTCTGGTCCAGTGCTTCACAATGCTCCAAAGGCATGTGCCAATAGTCTGCTAATGCAGCACCCTGTTGTGACACTGCTTAATTAAAATCTTTGAATATCAAAAGCAGAAAGGTCTAATGAATTTCTTTCAAGCTGGTAAATACAACTATATGACACATTAACCAGTGTAATGTATGCTGGCTGTTTCTGGCCCATGGAATGCTTAGAATAGAACCAACGAACAGAAAAGAAGTGCGTACTGGCGGATGTATCCACCATTACTGGAGTGTGCAGTGCAATAACCAGACTTGTGCAGTCAGGTCCAAATTATTTTGTGCTTTTTCTATGGATATGTGACTTGCTTGATGAATTTGAGCTTTATACTATCAAATGATAATAAACTATATTATAAAGTATTTTCTAATGTTTTGCAGGATGGATTTTTAAATCAAAAGACTAATTCAAATTTGTTATGTAAAGATAATCCTTTTCTCCCTCATTTTCATTCAGTAAAGTGAGATGAAGTACCTAATAAATCAAATATTTTTTTCAGATTTTCACCAGGAATGTTGACTTGAGTAGACTGGTTTTGCCACTGTGCATGTTATACACTTTCAGTAGTCTGACTGTCAGTTTATGATCACAGCCGTGCCATCTAAAAAATGCAATTAAAATGGAGGGCCTTTTTACTATGCATTTTCAAAAGGAGACGTAGAGGTTTTGTGGGCTTTGGTTTTGTTTTTGAAGAGAGACGTGCAACCTGCTGAAGATGTTGCTGTAAATATAAGTGCATTTTTTATGAGCAGGCCCACCAGAGGTGGGTGTATTTCCAGTAGATATCAAAAGTATGGAAGAAACTAATAATCTGCTTCTGTCAATGTGACAGAACATAGACAGAAAGCCTTTGGAACTACTAGTCTGTCTATTCCAAAGTTTCCCTCAGGGATGCCCACCTGTTTGCACAGATCTACTCTGTATTATGTGCTAGGTGTGTGTGGCAATGCTGTGCATACAGCCCTCTAATTGTCTGTGCAGGCACAATCACACTGTACGACCCAGAGTGTATATGCTGCATTCAAAGAGCGCGAGGAATTAATTTTGTTAATCCCTCTTTTTCCTCAGGAAGTCTACATTTTTTAGAATGACTCTCAAGGTGCAGATTCCTGTCCATCTTCTCCTTTACACCTTCAATTACAGAATTCACCTGTGCTATGCCCAAGACCCCATTAAATCCTGCAGGGACAGCCTTCAGAGACAGAAGCTGAAAGGCAGCATACAGAAGCACTCTGGAGCCCTGGGCAAAGACTTTAAACTGTCCTGAATATTAACTTCATATGAGTTTCCAGTGACGTACGTGCAATTCTTTGTTCCTTTCTCTCAAGCAACCAAAGAGCTAGTGTCTTCTCAAAATTGTGCCAGGGAAGCTGGTTTTGAACTTTAGGCAGTTATAATAGACCTGCATGGATGCTCCATTGAAGGGTAAGCCAGCCTGTACTGAACTTTACGCTAATATTGTTAAATTGTGTGTTATACTAAGTCAGTTTAAATCCAGGAGAAAACTCTTTATCTTAGTGTTCTTCAGCACAGATATAAGTACCCCTTCAAGAAAAAAAATATTAATTTTCAGATGGTCATATATAATATTTGTAAACAGATAACCATGTCACTTCTGGAAGGGTTATTAGCTGTTACGGTTTTTTATTGTGAAGTAGTATGTTTGGCCTTAAAGAACCTAAAACTGCTAAAACCAGAACAACAATCTCCGAGAAGATCCAAAGGAGAATGAAATAGAGGTTTCTTTTCAATCAGAGAAAAGAGACTCAGAGAATTTGTTGTCTACTTTATTACTTGGGAACATTATCTCTACCTTCTGCTGATACCTGCTTTCTTTCCTGTGTAATTCACTAACATTAATGTGACTTTAATCTCCTGTTCCCTCCTGTCTGTGTGCTGTGAGACAAGAGAGACAGATGAGCTCAAAAGTCAGGGGGCAGTGGAGCTGCAGCACACAGCTGCGTACCTGTCAGGTCTCCTCAATCATCCATTTGATCATACTGCTTTCAGCGCCTGCAGAGATCAAAAAAACCCTGTACACATCGTGGGTCCCTGGGGAGACAGCAATTGAACCAAGTCAGAGAGATGTGCAACCGAGGAGAGGAGGTCTGAGAAAAACAATTTTAGGCCTTCTGCTGGTGCAGTAAGGTCTTGTCTAATTTGAAAGGGTTTGCTGGTATAGTTAGGCGGGTAGAACTGCAACAGTAAATTCTGCTATGGGGATTGTGGCTTATACTAGAAGGAATCTTAAAGTAGTTCTTAAATTGAGTGATCTGTCCTTTTCTATTCCTATAACTGTATCTTTTCAAAAGAATTTACTGAGCCATATAGGTGTTCTGGCACATAAATTTAGACTGCATAAGCCTGAATAACTATGGAAATGGACCTGCTATGGATGTACTATCTGTAAAAGCAGACTTTTCCAGGTAGAGTGTTTCTTGCTACCTTCTGTAGGCCCGGGCAGCACGGAGACATTGGACAGACCTACAGAATTTTGGCAGGGCCTCTGATGCAACAAGACAAGGGGTGATGGTTTAAAACTAAAAGAGGGTAGATTTAGACTATAAAAAATTTCTTCCATATATCTAATGAGGGTGGTGAGGCACTGGAACCTGTTGCCCATAATGGCGATAGAAGCCCAGTTCCTGGAAACATTCAAGGTCAAGTTAGAGCTCAAAGCAGCCCGATCTAGTTGAAGATGTCCCTGCTCACTGCAGGGGAATAGGACTAGGTGACCTTTAAAAGCTTCTTCCAACCCAAACCATTCTATGTTTCTATGATGCTTTCCTGTTTTAGTGTTGCGAGGTGGCTGATGTTAAACTGTACTATGTTGGTTTTGATTGTTTTCACTTTTTTTTTGTTTCTCTTTACACTGTCCCTGACCTCCCCTGAGCCCTTATCTTTATTTGAGTCAAAATCCAACTTTTATAAATCAGGGCTTGTGAGTGCTTACATGCATAAATACAGGTTGAGACATAAAACTGAAAGAACTCTTGTCATCCTTTACAACATTTCTTTCAAAACTCCCTTGCAAAGCCACATACGATCTCACCAAGGTCATCTTAGTCTTCACAAGCTAACAAAGAGTCTGATCCTTTAAAGTGAAGAATGCTTACAGCATTGTAGAGTCCTCCTCTGATTGTTCTAGAAGGTCCTCATGCAGTGAAGAGCCACTAGTCTTTCTAGAAATTAGTGTTTGCAGCAGGCCACGCTGATGTTTTCTCACCACCTCCTGAAGGAGTAGTCTGAGTTAGTACTTGGACAGAAGATGTTTAAAGATAATGTTACAGTTGCTCATCTAAAGCAGCTCTGAATCAGTAAGTCAATCTTCTAACGAGCTCACTGTTTCTTAAACTGTTCCTAGTAAGGAAATTTGATAGATAATATTGCTACTAAGGGCAACTAAAGACCCACATTGTGCTTGATGTCAAACACAGTCATCTACCCAAACTCTTGACTATATTCTGTTTACTTACAGCCCTTCTGCAGTTTCAGTTATATTTAGCAGACTCAGCTGGATTTCTTCACTGAATAGCTTGTGTATTCCAGATGTGACTGTGTTTCAGGGATAGCATATGGAATGTCGCATCTGCCTCACTGAGATGGTGCAAAATAAAGGCATGTTTGTACAGTATTGGAGGCCTCTCGGTAGGAAAGGCTGCTGAACAAGTTCTTCAGAATATGTGTATTGCATTTTTTGTCGTTTTGCTTTTGTTGCTTAAACATCTGCTTTACTAAGTTCAGCGACAACTTCAATTGTATCCACATTGTGTAATTGCAGCAGGATACATTTTCTGATGGTCATCAAGCCACTAGAAGCATACTCAGAACTGGGACATTTTTCTGTATGAATGGGAATTGTTGCAATGCTCTGTTTTTCTTTAAATGGCTCTCCTTTGTAGCTGTATTTTGGAGAGACAAAATAGGGGATCAGTGTTGTTTAAGGCCCAGTCCTTTTGACACAGGCTTAGTTTGGAGGAAGAGAGGCACCTTTGGGGATCTGTTGCCAGAGAATCATCTCCTAAAGCTGCCTGGTCCTTTTGTCCGTATGTCACTAAGGTAAAAGGTTGTTGTTGTTTCTGTCTGGAGAGAGGGCCTGTTCCTTGCACACTCTTAAGTAAATGAGAAGGGCAAAGTTATTTTGTTCTGAATAACAGTAACATTATTTTGCTGTTGTGTGGCACTTGGTGAAATAAATGCCTGAATTGGGGTTGGGTTTTTTTATTCTCTTCACTGAGGTAGAGCAATCCCTCCCATGTGTTTCCTGTTCCCATAGTTCTTACCAGTCCTTCCCACACAAATGAAACCAAGAAGTAACCCGTTATTGTTACTTCCTTATGTTTCTCTTTCTATCTCTTTCATGTTTCTTGCTGTTGGTGAACTCTCATATCAGATCAGGCTTCATGGCTGCCTCAAGAAATACTTTATTCAACCTCCATATTCCACACCAGAGAAACGTTTGAAGGAAACCAGAAGGTAGGTCAGTGTCTCCAAGGCTGAGAGTCTTGGAGCTGGGGAGAGAAACTGCTAATTCAGGTGCCTGCAGGGCCAAGCCTCTGGAGTTGGATGCTTGCTGTTTCATCCTGTAGCACTGGCAAGTTCAGCCAGAGGCAGGCGTGGAAGAGGAGTGGAGAAGGCTTACAGTCCAAAAGTCTAGGTGAAACTACTGGCCTGGTTTCCTTCTCCCCTGGCCTCTTGCTGCGTTCCAGTCGATGTGGGATGCTAGGGCTGGACAAACTGCTACAGAACTCGTAGGTGGGGTCCGGTGTGTGTGCATGAGCTAAATAAATGATAGGCAAAAGGAAAGCTAAAGGTATTTCCGGGGTCTTCAAGACCCAAAGACAGCCTCCAGTGCTCTGGAGATGCCTGAAAACCCTGTTGAGTAGGTGTAGATAGGATGTTTTTGCCTTGGAGACACTTTGTGGATCAGTTTTCAAGAATGATCTAGCAAAGCAATACAAGGTTGGCATTTTAACTGGGAATCTGAGGGTTAACAGGCAAAACTTGGCAAGAAGAGTAAAACTGTGGATTTTTGAAATAGACCAAGTGCACTATGCTTCCCCAGTTTGTTTTGTGGTGTTAAATAGCTTCTCTCATGTAAACAATAATCTTTTAATGGTTTTGTTGTATTATCAGAAATTTTGAGCAGTACCTTTGAAATCCTCTTCTCCCAGCCTCCTGCGTTCTACTTCATGTTCCCTTCCCTGGCATCTGAACGTCACTCTCGCTTGAACACTGCGTTTTCTTTTGAAAATATTCTTCTTTTGTTGTGGAAGCACACAATAGCCATCCAAACAGTGAAGGGACATAATGGGGTACACTTTCAGCATGGGCAATTAGTTGTGCAATTCTCATTAACAATAACGGGACTTGCACTGAAAATTTTCCTCTATAAATCTACCAGCGCAAAGCCTTTCCCCTTATGAGCAACAGATGGGTTTTCCATAATGGCTCATTACCTCCTTGCTTTGTCATGCTGCCAGAAATGAAATATAAAGTTATTTATGGTTAGAGAAAGATGCACAAGTCACTGTAGATCATTCCTTGCCATCTTTTATAGTTTATCTAGTTAGTACTTTAAATCTCCAAGGACTAGGAAGTTACAGAAGATGACAGAACACTGCATGAGAATTAAGATGAGTGTCCTTCTGTCTGGTTATTTATCCTGATGGTCTTACATCTCCAGGGTGATGCTATGGTCTCCGCTGGGACTGGTAATTTGGGTTTTTCAGTAGAAGAGAGGCCATTTCTCAAAAGAAATTTTGTCATCGGTGACAACCTATTTCTGTGACAACCTATTTCTGTGACATTTGACTAGTAGGGGCAGGAGGCAGAAGTATTTTAGCATGCGTCATAAATTTGAAAAGGTAAACAAGTTACTTCATAATATTCTTTATTTGACACTGGGAGGAGGGAAGGTGGTCATTGCTTGGCATGTCAGTGAGAGATGTCATCCTTCTGACAACGGATGCTGGAGGCCAGAAAAGAAAATTGTTCTGATGTGGACAGTGCTTTTATTTATATATACACGTTTTATATATGCATATGTTTATAGATACATTTTTATTTATTTATACATATGTCACATTGTTAAACTCAGTGTATCGATTCTATACCCCGGGTATACCCACAGATTCGCTACTAACTCCACAAATCCTTGCTGAAAGCCTGTTCCTACTACAAGTGTGTTCATTTGTCACCTTTCATACATAATATATTTACACTGACTAATATGGCATCAGTGTTATTGCTTAAGGCACAAGAGAAGCTGATGGCAAATTATAAGATGTTGTATTAACAGTATTTATATTAAGATTTTTTTTCCCAGAAGGGTCATCAAATAAGTTGATCCCAGCACATCTGGGAGCCGTCTCTGAAGTGTGTAGGTCTCCCAGCAGGTTGAAGGATACGATTGCTTGGAGTTCCTCTTGGTTCCCGTTCAGGAGGGCATTTTAAATGCATTTCACTCTTACTGAGATCAGTCTGGCTTCATCACATGTTTAAGTATTTTCCTGAAAATGGGTAGTTCTAACCACAGGTTCCCGGACTAAAGCCTTAGACTATAGGTCAAAGATTTTGTTTGTCTTTGAGCTCAGCTTTTCCTCTTGTTAAAGAATTGTACAAGCTAAGGAAGCTCAGTGAAGGAATTCCAGTGGCAGGAGAAGGAAAGCAGGACCTTTTGTGCTAAAGGTGTAACAAAAGTATGATGGGGTGTTATGATAGATGTGGCACCTAGCAAGGCTATGGTGGATCCCAAATAGTTTAAGTTTTCTAAAATAGATCTTGACTGTTTCACACATTGGCAAATTCTAAGACCTATTTACAGATTCAATAAGAGACCTTTCTCTAGTTGTAACCAAACACGCTTTATTGCATTTTGTGCTTTGAAATGCTTTAGTACTACTGGGTCCCAATCTGTGGGAAATGACTTATGCAGAACTTACGATATGTAATACATAGATGATCACAGCATAGTCTTTTCTCTCAGTTCTGATTAGCAAGCAACATAAGAGATAGATGGACACTTGGTAAAGGAAATATGATGTGGCTGAATATACTGGAATAGACTTTCTTCTTGTTATTTATAAAATCAATCTCTTGAGGTTCATTGTATGCCCATGAATCTGGTCTATAGACAAAGGGAAGGCTGTAAAACTGGATGCCATCTAAAGAGGGAGCTATGTGTTCTCAAATGACCCATCAAGAGCTGATCCATGCCAACTTGTTTACCTGCAAATATTAGTGACAATGCAAACTACTAATAAAATTAGAAGTACAAAAGAAAAGAAGAAGTGATTATTGCAAAAATAAATTCTTACTCTCTCTTACTCCTATGTAATCAGATACATTTCTGGCATAAAAATTTGTATCCGTTTTTAATGCCTAAAATTATATTACTGTCAGTATATTCTTCTCTTTTCTCTACTACCTTTTATTTATTTTTCTCTTCCTTTAATCTATGTACTTTTTAGGCAAAGAGTCCCACTGAAGTTTATACCTGCTGAGAAACATGAAAAAATACTTAGTGTGAAATTTCATGGTTTGTTGTTCTGCAAAAATTTAATCTCTACATAAAAATTTTTTCAAGCATCAGAATTGAAATATTTGGAATCCACCATGGTCTTGCTAAGCTATCAAGGCTACCTTGTCTAAGCTTTTTATATATGCCCAAAACAGATGACCTGTCTGAAAAGACCATTTTCTTATAATTGAAATATGTATTTTGTTCACTCCAGAGCATGCTTTCTTATCTTTAGTCCTATTCCAGAGTTTCACAGGTTTTGGAACATGTTCTTGAGGTAGCTTCCGCTGTGTTTAGCAAAGGAAAAAAAAAAAGGAGTTATATCTTTGTTTTCACTTCCCCCAGTGTATTGGCTGCAGCATTATTCAGCTGCACACTTACCTTGCATCACTACAGCTTGGGAAACCCATTGAAGCATGATCAAAGCCCTCTTTGGCCTTTGGATTATACTTGCAATTCATTATATAAGACTATTTCACTATGAGATTTAAACACTGTTCCACATAGAAGGGCGACTATTTCTACATTAATATAGTCACCCTACTTCATTGTAGAATTATACTGACTCAGAAAATGCCAAGATTATGTCTGTTTAACATTCAAAGCACATGTCAAACTGTTTAAAAAAAAAAAGTATGAGTCTGTTCTGGTGCATATTTAAAGTTTTGAAACTATCCTAAGAAAAGACTACTGACTATTTAATTTTTTTTTATTTTGTTTTTCCTTTCCCTAGTTTTATTTCACAAAACCTGTTTATTAGCCACCTGGTGAGCATTACTGCACCTACAGCTTGACTTAATAAATCATTGACCAGTTGGTGCTGCTGGGGCTACTCAACCTCAGGTCCGCAAAGCCTGTCTACCTGAGCAAAATAAATGAAGGAAATAGCCAGAGGAGGCAGTTAATAATTGTGTATCCATATGTAGTAAAGTGGAATTGTGTAATGCTGTCCCCATCCTTGCTGCTGCTGTTACTGTAGCAGCAGATGCTGACTTTGGATGACTTTAAGGTGTTGAGTATGAGGGGGAAAAAAGAAACGCCTAGGGAGGACTTTCTTGCAGGGAGTGGCGTGTTGCCTCATTTTAGGACAAGAGTAATATTGCTAGACCTGGAAAAAAGACAAGTTTTTCTAGGCTCATGGAGATATAATTATCACCTTGGGGAAACTGCTTGAGCCTGTCTCAGAACTTGACCCAAGATTTTTATCATACAGAGAAGAGTAGGCTCAAATAAAAGGCCTGTCTGCTAAGTTAAAACCCCAAAGATTTCAAGATGAGATTCAATGTGGAAGGACATGAATGGTGTTCAGAGTTGACTATAAGAGCATACCCACCACATGCTTCTGTTTCAGCACAAATGGCACCAAGAACTTCAGTGAAGCCTTCTGCATCAAGATCTCTGCAGAAGAAAGGCAAACCACCACAGGGTTGATCGTATGTTTTACTCAGCAATGTCCTGGTTGATTGTCTTGTCTGGAGGAATTAAAATTGTCCACCTAGAGAGCACTGGCAACGGTTTTATGCAAGATGAAGCCACTGCTTGCCTTCTTCCCTCCCGCTACTATTTATTTGAGCAGCGAACTCAGCTAGAACTCCATTAGCTGACTGGAAAGGAGATGGGGCAAGACTGGATTAGTTTGGGAACAGTTCTCTTAGCATAAAACTCCAGGGAGACTGAGCTTGAGAGTTAAAAGGCTGGCCACAGATCATCTGCTTTCACGTAGGTAAACTCACGTGGATAAGACAGACTAATATGAAGCTATGTTTTCTAATATTGGTAGTAGATGGGCTAGTTTCAGAGGAAACTTTTGATACTGCAGTTGAGTACTTCAAGGGGTCTTTCTAGCCAGGCAGATCCAATTATAAGGCTGTGCTTTAAATCTGGCAATATTTTGTCTTTGGATTTGATATGGCTAATGTCAAGTATGTGTTTTATGCATCATCATCTTTCCTTTGCATAGATTGAGACAAGACGTCTTGGTTACAAAAAGTCTCTTCCACTTTGTGGCAGTTGGTGCCAGCTACAGCGGCTGTATAGTGGATACATGCTCCTTGGGACATGTAACAAAGCAGGCCCTAAGTAAGGCTCATAGAAGAAAAAGGACTGTTGGAGCTGTCTGTGTAGATCCACCATGCTCTAGATTTCCCTGCACACTACTCTAGTCGTGCTGTCTCAACCTCATTTGACCCTGTACTCGTTGTTCAACCCTCCAAGTCTCATACTCCTTATAAATGGAGCCAAGTCTCAAAAGATCACTACAGCGTGAGATGCAAGTAGCCAGCACTTCTTAAAATTTGACAGTTAGGTAACTCATGGTATGTCTCAGGTCATAGTATAGTTGCCTATTAAATGATTGTCTTCTACCCCACTTCTACTAGGCACAACACCGGCAAACTGCAATACATTCGTAATAATAATGACATTGTCGTGGCTGTTGATCATTCCTCTCAGGATCTCAGAGGGATCTATAAATTTGGAATGAGTTTTCTGACCCTGAGAAGCAATGCATTTAAAGGTCCAGAATGCTGAAGGTGCTTGGGCTCACGTAACTGGTACAAAACTGTGTGGATTTGTCTTCTTTCCAGCCCACTGGGAAATGGTATTGGTGTGTAGTGATGTGTTGGCCAAGATCATAGGAGCCACAGCAGCCTCAGCCCTCAATAACTTAGCTGTCTTTACTCCCGGCATTACTATTTGGATGTGAAACCAATTCAGCAGTGTTAATTTAAAGCACAGGGTAAATTGACTTGAGGGATGAGGTGGGGAAAAGCCTTTAGAAGTATTCATCGAATGGATTGTTAGGGATAAGATGGCCAAACAGTTGGAGCAAAACAGAAGGAAAAAAGAGGTAAACTCACTTTTACTGGCTACCGGGGAAAGGAGATACAGAGTTCAACCTCTACATCCAACTAATTGCCTCTGTCTGGTGTTGCCATCAGTATGAGGCTATGGTATGGACCTGTTTCAGTCATGTATCCCTCTATCCAAAAGGAGGAAGCTATGGTACTTTATGAGAGGGCTTGGTTATAATGGTGACGCTCGAAGAAGAAAAAAAGAGCAGAAAGGGCTGGCTTTTTTCTCCCAGCTTTTCCCCTTCTTTTCCTTTTTCCTTATTTTTGTCACTGTTATTTGTCATGGACCTCATGCCACTTCCAGCAATGGTAGCTAGGAAAGTGAGAACAGAAGCTAGTGCCTTTTATTTCTCTTAAAAATTGGCATGTGCCTGTGAAAGAACATATTCTAGGCCCTATGTAATGCATTGTATTTTCGCTTTTGAAATATTTGAACTACGTATTTCTTTACGGTTCACAAAGCAATTCAGGGGTGGTTGTTTATCTTGTTTACAAAGCACAAAACTCCCCCAAAATTCTGTGCTGTCTGTGTATAAAACTAAAACTTTTTGAGCTCTTCTAAATACACAAATGTGACAGGAACTTACAGATTTATACTCTTATATAAATTTTGTGTACACATGGCTTAAATCCATTGTGTGAAGTAGATATCATAGTTATCCTATCATGTGTTTCTTTTTTAACCCATTAAGAAAGCAACATTCTTAAACACTTTGACAAGGAGTGTATTCCCTGAAATTGTTTGCCTGGGACTGGTTGTTTGGTTGCAGTGTAGATACCTTTCAATACAAGAGTAAAACTACCACATGAAGTCACGCAAACCTGAGGCTATTATCCGATATTTTACATTAATAATGCATAACCTGTAAAGTTACTTTAAGCTGTAGGTCTCAGTGTTATAAAGAGGTTAAATTATTTCAGTCACAGAGGTTAAGTGGAATGATATGGTAGCACGGTTAGGAAATTGTGCTATATGGGATAGAATCCATATCCCTGACCCTGACATTCATCTGCAGAATTACGGAGGCTCCCTTACAGTCCTTTCTTAATTTAGAATTGTTTGGGTCAGCAAATGTCTCTTCACCGTTGCTTCCATTATTTTTTTTGCAGACTTGTCTTTTTTACTTTAAAATGCCTGAATTAGTACCCCCTTAGCATTCTGCGTTTTGAGGAAACGAAAAACTGTCTCAAGAAGGAGACCAAGAAGTTGAAAGGGGATGGACTCTGAGCTCTCTGTTCATAACTGGATGGCCTGCGCAAGGTAAAGGTTGATTTGTTCAAAATCGGGAGAAACGGAAAAAAGGCAGTAAACTCTACTTTTCTTCGTTTTCAAACTGTTCTCTCGCAAAAGGAGGTCAGTTTCTAGAACAATCTCCCTGACTCTTTGCAGGTGTGCTAAATTTGTTTAAATAAAAGTTAAAGGGGAAAGAAGTGCACTTTTTGAAAGCGTTACTTTTTGAAGAGTGCAAACTGTATTTAATTTCCTCACTTACAGTCAAAGAATATGTACCACCACTCAACTCCAGAGGGCTCAAAGCAGAGTTAGTGATTTTTCTAACACTTTTTTGTCTTCTGTTTGGAAAAAGCAACTTTCTCAAATCAGAACCTTCTGTCAAATCTTTCAATGACACTTCATTTTGAAAAATCTCTAACTAGCACTTTCAATGGTACTGACATTGCTGGCAATGAAATAGTTTAGTATATAATTCCAAATCAGTTTTTCCAGTTTTAGTATTAATTGCCAGAATGAAACTTAAAATAGGAAAGAAATGTTAGCTTAACACCCCATTTTTCTAAGAAAATTCTATCATATAAGGAAAAATCCTCTGGATTTTGTGGGGTTTTTTACTCTAATGGAAATATAAGCAAATATTTAACTAATAAAATTATAGAAGTTCTAGTGTTTTTTATAGCTTTAGCACAAAGTTGGATGTTAATCACATTGGTGTATACTGATCATTGTGTCTGTCGTGCACTGGGTGAGTAGTCAGTTACTCAACTCAATGCTGTAATGTAGAAGTTTAAAAAAAGGTTATTGCCCCTGCTGAGTAGGGGCACTATTTAAGTCTCTCAAGGACTGTTGTGACAGCAGATGTGTATTGTGCATATCTTCCAATTACGTGGTTTTCTTATGACAGTATAAATAGTTTTCCAAGATTGGAAGTGAGCAGTGAACTGTCCTGAGGCAGCTTAGCCCAACGGTTTCCACCACTCCGAACCCTCTGGAGGAGCTGGAGCACATAACTTAAACCACCTCTCAACTTTATTTAAAGATGTCCGATAATGGAAAATGTGTCTTATCTTTCAATAAGGATCTGTTAGTTACTGCCAGTACTAAAATGCAGGCAGTATTTCCAACACAAGCTGTCTGGCTTCAGTTTTCATGCTTTGGATTTTGTGGATCTTCATCATGAGAAAATTTTATGCCTGTGTGGTATAAACCACAGACAGATAAATCCCTTTGTTCTGAAAGCTGAGTTTCATCCTTTCATTGTATGGTTTATTTCCCATTCTGCGTGGCTGTTTTCTGAATGTTTTCCAATTTGCTAGGAGATACCAGCAAGCAATGGGCAAAACTTGGTACTCAGCGTATGTTTGCTTATTGCTATAGCACCAAACTACAGTAACATTAGGAGATGTCTTTTGATTGCAGCTGAGCTATAATATCCTGCACTATGTCAAGTATTTGATCTTTTCTCTCTCTTCCCTACTTTTGCACCTAGCTCTATTCTATTTTGTGTGAGGTAAGTGTTCTATGCATTTTGACCAGAAAGATGCTTCAGAACTATTCAGCACAGCTGTTCGCTTCAAGAAAGTCCTTCTATAACCAGATGCTGAGCAGAAGAGTTTTGCCTCGTGCTATTATATAGAAAATGTCATGTAATAATAATCTAGTTCCTCCATGACAAACCAAGTGCTTGAGTCAGAGAAACTAAGACTTCCTTTAACTCTGAGTACTCTCAAAGCTACTTCTGCCAGCCCTTTTATAGGCAGCTGCGAATTGTTTGGGCAGAAATTGGACAGGAACAGCTGCTGGAACACCTGCTGTGAGGCCTTTGATCTCTCTTACTATAACAACAACTTTTGAGGCTTTGAAAGTTTGCCCATCTGGAAGAGAAGCTACAGTTCAAACTTCACTGCTATCAGGGCTGCTGCAAAGTAAACGTGCTGGAGTGATGGCACACTTTTGAGATGATTCTTTTGCACGGGTACCTGAATTATGTTTCAAACTTTTTCGGGCTGTGTGGAAGTAAATATCCCTGGGTATTTTCCTGTAGTGAAATGCAGAGTAGCATATAGTTGTCATATGCTGGATATTTTTTAGTCTTCCAGCCTGGCCAATACCACACTTCAGGTCTGCTTTGGATAGCTGGTTTGGTCCTCCCCACAGTTGCACTGTGCTTATCACAGGGCCAGAGATTTGGAGGCCGAGTGTTGCTGATTTCTATGTTGTGCTGCTCAGGACTGGTTGGGTCGTTGATCCTGCTTTAGACAGTGTTCAGTGCTATTTAAGTGACGCTGATTGATGGGAGCTCTTAGTGCCTGTGTGCCATCTGAGCCTGCATTTGTTTTCTCTTAAACAACCATTTCCATGGAAGTATGAGAAGGATGGTTATGATCCTCAGCAGGACAGTTTAACAGCTGCTTTAACTCTCTTGAGCCTTATAAGGTGAATAGCTGGTCCAATTAGCCTGATATAAACTAAGGAGTTGTAGTGGATACCATGCACAATTAATATTTCTATCATGTATTAGAGTCATCTCGTGCTTGATTTCTCCTAGTCTGGAACCAATGAAATATTGATGAGAGCATTTTCCCGTATGCACTACAAAACACCACACCATTTTTTGTATATACTTTTCTGTAGCACTGATGCTTTGAATCCTCTAACTTGCGTTATTATCATGCAAGGGCTAACATCTTAGGTTTTGTCATAATTGTAGTCCTAAACATAGAAAAAATAATGTTTTTAAAAAGGGAAGAATACTTACAGATCAATAAGTCAAAACTGGAACTAATAAATACTTTTAATTATTTACACAATTTTATGAGATGGGATTCGGTAATTTAGTTGCTTGTAAAGAGTGTTGTTATTACAGATTGTTTTTTATGTTTATTTGAAACCGATAGGAAAATGAGATTGGCTAATGTTATTTATCCAGACACAGTTTCTCCTTTACTCCAACAGCAGATCTTTCCCGGAGTCTTTCAGTGATGTAAGCAAAATTGAATTTTGTTGCTGTAAAGATGAAGGGCAAAGTCCTTCCAGTCATATCCAGTGACAGGGGATAAGATGAACTTGAGATATCGATTGGAAAAAAATAGGTTTGTTGTTCCAGCTGGTGTTAGGGAAACAGAGCAAGAGGACTCCCAAGTGACAGTTGCTGCTGTTCAGGTGGAATATCATCTCCCTGCAGTAACTCCTATGCCACTTACCCTAAAATCCTTCGGCAAAAGCAACAGCTCTATTTCTGCTTTTAGTGATCATATACGGGCAATGCAGAGGACAAAGATTTTCCATAGTGCTGCTTCTGTACTAAGCAATCCTTTCAACCCTCCTCTAGCCTCGCTGTGTGACAGGCTCCCTGCCTATTGCTTATAGTTACTTTTGTCTGTGCCTGGAACTAACTTTGCTAGCAGAAGGCAAAGTAGGGCTTTCATGAAGGGGAAAAATAGTAGTCCGAACAAGCAGTCTTTACAACTTGGTTAGGGCAGTAAGCCCTCTATCAAAACAGAAAAGTATGGTCTTGTGCCATCTTATCACATTGATGTTTTCCATTAGTGTCATTCCAAATAAAATCTGTTTGACCTAGTTAATTTTAGAAATTGTACAATGACCAAACAATGCATGACCTGTTCTGACAGCCTAATGTGTGGCTGTAGGACCTTCCAGACCGTGGAAGGTTAGAGCATAGATTCAGAAGACATCTAACATGAATTCTCAGGCTTTCTCAGTGTTTCTGAGATCAAGGTCTGGTAAAGCTAAAGAGTTCTACTGGTAGTTATTTCTGCAAAACTGGATCACCAGGGACCTTGGAGAACTGCCACACACAGTATCACACAATATCATAAGGTTGGAAAAGACCTTTGAGATCATTGAGTCCATGCCATCCATGGACAGATCTTTAGAAGCAGGGTAGGAAACAGTTCTCAGACCTAGTTAAGCACCCTTGATCTAGCCTTTGGGATATCATAAAATGCCTCTAAGACACCCTCGTTTCTAGCTGGAGCATCACAGGAATCTGAGATCTTGGTTCAATGTTTGTACAAAACTTTTCTAATAGTTTTGTGTTGTTTTTCCTGTCTGATGCTTTTATTGTAAATTCAACAGTGTCTGCATATCACTGTCACAGTACCTTCTGGTCATCACAGGAAGGTTTTCTTCTGTACTGCAACATTTATCCTCCCTACAGTCAAGTCAAACTCCTCCCGTGGCATTTTCACTAAAGTCTTAGGTCAGGCATACATTAACTTAATTTCAAAACCAAGAGTAATTTTGACCAAGGAAGTAAACCGTTTCCTTTTGAAAATGTCAAAACAGTATGATAATTTTCCATCTGTGTAACGCACATCAGACTTGGATCTTCCATTACAAAATTGACTTTCCCATGACCTGTTTAGATTTGTAATATTTCCTCATAAATAAAAAACTCACAGGAAATTCCAGCCAGCTCTAAAAGTGGTATAAATTCCTGAAAGAGTGCATAATAATATCTGGCAATGCCTAACACTAAGGAAAAATAATGTAAAGGAAGATGAAAATGCAATTGTATAGGGGGAGATGAGGATGAAATACTTCTGTGTGATCTATGGCAAAAGAAGATACACGAATTTCTTAAATCCATATTCAGCATATCTGTGTTAGGTCAGAACAGTGTGGATTCTGGGAATTCTTTGTGGCATTTATATCTTCTGTTGGCTGCTTCTTGAGGTACTGGGCGTAAAAAAAAAAAAATGTGGTGTAAATCAATTTTATTTTCAGCCTATGTTGCTATGGAATTTGACACACCATTATACTGAGCCCTACAACTTTACACATACCAGCCTGGACATAGTAACAAAACTTTCCTTGCCAGGCTCATTTAATTCAACATTGATTCACATTAGCTGAACATCTGGCACTTAGTGTTTTTGCTAAACTGAATTGTTTTTTTCCCAAATGCTCAAACTATTGGTACATATAAGAAAACATTAATGAGTGATACCCAGAAGCAGGCAAACCTCATTAAAAAAATGCAATGTAAGCAAGTTCATGCCCATGGCAAGCAATATAAGCAAGTTTATATATAGCATGAAAGCCATGCAAATATTTTACTGGACCTGTAATCCAGATACTCCCAAATGAGTTGATTTGTATAGATAGTAATCCAGATGCCTGTTAAAAATCATTATTGCCTTAAGAACAAGTATTTTGGAGGATACCACATTTAAAAGACTCGTTGCTTTCTGCTACTTAGCCACCTCAGTTATGTGGTAAGGAACATAGGTATGACCATCATTATGTCACTTACAATGATACTGTCAGGGAAGGTAAACCTTCTATTGTTGTTCTTACCCATAGAGTTTAAAAATATTAATTACATTTTTTATTCATATACAGTAGCACCTACAGGTTTCAAATAGGTTATGAAGTCAAAATGGCTCCTTGTTTTGAAAGGATTAGTTCAAATAAGCTCTGGACAAGCAGTCGTGCCTTAGAATTGTCTGTGATTAACCATATCACATTAACACCTTTGAAGGCTAGTTTGCTCAAGGATGTTGTAAACAACATCTGTCATAAAATGCTCACGAGATAAGGAACCTATTTTAGTGTTATACTTGGAAAACAGCAACTGAGACTGCATCTGTATTTTTACTGAGTTGGTTCTCTTTGCAGTAGAGAAAAAGCTTTTCTAGAGTACATAGAACAACTACAGGGTTCAGCCAGGAATGGCTGTGACTTCTACCTGTTAGCCCTATAATATTTTGGCTATGCATCCCTACAGAAGACCTAAATTTGTACCTTGCCAACTTTCCTATTAAAGCTTTGTTATAAAGCTCATTACCTGCAAAGCAACCATGCTGGAAGTCCAGTTTTTCTCTAGCCTTTGAGATCTGGTTTTGAATAATCTAAAGGCTTAGAGGAAGCTTTGTGTATCATGTATAGTGTGTGCGTACTCAGATGTTATTAAGATAAACTTCTCCACAAAACCAAAAAAACTTTCCCAGTTTACTGATAGGATAAGTTGCAAACTTTCTTCTTCTCTTTTTTCTTCTAGCACTTTTTTAAAACGAGCACACACAAATGAACTAATCAAATTTTTAATCTAATCTGATTCCTACTTCACTTAGCAAATGCAAGATACTTGATATGCCTCACTTGTTGCATAGTAACCAACCCACTCTGAGAGATGTAACTATGCAAGCTGAGAATTAGGACTCATTATGCCTTTGCTGAGGGCTCATTAGGGTTGCACACTGAGGGTGCCATCTTAATTAGAGATGAACCTGACCACCTGAAAGTAATTCACACTGGCAGCCAACTGTAGTATTTTCCAATTTCTGATTTGTCTGGCTTCCATCTGCCAGGTTTATCTTAGCAGTGACTCTTTCTGTTGACATCAACAATGATGTTCATAATATCATGAATTGCATACTGTCTCTTGGGTGCAATCAAGTTCGACAGTTCCCTTCACAGTATGACTCTGCGAGGAGGGGGGCTGCTAGCTGTGGGAGAGTCGCCATCAAGATGATGAAATGCGAGACATCGAGTGTATGACAAGACATGCAGTAAATGACCTTGAAATGTAAAAAATCTAAAACAAGGTCTCCTGCTTCTTCCAAAAAAAAATTAAATGAACAAAACATTCCTTTACACTTCCTGCCAACATTGTGAGTATGCTGAACTGATGCATGAATGACCCGTGATACTGGACTTCCTAGGATCTATTGGCACCTATTTCAATGACATCTCAAAGAATCTTTATTGATGTAACCCACCAACCAAGCAACTGGAATTTTAACAGGAGCTATATTTTTATGCTTGTCATATAGCAGTGCAGTCTCAGGACAAAATGAAAGTGGGTAGGTGCAGATGCTACGGAAATTGTGTTTTGATGGCAGGGCAGCTATGTAAGCAAGTCTATATAAGAAAACCCACAGAGGTTCGGGAGGGTGAACAAAAGTAAATTACTTAGATTCAGAATGTCAAAAGGGATGGAAATTCCCTCCTTTATTTCAAAGAGAACATGGGATCATAGGCATGCTGCTAATCTAGTGAATACAGAAAAAGAAGTTCATTTAAACCACAGCAAAATGCTTGTGACTGTCAGACTGTACTGCAGTCAGAAGCATCCTCATCACCAGCTGGGCTAATAGGAAGTGGAAATCTCAATGGTGTTCAAGACCTTGCAGAGCTCCAACACAATAATTTGCTGCTTTCACAGTATCACAGTATCATAAGGTTGGAAAAGACCTTTGAGATCATTGAGTCCAACCTATGTCCCAACACCTACACCTACTCCTACTTGTCAACTACACCATGGCACTAAGTGCCTCATCCAAGCTCTCTTTAAACACCTCCAGGGACAGTGACTCCACCACCTCCCCAGGCAGCGCATTCCAATGGCCAATCACCCTCTCAGTAAAGAACTTCTTCCTAATGTCAAGCCTAAACCTCCCCTGGCCAAGCTTGAGACCGTGTCCTTTTGTTCTGTCACCGGTCACCTGAGAGAAGAGACCAACCCCTGCCTGACTACAACCTCCTTTTAGGTGTTTGTAGAGAGCAAAAAAGGTCTCCCCCGAGCCTCCTCTTCCCCAGGCTAAACAACCCCAGCTCCCTCAGTTGCTCCTCGTAGGGCTTGTGCTCCAGCCCCTTCACCATCCTCGTCACTCTCCTCTGGACACACTCCAGCATCTCGACATCTTTCTCAAACTGAGGGGCTCAGAACTGGACACAGAACTCGAGGTGCGGCCTGACCAGTGCCGAGTATAAGGGGATGATGACCTCCCTAGTCCTGCTGGCCACACTGTTCCTGATGCAGGCCATGTAACCATGTTTCTTGAAGGTTAGGGATTAAAAATTGAGAGTGGCTTTGCCATGTTGTGTGAGGTTAATGGAATGGTTTCCCCAAGAGACCTTTTTTCTCCAATTACTTCTGAAATTTCTATTAATGGGAAAAATTAGTGTGCTGCACTTCTTGTCATGTTGATCATTCCCATTGAACAGTAAGTATCAAATACTTCGTTAGGTATTTAATGTCTTATCTTTCAGTCAGAGACTTCCAGCAAGGTTCACCTACTTCCTATAAAACATTTGTGGTGGAGGAAAATGTAAAGGTGAGAGTGCTTGTAGAAAGGGGTGGACCAAAAAGGCCAGACAAAAAGTCTATACCAAAAAACTGGACCAAAAGGACCAGACCAAATACCTGTTCCAATGGAAAGAATGCAGAGATATTAATTGGAAGAATAGCTATTGTCAAAGTTTGGTTAGACTTTACTGTGCTCAGACAAGCAGAGAGATTTTACAACATTTCCACACGTTCAGTGTTTCTTGAGAATTGAAGCCTGGTCCTGAACTAAAGAATGATCAGTTAAATGATATTTAACTGTCAGTGGGTATGCTGGCTTTACTAATGTTCTGAGGCTGGATCCAGAGGGAGTAGAAACCTAAAATACTTATCGCATCTTTGTGCATTCAGTGTCAGTCTCCAGCTGACACCCAAGAACCCAGTGCCAAGTTCATTTTGTTTGGTGTTTATTTGGATTACGTATGGAAAATAGCAGCACACCCCAGTGAATTGCCACTGTCAAGACAAAGAAATCTTGCAGATTCTGTATTCTTAGGGGTCCTCAGATGACATTCACATCTCCACAGCAATCAGCAGCCACTGCCCAACAGACCTGGACAGGTATCTTTAGAGCCCTGCTTCTTCTCTATTCATTCCCCACCATACCTGACTTTGTATTGAAACAAAACACAGGTATTTCTCACTTCAGCTGCTCGTCTTGCAAACTGTTTCACCCAAAGATATCACACATATGAAATTCTGGCTTTCAAAGGTAAAATAGCAGTGTAACTGCTTGCAGAAAGTGATACAAAGCCAATTTCCTCACTATTCTCTTGTCTAGCAGTTGCTGCACTGGAGAAAAGTCAAATTATCCAGTGGCATTGTAGTCCCTAGCAAGTGTATTTCTTTGTGCTGGTTTTGGCTGTGATAGAGTTAATTTTCTTCATAGTAGCTAGTATGGGGCTATAATAGGACTATAACATTTTGTATTTGCGCTGGAAACAATGACAACACAGGGATGTTTTCCTTACTGTTGAGCAGTGCTTGTGCAGAAGGCAAGGCCTTTTGTGCTTCTCACCTCACCCCACCAGTAAGTAGGCTGGGGGGGCATAAGAAATCGGTAAGGGATACAGCTGGGACACCTGTCCCCAGCTGACCGAAAGAATATTCCATATCATATGACATCATGCTCGGAATATAAAGCTGGGGAGTTAAAGAGAAGGGGAGGATGTTTGCAGCAGCAACGTTTTATCTTCCCAAGTAACCCTTATGTGTGATGGAGCTCTGCTTTCCTACAGGTGCCTGGACACCTGTCTGCCGATGCGGAGTAGTGAAGGAATTCCTTGTTTTGCTCTGCCTGTATATGTGGCTTTAGCTTTACCAATTAAAGTGTCTTTATCTCAACCCATGAGTTTTCTCACTTTTTATTCTTCAGTTTCTCTCTCCTATCCCACCAGAAGGGGAGTGAGCGAGTGGCTGTGTGGTGCTTAGCTGCCACCCGGAGTTAAACCATGACAGTCTTGTTAGTAAAAGGCAAACCCCAAGGCAAAAGAATTCCAGGTAGATTACTATGGTATAACCTGTAGTCAGTGTTGTTTCTTTGTTTGGTCTGAATTTGGATAGAGTTGAAAGTCCAGTGCTGGCTTTGTGTGTACCAGTAGATTCACTGAGTTTTTGATTGTTGATTTAATTAAAACAACAGCACCTATGTCATTTGTTAGTGTACACTATTTGCTTTAGATATGTTTTTCAATGTCTCTTATGGGAGGTGCTCACTTGACTGTCACCCTCTTTATGACCCACTGCTGTCTACTTTGATTGATTAACCTATATGCAATAGTCTGTGCTGCTATTCACATCCTCCCTCCCTCTCTGGTTGCACCTCATCTCTCTGAGTGGGATAAACAACAGAACTGTGCAGATAAATGTTTATATAGAGAGATAGAAGTTGGCTGGGATCCTGACTTTTACGAAGAAGAATTCTTGCACATTATGCACTAGTGGAACAGAGCACACAAATACTGTATTTCTTGAAATTAAGCCAGTTATGAATAAACATGAACAGTAATAATATAAAAGATCACCTCACTTAAGCTTCAAAATTAATACCATCTGCAAAACTGTTCACAAGCTGGAGCAGAAAACCACAAGTGACAAAACAATCTCAAAAGAATATTCAATATTTTAACATGAACTGTTTATGCTAAAAAAACTAGAAAATGGCAGAGAAGAACTGAAAGAGTTCTTATTTCTAGTAAACTGGAGTATCCTGGAATTAACATAAATAAACATGAAGGTGTAAGGGATGAGGCAATTATGATTTGCTGTTGGAGAAAACATAGACAATCCTTTCAAATTTCAAAACTTAGTAAGAGCCACAGGCATATCTTAAGAGAATTCTCAGTAGTTGATCATTGACTCTCCTTGCCCAGGATAAAATGAGTCAGCAAGTAATTACAAGGTTAATCCTGATACACAGATTGTGTTGTTATTTGTTGCCCAATGTGAGCCTCTAGAGTTAGTTTTAAACAGCACAGGTTGAGAAGCCAAGCCTTCTCTGCAATCAAGAGGGTATCTAAGGTAATAAACCAAAATCACTTTAGATCTGGTGGCTATCTGGTGGCTATTGGTGTTGCCCTAATGTCAGCTATTACATTTGTTTCTCCATGCACTTGAAATTTCTTAGGAAGTGAAAGCTGAAGATGGTGCAAATGGGAAAAACAAGAGATCATCATGCGAAATGCGTAGACTATGTAGACTATGATTCACTACTGGTAGTTGCATTAGTATAGTCTTGACAATTTTAGCACTAGAACTTCTGTACTACTGACCATGAGGACATGTTCTGCCAGTACATGGGTGTCTTTCTGCTGCTAGTAATTTTATTCATTTTCTTTTAATTCCTTCATCTGCTGGCAACTATATAGTTTTTATAACTCAAGAGATGACACAAAAAATTGTTTTGAATCATTTTGGCATGTAAGTATAATCTTGTGTGTGAAAGGTGTTTATGTTAGCCACCACAGATTAGTGCAGCTTGAAGACTGTTAGCCATCTTTCAGCAGAAGAGAAGCTCTGGAGGAATAATCAAGCATAAAATGTGAACAGAGCTGTAAGGAAACAAGACTGACACTCTCCCTTACATGGAGTCTTGCTTTAAGAGCTCTCTTTTTTGCAAGGAGGTCTGTCAAACTTCAGATTGTCCTCTGTAAAGCTTACATTGGGTATTTTTGACTCTCAGTAATATATCCTAAGAGCAGAAATTCCTCAGATATGTTGATGGGCTTCCCTGACAAGGCACTTTCTTTTGTCTAATTTAATTGTCTCAGAATTTGCACAGTGCGTAGTCTCACAAGACTCTTTATCTTGACTTTGGATACTTCGGATTGTGGCATGGAGTTGTTTTGTGTTTGGGTTGGAGTTGTTTTGGGGTTTGTTGGGGGATTTTTGTTGGAGTTCTTTTGGTGGTGGTTTTTTTTTCCTCCCCTCAAGGTGCTCTTAATTTGTCCTTTATCTCCTCACTCGTTACACTTGTTGAAATGGCAGCACTGGCATGGGACACAGTAGGCAGAACAAGCAGTGCCCTAGCTGACTGGTTGGTTTGCTCCTGTTTAGAATGACACTTCCTCTTTTAGCATTCATTCCTTTAAATAATTGTTCACCCTGAAAAGAATGTAGATTATAACTAGAGCTCTTACTTGCATAAATTTTCAGGGTGCCATTCTTCTCCAGTAAAAGGTCATTTTTTGGTCTTTCAGTAAAGCACTTCAGTTCCTTCTGGATAAGGTAAGTCAAAACTTCATTATTGTTTCATCAAGATCATCTGAATGCACCTGCTGAAAAGCTTTTCAAGAGTGGTACATTGATGTATATTTAGGGTTAATTTTGGAAATTTTCACCAGTCACCTGTGTAAGGTGGAAAGGAGGTAATACAATGCTTAAATCGGAAGTGTGAAAATAATAATACCTGGAATGATAAAACAATAAATGAGAAGTGAAACAGATAACTTTAGAGCTCAACATGGAATTTCATTCTGTTTCTTAAACTTTTCTTTTTGTGAGGCTCCAGTGAGGTGTACTCAGTGCAATGGTTTTACTAGGCGTTATAGAAACCTTGTAATGGCAGGATTAAATGTTTGGGGTTGTTTCCATTTGGAAGAATTCAAGTCCTAATTATTCAGTATTACAAAACCAGAAACCAAGAGTATTTGATTGTCTGCTTTAGGTTCTGGACTAAAACACAGTCTCTCACTGGCTTGGTACTTGTTTAGTGCCTCTCAAACTATACCCTGGTTTCCCTACTAAAACCAAACAATCTATTTAAGCATTCTAAAACCACTGCTTTTGTGACAGCTGCAGAAAAGACAGCATGGTAACACCAAAATGGATTAACTATTAACAGCTGTTTTCTATAGAGAAAGCAACAAGCAATGCAACAGAGAATTGTGCAATACTCTCCTTGATGTTCAGTTTTTAGATCTGAGAATGAGACCTATGTAAATACTCAGGGGGGTGTGTATGTGTGTGTGATTTGTGCCTGCTCTTCAGAAGTCATAAAAAGGAAAATGGACCATTTCCCATTGCAATTCTGCCTGTGAATGCCTCTGCACAGGTTACATTGAAGATATTTTAAACTATTAAAATCCAAGTCTAAAGGCAGACTATGTCTTTATGACCACAGTATGTAAGTAATTCAAGTATACAGGCTTTTTAGCGTATAAAATTATGGATTGCTTTATCTTACCTCTTTCTATCCCAAAATACTGATATAAATATAAGTTATTTCATCAAGCTTTCTTTGAGATTATAATTTGTGAGGGCTTCTGAGTATTTCAAAACAGATACTCTGCACCTAATTTTTTGAATCAGCATTTGATCAAGTATGGAATTGTGTTTACTGGATGTGAAATGATATGGAGACGCACAATAGCAGAGATCTAAAGCATCCATAAACTTATGAAATATTGTAGATCATGTTTTTCTAGTTTTACAAGCTCAAAACATCTTTAAGCTGAAATTATAAAAAAAAAATCTTCTAAACAGTAGACAGTACTGTGATTGTTAATATGTTTTGCAAACGTAGTTGGTCAAATTAATCAAAATTATACTGACTTCACTGGGGTTACAGAAAGCTTTGGAACCGAATTTCAGTTGTAGAACCATACCTTAGACTGTTGCAGCCATTTTAAGTGTTCATTGGTTTTAGGGTTTTTTCATAGTTCTGAAAATACTAATACTTGAAAACTGCTTCAGTTTTTCTGTCTTATTATTTTCTTTATAAAAAAATGGCTTTGTTAATTTATATTTTCTTCCATAATATCAAAAAAAGTAGAAGGGTTAAGGAAGAGGTGATTATTCATAGTTTTGTGAGTATGGGAGGAGTCTGGCAGCTCTCTTTCAGACCTCCCTGTCGGAGCACATATTGTAAAAGTAGTCTGAAATGTATCCAAAGAAGACAAACATAGGAACTGAAATTTTAACTCTTATTGGCAGTGACACTGGTAGACTCAACACAGACTCTGAAGTTTGGATATATTTTTCTTGTTTTTAACTACAGGGATAAAGTAACTTGGCTTCAATTCCTTCAACCTCTGTGGAATTTTGCTTTAACAGTGGAATATTTTGTTCTCACCTCATAATTGCAAGACCTCTCTGATGTAAACTGGAACTTGTACTTATTTTAAAAGAGTACAGTAAGTCCACAACACTACACACATGTATCCATCTATGTATTCCAGAGTGCACTGTCTACGTTCAGTTATTAGGAACTCAAGAAACATACATGTGTTTCTACACCTTTTGAAGGGTGTATAAATAAAACAATGTATTTTTTCTTCAAAATTACTGTCTTAAGATCTCTTAAAACTATTTATTTGGTCGACTTTCCAGATGGTTTTGGTCATATATTCTGTGCAGTAAATTCATAAACAAGCAGGGAAAAAATCAAGCAGTAAAATCTGTGAAAGCCATAATTATGCTACATCTAGTCGCAGTTTGTGTTTCTGTGGCTTTATATCTAACTCTGTCACGGAGATTGTATGGCTGAGAAGTCAAATCTGTCCTTTTAATTTCTTCCCAAACCTGTTGATCGGTGTATTTTCTTTCTGAGCAGTGGGAAGTAGCAACAAAGGCCAGGAGAAGGAAAGGACTGGGATACAATAGTAAGTGGGCAGCACGAGGTGGCCGAGCAGCTGTAGTGGGTGGAATGGTGGCAGCAGTTAATGGAAGCAGAAAAAAACAGGAAGGGCCAGGCTGCCAAGAAGGTTTCAGCATGACAGAAGGGATTTGCATAGACCAATGGTTCCTGTCTCTTCTGTGGCTGATACGTACTTGAGAAATTTGGCATTGTGTTTCACTTCACTGAACTTAGCTCCTCCTCTCTCCTCCACCTGGAAATTTGTGCCTTCTCCATGTCCCCAGCCCACTCTGTGGCTGCCGTTGCTGTCTTCAAAAAGGCCAGGAGGCACTGGACATGGCTCTGCATCAAGATAGCGTAGTATTAGTAAACTGTATTCCCTTGAGGTTTGTTGATTATCAATTCTATGATGTTGCCTCAGCAAGGAGATCCTCATATCTCATCGGGAGCTGCCAGGAGAAACCATTTTTTACGGCTTTATTTTTCTTATTAGTATTTTCTGCTGTACTGGATGAAGATGGTGCTGGCTTCCTTTTCCCAGGAGATGCCTTGTTCAGAAGCTGAGTTGTCCTTTTACATATCTCAGATGCCAGACTTAGTCATGGAGAACATGCTGCCACAAAAAACTAGGTGTCTTGCCACTGACAAGCATCAAATATGTCACAGCAGCCAATGCTGGAAAATTGAGTAAATATATGCAAACCGTAGGATGGTAATGGTAAGCAGAGAGATAATTTTATTACTGCTGCTCCTAATGGCAGAGACACTGGTGACAACGTTCACTAGACTCAGCCTGCCTTTCCCTCTCCACAGCTGTAGATTTCCATAATGTTTCCATATCAGCTTTTTGTTTCTCTCTCAAGAAATGTAAATAGCTTCAGTGTGCAAGTTGAAACCCTGGATCGCACTATACTGGCATTTCCCCTCAATTTACAAGCACTCACTCTGAACACTTTACTTACCACTAGACTAAGCTGGGGGCTCTGCAGCTTCTGAGAACTTGATTTGATTTATTTCTATGTGTTGCATTCCCTCCTCTCCAGTCCACCTGCACATCTTGTCCCTTGTTGTCTTCATTCTAAATCCTGCACTAATATTTCACGCATCGTATGTGGCGTATAATCACTGTTCTCTCATAGTTTGTTCCTTCCACATCCAGCAGTGTGCAGGCTGGAGCTGAACATACTCTAGAGAAGTATGTCTGCCTTCCATAGCTCCAGCTGAAACCCAGTTAATAATAAAGCTGTACTGATTTAGTTTGGTCTCATAGAAATACTATCATTTATCTTTGTCTCTTTTGATCTGGAATAAAAGACAATACTATTTCTTGGGAAATGTCATAGTTTTTGGTGTCTGGACTTTCACCCAGACTGCAGCTCTCGCTTGTAATACACTATCTAATCTATGTCAATCAGTCCCCGCTATCCAAATTGAACTAGGCAAAATGATGTACAACAAATGTTCTTTGAAATCTGACATTTAATCTTCCTTTATCTCCATTTGAAAAAGCAAGAGAACCTACTGACAGAAGAGGAGGGAGGGAGGGAAAGAAAAGTTTTTTGGCTCAGTTTTGTTCCTTCTCAGTCAAGCATTGAAAACTGTGGTCCAAAGTACGCTGAGAATTAGGGAACAGCAAATTTGTGCAATTGAAAACAGTTATGTAAATTGAAATGCCAAATTTCCTGTGCCAGATGCAATATGAATTCACTGTAGGGCAAAAACTATCATTAGAGCTCCCTAGGAAAGGAACTAGAATAGCAAAGTAATGATTTTAGGGTAATATGCTGATGTTATTTGAAAGCTGGGATTGGGATGCAAACATTTGTGCAGCATTTTGTTTTATGCAGTCCCTTGTTAATGCATCTGGTATTCATTTTAATACCACTAATCCTAATGGATTCATTTAGTACTCGTGGTTGTCACATGCACTTCCTGTAGGTGTTGTGCTGTGATGAAGTACTGGTTACTGGTCACTTAAAATAAAGTGTTACCACATTTACTATGATTATGTAAATTCTTTTATAATCTGTCACAATAAAATTCTTCCTGGTATGTGTTGGCAGAAGCCGCTGTATGTAGAGACCATTGTATCAGCAATATTTGAATAATGTCATGGCCAGAGGGATTCAAACCTAATAGATAAAACATTCAGTTATGCTGGCAATAAATGGAATTCGAAAGTGTTTAAGAAAAGCAGTCTTGGTTTCACATAGAGATAGAGCAATTGGGCAGATTTTGTCAAGGTGACATTTTTTTTTTTAAAAGGCAATCCCTCAACATTCACTTTATGCAGAAGAAATCTGGTTTCCAGCTTTTGTGAGGAGCAAGGGTTATGAGTGGGGCAATGGGTCACTGTGGTTTGTTCAGTCGGATGGTTGCTCATTACAGTATCACAGTATCATAAGGTTGGGAAAGACCTTTGAGATCATCATATGGAACCTATGACCCAACACCTACACCTACTCCTACTTGTCAACTACACCATGGCACTAAGAGCCTCATCCAATCTCTCCTTAAACACCTCCAGGGACGGTGACTCCACCACCTCCCGGGGCAGCGCATTCCAATGGCCAGTCACCCTCTCAGTAAAGAACTTGTTCCTAATGTCAAGCCTTTCTCCTTTCAGAAATTGGTTTGCCTATCCTATACGTTTGTGAAGTTTGTAATGGCATGTATTCAAGAATAAGCATTGTCTTGAAGGCTTTCCAAAAGCCTTACTTTATAACAAAATAAATAAGGCTTGCAAAGTGATTACCTTCAGGTTTCTTGGTGGGGTTTGGGGGTTTTAATTTTGTGGGTTTTGGTGGCGTTTGTGCTTTTTTTTTTTCTTTACAGTATGGCTTAGGAATGTCTGACAGAACTAGATCAGATTGGACTGGAACATTTGGATATATGGTTTGAATTATTACTAGACTTACAAAAGTACTGGTTTGGTAGAGCTGTAGCTTTTAATATGTGGGTTTGTTTCACAAATCGCAGCATGTGATACACAACATAATACTTTAAAGTCAACCCTATTTAAATTCTGCTACTGGAATACTATCCCCCCCTCAAAAAGAGTGTTCTGTAATCCTGTTCTTGTCCAACATGCGATTGTTGTACTATCCAGTCTGATAAAAATTCTCAACAAATTCTGCCACTAAGTGGGAAGAGTAAGGCATCAGATCACTATTGGAATAACACCGATTCAGGATACTTCATCTGAAGCTGGCTCTTAAACATTTTAATCTGATTCAATTTCATCCAGCATTTCAAATTTACTCTATGCACCCACCTCTTTCTGGCAGAAATGTAAGGGAGTTGCTTTGTTAACATTGGTAGGGTATAAAATCAGTTGAATGCTCACAGCAAGACAAAGTCCTCTAGAAGGTTCAGCACAAGAGAGAAGCCTTATGTTCCTGCTCTGTGTCTTACAGCAATTGCGCTGGCTTGTGGAGGAGACAGCGACAGCTTTCAGATGGGCTGGCATAAAGTTATTCTGGCATAGTATCCTTAGCCAGGACCAGGGAAAAATTAGGTATTACCAATGGCAGGAAAAATCATGGATGCACCTATGGCTACAGAGTAGGTGTTTGGATGGCTTTATTTGTTGTGTTTTGAGCGGTATAGCTTTGCAGGGGGCAAGCTCTTTGTAAGCAAGTGCCGTGTGTCCTGGAGCAGTCTATGAGGCCATAGCTGCACTAACGTACCTAGAGCTGCAGAAACCCTTGTAGCAAAATTGTAAGCGTGAGCAGTGGAAATTCTCTTGAAAGCCGGACTTTCAAACCCACACACTGACAGGAGTAACCTGCAGTTTCTCAAGGCACAATGTGTGTCAGGCAGATGGAACGCGGAAATGGTGAATGTGAATGCCCACAATATTGTTTATATAAAATATTACTGTGAATTCTACAGTTTTTGTCATTATGTGACTACTGAGAGCTGAGCCAAGTTATCATTCATGCAGTCACTCATGTATCTGTACAGAAAGGAAAGCTGAGTCTTGAAGTAGTTCATATTCTCTGGTCATGCCAGTCTTGTGAGCTTGTGAACTCACAGAAAGGTGGTCCTGCTGAAATTTAGGTCTCTCACTTTTACTTTCAGCGTCGTAAAACTCAGGCTGCCTTCTGTCACATCTTTTCTGCTAAAGCAAATCATGTTGTGAAAAAACATGTCTAATAATGCAGATACAGCAGATGATGACCAAGACAATCATATAATCCACAGCTAATTGATTCCTGTTGATTTGGGAATAATGGCTTTTCTTAATATGGAACACTTTTCTTATAGAATTCTCCTTGAGGGTACAGGACAAGTTCCGTTCATCGTTTTCTATATCTCTTTTCCTTCCCTCTCCAAATTCAGTCTTTCTGTTAGTCCACATTAAAATATCAGAAAGCAAATCTAATGTAAACAAGTTTCTATGGAGAAATCTACAGTTTTGTGTAACTCTTATGACTGCAACCCCTACCACACCCCTCTCCCCAAATAACTCCTTGAATAAAGACAATGCGTATGACTACATTTTCCCATGGAGGAATGTTATTTCCCATGACATTGTACATTATTTTAGCTTTGAGATAATGAGGTATTATTACCTGTTAAAAATTACTTTTTACCTCTAGGCTACATTTCACCTTCTTGGTCCCCTGGAAAACAACTGAAGTTTGTAGAGGGAATTGTGCGTAGCTTATGTGGATTATACTGTCAGAAAGGAAACACTGGAGTGTACCTTGTTTTAGGGTTTTTTTTCTGGAGTTACAGCTTGGGTCACCTGTTAATGGGCTGTTGCCAAAATTACCTTTAACTTAAAATATGTGAAATTAATTAAGTAATTTCTCACCACTGAGTTTTGTCAGAATGATTCTGAGAGAAGAGTCCTGCTTGTGTTTCTTAGGTCTTCCTTTCTGTTCCAATCCACCTGTGAAGGTGTTACCAAATAAAGGACCTTCCCCATGTTCACTCAAGAGCTCCTGAACAGAACATTATTTTCATAGAGTAATTCCTACAAACCAACATAGATTAATTTCTGTTTAAGGTGTCTGGGATATTTTTGCCACCCTCAAGGCTTGTTGTGTCATAAGAATGCTGATATTTTTTCACTGCAGAGCCATATTTCAGTATTATGTCCCAATTCATGCAGATAAAAGCAAAACTGGTGTTGTCAGTAAATCCTCTTCATTACAGAGTACTGCTTCCTACTTGAAGTATATCGCCCTTCCTTGGAAAATACATTACCAGATTCCCACAGAGCTGAACAAAAATATACTGTTATATATTAAAAATGGTTATTAGCCAAATATATTCAGACCCCTCCAGTATCATTCCTTTTTATAGCACCTCTAATGCTACCAATACATTTCCATTCTTGGGGAAGTTAAAAATATATTACTTTTGTTATAGTACGTACTGCATTCAACTCTGGGTGTTATCAGCTCTTCTTACTTAGACTTTCAAAAGACCTCTTAGGATTCTCAGTCCAAAGCTAGTTGTCTTTGCTTCCTCCACAAGGTTACCCAAGTAGAATGGACAGAGTACATTATTAACTATCTAATAAAGTTTCATTGCATGCTACTATCTAGGGCTGTAGTGAGGATCAAGTCTGATAGCTTTTAGATGCGTATCTTTTTTCTGAGTATCTTTTTCACTTCTCTGGCCTTCCTATCACTAAACATCAAAGCAAATGATTGACAGGTATCCAGATTTTGTCAAAAGAGAGAATCTCTGAGGAATTCTGGCTGCTTCAAAGCAGCAACATGTACAACTTGCCATGTGTGATTCAAGGAGTTTCTTTAACTGAGCAGCTGTGTAGTTCTGTAGGAGATATGATCAGTCACCCATCATCAAAAGGAAACCACAGGCAAATGATCAGTCAGAGACTGGACAACTCTTTGTTTTCTAGCTTTACTACGATGACAATAACACATACGTGTATCTCTTGCCTGACGTACCTTTTCTAGTACTTCAAACAGAATGTAGTACCTGTATATCTCTTTTATAAACTTAAGAATCTATTTAGCTGTTACAATATGTGGCATATATTACATAATACTTCTCTATAGATGGGCTTAGAAAAGTTTTTTAATCACAGGAAAATTATAGATGTTCTTTGGAAAACGTTGTATTCTTACTGTTGCTGAATTTATTCTGGAGTATCAGCCTTTGGCTTTATCTATTAAATATAGTATAAGTAACTTCACTTCTCAAGGCAGAAAAACCTGCCAGTGTAGCGATCTGCAGCTGAATGCTCCTGCCCACATATCAATGGTTTGTACTAAACCAACCAAGAAAGGTAAGACTGAGACCAATCTTACATATTCCTTTTTTTCTGGTACTCAGGTTGTCAGTTCCTATGGTTGCTATTGTGCTCTCAGGGTGATATCACACAGTATCACAGTATCATAAGGTTGGAAAAGACCTTTGAGATCATCCAGTCCAACCTATGACCCAACACCTACACCTACTCCTACTTGTCAATTACACCGTGTCACTAAGAGCCTCATCCAATCTCTCCTTAAACACCTCCAGGGACGGTGGCTCCACCACCTCCCCAGGCAGCACATTCCAATGGCCAATCACCCTCTCAGTAAATAACTTGTTCCTAATGTCAAGCCTAAACCTCCCCTGGCGAAGCTTAAACCGTGTCCTTTTGTTCTGTCGCTGGTTGCCTGAGAGAAGAGACCAAATATAAATAGGTATGATGTCATAAATAGGTATGACGTCATATAGCTGTGAAGTAGCCAAGAAATTTTTCTTCCACATAACACCGTAATCTTGCTTCTGTCTATTCTGGTGGCATCAGGAGTTTTCTGGTTGTTTTCACTGGCACATAAGTTGAAAACTTTCTGAGCAGCATATTGTTGTTGAATATAACTTTCATAAAGCTTTTAAATGCCTAGGATCTGACTTACATCCGGACTATGGTGTGGGCAGTATAGCATAATGACTTGTTCATCATACAATTGACTGGACTGCTGTGTGACCCCAGAAGGACCTCACTTTTGATGTGGTTTAATTTTCATGTATTTGCCAGTCGTTTCCAAGGACGCTTTGCATTTGTTTTTTCTGTAGAAAGAATACACATACATATATGTGTAGGCACACACGCCTTTCCAGTTTTCCCTTCACAAAATACACCTATTGCAAAGGTCGTCTTACAAACCTGGATTAAGAAACGATATTAACAACCAGTGCTTTAAAGCTGGCTGCTCTCCTTCATTATGGGTCAATTGGGAAATTAGAAGAACTAATTCATGGCAAACAGCTGTGTTTAGGGGGAAAAAAAAAAAGAAACAGCTATGTTGGCGTGTATCCATTGTTTGCCAGTAAAAGCATAAGCATGTGTTAGTCGCCAGATCTGTAAATCAAAAATGTAGTACTTTAATTATCTTTGGGTTATATTAATGTCTATGTACCTAGTTTTAGGATGCTAGTGTTTCCTACACCTTAGATACTTCAAAATTAGGAAGAAAGGTCTCAGCCCAATAAATCAATGCAGAATGTGGAAATAGATACTAATCTTATAAATGTAATCAGTAGTAGCTATTATGTTAATGCAGTTGGTAGTCTTAATTTGTTGAAAGAATAAAAAAACTTATGTTGATAATTTTTCAGTTCTTGATCCTTATGAGAAGATCACGATAATCAATTTCTCACAAAGTGAGCTTTTCTTCTAGGACTTGCTAGGAATTTGAATTAAATAGGTTTTAATTTAAAATGTAAAGGTGAAGTAGGAAAGAAATCAAGGATATGACCACGGCATGAGATACGGCATCATATGAATATTATTATAGTTTTACTGATACTGGGAGTAAGTAGCTGTTTCAGCCTCACTCTGAAATTGGCCTGGTTTGGATATTTTTAACCAATTAATTTGGATAGAAAATGAAACAGAAATAGTGGTGTTATTTAGACTCATAATAAAATCTGGCTTGTAAGTAACCTCTAAAGATCGCAGTCCAAAATCCTGTTCAAAGCATGTCTAACTTCAGGTTGCCCATGGCCTTGTTCTGTCAAACTTTGAAAATTTCATTACATTAGTTCAGAAAGAAAAAAAAAAAAAAAGTAGTATTTTAATGGAAACAATCTTATTTAGTAAAATTTGTTGATCCTACTGAAATTATGTTTTCTTTGATAACAAAAGAGAAAATCTGTAATCATTAGCTCATCAGTAAAATAATTGTCTTTATTTTCTTCGTGCTTTTATTTAAAAAGTGAAAACCAAAAACCTCAGCAAAATCCCAATATTTTGTACAAAAAACAGTTTGTATTTTACCAACTTATTTCCAATTGAATTATTTCTTGTTTTCTAGTTAGCTTTCCTGCCATCTTGAGAACTGCCAACTAAAACCGCTACCAAAAATATATTCTTCTCTTTCAAAACCAACAGTAAAGACAGAACTTATTTGCTATTTCTTTGTGATATATTAGGTTCAGAGATTCTTTCTTTGCTTTCATTTGTAAAGAATGCTCAAGTATAATGAACACGCAAATGTTTTTCAGTAGCAGTATGGCTTTTCAGTATAAATGCATAATTCTGGGTTTGATTCAACCTATGAAGAGCATTCTGTGCTTTAACTGTTAATTTTTATTTTAGTATTGAAAATAACATACTTGCAGGAAAATTATCCTGGCAGATCAATATTAATGATGGTGAATATGGTTGAAGGGAAACAAATACCGAGAAGCATTTTCAGAAGACTACAGTTCTTTGCTGTTTGAAAGTATGGGAGTGGTGGAACGCTGAAATGTGGGTTTGCAAACTCAAACCACTTCCCTATTCCACAACAAATAGTAGGGTAGCACATATTTGCTCATGCCAGTGCATGCTATTGGAGACAGTTTTAGGAGCACGACAGACCTCCGAATCTAACTTTCAGGTCCGAACCCGTCACTGGCACTCAGGGAGTCTCAGGCTGGAATGGTTTTTGATGTTTCCCTGGGACAAGAATATGGGGAAAGACATATTTATTTATTCTCCACTAGCTCAGTTCACTCTTGTAAGTAAAGACCAGATTTTGTTCTGTCTGGATTCAAAACATCCAAGGATTGTTTTAGATCTCTCTGTTTGGGCAAGCGGTCATGGCATAATGGCGTGTGTGTTGAGCCTGTTGCTCTGTATTCATGACTCGTCCAACTGCATCCTGTACTGTCATAGCGCAGGTCACTGGTAACTGCTAATTAAACCACAGTGCTTGGGTTTGCATACTGCACTGAAATGGGCTGGGGTGAGATACTGGAGTTTCTTCAGTCCGGAACTGTGAACTGTAAGGAATTAATATGCAGAAAAGCACCCAGAGTACACTTCGGAATGCTCGGGTATGCCAAGTTCTTTCATAAGATACATAGCTGGAGCAGTTCCCTGTCACAGCTTTCCTAAAGCACAGGGCCCGTTGTTAAACTACGAAGAAGGCAGACAATTTCTATAATGGTTTTCCTGGGGCCACCACTTGGCTTCTTCTTGCTTCTTTCCCACATCATACAAACATGCGTTGAACACACAAGCTCCTACAGCAGAAAGAGTCTACAAAGTCTGCCACGCTTTCTTTTGGTTTTCAGGAAAGTATTCTCCTCCTTTGAGTTTTATGACCTGGTATTTAATGGTAAAGAACTCACGTAACTTTTCCGCGTTTGATGTAAATTAGTAGAATATCTTTTTTCCTAGCAAAATTGCTTTTTCTTGGACGTGCTCCCTTGCAAAATAAACTTATGCTAGTATTTGGAAATAGGATAGCTTTGTTCTGAGAAATTGTCATCCTCTCATATCAACCAAGATCTATTTATTGGTTAATATTTAGCAGAAACTAGGTTTTATTCTTTCAGGCATGCTGTAATTTTTCTAAGAAAATTAAAAAGCTATTTTAGTTAAACTGTTGCAAAAGCTTTTTGGGGTTGATTTGGATTTTTTGGTGGTTAGAGAAACTGATTTCTTCTTACATATTCGTGAATATAGTTGGTCAGATTTATCTCTGGCATCTTTCCATTGATATCAAACTCTCTTTTCTTCCCTCCACAGAATTATATTATATACAAGCTTACAGTGGTGTTTTCCCAGTTCAAGACATTTTGGTTTTACTTAAAACATTCCTTTTCCCTATTTAGCCAGCCAGGATAAGGAAAGATGATGGAGTTTGGAATCACTTCTCCCTGGGAATTCATTACTCCCCAGATGTGTCTCCTGCTGCCAAGAACATTAACTATCCTTTCTTATTATATCACAGTAAATAGTAAGGGTGAAGAGGAAAGTAAAACAGCTACATGATTTTTTTAGTCCAAAAGTGGAGCTGCATTCGTGCCGTTCCACCTTGTATCAATAGGGGTTTTTGTTTTTAGTTTTACTAAGAGGAAAATACATGATAACAATATTGACTCCTTTAAAGTAAAATCAAGATTTTGGGCTTCTGTGTTCTTCATGTGCTAGTCCTAATTGATGGATTGGAAATTTGTCAGTGGTTCAGAGACACCAAATCCTCTTATTTCATTGTCTTGGGAAGGGGCACGATTAGATTAATAACCATTAGCAAAGTAATTACCATTCCTACAATGTAATTTTATCTTAACAGTCTTCCTATTCAAATTCCACACGAGGCAGATTTGTTTCTAATTCATTGCTCCAAAAAGCATAGAGGAGTAAGGAGTAAAGGAAACCAGCCAAGAAATATTGGGCTTGAATATTATCATTAGAATCCAATGATCACTCCCCTAGTATAAAAAATATAAATATGGAGCACCACTCTTCTGAGAAACGGCTGAGGGAACCAGGGTTGTTTAGCCTGGAGAAACTTATTGATCTCTACAACTATGTGAGTGGAGGTTGTAGTGAGGTGAGTGTTTGTCTCTTCCAAGTAATGAGTGATAGGATGAGAGGAAACATCCTCAACTTGCATTAGGGGAGGTTTAGATTGGGTATTAGGAAATACTACTTCACTGAAAGCATTGTCAAAAATTGCAACAGGCTGCCCAGGCAAGTGGTTGAGTCATTATCCCTGTAGGGATTTTGAAGAGCTGTAGATGTGGTGCTTAGAAATTTGGCAGTGTTAAATTTGCAGTTGGACCTGATGATCTTAAAGGTCTTTTCCAACCTAAACAATGCTGTGATTCTCTAATTATTGTTCAAGGGGTGACATAAAGTATGATTCCATATCTCTGCACGGTAGGTATTCCATGTGGATGTTTAAGTTTATCTCAAGGAGGTGGGGCATCGCTTTCGTTCTTTAGACATAGTCATACATCTGAGCATCCATGACTTCTTATCTTCATAAATGTCTCCTTTCCACACAGATGGTCTGGTTCCCCTCCACTAAAGGCATAACTTGCACATAAACCACAAATGCTACACTCGGAAGGTAAATTTCATTGCTGCAATGCACAGTCATCGTCACCTTTCTTTTTTACAGATAATACAAAACTAACAGCTGAGAAAAAACCTCAATGAGAGGTATAGGAATATTTGATAACATTAGACCAGAAAGTAACTGGTCAGTGTGGTTGAAAGAGTTATAGGCTTCTGTGTTTAAACAGAAGAGGCACGTAAATGTGTTTGCCAGATGATAGTTAATTTTTATAGTTTAGTACTAATTTAATAGTCTTGTGATTAAGAAGGGTGATTATTGGCTTTTTAAAAATGTTTCATGGAAGTCCACTAAGTTTTCCCTTAAGTCATGAGTAAGATGTCAGGTCCTCCTTGTCAGCTTGTGTGTTGACATTATTCCCTCCAGCTCTTCAGTCTATATAGTGTTAGTTCATGTCTTTGTTCATTCTTGCACACTATTCTGGATCTAGTCTGAGAGGTGTTCGTGTTCAATGGTTTCTCCTGATAATAATTAGCTCTTTTATTATTTGTTGCATACATTAATGTGCTTTTTCGCTATTTAGAAACTACTCCCCTTTTCAAACTGTTGCTTTGCCTTATTAGCCAACCACTTATTTTCAAAACAAGACTAATTAGCTTGCGTCAAATGACCGTTTTCAAGACACTGCGTGATAGTTTCCGTTGGTTATTTTAGTATCACTATTTTATTAAAATGGAAATTTGATTACTACCAAAGCCTGACAAAACATCAGAACTTTAAGTAAATTATTATTAAATTTTCTTAGAAGTTTTTCAAAGCTGTTGTTTTGCAAAGCAACAATTACTGGTATGCAACTGGACCAAAAGTATCTCTAAACAGACTACGTGGGAAAAAACCTAAACAGTTGTGTCCAGTATTCTCAATGATGGAAACCATGAAGAGTCTGCGGCAGATAACAGTATAAAGGATATAGCTGTATCTGTGCATTCAGTGGGAAGAGTGGGATATAGCCACAGATAAAAAGCCTTAGCTATGACTTAGTCCCACAATGTTTCATGCAATTTATATGCATTTCTTCCTCCCTCAGATCAGAAGATCAGAGATTTGGATTGTAAATGCATAATGCTATAAGCAACACAATCTACACCCCCTCCACAGCTCACACTAGGGGAGCCCTTCACATATGGCTGAGTCAGTATATATAGAGATAAGCAAAAAGATTTGATTCCCTTCGAAGAAGGAGTGTTATAAACTCCAATGTAAAATAGCAGACAACAAAAATGTCCCTCTAACACAATCTGAGGTTGATATGAGATTTAAAAAATACTCATGTAGTTAGTCCATGTCTTTCACTTCGAAATAAAGTATCTCTGTCCATGTCAAAAGTTGAACTTAAGTGTTTATTTACCCATATCCATAATTTATTGGTTGAATTGTCAAAAATAAATTAAAATACATAAATAGAACTCCAAAGAATCACACTTTCTGCCTTCCTGTCTTTCGCTTTATTTTGTCTTTCTTATGTTGGCAGGTAAAGGGAATATTCTTACAGATGTTGGCAATACAGTATGACATGGATGATAAAACTAAATGTGGAAAATAATTGCATAGCACAGAAAAAGTGAAATTGTAAATTGTTTCTGTGACATTATGCTTCCAGTACAGTAATACTGCATATGAGCCTATTTGAAAGCTTTATTTTTATTGTGCAGTTTTTAAAATTAATTACACAAAAAAAAAATTGTTTAGGTGTTTGTTGTGAGCAAACTTATTTTAAATTGCTTCACACTGAACAAAATTAATAAAAACTTTGATGAACACGATTAAAACTGTAAAAGAATGAGAAAAAAATCAGGAAAATTACTTCATATCAGGTTTTGTGTTTTCAGCTAGATACAGCAAAACATTTGACTGTTCTGAGACCTCTTAAGTAGTGTTAACTTTAATATGCATTTTGACATTGATGGCAAAATCCTTTTTATAAGGCCATCAGCTCTACACAGCTCTTAAAGGGATACAGAGAAATGATATCTCATAGAAGGGCAATAGCTTTGTGTGTATTAAGTTTTCATTCAGGTGATGGGCAAGGTGGCACCAGGGAATTCCAGAGGAAACTTTGCCTGACAACACCCGTATCTTCATCCTTAAGCTTGCCTATCATATAGCTGGATGCACAGTGACAGGCCTGGCACTCAATTTCCCTACTTGAAACTGTCATAAAAGCAACCTCAGCTGGAGTATGGCCAAAAGCCTTCCTTAGAGAGCCCAGAAAACATCTGCTGAGAAGGCTGGTGGGATGTATGGCCATTCGTAGCTCTGACTGCCAACGGGAGATGCTATGGGCACAGAAAGCCCAGGCATGGCTCATGCTGGCCTTCAGCCTTTGCACGGCCCATCCAGCCCAGGTACACTATGGAGCAGCCTCTCCGACACAAGTTGCTCTGTACAAGTGGGACGTCAGTAGTAACCTGGTGAACTTTAAGGATAGTCTCTGCTGCATGCCTTGCCTCGCTGAACCCAGGCCGTGATGATGAGACTGGTGCCTGAGTATGTCTGGTGCTCATCCTGATGTAAATCCAGGAATTTAGGCTCTTCAGTATTTCTTATTGTCACAGGGATCTTGCATATGTCACTAGTAGTGTCCCCCAGGGATCGGTGTTGGGCCCGATCCTGTTCAATATCTTCATTGATGATCTGGATGAGGAGATTGAGTGCTTCGTCAGCAAGTTCACAGATGTCACCAAGCTGTGAGGAAGTGTTGATCTGCTGGAGGGAAGGAGGGCCCTACAGAGGGACCTTGACAAACTGGAGAGATGGGCTGAGTCTAATAGCATGAGGTGTAACAAGTCCAAGTGCCGGGTTCTACACTTTGAACACAACAACCCCATGCAGAGCTACAGGCTGGGGACAGAGTGGCTGGAGAGTAGTCAGGCGGAAAGGAACTTGGGAGTGCTGGTGGACAGGAAACTCAACATGAGCCAGCAGTGTGCCCGATTGGCCAAGAGGGCCAATGGTGTCTTGGCCTGCATCAGGAATAGTGTGGCCAGCAGGACTAGAGAGGTTATCATCCCCTTATACTCGGTACTGGTCAGGCTGCACCTTGAGTTCTGTGTCCAGTTCTGGGCCCCTCAGTTTGAGAAAGGTGTCAAGATGCTGGAGTGTGTCCAGCGGAGAAGGACGAGGATGGTGAAGGGGCTGGAGCACAAGCCCTACAAAGAGCGACTGAGGGAGCTGGGGTTGTTTAGCCTGAAGAACAGGAGGCTCAGGGGAGACCTTATTGCTCTCTACAACTACCTAAAAGGAGGTTGTAGTCAGGCAGGGGTTGGTCTCTTCTCTCAGGCAACCGGTGACAGAACGAGAGGACACAGTCCCAAGCTTTGCCAGGGGAGGTTTAGGCTTGACATTAGGAACAAGTTCTTTACTGAGAGGGTGATTGGCCATTGGAATGCGCTGCCTGGGGAGGTGGTGGAGTCACCGTCCCTGGAGGTGTTTAAGGAGAGATTGGATGAGGCTCTTAGTGCCATGGTGTAGTTGACAAGTAGGAGTAGGTGTAGGTGTTGGGTCCTAGGTTGGACTGGATGATCTCAAAGGTCTTTTCTAACCTTATGATACTGTGATATGGTGATATTATGCACCATAATTCCTTTCTATGATGCATTGCTGGCAGTGACAGCCAGCTGCTTTGCTGGGAAGAAGTTAATACCTCAATTCTTTGCCTGCGAAACATACATGTATACTGTGGGGATAAGCAGGCAGGAGTGTAACTGCACCTTGCACACAGGGTAATTAAGAGTAAATGGCAGAATTACATTCTAAGTGTTACCAGCTGGCTATACATTGGCTCAGCACTCTCCTCGTTGAAGAAGAACGCTTGGCTCTTAGCGGACTTGGAGAGGCAGCGGTGTTTTCTTCACTTGGATTTTAGTGCTTTGCTCAGACACAGCAGCACACGTGAACAGTTCCTGTGATGAACAGGAACACTGATGCTGAGCAAAATGCTTTTACAGCCATACCTAATTTCCAAAACATCACTGTACTTTAGTGTGCAAACTGAGCCCTTCTGTCCCAGAGTGAGCTCTGTACACGTTGCATACAGAAAGCGCTCATAAGACTCTGCTTGCTTTCTCATTTCCTGACTTCTGAGCACTCTAGTTTCACAGCCATGCTGTGGTATTGTTCATTTCCTTTATTATTATTTTTAATGTTCAATATGTCAATTTTTGTAAAGGAGCACCTCAGGGTTTTTCAAACCTCCATCCGTGAAAGTAGTTTCTCGTCACTTAATACTGATACTGACTGGCAGAACTGCCTCTTGGCATCCTGGTGTCTGAAGTCATTCTTGGCAGTTGTTTTACACTTAAGTGAAAATGCAGCCTCTAAATTTCTGAGGAAGCACTAGAGACATACTGAAAAATGTCATGCACAGCTAAAAGGGTGTTGTGCAATCCCACATACCAACAAATTAAGCCAAACTGGGAATTGCAAAGAAGTCATTGACAATAATATCGTGGAATCTAGCATGGTTGTTGCCTAAGGCTAAATATGAAGCCCTTGAAAAAATAAGTTGGTGTTACAGGAGTTGTAAGAGTATATGGCAATTATAGATATTAAAGGGGGGGAAAGGTTGTTTAGGAAGTAGAACAAAGAACCTCAGCTTCTGCAATCAAAGACTTATTTTAGAAACTCAGTAGTCAGTATGAAATGCATAAATCTTGTTTGATGGCAATGACATAGCAAATGGATCAATGTTGGCTGTTTTCTTATTTTATTTTTTTTCAATATTTATCTAAATAGTTCCCCAAACTATTACCTCATCACTTTCCAAATATTCAAGGAGATCTCTTTTTTTTGTCAGACAAATAGAATACTGAGAAACGAAGAACAGAGAGATGTGAGGATTGTTTTCATACAGAGCTGAAACTGTCCTTTGTAAAGGTGGAGAAGTGAGTGTGAATGATTGACTTGGAAATGGGGGCAGAAGATGCTAGAACAATTAGTGTGGGATTGAAGTGGCAGTTGATAAGTGTGTGTATGAGAGAGTAAGTGTTTGCAACAAATATGTGGGGCCTTTCATTTCACCCTTCATGCTTCATTGTTATTTGAGCAGTTGGGGGGAATAGAGTCTGTGACAAAGCATGACTAGGCTCCACTGCTGCTTTTTTACACCAGTCTCTTATGCATCTGTTGGTCAGCTACATCTTTTAAGTGTGTTTTAGTTTCATTATTCATTAATATCACATTCACAGCTTGTCTTTTGTTCTGATGTTTCATAGACTCATAGAATGGTTTGGGTTGGTGTTATCAATGCCCGTGAATAAAATCTGATGGGCAGCGTGCAGCGCTGAGGGATTCGGAGGAGAGCTGGCACGGTAAGCCCAAGATGCTGCACTAGAGTACCTGTAGCCATGGCTTTGGACTTAAAGTCACACTAATTTCTCATCAAAGGGAGTCCAAAAGCTGGAACTTCACACGCTGGCCCTATGGGAGGCTACATTATCACAGCCGAAGTAATGATATTTTTCTTAGGAAGCTTGTACTCTATCAATTAGAGTATTATTGAAGCAATAAGAAATAGCCTTTATGTGTCTTGAGGCAGAGATTTTTGTCTTCATTTATAGATGAAATGTGAAAAAAAAATTTTTGACAATTACTGCTGGTTTATATGTATATGAATTAAATAAGGCTTATGGAATTATAAGGAGACCACCCACTATCTGCTTAATATAGTTATTGAAACTGAATCTTGCTTGACTGTGGAAAGTGTCTATCTTTGACTGGGGGGCCTGAATTATTCAGCATTGTTTTGATCATAAGCTTTAGAATTAATGTCTAGTAGGCACTAGTGGTAGATATATGGTATGGATCTAGAAAAGTTATTGAAGAATATTGCTAGTATTACGGTTGGCTAAGGAATGACGAGAGATGAAATGTTTCTAGTATTTTATTTGAAAACTTTCAGGAGACTTTTTGAGATCATTCTAGAAATACTGCGTTGGCAGTTGGGGTCATTGCAAAGACCACAGTAGCACAGACATAATATCATCCTGGCTTGTATGCTTAGGCATTTCTTCCACTCAAATGAGGTCGGTGGTGGACTGAAGACTAAAGAGATTAAAATAAAAATTTATCCAAGGAACAGCAAGAAGATCAGAGGTGAACATCAGCTACCTCTCAGTGCTCCACCAGTATAAATCTGGTCCATTTTGAGGTTTTCTAGTTCCATTTAGGACTCTAAACTTCTCTAAGGAGAATACTTCTATTTGGCAACAGTGTCTACTGCTGCTGAAACTGCCAATACCAACTGCTGATATTTAAAAACAAGTGATGCTAACACAGGTTGCAGGGATTATGGGAGTAGGAAATTTCAGAAAATGTATATTTGAGTGAAATTTTAGTACAAATTCAGAAGTATGCGTGCTTTTCCAATGCTTATCTGAACTATTCAGAACACTGAATCTGATAAATGTGGTACTCTTTGGAGGACCTCCACTTAGTGCAGGGCTCCCGGAAGTATTGAGGTTCAAGAGAGCTGGTCAATATTCAAGCACTTCTCCCTCCAAGCTTAAGGTCAGTGCATCCCTGGGAGTAAGAAATCAAGCAAAGGAGGCAGGAGACCTGCATGGATAAGCAAGGAGCTTCTGGGAAAGCTCGACTGGAAGAAGGAATTTTACAGAATGTGGAAAAAGGGACTGGTCAATTAGGAGGAATATAGAAATGCTGTCAAGAATATGCAGGGATGCAACAAGGAAGGCTAAGATCCATACGGAAATAAGTCTGGCAAGGGATGTCAGTGGCAACATGAAGGGCTTCTTCAAGTCCATCAGTAGCAAAAGGAAGACTGGGGAAAATGCAGACCCACTGCTGAATGAGGTGGGTGCCCTTGTGACAGAGGATATAGAGAAGGTGGAGTTACTGAATACCAGTCTTTACTGCTAAGGCCAGCCCTCAGGAGTCCCAGACCATGGAGGAAAGAGAAAGTCTGGAGAAAGGAAGACTGTCCCTTGGCTGAGTAGGATCTAGTTAGAGATCATTTAGGCAAACTAGACACCCACAAATCTGTGGGCCCTGTTCAGATGCACTTGCGAGCACTGAGAGAAGTGGGAGATATTGCTAAGGCATTCTCCATCATATTTGAAAGATCATGGAGAATAGTAGCGGTGCTTGGGGACTGGAGAAAAGCCAGTGTTACTCCATTCTTCACAAAGGGCAAAAAGAAGGACCTAGAAAGCTACAGGCCAGTCACCCTCACCTCCATCCCTGGAAAGGTGATGGAACATCTCATTCTAGAGGTCATCTCCAAGCGTTCGGAGGAAAAGGTTGTAGGGAGTGGTCAACATGGATTCACCAAGGGGAAATCATGCCTGACCAATCTGATGGCCTTCTATGATGGCATAACTGGCTGGGTAGATGAGGGGAGAGCAGTGGGTGTTGTCTACCTTGACTGAAGAATGGCTTTTGACACTGACTCACATAACACCCTCAAAGGTGAGCTTAGGAAGAGGGGGTTAGGTGTCTGGACAGTGAGGTGGATTGAGAACTGAGTGGATGGCAGAGCTCAGAGGGTTGTGAGCAACGGCGCAGATTCTGGTTGGAAGCTCACAGCTAGTGGTGCTCCCCAGGGGTCAGTACTGGGCCTAGTCTTGTTCAGTGTATACATCAGTGATCTGGACGAGGGAACAGAGTGCACTGTCAGCAAATTTGCTGATGACACAAAACTGGGGGCAGTGGCTGATACACCAGAAGGCTGTGCTGCCATTCAGTGAGACCTGGACAGGCGGGAAAGTTGGGCAGAGAGGAACCTAAAGAAGTTTAACAAAGACAAGGGCAGAGTCCTGCACCTAGAAAGGAATTAAGTCCCTGCACTAGTACTGGTTAGGGGCTGACCTGCTGGAAAGCAGGTCTGCAGAGAAGGACCTGAGAGTCCTAGTGGGCAAGTTACCCGTGAGCCAGCAATGTGTCCTTATGGCCAAGAAAGCACATTATGGCCCTGGAGCACATTAAGAAGAGTGTGGATAGCAGGTTGAGTGAGGTCTGCACTGTGCTTCTAGTCTGCACTAGTGAGGCCACATCTGCAGTACTGTGTCAGTTCCAGGCTAGTCAGTTCAAGAAAGACAAGGGACCATCAGAGAGAGTCTGGCACAGGGATACAAGGGCGATTAGGGGACTGGAGCATTCTCTTATGAGGAGAGGCTAAGTGAGCTCTGTCTGTTTAACCTGGAGAAGAGACAGCTGAGAGGGGATCTTATTAATGCATATAAATACCTAAAGGTTGAGTGTCAAGAGGATGAGGCCAGACTCTCTTCAGTAGTGCCCAGCAACGGGACAAGGGGCACTCACTGGAGCACAGGAAATTCACACCTGGAACACCTGAACATGAGGTTGACAGAGCACCAGAACAGGCTGCCCAGGGATGCTGTGGAATCTCCTTCTCTGGAGATATTCAAAACTCACTTGGACACATTCCTGTGTGTCACACTTGTGACTGTAGACGTACGTGTTTTATCAAGGGGGGGTGGACTAAATGATCTCTAGAGGTTCCTTCCAAGTCCTGCAATTCTGTGATTCTGCGAAGTAAATATCATTTACTGTAGTTGATTTCAGTTCCGCTTGTCTTTGCTTTCATAAATAATCTTCTGAATACTTAAAAATAGGGAAAAATAATTGGCTGCATTGAAGAAACAGCAAAAGACTTTTAAAAGGACCTTTTTTGTGTAATAATGTAGTGCTCTTTTTGTTACACTACATAAAATAGAACCCAGTTAGCACTGACCGTGTACCCACAGTCACTTTTAATTTTTTCTAAGATGTAGCTCATCTGCTATAGAAAAGTACTCTTTTTTTTGTTTCAAATCTACTAAGTCGTTCAGGTCTCCAGCGTTACTATTCTCACTAATGTGGTGGTGTAAGAGCAAACTTGGTAACCCACAAGGGTGGAGAATTTAAAAATCCATTCTGGAGAAAGGGGCAGAAAACATTCTTATTTTGCAGCATCCATTCCTCTGGAGGAGCAACCTTTTATATGGTTCATAAAAAGAAAGGAGTACCATCCAAAGTGTGTTACTGCTCTTATGGAGATTTAAGGGATTTCTGAGGTAGAGACAGAAAACAGGGAGAATCTGTAGTACAGAACGGGCAGTTTTGAAGCAGCAACTCTTGATGTAGCCAAGTTGGAGGAGAAGGCTTGGGCTGATCTTCATCTTATTGTAAATGTCTTTGTTCGTGCATTCAAACCTGAGGCCAGACTTAGCACGTTGACTACATTTTATGGAGGAAGTGAAAGGTAATTGCTCACAGATGGCACAGTGATCGGTGATAATTGGAACTGCAATACCAGCTTCAGGGAAGAAATTTGCAGCTCTCTATAAATGTTATGTTTCTGATAACTCACAGGGAACTAAATGCTTTCGAGAAGAAAAATATAACTCTTTTTTTAAAGGCTTGAATGCATGTTCCATTCCATACATCCACATCACACTTCTTGTGATTGTTGGCTTCTGTTTAACATCTTAATTAAGCTCTTGGAAACAATCTCAAATAACACCACGTGCTAATGCAACTCCAAGACCTCTATGGTAGCTCATTTCAGAGTGGAGGGGGAAGAAGATACGGGGGAGTCTCCTCTGGGATATAAGGTTTACTTGGTATCTTTTTCTTGATATTGTTTTTAACGCAGGGACTTAAAGGGGCCAATGTGCATGGCAATATATACATAGCGTCAGGTGGTCAGATTTTGGAGGGCTAGTTTAAGTGACTCTTTGGCGTGTGGCTTTGAATAGCTTAGACAGTGATGATCCACAGTCATGAAAGGATACATTCAAGTGCTATAACTTGTCGATACTTTTGCTTTGCTCTCCAGCCAGCTCCGTCTCAGTTCTAGACTGTGGCATCTAATCTCGGTGTCTTTCAAAGCAACAGCCGCTGCTCAAAACGTAGATGGTGCTGTCTACCCATCCTGTGATGTATAAAGTAAGAACCTTGACTTACAGTTATTAGAGAAATAGTGATTTATAGCTGTAAGCACTTAATAATGCCAAAAACACTTTGTGAATTAGGTGGAACGAATAAACCAACAACTCTCATTTTTCAGAGTGGGTAAAACTGCTTTCACAGCAAATTACTTCAGAGCTTATTAAAAGGGAAAACTGCAACTTAATTAAAGGGACATACAAGTAGGGCCAAGAGTGGGTGGGAAATAATGCATATGCTTATATTTAAGCAAAACAAAGTGATAGTGAGAGTAAAAAATGAATAAATAAATAAAATGCCATGAAAAGGGTCAGACTTCCTAAGTAACACCTAGAAGTCATGAGTCCAACCTCTGCTCTGCATATCTGAATTAATGACTAAAATGTCCTAATTCAAAAGTACTAAGTTAAAAAGCCAAACAGCTAATCAAGTGTAGTTAGAATCCCACAAGAACACTGGAAAACTTATTCCTTCAAGTTTTAATATTCTTTTTATCTCTCCTTCAGCTCAACATATGCTCACAAACTCAGAATACCCATGCTGAGCTTTTAGAAAACTCATCTTAAAACTATCCTGTGGCAAAACACATACTGCTGTGTGTAACGGGGAAAATGTCTTCTGCTAAGGTGAAATTGTCCTGAACCAGAAAGCATACACAAAATCCAAACATTTCATCTAGTTTATGACAGATGGACAAGACCTTGCTCAGATCTTACTTTAGCAGTTTTGGTTCTCTTTCTGTAATTTTTTTTTCTTTTAGAGTAGCACCTCCTAAGTAGTTATGGGCCTGTCAACATGTGTCTTACAAATGTTTTCAGGACTTTGTAGTTCATCTGTGTGAGAACTTGCATGAGTCCAAAACTTGACTTGATAGATCTGAGTCTTTGGCTTTGCACTGCCTTGCTGCGGATGTCATCACGTATTCAAAGAGCCTTCTAGGTTCAATTGGCATTGGGGAGTTCCAGTCTGTGCTCAGCCTAGGTTGAAAAAGGAATTTTGTCAAAAATTATCATAATAAGCTGCTTTAGTGTTTTGCTAGATGCACTCACTTCTAAAGTTAGTGAATTTATATGAATTTTTATTCTAGGATCATTCTATTTAGAGCTTTCTCATTTCCCTGATGTGTTGAATTCTCTCTGCTTTCCTGAATAGTCAAAGTTACTTTATAGAATAGTCCAATTGTAGAATAGACCAAGAATAATTTGTTGCAGGCATATGCATGTTTATAGCTTACAGTAATTTTTATTATCGGCACTAATGCGTAAAGTCATTAAGATTTGAGGATATCATTTAGGGATCTCGCAGGAATTCCACCCATTCAGATTTAAATCATTATCATCGTTCTTTCAGTTCCTAATTCAGTGTATGTTCCACCATTTTAATAGCACCCGGTATCACTGTCAGTGTCTCTTAATTTTTTAGGGGATTCGGAAAGTAATTTCTGTCTAAGCAAAGTTACTTCTAATTTTTTTATATGCAACTGCTAGAGAGGAAGAGGAATTATCTGTTCTGATAGTAGCACAGCTTGTCCAGGCCATTTTTACTTCAATGCACAGATCACTGTTGAAATTACAGCTTTAGAGGTTCTTTTTATACAAAAGCTTTGGATACATTCCATGTAGAATGATACAGTGATTTATGTTCTGGGCATGCAAAGTGATATCCAGGGCCCCCTTGCTAAATCACTGCTAATTTGATCAGTCTATTTGCACTAGGAGAAACTCTATTTAAAAAGAGATGCAATATACAAGTGTGAAAGACTGACAAATGAGCTATATTCTTCACTTTTAGTAAGATCTGGCATTTGACCACTGCAAAATTTGAGGCAACTGTCTTCTGTTTCAGTCCCAATTATTTCTAGATTTTCGATTCTTTGCTCCTGGTCTTCCTCTGTCAGTGGATTCAGCGGGGTGGTGCACACAACTAAAAAGCATCTTGAAGAAGGGGAGGCAGTGTCTGGCTCAGGGCGATGAGTGCACGCCCTTAGCTTTCTAGACCATGGGCTACAAAACTGGAAAGAGCTTTAACATAAAGTACAAATAATGTAATAAATCACAGTGCAAAGCTGCTTGAGAGTGGTATTACGATATCTCATACTGGCTTTCTAGTTATCTGGAATGTCTTCCTGCTGTCAGTTACAAGAATGCCAGTGGCATTGATAGGAGACAATTTGCTTCCTTTCTTGTATGGAAATCAGTCTAGCGGTATCCTGAGTTTTATGTAATGCTTTGTCCTGAAAGAGCCCTTGAGCATTTTACCAACTATGAATTCAGTTATGGTTTTGCCATAGGCCTCAGGCAAAGCACAGTTCGTTGTGTTCCATCCTCCAGCACGAGGCAGGCAGAGAGATACAAACTGGTGTTTAAGTTTCTTCTTCTACCCAGTAAACATTGCTTGGGGAAGATTGGATGCCCCGAGAAAGACTGAGGAACCAGAATGGTCAACAGGGAGTTCCATGTTCAGTCAGTGCAAAGTGCGAAACACTACTGTGTTAAATCCTACATCCCAACCTCTCCATCCATAAAATTCTGCAAAGAAAAAATACTCCCTTCCTAAGAATTGCAACCCCCAATACTTTCTCTTTGAGATAGCTTGCCTGCAACCTATTCAAGTGTAGGAAGGGCAGCTCTTGGAGTAGGCCAGTCTCAGTGGCTAGAACACTGATCTAAGAGGGAGGAGATAGTGATAGATTCTTGTCTTCACCTGACTGAAGACACCTGCGTCTTTCAAAAGTGAGCACTCCCTACAGCTACTGGCCATACTCCCCTCCTTTTTGTTGAAGCTTTTTCATTTCATGGAGATTTGTTGCAGATTCACTGGCCCAGTGAGGGGGAATGTGATACTTAGTGTATTTTTTTGATGCTTATCAGGGAAAACAAAAGGGCTGGGTTTAAGTTACTGCTTTGTAGCATAAAACAGCTATTGGATGAAGCACCTGTGCTGACATTGGAGCGAGACCTGGGACCTTGAACTTTGTCTTGCCTCATTTGTAAAGGAACAAAATTCTCTACTTTTGCTCCACTGGCATCTAAATAGGTGTCTTCTGCATGGCATTACGTATTTGGGGTCTTCTGAGAATTAGCCTATCTAGGAGGCCTAGCAGATAGGCCTGATCATAAGGATTACAGTGTTGATGTGGTTGATATTTAGGCATGAAACATATCCTTTGCGTATCTATCTAAGCAACCGATCCAACCTCACCAGTGAAGTTTGATCTTCTCACTTCAGAACTCAAATCTAGATCTTTCAATCTTCTGACTGATATTGAAGCACAAGGTCACCCTTCCTCTTCTACTCTCCCTATGCATTGTCGAAATATGTTATCTCCCCAGTAGGATATGCAACTTTTTAGCTGTTAAGACTGTACAGAAGGCAGGATACTGTGTCTGAAATTTGAAATGGCCTTAGGAATGCAACCATCATGGGTAAGTGTGTGAAAAACACCTTGAGGTGTCTGATAATTAAAGTGGTTTTGTTCCTAATTTTATACCTATATTCAGAAAACACCATCATGAAAAAAAAAAAGCTAAACAAAACCCCCATGCACACTCCTTCCCCCTCAAATCATGTTGAGCAGTGATTCAACAGTCAGACTTTTCTGCTGAGACAGCCATGCTACTTCCTGCTGCAGGAAAGAATCTCAGGAAACTGGAACCCTACAATTCCAAGCACTTGTGGCCTTGAATTCCTTTGTGCTTTTGCAGAAAGTCCCATTGACATCAGTCAGCATGAGGGACAGAGCAGCTAAGGAGCAGATCAACAGAGAATGCTAATTAATTGTTTAAGAATCTTTGGGGGTTTATGTCTTTTTACTATTAATATTTCATAAGAGGGGAAACTAGGAGCTATTCCCAAAGAAAAGTGAAGGGATAATAGTGGTTGTTGATCAATCTGAAACACGAGAACCCGTAGAACAGTCACTGAGCTGCACAAGATGTGTTAGGCTCTGTATCTATGGCTAGAGGATTCATGTGAGCATAGGCAGTCCCAGACTTTTCCTCCAGGAATTCCTTTCTCTGCAGATTAAATGTACATACAGCCTTGGGAGGCAGGACAGCAACCAGTCAGCCCTCTGTGCTTCTCTCCCGGCCCTGGGGTTGACATAAACTCTGCACAGAGACACAGTAGCCACTGAAAGGGTGAAGTATGCCTTCCTATCTCACACATACGTAGGTTAGCTGCTTTTTTAGGAGCCCAGAAGTTTTGTGTAACTGCTGTAATTACTAAATGAGGGTTTCATTTGAAATAGGAGAGCTGATACTGTTTAACTCTTTCAGCAACTGTGTCCCCAAAGCTAAGCCCTGATTACCTGCTTGAAAACAAAATCGTAAGCTTCTACACTTAGGAGAGGATTTAATCCTGAGGGTGTTCATGCATCTACCTGAGCTTTGGTTCAAGGCTTTAAGCCTCAGAGATGCAGGGTTTTAGATAGACCTGAGATTTAGTGTTTCCTGCTGTCTATCTCTAGAAAGCTCCCCTTGCATCTTGGTGCCACTGGATTATCATTCTGACTGCTGGTCATTTATAAGAATCTCAGTACTCAAGCATGAGTTTGGTATATATTTTGAAGGACCAGGCATCTAAGCAAGTTACGCTGCAGATTTTTTACTTACATGCTGCTACGTCCGTTATTTATTCTAGGTAACTCAATGTATGTGTTTAGAGCAGTTAGGTAGTAGATGGGACTGTTGCCCAGTGATTTCATATTTGACTTTCAGAATGTGTGATTTAAAACCCTTTCAGTATCTCAGCCTATCATCTGTTTTCTTGGATACCCTGCTGTTTATCACGTATGGCTCCCATTTCAGTTTTTTCAGTCTGGACTGCAAGCTGTTTTAGACAAAGGCCACCTTTTCTATGTTTGCCTTATGCTTGACATACAGTGAAGTTCTATCCTTGAATCATAATTAGTAGCCATGCTAGTTCTCTATAGGCAAATGCAGCGTCCTGGGGTTCAGGTCGTTTGCCTTTAAAATTTTTCTTAATGTGAATTGAAAGCACTTTCCTTTGGGAGGAGCAAATTCACTTTCTAGGATAGTGATCAGTGTTAAAAATTATGTGTTGGCTGAGAAATAGCTGGAATTCCTTTTTGCCAACAGTTGTTATTAAGTTTCTGGTCCCTGTTCTGGTTAGTATACACAAATGCAGCACAGCACACTGCAGTTTCAGTGCCCCTCCGTGATTGCTTGTCATTTTATGTAGCAAGTCAGTTCGGCTACTGCACTTTCTCTGCAGTCATAGCTTTAAGGAGCCGATGATGCGTCACCAGTGATAACCTCAGCACCATTCTGGGGAAAAGCTGTCAAGATTTTATTTTCGCCTTCTTCTGACTAACAGCGACTTCAGGGCATTTTACCGAACTTTCATGTTTATTCTCCTGATTAGCATCAGGATTTACAGTGATGAATAAGTGAGTCATTCACCGGGGCAACCATTTAATAAGTTTTTATGGGGTCCACTTCAATGTGAGTCAGAAAAGTAGGAGTTCAGTGTACCCTACAACTGAGAACCAGTCACCTTATCTGAGAAATGATCTCACTATTCTTTCAGTAAAGGATTAGTTTTGATTTGTCTGTGCAAAATGAATATCTGCAGTATAGTCCGTGGAATTTGTGAGGTGGTTGAACTGAAATTTTACTGCTTTCTCTCTGGTCAGCTTGCTTTGATTTATCCTGTTTTACCAAAAAAATAATAAGACTGCTATCTGAAATTGAATAGTCTAAATGTGTTCCTGTACTGTCTTCACGGTAAAGACATTAACTGTTTAGTTTTTCCTATTCTCCAGTGCCTTCTAGACTTAACATCTTGCTGCAGCTTCGCTTTATTTTCCCACTGTGTTCCAAATACCTCTGTAAAAGTGTGTTGAGGGATTAATTCTTCATGCTTCTCAGATACTCTAATTTTGTCTAGAATAGTCTCATTTTTTTCAGGCTAATTAATCTGTTTTCCATTTATCTCTTAATTCTTTCTCTAATTTCTACTGTTATGCTGTGAAATGGTGGTTTTCTCTGAATAGAATTCAATGCACAGAGCTGATACAGAAAACCAAAATAGTGTTGTATAGTGCAAACTCACAGAAAAAGCAGCAAACACAGCCTGTAAGGCTGTTGAGATGTGAATTGGACGGGTATTCAAAGATACAAAAGTCATGCATCAGCTATGTAAACTATAGTGGCTATAACCATTTATTTATCAAAGAGTGTCTGTTAGCAGACAATTATTTCTCATTACCTATATATTTTCTGCTCGATATAAAGCAGTTACAAGACCTTGTTACGAACAAGACTGTTTGGATAATAATTAAGAAAGAAAAGGCTGAGTTAAGTAAAACAGGAAACCCCCTACCCATTTAGTCCTATAAGCAAACAAAATGGTAGCTTTGGTTTTACTGCTGAAGTATGAGGTGTTCTGCAGATAAGCTGACACAAATTTGTTTTGGCAACCTCAGTTTCCAGCTCTGACTTCTTAAAAGGAAAACCTAGAGCTAGGTAACAATTAGTATAAAATGGTAATGGAAGGAGGCGAGCATGTAAGGGAACAAGCAGCACGTTGCTCAAGCAGAAAGTAATCTTCGAGTTACTGAGCAAACAAGAAAGATGCGCTGTGTGTTCTGTGCAGCTGGGCTTATCCTGTAGTTTGTCTGCCTCTTTTTGCCTACACTGAATCTTAATAATGTTAGCTATGAAAATTGCCGTAAAATAGTAAACTTGGAATTGGAGCCTGTGGTATTTTAGCAATGCCTTACTTTTTCTTTTGGTTAATATTTCCCAGACTCTGCCCCGACCTACATCCTCATTATTCACTGCTACAAGAAAATGTATGGCAACTTGCATTATGTGAATTTAGAGTTCTACACACTTTCCTGCACAACTCGCTTCACGTACTTCAGAATCATCAAATTACTTCAGTCCAAGTAAATCTGCCTTTTTTATATTTAACACTTTTTTTACTGAGTTGTGGGTGGAATGAATGGTATCAAAATGTTTAGCTTGTGGTTGTTGGAGGCAGTTTCATCATATTTCCCTGTTGTTATAACACTCTCATATGTTTGGTTTTTTGTTTTCCTTGCAGGAAATGTGCATAGTCCTAAACCTCTGAGTTCTATGTGAATTAAACAGCTGTTACATTTGTAGTATGTTTAAGAATAATTGATAAGATTTTTAAAGATTTTATTATGTTTCAGGATTTGTATACTTGGACAGAAATTAAAGAAAGGCTGAAAAAAGGACTATTCTACAGTTTCAGTTTACTTTTCTTAGTATGTAGATTTTTCCTCACTGCTTCATATTAGCTGAGGGCCAGTGTACAATGCAAACTGCAAAAGTACAAGCGCAATTACTCACATACGTGCAACAGGGAATTTCTTACCTAGCTATTCTTCATGAGGGCATAGTTGGGAATAGCTAACAGAATAACCAGTCTTAAATGGACAGCAACACTACTCATGAATTAACTCTTGAGGCAGCATCCCTTCCTCAGAGAGCGTCTTTAGGCAAATCAGTGCACGAACGTTTCTGCTTTGATGCAGCAGTGTAAGGAGGAGTGAACAGAGTGCAGTAGCCTCAGTAGCCATCTCAAACTAAAACAACGCTGTTCATGAATAAATGCAGTTAGAGGCACTATCATCCTGGTAATGTGTTGGAGAAACAAGGGATTAATCTCTGTTCTCCAAGAGACCAGGTTTTTGACTGAGACAGATCTTTTTGATCAACATTCTTGCTGGTGATGAGGCCTTAATAGAAAATCTGCTGACCAGCTCTACTTACCAGGAAGCAAGGTGATGAAAAGGAAACGTGTTAAAAACAGATGGGATCTGTATGAATACCATCCTAATCAAGTTTTTTCCATGTTATTTATATTTAGGCAGTACATCAAGGGCTCAGAAATGGAGGGGAAAGAACTGTGAATGTGTAGAAAGAACATTCTGATTTCTTATAATTTTTTTTCTCAAAACCACTGATATTTGAAACTGACAAATTTCAGCTAGTTCTGCCTAATTCGCAGGCGGCCAGAGAGGAACATGTTGAGGAAGTGGAGCAGGAACAGAAGAAAGAGAGCAAGTGTCAAGAGGAAGGAAAGAGAAGAACCTTCTCTTAGGCATTGGTAGAAGTGAATTGTTCATTAGCAGGGAAGTGGACAGGACAGGTGGCTTTCAGTCATGCAAATAATGAGATAGGAGGGCTGTACTCCAAGGTAGATCTGAGAGAGAGCCCCGTTTAGAGGATTGTATGTCAGTGCTCAGTTAAAAGCTCTTTGATTATTAGCAAGGGTGCAGACTATATCTGAAGTTTTCACTTCTAGCACATACTTCCTGGCACAGAAGAAAAAGATCTGTTTTCAAATCAAACCAATATGGACTTTGTAATAAAAAAATCCTCAATTTGTTTACTAAGAAGGCACAGACAAATCTATTTAGTTTGATAATAGAGATAGCCTCTTGACTACGCTGTTACAGGCTACCAATTGCTGTCTTTAATTGCTGCTACCGGTTAGCTTAATTGGGAAATAAACACAGTTAATATTCCAAATACATTTGCATACATATATATACAACCTTGATTGATTTCCTTTTTTTAAAAAAAAAAAGGTCAGAAAAATACCTAACCACTTTGTTTCATTGTTTTCATTAACCCTCCAGAAAGAAAATTACCCTCTGAAAAAAAATGGACTTGAACTATCTTATTAGAGAAAATTACTCCAAACTGTAGCCCCAACAAACATAGGAAGAACTTAAATTGTCATAGCTCACCCAAACTGTCTTTTCAATGAATACCTGTTACTCTTTCAGGCTTGTCTTTTATGTTGCAACCATGGCCCTCAAATGCTTTCTTCACTAGGTCAGAAATCCACTACTGCTAAGACTGAGACATCCACTCAGGTAAGCAATCTGACCATGTCCACAAAAAGTCCAGTAATATTCACTTACAGAGGTTGCTTTTCACTATAATTTTTCTATCAAATCGGGCTTGGCTTAAATAAATGGTTTTTATTTCTCACCAGCAATTCCTACGTTGTTGGAGTGTCGCCTCAGACTTGGAAGAAGCTGGACAGCTTGGCTACTCCAGCTAAAGTACAAATACACAGTATCAGTCCTATGCCCATGTGCAAAAATAATACGTTCACGAGAGGGGAGGAGGAGAACAAGACTGCTGAGAATGAAAGCTATGCGTTTCCAAAGCCTGTATTCGAATTAGCTTTTTTTTTTGGTGCGGGGTTTTTTTGCATGTGAATCTCTGAAGCAGTGCAAATCAGAGTGCTGGACTGGGCACACAAGACCTTCTTCATGTGTATAGGCGATCAGATGGATTGTTCAGAAGACTGAGGTCTAGGTTGGAGAGGCTCAGTTAGAGGATTGCTGTGCCGGTACACAAGGGACAGTGCTGCCTGCTGTACTCTCAATGCTGAAAGAGCAAACTGCTGAATTTTGGGGGGATATGTGAACATGGTAAAAACATGGGGGAAGTTTGCGAATTGCCAACTGGTTTGAAGAAAGTGTTGAAAGGAAAACATTGGCCTCAGAAGTTTAGATCTCAACTACTTTGCTTTAATTGCACACAATTATATCGCTTTTATGGAGGGTTTGATTGTACTTTTATGGAGGGTTTGATTGTAGTTCTAAAACCACTAGATTACTACATAAGAAAAGTGGATTACACATTTCCACAGTAGGAATCTCACTGCTGAGACCAGTATTTGCTCAAGTCCATCATTATTCAATTGAAGAGCTTGATGCTCCTGAAGGGAGACGAATTATTGCTTTGAAGAGCTGTGCTGACAATGAAGAAAATACCAATGATACTGCTAGTTAATTATTTTCAAGACAATGGTAGGGCTTTGTTATTACTGCAGAGACTTAAATGCAGTATTGAGGATGTATTTACTGATGAGAAGCTCTTCATTCTGACAAAGAACTGGCTTGCTGGCAGGCAAACTTGTCCTGCTGCTAAAGTGAAATTGGTAGCGCTGATTTTGAGACCTTCAAGAAGGATAGAAAGCATTTTTGAGTGTTTCTCTAAGGCAAACTTGAAAAATAAAACCATAATAAAAAAATCTGGCTCCGATAAGTAGAATAATAAAACATCCTTATTAAAGCCCTCTTGCAGGTTTTTTTTGAAAGGCAGAGACCTTTGACCACTAGCGACGGTTTGCATGCTTTTAGGGTTTATTCTTCAACCTTAAATTTGAGTTTGATTCTTTTTTTTTCGTGACTATTCTTTCTATAAAAGGACAGCAATATAATATTTTGTCTAACATATTGGGAGGACGGAGGACAAGAAAAGGAAAATGAGAATACAAAGAAAATAATATTGCAGGTTTTAAGGAGGACACTGACAAGGGAGAAATAGGATGCAGAACAAAAAAGAACCACATGGATTAAGATGTTATATGAATAATTGAAAAAGGTTGAAGTGAAAGGAGGAAAAGTAACAGCACTTCAGAGCACCAGCAATAAGCCTGGGAACAGTCACACGTATAAAGGATCTGTTGTCGTGTACTGGTTTTGAATAGATTCGTTTTCTCCTAACACACATTGAAACGTTTTGTCCACGCTATTGTTAAGCATGCAGCTGTGGCTTCTTGCATTTTTTTGCTGAGCTTTCTGGTTTACTGAAGCATACACTAAAGAAATTTTCAAGGGCATCCACGCAAGGATCAGTATTTATTGTTATAACTCATGAAAACTGAAGTATGTGAAGAAGACAGATGTTTTGCAAAACATCTTATAAAAATGATTATTTTGCCTCACAAGTTACTCACCAAATATCTCACTTCAACAAGTTTCCAGAGTAGGATGCTTTGAATAAAGCACCATATATTTATAAGAAGTGTTCAGTCTGTGACAATACCAGGGCCTCCAAGGGTACCTGGAGGAATACCTTACCAATATAAAAACCCGAGAATTGCCTTTTCTTGAATTTGTTTTACTTTCTCTGTTCTTCAGGTTTCACAGAATTTGAGCAGGCTTTAACATCTGAATATTATCTCTGAGCATAATCAAACTTAGCTTGGTATAAAACAACTGCCAGAGAGACATAAATAAGTATGATTTTCTTGGCTAATTCAATGCCATATGCCTTTTTCTTTTGAACCATAGAAAATAAAGTAGTGTTACACCTCCTTCAGGTAGAAGAGAAAAATTTGTTTGCCTATGCTGGCACGGGTGGGTTGACTACCTTTTGCTGTTTCCCTAAGACCTGTATATTTATTAGATAAATCATTCTTGGGTCAGAATGCTCTTATTTGCAGTATCTACATACTTTATTGCTTGAAACTTGTATTCATTTTATCAAGCGTGCTGGTTTTAGTACTTACATGTATTGTGTTACATGGTTCTTCATTGCCAATAGTTAAGATTCTAGATTTATAAGCACAACACAACACATCAACATTATTGCTATTATTGGGTCCATCAAATACTCATGATTGCTCTAGTGAGCTGTAAATTTACCACTGTGAGTTCCAGTCACTAGAGGGCACTTGAACGGTTTTCAGACATACCATCCAGCCAATGACAAAAAATACCAAGCTCTGTGGGAGTGCAGGCTGGGTTTATAAATATAACTTGTAGTGCACCAAGCTTTGTACAAAAAGGAGACTCCTTTCTGAATTACCTTTAGTAGTTTATGACCGCCAGGCTCTGTGTTATGGAAGAAGTCATGGATTGAAGGTTTCTTTCTTTATTGAGATAATTCCTGCTGAGAAATTTAATTAAGATCTTGAAGGTGATGTATACTTTGGTTTACAGTTAGAAGACATGTTTACATCTTCTCTTTTCTACTGATTACTACTTCCTTGTACAGTGCATTTCAGTCACGTACCTTTACGCCAAAAGGCCTATTCTCCTCTAGGATTTATTTCTTTATTAGAAGTAGGATTCTAGTTTCTAATTTATTTATGTTTGCCAGAATGCAGAAAAAAATGTTTTTCCTTGTAACGTTAAGGATTTCTTTAATAAATTAAAAAAAAAAATATCAGATTGTATCCTTTCAGATCAGTTCTGAGCAAAAGGGTATCTGAAGTGCACTATGTCTCAGAGATAACCACTCCTGTCTATTTTTCTTGGTTCAGGTTTGTTCCAGGTTGGTCTGTAATAGCAGTTAACCATAATGAAGACTCCAGACCACCTGGAATATGATAGTCAACTCGTGATGTGTGCTGCCTCTCTTGCCCATGGTACTGCATGATATAGGAGGCAAACACAAACGCACTGCCTGTGCAGGGCAGATCTATACAAAGCCGAAAGCTGGAAGAAATCTTACTCCAACCTGCATGCATGTAGGACAACTCATCCTCTGAAAATCCAAGAATTCTTGGTGAATGTCCCAGGATGAGGAACTGGCCCTGTAGATAACAGGCTAAAGCAACCTTTCTAAGGAGCAAAATCTTGCAGGGTCATAGCATCGTTTAGAATGGAATAGATCTTTAAGATCATTGAATTCAATGGTAAATCTTCCTAAATAGTGAATATCTTGGAGATGCTACCCCTTTGCAACCTATGGGAAGCTGGAGCCTTCCAAACAAGCAGGAGCTAATATTCTTTTTGGCTGGACTATATTGGCAGACTGTTCGGTTTTGCTAACAAAGAGATATTGGGCTGCTTTAGTTCCCTTTCTAAAACAATGTATTGACTGAGTCCTAAAATAGTATCAGATATTACTACAACCAAAACAGGTAAATAGAAATGAGTGCAACTTTTCCAGACTTGGATGTTTAACAAAAGATGGTGGCAAAACAATTTTGAAAAACAACGTACCTAGAAAAGCGTCTCCACATATCTGTCACTATATGAGAGACCCTTGGAAAAAATGACCAATGTTTTCCTGCTAGAGACCTTAAAAAGGAAATAGCAGTTGCACATATTTGAAGTTATGCTGTATATAAATCAGTCATATGGCTTCAAGTGTTGCTGTACTTTTCCAATTATACCTACCATCTAACATTCACTTTTTCCATTAGTGAAATGCTAGATGTTCCCTTCGGCAGCTCTGCTAAAATCATTTGGGATTCACATTTCTATTTTCCTAGGGTGACAGATTCTACTTCCAAGATTGATACTGAAACTTGTTTTGCATCTTTAATTGTTGCCTTATTTATGCTGTAACCCCAGGATATAACAGACTAGACACTGAGGCTATATGACTAAGATGAGTTGAAGTAACTCTACTCAATTTAGAGAGAACTCCTCATCTCTGTGAAGTAAATAGGAGATTTGTCCTTGACTTGAGAAATGTCAGTATGCTACCCAGTGAATTTATTCAGACTGACAGCAGCATAAATGAAATTTAAATATGGCTGGTTTGGGACTGCGGAATGGTAAAGAATGTGCTGGGGTCACTAGTTTTACAAATCTTACAGGGAGACAAACCCTATGAGCCTGTGTTTGGTTGAGCCTGGATTGAAGCCGGATGCCCATCAAAGCCACTTTATCACTCCCCTTCTCAGCTGGACAGGGAGAGAAAATATAACGAAGAGCTCTTGGGGCAAGATAAGGATGGGGAGAGATCATTCACTAATTGCCATCACAGGCAAAACAGACTCGACTTCGGGAAATTAGTTTATTTTTTTACCAAATGACCCAATTAGCTGCATTTGTACCTCTTAAACAAAAAATAATTTTAAAAAATACAGAAGGCAGTACCAAAGCCAGACTTCTTTCTGTGTTTGCAAGTTGTGGTTTCCGAAACACTGTTATCTCATGGAAACTTTACCTGGTTAAAATCCCTCTTTTTCTCTGTTGATTTACTTCAGCCATAGGATTAGCTAAGTCTTGACTTCCAGTCATAGTTTGAGAAAGTCAGCATTGTGAGTCTTACTTGTCAAAATCATTTAGCCTTTATCACTGGAACTTCATAATATCCCAAGTAAAATATAGGGAGAGACATCAGGTTATATTTTTGGAGGTTGAATCTGAAATCTACTCACAAAATTTACTGAAGTACTTAAAACTTTCAACGGAAAAGTATGTTTTATATTTTTACCTCACGCCTCCATTTAATTTAGTTTGCTCATTATGGAGAAAGATTTTAATCAGTGAAGTTAGTGAACTGGCTAATCTGTCATTATTTTGCTTTTCATTACCCTCCAAGATCGTTCCTGTGCAGCTCCAGTATATTTAACTAAAATGAGGATTTAGCATTCTAAAGCATCAGCTTGTAATGATTCATTATTTCTAATATATTCAGTTCATACCATATAATTTCAAAGTAAATCTTTTTAACCAGTTCCCTCCAGTGGTCCTTATTTGAGCATTGTGCTCAGAAGGACTCATTACAATGAGTAATGATTCATTACAAAATCTGGGGGAACTGGAATTTAACCTTAAAAAGAAAAAGAAAGTTAATACTACTTAATGAGGTCTGTTCTAAGTTCATTGACTCACTGAGTTCCCAACAATATATATGGTCATTGTCAATCCCTATATTCACTGTATATTCCTCTATGAAAGGTCCTGTTTGTTATCAAAGTGATAGAAAGTGGGTGCATGGATATCCGATTCCCCAAAATTAAAAATGTAAGCTACAAATATAGGACCTAAGAGCAGATCCCTAAAGTTTCCATTATTTTCATAGATCTTTGGGTTTGTGGGGTTCTGGAGGCAAGGGGAGATATCTAGCAAAACTCTAGAATGATAAATTAGTCAGGCAAAGTCATCCCCAGGTTACCCTTGTGCAATTGGATGGAATTTAAGGAGAACATGTAGCTCCAGTTTTCCTTCCCTTGGCTGCAGTAGAAAGGTTTGACAGTTCCGAAGGATTCAGAAGTGAAATTCATCTTCAAAAGGAAAAAAGAAATCACAAGTTGGTTTTTCTTTAAGATTATATCATGGGAATTCTTAGAGATTTTTAGCTGCTTTTGACATGCTTGTTTTGAGGAAATAACTCTTTGTGAATTTTGAAAGTACCCTGTAGATACCTGAAAGCCATTTCGAATTAATATTTTCAAAGTAGTAAATAGAGAAATCTAAGTGGAGAAAAATTAAATTCTGTGACTACTGAATGCGGGCTTCCTAAAACATTATCTCAGTCCAAAGCTTGTCTAAATTCTTTAACTGCCTCAAATGTAAGTAACCTGCCTTCTGTTGGTCTCCTCTTTGTCTGACGTGATAGCAGTGCTATTTATCATGAGTAAAATCTATAGCTATGTTAGATTTAAGCCAGATAGTTTAGGACAAGTGATTTGTTTTGGGGTGAATACAGGCCTCCATTCCTTTCCTGTGGAAGTCAGTGGCAGGCTGACTTTAGCATTCTTTGGTTTAGAACTGGGGTCACTGAGATGATTATATCCATCTTCTTCAGTGAACTGAGTTCTAATGAAATCAGCTATTAGATTAGTCCAAAGCATGAAGGAATCATTGAGAGGGATAAAATACAAGAAGTCTTCTCTGTGCAAAGGGCTAGACCATTTAAACAATATAGATAGTGTAAATTTAATTATTTTCTTTTCCTCATCTGTATTATAAAGCATTTTACTAAAGCTGTCTGGGAAACAAAAGTGCAATTTTATTACCATTTCTCACTAAGACACTTTTTCCCCCTGTGGAAAAATCCAGTATACAGATGGTTATAGCAACTAGGTGAGATATGGGAAGCACGTATTCAAGCCTTTGCTCTACGTTAGCCAGAAGAAGGAATAGCAACCTAGATCTTTTATATGTCAATTGGGTGACTTAATCACTAATGTCAAGTGTTCAGCCACTTTTAAAACTCTCTTGTGGGTATTCTTCATCTCAGTACATCTAAAGACTCACTGAGTCAAATTAAGGAGTTCTTTTTAGCCCACAGAATTGACTAGTCACTTGGGAGACAGCAGGTCTTTCTTTAAAACCTGGACCTTGAACCACATCTCATCCAAGCACCAGATAATTAATTACACCAATCTGTGCATTGTTCATGTTTATTTTTTGTTCAGAATTTTGCTGTTACCAGCAAAGCTTCGCTAGAACCGTTATGTACCATTGCTCAGGGGGGTTACTTAATGGCCATTTTCGAAAGTGGAAGTCTTTTGCTGAAAATAATTTCTAAGCAGTTTTAATTATTGAATCGAAAGGTAAGCCAGCTGCTAAAACAATTCCATTAGCTTCTCAAAAACTTTTAGAAGCAAATTTAAAACTTTCTTTTGAACCACAGGCTGTCAAGTAATATATAGTGTAATATTAATTAGAGGAAAGAGAGTGTCTTTTAATTAACTGTAATATAAAATGTTGAATGTAAACCACATTTTATCGTGCAGTGTATTTTTTTGTTTCTAATTGTTACCTCTGGCCCTCTAAACTTCTCAGTAATCCAAATTAAGTCTTTCCCAAAAGACCTAATTAGGCTTTTCCCCCCAAAAATATAACACAGAAATGTCAAGAATAACTTCTGCAATGTGTTGGGCAAGGACAAAACCCCCTTGTCAAAACAGGATACCTGGTCAGAACCACAGATCACTCAGCACTCTCCCTTCACACACATTGCTGCTCAGATTAGAGATAGCCAGGAAGCGCGTGTTGTTTACTTGGAAGCTGGCATGAGAACTGCACTGATGTTCCAAGCTCACCAGGATGGAGTGGGGACGTAATAAGAATGCAGTAATCATCCACAACTTCCCTACCTCATCCTCCACGACTTTTTGACCATTAGCTAAGTTTACATTTAACAATGGGGGGAAAAAATATTCATGTCGTCCTAATCTTTTCTTTTTAATGGGTTTCAGTTTAGCTATGGTTGCTTGGGTGGGTTTTTGTTGGGTTGGTTGTTTTTTTTTTTCAGGTTAAATTCAGTTTCTTTAGACTACTTACCTTGTAAAATGTTGTTAGCTGTTGCTGCACTCCGAAGGGACCAGCATCCTGTGTTTGGAGTTGGATACAATGGCATTGACAATGTGTGTCCTCTGTGACATGATGGAAAAATTCTATATGAATTGTTCCTTACCTTCTCACACGTGGGCTGTGAGTTTACTCTATAGAAAATGCTGCAGGCAGATAAAAACCACAGCCTTACAATGTCCATTAAAATACAGTAGTTTATAGGGTGATTATAAAAGGCAACATTGTCCTTGATGGTCACTGCTGTGTGGGCTGTTACTGTTCTGGGTTTCTAGAAGCTCAAGGGGAACACAACATCCTAGACAAGCAGCCTTCACAAAAGTTTTTCGACACTACAGAATTAGACCTAATAATACTGTGCTTTTATCTCCTTGTGCTTCTGCATTCTGCCTTTTTGATCTGTCACCAAAGTCACCCAAACCTAAGAATAAAAAAGTGTCAGGAACGCTTCCCTATTTATTATTTTTACATTAAATAAAGTGAAAAATGACCCATACAGGTTTGAAGGTAGAGCTATATAAATGCATGGAGGTCTAGTAGCTTTTTTACTATGGTTAGTTAAAAGGAGCCTTGTGGCAAAATCCTGACTCATGCTGAAAGATACAAAATGCCAGTAATGACAGTTCTGGGGACACAAATTCACAAAGCGCTTTGATGAATGCCTAAACCAACTGAATCTTCTAGAACAGGGATATCAAACTCACACCCCATAGGCCGAATCCAGCCCTCCACCTTGTTTTATCTGGCTCAGCACCTTCTTACTACCTGGCGGCAGCACTGAGCTCCTTGACCCTATGCTCCTGCCAGCACTCGTCACGTGTGCAGTGTGTGTGACGTGCGTTACGCTGCAGGAGCAGGAGGACGGTGGGAGCCACGAGTTTGACAGCCCTGTTCTAGAAAATGCCACAGAATGATGCAAATAACCTGATAATGGAGACAAATTTTCAGCTCCAAGAGCTCTGGCTGGAGCAGGGGAATACTTTCAAAGCTTTCCTTCCACTGTTGGGCTGACTGGGCTCCAGCAGGACTTGTGAAGTCTTAGGGCAATACTTTCAAAAGTGTCTTAGTTCATTGACTTGTGGTGGCAATAGAAGGGGGGACTTTCAACTCACGCTATTCAAGTACTAACTTTTTCTTCCATTGAGGAATCTCAAGGAAAATAACAAGTAAATATCATCTTTTGGGTTATAATTCATGGCATCAGAATTTATGTCTAGAAACTGGCTCACTTTGAGTGGAAAAATACTAATCTAAAATCCATTAAGTCTATTTAAAAACATGTTTGTAGCAAAAAGGTGCCTTTACAACCTGAAATACTACTCATGACAAAATGCGTTCAAACCATCCTTTGTGAAGATAAAAACGTGTCATGTAGATACCCTATATATTTCCTCAACAGCAGACTTATAGACAAGTTTCTGAAAGTTTTGTTAGCATTTTTCCATTTTAATTTTGAAGATGTTAAAGTAAACGTGATGTTTAATGTCCTCATCATTTGAAATTTATCTACTCTGGACTTTATCACCAAGTATTACAGAGTATTACTCAGATTCTTCTTTGTACTTGAAGATCTGCAAGGCATCATAATGGGTGGATAAAAGGTTTGCAGAACCCAAGTTAGAAAACATTAATGCACTGCTTTCTGTCTCCTTTGGATGAGGTGATGGGAAAACATGTAACTCCCTGCGCTTGTGAGGCCATAGGCCTCCAGCATCAGGATTAGAAAATTATGAAGCCATGCTAAAGGTACATTTAATGACTGAGTAGTTAATACTTTGAATAGCTTCCACTCGAATTCTAAAGTATTGTCAAGACAAGAAATCATTCAACTCAGTTTTTGAAACTGCTGCAGAATTTTCTCTCCCAGGAAGGATACGAATGTCTGTCTTGGGTTTTTTTGTTGGGTTTGGGATTTCTTTGTTGTGTTTTTTTTTTTTTTTTTCTTTTAGCTTAAAAGAAAAATAGAACGAAATACCACAATGGTTTCCACACAAATACTACTTTCAATTTTGTTTTATTTTGATCACAAAGGTTTATTTTTCTTTAAGAGCACTTTAAAGCTTCTTTTTAAAAAGCATGCATGTGATTTCCCTCCAAATCAGTTATTTTTGTAAAGTAACATTAATAATGTGTAGAAAGGGGTTTGCTTTTGACAAATAAACTAAATAATTCTTCTAACAAAAAATGTCTCTCTACTAGCTATCAATATATTCTGCCTCAATACCAAATAACAATTCCCGGAACAAGGAACACTGATTCTCCTCTTATTTAATTAGAAGACTTGTTTCTCATGGGCACTCATGCTGATTTATGAATACCTATTGTTCTTAATTTAACTACACATTCAGTTTTACACAATGGAAGACATATACACTCTCGCCTTGGTTCATTCAGCGTACATAGGAGATCCAGACTTCTGTGGGTCTTGCTGTTAAGCACAAATTAGGTGCTTAATTCTAGAAATCCTTGGGCTATAATAAATATAACTTTATCAAAAAAATAATTCAGGAATTCTTCACAGAATGCATGGAGAGATATCCTGTTCTCTAAGTTGGTGAATGCCACAAAGTCTAATAAAAAGAGAGAGTTTTTTATTTTAAGTGCTTTAATGTCAGAGAATTTAAATAAGCACCTAAAACTTCAGAGGCCAAATTCTTCTGTCGTTAACATTGATACATATTTACTGAATTCAGAGCAAATAAAATTATGGAACAGAAATTTTTTCAGTGTGATTCAAGCTTATTGCTACCTCTTAGTTTTGCAACACTAAATGCAAATGTCCTGAAGACAAAAACGAGATTTCTTCATTCCTTCCCTATTCTCTTTTTCCTCTTTCTCTCCTCATCTCTCTCTCTCTGTTATTCTACCTCTGGTCCATATACTTTGAGGTACAGAAAAATATGAAGCCATTCTGAAATAATAAGTACAATTTGAATCCTAAAAAAATATGTTGTTTGTTTGTAGTTGAGGTTGTCTTTCCAGAAAGCTTTTATAATTCTAGATAATTGGTGTCAGGATTGGCTAAAGCATGCCCACTTCTTCAGGGCCAGTATAGATATTTTTAAGCTATGAAGAAGGAGAATAGCAGGTGGAAGATGATTTCCAAATCTCACCTTTGATGTAAAGACTTGTCAGCTTAAGTTGTAAAAAGCAGAAAAGCCAAAATTATTTTGAAGGAGTACAGGCTTGTATGTACAATATATGTCCACCCAGCTCTTTCCAGTCAAAATGTTTTTGATGCATCATATACAGGATCAAAGCCAGGCATGATTTATCTTTTAAAACACTCTTTCTATTTTGCTGTTTCTGTCAACACAGCTTACTATGTTTGATCTGCTTGCATATATGAGGTGATTCTAGGTCATCGTTTTCTCTTTACCACACTAGCTATCTTTGAGCAAATCTAAGTGTCATCTTGATCGAGTTCGAACTCATTCTCACTGTTTTTTATTGTAACATCCACAACTGAAACTTACAGCCCTTCTGAGAGTAATGTCTGCTTCAAATTCCCCGTATCTCGTTGACACTACATTAGTTGCCAAGTGACGTGTGGATGGGGCATCAGAGAGTTAGTCCATTTGGTCCATGCAGATCCTCCCATTTTTGCCTGAGTGGAGAATTAGATCAAGCAATGCAATCAAGTACAGTTTTCACACTAAAACACGAAAGATTAATGCTGCAGAAACTTATGTGAAACATTAAAAGAATGTAACTTATTTCAGTAGAATAGAATCGGAGTCCTATGGAAATTATCCAGCCACCTTCTGTGCCAGTGTCATTCTTGATGTATGAATGTCTTGCCACTGATGGGGAGATTGGAGAACTTCCTGCAACTTACTGCAGTGTTTTAATTTCTTGCTGTCAGAAAGCTTCTCCCAATGACCATCTTGAATATTTCTTACTGTACTTTGATATATTTGTCACAGGGAATTAATTTTCCTTTTTTTTGTAGCAGCAGCCTTTTGTATGTTTGAAAACTTACTGGCTCCCCACACCCCAATTCAGTCTTTCTTCTAAGGCTGTTCCCAAAATCTGTGCTCCTTTTTCCCTCTTTCATTGTTCATGGTTCTTGAGTTCAAATTTGGACATACAGCTACCACTTCACTATGCTCTTATGTAGCATAAGCTGAATGAAACTGGAGTGTAGCTTCCTATATCTTGAAAACTGTTTTTTATATATATCCCAGTACTATGTTTACCATTTTTTTCTGAACAGCATGACACTGTTAACATGGCTTCTGAGTCACTACAAACCTCAAAACATTGCTAAAGAATCCCCATCTCATGAGCTGCTCTTCCTGTTACAACTATGGAGTTATGCATTTAATTGTTCTTATCTAACTGTAGATGCTCAAATTTATTCTGACTAACATCCTATTTTTCTAGGCAGGATCATTTTGAATTCTAATCCTGTCCTCCAAGGTACTCACAATTCTTCCTAGTTCCATGCCACTTGCAAACTTAGTAAGCACATTGGTTACAAAAAAACCTGAAGATGAACCTGAAGATTTGTAAATTATTGCTGAATTAACTGTTTATATGAAGGCTGATGTTTTTCTTTAATTACTGGAAGTTCACTGATTATGCAAATGCTAGTGAACAAGATTCAGTCTGGGTCACATATTTGTCTAGAATTCCAGAAGTCCTGAACTGCAAGTCCATACTTCACATCAACTTTTTATGAAAGTCCAATGTGAAAGATTCTCAAGTGTTCCATTTTCCTTCTAATATCATTACTTGAGGCATTCAAAATCCAAACTGGTTTGAACTCAATCTTGTTCTTTTCCAGTTTCCAAATGAACATCAGTTTATTTGCATGGAAAATAAATGTAATAATTCCCAGCCACCGCAAAGAAGTATTTTAGGGATTTGCAGTATTGCAGTTTCAGCAGGGACTTCACTCTGTAATGTAACACAGTAGGGGAGTGATAACTGTTATTAGACAACACTGTAAAAATTCTTTTTGCATTTTGCTGATTATTCTTTCCAAAACAACAGCCTATCCATGAGTTATGATCCAATTCTCTGAGTGAATGCTCTTATTTGTTTTAGAAATCTACATCTATTTAAAGTAAGTGTTAGCTCAGTTTGATTTACTGAGCATTTAAGCCCCAAAGGATGCGTAGTCAATGCATTCCATTAAAGAAGAGATACACAAATCTACTGACAATGCCCAGACTTTCTTATTGCTTGTTACATTTACAGCATGGATCTGGGCGTTTGGGCCTTTTTGTTTCTGCTACTGACTTTGTGACTGTGAGTAAATTATTTAATCTTGTTGTACTCAAGTTCCCTTAGCTGGACATTTTACCAACTGCAGAGGGGTATTTCAAGATTGAACCAAGAACTGGCCTTTTGAGTTCCTCAGATTAAAAGTATTGTCTAAATGCCAAGCAGTACTGAAAATTTAGAGGGTCTAGGCTCATATATAGGATGTAGTCCTCATTTTTCTTCCTGTTGAGCTTCACTAAATTCAGCAGTTATTTCTACTTTTCATCTGGAAACAGAAGAATCACATCCTTTCTATTTTAAGGAGCAAGGAAGAACTATTCTTCCAACAGGCCCATTTGGCCTCCTGGTGAGGAGGAAGCAATTGTAAAAAAGTATATGTATATTTCAAACGCATTTTTTAATTTGAGAAATAATATCCATTGTGGTGCGGAGTTTGTCAGCAGGGTCAAGAGTAGGCTCTTTATTTTGAATACCGGTGCGTTTACTCCCCTGCATTACCTTCGGTTCAGGAATGATCTGTTGAGAAGCAAATGCTGAGGGCAATTTTAGCTACTGTCTTGCATGACTTTCCTTGCTTTCTGCAGAGCCATGTGCAGTGGAGATGAATAGCATTGCAGGATGTTTTCCTTCACAGCTCCGTGCTCTGATGGCTCTTTAGGAAATACAGGAAGACGGTTGCGTCACCCCTCGGCAACATTTGCAGCATTATTAGTTATAGCAACTTAAGGCCTCATTTGAAATAAAATTACCAGTATTATCATGCTGTTTCTGTATCTTCAGTGTGCACTGTTTTCTTACTTTACTTACTAGAAACTTCAGGTTTCTAGTAAGATTTCACTTCTCATCTTCCATATCAGGCTTTTGCTTTTAAGCTCTTTGCAATTCTTCTCTTATAGATTCTCCTTTCTTCTTTTAGCTGTATATAAACTCCTTGTAATTTCCCTCTGGAGTAACGTCCAGCCACATCATAGAAGAACCCAGTTAAGCACTTTGGATGAGTTTGTGATGTTTTTAGGGTTTTATTACTTCACTGCTGTTATGGTTCTGCAATTAAATTTGAGATTTTTATAATTGACTTTGGATTCCAGAAGGTGGAAAACCAGCAAACACTTGAATATTAACATTATAATCACTGATTTTGGCAATGTGTTCCTCTCCTTCTCAAACATTTCTCCAAACAGCTCAAGACATGAACCCTTTCTTTTTATTGTACATCAAATCAGTTAACTTTTTTTGCTTTTTCATTGATATCTCTTAAGGCGATCACATTTCTACCTCACACAGTGTCACACAAATATGGTCTATATCCAAACTAAATCATTAATTACTTAATTTTTTTATAAATGTATATGATCTTGAACAAATTATTGGAATTCAGAAACAAGAACAGCAAAAACGTGCCTTCTTACATACTCGCTATGAAGAAAGTTGGGGGTGAGGAAACGGATGTTTCCACCAAATAGAGAGGAATTTGTCAACAACTTATGTTCAGTTTAACTGTAGAGATTTATGTATGTTATTTGATCCATCAAATGGTGGTGCCATTTTCTGTAGCTATTGAATGTGTGATTTATTGGATCAAGGCTAATGCTATGCTCATTTATGTAAAAATATATTCAGTACTGCAGTGGTTAATTTTTACATGGTTCTGAGTTAAACTAGGAGGTTTTTAGAGGCAATGAAATATATGGCTTACCTAAAGTACACAGTCCTTCCAAATAAATTGAACAATAAGTAATTAATTTTCTTGTTTATAGTAAGTTCTAAATAAAAATATAAAATCAATTATTTTTAGCAGCTAACATTCACAGGCTCAAAGTTGTTATCGCTGACAGTTAAATGTACTAAGTTTGAATTATAAAATAACAAAGATTTTCTGTTCTTCTCTACAGTTCCAACTGACCAATCACAATTCAGTTTTTCTCCAGGGAGATGCCATGAACCATTTAACAACCTATGAAATAATTGCAGGAATAGCTTAAGGAATGCCAATATTATATACAGTAGATAATAATCATGAATCATGAATGTTAAAATTGACAGGATTTTCTATGTGAATTCTTTATTACTGGGACAGAGTCCATGCATTGTTTAAACTGGTTATATTTTCTACCTGTTTACCAGGTATTTCTGTGTTCTTTGTTAAATTGCAATAACACCACATCTTTTTGAAAACAGAGTACTTGCCACAAAGAAATCAAAGTATTCTTACTTCATGTGGAAAATCTTCTTACTCCATGTGAATACACACCAGTAAACTGAACTCATACAAGTAACCTCAGTGTCCCTGAAGATTGTAAGATTACCACACAGAAAAAAAAAGCTATTAACTCATGTCAGCCTCTGTTTTTTAACCTCATCCCTCAAAAGCATTTCTCATCTCAAAAACTGCTAATAAATGCGGATAATGACCTTGCTTCAAATTAAGTAGCAGAGATTCCTGGTTGGAGTCTGGCTCATTTTTGTCTTATGGAAACTTGATTAGTCTTAGATAAACCTTTTCAGGATTTAGAAAAGATGAGTAGGGTGACACAAGGGGAAAGCAATCAAGTTAAACAGCAGCTCAAATGGGGGAGCAGTAATAGCCAGTGTTAGAAGAGACTGACTTTGCAGGATTTTCAAAGGGCTTATGAAACTGCATCCGCTGCATTGATTCTCGCATCCACTGAGCTGTGATTAACACAGTCCCATACGTAGCTGGGGAAAAAAACAGGATTTTATAATATCTGCAAAATCTATTGTTCTGAAGGAAAAGTGGTCTAGTTTGGCTGATGGCTCTAGAGTAGGTGCCAAGATAGCTAAGTCATAAGAACTCAGGCACTCCTGGGAAAGAGTGTGGAAAGTCCCCTGGTTTTATACAGTATGTTAAAATAGTTCCTTTGTTTGCATCCTGTTAAGGTTGAATAAGATACCATCTGTGCTGAGTTTTACATCTTATGACAGAAATAATGACTATAATTGGTCTGTTATCAGCTCCTGCTACTCATAAAAGAGGTGTGAAGATGGGTACCACAGCGAAGTGGGCCTGGATGGGTGCCCAGTTGTGACTCTGCCTGCAAAGATTCAAAAACTGCAGTAGGAGTCCGCACAGATTGGAGGCAACAAGCAATGTTCTCTAAGAATTAGCTCAAAATCAAAAGAATTAGGAAGACTTTGAGACGAGTAGCACATCTGGGGCCTGGTTCCCATGGTAAGAAGGCATAAATTGTCACAGATTATGTACATACAAATTAAATAAATGTGTCCAGGATTGGCTTTGAAACCAAATGGATCAGAAGAGCTTGTCCATACTGTTAAACTCTCTGATCCTCTAAACCAGAGAGGCTACATCCACATTGCCATTGGGAATGATCCCTGGCCAGCATCGATTTCCGAACTGGGCCCAGGACTTGTTTACAAGATGGGCCATCAGCCTTGGGCCAAAACTGTGCCTGGAAACATTATAACAATTTAACCATGTTGATGACTGAGACGCAATGTCCAGGACTCATCCTGGCACTGTTTCCTTTAACACTGTAGATGCAGTCTCTGTGTTCAGGTGCGTCTCTGCTTGTGTGCCCCCTGTGTGTAGCATTCGAACCGTGTCAATTTTAAATTTGACATAGAGGTAGAAATATTGACCACACCAAGCGCCACAAGGATACTGAGAAAAAGTTCAAAATAGAATGTTTAAGAGGAAAAACCCACAGTGTGAGTTACACCTCATGTGCATTCTAATACACTCTCTCTCTCTCTCTGACTTCCTGATTTGAGGGGTTCCATTATTGTTGACTGAACTGCTAGGACTGTTCTTGAACATATGTGGTTCAGAGGGGGTTTGCACAAAAGTCAGAAAAAAATAAGTGAAAATCATACTCTTAGCGTACACTTTCAGGCTCAAAAATTTGTTTCTACACAAACATTTCACCTTGATCCTGGTTTTGAGTTCCCTGAGTACTTGGAAATCAAATTCACCAAGCTGTGCCTGAGCTCACATATCAGCATGTAGAAATCGCTATGAGACAGCAGTATTAACCTCCTGTGTTCCTTTTGCTGTTGTTAATTTGTTTGGGGGTTTTCTGCTAGTTAAGTAGTTTAATTTCAGCAAACAGCTGGCACGTGGCTGAAAAGGTGACGTAAATCAGAGCCTACTAGAGCCCTGGGTAGAAAGCTACCTTCACACTGCTGTCATCATGGGGTCATCTATTTTTCCTCTGCCGTGATGCCTCTTGTGAAATAGAATGCCTTCCTCTTCTCCCTTGGGAATCTAATTATGTGTACAGAATAGATAAAACAGTGAAAGTAGAAACAGGAATAATATTCTTTCCCTTTAAGGTCTGCAGGGTAATTTATTCTGTGTTCGTATTTCACTTTTCTTCATTTGCTTTCCACATTTTCTGTATTTTCTTCCATGTTTAAAGCGCGCTGTCTCTTTCACATGTCATTCTTTCTTAGCAACATAATACTTGACATAATCTGCCCTCTGGATCCTTTCTATGATGTAATTATGTTATCTTTGTTGTTATTGATTTCTGTTGCTAGGGGATGAGGTCGTGCCACTTATGGCCAGTTCTTCTTTGCAGTTCTGCTGCTTTCTTTTAACTCTTAAAGATTTTCCTCCTGAGAACACTGAGTGCCAAGTTTTGAAGTTATATAAAAATGCCAGCAATCCCAGAGGATGATTTTGTTTGAGGAAAGATTGAAAGATTTAATTATTAGATAGGAGAACAGATATCAATTGGGAGAGATTCTGATCTTAGCTGTTCCTTTCTGAGAGCAGAATTTGGCCAATGAACTTTGATTTTTTTCTTCAGCTCTTCTGTTCTTGCTCAACAGCTTGAATGTTTCCAAGTCAAAATATTACAGAATTTCTTTATCAGTTGCACACTTCCAATCGAATGCCATTTTTTATTTGGAAGGGGCATGTCCTTTTGAAATACGTAAACTATTTTTGCTCTTCACTGAGTTTCTGCCTTTTTTATTGAATCTACATGCCATTTGCTTTGCAGAACAGAAATTTGGTTCCACAAAATGACGGGACTGATGCAGAACTTTTAAGATTCAAATAATAGCTGAAACCAGGGAGAAGGATGAAATAGCTGAGGAAAGCTTTTTAAAACAAAATTATTTCTTCCAATATAAACTGGGATTTGTTTTTTTCTGGTTGTTTGTTTTTTTAAGGGAAGTTGAGACTGTTACATGCTGTGCTCCTGAGAGATATTTTCATATGCTTTTAGGGTAAAATCTATAGCTTCAGACTTCCTGATCAAACTCTCACAAACTTATTTCAGCAGTTTACTAAGTATTTTGACTCCTGCCTACCTCTCTGAGAGCTCACAGTATCACTCAAGGATTAATGGAAGTCGGCAGCTAAGCTACTGCGGCCCCCAACTGGCTAGTTCCTTATTTATGCAATATCAGGTGGGAGCAGGCAGGCTATGCCAGGTCTTTGTCCTTGGTCTACTTCAGTCTGCTCTGGGCTTTCCAGCTGCTTGAGCTGCTGAGCCCCAGAACAAGAGGACATGGTCTCAAGCTTCACCAGGGGAGGTTTAGGCTTGACATTAAGAAGAAGTTCTTTACTGAGAGGGTGATTGGCCATTGGAATGCACTGCCCCGGAGGGTGGTGGAGTCACCGTCCCTGGAGGTGTTTAAGGTGAGATTGGATGAGGCTCTTAGTGCCATGGTGTAGTTGACGAGTAGGAGTAGGTGTAGGTGTTGGGTCATAGGTTGGACTCGATGATCTCAGAGGTCTTTTCCAACCTTGTGATACTGTGATATGGACCGGGTTTGAAAAGGGGTGCCTTAATGTCACGGCAGACTCTGCAGAACACTGCAATGCTTCATCTGGCAGCTTCAGAAAAGAGCAAGATATAATACTAGAACATTTTAAGGGGTTTCTAACATACCATTTTATTGCATTTTGCCTGTCAATTGCTTTCGTTGAATGAGACACTCCCAGTATGTTATAATTTAACACTTGTACAATCAATTACAACTACCTTGATACACAGCAGAAGGCAGAAGATCCTCTTTCAAATGTTTTTTTTTCTGTTTGTGCTTGAAATTTGATTGTTACAAAGGTATGTCTGGGAGGGATTTTTAGCATTATGTTCCCTTCTACACAATACATACCCAAAAACGTGCTGAATTTGGTACGACAATCTCCAGTTATAGTTTGGTTTATACCTATGTACCTGGCTTGTGTAGGGAGACACCTATCTCTTCCCCTTGCCTGCGACCACTCTTCTCATAAGAAGTACTTTCTGTATTAGTATGCCTTTCAGCCTGCTCTTCTCACTTTAGTAATGAATCTGTAGGTGAAAACAGCAAATATATCCGCCATCAAATTCCATATAGGAAAGGGGAATTAGTCTTAGAAAATGACTTTTGAACTTTTAAACCCAAACTGATTTTTCTTATTTTAGCCTAGCATGAAATATGTCCTAAGCTAAATGTACTTGTTCTAAGGCAAAAATGCACTACGTACAGCTTGCGTAGCTCTCAAATGAATCATGAGCATTGTGCCACACAGTGCAGAATGCTGCTCTGTGCATACATGCACACATATATGCACACTCCTTTCCTGCAAAGAAACACTGATTTCTGCATCAATTTACCATACGGCCCAGATGTGAAAGCTCGATAACCACGGTGTGGTTGGGTACATAAAGGATAAGTGTATGAACATGATCATCTCCTTGCTGGCAATCCAAAACCAGCAGGAAGCCAAATGGGCATACATTTTTTTTCCTTTGCTAATTTTGCTCTTCCCAAAACCTTTTGGTTTGCCTGCCTTATGCAGTGCAGATCTCATGTCCGATCAGCCAAACAGCAAGAGAGGTCATCTGTTCCAGATGCATGTCCTCTTCCAGGTACGTGTATATGCTGCATGTGGTAGAAGCAAACTACTACTGAGAAAAGGATTTGTGAAGGCACCTCCTAAGAGTGTGGCACAAAAGAATTGATTGGCAATTTTTATATGAGCAAAAAGATGATGTTAAATGCTCGTGAGAGGAGTAAGGGAAAGCAGAAATGTTTGCAGAAGGCTCTTGCTTTTTCAAAGCAAATTGTTGCAAAATAAATAACATTATTTTAAAACCTCTTAAGGCTAAAGTCTCACTTTCTGTTGGAAGCTCCCTTTGGCAATGCCAGCCATCCTTTATGAGCCCTGTAGAAATAACATCTTCAGTTACAGCTGTCAGAGACAGACTCTCCTCTGCCTCCTCCTTCTTCTGCTGGCAGAGTTCCCAGATTGGACCCATTTGGCTGACAACTTGCTCACCTGTGTCTGCTGATGGTGCACAAACGCATCCCAGAGCACTTAGCTCTAATATTCCTCGAGGTGAGAACAGCTCCGTGACAGACACACTCAGCACGCAAAGTCTCTCAGCACCAGGGGGTGCGGGTGTGAGATTCTCCTTCACACTAAGTGGAGTCACATACCAGTTCCTGACACAGCCCGTGACAAGAATGCACTCCAGCTGCCTGATTAGTACTGGTGCCAGCCAAACCACTGAGTACCTACCTCAGCACTTTCTTTTCCTTATGAGTTTAATCCTAGGTAACTGAAATTTTTTTTCTTATATTTAATATAATAAATAAATCATGCTTAACAAGTGATGTGCATGGGAGAAAATGGGGTGAAGCAGAACTGTTTGCGTATTTGTTCAAAGCTGATTTAATCTGCTTAAGTTGCTTTCTTGTTTAGAAAGATCTTGTTTGTTTCGGATCAACCTGACAGTATAAATATTAATCTGCTTGCTGATGCTATAATGTGAGTCCTTAATCAAGTCCTTTGAAGCAGAACTTACACCCTGAGCATTCTTGGTTATATATCTGTTACCTCTAACAGCTTAATTTACACTCATAGTTTATATAGCAAGAAGGAAATTTTAAAATATGAAATCTACATCCTCAGGTAATCCACTAAAAACACTTATTTACAGTGAGAGCAACACAGAAGGGGATTACTAATAGCTTTCCTTTCCCAACTACTGCTGCAGGCAGCAAAACAATGGAATTACATTTGGCTTTGTGTGCAGTCTAATCAAATGATTCCAGAATTACTGAATCTCTCTGGCTCCTGTGGCTATGAATACATAAAATGGGTCAGTTCTGCAGTGTTGCACTTGTACTCCTACCATTGAATTAGCTCAAGGAATGCTTGATGAGGTAGGAAGAAAAGGATTCAAAAGGTAGGGATCAGGAGTCATTGGAAGGATGATGTTGGACAACTGGGGTTGATCTGGATTGGTACAATTCTATTGGAGTCAACAAGACTGTCTGAGTGATGACTCAGTACAAAATTCATCCACAACGTTTGGATCCAAGAAAAGTGCTCTCCGCAGTTCTGTGAAGACTGAGCAGGCTCACTGTTTGGTTACTTTTTAAGCATTATTATTCCTTTTTTGAGGGCTTCTGTAGGGGGAACTTTTGCCATGGTATTATATGTTAGTAGAACCAGTCTGCATTGTACAAGTTCCATACATATAGGTAAAAGCAGTCATTTGTTTTACTGTAATCACATTGCTTGCATGGTGTAGCTTTGCAAACCCAGTCAAAGAATTCACTGAAGTAGGTGGTAAAGGCATTTGGATTACCTCCTTGGACAATTGCTTTGCAGAGTGTATCTACAGTCTGGTTTGAAACCCTGTGGTGTGCTCAACATAGTAAAGATGTATGCATACAGCCTTGTGCTTCACAGTGATTTTGGAAAGAGGGGAATCTGTCGAAACAATAAATGGTTTTATTTTAACTTTCTCAGCCACCTCCTTGCAACTGCCCAGCCTCAGTCTTATTTCTATTTTGGTGTGGTTTTATCAGTTCCGTTGTAGAATGCTGATTCTGTAAGACGCACTGAAGTCCTGCCTGAGCTGGCACTGGGAAGTGTAAGGGGTAGAGTCTTGTTTTTTTACTTTCTCTGTGCTCTTTTGAACACTTGGGATTACACGGAAGGTCTTCAAAGACCTTGTCTTCAAGCCCTTCCTTAATTTCTGCTCAGTACTTACTCAGGCAAGGATCCAGTTGACTTCCTTGAGTCAGCCTCAGCCAAAAACCAAAGTAAGGACTTGGCCTCAGGTCTCATGTCATACTCCATTTCCTTTCACTTTAACTCTTCATTTTACCAGGTAGTTAAACTGCGTTAAAGAAGGTGGAGAGGTCTTATTTTGATCACGGATTCTTCAAGTTTCCAAGCATTCTTTTTTTTCCACCCATAACACAAAGTAGATCTGGGAGCTTGAGAGAGATGTGGGAAAATGCCAGCAGTGTCACCAGCATGTAAGAACGGAGCGGGGAAAATGGTGCTACAATAGCTTCTCCAAATACAGAGTATATAGGCAGTTATTTGAACAACTGATTTCTCATATAGACTCTGCAACCCTCTTATGAGCTCTTTATCTTATCTGCTGTAAGTCATGATGGCATTTCCTAGCTCAAAGAGGACCCCAAATGCCACAGGATAAGTGCCGTTTCCTGCCCTGGCACACCCCGTGCTGCCTGCCTTGCCCCAAGTGCAAGTACACTTTGTCTCTCTGCTCTTTAGAGATTTTTTTTTTGTCAAAGGACAACAGATCATTTCTTTATCACTGTTTGTTGATTCAACTTATTCTCCATTTGAGAATGAAATTTTAATCCAAATAAATGAATAATGTGCAGTGCCAATTCCATTTTCCCTCCCTCTCTGTTGTCAGGGAGACTTAGCTGACTCCAAACTCTCCATTTTGAGGTCAGAGGCTTAGGCATGAGCAAAGCCTCCCTCAGGGAACGCTCCGTTCTTGCATATTTAGGCTGCAAAGAACAAGATGGAAAAAAACCGTAGCCTTCTAGATCTCCTGTTCCCAACTGCTTCATGAGCGCTCTGAAAGAGCCTTGCCTTTTCCAATTCAAGTTAGCATCTCCGATTCAAAGGCCAGACAAATGCATGATTGTTCCATAGATATGTCTGCCTCAGTTGAATGTCATTACTAAGACTGGAATGCTGTCAGAGTAGATATCCTGTAGTTTCTTTGAGCCAGATGCATTCTGTCTGTGCCAAACGTATTGGCAAATGCACAAACAAACACAAGTATACAATCACGCAAATACATTTGCAGAGGGTTCCCAAGCAGCATCACTGCTTGCAAATATGAAAGATAGCTAAGGAAGCAGGGCACACAATAGTCCTGGGCAACCCCAACAGATGATGTTACTGTACATCCTAACAAAGAGTGGATGACAATGGAATTCTATAGATTCCTCCACAGAAGCAGTGCTCAACTCTGTAAGAAAATAGCTCACAGTCCTACAGCTCAATGAGTGAGGTTTGAGGCAATTTGAAACTTGCACCTCCCCTTCAGCTAACAGGTTTCAGAGTGTTTTCAAGTTGAGTAAAATATTCACAATCACAGACCTTTCAAGTGTCTTTTGTACAAGAAGTACTTTGATAATTTCCAGTAGGCATAAACAAGAGTTAATAAACAACTATGTACTCTAAAATGGATTGTGGCAGTTCTATTTGTGCAAATATTTGAATTTTGATAGGAAGTGAAATAAATGGCCTTCATTACCTCTTTGGTATTTGACACGTTTTTCTTTTTGCATCTTATTTCACATTTTTCACCTACTAATTAACCTTATCGAGGCACCAAACATGATAGGCTTCCCCTCTACTCTAGCTGTCCCATTTGTTGTTTCATTGTGACTCAACTTCTCACAGCTTGCTCTTCCTTCAGCACAATCATCATGATTCCATTTCTGTTCTTCCCTACATTCCTGTTTTCCCCTTAATACCTGTATATTCCCTGGGTAGAGAAGAAAAAGTAACTGAAAGATTGGGAGGCTGCTCTGTGACGGCTCGGACTTTCTTTCCCAGTTGCAAGAAGTAGTTCATCTGGAGAGCTTCAGCTGGTTAGAATTGCTGGAACTCTGTTGCCCTTCAGTGGAGCTGCAATGAGGTCCAGCAGCAGGGAAGCTTGGTGGCCTTTAGCCTCTACTTATTTCTTCAGCTGCTGAATCTTTAGGGGACCTGTACTCAGACACAGACGAAGGGAAGAGCAGCATCTCTGTACCTATAATTTCAGGACCCTTTTTAATGAAACAGACCGGAGCATCACCATGATATTAGTATTAATCATACTGTCAGTTTGGGGGTCCATCATCATCCTCCTCAGATAAATCAGAAAAGTCATGCTGCTCCTGTAAACCAGAATCAGGCCCTACCTGAGGATAAATACCAGTCCGGTTCTTCAATCAGTCCTCACCTCATGAATCTCAAAGTAGTTTCACTAATGTCGGTTGCAATGATTGTACCGTTGTGCACCCCAGCTGTAATGAACACAGCTTCCACCAAGTATGGAGGATTTGTTGAAAAGCAATTAATCTTCCTCACCAAAATTTTGTCCTCAATCAGATGACTCAGCTTTTTAACAGAATTTAAGAACCAATGCTGTGCAAATAATAACTTTCATTTGTGTTCAAAGGAAAATTCAAACCTATTTCATCAAGTTGTTTTTATAACTTACCTTGTTCCTTAGCAAACGCAAAGAAGGACACAAACAGGCTACATAAATTACTTTTACACTAGATGGGGACCTACATGAGGATAGGTCTATTTATATGGCCAGCCACCTACATCAGCCCACAGAAAGACGAGATGAATGGCTCACAGAAAAGGAAGACATGATTCCCATCAGCAATAAAACTGAGGGCAGATGTTAAATTTGTGGAATGCAGAGTGCTTCAGGAAAAGAAGTAAAGGCAAGAATTTTTTCAATTTTTGTATTTGGAGAAATCCAAAAATTGTTATCTATTGTCATTCAGCAAAACTGTTATTTATTACAAATGTTTCACAGCTAGTGAGGAAATACCATATATTTCTTTTTTTTTTTTTTGTCTGCAACAAAGGCAAGAATGGTACAACCTGACTCCAGAGAAAATGAAGTTTATTGAAACAGCTTCTTTTTCTAAAGTGCAAGACCTTTGACCATGATTGACTTTAAATAGTACTTACAGATCAGATTTTATTGCTGGTACCCATATGAAATGCTTTGTTGCTTCTATCAGTGCTTGGGCATAGATATTAGGAGAACATGGTTGTGGATAAGGTGATTCTGTGCATCGTGCTGATCACTACAGTTTCTGAAAGTCCACCTCCACTGTTCAGAGAAGTGGCATTACCAAGATAGTAAAAAACCAAAGGTTCTGTTACCTTACCACAGGCAGAGACAGAAGCAAATGCATCTTCATATAACCTCAGGAATGCACAGTTTTGTTATTTTATTTTATTTTATTTTCTGTTCAAGAGAAAAACGTTTTTCTTAATTACTTGGCCACTATTTAAACTCAACTTCTCTGTTAGGTTTTTTTGCAAAGTGGGTCTCCCTAACATCCTGAGCAGTATCATAGCATAGTATAGAGGCAGGGTCAAGTGCAGAACATTACAAAGGGAAAATTATACCACTCAAAGGTTGTTGCGTTTCTTTCAGAAGTGTTTGTTTACTTAAAGCACGACAATACCTACTTTCCACACCGTAGTCCTGTCTCATACTTACCTTTCCAAACTCCATAACTGAGCGTCCACGCCTTATATTCTAGAGGTCTCTTTCAATGGCAAAGTAACTAGAGAGAGTTCATGTTCTTCATTATAGAGCTGTCTGAGGAAGAATACTCAGATCTTTTCTTCTCATCTTTACCCATTCTCTGCACTACAGTCAACATTCGCAAAAGTCAAATGCTTCAGAATGTTGTTTCATTTCAACATAGCTAAGAAAAAATATTTTGCCATCTGATCTTCTGGAAAGTGCAGACTGTGGTTGTTAGCAGCCACCAACAGCCCAGGCCACTTAATATGTACGGTTTAGACCAAAAAAGGAAATTCCAATTAGGAAAACAAAGCTTGTATTTTCCAAGTTAGCCTAAAAACCTATAAGGACTAGAATGCTCAGCCCCACTGAAAATACCAGATCACTTTCCACAAATCTTTACTTTTACATGCAGTCCCGCTCACTACATTCAAACCCACAACCTCTTTGTTACTTAAATCATAACTATCAAATTCTATTTCACTTTTTTAACAAAACCACAATAAAGTACATGATCCTAACAAAAAGAAAAGCAGGTGGAGAATGAAGATACAGCTATTTTTTGCCACCTGGAATCAGAGAACTCTTCCCTTACGAGATGTTTATGTGATTTGGGGCCACTGAAGAAATAATAGTCCATGAAATTGAATCAACACTCATTAAATCCAGTAGGTGAATTTAGTCTATGTGCAAAATAAGCTAAAAAATTCATGACCTACACAGCTTCTGTGTGACTGTTTGTGTTAACTGCTTTCAGGATTAGGGGAAAACTTCACTCTGGGTAGATCAATATAAATCTCTAGAAGTTAACTGAGCTACACAGGAACTGAAATTCACAGAATCATAGAATCACTCGGTTGGAAGAGACCTCTGAGATCACCGAGTCCAACCATGCCTGTCTCCTTCCTAAACCACGTCCCTAAGAAACCCATCCACCCATTTTTTAAACACTTCCAGAGATGGTGACGCCACCACCTTCCTGGGCAGTCTGTTCCAATCCAAATTGCTTCTTTCTATTTTAAGTGTTAGTAGTTCAAGTTTTATTCTGGAAAGTATTGGTAGCTACCACAAGGATTTTACATTTGTATATTGCTGCCATATCTCCTAGCCCACATCAGTGATAAGAACAGCATCCGATAAGGCCCAGCTGTAACTCTGAGGTCTGAGCTTACCGAGGAGCTGCACCATGGGAAAAGCCCTGGGGAAAGTTCTGGCTGACTCAGACAGGAAATTGTCTTCAGCAGTTGTGTGCTGCAATGACAGCTCTGTAGCCAGCTTGTTCACTGTAGGCACCATGCATCCCACCAGCAGCCCAGGAGCCTACACTCCTGTGTCCAGTTCTGGGGCCCTCAGTTTGAGAAAGATATCGAGATGCTGGAGTGCATCCAGAGGAGAGCAACGAGGATGGTGAAGGGGCTGGAGCCCAAGCCCTATGAGGAGCGACTGAGGAAGCTGGGGTTGTTTAGCCTGAAGAACAGGAGGCTCAGGGGAGACATTATAGCTCTCTACAAACACCTAAAAGGAGGTTGTAGTCAGGCAGGGGTTGGTCTCTTCTCTCAGGCGACCGGTGACAGAACAAGAGGACACGGTCTCAAGCTTCACCAGGGGAGGTTTAGGCTTGACATTAGGAAGAAGTTCTTTACTGAGAGGGTGATTGGTCACTGGAATGTGCTGCCCGGGGAGGTGGTGGAGTCACCGTCCTTGGAGGTGTTTAGAGAGAGATTGGATAAGGCACTTAGTGCCATGGTGTAGTTGACAAGTAGGAGCAGGTGTAGGTGTTGGGTCATAGGCTGGACTCAATGATCTCAAAGGTCTTTTCCAACCTTATGATACTGTGATACACTCACTGTACTGCAAAATGAGGAAATCCCAAAGCCATCCTCAGCTTAAGGAGAGAGAGATCCTCTAGAGCTGGCAGATGATATTCAGCAGTTAAGCCTCAAAGTTCTACAGTGAAAGTATCTGTGAAATCAGTGGGTGAAATGGACCGTTATGGGATCATATATGGCACATGAACATTTTTTAGAATATCAAGCATGTATACTGGCATTTTCCAGATGTGGACTGCAGAAGAAATAGTGTATTAATATGGTGATGTGAAAGCTTCTTCATTGCCACTGCAAGATCTCCACCTTTCCATTCTGAACACTGTGTTCATGAGTTTCAAATGCTTTCAGTATTCCTTCTCCTGTAACACTCAAACCTAACCCTTTAGCCAATCCAGAAGGTATCTGGGTAATCATCTCTAGTGCAGTGATAGGGAGATGTGTATATTTGTAACTTCATGATCTTTTCCTAAAGCAGAAATTATTACCGACTACCCCACGCGGGTGCTTTAGACATCAGTACCAAACTAAAGGATGTGGGTTAAATTCCTCTTCACTTGTCAATGGGAAGATTGTCCATAAAGAATGAAGACTTCTGAAGAAAATGAGCAAAACCATCAGTACAGGTGAATATAGAGTAAGCAAACACATTCTCTCGTGAAAATTCATTTTAAAAGATGAAATACCAACATACATCAAAGTTTATGTCCATTAATCTAATCACAGAGTACAAATCACGTCAGTTGTTCACCGTATTGACGTACAGTGGTTATTTTCTGCTGCCTCAGCACTGTAGCATAGCTTTTAGCCTCCTCCCCAGACTCGCTTCTTTTGTTCTTGTTGCTTACAATTTCTGTTTTAAACTAACGTATTTTGTCAGCTACAACCCCGCCAAAGGAATTAATGCACAGCTAGAGCAGATGAAGTAGTAGGACAAGTAGTAGTGCTAGAAGAAGATAATACACTGCAATCAGCAAGAGGCCTGCATTGAGCGACCCAGGTTGCTCAGGGCTTTGTTCCATCAACTCTTCCCCTGCTCTACTGCTTATTTATCCTCATAGTAAAGTTACTTTCATTACATCCAGGAAGAATCACCACATTCTAATTTATGATCACCATCTCTCATTCTGCCACTATTCACCTCAGCAAAGAGCCTGACTCTGTTCTCAATAACCTCTGTAGGAACTGGGGGCAGCAGGTCCCCTGAAGCCATCCCTTCTCCAGGTTGAACCAGCTGCACTCCCTCAGCCTCTTGTCACAGGGCACATGCTCCATCCTTGGCTGCCTCGGAAGCTCTTTGCTGAACTCACTGCAGTTTATCTACAACTTTCAGGTACCAAGGGGCCCAGAACTGAACCCAGTATCCCAGATGTGGTCAAGGAAATGCTGAGCAAAGAAGAATAAACACCCCCCCCATCTCCTGGCTGTGCTCCTGCTGATGCAGATCAGGGTGCTCTTAGCCTTCATTGCTGCCAGGCGCCTGGTGGCTAAGCTCACCCAGCTATTTCCCAGGACACCAGGCCCGTCGCTGCAGAGCTGCTCCCCAGTCAGGCAATCCCAGTCTGTTTCCTGTAGGCTATTAGTCTGTCCCAGACTCAGAGTAGGGCATTTTCCCTGGCTGAATTTTCTGTCAGCTCATTTCTCCTGTCTACGCCTTTCTGAATGGCAGCCCTGCAGTGTATCGACTGTGTGCAACCCGACTCCTCTCCATTTCAGGTCGTTGCGAACTTCATGAGGGTAAATCTGTCTCCTTTTCCAGACCCAGAACAGGCCCCTGAGCAGCTCCACTTGTAACCACTTGCAAACGTTTGTGTGTACCTTTTTTCCATCCTTACTTTATTAAAAGCCAAAATTGTTGCAAGCGGTGTACTAGAAAAAAAGAATTAACAGTAAATCTGTCCAAACACAATGTTTCCAGCAAACTTGTTGCAAGACAGTCTAAAGAAAATAAAATGAGGCTGTCAAGATATTTTGTAAGGCAGCGGGAATTGATAGAGTAATTTTTCACATTGTTTTATCATTTTCTTATTTAATACATTTACGGGACCGGTAATAAGTGACTTAGACTTCAGTTATGGCTAAGCTCCAAAGTACCTCCAGAAACAAAAATGAAGGAGTACCTGCATCCCCCAAACTGAACTGGACATCTGTATAATGAAATGATAACCTCTGGGCATGGCAGGACACAGTTCAGGGAGCCAAAATTCACTCTAGGCTAACTTTATTTTTGCTTATCTTTGAGCCTAATTCTCTGATGATCATGTGACCCTGAGCCCGGAGTTTGTTAGTAGAGTATTCCATTGGAAAAAATTAAAACAAATCATGCTTTAAAGGTAGGGATTTGTTTCACACACACACTAAGAGGCAAAATGCCAAAAATGTCATATTTAAAGCACAAAAGATGTAGAGCCAAAAATTCCCTGGCTTCGTTAGAGGTGTGAATATTGCTGTGGAGTTTTTACTCTGAGTTTTGGCTCTATTCTCACTCATTTGTCATCTTTATTCATAAGCTCAGAATTTCTGCTGAATGTATCAACCTCCTATTATGCTGTTGTTGCCGAACGTGGTTTCTTCTGTTTTAGAAATATGCCTTGCAGACATTCTCTCTGACAACAAGTTCTTGTTAATTCGTTGGTTTGGTTTTGTTGAAACAATGGGACAGGTCAGCTTGTCAAGAGAAAAATCCTTCCTTTTAACTTCTCCATAATTTGGCATTTGCCATCTTATTTCCACGTTAACAATATGATACGATAGTTTTTGAATTTTTAACAGATTCCGGTGGAATTTTGTCATTGTGCCCTCCTGTTCCCACTTGAACATCTGCCAGCTTCAGTGTAGCTCTCTGATCTTGCATAGTATGGAATAAATCGCCACGTTAGAGATACCTGACTACCCTGAATGACTTGGTTTGCACACATAACTCAGCTCCAAGCAGACACTAGCAGAGCCCAGCACTAAGCCCGGGGTAATTACTACCCCTGATAAGCTCAACACATTGCCTAAATTTTTTCAGCATCTGGGCTCACACCTTGTTTTTCCTCCTCTAAGTAAGTGGAATGGCTTCTTGATTGTGAGCATGACTCCAGTGTGCACTCATTAATGGTAACCAGAGGCAGACTTCCTGACCTTTGTGGTAAAGATTTTGATTCTTAAACTCCTTTGATTTTGGCATTTGGTTTGTTATTGGAGTCAGGGGTAGCAGGAAAGAGACACACTGAAGCCGTTGTCAAAAGCATAATAAGACTGGCTGTCATCTGGAGATCCGAATGGGAAAAGTATGATACCTTTTACAGAGAGAGCTCCTACACATAAGTTAGCAAAACTACCTTTCCCAAGGAGACTTGATGCAATGCCACGTGACAATGACATAGGATTTTTTTGAAGCTGTCATCATCACAAGTTTTTCAGCCTGTACACTCTAACTGCAAGCATAATAATGGTGGCTGAGCCCAGCAAACTTTTAAAAGCCAGCTGCAAGGGTGGCCGATATTTCTGCCTTTGTTTTGGTGCTTTGAAGACTGTTAACTGAATTTGTTTGTGTCAACTGCCTTCTTCTGATAAATCCGCTGTAGACAGAATTAATTTGGGGGTGAGTAGATGTGAGGACAGAGGACTGATGGTAGTGCTGCCCACCAAGGCAGAGGTAGCTCAAGGTCACAGCATTCAAACAGGATCAAGATGCCTGGGCTACTCTGCTCTGAACCTGACTGGCCCGTCTACCGTGCAGCTGTTTGAGCCAATGGACCGTATCCTACAGTGTCCAAGTTGCTGTGCATTTTGTTCTGGTGGTTTTCAATGTGGGCTTAATATTTTACTCTAGTAATTTAATAATAGAGTATTTTACTCTAGTAAAATATTAAGTGAAGAGCCTTAGCTGATATAAATAATATCTGGTTAATGCGTATTTTTGCAGTCGTGGAGCAAAATGCAGCAATATACAACTAAGCCATTTTTATTGTTTACCTAAGAAAGCTCAGCTTAGAGACAAAATCTCTTCTTTTTTAAATTTTGTCCCAAGTTCGTCTTTGCATATGAAGTACATGATGTGCCAAGAGGCCCTGTGACTTTCTGAAGTCAAAGAGTTTGTTGATGTTAACGTACACTGCCCATTTAAAATTAAAGGAGCTACCGTGATTCTTGCTGGCTCAGGGTCTAGGATTTTACTCAAATTAGAAATACCAGGTACGCTACTGTTATATCTCCAAGGTGTTTGTAAATAGGCTGAAGAAGTTAAAACTTCCATGTCTGAGCATGATGTCCCGATACTATCCACTGTGTCTTCAAATGTAGGATAGGGAGAGGTGAAAACTGGAGTGTCCACTGTAATTATAGAAAAGGAAAATATTACTGTGGAGAGTACTCAGGGGAAAGTGCAGAAGGGACAACATAGGAATAGCACAGGAATTTTGTGTCTATTGACATGAGGGAGGCCTGCCTTTGAAATTAGTTGTTTGGTTGGTTTATCTAGTACGATGTTACAGCAGACAGCCTCCAGTTAAAACCGATTATCTCTTCTTAAAAAATATTTAGGATGAGCAGACCCATTACTTACTTAAATACTGCATAAGATACCATTAATCAAAAAGAAATAGGTGCCATTTGGCATCTGCTGTAATTGCTATGACGGAAATAGCAATACATAACTCTCAGAAGGAAGGGTGCCACACTTTTAAAAAACTTATGGCTATTTTATGTGTTTCTAATGGCCAATGAATAAATGATGCGACATGCATTTTACATATTTGTGAAGTAATGAATTTGAGATTATATCATACATAATGGTTTTCGGTACTAGACACAATGTGCTGAGGAAAAAAATTGCTTTTTATGTGAAGTATGAATATAATTACAGATAGCTTAGATAGCTCCTGGGGAAAACCTTCTATACCTGGAGAAAATTATCTGGCTCCAGTATTGGATGCACCATAATACATGAAGAGCAAACCTTTATCCCAGATGTTTAGTTCATGTGCTAGATGTCCAGTCATTATAAGTAACTGCTAAATATTCTTGCTTTTACCTGATTATGCCACTGTTTGCTACTATAGTCTTCATCGTGGGCCATTACAAAGCACACATGAGTACAGCTGAACATGTTCATAAATGAGTGGTAAGGAATTTTTAAAATAATAATAATGACAATAATAATAAATTAATTGACCTTCCTAAAAAAAAACCCTCCTTCTATTAACCAGTTAAATGTATTTTTTCAAATAGTGATTAAAACACATATTTTTTTCTTCCAAACAAAGTTATGTCTGATTTTTTTGTTTTCCTCACTGAAAGGAAAAAAGATAATCTTTAAATCATAGAATTTTTTAGTTATTTTTCACTCTTAAGGAGAAAGCGCAATGTCTGCCAGGCAGATGAATCTTCCATCAAAGAAATTCAGATGTGATTTCTTTTTTCTTAATGTAATAAGACACTATGCATTTTGTCCTCAGTTCTCTGGAAGAGATCTCAAAGAAGCAATTAATATCAAACTGAATGACTGACCAACCATCTGCCAATTCCAGCACATTCAATACAACTGATGCTTTATTCAAATACAGAGTCAGACTACAGGCTCTGCCACCAGAAGAATTGATTTAGCTCAGATGGGAAGGCAAGAACGATACGTAATTATACATAAAGTGAAACTTGCTAGTATAAGACATTGATGCAGTAAAAGTCTTTTTCTGCTACATTAAAGGAGAAAAGATAACAGGAAACTTTCTGTATGTTGCAATATGTAAGAGTCAAGGCAAGACATACTGAATCTTTACTTGTCAAGAAGTTGTCTGGGAAAGGGGAGGAGTTGCCTCATTACAGGAGGTTTTGCTGTTTAAAATCAGACATTCAGAGATGTTAAAAGGATTAAACACTCAAATCTGATCTATTTTGGTGGACTTGGGCAACATAATCCTTGGGCAACGCTTAACTCTCATGTTTTGACATCACAGAAGGCAGCTGCAAGGACAGGAAGCCATCCAACAAAGGGAGAGGAAATCCTGGGTTGTTTGGTTCAACAGAATATAAATGAACAAGACATTATAATGAATAAGGAATCAAAGCTTGCAGAAGATATTGTGTCAGCTTCTGACCGCTGATTTGGTGACAGCCTATAAATCAACTGCAAAGTCAGCTGGAAAAGCCATGAGAGGTTTTCTATAACCTCGAGAGAACCTATAGGTCTGCACTACATTTTTCCTTAACTGATTTGCTTAGCTGCAGGGGGCACAAGTTAGATCTTGTCCGGAAAAAAGAGCATAAAGTCCTCACATGAGGACTGTGTTTACAAAGTGTCCTCAAGTCACTGCGGAGGATGTGTAGTCAAGTTAGAGGAAATGGGATTTCTCAAAGTACGGCTCTCATGACTGATTGTAGAGATTCAAGGTTCTGACAGAGAAAAACATCAGAATAGCAATGAAAAGTAAAGAAGATAGCTCAGAGGATACCTACCTTTTCCTTCTTTTTTTTTTCTATGAAAATAATACTACTCTGCTATGTGACGTGGACAGAAATGAGGAAGGGTTATATCAACCAATCTTATCTATACACAGGATGGTGGTATGGCAACAGGCACAAAACACTCAAACTTCCACAGACCTGAAAGTGCAGATTTATTTATTTACGAGACAGTCAGAACATCTGCTTTGATTTTACACGGAACCAGTCACTCAGAAGTATTTGATTTTGAGTCACCAGCAGCCCTAGGATATGAGTAAGTTGCAGTTCAGGACTTCTATGAGTAGAGTTTGAAAAAACTACCTTCTCAGCCAAAATGCTCAGGTCTTAGGTTTAGGTGTCTTCATTGTTCACCTGCTGGTTCTTACATGAAGCAACTGCACACTTCAGATATCACGGGCAGTCAGTGCCTTCCTCCTGAAAAATGCTTCTAAGGTGCATGCTTTACTTTTGACACAAATTGAAACTAATTAGCAACAGGTAACTGCTAGCAGCTAAGTCACTGGTCACGTAGCCAGGCACATCACAAAGCTGGGGTAACAGGTTTTCAGTGCTCCTCTATGGGACACACATATTCATTCTTAATTGCACAGCAGCGCTTAAGCCAGACCTTTTCCTGTTATGTTTTGCATTTCACGGATGAATGAGGATTTGTTTGCTTGTTTAAAATAAGGAAAATGAATTGATTTTAATTTCCAATCTCATTTATTTAATTTGGTGTGGAGGAAGGAGAATTTCTGGGACTTAACATTAATTGCCTCTATGTAATGCGACACTTGCTGCATCTGTCATCTCTTTTTAAATATTGCTGCTGACATTTGTCAACCTGCTGAACCTAAGGAAGTGAAATTGGTGAACTTAAAATAATTCAAATTCCTTAACAATAATTATGCCTGCTGCTATGTTCTGCCAGTATTGGGGAAAAGGTAGAAGACCTGTAGACTGGAGTCTAGCTTGTCCACACCCAAGCTCGCCTCTTGTTCAAGGTTCTTGCTCCATTCAGTCTGTAAACAGCGGCACTGTGGGAAAGTTGATTTGGGTTCTTTAACGTTAAACGTTACTTAACCTGTGTACAGCTGCGGCAAAGAGACGCATGCATGTCTGCTCAACAGCACACAGCTTCAGAGGAGCAAGTTTTAGCCCAGCTTGCTGGTTCTTTCAGCTGCCTTGCACAGTTGTGTTGCAATATTGAGACCTGCCTTAAATGAAGGATAGCCCCTGTCCAAAACAATCCACAGCACTTTTACCCCGTCCACCCCAGGAGGGGCTTTCGCAGGAGGGCTTGCTATCTTGGAGGGAAACAAGGGCACCCGAAAATCTTTAGGCTACTTTCACTTATAGTAAGAATTGAGTCAAAATGCAAACAGGGTAGATTTTTCTGCACCAATTTCTTTCCAGCAGAAAGAGCTCTATGCAGACTTAATGATTCAGCTGCCTGCAGAGAGATATAATATATACAACTCTCTCCCAATAGATTTCTGCTCTAAGAAATACCTTTTTTAATTTCATCCTTTTCATCGTTCTGCCACCTAACATGGAAGTAGAAAGGTCAAGAGTGATTTTTTGAGACACTGTTTGTTGCAGATATGAAAATCTTAGTGGCCCTTGTAAGTTAGTACATATCTAAATACCATCAGACCCTAAGAATCCCCGGAACAACTGGTGCTAAAGGCTAATATTCAACTAAGGTACTCTGATTGCGATTGAATATAGTGAAAAAGTGTGACTCTCAAATCCCCTACTGCTCAAAATATTCTGTTTCTATTCCGCTAATATACTATTTTTCCCAAGATCGGAAAGATTAAAAGATGAATGAGATCTCAAAATTGAAAGGCAACATGTAACATATGAAAATTAAATTTTTATTTCTTCCTGATAGCACTAAAGTTAGAAATTATTAACCTTATATTTCTTATTCCCTTCTCTGAATTTCCAAATCTGTGTTATTTCTTATGAATCTTCGTTTAATAAAACATGAAAATCCTGTAACTCATTCAACTACACCAATCCTTAGTCATTTCTGTTGTCTCAAACTAAAATAATAAGAAATAGAAACACTTTTTAGGAGATGACTAACTAAATACCACTGGTAACCCAGCAAAACAAATTGCACTATAGATTTCTTAACAGCTGTGAGCTGTCAGATATAAAATTTTACTTTTTAAAAAAATCACAATTTATTTAAACAATTTATGATACTTAATAAAGGTATGTTTTTTATACTTATCAATTGTATTTAAGTAACACTCTGACTACTACTTCCTTTTATGGACTTTTCCTCAAGATGCATTCTTATATCAGTATTTCCCATGCTTGTAGGGTAGGACTTCAATTCCAAGTGATTTTGATGTTTCTTAATCCTTTTTTAGCACTTCCACTTGTCTTTTTTCTCTATTTTTTACCTAAATGTTTTAAATGGAACTTCAAAATATTTTTGACACTTCTGCAAGTCTTTAATCAGAAATATTTACCAAACTTTTTGACTATTAGAGTACTTTCTGCTGCCTCTTTTTTATTTTTCTTTGATAAATTCATTATTCATAAAAAAAAAGGTGTTTCCAAGTTCCTCACAAAGACTACTTTGTAGATAATATTACAGAAATGCAGAGAACTATTTGGGTGAATTTTGTGATCCTGAATGTCCATTAACAAGGGAACACAAAGACTAGAATTGTTTCAGTTTATAATACAGCGAGAAAATAGTAGCCATATTATTTCATCACAAAAGGAAATACCACCATAGGAAATGAGAAATTATGTAGGAAATAGTAGGTCAATGCAGGAATTCTTCACTGTAATGGAACGATAAGGCTGAATACATTTTTTTCTAATTGAATATTGTGCTTACTGTTTCACAGTCAATACCAGAGAAAAGACTGCACAGACTGTCTCTGTATATAGTTTGGAAATGCAGGGATTCACCACTTATTTTGCAGGCTTGAGACCATGCGAAAAAATATTTTTCTCATGATCATAAAGAAATGGGGTTCCCCCTGGTTACATACAGGGTTATCATGGGAACATCAGTAACAAAATTAATTTTGAGGTAATTAACAGGAGTAATACAACTTGTTTGTTTGCTCATAATATATGGGCTGATTGTAAACTTAGAAAAAAAAAAAATCATGGTTGTAATTTCCAGTGGAGCACGTTTGCATGTCTAGATGATTCTGTACTTAGGTCAATAGAGAGAGTAAAATAGGCAAATTATTTCCCTTCAGTCTCACCACAGAGCCCCTAGTCACTGTCTGAACCAGAGTCCGCTGCTCTCCTAACACTTACATGATTTCATGTGATATAATAGCTTAGTTTGGACACTCATTTTCAGAAGTTTATGGTAGCACTTACGAAAAGATCTCAATTGACAGCTCTGTACAGTGAAGTCTTCTGTTAACTGGTCAACAGAAAATTTACAGCATTTGGTGCAAGGTCTCTGCCCATCAGAATCACCACCCTACAGAATTGCCTCAGGGAGAATGAGGAAAAATCTCATTTATCTGCCTGTTGCATCGCTGGGATTAAAAGTATTGATAGTCATCATCGTGTAAATATCTTCAGTGTTAAAAGGAGAGTGGAGCTCTAAAGCCAAAGGTAACAGAAATTACGAATGCCTTGACAAACTTGCTTTATAAGTCAAAGCACTTTAGCTCCAGTGTGAACAGGAGCAAATGATAGCGCGCGCAAGACTCCAACAAGAGTTTTATAGTTAGCAGAAGTGTATTTATAGATGGATTTTTAAAGCACAGGGAATTCAGCGCCAGGTTTAAATTCACAGGCCATAAAACGTGGAAAGTTTAAAAATTCACAGTTAAAGTCTGCAAACTCACTTCATCTGCTTCCATGGATGATTGTGCCCTCCTCAGATTGTTTTTTATTTATGTTGTAGCAAATGATATTTTTTGATCAAGTATTTTTTAAATATTTTAGAAGTCAGCAAATTTGAAGAAGCCATTGCACTTGTACTTCCACAGAAAATCCAGGAAAGGATCAAAATGTGTGTGTGTGTGTGTGCGTTCGTATTTCTGGCTGGCTTTTCTCTGCCCCTGAGATGCTGCTGAGCTAAAATTGCAATGTCACAATGGACTGTTGGGAATTAATCACCAAAAAACTCCGGTTCTGTGTTTAGCTATGCCTGATACATCCAGTGAATCATGGTGTAGCTCTCTTTTTTTGTCATGTTTTTGCTGTGAGATGGGGAAAACTGAAGAAGGAATGTGGGTTTACTGTTCTGTCTCATAGAGGCTGAAGAACTGCCTGTCTCTGAATTACTGGAAGGGGCAGGATATTGTAATAATTTTTCCATATAACCACGTATCTTAGCCCTTGCTTTGAAACTTGACTTGGGAAATGGGGGTGTGCTGTCCAGGAGTACAAGTGGATGAGGAATCTATTATCTGTACTGAAAATATCATTGCATAAATAATTTAAGCAGGTTAGTGGTAAGCTTTTCATTTCTAATACCTGTGTGTTGCATGAGCTACTAAGCCTGTATCTCTCATACAAATCCCAAAGTAACAGAGGCACTACAGAGTTCAGAGCACAGCTTCCAGAAGCTTAAACAATGTCAAACTTCACTGATGCCCTTTCCAGTCATGTGGATCCTGCTAGATTTGTTTCTGGATACAAGTCAAATATAGCTGCCTGTAAAGTAATGCCGAAATACATTACCAGTGTTTGGGTTTAATTCTCCTTGTGACCTGCACAGCTTATGAACAAATTTGAAAGCCTAATTAAAAGAATGCACTGAAAGCTGTCACTAGATTTGAAGGCAAAGTGAAGAGGTAATCACTTTTTTTGATTTAAAAAACAAAGCAAGACGGGATTCAGAGTGAAAAATAAAATTGTGTCTTTACTTGATGGTTCCCAGGGATTAAAAGAGCACACAGTGGAAATGTTTGGAGAAGTCTGTTTTCCATTCCTCTTTCCTGTGTGTTACGAATGCTTTACTCAGTAACTCCATGTAATATTGGCTCTAGGAAATAAATAGCTGACAGTTTTCCAAGCTAGGGGCAGAGTATCCCTTACACTGCTCCTGGCTGATGAAGAAGACCAAAGTGCTATTAACAGCTTGCACAATTTTGATTTAGAATCAGCACAGGGTATGCCATTCCCTGCTTTTCTACAACAAGCATCTGTTTTAAGATTAGGGTACTTCCTATAGAGCTGCAAAAATGTGTTGACCTGTTCTTAGTTAAAAGGAGAAAGAGCTCACAGTGTGCTCACACAGGATGCTGCTACCACCAAAGCCATAAGAAAAGCTTGCCGGGACTTCATACGCAGTTCCAGCTTCCAAAACAACTATTATGAAAAGAGAATAGAGAAAATATAAGGGCTGTGTAATAGTCAAGACCTGAATGAATTAATTAAGAACAAAGAGTCAACCTCTGACCCCGGATAGTCAGCCAGCTGTGTGCCTGGGGGTACGCAGCTCTTACCTGGGTTAAAGACAACAGAGCCTTCCCCATGCCACCTCTTTTGAGGAAAAGGAAACAAGGAGATCGGTGTTCAGCTGTGAAAGCAGGCACATCCTGACACAGATTTTTGGCTGTGAGAGACTGTATGCAAACTAAAATGACCCAAACCCACCAATTTCTTGAGATTATCTCCAAGATGTGTTCATGTATTCGTACTTTTTTTCTGAAACAAGGATTTCTTATTTAATGTCATCAACACAACATATGCAGAAACATACACACAGTTTACTGTATGCTGAGGAAGGAAGTGTTAATTTTGTACTCTGTAATATCCAAGATCAATGATAATCTGCTGCTGCAGTTAGAAATACTGAGCGAGGTTTTCCACTGCCTGATACTAGCTGAGACCTCCCATGCTTAACTTTTTAATGACATATTGCAATGCAATTTGTGTTTCCCTCATGATACTATAAGAGAGATAAGGCTTTGAATTGGCTGAAAGTAATCTTGAGGAAAAGGTGGGTATTTTTTTATTCTTAAAGCTCCAGGTTAAATTAAATAGCAACTAAGAGCCTGATCTGCATTATACCTTTAGAAATAATCACTGTGTTGTAGTTTTACATCCCATCATCTCTCTATTTTATCTTTCCATTTTTGTATTCTTGAGTACCAAGAAGACAATTGAGAATGTAAGGAAAATTTCTCAGAGCAAGTATGTTCCCCTCTATTGGAGGGTATAGAAATGTTGGAGGGATTTAGTAGTGTCTCTCAATCAATGTAGAAAGGATCATCAAACTGTGATCAAATTTGTTTATATGTATTTGTATTCTTGTGGGATTTGAGAATATCTGTTGAGATGTTTTTGTAGGAGGTAAAGGTAAGCAGTAATGCGTTCTTTGTTAAGAGGCTGTGGAATTTACATGGATCTATGAAGAATGATGCAACTTGAAAAGAACTGGCAAAGTAGTACCTGCTGGTAGGGTGCTTCTGAGCGTCTGTCACTGACATCAATATTACACCCAGGAACTCCTTTTGCTTATGATTCCCATTTTGTTGCAGTTGGGAGTAACAGCGGCTCCTCAGGTTTCAGTACCTCCAATGCGGCAAGTTTGGCTTCCTGTGATGAAGAGTCAGTGAATGAGTATGAAAAGACACAGCTATGGTTAATAGGAACCACAAATAAATTGGCTTTTCTGGTCATTGTTGCCCTAGGTATTGTTTCTGAAATGTCTGGCACAGAATACGCATCCTCGTTATTTTCCTCTACAGCAAACAAGACGTTTTTTCTTTCATAATTGATAGAAAGGAACGCAACTGAGAGAGATTAATGTATTTATTGCTTGGAATAACACAAATCTGAAAAAGAAGTTGTGAATAACATTCCCTCATTAATTTCTTGACTTAAAATCTACAGAAGAAAACACCTTGACTTTGTTCAGGCTTGAAAAGTAGCAGATGCTCTCACTAAGCTGCCACAAGTGTTCTTTGAGACTTCCATACTGTGATAAAGAAGTACAGATGGGAAGAAAGCAGACCATGTCCACCAGCAGGATGACAGAAAATGAGAGGGGGCCTTCCCTCTAATAAGTTCACAGGTTCCTTAAGGTTTATTTCGTATGAATCTGGAGGTTCCACTATCGCCCTGATGTGTATACCACGACCAGTTGCATAATCTAAAGTTTTAAGCCACTTAGTATAGGGAATGGCAAAGTTCTTACAAAGGATGACCAGCAGTACATAAATCCCGTCTTAATTACGTGGCTTCAATCAAAACCACTTACATGTAAGCATTAGCTGGATAATACAGCAAATTGCTGCTCTCTAATTGTTAAATCAGCCCTAGGAAATTGTGCACTGTTATGAAATTTTGTGATTTATATTAGCTATTAAGAAATATTAAAAATCTCCAACTATGACAAAGAGCAGTATAGCTGAAGGGGATCTGGAGATGCTCATATTGTGAAATGATCTTTTATGAGAAAAGCTCTTCTTTACTTGACAGCTGCGTTGTTCACCCTATAATATGCTTCCAAAATATTTCAAGTTGTGGATTAGTTGCACTGTTTTAATTACTAAATGCAGGCTTTTTTAATCAACCATGCTTCTAATGCCTGAGGAATTTGCCTGATCCTGTGGTAAATGTTAAGTCTTTGTAAGTGAAAGGCATTTGAAGAATAGGTCAGTAGTCTGAGGGCTAAAGAAAATCCATATAAAACAAAGATATATTTTCATTTTTCTTGTTCTGCATATCAAAAAAATGTTGATATGCCATAAACTATGTAGCCTTCTGTCATTTTTCTAACCCTTGGGGAATGCAGTGCAGAATGGACACTTGTTCAGTTACTAAAACTTCTTTTCAGCCTCACAAAGACTTGGCTTCTCAACCTGATGAAAACATTCTTAGGAGTTTATATATAGCACTGATTCTTTGAGCAGTATTGTTTGGTGACAATAATAACATTATTGTTTTAGCTTGTCAAAAGCTCTCTTCACAGTAGTAGTTGAATAGTAGCAGAGTAAATGTCACAGTACAGTCCTATGTGCTGCACAGTCTTCTTCCGCACCCATGGACGTAAAAGTTGCAGGTGTTGGTTTCTCTCACCACATGTATATTGCTCCGTAATATCCACAGGCATAAAAGTATTACTGCATGAAATAGACCTTCACAAAGTGTGAACACAACTTCATGATCTGTGAAACAGAAGGAAAACCATGATTTTTTGGGAGCAAACTCCCAGCTGGTATCAACTCAGGTTTGTCGAAGTCTTTCTTTTGTCATATGCTGCCATATGATTTAAGGGAAACATTTTGGCACAGTCTTTTTATCCTGGCTAAGGATTCATCTACCTAGAGAATCTGACAGCTTCTTTAGTGATAGAAAGCAAAAACAGAAGTTGAGTGCCACCCCATCAGGGTGCTCTCATTGGGAAGTAGACTTCTTTTCACTGCAGTTTACCCAATAGAGTATTTGAAGTGTTTTTAAGGATTTCGGGTTTTTTCCAGCTTCAAACATTAACCCTAAGCATCCAGATTGCCTCTGGATAGATAAGCAAAGAGAGTTCTTGACTTGCTCAAGTAGTGTAACTGCATATTTACTGGGTATATGTTTGTGGTAACGTAAAATTCACTTAACAGTAATTCATAAGAGATCTCTAAGATTCTAATTTACTGTTTAACCCCCATTCTTGTAAAGCTGCCAAGTGGAATTATGAAGAAATGTGAGTAACTGTTGATGTCAAGACAGGACTGATGTGAATGTTGGGCTCTGACCAAAAAAAAATTAGAGCAGAAAACAAAATCAGATGAGATAGGCTTGGTTTGAAGCAGTATTCAAAATATTAGCACCCTGGAGTGATGTGCAAAAACCTCACTAGCTCAGTAACTCTCAGAGGAGCTGAGGATTCTCTGCATCTCTGAAAGAGACCTCTTCCTGAAGAATAATTCCGGGTGAAATCAGAATGCATGAGATATGCTGTTTTGCAAAAATCCCTCAGCAAGAACAGTGGTGCAGTTTACATCAGTCTCACCCATGCCTTCTCAGAAATGAAATTATGTTAAAACACAGGCTCTTGAGGATGTGGGTACATTCTTACAGCATTGCTCCAGAAACATTCAGGCAAATCATATCGATAAAAAACATGAGTTGTGCTCGCCTATTGATAAAAAACATGATTGTGCTGAAAGATAGAGGATGTGCACCGGCTAAAAAAATCACTTTAAAATGCCTATCACACTACACTTGTATGTACAAGGCTTGACATCAGGAAGAAGTTTTTTACTGAGAGGGTGATTGGCCATTGGAATGCGCTGCCCAGGGAGGTGGTGGAGTCAACGTCTGTGGAGGTGTTTATGGAGAGATTGGATGAGGCACTTAGTGCCATGGTGTAGTTGACAAGTAGGAGTAGGTGTAGGTGTTGGGTCATAGGTTGGACTCGATGATCTCAGAGGTCTTTTCCAACCTTATGATACTGTGATACTGTGATACAGCCAGTCAAAAATACTTTATTTACAAAAGTTGACTTGAGCACAAAAATATTGGAGTTTCTTTTCCAGAATCTTCTTGAAAGAAGGAGGAGAGTGTTCATTATCTAAAAGAAGAAATGCTTTAAGAAAACCTTTTAAGAAAAAGAGCTATGCTCCACAAGAAGCAGATTCCTCTTGTCCTCAGAGCAACCCACTGGGGACAGTCACTTCTGTTATTTTTCACTTGGTATTTAGAAAGCACAGCTTCTTTGCCCTCACTGCTGTGTTAGTCTTCTAAGGAAGCAGGTTGAAGTTTCACACGCAAGTTTCACATCAATCTTTATGGAAAACTTTCTAAGAGGCTACTGAGATTCTTTTATATTTTTGTACAAGTTCAAAATCTGGTCCATGATATTTGATGGCAATCTGGGTATGAGTGAGCTGAGGAATGTTTCTTGGAGTTTAGAATTTGTTTCACTTTGAGTTCAACCAGTACAGAATCTGTCTCTTTAATACTCCTTTTGTTCAAACTACTGAAGGTTAGACAGTTTCTAATTTGGTACCAAATTGGTCTTGTCAGTGGAAATAACTGAGTGCTTAATGTGGTCAAATAGGTTCTAGCTTCTAGAGATAAAACTTTGTAAGCATTAAGAAAATAAAACTCTACTAGCTTTGGAGTACCCAAAGCACAGCTTACTGATGTAAATGCTATTTGCCAGATTTTTGCATTGCCAAATGATGTAAGATGGACAGCAAAGGGCAGAAATATCTTAAAAAGGGATGTTCGAACACATTTTTTTTTTTCAGATTGAGGAGATGAGTGAAACATCAGGCAACCAAAGCTGCATTTATGTGGCCAAGGGGAGGATATAATACAAAAACACCTTAGAGCAAAGAGCAGTCTCCAATTAGTGGCTGGTTTATTAGGGAAAAGCTTTTTAGACACTCTTATTACTAGAACAGTGGAAATAAACAAGAGTATTGAATATAAAGCAGCTTCAGAAAGTTTCATATGATGGTTTTAAGCCTAGCTGGAAGAACCTAGCAAGCTTAGTGAACTGATTATTCAATTTGATTTAACAAAACTGTATCGTGACCTTAGCTCTGCAGTCAGTAACATAAGATGGATTCAGTTTGCGCTAGGAAAGAAAACTGGCTTTCACCACGGACAATTGATGTGATCCTGAACATGAGATTCCTCTGCTCAAGTTGGTCGTAACTGAGTCATTCGCAGTCAGTTCTGTAGAGGATACAAGGAAAATGTAAGCAGAGATGTTCTCAAAGTACAAAATTATGAAGGTGACCTTAAGCATCTATGTGTTCCTTTCTCTGCCTGTCACATAAATTCCAAAAATCTGAAAGGAAATGAATAGACTGAGAAGGGAAGGAAGAAGGTAGCAGCACATATATTTCTAAAGAAAAGTCGCACATTGAAGACAAGATAACTTGAGAAAATTCAGTTTCAGTTAATGCTGAAATCTTAATTGTATTTTTTTCATAGCCATCAAACAATTACTTGACCTTCCTTATTAGAAAACTATAAAAGGCACTTAGTGTATAAATTGAGATGAGGGAAATCAAGACAGATAATTTAAAAAATCATCCTCGAATTGTCATATTGTCCAAATATGATCTACTGTAAATCCTCAAAGCATTCCAGTTTGAAATACAACATGGTAGAGAAATGTACAAAACTAAATACAAGAATTCTCCAGTCTTAATGAAGTGCCTGTAAGGGAAAATTGCTCAGCTTATGCAACTCATTACCGTTTCTATGTAATGGAAGAAATATTTACCTACCTCAAAGGAATTCTTGAATTGGATCCTGATTCAGATTTTGTGGTCATATATGTGGTAATTCACCAATGAATGTTTCGGCTGATAAAATGACAGAGAAAAAAGTCTTTTTTGGAAACAGAGTTTTGCAGGTGCAAAGCAGCCAGTATTAGTATTTCCTTATTAGTATTTGACACCACATAAAATTATAAGTAGATCCCCAACTTTCTAGATTCCCAAGCCTCTATTAACAATAATGATACAATTAAAAGCTGGGGGTTTTTTATATCATGTTTTGAATTGGTAGATACAGCTGCCAGCTCCATCTGGAAACTTTAAAAATATATAATCTTAATGCAGCTATATTGCTTTTGCACTACCTGATGTATGTATTGCTTTCTCCCTAATGCCTTGGCATATTCTCTGTTCATGAAAATGTGAAGATTTGAAATTTAAAATGCTTCATCGCCCCAGACTTCCTGCCACTGGCAAAGGAGAGGAGGTAGTGTGAGTAACTTTGGTGCTTTTTTCAGTCAGCCTTTTCCAGTAAATCCAAACAAAATCACATAGGTTTCAATATAAACAGCTTTACTCAACTGTCAATTCCCTCACAAACCAGCCTCAGTGATAAAGGAAATTATTTGATTTCTTTGCACATTACAAATTATTATGAAGGATATTTGCAAAAGTTCCTGACTTCTGATGTATTTAGGAGCACAAGGTATGGCTGTAGTTCCCTTCCCTTGTATATAATCTGGTGTTACCAGGCCGGCTGTGCCGACGGTTCTGATACAAAATGGGCTCAGGCAGCTCTTCCATGGCACCAAGAAGACCAGGATTCTGCCCTAAAATTTCCTAATGAGGAAGTCCAAAATTAAAATGAGCACGACAGAACCTTTTTCTCATATGAGTAGTCCAAAGGCGGCTGATGGTTGCTTCCATTTTTGAGTTCTTCATCTCTTACACCATTGCCCTTGATTAGAGATGGAAAAGACTTAGTACCTTTGAAATAGCTGCAGCTTCTGTCCTTATGTCAGAAGATAAAAACATTCTGCTCTTTGTATCTAGTTCTGTTCGGTTACAGTAAAATAAGTGCTGAAATTAGGGTTTCAGGTTACTTAAAAAAAATCTGATAAAATTACATCAACTATAAGTTTCCCAGACTCAAAATAAACATACTTAAATAGCAGAAAGTGACACATTTCCTTTAAAAGGTTTTTCTGGAATTCACCTTCTGTTCACACTGTCTGCTGCACAGCGTATATATCTCTTCCTGTTCATGTTCTTTGTGATTCACACACGCATGGGTAAAGGTAGTATCTTAAACAGCTTTTTATTTGTCTACTAACCTACATGTGGGGTCATATGAGCCAAATCCTAAATGAAGTAATGGCAAAGTTTGTGTACGTTTTCCTCCTGCCTTCTGTCTGTCTGGTAAAACAGCTAATTTTTGCTCAGGTAACATTCAAACCATCATGTAAAAATCAGTTTTCTTAGAACTTACAAAAAGTACTATTCATAGGTAAAAACAGATGCTAAGGATTCACGAATTACACCACTAATTAAAAATAAATCTCTCTCCTAGAGCTGTAAATAATTCATTTTATGCTATATGCCTGGAAAGAGTACAATCTCTCTTTTTTTAGAGGAAAACTGTTGAAGTTTATTCTAAATGTTACGAAGTCAAGGATAGAAAATACAATTAAAAATGACATTTTGATCATAATCCCACTTTCAGACACACTATGTAAAAGAAAAGGTATATTTAGTAATGGATCATTTCACAGAAAGGCTTAAAATGTCATTGCTAACCACATTTTCTACGTTTGCCCTCTGTGTGTAGATAACCGCTTGTTCCATTTACCACCTATGTGCTGATAAAGCTTTAAGCCCCCTTCTGCAGTTGAAAGCATAATCCAGTGTTTAAACTGAAAATTTAAATTTGATGACAAGCTTTGCCATGGACCTGTATTTGGTGACCTGTCACGAATCCCTTATTGCTACATGTAAACAAAAGGCAGTACATGCTGCAATGTTCAGGTCTTTCCTGGTGGTGTGTGGCTTGTGCGGACTTACTGGACCTATTTGGGCTTGTGGAACACCTTACCTAGAGAGAGACATCTTGAAAGGTGGGAGCATTCAGTCCAGAGAATAAGGCCAATTCAAATCTGAAATAAAGCACACGAAATGACTTGCACAGGATCCTCAGTACCACCTGCTTGTTCTGCTCTTATTCCACTGCTCTTACCAGTGTGATTGACTCCTGGCTATGTTTCAGCATCCTGTTTCCCCGAGAGTATGCACTGTTTGCTTGCTAGACCAGTCCCGAGATTTTACCTAGACTGGAATAACTACGTGTCTCTGGAGAAAGATACCAGGATTTTAACAAAGATCTTTCCACTGGGCAGGAGGGTCATCTGGTGTTCCTTCTCCAACTAGTCTGGTCATCCACTGCCATTCCAGAAAGTGTTACAGGAGCACGTGACTTTCTGCAATAGCGTACAGAGATTAACGCTTGCAGAACCTTCAAAAGGTTTTTAAGATGCCTCAACCCAAAAGAGGGACCGTGAGGGACCTAGAGGAAAATGAGACCTTTATACTAATGTTCCTCAAGCTATGCCACATGAGATAGCAGAATTCATGGCTGTGATATTGGTCACCTACAGGGAGGTGGTGTGGCTTCATGTAGAGGAGCTGAAAAGCAACACTGAAACTAAACGTGATGTATACTACAGTCCAAGGAGGGAAACTACCATGTCTAGCACAGGGGAGACAAGTATCGTCCATTGCATGAGCCATGTGCCAGAAATGCCTTTGAGAGAGGAAAAATGAAGATGTTCAGGACAGCTGTGGAGCCAGGGTTTGCACAAAGTGGTGCTCTATGTGGCTAGGCAAGAGCAGTGACAACATAGTTACTCTGGACCCCTTAGCCAAGGCAATGGGCTCACTCATAGGTGAAAAACCACAAAAAGGGGAAACATGTGCTTCATTGCCCCTGTCAAAGAATGAATATTTTACTATCAAGTCTGTTGTGAAATGAATAATTCAGAGGCACTTGGACATTATAAAAGAGAGTTGTGTAAGCAAGTAATAGGTAAATAGTGGATATCAGTTGGCCATTGAGTCAGCAAGAGGGGTGTTTAAGTGTTCTGCTAAACAAGGATGGATTTAAACAAGAGCATAAGGTTAGAGTCTCTATTTTGTTACATTTTCTCTTTCCTTTGACCCTAACAGCATCTGCTGCTCCACATCATCTTGATAAGCACATCAGAACAGTCAAGTTGTAATTTCATACTAATTTCCTGACAGGAACGAAGCTAAATTGGTTAGATTTTTTTTTTTTTTTAAGAAATCAGCATTTGGCAAATAAGAACACATAAAAATAATTGAATATACTATACATTTCACTAGAGCAGACTTGAATAGTTCCTGCACTAAATTACATATGTGGATCCCACTGTTTCATCTGAGATCATCTCAGCGGGAATGACTATGGAAATGCAAATTTCTGCTGCTGCTGAGTCCTTGCAGATTTTACATTGTGTGTCAATAATTTGCTTGAGAATCTTGGAATAGTTTTCTTTCTTTCTTAATATTTAGCAATCCAAACATTCTGCTCTCCAAATGAGATAAAATTATTTAAATCATAATGACCTTTTCAATATTTGTTCTGGGCCTCTTCTTACTTACTGCAGAAGGTTCCAGGTTTTCTTGTTTCTCCTTTGTGCAATGTATGACTGTGTCCATCACTTAATCTAAAATATGGAGGGACTTTGTGGCCATAATCTTTCAAAAGATGAGAAAATGCTCATTTTCAGACAGTTTTTTGGTTTGCCAAAAGCAGAGTCGACATAGGTGACAATATTGCCGTTCACTCAAAAACGTAGTTATTATGCCATCTATTGTTTTTACAAAGCTTCCTTGAAAATCACTGCCAGTTATGTCTGTATAATGACTGATGAAGCATTATCTGCATGGAGGTGTTAGATATTTTGTTGGACCGACTGAGTTATTATAAGATAGCCAAGTTTTTACCGCGTGAGCTGTTTCCATGTTGTCTCACAAAGACAGATTAACTCAAGTCTGTAACTATTCCAAACTGACAAACTCCTAATTGTATTAGCATTTTTACTAAAGAAAAAGCAGCTGAAAGTTGGGGGGGGGAAATTAAATCTCCTAATAACATTTTCTTGCTTTCTTCTATCAGAAAAATCCAGCTTTTCTATATCAAAGGGAAGGCAACTTACTTTGCTCTGAATTTCTTTGGTGATTGACCTCACAGCCTAAGACAGAAGGTCTTGCTCAAGCCTTACCAGCAGCAGGGTCATTTAGAGGGCATTTTGGTGTTGCAGAATTTCTGGTATTTAATAAGAACTGCACCTTTTTCACAGGTAGCCTAGCTCTACCCAGTCTTCATGAAATGCTGAGAATGTAATGTCTCTGAGACTGCCGTAACTCTGCTGTGCTTGGTTGAGCGTATTATTTGGAACTGGATTATTTGAACTGGATGGACAGATAAGCACAGCACTTACCTCATGTGACTGTGTGTTTCTTAGCTTACCCACAAGGGTAGAAAACTGTGTTGCTCATTGCTTGTAGCTAGGCTAGTCAAACTCATGTTTCGAGACATACTTGTCTTTTAGGTGATTGTTACCTTTTTTCCAGTTTACTATAAGTCTCTAATACGTGCCTCTCCGTCTGCCAAAATTCAGTTGTAGAACAAATTTAGGGATGTTTTTAAAAAAAAAATTCATTCTGAAAAGTGAACTGCATTTGGTTTAATTACTTTAATACAAAATTATTTTTCTGTTATCTCTGCTCTTTAACTCTGTTTCTGAAGGCAAAGTTTTTTAGCAGTCACAGTGACAAAGATCACATTTATGTGGTAGTGCTGAAGGTGCTTTTATGTTGAAAATAATGGTAGTCCTTGAAATGAGATACTCGGGAGAAATGTGCTTGGAGGCCTAACTGACTGAAGCTGCTCTGGGCTCCTTAGCTGTGGCCATGCTTTGCCATAGGTCAAAGAAGGAGATGAAGTAGTAGTAAGATGGAACTTTGGCCATCCCAAGAATAGAATGAGTTGGATGTTCTCCGGTCAAACCATTTTGTCAGAAAATCATGGCTCATCACATCTGGAATGATTTGTGGAAGTCTTATCAGTTTTAGCAAACTCAAAGCAAACTGTAAGGATGTTTTCATCTTTTCACACTTGTTTGTCTAATAGGAGGTTGTAGGTCCCAGCAACAGTCCCTTCTTCAGCATCATGGGACTTCTATGGGTTTTTATAACTGCCAGGAAATCTCATAGGCATTGGGCAGCCAGAAGCCCAAGGAGTCTTTGGTCCACTTGAAGTTTGGCCCACTGTTGTTGAGCTGAGATCTCATGCTGGGTGTGTCTCTCAGGGCTTTTACGTAGACACTGTTGAAATTTTACAGATATAAACTGATTGTTTTTTCTTTCTGAAAAAAAAAAAGCTATTTATATCCATTCAAGTAATTTACAGATACTTTGAGTGAAAGAGTCAACAAATTTCTTTCTTAAATTGATCTAAATTTAAACTTTAAAAAAACCAAGAATCACCAGAAATTCTCAAACCCAGAAATTCTCAAACTCCAACATTTCACTCTGCCCGGAACAGTCTTACCTCCTTATCTGGGAGAAAGAAAGATTTTTTGATGGTGACTCGTGTGAAAAGTAGGACTTACCAACTAAAAAGCCTGTTCTGTGTAAGAATCCTACTCTGGACATCTTTGCCAGTGAGCTGGAACATTGATTGCCTTACTAGTCTGCTGTCTTTCCTATGGTTTTGCTGTTTCTGACTGCCTGCTGTTACTGTCGGAGCTGGGCATTAAGCAAGAGTCTGTGATGTTCTCCAGTTTTGTTTTACTCAGTATCTTTGAAAAAATCATTCATTTTGGTTATTTGGAATGAAAATCCTTGGAAGCTTTTCACTTTCATGAGAAATTCTTGAAGTTTCTAATTTTTGTTCCAAAGAAGGAAGGAAAAATCTAGAATTTCCTACAGAGAAGAAATGTCAGCTTTTAATGTGGTGTTCTCTGGAATATCCTTGCTAGAGGCCACAGCATTGCAGCCTTAGGAATAGTGGATAGAGTAGCTGGAAGCAATCTGAAATGCCCATTTTCTGTGATGTCATTCTATTTTTATCTGGGAACAGCAAAGTGCTAATGCCTTGACTGCCAAAGTCACAATAATCTCTAGCTGTAATGAATGTAGGGATGAAGACTTCCCTGCAAATCGTAAGAGATGTGAGTGTTAGATGCTGTCTGTACCAAACCTTGCCCACATGTTATGCTGTTCTCACACTGGGATTTTTCAAATGTTACTTCTATTAAGAAATACTATTGTCCTCGGAAATTACAGAAAAGAATTGGGGAAAAAGTAGCAAATTTTTTTAAATTTCATCTCTGTCACCCCCTTCCCAACATCCCATTGTCACCTTTTCCTTCCATAAATGACTTGGAATAATTAGAGCTGTTTAACAAATGTGGAATTATCTGTTTGTCAGTGAATGATGCCTTAGCTCTTCAGTAGTACTTTTTAACAGGGTGATGTTGATGAGCCAATTACCCAGAGTTGCTTTGCTTTCTCTATCTTGGGAAATGATCCTAGTGAGATTAAAATGACATCGAATATGATGTTTTCTAAAGAACAGCCTTTTTGGTTCCATGGAAGGAGAGCCTCTTTCACTGTGCTGCCAAAGCTTTTCCTCTACACTTTCAAATTAGTATGAGTCATTTTTGCAGAGAGCTGAATGTCTGACTGCTAGTGAGGCTGCAGGTGTCAGGTGCTATTCCCAAAGTCCTCTTCACATTCCATGCTTGCTGTTGTGTTCCCCCCAGCACTGCTCCTGCCTTTTTGCTTGCTAGATTAAAGCATGCGTTCAGTTCTTGCTAAGGCCTTTATTGCAGGGAAGCATTGATCCTGGTCTTGTTCAGCAACCTCTGACACTAAAGGTGCTGCATATTCTCTTTGAAGTAACTGCAACCTTAAGGGAGAGGCCATAGTTTGTATTAGACCAGGTGAAACACCTGGAGAACAGAGACTTCATTCATGCAAACCTTTCTTCTGTGAGGGAGAAGCAGCAGGCAGTCTCACACTAACTAATATTGTTCAGCCATTACGGCTACAAAAACACCACTACAACTGTATTGTAATGCTTTCTGTAAAAACTCTGGACAAATGGAAAGCTGGGGAGGGGCACTTTAAATTTCAAGCATTCTACACAAGAAACGGTCCCCCAGACTGAAATAATTTTGTTTGACATGTTTCCTAGATTTGTACTTGCACAAATCTGACTCCACAGTGAATATGATTGCTTAAAAAGATAACAAAAGTATTTATCAGCAGGCATCTTTAAGATTGCCTTCCTCTCTCCTTCCTCTCTTCTGCCTTGTTTCAGTTGCCAGGCTATACTCCCTCAGCCTTGCAGAGTTTCATTTTTCTTCCAGCCTGAAAATGGGTTCTCTGGTGTCTATTCATATCCATAATAATGCCTTTATGTTTATGAAATATTAAGACCAAGCGTGGAACTTTTCAGTTTGGAAATAAAAACAAAATCTATTAGGCAAGCAAAGAATCAAGAATTCATCATTTAAATCCCAGATTAGAAACAGCAGGTATAAAAATCTGCTTGAAACTGTATTCTCCAGTAAAAGGAAAATAAATCCTGTCATTTACTCACTGTAATTTACATTTTTTCTCTCACGCAAGAAGAGGGCTTCAATACACGGGTCACAGGAATTATATCTTAACTTCAGCCATCTCTTAAGACTTGCCCTTAATCTACATGAGTTATCTTAGTTCTGTCTGGAAACAGAGAAACAGAGGGAGGCAGCTCCTGAGAGTAATTCAGCTCACCTCTCTTAAGAGCGGATGAATAGTCCCGTGTGACTGTCTTGGGCTGCCTTTTTTCCAGACAGCTGAAGATAGGTGAGAAGAGCCCTGTTCCCCAAAGTGAAACCCTTTTCTGCCTTCTTATAGGGGAGGGAGGGGAAACAGGTGCTGATCTCTTCTCTCTTGCAGCCTATGATAGGACTAGAGGGAATGGCAGGAAGATGTGCTGGGCAGGTTTAGATATTATTGGTTGTTGGGAAGAGGTTCTTCACCCAGCAGGGAATGGAGCACTGGAACAGCTCCCCAGGGAAGCAATGGCAGCACCGAGTCTGCCAGCACTCAAGAAGCATTTGGACGATGCCCTCAAACACACGGTGTGAAAGTTGGGAGTGTCCTGTATAGGGGTAGGAGTCAGTCTCAATTCTTTTGGGTCCCTTCTAACTCAGGTAATTCTATGGTTCTATACTGCAAAGCAGAGCCAGACTCAGCAACTATACTATCCCATGTCTGTTGTAACTTAGAGAAAAAGGGGAAAGTAGGCATCATTGTCCCACTAGGAGGTCTGGATAGTTTAATCTGGATAATCCTAGTGATAAAGGCAATACGACTGAAGCAATTTGTATTTGTTTTAAAGCCTAGAAGAGCATTGTCCATGCTGATGGAACCAGTGGGGCACAGGGAGGTTTGTATTTGGCAGAATCAGTCCCTTATTTGTAGTTCTATCTTAAGAAGAAATGGTATGAGGTAAACTTCTTCTTAATATCAGAGAAATATAATGAGAACAGTCCACTTTGGGGGCATCTTTAAGTTCCCCAAAAATGTTTACCAAGGTATGTCCTGATCCTAAAGTGATTTGGGGAGCAATGGCTCTTCAGACTGCGTGGAGAATTCCTATGCAGGGTTCCTGTGTGGGATGCTCTCTCCAATGCATCTCACATTGCCGTGTAGCCACGGAACTCGTTTCCAGTCAATACACGGTAACAACCTTTAATGGAAAAAAATGCAGTCTTGCAGATCCCATCAAAAGACTCTTTCCTTCAGCCTTTATCAGAACTATGAGTGACTCATTTCAGTACTGAAATAGAGCCTACTTTGCATCTCACAGGCATCTAACCACTTTCTAGGAGCCTCAGAACCCACAGAAGTAATTTCTGGGTAAATGTTGATCAGGGTATGTTGAAACAGATGTTTTTCCCCAAAATGAAGGTGCCATTTCTCATTGGTTATTCTACTCTACGTTTATATTTCACTTTTCACAGTATCACGGTATCATAAGGTTGGAAAAGACCTTTGAGATCATCTAGTCCAACCTATGACCCAACACCTACACCTACTCCTACTCGTCAACTACACCATGGCACTAAGTGCCTCATCCAAGCTCTCCTTAAACACCTCCAGGGACGGTGACTCCACCACCTCCCCAGGCAGCGCATTCCAGTGACCAATCACCCTCTCAGTAAAGAACTTCTTCCTATTGTCAAGCCTAAACCTCCCCTGACGAAGCTTGAGACCGTGTCCTCTTGTTCTGTCACCGGTCACCTGAGAGAAGAGGCCAACCCCTGCCTGACTACAGCCTCCTTTCAGGCAGTTGTAGAGAGCAATAAGGTCTCCCCTGAGCCTCCTGTTCTTCAGGCTAAACAACCCCAGCTCCCTCAGTCGCTCTTTGTAGGGCTTGTGCTCCAGCCCCTTCATCATCCTTGTCGCTCTCCTTAGAAAAGTCTGTAACTGCACTAATTAAACTGATGCTTTTAGGAATAAATTTAACTGGAGCCAGTTCTACAAATATGCAGTCATTAGACTTTGGCCTTTGCTCCAGACTTTGCCAGGAAGCTACTTCTTACAGTCATCTCCATCCAGTCAAAAAGAAAACTGCCATATAGAAACACTATGCAGCTGGATGGAGTTATTGGACCATTTATGAGTTTGGGCCAGACTTCGTCTTCAGTGATTACCTCATGCCGCTCTATTCACTCTAATGAATTTGGTTTGAAAAGAGATGGAGCTGATAGAAGTTCAGTCTATGCTTTTAAGACAAGACCACAGGCAACAAATCCAAAGCACGTTGATTTGATGTATACTGATAAAGCCAATGTCTTGACAGAAAAAAATCAGTAGTGTGCTTAAGTGAGCAAAACTGGTTGGCTAATGTGTGCATGGTTCAGTACAAACAATTTCACCTTACAGTAGCAAAGTGTGATAAGTAGCCATAAGAAATCCAAACTCTGGTAAATAAATACTAACAGTTGTTACACCCAGTGGTTGTTCAGCAACAGAAATCAAAGAAATATGTAGTTACCTGAGATGCTCAGTACTAGTCTTGTTAAATTTCCAGCACTCTGATCCCATGAAGCATGCAATTAAACATAGTTACAAGCATTTGAGCAGTCATATGAAGTTATTAGCTCCATTGCATTTTCTTCACATGGATAATCAAGGCTAAACTTGCACCTTCTTTACTGGCCGACACTTTGCACCTAACTTAAGGTTCTGCGAGGCTCTGCAGAGGGGGCTTCCAGAAGGTCAATCACTGAATACAGTTGGTGAATACACTCCTAATTCCAGGTCCTCACTTGAAGACCTAGATTTGGGTGGATGCAAACCATAGCATTTTCAGGAGGATGTCAAAAGTCAATTACATATAATCAAGAGATAAATCTCACGGTACCCAAAATAGGTGAGGAAAGCACAAGGAGATATCAGTGTATTTGACATGCCCTGGAAATTTCTCATCCAGGAACATGGTCTGTTTCTGAAGCGAGGAATAGTGCTGGGAAGCAAGGCTGCAAACCTACATGGCTAGAAGAAGCACTTACTGCTATGTGGCCTGAAAGGCATTTGGGAAAGAATGAATGGGGAAGGCATCACTCAGGGATGCCTTACTGTTAAGTCTGAAGTTTTACAATTGCAAAAGGAAGAAACAGACTGTCTAAACCACTATGATGGGAACATGTCAGAGGAGGTCATTTTTCTGGAAGCTGGTCATTTGAATTTCATTCTGCTCTGCATCTTCTGATTTGAACTTTATTTCCCCTTTCCTTCATGAAATGCATGTAGTTAGTTTCTTAAATAGAAGATGGATTAAAAGCTCCAAAAAGCTGATGTCACTTGATTCTTTTCACTTGTAGATCTATTGATGCATAATCATCATAGGAATATAGAAAAAATTAATTGGGAAGGGACCCAACAGATTAAATTACTGGAAGTCAACTGATTAAATTACGTCTCAAAGAAGGCTAATGGAAAAAAACAGAATTTCTAACTTCAGAGTCTTTGCTGGCAGTAGCATAAACCACGTTCTTTGACTTCAGTCTCTGTTTAGTGTAGAGACTTGGGAAAGAGATTTTAAACCACTGCTTTGATTCTCCCGTATTTTTGTGTTTTTAGGTCTGCCTGGCTCCCACTTGTAAACTGAGACCTTTCTAAAGTATGTTTCTTTAATTGGTTGTGAGAAAGAAAATACTGTTTTAGCATTCCCTACTCTGCCTGTGTCTTTTGTTCCCATTTCAGAGGACTGCCATTACAGTAGGAGCTGAGAGAAGAGCTGGAATAAGGTCATTCCCACAACCTGTGCTGATGGGGAAGGCTCCTTCACATAATCCCACAATACCTTTCATGCTGAAAGATGAAATGTAAACCTTTTTTACGTCTTCTGCTGTACTCAAAGGGATGGTACAAAGGCCCCATACGTTTAGTTTTCCAATAACCATGTTTGTTAATACACAGGGCCCAGCTGCATACCAACTTCTGCTGTTTGGAGAAAGTGGAAATCCATCCACATCTGCTGGATTTGAAATTGACACTTTATGTATCTCTCAGAAAACCGAAAAGAGGCATGTAAAGAAATGAGATCTATTTTCCAGCTCATAATTTCCCTGTAATTAGAAATATTCTGAATCCTCTTTTTCTATTTCAGTAATCTAAAATGGAAAAACTCATCATAAGCAAAAGGCAAGTGATTTTCAATCTGCATGTGAGACATCATTTATCATTAGGAGCTATAAGAGCATGACCATTAATTTTTTTTCCCAGGTCTTTCATATCTTGCATTTTTTAACTCACTTTTGTATTACATTTTGAATGATAAAGTGTTCAATTCACTGCTTACGGATTGTTCTCAAACTCTTTAATAAAAACCACATCCATACGATATTCAAGGATCTGACTTAAATTAAATCTACAGAAGAATGGATATTCAAAGTTCTCTATTCTTATGAGTGTATCATTCATTTTCATCTGTCACATCGGTGTCTCTCTGTACTGTAAGATTGTGCAGTTGTCTTGTCCATTCTAAATTGCATAGATATCCTTGAAAAGCCAGGGAAAAAGTCAGAAGCAGCGAGCATTTTGTCATCAACTTCAGAGAGCCCAGAATTCAGCTTTTAACGCAAGAGGCACTACTTACATGGAAGTCTCTGCTCAGTCACTGCAGAAAATGAAGTATCAGGTGTGAGAGGCTACAGAAATGATGCTCACCTTAGTTACTCAAGTGTTAATCAAAACTAAGCCCCATTGATTTAAATGGATGTGCAGCAAAGGTCGGGCAGCTGCCAGACAAGACCCAGGTTCATTAAGTGCTGAGGGAGTGACTTCCACCAATTTTCCAGACGTTGCATTTTCCCATATCATTGCAGGGTGAATAGGAAGCTATAAGCAGCAGTAAATAACAGAAGAGGATATGATAAAGTAGGGGGAAGGTTAACTGTAACCTTTCTGTGAGTTGTTTTCCTGCTACGCATTGCTTTCCCATGCAGTCGGTTTGCCAGCCCACAGAATGTCACACTGCTGCATGACACACTGTTTCAGCACAGCTGTCAGTTCTCCAGTAAGTGTTTACTCGATGCACTGTGTACGTGCAACCTGGCTTCCACAAACCATCTAAGAAGGCACATTTATTTGCATGTGAACTTGAAATGTTGTTCACAGAGACTTACAGTCGTCTGGCACCTTTGGAAACACGGTAAATCATTCGATATCCGGGCATCAGCATGTGTAGGAATTTGCTCCTGGAAACACTTTTGGTACCTGATTTTCAGTGCTAAATTCGTCCATGATCAGAAGTAGGTTTGTATAGCGGCTGCTGCTTAGAGCATTTACACAGCATACACACTCTAGAGAAGGTGTGCCTGATTTTGTTGCAGTTTAGAAACAGTTTGTGAGAACAAAATATAATCTGGTATAACTCATCTCCAGCAACCTGGATAGTTTTTAGAGCTTAAACACTTCTTCCCTTTCTTAAAGCACAAAGACTTGACTCACTTCACTGTGTCTTATCTCACAGAGAAATGCGATCTTGCATAGGTCATGCTACCTCAGTTCACAGTTAGAGGAGCATAGATATACATCAACAGTATCCTTAAAAAAAGATGCCTCCCATGAGCCCTTTAAAATTAATTTACTGCTGTTTATTTTAGGGACTGTATTTATTAAGACATTTTACTAAGGTGTTTTTTTTTACTTTTTAGTTAAATCAAATAAAAATATATTATTTTCTTCTTCTTTGTGCTACTGTAACTCCATCATTTTTATTATTTCAGAAGCCAGGGTAATTCAGAGGGCAGTTTGACTTTTTATTTTCCTGATGAAATTACTACAAAATTTCGTTTCCATTTCCCTTATTCCTAGATGAGCTGTCATAAGAACATGATTTCAGGACAATACTCTTTAGTTATGACATACCTAAGAAACCTGAAAGTTTGGATTCCAAATGAAAATATCAGTAAGCAAAGGTGATTTTTGTTTGTGATTCCCTACCATATCCCTGTCTTCTCAATGTCCTGCAGTAAGTACATGTGAGTTTTTAACATTCTGGTCTGGACACCTGCAGTTCCTCTCCCTGTTAACAGCTGTCAAGTCTCTAAACCCACAGCAAGCAGAAGTGTCTGACTGTAGAGCTGTGTCCTTGCTGCCCAGCTGGGGAAGGCTCTGCTTGACTTTACCGTGTGCTTCCTGGCTGCTCTTTGAAGAAAACCGTGCAGTGGGGTGACTAACGGGTGAAATGCTTTTCTGGGAAGAGTGAGCACAAAATACAAGGAACCTGAAAAGAATGAACTCACTGTGTGCTGAGGGGGAAGGGGGCACATCAAATTCAAACCAAATGGTTTGCAGAGAGGCCTCCTGTTTTAAGATTGTAAGCTGATCATGTTCTACAATCAGAAGTAGATGAAAAATTAATGCGGTGGACCCCACTGATTCATAGTCACCTGGGAACCTGGGCATGTGTGAAGCTTCCAACACATAAGCAGCTGCATGGAAGTTGGTGCCCGTGATTAAGCCTCTTCCTGAATCAGGACCTGGTTGTGAATTATTGGCTTAGTTCTAATTCTTGCCACATGGGACTGCTTTTAAATCTAAATTCATTCATTAATGCTTATAAGGCGCATTGAGATCTTCCAACACTTATGGCACTATTGAAATGTTAAGTGTCGTTATAACTCATGCTTGCAAAAACAGCTGAAGATGGATTTACTTTACATGCAGACAGTAATGGCTCGCTTGGAACAGTTACACATTCTATTGGGTAAATAACAGGAATGTTATAAATTATAGCAGTGATATGTTTGCATAATAGATGGGAACCATTCCAGAGGAGCCGTAACAGTCAGCTTAATAATAGGCATTTAGAAAATTATGTAAATATATGTATATGTGAGGAAGCAAAATGGCTGCAGGAGATACGGAGCTGACAGTTCCTGGTAAATACTACGTGTTTTCAATGCTGTATTTCAATATTTTTATGCAAACATGTCTATTTGGTGGCTGAACATGATAGCAGAGCAGAAAAGGGTTGTATTCCAGGGGCTGTCACTGATGTATACACCAGTGCTATTAGATGCACTATAGAGGAGCTACACAGTGTGGTGCTGAGTTTGCAAGTCAGGTGGCGCTGCTAAAAGTTTTTAGGCATGTTTGTTTCCCAGGACAACTCCCTCCATGTTCTCATCCCCCTTTTGGCTGAGTACCTTCACTTCAGCTTCCTCCCGCTCTTCAAAAAATGCGACCACTTCATTTCTGCCAAGCATGTTTTCTGTCCTCCATCTGCACAGTGCCTCAGGAAAAAAAGTCCTCCCAGCTTTGTTGCTTTGTTCTCTGGCTTTGTAGCATTTATCTGGCTGTTTCTACCTTATCTTGCCTTAAATTTTAATATTCTGGGTAGTGAGGTTCTGGTAAAGAATGTTGATCTATGCAACAGTGTGAAACTATACCTTCCATATGCCATAACCACGCTGTTAATGCTTGTGCTCAGTATTTGTGAGGGGAAATAATGTGGTAGCGTTAATTGTAAGAGTGAAACCAAATTCTTGACTGTTCTGCAGGTATTTGTGAAACATTTTTTTCAACAAAAGCAAAAATGCCTTTTTGACCAAAAATTTTTTTCATGGGAAAGGCATATTTTGATCAAACTCATTCATTTTGGAAAGGTGAAAGGAGGGGGGAATGTGCAAAAAAGGCATTAATTTAATTTCTAAAAGAAATCAGGAGGAAAATCACAATAAGACTTTTGTCAAAATATCCTGTCAAAAATGGTCATATCTGTCTGCTTCATTACATAGCAATGTAATATTCCTATCATTGTATAGTTCATTTAAGAGCTTTCCATGTAATTCTTACGTCATTTTAAGAAAAATACCTGGGCTGTATCACTTTCTTTGGTTTTACTACTCTAAAATAATATGCCTGAAGACATGAAAATTTGCCAAAAAGAATATCTGTTAATCTCTGTGCTGTGGTGGGTGACAGAAAAAGAGAGCTGTATTTTTACGGCATCTGTACAGCTAAGAATCACACAGCTCTTTCCATATTTATCTGGTTTCTGTTTCTCTCTAATTGTGTGCAATTTGGTGTCCCATGACAGAAAAGGTTTTAGTGTAGGGCAAGTCACATGGGAGACCAGAAATAAAGCTGCCTTTTCAAATCCCAGCAGCCCTCTGCAGCGATGCAGCCTAGTGCTGTGGCTGCTGAGTCAGGTGGGTCTTTTGGTGTGTGCCAGCCCTTCAGCGGAGCCCACGCTGTGGGGGCACAGCAGAAAGCCCTGTCACCTGGGGAAGAGTCCTCCAGTCCTCCTTGCCCCGACTGGAACAGAAAATGTGATTCCTCCCCTTGGGTCGTACGGGGTGATGCATCAGGAGGAAGCCTGGTAGAGCTGGAGAAAGGCAAGTTTGTCCATGGACAAACTGGGCTCAGTTTGTCGATTATGGCTAGCTGCAAAACAATGAAAAATTTTCTTGGGGGCTGGGACTGGAGGGAGTACTCTGTTCCCCAAAGCTCTTGCACATCCAGTTCATTCATTAGGCATCTCCCTTCACCAGAGGATGAACCTGGACTACAGCTTTAATAACTTTTCGTAGCTTAGTCCCAGTGTGTTCTCCCTGCCCCCTCCTCTCTGCTGTGCAGTTCTTGAGTCTCTTCCTCTACATCTGTGGCTGGAAGCCAACAAAAGTCAGGAATAAAAAGGTTTGGGCATGAGTCCTTTGTCAAAGCTGAGAGAGAGGAGCAGCTTTGGAGATGATATGGCTTTCCATATTCCTAAGAAATATTGTTTAGAGTTTGAATAAAACTTACCATAGAGTTTTGATTTGGTTTTTAACTTATTGGTCTTCAGTAGTGTCTAGGAGCTAAACAGATTTCTACTATTACCTATTTCAGATGCCTGTTTTAAAATCTGTTACAATACTTTGATCCAGATTTATCCATGATTTTATAAAGATTTTGCTTCCTCAAGGGTTCTCTTGCCAAACTACAAGTAATATCTCAGTATCAGAGTACATGGCAAATCTAGAAGTTTACAGTCAATTAGATGAATTCTAGGGGAGGTGAGGAGTTTAAATTTTGTTCTTATCTGTGTGTGCAGCAGCTGGGTTACGATGAGGACACGCTCAGAAGATTGATTTTCTTTTCCTGTTAATACAATGGAGGGATGAGTCTTTCAACTACAGAAAAAACACACCCTGTCATAACAGGATCCCCACCCTGTCTATGCTCAGTCCTTTCCATAAAAGCCCCATGCTGTGGACAATACAGATTAGTTTCAGATGAAGCAAACTGGAGAGCTACGAACTTGGGGGTATTTGACTTAAAATGTTGCCCATTCTAGTTATCTAGGAGAATGTCTAGGGACTACATTTCGTCTTACCTCAGGAATTGCTGAGACCTCTGTGTTACATGAATGTTCAGTCCAGCTGTGGGACTGAGACAATTTCACTTTTCATATTAATGGTCTTAGCTCTCCCCAGGCACTTGATTTTAACTAAATGTGGTATTTATAGTATATCTGTTTCTAATTGATTTTGCAACATCAAATGTCATTATAAAAAAAAAAAAGGGGGGAGACTTACAGGAAATATTAGAGGGAAACACAGAGTACAAGAGTTTCCATCAACAGAGCACTGGGAAACTGAGAGACACACTGACCAAAAAGAAATTACCAAGCAAACCCAGCTGACATGGGCTGACATTATTCTTCCTGAAATCAAAATGTCATGGCAACAGAAAGGAGCGAGACGTATAGCATGATATTTTAACTGGGCTGATTCATGGTAGAACCACAAGACCTGCAGAAAGACACCACCAGTGACAAGTAAATTTTAATCATGATCTAGGTTTTTCTGTAACGCTCTTTGTCCTAAAAAGACATATCATTAGGCCAAAGAGTGTCCTTTCCTTTCTTCTTATTATTCAAGCAGTAAGGGAGGCTGGATGAGAGAAAAGAGTTCATCCGTAAAGTAAGACAAGTATTTAAAATACAGATTTTGGACAACATATTTGGAAGTGTTAATTGAGGTACAAACTATTAGAGTTGTTTCCCACAAGTCCTTCAAGGTCCAACCCAGTAACTCAAATTAGCTTGTTCTAAAGAACAGTTTATGATGACCAGAGAGTCCCTGTCTCGATATCCAGTGAAGAGTGGGATTGACTCATAAACATTGTATCTAAACATTTCATCTGAATAACGAAAATACTGTTTCTCTCTTCTGTCTTCCTAATATTCATTTTGTGATGATGACTTGACTGTAGCTCATAACTTTTATAATATTTTCGTTTGGGAGTCTCAGTATGCCTAGGCAAATTGGATACTTCTTGTCACTGAAATTCAGGGTTAACTGGGAATCATGACTACTTTTTATTAGCTGCAGATATCTGTTTTTTTATTTTTCCATCTGTTATTAATTTTTTAAAAGATTTTAATTTTTGAGGCACAAAAAAGACAAGCAGATTTTATTGTTTTATTTCACCTGCAGAACCTGATTAAAAACCATCATTCATGGGTGAGGAACTCCTCTGAATCCTCATGTAACAGGAGATAGATTTAGTACAAAATTCACATTTTAGAATGTAATGTATTTTTCTTTCCAAGCTGTAGCATTTATTAATAATTTTGGTGTCAACATTTGTGGTCAGAAGAAATAAATGCAGGACATGTATACACCTGTATACATCCATGCATATGCACGTAATTCTAGCATGTGAAAGAGCGTGGTGCTTTATGGAGTCACTAGACTATATATGCTCTCTGAAGGTACTGATGTTGGCATTGTAAAACCTGAAAAGAAAGTAAGTTATGTCTTATGACACCGAGGGAGAGTTAGTAGCTGAATAATAGTACTTCCTTGAATGCCAACTTGGATAAGGGCAGCAGGACTGGTGTGCTGCGAGACTGAGGAGGACCCCTGGGGTGGTGCTGCTCAGTTCCTAAGGCATCTCCACCTCCCACTCTATTTCCTTATTTCTACGTTGAGTAAAACAGTTTCAGGTTTGAATATTACGTCGTCTTCTTTTCAATTTTTAAAGACATTTAAATAAGTCCCATTTGAAGAAGCTCTTTGGCCTGGCTGCAGGAATTGTTCCCTAGAGAAAGGCAGCCAGCAAAACACCCTAGAAACAAAAGAAGAAAATGAGAAAAACAGCCCTGATGAAAACAATTTACAGGCAGTCTGAGTGAGACTAGCGAATGGAATAAATCCAAGTCTACTAAAGGAGGCAACGCAGAAATGAGATACCGATCTCTCTGCAAGAGACACTGCCCCAGAATATAGGATCAGCTCAACTGAGCAGCAATAAGCAAACAAACCAAACCCAACAAAAGTTGGGATCACAAAAACTTAAAACCGTTCTGAAAGCCATTTTAATACAAAGTCAAGAGGAGAAAGAACAAAAATTTTGAGTAATCTACAGCATACTGCACCTCATAGGAAAATAGCCCACCCCCCAATATCGATCATGAATATACATTATGTTTCAAGACCTTAGCACTGACTGACCATATCTTGGTATTTTGAAAAGCACCTTAAATTCTGGGCCTTATTTCTATTCAGCTATTTCTAATAGTCAGTGCCTGTATTTGTTCTCCATCCTCATACCTTCCTGAGAAAACCGGCACCCAAACCCTCACACTCCAGTCAGTTCTTGGAAGGTGGTTTGGAATTTTGCACTGATTTTTTTTCTTTTAATCAAAAAAAATAACAAAAGTGAAATTTTTAAGGATAATGAATCACATATGACAAAATATTAATTGGAAAATGTTTTTCAGTTCCAGGAATTTGTGGTCAAAGTGTGAGAGTAACAAATGGTCTCAGTCTTGGTTTTAGTATCTGGTGTTTGGAAGAAATCGTAGGCATTTCCAGATTTAATGTATGGTCTCTGTTTTGGCTTCCTCTCTGTTGAAAGAACCTGACAATGGATTAGAAATAACAGTAAACGTGTTCTAGGCCTCTTGGTGTAAACTCTGAACATGAATTAACTTATATTAGCAAAACACAGTGAAGGCATCGGAAATAATACTTGGTGCAGCACTCTGGTGCTGCTCTCATTCTGCTCCAGCTCTGGCCCCCCTGTACTGCACTCTGTTGTACAGCAAAGATATGACAAATTCGGACTTTGAAGATTTTGCTGAGTTTCACATCAATTATCTTTCAGATCAGAGCTGTTTCCAGATTAGTAGTTCCTGTCCTCTGACTATGGCTGGAGCCCGCTCTGGAATAGTTCTAGTGATTGTTTGCAGTCCCAATTCATACTCAAGTGGCAAAAATCCTTATTTCTGTAAAAATAAAATAAAACCATATTCCTAGTTTACAATCAGCACGTCCATTTTGGGTTTTAGAACAGATTGTTCGGTGCAGCTAAGTGCTGCTCATGATGGAATAGCACTGAGGCATTTCCCACACTGTAAGTCAGGATCTTCTGCCTAGACTCAAGGGGGTTGTTATTCCCTAAGCCTGCTCTTCCAGCTCAAGGACATGGTGGAAAGAAATGCCGCACAAGAAACCCATGTGGCACCGTGCATCTATTGGTAGCTTTCAAAGCCTCACTTTTGAGACCAAAACCCTCACTGTCCTGGAGTCAATCCTCACCTCTCGTTTGAGATGTGGTCTGCATGCTAGAGCTAGCTCACAGAGCGTGAGAACACAAGGCATAAAGCACTCAAAATCCAGCTTGTTCTGCTTTCCTGCTGGACAGGTGCAGGGGGAGCTGAGAGCAGTCACCTGCAGAGGTAAGATGACGAAGCCACTGCGTCCTAGCCTCATCCCCAACCCGCAACACTCTAAGACAGCTTGAGGAGTATAGTTAGGAAAACTTACTATGCTGCTGCCAGAACTCAAGACTTGCTACAGAAGGCTGCCTTCGGTCTGTAGTTCTGCTCCAAGCCGAAAAGTATTACATTCACTCCAAAATTGTTTAAATAATTTTTTTAAGGAAGAGAAAAAAATATTTTTAGATTGTGAGTAAGTGGATGCAGAAGTGGTGGAGGGGAGAAGAAATGCATAAAATTTAATTGAAAAATACTTGCTGCATGAAGCAATAATGTAACATAAACCTGAAAGACATCAATTGCAAAATATCAAACCATGGATTTCTTTTATATTCACAGTATATTCTTTTATATTTATGGTATTCAGTAGCTGGAATCACTAAATAACTTTTAATTCATGCTGGAAGTGGGTTTGAGGTTATTTTAAAACAAAGGCAAAAGAATAAAAATCAATTTGATACAACTGTTTGGAAAGAATTTCCTGGCAAGCTCTTTTATACCTTTCAGGGTATTCATGATCCAGTAGGACAAGTAATTCTTCTATAGCTTTGATAAATGACCTTTTTTTTGCTTCTTCTTAGTCAAAGGGAGAGCCACTTTCCAGTGTGAATGGAGCTGGGTGAATCACATGGTGTATGGCAAGCTCTGGAGTGCTTAGCAAATGAAGTCATCCAGACAGGATTAAACAGAGTTATGTCTCCGTAGCAGAGTCTTGTTTATGGAAAATGAGTTTGGATGATTGGCTTAGCCTAGCACATACTGTTCTTTTTTACCTAGGCACATACGGCTTTCTTCAATAAAGTAGTCCTGTCCCAGGCAGCAAATGTTCCTGGTTTTAGTTCCTAGAAGTGGATCTTGGGGGAAGGAGGCTGGCCTATCTGTTCCTCTGATTTGCCATAGTCTTGGCAAGCTCCTCAATATATACAGCAGTCTGTGCTGCATTTTTTTTCTAATGAAATCCTACACTTTTTGAGGTCCCTGTGTCTTTTCCAAATGAAGCCGCCAAGAAACACATGAAGCATATATCAGCTGCAATTAGAAAATGGTATTTTTAAACTATGTTGGTACTTTAAAGCATAAATATTCCTCTTCATATGCATCTAAAATGCATAAATGCACCAGCTGTGAGGTTTTTCCTTTACTTCAGCTCATGAAAAATTCTGAGAGATCAGGAAATTTAGAGCACAAGAATGGTTTATTTTTATACCTCTTTTCCTTGTCATTTCCTTTTCCCGTTCCAGTCCCTCTGAGAAGAACCAATTAATTTGAGATATTTTCCGCATTCATTAGTATCTTCATTTGAAAAATGCAGAATTGTTCCAAGACTGGTATTTTATGCCCAGTAAACTACGATAATGTTGCCTGTCAGAGTGCAACAAATGGGGAAGTGCTAAAGATGTAAAATCTGTGAATAAATAGAACTGCTGAATATTGCATCTACATCTATACCAAAATGGCACAGAGGCCATTACAAAACAGCAGGTTGCGAAATAAAATGTGCTTTAAGAAAGCAGGTTAGAGGCCATAAATGAAAAGGTGATCGTTGATGTGTTGGAGCAAGTTGCTGAAAAAGAACCCTATTAGCACTTTTCAATAGAACAACAAACTCTTGTGATTTCAGCAGAACTCTTTAACACTGTTGGGCGTGTAAGGAGTCACCAAAATGTCACCTAGGCTACATGGCACAATCAGAGAGACAGAAGTGCCCAGTTTCAATGCCATCTGGGAAGTTCTGGACCCACAGGGCATTTGCTGCTCATAATACCGCGTGTTCCTCTTCTCCCCCTCCCTTCTTCCCTCTCTCCTCCTCCCATTTAGAGATGCTACAGTCATCTCACCATGGGCACAAGCAGTAGCAAAGGCAGATCACAGTATCACAGTATCATAAGGTTGGAAAAGACCTCTGAGATCATCGAGTCCAACCTATGACCCAACACCTACACCTGCTCCTACTCGTCAACTACACCATGGCACTAAGTGCCTCATCCAGTCTCTCCTTAAACACCTCCAGGGACGGTGACTCCACCACCTCCCCGGGCAGCGCATTCCAATGGCCAATCACCCTTCTCAGTAAAGAACTTCTTCCTAATGTCAAGCCTAAACCTCCCCTGGCGAAGCTTGAGACCATGTCCTCTCGTTCTGTCACCGGTCGCCTGAGAGAAGAGACCAACCCCTGCCTGACTACAACCTCCCTTTAGGTAGTTGTAGAGAGCAATAAGGTCTCCCCTGAGCCTCCTCTTCTTCAGGCTAAACAACCCCAGCTCCCTCAGTCGCTCTTTGTAGGGCTTGTGCTCCAGCCCCTTCACCCTCCTCGTTGCTCTCCTGATGGTGAGGAGGAGCTCAGGGCATGTTAGGGGTGAGAGCTGGTCCCTTAACGTGTATGGACTTCTCGCCTGATTTGGCTGGCTGGGGTATTGTTCTAATCCCAGAATGCTCTGAAGAGGTCTACTTGGGTTTGGGCTTGATGTTTCTTTGCTTCTTGGCATAAGTAGAAAAAGACTAGGTCAGTAATAGAGGGTTACTTTGGCTGTGTTACATACAGTTCTCTGCTATTTATCACTATGTTTCTATGAGCTATACCAAATACCTTTTTTCATTATTATTATTATTTCTAACGAAAACATGTTCTTTTCCACTGCTCTTTCCTCTTTTACTACTGAGGGACTGGCATTGGCTCAAACTGTCCAGCCAAAGTTGTTTATAATATCCAGAAGCCCTCAGATGGCATACGACCAAAGTAGCTGGTTCCTACATCCACTCATCTTAAGTCTTTTCTGTGGAGATATGAAGTACAATGCAGATTTTTCCTGCAAAGATTTCCCAAATTATGTAGGGAGAACATTAGACACCAACCAATGGTGTACATTGGAGCAACGCCAAAAAGTTTTTGTTGTAGAATTAGAAAAGCCCGTGCATCAGTGGTTGTCACACTTCCTCACTCTATATTCTGTAGTCTTTCTTGCTGTGCTGAGCAAGTCGTTGTAGTGCCATCGGTTTTCACTAGCAGCAACTCCACTCTGACCCATTTACACCAAAGGGCTCTTACAGTGACAGTTGCCAGGTCTGACACTATTTTTTGATGATGTTCCAGCACCTTGCTCTGTAATTCCTAGCTGAACCTGTTTTTTCCTATTATTAGGAGTTTCAAATTGCCAAGCTCAGCCAGCATTCCAAACTTCGGGTTTACAGCAAAAGTCAAGTACAGTAAATTCTGAAAGGACCATGAGGATCTGGTTGCTGCTTGAATAAAGCAACTGGATCTTTATTAGCTCCCTGTCAACTATTAAAAGTAGAGAGAAAAAGAAGAGGGAAGGAAAATTAAAGCATTTGTGACAGAGCAAAACTCTCATCTCAGAAATAAAGTGGAGGAAAATTTCATAATTCTTAAACCGGTCTCATCAAAACCCTGGTAAGGGTAGTTAGTTGCTTTTAGTTCCCAAACTTCTGTTTCTTCAAGATCCTACTCAGAAAATTTAGTGTGCTGTTATGGGAAAGACTGAAGGTTTCCTGACTAAGTGGTCAGGAACGGTTACAACCGCCTTCAATGACTGCTTGCAAAATATTGTTCCTCTTGTTAAAATAAAAGGCCCTATTTTTAAGGAAAGGGCTTTGCATACTCTCGCTACATTGTAGGTTCAGACATAGAGAATTCTAAATGCAAAATTGAGTGTGAGTAACATAATAGTTGTTTTGAGCTTTTGATAGGCACAATATGAATAGTGAGTTTCTGATCTTCATCACAAAGAGCACATTTGCCTCCATCGGTCACATTTGCTGAAGAAATTCAGTATCTGTTATTATGTTGCCCAATTGGTTTCATTACACATAAAAGACAAATCTGAGCCAAGTATCTCAAACACCTTTCAGAGTCTGTAAGCACAGTATCTCACAACATTTCAGTTGCAGAGTGCTGCAAAAGTCACCTCAGAAATTATGTTTAGCTTTTTAAAGTAACATTTTTTTCCAATTTTAATCAGCTTAATTCTTGAATCTCCTATACTTAAAAATACAGGAAACAAGAATTAGACAATGGATAAAAGAGCTCATAATAACTAAAACAAAATTTCCTCCCATGAAGTCAGAGATCTGAACCTTGCCGGAATATCAAAGTACTGCGTACATTTTCTGTGCACTAAACTAAATATTTTAAAATACCATAGACGCTTTTAAAAATAAATATCTTACTTAGAGCACTATTGCTCCTAAAAATATTTTTAAGAAACACAATTGTGGTTTTTGTTTCTATATTGTTCAAAAGAAGAAAAGAAAATCTGATGAAGCAGAAGCCAGAAAACAGAGCAGTGTTGTAGTGCTCCTGTAGAACAGTAAGCAAACAACAACGAAACGCGATGGGGAAAGATGTACTGAGCTATCCAGAGCAAGATTGTAAAGGCAGTGAAGGGAATAACATATGCCACATTAGGAAAGGGAAACCAGATTTTAAGGTAAGTCATTCCTACTAGACAGAATAAAAAAGGTGAACTAAACATACACAGGCCTTGTGCTGGCTTATTTGTCCCTGTCATGGATCTGTAAATTTCAATGGCTGATTAAGGATTTTAGTTTCTTACATTTTCATGGGTCTGCTGCTTTCTTGGGTGTAAAAAGTCTCTCCTTGACAGTACATTGCATATGAAAGGTTGATACTTGTGAAAAGAAATCCCAAACATCCTCAAGCCAAGCTTAGGGCTCTCTGTCTTGATGTTGTCCACGGAGCTGATTGCACGCTGTTCACTCTGCTCGGATCATTAGTGACACCTGTGCCTGTGCAACAAGGGAGAGGGAGTGATAGACCCATAGCACCTTGTGTGAAGAAAAGCTGTCTACTGTTTGAGATGTTTTCTAAATTGTCCTTGAACAGCACCTGAGACTCTATGTTCTGATGACACAGGTGCCTTTGCAGTGGGAAGATCAGCAAAAAATGTTACTGAAAGCAATATTTGAGTAGCTCAGTAAGAGTTGCAGCTACTTCTTGTGAGTGTCTTGTCTCATGAACTATGACTTTGGGTTTGATCCAGCTCCTACTAAAGTCAACAAGAACCTTTCCATTGACTTTCAAGAGAAGCTGGATATAGATAGATCTACTAAGTCAGTTGTCTTCAGGCAAAACTCCTTTGGCATCAGATGGGGAGAGAGCAGCCCCCAAAGGCTGTAAATATTTCAGATGGAGTTGTATACTTGTGCCTACACAGCAGTTTCTTTTTATTTGGACATAAAGAGCATTTCAGCCAGCTTCTGGATTTTTGCTGATTAGGGCAGAATTTTAAAATTCACAAAATACTGCATTACAAGCAGCAGATGTATTCCTTACTACTGCAGGTCAATGTGAATCCCTTAATGTGAAAGTAAAACAGCTTGAGAGAACTTGCCTTGTGCCGTATTGATGGACATACGCTCAATGGCTACATATTCTTGGGAGTTAACTGCAACTTTGGATTTGCGTGTTTTGGCACATCTATGGGTCAGCAGAATGCTAATGCAGCCTTTCTTGGGGTTATTGCATGACTGGACTTGTACAGCGTGAATGATTGACTCAGAGAGGCTGAGCCTCCTCCCAGTGCCTGAGAGGATCCTTTAGAGAGAGATTTTCTGTGTTTGCTCAGCTTTCCTGCAGAGATTAAATATGTGGAGTGAGGCTATTACTAGAACTAGTGGAGCAGGGTGACAGAACCTCACAGTTGCTATGGAATTCAAGTTCTCTAGCACAAGGATGTGTTAGGAGTGGGCTAAAAACTAAGGATCTCTGAAATTCTCAATGGGACCAGACGGGTTTCAAGTCAATGGACACTGAGCTACCCACACCTGGAAATAAACACACTATATGGGGGAACAGAAGAAGTACATGTGTGATGGGGATGCCAGGAAATCTAGTTTCCCTGTTAGAAGATCTGGCACGTGTCCTGCATTGACTGATGTTAATGAAGCAGAGTATGTTTTCTTCATTGCCTGGTAACTCTGACTCTGCTGGTGCATTTATGCACGCTAAGTCTGTGCATGTGAAAAGGACATTTTCTCTACATTTCTTTACCTTCTCTTCCTTTCAGTGGATGAATCTGATAGGTGATGACTGCCTTTACCTCTGTTTTTGCATGACTTCTCCTGAGAACAAACACTGTACATGAAAGTTTTCCCTTGCAAATTTTTATAGCTTTACTACAAATATTTTACACACACACTTAAAAAGATGTCTTATCAGCATAAAATATTGTGGAAGCCCTTTTAGAGTAAGTGACTGTAGGAAAAACATATCCTTTCTCTCTTTACACAACATCAACACATACCATTATTACGTATGTGTTCCTGTCTCAAGTCCAACCATATGTACTGCTACATATTGAAACGTCTGCAGATTAGACGGTTGCTTACTTTGAGCAGCTTCAAAAATTGCAAGAAAATTTTTAAGCACATTCTGTGCTCCATCCTTGTGGCTCAATTCCTGTTATCCATCAAGTCTGTTTTAAAATAGGACGCGTTTTTGGTACTGCAAAGTCAACAGTGCTGGAAAGTTGGCAGGTATGCTTGTTTAAACAACATTCCCAAGTAGTCTCCTGGCAGGTGTTTCCAGAGTACTTTGAGCACAATTCTTTGGATGGGATATCTGCCAAAGTACATAGCAACGGGGAAAAAAGTGTTTTCCTTTTACTGCAGTTGGGACAGTGCAGTGTTTTAGATGCTGCACTGTGCATCCATTTCAGGAGCTTATTTTGGCACAAGGTCAGAGCCTATACAATGGCAAAATACACAGCATCTTCCTGCCTGTTTAATGTGAGTGAGCTCTAGCATACCAACTGGTAGGTTCTCTTCCTGGCAATGGGCCAGCCTCTGACACGTCTCTTGCACCGTTCTGATCTTTCAGCTATATAGAAACCTTAGAACTCCTTATGATAGACTGTCACGCTGCAAAGGTTTCTGCAAGTTCAGAACCAATGTTCACTTCACAGCTGGCCAAAAGAACAAAATGGGAAGGGTGTGGGAGGTGGGAGGGGGATCAGAAAAGCTTTGCCTACCTGGCGCTGATTTCTGTTCCAGCTGAACCTAGCTTTGGCTAATTGAAACCTGTCCGTTAGATTTGAAAAACACATGACTGGTTTTATAATCCTTCTGGCAGCCTGTTCACTTCTCAGTATGTGTTCTAGACCTAAAATTACCCTCTGTACTATCCATGCAGAAATAGTCTCATAGATACGCATACTCTTAGATACATACAAACGCTTTCTGACCTAAAATAGAAACAGGTATGTGGAACAGTAAACAGGCATCAAAGCTAAAGGAAATATTAACTGAGGGATATGTTGTTTTGAAATTTAAACTTCAGTGCTATGCTGTAATAAGCCCTGTTCAAAGACTTGATCACAGCATGTTTGATTGTTAAATGAGTACTTAGTAGTCTGACACCAGAGCTGCAGCCATAGGTGACCTGCACTCGCACAGCCTTGGCACAGGTTGTGGAGAGCTTTATGGCACAAAACTGGTTTCCAAAATAAGGGCTTTCATCTCAAATCTAATTCTTGCTCTTGGTTATAAAATAAAAGACCTGTGTCAAACCAGAGACCTTGCATTTTCCTGGGTGTGTACACAGGCTAATAAAGTTTCAGATGTCGCTTCAGAATCTTTGACCATTGAAGCAACTATGTAAGCATCCATACTGCTAGTTATTTCACTTGAGCTGTTACTGCGCATGTGACACAATTCCTTACTCACCTGCCGCACCGGCTGTATAGAGAGCTACCAATACCTCCACTTCTCGTTTGTAACTTCTGGGCACTGGCACAGGTGCAGAAACTGTAATGCTCTGTAAGCTGAAAATTACAATATCATGTGGTAAATACTGTAGGGAGGCAAACACTGTGGGTGGTAACTTTGGTCTGTTTCATTTTGTAAAAATCTCCATTTCTCTATTGAAATTGTCCAGCACAAAGTTTTTTTCAGGTTGCTGGAGCAGGTGACCATCAAATACAGCTGACCCAGCTACAAAACATGTGGACTGGCCAGAACCATCTCTTGCCCTTTAAAACTGTCAGCCTTCATGTTTCACTGAGCCTGTCCAGTTTTCCACCCGACATTCACCTTGGCCTGAGCTAGAGGTAGGACCTTCTCTAGGGGCTAGGCTTTTCTAGGGAGTTGCGACTCCGTCTCTCTTCAAAACTAGTTTTAAAGCTCTCCTGTTGTGAATATTTTATAGGTCACTATTTTCATTACTTTTCTTTGCCTTTAATGTGTAAGTGGAAGGGGGAGCTTGTTTTTATTGTTGTATGTTAAGTAAGTTTGTGAGCTTAAGTGCACACATCTGGACAGGGATGCTGTGGGACTAAGCACTGCAAACATGATACAAATGCAGGCAGCCCATCACCACACTTTTCCTTGTCCAAGTGTAAGGGGAGGATTAGCAGGAAAGTACGGGACACAACTAAACACTACAGGATGGCAGAGTAGGTCTGAGCAGCCCTGCTCTTATTACACTGTGTCGTCATGAGCATTGCAGCTCAAGAAAGTTTTTAGTAGGCTTTGGAAGAAAAAATGACTGTCCAAAACCAAGCATCAGTCATCACTTCTGGGGAGCCCAGCACAGATAAGATACTTAAATACCATTATTGTGGGAGACAGTTAACAGTACACTTTTTCTAATAAGTTCTTAATAAATTTTTTAATATTACTTTGCATAATAACTGTTGTAAAGAATGAAACGAAGAAACATGAAATGAAGAAAATGTGTGAAAGATCCAGGGGAATCAGATATTCAGTTTTGAGTTTTGGCGTTTGACATACAAAGCCACTTCTCAGTGGTACACATAGATGCTTCAGTACTACTGGGGCATTATAGCCAAATCAGTTAAGCATCATTTTCTCTTGCTTTGTAGACAGAGCCTAGTTGCCAATCATTTCATTTTCTCAGAAGGTGACATTCACTGTGATGCTGGCTCTGTCCCCACAGAAGAATGTAACCCAAGAAAGTAAATATAAATGCTTTAAGTCTGAGTGAAACAAAATTTGAGTGAATATATCCAGAAATGTTTATAGTATTTGGCAGTCTTTGTTGCTGAGCTTAACAATAGAGTGAAGAATACTAGTACAAGTACTGCTTGTAAAAAAGCTATATTCTGAGTCGTTATTGGAATCCTAAGCATTTCCAGGTGTTGTGCATGGTTTACAATACTAAAGATGGAAATTTTCCCAGCCTCCTTTTCCTTTTCGTTTTGGCTTTTTCTACGCTTGTGGAGGACACTAGAATGACATGCCTAGAAAATACTCATTTGTCTTGCTACAGATCATATACGCTCCTGATGTCTGGGCTTTTCCACTCTGACCTAAGATCATATTTCTTGTTTAACTTAATTTCTTTGTGTTGGATCTGTCTGCCTTCTGCAGATAATGGACTAAGACCATCGCTATTTTCCATTAAAAATGGAAAATTCAAATTGCATGAAACCCACCATGGACATCAGTGCAAACACAGTCACTTTTAGTGATGATAATGTTTTCTAGTCATTACCAAAGAAGGCCAGACAAAGACTCGTGACCTAAAAACCTTAGAATGACTTTATAATCCTGTAAATCTCTGGATTCCTCAATCAGAAAATGGACCTGCTGCATCTGACCACTGGTCAGGTTGCTCGAGTTTGCTTTTCAAGGGAATAAGGAATGTTCAGTTCCTTAATAGTTTGGACTAAACATATATTCTCAAACAACTTGCCTTTCATTTCTGGGGTTTCCTGAAAACTATTACTTCTGAAGCAGCTTCTTTAGGCTAGTAAGTGCTGCTGTTGGGAGGGTGCATTATTGTAGTAGTTTTTCTTAAGGTCAGTTTTTAAACTTATGTGATCTTGCACATTTGCAGAGTCAGACAGGGCCTTGGAGATGAAGCTATAGAAACAGCAACAAAAATTTTGGAAGAAGGCATTTCAGAGGTTTTCCAAACCTTACAGGACACTGACTGCCATTTTTACGGGTATTTTTTGAAAGAGAAACGTTACCCAGTATTTTACTTCCTTTGCAATTCTGGATGTAACTTTACTCCAAGGCTGGCACAGCTTCTCTAGAGTGAGCAAAGGTCTTGCAACCAAAATGGAATTTCTGTGAGTGTGGTTACAACATGCTTACTTCAGAGAACTTGACAAGGAAAACAGGGAGGAATGTGCTGAGCCATCAATGTGGGATTTTTTTGCCAAGCATGCTAATGCCTGTCATCCTCTTCAAGCAACCACTTCTGAAATTTTTGAGAGTTTATCAGTACCACTGCCAAATTACAAGCAAGGATTCAGTAAAAAAATCAGCTCTTCAAACTGCAAAGAATTCATCGCTTCTTCTCCTCTGTTGGCTGCAAGGTATTATTATTATTATTATTATTATTATTATTATTATTACTATTACTGTTACTATTATTATTATTATTATTCAGTGGATTTTTCCAGTAAAAAGTAGAAATCACTAAAAGTTTTAGAACAAAATGTTTTCTAAGCCCAGCTGAATGTTCACCAATTGCTGAGTCAGAGCCAGCTTTCAGATCTCTATTTGTTTGGAGCTGTATCTAGGCACAGAAACTAATTTAGCTTACAAGCACACCTCCATGGAACAGATCCTCTGTCTAGTGTCTCTCATCAGCATGTGCCGTCGCAATATTCAGTTGCCAGAGACCAAGTATCTGTTCTTACACATCCCATTTCCTTTACTCATTTAACTAACTGAAATCTATCCAGGCCTCCACCCTGAAGATTTTGTGAACAATTAATATAGGGGACAGAGACTATGAGCTGGCTGATTGGTCTGTTCCATTAGAAGGAACATAGGCTTGGAAATCCCAGCACACACAGAACAGAAATATGGAATAAAAAAAAAAAATAAACACAGGAAACCAAGAAAAAAGTAATATATTAGAACTTTAGAACAGCCTATTGGAAGGCAACTCACTTTCTAACAGGATATGAGGACAAGGCTAGGAAGGTAAAAGAGGTTCTAGGTTCTTTGGAAGGATGCTATGGCCAGGAGATGATTCTCAGTAAAGACACTAAGAGAAGGTCATGTGAATAATGTAGACTGTTTTCTTACATACTGTTGTCTCCTGAGCTTTGTCAATAAGGCACCTAATTTTAATAGTTGTTATAACTGGGTTCTTATGTGTGACACTATCGAGTTTTAGCTATTTCAGCTTTGCTTCAAAAAAACCTGCATGACCCAAGAATTTGTTTCCTCAAGATGAACATCTGTAATTATCTTCAGACTTCTACATACAGGCAATAATTGCCAGGTTTGAAATGACCACTCCTTTGTAACATCTCAAATACCAAAGACAATCAAATGGTTGTCCACATTTTTCTTCCAAAGAAATTTAATGACTATAAGGCAATAACATTTTAAAACTTTCTTTTGTTTTGTAAAACCTGTTAGTAGTCAGTGATAATTCCCAGCTTCTACTTGCTAAGCAAAAGTAATGAATGCATTTCGAAGAAACTATGAATTTTAAGTGCATATTAGGGTTCATCTGCAGAAAATGTTTTCAACTCATGAAGCCTAATTTTTAGAAAAGATAATCTCAAGCAACCATGTTTCTGCAGTTTAAATAATTCCATCTCAGCTCAAAATTATTGCCATGCAACCGAGTCATTGTAACACCATTACCATGTTTTCAAACCAGTGCTGAGCAGAGTCAAATGAATTACTGCAAATAATCACTAGCTGTTATTCTGCCACAGAACAAGAAAAATATTCTGTGGTAAATGTATCCAAACCAAACTAACCCACAGTCTTTAAATTTTAAGTATCAAATATCCTTACCCAACTGTCTGCAAATGATGCAGTCACTGAACTTTGAAAAGTGTGTGCATCACAGAAAAACTGGAAGGTGCTCACAGCTTTTTTCCCACAATTTTTATTTCATTGAAGTATGGGATTTGTTGCAAATTATTTACTAGTTCCACTAATGAGAGAGAGAAAGAGATATTGTAAAAGGAAAGCCCTACAGCAACTTCAAAATAGAAAATGGAAGTAGCATTGAATATCCTGGGTTATAGCTTAAAGAAGAGATTTGTGCACATAGATCAGGCTTCAGCTGCTGCAGCAAATCATGTAAGATGGAATTCATATCATATCACTGCAGTCATCTGGAAAGTAGATGTTTAATTTAGAAGCAGTCTCAGTTTGCTCAATGGCAAGTAAGCACCTTCTGAGAAAGGTCATCCACTTCAGATGGGTTGAATACTCCCCCACACTGATTACAGAGGAAGTTTCAGTAACCATCTCCATAGCTAAGCCAACTATCTTTTGGCAGGTTAACGTTAAGTGAGACCAATCCCACTTACAAGAGGGTCTAGCTTACGGTCAGAGACAAAATTACAGGTCAAAGTTCATCGTGTGCAGTAAATGTGGTTACGTTATGCCTTCAGTGGCTGAGGGTCAAACGCATTCATGACATGGTTGTCCTCTCCCTGGTGTGGTTCTTGCTCTGTGCAGCACGACAGCCCTGGGGCTGACAGCACTGGGAAAGAGTGGTGAAAGGAACAATGGGCTCGTAGTTGAGCCTAGCACAAATGAGGAAAGGAAGTCATTTATCATCTCTAGGCCATAACGGAGAGCCACTTTCTATTAATTAGAGAACATAGAAACTGAAAAAGAAGAAAACAAGAAACTTACGTAATGTGATCTTAAAGCTGGCTGATTTTCCAATGTAAAATACAGGGTGGAAAAGAAAGGCTGATAATATGGAACAGTAGAGCATGACTGCTGATCTCATAGAAAAAAAATGCAGAAAATACTATTCAAAACACTGGCAAAATGACTTCATGTGAAGGCAGATTTCTTCTCATCTAGTGGGCAGAATGTTCCAAAGGAACCTGCACGTGTCTGCCTGTGTGTTCTTTCCGTTAGCAGGCATCAAGTGGCTTGCGTGTCGCAGGGCCAAAAGGGCAGTGTTTGGGTAACATAACGTCATTGTCTTTGTCCTAGGTTATGAACCTGTTAGATTCCATCTGAGATATTTTTTCCTTCTTGAACCCCGACTGAGATTCTAGGAGCATTTTCTGTGGTTTTGAGGGCTTGGGCCAAAAGAGAGTTCCTTATCAGATGCTGCCATTCACCTATAGCTCTCTAGACCCAAATGGAAGCAGAGTTAGCAGCAGGGTATGGCCTGTGCCTGTTTTTTTACAACTGGAGTCTGGAGCATGGGCAAATGATTTCCCTACTACCTCCATTTAGTAACCACATAGACTTTTTATTATTTTTGTAGTAGTTATGAATGACTGAAGAAATAGGTGTTAGTTCAGGTAGATTTAAAAAAAACAGTGATGATACTGTAAGAAAAATGTAAATTTACAACATGAAACTCCCCTTCTTTTCCTTATGCAGCAAAGAAGGTTTAACAGCGATTGCTTTAGGAAGAGAAAGTATGTTGTACTAAAATAGGAGATGTCCACTGGTTTGCATGGCAATATAAGGTGGTGCTCAAAATCTTTGGTAGTCCCTAAAACTTTCGGAGGACTTTCTCCATGTGTTTATGAGTACTGACTCCCATTATTACGTGCTCCCATCAAGCACTACACCCTTTTGCTGTTATTGACAGGAAATTGAGTTTGACAGGGCTGATCAGAGGCTTGAGAAACAAAACTGTTGGCCTGTTTCTCACGAAGATTTTCCTGCCCTTTCAAAATTCGTAATAAGCCTGGACATTGAATGAGATCCCACATACGCTGAGAAATGAACAGCTAATAAAAAGATATCCCAGATGTCCCTTTGGAGGTGAACATGGTCGTCTTTTGAACAGGCATCTCTCCATCATTTGACTGGAGATAAATGTGCCACATCAGCACTAATTGTGTGACTGCAGTCTCTGTCACCTCCTTCCTCCCTAACAAACCATCTGTGTGTTTTTGGAAACATCAGAGCAAAGACAAACCTGAAGTTTTAACCCTGGCCCAATACAAAAAAAAGGTGTAGTCTTTTAATTCTGGGTGAAAGGTTCTTGTTTGAGTGTTGGTGTATTATTTTGTCTTTAGTTGCCATCTTGTCTGACACCTGGTGTTAATGACACAGAAGCAGCTTCTAAGTTTGTGATAAGCCCAGTAGCTAAATAAATCATTTTATTGCTCACAACTGTAACATGCACTGTCTTGCAGAGGTAGCGTTATCATCTGGTTTAAACTGGTATGCTTTATGTAAAGCAACCAGGAATGCCCAGATTTAGGCAACAGTACTTTTGTTAGGTCAGGCACTGAGCTGACTCAGATATAGCTTACAGTGGCTTTTGGTTCTTTTTAAAGAGCTGTGCAGATGCCATGGCAACTGACCCAGGCTAAGAGAGGCAGTCTGGGCATTACTAAATGAGGCTTTGAGCTTTTTAGTGCAGTTCACTGGAGAATAACCTGACCTCCATATATGTGGCACTCAATCAGGATTTTAAAGTATTTTGTTTCATTAAGAAAATGTTTTCATAATTTTTGGCCTGAGGCAAAACAGCCTTGGCATTTGCAAAGGCCCTGAAGATTGTTAATATTTGACTAGTCCCTATCGCTTCAGCAAACTGAGCCTAGGAATGGCATAGGGGTTACAGAGTGTATGAGGAAGTCTGTATTTTTCTGCTATTCATGTAGGAAACATACACTACATAATAAAACTTTATTCTGAGTCATTGTGTTTACCCAGAATCAATCTAAGAGCTACAATAATCCATAACAGAGGTCAGCAGGAAAGGCAGGAAAGCTAAGGATGGCATACAGGAGATTTTCCATGCTATGTGGTCTAGAGCTAGGAGCAGCATCGTAAAATAGAGATCTGTAAGAGGTAACACCTCCCTGCTCCTGTTTAACTCTAAATTGAGCTGGAAAACCATTGTCTCATAAAGAATTGAAATGCCATCACTAAAACTCTCTCTTGTGGAGTGCAACATGTCCTGGATTCCAGTGTATTTTTATTGAGGTGGGTTTTAATCTCAATTTTGGGGAAAGAAAATTATATCCTGATGCAAAAATTTCATATATGTTGCTGCCTCCTGAGAAAGAGCACTGGGCAAAGTACCATATTGTCTACATAAGCAGGTTTTTCTAATGTAAATTGTGCCCCATGTTTTCTCCTAAGAAAATTTTCTTTACTGTCTTTTTCATTTTTAAAACAGCTGAAAATGTGTCTTGTACCTTAATACAGGGTTTAAATCTTAATCCCAGTTTTATGAGGTCTATGAAACTGATATGCACTGTGCAACGTGGGAATTAATCCCAGGTGACTGCTAGGCAAGGCTGGTGTCTCTAGTTATCAAGTGCTACTCTCCTACAAGCACGCGTGTGATGTGTGTGTTTTCCAGTGTGTACAGTCTATTCTCTGTTACAATTTAATGAGATAAAGACAAGTGGAATGTGCACACTTAATCAGTTCAAATGATAATATTTCCTAATCCACATCACCAACGAAGGCTCACAGCTGTTCAGGCTCATTTCAGTGAATAATAGCTTTCAAAGAAAAATGAACCATAAAAAATAGTAGAAACCGAAATGTAATTAGAGGCAACTAGTAATCTCTCTGTCCTAATTATGCAATTGTCCTTACTTCTGAGAGAGAACTCCTTGGAGAATTTTCCCACTGGACTGTTTAGGGGAAAAAAAATGAAAAATCTGTAATTTTTTGTCCATTTCTCTCTTGTGTGATTTCTTCCTAAAAACTGTCTGATTCATGTCCTTTTAATTTCATTGCCTGGGAACATATTAGCTTGTAGTATGGAAATGGCAAAAGGAAACTGGGGGTTGTGAAATTTTATGGAAGAATTAGGAAAAGTTTTAAGAGCGCACACTCTGCATGCTGCAGAAAATAGTGATTTATCATTTTTCAGGGAAATTGTTTAGAAAGTACTTGAAACTAGTTTCATGGAATAGGGTGTATTACACCATCTATTTTGAACTTGGTTGATTGTACATGTTTCTCCAAATTAGATCTACCCTCTCTCATTGCTCTTCAGCTTCCGTCTCCCCTTTCCAGGACATGTTTCTCTAGTGCCTGGGGTGGGTTTTTTGCTAGATTGTCCATATTCTGAACAAAGTTCTCCTCTTTTCTCGCATCTTCATCTTTTTCAATGTTATCTTGTCTTTTCTTTTCCTATAATAAACTGTTTAATCCTATGTGTTTTCTAGCAGAAACTGTTGCGGGTATACTCTGGCTTTCTTCCGTAGGGCTTGTCCTTCCATCTCAGATGTGTCTCTGATCACCACATCCCTTCCACTGTTTCTGTTGAGTGTGAGAGTGGGATTCAATCACCTAAATATAGGTGTCCAGAGAATTTCAATGCTTTAGGGTATTCCCTAAGGCCTTCAGCTGTCTGTCTTGAAACCTCTAGGGCCTGTGTCATACTCTAGGACATCTAAACTGAACTTGTAGGCTGTGTTTATGTAACTGAATTGTTCACTTCTAGCCCCTCTTCCTCTTCTCTGGCAAAATAATTTATTCTCTCAGCGACAAATACACAGCCTGTAGGCCAAATCCAGCCTGGCTTCTCTGTGGCATATAGACTTCCAGGGAAGCTCCAATTACTGTTCCACTTGTGAATTTTTTGCACAGTATCAACTTCCAGTACTTCAGAGTTATAGAAAGATGAACAAGTCACTGTGTCGCATCTAAAGGTTTATTCCTTGATAAAACACATTTGCCACTGGGATATTGAAAAAAAGAGAGGGGAATTAGCACCCATGCTTGAATCCACATCCTGACTTACCTCACCGTATGTTTCCATAGGAGGCAAAACAGAAGGAAATGCATTCAGAGACCTATCCCATTTGTAGCACTTAATCCTCATTTTCCAGTTTGTGATTTTCACTTCTCTGATAACTCTGTTTTATTCTACTTTTACCATGTGAGTTTCAGCAGAAAAGCAGCCCAGTCAGGATTTTTTGGTGCAGATATGAAAGACTGAACAAGAACACCACTGGGTCAGATTCTGATAGCTTTTTAGTGTTGTAGATGCTAACCCCTTATAGAGCCTCTAGAGTAACTGTGAAGCACAGCACTACATCAGGTCTTTGAAAATAGTGGCTACAGCCTTAATCTGCATCCACTATTATCTTGAGAAACTCAAATTAATTCAGTATCATTCATCCAGGAATTTGGCTGCCTTTTATTTTTTTGTTTTCAGACTAAACAGTTGATCTTAAATGCCAGATTATGAAACAAATTACATAAAACATGAAGTTTTTCTAAGAAATTTATCCAATGTAATCATAGAATGTGCCTTGTCAGTCTGGACTCAGTCACCCTGGAATTTCCTTATATGTGCAATTACTGGATGGCGTCAAAAGAAGTGACCCTTGGGAGCCCTTTCTTATAGGAAGCAAAATGCAGGCAACACCTTTTTTGTGAGATGGTTGCATGGTGCTTCTTAAAGACAGCCTTGAGCAAAGTGGGAAAACATCTGTCTGAAAATCACTTCCTTTGCCAAAGTTTGTATCTCATCCTCAATAACTTTCAATGACAGGCTGGGAAATCTGTAGGCAGTCATTATCAGCAGTAGTTTTGCCTAATTTCTTGGTCAAAACCCACATCAATTTTAGCCTAGTTTCCTGCCTTCAGATACAACCAACAGTTTGAGATACAAGGAAAGATAATGAACAGTATCTTATGCCCTGAAGACTGACATGAAGAGAAACAACATTTTTAGGTCGTGGTCTGATTTTGTGGGGCAGTATCACAAGACGGTAGAAAAGAAACACTTGGCTGTGGAGACAAGTACTCAGGCTTCTTTCTAGGTTTCTACTCTTTTCCCTTTTTTGTGTAATTATGAAGGATTAATCACTATTTTGTCAAGCAATGTCAAGACCTATGTTATAAATTTATGCTACGGAGTCTGGGAGCTTGGCTCTTTTACCTTGTACCAACACAGGGCAAACATGAGGAAGCAGAAATTTTTTTAACAACAGCCTACTAGTTATGAAGCAGGAGTGTTTAAGAAAAAAAAAATAAAGGGAAGATTTGAACAAAAAAACCCCCCTGAATTAGCATGACTTCTGGTGTCCTCTCATGGCAACACAGACAGCTGAAGTGAGATTGCCTCTCTTCCTCGACATGCTGTAGACCACTGGCCTTACTTGCTATCACAGATATCACTGTATATCTTTGTGGGGCTTCATAACTGAGACATTTTGCAAAAGAATCCAGAACCGTCAGGGGAAGCAACTGGAACCACTTCTCTGTAGTACTTGCCCGGATTTTCCCTGCCCCACAGCTCTCCTAGATCACTTTTCCTCCTCTTCTATCTTCATTTTATCAAGTACTTGGATAGCCACTCTAAAGTCTGTTGTTCAAAAAAGTTCTTTCTGATTTGTAGGGGGTTTATTCCCACACATTGTACAGGCCTAAAGATCAGTCTCCACTGAAGGAGAACCCACTCCTTCCTTAACTGCCCTTTAGTCCTTCCCATAACTAGGGTTTTAAAGCATAAAGGAGATACAAGGAACCATATTCAAAACTCTTAAAAGGATAAATGTAACTTTGCTAGTAAAAAATGTCCTAAATACCTCAGTTCCAAATAGAATTATTAAGAATCAACAATATTTTTCTATCCATGCTAACACAAGGGTTAGGCATTAACCTTCAGCAGTATTTTCTATGTCACTGATTGTTGAGTCAAAATATTTTCTATGACAGGTCACAAAATGGTTTTGCAGCATTTATACACAGCTGGAGAAATAATCATACAAGCAAAAGGGCAACAGCTGTCAAATTTCAAAGTCTTACTAGGAAAGGAATTCTGGAAATACAACAGAAATTTTGAAGTCATCATCATCTGTCCAGTCCCCTCATCTCTCTCCCCTTCTTGCCTACATATGTCTTAAACACCAAGTAAAAGATATCACTGATATGGTTTCCAATTTACATTATCTGATATTTGTAAAAAATCTGTCCATAAATAAAAGTAGAGCTCTTTATCTTAAGAGGTTGCATGTGTCAGCCTTAAGTATAAAACTGTTCTTTAAGAATCCATAAAGTACGAATACTCATTTGAATTCAGTTATTCCAGGCTTTGTTGTGAAACAACAAAGAAACTTCCAAAACTGGAAGCATACAATAGCCATTGGCTAACTTTCATCCCATCAAACAACTGAACATACAGCTTGCCTCTTTCAGCATATACCTGGGTCTCACAGGGAATACCATTTACAGGCACTATATAATGAACAGTTTCTTGAGCAGCAAACACTAACTATCCTGGGACTGCAACTTTGAAAAAACACGGATGAGCTGCAAGAAGACAAAATGAAGTAGTAGGCAAGTGTAATCAACATAGTGATTTTAGAGGCAAAATTTTCAGGCACTTGCTCTGTATCTTCAGTTTGTATAGATTTTCTTGAACCATTGTAGCCTACAGTATTTTTCCTCAAACAAAAAGGACACTGTTTTCAGTTTTCAAATCTTCAGCTAAAGCAAAGGAAAAGCTTAGCGCTCTTCAATGTTGTTATATGCATTTCACACACATCCTCTCAGCAGTAGTATAATGCAGAGAAATACTGATCTGCATATATTTTGTTGTTATTAAACCCTGGTTTTACTTCTTTGATTCATTGTGAAGCAGCTTTGCACTGTGGGTGCTCAACGTACCATCTTCTGTATATACAATCTCTGTAGCTACCAGTAACTATAAATTCTCTTGACTTCAATGGCAACAAGAATGTGCACTGGGCAGAATCAAAGAACGGTGTGCAAGCAGGAAGACTGAGCAGATGGCAGTTGCAGATTTGCAATCTAAGAATCCACTGGTTTCATGAATATCATATAAACAGCTAAATACACATAGTGGTGACTTTGTCATACCTAAGTACAAGCCTGCAGCAATGAAGGATGTGTTCTGGAAAGACTTAGCCCCATGAAGGAACAGGTTCTTGGATCTCAGTTTCTTTGGACCATTTCAGTCACAAAGTGTTCAAGATTCCTATTGCTCTCATGGGAGCCAAAGTCAGTTTTGTTTTATTCAGTTTGGAAAGCTTCTTTCAGTTTCCTGTGTAGGTGTTGGGTCTTTTGAAAATCTGATCATTTATTTGAGGTGATCGGCCCTTTTGAAAGTTAGGCTTGTACTGCAATGTTTTGTATGCAGATTCACATAGGACAGAAGCACTGGGGGGGAAATCTCTCAGCCAGCACAGCCTGTTAAAAATACGCCAATGTCACAGGGTAGGCATAGCTACGCCAAAGAGAAGGGTGTCTTCTGATGTATTTTATGTCTCAAGAAGTTATACAGAAGGTCCCCACTAGGAGGCCCTGCCAATTAATCGATTTTCTCTCAGCTTCAATGGTTCAGTTGTCTCTTGCAGGCCAACTCCTACCAGGAGGCTAGGGTTGGCACCTTTTGCTAAGTGTTCAGATCACATAGCACGGCTATAGATTTTGCTAGGGTGTTAGTGAAATACCTAGAAGGCAATTCTACCTCCATATAAGCTACTGTGAAGTTTGTCCACACGAGCTTACCTGGTTTGTCTACATGTATACCCACTGTTGAGTAATGCAACCACCACCACTTCTCTATATCAAGTTCTAGATGAAGAACAGTCAGCTTAGGCTGAATTCAGGCAAGATCAAAGTGTGTCTGGCTGAAAGGGGAAACACTTTGAAGAGCTGGCCAAAATATTGTCACTACCCTTCCTCAAAGATAATACAGCCCTTATTCATCAAAGTTCTGGCTGACTCCTCACTACACTTGGGTGATCAGATTTTCAGCAATTTTTCTCACCTTCAGCTTGCTAGGAAACTCTGTCATTTCCTTGTAGATGGGCATCTCATCCCAATGATTCATGCAATTGTCACCTCCAGCCTGAACTCCTGTAACAGGAGCGGAATGCAAAACCTGTGAATGGATCTAGACGGTGACTGCTGAATTTTTCCATGGTGTAAGGTGCTTTTAGCACGGTATATCTGAAGTCCCTCAGCAGGTTTCAACTTTCTCTCCGTACCTGTTTAAAGCTGTGGCTATCACTTTCAAAGCAACTGAAGAAACGTCAGGGACAGCTGCATACCTCTGATGTGCTTTAGATGAGGAGATTCAGGAAAAAATGTATGAGAACTACTCACAATGTGAATCTGGTTTTGCTTTGCTATGTCTGCACCTCTTGCCAAGGTACTCCTGCTGTGGAATGCTCTGCTGGATTCTGATCATCTTGATGAAATATTGCCATTTTCCCTATGTGATTGGGTGGGGGAGGCTTATTATCGTATATGACACAATTCAACAGCTGTTTTTATTCTATAAGCCTTCCTCCTTTCTCACAGCATTTTCACAACAAAAAACACTTAATAGATGTTGTTCCCACAGAGTGTATGCAAAGAATAGCACCCAAGGACTTCACTGCTGCTTTTGGTGTACTATGGAAGGTACTTAGATAGTACCTTGTTCTGTTTTGAATTTAAGTCTTAGTAGCTCATTCTTTCACCTTCAGGTTCTTTCCAGTTTCTGTTACTTTTATTTCAAGGAAGGTCATAAAGATTTTCAAGTACTCTGACTTTTAAAACAATTTCAGTTCTGAAGTTCCATGAGTGAGATCTCCTGAGGGTAAAGGTCAGATCATGCGGTTTATTCAGCTGGCTATCTGTGGAATGCAATTTGTTTCAAAATGCTTAAATACTGAAATGTTCTCTCCTGCTTCTAACTTGATTTGAGCTTGTTAAGATATTGTGTTTCTGGTGCGATAACAAAAATGTTGGAATTAGTCAAGTAAAGGCAACTGTTTCACTTAGAAGGGAAACACAGGAGGGTGGAAGGTGGCAGTATTTAGAGCTGGCTTATAAAACAGTGAAATAGTTTAATATTTAGGGTTATTTTGACAAGTGACTAAATCCAAGGGAGTACAGGTCAAACCACTGTAGAGAGGGTGGCTTTCATATGATAGTAAAGAATGTGAATAAAAGTAAACTAAAATGAAAGAGGTGCTCCATCAAAATGTACATTTTTCTTTGAAAGAGCAGGACAGCAAGGGTTGATACAGAAGGTTTAGATGGAAGTCAGTATATGCAGACTGTTACTGCACTGACACCAAGACTTCAAAATGAAAGAATTTGTAAACTGCATAGCAAAAAGGCTTTCAGTCATCAAAGTATAAATCACTCTTGGGTCACTATTCCTGTCACAATCAAAATTCATGGGTAAAATGGCTTGTTTCCATCCTTTTTCATTGTGGAATATTTTGTAGATCTATAAGGCCCACGGCCAAAATTTTACCTATCTGTATAGAACCAGACTCCAATTTTGGAGATCTGCTTGAACCTAAGTTGTAAGGCACCAGCTGATAAACAGATAAACAGTGTTTGGATTAAACTGAGCAACTGATGTGGCTGAAATTCATACGGCAGAAAGCTAGCTGTAAATTTGTGACTAACACAGATGTCTATGAAGAGGAGGATTGAAAGATCCTTCACACCAGTCATGGGTTGTTCCCATGGTTGTTGGTATAGCCAGAGAGCAGCTGAGCGTCTGGAAAGCTCTCCCCCAATTTCCATCACCATTCTGCCCGCAGTCACTTCTAGCTAAGGGATATACATCAGCAAAACAAGGCCTTGTATGCTTTGGAAAAACCTCATAGCCTAAACTCAACATCAAATTTATGTAATTAGTTCACAAAATAGACCAAGTAAAGTCTTGTAGAAAGTGTATATTTATGTCTGACTATCAATATTATAGGAGTAGGGCCAATATTTTGGTCTTGTGCAGTCAATGATCTATGCAATCAGATGACAATTGTCAACTACATTTCCACAGTGGATGACCACCGTAATAATTTTAATTTATATTTAAATATTGGGGCACATGATCTTTCTAGTTCCTCTCCAACCTAGGCTATTCTATACTTCTATGATTAAATGAATGATTTGCTCTAGTTCACATATGTCACAGTGGTAAGAAAAGAAAAGAAAAGAAATAATAATTACAATGTGCCGTTGTTGTAGAAAAAAACGGGTATATTGGCAGGCAGGCACATCCAGTACAAACATTACTTGTGGGAGTCAGTCATGGAAAGGGCCATTTTCCCTTCCATAGGGATTTTTGCTGCAGAGAATGGGGAGCCCAGAGAGTTTAGACAAGCCATTTTTTAGTTAATAAAATTCACAGAAATATCTCAGCATAAATTTCTACGTCCCTGCTAGGTTGAAGTTGTTTGTCCCAAAGCAGATCCCATGAGGCTGAAGCCATGGCACTTCCTTTCTGCCATACATTGGGGAATTTCTACTAGAAATCCAAACCTGTACAAGCAAAACCAGTCTGGTACAAATGGTAGAGAAGCTAATAGAAGAGGAAAGATTAGTTCAAAAACAAGAAGACTAGAGAACCTCCCTTTCCTAGTAGCCACAGATTAGAGAAGTGCTCTGCCCTGAGCCAACAGCTAGTGAGAAGAAGCAGCTGGAACTAAACAGATAGAGCTGTGGCCCATATTTTTCCTATTATTCTCACACTCTTCAGAGATTCTTGGAATTTATGGCCAGAAAGGATTATTCGTTTATTTAGTCTGTGTTTAGTTGCAGCTTGTATCGTCTCAATTTGAAGACATTAAGAAATCCATCACTGCCTGCGCTAAATTGTTCCGATGATCAGTCATGCTCACAATTTTTAAAAGAATGTATCTAATTTCAAAGGCATCTCTTTTAAGCTTCTAGTCATTAGCTATGCATCATTTTTTTCCTTGTATTTTGTCCAGAAGAAGGCAATTAATGAAGACTTCTCAGTCTTATTCTAGGTGGCCCTCTCCTACTTGTGCAGGTGACTTTCCATTCTCAATTAAACTATAACAACATAAGCTAGGAACAAAGCTATCTAGCAGTGTCTACGAAGACACAGCATTGTTTTAACTCAAATAGTTCCATTTAGTTTTATATTTTGCTTAGCACAGAACTCTTCCCCATCATTATTCTTCTGTGGAGACTTTGGACATTGTTACAATACAGCTGATGTATGACCACGAACATGTCATTCTACCCCCCATCATTCTTCCATCACTTTAACTCTTTTGCATGATAGCTGTACTTTAATTGTACTTGTATTTATTTTTGTACAATAGCTAGCACCAATATCTTGATCTCATTTTTATGTCTTTGTAACAGCAAACACTAATAATTGATGAGAAAGCTCTGATGAGAACAAGGCAATACCATTTAAAACAGGATAGTCATAACAATCATCATAGTTATTGCCAGTGCTTCTAAAACCTAAAATTTATTGAAAAAAATAAATTGCATGTTTCCTTTAATAGGAAATTTGCATTATTTTGAAAATTATATTTTTTTTATTCCAATCTGTAGAAGATTCTTCAGGGCAGACTGAAATTAAACCTCAGTGCTTTTCTGAGTATTCCTCCTTTCCATCATTTTAGGGGCAAAATAGGATGTGCAGAGACAAAAAGAGTGGCAGTAAAACCAAAAATATAGAAGCTTGAGAAAATTCTAAATATTTTTAAAATATTTTAATGGAAGATGCTTAGGGCATGAAAAGTTGTTCACTTCCAAAGCATAAAAAATATCTATTTCTTTATATTTCCTGAAAAGTCTTCACCAAATCTCAGTCCATTCTAATGCCGTGCATGAGGGGAACTTCGGGGAATATGGGACTAAGCTGGTTGATACTGCTGAGGCTCTTAGCAAAATTCTGAAGAATGTTTCTTCTGCAACTTCCTTGGATCAGGGAAACCTGCTGTATTTGCTGCTTCCCTGTTTTCCTGCCTTTGTGGAACAGCACCAGAAAGCAGTCATTTCTCAAGGGTGTCACAACAAATGAATGCATTGATCCAATGTCTGTAGCTTGCACAGAAGGAAAACAACGTTCCTGATCAGCTAAGCAATATGAATTGCTTACACTTGTGTGAGAGATCTTGCTGTCCACTAAGACATTATTATTTTAGGATCACTGACATTAGAAATTATAAAATGACCCAGAGTAAATAATAGTAAAATAGTTACAGTCCCTGGCAAAAGTTTTAATATTTTGCTTTAGTATTAAACGCAGCACCTTGAATTGAGATAAAGGAGCAATAAATGCCTTCAACCTTTCCAGAAAATGTCTTCACACTGAAGACTTGTTGCCCAATGTAGATTGAAATTAGAGAAGATAAATAATTTTACAGATCTCTCTCTTAAGGCACTGATTTAATTTATTTGGTTCTGATTACAATTCAAGAACCTCTGAGAAAGGCATGATTTGTTCAGGGAAGAAGGTTGGACAGCTTTGAAGTTGACTGCTCATATTTTATTCTTTGCCATAGCTCAGAGGGAGACCTCATCACCTGTGGAATTAACTGTGCTGACCAAGCTGCAAAAATGCTTGAGCTTGAACACTAACCTCATTACAAATATCAGTCAGTTTTAAACAACGTATCTGTGCAGTGCTCCATCTGAACAAGTTGTGCATTTACAGAACTCTTCTCCTCCGAAGGAAGGCCAGATGGCACTGTTGCAAAAACTCTTGCTAATTCTGCTAATCTGTGTGTGTAAACTGGCAGTCCTTGAAGAACTGCTTATTGTCAATGGTGAGCCATTTCTTTCTAGTTCTTACCACCAAATATTACTTTCCTGGCTTTAATCTCTCTGTGAAACCATTGTAGGTAAATCTGCTGCCACAGCAATCAAACAAAATATTGTACAGTGCCAAAACATTATGCTACAAATGTATTCTCAGCGCATAAGTCTCCGAGATCATCTTTCCACTCAGTTAAAAATGGGTGGGACTTTTTCTCTGGTTTCCCTTGGCAGTCTCTCCAACAACTCTCTCCCCAATTAAAACAATTCTATTGCAGATTGTTTTGCTTGAATTTACTTCACTGAAAGAAATTACACATCCTAAGGTTTTTAAAGCCCATTTGGAAGATATGGTACAGGAAAGAAAAGACATACAATGTCAAAGGAAGGGCAAGATGTGGTTTGTGAAAAAGAAAATGAGCTAAACCTAAATATCCAGCAGCTCAAAGGAATTTAAAATCTGCTTTTTTTTTCTTTCAATTTTAAAGTAGAGTAGGATTTTTCCATTAATTGTATACACACCAGTGCTTAAGTATTACCATCATCTTGAACAGTCTTTTTGCAGAGGAAGATGTTATTTGAGTCTCATAGTGCTGTTGTACTGTGAGGCTGAGCCTTTCAAAAATGTTCCCTGCCTCTTTCGTAAATGTGAAAGTACTCCAGGTGACATATTGTCTAGTGACAAGGACATTTAGTAGCTTGTCCCTTGCAGAACCCTTTTTTATGTGTTTAAATCTTAAATGTCTTGCATGTACTCTCATGGTAAGAGCAGTAACAGAGCTGAGAAGTGACCATAAGTAACCACATGAGTTTCTTCCTCTTTCCTTCTTTTCACCTCCTAATCTATGTGCATAGTAGCTTGACATGACAGGTGCTGCCGCAACTGTAGATTTTCCCAGGGCTCTGTTCTGATCTCTGAAGTCTGATAGAGTCTTTCTGTTCTTTCTGCTTTTCTAAGCACTTAAAAACCAGCTGTCATTATTGGGCCTCTGAAATGAAATTCACATACATGGAGATTTCCTTCATCCAACATCGTGAAGTTTAACACAGACTCTGAACTGAAACCACTGGTGTGTTTCCGAGGCTGACAACAGCCCAGGAGCACTGAGACTGTTTAACAGTGACCACAGCCACCCCCTGCTACTGATAGCATTTATTTCTACACGGCTAGATAAGTAACTGCTTAAACAAATAATCTTTATCACACTTCTACCAGGAAATTGCTTAACATGTATCTGAAGCTAAGCATGTTCAAGTTGAGCTCATTTCATTTCAAGCCAACTGCTGTTTCTGTGCTGCTCAGTGAGCACAACCCATTCCATTTTAATTCTGTTACAAAAAACCAAAGATAACTAATAACATAAGATTTAGAAAGAGTCCTTTTCCTAGAAGAGCAAGATGTTTTTCAAAACCTTTTGCAACATAGTGCAAAAACTAAGAGCAAAAAGTGTTCTAAAAACTTCCTGTGAGAACCTGGGGAGTGCTGTGTTCTGCAGACATTGCTGTCCTGTCCTTCAGACAATTGGTGTTCTAAGCCATCCAGTGCACCATCAGCTCTCACCTGCTTGGGTCAGACCTTGGTTTTATACAGGGGTAAGAACACAGAAATTGCTGCCTTGGAATGGTTTGCTGTGCACTTTCATCTGTTATGCTATCTCAGTGCATTTAGCACTGTTAGAGGAATGCTAGAGTATGTTAAAGGAAACAACCCACCACCTCAGGAGCAACTATTAGAATGTATGAGGTCAAACCAAACAAGGACTTCTTTTTGGACATGTTTCTTGAGTTAATACTAAATAGAGAAGGTCACGTGTCTAATGAAACCAAATGTGATCTAAAAATTGAGATTACTACAAACCTAAGGCAATAATGTCTACAAATCTGATAGGCAAAAAAATGTTAGGCGTGGAAAAACTCCTGAAAATTCCAGTTGGCATTGATCTTACACATATGTGTCCTAAATGCCTTTTTTTAAATCATAGTCAAGAAATCAAGACAAAGATCTGGTCTTAAATTATCTACATATAGAGTTTTCAAAAATATCTAGAAATGGGGCAAAAACCAGAACTACAACCCCAGACCCTACAGCTTTCAGGAAATTTTGTTTGGAAGACTGTGCAGCAGGGCTTTGAGCTGCATGGAGCAAGCTCAAAACTAGGATGAGATCTCCCATGAATGCTGAAGAAAACTGAAATTCAGACTTTACAACGCGAGGCCTATCTCCTAAAATGGTGTAGATAAGGCCAGAAATGGCTGCGTACTGTAAAAGGAGGCAGAAAGGCTCCCACTGGCTGCATACTCTCAGCAGTCTGGCTGCCTGCGTACAATAGTATCAACGCAGTAGGGGTAAGCCCACAAGGAAGTCTCTGTGGTAAACTGATTTGCGAAAGCTGAAAGTGGTGTGCATGCTTTGTAGCACAGTAACAGAAGATTATTCTGTGGCTGCTGCAAAACAACCTCTAATTCCTGTCTTGAGCTGCGAATGCAGCCTTTGCAAAATACGCGTTAGGTTTTGAAACTGAAGTTCACACTGGTTCCTGCCTATTTCATATTGGCTTACACGCTCTATCAGCACCTGCCAGTTCTCAGCTGTCACCACTTCTTTCACACCTGGAAGCTCATGTTGTTGGTCTATGATTGGCCCTGAGTTAGAAATACTAAGTGGTGATGTTAGCAGGCCCCAGAAGAACCACATTTGGTACTGTAGGCGTCTTCTTAACAGAAATAAGAATAGATACACATCTTGAGTAAAAATCTACTCAGTGCTGTAAGTAAAGGGACTGGTTTTTTAGGTCATAATAAACCCTCATGAGAAATTAAATTTACCTGTGCTTCCCAGGGGTCTCTTTCTCCACCATGCTGAGGATCTCTGAGCACTTCACAGGGAGCAGGGTGTCTTCTAGTCTATGAGAATTGTTAGGTTTTCTCTGATTCATAGAAAGCACGTATGGCTCCCTGAAAAGAGAATTATGCTATTGGCATGAATGATACAACTGTGATAATTTGTAGCTTAAGACGTTTATTTTGTGCAAAAATTATCTGGGGAAAATAAGACTCAGGTCCCTTTAGTGGTTACCTTCACTGATTATCTCCAGTGAAAGATTGTATGATGAATTATACTTACACTTACTTGGCTTGCAGTTCAGTGAGGTGAAAGTCTATGTGCTCATACAGAACAGCTAAATGGCACCTAGCTCCCTTCATCACCTCCACGAGATGCCTGGCTTCTGGGCCCTTCAAAGTACTGACTTCCTTTGCCATGAGGTGGGTGGACAGTAAGTAGAAAATAGGAAGGCAATGGAGCTTGGCTCTATACTCCAGCTGTGTCATGCAATATGACCACAGCTGGCACCATTTGTCATGGCACGTGGTAGGACTTGGGACTTTCAGAGGATGTTCTGCATGACTGAAGGCTTTTGGAGCCTATGTACTAAACGACTGGGCTGACAGCCATGTCTGGCTTGGTATGGGGAAAGGAAGGAACAATACTTGAGCTGTCTGTGTAAGTTTGTTCTTTGCCAGATTCTTATTGTTCTCACTGACACTCAAAGGATGAACAACGTCAAAGATAATCAATAAGCAGCAGTGTGATATCCTAGTTCTTGAAGAGTTCAAGACAGAACTTACTAGAGATTTTTCTGTGTAGAAGGTTAATGATAAAAATCCTCTTGTCAATGATTATATGACTGTGGACTCAGAAATCTTTAATCACAGTATTAAAGGCAATTCAGTGCTAAAAATCATGTTTACCTTTTAAATTCTCTTTACTACAGCTAAGTAAGAAAAGAAATTAAACAATGACTTAATAGGTGTTTCAGATGTTTTGTTTTCCTGAATTCTTATTGGTTTTAAGAAACTTTACATGAAAAAAGCTTCCACGAGATCTATAGAAGATGATCTATACAGGATGGGCAGGGACACGTGCCCCAGCATTCCTTTGTGCAACCCAAAGAAGGCATGTCAAACCCTGGCAGCCGGGGCTGCTGCCCAGCAAGTAAGTCAGTGGGCTGAGCAAGCAGTGACAGCTGGCAGGAACTCAGAGATACTAGAAATAACAGTGGGGAGACTGAGAGAGCGGACTCAGGAACTGGAAGGAGCAGGTGAGAGAACACACTAATGGCAGGGGGGGAGCCAGGACAGAAAGGAGGAGCTTTGAGACTGAAACATCCTGCTACAGCCCTGGGTTAAGGTAAAAGTCTGCTGGTGGTTTCACTTCTAGTTTAGTTACGAGGAAGATGGTCTTCACTACAGTCAGCATAGGCTCTGATAACCTGGTGTGTAAATTACCCTGATCTACCTTTGTCCTCACTAGGTCTCCCAGGAGAATGTGTCAAGTGTATCTGGGGTGAGTCTCAGTGCAGCGTTCATCTGAGCTAATAATTCAGTCCCTGGGAAGGGTGGAAGAGCTCAGAGCCAAGCAAATTTTGGGACAGTACCAGAAGATGTTCAGCGCTCTCATGAGTCAATTTGTGTCCTTGCTGCAAATTATGTACATTTTTGTAGTGAAAACAGGATCTGTATTCCCCGATAGCCACTACACTTCATTAGCAGATCAGAAAGGAGCGAAAAGAGGTTCTGCACAGGAGGCCAAACTCATTCTGCAATGCCACCCTCAGTTCAGCTACATCCTGTAAGCACCACACGTGTATGATTTTACTGGTAAAAAAAGTGGATCTCAGTGCCATGGCTTTCGTCAGGGCTTTATGTATCCACCTATCAGTATATCTGAAAACAGCGAGAAGAAATTGTTGAGGGCAGTAATGGAATGGAGACCAGCCTGGGCTAGGGCACTTCATTGTGGTTAACAGGGCAAATAAAAGAGCTGTAAAGTATATTACACCACTCCCATTTCACAATGCACTTTATTCTGGGCTTTGGAAAAAAAATACTATATGAGACGCAGAAGTTTTACCACTGACAAATTTACCGAGTGTGGTTATTGCCAGTTGTGAAACTAATAGTCAGGAACTTCTTGTGAATTAAATGTTAACGTTCACACACAATCACACTTGCAGATATATTTTGAAGAAGCAGCTAGTTAAGTCTAACAGTACCATAGTTTGAAATAGCAGTAATTGCAAAGAAGTTTAAGAGGTTTATTTTTAAAATAGCAGTCTGTAATTGAAATCCAGAGGAAAAGTCAATGGGGATAGAATAAAACTCACAGAACAAATAAACTGAAAGAAAAGAAGGAAAAATATATTAGAGAGTAGGAAAAAATAAGAGAAAAGAACCCAAGGAAAGGAGGCAAAAAGAAGGCAACAAAATGAAGAAAAGATAGACATGCCAATTCAGAATAGCATGCCCTTTAAAGGAAAAATATTGAAAACATACTAGAGTAACATTACACAGGCAGATGTAAATTACTTTTCATTTGTGATGGAGATTACTGAAGTTGATTTTTCAATCCTTTTTATTTTTGAATCACAGTAAAAAAAAAAGAAAGTTGGGGTTGAAAACTAGGCTAATACTTATGGCAAGCAGATACATGCATAAGATAGCAAGGGATATAAAAGCTCTGCAGAATATTTAGTCTGCCTTCAGCAGGTTCTCTTCACTCACTAATGAGCATCACTACACTTTTCAGTACAACATCCCACCTTGTTGCCTGGATGTCTTGTTTGCCTCACCATAAAGCCCACAAACTCCTCAATTTCTAAGCAGTTTTTATATTAGATGGGCTGCAGTCTCTCAGGACAGGAGTGCTATTTCAGACATCAAACTGTGGCAGCACTGGACAAGATGTGTCCTTATCTATACTTTAAAGCACATGAAGATGCAACAAATACTCACTCACACTCATCCCTCATCAGTCTCAATCGCACCTCAGGTCATTGTAGGCAAAATTACCAAATCACTTTCTCCAGCCATAGGTCATCAGAGACACTAAAATATTCTTACAGATAGAGCAAAGTCAAGCAAGAATTGTTATACACCTTTGTATAGCAGGGAAGACTGGCTTTAAACCTGCAATGCTCATTTGTTCCCTCACTGTAGTCAATATCTGGATGTAGATCCCGGCGAATTGATACTTCATATATGCCAAATTGACAAAAAATGCACAATGTTATTTCTCTGTAAACAGTGGAGTCAATTGTGCATCTTTATTAATTGCAAAGTATCTAATTTTCATTTATTTTGACTATTTTTAACAATTTAATACTATAGAACGGTAATAAAATGGGTGTAAATTGCACTAAAGCTTTCTCTAATAGCCTCTATATTTTTATAGTGATGCAGAGAGCCTTTAATATCACTGAGGCTGCAGATTAACAACCTCTCCCTGAGTCTTGGAGAAGTCCTTACTGTCCCCAAGGCTTGTCAACGTCTATCAGATGGAGGTGGTATCCTTCAGGTCTGTTGAGAGTTTCAAGTGAGCACTATGTAATTTTCACTTCCCATTACTAGATTTCTCCATTCAAGAATTTAAACTACTGATGGCAGCCCTGCTAGTCTTCCCTGAGTTGTGAAGGGAAATGCCTGCACAACATTCAGGGCTGGCACGACTTCCCAGAGAGCATCTTCCAACCAGGGAGATGTCATAGCCGCGGTCAGATGTGGGAATCTGTGTGCACAACCTGAAAATGGGGCTCACAGACTAAATTTTTTTATGGTCTCAGTTGCCAGAAAAGGAAAATAGCAAAAGTGAATGATTTTAACTGAGTTATTTGCAAGCCACCATTAGCCCGTCTGTTTCATGGTCATCTCTGTTGGAAAAATATCCACATCCCAAGGCATTCTGGATCCTCCTATACAGCAGTACAGCTTCTGACCTCTAAAGCACAGAAGCCACCTCCTGTGATGACAGATCATAAAGTTGCCTTGCAGATAAAAATTATGGAACCGTGCATTTCCTTCCTGAGAGGAACAGCTGTGCTATTGCAAATTTGTTTAAAGATCTTGGTCGAATGAGTCAGTTTAACATCATCAGTGTAATGCATTCCTGAACAACACATATATGATCTTCTTGGTGGGATGGGAGGATACTTTCCTTGGCTCCGGGGCTTTGCGGTCGAAGTATTGGTATTCTTTCAGATTAGATTCAGGGATATTCTCTATCATAGATTCACAACTCCCTTTTGTTTCAGTGGGAAAAACGAAACAGAAGGGCCTCTATGTTATGTTTCTTACGTTCTTTGATAGCTTCAGATATTTTCTGAGGCTTGACACTCAATCTTCAAATTCTTTCTAATGAATAGCTTAAAATAACAAGCTTTGATGATAATGAATGCTACAAACTATGTGGTAATGGAGACAAGTTCCACGGGTATCCATATTTTTGAGCAACCTAATTTATCTCCCAAATTTATCTGTAATAATTTGGATTGATATTTTTTAAAAATGCTATTTCATCTAGACTTAGTTTCACTAGTTCTTTGTACACGTGAAAGAGTTAAAACAAAGGAATAAACATGCTTCTGGGAATGATCAAGGATTTCCCCCAGTAGATACCCATTGTGAAAAGTACAAGAAACTAAGGAAAATGATGTAAAAGTCTCCAAATATCTTTTGTTTTGGAAAATTCAAATGGAATTCTTCAGGTAAAAGGTTGTGTGGTGAGGTCAATTGTGCTTCCTGCTTCTAGCAGGGTCAGAAGCAGTGCAGGAGTGATACTTCTTCTAACATATACTTCTGCTTTCACTGTTTGGGGTGTTTATATACACACAGTAAACACATAACAAGTCAATTTAGTGAAGCTTAAAAAAGGTTGATTTGCATTATAGCTGTAAGTCAGAGATCATGTGAACAGCAGTGCCCTGAGAGTCTAGTGCTAATTTGAAAAATAGTTCTAAACTGTATTTTGCTGTCATTCAGGAGATTTGTACAGAAAGCATTACTAAGACAAATCTTGATGATAGCATTATTCTTGTTGCCTGTGATGTATGCAGGAGCTGATAACAAGCTGATTGCCTCCTTCTGATGGATGATTACACAAAATAGATGTTTTAATTTGATTATATCCATGAGATAAGCATAATACTGTGCTAAGTCCAAACATTTTTTATGAGTCTTTCAAAATGTTTTGCAATGAATGTAACCTTTTGTAAATGTCCTTGCTTGAGGTTGCGTGTGTTCTCATAATGGTGCAAATTATTAGTAAAAAGTTGAAACCAGTGATTATGCAAAAGAATAAACCTGCATTTAATAGTAGTTGTAATTCTGTGCTCTGTGATAACCTAAATTAAGAGAGAAATATGATGCAAGCAGTGATACAAGGCACAATAGGTTAACACTGCTCTGAAGAGGACTACGTCTTCTTCAGTGAATGATGTACAAGATGGGCAGGATTTTTACCAAGAATGCCCAAAGGCCAATACTCCATGACATACACCCTCCATTTCAAAATTAGCAGGTGAATGCCAGATTTGTGAACAGAGCACTGCAGGGAACAGAGGATTTGGGTTGTAAATAACGCAGAGTTACAGAATTTTACTTTGATTTTGAACAGAAATGCCAAAATTTCCCTGAAAGTAAACCTCTTCCTTCACTCCAGTGACACCAAAATGTTTTGTGTTTCTCCCATGTTTTATTTTTATGTGTAATATGAGGAGAAAAACAAAACAAGTCAAACCTAATTGACTGCTTCAAAACAAAAAATCTGTATCATACCAAAATGTAAAAATAGGACATGCCAACTTTTTGAAACAGATTTACCATTATTCTTTTGGAAGTAGTTATGACAAAACTTATTCATCAATGTTTTGGTTATGGTCAAATCATTAATAGTTTTGTCAAGGCAATATCAGCATACTATGTTTCTGATTGCCTTGTTTCATTCCAAAAATCACAGGTAGTACTTCCAATGTTTGCCAGTCAGCAAAGCATCCTGTAGCTTGCCTTACACGATACATACAGTTCAAAGAATATTTTCTTTAGGACTCACGTCATCTAATATCAGAAACCTAAAAAGCAGGTGTTTGTGGACTAGCTATGCTCTCTGTCATCAGCTTATGTGTCTAGAGGTTCTTAAAACAGCTAGACTCATCTCCATCCTTTGATGGCCATTATGGTGTCAGTTCTGTTCATCCAGCCTTTGTTCTCCATCCTTTGGTGGCCATTATGGTGTCAGTTCTGTTCATCCAGCCTTTGTTCTCCATCCTTTTGTCCTTGAATCTGATCTGGGACTAACCTGCCACAGTCAAACAAATGAGACTGCTCCTTAGGTGGCCATAAAGGTGCTAGGTTCTCTCAGTCATCTCCTGGAATTTCACTCCAAGGCTAACTTTTAGACAGCTAGAGTAAGGTGAGATGTCTTCACCCTAAGCCACACATGTCAACTTTATTTAGGAATGAACACTACATTTTGTTAATGTAGCTGTATACACCTTATTTAATTCTGAGTCAGTGGATATGGGAAGTAGCTTGTTGTGAGAGTCTTAAAGAAAGCAACACTGGAGACAATAAACTAATTAAAATAATGGCTTTACTGAGCACATCAGCGGTTTTGGGCTGTGGGTAGAATAACTGGGTTAAAAGTGTATGTTGTTTACAGTGAAACAACAGTTGTTCGTAACAACGCAAGTCTTGTGGAAACTTGACAGTGTTCTTCATATCATAACGCTGTAGTTTGCATGGGATTTTGACAGAAATATGGTACTGCAAGCTGAGAAATGGTTGGAATACTAAAGAGAGTTCATTCATAGTAGTTTTACAGACTGTTTTAAAAATCTGCACCTAAAACTGCAGCAAGAAATACCTAGCTGTTTTTACTAGGAAGTGCTGAGGTACAACAGGTACTGGCTTGTGTGTGTTCTAGGTATGTCTTTTTAAGACTCAGAAAGAAAACACAATATTCAGTGCATCAGTATTCTGCCTTTTTGTGTAGTGAACTGAAATTAGCTGGCCTTCCTTACCCTGTCAGGCTGGAGTTAATTATTCACAGCTTTAATCTGTGGCTCTTGGAAGCAGGCTTTTTCTTACCTCAGTCAGGTCGAGGTTAAATATTCACAGTTTCGGGCTAGAAGTAAGTAATAAAATGCCATCTGCAAATAGGGAACTGGGAACTATGAACAAGGAAATGGAAAGAAATGTCCAGCTTAGTCTTGTTTCATATATTTTCGTTGTCCAGGAAATCCTGATTAAGCTACATTTGGATCCTAACAGGGAAGTTTATAGTACTCAAAGAGGCATGACGTGAGCTTTTGTTAATAAGCCTGTCTGGGACAAATCTGGGAACTGAATTGGGGTTTACTTCAACTTCCACATTGACTTTTGGTAACTACGTTACACCTCCATGGAAGATAGCCACGTAAGCTATATTCCTTCCACTCAAAAATTTTATAGCAGCACCTACCGCTCCCATGGGCTCTTTGAGCATCTGAAATGCAACTGTAGCACAATCCACATTGCAGGACACATTTGTGGAAACAAAACCAATGCTTATCTGGAATTATCAGACTTCTGAATTTCACTTGTAGTAGAGCCCTTACTTACTGGGTAACAGGTGTCGTATTGCCTCATGTGAGAGAGAAGGCCTGTGGTGCCATGCTGCATTCACAGATATGAAACTGCTGGGGATCTGAGTACAGCCCTCCCCAAGGCCTCCATCTCCGGCAAGCCTTTCTCCTACTCCCAGACCCTGGATGAGCTATGGGAATTGTGCAAGGGAGAGAAATGCGAGTCAGACCAGCCTGCCAAGTCACTCCTGGATTGAGGCAGGTTTTAATAGCAACATTAAATCTGTGTTTAATAGTTTTTAAGCTTCTTTTCATACTGGAAGTTCATCATCAAAAACTAACAGGAGAATTCAGTATGCAGAGCCAGCTTCCTAAGCAAACAGCAGCTCTTTGGCACCTGCAGCTTGACAGCTACAAGGAGAGGGAAGTGTATACAGAATACAGTATATACTGATGGGGACTGAGAAATGCTTTCATTTAAGTGGATTACTGAAAACACAGCCAGCTTCTAGCACAGAGCTGGTGCACAGGAACTGATAAGAACACTCCAGCCTGTGCTCAAAGAGGAGTCCAACATTTTTCTTACCTCTGGAAGGCGGCAACTGTGTTTGAATGAATCTTGACTGCATTTAGAGGGGGTGAGGGAGAAGAAAATGCTCTTGGAGAGTTTTATGAGAATTTGCACCATAAACTGCAGACCATACTGTGAAAATATGCATTTAGGGAGTTTTTAAAACTAAATGTACATAGAATCACAATGAGATTTTTTTATGCCTGTTATAGGCCAATTAAATGCATTATGCAAATATTTCCAAATTCATACAGAGTTGATCTGGGACATTCAGAGCATGATTACATGTATTCCCCCTGAAGGGCTTAGCCCTTTTTCTGAAATACCCAGACCTCTAACTAGTGCTGTAACCGAGACAAATAACCTGGGGAGGAAGGAAGGCTCAGTGAATCAAAAATGGGTCTCAAAACATCTGCTGACTATGCAGTGGCTGGATTTATAATGGCAGAAAGCTCAGGCTTTATTCAGATTGAGAGTCTAATGTTTCTTACAGTCTCTGTCTGGGCCATCCAAAGCTTACACCACCAGTGTGATCCTGCTCACTGAATCCTATGTTCAATTTCTCCATTCTGGAGTAGGCTCTGGTAAAAGCTTAACTTGCTTCAGGGAGTGGGAGGCGATGACCTTCATCTGTGTTACATATGCAGTGTTTGGAAGCAAGTGGTGTGTGACTGGCCATTTGGGAGGAAGATACAAAAAAAGAGGCAGGTGACAAGTTGTCACAGTCAGCTTCAACATCTGTAACTGAGTGCCCAGCTAGTCTGTGTGAACATTTCCTGTTACTACCCTGACTTCTGCCTCCCCTGCCCTCGCTTTAGTTCATCTGTGGGTTATATCCGTCTTTCTGATACCAGGTCTGCAGAGTGGGAAACGGGCACAGTGGCATCCTTAAGGTCAGGGATATGGATGCAAGGAGCAGCTCTGAGAAGTCCCCGTGCCCCAAATGACGGGAGTGTCACCTCGTGGGGAGTTAGGGCCCGTTCGAGCTGGGGCCACAGGAGGGCTACAAAGCTATTGAAGGGTCTGGAGGGGAAGTCATATGAGTAGCAGGGTATGAGGAGCAGCTGAAGTCACTTGGTCTGTTAAGCCTGGAGGAGACTGAGGGGGGATCTCATAGCAGTTCACCGAATCCTCACAAGGGAAGGAGGAGGAGCAGGCGCTGATTTCTTCTCTTTGGTGATCAACGACAGGACCCGAGGGAACGGCAGGGGGATGTGCCAGGGGACGTTTAGGTTGGATATTAGGGAAAAAGTTCTTCACTCGGAGAGTGGTGGAGCACTAGAACAGCTCCCAGAGAAGCAGTCACGGCGCCAAGCCTGACAATATTCAAGAAGCATCTGGACAATGCCCTCAGACACACGGTGTGAATGTTGGGGTTGTCCTGTGCAAGGGCAGGAATTGGACTCGATGAGCCTTGTGGATCCCTTCCAGCTCAGGTCATCGCGTGATTCTCTGAGCAGGAGGTTCCCCGTGGACCTTGAGCCCCACCCCCCCTGCCAAGCCCCCCGCCTGGTCCGGGGCTGGTGGCTGTGCCTGCTCCCCGCCTCGGGAGGGAGACAGGCGCAGGGATCCGGGCTTGTGGTGGGAGAGCCACATCTGAGAGGGGCTGTCCTCTGGCAGATGATTGACACCAGACTGGGTGAGGTTTCATGTTAAAAAAAAAGGAAAGAAAGAAAAAAGGCGAGCGCCGGGGAGGGGGGTGACTGTGGGAAGGGGGGAGAAGGAACTACTGTAAGAGTAAGAAAGTCCTGCCCAGCTGTTTGCGAAGTTTAAGATTTCCTGTTTCCCCCCGCAGCAGCGCCGGAGCGAAGTTTTTCAGTGAGTCACCCGCGGTCCCGAGCGGCGGAGCCCGCTCCCCCGCCAGCCCCGCCGCGGCCTCCCCCGCCGCCCCCCGCGCCCCGCCCGCGCCTCTCCCCGCCGGCGGAGCCCGGCCGGCTCCGCGATGACTGCCCGGCTGCTCCTGAGCCTGCGGCGGCTGCTGCTCCTGCGCCTGTCCCTCTGCGTCCTCATGGGCAGCTCCGGCCCCGCTCTGCTTCGGGGTAAGTGTGCGCCAGCCCGGCGCTCCCGCCTGACAGTTCTGGGGCCGGGGGCAGCAGCGGGGCAGGAGCCGGAGGCAGAGGCGCGGGGGGGAGAGGGGGCAGGAGCAGAGGTGGGCAGGAGCGGGACAGGACGGGGATCAGGGGCAGGAGTGGGGCACAGGAGGGAGGAGCGGGGCAGGAGCAGAGCGGGGCAGGAGGGGCACAGAGGAGGCAGGAGCGGGGCAGGAACAGAGCTGGGCAGGAGAGGCACAGGAGCCAGGAGCGGGGCAGGATGCAGGAATGGAGCAGATGGAGCAGGGCAGGAGGCAGGAGCGGGGGCAAAGAGGCAGGAGCCCGCAGGAACTGGGGGGACGCGGTTGCTAAGAAAGTTTTGAGGCTGGAAACGTTTCGGGAGGGGTGAGCGTGTTTTGTTTATTTCCCTGCTGGAAAGTAAGCGGGGAAGAAAGGACGGAGATATCGCAGGAAAAAAAAAAAAAAAAAAAAAAGGCAACAAACCAAAAACCAAACAACACACCAGAAAGTGATGTCTGTCCATAGTGGCAAGAGAGGGTAGAGGATTTGGCAGGAAATGCAGCAGGCTCTGGTCCGGCCGGAGGAGCTCGAGGAGGCTCCAGCCCCCGGCACAGCTCTTGCGATGCTCTCTGGGGTGGGATGGGGACCAGCAGTCCCAGCACACCCACAGAGAGAGGCGCTTTAGGAGGTGCGACATGGCCTGAACCGGTGCGTGGCCGCAGAATTCGCTGCTGCGCGGGTCAGCAGTTGCTTACCAACAAGTTGTGTTTTACGAGTAAGTTTCTGCCTATGGTGGAATCAAGCTGTGACGGTGAGAAGCTGGACTGTGAGTAGCAGTCATTCCTGCGCTCATGTTGTTTCATTCTCTTTCAATGACACTTCACATCCCTTATTGTGGTTTTTGTTGTTGTTGCTTTTTACCAAGACATCCTTAGATAGCTTTTGAGGCTGTGGCTCACAGTATTCTTCATAGCTTAATTTGGAATATACTAAGAACTTAAAAAGCAAGGTATCAAAACCAAGGTACTCCTGAAGAGCTTTCAGTCCCAGTCCTACAAATAGTAACTCACATATGTAAACTAACATCTGTACCTGCAAAGTTTGGCCCTAGATCATGTTGCAGTGCAACTGGTGAACATCAAATTGCAGCAAAACTGCAGCTGGAACAGTTTTGAAGAATTAAGTAGATTTCTAAGTTATCTTGTGATAGTGTATCTAGTTCTAGTTTTCAGGTAAGATGTGCAGACACCTGAGCTTCTACAACTGTTGCTCTGTGTCCTCTGATTCTCCCGTGGTTGGTTTGTCATCAATAATGATCTCAAAATTGTTGCTAAAACATAATAACATAAACTAGATAGCTCTTGTATAGCTACTGCCAATAGCTATGTACAGAATGAATAACTTCATGCTTCATTAATAATCCTGTCAAAGTCAACAGGTTTTACATACCTGCAAAGTTACTCATGGAAGCTTAGGGCAGCTAATGAAAACAGTTTAAGAATGAGCTCTGGGAAACCATAGTGTCTTAAAATGTTATTATTTTTGAATTGGAAATGTGCAGCTTTTTGTTGATTGTAATCTATAATTTTATTATTTCTGATTAATATAAATCATATTCAACTAGTGATGGCTTTTATTCTGATGGCAGATCCCCATCAGAAAAACTTTAAATGAAAAAAAGTCTATTTTTGTTAATGTTGTGTTATTTATTATTATGTCATTTTTTTCAGTCAAGCAGTAGAGACAGTCTCAAACTACAGGCACATTTTAAATATGGACATAGCTTAAGAATTTCTTCTTCTTTCTTTTGTTTACAATTCAATGTTTTTCATACTGATCTTCATCTACACACTACAGTAACCAAATCTGAGTAGTTCTTTTGTCAGATAATCTATCCTATAGCTCCGAAAGTTGTTTTAATAATCACTGTAGGATTCTATTGTGTGCATAACAGGAGGAGTTGGTCAGAAAACAACAGTTCTGTGGGGGACAGAAAATGTGAAGTTTGGATATTGGTTGTTATTTAGCATCAAAATAAAAACTTGAGCTGCCAAATGTTTGTGAAAAAAAACAAAACAGAAAATAGAGCTACTTACTTTGTAATAATTGATAGCTCAGCAGTTCAGGGTGTGTGAGACAGGGAAGACATCAGTCTCAGTTTGGAGAGCTCAGTTCCCAGCTCTGCCTAGTAACCAGCTGACTCTTGTTGGTAAAGAGGTTAATAAAACCTCAGCTAAAATTTCATTTTAACACTTTTCACAGCAAATATTAGACAGGAGTGGCACATTCTCATAAAGACTCTGAGCAAACCCACAAAGTTGTGAGCGAGTCCAATATGAACTATCTACTTTGAAAGAGTTGCCCTAATCTCCTGAACTACACACAAGTAATTGAAATTTTTTTACATAGTTTACATAGGTGTGATTTTTTGAGTGACTGTGAATGCTATATTGAGCATTAAATCAGTAAGTGCAAAACAGCAGTTGTCCATATGAGAAATCAACACTGTTGTGTCCAAGTGAATATGAATCCCTAATTTATCTTGGGGTTTAAAAAACAGTTTGAAATAATCTGTGCAATAATTGTTCATTTCTTAACATCAGGAACTTAATTTCTCCATTGAGTGAAACTCTGCTTGTATTATTGTCTCTTTATTTTTTTAAAAGCTCTATCATGGTCAGTTAATTTTATAGTAACAAGATCAAATTTATAGCTTCAGATATTTGCAAGGGGGAGATATGACAACAAACAGCTTCATAACATGGTGGAACGTGTTCATAACACGATCAAATCTAAAATACATTCCTATCCCCCAATTAAAACAGGCAATTTTCCAGATATTTCAAGAGAGAAGTAGCAATAGAACAGATATTACTGCATTTTCGTCTATTTATGGGTTATACTTGAATTCGAAGACTTTTATACCTGAGATTCTGAAAATCACTTTTATATGATCGCTGTTTTGAGCTTATTGCACTGACATGCTTCTGCAATATTCAGGTGGTGAATTCCATATAGAAATTATTTCTATTAAAAAAAAAATGTTCTATTAGCATCAGTAGAGTTATAGAGAGTTATAGCATATAAATTTCCTGAAAAAGTTTCAAAAGGAATTTTAAAAAAAGGGGCAATGGAACAATTCCTATTTTTTCATACTAATAATATTTTTTTCACTTGTATTTTATAAACACTTACTATTATATGACCTACATTTAGCCAGAAGCAGGGCTTCAGAATGAATGACTTCTTTCTGGGACAAACTGTTGCAGTTTCATATAATGATGCATGATAAGAGTTGTCATTGTGACAAGATTAATTCTGAACTTAGGAGCAAAGGTAGTGTCAGGATCTTACCAGAAGGAAAATTCTTCATGGTTTGATTTTTGGGGGTTTTGTTTGTTTTATCAGGAGTAGGCTTTTACAAAGGAGTTGCTCATTTAGGGGGAGAACTAAAAGAGGGTAGTATCACTGTAGCACCAGGTTTTGGAGTTTCCCATGCTTGTATTTCCTCTTTAAGTATTTTAAAGATGATATTTTTGCATTTGTGCAAGAGGAACTTCCCCCCCGCCCCCCCCCATAATGTATGTTTGTGCTGTATGCACTTTGCTAGCATTCACTTTGTATCCTTGTCGCACTCCTCTGACTTTGGAAGAGCAATGCCTCTGTTACGGTATAATGAATGTGCAAAACCAACTGGTTGGGTCCAATTTGTTACTCTCTTGGATTTTCCGTTACCAGGTGCATTTGTATCAGCTAGGTATGAAATATTATCACTTATGCAATGACAGATATTGATCTGAAAGTGCTCCATGCAGTCTCCACACTGGCTGGCACGGCTATAGTTGAGTGTTGGTGGCACAGTGAAAGTTAGGGCTTCCAGCCACTTTTATGGCCACATAGTCCTGGGCTTATCAGGAGAGAGGTGCGTCTCTGCAGTCCTGGTCTGCCTATGGCCCCTCCAAACCTGGTGAGTAGAGGAACAAAGGGGTGTCCTGAGGCACATGGGAGACCAGCGATGCAGTGTCTCCTTTGCCATCTAGGAACCCTTTGACTTAAGAGAAACTACCAGGTAACACATCTTGGGGATATATCGGTTAGTTTGTATTGGCCGAATATTGCAAACTCAGTAAAATGGACTGAGATAGCAACCGGTTCTGTGCAGATGTTGGAGAGTGCAATGGATTTCCACGATGCAGTAGTGGAGAGCTACTCCTGTTATGAAAAAAAGTTGGCCGAGATTTAATGTTGAGATTTGGTTTACTTAATAGGTCTTCAGCTGTAGTTTTTTGGGGGGTTAGAGTGGGCTTGTTTCTTTCTTTTTTTTCCCCTGTAGAATAATGGGAACTATTTTTTAAACTCTTATAATTACAAATAAAATAAAAAGTCAAGACAAAATACCTGTGCTTTTTCAATGACCTATAATTCTGGAAAGTTAAAATAAATAAAAATATCAGAAAAAATAAATCAGAAGGAAGACGCCTTATTTTTGACAGACTAGTTATAAGTCATTTTGAAGTTTAACTTCACTGGCAAGTGGAAGTGATAAGAGTTGCATTAAGAAACATCGCAGAAACTTATTACGACGGGATAGATGATTGCTTTTACAGCAAGGAGTGGGCATACACACTGGGGCAGGGCATTGTAGTTAAGGCAAATGCTGTTGACTGTATGCCATTGTAAGCAATGAGTTGATACTAAATATTTGTAACATTGGGTTCTCAGTGACCCAGCTATGTCTTCAGCAATTATTTTTCATAGTATGTCTTCATTCTGGCGTAAAGACAGGGCAGCATCACTGGCATTGGTGGAGTACAATCATTTATATCCTAATGCCTGAAAGAACACAGGTTTTAGTTGGTGTACAGATGTTTAGGGTAAGATACATAGAGAGAGCAAACCACATCAAACATCAGGCAGTGATGAAAAGCTCATCCAAAGCAGTATTTAGAACTAACAGATCTCACAAGGGTTTGCTTAGTTGTTTCTGATGGTGACAATTTGCCATGCTTTGTTTTTGTCCATTAACTTCTAGGGATTTAAGCAGAATTTAAATTGGAACATGTATTAACGGATTTGCCCTACAGTCCATACAGATTCCTCAGTCAGGGACTAATGTCCATTTTTTTGTACTGCTGCAATGTTTAGCAACTCTTCCAGATTTTAAGAAACAATAGCATTAGCAGTGGCAGGAGAAATATTAGTTGCCAATTTGTCCACGTTTGTGCAAGGTTTTTTTTAATGTGCCACTTCCTTGCTCTTTCTCTTGCTCTAAATGCCATAATGGTTGTTACAGCTGGAACTACCTGTCCTTATTTTTTCATTGGGTTTTTTATTTTTTATTTCTGGGAAGATCGTCTAGGGAAGTAGTTTTACTCTGCTCAAACAACTGGTATTTAGCAAGAACTTCCTGCTGGCATTCATCCCTGAGTTAATCTGGTTAGAATTAGAGCTGGTTGGGAGTTTTTGACACTGTTCTTCATGGGAAAATGCTGATTTGTCAAAACTGAAACAATTTGTGGAAATGTACCAGTTTCCATTAAACTTTCATCAGGAAACCTCCCCCTGTCTCAGTCCAGGATGGAATTTCTGATACAGAAAAAGGAAGGGAGGGAGAGAAATCATCAGTAATCAATAATTAAAATAATTGGTTGTGGAGGATAAAAGAAAGGCAGGGTTAAGGGCCTGGTCTGTCTCATAGAGTGTACATTTGAATCTGGAGCTCCCCCTATCCATTCTCCCTAGGATGTCGGAGGGCTGTTGTTCTCGTGCATGCATGCACAAACATCCCTCCCACACTTCAAATGATTTTTGTTTCACTATGGTGGCAAATATGAAAATGTGTGAAATGTTATAGTACTTTGTGGGGCAGCAAAACCATTTTCCTGACAGTGTTTTTTAGGTTGGCCTATACCCTGTGTTCGCTTTCTCCTTGGTGAGTGGGAATGGTAGTTCTATGAATGACTGCTGTCTTCTAGTCTTTGTTTTATATCATAATAACAAGCTGTATTTAGAAATATCTGTCATGCAAAGGAACCACAATTTTTATTGCTGATAGTCTGATTGCAGGATAGCAATTCTTCACGCATCCAGAGTTGTATTTTGGCAAGAATTTGACAGAAATGAATTGATTTCAGGAACAGTTAAAAGAGGCTTCTTCCTCACACTTAAAGTATCCTTCAGTTTACAACCCAACAGATACATCACTACAATGGGACCTGGGTTTATCATTGTGCTTTTGAAATGGTAATCTGGAACCAGAGGTATTAGAAAGCTGTCTTCTGTTTCCTATATACCTTCTGTTTGTACCTAAGGACTTCAGCCCACACCCTCCAAAGAGCTGTTGCCCTGCTCCATAAGTAGACGTCTGAGGTTTTAAGGTAAAAAATAAAGACTTATAATGCAGGCAAAGCTGTAAGCTCAGCCAATGATTTGGGAGTCACACTACATTCTTTCTGGGTTGTTTATAGTCAGCAGTAATACATGTTTTGAAAGATAACCCTCTATGTAGTTGATCGGTTCCTCCAAAACATTGCAGCAGTACACCTTTGGGCTTCATTAATTCAGCATTTAAACTCAGTTGAAAAAAAATGGACTGTGTAGAAGGCAATAGAAAATCCATATTGTGTTCCCAAGGTTGTGATGGCTCTTTCAGGCTTAGAGGTTTTCTTCTATTAGAAAAGCTAGTGAATTTGAACAGTACATACTCAGCGAGCAGTGGGAAGGTTTCACAGTCTTACTCATTGGAGCAACATTTTCCAAGTAAAGACCTAAGTGTGGTTCTTTCATGCCTGGGGGGCTTTACCGAGCCTCTTTAAAAAGAGTGCAAAAATTGTGCAAGTGGAATACATGCAGGGCCAGACTGTCAGCTGGCATAAATCAGCTTTACTCTGTTGAAGGCAAGGAACCTGCCCTGATTTATACCAGCTGAGAATCTGACCACAGACTAAATAATAGCCAACTGTATGTTATGAAGCTGTAATTCCCTTGAGGAGGCTCTTTTGATATCAGTCTTACAAGACTCACAGTGATCCAGTCCTCTTTCTTGGAGCAAAAAAGTAATTTGATTGCAGTATTTTGAAGTTTAGGAAGAAGAGATTTCAGGGAGTGGGGGGAAGGAATATGCGTCCAAACTTCTTGTAACATATCTTTAGTGATTTTTGCCCACAAAGAATCACAGGAGGAGAATTTGGGACAGTGGAGATTAATTGATTTGGGATGGGTAGTCCCAAAACAAAAAGAGAAATGTGTAGGAGAGATGATTTCTTATCAAGACCAGGCCTTTCCTTTCAAAGCACTTGTGTGCATTTCCCAGGCTGTATGAAAACTGAAGCTCCCTCCTCACTCAGAAGCTGCTACTGCTAGTATAATTAATAAGGAAGTAAAGTGGAGAATTGGCAAATGAAGATTAAGGGGCAAATTCCTCTTCAGAATGTGGATATGGGTTTTAATTTTAAGGTTTCACCCAGGAGGGTCATAAGTGAGCTGGTATTCATTTTATTGACTTAGAAAGAAAAGGGGGTTCAGTTAGATTTTTCCAAGAGTTAGCCTGTAGTTCTCTTGAGTATACATACTTTAGATGTGAGACACACGTGAGCTGTCTCACTTCGGTTTTAATCGTGCTGTGGATTCTGCAGCCCAGAATAGGAGTAAGCACATCACGTGTGTACGGCACCTGTTGGCATGGTTAGGTACTGCCTGGGGCTTTTGGATGATAATGTGGTAATTTTTAGATTGCATCTCACTAACTAATTTAAGTACATTTTTAATGTTGCTGTACAAGAGGGTGAAGTTTGAAACAAACCACAGATGATTACTAATGGATTATCACTTCTGGTTACTTATCAGAAGGCAGCAGAAGCAGCTGTCCAGGATTCTTTGTTTCTTCAGATGCTGATCTGGTCTGATCCTTGAAGTGTAATTAGTAGCTCAGATTCTATTGCCAACTCACTATTTAAAGCTGTAGAACAGCAATGATTTTGATAACATGGCTATAATATCAGGCAAGTAATAGAGAAGTCTTAGCAATCAAAAGGAGCTGAAATTTATCATAATTATGACTGCTCCTCAGTTTTCACTGTTACCTGGCTGTCTAGTCCAACTTCCGTATGTTTTGTTTGGGAGCTCTGTGGCTGAAGCCAGTCTGAAGTTGTAGCACCATAGGACTTGCCTATCTTGTGCACTTAGAGGGCTACAGGGGAGTAGTATTTGTGAATAATCCTCATCCATGAAAGTGGTTGTCTGGGGAAAGTGGTAAATGTAACTATGCTTTTTCCCTTTCCATTCCCCCAACTGTCTTGTCTCTTAAAATATTCCCTCATTAGATAGTTGTTAGCCACTGTGCATTTTCAGGCCAGTGCTAAAGAGAAGACCGTAGATACATGTTAGTGTGTTTTACTTCAACTCACTGTAAAGCTGCTAATTAACATGGAGTAGCACTTATTGCTGAGCGAGACATTACGTAGGCTGCTTTTTTAATATACTTTTTACGCTAAAATGGGCTGCATTGTAAAAATATACATAATCAAGGATCTATCTTTTTCATTATGTTATCAATAATGATAAACAAATAATGATGAACATTATGTTATCAATAATGATGAACAAAAAGACAACAAAATCACATGTGGGAGCTCAGCATCTGACCAGCTGAGTTGCTTCCAGAGTCCACATGATAGCTGGTCGCTTCCTGCGCTCAGGATGGTCGCCCCTCAGCTATCTTAAGCTTTCCTGTAACATGACTGGGTAGTGACTCCAGGGTATTCCATTATTCTTGAGCAACTCAAAGAAAGAGTGCAAGAATGAAGAAGTAAATCTTTGTGTGGGAAGACTTTAATAACATTTTGAACAGCACAAATTTGTCAGTCTGTGATCGGGAACTTTTGAAGGTTTCAAGAGAAGAGCTGTCATATGCAGCTTTGGCTGGTTGTGCTTGCAAGCTTGCAATAATTGTCCTTCTCATTTGTCTCTTGCATACAAGGAGATGTGATTCTGCAGTGACTGGGCTGTGACAGTTAACCAGCTGCCCTGCTATACCATCTACCTCCTCACAATTCCCATTACTTATTTTCATGGTTGCATTGCCTGCTTTTCCTGCAGGGGTTAAAGCCATTGCTCAGAAAGTGGGATGCCTATGATCATGCCACTCCTCAGCCTGAGAGCATCCAAACTCCATCAGTGATGGGCTCTGAGAGGAAGGATCTGTGCTGGCTGTGCCTAGGCAGGGCTTTAGAGGCAGTACTCTGCAGAGAAGGGGTTGGATGTGTGTGCGGGTGGTCTCCCAAAGCATGTCAGAGGAGAAGAAAGCCTGTTCCCTGATGGATTCATTCATTTTTCCAGCCCCTGCAGGGTGACTGATATTCTCCCCAGGGAGTTCACAGCATAACAAAGAGCCGCTTTACATACAGAATCTTTTTTTCTTTTTTCTAAACTGAAAACAACTATTTCTCATCCTCATGAAAAGATCAGAGAGGACCATGTAATAGTCATGACTTCATAAGCCTCTTTATTGAAACTTTCACAAAGTAACTAGGTCACTGCTATGTGCTTCTGGACTATTGAATTTCCCCTCTTCGCCTCAGTCTGTTCTTCTGTTTCTTCACCCAGCTTTACCACAAGGGAATGCCTTAAGTCAAAAATCTGGGAAGCTGATCTTTTTATTGCATTTGTAGTATTCTCATCTGGCATGTTGAGTGCCAGGCCATCAGGCTTGCAAAGCTGGTGTAGCCCAAGTTTGCATGTAAACAACAATACCACATTGTCTGGTTGTAACTAAAGCCATATCTGTTCTCTATTTGCCTCTAGATAATAGAAACAGATTTTCATCAGGAAAAGACTGGTGAACTATTCTGGAAAAGAGAATACAACTAAAAAGTGTTACTTTTTTTTTTTCTTTTTTTTCTTTTTTTTTCCCCCCTTTTTTCTTCCTCCTTTTTTCCTCCTTTCTCACCCATTCCTTGCTTCTCACATTTTATACTTTTGCCTTGAAGTTAGTTCCTGGCTGGGAGCTTTGCTGTTCCCACTCTTCCCTAAGGTGACACTGGTACCATGAATATTAACAAGAAGCAGCCTGTAGCTTCCTATATGTACGTGTTCCCTGCCTTTAATGTATATAAAGGAAGGAAAAAGTGTGATTCAAATTAAATCACAAAAATAAAGAAAGTTAGGATTCAGAATGAGGACCCAAGCATGTCCCATGTAGATTTTGAGTTGTTTAAAAACTAGGCACTTGACCTTAGAAGGAAAATTTCAAAGTATCTATACTAGGCCTGAAGACTCCTTCTGTACATTTTGGGAGGTTTTACAGACTCATTCTTTTACATGAGAAAAGCAGGCAAAACCTGTTGGTGACTTGTAACTGAGAAACAGCTTTTGCATCTTGACCCATGGTTAAAGCAGTAAGCTGGGAAGTGAGAAGCCTGGGCTGAGTCTCTTAGATTCTGGAGACCCAAACCCAGATCTCAAGCTTTCATCCACGATTCCATCTAGTGTGTTTTTGATGCCCCTGATAAATTTCAGTACAGTTATTTGCATTAGATTTTCCATGGTTTTGACTAGTTCTGCTTAACATGTGTAATTACAGTTTCTATAGATAATTATAGAACTTGCGGGAAATGAACAGAGATTGTTTCAACACTGGTCTATTGTGACTGGGAAATTGAAGTTCAAAGGGAGTCATAAGAACTGTTATTTCTCAACAGAAATTCTGGATCAAAGCCCTTAGAGCATCCAGAAATTCTCATCAGCCTCAAATACCCTGTCAAGTTCAATAAGATATAATTAACACTTTCGTCTCCCCTGTTTTTCTCGAGTTAAGAGGCTGTGTGCTGGGAGCTGCCAGGGAATGGTGAGGCACAAAAAAGCTTTGGTAGCTTGTTTCAGTTTGACCATTTAAGGCCTAACTCTTCCCTCAGTTATCTGTGTATATACTATTCATGGTTCAGTCAGCTTCGGCTTTTTTGTTCTAGTGGCTTTTAGTATGATTGTCAGGCGCATGCTTCCTGGTGGTTTGAAATCAGAAGCATATTGGCCTCATGAGTGAAGGTGGGTAGTAAACACTAAAAGCAAACCACTAATTATTTGAAGTATCTTACCCTTGAAAGTTAATGACAAGGCACGTTTACCACTATTGTAACCACATACCTAGAAATAAAAAAACACTGACACCTGCCTTTCCAAATTGTTTCTTGGCATGACCAGTTGAAGTACCCCTATAATCATCATATTTCCTTCTAAAGGGGGATTTTGTTTTAAGTTTCTATTTTGTGCTTTTGAAACAGAGATTTAGATAACGTTGACCAGAGCAGTAATTTCCAGACAATTGTCCTTAGATCTGCAGTGGGTTAGGAAGGAGGTAGTGCTGTTTGTTTAGGGAACCATACTGCCTTTTTAGCATTTTCAGATAAGAGTTTAATGTTAATGATTGCTTGCCTTTTGAAAATGACTGTTGTGGTTTTGAACACAGGAAGAACAAAAGAATTAGGAATTCTACCTGCAGCTGCTATTCCCTGGCTGGATAGAGATTTGGTTAGATATGCAGGCAGTTTGCCATGCCACAATAATACCATACATCACATAAACAGCAGGAACTGGGAGCATTCACCTCAAGGCAAATGGAAGGTAGCACAAGCTAGCTAAATCTGCTCTGCCACGATGATAAGCTGTGGGCAGGAGAACTCGTGGAAGTTCACCACAGTTGGTTGGTAGAAAACAAGATGTTAGTCTGTGCTGACTTTTTGTTTTAGACTCTGAGGGGAATGAGATTATGAAAGGTGAACAAGCATCCATTCCAATAAATGAAAGCTGTAGGTGAACTATATAACTCCAGAGGCAAGGTGCGCATTTTTAACAAATAGGATAATTTCATTATTAGAACCTTGCCAAGGGATGTGATGGTCTTGTTAATGTGAATCTCTAAATCAAGAGGTTTGCTCATTAAACATATACCCAGAGAAGTTATGGCTTTGCAAAATTAGCCTAATGGAATGATTTCACTTGCAGAAGACCAGACTGGGAATATCAGCCCAACTCTTCCTGACATAGAGGTCTTGTAACCTACAACTCAGTGATGCAGCAGGTTACCACCACCAGGCTGGTGTCACTCACATCCCTCTAAGAATTAGGACTAGCATCTCCAGAATTAACAAACAGTTAAGCTCCTCTGCTGCCCCGTGCAAGGATATTTCAAGTATGCATAAATTATAAAATTTTGCATCCAAGGAATTAAAAAAAAAGTCTCTATTCCTATGGATCATTTTCCTTTGGTATAACCTAAACTATTACTGCATTTGGAAAGCTTGGGATTGTTGTGTTTTGTAAGAATACTTTTTAAAACGTTGTGCTCCGCTTGAATACAGTATTTGTGGAAAAAGCCAAAGTCAAAGCTTTAGAGAATGTGCTGCCCATGGCACTATACAGTTACACCAGAAACCATAACAAAGCATGCAGCTGGTCTCTGATGTTCAAAGGGATGCTGAGTGGTTCAGCTACTATGGCCCTGTTATGCACAGCCTCCTCAATGACAGCTGTTGAAATAGTATTTTCATGACATAATTATTAATCCATTTGGCATTTGATTAAAACGATCAAGACATTTCAGAGAAGCCCTTAGACATCTTGCACGCTATTACCAATGTCTACAGTTGAATAAGTGCCCTCCAGATGAAGGCTGATGATGTGCTATGACGAATATCCAGAAACATTCAGTGACTCTAAAACTGCTGAACATCAGCTAGTATAATTTGACATAGCAGCGCTCAGAAATCACAGATTAGCATTTGCTGAAGATCTCTTTCTATTAAATTTAACTAATACATGTGACAGTAAGCATCATCTGTCTTGCAGTAGCAGGAATGTTATGCTGGTGCCAGAAATGAACTGCATAATTTCAAAGTTATGAAATGCAATCATATTTTGATTTTCATAGTTTTCAGTTTTTAGAAAAATTATTGAAGTAATTGGATTAAATTTGAGGTATTCAGATGAAAATTAATAGGCAGTGGAAGGTGTGCTTCTAAGCTGCTGCTCCTTAGGCATGGTCTTGTGTTTTTGTCTTATCTCTTCACAGCTTTCTACATGAAACTTCAGTAGAAGTAATTGTTTTATAGACATTTAAATTATTTTCTTTTTTTGCAGTATTTTTCTAAACAAGCTTGTCAATGTACATGTTGTCTTGGAGTGCTGCTGAAAGGTGATGGTCTTCAGAATGACTTAAGGTGTAGCTTGAGAACCTGAAATAGTGAGTTTACAGAAACAATGACCATAGCAACAGCAATTGGGAGGGGAAAGCCCTAGATATCCAGCTCCATGTATATGCTTCACGTTCTGAGTTTGTCTACAATTTTATTCTACCTCACCATAAACAGAGTGGAAGAGTCTGCCATCCCTCACACATCTTCAGGCAGGCAGACTAAACATTTTATACTGGCAAGTTCCTTCCTACTGAGCTACATCCATTGTAGGAATGTCCTCACCTTTCACTGTAATGCCAACCCTGCTGTGAGCTGGCTGCTGCAAGCAATGAGTAATGTATTGTTGTATGGAGTGAGAACTCTTGTATTCCTATGTGCAGACTTTTTAGTGTCGAGGGCTGTTTTTTTTTAATATGGGGGCTTACTTGCTGGACCATGCACACCTACGGAAGAGACTGTCCTTAAAATACTCAGTTTTGTAGTATAATGAGTGGATTCTTTGCACATGCGGTTTAGAAGGAATAGCAGAGATATGAGCCTTTCGGTGAACTTTCAAAGGATGTATTTATATGGTTGAAAAACTTCTTTGTTTCAGAAATGGGCAAGTTTCACCCATGGCTTTTTTTTTTTTTAAGCCCAGTAAAATTTCAGCCTCGAAATGAAAGTTGATTACTCTTTCCCTTATTTCAGTGGGATGGTATTGCCAGCTACTGATTTAGAGACTCTAAGGTAACCAAAGGGAGTCATTTGCAAACACATCAAAAGGAACAACTACCTGAGGGGTGTGTTAGCAAGTTTACCCTTGGCAGATAAAGGAGTTGTTGCTTTGTTGGTAGGGATTCTTCTTCACCAAGAAATCTGATAACTCTGTAACAGCATGCCTCACCAGTAAGATTTCGGCAATAGAAGTCAGCAAAAGAAAGTTTTCCTAAGGTTGAATATCATTAGAAAGAAGTGTGTATTTCATGCATGTGCCCTTTTCTCAATACTCAGTATATAATACCCATTACCAGTTGTGGAAGTTAGATGCATCTATCAAGAGAACTTATCCCCAGGGTATTAAATTCTGTTATTCTGCTTCTTTGCATGTAACTTGACAGAGACAAATATAACCATCCAAGCTACTGAATTTGAGAAGGATGTGTATTTTTGCCTCAAATCCATTCAAAGTGATTCTGCTCCCAAGGGATTACATTTGAGTCTAACTTTCCTCTGATTTACTGTTTTAGCTGAGCTGATGGATTATGAAAGAGAGTAATTTCTTTTTCATACTGTTTTTCTGAATCTGTCATTCAAAACTTGCTGTGTGGGGACAATGGTTCATAAACATTGTTTTCCTGGAGGAAAATGGCTCCTCACAGTAAAAAAGGAGCTCTGAACAGACCTTCAACATAAACATGCTTGCCCATCAGTGACTGACAGAGGAGCCTCTGTGTGTGTAAAGGATGTGGACTTGTCAGTTGAGACTTCTTATTTGGAAACAGTTTTTCAAGTAGACTAGGAAGGATGAGTTATATTCAGATGCAGAGAAAGAAATTGTGTAGGATTCTGTTTTACCAGAATCTGTGGATGATATTGTAAACTTGTACTGTATTAGGAGCATCCTTTGATCAGGGGTTGTGTCTTAACTTAAATTCCAGATCTCTCAAATGTTTCTTGAGTTCAGAGGGCTACAAAAAACTAAGCAAAATGAGGCCTGATATGCTCTTTACAATAGTAAGTTGTCTTTTTATATTAAGCTTAAATAAAAATCCCCAAGTCTGAAACGGTGACTACAGACTTTGCACCCTAAACACATCCTTTTTTTATTATTTTATTTCCTTGTTTGTTTGTGGTTGGGAGGGAGGGATAGTGGCAGTGAAAGCACTTTAAAAAAATCCCACTAATACCCTCTTTTTATCTGGAAAAACAAATATTTGTAAACCCTCTGAATCATGTAACTATGTAAGGATTGCCAGTTTGAAGGCACAGTTGTCTGGTTAATCCATTTAAATGCTTATTTTGAATGGGCAGCTGCGAATCTTTGTGTGCACACAGCTTCTCCCCATACTTACCATAGAAATTCTGGTCTGGTTCAGTACCAACTGGCGTACATACATGTTGTTTTCTATTGTACAAGATAGAGACTTTCCATGCAGAGCACATCCTTGCTTAAGGTGGGCTTAAGAGCTGTAGCTGAAGCCAGTTTGCTCAATCACTTTTGGTCCTGGCTGTGTAGGTTTCTGAGATCATGCTTAAAGATAGTGCAGGTCCTCATCAGAGGCACAAAGCATCCCCTAATTCATGACTTTATCGTGCTGCGGTTGACCCAAAAGGTGCACTTGTGAAGGACCAGTACAGAAGTGCAATATGGAGTTGTGCATAAAAAAAGATCAAGGAACCCTAGTTTAAATTCCTCCACCCAGGTAAAAATAAAACACTGAACATCAGGACTACAATTATGTACTCCAAACTGTGCCATTGTCCCTAAAATATTTTTATGTCTTACTTATGCTATTTGTGCCCCTTGTGCTTCATAATTATGAAGTATTTCCTACTTGTGAACATGACACTTAAACTGTTATTTGAACAGATGCAGTCCACTCCAATTACTGTGTTACATTCTCAGGCTGCTTTGGATTTATTTATTTTTTTTAAATCCCAAATCCATTATTTAGGTTTGGCTTCGTTTAACTGAAGTTTTGTTCCTTGGTACACAGGATCTTGCTGCCAGTTTACCGAAAAGGAAATGCTGTCAGAATCAGGCCCTTTGAAATCAGAGATGGAAATTAAAGTTCAGCAAAAGTTTCAGAGTAAAAGGTGAAACTCGGGCAATACTTTTGTCTGGGTTTACAGAGCGTTTTCCCAGACTAGTGGTAGTTTGAGATAAATTTTAGAGAATTTTTTTGAGATAAAATTAGCCTTTTCCCCTGAAACAAAGCAAAATGGGGGGGACTAGCTGAATTTTATTTTTGTATTCACATAACAGATCTGCAGCAAAATCGGGTATTTCACTTCAGCCAGAGGATAGCTCTGTTTCACAGCACTATATGTCTCTTTTTATGTTGTTTTTTTTTTTCCTCTTGAAAAAAGTGTATTCTAAAAACAAGACTGCTTTGACTCTTTCAGCATCCTGTGTAGACATCTGCTAGGTCTGTGTGCTGCTGAGGAAACGGAGTGATGCTGTCTTCTCACATGTCTTCCGTAAATGTTGTTAACTGACTTGAGACACTTAAATGTACTTTTTGTACACTACAAAGTCAAAATAACCTCCCATCTACTTTCATAGTGAATTTAAATGGCTACGTGCCACATCCTGGGGTGCCACTGCAAATACTTCTGGGTAGAAACATCAGTGCTTGGGGTGCTCACCCATGTGTCATAGCCCATGCAGATGAGTCCTGGGCAAGTGCCATCTGCCCTTGCAGTGGTGAGGCGTGGCAGAAAAGAATAACTGCAGACCACTTGTTTATTCTCCTGGAAGGTGTGTGGCCTCCTGTCTCAGAGCAAGTGGCAATTGAAAGCAGACTTTGGAAAGTGTGTCAGTAGTTTTAAGGGGGTATTACTAAAAGCAAATAAAATGAAAAGCATGAAATGGCAAACACAAGAGTGATAGTTTTTCTGATTCATTAAGCAACTTAGCTGTATAAAAGGGAACCTGGGGGAGTCAGATGTAACTTTGAATTTCCTGGTTTGTGTGATTTGTCACAGTCTTAATGTCTGTGCTTCATTTTCAGTACTATAAAAAGCAAACAAAAAGGTCCCCCCAAACTAACATATTTCATGACCTTTCCTGGAGGTTTTTCTCTGAGACCAGAGAGGATTTGCAAGTGCCTGCCAGTCTCCTGAGTTTTCAAACGGAATTAATAAACATCTGGTCCTCTGCATTAACTCTTCATAAGGCACAGCAGCTGCTTTTAGGTATTATTTACACAGTTACCTCTACATTTTAGTTATCTTAGTCTGTGCTTTTGAATACCCCAGAGCCCACATTTAGCAAGAGTGTAAAGTGTAGCAAGACTTAACTTTAGCAAGACTTAACTGTAGTTTCAGGAGAAACATTTGGCCTTTTTTCAGCTGAGTTGCTGCTTGCTGCCAGCATAGAGATCAGTTCTTAAATCATTACCATTTAGCATTTGGAAGAGATGATTTTCTGCCATCTCTCCAGTCTTCCTTATTACTGTTGAAGATGCTGCAGGTAGATAGTCAAGTAACATGAGAGCTTTTTTCCACATACAGAATTTACACCTCTTGAACTTATATTTGATTTATAAGTAATTGAGTAAACCACGGTATCTTTGGTAATTCACAATTCTGACACTTGCTAGACTTGTTTCTAATACAACCTATACTAAGGGAAATCAACTCGAAAAGGATTTGTAGAGCCTCATGCAAAACTTTAAAACCTCCACCACTCAATAATTTAATCAGTTAAACTCATGTGGTGGTGTGTGCATACCAGGCCAGCACTTAGTTACTTGAAACCATTTGGAAAGTTACACATGACAAAGCCATATACTAAATATGAGTAAAGCCCTGTAGCAGTGTCATTAATGAATGTTTGGCCTAAGTATGTTACTATTTTTAATTTCTGTGTGGCTTTGGTTGTGCAGTGTTGTGTGGGAGCTGAGGGCAGGACTCCATCCGCACAGCCTGCTGTGTGGCTGCCCGCTCTGGTGTCACAGTCATGAACCAGCACGACAGTTGTCTTTCTAAGGGAGAAGTAAGAAATGTACCTATGTGCCCACTTACTCTGTCCGTCCAAAGCACCACAACTGCAGTTCCCCATGGGAAGGATGGCAGGGTTTGTCAACACGGTATAGCAGGAAGCTCATAGCACTTTTGAAGTTCTGCTGCCTGGAAGTTTAGCAGAAGATGCAGTCAGTTGCCCTGTGACATAGAATTCAAAACTTCTCTGCCTTCTTCGCACCTGTAGCCTGTCCAGTGAGAATGCTTCTAAAAAGCAGACAAGATTTGTCTTTTCATTAAGGAGATATCACAAGACAGACACTTAGGACTGCTAGTAAGTAATAAAGGGATGTCTTCAGCTAAGCAACACTGATACCTTTAAGAGTATGATTCACTTTTTGATGATCTCATGGATTTTTCAGTTTGCATGTGGCACTGAGCGTATTCAGTACCCTTGCAGATGAACTGAAGAGCCAGGATGTGTCTCTATGGAATACTGCATGGCTAATCGAAGTAGCTTAAAGCTACTAGAAAATGTCCAAAAGTACTGTTCCACCTGTACTGCGTAGACTCCTGAATTTCCCTGTTGGAAACTGGGAGTTTAATAGATAGGCTCTCGAAAATACGGTTGAGTGACACTTAAAAGTAGACATACCTCATTTCTCTTGTACTAAGAGAGATAAAAGGAAGAATTGTAAACTAAGCTTTTGGAGGGAATATGTGCTTCTTTCAGGACAAATGATTCACCTTCCCCAATACCGTTATTAACAAAGAGCCCGATCGTGTTTTGAAGTAGGGTGGTGGTGGTAGTGTGACTGTTGAGGGGGCAGGAATGGAGAGAAGCATGTTTCTATAAACAGGCTTTCTCAGCTAGCAGAAGGGAGAGATACAATGGGTTCAGAAACTCCATTCAACCCACTTAGAAGATTCAATTGAAAGGTTTTGTTCTGCTGAGGGTCTGTAGCTGAGAGCGGAGGTGCATTTGTGTTTTTCTGAGTCAGAATTGTTCCTAATTGTGTATGCTTTAAATGTTGGGGGGGTTGCCACAGAGACTCTCCTGTCATGAAAAAATCTTTACTTCCTTCCATATCACAGAAATAACTGTATAACGCTTGAATGACTGCTGTCTATTTTCAGAGCATGTTCGTTGGAAAAATAATATTTGAACAAAGCTAAAGTGTTTATACTCTTTCAACTGTGTTTCAAGAGAACTAATAGCAGCTTTCACCAGGCAGGCAAGAATACAAAAGGAAGTGAAGTTGCAGGATATGCTTGTTAATGGACAGGTCAGAATTAGCTATGCAAATGTCAGTTCTGAACCATTAATCATGTTCATTCCAATGAAGCAGGAAAGCTGTTTTTCCTAATCTTTTGAACCAGATAAGCATTGCTGTGCTCGAGACTCACCATATATCTGAAGTCACAGAAGGAGTTAACCACCAAAGGCAGCTTCCAGTAAATTCCAAACTTAATGCATTATGCAGAAAAAAACCTAGAATCTTTAGTCATAGTTGAATAAATTGATCTTCATGTTATATCACATACAGTTTTCCAGTGCTGTGTGCTGTTTACCAGCTGTGTTAGGGAGGCTGCAGGTTAATGTCAAGAGAAGATGAAATGTCCCTTTGAGTGCCCTATGGGAAGCCATCGTTTAGGTTTTTTTCAGCCCTTTTGCCTGGAGACAGTATTCTTTTGTTCCGCCTACCATGGAGTACTAAACAGTGGCGAGAAAATGTGGAAGAGAGCAGCAAGTTAAAAATCTGTAGGTAAAAATCCATAGGTAAAAATCCATCTCATTATTTGAAGCATTACAATAATGTTATTTTTATTCCCTATTTTCAGAATGTGTTCACATTTCTGTTGTCAGTGCTGAGCTGATGTCTTCTCACATCTGCACTGCTGTCAATCAGGAGTCTATGGCAGTGAGCTCCGTTCTTAGGCATGTTTGAGGCAGTTCACTGCCGTGCTCTATACCAGCAAGAAGAGCCTAGCCCATGATTAAAGCTGCCAATGCTAGCTCATTTTGGAAGTAGTGGATAAAAACAGTGTTACTTTAATAATTCAAATACAAGAATGATTTTTATCTTCAAGATCTCCAGTTTGGTATGCTGTTCCCTCCCTTTTTTTTCTGGTTATGACCCTCCCTCCACTGCCTGCCAGACTTTATTTTGTTTCTGTGTCAGTGCCTGCAGCAATCCCTAAAGCAAAGTTTTACTATTTCCACTTGCTGTAAAAAGCCAGGCACTTCCACTGCAGAGAAAAGTTAAATGAAATTTTCTAACTCCTGCTCCTTTTCCTTTGTCTTCTCCCTCTACAAGTACCTTCCTCTGCTTCTTGCCTACTGGTAGATGGGAGCTAGTGGTTTCACAGATTTCAGTGCAGTCCATCAGAGTGGCCTTCCTGCTGTGAACCAGTTGTTCTGCTTTGGTCTTCCTTCAGCTGGAGGTGGCCAAACTACTTCTGGCTAGGCCTAGCTTGTCAGAACGGCGTACCTAGTTTGTCATCTTCTTTCCTAGCACACTTCTTGGGTATGGCTGAAGAGCAGGTCATAACCTAAATAAACTGTTCGAAGGCCTGTGGACCCTGCCAAACTATTTTTCCCCCCCACCTTATAGTGTCTGCTGTGTGATAGGATGTGTTGTAGAGCTATGTTTGTCTCTCATTGCATTAACATTTGTATTGTTACCTTTGGATAGGTGTGACTTACATTTTTTTCATATGACGAGCAAAAGCCATTATTTGATAGGGAGAAGCCATGGCATGCATCTCCTCCAACTACTTCACAAAGAAGTGTATTCATAAAAAGGGAATTATTTTGGTCTTTATCTTTTGCAGAGCCCCCATGAGGCCCAATCACAGACAGGAAAGCAACACAAAGGTCCCAACCACTTTGCAAATAAAAGTGCAACTGGTCCACTTAAAGGCATGTCTGTAAGCACTGTCTAAGGCAGCTGTTGTGCTAGGCCAGAAGTCTGAAGATCAAAAGGAATTCTAAGAGGCGAAATACATGCCAAGGGGAAAAAAGAGTGTAAGCTGCTAGGGGCAGACCAAGGTGACATCAGTGATCTGTGACTATTATATATGATACAGGTCAAGGCAGAGAGATTCTGCAAAAGACTTTGTAGGAATGTGGTTTACTGGAGTCCTGCCACAGGGACAGTTAAATATCTGGTGAGCTAAACACTTATGAAACCTGTTTTCCTCTGACATATTTTAGTTGTACATAAAAGATAGCTCACATTTGGCTTTACAGAAGCTGTCTCAGCGCTCTTGATAACCACTGTTGTTAATCTTAATAGAAACAGTGACGCAAATCCAGGTAATCCTACTGGGGTAACTCATAGTTGAGATAAAGGACTGCAGCCCAAAGCAGGGTCCAAGACAGTATGAACTGTATGAGTTCCTACTCACATAGTGAGTATGGGAGTGTGTGCCACAGAGTGACACTCCAGTTTAACTCATGGATAGCATTAAGCTCAGAATTAGCAGCTGTAACAGAAAAATTGAAAATACATATTGTATAGAACTGCATTTGACTGTGTTTTCATGGGAGTTACTAAGTGATTTGCAGTTTTGCCAACTCCTGTGATTTTGTGATGAGTCATATGGTGGCTGAAATTTTTCTTGAAGATCAGGCTCCTGGATTCCAGTGATTTATTTTCTTTTTATATTTTCATCTTGTAACTCCAACCCTCCTGCCTATGGCCAAAGTTTCAAAACGTGACTGAAATGCACTCTTAAGAGTCGAGGCAACAATGGTAAATAAAGGAGAATCCAGCAGTTGATTTTTTGCTTGAGTCTTGGCTGGGGTTTATTTCCTTCCTTTTTTTCCATTATCTGTCTGTCTAGTTTTGTGATTTTGTAACCATGATTTTTTTTAGTCTTTTGGGTTGATTATGGTTCTGTCTTTTCTTCCCTGTATCCTTGAACTGAACATAATCAATATAATTAAGAATAATCATCAGGATTTATCCAGATCATAATAGCAAAGCTTCAGTCACACGGTTTTCTTGACTTGATCCCTACTGCAATTAATTCAACAAATGTTGTAAGGCAACAAAAGTGTTTTGGCATTGTCACTTCTCCACTTTCACGATGCTGGCAGTGTCCCCATCACTATCAAAGTTCTGTTGAGGTCAGAAATTGTGTACTGGGGGTGGTAGGCAAAATAGAATAAAAGCTGTGTTTAGTAGTATTCCTAGCAAAACCTGATGTCTTTCTGTTCGATGTGAAGGTAGTACAGCTTAGACATTCTTCATAGCTGCTACTGTGATTTCCAGCCACTGAGACATGATGCTATTAAATTGTGCTCTTTGTTCTTCTTCTCCCAGTCTCTTTCAAGGCTTTATGATAAAGGCATCCTCCTCCTTACAGATTTGCGTAATGTAGTGGACTGAATTCTTAAATTCAAGGCTCTCCCATCAGGTGGAATTACTTCACAGCAACTAAGTAGTTGAGTTCCCATCCCAACACCTCCCTCTTTTTTTTTTTTTTTTAAAGGGATGGGATCTATCTGCTCAGCAATACTCTTTTATAAGTTTACATTTGCCAGAGGCACTGGGTGAGAGAAGACAAATGCAGTAACTGTATTTTACAGGATAGGAGTAAGAAAAATTGGCTGTTGCTTCTGAAATGCATCCTAAGACATAAATAAAGTTTTCCAGCATAGGTACTCCCAAAAAGACAGTGTGTTGGTTTGGGCTTTATTTAAACAATGTTGGCTTTTGAGTTATGCATTGATGCTAAAAACAAGAGGAATGTAAACTGTAGCTTGAGGCCTCAATGAGTTACACATCTACAAACAATAGACACAAAGCAAATAACTTCAAGACAGCCCATCGACTTTGGGCGAGGCATACTGTTTGTATAATGCCCTGAGAAATCACAAAAAAGACGTGAACCATAGAATATAAAAGTGTTGTCCTGCAAGCTTGGCTCCACCGGAACCCATGGAGTTGATATTTCTTGTGTATGCTCTGGTGTCTTTTCCATAATATCCAGCCCACAGGTTGACTTGCGTGTTCTGTGCATTTTAACCACAGTAAGTGATCTATGCAGAACTGGTTGGTTGAAAGCTTCATAGCCAAGAGACCACAGTCTTTTATTTGTAGACCTCTCTATGAACAAAGAGGCAAGGAAAACTAGAATTAAGCTTCCCTGTGAAAGTCAAAAGAAGGAAACTAACATTAGATAGTAAATGGCAAAACTCAAATTTTAGGTGAAAAGCACACGTTTTAGGATGACTTTCTTCAGATGTCCAAAACTGTATTTTCTCCATTGACTTTTCCATTATATCCGCTTTTTTGTTCAGCATGCAAAATGAAAGATTGCTTTTGTCCACAGTGTTCAAGGGACTTTGATTGTCTGGATGGGAGAAAACCTTGAGGAGTTGGCTTATGAAGGCACAGCAGGATAATCAAGAATTTTTAGAGATGGACATTCAAGTGACTATAAACAGAGGAGCAATCTTGCTGGTCATGAACCACTCATTACTTTCAGGAACTGAGTGAATACGCTTCCCTAGGGAAGTACGCTACCAACTAGTCATTTTCCAGGCAAGATTTTGTTGATTACAAATAGATCTGAGTTCATGTGACTTGAAAGGAGGCCAGTTTTCCTGGATTTCTAAGTACTCAGAATCTAGGCTATAATCAGAAGAGAGTGATGTAGAGGTTCACATCCAACTCCAGATTTCATCTCAGGCCTTTTGCAGAAGCTGATTTCAGTATCAGCCTGATAGAGGAAAAACAAACTTGGCTTTAATCTGGAACTAGATGGGTTATCGTGATGGGCAGAGCCAAGCTGTATTAATGAACAACATGCCAGCACCTGCTGGAGCAATGTATTAGGGAAAGTAAACTGCAGCCTCACTTTAAATCAGATGCTGAAGCATGGAAAAAGGTTTGTCCACCTGGGCAGTTTATCGCATACCTGGAACTGCCAGAGGAATGAATATAGAGTCACTGTGCTGTCAGCCTGTATTTCAAAAATTTTTGCACGAAAATTCAAGTGTAGTCAGTTCTGGAAGTCCTAAATCCCCGTTAGCTTTTGCCATTAATTTAACCTGTTTAGTAATTAGCCGAGCCTAACTACCAAGCCTTTTGCTAGTAATTGAATTAAGGCCTAGCACTCTAACTTGGAAACTAAAGGTTTGTGACCTTGCAGTGAATTGCTGCATTCCAGAGAGCTTTTTGGGTATGTTTGTTGTTTTTTTTTTTAATCAAGTTGCTTGGTTTGGAGATCCTTCCTTGGAAGAGGTTTAAACATATTTTTGTATGTTTGTTCCAGTGAGTGAATCTTGGCAGAACCTGGCATGGCCGGGAATGGCACAGGAACGAGCCCTAACTCTCAACCGACATAATGTGCTTGAGCCACTTTACCTAAGGACCTGCTTTCGCATCACTTTGGGTTCCTGTGCTACCGGCACGAGAGAGGACTGAACCATGCCTGTGGTAGAGGCGTCCATCGTAACACAGCTGCCCAGTGCAACACAGATGCTTGTGAGCTCAGAGCTGAAAGCAGTGTAGATGTAGCTAAGGTTTTCACAGTTTGAGCAACAGATGTCTTTCCCCTGTTCTCGTTTGTGAGCCAGTTGGCACCCTGCCACAGGTTTCCTGTGTGATCTTGAGTGAGTCATTTCATCTCTCCCTTGATACTCATCTGTGTTGTTCATCCAGGCTTTTAGAACTGTGTGTCATCTCTTACTGGGTAGATGGACAGTCCTTCATTATCAAGTTGTTTTTATCATTACTGGAATCTAGATGAATTGATACAGCTATTAGTTTCTCTTCAACATGTGGTAAATAAGAGGTTCCATCCAGAAGAGAGGAGCAATTTGCCATAATGATGATTATATTAACACATATTTTATAGTACACTAGATTTAATACCTTTTGAGTTCCTGCCACTCCTACTTCAATGAGGCTTTGTTCTTCTGTATGGCTTCTGGGAGTTGTTGCAATACAAATAATTAAGGACAAGAAATATGTACCTGGGGCTTAAAATTCAGCCAGCCCATAACACCCTGCCAGCATTCTCCACCCACATAAGTGCTCCCAGTGAGCTCATCTTAACACTCCCCTCTGTGCAGGAGTTTCTTCTTTACTTTTAAAATGATTGGGAGCTTTGCTACTGATTACAATGGCAGAAACATCAGTGACCCTAGGTCAGTACCAGAGCAAGCTAGTGATGAGAAGGATGTGTGATTCGAACAAAGAGGGCAGACTTTTCTCTCACTCCCTCACAATGGCTCATAAATCCATTGAAAATGTTAGCAAGAGGCCTTTTTATTTCCTTCTGGAAAAAGCATGTATATTTAATTCCTGTAATAAAATATTCTAATGGTAGTAAATAGTGAAGTTCTAGAAGGAAAAAATTGATTTCTCAGCTAATGGAGGAGAGAGGGGGAAATTACGAATCCCTGGTTGCCTATTATCAGTTGACTAGCAATATTTGGCCACAGAGAGCAATATGAACATAGTTTTAACACACAAGTGGCTAAAAGAGAAGGGTTGTGCTATATGAGGCCCTGTATCTCCTTAAAGTAGTTCAACCTACTTTTCCAAATATATAACAAACTGAGTCAGACTGAAACTGTTGTAGATAGTCTGCTCCACTTAAGATAATTGCATATTCATTTTAGCTTTAGAAAAAAGTTTATGTTGGCATTTTCTGTTCCTTGTAGTCACGCTGGCTTTTCAAAATAGCTTTTGAACTAAAAATATGTTTCCTGAAATTCATACACTGGGACAAAAAATACCTCTTCCTTTACTGCTACCACACCGAAGTAGATGGTGAGTGCTAAGACTCAGAACCAGCAAGCGAGTAATTCTTCAGCACTTGAGTATAGAGATGTAGCTGTTGGGTCAAAGTAGACTTCTACAAGGCAGACTGTCATTGCGAGTGAGTTTGAGTTCAAGTCCCCTTGAATTAGCCCAGGAAGAATCCAATAGCAGATTACATGACCTGCACAGATGCTCTACCGCATTTCCAGCTTGAGTTTCACCCACAGCTGCTGGCAGACCATCTACTTTAACTTGAAAGTCAGTTTCAGCTCTGTGGTTTTCTGTACGGACAGTAATCAGATTGGGGACGACACTCAGGTTATGCCTCAGGTTAGTAAAGACAAACTTAGAAAATTCATCATGATCCATGTCATAATGATGTCACCCACCTAATGTGCATTCCTAATTATGGTCTCCACAGTTACTTGGGCACATAGGCCATGATGCAATGTATTGTACATGGTGGACGGATATGCTGCCTGTGAAAAATGCAAATGAGTGTCTGCAGAGTAGTTATTTCATTGCAAACTGGACTCAGAATAAGCTTGACTTTGCAAATCACAGAGCAGGTTTTGCTCCCTCTGAAATCAGTGGAAGTTGATTCCACTTTTCAAATTCACTTTGATTAACCTGGTCTTGAGAGTGTGGCACTAGCCCTGTTGTAAAGAAAATTGGTAGCTGCAAAAGATGAAAGATTTTCTAATTTAAGATGTGAGGGAATGTCTGCTTCTGATGAAAATGTTATCTTCATAATGAGCAATAATGCAATCTAATAATCTACCATTATTGTGTTTCCTTCTCTTTTTTTTTTTTTTGTTAAGCTGAAATTATGTCACCTGTAGACAGAAATAAGGAAAGTGGATTGCAATTGCCAAACCTATGTAAATTTTGTGACACTAAAGTAACAACATGCTCAAACCAGGATCAATGCAGGAGCAACTGCAACATCACTGCAATCTGTGAGAAGAATACTGAAGTCTGTGTTGCTATATGGTAAGTTATTTCTTCATACAGGCAGGGAGCGGAGCACACCCTCATTCATCATTACTTAAGCACTTTCCTTGATACCTCTGATATTCAGAATGTTCCTGCTACCTTACCAGGCTTTTCCCTCCTGCTTTCAACTCATATCTGTGCTCAGCATACTGAGAATTGCTTGAGGTTAACAATTCTGATATGAAATGTTCTGGGGATTTTTTTCTTTTAAAGCAGTTCTGTTCTGGCTTATCCTGTTATTGGAAAAGAGGCATGGTTTTACTCAAACTATTAAGCTGCATCCACCCACATCGCTCGGAGTAGAAATGAATTTGAGACTCAGAGAGGATTGTGGTGGCATTTGCTGAAGAAAGGCAATTCTCTCTCAGGTTTCAAAGTAGACTAGATTATGTAGATCTATCATAGGAGGATTATTTATCATGTATCGGTAGAAATAGTTTCTCTTGATAGTAAAAAAAAAATCTGTGCATGTAGTGACTCTGATATAAGCATGAGGGTTCCAAGAAATCAAGAGTATATGAAAATGAGTTGTAACACCTTTTTAGAATTTGCTGACTCTAAACTTGCATTCCAGTCTAAAGCCTGGAATTTTGTCCTTCAATAAATGGTGAGTCAACCCTACAGAAACATTCTTAATGTGTTCTTAAGCACACAAGAGGAACAGAACTGTGTATTTGCAACATTGCTGCTGATTTAGGAACATAATTAGAATCAGAGAAAGACATAATTAATACAGTTATTGAGGGATTTGTTGTATTCATTTACTTGAAGAGATGTTCAGCATAATTGGAAGTAGACACTTGAAAGGCAGGATCGGTCCAGTGTGCTGTTCCGTATTTGTCTTGTGCTCCTTTAGTAAGTGGTCAGGTTTATTATTGCCATATAAAGTGGCTGTAGTGTAATATAAGATACATTCTGGATTTTTCATGCCAATTTATCCAAAAGGAAAATGAGTTGAGAACTGTATTTAAAGTGTTCCTTGCCTCTGAGTCTCATGCCAATGATATGAAATCTGTTGTCCAGGACAAAACAGAGGAATATGGTCCAGATTATCAGCTGTATATATTTCCCTGATAATGAGGCAGCTCTGGCTTGCACCAGTTCTATGTTTGATTTGGGTTTGTGGGGGTTTTTTAATTATAAAGATAATCCCTTCAGTGCAGAAATTGTGCTGATTGTAGGCTTCAATAACAAACCAAAATGGCCAGCTGACTAGAAATTCTTCAAATATTGAGGAAATAATTCAGTTTTTGTCATAATTTCTCACAGATTTTTGCTGTCTGCACAGTGACCACAAAACCCTAAAGTATGTTCTGAAGTGCACAGCAGTTCGTTAAGCACTGGCTTGAATAATCCTGGGTGAGATTTTCAAAGGTACTAATCGGCACTTAGTGGTAATGTGATACAGAAATAGCTGTGTGATTGTAAATATGCCCCAGTGTGAAGAGCCCAGACACAGACAAATTTACCCCATTCAGAAAAGCTGGAGAAGAACATATAATACTCTTTAAATCCCATTACCGTTCTCAAAAGAGGCAAATCTCAGGCAGGCACAATCATGTCTGCTCCCTTTGTAAAAGTATTCCTTCTTTAATTTCAATTTTCCCCTTTTCATTTTCAGGAGAAAAAATGATGAAAATGTGACATTAGAAACAATATGCCATGATCCCCAGGAAACACTCTATGGTCACATGTTGGATGATTCCAGCTCAGAGCGGTGTTTGATGAGGGAGAAGAAGGAAAATGGGGGACTGATGTTCATGTGTTCCTGTATAGGTGAAGAATGCAATGATTTGCTCATTTTTCGATCAGGTAGGTTTAATAATTTACATTTACCCTGCATTCCTAGACTATACCTTACAAGTAATATTAACTGTGTCATACCAATGGACTTTGGAATCACATTTTGTGGAGGAAAACTTCTAGCGGCAGGAGATATTTGGGTCTCTTCTAAGTCTTGCAAAATCTCAACCTTTCTTTTCTGCATTTGGAGGATATTTCTTCCTGTCAGGCTGCACTCCTTTTGAAGTAAATCTGATACTCAGCTCAAGACATCGCACTTGGAAGCTGATGAAAAGAAAGATGAAAGCAAGATGTTTAGAGTTCTTCTGTTCACACACCAAAATGCAACATGTGCTAATTACACTATAAGACATAAACAGGAGGCGAATGCCGTATTTAAGGTCTTGCCTCTTGGCTTTGTTGCTGTAGTATGGCATTCGTATATGCAGATATTACTTAGAAACTTGATAGGATGTAAATTTAAAGTCAGCTTGTCTGTTGTAACTGACCATCTGCACTTGTTCTGTGGTAGGCCTGAAGCAGCTAGATAGATATCCACCTTCACTGATGGATATGCTAATATGCTACCTCATGCTTACTGTGGTACAAGGACATGTATGTAAGTTTAGTTAAAACAGTGAAATCCTAGTATAGACCAAATCACAAGTGCATAACCTGTCCTCATTCTGCTTCATGAATGCCAGTATCTACTACTGCAAATACAGTGAAGACAGTGCAGGTGTGTACAGTGCTGGTGGACCTTACGCCGCCCATGCAGATATGCATGTCTGCATGCACACAGCTCACTTTATTCTTCTCCTAGCTGATGGATCCCACAATGACCCTTTCACTGACAGTGTCAGTTCTCTCACAAGCAAGGATGAGGCCTACTGTGGAGAACTTTGCACACTTCTAAACGAGTATGGCACACAACACCCATCCTTCTCACCCTTAATTCCTCAGGAAAGGATATAATCAGGAAATTGTTATCTGAGATCACAAAGGGTTGGGACACTGTTTCCACTCCTGGGAAACATGGTCTGTGACTGCACTGAGGAAGACAACTAAGTGAGTGGCTTCGAGCTCTCACTTCCCAGCCCTCCAAGAAGGCTAACTAGTTTATGTTGCAAAACCACATTCTGTTAGCTAAGAGCAAACTAGAAAGTCTTTGTCTTCCTTGGCCCAAACTGTCCATATCTGGTGCCACCTCTTTCACTCTTCCTGATCCCCTCCCCAAGCTTGATTTGAAACCATGCAACCTGACTGCTGATCCATGGTTGTATGACCAAACCTTACTTGAGTGGGCTTTAAAGGAGTTGCAGTAAATACTGGTACTGATGTGAGCAAACATGGTAGACCTAGGACTTAATTTTAACAGATTGTCTTGGTTTTGTTGAAGAGAACGTGTTCGCTTTGAGAAGATCTTGCTGTGTGTCAGCTATCTAGAGATTTTACACAAAGTGAACCACACCCTTGTGGATTTTGGCTAATTTGTTAGGAATTAGTCACATTATAGCTGTTTCTCGTGGAGCTACGTAGCTGAAGACAATTGCTCTGACAAATGTGTCTTCTGTGTCTATGTTTATGAAAACCATACTATAAATTCAATACCAAATGCTTTCATTCCCATCAGCTCTGCAGCTCCCCCACACTTCCAGTACAGCCTAAAAGGAGCTGTAGTATAAATTAAAACCTAGTCTTTTACCCAAATTCCTTTCACTCATACGAGTGGAGCTTTTCCTTCTGGGTCATGTGCTGTAAGCACTCTGGGTGACTCGTGAAAAGCGTGGACTGCATTCACAGGTATTAAATGAATAACTACAGATAAAAAATAAAAGTAATGTAAAACTTCAGTTTGTAACATTTCCAGTTCATTCACAAACACAAGCATTAACTTCAGTTGAGAGGGGGAAAAATTGAGGCTTTGTCATTCCCTTTTTATTGTTGTGGATTAGTGTTTCTTTTAAATGAAAACAGCCCCTTTGGGTTGCTTGCCTGGTTAGCCATGGCAGGAAGACAAACGATTTTTACAGTATCAGACATGCGGTTTCCTGTCTGTGTTTAACTTTGAGCAGAACATCACAGCCAGCTGGTCCATGGCTCCTCCAGACAACTAGATAATAGCCTGTAATAATTTTGCCTTTGGAATGACTGTCATCCAGATCTATTCTGTACATTGTTCTTGCCTTTTTTTTCTCTCTACATTTCTTGTACAACAGAGCAAGAATTTTTGCAGTGTTTTTGCACATGCTATAGTTTTAGAGAGTGGACAAAAGCTAGTCTAAAAAAGCCTGATAAAAAAGTGATTGTACTCATTTATTAGCAGAAACTGAGATAATAAAAAGATTGTAGTTTTTCACCTGATAACTACCATTCCTTTCAATCTACTGCTATAAATGATCTATGTTTTAACTCTTCTTTCTCCTGCATGCACACTTAAGACAGATCAGATTTAGGTTTTTTGCTGGTGTGTCTGAGTTAAGAAAGAAAATTGTGGGTAAGGCAACAAGTTCTAATTTCCACTAGGGGTTAGTCACTACATTCCAGTGATTCACAACTGACCTGTTATTGCTTGTAGAAGAATTGGTTTATAGCACTGTTGGCTTGTATCAGTCTTGACTGTGAAGGATAAACCTCGTGACTCCATTTTTAGGCACAAACATCTAAAGGTTTAGAGTAATGGGAGGTGTTATGACTCACCCAAGTGTGGCTTTGGAAATATTTGAAGTAGTTACCTCCAAATCAAATGCCTGTGTCTTGTATGGAGTTATATTTAAATTGCCAATCTGCAAAATAAGCAGGACTGTCAGATACGTGCCTAAACATGCTTGTAGTGATGGTGTGTCAGGGGGCTTCTGACCCTGATTCAGATCCATGGCGTTTCAGGCCACAGACAACTGGTGGAAAATCCTGCATGTAGAATCACTCCAAACAATGTTCTGTAGTTCTTGGAGAAATAATATACAGGAGACAGGTAGCCATTGCAAATCTCACTACTCTGTGTTTATTTTTTAATCCCTCTTCTTTGCCAAACAAAATTGTGGGTGACTGTCAAGCAACTTACACCCCTGTGGTGGAAAAATGCATCTCATGGTGAAATTCAATGCCAGTCTGTTTAATTATTATTTTTTTCAAATGTCTAATGTCAGTGTTACCAGAAGGCGAAATGAGGGAGCAAAACCACTGGAAAAGACTAGCCAAAATTGGGAGGAAAGAGGCTCTGGCTGCTTAGAAGTTGGCTAGTCTGAAGCAGTCTGGGGCCTGGTCCTGCTGTCATGGAAAAGATGAGTGCAGGACTGTACTGCCAGGGTTTTTATCTCCCTGATGTCTACTTGTGTCTGGTGGATCTTCCACATCTTGCTTTGTCTTGTTATGTTTTGACCTGTCACGGTGAACGAGGTAGCTGTTTGCACAGTTCCAGTTCCAAGTCTCCCTTGGCAGCTTTGTTCCTCAGCATTCCCTTCATCACACTCTCTCCCAGCCTCTATCCATTAGCCAGCGCGAGTATGACAAATGCCTAACAAAGTTCTATATTAACAAACCTAAACTATTTGGCTGAGATCAAGGCTTGTTTACCCAAGGGGACCGAATAGGACCGTGCTCTTTCCAGCCTCATGTCTGACCCATTCTCTGTGAGCAGAGATGACCAGGCACTGATTGTAGCTGAGGAAATGGGATACCTGCATGTTATGCAGTGCAACTTCTTGTTGCACAGGCTCATTCAGACATTTTCATTCAGTAGCATGCAAAAGGGTAACCCCAGGACTAGAGACAGCGGACAGGAAAACAAATCCTTTAAGTACAGACATACCTCATTTTATTGTGCTTTGCTTTATTGCAGTTCACGGATACCATGTTTTTATTGTGCCATTTTTAGCAATAAAATATTTTTTAATTAAGGTATGTACATTGTTTTTTTAGACATAATGCTATTGCAAACTGAATAGCCTACAGTCTAGTATAACTTGGTTTTTAAAGCAGAAAAATCATGTGACTTGCTGTATTGCGATGTTTGCTTTATTACACTGGTCTGGAACTAAACCCAAGGTATGCCTGTACATATTGTTGTTACATATGCAGTTGTTATCCTGGGCTTCAAGTTCAAACCCAAGCAAAAATGCAGAGATCTCAAAATTTGGAAATGGAGTTTGCAGACCCATAGCCCAGCTCTATTTTGTTTAGAGTAATTTCCTTCTCATAATTCATGCAGTGATCATTTTTCGTCCTCACCTGTCTTGCAATACTATGCAGATCTCCATGCAGATTGCAACCAAGATGCCTTTCAAATTGTTCGGATAGTCTCTGTATGTTCTTCATGTAATGCAATATGAAGTCATTATTTTGGGCATTCCCACCACACCAAGTCATAACGTGGGAGGAGTCTTTAGCAGCAACAATGTACACAAGTTTTAATGAGTGAAACAACCAAACAGTTGCCTTGAAATATTGAAACTTCAGTAATAGAGATGACTGACAGGCCAGCAAGAGTTTATAAGAATAATGAAGCTAATTGGGGAAGTGTGTCAGAGAAGGGGAGGGTTTTCTGCTGCTAATCTTCACATTGATTATGGGTTTACCATGCTTGCTAACTGAGAGTGTAAGAGAAGTAAGTATTTGATTAATCAATTGTAATTGAGTCATTTGCCCAAATGAGTTGCAGCCTATGGATTTGCAGTTTGTCAAGTGCTGTGATTGCTCACTGTGAATGGTTGTTACCTGGGAGACCTTGTGTTATTCTGTTGCCTGAACCATGACAAGCATGCCTGCCTGATGCCTGGTCCTGTGCACAGATTGCAAGAGATATGGGTAATGTTTTAGAATTTCCTTAACTTGGTATCTCTCGCTTGTCTCTAACATATTGCCCCTGTCTTTTCATTTCTTTCTCTCCTCTCCCTCTCCTTAATAGAGTCAAAGCATTAGTGATTTTACTTGACTACATAGGAGGATCTCAGACTTAAGAGCAGACTTAAGACCTGTGCACAAAGAGCTGCCAGGCCATAAACACTCATGTGATGAGTTGTCCGGTGCTCAAGGAACAGCAGAAGGGAGATGATTACAGCTGGACTGCTTCCAAGTGGATTTTAACAAAGGCTTTCATTAATCTGTTTTTCTGTTATCCAACTAATATGTTCAGAAGCTAACTGTCTTCCAGCTGCCCCATAAAAGAGGTCAGTAGCATTACATAATGTTGCACAGAGCCTCTCACCGTTTGTATGTTGGCATTGTTCTCTATGTTTCCTCTTAGGTATTTGCAGCTATAGGGTCCCACCCAATGCCTGCAGCTGTGTTTAACCAGAGGAGAGGCTGTCTAATACTGAATGTCTGATTCACTTAGCGGGCTAGAAAGGAAATATTGTAGAATGGAAAGAGGCAAAAGAAGCCAAAATTTTGTTTTGCTTTGTATTATTTATATTGTTTGCTTCCCGGGAAAATAACCATACAGAGCTCAGTTACAGATTTGCGTAAAAACAAACTAGGCAGAGCTCTTTCAGTCTGTTTGGTGTATTTGTTACAATTTGCATCACTTGAAAGCTTAATAAGCGTGGGAATGTGGCCAACCTTTTATCAGGTTGTCACGGAAGAGACTTTAATAATTACAGACAGAAACAAACTGTAACTAACACTGGCAACATAATATTTTGGGAAAGGTTGGAGGGGTGAAACTCAGGCTGAGAATAAAAATAGTGGTTAATGTGTGGCATCTGTTGGAACATATTGAAAGTAGAGAGATTGATTTGTTCCAGAAAACCACCAGCAAACAGCAGTAGATACTGAGTTGTGTAACTGAGGCATGTTTCTCAGAAACACGGGTACATCGTGTAAAGTTAGAATATGTCGACTTTCATACCGCTGTGTTGGAAAGCTCAGCTACGAAAGTCAAAACGTGTGAGAGATGCTGAGTACACAGAGTGAAGTGACCTGTTAGAATGGGAAAGAAGGGAATGCATCCAAGGGTGGGAGATTTTAAACAAATGAGTGTTGTGCCAGCAAGCCAAGGAATTACACTTTCTAGCCAGCAGTGAGAGAATAAACCAGCAACAAACTGTTCTGTCCTGGAGCCTAAGAGTTTCTTAAACCCTCCTGGGTGCTGAATAACATACTTAGCAGTCAGTTAAAAAATGAATTTCTGCTTGCAATAGATAAACCATCCATTACATCATTGCTGTCCAGCCTTTTCACTGAATTAAGCCACCCAGAGGCAATCCAGTTGCCTGCCTTCTGCCCCTGTGACTAAGATGCAGCCATTCTCATCAGGTGGTGGATGCAAATGCATGACTCTTCCAACACATAACACATATAACTGGGTCGTGTAACTGGGGGTTTTCCCCAGGCATAACGGAGATGTCTTGAGTCCTAATCACCTAGAGGTAGTCATGTGCCACGGGCAAAGCTGCTGGCCACCAGAGGAGAAGCAGCATTGAGTGTGCCACAGCTTTCCAGAACTGCTCATACCTTTGCCTTATTACCTCTCAGGAAGTATGTAGTGGCCCTGGGCAATGGCCTGCATTAAGTGCTCTGAGGGTGGAGTCTGATTTGCCAGTCATATGTTGACTATAGTGCAACATTCAGGCTGGGAAATATCCAAAAGGTCAAGTGAATGGGTTCCTACACCTTTGAGGAAACATCCTTAGGGTCCAAATTCTGAGGTACGAGGATGGCAGTGCTTTAGAAAGACAACTTTAGAAACAGGCTCTGGAGATGGCTTTGCCTTGTCCCTTCTACTGTCTTTGAGCCCCACCAGCAGGCTAGGCAGACCTGCCAACTATCAGAGCTAGTGCCTCTCCAGGAGGCTGCTTCAGCAGCTACTGTGTTTTGGATACCCTGGCAATATCCCTGTTAGACTAAAAGATGAAGACATACAGCTCAAACACAAGTTACTGGCCTTGACAGACTTTGTTTACCTAGTCCAAAAAAACTCTTGTCCAATTCAGGAACAGGCTGCTGGAATTTAATTTTCAGGAAGGTCTACAAGAAATGTCAGAGTTTATTTTCCACTGGATAGCAAGATAGAGTCTACTCTAGTTTTAAAATCTAGTAATCTCTGTCTTCAGCCATCAGATGATTCAGCATAGAGCTGAGGGAGGGGTAGAACTGATTTCCTGCCCACTAAGGATGGAAAAGTAATGTTTTTCCATGAATCTGTTAAAATGAAAATATGCAAGTTAGTTTGAGGTGCAGCACTGAAGAGAGGGGCAGACTTTTTTGTATTTTATTGCCTTTTGTCTTACCCAGAAATCAGTATGCATGTAAGGTTCAAACTCGCATTTTGCCTGATTCAGAATAATCAAAGATGAAAACCTCTTTCCTAAATCAAACAAAGCAGGGCTTGAACTTGGATCTCCCATACCCCAGACTACTCCCCTCACGGGTGGGGATTCAGCACTTACATCTCTTGCCAAATTGCAACATTTGAACAGAATTCTGTTTATGCAAAAATCTTTAAAAAGTGTTCGTTATTCATTCCAGTGTGGAATTGAAACCAAACTTTGAAACCTCAGAATTGCTGCAAACCTGAGTTGTCCTCCAGTCAGCTGAAAGGGCTGCTTTGTGTCTCAGGAGCTTGCAAAAGGACCAGATCACAGTCCCGGGTCTGGGCCCGTATTTTGTCACTGTGTTTCTGGGGGATTTTAGGACACTTTGACAAGCTTGCGATACATTAGTGTCAATCTGTTTAACCTGAGTTCTGCCAATATCAAATACTTTCTTACCCTGCTGAGTGGCTTTGACTACCAGTTGAATAGGCGGCAACTTTAGATCTCGCAGAAGCACCAATCAGCACTGCAGCAGTTCTATCAGTACTGGGCTGTGCGTTTCTGCTACCCTATGCATTCAGGCAGAGGTCCTAATTTTATTGCCTATTGTTTTATTTCTTGTTTCCAAAGTTCAGTGACACTGAAGTTCAATCAAAGGCATCCAATCTAACCTGAAGAATTGGCAGGCAAAGCGATGCTGTGCTTTCGGGCTTCCTGACTGAACAGGGGCTGTACAGTGTTTCAATTTTCCTTGGCACCTGAGCCCTATTCCCTACAGGCTTCGGTAATGTTAAGGGTTGTGCAGATGGCTTGTGCTTAGTTTAAACCACATACAGGAAGCTTTCTTTTAGCTCAACTTCTCTATTGTTATGCTATATTAATAGGCTCTTTTGAAGCTTAAGAAAGGACTCATCCGCCTAAATAATAGTTCTGGGTGGGGAAAGTTATTTAGGAGTGTGTTTGCAAAACCTGAAAGGCTGTTTAATTTAACTGTTTCCTTGCCTGCCAGCACAGCCAGATTTTGCTCATTCCAGTGCTCAAAAAGAGGAAAATGTTCTCCCATTTTTTGAATTCTGGGGTTTGAGTCATATGTATTTATTTATAAGCAAATGAACATATTTATTCTTAGATTCCTGTAGTCAAGCCAGAAAATGTTGGCTAGCCACTATGCAAACATACAGATATGCTCTGAATTTTGATCCTGCCCTGACTTTGTATATAGATTCAACATAGAAATACTCCAACCTTAGCTAGTTCTGCAAGGGCAGATTTTCTTCTGTTCTTATCAGCAGTCAAAATCAAAGGTGGGTCCAGAAGTGCCTTGCTTGGACAAGCCCTCTGTGCCACTAGCTCATTGCTGCTGCTGTCCACTTTAATTCTACTGGTAGGCAATTCAGTCCCCTCCTAAGCTCAGCCTTGTGAATCTTGACACTCCTTCTCCCTCTTGAGTGCTCATTCTTGGATTTCCCAACCCTTTAGTGGGACTTGGCTAGTGTCTGCAAAACTGAAAATGAACACATCCTTTGTCCTTGCTGCTTTAGGTGGGAACGTGCAGCTGTATAGTTCTCAGCCTCTGCCTCCCTCCTTCCTCCAAGGGGCTATTCCAAAGTGGATGTGTCGCTTTGCAGCAGGGGTGCAGGATGATACAGTGCTCAGGGGAAGTGGCCAAAGTGCTTAGGGGAAGTGGCCAAAGTACTCAGCTTCTGCTTTGATTAAAAAATCTTTTTCGTTCTCTTTTAAGTGGCATTTGCAACATCAACAGTTTCTCCCTTCCACCCAGAAATCCCCCTGCACCACAAGCAGAGCTTTCTCTTGTGCAAAAAGAGGAAGAGCCAAATGGGGTTGTGAAGTCTGCTGGAGGTTTCTCATCTGTAGACCAAAATAATACAGCCTGTTCTAGAGGGTAATAGGAATGATCAGAGATCCTCACGCAAGTAGCCACAGCAGTCAAGGAGTGATGGCTTTGAGCAAGTTTCTTCTCAGTTAGAGCTCAATATGCACCCAACTAACTCCAGCTGCTTGGACTCATGGGGGGAAACTGAAAAGAGAACTAATACATCTTGGTTTTTCTCTCCCTCATTTAGAAAGGCATTTGTATTTCAGATATCTGGGCTACATATTGCAGCTCTGTAGCAATGGAAAAGGGCTTAAACAGCCCTAAAGAGGCATGTTCATCTTTGTTTAAAAGTATTCTGTGTGATATAGGTGACATTACTCAGTTACTCAGCAGAGTCCAAACTTCAAGCATGCTTTTCTGTGGTCAAGTAAAAAAAAAAAATAAATAAACAAAACAGAACCCCAAATGCCCATCAAAACTATTTTATCCAATTGTTACAGATCATAGTTGCATTCCTGCAGTTGTGGCCTGCTTGCAGCTGAAACTCGGAAACAGCCATCCCACAATGTAGTCAGTTGTCCTTCACAGGGATGTTTCCCAAGTTCTTTATAAAGTAGATTTTCTGAAAGTGAAGAATACACATGGGAATAAACAATGCAAATCTTCTGTTTACTGACAGTGACATTGGGCTTTCTAAATATATTCTTCCAGTAAGGGCCATTTAAAAAAATGTGGTTTTCTTCTCCCTCTTCAGCATGTTGGAAAGCAGAAGGGGTGCCTGTAATCTATGATGAACTTTTAAGTATTTTTTTAATTTGAAATTGAAAAAGTTTAAAATTTGCTAACATTTTGTTACCAAGGAAAATCACTTGACAATAAGGATTTGTGGTTTGCATAAGCGTGGAAGAAGGGATTGGCTTAAAACATTCTTTTGCATAATTTATGGAAATACACGCTTTGTTGGTGCTGCTAGTGAATGCCACTGACCTGTGCTAGCTGGGAATGTCAGTGTTAGAAAGGCACTTCCTCTTCCTTGAAACCCTATGAGAGAGGCTAGGATTGAATTACTTACTGTACATCTGGTTGATGAACTTTTCAAACAGAGGAAGTACATCCTGGTTCAGGATTCAGGCCTTTTTCCAAATAAAGAAGAATATACTCTTCAGTTGTCCCATCACCTGCCTTTGAATAGCTGGTGGCTCCTGCTGCTTACCAGTTAAACTGTATTTCCAATGGAAAATGATTAGAAGTGAAATTGGAGGATTAGAGGTACTGCTTGTTTTAATTGCAAACTCTTTACCCACCCCCTCCCCATTTCAGCATTGTTCACCTTCATTTTGAGAGGCATAGAGTAGAGGAAACAGAGGCTTGTGGCTAATATAGTTAGTGGCAATCTCTTCAGAGCTTATAAAACTTTTCCTTTTCATATTGACTTATTTGGCTCAATACACAGAACCTGAGTTAGTGACGTTGCTGTAAGCATCCACTAGAGCATCGTGCTGCCAACACAAGCCACTTGCTGCTGGTTGCAGCTTCAGTTGTTTTAGTCCACTCAGGTTAGACTCCCAGGGCTTCTTCCAGTCAATCCCCTCCCTCATGGAAAGAAAATATAGTACATTTGCTCTGACTCAAAGGAAGAAATAGACTGGGAGAGTACATTCCATGTGTCTGATCAAATCAGGTTCATATAAACTCTGACCCTCCTTCTTTGATCTGTTTTCAGAATAAAACTGTTCCCTTTTAAACTGTTTATCTTCCCTAAGAAATGCTGAACTAGAAGGTCACATCTAGAGGTGACAGGGCAGCTCATGCCTCTAGAATGATGATCAGTACCATTCCTAAAACATCTTTCTATTCTAGAATATGTCCCTGTTGTTCTTCTATTCCCTAAATGTTAGATTCCCTGAGATAGATTACATATTCCCTATATGTATATTCACTGTATGTTAGATTCCCTAAGAGTGTGTTAGTGTGTGAACTGCACCAGCTACGGAGTTTGGAGTGAACCATCAGCTGCTTTACAGCAGGACAGCCAGTATACAATCAGCAAGTGACACACAGAGGAAGTTTTCAGATACATAAATCCAAGCAAAAAGTAAACGTGTGTATGCATGTGACAATTCTGATGTGTTATACATGGCTGTTTATGCCTGCAGGATTCAAACACCTGTGTAAACACAGGTGTTTGAATTTCTTCCAGCGACACTCTTTCACATGCATCAAGACATGAGAATGAGTTCTGATTTTCAGATGTGTATGCAGGCATACATGTTATGCCTGAATATTAACATGCAGTAGTTGTGTGCAGATGGGCTTCCTTGGGTGCCACTGAAATATAGCAGATATGGAGTGATAACTGGGCAAGTGGGAATTCACATACTGCACTGTCTATTTATTTATCTTAGAAAAATTAATGTGTTCTAGTCGTTACTGATTAAAGGGGCAGATCTGTCAAGAATATATCAACAAAGTAAGCGGAAGAGGCTTTGTATATTGTATTCAAGAAAGTAAAGGTTTCATTCATAATATATCAAGAACCTCAGAGAAGAGCAAAGCTATTAAATTACATTAGGTTCTTGCTCATTCAGTTCTGGCTTCTTACAAGCAGACAGGGAAGTCCTGGTAAGTGGAGGCCTATATACAAAACAACATTTTAAGTAAGAAAACATTGACAATTTTTATTATTTACTGTTAGAAGAGGAGATGATATATTGCACTCTGGATAAAAAATAAAATTATTGACAGACCCCTGTATACATAAAGCTATGATATCATTTAATGTATACCTTCTTTCTGTTCTTCCTTACAGAAGACCCTCATAAGCCAGAGGAAAAAGATGAGATTTCCAAAGTTACAATCATAAGTCTTGTCCCGTTACTGGTGATTTCTGTTGCCGTGATTGTTATCTTTTATGCCTACCGCACTCATAAGAAGAGGAAGCTTAACAAGGCGTGGGAGAAGAATGTTAAGCCCAGGAAACATAAGGACTGCAGTGATGTTTGTGCCATTATGCTAGATGATGACCGCTCAGACATCAGCTCTACCTGTGCCAACAACATCAACCACAACACAGAATTGCTGCCTATTGAGTTGGATGTTGTTGTTGGCAAAGGACGATTTGCTGAAGTGTATAAAGCCAAACTGAAGCAAAATACATCAGAGCAGTATGAAACTGTGGCAGTCAAGATTTTCCCCTATGAAGAATATGCCTCTTGGAAAACTGAGAAAGACATTTTTTCAGATGCAAACCTCAAGCACGAGAACATCCTCCAATTCTTGACAGCAGAGGAGCGTAAGACAGACCTTGGTAAACAGTATTGGTTGATCACTGCCTTCCACGCTAGAGGGAACTTGCAAGAATATCTCACACGGCACATTATCAGTTGGGAGGACCTCTGGAAATTGGGTGGGTCCTTGGCTCGAGGGATTGCCCATCTGCATAGTGATCACACACCCTGTGGTCGCCCCAAAACACCTATCGTGCACAGAGACCTAAAGAGTTCCAACATCCTGGTGAAAAATGATTTAACCTGCTGTCTCTGTGATTTTGGGTTATCTCTGAGGCTGGACCCTTCTCTGTCTGTGGATGACTTGGCTAACAGTGGGCAGGTAAGTTAAAAGTTTGAAGGAGAGAGATGTGTTGTACCAGTTGGTGTGTCAGTTCCTGGGGTGAAAAAAACCCTTATGCTGCTGTGTTCGCTTAAAATCACTAGAAATTCATGTGAAAATGTTTATGAACAAAGAGGCTCTAAACATGAAAAAAACAGTGAGAGAAATGCAATGGAGGTTTTGTTATGATCGGAGGCCTGCATATGTGTATGGTGCAACCATCCTCTATATACACTTATTCTAAGCATAACTAAGCTTATTAGCAGCAGTTTGGTGCTGCTGCAATGCACACATATGAGAAAGGTGTGCTTCATATTGTGAGATTGTGCCACAGTTTTCATGCCTGATCGTATTACAGTTTTGTGTGAGTAGGTGCACTCCTGGTGTACCCCAGCATATGTGAAGTCAGTCTGCTGTCCTCAAGAGGTGTAGGCAGGTAACTAAAGTGATAGATAATCACTTTAAAAGACCAAAAATAAGCTTGTACATTCTGCACATGCAAGAATGTGAAATAAAAATAATTGCTCTGTTGTACTTTTTCAACTAAGTAGCGTGGATAATACTCCTGTACTTCATAGGGATGCCAGCAGCATGTTTATGAATGCTTTGAAGATGAAATTTTTCAAGTACATGTCTAAATGTTAGCTCTTCTAATGAAAACTCCTTACTATAAATTCAGGCCATTTGTTAAGTTCATTAATTCTTAATTATTTAATTATACATATATTTATACGTGTCATATTATATTTATATTTTTATACATAAGTCTCATCAAAGCCTGTCTGTTTACACTGACTTTTACTTCACCTCGAACTAATATCTTGGTTTAGAATATTTTCAAGGACAGCTCTTCAATCAGTAGTGCTCTGTTGAGTTCACAGGAGCTTTTCTGGTGTTTATCTAATCAAGATCTTGAAGTCTTTGAAAGTCTCCTTGGTGAGAGGCAAATGTCCTGATCTCATTTTGAGAAGGTTTATTAATCAGACCTGTGAGTGAATGATAACCAGTGGATCCATATTTAAAATAATACAAAGACCACTGACAGTTGTGTATCATTTCTCTTCAGTGTGCCAAACCTTTTTGGAGTTCAGTGAAGTTCTACTTATATTGTCAGTCGTAAGACTGGTCGTATTTGGAATAAAGTGAAAGAGTATTTTGCAGTGTAAGGCAGAGGCTCTGAAACTCAGCACCACAGATACTTTGGTTACTGAAAGCTGACCCTTATTTCAAGCTGATTTCTCTGGTATTGCTCACAGACACTTAGAAGTAAGAGGATAATGTTGATATTGTCACTTCCACAGTCCATACTGACACTGGCAACAAAGCACAGTGCTGCCCAGACCAAGTTACTGTTTTGTAGTGCACGTCCTTGGGCATTGGTGTCAAGGCCCACTGTTTAATTTTGTTTAGCTGCAGTGAATTTGTTTGAGGATGACCCAGCTGGTGTCATTCTTCTCTGTGACAGAGAGTATGATGGTGTGAAGTGACTCCTCTTCAACCTCCACCTTGTTTCTTCTGGGCACACAAGCACCATCCACTTAAATTCCCCAACATGCAATCTTAAGAGCTGTAGCTTTTGCTAAAGGGGTCTTACACCAGCATTCGCCTTATGCATAATTTCTAAACTTTGCCCTTTGACTCAAACCCTTCCACTAGGAGTTCCAGTTTTTAAAGCATGTAATGGAGCTGACCCAAATTTTAATTCGAGAAAGCCTGTAGCTTCCTATGAAATAAATAAAAGAGGGTAGGTATTTTACCATTTTTTCTGATCAGCCTTGGACAGTAATATTTAGGGCAAGCTGTTGGGTTTAAAAAGCTATCTTCTTTCCGATATACCCAGCTACCTTCCATATCATGCAGACGTAGCCATTATTGACTATACAATACCAGTGCCCTTAATGACTGGCTGGAAACCATCTTTTTTCCTTATTAGAACCTCTGCAGTCTTTTCAGTTCAGCCATCCGTGATGGTTAGTATTTGCAGGCATTACTTAATATGGTCACATAAATCTGGACTTTTGTCTCATTGTGTTCAAAGGACTGGTAGCTGCAAGGCCAGCAGTTCCTCACCTAAGCAGCATCAGTAACCTTATAACAGATGGTCTTCCTAATCAGATAGAGACATATCTGCTGCCTCTCTGACTAAAAGACCTCCAGGCACAAAAAGCATCCCCCCGCAGCTTCAAAGAAATATAAGGTCTCTGGTAAAAAAGATTCAAAAGTCACAAAAATTATAACATGCTGCAGGAAAAGACATGGTCCCTCACTGAAGTTTTGGAGAAGCAATAACTGAAAGCAGACTGGTATTTGCAAAGAAAAACGTATTCAGGCTCCAGAGAGGCAATCAATTCTGAATTGCTGGAGTTTATGTACCTTAAATGCCTTTGAGACTTAGGAGTCACATTTCCACATGATACAGGAAAAGTATCTTTGACCCAATAACCTAATAATCTCAATGCAGGTAAAAGAACATAAGCAGAGTGGAACACATGATAAATCCTAAGCAGGATGGAAATGAGATTGCCTTCATAGCGTTCTACAAGTCATTTTAATTTTTCTCTGCATTTCTCTCTGTACTTTGTAGTTATAGGACTTCATACTCTATTGTCCAGCAAAGCTACAAAATCATTTTCACTGCTGCAAAGACGGTGTGAAACACCGGACCAGAACAGCACTTTGTGACAGTGTTAAGAATCTGTATTTAGGCACCATTAACTCTTGCTAAAATCATCAGGGTTTTAGGGTGCGGGACTGTGGGCCATAGTGTACAGGTAATGCTTCTCAGGCTTCAGATGGGATCTGCTTGGCGAAGAAGTACTGTGTTGGGGAACAAGCGGGGGCTGGGAAAAACCTCTGCTGCAGAGCTGCCACACAGTAACGTTCTGCAGAGGAAGGAGATGCTGGTCACCTCAGTAGTGCTGAGACAATTCTCTCAAGTACCCATTCAGTGTATGGTTGTCGCTCACATGGTTGGACTTAAATTTATCACAGAGTCCATATAATAGAGAATTTAACTTTGAGAGTGATCACACAGGGTTTTTTCTGTCTTCTGTTTATAAAGGTTTTAACCCTACAACCTTTTGGATATTTTTGACCCAGAAATTTTCTGCTGCTGCAGGGTCCTATGACAAAGCTCCATGCTTCATCTTTTCTTCTGTCTTCTTACGGTGCATTGCACTTTTTGTGGAACATCTTCCCATTTGTCCTGAGCCTGGGGTGATAAGATGTGTTTACAGAAGCTTGTAAACAGGATGTTGTAGGGCTCTCTCAGGACTGTGCATTTACTGTGTGGCTGACTGCAATTGCAGACTCAGTAACAGAAATTATCTTTTGTATTCCTGTTTGCAGCTGGGCTCTGGAGTGACTGCTCTAGTGCTAATAGCTCATTTAAATCACCAGTCCTACTGCATCACCCACTTGCGTTTGTTCATCTCTGTGACTAACCGGTCTCCAGTTTGAAGCTATCTTTGCCTGATGACTTATTGTGTTTGCAGCTTTTCAAAGGGGATGATTTTTTATACCTACCCTATGAAGAGTGTGTCATTTGAGAGCAACTGTTGAGTAATCCAAAAATTCTTCTTTAAGTCCTTTCTTGTGATAGAAACAGACATTTAAACTTTGCCTTCTGTAATGCAAGGTCATAATCTAGGTCTTAGCAAAGCTGCAAAAATCCTTGTTGGAAATTCCTCAGTAGGAATAAAGTTTTTGTGAATGGCTTTTCAAACAAAGGGGCTGATTTTTGGGGGTTCGATTCAAATGTGTGCTTCTGCATTCAGTATTTGTGTATATGCTTTCTTCTGCCAGGCCTGCATTTACCACTTTGCCTTTAAGCCTAGAATACAATGTGTTTCTTGCTCATCTGAAGGACACTCAGTCAGCAGCAATTGCTTCAGGCCCAAAGGGCAGACTTTATCTGTGAACAGGCCAAGAGTGAGAAAATTTGTCAATGTTAAAATTATTTGGTTAAGGAACTAAACAGGGCTGCTTTTTTTTTATTTTTTCTTTACCAAGGGAGGTGCAAGTAAGTTGGTAGTCAGGACAATCCCAGATTCCCCTGGCAGCAGAAAATATGACCAGTGCCAAGTATGGCCTGAATTTTTGGATATGTGTCAAATGGCACCGTTTCTGTGAAAGCTGAAGTTAAATCACAGCAGAATCCAAAACATGAATTACAATTTCAGCTCCTGAGCTGTCCTCAATTCCCTCTTCTTTAGGTTGGCACAGCAAGGTACATGGCTCCTGAGGTTCTGGAGTCCAGGATGAACCTGGAGAACGTGGAGTCCTTTAAACAAACAGATGTGTACTCCATGGCTTTGGTTCTCTGGGAAATGACATCTCGCTGTAATGGGATTGGAGGTAAGTACCGTCAGTTTTCTTCTCTCTATAAGTGTGTTTAGACAGACATGCTCAAATGGCTGTCTGGGGAGATGTTGGTTCTTTTTAATTCTCACCAGTTTTTCTATTGTATCTGGATGCTGTGAATTAACAGGCCTTCAGCAGCACGAGCTGCACATGTGCGTGAGCAGGCTTCAAGGGCACATGAGAAAACTTGTCCTCAATTGGTTTAATTAAGGATAAATCTGCTGTTAGGTAGACTACTTTTAAAGATTATTAATGTTTGTTCTTTCCTATAGCATCTTAAGTAGCCGTGGATTGACTCAATCTGGTTGACCTCACCCAAAATCATTTGAAACATAAGACAATTTGAAATTTTAAGACCAGGAAGTGATAGCTGCTTCCCATTTACTTTAATGGAATGTTAATTTTGAAACCTAATGAGGGCCAGTTAAATGACACATTTAGTAATTGATCATTTCAGTAAGAGCCATCGTAGTGATACAGAAGCCTTCCTGCTTTCCCCAAATCCCCAGCTGCTGCTCATCATGGTTTGTGATGTTGCAAGATATATTCCATATGAGAAATCAAGGGTTGTTTGTTGTATGAAGAACAGTAAAAAAATAAAAATTATTAAAACTGACTATCAGAACAACTCTAGTTCTAGGAAGAGTTGCTATGCTTGTTGATATTCAGTGTTTGTTCACTGAAACAAAATCTCTGTTTCTGCTTTACCTAAAGCTGCCTCAGAATTCCCAGTGTGCAGCATTGGTATGTGCTAGAAATCAGGAAAGCTGCTGTTGAGATATCTGCATTACATATTGCCATGTTGGAAGATTTTCACCTTACTTCAGGGACTAAAATGAGACTTAAGTTACATATAAAATTCTTGAGTCTGCTGGAATTGTCTAACATTCATTTTAACAAAAATTGCTGCACATTTCAAGGCTCTCACAGGCAGTCTAAGGAGTGGGGCTGTAAAAAGTAACTCTAATGTGGGTATTATAGTAGATATGCAACTATGGTTTTATTTGTTACCCTTCTTCCAAAACCACAGAGGCTCCCTTTTCATTGGACTTGGCAGGGTTCCACCTTGAAGGGCTGCCGCAGACAGGACAATCTTGTAGGACTATGAGGAACATAGTGTACAGGAGGGAAACCAATGTCTCATGGGAAGATGTGCATAGCTGCTCCTTGTTTCTTGACTAGCATCTGTGGGATACCGCAAGGGTGTCCGTGAAGGTCTCTGAAGCCACTTTGTGCAGTGGCTGTATGGCTATATCATGGTGTTCATGTGCAGGAGGGAGGAGTGTCTCCTCCACCTCAGTCTCCTCTTATGTCTCAACAGCATTTCATCTTTCGGGAGTAGGGGGAGGGGGCTGGATTGTGGGCAACAGATTTGCCCCTGTTTGCACCCTGCTGGGAAAGCTACAAAGAAAGTATGTGTGCAGAAAGCTAGTGCTAGCATAAAAGCATGAAAAATATTCCTTTCTAGTCAAATATTTCAGGGAAAAAACATTTGGTGCTTCAGGAACTGAACCTCAGTCTGGCATATTCCAAGGCAAGGCTATCCATATTTAACTGTCGTGGACATGCCTGTTTCTAAGTGCGTTGGCACAATCTCAGCCTTTCATTAGCACTTTGTAAATGTGGCTGAGGAGATTTAAAACCTGAGAAAAAGGATCTCTGCCCTGTCTCTTGAGCTCTCTGTTTCTTGCATTTAGCAACTCACCTTATTAATATATGAGCTGTTCACTGTGGAGTATTTTATCTTTACTGGTGCCTGAGTCCCTTCCTGTTCATATTTGCTGAGTACGGTGAAATGGAGATTGTGACAAAAGCAAACCTTATTGCTGCTGTTCTCAAAAGGCAACTGCCTAAAAGAGGATATAAAGGCAGTTTCATAAGGAAAGGAAATCACCAGCATGTTTATCTAGAAGAGGCTGACCCCTTATAACCTTGAGAAGAAGAGCTGAAGTCATTTCAGGAAAAGGAAAGATTTCTCTGGCCCAGCATCCCCTTTGCTTTCAAGGTGGAGTTTAACCCCCACCCACATCCTATTTTTTCCTATTCATTTCATCCATCAGTCATCCTCATCTCCAGAAACACATTTCTTGAATTTTGTTTCCCTATTTCAGTCATCTTTCCAGGGGTGAAGTCCCCAGCAAAACCACACGAGTACTTGGCCAGATCTGTAGGGAGTGGAACTTGGGCTTAGTGTCTCCATCCGGAACAGTTAAGTACAACTCCCAGGATATACCTCGCTCAGTTTGTCACTGGTGCTAAGCTGCAGCAGCATTGCATGATTTCTCTAATTTCCTTCTCAGATTTTCCCCTGGTTCATGCATTCTGGCTGTCTTTGCAACCAGCTGGTGAAATACCCTTACAGTGATTCATGACTGCAGCTCCCCCTCTGCTTTCTCTCTCCATCTGTCACTCGTAAGACTCCCTCCTCTCCTCACAACCTTCCCAAGGAGCTGCCTCTGCTCACACCAACACCTCTTTCCTCCCTAAACTGTTACAGGCACTGAGAGAGACATTCTTGCATTTAAGCCAGAGGAGGCTGACCTGATTGCAGCCAGCCGTTCCAAAGGAGCCTAAAAGTTGTAGACACCGTCTCTGCAGGGCAGGCTTGACTGTGGTGTCAGCTCCCTGTGGCTAGAGAAACCTGTGGCAGTTCAGAGGGCAGGAGTGGAAGTCTAAGCTGAGGCAGCGGCATTAGCAGCTTTCATTAGGGAGGGAAGCGTGTGGAGGGGCTAATTGCCATTCAGCCCTATAAAGGTAGTGACTTATTTCTTTTACAAAGAGAACTCTAAGGATTCATTTGTCAGCATGCAGGTGTTTGGTGAGTGTGGGAGGTGATGGAGGCAGGTCCTTTCACTACAGCAGCTTTGTCAAACACAGTCTCTACACTATGCCAGGCCTTTTCAGTCAGCAGACATTTAAACAAAAATACCCAGCAGCATAATCCATACTGTGAAGCTGCTGTAGTAAATAAGCAGGTGGGGATCAGCTTTTGAGAAAGGCCACGCTGTTCGTTGTTACTTTGTTGTGCTAAATATGGAGAAGCAGAAATGGGGCACGAGGGAAAGGGCGACAGAGGCAAAGATCGAGTTTGACTGATTTTTCACCGGAGTATAATTTAAGAGGCATATTTAGAAACTCAGCGATACTACTTTGGGGAGAACTTCAACTGCTCCATGCTGCCGTTAACTTGGTATTTCATTCAGCACAACAGCTGCGCACCAGATGCTGCACGTTGCAAGAAATATAATTTTCATCTCAACCACTTGCTTTCAGAGCGACACAACTTTGGCGACTGAGGCAAGTGTAATTTCTCTGACAGCCTCCTAGGAAGAAAAGAAAACCATCTGTTTTGTGTCAGAGCTGCTCTGGGTGGGGGACTCTTAGGACTGGCAGGGGAGAAGGAGAGAAAAGGGAACTTCTGGATACACAAGGCTGGTGAAGAGAAAGAAGAGAAACCCCTCAGAAAATGATGATGTTGCTCGTGCAGTACTGCACTGCCTGGAATGGTGTCTGGCTTTGGTATAGCAGCAGGGCTTTGTTTGAAATAGCAGCCTTGCTTTACCAGAACTGTGCTTAGTGTGAATAAAACCACTGATTAATCTTACACTTACTTGGAAAGAGTCAGCCAAGAGCCACAGTTTGGTAACTAAATATTTTTGCATCCTGTACTTCATTAAATGCTCTGCTTTCACCATATTGACATGGAGAGGTGACAGTTTCTGGCAGCAGGGAGCATTCTGATGTCCTGTACAACGAGGCTGTGCCTGCCTACTGGGCCTTGAGGTGGCTGCAGTTGGGGCCTGATCTAAACCTCTCCTTTTGAGGAGCCCAAGCTGGTACATCCACAGAGAGCAGTGTCAACCCATGACAGTAACTTATGAGGGAGGGATGTTTCAGAAGGACCTAAAAGTTCCCGAATGCAGGCCCATTACTGTGTGTGCTTCATAGCTGATTTTTGCTGGTCTTCACTCCTGCCTCGATTCTACAAATAAGCCTTCATCTTCCAGCATGAGAAGTTGTCCCACAGAAATCAGTAAGACAGATCACATGAGAGAGTGTCGATCGGGTGTGCAGATATGCTATACTTATTCACAGGAAGAAAATCTCCCTGCAAACAGCTTAGAGTAGAAAAAGATCACAGATCACATGAGCGAGGCATATTTTTCATGAGGAACGCACAGCCAAATTTTCCAAAGCATTTGTCAGGCACAACAAATACATTTTCAGTTATGTCTCTATTCAGGGATAAAAATCCAGTCCCCACCTTTCTGAGAATTACAGTCAGGCCAATATAAGAGGAAACCAGAGGTACAGCAATTATTAGTGCAAGGTAGCTCACAACCATAAAGATTAAATGCTGGTGGTTAAAGTTGAAGGAACTCTGCCATTACTGAACACTAAAGGTGCTGTAGTTCATGGTACCTGAGGTATTTACGGTACTTCAGCCAATTTTCACCATCAGTGCCTGACTGGCCTAAATACAATCAAAAGAAATATATAAGGCTTGAAAAATAGATTCAGCATCTGTATACAGCCATGCACAAGCAGCTAGGCACAGACATCTTAACCTGCCTCAAAATGACATCTATTATGTCTACTGCAGCATGCCAACATGATCCATGAATAACCCCAGCTATTACTGCACAATGTGTCTGATGCCTGAGATTCCACAGCATCAGGATGATTTACTGCAAGAGGATTTGGTGGTCTTTTCTTTCTAAGGGAGAAAGAAGCACGATAATAAATAGCAAGATGCTGCATGCTTTTCAAACTGAGGGAAGGCACAATTGTATTACTATAAAGTCATTACAGCAAATTGGCATCTGGCCTCAGTTTCTCTTCCTTTAATGTAAAACAAAACAAAACAAAACCAACAACGACGACAAAAACCCAAACCTGAAAAACCTATTCAGTATTTGTATTTGGAAGACAAATGCTAATAGCATAGAAAGAATTTCACAAACAGGAGAAATGAATTACAAACTGATCAATTCCCAGAGAAGGCTTTTCCTTGCCCATTTGAACCATCTCATGAACTTGAATGGCCTTCAGATTAAGCTCAGCGAGAGGGAACGTGTCAGCACCACAGTACCAGCTTCCCTCTGTTGGACATTTGGACTCCGCTTGGCTCCTCATACTGCAAGATCTCAGAGCCTTGGCCAGTGTCCATGAGCACTACTACAATCAAACCACGACCGATGGAAATGATGTAGGAAATGGCTATCTAAGTCATGCTGTTACCTCTCCTTTAAAAGCTATCTGCTTTGTAATCATTGTGCATCCACTGTGTAGTAATCCAGGTCTGGCCAGCAAGATAGCAACTTCCCAATTAACTTCTAGGGCTAAAGTCGTGTAAAGTTACGTTGGCTGAGTACTCTCTAACTCAGATTAATGCGGGTGAAACTGGTCTACATTGTAGAGGAAAGAAATTAAAACAGATTTTGGCCCTTGAGTCTTAAATGAAGTGATTTATGTATGAAAAGCTTGGAGTCGTGTTTCAGGACAATAGCCATTCTCCAGAGCATTGTGTGAACAAAGGCCAGCACCAGGTGGTTCAGGAGAAGGAAGCACAGCTCTACAGGAGGCATCTGTGGGGTGACCTGCTGCACTGCACACACAGCTGTTTGCAGCTGGATCTCTAAACGCTGAACATTTGAAGCATAAGGTTCAATATTCCTTCAAATATGTTTGTTGGCATAACTTGGCTATTCTTTTTAAGCATTAGAAATTCTTTTTCTGTAGCCTAATGAATACATCATCTCGTGGCCATTACATAGAAGTAAGATCTACAGCCTGACTGTAAGATTTGGGAGAAAAGTCCACCTTTTTAGTCATGTTCAATACTACCCTCATTTTATCATGAGACATAACAGAAGGATCAGACCTGTGTTATCTTGATCATTAGTTATTTTCAGTATTTTATCATATGACCCCTTACCTTTCTCTGCAAAGTAAACAAAGCCAAGCTTTAGAGGTTCTTTCTATTTTTTTTTCTGGGCCTTAAATCATTAAATCCTTCTCTGAGCTTATTTTTACTGTAAAATGCCCCTTGAAAGGAATGAGCAGCACTGGATGCTACATTTGAACTTTGGTTCAAAAAACCTTACCCAATAGTACTGCATCTCCCGTCTTGTTCACCTCTCTTCACACATCTTCTGGGCACTCACATACATTTCTACAGATGGCCTTGTACACTTCAGTTTTTCTTGCCCTCAATTAATTCCTAGAAAGAAATAAAGAGGCAGCAGAACAAGCCAGCTTCATAAATCTTTTATCTAATACTAGCAAGTCATTAGGCCTGTGAGTAAAGTCTCCATCTGTTCCCAAAGAAACCACAGCATTTTCTACACTGTGTCAGCATCTACTATAATATTTCCGCTCTCAGAGATTTCTTGAGTTTTCTCCAAAGGTCCCATATGTTTGCCTCCTCCTTTCTCTCTCCAAAGAAAAGCAAAGAAAATATGCAGCATGCAAACAAAAACTAGAACAGCAACAGCCCCTTCAGGAAGCTATGCCCCCTGCATCATAGGCCAAAACTGACTCGTTTAGGGAAAGAGGCCTAAAATAGGAGCAGACGACTACTTTCTACAAAGGCAGCATGGCAACTTCCAGCACTTCTCCTTACTGTATTTTTATTCTTTTCAAGCAACTGTTTGCTCCTAGCAATCTGGGACATTAACATCTATCATGACCTAGATTGATTGCAGTTTATTTCACCTGGTAAGTGTGCGTGAACTTCAGGGGATCTTAAGAGGGACCATTTCTTGTAAGCCTGGCTCAAGCAAAGCTCACCTTGAAGGTCCTGTGTGTTTTGTCTCAGCACAGATTGAAAGGCTTACAAACCATTATAGGTTGCTCTGCTGCTCTGACTTGCTAATATGATTATGTATTAAAGGTTTAAAATGAAAATTGTTTAGTTGGCTAGGAAAGAAAAGGGGAGGGAGGCAGCATGTGGGAGAAACACATCTGAAACATTTTTGAAAATGCCAACTGGCTGTGCTTTGTTTGGAGCTGGTCAAGCAGAACAGTGGCACTGAGCAGCTAATCAGCAGCTCCTACTCCTCCAGAGAACAGCCAGCTCCCTTCACACTTGGCATCAGCTCAGCCCAGCTGAATACCCTTGTGTTTGCTTATTCTTTTGGCAGAAGTGAAAGAGTACGAGCCCCCATTCGGTTCTAAAGTGCGAGAACACCCCTGCGTGGAAAGCATGAAGGACAATGTCCTAAGAGACAGAGGGCGACCTGAGATCCCCAGCTCCTGGCTTAACCATCAGGTAAGAGGACTGCATGTGAGCGTCTGGGAGCTGCACCATGTGTTTAGCCGCTGTCTGAAGCCTGAGCCTTAACTCCGTGCTCTGCGCAACAGGCTGGACCTCCCTTTTGCATGGATTAGAGCTCTCTCACACGATGACACAGGTGCTGCTGGGGTTCAGACACCACAGTGCTCTGCACCATGCCTTCCCCAAAGCTCTGGGATTTTTGCTGACCACCAATGTAATCTAAAAGGGGTCAAAACAAAAAGATTGGAAGCCTGAGATCTGACAACCAGATAGCCACAGAATAATTAGGGCCTTAAAGCAGGCACTCTGAAAGGTCAAAGAGAACAACTTTGCACATGGGCCCCTTCAGCAGAGAAAACAAATCTCAGTACTTTATCAAGGAGAGTAGTCATGTTGTATCCCAACTGTTGACAGGTTTAAGAAAATAGGAAATGAGTCTTCAGCAAGCCAATCTGTTTTTATTCAGGTTGCACATTAGCACTCTGTTTCCCTTACATGTCATGAAGCACTCTGGCACCTTTCCCCATTCACGGTGTCTTAGTTTGGATAAAAAAAACCAACCAAACCAACCAAAGTATGCTCAGTGATTTTAATCAGAGATTGTGAGATGGTGCAGAACAGATAACAGTTCTTTGCTCTAAGTGTATGTGTGCACAGAACAGAACAAAGTCAACAACAAATGCGATTAAGTTGTTAATACGGATCGAGTCCCGTACCCGAGCTCTGGTGGTGCCGTCACTTTAAGCTGCAGCTCCGCTCTGGGCAGCCCTGGCGCGCGGGGCGCACAGCTTCTCCCAGGCCGCAGCTCCGCTCCGGGCAGCCTCCTCCTCCGCGCCGATCCAGATGGTTATCGGTCACACTCGCACTCACACACACAGAGGGAAAGGAAATAAAGATGGAGAGATAGAGAATACAGCAACGCAAGCAGAGGTAGCAAAGCGCGACTATTCTCTAGGTAGCGAGATGGAGAAAGAGGCGGAGACCAGGAAGTAGCCAGTGAAAGGAAATGTCCGGGCAAACGGGACACAACCTCTGCCTCGGTCTCCCCAGAAACGGCCCTTTCGCCCCACTGCCAGCAAAGGAAGAAAAAATTCTCTGAAAGAAGGAAAAAAAAAAAAACCCAAACCAAAACCCAAACCAACCTGAAACTATAACACACGGACACCATGGTTGCATTTCCTGGGCGATTGTAGATTTCTCAGTAGATGAAACTGAATGGAAACAAGCCAAAGGCATGTATTTCTTCACCTTTAGTCTGAACAGTTTTATCAGAAGAGATAAAAAGTGAATAGTAACAGAGGAGTTATGAGACTTAGTCATTCCGCTTGTCAAGTGGAATGGTCTTTACATACAAAAGGAAAGGAGCCATAGATACAACCATCTTCTAAGTGACAAGTTGAGCTGGGAAGGAGAGATTATATTAATGCTTGCCTTTCTAGAAAAGAACTGGTTACAGAAATTTTATAAAAATTGTGGATGAGCTAGTAAAAGAGATACTGAGTTGACTGCACTTGTTTGTTTTCCACAAAGGCAAAATGAAGTCCAAAGCAATGTGGTACATTGTGCTACAATTAGCAAAGCAGAAAAGAATCCCGAGACAGAACATTTAGGAGGAAAAACTAAATAGTAGAAAAAGCTCAAATATAGGTACAGTGTGCTGACATTCTCCGGATAGTCAAAAGAAATGGTCTCGCATGTGAAAAGAATTGAAGAAGGGTAGAGAACTGCTTAGGGAAACAGAACATGAAATCTGTGCAGACTTGAGGATAATTCTCAAGAGCAAAAGGAAATCTGACTTAATACCAATCTGATGATGGATATGAAGGAAAGATACTGCTTATGCTAATGCAAAGCCAGATGTGGTCAGCAAGTATTTCTGTCCTGCATTTGGGAAGAGTCAGATGATGTACATGCAATAGAAGGTGATGAAGGCCCATAAAAGAAGAAGTCATTGGCACTTAAAGCAGGCCTGGGACAGTGTTAGGAGGCCTAGAGACTTGTTTGTGTCCAGGACAGGCAGGGGCACTGTGTTACGTGGCAGTAGAAACCCGCCAGTTAAGCCTTGGAGGGAAGCGTCCAGGAGGTCATTTCATGCACAGCCAGTTGTAACGGCAGGCATAGGTGTAAGATAGACCATGAATTTTGTCACCTCTGGGTTTACATAGCAAATGTACATAGCATTTGACTTCAGAGATTTCCTCCCTATATAAATCCGAGACCTCAGTCTACTGCCAGTACAAGGTACCCCACCAACTGGAAGAACCATGCAGCGGTGCTTGTGTGTCACCAGGATGGGCACAGGTGGCTCCAGCAGAATTTGGCAAGGTTTAAGGCAGGAAATGGATACCTGATAACACACTCGCAGCACATTTAATGTAGGTAGATTTAATTACCTTTGTCTGAATCCCTTCAGTGTTTCACATTGTGCTAAATGCAGTGACGCATCAGCTTCTGTGAGGCTGTGACAGTTTGCAGCAGCTGAGAATCTGCTTTGACTCCATAGAAGTTGCTCTTACTGTAATGGCTCTTCCATATTCATTTCCTTCCTCTGCAGTCGTGTTTTTATAATGAACTCATTATTCATCATGATAAAATTTTGGAATCAATTTACATATTACAATTTTTCCCTCCCTTAATGAGATTTGTTGCACTATTGATTTCAAGTTAATGTTTAATATTTAATTTAATTTACTGCTTCTAATTTCAATGCCAGCAGAAAACTAATGTTATTTGTATACAGACAATAACGTTCTGCTATTAACATTGGCATCAGTCAACATCACCAATTAGGTAAATTATGCAATTAATGCAGCGTTGTGAAATGTTATTTTTTTAAATACGAAGTTTAAGATAAATTCTACTTAATGGGCTTTTAGTGTCATAAAGCAAAGCACACAATTTCCTGGCAAATACCTCATGTTTATAAAATGCATTACAGAGATGCAACTATTTTTTGCTCCTGTAAACATGTGCATCAGCATTGAAATGAAGGTTAAATAGTTACATCTGTGAGTGACATGTGTTTAAGTGTTTGTGGGACTGTGGCCCATTATTTGCACATAGATTTAGTTAGTCTGCAAGGAATTCTTAACGGGCTGATGTAGGGTCTGATATTACTGGCAAACAGAATTTTGTTCAAAGAAATGCAAACAGATTTCAGGCACTCAAAGGCATGGATTTGGTGGGGAGTCACATTATCCAAGAATTTTGATCATATTTATTAAAAAAACCCAAAGACAATCCTACGTGATTCTGTAGCACTAGTCCAAAGCATCATTTTGCTTGATACAAATTATTCAGAACATAAGCCTAGAAATGATAATACCAACTAAAGTGCTGAAAATATTGCAATAGGTTTTCTTTTAGAAAAGAAAAATGCATGCCTCCATGATAGTAGCAGCAGAGCCCATAAAGTACCTCCAGGACACAAGTGAATAACGCTGTGAACTTCAGAGGGCACTAAAGCAACTCTTGCATACAGGCTTTGGCAGTGACTGACCCCATCACGGCTTCTCTTTCTGTGCTTTCTGCAGGGCATCCAGATGGTGTGTGAAACTCTTATTGAGTGCTGGGACCACGACCCTGAGGCCCGGCTCACGGCACAGTGCGTTGCAGAGCGCTTCAGCGAGTTCAAGCACCATGACAAGCTCTCAGGAAGAAGCTGTTCGGAGGAGAAGATCCCCGAAGACGGCTCTGTGACCACGGCCAAGTAGCACGCAACTGAGAGCTCTGAAACGGAGGGAAGTCGCTCCTTAATGCATTCACCTTGGCAAAGGAAGAAGTCTCAATCACTGCCTTGACTTTCTTCCCGGAGGACTGAGGCCGTTACTACTCCCTTTAGGCTCTGGCTCTGGACAGGGAGATGCGTTTGTGGGAATTAAAAGCTGGGGAGCAAGTGTCATACCCTAGCATTGGCTGCCAGCATCATGTCATAGGAGGAGCTATGTATGTTAGGACTTCCTCAGGAAATGAGATTTGAAAATAGCCAATAACATTATGCACTTTATTAATGCCTGTATATAACTATGAAATTGCTAATTTTATATATATATATATATATAAAATGTGTGTGTATGTGTATATATATCTATCTATATATCTATAAACAGCTATGCTCTGAAAAAAAAGAGTTAAAAAAAGTGCTTCCAGGAAATTATCAGTGCATTAGGGTTCCCTCCCCTGAGGGAAGTAGCCTGGGGAGACTGGCATAGGATGACACCAGCAAGCGTGCACTAAGCACTCTGCCAAAAAGAGAGAAATAGTAGGTGGTAAGAAGACAATTTCAAAGCATGTGCTGTGAACACCCAGCTGTGACCCCACAGTTCAGAGTTGCAGGACCAGTGTCACGGCAGACAGACCAATTGGGCTTTGCAGTTGTACCTATGCATTCTACACATTTGTGTCTGCAGCACGTTTTGGGAGGTTCAGGGATGCCTTTGCTCTCACGTTAACCCCAGCATCTTCATAACGCCCCAGAACTGGAGTGTGAGGAGGTTTGGTCCTTCCCACACGTGTGTTTCCGTAGAGAGGTCGTTAATGTTATACGTTTGCTTTGAATTCATGCTACTTGCAAGCAGGTTGCAAAATACCAGCAGGTTGAGTTTCCCCAAAATCATTCAAAACAAGACAGGGCCAGCAATAATCCAAGCAGATGTTTTGTATTTGCCATGCATTCTGAGTGCAGACATTACTAGTTCTTTTTCCTTCCTTGTCCCTTGATTGTGTTGCTGTAAGAACAAACGTTTTTCTCCCTGTACATCTGATCGCTTGACGCACCACAGCCTCACTGTGTTCTGTACTTGCTAGAGAAAAGGGACAACAACCAGTGCCTTTATTTTTTTGCAAAAGGACCTTGGAGGTGAGGGAAAGCCCCACAGCATTAGGTTAAAGGCATATACTGCCCTCAGGACTGCTTGCATTTAGGACTGCCCTCAGCGAGACAGCGATTAACAGAAAAAAACCCCAAGCCCAAGGAAGATGATTTATTCCAAAAGGATCCCTCAGACATTGCTTACATTATTTCAGTTCTTGAAAATGGTTAAGACAGTTGACATCTACATGTCTACGTAAATGACAGCAATGTGTTTTATAAGTGGTAACAATTTTGTCTTCAGGAGTTTTGCAGTGATTGTTTTCCACTTTTTTTCTTCCCCACGACGTAAACAGGCCTTGGAAATTAGTCATTAAGCCAGCACAAACCAGTCCTGTACAGAAGTATCTGGTGCCGCTTATTAAATGCCTTTGACAGATAAATATTGATATTTCTCTAGAAGATGTTGTGTAAGTCAATAGGAATCATACTAATTCAAATACAAGTTAAGATTTACAGTGACAAATATTTTATTTGAAATGGTTTTGTATTTTTTTTTTTTTTCACTTTAACCAAACTGCTCAGAAATATTCAAACAGCAGAGCAAAGCCTCAACAAGTACAGTGAAATTGAGAGGATACTATGTCCAATTTTATAGGGGAGGTGTGTTTTTTATAAAAAGAAAAGGGAAAATCAGGCAGAGGGAGAGCAGGGGGAGGGGGTAGGGCCAGAGGCCCTCTAGCAACACGCCACGCTTGCCACTGCCTCCCTGCCTGGAGTGGGGTAGAGGGAAAGGGGATGTCATGGACCATTTCTCATCCTCCATCCACGATGAAGATCAAGGAATGACATCCAGTAGTTCCTGACAATACTGACATTTTAATGGGCTTTTTTACTACTACAAGTAAAGGAAAATTTTTATTCTCTTAAAGAATATTTCACCTGTACATCATGTATGAAATAGGAATGTGAACAGTATATATTCTTGTATATCAAATATTTCAAGCACTTAACTTACTTTGTAAACAATTTTGAGGGGATTTGGGGGCTATTTTGTTTTGTATAAATCAAATGTTTATTGAAGCAAATAAAATAACACCGACTCAAGTTTGTCTTTCATTTCTGGAGCATCCAGAACAGGGAGAGGGCTCTCCCTAAGATGAACTTATCCTAAAATGCTTCAGGCTAATTCCTTCCCACCAGAGGCCTGAATGGCATGCCCAGAGTGTCCAGGGGTTTGTTCATGTGTCCTGCTTTGCTAATGACTCCTTCCTCTGGTCTCCAACCTGCCCTTCGGCGAAACAGCGCTAGCGACAGATAACCCAAACTTGCTGGTCTGTTATCCCTGCAGTGTAAAAACTTCACTCATCTCAAGGGAGGGGAGGAGAAGAGGCTCCACAGCTAATGCTCTCCTACTTTTAGGCTGATCACGTCTCAGTATAGATGTGGCACTTAGGGCCATGGTTTAGTGGTGAAGTTGGCAGTGTTAGGTCAACATTTGGACTTGGATGATCTTAGAAGCCTTTTCCAACCTAAATGACTCTCATAAGGCTTTAGTAAAAACTCAGTCGTTTTGGTGCTGGTATTAAAGTGGGCCAGAAGACAGCTCACTATATCTGTGTCACCGAGAAGTGTATGATTAATGTGCTTGTGCCTTATAGCTACTGCGCGCCACTCTAGCAATTTCACCCTTTTAAGCTGATACCCCTCCCATGGAAGACAGGCAGAACACAAGCACCACATGAACAAAGAGCGACCTTCCTCCTTCCCTTGCAAAAATAATTGCTTAGGGCATGACTTAGGTTGATTCTACTGCTTTACACAAGATGCAGTCCAGCAGTGCCTGATTCAGCCATCTGAGACCTTCAAGGTCTCACCCCTTTTTTTCACAGAATGTATTTTGGCTCCAAAACCCCCATCAGAATCATTCTTGACTGCATTGAATATCTCCTTTGGTCTCTTCAAGTGGGGATTCCCCGAACAGCCACACAAGTATCTTCATTCAGGGATCAAGCAGAATCAGAGCATAAGTGGCTGGCAGGGACCACCAGTCTAGGCACAGTGTTTGCCGGTCAGCTGGTCCAGGCTCCTGCTTAAAACATGCAGCTTAGCTTGGGTTGCTCAGGACCTCATTGAATTCTATGTTCAATGCTAATGATTTCATAACCTCTCGGGGCACCTGGTGCTCTGAACAGAGCAACACACGCAGCTGATGTCAGGTGCTGTGCAAAGCACAGCAGTCACATCTCATCACAACTGGCAAAATGAGGACTTTCTGAAGAACGTCCTGCTTAGGTGCACTCCCAGGCTGCAGGTGACCAGCCGAGCATGCAGCCAGGCCATGAGCCTTGCCAGCTGCAAGACTGCCAGTACCAGCCTTGCTGTCCTTGTTCTAGCAGTGAGTGATAATGGGATGCTCCACAGCCTCCCCTCCCTTCTCTCCTGTTCTCCAGCAAAGGCCAGGTACAAAACAGCTCTCAGCTTCCCTATGGACACGCGCAGCCTCACTGCCTGTTCCTCTGTGGTTTCCAGCAGTGCCCTGCCAAGCCCCAGGCAAGGCTAGCATCACTGTGGTTTGCCCCAGTGTTTGCTACTGCACTGGTGGCTGTGGCCACCCCTCACCAATCCCCATCACTAGCTGCGTATTGCCAAAGATCTTCAAGCCCTGACATCTTATTTACACTGGCTCAAAGTCCTTTGGGCTTAATAAGGTAAACGAATGTTGCAAAATCGAACACAAAGCATATTAAGAAAATGTAGCAGGGAAAGTTCGCAGACGTTTCAGTCTTGAAGTACACAATATCCTCGAAATAAAGGACACTATATCCTTTTAATATTTTTTCTGTTAAGGCTTTTGACAACCTACCTTGTCCTAACTATGTTATTCAATGTCCTTTTGCAAGCAGATCTTAATTAGCCTGTCAATCAAGGATGCTCCAGCTGTGCAATATAGAAGGCAATCCTTGGGTTCACTGCTAAACCATGCAATGGGCTAAACGGGATGCCAGATTTCCCCAGAGCAGCCTGCCTCGGTGTTATCAGTTCACACAATTCCCAGTACAACAGGGATTTCACCCCCTTCTAGGATATTCCCGATTGCTACTGAAATAGATATGAATGATCAAAGAAGAAAAAAATTCATGACTTATCTCCTTGGGGGGGATGGTTGGCAGGACAAAAGAGAAAGGCATTAAGACATCCTTATTCTGAATGCTTCTGGAAACCAATTGGGCCACACGTAGAGCACCTGCAATATTGTCCTCTCGTCAAGCCAGCTGTGTTGGGACCCAAGGCCTTCCTTTGCTTTCAGAGGAACATTGATTAATTTATTTCCTGATCCTTAGCTCTTCCTCTCTCCTGCTTGCCTTTTTGGTTTTTTTTGGCATTATCCTTTTAATAAAAAGCTGCCTATGGCAATTTTTCTGGCCACAAAGAAGACAGAGTGAATTCTGTTCCAGACTCTCTGCTTCTTGTTCCTGAATGCAGTTTGGCTGCATTCATGCCACTTATTATTTGGCAAACGTTCATGCAAGTGGGTGCACACCATGTGCATGTTCAGCAGGCTCTTACTGGGGGAGGGAGAGCAGTGCCAAAAATTCCAATTGCAGCTCAATACCAGTGGTACACCTCATGGCAGGATTTTGGTGGGGTTTTTTTTTCAAGCACCTGTGCCCTGCTGAGTTACATTTCCCAGCATGGACCAAAAGACCCAGTTGGCCTGAGCCCATGGTGCCCCACCCTGGCTGTCCAGACCCCATTTTCTCACAGTGCCTTGACCTCTGGCAGCTGAAAGGCCTTGCTCATGGGCAGAAAGCTAAGGACAAAGTCAGTGGTTTGTTGAAATGCAGCCAAATTGTGAGGCTCCTGGGAGGACCAAACCCAGGAAATAGATTTAAAACTCTTGACTAACGAATGCTTTGAGCACTATCTAATCACTCATGAAGAGGCAAAGGCAAAAGGCAGCTCATAAATTATCTGAATGTGAATGATTTGCCTGGTTATAATGGTGACAAACCTCGGACAGATGCATTTAGGTAGCTAAATTCTTGGAAAATAAAATGTCCACCTCATCAAGTCGGCATGAAATGTCTGTTTCACAGGTGTGCTGCCACGCAAAAGCAGGTAGAGAAAAGATCCCTGGTATTTCTCCCAGGTTAGTCATCGTGTGTGTGTCATAGGAGGGACCTTTCACAGCTGAAAACACTCTCTCTCTTCGTCCTCCACAGCAGCAAAGGCTTTCCTGTGGAAGCAGAAATAAAAAGCTTTTCTTTTCACCCATCTGTGGCTTCAAGCCCAGCACTGCCTTCCCCTCCTGGCTGCTCCCAGGTGCTCCCTCTCTCCTGCCTCTGGCTGTGGACTAGGGCACCGGTCTTTCTCTCATGAAAGCAACTCATGGTATTTGGGTTTCAGAACAAGACCTGCAACAGACACTGGGGTCTAAACATCCAGCTCAGCCTTCCACGACCCCACGAAGGGCACCTCATCATTGCTTCTACTCAGACAGGAGCCATGCCCTTTCTCCCATGGCATTCTCCCCACCCTGCTCCCCTCCCCAACAGGGACCATCCTGACTTCCAGGATCTGTCCTCCCCTGGAAATGGCATCTGAGTGAACCTGTTCCATATAGCTGTTAAAGACACTGCTGCATTGCTTATTTACAGCAGAAGCCATACAGAGGAAGCAAAGCCCAACAGAAAAACACATCATGTGTGTTTCTAAACAGCTTTCACGCAGATGGCAATCAGATCCCAGGTCAGGCTCTCTGGCTTTCTATTCCGGTGTGAGTGGCTGTATGAGGCTCCCCAGACCAGGGGTTTCTCCTTAGTTTCCAGAAGGAGAGGATGACCATATAATTTCCTTCTGGCACCCCTGGGCCCCAGGGTGAAGCTTCCACGGGCTTGTCACCCGCATGAGTGACTCTCATCCCACCCATGCCACGCTTCCACCTCCTAAGTCAGGAATGAAAATTCCCCTACAACATTTACAGCCCTGCTGCAGCAGCGGTTTGTGCAGTCTGCAGCTCAGTCACCTGCCAGTGTAATGTAAGGACCTTAGATGGCTCAGTTTCCACAGCGTGCCGCAGCCACCAGCTGGCTGCGTGTGGCATTTCGGGAAGCGCTTTATTTAGGATGAGCCGGACTGACACAGGATGCAGGATGTGTTGGAACTGTGGGGTGAGCTACAGAAGCAAAGCTCCTCACCTCCCCAACAAAGCTTTCCGTCTCTCACACAGAGTTCCAGGAACAGACTTCCCTCTGTTAAAAATACGCCAGGGTCTTCATGCTTCAACCTTGCAGGAGACCATTCAAGGTTGGAAAATATTTTACAGATTATATTGATTGCATCTAATTCCTGCTTTTGCTTTAAGGTGAAAGCTGTCTTTCCAGTTCTCAAATAGAAGGCAGTATAAACTTCTCCTGAGATAAATATCTGTCTGTCTGTCTGTGGCTGCAAACCTTTAGCACTTAAAGGCTGGTATTTATCTACTGACTTCCTCACACACGTACGGGAGCACTGGGAGGGTCTAGCAAGGCTGCCTATGCTATGCCTACCCAGTAAAATAAGATTATAAAAATACCAGTCTTAAACTGGGACTACATCTTTTAGCAATCTGTAAGAAATGCCTCCCCAGACTCAGAAGCAGCAAGTGTCATCGCTTCGGAGACTGAGATGAAAATACAAAGCCTACTCTGGGCTGTTTCAATGCGTCATTGCAGAAATTGTTTGAGAATTCTTTAAAATAAAATAATATTTTTCAAAAGAGCAAAGGGTATACGAATGCCTGGAATGATAACAACAGTATTTCAGCTTTGATCCAACAAAACTGAACTAAAGGCTGTCAGAGAAAGGACCACGTAAAAGAAAGCACAAAGATCATCTGCTCATACCACCAAGAAAATCAGTTATGCTGTGCTGCCACCACGGAGAATTATAACTCGCGGCACATGGGTTAACAGACAGCATATTCGGGAGCAGCCCATCAATAAGAGAGGCGTTTAGCGAGTGAAAGATGATAACTGCCGGTACTGGAATTCGGCCTTATTTCTGAAAAGGGAGAGGTTTCTTCCTTTGGTGAAATCAAAGCCGGAGTATCAAATCTCTTCAACTGAGATACTCACTTTCCATCAGCCATCCAGTGCTCGTGCTCCCCGAGACAGAAGAAAGTAGACCATACCTTTAATTATCTAAAAGGTTTTGAAGAGGACATAAATCTCATACCAAAATTTTAATTTTTCTGTTGCTAAGCGTCACACACTTTTACAGAGACTTGCTCATGTGCTTTGACTACAACCCCTTTTGCTCATCTAATCCCTGTAAGAGAAGCAGAAGCAGTATCTCTATAACATGACAACACCACTGACACTTCAGCCTCACCACCGAGGAGGAGTTTACAAAAGCAAATTGCAAGGGATTAGACGGATTTTTTCTCTTGTAATGCTTTGAATGGCATAGCAAAACGCTCCTGTGTTTTAAGGCATTTATGACATCTCCCATTAAGCAGTAGGTTGTGTAGCCTGAGTACTTCTGGAAAGGACACGTAAGCCTTATTAAATAAGGAAAAAAATTAAGGCAATTTCGTTTTAATGTAGGAATGTTAACATTAATTTGCTTGTCTTGCAATAATTTCTGGAATGGTTGCTTTTAAGAACCTAATCTTAACAAAGCCACATGAAATGGGAGAAAGAATTTAAATTAACTTACTTCATCCATTTATAAACTGTTTAGGTTAATCACAGTAAACCAAACAGGATTCAGCCATACTTAAACACAGCCTTTGCCCAAATATAAACTGTTTATTACATCCATGACACACAACCAGATAAAATTCATTCCTGATCTGGGGAACAGTCTAATTTGGTTTTATTAGCTCTAGAGAAAAACATTTTGGCAGAAGAAGGTTCAATTTCAACATAAAACGTTCTCAGGAAAACTCTCCCAAGAGCAAGCAAGTGATGCAGCAGAGTCTTGCCACCTTCACCACATCAGCAGCTTTGTCTAAAACTGCCTCCTAAGGCAGGGCAGGTCTTTCTCCAACAGTAGCCCTGACAGGACATGGGCAGCTGATGGACAGAGAGCTGAATCCCAGCATGAGGAACACTTCATGTGCTCGCATCAGGAGCAAGGGGGTCCAGGAAGGCTGGACGTACTTCAAGAAGGAAATCTTGAAGGCGCAGGAGCAGGCTGTCCCGATGTGCCATAAGACGAGCCGTACGGGCAGACAGCCGGCCTGGATGAGTAAGGAGCTTCTGGAGGAGCTAAGTGAGAAAAGGAGGGTGTATCCCCTTTGGAAAGAAGAACAGGTGAGTCAGGTTATGTTCAAAGATATCGTGAAGTCATGTAGGAAGAAAATTAGGGAGGCAAAAGCCCAGCTGGAGCTCAAATTGGCCACTTCTGTTAAGGATAATAAGAAGTGTTTTCACAAATATATTAATGGCAGAAAGAAGGGCAGCAACGACCTCCACTCCTTATTGGATGACGAGGGAAATAGAGTAACTAAAGATGAGGAAAAGGCTGAGGTGCTTAATGCCTTCTTTACCTCTGTTTTCAACACTGAGGCAGATTGTTCACTGGACAACTGGTCTCCTGAAGTGGTGGATGGGGTAAGGGTGCAATACAGCCCCCCTGTCATCCAGGAGGAAGAAGTTGGAGACCTGCTGAGCCACTTGGATCCTCAGAAGTCTATGGGGCCAGATGGGATCCATCCTTGGGTGATGAGAGAGCTGGAGGACAAGCTTGCTAAGCCCCTTTCCATCATTTATCAACAGTCCTGGCTCACTGGAGAGGTCCAGGATGACTGGAAGTTGGCCAATGTGACACCCATCCACAAGAAGGGCCGTAGGGATGATCCAGGTAATTACAGACCTGTCACCCTGACCTCGGTTCCAGGTAAAATTATGGAGCGGATAATCCTAAGTGCAATCATGCGGCACTTGCAGAATGACCAAGAGATCAGGCCCAGCCAGCATGGATTTAGGAGAGGCAGGTCCTGCCTGTCCAACCTGATCTCCTTTTACAACCGTGTGACTCGCCTGGTGGATGAGAGGAAGGCTGTGGATGTGGTGTTCCTGGACGTCAGCAAGGCCTTTGACACTGTCTCCCCCAGCAGACTCCTGGAGAAGCTGGCAGCCCGTGGCTTGGATGGGAACGCTCTGTGCTGGGTTAGTAATTGGTTGGATGGCTGAGCACAGAGAGTGATAGTGAATGGTGTCTCATCCAGTTGGCAGCCAGTCACTAGTGGTGTTCACCAGAGATCGGTGTTGGGCCTGGTCCTGTTCAATATCTTCATTGATGATCTGGACGAGGGGATCGAGTCCTTCATCAGCAAGTTCACAGGTGACACCAAGCTGGGAGGAAGTGTCGATCTGTTAGAGGGAAGAAGGGCCCTACAGAGGGACCTCGACAAACTGGAGAGATGGGCTGAGTCCAATAGCATGAGGTTTAACAAGTCCAAATGCCGGGTCCTACACTTTGGACACAACAACCCCATGCAGAGCTACAGGCTGGGGACAGAATGGCGGAAAGGGACTTGGGAGTGCTGGTGGACAGGAAACTCAACATGAGCCAGCAGTGCACTCAAGTGGCAAAGAAGGCCAATGGTATCTTGGCCTGCATCAGGAACAGTGTGACCAGCAGGACTAGAGAGGTCGTCATTCCCTTCTACTCAGCACTGGTCAGGGTGCACCTCAAGTGCTGTGTCTGGTTCTGGGCCCCTCAGTTTGAGAAAGATGTTGAGATGCTGGAGTGTGTCCAGAGGAGAGCGACGAGGATGGGGAAGGGGCTGGAGCACAAGCCCTGTGAAGAGCGACTGAGGGAGCTGGGGTTGTTTAGCCTGGAGAAGAGGAGGCTCAGGGGAGACCTTTTTTGCTCTCTACAAACACCTAAAAGGAGGTTGTAGTCAGGCAGGGGTTGGTCTCTTCTCTCAGGTGACCAGTGACAGAACGAGAGGACACGGTCTCAAGCTTTGTCAGGGGAGGTTTAGCCTTGATGTTAGGAAAAAATTCATTACTGAAAGGGTGATTGGCCACTGGAATGTGCTGCCTGGGGAGGTGGTGGAGTCACCGTCCCGGGAGGTGTTTAAGGAGAGCTTGGATGAGGCACTTAGTGCCGTGGTTTAGATGACGAGTAGGTGTAGGTGTTGGGTCATAGGCTGGACTCGATGATCTCAAAGGTCTTTTCCAGCCTTGTGATACTGTGATATGTTTAATAAGACCATCTCTTTGTCCTACTGTAACACCACTGAGGTCAACAAGTTTAACTTCAGAGCTTTGACCTATTACACCTGTGGGTTATAGGCAGATTTTTAGTACGAACAATGTGCTTTTCATTCCAACATATGGAGAGTGATCTCAGACTAGGTTAAAGAGTGCTTGTTCTTTTCATTACGTGTCTTGATATTGCTGCTAATGACATAGAGTATTAGGTTGTAAAAATCCATTATACATCTTGCTAGGAATTTTTAAAGACTTTTTTGCCTTTCAATTTTCCAATGAGAATTTTGACAATCCTTGGTGAATCTTGATTGCCATGGAGGTTGGCTAGATTTTTGCACTACTTGCCCATCAAATCAATCATGTTAGTTTCTAGACATGGAAATTTATTTCATAGACAAATGCATGAAATAAGCTTTGGATAGAGGACAGGTCAAATGATGATGTTCATCTTTTTTCATCTCCTTTTCTATACATGAAGCCATTGAATCAGTGATTGGAATATATGAATGCTATCGAACAAATGACTCCTCTCACAATCATAGCAACATGTTTCTTGCTTGAGCCACACACCTTGGCAATAATAAAATTATTAACTTGAGGATATTAAACGCTCTGATTAACACCTTGTGTACGCTTGTGAGTCCATTTTGCTATACTTTATGGTAAGAATTACGTTTTTAAATAACTGCTTTAATTGTCTTCCAGGAGTAATTAAAATTAAATTATAGGTAGTTTGAACTGCATGTAGAGCTTTCATTAAGACATTAATTATGGGGGGAGGCTCTTAACCAGGCAGAGGGGGAGCTCTTTTTTTTAATGTGCTATGCACATATTTCCTAGGTGATTGCCTCATCAGGCTCAATACTCCAGGATCAGATCAATGTCGTTGTCTTCCAGTTATAAAGAAACCCAGCAAACAAAACAGTGACGGTATTTTTTATGAAGAAAAACATTTAAAAAAAAAACCCAAAACAAACCAAAGCCAGCAAAGAAAGCCCTTCAGGAAGAACTGCACAAATGAAAAAAAAAAAAGGTGGCTAGAAAGGCCAAAATGTCCAGTATGTTTGTTGGTTATACCAGTCCTCTCTCTAGTTACAACCAGACAATGAAAGATTCATTCTTAAACCAGCATGGGATACGAAAAGGGTGGAAAAACACTTAATATAAGTACTGTTTCAGCCTGACTGATCTGGATGAAATTCATCCTCACAGTCTCAGATCCATTCATGCTTGTCTCTGACTACTCTGACTCTCCAGTATAAAATGGGAGTATTTGTACAACTGCAAACCCAAGCGCACGTCCCAGCTACGTCACGGCTGTGTACCAAGGCAAGTCTTCGATTCTCACCCGTCCTTCCCTTCCCAGACCCCTGCTTACCTGCAGCATCAGCACCACACACGTGGCCACAACAGACCTTTCAGCTCCCATCTGCATCTAAACTCAGTTTCAGCTACTGGAGGACCAACTTCTCTGAGCTGCAGCCTGCCCTAGAAAAGATTCCTGCAGTCACACAGCTTGGTCCCATGTTGCCAAAAGGCCAGAGGAGGTACTTACCATTCGAAAGGGAGATGAGAAGAGCTGGGGACATGTTTAGGTCCCTGTGTCTCAGAAAATTACAGAGGGTGGGAGAAATCAAACTATTTGAAGTCAATTGGAAATACAATAAGAGGGTGGCAGTCGTCATGTGTTTGGTGGGGTTTTTCCCTACAAGGCCGTAGCTTTTGTAGAATGGAGACGATACAATAAATTCATATGGCTTGAGATAAGAATGGCTCTTGACATCACTTCAAATGATACAATAATTTGAAAACTAGGGCAATATTGTCTAAATTCAAGCACAAAGCGGGTGAAAATCTGGCTTGAAAGATGTAATAGTTACTATGTAGATCCCTAGGAGGCACTGAGTACAGTTCCACAGAGACCCAGATCCAGCCCCTAATCAGTACTTTAAATAATAGCCTAGGTTTTGGATTAAAATACATGCTGATTAAATTTGCAAACTGGATTGCACGGTGTGAGGCTGCAAGTGTGGTGCAAGATAAACTGACAATTCAAACTCTTCTTGACAGATCGAATAAATTGTAGAATCCTAAAATACCTCAAGTTGGAAGGGATTCACAAGGATCATCCAGTTCAACTCCCTACTCCTCCTAGGACTACCTAGAACTAAAACATATGCTTAAGAGTGCTGTCCAGACACTCCTTGAACTCTGACAGGCTTGGTGCTATGACCGTTTCCCTGGGGAACCCGTTCTGGTGACAAACAATCCTCTCAGTGGAGAACCTTTTCTTAATATCCAATCTGAACTTCCCATGATGCAGCTTCAAACTGTTTCCTCGTGTCCTGTTGCTTGTCACCAGAGAGAGCAGATCAGCACCTTCTCCTCCCCTGACTGCAATGAGGTCATCCCTCAGCCATCTATTCTCCAAGCTAAACAAATCAAGTGACCGCTTAAGTTTTGCCCTGAGGACTTTCCCCATCTTGGTCACCCTCCTCTCAACACACTCTGATAGTTTGATGTCCTTCTTGTATTGAAGTGCCCAAAACTGTGCTCAAAGTGGGGTCGCACTAGTGCAGGTGTAGAGTAGGACAGTCACCTCCCTTGTCCAGCTAGTTATGCTGTACTTGATGAAAAAACATGACGATCTTTAGTGAGGATGATTACAAAGGAGTAATTGAGCACGCAGATAACTAATGGGGAAAAGTCACAGAGTAGCTGGCCAAAGAAGCTCTAGTTCTCAGAGTGGATCACAAACCTGACAAGAGTCAGCATCTTGCTATTACAAAAGAAGGTGTCTAAGCAGCAGTGGTGGCTGAAAGATGTACAAATTAATCCTGCCTTTCTTTTAAACCCTGGCAAGGATTCAGAGGACCATTCTGTCATAGTCTGGGCAGCAGAATAATCAGAAGACATGGAGGAATGATTACAGAACTAGAAAATAAGACAATTAAAGGGCAGTAAGATAGTAGTCTTTGAACATGTAGAAGTCACAAAGAGGAAAAACATGTGTTGGCCCGAATCATGGTGGATGGATCAAGCACAACAGGGAAAATCTACATTATCCATTAGGAAAAGGTAGCAGTAATTTTCGTCATGAATTATAGACTAAGATTAGGCACTAATTCTCCAGTATCACTGATCCTATCTCGGGATGGAGGTCAAATCATCTCGATGATATCTTGAGATCCTTTCCTGCCACAGGGGTTGCAGTTCTGTGTTCGGTCTGTGTCTCCAAAGGTCTGAGTTCAGGGTGGTAAAGAGGCTGGAAATTTTGTTCTATGGGAAATTCCAAAATGTGTTGGGGCATGGGGGCAGGATATCCTCTTTCGTAACTCATGATGGAACATCAATATATCTCATGGAAAAGAAAATAAAAAAACCCCAGACAAGTGAATTGCTTCAGAATAAGATCAAGCCTGGAAACTTAGCACTCTGAGGCCATACAGCTTAAAAGTATTTGCCCACCCCTGATTCTATTTTTAAGCTTGGTAAAGAGCAAGAGTAAGGAATCACTGCTCAGCTGAGGGTCTTAGAGTCAGGGAAGGGCATTTTTCATGGTGCCCTGAGCTCCTCATTGCTCAGCATGGATGCCCCAAACACATCACTGTCACCATGCATTGGATTCACACATTCTCACCCCTATTTAGGCAGAATGCCAAGAAACAATCACAGGTTTGCATGTAATTCCCTAAAGTCCATTGAAATCCAATGTTTTCACAGGGGACTTCCTAAAACACAGCAGCATTTTCTGACAAATCATTTTTGTCTGAAAAATCCCAAGAGGTTTGTGTTCCAATTCACTCATCTGCCGCACATGAGATGTCCAAGACTGCTCTGTGGAAGAGATACCCGTGTGACACAAGTTGATTTCCAGAGGACACACCACTAGATGGAGCACACGACAAGGCAGCGCTGCTCTTTGCCTCTGTAAAACCGATCGGTATTCTCACTGTTCACTGTTCGCAGCTTGGGAGAACAGAGCAGGTGGTAGAGACCCGGACCAGCCACCGGGTCTGCTCCCCAGCTACGGCTTCCTTGCTGCCGTGCTCCAGATGACAGGCTAGATCTGCTTTGATGTTTGCCACCGATTTTCTTGTCTGGCTGGTTTTATTTATATGGCATCTAGGCTTAGCACCTACACTGATTTTAAGCCATTATTATACCCACAATTTTATTTCCCAACATTCGGTACATCCTATCTCTAAAACGTCCTTGCAGCTTTTTAAAGTCCCCAAAGATTTTTCACTTTATTTGACTGAGCCTCCCCTGCCACAAGCTCTTCAAATCACCTAGTTCTTCATGCATGCCAAACTTTAGAAACTTTCAACATAGCTTCATCAGGAAATTTGATGAACATATGTCTGATCTTTCTGAAAGGGTTAATGATGACAGTACGAAGCTGGATTAGCCCAGAATCAATACCAGTACTTGAGTGGTACCTTCATTTCTCCACCACAAATTTTCATTTTCCACTAGGTAATCCTACCCACTTTACTTTTTCCATCCTACTTCACATCTTATGTAGGTTTTCCTAAATGATACCACATCAAATACTGTAAGAGTCCAGTCTGAAAAATAAATCTGGGGTTTTGCCCCAAAAGAGCTCTCTGGTTTGCCTAGCACCACGTCGCTCTGCTAAGCCCATATCACAGTATCTCCCATTTTTCATTCACTGCTGTCTGCTGGTAGTGACTCCTTCAATAATTTTTCTAAAGCTTTCACAAAACCAGAAGTTCCTTGTGCATCATTCTTCTGTAAAAGAGGACGACCAACATTTCTTTCTCCCACTCTTCATCTTACTTAGTTTTTCAAGTCCAAATTAGTCTCCCATGTTGTACAGTGCAGAATGAGGTCTTCAGCTTGCTGTTACTGTAGCTCTGACAGGAGCAGTGAGTGATGATCATTTGAGCATATAGACAAATCCATTGCTGAGAAAGAGAAAGCAAAATGTCACTTCAAGACACCAACCTAAGCACAGCTTTTGCTTTAGCTTTCAATCTTCCCCCTTCTGCTACTCTGACATTTTTCCTGCAGTGCCAAATACTGAAAAATCTCCCTCTGAAAAAATGCCCAGGCATGAGACAGGACACAGAAACAAAGCAAGAGTGAAAATCTGTATCACCTGGCACAAAAGGGGCAGGAGGTAGCCAACATCTGCCAGATTTAAGGAGCCACTTCCCAGAGTGACAAGCTGCATGAAAGTTTCTTGGAAGAACAGTGTTGTGCAGAGGACAATGTAAACCACACAGTCTCAAAGGCAGATGTTATTTTCCATGGGCCTCTGCTATTTCATGGCAAGCGCTTTAGTCATATTTTCCATTTTTATATAGTTCTGTAGAAATTAACGCTATCCAAGTTACTTACAAGAAATAATTTCATCAAAACAGAACATCTTTGTTCGACAGAACTATTAAGGGTCTATGTCCTTCACTTTCTATTACTGGCCTTTAATCTTCATAAAACAATTTACTGATTTTTAAAAATTAATTTTAAAAATGTGATCCACTATACTTCAATTGTACATGAGCTACTAAGGCATGAAGTGGTCATCTCTGTTGGAATTTTTCAAGATTACCCTTTCAGTATCACTTTTACTATTGAGAATGCTTTAAAACAAAATTTACCTTGATCTATGCAAAAATCGTTACTGTCTTACAAAGTGTCCCAGCTTCTGAAAGGGCTTATCTAGGATCAGTGGGTGGACCATGCTATGCAGCGTCAGGGTATACGCAAGTTGTTTGATGACTCCATGATGCTTCACCACTCCATTCCTGCAGCGCAGCCATGCGACACATTCACGTATATTAGATTTAGCAGAGCTTAATCGCTCCCACGACCATTGTTTCCTTCTGCGGGTTTGCCTCGAAACCTTTGACATTCTCTTTATTGTACCTCTTGCTGCGCAAATTTCCTTGTTTTGTTTTGCTTCTCAAAGTAATTTTTGGTTGATTATTGTGTAGTTACAGAATTAGAGTAATAACATCTAATTGTACATCTGAAGCAAAAATATGTAATTGTGGGAGAGCAGATTCAATTTAAAGAAAGAAAACCCCTCCACCAGGGTTTCTCATGGTTTGCACAGTGCATTTGCCAAGCAGTGGTGCTTTGATTGCATCTAACCTGCAATTAGCATGTGCAATTAAGACATAATGAATGTGTGCAATTGCATTATTTCAGGATTAACAGTAGCAATATTTAGCGCTGTACTAGACAGTGCTTATAAGCTCAAATGGTTTATCAGCATTTACCAATTATGTCACAGGAAGGAGGGCAGGCACGCGAGTGAGCCTTACCTACAACTGATTTCCAGGATGAACGTACTTCACTCTCCTGTCGAAAGCCCATGGAAGCGGGCAGCGGGGAAGAGAGGCTGGGCAGATTTGGCACGGTTGAAAACAGGGGACTCAAATCCCACTTTCAGCTTACCATTGGCTTGTCGTAGAGCTCATGTGTGACGTAAGAGGAGAAAGCAGACTTAGCATTTAGTATTTCTCAATGATCCTCCTCCTCTGCCTTCAACATTACGCATCAGTTTTGTAATCATGCTGCCCAAGGATTAAAAGGTATCTGATCATGAACTAATGCTGTGATCTAGTGTATGTGGAAGTCTCAGGCACATAACAGGTTTTACACACTCTTATCCAACATTCTGGGAATCCAACTCTACAGGTTTCCCTTAAAGGACATTACCTGTCATTTAAGAGTCAAATGATATTTGAGAAGTATTTTAATGCATCATTGAAGGACACAAATAAAAATACATTTCAATTTAGTCTCACAGAAATAAAGATAAATCTGAATCTCTAAGCATGAATAGATAGATAATGAATAGTTGAATGGATAACCGAGATGTTCTGAGTGCCAAACTCCCAGTGTTGAAATGAAAGATCTGAGTGATAAACCTCAGTGCCCAATCCTGTAAAGGTTTCCAGTTAACTCAGTGAGAGCTAGAAACTCTAAAATCACATATAACCAGACTCTATCGATATGTATTAATCTATCACAGAAAATCATACTTGAGGTCCTGAGACCAGGACTGCTTATTCTAGGCATGATGATTTATACGAGTGATTTTGCACAAGGACCCAACACAAAATACCCTAAGTTCTTAAAAGATGCATCCACACAAGAGCAAAAAAATGTATCAGCATCCCTTCTATTTTCTTCCTTTCCTAAAGCTCCATATTGAAAAAGGACTATTAAAAGTAAACACAAGAAATTACAAAGATTTAAACACCCAGTAGACCAGATACTACACTGATTTATACCTGTACCTCATTACTTCCAGAACTTGGCTTAGCATCCCGAGAGATGACATTTCTCAGTAACTACGAGAGGGAGCTCAAGGGCCGATCCTGTGTAGCGAGAATAGTAAATAAAGAAATGAAATGGCCATTTCTGCAAAAACAATTTAACTTCTGCATCTCAATGAAGAAGCAAGATAAATTGTGACACATTTTCATCCAAGATGTTTATTAAAGATGATATGAGCACAGCACACAGATAAACCATATCCTGAAGCAGGGTTAGACTAGGTTTCAAATTTTAAAGATATGCTGGCAGTTTGTTGCTTCTCCATCTGCAAAGCTCACATACACCTTATTTTTATGTATCGCTGCAGTTTTAGATTGACGAATGACAAACACAACTTGTAGTTATAAGGGTGTCATTTACTTCACTTTTTATTAAAATCACCAGCTACAAAATAGACATTTTGTACATATGAGTCCTAAATGGGCAACTATGAGAAAATCGTATTAGTCATTAAATGAGTCTATCATATTGCATACCTGGGACATGATAAGGGGTCAGCAATAATAGAAAACATACGAAGATGAGGTAAGTTACATCACACTAGAAGGTTAACCTATACCTTTGAAAAAAATCATTGCATGTGTTGATCAAAGACCTGTTTTCTGCAAACATTAGAAAAGTTACGTTTTGCTTTATTTAAAAATACTACAGCCACCACTGCTACAGAAAGGAACTGGCTACTTCAGTCTAACACATGCCATTAGGATCACAGCAGCTGGAAACAGAAATGCACTAACAACATGATGAGAAACAACACAGCAACTCTATTTTGACAGTAGCAGTGTCATGAAAAACCAAAGTTCTTAGCTGACAGAAGATGACATAGCTCCCCCTGAATCAGAAATCAAGTACTCACCAAGAATCTGGACCATAATCAAAACATCTTGATACTGTATTCTGTATTTTCCTTCAATGTTGAGAAGAGGGGAAAATGCAACGGTCCTATCTAACTCAACAAGCTACAGCAAAGTCAGCCCATCCATCCGGCAGCCCTTATATACTCTGCACTCCACCTGGAGTGACTGGGAGGCTGATGAAGCCTTATGGGCCCTAAATTTATTTAAGTGCTTTCCAAGCTGGTATAGCCAGAAGAACAAAATAATAAATGATAAAGAATATAGCAGGTGTTGCAGGGCAGAATCCAGGAACCACATCATCATATTCATTTTTATGTTAATATTGGTCTGGGGTTTGGCTTACAGTCCAGCATCTCATTATAACAGCACAAGAATATTCACTTCCAGGACACTGTTAAAGGCATCTGTCAAGTGCTGCAGGGCAACTTTTGCTCCTATCTCTTGCTCTGATAGTGTGACCTCCTTGGATATCATGACTTTGTTTAACTTGCCATGCTATCATCCTGGAAATTGGAAGTAGGAATGTCACGCGATGTTGGATCCTAGTACAATGTAGGAAATTAAAACAAGAAAGCATTGTGTTTAAAGACAGCTTTCAGCAAGATAGAAAACATTATAGCAGAAAGGTTCATATCAGTGCCACCTCAAATACAGAATAGGAACAAACATCATAACACTAAGGTTAAGTAGTCACTGTAATCAGTGAAAGCCATGGTTATTTCCATTAGTTGGCTGCGAGAATTACTATCTTTATAAAACCGATCATTTTATAGAATAAAACAGATCAAAAGTAAAGTTTAATTCTTAATACAAACATAAAGTTTAGAATTAATTTTTGAAATTTAAGATTGACCAAATATACTCAGACTGCTCATATTCTAAAATCAGTGGCAGGCTTTCACTGATCACCACCACCTTAATCTCAGTGACAAACTATAAATTAAATACTGATAACATAAAACTGACTCATCTCAAATCTGTAGGAAAATAAAGACAGACAAATATGTAATTTTGCCATACTCTTAATATATAGTCATCAAGCATAATATATATATATATCTTCCAGGTAAATATATTTATTTTTTCTCTGTTACAATTTTAAAGTGCATCTAATAGCTGCTAAATAAATCTTTACACTTGAAAAACAGAGGAAGGTGAACAGCAGTTCAGAAATTACAGGTAACTCCTGTTAATAAAGAGGTAAGAAGTTCTAAGTGTTATTCCAATATTCTCAGCTCTGCTGAAGTGGTGGTGGTATTTTGGGTGAGCGACATTAGCAAACACTGACAAGCCTCAATCATTGTATTTCATAGAATCAAAAAATCAGTTAGGTTTGAAGGGACCTAAGTAGGTCATCTAGTTCCTCTTGCTCAAAGCTGGGTCAATGTTGGTTACTTGGGGCTTTGTGCAAGTGGGTGGTGCAGACCTCCTGGTAACTGCATAACCCCAAGTTGACTCTACGCATGGCAGAAAACCTGAACAATCCACCCAGTCAGGGGACTTGAGGGACACTTTCATACAGATCCAGGATGTTCAGTCTCATCAGCGTAATTACCTACCAGGCCTCCACCCTCAAACCAAATGAAAACGTAGACGAGAGTATTAACTATTATTTTTGAGCTCACTGAGCTAAATCCACTCCTAAAAATAACTTCAGAGGAGTCTGTGACCAGTTTGAGCTACACCATGCACAGGCACCCTGTAAATAGATGCCCTTCCTGGAACACACACACCATTTTCAGAAGTGCTCCCTTCCCAAGGAAAGACTTCTCAGAACGGCGGCAGTGGTGCTGCAAGCACTGGCTCGCCCCTGGCCACTCTCAGCCCCTGTCAGCAAACACTTTCCTGGTGAAGGGGTGTTCTACCAGCAAAGCTCTCAACATCGCTCAGTAAAAGGACAGTTTCTAAACTACATGTCAAGCTTTTTACTACCTTTCACAAAATAGCACCAGAATGCTGCTGCCATTTTCTCTCCACACCTATCACGTGAGCAGCACCTGATGCTGTGAACCTACGGTTACAAGTCCTTAGCAAGCAGTTCAATTTCATCCAGCAAGAAGTCCATGTCCTCTCGGCTAACTTGCGGGCTGATTACCACCTGGCGGAAGAAGTTGACTTTGCCCTGGTGAGGCTGATACCCAAGCATCATGCTGCCCTTCTTCATCATCCTTTCTTTAACTATAGGAGCAACCTGAAAGCAGAGACAAAACAGGGTTGATGTCACACTGAGAAATACAGAAACTGTAATTTGTGACTTATCTTTTTTTTTCTTTTTGAAATGTCTGAGTTTTGTACCTCGTCTGCCTTCCCACTGCCTGCCCCAAGAAATACTAAAATTCAGACCTGCAGGTTTAGCGGCAGACTGTGCATTGAGACCCTCGGGTTCTGGGACTTCTGGCAGAATCACAGCAAGATCTGAAACCCTCAAAAGTCTGCAGCTTGGGGCATTCACGTAGGACATGGGAAAGCCTGGCTTAAGGTCCCTAGCTCTTCCTGATTTAGATCAAAGTTTTGAACTCAGGAATAACACCAACTGCAGTTGGTAAAAGGCAGGGTTTCTCTTTTGTGCTAAGCAGGCTAAATCTGACTTCTCGCCCTAGGATGACCCTTCTTCACACCATCTCCATATCTGCAAAGTAGCTCTCCCCAGAGGACACTCTCCATTGAACCCCTGTGAAACTTAAGCTGCTAAAGTAGTCAGTGTGATGCAATATTAAGGGAGAAGGCCTGATCCTGGAGCTTAAGATTTCATGTCTTAGACATAAGGCACAAGCAGCATTTGGCTGCACCATACTTGTGCTGAGTGGGAAATCTCAGAGGCGTCTCACTGCAGAAAAAAACCATGAGTAAGACTGGCAGAGTCAGGTTCTTATTGCCGAACACTTGATCTCATCCCAGCAAGGCTATTAACCTTGTCCAATTAATCTTTTGCTTAACTTTAAGCATGTGAGCAGTTCTGTGTTCTCATGCTTGAAATCAGTCATAAGCTTAAATGCATTGCTGGATTATGTACTCTGTTCCTTGGAAGACAGAATTCAACATAAATAAGTGTTTTGACAGAAGCAATATTTTTAAAAATGTGTTGTATTTTAATATATTACTAATAACGCTAATGTATTTCAGAACAGCGCATCGCTTTTCTTGCTTTTGTGATGGTTCGACTTTGAACTAAGCAAATAGGTATATGACCTAACCTTGGTTTCTGCATTAATTTATTTCAGTTCTAAATGCTACTGCCAGAAACTACCACCTGATCTGCAAGGAAAAATGATGATGCCAACCTTGCCTTAATAGCCTTATTTTTACATGGCAAATTTTAGTGGGTAAGTCCCACACAGTTTGCTTAGATAGAAACAGGTAAGGTTTTAATACTAATAGTCTAGCTTTCCCATATTTGTTTTGTGGCACATATCTAAATTACCACTGTTTCAAGATGTATATTAAATTCAGAGGAGGAATGTTTACGGTTCTAACTTAATTTGCCTCTCTGATTTTGGTTCATATTTGTGACAAAGCTATGTGGCTTATATAGTGTTTGTTTTATAAACTATGAGAGTGATAGAGCCAGAATTCTAACTGAAGTCCAAAGTTTGACATCAGTATGAATTATGCACATGAAAGCAGTGGATATCATTTCAGAATGCAATGTGCAATCAGAATTTTGGGTTTACGCATATTGCTGAAAGCAAAATATGAGAAATAAGTTGTAGAAGTAGTTCTGATAAACATTTGGGGAAACAAAAAGATAACAATGAGGACAGGAACATTCAGAATTACAACAGAAATGTTGAGAGGCATACTGTGATACCTTCAGCCACATTCAATAACAATAACACCTTTTTCCATAAAATCTAATGTGGAGTTCCAGGTGCGCCTCCTGTGTAAAGATCCTAATGAAAGCAACTAATGAAAACAGAATTCTGCTGTATATCTACAATGTGTACATAATTTAGAAACAGAAGTAATCAAATATATCCCTATACCATCACCCACCTAGGTTTCTGTCTGCCTAGTAAATTATTCAAGGATTCCTTAACTTTGTTGTTTTATAGCTCAGACTTACATCAGACTAATCTCAGTTATACCAAATTCAAGAAAAAAGAAACAGCCCCTCCCCCAAAAAAAAAACCACTGGAGTTCTGCTTTGGTAGAGATGGTAACTATTTTGCATGAGACAGCCTTCTTCCCCCTGAAAAGTGTGTTACTTGGCAAACAATCCTCTCTGCTTCAGACAAAAATTCCACACTGCATCCTGACCAATTGCTGAATGCAGTATTGTGCCGTGCAAACATGACAGCAAAACCTGGGCCTTACAATTGTTGCACAATTTGCCAGTGGTGAAGTGAAATGTGAAGACTCTTGGTTGGGAACACTCCTGGTTATGCACACTAGTGAACAGACCTGCAACACAGATTCTCTTCAACAGTGAATAACTTCAGCGTGATGAAAAATGCTGCTTCTTCTACAGTTTGCATGTGTTGAACCCTTTAACAGCACACAATGCTATTAAAAGCTCTGCTCTTCCCTTTTTATTCACACCAGCTATAGGCTGAGATAGCAGTGACACTGTGACAACGTTTAGAAAACATCACCTAGGAGACATTGTGCTGGACATGGTACACGTACAGAAAAGAAAAAACTCCTTCACCCCTGTACTTGACAATACGCCCTAGCGACTTCAGCTCATGAAATAAAGCCACTACAAGCACAAGAAGCAGATTCTTCATAATATACTTTCTCAAGTTCTTCTTTAAGATTCAAATCCCTATGGCAACTTTTAGCCTTTACTGATGTTCTATCAGAGTTATTTCATCTTTTGTATCACACTATTGATTCTCTTTATCTCAACCCCCAGCACTCCACAAGCCATCATCCCAAAGTGTGCAGTAGCACAAATGAAGACCAGGAAAGCAAAAACATTTAGAGCTTCAGTAAACTGAGGACTGTAACTATACTGCACTTCAGTAGGTCTTCTTTCATGGAAAGGAAAGGTAGAAAAAAATCTCACTTTCATTATCTCATTCAGCCTCCGTGCTAATGAAGTTTGTCCTCTTAATTTGAGGCACATCCATCCCTTTTAGAAAGCAAAGCAAACACTTCCTACTTGAAAAAAACAGAATCACAGAATCATTTAGGCTGGAAAAGATCTTTAAGATCATGAAGTCCAATCATTAACCTAACACTGTCAAGTCCACTACTAAGCCATGTCCTTAAGCACTACGTTCACACATCTTTTAAACATCTCCAGGGACAGTGACTCAACCATTTCCCTGGGCAGAGCTTGATAACACTTTCTGTGAAGTTATATTTCCTAATATCTAGTTTAAACCTCACCTGGTGCAACTGTCATCACTTGTTACTTCGGAGACAAAATCAACACCTATCTTCCTACAACCACCTTTCAGGTAGCTGTGAAGAGCGATAAGGTCTCCCCTCAGTCTCCTTTTCTGAGAGGTGGGCGCTCGTCTCTTCTCCCAGTAAAACAAAAGAAAATACTGTCTTATGGGCTTTTGACAGGATGATTCTTCTGAAAGATTTTCCATGAAATATTTTTCCCGTGTTCTATTTGCTGATGTGACGCAGTCTGTGCAACAAAACTATCAGGGATCCTTATCCATAGAAAGCAGTAAGAAACAGAATATATGCACGAATGCCTAAGTACACATCTCACAAAAGGACCATCGAATGACACATGCACGGTAAGGCTTGGACTTGAGGAACACGGGGTATGACTGCTAACTAAAAGTAAAGGCAGCCACCGCTTTGCAGCAGAAAAATTAGAACTATAAGGAACAAATTGCCTTGTGGGGAGTTCAATGAGTTTAATTCCCACTGAAATAAATGAGACTTGAGGATGCTCACATATCAGGAAGATATGCACAGCCCCATTCAGGATAGGCTCCTCGGAAAGCAATTTAGTGAGAGTGAGATTGCTTTACCAGTCCAATTATTTTACTATAGAACTTACTTGAAATTGTAAATCTAATTCTTTATGTGGGCCATCAGTGAAGCAGTCTCAGAATTTTAAGTGTAACCTAACCTAAAACTGAAGTCCTCTTCTCTCCTTTGCTTTCTTCACCTCTTCCTTCCAACCGCTGGCGTTCCTTGCCAATCCATCCTAGAGATTATTATTTCAAACATTCACTACAGCAGCGCACTATCTACCACACACATCCTTCTTCCAGCTAGGAAGGCAGGGAGGAGCTGCAGTGCATAGAAGGCCATCCTGCAGCAGAGCTGCTCACATTGCACTGCACAGCTAGAGGTCCAGGAAACTACTTTGCCCTAGAACTGATCGGTGCATCACAGTACCCCCATCCAGACCTACACAGAGGCTGTAACATCTCCTGTTTTCCTTACTATTAATAGCAGAGTTTTTTTAAAACTAGAGCAAAAATGACATAGTAGTTTAGCTCCTTCTCCATCTACCTGGATGACAGGATAATCTCTTCTCCAACTCTCAGCCAGCACTCAGCCACAATACAAACAACAGAGTTTCAGCCCTAAAGTTTACGTTTTTTCTATCAAGACAGATACCTCAAGTATCCTTGAGACGAATAGTTCTGCACAATTGTACCACAGGTCAATACCTTAAAAGCCACTGCATTCCCCCTGATTGACATTTGATGCAAGTTTCTCCAACACTTGAAGAATTTTCACCAAGCTCAGGCAGTGATCAGGTAACACACTTCCAGTAACCACTATTAAAGATTGACTCATCTATAGCGCTGAGCACTTTCTTAGCAGGAGAAGCATGTGCATGGTGTCTCCAGGAGCTAGTTCTCACGTCTGAACACTTAAAATCCTTTCAGAAGACTTGATGAAACACATATTTGAGATAATTTCTTCTTTCAGCTAGCAAGGCCTCCAAAACCATTCTCACAGCAGTCAAGCTACGTAAGCCTGGCTGTCAAGCTAAGAACAATTTCCTAGTACACGGGTTTCTTGTGTAAAGTGAAATCTCCAGAGCAGCTCTGTTAAATGGGTGATATTCCCACCCCATTAGTCATGGCACAGCATAATGCTTTGGAATTCATTCACTGCAAGCTGTGTCCTGTTGAACACTACGGATATTTGTAATTAAAACTGGTTTGTAAAAGTTTATTCAATTACAAAATATATAAGCACAATAAGATAACTGGGTGCCTAACTTTTTCAAATCGCACAATCTCATTAACTTCTAAAACACATATCCCACTATTACCAGCTTACAGTTCAAGTCAAAAATAGCTGATGTTTTCTGATAAAAAGGGGTATAAAAGAGTAATGTAGGTCTTTTGTCCACATGAGGTAAATCCACTGAGACCCCAACCCCAACTGCAATAACGCTGCCAGGTACGGATAGCTAAATCAATTGCCCTAAGGAGAAGCAGAATTTCCCAACAAATATGCTACCTAGTTCTTCTCACTGAAATAAAGAAATAAGAGCCTACTGGATTTAATTAGTCTTTTCTTTTCCTGCTCCCATGTTATCTCTGACAATTGCAATTTAAAGATATGCTGAAAGTGCAAGAAAGCCCAGGTTAGACAACTGAAGAATAGCTTGCTAATAATGGAAGACCATAAACAACCTTGGTTATAAATTTCTTTCTCCATGCCTTCCCATAATCTGCAAGGGAACTCACTTTAGACTTAATCCAGTATAATCAAACTGTCCCATCACAAATGATTTTTTATGTCCATGACGCTGAAACTCTGTTACCTGAATGTTATCTGTACACTGCCATAATTCTCACAGATTCTACTTGTATTAGTCTTCTTGAACCAGATGTTGATATATCACAACAGCTTTTACAACTGTAGGCTAGAGGTTATAATCTGTGAAAGCAATACTCTGTAAATTTTGTATTTAAATGCTAAGGTAACAGGAAAGAGTTGCAAATTGATAACAATGCTAGGTAAAAATATTCTGCTAAGCAATGAATTTATGAAAATATGGTGCTTCGGGGGAAAAGAAAATAGTGAATTTGACAAATAGTCCAAGTGCAAAGACAGCATTAGTCAGAAAAATTAAAAAAAAAAACCACAATATTTTCTAAATTTTCTGAAACAGAAGTGTTTCGAGTATTTGTTTCAATACACTGTTTTTACTTAAAACTTAAATTGGAAATTGACTCATTTTTAATGCAGCCACTAGAAAAGAACTGAGGAAACTGAAACTAAGCAAACTGCTTCATTTTAGCTTGTCTGAAAACAAAAATTCCTTCTGGCCAACTAAACCCAAGAATTGTTTCCAGTTTCTTAGTTGAATGGCCAAACCAAAAAAATCCATTATTTGTACAACATAAATATGCGGGATCCAAATTGCTGACGTTGCTTAACTGAAACATCTGTAGAATTTCTGGCCCCCAGAAAACACGGAAAGTATGAGAAAATTCATGGAACTCCCTGTTCTGTCGGCCAAATTTGGCTGGGGATATAATGTGAACAGCTTCAAGTAATGTGGGTGACTCTAAATGTGCTAGTCCGGCAAGTCCTATAAAGTCAGAATGCCTGTAAGAATTGCTGTTAATACTGGCAACTGCTATCAGAAACATTTTTTCAAATCTTTTGAACAGTTCCCAGGTCACTGAGCATCTATGCAACATAAAGCTGATGAGCTATTCCAGCTGCTGGCAACAGTGATGCCCAGTCACTAGACCCTATTCTGCTCCTCTTGAAATTAATTTCAAAATTGCCAGGGACTTCACTGGAAGCAGAATGCAATTATTATCTGAATTTCCTCCTTATGTGCCTGCTCCAGGTGGCAGTTTGCAAACAGCCTTCAGGTTTTACTAGAGAAAGCCACACTCACAGTAAATGAATAATCTTTCTAGGAATCCACAAAAGCAGGCTAGACAATGTTGGAAGGGCAGGAACGCATTAGCAGCTCAAACTGTCTCTTTTCCTCAAATACAGCCTTGATGAAACTTTTGGAGGTACCAAATACTGCACTAGAAATTGGCTGAAGATTTGTAGGAGACAAAACACATTGCCCTTTTAACAAAATGGAAAGACCACATTCTCATGATTTCATAAAAATGGAAAACACATTTTGTGTTCTTGCGTTAATTATTCCTTGCAATGTAAGACAAATTTATACACAACAGTCTCTCACATCTGACCACAAAAATCTGTTTTGGCTACCCTAGAAGGGGCAAATATTCATTTGGAAGTTCATGATTTTTACTTAAAAGGTAACTTATTAGCTATTTCAAGTCTGACAAGTTATGCTTCCTGCAAGAAATGACCAGTTTGGATTCATTTATATTTGTAAGAAAACAACTAATGTACAGAAATTGCCACCAAAAAAGCAGAAACCCTCCCCAATTCAGTGAAGTATTTGGACACAATTTTAAATTTTAACATATGAGCTATTAATTTCATTGGGTCTTCACAGTATTGTTCCTTACCTTGCTTAAATGATAGCACAGTGGTTGAAGTATCAGATACAGACTCAACAAATAGGACTGATGTCCAACTCTGCCAGAGGCAGCCTGGACAAATCACTCCATCCCTTTTGGGTAACGAATTTCTTTTTCCCTTTGCAGGAGGCATATAGCCCTTCAGGGCAGCGAAGTCTCTATGTGTTCATACATCTATAATCGGCCCTGATACCTCGTGGGTGCTCGGTTACACTAGTATGATATATATTAAGTAATTTCTGTGCCAAATAGGTCTCACAAACATCTGTCACAGCACAGCTGCATTTCCCAGTGTGAGTGCAGAAGATAATACTGACTGGTATGATAGATGCCAAGTTAAGTAAGAACAGTAGTTGGCATTTTCACATCAATCATGGAATGCAATACAAGTGAACAAAACACTTTCCTTGGCTGGCTGTAATCAACAAACTGGCTAAATACTATAAATATTTGGAAGTAATAGTGCTTTCAACATATTATAACACTGAGAAAGTATATCCTCCACTGTTAAATATCTTTTCTTGCCTCGTGCTGCAACATCAGTTCCTGGCTTTAAAACAACAGTTTTTTTCCCTTTTGGTGATAATTAAAAACAAACTCAGACCATTTGTCAGCTGTCACCCCAACTGGGACAATCGAAATACCAAATATTTGCACACCCAATCACAGCTTTGTTCCTGTAGCCAAGGCGCTCTGTAAAACCCAAACATGTTTTTCTTTTGTCTAGAATTTGTTCTGGGCCCACATCCCTAAACCACTAATAAATTATTGCCATACACTATTGCGCCAGTGCTCCCCTTGTGCCATACCAGGCAACAAAAGGAGAAATAAATGCATTTGTCAAAATAGCAGTAACCACTTCCACATTCTTTGGAGCAACCAACATATCAGAGGAGAACAGATGCTGCTCTACTTTTGTCCCAATACCAACATTCTCCATGCACCTTCAACACAGGGCTGTACAGTATGTCTATGCTGTTCTATTTTGCACATTATCCTCTTTACTTTTTGCCAGGAGACACATTAATGAACCCCACAAATCACTGAAAATGACCTGACTAATAGGAGATGCTGGGCTGGTTTAGGATTTTGACTGCCTTAAATGACTTCTTCAGCCGGTCATTTACACAACAAAAAAACTTGCCTTCAATCAAAGGCTTTTACAGTAATGGTATTTGCTTCTGAAAAGGAGGTAGCAGAACAGACATCAACCAGAACAGAATCTATGCTTAAAGATGTTTCTGTATTTTTTTACTTACAGCCAAAATGTACATTGGTGAACAGCACTGTTCTCTAGGTCCAATGTCTTCTTCTGCCTAAGCACATGTTGCTTTCCAGACGACTCACATGGATTTCTTATTTTTCCTGCATTTCTGTGTTGCTTTACTGAGGTTTTAGTAACAAGTCATGTGGAAAGCACAGCCATTAGGAAAACTCCAAAGATTAGCACACAACACTGTGAATCCAGTGCTCTGATCTGTTTAAACAAGAGTTGAGCGCTACTGGCTTTATAAAAACAATTATTTTAAAAGCTTTCGCAGCATACACGAGGTTCTTCAGTGCAACATTTTGTTAAGTTCTCATTTCAGTGACTAGGTTTTCTAGTCTTTCAATCCTGCCAAAGATAAACTCCCCTTCTCAATCCAAGATGAAAGGGTATCTTTTCAACTTGAAAGGAAGAGTAACTAACAAAAAAAAAAAATCCTTTTTAGTTTGTATGCATAAGGATGAGCTTCTGTTCTACTCTGCTGGAGAAAAATGGAATCACAGTGCACTGTGAATGTCTATGGCTGGGAGGAGCACTTTATAATAGAAATATTATATGGTGACACAAGTTCAAAAACTCAACATGCTTCTGGTGCAGAAAAAGGAACGTCATTTCAGAAACCTGGAATGATTCCCAACTGTTATGATCTTATTTACTACCTGGACAAGTCAGCTTCTGGCATAAGGTAGTAGCACCTTCTGTATTTCCATTAGAGTAAGAATTAAAGAACAGTAATGTGTCTTTGCTCATATTCTTTAACCAGATATAAAGAGAAATAAGTATTATAAACAAAACAACATATCTTGTACCTTTTTTTTTCCTCCTTTAAAAACATCATAATGACCCTCTCAAAGGCTGCTTACAATCTCCTGGGGGGGCGAGGATGAGAGGATGATGTCTACCATAACTCAAATTGCTACCACAAAAGCAAGGCTGTTGTCTGATCCAATCAACCAATTTAATAAAGAAAATGATTTGCTTTCCACTTCCTCCCAGTGACTTATAGGACCAATAATTGTTAATTATTAGAATTGGTTTGCCTACCTGAGACTCATTTACTTAAAGCCAGATCTGGATGTGAAATAAAGGTCACCAAAGCTTTCCACATGGAGCCCTATCTAAGTCAACAACACTTTTCCTCATGGAAATCTTGGCCCAGGACACTGATCATTCCAGCTCAGCCTTCCTCCTCTCCCCATGCCCAAGAAAGCACGGGGGTTTTTTGTTTGTTTTTTTTCTCTATCCACAACTTAAATGAAACATATGTTACAAACCTCTGTCCCTAAACACTCAGTCAATCGGGAAATTGAAAGAACAAACCAGGATCCCTAGGGTTTCAAAATTCACAAGTTTTCTTGCAGTCTGAAAGGGTGGAAAGTGATAGGAAAATAATGATTTGCACCTACAAGTATTTGCAAACTAAAGAACCAAGCTACAAGCAATTATGATTAATAAAAATCTTGGCTATATGGAACTAGACTGCAGTCAATCCCTAGACAATTTAAAGGACGGTTCAAGGGGGAAAGGTACACTGGGCTTAAAATTTAGCATCTGTTTTGCAGATTTGTAACAATACATTTAGCTCAAAATGAATAAATGGGGAAAAAAAATTGCTAACTTCAGGCCTACTCCACACCCCTATAGATATGGCTTCGCGTTCAGAGACACAGATTAAATCCTCTAATCCTGTATAACAAATGGATTTGGGAATCTTACTCTTTCACCAGTCTGACCAGAACTCTGGACCATGGCAAGTGTCACAATTGCCTTTAGTGCCACAGCTACCTAAAAATCACAACAAAAAGGTAAAAAATGTACTATTAGAAGCACAAGCATAGAAGGGTGAAAAAACGGTGAAAAACTTGCAATTTTTTTTTGTCAGGCTTCCACACCAGTATATATATTTTTACAAGAGAGAGAGAGAAAGCAAGAGCACAAGAGCAATGTTTTGAAAGCAGTTATGTTATACTATATAAAACTCATCCATTAAAGTGTGCTAGATTTCACTTCCTTTATTGAAAAGTTTCCACAGAATCAATAAATATAAATAAAATTCCTAAAAAATTTATAAAGTCTCCAATTGATCAGTGACTCAGGAAAAAATTCTCTACATCAATCAATATTCACTTACAGAAGCCTGACATTGAAGTCACTGGGAATTTTATAGCTGAATTCATCTGCAGTACAGTTAGACTAACACATGCTTCCTTATAACTCTATTACATTTGAAATGAAGGGCTAAATATCTGTCAAATGGATATCAATCTCAAGTCTTTTCTACTTTTTCTCAGTTACAAGAAATTTTGCAAGACGTAGATATTTCTGACCATATTGCCCCTTGGGAGAGTAACAAGAAATTCCTTCTTTGTAGGCATGGAAAAGTAACATATTCCATCTCAACGCTCTTGAGATACCTACAGTTAGAAAGGAATCTGTGCTTAAATATCTGCAGCACAAAATGAAATCTGAAGTCTTAGAGAAAACTTTGTACTTCAGGACACACCAAGGAGCAGGATTTCCTCCCACTCGACCCCACAAATATTTCTGACACCACTCACAACATTACACAAAATATAACGACAGTTTAATTGAGCAGATGATGCAAGCTACGCACTTTTTCTGTGCTATTACTAGTAATTGATTTTTTTCTGCACATTCTGAAACATCTACAGTAAGGAAGGGCAGTTTTATGCAAAGAAAGGAAGAAGTGTTTAAGCCTCAATCCTTTTTTTTCCTCTATTTGCAAATTCAATGCTTTCTTGCAATTTCTCAAAGAATTGTTTGTTGCAGCAGGAGGGAAGCACAGCTCCCCTCTCCTCCTGCTGAAGTTGCTGATAGAAAATACACAAATGCTAACATAATAAGTAGATGCTCATTTAAGTGGAGGCAAACTTAAGATTTATTGACCTGAGAGCAAGAGGTCAATATTTATTCAGAGAACAATAAATCTTGATACTTGGTTCTAACAGATGTTAATCCAATGTATTATTAAATCCATTCCATTAAAGCTAATTAGATTGTGTGTCCTCATGAGCTTTGTTGCCAATAGTCATTAGTATTGCGTGGGTCATAATTACTGTGCTTTGATAATTAAATCATATCATTTCCAACAAAATTAAGTATCTGGGAATAGAGTCTACCATGACTATATTATTGTACATTTCATTGGGTTCTTCCTTCATGCTGCTGTAGACCTTCCTTCCATTCTTCCATCATGATCAACACAGCTAAGAAATCAAAAGCTTTCTTTGAGCTACACCATTTTTTAAACCTTCTCACTTGTCTTAAAAATCTGATACTCCTAAAGCCACATCTACCTACTATTCATGCCCTAGGCAAGTAAGGAGCGGGGACACAAGTCAATAAGTAGCTGCTGTCAGGAAAAAGAAGAAAAGGGGGACATACTTCTAAGTATAAGTAAAAAATTCCTTCTACTTCGGAGTTTTACAGTGCCTTCCATCCCCACATTTCAATGTACTTCATATAGAAGAGGAAAAACTATCATCTCAATCTCTGGAAGGAAAAGAGGCACACAGAAAGGAACTAATGACCAAGGTCTTAACCACAACTCCATGCCAAAGCTAGACATCACTCAGGCACATTAATGAGCAGGACAGGGTATTTATAGTGCGAATCTGTCTTCCAAATACTCTTGCAGAATACACACAAACTCGCCTCCATCTGGGTCAAACTGGTTTCGTTCCCAAAAGAACCACAGCTGAAGTCAGGTATCAAGATGCAATGCAGAGCAACCCACTCGCAGAGCAGGTAAACCGCTCCTCCAGTGGTTTGAACTCCATGCACTCACAGTGCACAACTTGAGCCGGTGACTGGTGTGAACATCACTGTTGTTGAAGACTTAGTGAGGACGTGAGGGAATCACAGAAAATCAAATCCTAATCCTTCCAGCTTCTTTATGCCACACACATCAGTAATATAGACTGTAGTTCCCAAGTTTCGGCTTCAGATATTTACTTATATTGATCCTTGACAGTATTTTTCCATCAGAATCTATGTTGTTTACAGATGGTAGTTGCTTTTTTTTCCATAACAGTCTCACACATAAGGGGAGTAATAGCTTGAGAGGAACTGTTAAGTGCATTGAGCTGTACATCATGTGTTACCCAGAGACATGGCCTCCAGCACTGAAGGTAAAATGTGGAAAGTAGAATTCAGTTGGCATCATTTTGGCAATCTAAAAGTTGGACATCTAGCCTGAGCTAGTCATCTAGGCTTTACATTTAATTAACGGAGAAAACAAGGCACCTCCAGAGAATGATTCACCTCATCCTAGAGTAGACACCTAAAACAGATGGCTTCAATTTGTAAAAGCTTCTCTCCTCCTCCGTGAGTTTCAGTGGAAGATCTTTGCCTAAGTTTTAGATGGCTAAAGCAAGGTAAGATGAAGTCTATGCAGACAGTTTATCTCATATCAAAGGTATCCAAAATCCACATTCCTCTGCTGTTTCTAAGCTATGGACCTGCTGGCTAGACCCAAGAGCTGCACTGGTCACAGTGCAGAGGGAGGACATTCAGAGTACAGAATCAAGGGGAACCAGCTGCTCCTCTGGTGACTAACATGGTAGCTGCACGTCAGGTGATGTGATTGAATGCTAACTACAGAGAACAGAACGAACCAGTAAGGATCAGAGAAACCCCAACAGGCAGAGGAATCCTAGTAATCTGATCAGTGAAAATGGAGTACATTTATAGTACTTTTAAAGGAGAACACTTGCCCCTACTGTGAAAACCACAAAGAGAAATACATTAAAAACTCTCACAGAAATGCCAGGCAAGGGGTAGAGTACTTACTATGGAATACATAAGGAAGAAAATTCTGGGACTGCAGAAAACATATTAGGTGATACTTCAGGTAAAAGACCAAAATTATGGACAGAAAGAAGTCAAGCTGGATTGGGGAGGAACAATTGTGGGGAAAATTATAGGAAAAGTAGATAAACAGGGCAGTCAAATACAGACAGACTGCTGGTCAGTACACTCACCTAGCTGAACCCTGCACTTGATCACAGGATTTAATAACATAGGAGAGATTGCTATTTCTTTCTTCTCTGTGCATGTGGAAACACAGCAAACTTCAAGACAGGTGAGCCAGCCAGCAGGGTAAGAGGTCTGAGTACCTGCAACCTGAGAGGTCTGCAGACCAAGGCACCAGCAGCTGAAAAGAGTCAATATCTAAGACTAGCTACTAGAGAGACCATAATGTGCATATATTTACCCTTTTTTACCCTTTACCCTATTTGCTCTTCAGTTCTTCTCAGCTGAAGAGAACTGGGTGGTTCATACTGTTCATATCTGTATGACTATTGCATGTGTTCATGGAGGTGCCAGGAAAGACACCGATCTCTGTGCTGATCTGCGTGGCCAGCTCTGTGTACACTTTGCATTTTATGTTTATGTTTGTCCACGTGTGTGTGTACATGCACACGTGTTGTGTGTAGTCACTGGAATATGGAGACAGGGAACAACAGTGGCCTCATATCTATTGGGCTGAAGAAGAAGGAAGTTCCTGGATCCCAAGAATACCTGACCTCAGCCAATTTCTGACATTGTGCTGAATTGCCACTGCTTTGTAGTCTCTTCTGTGGCTGACAATTCTCACCAAACTTGTGGGAACATGTGCTTTGAATCATTTTCTATCTATGAGAACCCATTTGTATTTGATCCCGGGAGCATCCCATTGGTCACACACACACTGATCATTAGAAAATTGCCTTTGGGGTGGAGGTTCATCTGGCTCCATCTGGCAGGAACTTGAAATGGAACTCCAGACTAGGCTTAAATCCACAGATGCTTTTACCTCATTAACCTATCGTATGTGAAGTTGTCCAAGCTCAAAAACTTAAAACGCAAAGAATGAGACAATGTGAGGTTTGCACTTCTGATTCCGTGTGAGAAGCAGCCATCTTTAACCAGGAACAGTTATGAGAATACATGCTAACACCATACTAAGGGTGTACCCTCAGCTGTCTTGACATTACTTCCTTTCATATATTCACAGCCAATTTTTATAAATGTAGTGCATACAAAATCCCCTGGCACACTGCTGCCAAGCTGGCTGTGTGTACATGCAGGGGTCCAGTTTTCCTGTACACACAGACAATTTGCATGCATTTAGTACATGCATACAAGTGTATACGTGCAGCTGTGTAAGGCCAATTTAGAACAAAAGTCAGATTTGCAGTGGACTCCTCCAAAAAACACAAAAAGCAGGCTAAAGAAAAAACTTCATGTATTACACAGCACAACCTCCTTGTCTCTAATGTGCTACAGAGCAACTGACTCACCGCATCTAGCATGGCTACAGGCTACTACCCTCCTACAAGTTTAAAACTGTTGTTATTTTACTTCACTCAGAAGATTCTCATTATAACAGGGCTGAGTGCCGAGTTAAAAAGTAAGTGTATGAATCATATCATCGACTCAGTTGTCTGGAATCTTGCTTTTCCATGCATTTCCTCATTGCTACGCAGTTCACCACTGTAAAACATGTTGTAGCTGCATCAAATTTCCTTTCGTTTTTTTAACCCTACAATTGCCTGTGAGTAGATACTTAGTGTTTTCTAGCTTCCTAACCACTGATGATCTGTGCATTCACTGCCTTACAGAAGTCACAGAGAGCTACAAATATTTAACTTGACGTTACTGCCATGGGGGATCTCTCTATCCACCTTCTGGGATAAAGCCTCAGCATTGAGTGCCTATGCTCTGCTCACGAAAAGGAAAAAAAAAAAGGACTCTCACTGCGCACCATCAGATCTCCTCCATCTTTCTACAAGTGAAGGTGGCTCCATAACACCTTATCTTTTGCCACAGCCAGTGCTCATGGGACTGCTTCTCACCCTGGAGCAACAAGAGGGCTGATTACACCAGCATTAAACCCTGCCACAGGAAGGATGTATGTCTTAGAGCACTAAGTCCTGAGACAAGCTTCAGCTGCCTTACTTAACAGATATACACAGAGCACAATAAAAAGCTCCCAGCTATAAAGACTTACTATTTACATGACACTCTACTTCTTTCAACAGTTTATTTGAACTACACTTTTAGCCCGCAATGGCTATAGTACAGTCCAGTGTGTTGTATATTCCCTTTCTACTACCTAAATTCTGCATCTTCGATATTTTCTACCTACCATTGGCACTACACAGTATTGTACTAGCTTTCCCCATGTCCCTAATCTGTCTAAATCCATCTATCAGCCTCCATTCCTGAAATTATACTTTGATTTTGTTTTTAAGTCAAAGGAACATTTTTGACTAATTCTATTCATTGGAATTCATTTTTCCAGTTACGAAATCCAAAATACATCTTTCCCTTTGAAGCCAGCAGTATTCCCAAGGCACAGGATTAGAGCAGCTTTTATAATTTCAAGGGTGGGCAGTATGGAAATGGTTTCTCCTTGGTTTGTTTTTAATCTTATAAAAATCTATAATCATGTTTTTAGAGTAGTGCTCCCCCTTCTCCATTACTACCCTGTCTTAATCACCAGTAATCAATTTCTACAGACTGGTTTTTAATTTGTAGCAACTATTTTAAGAACTCATATTTTAATTCCTGTATTGTGGAAACAACAGTAGCCCCCAGCTTGAAGTTATGGGATCTTTTATGAATATTCCTTGATCACACAGACAGAATTACTCTGTTTATGAACTGATTTAAAAACGACAGTTCCAACAGGATATAGGAATCCAGCAGCACCACTAAACACAGTTCTTTCTACCTTAATCTTTAAGAGGATTCTGCTAAAAAGATTAATCCTTCAGAGACAGAGAAAAAAAGTTTAAAATCTTGGCAGGAAAAATGGTCAGTCTCATGTGCTTTCATTTTCCACGGTCAACTATGACTTTGAGAAGATAGCTTACAATTTAAGCTGCTTTTGATCACCATCTAGTGCATGAATTAAGGAGCTGCACAAGTTTACAGAGTGACTTCCCGATTTGAAGCTAAGCAGCAGTAGGATTAACAGTTCTTTTCATCATTTTTAGAAGACCTCAGATAGGTTTAGCGAACTTAGAAAGGCCAGAATTTCCAGAGGTCCCTATCTACCCGATGAAAGTGAGATGTTTCATAATCACACTCTTTTCTAGTAGCACTGTGACTGTGATGGTCTAGGGATATAAAGAAAGCAACACCTGCATAGTGAAGTATCTTTTTCAGTACAAATTACATGGTAAGAAAAGGAAACATGGTTTCAAGCAAGGAGTCCTTTTATCAAGTCTCTGTGTCATTTCGAGGTATCCAAATGTTACACTCACTTCAGGGTCACACCTTCAATATTAAATAATAATAGCGTAAATTTTCAACAAAGATTAGAAGGAGGAATTTCAGGAGGTTACAGAAGACACACTTGGAAGAAGCCTTTGCCTGTAAGACAACAGAAGAGAGCCTTCTTTTTTAAATGGAAAAATACTACTTATTCCCCATAATAAAGGCAGGCATTCTCCTGCTAATTCTTGTGAGGCCAGGTCAAGGAATGAGCAAAGATAATTAGCACCATGATTTACCAGTAGCCTATAGACACTGTTATACAATACCTACCCATGCAAAAATTCACACAGAGCAAGCAGCCAGATGGGATGTGTTTAGGTATCTCTTCATATCTGAAGGTCGCATCATCAGCTGAATTGTCATTCAGAAAAAGGAAAAGAAAGAGCACCCAACACTCAACTGCTGTAAAAACTATGCTAACTCTTCAAACATTACTGGATTCAAATCCCATATATAACACTCAAATGCCTAGGAAGGAAAGAACTGCAAAATTTTACAAGCACTGTTTCATATTTTATTAGACACTGACCTCTGGTATAATTATTCAAAATATCTTATTCAAAATTACTTTATAGTCTAAGCATTGTAAGCAATACATAAATTCATATAAAGGATTAAAAAAAAAAAAGAAAAAAAAAGCTGTTGCTGCCTGGAAAGTAGGATGGAAAGGAGGAGATAATTCACACTTGCTACAGCTTATTCTTTAACAGCTCATACCTTCAAATCAGAGCTGGCAGAATTACTGAGGAAATTATGTTGATTTAAGAACTGGAAGAAAATTTCCTCCCTTCCTTAAATACAGGGTTTTTTTCCAGACTGCACCAAAGAGACATTAACAGATTGTGCACTAATTACCAGTTCCAACACATTACTGTTGTTCTGGTGCCCCCCAATGGACACCTGCCTTCACTACTAGCTACGGTTTAAAAACCTTGGAAAACTATGTCCCATGTGTAATCCCAAAATCCATCCGGCTGGACCTGAGCTCCGAGTCCTGCCGCAGTAACGGGCACTACAGATTCCCCATACGTGGTTTCCAGGTTGGGCATGAAGGGCAGGTCCTACAGCCAGGTACTAAACACTATCCCTAACCCTTTCTAGCAGAGTGCTTTGGTAGCTCGTAAGGACCTCTCCAAGTCAACACAACTACTTCATAGATACTGTTGATTGTAGTCAGGCAGGGGTTGGTCTCTTCTCTCAGGCGACCGGCGACAGAACAAGAGGACACGGTCTCAAGCTTCACCAGGGGAGGTTTAGGCTCCACATTAGGAAGAAGTTCTTTACTGAGAGGGTGATTGGCCATTGGAATGCGCTGCCTGGGGAGGTGGTGGAGTCACCATCCCTGGAGGTGTTTAAGGAGAGATTGGATGAGGCACTTAGTGACATGGTGTAGTTGACGAGTAGGAGTAGGCGTGGGTGTTGGGTCATAGGTTGGACTCAATGATCTCAGAGGTCTTTTCCAACCTTATGATACTGTGATACTGTGATTATGAAAATTAGCCTGATTCACAAGACCAGACACTATGTCCAAGGTCTCTGTAGAAAACCGCATTATATTGACCGAACTGAGGCATCATGCAAGCAGCTAAGGCACATGGATACCCCCTGGCTGTGCCTTCACCGCGTCCTGTTACCACACACACTAACCTGACACGTCCAGACAGTCCCCATCTCATACAACAATCAGTTTTGCACAGCAATGCATCTTGTCCCAGCTCATCAGCAGGGGTGGTGTTTACACAGCATACGTCTTAATTTGCAACCATATCATCACACAGAAAAATTAACCAGCACTTCCCTTCTGTGAACTATCACAACCTGACTGTACTGATTCTGCAGCCAAAGGAAAAGGAGGGTCTCAAAGGGTGTTTCAAAAGACTTACTTTCCAAAAAACTTCGTGTGGAAATACAGATGAAAGTTTAAAGCTCTTCAAGAAGAGACTAGATGGCCGAAAGCTGCAATCCTTCAATCAAAAAAAGAAGACAGCTTTATCTAAAAGCCCATCTTGGGGTTTTTTTGGTAAAGAGCAGACAGCAAAGCGATATTTAACAAGCTGAAAGGGTGAAACAGATCAGATAGCAATCAATACAAATGTGACATGGAAAAAACTTATCAGAAGGAAAAGAAATCCTAGATTGACAAGACTAAGGAAAGAAAAAACACTTTAGTATGTACATTAGGGACGAGTGAAACCCTAGCTATGGTCAATCGTTAAAAATGCAAGCAAGGCAGAAGTGTTCAATAAGGTTTTAAATTCTGCAGGGAGAGACTCCTAACACAAATGCGATGAACTTCCCAAACCAATCAGCAGCTATTGGGATGTTAAAGGTCTACTGAGGTCAATTTTTTACATCTACAGGCCTGTATGGCTCTTACCTAAGATTAAAAAAGGCTCAGTGAATCTTTATAATTTGGTGAAAAAAATCAGAAAATGCACCAGTATAAAAAATGGTAAGGAGATGGACCTAGTGAAATAAGGATGCTTAAGCCAACAGGAACATAAAGTTAAAAAAGGAAAACATTTGTACCAGATTTAATTTATAACTAAACAGTATGAATATGTAGTCAATTTAAAATAGATACAAAAAGATTTAAAATTCAGTCTTTTGTGTTCAGTTACATTTATACCTTTGCCAAATACCATTTTGGGGGGGTCAGTTTGCCTTCATTATTTTGTTGATATTACAAGTTTTATTGATGATTCACTTGCACTTACAGGGTTAATAAGAAAGCCTTACACAAGTCATTGAGATGAAAAATAGCAGGAACAATTCACACAGCAACAGCACAAAAAGATTAGGACCACATAGTAGCAATGAAGTAAAACTAAGGAAGATTTGAATAACTAGCGTATCTCCTCATGTAGTAAATAGGGTGTCAATCAAATGTTGCTGCTAGTGAGGCTCCAGAGAGATCAGGATTAGCCTCGATGCTAATCCCCATTGTTGGTTTTCTGGAAGTCAATAAATGACAGCTGATATCATTTGCAAGTGAGAGACTCGGAAAGGGAGAAAACTAAAAAAACACAGCCCTGGAGTGCTCTAAACCTACTCTAGCAACAGCTTTTAATACAGCCAAAAGGTAAGTTGTGCATGTAGAAAAACAAAGACAGCTCAGAATGGGTGACTATCCTACAAACAGCATCTCTGAAAAGACAGTAGTAGTCAACAATAAAACACAACTCATACGAGCTTCAAGGTCACCTATCAGAAACCAAGAATCCTTGCTGGCAAGAAACTGAGTTCTCTGCAATTCTTTTCGCTCTGCATCGGAGCCAACATCTGCTTTAAAAAGTTCTGTCAAGAGAAAACTACAAAGTGTTGCAATTTATGTGAATCTTTAACACAGTCAGGGCTGCTCTTAAACACATATCCCCAGATCCTAGGACCACGACTTAATCTGAGATGTCAGTCTGTTTTCCATGGGCCAGTGAGAGGGCAAAATTTCTTTTGCTCTCTAAACAGTCATTTATACACACAAGAAAAGTTTTCATTTCAGCGTTCATCATTACAATATATATTTTTACAAAGCCTCATCAGCTTGAGCTTGCAAAGAAATACAGTGGAAGAAAAAAATGAATATGATCCAGAGTTTTATAAACAAGCACACAGGCATTAAGGAGACAATTTTATCTCCAGTATGCAGTAGAGGAAACTCAGGTGCTGCCAAACAACATGTAGTTCAAGTGTTGACTTTCTTTTTCTTAAACTATAATGAAAAACTGGAAAGATGCCGATGACAACCACAGAAATTATTCAATGGCTAATGAAGACTTAAAGATATGAATCTGCTTAGTTTACAAATCGAAGAATGAGAAGTGACGATGATAGCTTATGAACATGTGAAAAGGGAAAAAGAAGGCTATTTTAGTGTGGAAAGGTGTTTTTCACTACTTTCTTTCCTCCACTCAATCAATCTCCTTTCATATAGGGAGGCTAATCAGCCATTGAAAGAAGTTGTCAAGGAAAATGCTAATTTTACCATTCCTTGGTATTTTCCAATCAAGAATAGATGCCTTTCTATAAGATGTGCTTATATGAAAATCACTGGGCTACCCAGTGAAAAGTTCCCAAAGTACAAAGGTGGCCAGGTAATTCCTTCTGGTGTTAAGGTCTTTTTGATCTTAGGCTTCAGTTTTATGGCTAGATGCAAATCAGATGCAAACATGTAAATTAGCTTACTCATTTATAAGTCACATGCAGCAACCTAAAGTCTGTTAAGCAATGGCTAATACAGTCCTGTCAGTCAGGTACAATTCAATTTAAGTGTATTTTCAAGGGAAAAAGGTAAAGCCAGCTGATGCCTTCCCACAGTTCTCTGGACTGACTGCAACTAGCTCATCTGGTCTGACCAAAAGAGGGAAAGGGGAAGGGAACTGCATCCTCTCTGGATGCATCTGTCCCAGCTCATGTAATCCATTCAGAGAGCAACAGAAAACGCTGTACTGGTGAAGAGCTGCTGCTGCACGAAGCAGCAGGAAAGGGCAGAGAAAGAGGGGAATAGCAGGAAAAGAACAACAGCTTCATTGCTGCTCTTCAGCAGCGAACGTGCTTTCTTCTGTGGTACTTGCATTCTGGTGCCAAAAAAAAATTGCATCTTTTGGATTACCAGGAACAAAGTAAGGACACTTCCATGCATTACCACTCTTCCACAAAATCTGCGCAAGTTGTTCAACATAAGCAGAAGTATGAAGTTGTAAATATTCCATTCGTACCATAAACGAACCAATAAATGAGTCTTTAATCTAATATTTGTAACCCAAGTATGTTTGTCACTCTTCTATAAATGCTGCGTATCCCCAGGTGCCCACATCCTTTGCAACTCCACCCAATGTGGATGCTCCCCACTTATATCTGATATAACAAATACAATTAAATATTTCCCCAGATAGGTTAAGCCAGTGTTGAAATTGTCACTCGTGTTTCCGACTATAGCAGAAGTTTACCTTTTCTGTGAGGTAAAATAAAAGCTTATACTGTTTAGCAGCTTCTGTTTTCTGGCTGATAAGGCAGAAAGATATCTTATCCTGTTTTCCATCAAACACAGTAACTCATGCTGTAGGGGTCCATTAATTAAGGATGAAACTCCAAGATCTTATTTTTCTCCTGTCCAATTCTATAAAATTACCAAAAAAATCACTGTGCCATTTATATTGTAATCACTATTTTTGCACTGCAGCCACTTCATTGCTATCATTTATAAAACATGCCCAAACCAATAGAACGCTAGAAAACACCTGGTTCATTTAGAAACCACAGTAGGTACAAGCTGGCAGGCCAGAATGGTCATAATGCCACAAGAAAGACTTGTTACTGGAGGAAACTTTATTGTGCAGTGTAGAAATGCCACTACCCATAAACCACATTAGCACTCATCATTAATTCATAAGATTGACATTTAGCCCACCTGAAATTTCTGATATTAAAGTATCATTATAAGATATTTAAAGCATTCAGAGAAGCTCCTGTTACCACACCCTTGCAGAGGGAAAGGCTTAAAAGATGCCAGCCAAGAAGTGGTGTCATCTATTCCACATTGCAGTTTTGCTGTGTGCAAAACAAGAAAAGCCACGCACCACCATTAAACAACTGCTGGAAATCATTTTTGCTTGCCCATGTTCTTTGCTTTCATTCTCAGTAAGATTCATCCTACGTCAAGGACCAAAGGGAGGGGTGGACACTACTTTTATCCTACACATATCCTTCAGCATTGAAATATCAAGTATTAGCAAGGTTAAGCAATATATATAACCATGATATATCAAGCCATTGGCTTTGCTGGGCAGTCACCTCATCAATCCCTAGTGCATCCTAAAAATGTTCACTGCAAGTACTCACCTAAAAATCATCTGTTATTCCCTCATTTGCATTCCTCAGTCATCAACCCTATCCAGTTCAAACTCCCACTGTATATCAGAAAAGACAAAACTCCTGATCCTCTGTACTGCATACTAAAATTCTCACAGGGACAGGGAGCCACAGCTCGAACAGCTGCAGGAAGGGCAGCTCTAGGAACAGCTCACAGGCAGAAGGTGAAAAAATGTGTTGAAACAATGATGGTCCCCAAGGAGGACCATCAACCTCAACATGGGATAGGACTGATCTGCGCCCATGACTGCCTCGCTATGTCTAACCCCAAGGACTCCAGACCAGCCAGCATGCCCCATGCCAGCCCAGTTCCACTACAATCATATGATACAGCCCTGGCACAGGAGCCCCACGATCACAACTCGAGAAAGGCCCAAGGGCCTCAATTTGGCCACACTTCCTACAGTTTCATACCAAGTTGTTTCTGTTTTTCTGTCAGTGGGATGCAGCCTTCCTTCCATGTCCTTCACATAGGAACAGAATTTATCCCCTGTGCAAACCACAGAGCACCAAGTCCACAAAAATCCTCCTGTGACTGCTGTTTTTCTGAGACAGGACCATAAATCCTCCCCATGCCCACAACACCACCTGTACAGTCCTAGGCTTGCAAATTATTGCACTCCCATCACCAAGGGACTAGTTAGGATTCCTCAAAGAGCCCTCGAGGCTTCTCATATGAAAGAGGTAAGTTCAGAGCTGGCAATGCAGACCAGCTTCACAGACCCAGAGAACATGTTCGGTACCCCTGTGGGACCGTTCTGCAGACACTCAGCACAATGAGGGGATGGCTGTGAGTCAAGTGTATTGGACACACTCTGAAATGCTAATACCTCTAAATGACTGTTTTTCTCATTTCACAGAGAATCAGGAGGTGAAAGGGGAAGAAAAGGGAGTTCATTATTCCCCCAAATGCCAGATAAAATCTTTTAAGTCTGTGCATTAAAATATGATTATCGTTTGTTAAAAAAAGAAAATACGATGAGGGGAGGAGACAGCTTTTATTCAGGTAAAAACTGAGCACAGAATGAAGCTTCTAGCGACCTCAAGACTCCAGTACTTAGACATTCCTGGGATGTTTCAATTATTGAGTTCCCCTGTGATGTATATTGGGTTTCATTTTGATCCACAGGCTATTAAACATGATTTATGGCACTTTCACAAAATGCTGTAGTGTGGAGTTCAACCGGCAACTCAGACTTCTTTTTCTTCCATCATTGGTTATTAATGTGCATATGGCACTGAGAGAGCATAACGAAGAGGTGCACAGATAGACAGAACAGTGCTGCTTTAAGAGCATAGTCAATATGGTCAACCAGAGCTAAATTAACTGTGTGGAGTGTCTTCAAACTCTGCGTTCTTATCCAATGCAGTTCTCTTCACAGGCAAGCACCAAAGGCCATTTAAAATATGAGTCAATATGTTCTAACTCCAAAATGAAGCAAAGGAAAGGAAGAGTAATTAGTCCTATTTAAGCAGAGGAAAATACATGTTGTTTGGGCAAACAAATACTATGTAGTCAGGGATCCGGATGCACTAGCTTAAACCAAGAAAATATATCAAGAGTATAGCAATTTGCCATAGCTCAGATTAGAAAATATTTGACGGTAAATAGGCTAAGAATGCATATGTATTTTTGTCAAAGAATAAACCACAGATTTAGAGGTCACTTGCCATAGTGTAGCCCTTAGCCAGCAGCTAAACAGCACTCAGCTGTCCTCTGGCCTCTCCTCCCCACCCCAATAGAATGGGGAAGAGTATCAGAAAAGAAGACATAAAGACAGTTTTAATAGAACAGTAAAAGAAGAGCAGATAATAATACATATAAAAAATTATTGAAACACAACTGCTCACTGCAGCGATTTCAGCAAGTGCAGTGATAGCAGCAAGCACAGAGCCCACAGGGAGCACAAGCAATAACAGAATACAGAACACCAAACACAGAACTCCCTAGCCACCCCCAGGACAAATTCCCAGTTTTATACTGAGCATGATGTTATGGCATGGAATATTTTATTGACCAGTTTGGGCTAGCTGCCCTAGCTCTGCACCCATACACTAGCAAAAAAAACCTGAAAAATCCTTGATTTCTTAGCAAAAATAAAATAAAATAAAATAAAATAAAATAAAATAAAATAAAATAAAATAAAATAAAATAAAATAAAATGTATCTTCCATATTCTTCTCATACTAAATCTAAAACCCAGCAGCTGTTGGAAAGACAATTAATTCTATTCCAGCCAAACATAAACATCACCTAGCAACAACTAAAACAATACGTATTATTGACATTATTCCCATACTAACTTCAATACACAGCAGCTATCAGGAAGGAGATTAAGTCTATTCCAGCCAAAAGCCAGGACACCACTAGGTTTTGGAAAGCATATATTTGTGTGAGATAAGGTTATGTTCGCTTTCGTAGGTTTTTCTTGTTAGTTTTTGTCTTTTTTTTTTTTTCCCCCATAAAAGTAGTCATACCATTAAGGTAGCAAAAATGTTGACCGTGTTTAACATGGTCATGCAGAAAATAGAGACTGGAGAAATGGGCTGACAAGAATATCATGACATTCAAAGGGAAATGCCAAATTCTGCACCTGGGGAGAAACCAATAAATTCAAAGTGACCATTATTTCCAAATTAGGAGCAGTTCAATATCTCACTTCTTCAATTTTTCACAAATAAGGAGAGAATGATTTTCTGAAGTATGTCACCAATTGCCTACTTAATTTACATTAACTGTGCCACTTCCACTTAATCCCACAAAAAATTCATTTTTCTGTAAAAGAAGTGGGGTTTAGTTTTACCCTCTAAATTCTTCTACAAGTCCTGATACTGGTAACAATAGATGCAAAACATTCGCCGCTTTGGGTAACACCCTGTATCTATTTGAAAGTGATACAAATTAAATAGTAGTGTCTTTGTTCACACAGAAATAAGAAGAAGCGCTTGTGTAGTGCTTAAGTGCCCTTTAGTCAATTGAATCTGTGGCAATAAAACAGAGAACATAGCCTCACTGAATCCCCATGGCTTTTGTTTCTCTGGTGTTTCAGTTAGAAAACAACGCTTTTTAGATGCTTCCTATATGTAAACAGACGTTTTTATTACATGTGAAGCTTTTAACAATGCAAAGGTTTAAAATCATCTTGTTTGTTTTTTTATACCTGAACTGAAAGCTAGAATGACCCTCACATTTTAGCAAGGCAGTATGCAAAGTTTTTAAGACATTGGACAAGTGGAACCCAAGTTTCCCCTGTAACCAGGAAGGACAGGTACACAAAGCAAACCCCACTATTGTAGGCGAGTCACTTGGGTCCTGAAAAAACAGTTGTGTTAGCTAACTAGTCCTAATGAGATAGTTTTAAACCTGAATTAAGTACCATACTTAGGTATGGCCACAGCACTCCTAGTATCTGAGCTAGCTAAGGTAACTTCAGAGAACATTATATAATGTGATGAAACTACAGCTTGCGCTCATCTCCCTGGAAGGTTTGGATGCTTTACTTTGAATCTGTCAATTCTCTTGTGATTTTATTTCCTCACAATATTTTTCTCCACTTTGTCTATCCCCCCCAGCTTCACTTCAGGCCATTATGTGGGTTACCACATGGAGAAATGATTGGACCTTCCATTATCCTTAAAAGGATTTCAAGCAAGAAACAACTAGCGTGAAACCCACTTCACCTCTGGGGATCTGAGCAATCTTGCTCAGCAAGTGACTCGGGGAAGATGAAATCCTCGTTTAGCCTGAATGTAACATATGGAGTTGCAGCAGACTCCTTCCCCACAGCTTCGATCATTTCTCTAGGCTGAGCACTAGGGATCAATAGACCTCAGTCCCCAGTGGGCCTTGAACATGCTCAATGTTAAGTTGCTGACAAAAGTTGCCCTGCATTCTCACCTGATATAGCACACAGCAGCAAAGCCATTTGGGTTTCTTCTCTTTATTCCAACAATTGAGGGGTAGTTTTAGCAGCCGCGTAACGCTGTTCTTTCTATAGAGATGTTTTGCTCCCATATGTGTTATTATTGCTGGATGGGATGTAAATAATACCGATAGATAACACCTGATATTACAAGTCAGGGAAGGGACTGAGGCACAGAACAGAAATAGCTAGCTATCCAATGGTCAGAATTTAGATGCTTAAAATGAAGTGGAGGATAATTTATTGATGTTGATTCTTGCCTATTTGCCTCAACTGAAAAAGTACCATTGACATAAAAAAAAGTAAGGATTTCTGCATGAATAGAACTGGTTTTAACTGGAGTCCAACTGGTACTAGTCACCCCTGAAAAGCCAGGAAGAGGGGACAAGCAGAAATCTCTACAAACGACATATCATGAATTACTAAAATATCACTTACGACTACTACAGAAAGCAGGGACTGGAAGCAGTTCACATCTTTGCTTTGACTTATTACATACTGTAAGTTACAATACAGAGGGGTGAGACACTGGCACAGGTTGCCCAGGGAAGCTATGGATGCCCCCTCCCTGGAAGTGTTCAAGACCAAGTTGGATGGGGCCTGAGCAGCCTGGGCTGGTGGGAGGTGTCCCTGCCCATGGCAGGGGGATTTGAACTGGATGATCTTCAAGATCCCTTCCAACCCAAACCATTCTATGATTCTATTCCCATACACACATCTGATATGCCAGTCATGCCATGAAAGAACAAGCGCAAGATCAGATCAGTCTGACAAACCATTATACGTGGCTGAAGGTTAAGCAGGTGTACAACCTCACCAATGTAAAATACATACTAGAGTGTCACTAGCACCTGGGCCTAATGCCAAGGTGAGACAGACACCATCAATGTAGAATGCATTGATGCCTCCTTCTCCCGATGCAGACTTTAACAGTGAATTTGGTCTCTTAGTGTAGCACTACTACTTCAGTACTCATGCAACAATAAATAGAACAAATAAATAAATTCCAGTTATGTACAGATATGCAGTCAGAAACCAAAGTATTCTATTTTGAATTAACATATTTTTTAAAAGGCATGCTATTTTGTGGTTTTACAACTCAAATCTATGGAGGAGATGTTTAAAACAAAGTCACACTAAATATCTTTTTTAATTAACAGCTACAGACACTTTATACTGAGTTATATAAAACTGCAGAAAAAATATTGAAAGCGAAAGTGTTCAAATCTCTCATTAACAAGGTGCTGAAACGCTGCTATCATTTTCCTCTGCTGTATTCCACTGTACTGTTCCTTCTCACTTATCAGAGTTCAGATCTCTGCTTAACAATAAGTCATTTATATGCACCTAAAATACAAAGATTTTATTCATCTGCTGCTGTCCTATTAGTTGCAAAATAGGAGATGTTGTTACTTTAACGAGTGACTGCTTATTGTATTATTAAATTTCTGAGCACCATCCTCCGCTGAGGAATGGTCACACCATAACATAAATCCTGGTTATTATTGTATTACTCCTTTTGTGGTTTCAGGGCTTATTACCCTACTGTCCCTTAAGGTCCTTGCCTGTGGCCCTGCCTTCACTGGAGCTCCTGCTCTCACCTCTCCAAGACTGCTGTATTTCTGCCTCTCTTGAACACCACACTGAGAATTCATCTGGGCCCATTGAAATAGGAGATTTTGCAGCTCTTCTCTCTGGGAGCCTGTAAAATAGGGGTCTAAATCAGCATACAGCCCACTCAGGATTTAGTGTTGGGTTCTTTGTACTTGTGTTTATGAACTAAGGAAACCAAGCTAGGATCCTGGCATCCTTAAGGTTCTTTCCCTGAATAATAAAGCCAGACAAGTCTTTTCAAAGGGTGGTTCTGACTTTAGGTTGCCCGAGTCATGATCTGTAGTTCCTCTTTTCTTTCTTGGTGTTAAAGTTGGAAGGAAACTGTGCCGGTTCCTCAGGTAGCTCCCTTGGATAAGTGCCTCAAGTTATATAGAATTAATCTGGAGCTTTTGTTGACAAACAAAATTTCTTCAGATGGAGGTCCCCATCTGATCCCCTGAATGACAAACCATGCCCCCCGGAAGGTCCTTCTTTAAGATCAAAGCAATGTCTTCTACTTGTGCATTTTTATTTCTTGAAGACCACAACAGATTTGTACATTGCTTTGAGAGAAAGCAAAAAGGTTAAAGGATGGCACCATCTGTTAAAAAAGTCCTCATATGCTGGCAAAACACCCCCCAGACCTTGACCCACTATCTCTCCTTCCATTATTTTCCAAACATATTGCTATATGATGAGATTATTTCAATGCCACAAGAAAGCACACGGGATCAGAAACAATTAGATTAACATACAGTATTAACAAATGACGGATGAACAGCTCTAGATCTGTCGGTCACAATGATTTAGCCAATCTAACTCCCATAATACTTCTGCATAAATCTTACCATTGATTTTCCTGTCATCTGATGTGGCCCCTCCACAGTAACTCGTGTCAAAAAGAGCTCGGTGCTAGAGTCAGTAGGCCACTTGTTACTGTAAAAATTACTCATGTAAGCAAAGTTCACAGAAATGGATCTCTACCACTACTCTCCAAACACATGAAAATATTGTTTACCTGTTTTCTTGTACAAGCCTAAGAAAAACCTCAAAGTATAGTATGCAAGGGTGCCAAGTACTCAAGGAACAACATTTTGCACGCAAATCGCAAGTTGAAACACACTTGCAGGGACATGTTGGGGACTCTTCCTGCGCATAAACCTGTTGTGGTTATGATCCATGTCATTTTTCTCTTGTTGTTGCAAACACTATTAATGTAACCAATTGGAGGTCTTGTTTACTCTTCCCATTCAAACCCCATAGCACAGTGAATAGGTATTTTGAATATATAAAGAATACCGAATCAGGTCCTTGATTAGTGTTTGATTTATACCACAAAGACCACAAGATTCAGAGGTTGCCAAGGCAACACCACTTCAACCTCCTTACATTTCTGCTTTGATATGAAACCCCTCATTATATAAATACATCACAACACCAGTCAGCATGACAGGCTATTTTACAAATATGCCTTCAGACAGCAGACAGCTATATTCTTCTCTTAAGTGGGGGGGAGGAGGCAGGAATAAGGATAGTTTTTACAAAACGGGAGAGGGCAGGGGCAAAAGTGACATGAAATTGTCCTGAGCTTTCTAATACAGTCAATAAATTTTATATTATTTGGCTAAAAATCCACAAAAGGGCAGGAAGCAAATGAAAAAACAATAACAAAAAGAATGACCCCAAACCCACCACACAAGTGTAGTCTGAGACTGAGATGCTAGAATTTTGAGTCATTGAAGCTAACAAGCATGTATGAAAGCTTTACTAAACCACTGGAAATCTGATACTCCAGCATACGTATGATGAGGGAAAGGATAGTCAATTATAAAAGAGATACCGGGAACCTACTGAAACATTTTTAACCCAAATCTTGAGGTCTAAAGTGGTGCTTAGCAATGTATCACTAACCTTCTTTTCTGAACAGTATTCAATATGTGGTAGTTTACCTACAGTTATGCTCCAGAATCTTCAGCAAAGCCAGGCTGCCGCAGGAGGGCTCTGTTAAAGACAGTTACTTCTCTGTCTCCTTCCTAGTCCTCTAGACCATATTGAGTTTGAGTGGACTACAACCTGATCCAGAAAGCACAAGGTATGGCTGGTGGGTTGGCTTAGCAACAGGACAGTAATAGATAGTTTCAGACCCATCCCTCCAAATCCTTCCTTATGTCCTAGCACCCTCTGTGCTGCCAGGAGGCTTTCCAGAGACAGTATTACTAACAAACAGCTAATTCGGCATTGTTTCTGACAGGCATCATCTGGAGACACTTCAGCATAAGCTGACAAAGCTGATTTTTATAAAGAGACGATTTTTTTACGAGTAAGAATACGCATAGATATTTTTAGTTATGGAAAAATCTGTAAATTAGAATGGTCTGGGCTTACATCTTTTACTTCTTCCCTCACTTCCACTTCTGGTTTGTAATTTCCAGTTAAACTTTTCTCACTGTGACTCTGTGACACACTGACCATCCTCAGCAGTAAACAAAGTAAATCTTGACGGTGTGTCGTAAGAGGAGCAAAAACACCACTAGGGGGCATGTACAGCCCTAGCTAAGCCATAGTAAGGTTTCTGTCTTCATCCAATCGGTTATGTCAGTTCCAGGTCAGAGACAACTGCCCCGAGTTTGAAATGACAAAATAACACCACTTAAAAATATTTCTAGCTGAATGTAACAGCAGATCCCCAATTACCACTGACTGTCCACTTGTCCAGTTTCTACGAGAAAAAAATCCTCTTCACTTTCTTGTGAATAATGTCACTGAAAAACACGTTGAATCGCAGCTTCCTTACAGGTTATGCCATCTACTATGCACTTAAGAGTACTGCAAAATGGTCATGGCATGGACCATCTTGGACAACACAACTCCATCCAAAGCCTTCCTACACTATCTATAAACCAGTTTCACTACACAGCCAAATCCTGCTGAAAATCCAAAAGATGCAAGGGTTTTAAGACTTGCAGATGTTCACAGAATTCTCATTTTGCCTGGGTCACAGAGTAATGTACCATTTATGCTGTTCTTTACTTCCCCTACAAGCACTTTGTTCCTCTCTCCCTGAAGTATGCAAGTAATGACTCAAATGACCAGCTAGTGGCTGTCTGAAATCCTTCAGGTCACTCTTTCCTATCACCCATTTTGCATGCTGGAGACTCCAAAGAAATCAAATTTTACTTCTAAAGCCTAAGATTCCAGAAATAAGAGCATGCCACCCCAAAAAAATCCAAAACCCCAAACAAAAACCCACTTGCTTCTGAGAGTCACAGTTTATGTAGGACAGTGAAAAGAAGACTGACATTAGAATCAAGTATCACACTGCAATCCAGTCAGCCCTGACACGCTTCCACATAAAGTGGGCCATGGAAGCTGGATAAGAGCCAGTACAGCAGAAAACCTTCAGGGTTATTTTGCATAGGACTATGCAAATGCTTCATAAGGCTGAAGACTTGAGAGCAGAGCTATTTTGCTTATCAACTTTCACCAGCACTAAAATTCACATAACTAACCTTAGAAGACAGCATGTTATTCTGAACAATATTGCTGAACAAGCAGTTGAATGACATCAATTACTTGCTCAAAGGATTTTAATACATACATTTCCTTAAGTATTGTCAGATACGCAGGTCAACAAAAAGGAAGATTGATCTCTGGATAAATAGAATTACTGTGATGTTAGAATGTTGTGTGGAAAGAAAAATTGTGAATTAAAATATTTTAACGCACATTTTAGTGAAACGACAGAAATATTCAGGAAGCACTTGAAGTCAAGAAACTATACACATCCCCATCTGCTTGTCAATGCCATAATGCAACAACCTCTCCAGTCTTTGTCATCTTATCACTTGCACCTTCCTGATCAGGACGCATTCCTCCTTGCTCAGCCACATATTTGTACTGATTAATGCAATACTAATATAACGACTACGTTGTTTGCATCAGTAATGTTAGAACAAATTGACATTAGTTGGAAAAGCTGAGTCAGCCTTATTTTTTGTGACCCAGAGCTGTCATCTCATCTGCTCACTGACACATGCTGTGTGTCAAACTGGCCCTCAGCATGCAAAAAGGAAAGTAAACCCAGACCTGACCCTGTAGAGAATCAGGGAGGTAAAATAACCATTTTTAGTTGTGTAACAGACTCATTTCTGTAACGTAAAAACTTCCCAACAGTGCCTAAAGCAATGTAACTAACAATCACTATTTGTTACTTCCTCTCTCCATCCTCACGGAGAGAGATTTGAGCCATTCAGTTCCTTGCTTTGTTAGAAAGTTTTGGTCCATTTTGTGGTATGTTTTCTTTTAGGCTTATGTTGGGAGGAGGAAAATAGGTTATGTGTTAAGATTTTGGTTTTCTTAGTCTTCATCAGAGGAGGCATAAGAATCAAGAAAATGTCACTTTGCCCATGAAGAGTGGATGAGATCTGCAGCAGCGCTCAGTTCTTGGGAGAAACTGCACACAAGCACATTTTCCTCCAAGTGCTCTCCCATAAAACACTGGCTAGGAAACTTGCATTTCCAGCATTGGTGTGCCATATCAGTACACAAAATAAAGCCAGGCATCCATTCCCCACCCTGACTAGAAGCACCACAGAGCAGCAAAGTAAAGAACTACTAAGTTGCACCCAAAAAGCCACTCACAATATATGTGCTCAAAGCCATTTGCTGTGCTTTGTCTCTTTCCTTCTCAGTCCCTTCTGTAGCATACAGAAATCAAAGCATTATTTCCTCTGAGCCTTCTCATTGCTCCTTTCCAAATCCTCACTCTGCGTTTGTGTGCATCTATACCTACATACCTATAGGTCTTCTACTCTAACAAGAAGGGGAACCCACATGAAAGCATCATCACCCATCCATGCTTTGTGACAGCATGGTAAATGCAAAACCCCTGTATCCACACAATGGCTACACATGGCTTTGCACTGCGTAAGTTCAATATACTTTCCAAAACAATACAGACAACCTCATCCTTAAAGACACCAACATGCAGCATAAACCGAAGTAAATTCCTGTGAAAGGAAGCCTGCTAAAAGGAGAGCAGACATTATAGGAAGTATGCATGTATTTCTAGTATGTACAGCATGTACATGCAAGCAGGCATATGGTACATATCTACATTCTAGTTTAAATCCCTAGTAGCAAATCCTAGGAAAAAATAAATGTAGAACGTCATAGTTGCTACTGAGAGGAGGAAACAATGAATTAAATTCTATTCCTCACAGAACAGCTTATGCAGAAAAGCATAACACCACAGGGTCTATTGGCTTCTGAATTAAAGTCTCAACTACTGATTCCCCACTAGTTACTTCAAAATTTCACTGCTGCTTTTTTCCAAGATGTTCATGATTTTCCACCAGGATGGCAAAGATTTACAAAAACAGTCACCAATGAAGTTTTTCCCATTGTATTCCTGTAGTCATTTATGTGTTGTTTAACATCATAAATGTATTCTTAAGCACTTCCTTACTTGCATTATCACAAATTGTCATAGATAATGCAAGACAAGTACTCAGGACAGCATTACATGTCTGGAACAGGTAATGAATACTCTGTCTAGACAAGAGATGTAGACAACACTGTTCCTCTTCTCTCAATTCTGCAAGCGACTAACAGCTTTGATAGTAAGCTGTATTCTTGTAAATGCCTGCATCTCTTATATTAAGAAAAAAAAATAGCCTTGTCTAAATAGAAAACAAACTTAAATCCTACCAACATCTATTTAAGGATTAAATCCCCATAAGACTGATAGGTAAACAGTGAGCAAAGCCAAGGACTCCTTCACATTCTTATCTGGTACACAGATAAATCATTAAGCTACAGATAACAGTGTTTATTGGACACTCACCTGATGCAACTTCTGCCAAAATTCAGGTCCATCCTCCATTTTTCTTAAGCTTGGTGGAATGTACCAAAAGCAAACGTTTGCATACTCCGGCTAAACAAGACAACAAATAATTACTTGAGGTGTATTCCTGTCCCATTTGTTATCTATTATAGCTCATCAAAAAGTATTGTTTTATTATTCTGGGAGGAAAAACAGGCCTTTAAGTTTATACCCTTTTCATTAAAACATCCTTCTCCGACTCATTTTTTTGTTTCTCTTTTTTGAAACTAGAAATAGTTTTTATATCATACATTTCCTGCTGCCAGAAAAGAAGAAAACCTGTTAGGGTTCCTTTTTCATTTCTTCTTCTTCCTATGTAAGCATTTAGTTCTGCACTGCTCACTTAATCTTTGTTTAGGAAAAAAGTGCAAGAGAGGCATAAAGAGGTAACTTACAGATTTCAAAATGGAAGCAACTTTAAAGAGAAGAATACTTTTTAAGTGGGGGTTTTTTTAAAAAAAAAAATGGAAGTTTCCTATGATGCATTTTACACAAAACACACAAACTCAGTTTTTGTCACCATTTAACACTTGCATACCTACTCATGTTTCTAATGAACAATGCCAATGTCCTTTATCATACAGCACACTACACAGTGCTGGAGTTGGTGCTGGCTTTCTCTGTTTCCACGTTTTATGAGAATCTTAGGATCACTTGCAGGGTATGTGCCATATCCAGGATATATCTTGTGCAATATCTAATCAGGCCTTTTGAGCAAAAATTGAGACACTTCTCGGCTTCCCTCCAGAGAAATTTTGCCTTTAAACCTAGCAGAGGGTTATCCACCAGGCTCCCAACAAGAATAGCTCTTCACCATTCATTATAAAATAAAGCATTTTGTACTTATCAGGTTTCTGTTTCACATGGGATTGAGAAAATGTTTCCAGCAGATCAGTCCAGGGCCTCCCTACATTTCTCATAAATTTGGAAGTTTGGGGGTTTTTTTACCTGTATAGGTAGCAACAGCACAAGGAATAGATGTGCCATCTAATCCCATCCAACACTATCCATAAAACCACTTAGTCAATCTCAACCTACGTTATTTGCAACACAGTATTTAACTGGGGTCTAGATTATAACATGGATCATAAACTCACACACCCCTCTCCCCTCCTACATGCTATCCTCATTAGTAGTAGTTGAAAGAAAAAAAAAGAGATTTAAAAGGGAGCTTGGTAGCTGGGTCACACCATCTCTCTGCCCCACTGTGAATGCAGCTGCTATTACAATCCCAGGCAGTCTCCTGAACAAGGAGAGCCCACCAGCTGAGACGTGTTCTTTCATGAAAGGGCACTGGAAACTGCTCATATCATTTTCCGCCTCGCTTCAAGGAATGCATTAAATACAATTTAATCATCAAGAAGAATATCGTTGTCAGCAGGAAGAGAGCTGCAAACCTGCCACCTGCTGTCACTGAATGAAATAAAGCTCAGCTCTTAAAGTCCCATTTCTTTCCCCAAAGAGCATGCATTGAGTACACACATAAACAGACCTTGAAAAGGCAGCAGCTTCCTCGTGAGTGCAAGCACTAGCTCACTGCTACAGGTTTATTTTAAAACTATTTAAAATGAGATGGCAGGAGTAGACAGATGGCGTATATTACCATATTGCTGCATTGCCTATATTGCCTTCTTGATTATCTCAGTTTCCTTTCACACATCAAATACATCATCCCCCTCTGAAAATACTAGAAAAACTTAACTATCCCCAGCCATGCTTCACACTATTTCTGGTTATCTTGTCACATCTCTTACCCAAGCAGGTGGGCAATTATACAACAGAAGAATTCAAGATGACTCATGGGCAAGCGGCATTCCCAGGCCACAGAGCGGTTCCCGTTACGGGACTCTCCTCACCGCATGTATCAAGAGGATCATTTTCCTGAGCTTCTTGTCCAAAGTCCAACTTCCTTTCAGAAAGAGCCCACATAACTGAGTCTGGCTGCTTCCAAGCAGTCTTTTCTCTCCTTTTTTTTTTTTTTTTTTTTTGACTTCTCATTGCTTGTGCCCCTGCAGTCCTGAAAACCTTTTCTTAACCCTTCCTTCTCATAGCCCATAGTATAGCACTCAAATCTCACTTTTAATCCAGGGGTCCTGTTCCTACAGGAATTAAATAGCAGTCTCTGCTCTCACCAACAGCTTTTACATCTACAGCAGATCTAGGCTCTCTGCTAAGCTCTACAATAACGGAGAATGGAGAGTTTTCAGACTGGCCATTTCAGTAACTCCATTGTGTGCTGCTGGCCTTGAATGTTTCACTTCACGTAAAGTTTCCCAGAGTGTAATTTCAAATTATCAGTTTTCAAAGTTAACGGGAAAAAATCATATTGTATGAATAGCATAAAGCATTTGTTGTATTTCTTATTTCTTCTAGCCTAACCTGGAATGCTCATAGCATCAGCAAGAGTAAACCAAATCTGCATTGTTACAGTTTCTCAGTCTCCATGCATGGCACTTACTCTTTTCCATCTCCATAGGCTCTCTTCCTCCCCACACTACACACCCAGCTCTCACACTTGTACACTTTCAACAATGTAGAAAGATTTTCTTAAAACAACAGGTATTTGTAACATCTCCAGATTATTAGCCTTGCTAACCAAAAAGCTGAGGATAGGAGTAGAAAAAGTGCTTTAGCTTTGCCTCTTTTTCTTACTCTCACAAGCAAGATCACTAACAGGTTAAAAGCTGACAGGTTTAGCAAAGATGAGTGAAAAAAAACCCCGAACAACTTTTGGGTAGTTTTTGGAACATGAGTGTAGAAATAGAATTAAAGAAAAATGCCACAGACTTTGATGATGAAAAGTCCGTTCTTAGGATCAAAATATTCTTCCATCCAGCACACAGCCTTATCCGCAAGCGTGGCAAGCACTGCTTTTTTACAGCCAAACTCTCCAGTTTCAGAGAAAAGTGCTCCATCTACATTCCCTGAGGCAAGACAGGCCCAGAAGCAAGGAAAATAGGTAAAGTGATGGCAGGGAATACAGAGCATGTTATGCGTGTTCAATCATATCTGTGCATCTCGATACATAAAGCTTATGAAATTATACACTTAAAATACTAATTGGCAATGGGCTATAAAGAGCAATGATCAAGCAACAGACAAAACCCCACCTCAAACCAACAACAGTTCAGTTCCATTTTCACTTACCTCCAAAAGAAGCTGGAATCCCTCTCTCTTCTTAATTTCCTCCACTAAATATCTGTAATTAAAAACGCAGGATTTAAAGCATAGAACAAAATAATACCAACAGACAACAACAAAAGAGGTCTTAAATACCTATACACTATTTTTTTCCCTCTTTTTTTTCTTTCCCTCTCCCTCCTGCCAAGAAGCCATGGAGTCAAACTTCATTTCTACCTGCTGTGAAAATGCAGTAGCTATCAGTTCGTGGAAACAAATGAAAGCTACAGCCAGTCAAGGAGCACTGAGAAAAGGCCAAATTCTGTCCTCAGGCACAGATTTTCAGTGGAGCCACATGGCACAAACTGATCTTATTTGCATCAGGCTGTGAACTTTCCCAATGCAAATTTCCATCGATGTTGCTCTCTACAAATTAATTCCTCCACCTCTTTCGCTCAAGTGCTAATGCTCTGCTGCCATGTTATTTCAGTCACTCTGACATCTCTTGTACTACCACTGTCACTGGGATCTTTCAGTTTAGCCCGGAATTTAGAAGCTACCCCATACTCCAAGCCCAGCAATTCACCCAGTACTGTCCTTGTTCCACACTGCATACAACAGCACACATTTCCATCCAGTGAGTCACTGCTGATACACAATAATCACTGGGCATCCTATGCTAAAAATGCATTGAAATAAATATCTCTTTTCTCTTTCAGCATGAAAAATACAGAAGCCTTCAATAGGAAGATGAATTTAACTAAAAACTTCAGATTCAGACAGCTTCAATTTATAGAATTTTTCTAAAACATGACCTCAACTTTGCCATGGCTCATATCACATGTGTATTCTGAAGCAGAAAGAGCATCTGGACTTAACTGGTACTTTTCCCTCCGCCCTTTCTCTTCCACTGCTCCAAGCCTTCCCAAAGAAAACACCAAAAAAATCACCTCAAATTCATGCAGCTTTTCAGTTTCAACAGAATTTTAGTTTTCTACACGAAGATGTGGCTGTCTAACAGTAATAAAACTGACATAGTTAAACTTCTGATTGTGTACACATGTTGCATTTATTTGGCATTTTCCTGCCTGCAGCTGCGTTACTGGTCATCACACAAATAATTCTTTCATCCACTGCTTGAGAAAGAAAAGTATTGTCAAAATAACCCCCCTTGGTCCTGTCCCCATAGGGACACAGTTGTATCTGTAATGCTTGCTATTCAGCAGATGTGCTGCAGGAACAGGTTGGCCAGGGAGACCGTAAACAATACCCTAGATGGTACACATTTTGCAAAACAGAGCATAGGAAGTTGTCATGCTGTTGATCATTAACAAGTATTGGCTGTGTGACTCATTACCTCTTAGCACACATCCCTGCAAAATGATTGCTGTGGTAGAGTGCCAGTTTCCACAACTCGCAGCTCCATGAGTTGCGCCATACTGTGCACTGTTGAGATGTTTCCTCTCACCATAACAAGATGAGGTTCTGGGTCTTTTCTGCCATGACCATTTAGATCCTACTGCGTGTATTCATTTGTTACCTGGCTGGTAAATAGGAACCCAGGTATCATGTGAGCGAGTTGAGAAGAACCTGTTTCTACAGGTAAATTGTCTTAAGTAAAATAAGCTCAGTGCTTTTGTCCTGTTGATTAGAAGATACTTGTCTGTGCCATAAAACCAACATTCAGCGAAATCATCAGGCTATTGTCAAGACAGTGGCCCTCAACTCTTTTTTTAATAAATCATGAAAAGTATGATGACTTTTTTTTAGGTCTTGAACTGTTCGAGTTAATTTACCATACTTAATACCCTTCCCTCTTACCAGAAGTGCCTTTGTTTTATATCACCCTCTGACAAAGGATATCTGATGTCAGTCAAGCTCACAACACTGTTAATCATGCTCTTAACCACATTGCCAATAGCCTAAGAAGGCAGCCATGACAAAACCCATCACCCATGATTTATCTTGCCAGGGTCATTTACTCTGTGCATCTTTCCACAGATGACAGTGGAGTTTTATTATCATGTCACAGTTGTAGAACGTCAGAAGGGCTTGAGCCTCAGTGAAGACTGGAGTGCACAGAGAAGTGGTATTTCCTATGATTAAGCCTTGCAGAAAATGAGGGGTGGAGATCTGCAGTGAAAGTAGACACATGTCTGCTAAGAGTGGGTGTCAGAATCAGAATCAGGCAGAAAAACTGCAAAGATTCTAAAACATAAAATGCAGAGGTGGTTATGGTTGCATTCTAAAAGGAGTATACTTCTATTTTCTTTTTAGTGTACTTCATAAAGCAACATCTCTGCATCAAAAATAATTGGAAAAAAACCAGCAAAAAAATATTCTGAAGTGATCAGCAGGATGCTCTACCATCAGTATTTTAAAAATAAGCTTTTCCAAATACATTACAATGTTCCTGGGATCTCTAATAGAGTGAAAACAAGACTCCTCCCCAGAACAAGAAGAAATTAATAGAATAACCAATAAGTAAAGTTTGATCCAACAGAAATACGTGCCTGCAATCACCCTAAAACCTACGCAACTCTGTCTGGCCATGGGAGAAATAAAAAAAGTAATCTTGCTCTTAAGTTCTAAAGTCGGTGGACTTGATCCAGGTCTGTGTTCAGGAAAGGCTGAAATACTATCTTTCCAACATCAAAGTGAAAACTACTGTAACAAATCAGGAGAAAGGCTGCACAGCTGTTGAGTAGTTAGGAAACCTGGCATAGTGCCCAGCAAACCTGATGTCTCAGCTGCACAGTTTGCCAATGCAAACTCAAGACAGCAATGCAGCTAGTGTAAAGAGTATACTACATCAGATAATGACTGAGAAATACATTTCTTCTTACAGAAAAAGAAAAAAAGAGAGACACTCCAGTCACTCCTAGAAGCACTACCAGCTGAATCCTAATGTTCAAAGAAAATATTGATCCCAGAAAGGTCATTAATCACTATACTCTCAGTCAAACGACCTTGGCCAGTGACCTTGATAAGGCTGAATTCTCCTACTGACAGTGGAATGAATTACTTACTCTTTACAGACACAGAACAGTAAAATGCTTCGGAACAAAACCAAGGTGCAATTTAACCAGAAGGTATTAAGGAACACTTAAACAGCCAAACAATGAGGGGCTTTAAAGAAGTAAAATAGAGAAAAAAAAGCTGCAGCTCATCTGGGCTTTCCTGCTTTCGCTTCTTTCTTTTTCTTTCTTTCTAAATCCACTCCGGGTTTAGGTAATGGGCATTTTTCACCTTTTCTTTAAAGGGAGTTCATTAAACTGAAGTTATTCCTTTAATTTTCACTGGAGTAAACATTCAAGTATTTTTGATTTGGTAATTCATATGAAAACCAAAATGACAATGAGATATGGGTGACGGTACTTCAATATTAATGATATGATTTATGGTAGTGTGTAGCTAGCCCAGGAACTGGTGAAGATTTCATTATGGTTTATCTTGTATAAATTCTGAACAAATACGATACTTCAATTGAATTGTTTTTAATGGGCCATTATCTTATTTCAATATTATTTCTTCTATCAGAAGACAAAGCGACCTGTGTAATGAAGTTTCTTCCCAGAAACTGAGACATCACCATCACTTTAGAAACACGTTCTAGCAAGAGATTTGCAGAATTCACTTGTGAGACTCGGTTCTGCAAGACCAAAACTTAGTAAAATTAAACCACATGGATGAAGGGAAGATCACAAGAAAAAGGTGCTTCAGTCCCTAACAAAACATACTTATAAGCATTAAGAACTTCAGTAAACTTGTGCATAAAAATACAAGCAATACCTCAGAACAATATGCCTTCATATAACCCTACTACATCCTAACATTAGCAGTGTCCTCATATGAATTTTCCCACATTCCCTAACTTCCTACACTTCCTCAGTCATAAGGAATTAAATAAACAGAAAAATGGCTAATTGCTTTCTGCTAGAGACAGCTCAGAGCCTGGTACGTAGGGCTGCTTTTACATTAACATCAAAACACACAGTTGGGAGTTAGAAGAGGGTGTATTGGTAAATTTGTCCTATGTCTGGCTATGATAACATAAACATTAAACAATAGATTGACAGTCTAATTTGGATTTCTATGTTTATCATCATCTATGCTTATTGCTAAAAGTAATAATTACTACTAAATATTGTAGCAAATGTAGTAACACTAATTATTATTGCTATTAGTTCCTCCTATTATATAAAAAAAAAAGGTGAAGGGGAAAAATTAACAATGCAGACTGTTCCAGGATATGGAGTATAAGCAGTGTCAACATTTCAGTCAAGTAAACAGACCAGACATATTCAAAACCGTGAGGTGGTACCTAGCCAACGCCAGTGCCCTGTTTACTCTCTCCTCGAGGCCTGTGGTTCCCAATGCTTTCCACATCAGCCAGAATTTGAATGCATCTGGACGCCTGCTGCACTGAATGGACTTGTCACCAGTGTCATAGCTGACATCGTAGAACTTGTCCTGCTGGAACAGGTAAGCAGCCTTGGCAGAGTAACACTTCTTCAGGAGGCCCTATTAGAAACACAATAGAGACTTAGATTTTCAAACCTTTTTATCCTCAGAAGACAAAGCTTTGTTTTCCTGTCTGTACCAACTGCTTAGTAAAGCAGAACTGGATATGCAGAAAACTATTCAAAATTTACGGTGTGGTTTAAGAACCCTGGATGAGCCTGAACCCCAGGAAGCCAGCATTAACAACACAGAAACAGGTTTTGTATTATTTTCTTCATAGTATCACTGAAAAGTTGCAGGTTGAAGAGGAATTCTGACTCAGATCTCAAGAAACCATGGGAGTGCGTACCACAGAAACAGCTGTCCAAAGACGTGCACGGACAGGAGAGAGAACAAGCCGCCTGTGTTCACTGCTCCAGTCTATAGACTGGAAGAACAGCCCCTGAGGAGCTTCCTACACGTTAAGGAACAGCTCGAACTATTCTTTCATTGACAAAAAAAATGGATATACAGCACAGTTAGTTGCAGGTAGGGAAAATTTTAGCCCCAAGAAATAAATTTTTAGCCCTTGCCCAAAAATAAATTCATTGAGGATTTAGCATAGGCTATCTGACTCTGAGTAGAAACAGTACGAGGTGAATAGCACAACCCCAATTTTCATTTCTTTCAACAGTTTGGACAATGTTAGCATTTGGAAATAAATCTCAGAAGAGGTACTTTAGCATACCTTAACTATGGTTTGTTAATAAAATTATTTTTATTCTCCAGCGTCAGGCTGCCTGGGCAGAGATGAACAGCAGAAAACAGACAAAGATAAATGAGTAACACCGCAAGTTTCAGCAAAAAGCAAAGCTGGGAAACAGAAAGCACAAAGGCTGTTATAGGTATAAAGGTGCAGGAGAAAAGAAGAGGCATAGGACTGGCCATTGGCTGAAGAATGAAATATCACAGTATACTCTGTAATACTATCAGATAGAAAGAAAGGTTGGCAGAGAGTAAGTCACAAGAGCAGAGATAAGGATGGCCCTACAAGGAACCCAGGAGACAGAAAAGGCTGTAGATTTGTCAGTGGTATTAAAAGTGGATACAAAAAATATAAATAAAACCCACAATCTATAAGATAATATTAGAATAGAAATTCAGATGAGGTTAAAAACATGGCTACAGCATATGATTCAGATCTGCAAATATGTGTTTAAGTGACAATTGAACCAGAAGTCTTCCATGCACAACAGACCAAGGAACAGAAGCAGACAGCATGACAGAAGTTGCTAAACAATATTGTGAAGAATAAATTCATTTTCCAATTTAACAACACTCTTCAATTTGAACCAAATGAAAAAGCATTCCACATTTCATCCTTTTCTCTGCATCTGCTGCAAGTCTGATTTTAAGACAGCAGACAGACTGATATCACTCTTAATCAAAGTGTCATATTCCTATAGCAGAAGTACAATTCTTGATCTACATTACAATGCACCACTGATAACTTTGGAGCTGGCAATAAAAGAGAGAAAAAAAAAAGGTCAAGACAAAAAAATTCGAAGAAGAAATAGTCCACTGGCATACACAGAATTAGTCCCCCTCTCTGCTAGCTTTTCCAATTCCCTCCATCAATAATAAAAACAAAACAAAAAAAACCCACAACAAAACAACCTACACAGCTATTCATAAAGCACTATAAAAGGAAAACACTACCAAAGGCTTCTTGATCACCTCCATAAGGATTTGACAATCCCATAGTAATATCACTGGTTTGCAAAAAAGACAGTAAATTCAGTCTGAACTCTTTAGCCACATGACCAACACATTCAGTCTTGTAAAAAGACAGCTTGTGTGACAGCTTGGGAAAAAAAAAGGGCAGTGGCTGCTCTCCTTCTGCAGTCAGAGTGATAATGTGCTGCTGCAGCACGCGGTAGCTGTAGCTGGAAAGCCAATGCCGGGTGCAGGTTTTTTCAGGATATCAGATTCTCACACCTACTTTCCAACTTTCTCAGAAAAAGAAAGGTAAGAAGATGACATAAGAAACTGAAGAAAATTCAAGCACTGAAGCATCTTGCCTTTACAGCTTTGTGTTCTCTGGCTAGCAGCTGCACAACAGGAACAGCAGTCTGTCAACCCATTTTGTCCTACTCATTTAGATCTCTATACCTTAATTTTCAGGGGAAATACAAGTTCACTAGACACAGTATTTAAAAAAAAAAACAAAACCCAAAACCAAAAAAACAAACAAAAAAACCCCAGCACCATCCATAAAGTTAAGCTAATTGCTTTGTCTCTTACTGACTTTAAAATTTTGCACATTTTTTCTGTAGTGAGTGTATAGCAGGGTTGATCAATGTGGAACAGTCCTCTGCCTTATCAGAAAGTAACACAGCTGCACAATAAAGGACATCACAGGATATTAGTTGCCCTCATGCCTGTTGTCTGAGAAATAATAACTTTGGTTTGTCACAAGAAACCTAAACTCAATAATATTACAGAAAGACTGAGAAGTTCACTTAAGATCATAGTACCGCTGCAGAGTTTCACAGTTTAAAAACAAATGCTCTAGAGTGAAAAGGCAACAAGAACAGACAGTTAATAACTCCGAGTGAACTCAAACTCTTGGGAACATATTTCATTTACAAAAAAGGAAAAGCAAGTACTGTTCTACTCTCCTAGTGCATCCAAAGTCGACAAGGTGTGCTAGCTTGAAGACCTTTTTCCATCTGCTTATCATACTAATAATGCAACATGCTCAAGAAATCTTACTGAAGATATTGCCTACTGCCAATCTCCAGAGGCACGCGCAGTGACATCCTCCAGCGTGCCAACAGAGCATACAGGAGCAGAAACAGAAATCATGCTTTGTGGGAGAGAAAGAAATATGCCAGACCAACACAAGAAGCAAGGTGGAGAAGAAAGAGAAGGAAAGATAAAGGGAACGTTGCAGAATAGAGTTTGGGAGGGAAGACAACAGAAGATGAAAAAAAAAAAACCAGGGATAAATTTTATGTTCAAGGAAGCAGTTGCTCTTTGATCACTGCCAAAGACATAAAAGTCATCTCAGTTTTTCTGGTCAAATGATGGAAAACTAGAAGGAAATAAAGGGGAGAAGTATGCTTTCTAACTTAATATTCTCAGTCCCCAGATCATCCCAATCGTTTTCCACAGCAACTGTTTCAGTAACTGAGCTGCTCCATCTGCTCAGCATAATTCCAAAAATTTCATTAGAACTGCCCCATTTGATGAGTTTGAGATTCTTACTTCAACTTTGTACAAAGCCTAACGGTAGTGCTCCGCCTTCCACTGAGGTTGTTAAAGTTTAGAAAATGGAAAAGTTTTTTCATTAAGGCCCCAATCCATTATGAAATTTCAAATAGATTTTGGTTCTGATGAAGTCTAAGGATAGTTGCTGTGTTTTTTAATTAATGGTAAATACATTAATAATTACTAATACTGAAATCAATATATAAGGGCTCCAGCTTCATAATGCAACATATTTTTCTCATTGAACACGCTTATCTACAGCCAGCCTTCTGACCTCTTTCCCTTTCCATTGCTAGTTAAAAGTGAATTTCAATTTCATTAACAAAACACCTTTTTCTCCAAGCTTCTTCTCCCAAGACAAATGTCTTCCTGATTTGCCTCATCTGAAGCAATAAGGACAATCCTTTGAATGACACACTTGAAAATTCTCAAAAGCAGCACAAAAGACTGCCTCTGTAACTCACTTAAAGAGATGAGAAGGAGCAGAAAGCAATGGGAATAGTGTGTTTCCTCCAGCTGCCCTGGAAACAAATTAGGGAAGCAGATATCTTTGTGAAACTGCTAATGATGAGGAAGAAATTACACTGTAGGTGGCTACCACAATCACCTCAATCAATTAAATTCTATGCTAAACTGCGATTTCATTAGCTACTTTCTTTGAGACTTTATTTTTAACTAATAAGTGAAAATTCTGCTCATTACCTAGAATTGATTGCTAATTACCTAACCTAGCACTACACTCTAACAAGTCACAGAACTTTGGCATTAGTGATACACATGAGTTTTCTATTTGTATGGTGATAATATTCATGTTTATGTGGATTACAGCAAGGACAAATTGGAGTAGGGCTGTGGTCTTAAGGGAGTATGTACAACCCAAGATTGATTCATAGCATTTTAAGAACATAAGAACAAAGCCGACTTGCTAATGTTTTAAGAATAACGATCCATCCAGCTAGGTGTTTAAACAGTCACTGAGATTCCCACCACAGCAATACAAGTGTTTTCTGAGTAAGTCCATCTTATCATAGAAGTGTTGGAAGTTACACAGGGTATGGCAGTGGAAAGGGGATAGCTGTGCATTTCTTGAGTGCTTTAAGCACTGAAAAACTACTGTCTTTGATCTGAGCTTTTACAGAAGATTAACCAATCAATCTCTTTCCCTTTGGTGAAAATGCTTCTCCCTTCTAATCAAGTCTAACACGTATTTCTCTTTTCTATCTCTACCTTCTTTGGAAATCATTCCAATTTGGTTTCACTAAGGCTCGAAGACTCTCTTTTATTGGTATTTCACTGCAGTTTATCCATTTTTTAAACCTGTATGGAAAAATACTTAAATAAAATGTTTCATTCTAATAATCTAGGTGCAATATCTTAAGCCTATTAACATTGCTAAACTGCTATGTGGCAAAAAACACAAACCAGACAAAACCAGTCACTATTACTTTTTTTACCACAACCTCAGAAATGTGATTATTCTTTCTAAAGTTTATCTTTTCATACACAAAGTAAAATACAAATGGACCTCAAAGCAATTGGGAAGCCAGGCTAATAAAATCTCCTTTGCAAGTCTGATTAAGGGAGCTCAGGCTTGGTTCATAAATAGGACTTCTCATCTATGTTTAGCATTTTGCTGCTCTGACTTATTGCAGAATTTACCACTTCAGAAACTACCTGAGGTCTGTTGAACATTCACTAGCAGAGCAACGTATGCTAAACTTCCAGCTCGCATCTCAGCATCCAGCTCCTATTGAAACATCCTAATCACAGAGCAAAGGAATTACGTTCACATATTAACGTATTCTTCATCAGCACCCATAGGTATTTCTGTAATTTAGGAGCAGTGGAACAAGCTCCACACGTACTCTTCCATACTCTCACTGTGTGAAAATAGCGTTTTTAATGGGAAATTGGGTCCAGTTGCCTGCTCCACATCTGTTACAGAGAAGATTAAAGTAAAGCAAGGCCTTTCCGCCAAAGCATCTCAAACATGCATTTGATCTTTTTTTCTTAAAGATTTACATTCTAACACTTTTAAAAAGCTGAGAACAAGGTACTCAAATTTATATGTGCTTCTGTTTGCATATAGAGACTACACTGGCACATACACAAAACATTTAAGTGCCAGTTTTCCAGGAATTAAATACAAAATAAAACACTCTTCTCTCCATACAGAGAATTCTTCTACTTTCCAGAATGTGTTTCATTCACTTTACAACAGGATCTGATTGTATGATCAGCAATACTTGTCTTTTCACCTCTCAATCACCTAGGATTCTGTTCTACAAGTATTTCCAGCACAACATTGCCAGCTGTGATTTGGAAGTGGAATAGGATTGCTCTGTCAGATGTTACACTTCATGGAAAGAAAACAGAAAGGCTGTCAGAGCCCTGAAGTTGGAACAGTATTTGTAAAGTGACTTTAAACACCAGGGCAATTAGAATTTCATTCCTCTTCATTTTTTTACTCTGTCTTCCTGAGAAATTTCTACTATGCAGCCCAAGGAGTCTAATCATTACCTGAGGCTATATCTATGTACCGGGCCTAATTAGCTAAAAATATAGCACTGAATTCTCCCCAAGCCTGCAATTAAGACACCATATTAATCTTAGTCAATAACGTCATTCTGTTGGTTTTTCATCCTGGAATAAAGACAAAGTGATGGTCATATAGTCCTGGAGTTTAATCCTCTTTAATCCCACAGACTTTAGCCTAAGGAAATAAGGAGGTACATTTCTTGCTGTCCTGCCACTTCTTCTTGGGCCAGTCAGCTCCATGACAGCGCCAATTATGCATCCGTGGTCTTTGGTCCTCATCAGTTCCCACTACTAGGAGTTGGTAACCAATAATATGGGCAGCTAACCACTAGCAGCTGAATAAAAACTATCAGCTGTTTTGGCAGAGATTTATAAAAGTGATTTACAAACCATAGTGATTCATTCATAACCTAGTATAAGGTAACAGTATAGGCTAAAATTCAACCCTGATGGTGGAGAACAGACACAAGTTTTAGCAGGGCTGAGTTTTGTATAGGGCTTGAAATAATTAAACTCTTAGTAGTTAATTAAGATAGAAGAATTTCACAGAGATGTAAGCAGGGACTTATACCACATTGCAGACTCATCTCACTGCTGTGCCACTTGAGATCAGAGCTCTGTTGTTTGCTTGCAAGACCATTTAATTACCCATGGCTTTTGGAAAGTCTAAGTCACCCAGTGATGAGGAAGAAGTAGCAGAGTGAGGAAAGAAGGCTCGGCACCTTTACCTACATGTACTGTGACTCCAGCCCCTCTCCTTTCCCACTCTGGTGCACCCATGAAAGAGCATGCAAAGAGGAGCTCTGCCTCCTTCAAACAGAGATGAAGTTCTGCTGCAGTCCCAAAGGATGACAGCTATTCTGAGGACTTTGATGAGCTCAGTGTTTAAGTGCTGCAGACCCAGGTGACAAAAGACTCAATTCTGAATACAAATCATGTACAGGAGTTAACTAGCAAGGGCATCAGCTGCAAAGTTTGACCACCAATAAGTACAACGAATGGATAGGTTTGACACTGCTCTCATTCACCCTTTATTAATTATGTGGTGAAATTCAAAATAGCAACATTCAACCTTTGCACTGCAGTGTAGTAAAACTGACTTGCAGGTGTTTTTTAATTATTTCCTCTCCTATATTACAGCAATGTCAGCCTTCCGCATAAAAAGAGAAAAAAAGAAAAAAAAAAAAAAAGGAGGAGAAGGAGGACTTACAGAGTTGTCTTTCACCAAAAGAGCACAGCACTGGATTCCTGCCAGCAGCATTTTATGAGGATTCCAGGCGACAGAATCAGCTCTGCAAAATTTATAAACAGAGATAGGGAGGAGAAATTGCACTTATAATCAAGGGTATTAGAGAAACAAAAACGGCCAAACACAATCTGAGCAGACAAAGCAGGCTTCCCAAGATTTCCCGACACACACCCATAAGTCCAGAAAACTCTCCAGTTAATAGTAACATGTGTTTTGGAAAATGCAGCTTTCATGGAAGCCAATAAGCCACACAACTTTCATCTCAGACCCTAGAAATGTGCCCATAAACCAAAGTGACTTACTTGTGGATGCCATGGAGAAGTCTGCGATGCTTCCTTGATATCAAAGCCGAGCCACCCCAAGAAGCCTGTCAGAACATTTATAGAGCCAAGACAACATTATTTGTGTAAAATTCTTTTGATAATGCTTCAACTAATAATTGCTGAATATGTTTTATCTCGTTTAAAATTTAGTTTGCTACATTGTCAGTGGGCTAAATTTTGCCTTTATTATCATCTACTGAAATAAAGACAGCAGCCTTGGGCTATGCCTAAAATAGAACAGCTGGTAGTCTGTGCCACTATGAGTCCCTTTGGTGCAAGCAAGGGCATGAACTGAAGCGTCCCTGTATAACCAGACCCATTGCTGATATTGAATCAGAAATGCTTCCTTTCCACTACCCTAAATCTAACCAGTGGGAGCAGAAAGCCCCATTTTGCATATCTTCCTCCTGCTAGCTGTTTCCTTTGCAAACATTCACAAAGGAAACTAAGGGCAAAATTACAGTCTCTGCCAATTGCAAAGTCCAGGCTCAGATCTTTTCACAGAGTTTGGATATGAAGAGTGAAGTCAGTGAGTAGGCAATAGCTGCATTCCCATTAACAGCAATCCAAATGATGTTAAAACAGAGTAAGTCTCACATCTCCCTCAGGTCATCTAAGAACTAGGTATTTGGTCTAAGATTCGTTTAAGCCTTCTCTGTAGTGAGCAGTTCTCTGCTGAAACTCCTTATTGAGTGTCATTTTATCTAATCTAGATACCTGTCTTCGAGTGACACCTTTTGCAGATGTCTCCTTCCATGGACGGAAAGGAATCCATAGAAGGAACCCAAGCAACAGGTCTACATTACGCAAGTTTAACTTATGGGCAAATGGACTCAGGGAAGGTGATTCTCATAAATTCTGCAATGATCAGATTTCACCCACCAGTTGCAATGAATTCTTTGTTCTCAGCAACAACATTTATTCATGAGGACGGGGTGGGAAAAACACACAACAAACAGTAGATATGTCATACAACGCATTTGAGAAATCATTATTAAATGCGTAAAAAAGGATTTTCGACGTTCAATGCAGGCAGCATCCATTTGAATAACATTCTTCCCACGTTATGGGAAGACCATCAAACTGACGTTACTATTTCATTCTATGATTCAATGCAGTAAAACCAGTCGATAAGTTATTCCCTGATTTTCATAATTCTTAAGCAACCCATTGAATTATAATAAATCTCTAAAAAATTTGCATCCAAAGGTGCCTGTATGTGAGAAAGTTGATATTTTCTCACCATCTCTGAAAAACAGGCTTAGAAAGACCCTCAAAAGTCATCTCAACTGTGTACCACCCCTAAAGGCAGGATGAGCCACATCCGTCTCATTTCTGTCAAACACTTGTCTTTTCTAGAGATGGTTAATCAATGAACACACCTAACTTGTGATTAGCATCAAAGCGAAAGGTGCAGAGAGACTTCAGTAATTGCTGTCTCCACTTCATTATTAGCACTGCTTTTGCCTTCATTTTTAAAATTACTACTGCAGATCTGGAAGACAGATATGATAGTACTAGAGACCCATGCCTCTCCACCACCTTTCAATCTCTCCTTGAGGCTCAGTCCTACAAGATCAAATTGTGCTCCGTGTTTCTTTACCCAATTTAAAGACCAAGAACTTAGCGACACAGGGCTGGCAAAAAAACCCTCCCAAAATTAATGAGAAGGTACCTAAAGCCAGTGATTCTCAGCCTTCTTACCTGATTTAAAGACCTCTAATGATGGAGGCTGCACAACTTAACCACTTAATTTGTGTTTAATGATAACAACACTACTGATTTAAAGTGCTAGTTCTAAACAGTGTTACCTCCTTTTCATTTAGCCAACAGTCAGGGGAACGCATTATTTCTTTTCTTTTTGCAGCAGCTTTTAAAGCACCTGTAGACTATTATATATTGTCTTTTCTAGTTTAAATAACATCAGTGTTTTCAATCTTTCCTCATTGGTCATAATTTCTAGATATGGTTCTGTTTATGCTCCCTGCTTTACTGTTTTCTAATCTTTCTCCCGTAGGTCATTAACTTCCTTGAAATGCCATTTTTTATTTAAACAAGATCTAGATAAAGCAAATGGAGCACCAAGCAGAGAGAATTTTCAAGTATCTTCTTTAATTCTGAAAGACATTTAACCTTACTTGAAAATGCTTATGATTGCTGATTTGTGACATACTGCAAACCCCAGATCCTTTTTCTGAAGATCTGCTGCCTAGCCAACGATCCTCATCCTGTGTTCGTGCAGTCGATTATTACAGCTTAAACTCAGAGCCCTATCTTTATTGAACTGTAGACTAGCTTTTCCACTTTTTTCTCCAAACTGTCAAGATCTCTTTGATATCTAATCCTGTCCTCCCACTGCTTCCTGAAGCAGTTTCATGCCATTTTCAAATTTAGTCAGCATATTAATTTTCATCCAAGTTATTAATGGAAATACCAGATAACTTCTAACCTAGGATGGACTTTTTGGCTCTCCTGCTCAAATTTTTCTCCCTGTGCAGCAGTGAAGCACTGATAACCATCCTTTGGGTATGGTTTTCCCTCTCAGGACCACAGCTGCAGTTTGGCACATCTCTCTGGCTTTCAGATGAGATATTGCAAAGACACAATAAAGTTAACTGCTTCTTCTCCACCCATGAGACTACAGAAGAAAGGTAGATAGAGGACAAATCCAGCTGAGAGAAAGGCAGGGTAGTTCAAAAAACAAAGATTATCACCTGTGACCCATGCACAATAACTGTTAACTAGGTATGAGAAAATTACCATGTTTCATATGCAACTGACTGCGTACAGCTGAACAAGAGCAATTAGAGTGTTCGCTGTGTAATTAAACTAACTAAACTACCTAAGGTTAAAACTGATTTTTTACGCTGCTCTAGCCATAGGGAAAAAAAGTCAAAGTAACTATCAGCATGGAAGAAATACTCATACATAGTATTTAAAGCTATATTAACATAATCTATGACGTACATAAGTTCTGGAGCTTGAACGCATACTGATGACGCAAAACAAGTCTCTAAAAAAGGCATCACAGATGTATGATAGAATGCAATAAGAAACTTGAATGTGCACGAATGCTTTAACATGCACAAAATAAGCCTGGTTATAGCGTATGTACTGAGGCTGTTGAATGGCTTGACTGCTGAGACAACTTAGTTTTATCCACATTATCTTAAAACAACTTTTTCCTTGACTCCTTTTTCCTCTTTAGGTTTGTCTCCATGTGACAGCTTATCTACTATTTCTGACATTATTGAAATTTATTTTCCTGAAGCCCACTGATTTTACTTTGACATTCTCCCTTTTGCCCTTCCTAAGAATCGTGAGCTTTATCATTTCGTATTTAATGAAAAGAGTCTCCCTAAGGCAAACATATCAATTTTGGGGATCAGAAAATATTCTGAAATGAGATACATCAGTGTAAATCTGGAAATAACACCACAGACATTCATATAAGATATTCTTCTAAACAGCTCTTAAGATCATTTGCAGTAGATAATCCTGATTCCTATCTATGATACACAAAAGTCCTAAATTAGACAGAACTTTCCCTGTCTTTTAGTCTTTATTTTAAGTGTATTATATCTTTTTTTCCTCCAAAGTTACAGTAGGCTGAAACAGCAGCATGCACTTATTATAACTCAGACTGCATGATATGTAAATCATTCAACAAGAAAGTAGGCCTTTCAGAGGAACGTAGATCCTCAAAGTTTTCAAAAAGATTATATTCTTGCCTATAAGGCTAGAAGGAGATAGGCTTGCTTAAAAACAAAGAAAGTAATCTGACTCTTCACTACTTTTCTTGTGCACTGTTTCTGAATGCCACATGCCTGCTCTCACTGTACCTTTCCATATATTATTCTAGCAAAACTATTTCTAACAGTACTATGACTGAAAAAAAGGTCACATTATGAATCACAGTGTGCTCATTTTGCTATAGCAGATTTCTATACACATGTATGCCTGATGGCACTTACATGGAAAGCTTTCAGTCTTAACCCCTTACCTTGCTTTCTTATAAATACAGCTAGAAACAAAACATAGAGAAACAGCCATCTATCTACTCAACTCTTCACAGAGAGCAAAAGGAATGATGGAAAAAAGAGTCACAGAACTCTTGAGCACCATTGAGAAGTTCATAACATGAATCATATCTTACTAGAACAACTGGTCTTCCAGATCATAAACTCTACTTATTACAGGATATTTGTCCTTCTACTGGGAATCAAATAAAAAAAACTGCAGTCATTGTTCAAAGAGAAAATTAACTTCAAGATATTCACTGACATTTTTACCTTGGTTTAACATGAGGCAAATGGGAAGAAGAAAGTTAATTCTTCACAAAACACTATCAACTGCCTATGAAGAATATAGTTCAGAATACAGCCAAGGCTCATGCTAGCTACAGGGAGTATGTTAGGACAATAGTCCTTGTCCTCCTACAGCCATTGGACATGGCTCCAGCCACGTCTAATCAAAGCACCCAAGATCCAACACAGATCCTGAATACATCTGTCTTTCCACTGATCACACACAGACATGAAAGAGACAAGAGCCTGATGCGAATTCTGCGCTTTTGAAAATCACCTGGGTCTTTCTCAGCAGCACACAGCCATGAGGAGGCTTCGCAGACACTTTAAACACTGCACCTTTGCCTCCAAGTCAATAACAAAACTTTTCCTGACTCACACATCCAGCAACTTCAATTATTAGTGTCAGAGACATTTATTTGAAACATACATGGCTGCCTACATGGTTTTTCTTTAGATAGTCAACATTAAACAGCTCAGAACTTCAGAGTAGGTCTAGAAGTCCCCATTAATGTTGTTCCTGATTCTCTCATTGCTCCTTGGCTTTTAATCTAACCATTTTGGATTTGTGACATTGCAACAGAGAATGCAATTTTAGAAAAAATTAAGAAACCCAGTTTCAGAAAAATACATTTTACAGCTAATTCTTCAGGTAATAAAATAGCTCAATTATAAGGTTCATATCCAAACTTAAAATTATAAAGCAATGAGAAAACTAAAATTTCTGAGCAACTTTGGAAAATATAAGGAGATCTACATGCAAGTCAGACCTGTAAATATGAAATAGAATAATTTACAACTGTTTGAGTTTTATATATAATGTGGCATACTATAATATACTATACTATAGTTCCTGTATATAATTATACATAATATAGAATATAGAATATACAATGTACAATATTATATATTATTAGGTATAGTATAATGCATATAATTCATCATCTGGATTATAAATTATACATCATATAACGTGTATGATATATATCACGAACATATATGAATACATAATAACATACGTCTCACATTACAAGAGGTCGTATACAGTATTACTATAATCCAATCTGATGTGTATCAGAATGTGTACTATATACATTAGAATGTGTACTATGTTATATATATTTCAATAGAATACATATAATTATTTTAACCTGTATGAACCATTAATGTATCAATTCTTTCCACATTCTATTGGAGAATTCTAAGTTATATTTGTATATGATTACTCTTAAAGATTTTTAGTAGGTAGCAAGAAGAAATTTATTTGAAAATAATTTTGAAATATAACCTGACAATCACAAAATAGCTTTGACTGTTTGTCACAATCAAATTATTGGCTGTTTCTCAGTAACAGAGTAAAATCAGAATGTATTTCTGTTATCTATCCAAAAAAAAATTATTAAAGGCAAGCTTAATTCTACGAAGAAACATCAACAGTTAAAGAAAAATAGCAATTATACAAAAAGCAATGCAAAATAAAACTACACGGTATACAAACTCACATCAACGTGAAGCCAGAGGCCATGCTTTTCACAGATATCAGCAATTTTATCCAGAGGATCAAATGCTCCCAGCACTGTTGTGCCTGCTGTAGCACAGACAAGAAATGGTGCTGACCCCTGCAATAGGATTCAAAACAACAACAACAAAGTCATTTGCACTGCTCATTTCCTCCAGTACATTTGCAGAGCTAAAGTATAAAATGGTCTAGGAATGTAGGACAAAGATGCAACAGTCTACATTTTCGTTTCCCAGCAGAAGGTACCGCATTTAAAAGTGCTGACCTTCCATTTCCAGTTAACACCATCCCAGGGCAGGCTTCAGCAGCTTCAGACTGTTTTGACAGGCGCTAGTTTTGTCAAGATCAAAACATACCACTTATTTGACATCTCTCTTTATACACCGATTTTAATTTCTCAGTCTTCCACATTTTACTGCTATATTTGCTGCCACTCTGCCAACTAAAATAAAGCTACCAGCTCAGCCAGCAGGCTACCCGTGCAAGGAAATGGCTCATCCCCCCAGGGGTTCCACCTGCCTTGTCTCTACAGTGCCCCTATTCTCTGCCTGGTGAAGAGGAACCTTCAGTGAGGGAACATGATTTGCCTTAGGCAGCACTGGCACACACCGTGACTGGGACACTCGTCCTACCTGACCCCAAAGCCTGGCCTGCAGCAAACTACTATTCCCCTGCTCCTACTTCTGTCTAAAAGACACGAAGGGCTGTAGATGGTAACTGAACCATAGGAGAGAGAGCACTGGAAATCTCAGGAGATATTAAGGTTAGAAAGGTGGGATAAGGAAAACTTTTGTCAGGTTGCAGTCTCAGGATAACCACCACAAGCCACTCATTTTGCTTCCAGGGGCTTTGCTCATCCATTTCCCATTCAACTAAGTACGCCGGGGTGCAATTACAATGGCAGACAAGGCCACGTATACCAGCCGGCACCTACCCTTCCAGATGTACGTGCTTGTGCCTACTCAGGAGCAGAAAATGAAAAAATGAGAAGAATGAGTGGAGTTTGAAACAACTTCATTAAATTGAGGGTATCAGCCCTAGCTATGACTATGCAATCTCTCTTCTTGATAAATACGTGCTGAAGAAACTCCTCTGCATGTTTCAGCATCTGGCCCACAGCATGATAACGCAGTTACTGAAGAGGGACTACAGTGTTATTATGCTGTGGAATCTGGAATCCCCAGAGTTCATTTGCATTGATTTAAATCTCTCAGATGCTGCAAGTCTCTCTGCTATTGTAACTCAACATAGCTTCACTGAAATCAGACATCAGCTGAAAAATCAAACTCTACAAGTCTTTTATGTATTTTCACTTCACCTGAAATCTGATCTCTCCCTTTTTTTAAAAAAAAAAAAAAAATTGTTGCTTTTGTCCAAAAAGTCAGATTCATTACCCAGCACGCGAAGAGCCAATCTCACACACCAAGTTGAGACACTGATTTTATTACAGGATTGCACAAGTCTGGGTGCTGAGTGGCTTTCCACAAATCGAGCACACCCAATCTGAGCCTCCGCAATCTATTTACTACAAAAGTTATGAAGTGAATACATGCCAAATACTTCGCTTTACAAACGATTTGCTTTCATACAAGTTTTTCTATCGTGCATATTCAGTGAGTCAGTGTCTGCTCTAAGGATGCTTTTCCCCTGTGTTTCTCTGCCAAACTGGCAACCTTGATGACAAGGTCTGATTTAATATGGTCTTCTTTGGTCCAGATGTCCAATACATCCTTACATCAGATTATGAATGCTTTAGATCTTTTAGTAGCACAAGTGCTACTATTCTATTCAATATTGTTAGTCCTCTACTGTAGATTAGTATCAAGGTGTTCAGAGCAGTGCACACACATTTGCAACATTGCCACTTTTGAAGACCTACTACAAAGACAGGCTTGATTCATATTTACGCTCTGACAGTTTTATACTTTAATAACGTAAAGGACTGTTAGCATGGTTCATAATTATGATTTATTTGTATTTTAAAATTTCTTTACGAATTTCTTAAGTAGTGAAAACCTTGAAATGAATTTAAATTAATCCCACATATTCATGAGGAATTACCAGCCTATAATTCACTTCTTGGTCATTCGTTCATTCCTAGTACAATCTACCACAAAAGACAATCAAATTTGCAAACCAGCCTGAAACTCAAGTACAAAACACTTGCAAGTGAGGAAACGATGTATCTGCTGCATCTCGTTACAGTTGGCATTCTCACCAATTTTGTCCCACAGCTACATCAAAGATCCTCCAGTAGCCAGTAGGTAACAGGACTGAAACTGGGGACAAGTCTAACATCGCTACAAATTCTAACAATTGTTACCACAAAAAAGGGAATTAAATTTTTATTCTTCTTGACAACATAATTAATCTCCCTGATTAAATTCCCTCAATAGAGGACTAAGACTCTTGGTATTCATAGTCAGTGATCATTTTGTGCTCCTATCACTAGAAAATACATCCTCTGTTGTCTAGAGCTATTATAATATTTACTGTAATTCACTGAATTGTGCTTCTGTAAAAGTTGTAAAGGAGCACTTTAACAAGGACAGACACACTTACTGAAGCTCTGATGAAATGAAAACCTTCCAATATATCTGTAACGTCCATTAAAATGCAAGTGAAATAGTGTTCTTCTGTAAGCAGAGCATTGTAATATAGAACATTTATTTTTAATTGCAGAGCATCGTATTGAGGTTGAGCTTTTTTTAAAAAAAAATAAAATAAATAAATGCCAGAGGATTTCTTTCAAATAACCATTAGAATTATCATTACATCAACAAACAAGAATTCTGGTTTTGCAAGAGCAAAGAGCTCATTCTCCTGTCAGCCTGCTTCCTCTTGCTTTGGTTTATTTCAGTTCTTTTTTTTTTCCCCCAGCTTGCTTAAATGAGTGAAGTACAGGTTGTCTTCCACAGATAATGCAAAGTACAGAAACAGGCAAGAAAGAGTTTTCTAGGTCATTAGTGCCAGCATGTACCAATAGTTACACTATCTAGTAGGAAATGCAAACAAGAGATGAGTGATTGGCAGAAGATCTAGTATATCTAAATCAGATCTTAGCAAAAGCTGTTGTGGCCATGCCAGTGCAAGACAGGAAAGCATTGCCTTGGCTTTTCCATCAGCCAAAAGTAGGTTTCCCAAGGTAGGATTCCATGGTAGGCAGCATCCACATCATGGACATTGCACTAGTTCCTCGGTATTCACAGATTTTGCACTAAGGGCTGAGCTCTGAATTCTACTACTCTCATGCTCAAACTAGAATTGAGAAATAAGGTGAGCTAAGCAAGCCAAAAGATGCTCTGTGCCACAGAATTCACATTCAGTCCTCTAAGCTCTCTAAAATAATCTTGACTATAGTGAGTGCCATCTTACAGGCTGTGGGAATGTGTGTTAATATTTTCCAAATACACACATCAGTATATTTCCAAATACTGGCCTTTGACTGCGGACTTAGCAAAGTCCCTGGGGAAAAAGAGGCAGAACACAGAATCCCTGCACTCTTGTGACAATACCTGAAATCACTGAATTTAGCATTTGTAGCTCATATGATAGTTCTGGAGACTAAGCCACATGTTACAGTTCTTGCTTACTGTGGAGGATAAAGCAATAGCTGCTGTAATTAACTGAAAACCCTTCAGTTTTCATTTACCATTTCAGGAAAACAAATACTGCATCCATTATAAAAGAGGATCAAGGGCAAAAGAAATCCTTCAAGCAATGTGCTAAATACTTCAGAGCAGCTTTGTACTCAGGACTTATTACTAGTAATTCCACACTGTGGAATTTTTCTCACTCATAAGAGTGTAGGCACCTAGAAATCTTGGCTTGTTACACAAGTCTGTGACAGAGTGCACCTGTAAGAAAGATACTGGTACAATAACTGCCCTATTTTTAAGATTTCACTCACTCTTAAATTTCTTTCCTTTCACTCAGACACAAGTACGCAGCCTGCATACACTCCTCCTCTCTCCCTTCACACCCTCTCTCCCCCTCTCACCTCTTTCCTGGCCCGTTGGACTTGTTTCTCCAGTTCCTCAGGTATCATCTTACCTCTAAGGGACACAGATTTAAAACTTTTTCAGTTACATTCAAATAAGTTGGTTATGTACAGCACTACTGCATTTTAAAAAGGCTCAGAGACCATAGCTGTGGCTTTCACTTGCTCACCTTTCATCTGTTTTGATGAAGCAAACATTCTCTGTACCAATACCCAGGAAGGAAGCTGCCTTCTTCATGGAATAATGACACTATAAATGAAAGAGTCAAGTGAGTGTGTAATTAAAAAATAAATAAATTCCTTAGCATAGGGAACAGTGACACTGAAATTAATTTAATAGCGGCTAACAGTCAGTCATGACATTACTGCATCCTAACACAAAAAAAGCAAATTGACAAATCTACACAGCACCAACATAATTAATGACACACACTGAAGACTGGGAAAAAAATAAGACAAAAAAAGGTGTGCACTATGAATTGTGGGCTGAAAAAATAAAAAGCTCTACTCCGTATTGGTTTTTTGAGGCTCCATTTTTGGTTCTCCATTAGGGTGAACAATAGAAATTTTCAAGTGTCATCAGGAGAGAATTATTGTCTCAATATGTTTTAATATAACTGAGTCAAAGGTATCAATGAGTGTACGAGGTAGCAAATGCACAAGAAAAAAGATCCAAAGGCTACTGAACTTAACAGCCTAGCAGCGACCTATAGGCCTGAAAGTCCAAAAGCACCACTCCTTGGAAACAGGACGCTTAATTAGGATGTATCTTGCAGTATAACCAAAGCCTCTGCCACTCCTCGTGATTTCTCTTCCTGCTTTCTCTAAAGATCCGCTGTTGTCCACTGCCACTGACAGGATATCGTGCTATACTGACCCTTGACCTGATCCAGCAACTCTGTTCACAGAATCTAGGAGCTCAAGTCCCAAGACTTATCAAAGCCTTTAGCTGTGATACAACTGGGACTTACAAGGTTTTAAAAGCCCTATCTCTGCAAAAGGATCAAAAAATCTTGGTGTTTAGGTATCAAGGTTGTTCACAATGAATGTCGCTCTTAAAAGCCATTACAAAAGCAGTCAGAGTTTAGACAAGACTAAGATGTGTTCACACATCTACAAAAGTCAATACGGATTTTGCAAAAGGTATCAGTTTGGATGAGTTTGCATTTTTCAGAAAATGAAGTTACTATTTCAGCAAAGAATTTTAGCTAGGCATTCAAAGGCGTTTTTGAATGATTACAGATACATGCAGTCCAGTTTTCACTTTGCACTCAGTAAGGTGCACTAGTGTGCAAAACCTGTGAAGTGAGTGTAAAAGAAGAGGTGCCTTCACCTGTTCAAAGGATACTAAAAATGGCTGTTTACTCAATCAAAATGTGATAAAATGGCTCTGACAAGAAGGATACTTAAGCCTACAGTCCACTCTACTTTTTAACTTTTTTTTTCAGTTAAGGTATATCTTATCGTATTTCTAACATTCAACTCCATAAGGACCTGCTCTACTGTGGATACTGTTATTCCAACGTAAGAATATTTTGTCTTATTCCAGAATAAGAGCATGCAGATCTCAGCTTAATCCATCTTCAAGATTAACCTGGGAATTCAAGATACAGTGATCTCCTTAATCTGAAGATATTATTCAATGTCAAAATCACCCCAAACAACTTGCAGCATGCCAAATGCCTACCCACTTATAGCAATGGATTCAGTTTCGAGAGTGTGCTGTATCTTCTGGGACTACACAGTTCTTTGCACAATCAAGACCATCTAATCTTATCACTGCATCCAAGATTATCACTGTTCTCAGAAAATAAATTTGGCTCCTTTTCACATTATTACTGAAGATTTAAAATAACGCATACTCCAGCAACTGTGGAGATGTCTAGAATTGTTACTTTTCATACAGGAGGTGAAGCCAGGTGGTTAATTAATTCCATTTTCTTCCAGAGAGTTCACATAAATGCAGTTACTCCGAACATAATTATGAAAAATGTACAACATTTTAATGTGTGGGTATGAATATATTAAGGGTATTAAAGCCTGTCACGCTTATTTTGATGAGATGGAGCACCTCAAAGGGCTCTTTCTCTTTTTGACAAAAAGGTTTCCCCTACCATCACCCACTTTTTAAATAAAAGCATAAAAAGACATTACTTGACATTATCAGGTAGTTTCAAGAAAGCTTAAATTTGTAACACGACACATCCACAAAGCCTTTAGGGCTCATTCATTTAGACTGTTACAAGAATAATAACATACATAGGTGTATAATTAGTCTTACATTACATCAAATTACACCAATAATGATACTAATGATTTTAGAGCGCCTGTGTGTTGTTCAGTAGAAGTTTGGAGATGTTTTTAACTGATAAGTGAATCACTTCAAATATAAGTTACTCCATCACCGATTTCTATCCATTAGGTTCAAATGAAAGGTATGAATCACCAGAAATAAACAGATTGCCCAACATTAAGAAAGCAGTAGACCTGCAAAATCAGTATACTAGTATACAGGCAATCACTAAATCATGTAATTTTTTATAAAAAATTTTATGGGAGAAAGATAAAAGATGCTTGAAGATAAAAGATGCTGAGAGTTTATACCCAAAAGCAGAGAGAAAGAGAAGAACAACAGGAATATCCAAACAAAACAGGCTGCAAGATACATTATTTTTTGCCTACACAAGTTCTTCAATGCTTCTTGGAAAACTTTGTCAGATCTTCAGCAGGATCGAAAATGGACAAGACTTATACTTATTAAGACGTATTGTGTGTCCAGAGGAGAGTGACGAGGATGGTGAAGGGGCTGGAGCACAAGCCCTGTGAAGAGTGACTGAGGGAGCTGGGGTTGTTTAGCCTGGAGAAGAGGAGGCTCAGGGGAGACCTTATTGCTCTCTACAACTACCTAAAGGGAGGTTGTAGTCAGGCAGGGGTTGGTCTCTTCTCTCAGGTGACCAGCGACAGAACAAGAGGACACGGTCTCAAGCTTTGTCAGGGGAGGTTTAGCCTTGATGTTAGGAAAAAATTCTTTACTGAAAGGGTGATTGGCCACTGGAATGTGCTGCCTGGGGAGGTGGTGGAGTCACCGTCCCTGGAGGTGTTTAAGGACATATTGGATGAGGGTCTTAGTGCCATGGTTGAGATGATGAGTAGGGGTAGGTGTTGGGTCATAGGCTGGACTCGATGACCTCAAAGGTCTTTTCCAGCCTTGTGATACTCTGATACTACTACATAGATGTGGAATATGTTCTTTGTGAAGTAAAAGCAGTCTTTTAGCTATATTGATTGAAAACATACAAGAACTTCTTTTTTATCCACTACCATTACTAGAAACCATTATGCTAAATTACACTGCATCATTTTAAGAAAAAAAATATACCAGAGAATATTTACTAGCTCCAGTCACAACAGTGCCAACTAATTCATTTGTTCATAGTTCCCTTTCCAAACAAAAAAGAAAGAAATATCCAGATAAAAGGTATTATTTGTCTCTAGATTATAAACAGAGTAAATAATAATTTTAACTACTGTGAGTTCAGATTACTCTTACCATGTCCTTTGCAGTTCTGTCTGTTAGGACACATTATTAAATCTGTAGCTGTTCATAGTAAGAAATGAATGCCTTTGAGCACAAGGTCAAATTGGAACAGCGCATATAAGACGCGCTGCTGTACTACTTTAACTATTGCCAGACATAGTTCTTGTCTCCTAATGTTTGCAAAGACAAGGTACTTTCTCCCTATGCTCATTAAAACAGAAGATAAATTTGTATTTTTTTGATTTTGAAAAGTTTCCTAGAAACATGATTGCATAAAGCAATTACATTATTATGAGATTGTTTTATTGCTCATTTTTGTCTGTTGTAATTTCAGCCAGGGACGACATGGTGAGTTAATGTTGTGTTCTCTCACTTTATTACTTTCATGATCAAGTTGCACTGGGGAGGAATTTAGTTTCATTGCATCTAAAAAACTGCTCATATCAGCATGCACATTTCAACTGTTTACACATCCTCTTCTACCCACACTTACCTCAAATTTAGCAGATTTCTTCCTTTCAGATCAATGCAATACGTTCTTGGGTCAGAATAAAGCTTAGACGAGATCCAAATAGCAAAAACCGATAAAAAGGTGGGCTGACATCTATAACTACAAGTGTATTCAGCTGCTACAGAGCCACAAATCGTGTTTCCAGGAATTGGGATATAACAGTGTCTGTACTGTTGCTACTGTCTCAAGAGGAATCACTCTGCAATGGTCCAGCAAGAGTACTGCGGAGCAGTAGCACAAACAACATCCATGGTGTATCACCATAATTTTAAGCAGCTAAGCATTTTACTTGCAGGGACAAGGAGCCTGCTTATTCCTGAAGGCCAAACAGAGCACGTGATGACCTTGGCCATGTACTAAACATAGAATTTCATGTTATTCAAGAATATACAAAAAATACATAGCCTTACATCACATAAAATTAAGTCGCTGACAAGTCCATGCATTCCCCTGTTCTACAACAAGGCAACTGCCAAGTGCCAGACCAAAACTTTGGGGACTTGGCAACTCAACACAAAAATAATTTAATTTAAACACAGTGGTGAAGCCAAGCCCTAAAATGACACAAATGCCTTGAGCAGCCATGTGTTTTGACTCATTATCAGTCTCTCAGATCATAATAGTTTCATGGCTTCTCCATGCCAATAGAGTTTACCTGATTCATGTCAAAGATAAACACATGTTGTTAACTTCTGCAGGATAATTATTTTTAATCATTTGCTTCTCCAGGCAACTCTTCAGTTAAGAAAAAAAAAGGCACAACATAAAAAAAAAATTAAGAATGTTCGACACAAGTATTTCAGTACTTCTCTTCAGCATGGGCCATTTATAACATATATTCTCAATATGGCATATCTGAACTAAACAGTATTCCAAAAGGTGATGAAACTTGGAGTCTAGTACAGGTGAATCTAAAATAAGTATATATGAATATGTACATCTCCTTCATAACCATGAATAGACACTACAGATCTTAGACAACAGCTACAATATCAATAACTAAAAGCAACAGTTTTAGATCAAGTGATTATGAGGGATAGACAACATTGTTTTGTGAATCAAGCAAAGTACTAGAGATCAAGATTCCTGCCCTACAAATAATTTACTGATTTATTTTTCCTGGCCAGGTCTATGTTTTGTGGGTTTGGTTTTCTTGCGAAGCAAAGACACAAAGATATTTTTTTTTTGTCATAACATTAAATGTTTGTTTGATTTGGAGTACGAGGGTACAAACTTCAATCAAATTTTGCAATGAAATAAAATTTTACTCATGATAAAATTTCTAAATGCATCACTTCAAAAGCATTAACAGAACATGTTTCAACCTCATTTTTTCCTCCTTAGTTATTTTTAAGATGCAATGTGATGGATTAAGTATGAACTGGCATGTCATTTCATATACATACTTTTCAGAAAGAAAAAAACCTAAATATATTTTGCCTGGGGGAAAAATTCCTTTATTTAGGACATTTGGATTCAGTTCCAAAACACGTGTGCTGTCTTGGGAAACTTACGCAACGCTTTCATCCCTTGGGCCTCTTCAAAATACGCCTTTCGTCTATTTACAATGCAAACTGTTTGGAGCATAAACTTAAGAGCTAAAATTATTCTAGGAACTATATACTTCCTAGTACAACAAAGTTCTCACTTCCACTAAGGCCTTTATAAAGTGGAGAATTAATTATAATTTGATTAGTACAAAGTTGTTAAGTCTTAAAATTACAAGGACATTTGAAAGAAAAAAAACTCAAAAAATTAGCTTCAGAATAAAGATATGAACATAACTCGATTTCCAAAGGCAGTTTGGACAGATATTCTTCAAAAATTGAAAAAAAATATGGCTAGTTTTAAAACTATTTAAAGAAAAACACTCTACAGATCCAGAGATTTTTTCTGAAATGCTTTATGTTGAGTTTGGTTCTGTACTACAACCAATCTGCATTCAGACACAGGTCAGAGCAGAAGCTGCAAAGAGCCATCTCACAAGTCCAATAAATGCTCAGCTTAGCACACATTAAACCTGCAGAAAAGAACTCTGAGACCCAAAACCTACCTGTAGTTCCTGTTAGATTTTATGCTGTGGGAAACCAAATGCTGCAGACCTCCATAACACACCACATGCATTCTGCTTCAGGTTGTCCCCATGTGCAACCTATTCTTACATCAGCAATTTCCAAGAGCAAGAACATCTGTGTTTGTTTTCTGAAAACAAGGAAGCTTCTACAGGGAAATTTATTATCAGACTTGGCTCCAATATTTGACATCATATACTGACAACAAATTTATTGTACCAGTGCCCCATCAGATATGCAATTGATATAATTTTGCAGCCATTTAAAAATAAACGTCAAAAAGCTTTCTTTATCTTGTTTTTACCTCTTCTGAAGTGAACAGGACTAGTCTTGGCAAACCTGAAAGCCCTTTTTCCTTTATCTCAGGACAAAATTTGTATCTTGCTAAGTTCATAGCATACATATTAGAAACAGAGCCACCTGTAGAAAGACATATACAAGTATCATATTAGCCACAGTCCTAGTACCTGTCCCGTGTCTGAGTGCTTGACCTAGTAGGGAAAAATGAATAAACCACACAGCCTACAAATGCATCCATCATAGTTTATTTCCTCCCCAAAAGCCTACAGACATAAAATTAACTTTGAGCTCTGCAGTATGTATGGAAACAGAATGTGTTTGAATGTTCTTTGGGGATATTTCCTGAAGAATAAGAACTGTGCCCAAGCAGGCCTCTCCAACAGAGTCCCCTGCAACAGCACCTTTCCATTTGCACTGAAGTGCCCACTCAGCTGCCTGCACCGAGCTCAGCTGAGGCTGTCTAAGAGATTTCTTGGGCAACCAAGCTTTTTTTATGAAGAGAAAAAGAAAAAAAATCAGAAAAAAAACCCAGTAAGTAGTAACTGGAAGATCTGCAAGGTGAGATCTGCAGGGGTTTTATTCACTTAAAAGAACAAAACCAAAATAGTAAGAAAAATCCTTACATAAAAGTAGCACAAAAAGTACAAATCATTTCTCTTTTGAGAGAAACTGAGAAATTTTAATTAAGCAATTCTGCCGTAAAAGCAAGGATTCTACTGAAAATCAAATCTGATGGGAAAAAAAATCCATAGCATTAATATATTTCCTCCTCTCCCCCCCAAAAAATAGAGGTTTTAGTTTCTTTGTTTTCCTACTATTCACAGGTAGGCTAGAATTACTAACTTTGTTTTGGTTTGGGGGAGGAGGGTTGTAAATCCATTTACTCGTTTAATCTCTCTATAACCCCCAAATAGAAAAGATCTACATTTAGCCTAATAATTTGTGGAATAATATCATTATGCTTCATTATTTTGATACAGTGGTCTACTACACTGCTTTACAGAACATTTGAAAACCATGGCTCATCAATAAGTTTAAGAAATATTGGTTTGGTTGGTCTTATCAGAACATTTTTAAAAACTGATCAAAATACAAAGAATTTAAGCTAATGACACTCCCAATAAGACAGGCAGGATACACAGATCAGTGCCCTCAGGCACCACTGGTTGGTGTCTAGCAGGTATATCAGTTCAAAGTCTGTCATCAAACAGTTTGACTTAGTCCAATGAAACTGTCGGCATTGTTAATAAGGTTAACAGTTAATTGTTAATAAGGGCAACAGTTACAAACAATTCATTTCAACACAATTATATTTAACATAGAACTGTTTTCATTCATTCATTCAGACCCACAGAATTATTACTAGAAACACACAAGATAAGCCTGGATTAAATAGTGTTGTATATGCAACACTGGATTTTTTTGCACGCATTTTCAAAGATTCTACACAAATCCCATGTTCATGGAATTACTGGGATTAGATGGAATATAATGACTCATCTTGAAATCTGAACTATTCCTACCTGGATTAAATATACCATCCCCTTCTTCCCAGCCTATGAACTCAATCATTTTCTTGATGATCGCTTCTTCCACCAACAGAAACACTGGGGATACTTCGTATGTGTATCTGAACAAAAATAAGAGCAGTGTGATTGGAATTAAGACTACAGAACTCGTGCCAAAGAATATTGCTAGAATTAGACAAAGGTTTCTTGCACCTTTCTGTAATCTATCAGAAGCTGATCACCACCAGCAGTAAAAGTCTAAATTAAAATTACTATGGAACTGACCCACTAGAGCAATTACTTAGTTCCTGACAGCATCACATTGACACTTCCACTCTCAAAGTAATACATCAGAGTTTGCTTTTCAATGTAGGTCACACGCTTAAATTTCAGCTATCTATTGCAAGCAACAATTATTTTTTTTTACGCTTTACATTTGCAAGTAAACAGTAGACAAGGTAACCATTTGCATTCAAATCTACAGAATGCTTGAAAGGAAATAAACAACTGAGTCTGATTAATTCATTTTTATGCACTAAAAGCCAAAAAACCCTCCAGATTTAAAAGCACTGGAAAACAAAGATCTCTCCTCTTAAGCCCCACCTCACAAACAAGGAAAAAAGGCTTCATCATTTTAGCCAAGTTTCTGGTGAGTTATTCAGCCAGACTGTTTTCTCTTCCAAATCTCTGCATATTTTCTAACTCCTATATAACACTGAAAACAGAAATCAGGGCTGGGGTGGGGGAGAAATCTGTTATTCTGAAACACATGCTAATTCATCAAGAGGACAAAAAATACACTTACACACTTGGGTTCAGTGCTTCTGTAATGAAACGAGCCACTAATGAGTAATAATCTATTCCAGCATACAGCTGATTGAAAAATCTTGGATGACCTGAAAATACAGATAAAAAGCAGTGACAAGATACCCACGAAAAGAGAATCTATCACATGTCCTCACAGCTGAATGCTGATGACTGCAAAGCACAACTCACTTCTTCATTCTCTCAGTATATTCTGGATTTACCATCCTTTTCTTAGATTAGACAATCTTTTGAAAGTAAATTTAGTGAACACTTTCAGGTCCCAAAACAAGGTTTGAGAGATGGAAGTACTACACAGAATGAATGTGGGCTGTTCACAAGTTTTACAAATCAAAAAAAGAAAAGGGATTGACAACTGCGTATATACACTGGCTTTTAACAGTGGTCTTGAGAGGCAACGATGGATGTTAAGCCCAATTTTGCTAAGCAACAGAATACAAGAACCTGCCAGTCCCAGGCAGCTGTGCCTGTGCTCCCATCAAATCTCAATATTGATAGAGTAAGGCTGTATAACAGCTTGGAAAAATGTGCGGCAGACTTAAAATTACAAGGACAGTGTTTACCTGCCTTGAAACTCTGAGATACGACTAATTATGAGAAAAGTCTATACTACTGCTGACTATAAAAACAAGCCAGTTCAGCAGAGGAATCACCATCTAAATTTTAATCCACAGCATAGTACTTTTGCATGCAAAACTAGGTAAACTGTATGGCTCCATTTATATTACATTTGAGGCTTCAATATACTTAGATTAAAGACTATTTGCACAGCATATTTTTATAGACAATATCCTTTCTGAGTGACATAGTGTAACAAATTAAAATCTAAAGGCAATTTGCAAATGATAAACAGAACATCTTCCAGTAACTCAGTAATTATATCTGCATGTTATTTGTGCACTCTCCCTGTAGATCACTAGTGCTACTTTTCTATGGTTTTCAAAGGCATGTACTCACTCTCAAAATTACTTTACGGTCTTATTTTGCAGCAACAGTGACTGTAGCAGGGAACATTCCCTGGAAATGCACAGCTAACATGCCAAATACCCTTCTAACTTTCCCAAACACAGCCTAAGCTAGGCCACATCTGAAATCCTGAGCTACTGATCCACGGTGCTATTTCCTGAGCAGATGTTGTTCATCCCTTTTCGCTAAGATTGAATTACGCTACACATGCTGCAGAAAGGTTAGCTGTAGAGAACTAATCCTGCAGAGATGTGGTGTACTGTCTCTGAAACACTGCAGGCTCTCTTCTCAGTGTCTGGAACAGGAACTACAGCCTATCAGCAAACTAACACCCTACAAGACCATTGCTCAAAAAGAACAAGTAAATGCAGGGTAATCATCACTAAGAACATATGTGGGCAACAATGGCGACTCCAATCCTCACTACCCATGCAGCAGAAAAATCACACACAGAGGCCTTTCTTCTGCCTGTTTTGGTAGAATGTTATATCATACCCGTCTAGGTGACTTTCACAAGACTTCAAAATGACAGAACCTACCACTAATGTCAACCGCATTAGAGGAGCTAGCTTTCAATTCGTTTGCCATGATTACACATTTTAATCAAACCCATGGTGACCAACATTCAGTTAAAGAACTGAAACACAGGCAAATGTTTGCATACTTATACAAGCAGGCAGAGAACAAACATTCACATCCTCGGTTCCCTGAAAGGTGACATAACTCTGTAAACATTATCCTGCCTTCCTAAGTTAGCATACAAAATAACTTCACTAGAAATCCCATTCCTACTGGTTTTGACGCTGTATTGTATAACATCCCGGCAGAGCTGCAAGAGTTTCTGATGAGATTCTCCAGTGTCCTTCATTTCCAAATCAAGAATCTGCTTCAGTGCTTCAGGTTCCCGCCATTCACAAACCTAATTATAGGGAAGAGGGAGATACGAGCAGTCAAGGGGTTAGCCAACGAGAAGAGCTTATAAAGGTACCAGATAAGCACCACATTCGGCACTGGTTTCACAAAACTGCCCATTGCAGTGCAGCATGCCACCAGAAAATATCTCTGTGAAACTGATCTCATAGAATCTTGGGTTTATTGCATCTCAAGTATTCCTTGACCATAAAAAAACAGAATGGAAAAGGCTAGAAGGAGGAAAAGCTTTGGAGGAGGATAAGGTGTGCCTGTTGGAATGCAGGGATGTAGAAAACCAGCCTGAAGTCTGAAAAACTAACAGTCTTGCTCGTGGCTCATGTATCCTAGCTAGGAGCAAGAGGCCTGCAGGTAAAATTCTGTCCTTAGCTGAGGATTTGCAATCACAGCATTTTCAAATACTCTTCCCTCAAGAGGTGGAAGCAATCAATGTATGACTAAAGGCAAGCATGCTTCATTTTCAGCTCCTCGTCTCATAAACCATCTTAAGCAGGGGTTCTGTGAAACCCACGGTAGTCTCAATTTTGCCCCTCCACAGTGGTACCATGTCCACAGTTCCTCCTTCTCCAATACTAGCACCCCTGAGGAACAAACAAATAACTCCCCCCACTGCAAACAAGGAAGACACTGCACCCATTTGTCATCTCAAAGAAAGTGACCATTGTACTCAGAGATGAAAAAACTCCATTATATTCTGGCACATATGTATGCTAATTATGTTATTGAAAGGTTTTATAACACCATCGTTCTTAATTTGGAAAGCTGTCTTTTTATTTCAGAGCTAGGGACAGACTAGAAGCAATTCTGAGGCTACTTAAAGTGCAATAAAATACAGCTTAGAAAAAAATTGATTCACGGTTCATTATCTTTGTTACAAATTCTCAACACTCTATAGCTTTACCTTTTCTGTTACATCATCAGCTTTCTGGATGACTTCTTCCATTATAACCTTACAGGCCTCTTCCACAAACTTCTCTCCTGCTTTAGAGTCCATTATCGGACCATTTAGGATGACTCCATCCACCAAAATAGCATTCTTCTTCTTCTGGAGCATCTCTTGTTTGCAAATACCAGCTGTAAGACAAATAACTTGCCATTAGAGCACAGTCTGGACAACTAAACCATAAATGAAAAAAAAAAAACCTTTCATTGCTGAAGGTTTAGTCAAATTAAAGGAAAAAAACCACATGGATTTTTCACATGTACAAAAATCTTCTATTTTGGTGGAAGAATCTTTACAGACAAAAATACCTAATGTGTTTCTTCAAACATAGGTTGTTATTACGTAGGTAATAATAGCCTACTGTATGTTATCTACTGCTTTCTACAGCATACGAAAGTGTGCAAGGCACCTTCTAAACACAGAAGAGAATACAGTTCTGGTCTAGAAAATTATACAGCTGGATAAACAGAAATAAAGTGCAGGATAATAGGCAATTTTTTTAGCCGATACTGTTTTCCTCCACAAGTCAACCTTCCTGCTCCCATTTCTTCATGAAATAATTTCCAGCTTCATTTTCCATTTCCTTATGCTGCTCCTTCCCACCAGCCGGTCCTATTGCTCTGAGCCCTCTGCATCCTTTGCGAAGTGTTCTACTAACCTACACTCGAAGATAAAACCTTGTGAGATTGTTGTTCGTATCACATATCTGTATTTCTCTCCTTTCTGCTCTTATTCTATTAAATGCTCTTGGTCACTAATTACAGTAATTTGCTGTGCAGATCATCTTGTTCATTCAATGATTTCTCTGTTTTCCTCCACTTTTAGCCACAATGATGCATTCCATGAACAAACTACTGCTTCCTTACAGTGCTTCTGAAAGTACAAGATGCTTATAAGACACTGGCCAACAGCAGCAATGACGTATATATTTCGTGTATTGATTTCATACGGCAAGAACAGGACTCCAATTTTAATCAACATGAGGCTAAAGATGAAAGTGAGACATTTGGAGATACCAAGCAACAGACGTTTGAAACAGCACAGCACTGAAAGAAGAAGTGATAACCGCCATATCCAAATTATCTGCATTACAGACAGCATCTGCCCACTGATCTCTCCTTAGAATAGCTAGGACCTACGAAGCCAGGCAGCATTTACATCAAGAATCTTCTTCAGCTACAGTGAGGATGGCAGAAGGGTAAAGATATACGAAGGAGAAAGTTCTATGCCCAAAACAACTTTATTTTGTGCTTTATTTTTTGTTGCAGTTACAAAGTAGAGAAAGAAAAATAAGTAGAAAGAAGAAGAAAAAAAATGTAGAAGAAAAATAGCTTTTTCACAGGTCTACGAAAACAACTGAATTTCCAGAAGACTGCCAGACACTGCAGTCTGACACATTCATCATACTTATCATAATTACAGTTCCTCATGCACAGGAGGATATAGAAGAACGGCAATGCTGCCTAGAAAGGTCCATTGATTGAAAGAAACTCTGTCAGCCCCATGAGCTTTTATTTACTGATGACTCAGAGAAGCTATTCAGTTCACTTTCACTTACCAGGAGAGATATGACAAACGATCAAATCCTAACATAACATGGAACCTCAGGCTTCCCATAACACGGATGACAAAAATGAGACCTCCACCCCCTGCATTTCTGAAATTACTTCTATTTTTAATCCAAAGGGGTAATATACCAAATTTCGCTGAATAAAATAGCCTTCAGCACTTTGTTATAGGAGAGGTATAAATGTTCTTGTGGCACAGATACAGACCAGGGAAGGAAACAGAACCACATCTTCAACAGGCAAAGAGGGAAAATCACAGACTTCAAAAACGTCAGTTCTCATCGTGCTTTCTAGCACACCACAGCAGAGGCTCTGTAACAGAAACTGCAGCTTTGAAAAACTCTTAAAAGTTTCTCTCCGAAAACACTACTTAGTAGGTCAACTTTACAAGACTTAAACCACCAGATATTAACAAGGAATTGGAAGACATCAGGTCTTTGGGCAGACAGAACAAGCACTATTTTTGGATTAAGTGTTATTTATTATATTTGATGCATAAACAGCTGCTTTAAGTGCTAACCAGAGTGTAACATAAACACATACAAAAAAAAAGAATCCCAGTCTTGACCTCACATGGAAATGCTGCCTTCTCCATGTATGTCAAAGGTGGTTTGTTTTTATGGAAAAGACGACAGGATCTATAAAACTACATGGGAGATGAGTATCTGCCGCAGAGCACAGTTGTGGACACTTCCTTTGGTTACAAGCAGAAGAGACAGTCAAGCAACTAACTTTTTTTTTTTTTTTTTTCTGCTCTGCTTTACCTCTCAGGTCTCTGCTTGAACCAGAATTGTGCAAAAGCGGTTAAGTCCATCAGCCCTGTGTCTGACACTTTTGCTCAGAAATGTGATACTAATACTTCCAAGACTTTACAATGATCTGTTCCAGCGATTCTGTGAAAAGGAAAAGCAGAATTTTACTTTTCCTACCAGGTCTTTAGAGGTCCAGGTGATGGATCTAAAAACAGCTCCATATTTGAAGCAAGTCTGTGCACCTCTATGGACAGTTTGACAGTCTCCATAGGGCACTTGGTGGAGCCTGAGGAAGAAGACTTCCTCTGGAAAATGGATGATAGCCTACCCCTAGTCCCAACACCTCTGTGTCCAGCACAGTCTAAGAAAGAGAAAGGCAAAGCTGAGGGGTCAGAAAGAAGGGAAGAAAAAGAGCCTTCAACTACAATTTACCTGTCTAAGGCTCCAGCAAAGAGTTCAGTTCTTAGCCCACATTGTATTCCACAAAATACACTTCGCAATTAATTACCACTTTCTCAATAAATTTTTGGTTGTCACTTACCATTTCAATCTGAACTTGCTGAGCTAAATTCTGCCCTGTATCATACTGTAAGACTATTACTACAAATGAATAGGAACAACTATTTCAAAATCAGCAGCTAAAGGAAGCTCCAAACACAGACATTTTTTGAGGCAAAGGTCTTGGATATATACACTATTCCCATCCCTCATGATTCTATTGCAAATCCTGTGATACTTAATCTTCTACTTATAACTGCCTGACTTCTGGAGTTCTTATGAGAATTCCAAACTCTACTGAAAAATAAATGTTTCCTCTTGGTTGCTGTAAAAACTTGAAGAAGAAAACTAAGCAGATGATAAAAGTCTGAATTTCCATAAGTTTTTTTTCCTTTTTATTACTATGACCAATTTATTATGCTTTGGATGGGTGAATCTCCAGAAAGATTCAAGGTTCACTTTTTATGTCACAGTACCCAAGTTAAATAGCATGCCTTTAACAGCTTCTCAAAGCTCAGCATCCAGGCTACGAAATACACACATAATTTTAATTTTTATGAGCTCATCATTCATGCTGTCTCTTTGAAAAAAAAATCAAAAATTTCATACCTCAAATGCTCATAATATTATTTTCCCAAGAATTCCGGGCCTTTTACATATCTGTCATACACACGCTTGATTCAGCTAAGGGAATGTGTTCCACATAGAGCCCATTTATAGAAACAGTCTCTTGTCACATATACTTTTTGTGTTTTCAAACATGAGAGGCAAACAATCTAGAGATGTGGCTGCAATAAATATATTATTTTCTATTTAAGCATAGAGAAACAGACTCCTAAGCAGACTCAGAAAACAGACTTCCAGAAAGTATATCAAATGTAATTTCAGCCAAATGGCTCTAGGCTTGAAACAGAACTAAAACTTCACCAAATGGAAGTGTTTTAAATTGGAATTAAGGATTATTGGCTGTTCAAAATATCCTTCTGCAAAAGAGAAGACTTGATCCTGCTCCAATTGAAGGCAGTTGGGCATTTAGCCACCGGCTTCAATAGCGGCAGAATCAAGCCCATAATTCTCACTTTTCATCCTGAATGAAATATTTTATTACAGAAGCCTAAGGATTTCCAAGCAGCATTTCATTTTTATGTTCAATATTCTTTTCCCAGCAGAAAACATAAATTAATTGGAGCTGAAATAATGCACAGAAAAATAACCATTTTTTTCAGATGTTTCTATATCTTTATGTAAGCACTACTAAGTAATTTAAAAGCTGCATCTGTTTTTCCATATACATATATAGAAACATTCACTGCTAAATTCTTGCACTACAAAAAGAAACTGGAGCCTCTTACTTGGCACATCCTGACAACATTTGAGAGAGTAGAATAAAATGCCCAGAAAGATTTACTGCTCACAAGGAAAAGACAGAAACAGAAGGGGGTGGCTGTGAAAGAGTAGCTTGTGTTTGAATGTCAGAGCCAGATCCTGTTCACTTTACACTGTTCTAGCACCACAGAATATTAAAGTCAATACAAAAGGCTGCCTTTGACCAAAGACTGGTTTCTGCTCTGTAACAAATGCAGTAATAATTGCCAGCATTAATCAGAAATAGATTTTAAATTACTCATCCTGTATGACCTAGCCATGGTTCTTCTTTCAGAAGACGTCAGTATTTTCTTTCAGCGCATCCAGCAAAAGAAAACAAGTGAATTTCAGTGTCAAGTCTCCACACCCCTATGTTTAATGGGTTACTGTGGTGCCATATCATGTATCAAGGTATTAAAACACAAACCTGTCCCATTCCTATACAGCTATTTGAGTCCCTTGGCATACATAATCTTTAAAGACACTTTCATTTCTTTAATCACTCCTTTCTTTATGTCTATGACTGAGATAAACCCACACCACTTTTAGAGCAATATACATTGTTTCTTAGTAAACTGATTTCCCAGCCCTATTGCCAAGTGAAGAGATGCAGGTTTCTTAGAAGCTAGTATATAGGTTGACTTGGTGTCCTGTTAAAGCAAATCATATAAAAAAAAAGTAGGTACAGGCACGGAAGCACTCATGCGATCGCCCCTATACTACATGTTCCTGCTCTGCAGGTTTATGGACCAGGTTTGTGGACAGGGAACAAATCGGGTGCTTCCCTTTAAAAGGTCTGCAATAGCCCCTCCTGCACACAGGAATCCTCAACTGTGAAAATTCAAATGTGACTTTTACAGAGCAGGACCTGAGGAAACCAAAACTGCTTCTGTCCAGGCTCAAAGGTTCCTCCATAAGCCCTTAGAGCACACTGCTAGCACTGAACGGCAACAGTACAACAAACGGGTCCTATTCTTCACCCCACACCTGAATTTCCCATTCTGAAAGGGTGGGAGGAAAGAGAGAAATCTGGAAAGGAGTCCTAATATCTGGCAGGGAATGCAAGGACTATGCTAGGAGAGAGGTTCTTCTTTCAGAGATGTTTCCAGAGTCCTGAGGGAGGCCCCCTTACTAGTTGAATGCTCGTGATACGTTGTGCCCATTCACTGTGTGCCAAGCACTTGCCATCCATAACTGTACTAGGTAGGATGTGCTAGGAAAAAAAAAAACCCACACAGAAGTTAAGAAAGGAGAATCGGGAATTTTTATGCAGCCAAACCTCAGGACCTGTTTTTAATATTTAATAATGACTTCTCAATGCCCTGACAAAGTAACTATAGGAATGATTCATGCTGTAACATTTCCAATTAGGAAGAAAGGCTGTGGAGAATTGTAATTCACCTTGATGAGAAACTAAGAAATGGTAGATGCCAACTATCAAATGGAAATCCCAACTCCTTGACCCCAATGAGATTCTCTCAACTCACATGTTCTAATTTTTAACATCTGCCAACAGTGTAGGGAGCATCTGAGAATCAAAATGGCTTTTATTTTAAATAGAATTTGCAAATTGATAATGAACATGTAATGAACTTTCCTTTTTCTGAAGAAAAATGGATATACTTGCAACATCCAAGTCAATGACAGGGGCTGGGCATGGGATAGGAAAGTTAGCTTCAGGAGGATGAGTTTAGACAAAAGTGACAAATGTATGTGTGACCCACACAGAATATAAAGAATCCCTGAGATTTCAATTTTTTCCAGCAGAAAGCAGTGAAGTGAAAATACAATTTTTTTTTCCAAATGGAAGTCCTGCAACTTGATTTAAAAGAGTACACAACAGCCTGTAATTTCATGCAAGAACTATATTTTTAGGCATAACATAAAAAAAAACTTTTATTGCCAGTTTTTCAAAAAATAGCTAAGAAAGCAGTAATTTACTAAAACTGAGTTTTCCAGAATACAATACAAGTTAAAATATAAAAATATACTGAAAATCTAAATTTAATCTCAGGAACTTTTACCTCTACATTCAAGTTACAGTCAAAACAATGTTTTTCCTCTCACTTTTTCTTAATATGATAAACACTTCCATATTTTCTGTTTCGTCCAAAGGATTTTCAATTACTGCTCACTAATTCATGTCCACATCATTGCTCTGAGATATGCCCTTAGTTACTAACACAGGGAAGCTAGTGTATAGTAAATGGGGATGTAACTTTCCAGCCCACTAGGTCCTCTGAACTAGTTCCAATGTAGACATTTATAATTTATTAGCATATTACATTCAGCAAAGGAGTTAATCCACTTTCAAAATGGAGCAAGCTGCCTTGCACAGCCCATTATAAAGTTGCTGCTCAAAACAGAAGAGATCAGTCACACAGATGACAGACCCAGCCACTTCAGATCACATCTGCCTTTCTTTTCCTACGTGATTTTCAGAAACTACTCCTGAGCTGCAAGAGGCCAAGATGCCAGGTGACAGTCCACAGTGGCAAGTGCCATCTGAAGACACTGGCAGTACTTTTCAAGGGCAGCAGCCTGAATTATGCCTGGTAGAAGCACAGATCTGGCCATGCTATGGATGCTAAGGCTCACCAAAGAGACTGGGTAATCCCTGCACCAGCAAAGCAGCTGAAAGAGGCCCAAACAGAATCCCCACACTACCTGCAGTTTGTCTGCACCCATGATCCCTGTTTTCCATTTTTCCTCTAAGGAAGGCAGAAGATGGATAACTTATTTTGTTTGGGGGTTTTTTGACCATGCCAAAACTTTAATCAGTCATTTGAGATCAGCATCAGCACTGCAACCAAATACCAAGTACATACAGCATTTGTTGCTTGCTCTTTCCCCTTCAGGCAGGTGTAACAGCTTGTTTACACGATATACTGGCCCCAAAGTGGGCTTGGTAATCCCTGAACAATGGAGTAAGTCTGCTTGAGAAAAATTAGTTGAAGAAGCTCAATGAGCTGTCCTGCAGTGTATCTGACAGAGGGATGCCAAGCCACTTACACGACAACCTTTCTTGTTGAAACCCTGACATTTGCCAATGGATAAAATCGTATTTATGAGGCTTTTCAGCTTACATAAGGTAAGATGCGACAAAGGGCAGGGACATCAAATCTTTAAAGCCAAAAGCTCTTCCAAATTGTCTAGATTTAACCAGCTACTTTGCAGAGTTATTGCTACTTCACTGACAAAAGACCTTGGTCACTAAGAACCACTTCCCTCACCCTGTTTATGGCACTAAAAAACCTCTAGTCCAGTGACTTTTTCTTTAAAGACACCTCTATTTGCTGACACTTGACAAGTTTTTCATTAAAAAAAAAAAAAATCCAAATCACATATACTCAAGAAACAGTAATAGAGATGGACACACCAACATTTGAACCAAGTCAAAGTGACCTTTTATTACCCTTAGGCTAGCCTTGACAACACTTATCGACAGAAACAACCTCCATTGACAGCAACAACCACCTGCCTTTTAAATTTATTATTCCCTCATCGCACATGTATAAATCCCATTAATGTTTAAATAAGATAACTTGTATGCACAGATGGGAGAATTAAAAAAAGTGGGAAATGGCCCCAATTTAGCCATGTCCTGCTGAGCATCCTTGAGCTATCAACGCTTTACAAACAGCTACATGCAAAAACCTCTACAGTTTGTGACATGGGACAAAGCAAAAAAAGGTCACAAGAAACTTAACTTTTGATTTAGCAAAGCCTGAAGAGGTAGTTCCTATAAATATTTGGGATGAGCATTAGGACTCACTATCCCAAATGTGACCACAGCAGTGCAGGAAGTCAGAGAAATACAAAGACACGTATTTCAATATGTCCATTTATTGTGTCTTGAACATGTAAGAAATGTTTATGGAAACGCAAATGATCATTATAGAAGCAGGCTGCTTAAAATAATCAAGGGCAGGGAAATTAAGGCACATGCCTTCTAAACTGTTTAATAGGCAATAACAGCTGAATCAGTATGCAACAAGATCTCCCAGTGCACTAAAAAGTGACAATTCTTGGTTATATAAGTGACAGCTTGAAAGATGCCTTAATCAAGAAAGAAAAATTATTTATTGAACTTCTCAAATGTCAAATTAAGCTTCTTCACTAAATATTCATTAACTGCCAAGAAAATTCTTATTAATTTAAAGCACAATGAAGGCACTCACACAGAATGGCTTTATTTGATGCAAACTTCATTTCTTGCAAACCCATGTTTCCCCTTCTCTAATGAAGAGGTATAAGCAAAGATCCTAGTATCTTTTTTATCAGATCAGATTTTAAGACACCAGTGAGATCCTATCCCTCTGCTCTGACCAAAATACTAAGCCGAGTGTCACATTACCAGAGCCCTAAAGTCACTCTAACTTCCAGTATGTTTTACCGTGCTTCACATTACACCTGTTTGAGATGGCAACACAGCAACATCTTACATGAATTAAATGTTTGCTGACTCATCTCCCCAGTCTGCTGGCAGATGCAAACTACATAACACCCCAAACTTAACAGATACACACTGAGCAGCCAGTAATTCTGAAGTTAAAAAGCAGCATACTGCATAAATGCTGGCTGATCCTTTCCTCTTGTGGTTTCCAGCTCTGACTCTATTTGTTGTACTTGATGAGCTAGTAACAACTTGCTTGAGACTCTGCTTAATAGACTCAGCCTTTATCCCTCACAAGGGAACATCTCACCTATTATTTTCTCCAAATACTGAAGTCTCCAGGCTTTCTCCCCTGCCAAAACAACCTTGAAAATCACCCTGAAGGATATATGCAGTCAAGACCCATTTCTGCACTTAGGAGTATGAATCTACAACTTGGTCCCCACTCACACATGAGATTTTGCTCTCTTTTGTGTTAGTGGAGGCATAGCCTAAAGAATCCTGTTACCCATCCCTGCACAGTGGGTAAGGCCACCCTGGTGGACAGTGGTCATAATATCTGAGAAAAATTAGGCTCAATAAGCAACAAGCCAGATGAACCTCACATACGCTCACTTTCAGATACATTAAGCGTGTTAAAAATCAAACCCAAGAGTGCTCCCACGGTGTTCACGACCACAGCAGCCACTTCAAGAATAAAACTATGCACTGGGAAACACAACCAGGTCTCCACTGCAACTGTGTCCACTCTGCCAGCTGCTCCAGTTGTGCAAAACAAACACAGTGCTACTGCCGCAACAGGCAAGTGCCCTTCAGTCTTTGTCTCCCAGACGTTTTCCCACACAATGTTAAAAAGATCCAGCTAAGAGCACATGAAATCAGTACTGAAAGGAGAAAGACTGCACATATCAGTCCAGAAAGATCTGTTCTTAAGTGGGGATGCACACTTGCTAGAAAAAAGCTTTCAGGAAGCAGCAAAGACCTTAACATTTTAAGAACATGAGCTCCTTTCTCAAATGGCTCTGCATAAGGAGCAAAAACTTTCCCCAGATCCCAAATAACTTAAATCCACAAATAATCAGGCTACAGTCAATATCCCCAGCAAAGGCTACAGTGTAGCTCAAATTCCTTGGCTAATCCACTGACCTGAAGAGAAAACACAGCAAATCACCACCAAAGATAATGGGAAGAACAGTGGACAGGGAGATGAACTCAGTTGAAGGGAACACCAGGATCTTGGTCTTGGCAACCACTACTAGCAGCTTATCTTTGGTGTTGCAGAGTCTCCTTCCCTGGAGATATTCAAAACCTACCTGGATGTGATCCTGACAACCCGCTCCACATGAACCTGTTTTAGCAGGGAGGCTTGACTCCAGAGATCCCTTACAGTCCCCACTATTCGGTGATTCCGTGTTGTCTTGGCAGAGGATCTTAAGATAAGCCACATTTGAGGGGAATCACTTTTGGAGCTGGTGCCACTAGTGCAGTATTGCTGCTGATGTCACTTGTACAGTTCAGCCGTAAGCTACTATGCACTCTAGAACTTATCTACTACATACTGCAGTTGTGATGTAACTTTACAAAGCCCATTCAATTTACATCAAATTAAGAAAACAGGAATCAATGTATTGTTTCTGGAGTTCTTATATTCTGTCAATTTCAAATACATTATTTTTATTTTTACAGTATTTATTTTATTATATTTATTATTTATTTGTAAAAAGTCTCTCCCCAGCTTTCTTGTAGGCCCCCTTCAGGTACTAGAAGGCTGCTATAAGGTTCTCCTGAAGCCTTCCCTATCATTTATTTCAACAAAAATACTGTACTGCATCCCACCTCTGGAAGCGTTCAAGGTCAGGTTGGATGAGGCTTTGAACAACTTGATCCTAGTGGAAGGCTTCCCTGCCCAAGGCAGGGGGACAGGAACTGGATGATCTTTAAGGTCCCTTCAAATCCAAACCATTCTATAGTTCTATGATAATTGTTGCAAACTCTATACATCATTAAACTGTTCTGGACACACTACTGCTGCACTTTAACAAGGGCAGGTAGTGACAGGAGCAAGGGGAAAGGCTTTAAATTGGAAGGGGGAAGATTTAGATTAGACATTAGGAAGAAATTCTTCACGCTGAGGGTGGTGAGGCCCTGGCACAGGTTGCCCAGGGAAGCTGTGGATGCCCCCTCCCTGGAGGTGTTCAAGGCCAGGTTGGATGGGGCCTGGAGCAGCCTGGGCTGGTGGGAGGTGTCCCTGCCCGTGGCAGCGGGTGGAACTGGATGGCCCTTAAGGTCCCTTCCAGCCCAAACGATTCCATCGCTATGACTCAAGAGGCAGCCCTCCCCTCCCACGGTTTGGCCGCGAACCCTCCCTCCCTCGCCCCGCGGTCCCTCTGCTCCCCGGGCTGGGGGGCAGCCGCGGCGGGGCCGCTCCGGCAGCGGGCAGAGAAGAAGGGATTCGAAACCCCGATGCGAGGCGCTGCCCACCGCCCCGAAAAGAGCAGCGGGGAGAGAGGAGGAGGGAAGAAAGCAGCTCTATCCCCGGCAGCGTTTACCCTCCATCTCGCCTTCGCGATGCGGAAGGCACGTCCCTGGCGTGACCCCTGGCAGCTCCCGCTCCGAGCCGTCCTGCACCGCGCGGTGTGGTCCCGTCCTGCCCCGAGGCCCGCAGCCTTCGCCCCGCACGCCCGCCCGCTGCCTCCGGGCCGACTATTAATACCCTCGGCGCCGCTGGGTCGCCGCCAGCCGCCTCCTCCGGCAGCGGGGGGGCACGCTGGGGGAGCCGCCCGGAGGGTTTCCCTGCCCGGCTGCTGGGGGAAGGCTGCTGTAAACAAGGGATACCGAAAATGCCAGCAAATAAACAACAAATAAAACAAACGAACAAAAAAAATAGAGGAAGACACATCTGTTTGGGGTTGGAACTGGATGATCTTTAAGGCCCCTTCCAACCCAAACCATTCCATGATTCTAACGTGTCTGGAAAAACTATTTAAAAAATACGCTACAAAGAAAACGTGCTATCGGAGAGAGATGCTGTGTCTGTCTTCCAAAAAACAGTTACTTGGATGAAACGCCGCTTTAGCACATATCATACTTAACACAAGACATTATCATTTCTCTGTGAACAGAGAATCCACAGTTTCAATACAGGATGGGGATGATGTGACTGAGAGCAGCCCTGCGTAGAAGGACTTGGGGATGCTGGTTGACAACAAGCTCAACATGAGCCAGCAACGTGCGCTCACAGCCCAGCAGGCCAACTGCGTCCCTAGGCTGCATGAGAAGTGTGGCCAGCACGTCAAGGGAGGTGATTCTGCCACTCTACTCTGCTCTCATGAAACCCCACCTGGAGTATTGTGTCCAGTTCTGGAATCCTCAACATAAGAAGGATATGGAACTATTGGAATGGGTCCAGTGGAGGGCTATGAAGATGGTCAGAGGGCTGGAACAGCTCTGCTATGAGGACAGGCTGAGAGAGTTGGGGTTGTTCAGCCTGGAGAAGAGAAGCCTCCGGGGACACCTCATAGCGTTCTTCCAGTACCTGAATGGGCTACAGAAAAGCTGGGGAGGGGCTTTTTACAAGCACAAGTAGTGATAGTATGAGGGGGAATGGGTTTAAATTGGAAAAGGGAAGATTTAGATTAGGCATTAGGAAGAAAGAAGCTGGTTAAATATTCAGGTGCAAATTAAAAATATATTTACACATAACATCCTAATCATCCTTGTTTGTGGGGAAACAAATGTAGCCCTTTTCTAGTTTCAATTGCAGCTTCTACTAAGTCATTAATAACTTCTACAGCTTGTAGAACGTAATTTTGTAGCCCAATAGATATCCTACACAGCAAGAGATAAGTATTTGAACCTCATTGTGATAGATAAGAATGGTAGATATCACTAAATTAAAAGTTCATAGTTGCCCGGGGACAAGCGATTGTGGCCTGATTCCATTCATCATGGGTAAATGAAGGACAGCCTCGGTCAGAACTACATATTTCTGCTGCTTCAAAAGAGCTAATTTCCACAAACTGAGAAAACCAGGAAGGGGAACTCACAAGGCAAAAAACATTTAGTGAGAACACCTAAAGAGGGGCTCTCTTAAAGACTCTATTAAGTGAGCAAAAGACTATGATTTTGCAGCCACAAAAGGCAGTAGTTTTTCCTTAGAAGCTCAAAAGTGGTAGTTAGAAATAAAATGGAAAACAAAGAGTAATTATATAAATTATAGTTGCTATAAATTACAAGTTTCAATATCAGAAATTGATAGGGGAAGTCAAGAGGCGGGAAAAAAATCTGTGGTTGTAAGAGATAGACAAATGAGACATTTTAAGCGTCTTAGGAATAAAAGAAAACCCAGTGGTAATATTGGCCTATCACTAAATGTAGCTCATAAGTGGTTTTGTGCTGATGTGGAAAATGTAAATATCTTCAATAAGTACTTCTGCGCTACAAAAGAAACAATTAGTTTGATCTCAAAGGGACTATGAAGAACTGCTCCAGCCTGCTAGTAATTAAGAAAGATAGGCAGCATGACCATTCTCCTATAAGCAAACTGAGTTAACTTTTATTCCCAGTTCCAGAATAGATACTTGGGTTTTTTCACCTGTTTTAGTAAGCTTTGGAATACTTGTGAAATTCCAAAGGGTGCTAGGTATACCAGTAGTCAAAAAATTGCAATTGCAATGACAGGAGAATATAGGTCAACATCAGAACCCCAAATAATAGAAGGAATAACATATTTAGTTTTAAAATATTTCAAATAAAGAATAGAAATAATACCAGTTTTCTTATGAAGAACAGATTGAATCAAACTTCACTAAATTCTCTTTGATGAAATTGCTTTAGATTTAGACTTTTAAGACAATCTGAAAGAAAAGATAGTACCCCATGATATCATTAAAACGTGCTAAATTGACTAAGACTTGCTTAAATGACTGATGACAAAAAGTAGTGACAGTAAAGAACCTTAACAGATATGTTCCGGTGAAAAGACAGTCATATCTGAAAATGACTCAAAAAGTAGAGAAATTGCAAAGGTAACAAAGACCAAGCAACCATGTGAAGTAGTCTAAATTGTGTGGCAAACCGGGACTTGTCAAACAATATATTTACTATAACATTATTTGCAATAACAGTTGTGAAGGATTGTAGGTGCTGTGTACTGAGAGGGAGACAGCACTTACTGAAGAAGATTTAGAGTTGTAGTCACCAACTCATCATAAACGCTCACTCGCTCTGATACTGGTAACAGGAAGAATTAATCTGCATCAGGGGAGTAGGAAGTAGGGGAGATCACTTTATCTCTCGATATATCACTGAAGAGATCAATCTCATATACTGTGTTTCTGCTCATGTTTTGGAAAAAAGTGTTGAAAAATTGTAGTGGGGCAGATTGAGCTGAAAATGTGATTTGAGAATTGAAGAAAAATGCTGCTAAGTGAGACTTAAGTGAGACTTAAAGAGCTCAATCTGTTTATTATATCAAAAAGATTGACTTGATTACAGCATATAAGTACCTCTATGGAGAAAAAAATACTGCATTCTAAAGTGCTTTTTAATCTAGAGGAGAATGGCATAACAAGAAGTTGTGGCAGAAACTGAAGACAAATTCAAATGAAGCATACAGTTTTTCTTCTTAGGCTGAAAATACATCACTGGAACAAGCTAGCAAGGGCACCAAGAATTTTTGTATGGTTTTATGTCCCCTAACCAGGACAAGATGTCTTTCTAGAAGACAGGTTTTAGCCAAATGCTTGTTACTGCCCTCTGTGCTTGTACATGCATGAAATTTAGTCCCATAGGATGCAGAGGAGATCAGACTATATAACTAAGTGGTACTTTTGGGGTTTACTTTATTATTTCTTGTAATACTAAGTAAATATAAGAAGGTGTAACTACTGGTAAGCATCTGCTCAAGATGATATCCTTTGTCAACTAACTGCAATCAGTTTCTATGAAAAACACAACTATCCTGAGTATGTAGGATTTTAAATGACCGCAGTACATGAGACATTCTTGGCAAGCAGAGCATGAAATATCAGAAGACAATCAACATTAGTCACCTATTTTCATTTGTCAGCGCACTAAGCTGACAAGATTTCAATTAATCTGGGTCACAAAGAAGCTCAGAAGAACTTAAGGAGAAGCTGAAAGAAAGGGCAGAAGCATGAATCCATTAAAAGTGCTGGCCATCAAACTTAGGTAACGTGATAATTAAACTGCAAGCTTTGAAACGCTGGCAGACAATCCAGACAACTAATTCTAGATGTAATATTACACTACTAATTATACATCAGTTTTAAATATTTATTGGTTTCTTGCCCAACCTGTGCATAAATGAATCAGGTTACATCACCTGAAGCTATGGTCCCCCATAATCAACTGTCGTATGCAATGAAGACTAAAAGGTTTGACACTGACAAGTAATATCTACCTCTCCAAAAGCATACAGACCCACACAACTGAGTTGTGTTGTGTGTAAACTATTGAGAACCACATTTAAACATTAATGAACTAACATACTTGTTAAATTGTTTCATTTACCAGGATGTGAACCTGCATCTGCTCTCTTCTGCTCACAAAGGTGATATGGCAATGTTCACGTCAGTGCCCTTTCTGTTTTTATTGCACATCCCCCTTGTTGAAGTTTGTTACACGAAGACACAACCTTTTCATCAAGTAAGGAACCTCCTCTAAACTATGTAGAAAACCAATGGCCAGGACCAAATAGTTAAAATGGAACACTAGAATAACAATACATTCCTTCCTTCCTGAAGAAAGAACGAACAAAGTGGGAAAGGGGTCATTCATTTGGAGTTTTTTCAGTTCTGCTACCCCAAAATTCAAAACAAAGTTGTTTTCCAAACAACAGAACAATTTCATCCAGAAGACACTCAAAGATTTTGAACTGCCTAATTTTGGTATACAACGGCAAATTATATAATTTTGCCTTAACAACGTGTGCATGGTTCTAACTTCTACAAATTATTTAGAAAAATGCCAGGCTCTTTAGATGGTCTTAAAGATGGAAGCTTTCAAAATCACCAGATCCTTTCTCAAGTCTAACCTGGAAGCTGCATTGAGTAGGGTCTTAGTTGTCTGTCTTTTTCCCAGGAGAAGCTGTGGGCTCCATTTTCAGAATTATAAAGAATTCCCAACTACAGATGGCGTAAATAAAAGATGCAGCATACCTGCACTTGTGAAAATCAGATCCTGGGGCATTAATAATGTAAGTGTCATAGTTACCTCTATCGGTATCAACATCACCTATGGAACTCAAACATTAGTAGTCAGCTGCAGGTAACTGAGACAGGGAAGAAAAAGCATTAAGAGGTTGAAGGGCATACATTATCTTTTTGATGCCTAGAGGAATAATGTTGCTGTGTTGCTGGAGGCCAACCAAAGGTGAACACTGATCATTCTATACAGTAAAGTGAAGAAGTAGTTAGGGTCTCAAGTTGCAGCATCTGATGCCTTCAAAGAAACAATATTACATTAGCTGGCTGGCGAGACACATTGTTCAGAATATCATGGCTCAAAACAACAGAAGATCAGTAGGTAAGGTTTGGACTGTAAAGGCATCAGCAAATACACCAAAGCCAGCAGAAGCAATGTGGAATTCAGGCATTCAAATATGGTTACTGGAGATTATGTTCTGCATATAGGGGTGTTCAAATGTCATTCCCTTTAGACACACGTAGGTATATTTAGTGTCCAGTGGTCATATGTACTGTGAAGATTCTAGGTGAAGGAAAGCACGGGGAGCAGTTCAGAAACAGCAAAAAACCTCTGTATTCTTAGGAGGCAAGGCAAGGACCTGTCAAATACCAAAACCCACTGCTGTGCCTGCTGGTGGTGCCAGGAGCAGGATGAGCAGGAGACAAGATCAGCCTAAAAGAATGAGGGGCATTTAAAGGACCCACCACTCCCCTGTAGGCCTGGGCTGGACATCCACTTCAGGCCTGTGGTAACCTCATGTTGCTAGCTTTATCCCCCTTTGCTGCTCAAACAAAAGCTCCCTCAAATTACTGGAAAGTCTTCCGTGGTTTCATAGACCCAGCTTATATACCATGTTGTGTATTTACATCTATTAAATCGCATCTATATTTTTCTTGAAAGAAAAATGTAAGGGAATCCAAATAGGACTATTTACAACCCTTGAATATGCAGCCTTTCCAGACTGACTTTTCTTGAGTCGAGTTGATAATGACAATAACAGATCTAACTGTTATTATTACCATGTTTAATAAAATAAGCCTCACAACGTACACTATTAAAGGATGGACTACCTAAGGTGTCTGATCTCTAAACTGGAATACTATTTTTGAATAACAGATATGTCTTTTATAATCCCATTTAATCAATGTTGGCAAATGAGATCGTGTCATATCCCTTCTCTAATGCTGATTTTGGTGGGAGGAAAAAGAATTTAAAACCTCATAGGACGAGCAGCCTTGCAGGTTTTGGAAATCAGCACACTGCTTCATCCATTGTGTTTTAATCAAATATTTTCCTGGGATAGATATGTGCTCTAAGAAAGATCCTTGTGATAAAATAATGCTCTAACAAATCTCATTACTCAGCTTTATGAAGTCACTTGCCCCTTCTGTAATTCAGAGGGATTAAATGACTCCTGCAAATTACAAAAAAATAGGAAGATCAGCCAATTAGAGTAGACAGATAAAAGAGGGAGCAAAAGGAATAAAGAAATCACATTCAAGAATTGTAACAAATAAATGAGGATATTTCAAATCTCAGACTCAAATTTTATCTCAAGATCTCATTTATTACAAAGAAAAAGTCTATACAAGCTTCATTCTTATGGTTCATAACATTACCAAAATCTTTTGATAGTCATATATATTATATTTATGGATTACATTGCATTCTAGACAGAGAAGCCTAGGGAAAAATAGCTAATAAGAGCAAGGTGTTTTCAGCCGTATTATTTGTCTGTACTCGGTGGTTTTTCAATAAGCAAAAAGCTACTAGAAAAGCACGTATCTTTTTTCTCGTCTTCTTTTTAAATTCAATACTCTTAACATTCTATTTTAAGCATAGGAAGAGAAAGGGGATCACGGAAGAGCGATAGAGAAAAATTAGAGAAAAGCCAGATACTGCTCTACTGCGGTCATTGCAGCTAGTGTGGGCATGGATGAGCTATCTTTGAACTAATGAGGTTGGATATCGCTAAAGAAGTAGCAAAAGTAACACAATGCTCAAGGCAATCTGCAGGCTCTTCCTCAAGGCTGGGTATTTGGCACATGGCCCACACAGAGCTACACACTGCTGCAGCTAGAGTGCTATCACGTATAGGGCTATAGCAGATGACCGTATGTGATGGCAGAACAGATCAAAGATTAGTCCTTGGTTTATCTTGGAAGGTAGAAGATAAGATGCATGTATGAAGATTACAAAAATTGAAGATGCAATTAGTAAAAAGACAGGGTTTCACTCATCAGTCACCTCTGTCAAACTCTTCCACAATGGCTCTTTTCCAGAACCTTTTATATGTACTTTTGAACCAGGCTTCACTAGATATTCTTCAGACAATAAAGTCTGAAGAGCACAACAGTAGAGATGATGAAGCAGAGGACGGGCAAACTCTACACTTTCAGATTTTCTAGTTTCAAGAGACTTAAGAAAACCCTATATACCCGGTTTTCCACATAAAGTATCTTGCATGTTTGTTCCTCTCCTAAAAAAAAAAAATAAAAAAATCTCATGTGATTTTCCAAAAGTATAAAAACTAGGAAATTTTGAACAGGCTAAGTATATGCCTTCCTAAAATACCTTTGTGACAAAAGCTGTAATTGTCACATTAGCAAGCCAGAAAAAAAAAACTATGAACATTGTTTCTAGAATCAGGATTTCTGTTCTTTGTAATTTCCAGCCACCAGAAGGTAACATGAGCCCAAGAAATGCACCCAAACACATCTGACATTCCATTTAATGTAGGGAATTCTAGAGCACTGTTTGGAGACAGATACAGATACTGCAGAGTACAAGTGGAACACGTTGTTTTCCAGGGCATATAATCATATTAAGTAAGGAGGGCTAATGCTTCCTGTCTCTGTAAACTTCAGGAAAAGAATTAAGTTTATATCAATTCAAGACAGATTTTATACGAATTCTTTCTTGTTGCAAAACAAGTCATGGACCACATGGCATTCTGAAGCATGCAAAGCAGCAGGTAATTTCAGAACCATACTGAGCAATGTTATTTAGCAAACAAAGAACCCTGTGGGTTCAGCAAATAAAATTACTCCAACACTCACTTGCATGGCAAATGCAGAATTCTATGGAGAGTAATGAAATTGCATTCAAGGAGAAAAACAACACTTCTTTAAGCCATCTTCATGTCTGATGTGACCTTGTACAGTTTCACTGCGATGAAAACTATTCCTTGTATTTGTGCGAAGACCTGTAGTGGCTAAAGAAGTCTGAGGTAAAATGAAATCTGCTGTACGCAGAAACTGTAATAGCTGATGTCATGGCTGGGGCACAGTGACCAGGCGCAGGCAAGAAGCAAACAGAAGTCACCAGCCCATACCCAGAACAAAATATTTTTTTAATTGTAACATGTTTTAAATAATGTAAATACTGCGTGTAGATTAGAGTACCAGTTTCGCTTAGGTGGCTTACTACTCCTCTGTTTTTCAGGAGGAATACAGCAACAATAAGGAGAGGACTATCTGAATCAAGAAGGTATTAGCTGTATAAAACCAGAAGACACTTCTTACCTATTGTAGCTTTTTCGTGATAGCAGAGGCAGATATTAAGTAGTTCAATGGCCCTTTTGTCTGTCTGTACGCTGTCGGTTAAAAATCACAGCTGTGCCAAACCTTTTTATTGTGATAACTAGAGGTGGGTTTAGTTTCTTGCCCCCCTGCAGAAAGTAAAGTGACTAATTGTTTCAAATGGCCACGCATTAAACTGCAGTTTGAGTCTGTCCTGATGCATCTGGTTTCATAAAGCTACTGAACTACTTCGTTGGCTACAAATAGGCAATGTATGCACCAAGCTGGCACTGCAGATTCAAGCTTAAGACCAAGAAAGAAGAGATGCTTAGGGTTTGGGCACAGTACAGTGCATATCAGTAAAGTCTGCAAGTTGGGGGTTTTTTGCATTTGTTTCTGCAGCAACTGTTTTATAGTGAGGAAACAAGTTAGTTCGTGACAAAGGAGATAAACAAGAAATATAAGCACCTCTCAGTACAAGAATTATGCTAAGCAGCTCACTCCTCTTAGCATCTTCAACTCTTACATAACTTTTCAAGTCCCTATTGTTAGATTAAAGAAAACAGCTTAAATAGAAACTATAGAGTACAGAAAGGTCAAGTCAATGCCAGCATCTTGCTGCAAGTTACCTACTACACTCCTTAGAGAGCAAGGATCTGAACTCCCGTCTCCTGCATTCCATGTAATGCCCTGCACATGGAAAACACTTCAGGTTTTGAGACTGAGAATGAGCCAGCGATTTAAAATTGTTACACAGTAAAAAGAAATTAAACTCCTAGTTCCTAACTAGGAGAAAAGCCTACCCTTGTTGCTGAAATGCTGTAACCCTTGTTTCTGCTTCTTAAGGAGCAGAAAGAGCCCTTTCCCCAAAGAAGGCACCCATGAAAAGCACCAGCTGTTTTTGCTGATAAAGCTGAAGCAAAGCTAGGATAGGTCTACCTGAAGAAGGTGCTGATAACCTAAGATGTGGTACTTAATAAGTATAGCACAACCTCTGTTCTGGAATAGAGTTTTGACAAGGATACCTACAGACCTTTTGCAATATGATCTGTATATTAATTAAAAAAAAGAAACTAAAGTTTGCAGTGTAGAAACAGCAGTGTGTAAACAAATAACAATAGCAGTTTGAACAAGAGGGCCTTTTGACCATTTTCAGCCACATTTTCACTTTGGCAAATATATTCACAATTGAATAGCTGAACTAGAACCTGGGCACTGATAATTATTTCGCCATCAGACACTTTGGGAGCACTACAAGATATTAGGCTTATATGAACTGATCTCTTGAAAACAGCAATTCACACAGTATTTTTGAAAATTTTTTAGGAAGAAAAATCAGAGAAAATGGTAGTTATCTGCAAACCAAAAGTTGTAACTTGAGGGAAATGGTTCAAAATCCTGGATCTTTTAGTTATAGAGACTCTTTCAAGAGGTGTGCTGGTACCAGGCTGTCCAGGCAGGAAGAAGGATTCATTATTTCCAATAATATTTTTTTAATTTAATCATTCAGAACTGATTTGCTCCTGAGACACCCTCCGTTCAAATTTGTAAGAATTCTTTTCAGAGGCATCTTTTCTTTTGGGTTCTCATTGGATTTCTCAGGTAAAGACATGCAGACTGTGATTGCCCACACAACCAGTTGTATTCAATAGAGATGACAACACTGCATAGACTTCTGTACTTGATAACAAAAAAGAATAAAAATACAAAGACTTACTCTACAGGTATATCAGAAAGAACGGTGCCAAACCAGTCACAAAATACAAGGTCTGCCAGCACTGCCATGAAAAGAAGTCAAAATGAACTTCCATCTTGTTTTAGAAAAGATGCGAATACCATTTTACAAATAAACTGAACTTTATGGAACATCTGAAAAATATATAAACCTCAAATGTATAAATATACATGTTGTTAAAAACTAAGCAAAGTGAAAATGCATCGTTTTAACGTATTCTTTTAGTGCCTACTTACATAAAGCAATACAGAGTCATATATAACACATCTAAGGATAAAGATTCTCTTAAATTATATACTTCACAACCAAGTGGTGGTGCATTAAAACCACTCACATTCCCTCCTGAATCATAACACTCTTCAAATATATAATGTCAACAGCAATGTAAAATCAAAATATGTAATTTTATATTATCTGTGTTGCATCTTGCACGTAAGTAACCCATTTCTAAAAGCTTGTCTAGACAAAGGCTTAGTGTCAGTGTAGCAGTTCAGACACAGAGAAACTAACACAATCACTGAAACAGATTCTCTTACCACTGGTATTTAGAAGTGCTAAATCAGTAGCTCGATTCAGCATATTGAGTTTTAAAATAGGGCTACTTGTATTGATATAGATAGTTCTCCTTGATCATGTAGCTATTTAAATCCTCTTCAAAGGTCAATCCCTATAGTTCAGAACTTTTCAATAAAATTTCTAACATAAATTGACCCACTGTAGCAAAATTTGGTATCTCGGATTAATTCCATTTTTTCAAGATGACCCTTTAAGGCCATTTGCTTTTTATTACAGAATCTGGCCATCAAAAGACACCACGGCTGATATTTTTGACCCTTCTCTGTAAATGCATGATTATACTCTTTAAGCCTAGTCCTTTGTTACTCAGTTAACTTACAGTGGCAGAGTGGCAATAAAGACCTTTGTTCCACTCTGGATGCTTTGGGTTTTTTCAGATGTCAAACAAGTTCTTGAGTACTAGAATGAAGATAACAATCATGTCATTAGTTTTCAAGCAGAAACCTCTATTGATAGCAAACTGGATTTTTTTTTGCTTAACAATTCTAGCTCTGAGTATCTTTTACACTTTACTGCTCCCATTTTCTCAGAGGCTAGTTTTAAGACCTGGCACAGTAACAAAACCTCAAGTATCCCAAAGAGTACTCTCTTTTCTTTTTCTTTTCAAAAGAAAATGAAAATTCTTTTGGAAGAAATACTTATGTATCTGACCCAGCACAGAATCATTAGAAAAATCTCATGGTTTTAATTTTGTTACTCTGAGGCTTTTTTCAGAATTCTAATTCTCACAACAATAAAAGTCAGACAGTAATTAGTTTTATAATAAGGCAAGCTATCAAAAATGGAGAGAGCTAATTAGTATTTCTCCCTTACCAGTCCAAAAAAAATCAATTCAATAAAAAGGTTACAGTAAAGTGGTAAATAACAGGACTGCATTCAGGGAATTTCCAGAATCTACTCAAAACTAAGAAGAATATGGAACATTTGATATATTAGGGCATTATAAACCCAATCTTTCCCATCTTTCAGAAACTGCACATGAGACTTACAAAGGTTTGCAACTCAGAGTTCAGTCTGTCTGTTTAGAAAACACTTGGTGATTTATGTGCTGAAATGCCAGTTTCTGCCTCAGGACAACATAACTACTAATGGACTCTTTCACAGCACCCTTGTGGCTGTGCCATGCTCCAGAATGTTAGGTACAACTCTTGGTGTAAAGAATGGTCTGAAGCTTTCACTTGATTTCTCTTTTATGATGTCTACACATCTCCTTTTTTGTTTTGTTTGAAGGCTAGAAGCATATGGCCTTTAGTGGCCTTGAAATCCCACAGGGTCTAAAAGTTAACCTAGTTCGACAGATTCCCACCTGGAGGGGCTTGAATTATAAAAATCCATAGGAAAGGCTAGACATTCTAGCTGATTTTTGCCACTATATACAACCCCAGTAAAAAAGAAGATAGATACGTATGGTGCCAACATAGGAAAGCCAACCAACAAGATTCCTGCGCTAGTCTTGAAATGAGACCCTTCTCCTTCAGCCTCCTGCAAGGTCTAATAAGAAAAAAAAAGAAACATAGAAAGAAAGTTAGCTTATTTTCAGGTTAATTTATTTACAAGATTTGACAAGATCTCTGTAATGGTGGATGATTGGTCAACATAAGGTGGGTCTGAAAATACGTGTCCAGTCAGTTTCTAGTGTGACTCACTACTGCTATGTCCATAATTGATACTAAAGAAGAACCTCCTTAGGAGTCTCAGAAGATAGAGACCAGTGAGAAAATTGGAGGATATAGAGCATGGAGGATAAACAGCTGTCCAAATCATGATGCACCTTGCTCAGGCATCGAGGATTAAGCTGGTGGACAGGTTTGGGGTCAAAAATTATTTAAGTGCAGATTGGCAGGGAAGGTTTGGAAGGTTTTGGTCTCTGTCAATACCACCAGGGATTATTACGTTTGCAAGATCGTTTAGCCTTCTTTAGGGGATAAATTCCCCTGATACTTTAGAGTCTGAACACAACAGTAATGCCCCAGTCTCTTCTGCTCTTTTCCTGTGGTTTGGTGTGCTTTTGTGGTTCTGCCTTTTGTATGTGATAACATCTGACTTTGATGCTATTGCAAGTTTGGGGGAAGTATTCTGTGGCTCCTGGGATACACATAGAGCAGCATTTCTGTTGACTTATCTGTATAAACATTTATCACAGGGCTGCCTGCTACAGCAAAAAAATAAATTTGATGGCTGAGGTACTTCCATCAAGATCCCTGTTCCCTCTAGATGACCATTCCAGTTTGTGCATTAGCCAACTTAATGGGCAGCTCCCAGGAAGTGTGCTCGCAATCTGCCCTGCCTGGCCAGTGGGAAGAAAACTAGACAGTCTCCAGAGCCATCAACACAACATAAGCTCAATATTGCTGTTAAAATAAACAACAAAAGCAGAGATTTCTTAGTCTGACTCCAGCTGCTGTTGTTGCCACCATCTCCTTTCTCACCCCAGGGAATCAAACTTCTCACTGTAGATGTTTTCACAATATGTCCCCCTGCCTGGCTGCCTGATATATTAACACTAGACTCAAAACAACACAGGTTTTCCATCTACCTCTTTCTCTAGCTGATTGTAATCCTTGTTCTGCAGATTTCAGTCCTTTCTCTCTTGAAATTTGTCATCTTATTTTAGACATTTTTTAACCTCAAGCAACCTACTGTCATTGCCACATACACGATTCCAGAGCCAATAGTAAAGAGCAGTGCTGAGGACAAATAGCATAATCAATGAGTTATCTAGACCCTGCCCAGAACTAGTTACTAGAATTACAAGGAGAAATGCTGTCCTCATATAAGTCAAGAAAATGAATTACTACTAACGGTAACAGTCAGATTTTTCAGCCATGGTGACCGAAGCTCCAGGTGAAGCACTTTATACTGAAGCTCCCTCTATAGCTATGCCAGAGAACCTGAATCAATTAGCAAGGTATTTGGAGGAAAATATCAAGACAAAAGTAGAACCACAGTTATACACATGCTCACACCCACTCTCTTTCATCCATTCTCTTTCTCCAATCCATCAATATACCTGACCCACTTTCTAAATCCCTGTTATTGCAGATGTTGCTGATGCAAAGCCTGTTTCAGCTTATTGGGAAGATGCATTCATCAGAAAAATAATGCAATACAGCAGTGTCTTCTGTCAGGAGCAGCTGGAATTACTGCTTACTTCGTCACCCCAAGGCATTCATAATTGGGAGGCAGGAGATGTGTATGCCAAGATAGGCTGTAAAAGATACATTTTGTGCCAAAAACAGGTTGGGAATGTCTTTGTAAGTACAGCAAATGGTTTCATTTATACCTTAATGAAGGCAATTTTCTTGGATTTCATTTTCGTGGTTTGCATAGAAGCATTTGATCTGGTGCAATAAAGATTCAAGTAACATACATTTATGCTGGTGCAGTACCAAAATCTGTTATTTCTGTCTGCAACAAATTCATAATTTCATAATAAAGAAAAATAATCTCAACAGCTCACATTTCTGAGTATTCAGATATGAATCTGAGAATTTAACTTCACAATGAGTAACATGAGTTTAACAAACAGCATGACTTTCAATTAATTTAATATTTAAGTTAAACATGATGTGTGTTACTTTAAACGCTGCTCACCAAGTCTGAACCAAAATCACCTTATCTCCCAATGCACCTGATAGCTTACAATACCAAACAACATGGAGTTCCACTAAGATGCCAAACTGTGAATGGGAATGTTGGAGGCAAAGGTACACAGTTCTTTCTGCCAGGTCTCCTGCAGGAATAGTAATTGCTGGCAGAGGGAGCGTAGCAAACAACAGAGAATATAAGAGCTTAAACCAGTGCAGCTGTTTTCATAGCAACTAACATAGCCTGGACTGCAAACACATAGTTCTAGCAGGTTCACCAAGGGGGTGATAAGTTGTTTTCACTTGTCACATTCCCTTGCTTGGCCATAGCCTGAGTAGAGCTTCTGAAGGAGCTAAGTGAGAAAAAGAGGGTGTATCGCCTTTAGAAAGAAGGGCAGGTAAGTCAGGTTATGTTCAAAGATATCGTTAAGTCATGTAGGAAGAAAATTAGGGAGGCAAAAGCCCAGCTGGAGCTCAAATTGGCCACTTCTGTTAAGGATAATAAGAAGTGTTTTCACAAATATATTAATGGCAGAAAGAAGGGCAGCAACGACCTCCACTCCTTATTGGATGACGAGGGAAATAGAGTAACTAAAGATGAGGAAAAGGCTGAGGTGCTTAATGCCTTCTTTACCTCTGTTTTCAACACTGAGGCAGATTGTTCACTGGACAGCTGGTCTCCTGAAGTGGTGGATGGGGTCAGGGTGCAATATAGCCCTCCTGTCATCCAGAAGGAAGAAGTTGGAGACCTGCTGAGCCACTTGGATCCTCAGAAGTCTATGGGGCCAGATGGCCACGCTAGGGTGATGAGAGAGCTGGAGGATGAGCTTGCTAAGCCCCTTTCCATCATGTATCAACAGTCCTCGCTCACTGGAGAGGTCCCAGATGACTGGAAGTTGGCCAATGTGACGCCCATCCACAAGAAGGGCTGTAGGGATGATACAGGTAACTACAGACCTGTCAGCCTGACCTTGATTCCAGGTAAAATTATGGAGCAGATAATCCTAAGTGCAATCATGCGGCACCTGCAGAATGACCGAGACATCAGGCCCAGCCAGCATGGATTTAGGAGGGGCAGGTCCTGCCTGACCAACCTGATCTCCTTTTACGACCGTGTGACTCACCTGGTGGACGAGAGGAAGGCTGTGGATGTGGTGTTCCTGGACTTCAGCAAGGCCTTTGACACTGTCTCCCCCAGCAGACTCCTGGAGAAGCTGGCAGCCCGTGGCTTGGATGGGAACGCTCTGTGCTGGGTTAGGAATTGGTTGGATGGCTGAGCACAGAGAGTGGTAGTGAATGGTGTCCCATCCAGTTGGCAGCCGGTCACTAGTGGTGTCCCCCAGGGATCAGTGTTGGGCCCGGTCCTGTTCAACATCTTTATTTATGGTCTGGACGAGGGGATCGAGTCCTTCATCAGCAAGTTCACAGATGATACCAAGCTGGGAGGAAGTGTTGATCTGCTGGAGGGTAGGAGGGCCCTACAGAGGAACCTCAACAAACTGGAGAGATGGGCTGACTCCAACAGTATGAGGTTTAACAAGTCCAAATGCCAGGTCCTACACTTTGGACACAACAACCCCATGCAGAGCTACAGGCTGGGAACAGAGTGGCTGGAGAGCAGTCAGGTGGAGAGGGACTTGGGAGTGCTGGTGGACAGGAAGCTCAACATGAGCCAGCAGTGCGCTCAAGTGACAAAGAAGGCCAATGGTATCTTGGCCTGCATCAGGAATAGTGTGGCCAGCAGGACTAGGGAGGTCATCATCCCCTTATACTCGGCACTGGTCAGGCCGCACCTCGAGTGCTGTGTCCAGTTCTGGGCCCCTCAGTTTGAGAAAGATGTTGAGATGCTGGAGTGTGTCCAGCGGAGAGCGACGAGGATGGGGAAGGGGCTGGAGCACAAGCCCTATGAGGAGCGACTGAGGGAGCTGGAGTTGTTTAGTCTGGAGAAGAGGAGGCTCAGGGGAGACCTTTTTTGCTCTCTACAGACACCTAAAAGGAGGTTGTAGTGAGGCAGGGGTTGGTCTCTTCTCTCAGGTGACCGGCGACAGAACAAGAGGACACGGTCTCAAGCTTCGTCAGGGGAGGTTTAGCCTTGATATTAGGAAAAAATTCTTTACTGAAAGGGTGATTGGCCATTGGAATGCGCTGCCTGGGGAGGTGGTGGAGTCACCATCCCTGGAGGTGTTTAAGAGGAGGCACTTAGTGCCGTGATTTAGATGACAAGTAGGTGTAGGTGTTGGGTCGTAGGTTGGACTCGATGATCTCAAAGGTCTTTTCCAGCCTTGTAATACTGTGATACTGTGATACTGTGATAAATGGAGACTAGTACTGTAGCTCCAGATGAAGAAAGCTTGTGGGCAAGGTTGCCCTCTCTGCTCCTTCAGCTACACTGCTCACCACATCCACTTATGTTCATCAACAGGACTGTGCTCTGCAGTTTCCCAGTGGGGCACGCTGTTCTCTCTTCAGGGACAGGCTGAACAGACCAATTTGTCAGACTCTAAATAAGCCTTTCAGGAGTTTCACCCTTGTCAGAAAGAATTATTACTTGCTACTTACTACAATTTATCACCTATTACTAAACTGTACAGGCTCTGTGTATGGATGGAGAGTGGAGAAGGGACCTTTGTCTTCTGGCTAAGGAGGTGCAGCTCAAAGCCAAACCCCAAAGTGGTTTGCAGGACTATCCCCATGCATTTGACAACACTTTGGCCATTCCTGTGAATGACTTAGCTGGGAATTGAAAGTGTCACAAAAGTCTTCAACGTGGCACATTGTAAACCACTGACTTCCAACCTTTTTATTCTAGGCCTCACCTCAGTGATCTCTTTTGCAGCTGAACATAATCATTGGCCCTTCAGCACTAATGCTTGATCAAAGCTAGCATGTCTGCACCATCTGCATGTGTGACTTCAGGCCAGTAATACCCCAAAAGTCTATGTGTTGAGTTTCATTACATAATACAGATACATCCTCCATGACGACAAGTGCCGCTGTACACCATTCAGAGAAGTCCCTCTGCAAAGATCAAGTCTCAGCACTGGGGCCAAAGACAATTACACACAAAACTGTACCATAATAAGCCCTTCCTTCACATCTCTTCCTGGATAAATAAAGCTTACCTCCAAATGATCAAATATTACTGAAAAAAACCCCAAAAGACATATATTTCAAATATATTATCAGCTTCACTGTTAATCATAAAATATTTTAACTGGAATTTTCCAACAGAAGATATGACTTGGAATTCCCGGATGCCTTTATATTTTAACTGAAGTGAGATGATGATCATTGTTCTTCTAAAAGCAGAAAAATTAATTAAGATAACAGTCACGACACAGAGGAAGAGAACACTGATCCATTTTGTCACTTATGACTTTCAGATCAGAAACCTATGAAAACAGTACTGTCCTATCAAGATATAAAAAACTCGAACTGGATGAAAATCACGTAGGGAATCCTAATTAGGCCTATGCTTCTTTGTCCGTCCCTGACATGCCATGTTCTGAACTTCTGCTTCTTTCCTCTGCAACTGAAAGAGTGACATTTCTGACATTTGTTGCTGGGCTCAACTGACCATTAAACAAATAGATGAGGTTACAGGAGATGTATTTGTTAGGTCATCTTAAAACTGAGTTGGAAAACATGCATTTTTAGGAATGAAGACTTGTACCAAAGCACAAGATTAGGGCTACATGATCAAAATTGTGCAGGACAGAGCACCTCAAGGCAAAAGCCTGAAAGGACTTGGGTCAGAGCAGCAATACGCAAATGCAGTGTTTCCATGGCAATAAAGTATTTTGGTCCCAAAAGAAGCCTCTTGGCATTCAAATTGGAGCAATACTTCTAAGGCAAAAGCACCATGTGGTCATAATTTTTCTCGCTTACCCCACTTACACGTTCATACTCATAGACTACGAAACCAATTCAAAGCCAATGGAGTAAGAGGAGTAAGTCTTCACACCTTTCCTTCACTATTGCTAGAAATGCTTAGCCATTAATAGCAAAGGTTCTTTTCCTTGCTGCTCAGCATTGTTGATAATTGTCATCATTATGACCCTGCCATCACAATGATCATCATTACAAAGTGTAACAGTGGGACTTAAAACACCCCAAAATTTCAATCTTAATAACTACATACTGTAAACTAAGCAGGGCCAGGTACCAACCTGTGTTTTGTTCCGTTATCATCAATGCCGTTTCAGTGTTAGCATGCTCCCAGCCCAGTCCTCACTAGCACTAACTCCCAAACTCCTACATCCTACCTGGGCTCAGTTTGAGGGACAAAACATTACTGGCATGTCCTTGTTAAGCCATTTGGGCTGGATCATCGTGTTTGGAGAGGGAAATAGAATTTAGCCATGTGAATATGAACTAGGCTACATGACCTGGCCCAAGGGCAGAGAATACTCCCTGGCCCATTTTATCTAGCATTGGAGACACTACTCCTACACAATCTTTAGAGTACTGTGCAGCAGAGGCGCATCTTAAGGACAAATTACCACACTAATTGCTACCTAGAAAGCCCTCTAGATGTCTTTCATGTTGAATCCATTGCTAGTAAGAGCGGGAATTTGACCTTGAATGCATCTTAGGCTTCACAGTACGCTTAGAGGTGTAATCATCTACCAGAAGAAAGGCTCTCATCTCACTCTGAGCTCAGTAACTCTCCTCACTGATACTGAAGCAATTTTAGAAATTGAAACTTAGTCAGGAGGAGCTATTTTAAAAAAGTACTCTGAAAGATAATAGGTATATATTTAGGTGTGATAGAACTAGAACTTCTTCCAACAGTGGAAGTCATCTGACACTGCTCAGGAAATCTGGAAAACTTTTACAGAATGAGATCAGATCATTACAGTTTAGATCACTAAATTAATTATTTTTCAAGAGGAAGAGAAATGAAAATTAACTGTTGTATTTTGGAGTCATTAATAATCTCATGTGAACATTTTCCACAATGTTTCATCTAACAAGGACATTTTCAGCTCCAGCAATCTATGTCCAAATGCAATGGATGTGAATATTTAGCATTTCTTTAAACAATAACAAGACAGTATCCAACTCTTCTGTTTTGATTCCTTTCCAAGAAATATTCTCCACAATATTTTCATAATGTTACAACAGAATCAGTGATCTGTAGGACATTTAGAATTGGTTTAACATTAGCAGGTAGATGAAATGCTGTGAAGTAAGCTAAGTGTGAAGTCCCATGAGATATCAAATTGAGGCCAAGTGAAAAGCAAAGATGGATACTGGGAAAAGGAAGTGGAAAAAAAACCCCAAACCAACAAATATCAAGAGTAAGATTTCTCAGAAATCCCATTCCCTGCCATATCAGTGACCTGTGCAGATCACAATCAGGTCAGAGTTGTTGAAAATCAAGAGGGCAAAGGATGGGAAAAATCACAGAGTTTTCCCATATGACTGAGATGAAGACAGCTCTCAGGAAAGAAGAACATACCACTGCAAAGGCTAAAGGCCAAAGGAAGCAGGCAGAAGGCCAAGCTCAGGTCTCTCTGCCAACACAATTCAAAAGAGCAAATTCCAAGTCCCAGAAATATCAGACAAGGATCTCTAAACAGAAATACCAATTCAGAGCATACAAGGACATAGTACGCATTAGGTATATGCACACAGATGGAGGGGCCAAGACTGTGAAGTTCAGAATCAAATTCCCAGAATTCAGTGTTCGGGGTATCAGTGCTCAGACATAACGACCATGAATCAAAAAGCCTGGATTTAATTTCTGGCAGCTAATTGGAGGAACTCGTGGTCTCAGCGTTACAGCCTCTGGACTTGAAAAAAAAATAAATCAAAGTTTTTTTGAAAGTGCCTATGTCAGACAAGCGTGCACGATCAATTTACCAAAGGGAAATGGAAACTATATTCTCTACACCACAGCGATCTGCACAGGGGACATTAGTAATATCCACAAATTCTGTGATTTATGCAGCTGAAGTACTTGTTTTCTGTGCATTATGCCTTCAGACTCTTTAGCATAACAAGCATTTTTTTATCAGAGTCACTTCTGGATGTTGAGGAACGTATGCACATGGCTTTCACTGAAGGTTTGGGTTGGGTTTTCAGCAAGTTGCTTCTTTCCCAGAGCTCAAGTCCCAGCACCTTCAGTGTGCGATAGTGAACTGGATCTGGTAAGCCTGTGACAGACAGAGACGTCTTGGTAAAAGGCTCCTGCTGAAGAAGTTCTGAAAGTCTCTTCAGATACTGGATCTCATGAAAGGGCGTATGTGTGCTTCATAGTAGCACCATGACCTTGCCCATCCCGTGCACCACATGCCACTACAGACAGATTACAGATCACATTGGTCATGCACATCCTCCACCATCAAGTTCCACAAAGCAGGAGAAAGGACAAGGTGTTATTTAGTGGATGGTTAAGGCAAAGGACAAGCAAGTGAGGAAAAAAAGATATGATGCCATGGCAGGAGCATCTTGAGCAATTATGAGATTTGGTAGGTTTGTGATTTCCTTAATCTAAAATAAAAAGAATACATTATCCTTTTAGGGGAAAAAAGAGCTTGGGGGCTCTTACACCTAATGACAGTCGTGTTAATAACATCCTAAAAATAATCCCAATAACAACTCACAATAACTGAAATGTCAAAGAAGGATTGCTACTAGGTTTAGCTAAGGAAATTCACTTATGGTTTTAATTAATGATATATAACTGCTTTAAACACTGTTCTCTGGGCTCTCTTGATCATATCTCACAGGCATTCACTGGGCCTCCCCACCCTAACCTGCAGGGAAGGAACTGGTGATAGTCACCATAGAGCCAAATGTGCAGACATCAACATAATGAGCTGCCTATCCTTCATTATACCCCTCATGTATTTGCAGATATGAACACTGTAGTTCTCAGTTTCTCAGACCACTTGGCAAGCAGGACACACTCACAATGAAGCACGCAAAGAGGGAAAAACAGGACAAGAGGCTTCCTTGATGGAAAACATCTGATCAGATTTCTCCAGTATCAAAATCGTTATACAAACAGATCTTTCCGTGCTCATCTTGTCAATAATTTACAATAAAATTAGCATATACTTGAAATCTCCTGCACACGAGTGGACTAGAAAAATTCCATGAAGCGTTACACAGTCGAGAGAGCAAGCGGACGTTAGATGCAAAGAGATCAAGGATCAAGAGCAGGAGCTGCAGCCAGTACAGACAGAAGGGTCTAATAACCAACTCACACTGACATTGACTGAAGCTTCAGCCAGCAGCAGAGAGCAGCATGAAGCCACCAATGAATGGAACTTGCTTTCTGATGTTCAACTAAAAAAGGAGACAGCTGACAGGACCGAAATGGGCTCTGTCACAGTTAAGGGACAAACTTTATTCTCTCACTAGTGCTATAAATATTCCCTTGGTTTAACTGGTTTCCAGCAGTAAGGGCACAGTCACGTCAGGAGACAGATACTGCCTTTTTTAGCAGAATTTCAAAATTGCAGTCTCAATGACTTGCTTTTAGGGGGCCGTGTAAGTGCCAATCCAAAATGGAAAAGTATATTTTTAAATGGCCTCCTGCGAAGTCCCATGCTCATAGGCAGCACATCTTGACAAGCAGAACAGAATTATGATGTTTACCAATGTGCAAAAGTGCACTGTTGCCTAGAAATACGTATACTAACATTTTTGCTTTATGGTGTATTGATAGAAAGTAAAAAATATTACCAAGTGCTCAGCTTGCCTTATGCATTGTGAAATGCACTTTGCTCTGTTCTGCTTTCTTGTGCATAGTAGGCTAACAGCTCCCCAGGCAAAGCACAGAAATGTTCTGTACTGCATATGACATTCTCACCTACCTTGTACATTTGTGCATACATTGTACTGAGCCTGCTACAACTGTCTGAAATTATAGTAAAGGTCATGTTGATTTCCATAGTGACAAATACAAACTAATAAAACTGTTGTAAGAAGTGTATGAAGAAAAAGAAATCAAATGTGAAACTCCTTGGCCCTCAAAAAACCAGGTTCTGATATGCAAAGCAGTGTGCTGGAGCTGTTTGATGAGTGCTGCTGGATTTTTCAACTTCACTATATCACCCGAACTTGCTTATGAAAGCATCCCATAAAAAATACGTGTCTCAACGCAATCCAACATGTTTTTAACCGCTGCACTGTTACAATCTGGAGTCTTACTAATTAAGTTCTGGAGGTGAAAAAACAAAAATCCCCTGCAGAAATCATTCGGATTTTCTAAACTTTCCTCTAGTTTTGTTTTTTTATGTGTAACTTGTACAGCTGGCACCAAACGTACATTACTCTGGTTTTCTTGGCATAAGGTTGCGATGGCAGAAGGCTGTGGTATTTAAGTGATACAGCTACTAAGTACCAGATGCACAAAAAGTCTAGAGCATCTACATTTCCCTTGACTCTGTATTTACCACCTGTGTTGAGTTTGCATAGCAAGGTTTTGGTACTAGGGTGTGCTACTGGGGCAACTTATGTGAGAAGCTGCGAGAAGCTGCGGCCAGCTGACTCTGGGGCAGACTCACCTCTGGCCAAGACCAAGCCAATCAGCAACGGTGGTAATGTATCAGTGATAACATATTTAAGAAGGGGGGAAAATGGTGATGAGGCAGCTGTGAAGAGAGGGTGGAGCCCACCTCTGCTTGTGGCTAGGCTGAAGCAGCTCTTTGGACTGCTCAGGCCAGACCGATGGTGGAGAGAGAGAAGCAGGATGTGTGAGAAATAACCCTGCAGCCACCAGATGCAAGAGAAACATGCAGGCATCAGATGCAAGAAAAAGAACATTGCAGAGAACACTAAGGTCAATGAAGAAGGAAGGGGGGAGGTGCTCCAGATGCCTGAGCAAAGATTCCTGTGCAGCCCATGGAGGAGACTATGGCTGAGCACCTTATCCTCCTGCAGCCCATGAGGAGTCCCAATGGATATCCACCTGCATCCATGGAGGACCGGACACCAGAGCAGGTGGAGGTGCCTGAAGGAGGTGGGGCCCCATGGAAACCCATACTGGGGCAGGCTGTGCAGGACTGCCGCTCACTCGTGGGAAGGACTCACCCTGGAGAAGTTCGTGGAAGACTGTCTATAGTGGGAGGGATCCCACACTGGAGCAGAGGAGGAGTGTGAGGTGTCCTCCCCACAAGGAAGGAGCAGCAGAGACAATATGTGATGAACTGACTTGAATCTTCCACTCCCCACCCCCCTGCACTGCTGGAGGGGGAAAGGTAGAGAATACTGGGAGTAAAATTCAAGCTCAGGAAAAAGGGAGGGGTCAGGGGAAGGTAGGTTTTGGGGGATTTAGTTTTGTTTCTCAGTATCTTGTTCTGATTTAATTGGCAATAAATTAGATGGATTTTTTCCCCCAGTCAAGTCTGTTTTGCCTGTGATGGTGATTGCTGAATGATTCCTCCTTGTCTTTATCGTGACCTACAAGTTTTGTCTTTTTTTTTTCAATTCTCCTCCCCAGTGGGACTCAGAAGGAGGAGGGGTGATTGAGTGGCTAATGGTTCTTTGTTGCCCATTGGTGCTAGCAGCCACATGGCTCTTTTTTGCCAGCTGGGGCTCAAAACCACAGTACTACCTAGCCCTGAAGCTGGCAGAAGTAAAACTGCTGTCTGTCTTCTTCCCCAGTTGGCCCATAAATCCTCAAGGGACTCAAGTGTAAACACGAGTGCTCCTCAAGAACATAGAGCACTTCTGACCTTGCACACAGATATTTAACATCACTTGGCAGTCAAGTGCCAAGCCCCACCGGTTCCCACTAGTTGGTGTTCCATTCAATGGATGATCCAGGCAGAGGTCTATCAGCATGTCTAAAGAAAGAGTGTTACTCGGCCTTTTTAAATACAGCGAACAGATGAACTACAACTCCTTCTTTTATATCACAATCTAGTGGTAAACTTAGCAAATAAATCAACAGAAAACACACACTCAAAGCCATCTCTTGCCTGAGGGTATTGAAAGTGGCCTCTGCAGAAAACTGTTCTTACCACAAGTGTCTGGCTCTTTCCTGGGGCAGCAGTCCTTATCATCTCACTGTCTGAGCATGCTTCACTACACATAAAAAATTAAAAGCTCATTGGATGAAGGAAAGTAACCTGACCCTGTCACTTAGTGGTCAGGCTTCTCCCCAGGGAGTTCTCATCCCTAGGTCTACAGAAGTCACTACAAATTTTGCAGTGAAATCAACCTTGGTGAAGGGATGACGTCCCAGAAGCCTCCATGAGGGAATCCCTGAATACAAAGCATATGCCTCAAAATTTTAATTACTTTACCAAAAAAAAGCCCAGAATGAGATGGCGTAAAAGAAGTACCATCGCTTACCCTCAGATCAGGGAAGTTTCATCAAGAAAGATGGGTTAAATACCATACAGCAGAGCAGAACAAAGTGCCCCAGTGTCTCTGTGTGCTGGCCCTAGCCTCTGAGCTGTTATGCTGCAGCATCATTCCTTAAACAAAAAGGACAACAAAATCCAGGCTTAAGAAAAATGCATACTGCAAGCAAAAGGATGGCTGAAACATAACAGATCTCACATTCTTACAAAATTCTGATTTGTACCCTAGCACCCAGGGACACTGAGAGCCTCTGAATTTGGTTAGCTTGCTATCCAGCAACCATTTTACAGGTGAAAAGGACACCTGGAGAGTCATTGTACTGTACTGCACTGTTTAGACAACCATCTTCTGCTTGTTTTCTTTCACAGAGAGAAATCTCTGAGTCATCAGCATCATTACTGCCTTCTTTTTGCTTACCTAGCCTCATTAAAAGGATTAGACTGATCAGCAAGGGGCAGCAATTTAACTGGTGCGTGTACCTTACAAACAAAGCTTCACCAGTTTTTTCCATCTCCTCTGATATTTTTGCCACATGAAGAAACACTGTGGACTATGTAGGACTTCTGTTCTTGAAGAGGCAGTATGTATTTGCTGTCTCAAATACAAAATGTGCACATGGTTTAATCCTTCCCATCAGCCTAACATCTCTATCTATAGTAAGTCTAAGATGCTTATTATTCTCCTGGCTAAGGAACTGCACCTTACATGGCAGAGAATATTAAATGTTTCTTAAATCCCATTACAATCAGAGGAATACGAGTCACTGAGCAGCAACTAAAACAACAGTGGCATTGAAATCTGGTTTTATGTGGAAAAAATCAAGATGAGTGTCACAAAGAAAGAGGCTATTGGTAAAATCTGTCTGTTTTCCAAATAAGATAGTAAAAGTGGCTGAGATTAATGATCTAAAGATCATAAAGCATATATATGCTTATACGGAAATAAGATGCAAACATCTCTGAGATTCAGTGAAAGCCTTTTTGAAAAAGCTGTCATATGGTACACAGCAATATTAGGGGACACAAGGGTTTACTCTTCTCGTGCAGCTGAAGGATAGATTTGGTCAGGGAACATTAAAGGTAAGGCCTATTCTACCTCAATGATAAAACTAATGTAATGGCTACAGGCAATGACAACGCTTCCCTTCAGTAGGGAAGTTAGCGTAATTCTCTTTGCTACGCTGCTAGGTCAGCATTTGGTGCTGACCCAGAAAGAGGAGTATAACCTATTGCCCCCAAAAGTACTTCTTCATTTCAGGAGAAAATCATTTTCTTGCTATTTTGCTATGTAAGCAGTCACCCTGCCTCCCTTGCCAATCTACCTGTAAGCAGCTCGTAATTCTGATGTGATACCAGTGTTTTATAGTCTTTATCTGTGGGTTAGGCTGAGCTGATACTCGCATCTCTCAAGTGAATGCCGAAGTCCTTATTCCTCTCATCTCAATGGGATCTCTGCCAGAGAGGTATCAAGGCATAAGGATGCAGCTTTCAGGATTTCCGCTCTTCTAAACAGGATCTTAAAATTCTACAGTTATTGTAAAAGAAAAACTAATGAATAAGATTTGGCACAAAGTAACAGAGCAGGCTTTAGATCTTCTGTTTATTGCATTTAATTTAGTGAACTTCCTAGCATGGGATTTAAGATGGGGCTTTCTACTGCAGCAACAAATATGTTGATTTCTAATAAAAAAATTATGTTGATTATTCAGGCCAATGGATCTATGGCAACCGTGACATTACTTGTGACAAGTGATGGGAACACTGAATATTTTTCACTAGAGATAGTAAACAGGGAGACAGCTGAAAAATGGAACCAGCACTGGAAGAGATTAATGAGAAACTAAATGGTTTACGTGTACCATGTCCTCATTTGACTGGGAATTAGATAAATTAACCAAAAAGAATCAATGCTCTAATGAAGCCAAAGACCAAGTCCACAAACATATCGTACCCAAGGAAAAAAAAGGACGGAGAAAGGAAGTGAAGATAGAAATGACAGCCTACATTTAGAATGTGCTTAGCAGCCAATGGAAATTGTAACAATTCAAGCAGAAGCCCTTACTGTGTTTTTATGAGAGTGACAGGCAGGGAAGGAAAATCGTAATCTTCATCCGATACAACTGTTAAAAAGAGAATAGCTTGTATGTGGGAGGGTCTTCTGAGACAATGGGGACATGCTACCCAAAATGCTAGCAGAAATTTCATTTTAAACATAATAGACCTGGTGGACAGAGAAGAATTGTAAGTGCTGAGGGTAGAGCCTGGGTAGGGAAAAAATTAGCCCGTACTAAGGAACATAGAATCATTAAGGTTGGAAAAGACCTCTGAGATCATCAAGTCCAGCCATCAGCCCAACACCACCAAAACTAAGCCACGTCCAGAAATGCCACGTCTGCAGGGGGGGTTTTAACAACTTCAGGGATGGTGATTCCATTACTTCCCTGGGCAGTCCATTCCAATGCTTCACCACTCTTTCAGTGAAGAATTTTTTTCCTAATATCCAATCTAAACCTCTCCAGGTCCAACTTGGGGCCATTTGCTCTTGTTCTATTGCTGGTCAGTTAGGAGAAGAAACTGCACATTTGGGGATATTCCTGGATACGTTCCTAAATAACAAAAAGAAAAGCAAAAGCCATGCAATGCTTCCTACTTTAACAAAAATTTCATAGCCACAAGATAAACAGTATTGATTCTGCCCCAAAGATAAAGTTATGTATGAAAAGGAATACTTCTAGGGAACCTGCAAAAAGTTACCGTGTAGCAGGTGTTTACAAAGGAAATAGCACAGCTGGTTTTCAATAATTATCATCACCAGATCCATTTGCCGACACTGAATTCAATCTTATTCGTGTCATATACAGAAAAAGACCTACAGCTGCAGTAGAGGATGACCAGCAATTTGCATGTTAATGGTTCTCCCTCCAGCCTGTTGCTTTAATGACAGAATTTTCACTGAACCTGGAGCTATGGGCTATTCAGTACTTGGTTTATCTTAATTATTTTAACAGGCTTACTTCTTGGTTTGTTTACTGTGTCCAGGTTCCTGGAAAACTGGAAAATGATTCGCAAAAGACTTTTACAAGCCAGGTCTGTTACCCCCACAATTCATTAAGGTGATTCAGCTGTTTCTTGTTAATTAAAAGTCTATAAGATTTTACATCAGTTTTACCTTTGGTGGGAGTTTGCAGCTGAAATAGCTATGCCTGCATAATATACTCTATTTAAACTACTGTTTAACCTGCTTAAAGCTTCTTGCTCTAGCGCTTAATAGTGCACATTATAATTAATATGTACATTACTAAAATCATATTCTTCTGAACCTCTTACCATCCATGAATAAAAAGCAAAAATATCTACATTTTCTAGTTCAGCCACCAGACCAAGAAATGGAAAAAATACTTTCTCTCAACACTAAACTATTGGTTTTCAGTTTGAAAATCATCTTTAATACAGAGCATATTCAAAAATTTGTTCAGCAAGAGAGGGACAGCAAGAGTCACTCTGGATGGTTTCAGGTCTTACGTGTAAAGGAAGCTGTCTGGCCTCTCTTATCTGCAATAAATGCTTCTGTATTAATGTGCATAAAAATGTTGCACCAGGAGGAGTCAGCACACAACATCCTAGAGCTGAGCGACAAAGGCTCTTCGAGGGTATGAGAACCACAGCTGTGATGAAGATTTGTATCAGATTTAAACCTCCCTCAACTAATTCCCAAGCAAGAACCACTGGAATATGGCCTATTAATGGAGAAAAAGAAGGCATCACCCATTTCTTTATTGTTGCAAGTGGTATCTAAGTTCCTTTCTGAGCCAATTCTTTAATGCTGAAATATTCATGTTTGGAAAATATCTGAACTATTCGTGTCAACATTTCTAACTCTTCAGTCTTTTTGTTTGTTTGTTTAAGCCAACATAATTTGCTGAATTAATGGTAAATTCAGAACTTGTTCTGACTAATCTAATATGGCCTATTTATTATTGAAGGAAGCAAGTACGCAAGCAAGATGCAATTGTGCTCTGGGTAAAGGCATTTTATAGGTACTGGATGTGTAAAAAGGGTAAGGAACATCACAGGGACCATGAGATGAGCTGTCCCTTCAGTGTGACATATAGCCAATATTAACAGCATACTTAGAACTACTGGAGAATGAAATTCATCTCTGTGTACAAAATTGCACTTAAACCTTCAAAACAAGGCTTTAAGTGAGACATAAATGGTTGTCTATACCTTTTCCTGGCTTTTGAATGGAGCTGAACTTCCTCCCAAGAGGTTAAGATAAATATGAATAATCTTCCGAAAACCTGCAGAAATACCACAGGTAAGTAGAAAAATATTTGTTTTAATAAAGACTTTGAAACAGAGGCGTTGTAGATTCCTCTGAAGCCTGCCCGTTTGCAGAAGTGCCCTCAGTGTACAGGATACCTTCTGATAAGTGCGTTCATGCTTGTGTGCTTGACAGGCACTGCTGGAAAAACTGTGTGGATTTTTTATATTTACTCCAGAGGATTTTCCTTTTGATTCCATTTGAATGTTTAAGTGCAACAGAGCAGAAAAATAGTATCCAAAAAGTACCATGCGCACCTGAATTAGGGTTACCTGTGCTAGTTCAGACAAGTGTGGTTTGAGAGAAATTTATAATTTGGGGTTTTTTCAAAAAGGAATTCTAACTTTGCTGGACATAAACCCTAATAAATTCTTTCATCATTAAAAGATTTATAGATGTTCTAAAAGTGAGATCCAGGTTTTGATCAAATCAGCCTGCATGCACTTCTTTTTTCACATTTGAATGTGAAAATAATGTTGCCATGGAGCAGCACAAAATAATATTTTTACAACATGACATTAAAATCCAGTTTTGCTACGAGCTGAATAATCTGATGAGAGCTGAAGTTGTCTCTGTGCTCTGCACAAAGGTTCTCAGTCTATGGCAGCAGGATCAAATAAAAGGGAAAACAATATGAAGATAAGAGAAAGAGAAATGCATTACCCTTCTATTCTGCCTTAAAGATATTTGCTAACAATGTTGGTAGTGTTGCAATGAAACTAAATCTATTCTGCGATGCTGTAGTCTCAAAACATACACATACTGATTTATTTTCTTCATATAAACAGTATATGCCTATACAGCAGAATCAGTGTTGTAAAAGGAGTCACTTCCGAGGCACGGGAAACTTGTTATGTTCTTCCTTGATTTTTCAGAATGTACACAGTAATCTGAACTGTCAGTCTCAGTAGGCAGGCAATGAAGGAGCACTAACGCCACTGCTCCACTGGTAAGGAAATTGCTGATCTCCGTGTGCGAGGACAGCAGTGCATCTTCACTTCTCTCTGAAGAAGTACACCCCACCTGGCAGGACACACTGGGTAGCAAGCAAACGACTCCAGCACAAACCACCACCAAGTGGGCACTTACTAGCAAAGCTCTGAGCACGTAAAGCATTTGTGGGTCTGCTGAGGGGACAAAATGTCTGCAAGAAAACATGAGTGTATTTGAAAAACAGGCAGGAGGAGATGCATGAAACATTTGTAGCTCCACTTGGAGTACCTTTGAGATTCTGTCTACCAAATTCAGTGGGGTCAGAATGTTTCCTGGTCTTTTTAAAGATAAATTGAAAGGTGCAAGATAAGCCTCAGCATGAAATCAGTCTGATAGGCTAGTAAACTCTAAAAGCAGAAAGATCAGGTTCTGAATTGATTAAAATCTCGAGGTGCCCTGCCATCAATGCACTAAATTAGCCATCCGTACTCTCCACTGGCCCTGGGACAAGTGGCAGAGATGCTGGCAGGTCCAGAGGAGTTCTGAACTAATGGGTGACACCGCCAGAATTTCACAAAACCTTGCACCATAGGAAAGTAATTTTTTAAAACAAAAAATGGAGATGAAGAGGAAGAGGAAGAAACCCCAAGGCCAAATTGTTCAAGTATTTCATCACCCCACCACATTCATTTCATTATGAAGATCATAAACAATATTTGATCGAGCGACCAAAGGTGCCAAAGTGCAAGACGTGTTCTTCATTATTAAATTTTAAAGCTTTACATGTAAAAATATCTGACCGACTATAACTGGCACCTTTACTTTTATGAAAATGAGATTAAGAAAAAAGGAGGCTTAAGAGACTGAACTACTCTTTCATTCATTTAGATCAGCCCTTTGGATAAAGGCAAAGGCATAAATCTTGTAATTAAGAGGGAGTTTGAACTGCCAGTGTTTGAGCTAGACACACCAGATTTGTCTTGTGCGTAAGCAGGGGCTTATAACCTTGGTATGATAGTTAGGACACACATTCATTAATGTCTGCCTAGACCTATAATATGGATATTTCTTTACACATCTGCGCCTTTCTCCAGTCACAGGCTTAGAAAATTAGCTTTTTTTGGCTTATCACCTACCTTCTCATCCATTCAGGAAACCAGCTCACCCTTTGTGGACTCAATGCCAACTTTATGTAGAGGGCTGGCACGTGGTCTATGGACTGTTTGAAGCAGAAAGGAAACTCAAATGATATGCAGTCGTCGTACTAACCCTCTAAGCACTCAAAACATCTGTCCCTTGTGACTACACCCGAGTGAATACTAAGAAATATTTGATGTAGGTGGAATTCAGGAATGAAGCAGCAGTCAGAAGTGTGACCAGAGGTCCTTCCTGCCAGAATCCTCTCTATGGAGGGGAGCAGAATGGGATGCCTGGGAAAGTGAACAAGAACAGGATTGATATGTAGCAATTCTGTACTGAAGTACCGTGCCAGCCATCAGCAATTTACAGCTTTCTGAACCACTGATGATGTATTTTATTCCCTAGCCCATGCATATGTCTTGTCACTTTTGGAACTTGCACAGACTGGTCAGGTAGAGAGAATGACAATTCCTTCACACAGGCATAATTTTACTTAACTTCTGCTGTCTAGACCTTGGATGTCTAATCTAAGCCTTTTTTTCCGTGTTTCCTCTATCAGCTGGGAGAAGTAGGCTTTTCAGAGCAAAATCCCACTCATTCTAAGGTTAAGTATTACAGACATGGGGGATAAGTTGCCTTCTGGAAGTGCTGTTTCTTCCTCCATTAACTAAGGAGGGAGCCTGAGGAACTTCTGACAACCATAGTTAGGTGAGACAGATTCCTTGCCCAAAGCATGCCTCTGGAATGCAAACATAACATTGCTGTAAATCCAAGAAATCCAGGAAAAAAAGAGTTAAAAGGAACCTTGAGAGAATCCCTTTATATAGTGATACTCTGGCCTCTGATCCGACTGATCCTGTTGCCCTTTAGGATGGAGCTGCTTGCTGGAATGACCTACTCACAGTATGTAGTTTCTCAGTAAAGTCCAGGGCTGTGACAAAGGTAACTGAAATTAGTACAATATTTGACAACATACTTGACATTTCCAAGAGAATGCACTATCTAACAATAACCAACAATACCAACAATAATAAAATATTTCAGAAAAACTGAATCTGATTATGTGGTAAACTGCTAAACTAGAATATGAGCAGAATTTTTAAAGAGGAGAGATAATTAAGCAAATGTTCAAGAAACAGAGCCTCACAAGAATGTCAAATGTCAAAATTATCTATTTACTTGATAAAACAAGTACTTTGTTGATTAAATTTTATTGCTCTCTGCTTCCTGCTTTCAAGATTAAAATATCAGAATCAATTCTAAGACACCAGGTTTGCTAGAAAGTGGGGGATGGTGCCTGTCGCAGCAGAAATCTTCAGACAAATTCTGAGCCACTTTAGAGGGTCTGCAATGCCCACTGCCATTAACGTGCCTTAGTTTTGCTGCCTACGCTGGAGGAGTGGGTAGAGACAACAGTTTTGTTTTCATCGGATTTTCTTTGGGGAAATCCACTACACACACGCACACAGAGTTATTCAATGCATGCAGTCCTCACCGGCTACAAATGTTGGCTACTGCAGAGACCAGGATGAGGAAGACTTCACTGACACTCTGCTTTTCTGTAGAACCAGCTATCACTTGTCTTTAAGCACACACGCAAAAATCACTACCATTTGTGCTCCAGTCTGATTCACCATGGCATTTCCATCGCAGTGTAACTTTATCATGCATCAGCAGAAACCTGGAGGGACACAGGAGGTATTCCTGCCCTGGCTATTTAGAGGTCCTCAGAGATGAGCCGTGTGTGTTACAGTAGGTCGACTTACGTAAGAAGGGGTCCTCATGATTTACAACTCCTGCCAGGATTTAGAAAGGCTAGCTAGCCAGCTGCTTTCAGGCTGGATTACGTTACTGCTGGCTCTAGCATGAAACTGCCCTACCAGTTTTAGAAATCCCTCTGTTTCTACAGAAGGCTGTTTCCGCCTCTTGTTAATCCTATGTAGCAACAACAGCTACTGTTTCTGCCACCACATCCAGCAAGCACCAACTTCAGGTTTCTGGCCTGCTTATTCAGTGCTGTCACTGAGCCAGCCCCTGCATGGTGTAGAAGGGTGCTGCCAGTGGTACGTGGTCTCCTAGCTTCCTGGCTCAAGCTTTCAGTGGACCAGAAGCAACTTTAAGTTTAGCAAATGTCTTCTTGCTTCGTCTCAAAAACGGGAAAGAAGAATGGGGACTGTGCAGCAGTACAGGCTAAACGGTAGCAGCTGCAATACTGGTACCTGTGGGAATTACTGTTGAACTTGGTGATCTTAAAGGTCTTTTCCAACCTCAACGATTCTGTGATTCTGTAATGCCTGAAGAGATAAAACAAGTGTATGTCAGGGTTTGGGGGTGGGAGAGGGCAGAGAAAGTAGGAGCTCCTTCAAACACCTCTTCTTTTGATATAGACAGATGTACAGGAACGGGAGCTGAAGGACGCTCAGCCTGCCATGTGGGTATTAGAAAGTATAAGCCAAAGAACAGTGAATACCATTATCTCTGTTCTGCTACACATTTTCTCCTTAGCAGTATAATTTAAAAACCCTTAAAGTCTTGGGCCAGAGCTTTCGGAAACAAAAACCTAAAGTTAGAGCTACATTTAGACACTGGCATCAAACGATTGGTGGTGGCTGCCGCATGCTCTAAAGCTTTCACAGTCAGCCTGCCCATGTCTCAACACAAACTTGGCTGCTCAGGTCTGCACTTCTGTTTCCGAAACCTTTGTGTGGTGAATCCACTTACATCACATGCCAAATCCCAGCCTTGCCTGCTCATTAGCTTCTGATTCAGTATCCTGCCAACTAACCCCGTGTTCAGATGGGTTACACACAATTCTTTCAGAGCCTGCTATCACCTTTCACTGTGATTTCAGCAGCTGGGCAGATAACATTCAGGGGGCACAAACAACTACATTACTTTTAAGTAATAAATAAAATGGATTCTGAAAGTTCTCTCAACCTATTCCTTGCTCTTTATTGCTTTGATATACTAAACGACAGTGTCCCAACCAAGGCACGTTCTCTTACATTCAGCTTACTTCACCGTGAAATGACTCAATTCATAAAGTGGGTTTGAAATATACACTGAAGGCAGTGTTAAACAGCACCCTTGCCAAGTGTGGAAAAAGAATATAGTTAATAAGCAGAGTAGAAAGCGTATTTAAAACAACTTCTAATGAATGCCAGAGACAGCAGAGCTTGAAGCAGGCAACATTTCCCCGATATCAGCATCGACTTTCAAAAAAAATCACATTGTCCATGGGTCATATATTTCACAGCATCTCTGAAGAAATGTTAAATCGATAAAATACCCAAAGGTTGCCGACGAATCAGCCAGTGTTCTATAAAAAGCCAACCATTATTGCTGAGGGGCAACATAAGAGCTGAAGAAATATTTGCAAGGAAAAGGCCATCCCTCCCACCGGAGCCCATTCATATTCGGTCGCCTGACACGTTCCAGCGGCCATCACAAGGAGCACCAGGAGCTGGAATTGTATCAGCCTGCTCGCTTTGCTTCTGCAGCTTTCCTCGGTGATGTAGGATATCTCACAAGCTGTCAGTTTGATTTCTCGAGTGCTTTCCCTCCCTGAGCCTCATTTTTAGCAATATCATGAAAATTCAAGCTCATGTTGGCAACACATTCACCAATTAATGTTTGCGGTACATCAGTACCCATTTTTCCAGATTGCGCATTCTATATTCAGCCTTCAAAGGGCCTCAAAATTATCCATACCTTGTAATTTTGAAATCAGGTCTGAGCACATTTAATGACCCACAGCAGATCTTTGTTTATGTGGGTAGCATAGGGATGCAATCTTCCTGCAGAGGAAAATACACAGAGGAGAATAAAACACCCAGTGAAAGCAAGCTTTGATATCCTTCTGTGAATCCAGAAATTTAGCTTATTGAGGTCATAGAAGACTTTTGTTTCTTTTTTCCTTCATATGCTGGTACCCACCTTACCAGACACATTAAACTGAGTGCAGTCCTTAGAAAATGAGACTATCATACTCATCCACCTCAGTTTTCACAGTAGTAAAAATCAGTGTAGGTGTCTACTTCCTGAACTCCTGCAAAGCACTTTGATCTTGGTAGGCTAGCAATTTTAAAAGAGGGCAAAGCAGTCTAAAAGCCAATCCAGTGTTGATGGGGAGGCTAAGCACTACTGGAATTAAAATTATTTTATTTTCTTGCAAAAGCTTGGACTAGAACCTGTATCTCTTCATGCTAACATTATACAAAGCCCTCGCTTTCAGTCACAGTAGCATACAACTCTGCAGTAGTTTCAGAAAATAATAATTAGTTCCAGAAGAGATGTATATTATATATACTATGTCTTGGCAACACAGTTCTCTATCCTGCTTTCCTGTTGCTAAAAATACAAATCATTCATAACCATGCTTTCAATATCCATTTAATATTTGCAAACAGGGTGTCTTTGATAAACAGGATTTTTGACTAGGCTTCAATGAGCAATGTGTTCAGCTCCATTACCTATCGCATCACAGCTCTCTGGAGATACATCCTCCCACTGTTGCCGCTGACATAAACACCAAAAGGGGGTCTTATTCTCCTCACTATCACTCTTCTACAAGCTTCACGGTTTGAAAAAAGTCAATCTCGCCTACCTTTCATTATTCATTTTAAAAAGTTTGCCAGTTCAGGAGACTGTCAGACAACCTTTAGGCTTTATGCTTGACTCTTACTTAAAAAAGTAGTTTAAGCTTTAACCCAAATTTTTACTTCTCCTCCCCTACACACTTCCATGCTCAATTCATTTCTAACACGTGCTTGTTTAGAGATAGGGGTACTTAACAATGCCAAAGACAACGCTTTCAAGTAGATGAATTTGTGCTAAACATACATCAAAATTGTTTGCATTGGTTTATAGGAATGCAGCCCAGAAAGACTTATGGATTCCAAAATGTTTACCACCATGTGTATTTCAACATTGTGCTCGCTAGCAGACGTTTATTAAAAGTTTACTTTCACCTGCTGGTTCTGTAGAACACCTAGTTACACTACATCAGATTTTTCTCTCTCCTCTGATAAGTTCTCTTGATCCTCACTATTTATGGGTTACAAATCTTTTCCATTTCTTCATAGCATTGACTTTGAGATACAATGAGGAGCAACGTCAGCCAGCATACTGCTAGTCTTTCCTTGTAAATACGTGAGGCATTTCCATTTAGCATTGCAGTGATATTATTCCCTTCAAATTATCCTTTTGATTCCAATTGCATTCTATTATTTTTCTGAGCAGAGCATTTATTTTATAATAATTTTTTAAAATTTTCTGGAAAACTGTCATCCTCTTAGCCCTAATATCCAAAAAAAAAAAAAAATCCTCTGCTCCATAATATTTTTTGTCATTACACTGTAGCCCTTTCGTACAACACTGATTTCTTATTCATATTCAAAGCTGACATAAGTGGCACAAGTGGGAGTGCTGATGAGGCAAAATCAGCCCGTGCCTTTTTTCAACAAAAGGGTGATCAAATCAAAAATTAAATAGTCCCAAGTAAGTAAGACTCTACGCAGGAACGACAGAGCAGAACACCTCGAATACTGAGTCTGTTGCTAAGAAGGAAACAACTGCAGAGGATCAACAAATGCAGACAAACATTTTCCTCTTCACAAATTCTGGTTCCGAGAAAGCCATTAACAAGATCAACTCATTAAGTTTAACAAAGATAGGTGTTCTTGTCAGATGCTCATCAAATGTAATGTTTTTATCCTTCACCCATCAGCATAATTAGAATTAACGCAATACCACAGTCTCACAAAATAACTGCAGGTTAGTTCACCTTGTTCAACATTTAACAGGTTCTAAAATAAGCACAGATCATCCCTGGAGTGGGCTTTTCCCTTACAAGCTTTTGTGGAGCACATCTTGTGGGTTTTGGTTTGGTAGAAGGAGAAAGCTATGGGGAACACCTTAAAAATTGTCTTTTAGATGAGCAATGCCTACATGCACAAGCTACCAACATCAGAGTGAATCTTGCCATTGATTTCCAAAGCTGCTAGGCAAACCTTAAAAAGCAGGCTGAACAGACTCCCATTTCTTCCCTGTGAGCCCTGGTTATGCTGGGCACAGCTTGACTCCTCATATTCAGGCATTAAATGGAGGCTGGGAAAAGCAGCTGGCTCTGTCACTGGGATGTTGAGGGTACTACAGGCAGAAGACAGTCAAGAATCTAACTAAATCAACATTTTTGTAGTAAAAAATTGAGACAGTGGTAAAATATGTGTAACTTTTATATCATTATTTGCGTTTCTTCAGTCTTGGAATATGGGATTGTGGCAGTATCACCTCTCTGCCTGAAGTATGTCAGATCTAAAGTGTATAGGTTTTGAAAGAAACTGATTGTTAAAAAAGATATATGAAAGGTGAAATCTTTAGATGGTTGATGACTATACCTACAAGACCTTTTTCAGATGAAGTATTATGACACACCTCTCCATCTTTTTCTCCCTGTTCTATTCAAAATTTTAAAACTGTCTCTGATTACAATTTGAATCTGAGCTAAGAATATAGAGGCTGATCAGATAATATTGCTTTAGCCAGCTTCTTGGTAGGTGTAGACTGAGGCAATTCTACCTTATTTTCTAGGTTTCCATCTATAGAAGAATGCTGTTCTTGCAGGTGATGACTCAGAAATCTGCTCTGATATTGGGATCAAGGAAAACAACACTAGGCAGATTTCACAATTGCCAACTGCCAAGGACAGTCAAATTTTAGAACATACACCAGAAATGAACTGCCTCAGCTCACATTGTATTACTGGATGGGCTGCGGAAGGGACTGGCTACTACTGAACTCAATAGATCCATCGGATGGGAGCACAAAGAATTAAATGCTCTAGTACATTCAGTCAAGCAAGGTCAGAAAGAGGAAAATTAATGTCACATTACTCTTGGCTTTCTCTGCTAAGCACAGTCCACAGTGTCATTCAGGTTCAGCTTCAGATTCCGTTGTGTCAGTAGGGCTCAGGTCATTGAACTCTTCCAACCACTTTTCTTGTTTGATTAATTTTGCTTATTATTTGACAGTTTTCAGTTATGAGGGAGTTTGCTGAAAACATCAATCTATGGTGGTATAGAATAATTCACTGTAGTTTTGCAATTTCATCTAAAATCTCAGATGAAAACAGCTGTTCCCTGAGCCTGTAACTTGCTGTGACTGTCTCTTCCTGCTGTTATTTATCTCAGTATCTGTATTATTTAACTTCGTGAAGCACGTTGGAATACAGTTTATGTGGAGAACACTACTAAGTTCAAAATGAAACGGTGCTCTTAAATCAGATTTCACTGATTGCTTTCAAAAGCTTCTAAAAATTCTCACCTGATGCTTCCCGTACAGTCATTCCTTACTCATCTATTCCATAACAACAACATGGAAGGAATTTTAGTCTTCAACCCTTGCACTTTCTGACTGGCAGCTTCTGAAAATCTTTCAGATCAAAGAAGAGACAAATTTGTCATCTTTGTGAAAAGGCATTTTTAAGAAGTATAGCTAGTGCAAGAAGTTACATGTACCTTTTCTGCATCAATGCGTCTTTCCAATTAAGTAAGATTCCCTGTTGCTGCAAGCTTGACTGGTCAGATAATGGACTGAAGTGAGATATGTCCTGAGCTGAATGCTGCAACATGGTCAAAATTAATGCTGAGAGAAAAATGGCATGAAAATTAAATGACATGAAAAGTAAAATTAAGTGAAATGGTTGTAATGCAACTATGTAATTCATTTCTAAATTGTGAGAAAAATGAGAAAAATGTTAATCTTTTAATATTTAATGGGCTAAATTAATACGTAGTTTATATAGTCTGTCAGAATCTAATAAAAAAGTGAAAAAAAATCTTCTGAAAACCAGTTGAGCAATCTGCAGAACTTGGTTGAAAATTATACCCTTACTATATAACACTACAGGACTTTTTTTTCTAGGATATAAAAAGGAGTACATTTTATAAAGACATTCTGTTGTTGCAAGGCTTTCATATTTACCAAGTTCCAACCAGTTCATTCCTGCTTGGTAGAGGTAGGATCTCTGTTTGGCTCCTGACTGCTGGTTAATGCACAACTAATTGTGTCACTGTTCGGCAATGGTCTCCCTTTCTATTCTTTACACACCTGGTCAATTTACATTGAAAATCTCCTGAGCCCAGGACTGTCACTTATTTACAATATTTGCTGTAATTACAGCAACCAGACTACTGGTGTGTTCATTGTGACTTGATCTTTACCTGATCTTCAGCCGGAAAAATAAAATAGGAGAAATATAGAAAGTTGTCTTTCATTGTCTTTTGCTTCAGAAATATGTGTGCATGATGAGAGCAGGCCCTGGGCAACAAGATACTGTTCATGCGCAATGTAACCCACGACCCAGAACAATCTCAGTAGCCCACCGTTGGGCACAGTATCCCACAACTGTGCCACAAAAAGGCAGGCTGCCCAAAAATTCTGGTTGGTTTTCAAGTTGAAGGAGTTCAAATTGCAATACACACTCATGATACCAGATTAAAGGAGCTTCTGATCGACCATTGTGATCAGTACCTTCTCTGATATATGGCTAGAGACAGACTTCAAGATCTTAAAAGGAGCAAAGGGTCTTACTTAAACATTCTTTGTGGAAAGGAAAAATGCAAATGAATGAGTCATGGCTTCAATTAGCATCAAGTGCACTCTAATGGCCAGCTTCATTCTGTCTGATTCATCATTTAAAGCTACATGTACTACTCCAGAATTAGTAACTAGGGATTCACTAGTGCAGTCATTCAACTTGCAGAGTTTCTGTGCTGGTTTAGGACACAAAAACACTCTAAACTCATGACTCTCATGAAAAGCAAAGATTCAGGATTTATAGATACAGAGGGCAGCACACCGCATCTGCAAACGTACCTGTCCAAAAGATGTGGCCGTGATGGGTGTTTGATGAAACTATTCACACTTTGAGCAAACAAGCCTCTTTGTGAGATGCATCTTAATAATACAATGAGAATATGATCTACGTGGAGAAATGTTCTCATTTCAGAAAAATAATATATTATTAATGAATACATCTCTGATCCTATAATTCCCTTTTAGTAAGGTATTGTCATGGGGAGGCAAGGACTGTACATTGACACCGTTATTAGACTCTTCCCTCTTAGCAGTGAGCTGACGATTCTGGACTAGTGGTGAGTAAACTTCAAAATATTAAAAACCATAAGATTTCCCTTTATTAATTTCTGCATCAAGTCCAATGATTATGTGCAACTGAACTAGAATAAATCTTTCAAAAGAAAACATATGAATCCTGATTTAAAATAATTAGCAATTGTCAAGGACTCATCACTATTCTACATAAATGGCTTCCATTATTAATTATTTTCTTTTTAGAAAGGTGCACCTTATTTCTCTGCATCCCAGTGTCCACCATCACGGATAACTGCTACAAAACTACCTCCTTTTTTTGCCAACTGTAAACAAAAAACTGTAGCAGGAAAAGCAACTGAGGTCAGGAACTGGACAAAATAGATTGCCACACTGCTTATAACTGATATTTACATCCAATGGCTGAACTGGAGACTAGAGATTTTTTACATCTCATTAGAGATATGAATGTGAAATCAGTTGTTATAATCCTTTTCAGGAAGGCGTGTTTTTTCCTGCCATAAGCAACAAAAGAGAAAGATTGGAAACACTCAAGTTTGGTTTTATTTTTAACCAACAATAATGCACTAAAATGACACAAAGCTGAATACAACACTTGAGTACCAAGTAAAAATTCACATATCCTCAAGGAGGAAAATGCCTGATTTGGCAATAGGGTCAGATTTGAATGGGTTTTGAGGGTGCCACTGTCTTATGAGCTAAAACACAACACTAAGAAATCATGTACATATATATCTTATATCACATCACAATAATTCACAGAACCATTCAGCCAAATTATCTGCCAATTTCAAATCACAGTATAAACTGCAGTAAATATATATGATCTTCCACCATAATCCATCTTCTAGAACCAAACAGAAATGAAAGTGCTTCCAGGTATTACATTAACACTGAAAATGGTCATCCTACCTTTTGCTAGTCTTAAAATTCTTGAGCATCATTTGTCTGTCTAGATTTAAACTCCGAGAAGAGAAATACTTTCCTTAGAAGTAAAAAGCATTCATGTAGAAAGATCAAGTCTGAGAAAGCGAATGATTAATGGTGAGCCAAAAACTCGCCAGTTCATCATGGACAGGCTCACTTCTCCTTTGCTGAACCTCTTCTTACTCAATGGCCAGCTAAGGGATACTGCCATTTCTTCATTAGCACTGCTGACAATCAGCCTCTGCTTTGGGTCGGGGAACAGAGTTGTACCTTATGCTGTACCTTAAGTTGTTCCTTATGCTAAGGAAAAGAAGCCATTTAGATCAGGGTGCCAAGTCAGGATAATTATACAAATCATTGATTTTATCTCAGGTAGCCAAAGTATTTCTCACAGACTCCAGCATTCACGTTTATTCAGCCAGTTTCTTCACAGATTTCTCAAGTATTCACATGATAGGAAGATGGCAAGTAGTCACAATAAAATTCACTTCTAAACCAAGCATTACACCCCCTCAGCTCCTTCCCACTGTTCAGCATTATTTACCATGCTCAAATACGCAGAATTTACAGCAATTTGTTTAAAAAAAAAAAACAAAAATCCTTTACTTCACGTTAGAAAAACATGGGGTGGTTTCTGCAATTCAAACAAATAGCCTTCATTTTCCAGGAGCAATAAAGCCAGTCTACCTAGGCTGGCATTTCTTTGCCTGTATGAGGTCCAGAGAGGCTGTACCTTGATTTCATCCACCTTTGGCAAGGAAATTCCTATGCATACTCAATTTTACTAACAGACAAGACATGGACAGCGAGACATTGTTTGTGGCTAAATCCTGCTCAGATCTCTGCTGCTAGGCAACCTGCCTTAAGCACAGTGTGAATAAGGTTATTCAAGTTTGTAGTTCAATGGGATATTGAGCAAAATTTGGTAGCAGATTTGCTCTCACTCTTCACTCCACGTTTCCCCTTAACCTGCCTCTCTCCCTCTCTGTACTTTTTCAGCTGTTCATCAGCTTTGAACTACTGCAAGGATGAAGCACTCCTTAAGCTGGCTGGTGCTCTGATCAACACAGCCATCGTAGGAGATGTCGCTTATTGCAATGCATTTAGGCCTGGCAACCTACCAAATGTTCTGCTGTACTGAAAATACGTGGTGCAAACCTTTGGCAGATGCCGGGACGGGGCAGGCAAAAGATTCTAAATGCAAATATTGTGGCTGTGACTGCTATGAGATTATCCCACTCATGCCAGGTCACAGCCAAGGACACGATGACAAATCTACCCAGAGCCACTGAGAAGCCTCTCTTTCCTCTTACCAGCTCCCTATATCTGGTGCATGGAACCACAGAGACTTCAGGAATCTGTAACTCAGTGCAAGGAACCTGTGCAATGCCACTGCCAGAGCAGATACGTGGTGGAAGGAGAGAAACTGGGGCTTTAGTGCTAGTAAGTGGCTCTGGGCCAAGGGGTAAGTCTTTCATAGTAAATTCATGTTACGGGCCCAGATTCACTCCAGTCAACTTCATGTCCTTCCCTGAGGCAGTTTTAATTCCTAGGCTCCCCCTGCACCTGCCCCTCAGTGGGCAGTTCAGAGTCTCTGAAGGGAAGTAAGTTGTCCTGCCGCTCGCCCCTGTGCTTCTCTGACCAAGTGGGGTGAATAGGAGCATGGAGTCCTTTCTTGATAACTAATCAACTGATAGCACTGCAGGGGTTGCACTACACTTTGCTACAGCCTGCTTCAGTAGTGACATAATGTCCTCTAATTCCTGCTAGCAGCAGTTGTACCGGTGTCTGTTTGAATTGCTACAATAGCTAAGGACACCGCATTCCACTCTATTGAAAAAAACCCAACCCTATTTAAATAACAGTCTCCAGTTTATATGTCTGATTTTCTATAATACAACTGTCCTGAAGATATGGATGGCTAGAAAGACTGGATTAGCTGTCAAAGCTACCCAAACTGTTCGTTGTTCTGACACTGGATCTAGACATATTTTAAGTAATGTATACACAGTATATGAACATATATATTGCTGAATACTAATCCTTACTACTGTGTGGCAAAATTGATTGAGAAGGTTTTTGATCTAGCTTAAAAATCGTACAAATTCACAATACTGGAGTATGTTTATGCATTTAAAATAGACTGAATGCATAATAATATATGTTTTCTTCATAATTTCTTATATGCAGTGCAGGTGAGTTGAGCACATTCAGAATACACAGAACTCACAGAGGAGTTGCACATCATATTATGCTATGAATATTATGTGTGAAGTTTTATTCAGATTTCTGTTTTCCCCCACTTTCAACAGAATTAGCTGTCATGCTCATATTTGAAATAAGTTTCGCCATGAAACCTTTAGATAAAAAGCCAATAGCCTTCCTCCCTATGAAGACGCACCTGGTAGACCTTCACATGAAAAGTGCTTCCCCAAAGACCATGGAGAGAAAACAGATGGAAATTAATGTAGTTTGCAAAACAAGAACAAACATAAGAACTAACATACACAAAGGTCTCCCCATTTTGATGGCTGAAACAGTCACTGTTACACTTTGAGTACCTCTAAGTTTTATAAAGTCAAACAAAACAATTTTAGCGAGCGACTGTACGCTATCTGAACTACACCATTACAGGGTTGAGGGTTTTTTTACTACCAGATGGGTGTTGCTCCGGTTGTGCTAGCCTAGACATGTGCTGACATCTAGTGGTCCTTTGGAGAATAAATATGGTCCAAATGTTTATTAACCAGCAATAAAGAATAATTGACTCAGAAAAAGTATTTTCCCCGATCTCTCCCTTTTTTTCCCACAGTGCTTTTAATATTGTTTATAGATAACTTAATTCTGGTGATTATTGTCCTTTTCAATATTTATTCAAGCTGAGGTTTTTTAATGCACTGTTCCCATTGACATCATGCTGAGTCCTTTGGGAAAATCCACCCGGAGGCATTTCTTGACTGACAATCACCACGGTATTTAAGCAGGGACTGTAAAAGCGAAAAAGAAATAGATAGGAGTGCAGTTCTGAATGTCTGGAGCCACAGTATGTATTTACACCTGATTTCACCAGAGACACTTTAAGCTATTCCTACTAAATTCAGATCAAGATTTAATCTTAAACAGTTGCTTACTTATTAATATGAGAAAATAGCTACAAATAGACTTTAAATGATAATTTAGTTTACTGCTATATTGAAAATATCCAACTGTATTATAGACCCTAATGAATATTTATGAGATGACAGTCAAAACTCTACTTAGAAACCCACTTTCCAAAGCATTTACTCCATCTTCATTTAGCACATATTTCTGTTCATTTGTAAAGCCATGCATGTAATGCATCCCCTGCTCAGGATAACTAAACAGGGAGAAAAACATTAGAGGTTTAGTCACTGACTCAAAGTAGACTGAAAGAGGAAATAAAACCAGAAAATCAACTGCCTGTAGGAAGAACCAATTCAGGAGACCGAAAATTCCTGCTTAGGTTTCAGTTGATTTTAGAGACCCCGCTACTGAGAAAGGTTTTATTACTTGATAAATAAGATAATGGGTGGTGAAGCACTGGAACAGCTCCCCACGGAAGCAATGACAGCACCGATTCTGCCAGCACTCAAGAAGCATTTGGACAATGCCCTCAGTCACACGGTGTGAATGGTGAGAGAGTCCTATGTAGGGATAGCGGTTGGACTCGATGATCCCTGTTGGTCCCTTCCAACTCGGGTAACGCTATGATCCTATGACTCTATAACAGGAGGTTTTACAGTGATGTCTCCGGTCAGAGAAGCCCAGCCTCCACTATGGCATATTTTCAAACCTTAAAAAAGCAGCCTGTAACACCTCCAAAGGGTCCCTGAGGACATCATTTAACCTGCTTTGATTTCCAGGAGATAGTCTTTCAGGCTAAAGGAATAGGCTGTTGCAGAATGTCAGAGAAAGGGAAAGGAATGATATCCTGAACCAGCACTGAGGAGATTTATTTTCAAAGAAGAAAATGGAATCTGATCAGAAAATGGCCTGGTAGCTTGTGTTCATCTGCTGCCACTGTTTCACACAAAGACCACCAGCACAGCTTTAGCGTTTCTCTGACATGTATCCACCAGTATCCCTAATAACCTAGTGTGCTCAATTCCTCATGAGCAGGTCATTACTTATCACCCTTGCATGATGTTCATTTTGAGGGGTTTTTACAATTCAAGCAGCTGCTCAGTTATAGTCTTTCCACAAAATGTTATTTTTCATTTTTTGCCTCAGTGCAAGACCTGCTCGTGATTTATTGGCTGTAGCAAAGCACAAAGCCATAATTTTCTTTTATTGAACTCACTCTGGGTAGCCATCACTCTGCAGAAATGCAGATGGTCATCTTATTCTTATTCTTAGTGACAGAATGAATGCCACAACTCTGCTGACAAAGACAGCAAAGCAGTCATTTATAATAGCAAGAGGAGCATTCAATTTAATATCTGTGTTAACTGCACATAGTTAGGCATTATGACCACAGCTTTTATAGTATCCTGTTCTGCTAATACTTTAGGACCTTACAATTTTAAGGCAAATTTGCATAGCACATGCGCTGTCATCCAAGTGTAATTTCTGTGCTTATAGTAAATGAAACTGAACTATACCATGCAGAAAAAGCTGGCTCCCAACTGAACTCTGATGATAGTCAATTTTTTATTATTTGTATTTGAGATACTGCAGTTTAAGAATTTGTTTCTTACTTCACACTTCAATTTTCAGGGGCATCCACACTGCTGATGAAATTCTGGATCTAGATTGGAACCTATGAGCTTGAGTGAATGAATGTGTTTCAGTAGTTCATTATCAACGGAATTAAGGAGATGGTTTGCAGCTTTCCTTCCACCTCATAAAATGTGGATGTATGGAATTGTTGGGGCCAGCATGATGCACAAAGGGCACTTTCTCTCTTCTGTAGCAGGAAAAGTGGCAGTGAATAATTCAGAGTACATAGTGGAGTGCCCAGAGACATGCCCTGTGATGACCAGTGGGTTTGTGGAGAAAGAAAATATGGTGTTGAATATTAAACAGAAAGGATCAGGTGTTTTTTAATAAGCACCCTGCCTGATCCTGCTGAAGGGCCCCCATACAACTGAATCTGGAGTCCGCTTCATTTCGTCACAGAACTGGCTATCACTCAGCAACAGCACTTGGAGAATAATTCAAAGAAACAAAACACAAATGCAAGTCGAATCCAGGATCTTAGAGTAATCATTCAGAATAAAAGGAGCTTTACGTAGCATATTTAATGAATGGATTCAGAGCAAAACTACATCCAACATCTGCTAATGTCACATTTTAGTATTGCCTCTTCAATCAGAGTAAATTATATAGCTTACGTGTTCCTATCACCAATTAATCTCTCCTAAGTCAGATCTGCGTATTAGTTGCTCGAAATAGGCTTAATATAGCCATAATTGTAGAAAACATGAGTACCATTTTTCATAATAATTATGTAGCCGCATTGCCTTTTCTCTCAATTTGTCTAAATGTTCATATGTACATTGGAAGTTAGCAGTTAAATTTTACCCATACAACATCGCTCAATTACTCCATTGTTCTGTCTACAGCACCTTCCACTTACAGCACCAAACCGATGCAAAGTAATACACTCCACCTTGAACGGCTATCATTTCCTCAGAGGCACATTTGGAAGGATTGGAACTGTATCCCAGCAAGTGTATAGCAAGGAAGCACAGATTTCCCGCTTTGGAAAAGGCTCAGTGAGGGAGATCAAGCGCACTGACCATCAGACCCTTTCTTTGCAAGCTGAGAGCAAGCCAGGAGCTTGCTGTGTGAGGGCCGTGGAGCCTTGCAAAGGCACTGCATTGTGCTGAAACTACCCAAGCATTATAATGATCTTCAATAGACAGTTTGATCGCCTCATTTCCTACAAAGTAAGATCCCAAAAGTGACAAGGAGATAATTACTCTGACCCCTGCTTGTTGGAAGTTGATAGAGAGAGAGTTGATAGCAGTGCCATGAACTGTCCTCATGTTTCATTTGCTGATGTGCTGTAAACCTTTGACTTGCTGCCAAAATTTAAGGTTGCCTTATGAGATAATCCCAGTTAAGAAGTTCGGTTTCTATGCATCTTCCTGCCCTTCTGTTGGAGACAGGGGCATGATGCAGTTAGCTTAGAAAACAAATACAAAAACTCCTGGGCTATGAATAATGATCTTGAATAAGTTCTTGGATTTGCAAAATGATGATAATACTATTTACCCTCATATTAAATTTATAAAATACTTCTCCCCTGCTGGAGTCTGTAAATCCCCGATTAGACCACCAACAATTCCCTTATACATTTCCTGCTGGGTTTAATCACCTATCCCCATCTTTTCAAGGATATTTTCCCTAGAGAAAAAAAAAAAAACAAGTCAGGAAGTCTGCATTCAGAAACAGTTACAGCTGCACTAAGAAAGAGTATGAGAGTTGGTTTGCAATAATAACTTTAAAGATACTGCAAATGCTTTATTAATCCATGCTGTTGACAGCTTTGAATGCCAAATTATCTGTGTTGCACTGAGCCATGAAACTATCCCATGAGGTACTAAGTCCACCTTGAGACAGCAGTGAAGCCAAAGCTTTGATCCTCAAGGCTGACTTGAGTAAATCATTATTTTTAAACTCTTTAATCCCTCATGCATCCATAACACATAATTTTAGTAATGCATTTGACTTAAATTTCTTATTACTACAGAATTCAGTCCAACTTCTACTGCAAATAAAGTCAGAGCTCCCAGAGGCTCCAGAGAACAGAGAACTCTGCAGCCCTGCTCTACTGCAATTCTCTATTGAACTGATGAGACAATAGAAATAGTATGTCACCACTAACCATAAATTTAGCTTCTTTGGATGCTTTTATTTCTCTTTTACTGTATTTCAATGTAGCATTTTCTGAAGATAAGGAGCAAAAGGACTGGGAGTCTGGAGATCCTAAACTTCAGTTCTTGCTCCCACACAAGTTCATGAGATTCCAGTTTAACTCAAAATATTTTCAGAAGCAGCAGCGAGTATCTTGACCTGCCCGCTTTATCACTTCTGTCTGACCACGAGAAAATGGCTGCAAATAACACACTCATACCAGACAGCATCTTACATCAGTTCAGATATACTAAGCTGAAAATTCAGACTTTATCCATATTGCTAAATAAAGCTCAAGGACCTGAGTGGCATTGCCTGGTCACTCGACATAACGTTTTGCCCTGGGTTTCCCTTTGATCCACTGTAGCTGTCTCATAGCCTGAATGCATAAATAGTATTTCATTGCATATTTTTCTCAGTTCAGAGCATTTTGAATAATGTGATGCTTGTGTCACAACTCATCAAAATAACATTTTATCAGCATGAAATTGAGGGTATAGGTTATGTGCTTTGTGGCATAGAAGTCTTGAAGGTGTAAGCATCCTAGGATGTAGTTTGAGGATGTGAAAAACAAACCTGACAACACAGAACAGTGCCAGGATGCAAAACAAGCATGAAGCATGATGGACAGCCAGCAGCCCCAGGAGTTCCTTCCCTAGCCCTAGTCTCTTCTGCAGTACAGACACAGCCGTGGGATCCTACATGTTCCGGCTGCCCCAGCCCATGCTGTAGGCCCTGTACCACTGCAGACTGTACAGGGCTGCCTCGGGCTGCTCCTCTCTGTAGACATACCTCTTGTGTAGCCAAATGCAAACTCAGTTCCAGCCTGTAAGGCAGTGATAATAACATTTGCCCAATTACTTTCTGTAAAGTTCACCTTATCAATGCCAATACACCACTCGCGGTATTGGAAAAAATATATCCCTTTTGTGAACACATATCCCAAATAAAGAGAGTAAACAGTAGAGATGTATACCCCTGCAATTGTAAAGTGTACCTGTGAGTCAGGCAGTCATTTGTCAAGTGCTGTAAAACACACCCAGTCCTGAAACTGCCCCATTTATTAACAGTTACTTCAAAAATCAAAGGCCAAATGAGCGCCTTCTGGAAAAAAATAATTAGTGCCTGAGTATTTTTGCAGCATTCTGCTCTCTCTGCAATTCCTGAAAGTAGAGGTTGGAGAGGGAGCCAGGAATGCTCAGCTGCAGGATTCCCCTTGCAGACACTACCTACAGAAATATCACCAGCAAAGCTGAAAGGAGCTGTACGTGACTGATCAGAAATCCTGTATTCTTCTTGCTTGGATGATCTAAATGGCCGTTGATTTCCATGGTGCTACCGTAACTCAAACATCATTCCAGTTGAAGGAAGTTTAATTTTTATGATATGCAGTGTCCTGGAAGAAAGCCTGCCACTACTGTCTCAAGCTTATATTGCTACCAGGAGTCAAAGACTCTTGGTGAGCATGACAAAGTCTTTTGAAAACAAATTTCTTACTGCTCAGAAAAACATCATGTGCTTAGTGTGAAAACGATTGATAAAACAATCCCTTGCTTTGCCTGCTCTGCTCTTTTCAACTTTTTAAGGCTTCAAAAATCTCCTTGCTGGAAAAAATGAGCTGAAATGTGGATGATCCGTTTCTGTTTACCAGAGGTATACACTGCATTAATGTGCCAGTGAACCTGTTTTTTAAGTGGCATTCCAAAAATCACAGTCAGCTAAAGGTTTCAGGTTTTTGCTCTTGCTTTAAAGGACGCAAGAGATAGGGCAAGGCAAAAAAAAAAAAAAAGTAAGAGTCAAATTTACCAGCATAAAGCCTCATCATTTATCAGTGAACACTGTTTCCACTTAGTACTGTACACACAGCAAGGGCAACAAGTTCACTCAGATCAAGCAAGGGAAAGCAGGGGAAGTGCGCTTCCACCTGTCACCCTGGAAAAAATATGAATGCTGGCCGTCTGGGTTATGTCCAGCAAATATCATCTGCTTACAACATACTTGTTTACATAAACTATGAGAAATGACAGGTTTCCCACCACTGCTGAAAGATCAACCCACAACAAATAGCCAACACCCTTACGTACACAAAGTTCTCAGTGAGCGGTTTGGTGTGCTCGCTTTTAGGGGGCTGATGCCTTGTGTATCCCTGTTGACATGGGACTAGAACTTAATTTCTACAAATAGAGACATTTGGGTATAAGAAGAGACACAATTCCATGGGCTGCCTGTCAGTTGGTCCTTCTGTCACTAACTTCTGCAAAAAATGCAGAAATCTGTGCTAATAACATTTCTGAGAACATCATAATTTCCGACCTTCGTGCTTAGGCATCTGTAGCTTAGCAGCACCATGCAGACTAGCTTAGCAACAGGGGACTGACAGTATGGCCTTGGAATCACATTTGCTTGGCTAACAAACTGAGGGCTAAGAGAGAAAGAAGAATTAGGGCTCTCCAGAAGTCTGACATGACAAATTGCCATATTGATGTTATTGGAAAAAAAATAACTATATAGAAAGAGAAAGGAAAAGAAAATGCAGGGAAACTGTCCTTTCACAATTAAAAAGAGCCATAAAATAATTGTTAATGGAGAAACTCTTGTACTATGAATACAGAATCAGGAACTGTAAATCTTATAAGAGAATCAATTAAGATGAGCATAATGGTAGCAATAGATAAGTTGATATGACAAAATTATCTTCCACAGTTCATTAATATTAAAAATAATGTGTCATTAATATTACATTAGAAAACATTTTTTAAATGTTTGCAGGTATGCATTTTTATGTTATCTGGGTATTTATAAGTCTTCATCACTACAGAAAATAAGCACCTTACAACTTCCAAAGGAAGATCATCACTTTTCATTTACTGTTTTTTAAGGATGGGGGAATATGAAGATAATGAAAAGTAGACAAAATGCTCTACATTTTGTCCATAGCTCTGTATATTCACAGTAGAATTAAACATAATCCAGGTTTTCCTGGTGTAATAATGTCAGTCAAAATCTTGGCTATTTTGCTAGAAAAAATAAGAAACTACAGATGCATAACCAACAACTGTTGAAGCCAATTGAGAGAAGCAAATGTTACTCTAGATTCTATTTCCATTTATAGATTCTCCCACAAACACAGCAAGGAGCAAGCTGTAAGTGACTGAGACATTATCACGCTATTTGTACAACGAGGTACCTACCTGTTAAGATGTGGCAAAAGCTTTGTCCTACTGCATTCTGTTGTAGAACGGGACACCGGCATCCAAAATGATGCCTCGGAACTGCAGGCACCTATGGGATTCCGGGAAAAGAAAGAGTTTTTCTAAGTCGGTTTATTAGGAAAGGCAAAGAAAAGGTCTATGCAATTACCATAACAGGCAGACAAGCTACAGATACACAAACATATAAAGCCCAACTGTAGCCACATGCTGAAAGGAGAGAACCGAGAAGTGGTGAGACGTTTCTTTTGCTATTGAATACATGTTGATGATATCAACAACACTATTGAAGAGAACCAAAGGAGCAGGACTGAATATCAAGAAGAAAAGGTAGGTTCCATGTCAGGAAGACTAAATGAGAGAGAAGTGGTGGATTTCGTAATAAAAATGTGTCAACATGGTCAGTAGGGAAAGAAATTCTATGTAGTTTTTCTTAATTTCCTTATCATTTCATCATCCCTACTTCCCATGCAGTTCTGCCCACTTGGATACCCTCTCCATCCAGTCTTTGTCCTTTCCCATTCCTTCTCTAAGAAAATCTTGAGTCTTTTCACATTCACAGAATACAACCTGAGCTAAGAAATTAAACACGAGTCTCTTGGAGAGCAAAGGACAAGTGGGAAGCCAGAATCAAGGAAACTTTTAAATAATGGAAAAAAGCGCTCACTATGGAATCAGAAAGTGGGAAACGGGTGAACATATCCCTCTCCTGAAAATCCATGCACTTCCCACCATCCTCTTCAATTCAAATTGTCTCTAATGTCTGCTTTTTCCATCTAACAAATCATAGGCTCACTCTGCAAAATGTTATCATCATTACTCCCATGAACCTTCTCAAACCTGCAGCAGCTTCTGCAGTCTTTGTATTATGCTGCTTAGAAAAATTTACTACATCATGTTACTTGGGAGATCAAAGAGACGGGGTGAATAGGGACGTTCTTTATATTAGTATCTGGTCAGCTGAAGCTAAAAACCAGTACATGCAGAAATGCAAAAAAAAATTTAAATACTAACTTGTGAATATTAAACCATTACAGAAGGGAATATGGAATTATATATTTCTCCATTGAGCTGAATAAATCACACTGTTCTTTCAGAACCATCCCATAAATAAAACCACACTCACAGATGTGTTGATGTGCCTTATTCAGAATCAATAAGGAATTTAGTAATAATGCATTCTGACTGTGTGAGCTCTATAGTAGACAGTGTACAGAAAAATATAATATCCTTTTAAGCAGCATATGAGCCCTCTGATGATTTTCATTCTTGTTCTGCATCCAAAAGGCTCATGAGAGAAGCTGCATACAAAAGGAACTAGCCTTCACTTGCTCTGTATGATTAATAAATAAATTTATTGGTTATTTGGTTAAATATCTTACTATAAATACACATCTATGCAAAAAAATCTTATCTCTGTGCATCTTATCAGGCCTATGCATTAAGAGACAACTATATCATGCTAATATAACACAATATAGCTATTATTATTATTGTTGCTGTTACTATTATTATTATCATTATATTGTTAATATAATTTACAATGTATTTATTATATTGCAAATATGCATATAAATACTATATTACCCAGTTCCAGACATCAGTGTTTCCTTTGAGCTTCTCATGTTTGTGTGGAAAGCAGCTACTCTAAGCTCCAATCTCAAGTTTTCACCTCTTGCACCTTGACTCCTCAGCACACCCTTGAATCTCAAGCAGACCAGAGGATTCCACAATCTAAGAGTTATCGTTTGCAGTTAAAATGCATCTCAAGATAAACTGGGCTTTCTGCTTAATTATAGCATGTTACGGAATCCTGTACACCACATAAGCACAGACCAGTGCAGTGGAATATGTTGTCATCCTTTGATTACAAAAGAACGGCATAATGGAGGATGTTCAAGTCTTTTAGTTCATTGTGGGATGAGTAGAAACAGCCTTTTGACACACGAGATACGTGTTCTGCAGTCTACACTAGAAATGTATCTGATATAACACGAGTAATGTGAGATTTGTAGTCTACAGATTGCATTTAGGCAAGCAGATACAGAAGTAAAGTGAACTTGGAATCTTGGAATCGTATTCTGTGAACTGTGTATTTGAACTTGAAACTTCTAATGCAGTATTAGTATACTTCCTGTTTCAAAGCAAGAGGACCTGCAACTGATAACATTCAGGAGACATTTATACACCCACTTGCAACATGCACAGTTAAAACTTATACAAATATAATACAGTGCTTAAGATTCTGATGGGTACATGTGTCAAAATGGAGTGCATTAGAAAAGAGACATATGGGTAAGACAGAATAATTTCTTTCAAATGCCATAAATTCTTATATTGGAATCAAAATATTGCATGCTCTCTGTGCAAGATACAAAATTCACACTATTTTATATGTAATAAATATTTCATCATTTTTTTCCATTTGAAAGATTTCTGTCTTTTCACATTTCCCAACTATTAAAGTGAATCAATTACTTATGAAAGGTTACGTTGCCAGTACTTTTCACAAGGGACCAAGGACTGCCTGCTTTACCTTGTTATAGATGAACTTTGTTTATTTGAACCTCGGTGGCCCAAAACTGCCAGTCATTGGTGCTAGATCTGAGGTAGGGAACTTCTTCACAAGCTGGGACGTCTCTGAGGTGCATCCTGGCAGTTAGTCTCAGCCCGAGAATAGATGGAAGACGCGTGTACTTTGATCTCTCTTTTCCTATGGAGGTAGTTGGTGCAGTTCAGATTCCAGCCTTGGGCTAGTATAGGTGTTTGACCAGCAGAGTAAAACATGCTGCCTCAACAGCTATTCCTCATCTCTTCCAAGGAAGAAGGAGCCAGTCTCATGGAAACAGCCCGCTCCACAAATCCAACAGTGGAATCTTGCAGCTTTTGGACTGGCAGCGCCAAAGTAGACGTGCAGTTTTAAGCATGTGAAGTAGTGAGGTCTGTTCTCAGTACTCTGCTACGTGAGATACTACAAAAGCATTTCGGCTATAACCAAAAATACCCAAACCATCCCATCAACATGCCACAACGTTGGCACAGAGACTTAGAGTTATTCAAGCTTCAGCTCTATTAATCCTTTAGTTGCTTTGCTTACAGTTTCCACAAAACAGATAGTCTTACTAGCACATATTTTTTCAGTAGTAAATAGACTGACATTTCATCGGTCACCTATGAGCTACCACAGAGTAACAAGCTCCGTTTCTACTACCATAGGCCACCTTTTAACTGACTTTGATATGAATGTCTGAGGTTATTATATGCAACAACACGTACACAAAGCACACCTTAGTTTGATCCTAAACTGTGCACCAAAGCTACATTTAGGATAACAGAAAAAATGCAGCTCCCTCAGAAACAGAAGATACATTGCCAGAGTAGGAAATACAATACAGACAATGCTGAGAGAAGGAGAAAAAGAAGTCAGTAGGGTTAATTTAAAAGTTCAGTCCAAACACTTAGCAGTGTGAATGCAGTTGTCTGTCAGACAAAGAGCATAGTTTCCAATACTGTCAGTCATTTACCATAGAAAACTACAAAGTTGCTTTTTGAACTGGTCAAAGCCCAGGAGACTTCACTTGAAATGAAAAGTGGAATGAAGAAATGCCAAGGAGGCAGTGAACTGTTTAAAGATCTTTGTGTTAAAAAAAAAAAAAAAGAGAGAGAGAGAGCAAGAGAAACAGATTGAGAGAAATCTTATAAGCTCAAAAAAAAAAAAAAAGGCCAGAGAAGAAATATAATTTTAAATAATGTCTTATATACAAATATTACAATTGGTCTTGAGCACAAAATAATCTCCTAAGTGCTGTCAAATAGTCCTCACCAGTGAAAGCACTTTCCTAAGTTTTATTGCTATTCCTTAACTTTTATGGAGGCAGTTAAAAGGGATGTGAAGCAAAGAAGATATTCTCTTAGCCTTTTATGACAGGCCTCACAAATTGTTTTATTCTACGGAAATAGCTGTACCTATTTCCTACTGTATACAATAATGATGCCTAGGAAATAGATACTTCAGTAAAATCAATTGAAAAACAGGATTCGTTTTATTTTATATGTGACTGGGTCTCCAAATATATTGCCAGCATTCCCTGATGTTTCTTGGCCGTGTAGAAAATTAGCGATGGGTAGCGTATCACGCTGCGGTACCTCTAGAATTACCACAAAAGGTTGGGGCGGGGCAGGGGGTGGGGGACGATTTGTAGGAAAAAGAAGCTATTTAATCCAGAAACATATTCAGAGATATAGCTTGGGTTTTGGAGGAATTTAAGATTTAATCTTTTCTTTATGTTTAGCTAGTCGTTAGAGGAAAAAATGTTTCTGGAATATCTTTATAGAACATAAAATCAAAGCAGAGGTGAACAGCAAACCAAACAAAATGAGAACCCATTTGCTATTCAGATCTCTATCTCTGTAAGGAAGAGACACTCATTTATTCCAGGAGGTGTGTGCCAGGTGAATGTTAATCTTTGCCTCGTTAAGATATCTGGCCAAGTTTTCTTACAGGTGCCCCAATAATACGATTCTAATTTGCAGACACAGCACCACACACAGGCGTTCAGGCAAGGATTTCCAGAAGGTCAAACAAAGACTTTGCCAACCTCTGCTGAAGCTCAGCAAGTGCATGCCTAACTCATCTGGGTGCCTTGGTAGGTCCAGTCTAGAGACGCAGGCAAGCCTGAATGCTGATATTTTGGTTGTATATGACAACAAGATGTTTGAAAGAGTATATTTTGAAAGGTGTCTGTACAGTTCAGCCTTTCAAAGTTTTGCTGTTATTTCTTCTATAACCATAGAAGAGCTTTCTATATTGTAATTACCTATTAAAAAATTACATCAGTCTTCATGAGGATATGTTTGTTAGAAAGTGAAATTCCTTTCTAGATAGAGCTGAAATGGAGTCAATTTCTCGTTCATAGCAATGGTACTGATTATGACACAGGAATGGAAAGAACAGCTGAATCTCTGCCATACCATCAACTCCGCCACAGTGTTCTAGCTACTCTGCCCAGAACAGAGTGGAAGAAAATAAACATTTACCCACAATACTGCCCCAGCTTCCTGTAGTTTACTGAGAAAGAGGTAAGAGCTTTCTGTTAAGCAGCCCTCCTTGGTTTTTCTTCCATGAATCTGTTTCATAAAAATTTTCAGCATCCTGTGGTAATAATTTTCTTGACTGAACTACACATCACACACAGAATGCCTCTTTTTGATGTGAAACTAACACCTGATTTCATTTGAGGTGTCTTATGTTTTACACTGGAAAGGACAATGAACAGTTTCTCTACTCACCTTCTTTATGCCAGGCTTTATGGACTTCTAGCATGTTGTCCCTTAGACAACGTTTCTCCTGGCTGAACAGTGTTAGCATGCTTAACTTCTTCATATTATGGAAACCTTTCAATAGCCATGATTATCTTTGTTATTCATCTCTCTAAGTTTTTAAGTTTTATTACGTTTTATTTGAGATTGAGGAACTAGAACTGTTTAAAGCATTCAAGATCCAAGCCTAATGTGGATTTATACAGCAGTATAATAATGTTTCCTCAAAATTGTAAAGACAATTTACTTTTATCTTATAAAAATATAGAGATAAAGCATCAGGACTTTGAATGCAGTATCTGTAAGTGAATTTAGACAATATTTTTAAATATCCTTGCTGTCCTAAGGGCAATCTTATTCTCATATATATCCAAGAGAACATACAAATCACTGCAATCCAGTAACTAACGGCGATTGACCTGCATTATATCCTGTTTTATTCATAAGGCAGAATCAGAGTCCTTCAGCTAACACCCATACGGTAGCGGCTTCTAATTCCGTCAAAATTATCAAGTGATGAGACCAAACAATAATCAGCATATTAGAAAAACCCAGATAAAATCGGGCAGAAGGCTGTTATAACTTAACTTACTCTTTACCTGTGAAGTGCCGAGGCCAGACATGGGACCGACATGAACAACTGCTTCTCTTTTCAAAGGAATACATTTAATAAAGTTGATCCAAGTTTACAAGGTCCACAAACACAGTTCCCTTTCATTGAAGCCCTGCACACACTAAGTTCTCAATAGGTTTCTTTCAGGTATTTGCGTAGCAGAAACAACTGTTACACAACTGCGACGTAGCCTGTGCTCCACAGCAGCTCCTACAGCAGAGCGGGTAATGCTCCATGCACGTTGTGATAGTGTTACCGGGTTGAATGGGATATTCCATTTAAGAAGCAAAGGATGCATAAATGAGGTGATATACACCAAGGCAGAGTGCAGCTTCTCTTCCCCAGATTCCTTCCCCGCAGCAAAACGTCTGCTGAATTGTGTTGTGTTGACAGTTCTCTTCAGACTGAAATGAGGACAAGAAAAAGTTGTTCCCTCCTCTTTAACATTTTTGTTTAGTTATCAAGCACTCAAAAAACCACAGCAGGAATAACCAAGGGACTTAAGGCTTTATGCTGGAGGGAAAAGACAAGACAGTTGCACTAACATACACATACAGATGGTGTTCATGCATTTATAACACATCCAAACTTAGGCTGTCAACTGGTCTGCAAGAAATAACACCAGACCGTGATGTTCCAGGTTGCAAAGTCAGCCAACAAATATCCTGGGAACTACTCCTCAACCCTGCAGAAAATCAAAGGGAAAATTAACTTGCATTTTTCAGCTCCTGTAAGCTGTTCAAAATTGTTTTATGTAGGAACGTACATCATTCCTTCTTGTAAAGAATATCTATGGTACCAATTTCCTACCAACACTATACAAACTGAGACAAGAAGCAAGTACCTGGAACTAGATATATATTACTTGGCTGAGCAGACTAAATGCAATAAAACTGAACTGACTCCCAAGAGTAGTTTAGTTATTGTATATACCACCTTTAACCACTTCTCAGTCTTTCTTCCAAGAATTTAATACAAGTTCAAAGCTTTATGGATCTTAAAAAAAAAAAAAAAAAAAGATTAAGATTAGCACTGTAGGAGAATGTTTTTGAGAGAAAGGAATGTCGGGATATATTGCAAGATGTTCTCACTGAGTTGTCTAACAAATAAGGACTTATTTTTGGCTGAAGGACTGCACTGGAACTGGGAAGCTTGCGTTCAATCAGCAGCACTGCCACCAGCTTCCTGCAGGACCTAAGACTCATCGGTAAATTAGTCTTTTATTCAATTCTTGTCAGTGAGGAAAAAAACAGTTAATTTTTCCCACTTGTGCTTATTTAGATAGGAAGCTAGAAACTCCTTCTACGCTCATGTATATAAAGCAGCTATTGCAAAAGAACTCTGATCATTTGTGTGGCTGTAATAGGAGTAGTTGTACATATTATTTCCTCCAAGTATTCCACGGTTCTTTGAAAGTAAACTCCTCGATCTACAGGACAGCTATGCAGTCACCGCTAGAGGCAGGGTAAAACTGTATACAAAAAGATGCCCTGAGGTGATATGACTATGAAGATATTTATATGTTCACAGGTCTTGGTAAGACATTCCAGTTCATTTAAGTGCAGAATTAGCCCTGATTAAAAGTCAACTTGTGTTAACAAATACCACCTATTTAATTCAATTATTCTGTAAAGTACCAGTAATAAGAACTGTTGTAGCTAAGATGATGAGATGTGGCAACAGCAGAGAAAGAGACTCTCTTAGAATCCTGATTATTTTATGAAGACATGATTTACAAAGATATCACAGTTAGATGGGAGTTCTTACCTCTGTTTTTTATATAATTGTTATGCATTAAAACCAGAAAACAAGTCGTAAATAAATTGCCCTCTGATTAAAGTGTAGTCGTTACCCTACAGTACCTGCCGTTTTCTCAAGTATTGTCAACATACGTTCTTTTTTGATACTAAACAAAATCTAAGAAATTGTTTTTCTGAATGGTAACTGTTGGAAAATAAACTCTTGCCAATCAACGTAACAGAGCAGTGATAAGTCTTCAAGAGACTGGCCAGCTGTTGTCTCCTGGATGTAAAAAACTAAATATAGGGGTTTAAGTATCATAGATAAAAGACAGGAGGAAAAAAAGGAAAAATGGATCCTTAAAATGTATCAGCATGATTTGAAGTGTGACTCAGCAGCCTTTACTGGTTTTTTTCTCCCTGTGGAAGGCAAATCCCTTTCAAATCCCTGAAAAGTCAGATGGTCAAGTAGTATAAAATCCTGTCATCTATATTTAGAGCGCTCAGAAAATCGCCTGTATAGACATTCCTTTGTCATCAGCACAAACATGCAGGACCCTAGAACGTACTTGCAACATCAGTCAAAATGAGAAGAGGAAACAAAAATGAAAAATAAAAATAAAAGATAGGAAAATATTTTTAAAACTGTACATAATATTGAATGATGTAATGTCAAAAATCTGCAGAGTTTCATAAGCATTTGTATTTTGTCCTCAAGAAGAATCACAGTATTTTGTCTAACACAAAGGACTGAAAATGGACCTGATAGGATATCGGAGAATTCACGTTTGTCAAGTATGAGATACGTTTTTGACAAATGACCTTTGTATTTATGTATTTATATATTTAATCATTTTTAGTTCTGCTGATTCATTTCAGAAACCTAGTATAAACTGTACTGGTAGAAAAATCCTTTCCTTGTGAATTATTGCTAGCTGGTACCAAAATCTGGATCCTGAGAGTTTTGTCTCATTGTTTCAGCTACATTGCAACTTCTGTCTGTGATTGACTCTTTCATCAGAATTTATCTAAACTACAAATTGGATCTAAAAAGTGTGAGATCGCACCTTATTTTCTAAAATTGTTCCTTAAATAACCCTTCACTAGGATATTCGATGTGATGCAAGTGTATGATAGTATTTTAGATTGTAAGTTGTGAAGTGAACTTTAGTTTCAAGCGCTGCTTCTATATCCTATAAAGGACAATGTTTGGAATACAAACAAAATTATGGTCTGTCAACTACAAAATGACATTGTGTTATCAAGTAATGTCTAACAAGATGAAGCAGTAGGATGGTGATCTAAACACTTTCAGTATTTATCAAAAGCAAAGAGAATCCTATCTGCTCTGACTGATTAAAATTGTTTTGAGCAATTTCTCAGACTATCGCTGCCAAAGTTAGTGCAGTATTGTAAAGTACAGACAGTCATTTTGGTTTGGAATACAAACTTTAATTCCAGTATTAAGAAAATATAATATTAACTCACACGGTTGTAATTCAGACAGCTGTCAAGTTAGTTGTGCCATGAAATGGGCTTTGAGAGACATCAAAGTGCCATGATACTTCGTTCATTACTTCAATAGTAGACGATGCACGAAATACCTCAAGCAAGAGTGAGAGCACCATCACAGAAAGCCGTAACTTGGTGTAAACGAATGCTGTTTGTTCATTATGAACGGCTCCTCTAACTCGAAATAGCTGGCATACCTAATCAAAACTTGCTGTCAGAAAAGTTGCTTCAGATGTTACTTATCCAACTGACCACAGACCTTATTTTGGACACAGAACTCTGGTATATTCTGTATTTATATAAGAAAGTAATGCAATACCTTGGGCAAACAAGACACCACTGCAAATGATGACCTGATAATCAACAGAATAAAAGAAGTGCCTGACCCTAGAGGATTAACAATATTAACCCTGAAAGATACCAATTTTTTACACTGTCCCTTAGAGAGGCCACAGCTGTATATAAACAGAATTAGGCTTAAATCAGAAGATACAGTGTTACATAGATGGTAGGAGAAATTAACTTGGGTTCATGTGTTTGTCACAATTATAAGTAACTTCACGTCTCCCACACAGTGACGTTTCCTGTCATCTCCTTGGCCATATACCAAGTTTTTCCTGTTTCTGGTCTTCTTGCTTGAGGTTCTCTGTTTTGCTCTCCAGTTGTGCTCACCATCCCTTCCCAGCTCGAAAACGTAGCCTCATTCCACAACTGAATGAAACCCCATCACTTCAGTTTCAGCCTGTTTTAAGCTTCTCTGCCTGCCCATATCTTGGTTCTTACTACAACATCCTTTAAATTTTCTTTTCCATTTAATGCACTTCCATGAAACTTTTTTTTTTTTTTCACCTTTGTCATTCTCTGTGAAGCCACCATCTCTGGGCTTTTTCCTAATGGTTTCTCCATGCTCCTCCCCATGTCTAGAATGTCATATACCTTCCGTCATGCCAAACAGCACAATTATGTTCTTTCTAATCCCATTGCAAATATATCATCTACTGCTGTCATCTACCCATCTAATCTGCTCTTTTTTCTCTTCACTGCTTGCAATAGCAGTCATACATAGAAGACAAGAACACTAAAATAATACCTTGAAATTAACAGGATGCATTCTGCACCATTTATTTTGTTTATATTCAATCCTTTCGCTCCCATCTCTGAAGATGGGTCTTATTCCCTCTTTCTGTTCTGCTACACGAAGATGCAATGATCAGCCAGAGTTCCTTTCTGTCACTGCTGGTTGCTCTGTTTTCACACACTAATTTGCATTGTTAGACTGTAAATAATTGAAGCAATTTACCGTAAACGTTGAAGCAAGGATTGCTCTTCTATTTATCTTTTAAAATACTTTCGGGCTCACTTTTCTCTCCCATGTCCTGATTCTCTACCTTCTCTAACATTCTGCAGGCCTTCTTTTTACCTGTAAGAGGCCACAGCCCTTAGTTTCCACCACCATCTCCCTCCTCCTTCTCAGAAGCACTGAAAACATCGTGTTTGTTTAGTCCATAAGCAAAAGTTGAAAGAGGATAACTAGAATCAGAGTCAGGAGAAAAGATTTTAAACTAAAAGATTTTAAAACTAAAAGACCGAAAGGAGGGGGTAGGTATAACATACAAAACTGAGGGCTTCTTTCAAAGCACTGTAGACTTCAGCTAGAACCTTGTAAGAGTTTTTAATTGACTGCTACACAATAAAATGAGGCAGGGATCTAAAGAGACAGAGAAATCCCTCCCTTTTAAGAGAAATTTAAGAAGTAAAGGTGCTTGCTTATAGGTGTTATTCACCCAACAGGACGGAGGCCAAGCAGTACAACATACAAAAACTGCAATATTTGAATTACATAAACCAAAATCTCACAGAGCACCAATAATCCATTTCTGACCCAAAGATTCAAATTTACGTAGAGTCACACACGCCCCTGCTTAAAGTTGGTAAAATCTGTGAGGTTAGATTGGTCCTCTGAAATCAGTTATGTAATTAAAGCCTGGTTTGGATGAAATTCTGGCCAACATAAGTATGCGAATCTATGTCAGAGTTGGAGGCTGGGTTCAATTCCATCGCTAATGAACAAAGAGATGATGTGAAACGTTAAAAATCATCTTGCATCGAATGAGGTGTTCTCATTCTCACATTTTTCCAGGAAACATCTGACAAATTAAAAGCTATAGATACAATGATAAAAGTGTATGAAGGAAAAACAACTAGAACACAACTGATATGAAGAGAAACATCAATTCTTGAGTTACGCTTTCAACATCTTACCATATCTACCAGTGCATTCTTTTATCTTATTGAGTGAGAACCAGTTCCTCCATGTTTGAATCAATTTCTTGAAAATTATTTTGAAGCACAAATTACGGTATACTTCTTTTTCTTCAGATTAGTCTACAATTTTTCTTAGGATGAAACACTACTAAATCAAATGTATTCAATTTATTCAATTGAGTTCTATCAAGCCCGATAATCATACAAGATCTATAACTTTTACACGTTCTAATCTCTATTTCTGATCTATAAAATGTTGTCTTCATTATTTCTTACTGATTGTTAGCAATGCTTTTTTTGAAAAGAAGCTTGTTTTCAACATGCCTTTTGTCGCAGTGCTTACATGCACAGCAAGGACATCGAGCGCTCTGAAATCCCCAGTTGCTTTTTTCTTTCTAGGACAGTCCTGTAGTGAAGTTCTCCAGAAAAGCTGAGCAGTGGTTTAAAATAGAGGAGGTTTTTCTCTGTTGTTCGGGCTTTGATTTTTGTCTGCCCAGTAGAATCACTGATATGCTTTGTTTCACATATGGTTTGAGGGGTTGAACATTAGAGTTCAGACTCCAAGCACAGAAGATTAACACAGACCATTTCTATTGAACTCTTTCTGTAGGCATCAGGCACGGAAGCACAGCAGGATGTTTTGTTCTCAACAGTTTTCAAAGTCTGTTTATAGACAAGTGTCCATATATGTATTTCAAAATATCTGCTGCTTTCAGGTGTTTTACTAACCCTATATTTCATGAGGGACTATCCTTTTCCTATTTTTCAAAAATGAAAAAAGCCCCCAGATAATATTATATAATATACATTTATCTATATATATGTATATAGATACAGATAAGTACTTGCTGCAAGAGGACAACAGGGTGTTGCATGAGAATTTTGTTGAATTTAATCTTCAGTCCTACACCCCAGCTCTCCAGTTATCCTATGTCCTACGCATCACTACACAAAGGCATTCTAAGGAACAACTGATGAACCATTGCCAGATGCAGAGCATCTGATCATGTACATTTTCTTCTGTTCTTTTTGTAGAGGGAGAAGGAGTGACTTCATTTATTGAATTGAAAAAGTTCTATAGAGCATCACCTCAAACTAGAGCAGGAAATTAATTTTTTACTCTTCTGCCCACTATTTGGCCTGACACTCAACATTGGATTTGACCCAAAACTTTAAAATAGGCAAATACTTTTAGCAACAAAGAATGCTCAAAGCACTATGTTCATGGTATATTATAGACCAGCAATCAGACACCCAAAGGAAGAAACCACTAAAATAACTTATTATTCTGCACTACTTCCCAATTTAAATCTGCAGCCCAATACAGTTAATTTATTAGAACATACAGGGTTGTGACAGATAAGGCAAAATGCCATCAACTATAGACTGTAGATAGACCTATGGGTAGGAATTATTAGAAAAATAATGTATGAGAAGCAGTAGAAAAAATAAAAATCAAGCAATAGGGATTGGATTTCTCTGTCTTAGGGGAGATGCTGAAGAAAACTGGCACAGGAGAAACAAGATTACAAATCATGTACTTTGCATAACAAAGCCCCGTTCTTTCCCTAGAGCAAGAATGTCAGTCAAAGCTCATTCACCAATGACAGACGTAAGTCAATTGCATGACTTCATACCTCAGGTAAATAGAGACAATACAGGTAAGAAATGGAGAGGTGTGGATACATATACGACGGGGTATCTCCTCTGATCAAAATCACCAGAGGGAAATGTAGATGTATTAGCAGAATAAGACATGAGAGGAATCACTACCAGTTCATAAAACGTCCCTTCCAGCTCCCACACCTGCAAGGATCAAGGGCAAGCAGAAACTTACGGAAGTCAGTGAAACAGAACAACTCTGGTGTCATTGTCAGCCCTCCAGCCCTCCTATCTATCACATAGCAAATGCTTTGCAATCCTGCTATGTTTTTCAGTATACCATCCTTCTGTCAAGAGAGGTCTGGGGACAAGGCCAGGACCTCTGCCTGAATACAATGAATCAACAGGAAAAGTTTTATCCTGAAGCGCGAGACCGTTCATCCAGGGGAAATATCCATGAGGGGTTAGTTCTTTCCCAGTCCCTCAGACTGAACCAACTTGTTTACTCTGACACAAATTCTGAGAACAGTTCAGTTCAGGAGCTACTCTGCATACGTAATACTGACAAGTCCACATAGCTTTGGCTTCCTCCATTCTCTCATGCTACGTTGATGACACGCAAAGTAAATTCTTCATGCCACATGACAAACTGAGAACGGCCATGGGCTGTGATGCAGCCCTTGTGCCACTTCATGGGATCTGAATTGGGAGAAAAAAAAATCAGGATGTCTCCTGGCATCCAGAAGAGACTGGGGCCGAGCGGATTGGCTAACCTTATGGGGAGCATACTCGAGGTACTCTACAATATGTTAGGCCTTCTAAAATGCTGAAGAAACAAAGGGCAGTGCTTCCCACATTTTTGGAAAAGGCTCGGCATGTACACATAAATCCCTGAAAAGCCAGGGCAGACTGTGCATTCTCTCAGCCACTGCCTGTTCTGCCAAAGCCTCTCGCAGCGCTCCCATAACTCGTAACATATCAGTGCTCCAGGTAGCATCTGGTCGTAACACAAAGAGGATTTAGAAAGTAAAAAGACTACCTGGATGATCCCCATGTTGTTATACACCTCTGCAAGGTCAGGCAAGCACAGTATGACCTAGAGACATTAACTTTGTGCCAGCTGTTCTCTTATTCCAGGAAAATAATCTTGCTTTAATCTTATTTGCAAGAGTCTGATAAAAGAGAACCATTTATCATCCACTTTAAATGAATAAATCTCATTTAAAAATCGTTGTGATGCAGCTTATATGTGATCTATATTGTTAACTTATCACTGAAAAAGCTGACAGGCCTAAAATTACATTGTCCAGCTGCATATGGCTACGGGGAAGTAAGATTGAACGCTGCACTGTCCCTCTGCTTCACTCTGCTCCATGGTGGCGAGGAAGAGTGAAGTCAGAAAGAAGTACAGCAGAAAGCAGGATCCTTGTGTTTTTCATTCATTGAAAGATGTTTCAGGGCTCTCCTGAAACACAAGGAAAAGATGCTGTGGAAAGCAAAAGATCACTGAAGAAGTGAGTAGCGTGTGTTTGTGTGTGATTTGGTGGTAATGGCAAGTTGTCCGAGAAGCTAAATTGTTCCCTGTGTTATAGCCTTGTTTCATTTGTGTGTACAGCTCGCTCACTTTCACTTTTTAGGGGCTATGAGATAAAAGGAGGCCTTTTTTGGGTTTGGGGTTTTCTTTCATTTTTTTTTAAAGTGTTACAGGAGGTTTAAGACCATTTTTGTATTGGACGTCAGCCTTGAGAAAGTCACCGTAAAGTGGCATGCGAAATGAACTATGTGGCAGGACCTGAAGACTACTAAATTGCTGAACATAAGGGTTCAGAAGACAGAAAATGTGAATTTCTGGTAACCAGACACTTCATTGATGGGTCACATCTCATTTCAGGCTTGATAGAAATAATATAATAAAACATGATTAATTGATCCCCCGGACACCCTTCCTGAGAAAATGGTGGTGAGGGTTAAAATTACTTGTGTTCTTTGCAATCTGACCCTCCTTGTTTTCATCTTGCATGCACAAATGGGCAGAGAATGGTTGAAATGGCAGGTGTGTCCAAGTACATTACACCTGTGTGTGTACAGGCACTCTGTGTGTAAAGAAAAGGAGAAAAATGTGGATGCTAGGACTTCAAAAAGGCCACACAAATATCATGAATTCCTGTTATGATGGCTACGCTTGTTAGACTGAAAATAATCCTGTGTACAGAAACATGCAGGAAAGATTACACACCCAAAAACTGAGCATCTGAGGAAACAAAGAACAGTCTGTGCAGTGTTTTCAAATTGAATGCAAAGACAACCACTCCCTCATGAAAGGCTCCTGTGTCTCTGCGTATCTCTCCCTACTGAGAGAACTAACGGAGGATGCTTAATGGTGTACCTGTCTGTAAGGTGGGAATTCCGCACAGCGGACAGTTAAGAAGGAAGTTTGTAACATAGGAAGCCACAGGGAGCTGAAGGGGAAACTTTGGAAAGGAGACTAGAGGAACATTCCTTTACAACATGCTGATCTAGCTCCAGGAACAATTGGGGTTAAAGAGGAGCTAAGCTGGAAGTCCCCAGAGGGACTTAACCAAAGAAGCCAAAGGATGCTTCATACTAGCAAGAAAATAAAGGCACAGAAACTTATCCAAGATTTATTGTTTTGCTAGCTCTGTTTTTTCCCCACACAATTAAGTTATTGGCACTTCTGAAATGCATGTGTATAGCATTTACACCAGCTTCTCTGAAGAGTTCTACTGTAGCCCAAGTAAGTTCTACTGTAGCCCAAGTTCTACAAGCTCAACATGGAGTTAAAGTTGTGAGAAATGTGCTAAAGGTATACAGATGTTTGGAGACATTAGGGCCAGTTTTAGACCTAAGCTAGCAAGGCATCGGAGGCTTAGGGGAAGAAACTGCACTACAGTCCATTGGTACACACAGGAAATTTGAACATACGAGCTCAACAGCATAAAGCCCAGTACAGCAGTCTGACAAGTGTCAATACTGCAATCACGTCTCTGATAGGTCATTTGTCAGGGCACAGCTTTTCAAAGTAAGCAGGCTCTGGATTATATAACTACACAATTACCTCAAACTCAGAAATACTCTTGATTAACTTTCAAGCACGTGCAACGTGCTTGAATCATTTAACAATCACTCCTGTTCAAGTTTTTACATTAATATTTTGTGTAAACATTATGAGAATATTTGGAACACAGTAAAATTATGCAAATGTATCTCTTTGTATCTTTCTATCAGGAATCTGTGCTATTCATTTCCACTGCACAGTTTCTTTTTTTGGTAATATTCCTGTTCCTGCTGTCCCTGCTCTCTTCAAATAATTTTGCTGTTCAACAAGTATCTGCAGTTCCCTGTACTACACTGCATTCTAAAAAACTAGAGTACCAACAGAACCCATGGTAAACTTTTATTCTAGCCACTTTAATTTTACACACAAATATAGCATGCAAAACAAATACTCTCAGCTCCATTTTCTTGGATGTTTAGCCTTGCTCTGGTGCCAGTGACAACTTAGTTTCTGACTGAGTTCACACCAAATAAAATGCATGTCAGTAAAAGTGAGGCTTTTCTGAGTGCATGTAGTACAAGGGGTACAAATTTTCAGCGCAGCAGCCACTCAATTTTAATTTCCTTTGCAAACACTGCACAAAGCAGGAGGCAGCCTTCTCCATCTCACGTAAGTCAGCCCATATTAGATGTGCTGTTAGTACATAGTTGAATGGTCTCACAAAGACAGCATGGCACAGCCATTGCACTTTATACTCACAGCCTTCACACTAACTTCTCACATAGAAAAGCTCTAAGGGACATCAGGTATGGCCTAGAAATAAGAGAAATAACATGACAACAGATTATTCACAATCTGGACAAGAACAGGTCCTTAGAGTACAGTTTGACAGATGTACAATCTTTTAATCATCTACTAATGCCAGGTTAGATAGTTGTTAACAAATCTCTAGACAAAAGCTGACAAAAATCTTTCAGGTAAATGCAGGTTAAGGTCCTGTTGATAAGCCATGTACATCGTCTGAAAAAAAAGATACAAACGACAAACCTATATATTGAAAGAGTGTAACAAAAAGAGCAATACCTCTTCCTTTGGCTTCAGCATGGGATGAATGTTATTTGCTTTCTTATTAGCTTCACTGTTTGAATCTAAAATCAAAAATAGCGCTGCTGAGACAAGGTCAAGATCACGCTCCATCCTAGTTGTTAAGGAAACAGCACACAAGGTCAGCACTTGCGTCTTGTTGAGATTTTACTTTCTCATTGCAAGGTCCCTATTACCACAGCTTCCGATAGCATAATGCTTCTTTAAAAAAGCACTGAAATGTCTGCACGCAGAAATAAACAGTATTTCTTTCAGCACCGATATAGACGATTGAACTATATCTCATAGACGAACTGAATGGAGGGAAAGTGAGGGAGTAAAGACTAAAGAGAAACAAAACCCCTTATGAAGTGCCAAATTGTTAGCATATGCAAGTAATACGATCATTAACTATTCTACACTGCAGAAAAGGAAGTTCAGACTCATCAAGGACCGAGGTCATGAATTCAACAAAAAAATCAAGAAAAAACCCCATGTGCTCAAGCCTTACAGCCTACTGAGCAGGGTACGAAGACATGGTAACAAGTATTTTTACTGTTATTTTGTTTTTACTCTTGATTAGTGGCTGTTCACTGTTACCATCCAAAATCAGTTGAAACTTGCAGATACAAGCTTAAAGTTTAAGATCCTGAAAGATTTAGAAGCATAAAAGAAAGCAAAAAGCATCTCTTTTAGAAAATCTTTCGTAAGTGATCTCTTAATGATGCATTTAATTTCTGCATACTGCTGTAACCTAGCAATTAAGTAATTTAAGACTTGAACAGATAAAAAATGAAATTCTCATGATGCCAAGTAATATTGACACTGAGAACACAAATATCAGTGTGACAGGCTTCATAGTACTGTTATTCTCATTGATATTCCAGTCAGTCTTTCTGGTCTATTGCACCTAGCCATACAGGTCAATTTTACATGATCATGTGTAAAATGAAAAGGAATAGTTATAAATCCAAACCATAATAATTTACAAGTGTTTGGCTGAAAGGCAGCCACGTTTTTCTTTTTCCAATCAAGACCACTTAAATGAGCTCCAGACTTTTCTATATTTTAAATATAAATTTCTCTGCTCTCAATTCTTAGTTTTAAGGAATCTGTCCTCTAAGAGAAAACAAGTATCCAAAGTTTGAAGCAATGAACTAGAACACCTAAGTTTAGAGACCATCCAGAGATTTGCTGCAGTTTATACAGACATGCACGTGCAGCCCAAAGCAAGACTGTGCAGGATCACTCGAGTTATTTCTGTTCAGATACATCAGCAAGGCTAAGCAGCTCTGGCAAGGTTATACCCTGAGGTGACTACGTTGCTTCCAGTAGCCCTAGCAACGGGTCGTGTAGCCATACCCTCATGATGTCCTTAGTGATCTTATTACAGTATTGGCCCATTCTATTAGTTAAATAATGTTCGGGCTTGTTATGTCCTGGTCCTGCTCAGCAGGAGCAGAGGGGGAGGCTGGTGATCTTCTGAGTGTTTGTGGCAGCATGAAAGTGACAACAATCACCTTAGGGGTTTACTCAAAATCCCAATTTTTACTTTGAGCTCAGTCAAAGTCACAACTTACAACAAGAACTTGGCAAAAGATTGTTTTTCCACTGTATAGCAGCAGCTCAGATACAGTCAATGTCACCCAAAAGTGCCAAGAAGAAGTGAGGTAGATTTGTAAAGAGAAAATAAGGATGGAGAGAAATACAAAAAAAAAAGAAAAGAAAAGAAAAACAGCAGCAAAGGGGAATACAACAGAAAAATAATCACCACCCAAATGGATTCAGCAAAGATTTCAGCAGAAAATTTGGTCCATGGGGTAGCAGGTGCATATGTATACTTTTTGGCGCAGGTTATTTCTAGAAGATTTGCACATCTTATTAGCATTTGAGGCACACAGAGGAAGGATTTTGCTCTGTTTACAGGAACTTTCCAAGCAGGGATACTGTGAAGTCCCTTCCAGATGGTTTTGGAATTGCATCTGGGGTCTTTCAGGGTCACTCACAGTTGAAAGGACCCTTTCCAGGATAGGCACTGCTTGAACTCTTTGGGTGTGCTCATGCAGTCAGGGGTGCCCTTGCCTCTTCAGCCCAGTCAGAGGGATTCAATAGTTTCACCTAGTCACAAGGTGCAAACTGCTCTGCCTGCTGAGACCTGGCCACAGCGAGGCTGTTGCGCCTCAGGGCTGCACTATGCTACTCGGTTTGTTCTGGAAATCAGACACTGGAAGCATGCGTTTGTCCTCTTATTGTACCTTCTCATTCAAATGGCCACAGTTTCCTTTGATGAATGAGAAGCTTTTCTTCTTCTACCTAATTCAGATGGCAGATTGTTCACTTTGCCACATAGCAGGGGAAAGATCTAGATACTGGTGGCAGCAAGTCAGCACTCAGGTAGGATACAGCAGTCATCCAAAGAGGTTGCCAGCCACCGGACTCAACAATGTTCCAATTGATACACACAGGAAGGCAAAAATTCGATAAAATTCAGGTATCATTCAGTCTCAAGGCAAAGTCTTCAGAAAAGACCTCATCCTAAAAAGAACTTTTTGAACAGACAACCAGTTCAAACCTGCCACAAAAATCAGGTGGAAGAAAAAAGTTACATATGCTCCAAGAATAATCAATAGGGCTGGAATAATTTTGGCTCTGACTCTACATCGTTCCCTTAGCTCAAGCCTTTAAAGCGAGGACATCCCTTGAAGAGAAATGACACTGCACAAAGGCTGGCATCTTTCCAAGTGACTAGGATTTAAAAGATCTAGCATAAAATGCAAGCAACCTATAATTCGTCATAGACTGAAAGCAAACTGTATTTTTTGAGGGAAGAGAAGACCTGTTTGTTTTCTTGCCAACTCACATGGTTCAAAGAATGATCAGTGACTACGAAACCTAATGTAATTAGGGAACTGAATAACCTAATAGCAAATGCATCTTAAATGGAGCCGAATGCAGAATAATGGAAGGAACAAGATGAACTCCTTGCGTGCACTGATGGCTTGTACCCATAGCCATTTAGAAACAAAATTAGACATCTTTCTGAAAAGCACCGCGTCCAGCGGCAGTATAAAAACCCCAAATAACTTTTCAGCCTTCATTAAGGAACAGATAACAAGCAATCTGGAAAATATCAAAGTGCCATTATATAAAATCAATGGTACAATCACATTTCAGTTCTTCTCATTCATTTCACCAAAAAAAAAAAAAACCCAAAGCAGAAGTAGTAAGGGACAGGGAAGGAAAATACAAACAATTACTGACAGTGAAATAATTCCATACTGGAAAAGAGTCAAAACAAAAGAAAAAGAAAGATTATAATTCTTGTTTGGTAAGCAAAATACCCAAAAATCAACAAACCAGGAATGTGATAGAAGAAAACCTGGGTATATGACATCTATAGAACAAATAATATATAGAAAGATGCAAAAATTGAATCCTAGCTAATAATGAAAGACACTAGAACAGAAGAGGTTTTTTTGAAACTGATAAACACATAAAACTCGGTTCCAAAAAATACTATCAAAATAAAGAGTTCAGTAAGATCAAAATGGAAAGTATTGCTGCAGGCACAAGAAAGTCTACATCTGGAACTATCTAGAATAAACTAATTTTAGTAACACCAACCTGCTTGCTCTCAAAGATTATTGTGTATAGGGGTATTAATGAAAAATTGTCCATGAAAGATTAGATATTAATCTTTCTCTAGAACAACGTATTGGCTACTAACGGTATCTGGAAATGCAGCTCTAGATAGTCGTGGGTCTGATCAATTACAGCAATGCCTGTGTTACTTTTGAAACTGAATAGAATAATGCTTCTACTAATAAATTAGAGGTAATTCAAAAAAATTAAGTGCAAGAGGGAAATAAAACAACAACAAGAAAAAAGTCCAAATCAAAAACAAAGTACCAAAAGCACGATACGTATCAACGAAGGCTTAGCACAAATAACTTTTGCCAATCTGTTCAAGAGCTACAAATGTTTAGAGCATTTGAAAAATATGATATATAACAACTGCTGCAACTACAGTGCTTTAGCAAGATGTTACAAAGGCTAATCATTTCTCATGCTTCCTCAGCCAAGGTTCACAGTTGGTCTCACCAATAATTGAGCTACTCTTTCAGGAAGTGAAGTGCACTCTGAAGGTATTCAACTTTTTATGAAAGATCAGAGCAAGGTTTAATGACTCCAGGTTTTCTCACCCCTCCCCTTTTGGCTCATGGTACATATGGTATAATTGAAATAAATGAGATATTAAACCCTAAAAGTCAAGGTACATATAATTTAAAAGTCATCATTGTACACTTGAGCTACCTGCTAGGACATCATCTTGTAAGCCTCAAAAGCGACACCATTTTAAGTGACTCATGTCTGTCTGCCCTTTATTTACGAATTACTAGCACTATTGAAGAATGTCTGCTTTCATTATTCCATGGACATTACCTAATAGAGAGGTTTGAGGTTTCCAAGCTCATTTGACAGAGGTTCACAGATCAGACTCAAACCAAGGTCTCTGAGATAAAATGCACTTATTTATCCACTAAAACCATCTACTGGAAAAATCAATATCTCGGATGTAATGAGTTGTAAGACAAGTAAATTAGAGTACAGATTACTCTGTCAATTGAAACACATAACTTTCATCTGTAATTAAGTATTTCATATGTGGTGCATTGCATTTGGCACTGGTTGCTTTGTCTAATTGCTGTACATTTCATTTTAAATGAGCAAGAAACTTCCTAAAATACCTTGGCTTTCACTTCCAAAGGTGCATGAGCCAAAAAAAAAAGACACTCTGGAGTAACCAGAAGAATTTCCTGTGCTAGCATTGGAAATAAAGTGTGCTGTATAATTAATGTGCCTGTCCTTTCTCACTTCAGCCTTGCTACTGATATTCAAACAGTTAATTTAGAGTAGCTCTAATCATCACTTATCCTAGTCATAGGCACAGTGTGGATATGGAAGGCAACATGAAAAATTATAGTTCAAATCCATAACTCAAAGAAATATTTCTAATTAAAAATGCAGCTAAGAAGACAATGAGAAAATTACTTCATAGTGTTCTTAAAACATCCGTAGACTAAGAGTCTGCAAACCCTGCTCAAGTCTGTAGATGGCTGAAGCACCTAAAACCTGTTACACCTGTACTGACACAGGAACATGCTGCGCATACACAGGCAACAACATCAACTTCGGAAGAGGAAGACCTTGGAGGTGGTGTCCTGGGCAAATCCAGAATATTCTGCAAACTTGCGAGGCCTGTACCACAGGCCAGAGCTCCAACACTGCTGAAGATGAAGGGGTTGGAGTTTGCCCGTATTACAACAGCAGGACGAAGGATCAGCAACAATCTGAGAATGAGAGCTCTTAACACTGTGCAAAATTCTGCTCTCAGAACAGAGATACCAGAAAGGATACGGCATCTGCATTGCAAGAAGCGCCAGGACTCTTAGATTCAACAGTATTCTGAAAGTTTGGTTCAGTTCAACAAGTTCTAATAAGATTTAAGCACTGATAAATACTATGTTTGCAATTGGACAGATTTGAGACTTATGTCGATATTTTTTTTAAATGGGCTAGGTGACTGCACAGGCATAGTTGTGGAGGATGATAGATCAGAAGGATCCACAGACCCATGCACGCACTGATTTTTATTTTTTTTTTAAAATCATTTAAATCATTTCATGTTAAATCATTTCATATGATTTGCAGGTACTGTATATAGAAAGGTTTTGCTCACTCTAAGAATAAAAAAGGAGAGTGTTGCCTGTAGTTCTAAAGAACGTTTTCGTGGACAAAGACAGAAAGTTCACTTTTTTATGTTGTTCATTTGTTCTTCAGCTCCTTCCTTTTCACTGCTGCATCTGATCCACTACCCAGAGAAATCAAAAGAAGATTTTTCTGATCAGTGCTCCTCTGTTGGTGTCAGATACAATCAAAGACTAGGAGTTCATTACATTACAAAGTGTTGGGATTTAGTGACAGATAAGATCAAATCGGCTAGGGGAAACTACCTCGGATCAACACATAAAGTGCTTTGCCTTTTCCTTGAGTAAAACCTCTCCTGTTGCCAAAGAAGAAAACTTTCATATTTTGATACTCACTTTGTCCTTTCAAACAGAGTCACATAAAAAAACAGAGGCATATGAGAAAATAATTAGTTGTTTGGACTGTCTATTAAGTGGGAATTACTATGTCTTCTTATTTATTTAACCTGCACTACAGAGAAGATATTCTGTTTCCAAGCAACCAAAAATTATTCTACACTAAAGGTGCATTGTACCACCAACCAAACAGAAGAGTGTGAGCTATACTTACCTCCTCTCTCAGTTGATTTTACATTATCTGAGAGATATGAAGAGGCCACAGTTATTATTGAAGATACAGCCATTTCTATCTTCAAAAACCTTTACCCAAACATTTTCTATACATCTAATTTGTAGCTCAGATGTCTCCTTCAGGCCTCTCTACACCATGCTATGAACACATGTAAGTGTCTCTAGGGAGTAAATCTAAATGGCACCACAGAGTTCTGGGTAATGGCTAGCTCAAGTCAAGAAGTTGTGTCTGATGAGCTCAGGTACCACTGGAATAATTTGCTCATCCTGCTTCTGAGGCTGACTTGCTGAAATACCTCTGACATAACCTGTTTACTCAAAAATTTTCACAAGCCAAGTATCTTTCTTATTCTCTCAAACCCTCTTAAAATCAAAAGTAATGCATTTCCAGCAACAGAGACATAAGTCAATAAAGCAAGGGCAGCTTTAGGATGCTTTTATGAATCATAGCTTTAGCAGGTCTAAAAAAACCGGCAGCATAATTGTGCATTATAATTCAGTTGACAGAAATCATGACTTCTTCATATGACGAGTCTCATCAAAATTGGAAAGATCACAAGGTGCTAATGTTCCAAATGACTGCACGCAGATGAACTGCTGAAACTACACACTGTGCCAGTAAAAACTGACAGAGATAATTCAAGATCCCCTTTTCTACCTTAGCGCTACAAATTGCCAAATTTGAGCCACATTTTGCAGTCTTGTGGTAGATACTTCAAAAGGAACAAACACACAGAGAAAAAAAATAACTCTCCTGCATATATTTCCAAATACTGTTTATGATATTCTGCAGTCCTGAGCTCTAGTCAGTAAACTGCATCAAACAAAACTTTTCCCCAATGTGCATTCTATAGATACACATACACTGTGCTAAACAGATTATAGAGTAACTTTCAGCTTCATACCCAATACAGCTAACTCCTTTTTAAAGTAAGATAATTAGCTCTGGAAGTCTGACCTGAGAAAATAACAAAAAATTTACAATGGAAGCAGCACTGTATTATTTTTTTCACTACAACCTAGTGAGGCAAAGTCACAGTAGGTAAGATTTGCCACACACTGGCCACAGCAAAAGTACAAGTTCCTGGTACTTCGTCTGCGTCAGGATCAGACCAACGAAAAGCAAAGAAGCCACACTCAGAGTGAAACTGCAAGAGACAAAGGTTCTGCCACTCTCACAAATAAGCCATGGAGCTCTGCACAGAGAGCGATCTCTCCACCTGGGCAGCCACCAGCTCAAAGTCCAGATGCACAACAGAGGGGAGCTTCAAAACTTTCCCAGTCATTCTGCACTCAGCAGGGTTTAAGATACAACTCACTTGCTAAACCTAAATATCAGAAAATCATATTACATGAGGAGGATCACAACTTTAGAGTACTCTGATCCTAGAAGAAAGCCAACTCAGCTGCTTCAACCTGCCTGCCCTTATGCTACCCTTCCGTCCAGTTTGCTGCTAAAACTAAATCCTTTTGTCACTGTTTGTGGGCATCAATGGTACAATCACTGACAGTATGGAAGAAGTATAGCCTGAACTGTTTCAATTTAGCACATAAAACTGCATAAAGATCCATTTACTTTATTCCTAGCAGTCACACAAACACTTTTTCCTGAGTACTGATCTTAGGATCTAATCTTGAACATCAGGTTCAACCACACCTTAAAGCCCTGAAGAAAGCACTACTGAAGGAATTTCTGGTTTAATGCAAAAGAAATAGGTGTGGGAGAATATTCAGGAAAAGGAATCCAAATTCCCTTTTTAAAAAGATTAGTTAAACTGCATGAAGCTGGCAAGTGGATGCTTTTACTCAGAATGAAATTGGTCTTAACTTGGTTTGGTTTAATTTGCTTTGGAAAACGATCAGGAATTAATCTGATTTAACTAATCCACTTTAAATCCATTAATTACTTCTGATTCTTGAGTTTTCCAGTGCAGACAAACATACTTTCATGTTAATTGTCAGAGCCTGAGCTTGCAGATCTAGATGGAACTGTTCAAGGAGCACGTTCCAGATACAGGTTAGCACCTCCATGGATAAAGTTCATTAAATAATTTGTGACCTTACCTGATACAGTTCCATTGCAAAACAAAAGAGATTAATCATCTTTAGTGGTTGTCTACAGAGTAGGCCATGCGTGGACTAAACGCAGTAGGCTCATTAATGGCAGAGTCACCAGAAACTGTTGCTCAAGGAGGTTTTAGCTGCTAATGGTTGGAGGTCTTATGGGTCAGCTTGTTTTATCAGCTGAAGTGATATATTGAAAATATTTAAAATGGGTCTCAAAAGGAAGAAAATACAGAACTTTCCCCTCTGACCTTACGTTAGCAAGTACTGGTCTCCTACCCAGGTTTTTAAGAGTTCTTCTAGAGCAGCTGATATGCAGCAAGGTAGATGCTCTGAGGTATAAAATTTCAGGTGGCCTTGGGGCACTGATCTATCACCTGAAGGTGATGCTGGTATGGGCCTTGCTCAGTATTTTCAAATATTTTCCATCTATCACCGAAAGGGAGGTCAAATATATTGATTATTTTGCAGGGCAGAATTGCAGATTAGTGGAAATCTGAACAAGTGACACAAATGCAGACGGTAATTCACTTCAGGAAAGAGAAGCTGAAGTCAAGCCTACTGCAGTTATTCGTTTGAGCGTTGTGACATTTGTCAACCATGTATCACAACTTTGCTCGAGGGAAGAAGTAGAGAACAGCCCTACTGTTGCCAACATAGCCCAAATATTACCTGCAGTTCTCACATGCAAATGTGGTTTTGAAAAAAGAACTGCTATGCTTTAGGGACAACTCATGCCTCCACAATTCTCCCAGTCCCAGCTCTCTCAAGGAAGGGCTGGCACTCTCTGACTCTCACTGCTTTACGTGTCCACTGACCCCAGCAGGCAGCAGTGAGCACAACCAATGCCAGCCACGTTACTCTAGAACTGTTTAACCCAGGTAGAGAACAGCAGCTTTGGGTAGGATACAATGAATCCATGCCAGCCTTCCTTCCGGCCTCCAGGAAAAGGGACTGGGAGGTTCAGACTCTAAAGCAAAACTCAAGAAAACCCAAGGATACAGCTGACATTTTGCCCTAGGAGCACAAATATCTCAGTATGGCTGTGCACATAATTACCATCTCTCTGGAGCACTTAGAAACTGACAGCAGGAATTGTCTGGTTTGAGATAGCATCTGAACAGCGTATGACCCCAGCTCTGCTACGCAGCACCTCATTTCATTTATACTTCGCCTACACTACCGCCTCACCTTAGCAGGAAAACTATCTCAAACCCATTCATGGCATGCTGGTCCCAGCCTGCGTTCCTCTATCTACCATGTCATGAATCCAAGGAGCTGATACCCAAAGCACAACTAACGGCACGTTTCACAGATCAGACGGGTACATGACCCACTCAGCCCCTGACTGACCAGTAGCTGTCCTGCCTGAATATTAGCACATACTCTCCAGCCAGTTAAAAACATCACTTCTCTAAAAGAGCAGAACTGATGCAACTGATCCACATTTTGAGTAAGCTCTTTTGACTAAATCCAGTTGCCACAGTAACAAAGCCAGGATGACCTAGCCCCAACTCAAGGGAGTAACCTTGCTCACAAGTCTGAATAGATTCATCTAGGAAGTTAACACCAGAAGGTTGGAACAAGCCAGAAAAAGATGTAGTTTTGCATTGTTAACTTTCTCCAAAATTGTTAAATTTCTACAAAAGCAAAGCAGGTAAAACCTTACATTTAGCAGTGAAAAGATTTTCTATTTTAAGGCATATTTATGACAATAAAAGCTGCTATCTTCCACACATACACACAAGTGTTATTGTTGGGGTTTTTTATTTATTTAGAAATAGATGCGTTTTCTGCTAGCCAGTCACTAAAGCAACAAAACAAAAACCTCACACACACTGTAAACAAAATATATTGACCATAAAAGCCAAATTCCATGATGAATATAGAAATAAAATCTTATGCCTTAATCATATTATTACTTCACTGTCAGAAACAGCGGGCAACAGAAAACCTCAGAGTCTACAGTGGACTACAGGAATATATTGCCATATTTCAATTCAAATGATGGATAACGGAACATCTCCATCACCATCTTATGCTTTGCAACTCTCCAACTTGCCTGCTTTATTTTTTTCTGAATGGAAGAGAAATGAGAAGAAATCCATGATGAACGATGCCTTCTAAGTATTCTGGTTTACATGTATTTAGGTTTTCCACAGGAGGAAGAAAGAATAAGGGTGAATGGAAAACCTCGCAGAAGTGCTGACACACACATAATAAGCAATGCACATTCTCCCCTACAATGGTTATTTGTATGTGTTTACAAATTTTTTATTTATATATACATATATATAAAATATATTTCCAGACAACATAATGCAATGTGGGATTTCACACAAAGTTTTATAAGACAAAGTCAAGCAAGAGTGAGAAAGACACAGCAAATTCCTGCATGAAACAACTTGGGCACTATGGCTTTTCACATATTTTAACTGAATATAGACTAAAAACACAAGGGGAAGATGATTTGTTTGTTGCTTCTCTCTATGTGAGGCCTGAAAGATGGCAAAGCCTGTGAAGGCACTGAGCTTGGCCATGCAAAGAAAGAACTTCTCTCAAGTTGTTCTTGTACTGTTTCAATGGAAAGGCAGAAACACAAACTACTCAACTACTGCCCTAAAATCCACTGCTGCACAGCTGCGAACCCGTAACACAGCTGATGAGATACATGAACAAGAATCGTATCTCGATTCAAGTCCTAGATGAATGTGAAGATACTGTGTGTGAAGATCTTTCCCAGTCTCACCTGTGCCTGTAATCTAAACAGAACAGCTCTCTGAAGTGCCTGATCCCTCCCGCCACCAGCCTGCTTCCTGCCTGTGCCTACGGGTAATTCACCGGAGCTTCTGAACCTTTTCTTCCATTACCTTTCCAGATCCTCAAATTTGCAAAGTTATCAACGTTGTTTCTGACTAGACCTTCTCCAGACTCCCTCCATTCCGTCACAAATCATAGGGCTCGTATGTCCTCTCATGGCCTACTTTTCTTACCAGCAATCCTTTTCCAGTGTCTCTTACGATCGTATTTCCTTTAACCTCAGATTTTCCATGTTTCTTTAACGATGCTACTTGTCTCTTGCCTCTCTCTTTTTTTCCTCTGCTCTTTTTAGTACTTACAATTTCTTTTCTTTCTCTTCACAGATGATTCAATGTGCCCTTTTCTCATCTCTTCCACAGGCTGTACGTGCTAGTGTTCTCCACTCAGCCTACCCTCTGCTCTTTCAAACTTACGTACCATTTTAAAGCTAAATTCAACAGAAATCTAAACAAAAATCAGGAGAGAGAAAGAACTAGTAAAGCCTTAATCATAGCTCCATACATTCTCCAGCAAAGTTTAGCTCTAGTGGCTTTGCTGACAGTTCAAGGAGGGCCAACAGATCTCATTCAGGTAACACACCTTGAGCAGTAAACGACTGCATTCACCTGCCTTGGCTATTGATCGTTACCACAGAGATGTTGCTGTGCACCATGAAGCCAGGTATTACTCTCGGTGTATAATACAAACACTGGATAAGCAAGTAAAACTTAACACAGGACAAAAAATACTCACTCATATTAGTAAAGCACTCTGGAAAATAAATTCCCCAAGGACTACTGCTCTTTCAGTTGTGTGGCCTGCAGCCTAATGCCTTTCAGCAATACAGCTGAGGCAGTTCATAAAGACTCCAAAAGACACTGCTGCCCACGGTGAATTATTGCTTAATTAGATGGAGCTGGGACATCATTTCACATGTGCAATGCTTTATGAATAAAATCAAGTGTACCCTGCTTTCTAAGCATTCATCTTACCACAGCACAAAACCTGGGAAGTGACAGCTTGCTGCTGGGAGGAAATCTACCCCAAAGAGGTATCTGTTCTGTTTCAAAAAGGGAGTGAAACTATAAACAGTTCAAACAACTCAAAAGTCTGCCGAGCTGTCAGTCACAAATGCTTATGCAGTGCAGGAGAAGAGAAAAGCTCTAGTCAATATCAGGACCCTACGGTGATCAGCTGAATCGATGCGGAAAAAGAGCCTGGCGAAAGTTTCTCCACAAAAGCAGCTCTATGGTCACTCTCCTATGCTCGCTCTAATCCTTACTAAAGACGCCTTCATACTAATCCGCTTTCAAACTAGTTTGAGGCAATTTCAGAAAACTCCTCTGTTTGGATTCAGAGCGGCCGCATGAAGAGTTCTTGCTAAAATAGCTGGCACGCTTTCAGTCCGCATTCTAGGTTGTTTTGAAACAGCTTTCCTGCACAAGTGTATACCTGAAACATAAAATCTCTGCCTTGAAGGATTTATTATCCAAAAATCCAATCTCGCAAACGCTTACACACTTTCTCAGCATACTGTACACAACTAAATCCTTCTAGTGTGTTTTAAGAAGGTTGCATAAATTTTCATAATCTAAAATATTAGGAATACCTTTTAATTTCTGAGTTAATTGGAGGTGATCTCTCTCATGTCACACTCCTAAAACCAGATCAATAAATTTAGTGGAGGTTTTTACAAGCAATATTTAAATATCCAGTACATACTTGAGTGAATATTGCACTTCTCAAGAGGCTAAAATCACTTATAATTCCACATTTCAAGTGTCTTGTTAGATCTAATATCATAAATACACATGTTAACACTTTAATTATTTAGTTAGTCCATTACTGAGGGCTTTCTATACAAAACTGGCACAGAATTTATTCTCTGGATTTAATTTAATGTAATTTAACTCTTAAAAAGGTAGTGCAAAGAGGGAAGAGAAGGATGAAGAAAGACTGCAATTAATACAACTACTAAAGGGTGTTGTAATTTGTGTGGCACAGGGATGGCCTTACAAACAAGACCTAAAGAAATATTGTGTGATGTAAATATATATAGGGCAAGGAGCCCAGGGGAACGGCAACAGTAGTCCAAACAAATACAAAGATAAAATATAATCAGAGACTCTAACTAATAAGCAGAAAATGGACTGTGTAACACCGACGATCCAAACAGTAATGGCAAAACTGGGAGTGCATATTCGAGTAGTTATCTTTCTACAGTAACTGTCATCATCGATGTGTCATGTGTAGCCCCCTTTGAAAGCTGAAAATATACTAAAGACCATGAACTTAGAGAATGTATGTGTGATTCATCTCTTCTATAGCGTTAAATATGTGACATTAATAGTTCCAGTACGATAATAAAGTATAAATTCCTCAGCTCACCGTGGACGAAAGGCTAACTCTCAATGCGTCTCCAGAAAAAGCCATCAAGCCTTCACATTTCTATTCTGAACCTGAGCTCTCAAAGACAGACCATGGGTGACTGAGGACTCTAAAGCCTTTGAAAGAGAGGGAGATAAGTTCCTACAGAGAAGAGGGAGAATCCTGCTGGCTACTCAGTGCAAACCTCTAAGCTGAAGCAGTGAAAACAAGAGGGAAACTACATTTGAACGAGGCTGTCCATTTAGGCGCTGGTTCAAAAACTATAAGCGTGACTACCTAATTAAGACTGACTAGATTTTCGTGTGTGACATTTCCCTCCCTTTTGGCAGGCAATAGGTCTCGCTTGGCCTTGTTTGGTCGGGTTAGTTTGTCTAAAGTTGGCTACAAGGTGGCTTAGGGGAAAACCACTGAACTGAGATAGTAAAAATTGCAGTGCGACAATGGTCCTTGCAAACCTGCAGGCATTTTTAGGAGACGCAAGGCTAAAGGGTACCATATTTGCATTTGGTATCACTTGTGCCAAGCCTTGGAAAAATAATTCCTTGTGATAAACATAAACCAGCATTTCTCTTACAAGGAACAGATGGAGCAGCAGTACCCCAGAACTCTAGGCAAAGCCTGAGGCATCACATTTTCAGTTATCTTTCTTTTCCTCTTTTGAATAATCTCAGGTTATAGAAGAAGCCAGGCAAACACTGCCATAACCTAAGTAACATTTCTTAAAGTCATGCATTGCTTTACTGGTTACACTATGAGCTGGTCCTTTTTTGTTAATCAAGACAATTGCTGAAAGCTCTTGTTTCACTTCAGTGGTGATAAATACCTTCTGGTTTTGGCATCCCAATTCATAGTGCATACTTGAGAGTACTGTAGATAAATCAGCTGGGATAGTGAAGACAAAGAGGGGCAACAGGTCTTATTATAGAGGCTAGTGGACTTAGTGTGCTAGTCTCTTTCCCGATTTACATTGTGTAGTGTTGCAGCATTCATACAGAGGGAAACACCCTGGACCAGCCGGTTGTAAAAGTAATTTGAGTTTGTATCTCACAGTCTGCAGCTGCCTGGCTTGGATAAAGAGCCACCATGGTCCAAGCATGCCTTACCTTAAAACAAGCTTTTGTTATTCAACATATGTCATTCCTCATCAGCAACAGTCTTGGTCTTTTAGGGTTATGACAGTTCTGCCAGGCATGTGCTTTTCATGGAAACTTAGCACCAGCAGCTTCACAGAAACAGTCTGCATGAAAAATTCATTTATGTTGAATCACCACAGCATCTATTTTATCAAAGCAAGTGCTTCTACACTCAACCAGTGTAAGCCACAGATGGGAGGTTTCAGGCAATCAGCTGCAAGATTAGGAAGAAATCCGAATATATAACCTGCTCATGCATTTTTGAATTTAAAAAATAAATATCCCGTAGCATAGGAACAGTAGGCAGCAGGTCACTGCTGTCCATCAAATATTTTATCAACTTCAGTAATGGAACATGGATATTTATCTGGGATGAAAACTTACTGCTGTATGGTCTGCTTTGATTAACTCATCACATAAATCCTCTCTTACAGGAATGTTCAGGAGGTATTGAAAGCATTATTAGAAATGTCAAGGCTAGAACTGTCAGGAGCTACAGTGGGGGGGGAGCCTCAGTTGAACAAGGCAGCACGTAATAAGAAGAAAACTCTCTGAATTACAAATGTTTGATTAATTTAACTTTCTTATATGAAATCAAACCCCCAGTTTGTTTTCTAATCCTTCCCTTGCTGGTCAGAAAAGCATCTCCACTTTAGAACATTATTTTAATTTAATTTCCTGCTACGATTTCCCCAAGCTCCTTCACCAATTGGGTGTGTCAGGTCAGGTGAATTTTCATAAATGACTGGATTGCTGGTAAGTTTTAAGCTCCTTATGGATTTAATATTGCCTCAATATTTACGTATCTCTCATATAGCCAGAAATAAGCATAATTTTTTGAAGAGGTAATACAAGACAAAGAAGACCTGGATTGAGTTGGGGTCCTTAAATGAGTTGTGAATGATGAGAGAACATCCCACAACCTGAAGAATCAACAATACTGTTTGGAGTTCTTAAGAAAACCGCAAAAATCGTAGAAACACTAGGAAAAGTCATTAGATCTTTGCAAAGAAAAGGAATTTTACGTGTTGTTGCTACTAAAAGACCCAAATAAAAAATGAATACAAATTAGAAATAAAGTTTTTATAGGATTCTCTCAGTTTTTATGCCAAATCTCTCCTAATCCCTTGACATAGTTTTTGTGATGCTAATTTATTTTTTAGCAGCTACCCAGCATTTTCACTAAACAATTTTCTGTACTGGAAAATTTTACATCATCTGCAAAATAAAAAAACAAATATCATAAAGATGGAAAGGTCTCAATTTTTGTTTATATGTGAAAACCCAACTATTTTATTTGGTTGTTTCATTACAGTATCTAATGGAAGTCATACACTGGTTGTTGAATGCTCCCATTCTCCTCTTCAGATTGTGCTCCCTCACTGAATTTTCTCTTCCATCATTGGAGACCTTCTTTCACATGGGATGAGGCTGTCGCACTCCCATTATGAAGGAAGGAGGTTCCGAATCAACAGGGAAATATTTTTGGATCGAAAATATAACTGATTCGAATTAAATCTTCCATTTTCAATTGTTTTGCCAAAAAAGGGGTTTTTTCAAGACAACAAAACCGAAATAAAGTCTCCATACAGCTTTATTTTAAAGTTTTGTCAGCAATAGGAAACAATCAGATACCGCAGTATTTGTCCATAATAATTGATCTAAGTGTAGGAAAGATAGAAATCCCCAAATTTAGGCACAATAAACCCAGGGTATTTCTACAATGACAATAATACTACTGAAATTAGTACTATTATAATTTAAATCACAGTAGGTGAAATCTGATTCATTCAGGCAGAATTTTTTTCTTCCCACAGGAGCAGCTGTGCAAGGGGCTGTTGGAAAAAGAGACGAGCATCCCATGCTTTGTTCCAGTTTCTTCTACTAAACCAAACATTTTTACATAAACTAGGTAATATTCAGCATAGAAAATTGAGATCCACTGCAGCCAGGGAATGCTAAACTCTTTGCCCTCCCCAGAAGGAGAGCAAAAACACAATCTGTGAGAAACAGAAAATAAATGCCTGAGATTCTCCAGCATAAAGCGAGACTTCTTATTCTGTCCTACATGTTGTTAAGGCACTAAAGACTTTCTTCAGCATAGTATTCTAAGTGACAAAAGGTGTGATACTGTGAAGACAGTGAAGAACGGTAAATTTGAAAGAATAATAATGTCATAATAACCCTACTAAGATTCTTTGCCTTTGTTAGTGCTACAACCAGATGTGTTCTTAAAAAGATACATTTTTTCATCTGATGTGTTTCTTAACATATATATTGCTTGTTTCCCCTCTTCCCACACACTTTGACAGGTAGTTTCTTCCTCTTATTTTGTTTCTTTTTCATATGTTGGTTTTCAGGAACAAGAACTGTGTTTGTGTTTTGAATTTACAGCACAGTAAGAGCATATAGACTTTAAAGCCATAACCTAATGTGAAGAAATTCAAATCACTACAAATAATAGAAGGGAGATATAAATTGCCCTAGACTGCATAGTCCTAAATGCAAGAAATACGATTCACGATTAAGTTGTAGTGGCATTTTGACTGTCTCAAGATAGACTAAGCAGAGATGGAATGCTTGCTCTGATCTTCATAAACTGAAGTTTAGCTCCTGTGTAGATTTTGAATTGCTATTTTCATATTCAAATTACACCATTGTTTATGTAAATTACTCACCTAGCAGAATAGAAAATGTGCAACATGCCTGCGCACAATTAGTGCAAGCAACTGTGATATTTGCATACACAAAAGAAACCCTAATTACAAGAAGCAGGCACTTGCAGGTCAGCAGGAACTTGCAGGTCAGTGCCACAACTCCCATGCTTCAGCAGCGTGCAGTCAACAACAGTACCTTAACAATTATTTTCAGAAATTGCCTGTGATACAACAAGAGAAAGTAATTAATTTTTCAGATGTAATAACAATACAGAGATGGCAGTCATATCTCTCATATTGAGCCAGGAGCAAAAGCAAAGATCATTTAATTCAATATCCTTGAAAACAGTTCTGAGAGCACTTGCACTCCAGCAAACCTGGATGCTATCACTTCATCATCACAGACCACTCACTGTTCTCCAGCTACAGCAAATACTTCTCCAACATCTGTATATGAACGCGGTTGCAAATAGATAGAGAAGCACATACTAAAAATGTCACATAGTAATTCATCCTTCTGCTTCTGTTATTAATCCAAAAATAATTAATACACACAGACTTTGAAGACATCATACAGGTCAGGTTTGAAAGGAAGGCTTTGATAAGTGAGTGAAATTATGAACAGATCTTTTCTAGAAGAATAAAAGTTACGTTATGATGACTTTGAAAGTCTTTCTCATATTATCTTGAGATGAGATGCACTTGTTTATTCTCAATTTATTTCTCTGTGGGAGGTCCAGTCTGAAGCAGAAGTAAAATGGCAGCCCCACAGAGAGAAAGGGAAGGAAAGGGGGAAAGTAAGCATCTTATTCAAGGAACAGAGATACCTAAACAATGACGAGAATATCTTTGAATGAACACTGAAGGCACATTTTTGATCCATGTTATTTGATCTTACTTAAGAAAGATTGATACAGCTATCAAAGTTATCATATATAATAGCTGCCATTTTCATTGCAAGAGTGTTCATGAAGTCATTTGACTCTGCTTTATTCGTAGAGAAATTGAGTAAGAACTGGGTTTAAGCTGCACAGAGGCGCCCCTCTCTCCTCTCAGAACTCTTCTTCTTGAGCACCCCTACAGGTCTATACACACTTCAGTCTTTACACTTTAGTAATAACACAGCTGTTGCCCAAATGTGTTCAACAACTGTTTTCTAATGCCATCAGTTTCATAGTGCAAACAGGTCCTAAAATAGCTGGAACATTATGTCCTTTACCATTATATCTTCCTGCCTGGCTGCCAGATTGCTCTCTTTTGCTTTTTTGGTGGATTAAGTAGAACCACAGCAATTTGTTGATTTGAAAACTAAGCAATCTCTTTACACTATCTCTGCGCTCATTCACTGCTGTCACCGACTCTACCTGAATGCATTTTGGAGCCTCCATTACAAAAGCTTTATTCATGAGGAATTTGCATATGCAGACAGTGTTGATGAATCCAATAAAACAGACTCATTTCATATTTAGAGACATCTTTAAAGATATATTTTTTTGCTCAGTTGCTGACATTGGCTCCTTTCACTTGTCTTCTTGCTTGTCTTTTTAAAGGCATAGTTTGATTCTACAAACATCTTACTTGTGAGGGATGTCCTTTCACAGGCAGCCCTCTCAGTGGACTGTGCAAAAATGCTAGTGAGTACAGCACTCTTCCAAGTTTTATCAGCAGCAAATGAGCTGTATTCAAGCATTAATGTGATTTTTCTTATAAATAGCAAAGAAAATAGGCCCAAGTCCATTGCCAGTAACCAGGAAGAAATTATTTAACAAGAGACTTGACATTAGAAAGTCATTCTTATCCATATCTTAAGAGCTCTCTTCTTCCCTGTTGAGAGGTATACGGGATTGCAGTCCAGCTCTTAAGGTTTGGCTATGACACCTCTTCATTCAGAGGGCATAAATACAGTCCTGTTGCTCCGTCCCAGAGCAAGAAGAAAAGAACATTTGTTACCCTAAAACCTCAAAATGGAGCAAAAGCTCGCACTGGCACAGCAGGGAACATGAGCGAGGCGAGCTAACTCTGCCTTTTTCCCTCGTTCACCAATAGATGGTGGCAAAGAATCCCTCCGAAGCTGCCACTGGACTCGCACAGTTCACATTTTTTAAATCCTTCCTAATAACATATACAATGTGGAAGGCAGAAGCAGACGTCTCCTTTGCAACAATCACCTATCAACAAGTTAACATTTTTTTTATTCCTAACATATTTATGCGTAATTATTGTGTTAATGCTAGCTTTCTTTATCTTCAAATATGAATGTATTTGTTTCTTCTTTTGTAAAGTAACAGTAGTGTTTCTCTTTAATTTCACACAGCAGAGCATGAAGAGGAACATCAAAGCAAGCTCTTCTGAAATCGGCTAAGAAATGATACTTGTTCCTAGGGACTCAGCATATCTCTGCCTGAAAGGAAGGAGGGAACGGTGAAGAAAGGCTCGCAGAAAATTATTTGAAACTCTTGTTATAGTGTGCAACATTTTGAAGAGCAAGCTGCTGTCTTCTGAACTGCCGACAGTTGAGGCAACTTCATGTCATTTCAAGAGACTCCACATAGCTGTGCGCCTCTTTTGGTCACCTGGGAGAGGCTCCACACAGTTTTGGTGGCTCAGGTGACACAAGTATCAGTGCATTGTCATGCAGCGTGCGGTGGTAAAATCAGTAAGAAATCACTTCATTTTGATTCAAAAGCTTTAAGTGCCATCTTTGCGCTTCAGGAAGTCGTGCAAGAAAACTACTTCTGCCTGACTCAGAAACAGAGCGGTATGGGTAGAGCACTGAGGGTGGCTGGAAAGTCACTAGCACTGGTGGTAAGTAAAACAGGAGCTCTGTATGTTTGCAAAGAACCCTTCACAATACTAGCTGAAGGAAACCAGCTGTGCTGGCAAATTTATATAGCATATAATAATCTCCTGTCTGTCTTCATATGATAGTGTTTTCCCTTTATGTTGATATTCATCACCTCATTTTGTGATCCTGTGTAGTGTTGCCAGCAAATGACTGTCCCATTCCACACCAGCTTTTGAGGGATGGCCCGGCTTTACTAATCTTTTGAGAACAAAGATCTTTGGGATCCTTGGGTTAAAATTGGTTAAAAAATGTGATTTTAGTCTCTTTGCTAGCAGGTTCATCTCTGAACACAATTCTGCTAGTTTCTTTTAGCACATACCTTTGTAGAGCACTTCACAAGGATTTCCTGTATTTAGATATTTTACTTACACGCTTTTTAGTTCTTTGCTTATTTGCACGCTAGGGATGTATGGTCAGCTATTTGTTTAAGCACCAATCTGCCAGGCTAACTGAGTAATTGTGCATAAAGATTTTAATCTTGAAAGTAAGAACAAAAAAGATATTCTTAGCTGTTTTTTCCCTAGGAAGCATAAGGAAAACTTCCCCTACTATTTTGCACAGAGAATAATCTTTCAAATTTTTGTATAGGGGCTTGAAACTAATTTTTCTAAACCATAGACTTTATTTTTCCTTCTGGGTTTGAAATAGAGGTATGCAGAGAGCCCAAATAGGCATTCCTAATGACCTGTGGGTGATGTAGCACGCCCCCAGAGTGACAAAATCAGGTAATGGTTCAAATAGTTTAGGGAAAAAGCTAAGTGAGGATGTTGTGCACTGGACTGAATAGTGTTCACCCTTCTTGTCCGTGTACTTAAAAGACCTTCCTTGGCAAGTGTGGATTATGGCATTTCTTGGGCCAAATAGCATACTGGCCTAAGGGCAAAAAGTGAAAACACACTTTCAGAAGTCAAAAGGTTTCCAAACCCACCAGCTGTGCTTCACCTATCCAGCAAAGACTACATGCAACAAAGACATTTTAAATGCTGTTTTCCCATCCATCAGTGTTTGCTGGGCCTAGACTACTGCTTTGATCTAAAAAGCTTCATCAACATCTATGAACTGAATTGGCAGAAGCAGGAGCACTACAGCTTCAGCTTGGTAGGCAGGAAAAAGGGATTGCTTGTTTGTTTGTTTGAAGTCAAGGCATATAATGGAAGGAGCAGCATTCAGCCTGAAGAGAAAGGACTTGAGCATACTGAGTATAATTATTACTAAAAGCTCAGCACTTGATCCAATGTCTATTTAAGTCAATGGGCGTTTTTCATTGACTTGGGGTGATAGATAAAATGGGCCATTAGTGCACTTTTTAAAAGCTCTGCTGAACAAACACATCACTAGGTGGTACAGGTCTTTTTTATAATGCCTTTCCTTCTCTCTCAAATACTGCATTTATCTCTACTCTTGTCCTTTACTGCAGGCTGTATTGTAACACTTTCACCTGCATCACACGAGGAGAAAAATTCTCAGCCTCTTTCCCTCTTAGTCAGTAACAGGGAATCTGTTCCATTAGTGTCCTCATACCACTGCAGCCCTGAAGATTAAGAAACTTTATCAGGGTATACAAGGTAGATTTGGGTACTTAATGCTGTATACCCAAGCTTTAAAAAACAAATCAAGGTTTTTTTTCTTTAAAATTGTAATTAAACTATTTTGTTAAAGAATTTCAGATCACTCACTTTGAAGTACAGCGACATGAAACAGCTGAACAATAAGCATGGATTAGTCAAATGAGAAGTACTTTGAATTTTCTACTCATGCTGGACATTTCCCTGAGGAGTAAAGAAATGAAAAGAAAACAACTTTAAAAGAGTCATCTCCATTATATCAAACTGTCATTCCATTCTGCCTTCTAAAAAGGTCTTGTTAACTGATGGTAGCGTGATTCAATAGCTAAGATTAGGTAAAAGTAGGTACCATGGAGAAAACACATAGCACAGAGCACTAATAAGATACAGCAGCCGGCTCTCATTTGCTGCCCACATACTGTAAACTTGTGGGTAAGTCCATATGTGTTAAGCACCCTGTATTCGATTCACAGAGAAACAGAATCAAAGACAGGCACTGACTCTAGCTGTCTGGACCAGTAACACCTCCCACCTGCAATGGCATTTACTTGTTTGCTTTTTATTTTTTCAATTTTTTGTTTAGTTGAGACATAGTACACCCAGTCCTAACATCATTGTCCATGTCAGGGAGCAGAGCATGGGCAGACGGGTCGATGGTAAATGCAATTTTCCTGCCTTTCACTGCTGGTCTAGACTAACAAATGTGAATGTTTACCTGCTGTTTTACTTGCCATTGCAACACTGGAATAGAAACGTTCAAAACTAAGCAGTCCTTCCCCTAAACAGCTGGAATCCCTGCAAATACAACATTATTAGTCCTTATTAGTACACAAAAGTGGTAGTTCAACACTTCCAGAAGCATCTCAGTTGCTTAAAGGCCCGCATGCTGGTGAGTGTCACTTTTATTTGAAAAGCAACAGGCAGTGTTTAAAAGGAAAATCTTTGAACTGAAGGATAGCATCATTTTCAGAAATATTGACAATTCTGAAAATGAAGTACTGGAAGTGAAATATTCTCAGATAACACTGCCTTTCAGCTCTTCTGTGCTTTATGAGAATACAGTGAGTCACAGCATAATGAACTTAGTGACAGGCAGCACTCTGCTGACACAGCAGTATCACGATTATGAAAACACGTGGTATCCCATAATTAGAAAATTAACAGGTGCTGATACTTCCATGATGTCTCTACTCAGTGCTACCTGTGTCTCTCTCCCTATTTTCTGCCCAAGTGAGCCTGGGGCAATACTGGCAGATCAGCTCCTGCCCCAGCAGCAGGCAGCTGGAGGAACTGGGATAGCTAGCAGCTCTCCTTCCTCTGCCTAGGATGAACGCCAGCACGGTCACTCTTGTTCCCAAGACTTTTAGATCCTCATAGGTTCACAAAGGAGAGGAGGGAGAGATCTTACACTTTTACACCCTGTACTGCAGGCTCTTACGAAAGTGTGGAGCTCTATTAACAAATTGTAGATTCTCAGTCTTTCCCCCTGAACCAACTAATTCCTACTCTGAAATCAACGGCAGAATATTCTGTGGCAGAAATTTTTTTTGATGTCAGTATTTTTATAGATTGCCCAGGTATTGCCCCTCCCTAAGCCACCTGTGTATCTCCTATATGAGAGCAAAGAACAAAAATGGACAATACAGAACTCGGCTTCAAGAAGAAAGGGTTTTTAAGAAAGGGACGTGTAACACAAAACACCCTTTTGTTACTCATGAAAGGGAACACCATTTCATTTAAAATTAAATCATAACACTTTCTATTTGTCTGAATCATAGCTTTTTGCTGATAACCTTACCGCTCCCCACGTTTAGAGTTTCTGATTTTCCATCTGGGTATTTAACAAACAACATAATTTGCCTCATAAATCTTCGTTAAGATTTTTTTAAATTCTGGCTACTTCCCCACACAGAGGCACGCAAATGCAATCCCATTTCCACAGCACAGCACCACATATCACAGCAGGAGAATGAAGGGGGGGAAAAAAGTAAAAATAAGAACCATGAAAACCAACCCAGCTGTAGCGTAGTCCTGGAAAAGGGAATGTTACCAAAGCTGATACGGATTCAATCTTCCCTTGAACACCATGTTTCTCAGAATGAACCCAGCTTTACCTCCCTTGACAAAGGGCAAGAATAATGTTTTTTAAGGAAAAGAGGTATGAAGTATTTGGAACTCGTCAGGGAGCTTCCGCTTTGCAAAAACCTTTGCTTGAGGTAGAAGCATGGCTGAGCAAGGGTGGAGGGGAGGAAGGACTTGCCAACAGACAGTGATGAGAGGAAATCAAGGTAATATGCACTCTTATTAACAAACTAATGCAAACTATTCCAGAACTGTGTGTATTTGCTCTCCTCCCTCAATTCCACTCCCCAGCTTTCATGCCATCACTTTTAAAATTAATCACAGCACTCTGTCTTACGATAGAAGTTAAAACTCTGTCCTTCTTATTGTTCTCCACCAAGGACAAGCAGCAGTAGTTTTGAGGCAAAACTGTCAATGTACACTTATAATTGTAAATAAACAAAGTAATGATTACAAGCTCTTAATGAGGTCTTTGAGGCTTTACAGATCAGGCTTCTCAAATTGCTGTTCTCTGAACAAAGAACTCTTGTTAATCTTTGGATTTCTGCTTTACAGTTTTGACAAGTTTGCAGTGCTGTTCAAATTATGTGATCTGCTTTCTTAAATAGCTCAACAAAACTATCTGTCCCTTCTGTTGGCCCTGCTTCAGGTAAGTATTTGGTCACATAGTAACTCTTACTCATAAATTCACCTAGGCATGAGTTTAAAAGCATCGCACATAAATCCCAATGGATGTTAAGTATAGGTTACCTGAAAAGTAAATTTCCCTGACCGAAGCTTTGAGAATGGATTCAGTGATTGAAAAATCTTTTTGTAGAATATGGAGAACTATGCCTGCTAGACAAGCATCTAAGGAGATGCTCTTTTGAAAGTTTTGTTCTTTCATACTGTTAAGATTCCTTCCCTGAGTTCAGATATGCTGAGGTAGCAGGTCTCTAAAACACTGGCTAGAGAGTTGCAGAAGTCTCTTTTTCTTACTGTGCTTTGACCTCATCTGATTTCACCTACGTATTTTGCAGCTTTTCAGCTTTGTCTGTCAGATTTGCTTTATATATGCCTAACTCCCTTCTGGACTTCTCTTCCAAGGGTTTTATCACTCCTGTGCACCTGCTTCTCAATGGTTTGATTCTTAGAAAAATCCAGTTCTTTCCCTGGTCTTTCCCTTCAGTCTGGCTGTCCCACATAGTGATGGGTGCTCCTGACTGCACGAGACTTCGACTTTGCCTAGAGGAGGCTCTTTTTACACCAGCAAGTACCGCAAAGTGTGAATCAAACCCAAAGAGTGTTTCACTGAGAATTTAGAAAGTTAAACTGCTGAAATAAGTAGTTTATAATTAAAGTACCAAGAAAACCTTAACTGAAGAATCATTAGAGCAACACTATAATTATGCTGTCCTTCATATCCTGTCATTAGCATTTCTAGAAGTGGCATAATAATAATGTAGCTTTTTTCTCTTTAGGAACTGTCAGCTATCTTTATAGAATTCAAGTAAGTTTATAAAGAATATCAAGTTCTTAAACGGAAAATGCAAATGACGATTTTTGTGTAAGAGACATGACAGTCACATCAGAAAGCTCATGAAATTCATGGCCTTATATGCTTCAAGTCAGTAGATCAGAACGTCTTTTTCCTTTTCTTTTTTTTTTCCTGTCTATTCAGGGTTCAAAAACAAAGACCTAAAAATCTTTCTTCTGAGCTGTCCTGTTAAGTGTGCAAATCTTGTGTTTTTGTAGGAACATCGACTGCCTGTACTTCCAGGAGCACACAAAGAGCCCCATCTCAGTCAATTAGAAGGAAGGTTCTGATCCCACACACAAGAAAAGACTTTATGCAGTTAGCAACCAAGCTTGTTAGAAGAAACACATTTTGGGCAATGCCCCAAGGACCTACTTTAGGCTGCTGCTGTCAGCAGCCGATGTTCCTTTTGCCCCACAGCAAGGAAAAGGCTGTGGTACCAGCTGTGGTTGTTGAGTGCCTGGGAGCCTATTTGGGCATGTACCCTCTGACCACTACATCCCTCAGGAGGTGTAATTTGATACGCGTTCTAGCACATCCTAATGTATTCAGAAGAGGCAAAAGAAAGTATGCAGCCTGTGTTACTGCATTGGGGATGCTGATGAGACTTACTGCTGATTCTGAAGGAGAGCTGATACACTTTTCAAAACACAAACTGTCAAGAGTTGTGGCTCACAACAGGACGTGAGGCTTTGGCAGCCGGTTCTGTTCTGTTGATTCTCAATCATAAGTGTTGATAAAGGAAAAATGTGTTTAGGAAAAGCACATTTTCTGTTGAACAAGCAGCACAAGTACAATGGAATTGAAATTAGACACTTGAATGTTTGAATCTTTCGTGGAGTGTGGAAGTGAAATGAGTACTACAATAAATCTAAATGCATTCTCAAATAGATTTTAATTATTGACTGCTTGAAGAGTTTATTATATTCAAAAACCTATGTGATGTTGATTAATTGTGTGAAATTATATGGTTAGGATATTTCATAGTTCCTGTGGTGTAATTTGCTGGCTTTTTAAAGATCATAAAATGTTACATTGAGGGCAAATATATCTCATTTTAGCAATTTTTTGGAAAGAAAGCATCTCACATCTGACACAGGCAGATAGCATTCACTTGTTATATTCGTACATATAAGATACCAATGTACTAAGGACAGGCAAGAATGAGAGTGAGGTCCTGGGAAGATGTGAATTAGATGTGAACTAAATCTGCATTTACCAAGTTAGTGCAGTACCAAGCTCATCTCATAAACAGTATCAAAATCAGTGAATACTTGTTGGAATCTAGTACTACTTAAACGTAGCTATACTTCTTTCATAGATCAGTTTCCACCAGCTCTGAGCAGCAACTGAAATAACTCACAGCTGACCAAACGTGTTACGAATATTGCTGCTGATAAAACCTTTCAGTTTTGTTCTTTTTAGAAGCCTGGTCCAGAATCTGTGCAATGCATGTTGGCCAGGGGTCCTCACTCAGTTCTAGCCAAAGCTCTTCCTTCCATAACAGGAATCACAGTGGTAAGAGATGGACTTTTGTGTAAGTCTCCTTCAGACTGCACACAGTGCAAGAAAGGATTTGTCTTTACATAAGAATTAGATTAAGTTGTGACTCCAAAATCTCCCTTTCCTGCGTACAACCGAAACCTCCTTTTTACCACGCTTACGACAAAGGCTTCCAACTCAAGTTAGTCGGTTTGTCAGATGAGGGAACTATATCAAACCAGCACATCTCAGTTGTTCACCCAGTCGTTCTGTGTAGCACATTTTGGTGTGGCTAAGGGCTAGTCTGCCTCTGGTGGGAGAGGAAAGACTGACTTTGTGGAGTGTTCTGGTATTTTGTTTTCAGTTTGAAATCCTTGCGCCCTCATCATGGAGTTCTGCCAAGTGAACTAGCAAGCTTCTGCCAGCTGGAGAAACTAACTCTTCCAAAGGGCATTACATTGGTTTCATGATGAGTAAAAGCAGAGGAAGGAAAAGTTCATATGGTTGCATCTGTATGTCAGATCTCTTTTTTAAGACTTTGTCAGTCTTCCCACGGCTGCCCAACACTTTGTTATCTTACACCATGACTCATCTGTCAGATTACCCAGCTGCCCTGTAGTGCACCAGAGTTGAGCTGGCCAGCTGCTAACTCATTGTTTTTAGAAGTTGGCATGGAACTCATTGCACTCCACTAGTGGTCACACGCTCATAAAAGCTGATTATCCTACTCTGCATCACAGCAGTCACGCATTGTGTAACTGTCTAGCACTAAGCAGATATCCCAAATTTCTCTGACACTTCACAGAAGAAATTATAGTCCTTTAAAATCTGTTACTGTAGCACAAAGAGCTCTGAACTACAAGTAAATAAAGGTAGAAAAGAATATTTGCCTAGGACACATCTTAGGTAATGTCAAAAAGAAGTGTAACTTTTTAAACAGCACAGGAGAGAAAGAGGTCTTCCAATCATTGTGCAAGTGCTTATTCGAAAACCTCAGCATTAGTGATGGATTAATGAGCCTTTGGTAAACCTTTGCACCTCCCGTTTCAAGTGCGAGGCAAGATCCTTTGACCGTTTCTTATCTACCATATTAACGTAGAAGCATGTGGACTGAAAGAGCAAACAAACAAATAAAACCCTTCAGGTCCACCAAAATAAGAGAGGTAATTGAACAAGAATTTCCTCCTAGAAGAAGAATCTGAGAAAAGTCGTGTAACATATGTGTAACATATATGGCTTAATGCATTAACAGGAGGCTCTTGTATGCCACAGACGAACATAATCTAACAGTCTAGGGAAAATGGAATTATTCTTCATAGCGTAACAGTGAGTTTTATCTTTTGACATATACTACAGGTATGTAGACCAGATATTTTATACCATATATTAAAAAATGCTTGTTTTCTCCTTTTTACTTAAGGTGTGATTTTTCAAAATTGCATAAGTGACTTTCCCACTTTAATTTAATTGAATTGCATAATTACTGAAGATGACAGCATGAGGCCAAATGCTGCCCTTGAAATCATTGACTTCTCTGGGAATTGTGTGTATTCAAACGGCCACAACCTTTTGCAGAGGCTTAATCTGCCAAGCATACCTAACCGTGGCAGTCTCATCTGGCCTTTTGGAGTTGGCCATCAGAATTACTCCTGCCCAGGGGGTGTTGATAAAGCCATCAACACATACACCATTTGAAAAAAAATTCTTCAGAGAAATTGTCAGTTCTTCTCCAGATATCTGTGCAGGGCTTTCCCCAGCACTTCTCAGTAGTTTGGAGTGAGTGCCATGTATTATTTTAGAGCAGCTGTTCCGTTGCAAACTAGCAGAACTTCTTGATCCCCCTGTCTTTCCTGTGGCAGTGCCGTCTCCATATTCCTGCCAACCACGTTGGAGAAACACTGCCACGGGCTGTGATTGTGAGAGGTCCAACAAAGATCGCTGAAGATTTCCTTCTGAACATCCTGCCAGATGGCTTTAATTTGTACCAGTCCAGAAGAGTTCCGTGCAGAAAAAGGTGAATGGCTTGGGATAGTTACATCTGGATGAACTTCTCCTGGAGCTGCTTTACTAGGGTGGGAAAACCTGGTGGGAAGCTATCAGTTTTTAATAGGAAAGGATAGTAATGTGGTTATGGTAACAGAGTCTGACAGAAGGAAAGAAGCAGATTGTGCCTTGTATGCACAGGATGCCACGCACCCACTTGTTTATCCCCTCTCTAATCTGTTGTAGCCACAATGACCACCTGAACATAAACACTTTACAACACAAATGTAGAGTATAGGGATTCATTCTGACTGTGGAGGGTTAGGCATTGCCGGCAGCCCTAAAGGAGCGGTAGCTTCTCACATCACAAAGGATGGTGATAAGCAGTTCTGGCATGAGCTACTGCTGGTATCTGCTTCCTACTGCAAGCAGAACACAGCGTCTCTCTACAGGCTTACGAGCTAACCTGTTTAAAACTGGAAAACCAACGGTAATGATTTTTTTTTTAATGTGAATTATCAAAGCATAAAACTGATGCCAGTTCTCCTGTGAGCCAGTGGTATTAGAACAAAGTGCAAACCCCCAGGTTATGTTATATTCTTGTATGCCACAAAGATGGGGTAAGTGATTCCAGCTTCTGAAACAGTTGATAATAGCATTTGTCGAGTCTGAATGGGTAACCAAATCCCAGCCTGCTTTACTCATGTGAGTAGTTTTGTGCCGAGCTATTCCTAAAATAATCATCAATTCCCACTCAGTGCTTCCCCCCATAAATTAGTTTCTATGATGTATAACAGCCACTGAAAGAAGAATTGAACAGGGGAAATTAACTTGCTTTTCAGTACAGAAATTTATCAAGGCCACAGTTTTTAACGGGACAAAAACAATTCATTTAAGTCTTGTCAAAATTCCTAATTAAAAATTCTTTACTCCCAATTGCAACCTACAAATACTGTGCTTAATTTGGAAGTTAATAATATTTCCACACATTTCTGCTACCCTCTGCTACAGCAGCTATGACTTTAGTCTGATAACAAGAGCACTGTACCCAAGCCAGCAGTAAAGGACTTCACTCATTTCTGTGCAAAAATGAAACTTACTCTGAGGAAGGGGGATGGGGAGGTTTGAAGCTGTATTTATTGTCTGTATTTCAGCTCCATTGTGTGAGGTAAGAAAGATCTCTCTTTTTTTAGGCTTAGGCTAATGCATCAGATATTGCAGGCCTGAAAGCTTTGACTTTTTATTGTTAATCCACCCACTCCCATCAGGCTATGCAGGCCTGGCAGGTCTCCGTTGGCAAGTGCTTGTGTAAACAGCTTGTGTCACAGATCACATTAATGGAAAACCATGCCTTCAACAAACTATATCATGAGTAGAGCTCAACTCTATTTTCATTGGTTGGGAGTTGAAAGTGGTTTCTTCCTTCAAAGACTTCGATAGTGTAGATCTTCAGCTTGTCCAAAGACCAATTTTCAGTTCTAAAACAGTATGATTAAGATTATTCTGTTGGGTCACGGAAGGGTAAGATTTCATAGGTAGTTATTCAAGCCTATAGCACCTTGACTGGATTTTTTATGAACTTGAAAGAAAAACAACTCTCAATCTTGACCAACACGAAACAGTTCATCTTCCTCTACTTATAAAGGAATATTATAATGCAGAAGTTGACATGTGACAAATTTCCAATAAGTCAAAACTCAGCACTTCTCTTAGGTGTCTCAATTGTTTTACTTTGAAGCAACCTCTATTCTGCCTTCATTATACCTCAGTAACACCATTTCCCTACACCATCTTATCTTTGTTTTCTAGTTGCCTTCTTGCTTACAGTCCGTGAGACAAGAACATGCATAAAAAAAAATCATGCAATGAGAATCCCATACATTTATTTTTCTCTACACTAGCAATCTCATGACCTCTGTAGTTGGTATGTTACCAGTGTTCTTGGGAATATCACTTAGAAATAGACAGTATTAAGGAGAGATCTCAGAGAGAAACAGCAGCCAATTTTTCCCGATATTTATAGAGAAGGTTTTTCTAATCATCAGTGCCAGCATAGGAGAGAAATCAGAAGCTGTGAGTTTAAAAAATCAGACTAGATGTAATGGAGGATGTGATTCCTGGATGACCACAAGGACAGCATGAAGTTTGACCTAAACCATATCTTCCAATAAAACAATTGAAAACCAGACTTGACTTTCCTAATGTTCACATGCACTTAGAAAAAGAAGCATGAAAAGCCTTTTAAAAGGAATGCCAGTCTTTCTGTTCTCAGTTTTATGTGAACTGGCTATAAATACATCCAACAGTAAAAAAGCAACCTAAGAAATGGCAGTATGAACATTAAAGGGGAAAAAGCCCTCAGTACAATGATTTTGTCCTGTTTTTAAAGTTGAATTTAGATAATATTATTTGTCCTTGAAGTTTCAGAAGAATTTCATTGTACTCCTCTCAGTTTAACCACTTTACGAACCATTTAGAGCCAAAACCAAGTTAAAACCCGGTACTAGCGAGACAGTTTTTCTTCAATCCTCAAACACTGGTATACGTACCAATTTATGAACTCAGAGCTGCAATAAGCAACTTGTCTAACTGACAGGGAATCCTCTCAGGACTTCCCTAGCTAATACTATCACTTCTCCCTTTGGGAGTCATTAAGAAAAAAAGAAAAATTCTCCTCCCTCTGTTAGGGCCTGGTCTAAAGCCACCAAACCCAGTACAAGCCTTTCCACCAGTTTCAGATCAGGCCATAAAATCTTGATAGCACCACCTCTTGATTTTGTTGTACTATGACTCCTCAGCACTGGCAGCACACACTGTTACTGGCAAGATCACATCAGCCGTGAAACCCAGCCAGTGCTAGCAGCCAGCCTGCCGTTGGTGACATAAGAGAACTTTCACTGGACTATGTTTTTTTGCAGTTAACAGTTTGCACTTAATGCATGGAGAAAGAGAGGGAAAAGAATGACTCTGAGTTCTGTCACTGTACCTGATATACTCTGTATTTTCTATTTTGTTTCCAGTTTAAATACTGTACAACATATATGGCAGTTATTTTTACTCTACTCAAGGTATATGGCAGGCTTTTTTGTTTCTGCTCTGTAAACACCAAAGAATAGATGTCTTGGCCTTGAGCAGACATCACTTGAATAATTAGGCTGATGCTTGAAGCCCACAGTTTGACCTCCTGTGTTTAGCTATGTAGTTCTTAGGGATGTAACTTCTGTTAGATAGAGCACAGTTAGACAGTTGTTATGAAAAAAATTATAACTGACAAAAATAGCAGAACTAACCTACACAAGAGTATTTACCCAGTGACTCACTAAAACACGGAAAGAACAAAAGCTCACAACAGTCCTCCAGCAAGCAAAGTTCAAACAATCTGGAAGATGCTCTTCACCTCATAAAACTCATCCGTCTCAGCCCAAAGACAGAGCAGCACAACTCTTTCTCTGGGGATACTCGACCTTGGAGGATCTCCAGGGATGTCAGGAACTGAGATCACGCAGCCCAAACCAGCAGCACATTTAATGCTCTACTTCTCTAAACTATTGACAACTGCTGCTCAGGTGAGCAGCTAAAGAGGAAGTAAAGACAATCCCACTTCTGCAACTTTGTAGTATTCTATGCATTAAAAGTCACTTTTTCAGAGCCATTAAATATCTAAACTTCTTCACACAGATCTAATTATCGCATAGTATTTGATGAATGAGTTTGGTCTGTACTGACCTAAACTACAACCATAAGAAATGCACTTCAAAGCTCAATAGTCTCACAGAATTTGTATTAATTCTGATGAGCACAAAAATAAGCAGGACTACTGGCAGAAGGTTCAGAAAGTCTAGAAAGTTTTTCATTATCTGTTACAGCTATTATAAAACACTAAACAAATAAATGTAAACCTTCTCCCTATATGTGAGATCCTATTAAAAAAAAGCTCCAAAAGTTATCACTTCCTCTTCTAGTAATGTCATGGGGCTGTTGTCACAAATTTGGTTTCTCTAGACATACAAGTTTATCTTTTTGTCAGAGATGAAATCTTTAAAAATAATTAAATTTCTCTAAAACTATGCACAAACTTGCATTTATAAAGACACCAAAAATAACTAGTTGCCATAAATTTTGAGAAATAATAATACATTTTCTGCTTTCAAACTTAAAACATTATCTAACCATTGCTCAGGAGGGCACCTGTCATAAAGAACACATTAGCCTCATTTCCGTATGAAGCAGGTGGTTTCTTCCACCTTCCCTCTGAAACATCTGGTGTTGGCTACATTCAGAGACAAGTTTGTAGAGAAGATTGATATGAGGTCTAATTTCGTACGGCAAATCCTCTGAATACTGAATTCAAACAGGGAAAAAAATTGCCCTGTTTCATGAGATAGTCACATTAGTCATGTCAAGAAGTGCGATGAAGTAGGATGGGCAGTGATCTTATATATGCAAGTGCCTATTCTCTAGATCTAACAGCTTCTTTACCAAATGCTGCCAGGTCCCACAAACAAAACTCATATTGTCTCCAGCTGTATTACTCAATATAAGGAACACTTCATCAATAAGAATTCTTTTGACCATCTGCAACCTGCCCTGACAGTCAGTTCTTTTCCTTCCTTCATAAATACATGCAGAATTGAATTTCAATCAGAAGTGGTGATTTTCACCTGGAGATTATTTGAGAGTTTGTGACTTGCGCACACTGGGAAGCCACAGATGGTTCAATAGGTCTTGGGAACAAAAGAAGAAATGAGAGGAATGAATAGCCTTGTCCTCATCCTCCTGTTCTCTGTCTTTTGGGAAGATACCTGCAGACAGTTTTATTTCCTTCCCATTGAGAAGTAATTTATTTTTACTCATCACCTGCTAGAAAAGGTTGTGTTCATGTCAGAATTAGGTAATAATTTTTTCTTCCATAGGAACGACAATCCTGTTTCTCACACTGCGTTAAATAATCTTTTTCCCAGAATTTAACGAAGAACTAATGATCACACAACTATTCCCTCTGCAGAGCTTTGATTATGTTTACATCAGGCAATGATACTAACTCAAAAAGGCTTTTACATAAGGGTAAACTTAAAAAACAATGAGTTTGCTTAGTCAAGCTGATGGCAGACCTCTCATACCTGATAGTGAGCCTCCATCAATAGAATTGCAAGCTGTAGATACAATCAACCTACATTTTATTTTCATTTCAGGACTTAAAATGGATTCCTTCATGCATCCTGCATACAGCAAATACCAAGTATTCATTACAATCAATAGAGTGTATTATATTGTGACCTCTCAGCTGTAGCAAGATCTTTCACCCAGCAGAAACCATTCTACGTGAAGGGCCCTTGAGCACAAATTAAATGAAAGCAGACTGCAATTGAGGGAAATTATAGCCATAACTGCTGTAGAAATGAAGTCAACTTTTTCTCTGCATGTTCACAGCAAACAGTGCAGATGCTCTGTGCTATCAGCATTGATGCAGGTGCCAAAATTCTTTCCTGCTGAAGGAGTTTTATTAAAATGCCTTTATCCTTAAGGGATGTGTTGTCAGTAGTATACAAAAACAAAGACAGAAATAAGCCTTGAAAATACAATAGGAGCCCAGGAACTAATTTGATCTACTAGTGCCATTATAATACAAATGAGTGTCTAAAGGCAGACATTACACTTCAGGTGCGAATGAGAATCCATACATTGCTTGCCTAAGTGATGTGCGTGGAGTTGTACAAAACACACTTAAAGGTCTCCTGCCTCAAAAAGGTTGACAGAATCACATTCTGAGAAACCCAAAACATACACTTATTTAGAAAATTTAGTGTTGCCTTTTTTCTTCCAACTGCTTCCTCAGCATAGATTTTAGAGTATATCATTTTTTCTCTACAAAGCTTATAAAAGCAAGTGATAGATCCTACAAAGTAGTAAATCATCAGAATCCAAGCTGGCTTGCCAATAGCCAAAGAGCTAAGAACACATAAGGGAATTTGCTTGCCAACAGCCACCAACTGAAAACACAAAATATTACTATTTATGACTATATTTATCAGAGAGACCTCACTAGCTGGTATAATGTATTACAGTCAATAAAGGATCACAGAAAGGGCAGAGATATTGTTTTTCTGAGCAGAGACACCAACTTCAGGGCTTTAAGCCTTTGTACAGAAGAGTGGGTTTAGTGGAGATTTTGAGCTGCCTAGGAGAAGCCCAATGCCAGACTTTAGGATAAATGGGCCTTTCGTGAATATAGAAATAAATGAATACAAACCCCACAATTCTCTGTCAGGACTCAAAGACCTTAAGTGTAGGTCAGTGAAGGAGTAATAGGTTCCTTCATTTCAAAGAATAAGGAAGAAAAATAGAAACTTTAGGAACAGTTAGTAAAAAATTATTTAAGGTTACTTCCTCTTTAAAAATATGCTTCACAAACATATCAACTAAATGAATCCTGAAAGGCTAACTCCTAGTACATGTTAAAGATTAATTTACAGCACTGACTTCTCAAAGAGAAAAATGCAAATAAAACCAAAATATGCTGTCTTAATTGACCTGCTTGCAGGAAACATACCCATTTCTGTCAATAACAAACAGCATGCTCTGAGGACAAGGACAGATGGATGACAGGCAAACAGTGAGAAGTCTGAACTGATCATCTCTAACATCACTTTAGGATTCCCTTCTCTTTCCATTCAAGAACAGTTAAAAGCTGAGGAGTGGAGGAAAATATCAGAGTAAGGAAAATATCTCTTTTCCTCATAAAAAAAAAATAAATGCACAAACATACCATGTTTTTTATTCGTGGCCTCAACTCTTTATTGAGACAGCAAATATTTGCATGTATTTTTTCCCCCATTAAAGATTTTGGAAAAATGCAATGCAAAGTCAAATTACTATTTGTTATAGTCCTGGCTGAGTCCCTCTCATAGGCAATCATCAATCTGCTGTAATTGGACCCAACAGTTGCATCCCACATATTTCCAAGCCAGCTGAATCTGGCAAAATTCCAAATACTGTCATTATTCTGGGCCTCTCCAGCAAATTTTGGAATATAGAAATCCTGTCTGAAGCCCTTTGCAAAGAGACCCTTTAGTCCAGCTGCTCAGGGCCTGGGACCAGTAGCAAAACCTAATTTGACTCTGCTGTTAGGCACGTTCTCCCCGAATCCCACCTAGATGTAGCTGGTCTGGTTCATGTTGAAAAAAAGACCAAAACACATTAGACATTTAAAGGAATCTCCTACAAACATGTACCTTAATTTTAGTTAGCGTTAAAGCATTGCAATGCTTGTAAAAAAAAAAATCACAACTATTTGAAAAACATCTCCTTTTGGGGGATTTGGATTTGGTCTGTGTCCTTGAGGAAGGACAACACTCCGCTTGGCCCCCAGCTCCTTCAGCTGTCTTCTTTTTCCAGAAGCAGGCTTGCCATACCTCCTTTTCTTTTATGGAAACGTCTCCTTTACAGTATCAGAACATTGTCCTTTTTCTTCTTCCTCTACTTGAAATTTTCCCACCTCTGCCTTCTTCCTCCCCTTCTTTATCTGCAGCTGAGCAGGGAAAACATGAAAATCAGTGACTCTGCTAGGAGAAACCCTTTTATTCTACAACAGTGGAAATATCTGCTGAGACCTCAATTGGCCTCTTTCTGCTTCCCAAACGCATTCAGCACTGCCATAAAATGGATATTCTTCTCTACGTTGAAGGTTACAGTCATAAATGATGCTCATAAAACAAAGAAGAATTCTTGTCCTGACAGGGGCGTATTCCCCACCCTGTCAGACTACGGCTCCTGTCTGTATTTACCAGAAATCAACAAACTCTGGTGAAGGGCAGCTACTGTAGGAGGGTACAAATAGCCTCCCTCAGCAGCGACCAGGCTGTGTGTTATCCTAACACGGCCAGGCTGCCTCTAATCCCTGTCTTAGCTACACATGGTATACCTGCGTGGTGCTGCCTTAGTGGCTTCTGACCATCAAACTACTGCTCCTCTTTGCTTTTGTTAATTGGCATTTATGGGAGCAGAATGTGCTTTGGCTGCAATTAAAGAAGCATCTCTACCTACAGGCTTGCAATTGAAAATAATCATTTAGTGCTAATGTTTCCTTACGAAGGGCATTTTCGCATATAATAATTCATCAGTACAAAAATATAATCATGAAATTAAGGCATAAAGAGCCTCTCTAATGTAATGGTCCATGAAACAGATAACTTCACAAGATATTGTTCAGGGGTTTCAGGCTAGAGAACATAGATACTGCTTCTTCAAACAAGAATTCAATACTTATCCCCAGGCTCTTCATTTGTCAATTTCCTTCTCAGATCCCTGTGTAGCTATAACGTGGGTCCAGTCTAATTTTGAAATAGCTTATAAACTGAACCTTGTCTCAAGCTGAGCTCTCTGGATCAGGTAGTGAGGTCAACTCACCGAACATGCAGGCCCCCAGCTATACAATCAATCATAGAGTCAGGATTTCAGACTGTGTATATTTTAAAGTGTATTTTAAATAAAACAACACTGAAATTCTCTTAGACACCTGACCTGTTGGTCCTAATAATAAGTAGATCTAATCAGCTGAAACCTGCTGACACAAAGAGATCCATTTAAATTAAAATAACCCTTTCTTCCTCTTCTCATCAGCTAACATCTAATACATCAGCTTGTAAAAAATAAACCAAAGAATAAGTCAGAAACAATTAAAGAAGAATTTGTGCTTGCTCAAAGGTGGCCACACATGAGATCTGAGAATAAAATTCTGAAAGATTGATCACACCGCAACTCAGGAAACCTGTAATCTTGACATCATAATATCTTTTCCCTGCCTACTAAGAAATCAGTTTCTTAATGTTAAGAATTGTATCTTTCTTCATGATTTACATAACAGAAAACATTTGCACCCTCCATGTGTTATCTTCTGAGCCCCACCTTGTCATTAGCTTCTTTCAAATTGCTCCGTATTTGCACCCATTGCCTCCATTCCTTGCTGCTGACTCTCATGACACTTGCCATTAATTTGTTGCCTAAAGAAATCATTCTGGAAACCTGAAACATCTCACTTGCTCGGTGCATAAAATTAGGCACTTCTACAATAAAGAATGCAACTTCATCAGACAGCCAAGTTCTAAACAGAATTACTTGACTCTTGATTTGATGCCTTCAGGCCCTATGCTGTCATGTAAAGAAATCATTAATAAAGCAAGTATAATTTGTACACCTAGAACAATTCACTCTTCAGTTGGGGAAAAAAAGCGTACCAAATCATTTGAGCTAAATTCCCAAGAATCCCTGGGAAAACGGCCAAGTAGCAAAAAATCCATTTCAGCCCAAGACCACAGAAAGCAAAGTAGGAGGGTTTTTGATGATATCCTCTAGACAACTGTTGACCTACAGCAAAACAAATTATAACTACTTCTAACTAATTAGATTGCTGCCTTTTTCAGTTTTATTCTTTCATTATCTGTGCAGATATAAAGAGTTGATGGAATAATGGATTCCTTAACTATGGTCACCTTATCCCACAATGTCAGAAAGAACAAGACAGCATTATTTTCATATGCAATCAACGAAGCAATACTAACTGGGAATAAACATTACCACCTTAGGACAGGAGAAATCTCATACCACCTTCTCCAGACTAGAATTAGTAAAATACTTCAGCTGCCTGAAAAGTTTTTTAGCTGGCTGCTAAAGGGCAGTTCGCAATTTGCTTAAATAGAGTACAAACTTATTAAGCAGTTTCTTTCTATTACCTATGTTAACAGGCTACCAAGTAAGTGTACTGATATGTCAAGTACTTCGATCTTAGAGATAGGGTGGTGTAGAGGTGTCAGAGAGAGAAATTACTTAAATTTAAGTATTAATATCTATTTTATCTCAAGAAACTGTTGATAGGATCCTGTTAATATGTCAACATTTTGACTTGTAATGAGTTTCAGCCTCATCTCACTTCTGAAGCACTGGGTGGTTTCTGGGGAATAGGAAGAGCAGGCCTATAAAAGTCCTTCCAGGCTGAACAGCAAAACCAGTAAAAACAGCAGCTGCAGGAGGTATGAGTGGCTTTTTGGCAGAAAGGCATCCTGTCATGCATCAGATCCACGCTCATTAGTATTAGTGGGTATTGCTGCAGTAAGAATGAGCTATTATGCACAGGGCTCAAGGATAGTTTAGTCCCAAACAATGAGAAAGTAATACATATTTTAACATTAGAAGTAACAGTGGCAACAGCACGGCTGCACTCTTAATTCTTTTGAACAGAATGTAAAACTAACCCCGTGCAGGACACCCTCCTGTCAGTCTAGTTGAAGACTTCCAAAACATCAAACAGAAAATGTAATAGTCTTGTAATGGGACAAAATACAAAAAATCTGATGTGAAAAGAAACATTGTTATTTTGATCTACTTCTGAACATTAAGGATTAAGCATTACCAAGCATTAAGAGGTCACATTACCATTCAGGTAGCCTCTAACAAAATCAGACCTTTTACAAGGATATGGTAGTTACAGAAAAGGTCAGAGTAGCATTTAACATCTCAGAGCACCACATGAAAGAAGTTGATATCATTATGCCCATTTTACAGATAAGGAAACTGAGGCAAAAAGCTGTGTGAAATGCCTTCATCAAGACTTGACAAGCCACTATTAGACCTAAAAATAGAATCCAGTTCTCTTAAGTTTTCATCCAGTCTAGTCACGACCTTCCCAGGAGAAAAAAGGAGACAGTTGTTCTTGGACAATGATACAGACCTGACTTCTCAGAGGAGCAGCCAGCAAGGGAGACAGACACTTGAAGCCTACAGAAAAACGAAATGCACGTATTCTTTCCCTTCTTATAGCCAACACAGTCATCAGATCAATAAGGAGCCTGGAGTGCTAAGACTACATTTCTTGGCCTGGTTCCAGATGGCATCCCAAACAAAAATATCCAACTGCCCCTAAAGGGTTTCTCTGAACTGGGTGGGATTCCCTTCAGGCAGAAAAGTCACAGCCACAGGAGATGTTATAGGATCAAGATATAATAGCATGCTGAATTATTAATTTTAAAATGTTTAAAATTGCAGCATCCCTTTAAATATAAACTACTTCCTACATAGTCTTGACAGTACTCTCATTAAATGCTAATAGATGGCTCTGTAATAAACAGAAGCTTAAAAGTGAATCACGTTTATATACCTTTGGATGTCATGCGTAACAAGTGTTTTGTAACATGGGAGCCCAGAGAATATTTTCATATGATGCATTGACATCTCCTTCTTGGTGTTGAACAACACTTCATAATATCTTACATTTTAATTTTATTTCTTTTTGTACCAAAATTCATAGTTATTCTATAAATCTCAAATGTTAATTATATGGTTGTCCTTTACAAGGATACAAGAAAGTCTCTTCAGATCCACCTTTTCTTATACATGCAGAGCAATCACTCCCTTGTGTGCCGTAGCAATGACAAACCTGAGGTATTTTTTCTTCTGAGCTAAAAGTGATAAACCATTCCCCTTATTAGAAATGTAAATATTTGAGCTGAAGAGAAGAACAGTAACCAAGTAGTGTTTTTAGAAGGTAGCATTTCTCATGACCTACTGTCTAATCCTTCTTGAGGTGTGCACATCATAATCTATTCCAATCAAAGCCGCTGGTAATGCTGAGGTAACAGTTAATTAAATATTTTGTTCTAAGACACTTTGAAATCCTTCAGTCAAAGGTACTATGCAATTTCAAATACTATTACATCCAAAATCACTGTTATCAGCTACTGTAATAATATAAATTACATTAACACAGAACAGGCTTATCAATGCAAACAAATCTGAATTTCAGAGGAGTCCTAAAATGAGATTCTGGTGTTGTGACAGAGGCAGGTGAGTCGGCCATTAAAAATGCATCACTGTCTCAGCTTCTTGTCTTTGCAACAAAACCTTGGAGTCATACTATGGGGTACATCTCAATTCTGACACAAAAAACAAAGAAGTCAACAACTGTTTATCACTCCTTTTCAGTTCCAAGCTCATCACAGCCACTTGCTAGGAAAACCACATGATGTCTGCCTATTTGTGGCATTCAAGCTGGAAACAATAGCAAGGCAAAATAAAAGGTTTTGCATGAATTTTATATTTGGAAATACCAAGGGAAAGAAAACAAGGTGAGAACCAAGCTATTTACTTAGGTACAAAAAGATGTATATAGAGATACATTTTTAGCAATACAGTAAGTTACTGACATTTGTTGTGTAAAAAAAGCAGACAGGTATATCATGTAAGCTCCGTAGTTAAGTGGCAATGTTTGCTTTAAAGTAACAATTATTAATTACCTGACTTAATTATTAGCAGTTGCCTTGCATGCAGGGCTACAGCATAAGCACACCTACAGGTTCTAATTCTGTCAGCTGTAGGATTTTATGCTATTGGGGCACAAGTGTTATTATTGCTAGCCATGATGATATCGGGATCCAATTACTTATTTCATTTGTTCATCTAGATTTTAAAAACTCGCAAAACACAAGTTTAATAGTAACTATCAAATCAGTTCCATCGCTGTAAGCTCCTAGAGGTACGTGCATATACACAAATTAGTGTGATGTAAAGCAAAGTATGTATTTAGAGATACGGTAGAATTATAGAAGGATGAAAACGGTGCGGCTTAATTTGGATATGTGCATGTCAACAGAAGAAAATAGCTTCTATTTAATTTAGGCTAACATTTTAAAGAGATTTACTTAGGTACACAAATTCAACTACCTGGAAACTCTCAGAAATTGCAACACAGAAAAATTACAGTAAGGTAACAGGCAACTGTGTATCAGCTGACCCATGCCCGTAGTCCGTGTCAGCTTCCTTAGCCCGTAACAAATAGTGAGATAACCAAAGTTAGCTTAGCCACCTCTCCATGAAACTAAACCAACTCAAATAATTTCTCATCTGTCTCAGACAGATGCACAGTCGCTGTAGATCAGCTGATACGTGATATCTTGTCAAGGCACTGCATCGGATGAGGAACGTGAGAATAGAGTAAAATTGGGCTGAGTTCTGCACAAGAAAAATAACTAAATGACCAAACTGAAATGGGATAAACTGCATTTTGTTCCAATTGCTGCATTTTCCAGGGATCTAAACTAACTGGTACTTGTGTCAATTTTCTCTCCCTAAACAGAAACCTACATAACAGTCTATAAATTTAGCACTATTTTAACTAAGTACATATTTACAATTACTAAATGCAACTCAGTTTAAACCACTACATTTAAAGTAGCTTAATTTGATTCCTTAAATTGATTAGGAATGTATTCTTAAATCAGAATGCTGGATCAGAATACCACAACCATGCAGACTTTTTTACCTGTAAAGTTATTTAAGAATACTTTCATAACCTTTCCATCAGATTGGCCAAAATTAGTGCTGGTAAAGATAGTAGAAGAACCAATTAAGACCTCCATTTGCTACTAAGAAGCCCTCAATTGTGGTAGTCTTTTCCAGCTGCAAATGACCCAGAAAAGGAAATACATGCATATCTGATTTACTCCTGGCTGAAATTTAATCCTACCTGAGGAAATACTGCCAAGTAAACCAGAAAGAGTTAATTGTTATCCTTGGAAGAAATGAAGTATTTCTACAGCTTTAGCAATCCAAATTAAAAATGTAAAACCTTTGGCTCGCAGATTCAAGGACTACAGCTAATTAGACTGAATCATAATGCTCCCTTAAAACCAATACATATTAAAAGAAGCGTATTTAAAAGGCTAGAAAAAACAACATGAAGTTACAAAATTAGTAAATTCTTCATGATTCTGCAAATCAGTATCAAAGGGTTTACTGTCATCCTCTTTTAACATCAAACTGTATAAAAGAGAATTTCTTTACGTGTTTTGAAGAAGGAACATCTCAAAAGAGACTTAGCAGGTGTATGGCTTTGATTGGAAGTGCCAAAATATACAGAAAAAATCTTACTGTCCAAGATGTCCAATCTGATTTCTAAATAAAAGAAGTCATAGCCCGAGTTTCATCCATTACAGGTACCTCAGTGGTTTGGGGATCACTCACACCAAAATGACAGAGCAAAACACCTCAGAACACACAGGAACAAATAAGGCCTCGATCCAGGAAACTGCTCCCTGCTGAGACTACTTGAGATCAATTAGACTCAGGATTGACATGGGACATGGCTTATTTGGAGCAGCTTTCAAGATTGAGGCCAAAAATCTAAAAGAAAACTTTAACAGAAATTCCTCTCATTGTAACAAAAAGTTCCTCCTTTTCAATTTTCACTTTTTGTTGTTTCAATATTGTATTGTAAACTATTAAGAAGGCCAAGGTTTATTTCATTCTTAACATTTTTCATTAGTAAAAAGAGATTTTATCACCTTTTTTTAAAAAAAATATCAAATAAATAATTTCACATTTGCTACAAATACTCAGTAATGACTTCATGGGCATCTAAAATGTTCCTAAGAGCTAAGAAATTTTACAGGGAGGTGTTCCCCAAAAGCTAGCCCACAAATTCCTCTTGTCTCCCAGAGGCAAACTTCCAGATACCTTTTATTTTCATTACGAAGATTCTCAGTTCGTCCTTGTGAGTATAGGTGTTGTAAAGTAGTGGTTATGGAGAAAGGTCATTCTGAGCTGTTGTGATTCAGATGCTGGCACAGGTTCTAAAATAAAGCAGCATTCTCTGTGCTATGATAAAGGCTGATCTTCCAGCACTTCTGGTTTTGCTGCTATTGAAACTGTTGCTGATGTACAGTGTTAGCTGTTCTCAGCAATTCATACTAACCTTGGAATATTTGCAGAGAAAATTGATAAAAGTTCCACTGTACTTAAATATGGACAACATATCTACAGTTTCAACCCATTAGCTTAATAAAACCCAATCTATTTTAAAAAAAAATCTGATTCACCACAGATCTTGTATGCTCTTCCTATTTTCACTGCATTAAGCTAAATGCAAAAGGCAGACACTTATCCCAGCAGGGAACAGCAGTGAGATATTTCATGGCTTTCTAAAGTTTTAAATCAAAGGAGACCATCAGGTCACCTCATCCACTTCAGGTACATCATAAGCCACTATGTTTCATCTAGTCACCGTTCCATTGAGCTTCCTTCAACTTATGTTTATTGAATGCCTACACACCAAAGTAGACATCTGGGGAGTTTGCTTCAGTCATTACCGGTTAAATTCTGGTCTCTGTGGCCTCTGCCGCAGCTCTAAATGAATCCTGAGCAAACAAAAGCATAGAATCATAGAATCATTAAGGTTGGAAAAGCCCTCTAAGATCACCAAGTCCAACCACCAGCCCACCAACACTGTGCCTGCTAAACCATGTCACCAAGTGTCATGTCTACACGTTTTCTGAACACCTCCAAGGACGGTGACTCCACCCTGGACAGTGACCACCTCCCCGGGCAGCTGTCCCAGTGCTTCACCACTCTTTCAGAAGGCAATGTTTCCCAATATTGAATTTAAACCTCCCCTGGCACAACTTCAGGCCACTTCCTCTCATCCTATTGCTAGTTACTTGCGAGAAGAGACCAACACCAACCTCACTACAACCTCCTTTCAGGTAGTTTCATGCCACAGTTCTGCGTGGCACTCTCTGCCAGAACACTTCACACACATTGAACTCCTTGTGTTTACATGTGAAGACAAGGCGGACGTAAGGATGTTCAGCGCCTTCACAGTTCATGGCACTTGAGGACTCTGACAGCACGGGCAGCAGGTATGTCACGGCATAATGACCAAATCTGAAAAGACAGCTATTGCCCCTCCAGTAAATGTTGGTACGGACGTCATTCTGAGTGACTGATCATCACTCTTTCCTGAAAACAGGTGTGAGGTGTTCCAGGACTACCAGTCCAAACATGACTTGAGGACTGATACAACCTTGGCACTTGATCAGGCAGGAATAACTACAGAACAGGTTTTTTACAGAAACCGAAGTGTTCCTTCACTTTGCACCAATGCAGATCTTTGAAACTAGGACACTTGTAAAGGCATTCATCTGTACTATAGCTCCAGCAAAACCAGCGCTAACTGTTGTCTTCAGGTAAACATAAGCAAAACTGTACTTTCTCCTCTTTCTCTGTCATATAACCCGTAACACTGATGGTGCCTTTCCTTCAGTTTGAACTGTCCTGCATCACTGAAACCACTGGAGCCTGGATTAGGCTGTATACTAACATACTTGAAGGCCTTTGAAGACACATGCTATGCTTTCTCGATCTGTTTAGCAACTAATGTAATGTTCACCAACAGTAGGTAAAAATGGATCAATATAATGATGGCTGTCAAAAGCAGAGTCAGTCAAAAGATTTCTGAACAAGTTAGAAGGAATTTAATGAAAGGATGTAGCCACTCCATCCTTATATTCTTGAATGAGAACATGAGGAGAGACAGCAGGGGCATACTTGTCAAGTGTGAAAGAAGTAAATCTCCCACAGGGCCCAAGGAATGGAGAAGCCCTGATGCTGAGTTAAAAAGAGAGGGAAAAGCACAGATGTCCAGATAGAGTCCCACGCAATTTCTTCAACCAAGTGCAGTCAAGCTGTGTTATGCCATGGAGAAAAAGGAGAACTGCTATTAAGTCTTTCAGAAGTGAGACAGAAAAAAACAATGAAGAACCACCTGTTTCCTTATAGTTTCGCTTTCTAGTTCTCATCTGCAACCCTGAGACTGCACTGCCTGCAAACACAATGGGACCCCTCTTCCTTTTATTTTCTCCTCTAGTCAGTCATTTCTGCCTTTCTCCGAGGTGCTACCGAATTCTAAAACTCCAGGAAGAATTCAGTCAGCATGTGGGTAAGAGTGTAAAGGAAAGAAAAGGGGAAGAGAAGGTAAACAAACAGGTAAATGTCAAACCAAACAAGCAGAGGAATCTATAGCACCAATATCAAAGCAGCAAAAGCCACAATGGCTGGGAACCTGAGGCTGATGTGATTTGCTTTCATGCCTTAAGACATTCAGTTCCACATAATCCACTGTCAAAGTCAATTATAAATATTACAGTATCTGCTACTGGAACTGATCCAAGACATTCAGAAGAAAACATCAAATGCTTCCTTCAAGGTACATGAGCACTTAATGACAAGGATTTATACCAAGATACAATCACAATGAACAAGTTGTACAAAGGAGCAAACCAAAGTTAGGACACTTGTGTCTCGCTGGTTTTAATATCTGCAGCTCATTTCTCAAGGGCTTATTTTAAACTAACTTTCTTCAAATGTAACAGCATTAGGAAACAAAGGACCAAAGAATTTTTTTTTTAAGTTAGGGTTACTTTCCTAAGTCTATGTTAATATACCAAAATAGACACAATTATTAGTTTTTTAAAAAACTGAGAGTCTGGAACCTTCTGCTGAAATCAGTAACACCATCTATCTCTCACCACATGACTTTACCACTACTGAGAGGATGATCCATCCTTGAATGTGATGAAGTACTGTTATTTGAAGGAAACTGCTGGTAGGCATAGGGAAGGGCCTTGTAGAGTTTGAAATCAGAGTACAGTCAGTCCCTTTCTGTCAAAGACATACAGTAGATTAGGGAAAGTCTATAGATGTTGCCTAGACCTTACTAAAGCCTTTGACACCTTTTTCCACACCATACTCCTGGAAAAACTGGCTGCTCATGGATTGGATGGGCATACTCATTGCTGGGTAAAAACCAGGTTGGGTGGCCAGACCCAAGGAATTGTGGTGAATGGAGTTAAATCCAGTTCACAGCTGCTCACAAGCGGTGTTCCCTAGGGCTCGATGATGAGGCCAGTTCTGTTTAATACCTTTATAAATGGTCTGGATGAGGGGATCAAGAAAATCTGCAGACAATAACAAGTTCTTCAGGAGTCTAGATCTGCTTGAGGAAATGAAGGCTCTACAGAGGAGTCCAGACAGACTGGATCATTGGGCTGACAGCAGCTTTACCGGGTTCAACAAGGCCAAGTGTCAGGTCCTGTACTTGGGACACAACAATCCCATGCAGTATGCAGATTGGGGATGAAGGGCTGTTAAGCTGTCAGGTGGAAAAAGAACCTTTGGTCGCTAGCCAGCTGAATATGAGCCAGCAGTGTGCTCAGGCGGCCAAGAGGACAAGTGGCATCCTGGCCTGTATCAGAAACAGTGTGGCCAGCAGAACCAGAAGGTGATTGTGCCCCTGTACTCAGCACTGGTGAAGCCACACCTCGAGTACTGTGTTCGGGTTTGGGCCCCTCAATACAAGAAAGACATTGAGGTGCTGGAGCATGGGAAGAGCAATGAAGATGGTGAAAGGTCTGGAGAACAAATCTTAGGAGGAGTGGCTGAGAGAACTGGGGTTGTTTATCTTGGATAAAAAGAGCCTGAGGGGAGACCTTATCACTCTCTACAACTACTTGAAAAGAGACTGTAGTGAGGTGGGTGCTGGTCTCTTTTCCCAAGTAACAAGCAATAGGACAAGATGAAATGGACTGAAGTTGTACCAGGGGAGGTTTAAGCTGAAGATCGGGAAATATTACTTCACTGAAAGGGTCATCAAGAATTGGAACAGGCTGCCCAGGGAAGTGGTTGAGTTGCCATCCCTGGGAGTATTTAAAAGACACGTAGATGTGGTGCTTAGGGACATGGTTTAGTGGTGGACTTGGCAGACTTAGGTTTATGGTTGGGGTCTATGATCTTAAATGAAAGGGGAAAAAAAAAAAAAGAAAAGAAGTCTTTATTTAGAACTGGAACTGCTCCCCACATCTTTCCCCAGTTTTAGGGCAGATGAGTGATTAATAATTTTTACTATATCTGCTTGCTTAAGAAGCACCAGCCTGTTCTGGCAGAAGAGGACTTTGGCCACATTTATTCCTGTCTTTGTCCTTTCCTGACTTATGTACGATTGCCGTATACTTCAACACAAAGCCTCTAACACTTTGGAAATTCCAGCTGGCACAGAACAGAGCAGCATGTGCCCCTAGAAACACATGCTGCTGTGAGCACATCAAATCTATTCTCCTCACTTTAAAGTGGCTTCTCAACAGGCAATAAATGAAGTTCTAGTTCTACCAGATGGCAGAGTGTCTAAAGGATCAACTAAAGCTCCAAAATGAACATTAGCATCAATGTAATCATATGGAGCAAGCCTGCACTATGGGAGCAGTCCAAACCTCACCACACAGTACAGGTTGACTTTCTTTCATTGTCTCTTCTTCTACCATTAACACACACCAGCAGGAATAGTACATATTTTAACCTTAAATTCCATTGTACGTACTTTTCCTCTTAAGAAATGATGGAGTGGGCAGCACAGTCGGGCAGCCCATACCCTGCCTTGCGTCCAGGAAGTATAAAGGCCATACTGAGTGGTGACATGGGCAGGAAAGGACTAGTGGATTGCTTAGCACACCCTCATCTAGTGTATAAACTCAACAGAGGTAAACAAAATTGCTAGGAGGTGTACGGAAGTGCACTCCCCACAGAGAACAGTCACTCAACCCTACTGTAAAATCAGAAGGTAAGAGAGAAGACTAGATCAGATTTTCATTTCTATCTTTGAACACCATCAGACCAGGTCACTGATGTGAGTCTAACTTGTGGGAAGTAAGTTGGTTTACTGGATATACTTTGCTAGCAAAACAAATCACTACAGCATAGGCAGGCTCAGGGAAAACCAAGCCTGCAAGACCAGAAAGAATCCTCTAAAGTGATGTTCCAAGTGATTGTGAATATCCTTTAGAGAGGAAAATTGTACTTCTACTCTTCCTCCTGAAAACAGATGCAAGATTTATTTCCAGGCCTGTTCATTTGACTTCTCTTGAGTATCTTAACAACTTACTCCTATATTTCTCACTTCTTTTTAATACGAAGGATTCTACTGAAAATTGTGGATAGCACAGGAAACTACTTTTAGTCCACCTTTTTAGCACAGTAATAATCTTTCTACACAGTATAATTTCATTTGCTGCAATGAATCATTATAAAGTCAGCTGAAGTGCAAGATAACATATCTTAAGAACCTTCAAAGAAAAAAATATAACAGTATCTACCTAATTATACATCAAAGAGTACTTTAGGAATAAATTCTGTTATCTGCAATGTTAGAATTTTTTTAGTGTTCTACTTTAGTAATAATATAAGAACGGTGCCACTTGAATTAACTATTCTGCATAACTGTACTCAGATATCTGGGGTGTCCAAATGTCCTTTTACATGTCCACTCCATTCTTATCAAGAGAGATTCTCATTCCATATTTCCCACAAAAATATTCAATTCTTAATGCAGAAATACTTCCACTGTGGTCCTTTTTAATAACTTCAGTCCTGTCACGGTTCAGCATAATATTTTATAAACCTTCTTTTTGCTTTAAAGGGCATGAAGTTCCAATAATAGCATTAATGTATATTGCATTTGTGTTTCAGTTTTCAATTATTTTCACGTTTCTATTATCACTTTTTCCACAAAAATGTTTATATGTGGGCAGTCTCATTTTACACACAAGAATACATCTAATTCTGACATCCATCTGGTATACTGTCTGGAAACTTTTTTTATTGTATTTGTCACGGCATATTTAGAGGTAAACTTACTCTGTGACATTTTCAAGATATAACAGCATTTTCTCATGCACACTAATGAAAATGCTAAAAATCTCCTATAGTATGTTAAAAGTTTGCCCTAAATCATAGATACGATGTTTTTCAAGGTACTTTGAATCTGCATGTTCTTTCACATCTAAAATGCTTAATCTAAGTCGATCAGAGTTGAGGTTGTAAGAACCTCTGGAAGTCTTGTCCAATCCCCTAGCACAACCAGGGCCACACACAGCCAGTTGCCCAGGACCATATCTAGACAGCTTTTGAATGCCTCCAAGGACAGAGACTCAACAACCTCCAGGGCAATCTGTGCCAGGGCTCAGTAACTCTCAGAGTGAAAAAGCATTTCCTGATGTTCAGAGAGAACCTCCTGTTGTTCAGTTTCTGCCCATTGGCTCTGGTCCTGTTATGGGGCACCACTGGAAAAAGCCCAGCTCCGTCCCCTTTGCACCCTCCGTTCAGGTATTTGTACATGTTGATAAGATCCTTCCATCAGTTTTCTCTTTTCTAGGCTGGACAGTACCAGCTCTCTCAGCCTTAGTAATAGGAGAGATATTCTAGCCCCTTAATAGTTTTCATGGCCCTTCACTGGAGTCTCTCTAATGTGTCCATGTCTCTCTTGTACTGGGGAGCCCAGAACTGGACACAGTACTCCAGGTGTGGCCTCACCAGTGCTGAATAGAGGGGAAGGACCACTTCCCTCCACCTGCTGGCAGCGCTTTGCCTGATGCATCCCAGCAATACATTACCCTTTTTTGTGGCAAGTACACATTGCCGACTTGTATTCATCTTGGGAGTCCACCAGGCTCCCAATGTCCTTATCGGCCAAGCTGCTTTCCAGCTGGGTGACCCCCAGCACTTACTGGTGCATGGGGTCATCCATCTCGAGGTTCAGCATGAGCCAGCAACTTGCCCTTGCAAGAAAAATGGCTAAAAGTATTTTGGGCTAATTAGGAAAAGCATTGCCAGCAGGTTGATGGAGGTCTATAAATAGCTGAAGAGAGCGTATTGGATCTAGGATTGACCGCTGGCGGTACATCGCTTGTTACTGGCCTCCACTTAGACATTGTGCCACTGATCACAACCGTCTGGGCTCAGCTGTTCACTCAGTTTTCTCCTTCACTGCCTGTTCATACAGCCCACACTTAATCAGCTTCTGCCTGAGTATCTTCTGGCGGCACCGTCAATTGCCTCACAGAAGTCAAGATACATGATATCCTCTGCTTTTAAGTTCATCACAAGCATATTTTTTTCTTGTACATTAATACATAGATAGTCCTGATGTGCTATTGTTAACATATTTAAAAGAGAGTAGGTCAGATATTCAGTATTTATTAATTGTTTCATTGCCCCTGAAATAAGTGATACCTCACTGCATCCCCATTAGACCAGGGATCAGCCTTTAATACTGGGAAGAGAAAGCAAGAAAAGCAAAGGAGCAACCAAGTTCATGTTTTCTTTTTTTTTTTTTTTATCCTTTTTTTTCTTTATACATTCAATTCTTTGAGGCATCCTTGAGGGTGTCTTTATGAGATGTCTGAAAGAACAGGGAACGATAGGCTGGTAATTGGGACGGAAGAATGTTCTATACCCAGCAGTCCTTAAAAAAAACAGAAACAGAAGAGTGGGACGTGAAAAGTCAGAATTGCTAATAGAACAAAAGAAGAAATGGTGACACAACAAAAGACAAGTCAGAGGCAAAGGCCTCCATTGCTCCTCAGTTTTGATTAAATGCCAGAGCAGGCTCATCTTGTGTACTGAATGAACCAAGGAGTCCTTCGGAAAAAAAAGGAAAAGTCTTGGTGGCACAGAACTAATTAAAAACTAATGGAAATCATATACCAAATAAGAAGTCATTAAAACCAGCTTAAAACTGTAGAGTCCTTATGCATTTTACCCCAGTGCAGTTTCTTTCCTTCAAGCAAGCATCATATTGAAATTTAGATATGTTCCAAGTTTTTTTACATACAACATCCAGAATCTTTTAAATAATCTTCCTTAAAAGTAAAATTTTTTAAAAGATGTAAATTCTCAGAGCAGAGGTGTCATTGGAGACAATTATGAAATCTCAAAGTAAAATCCATCTTTCAAAGGTAAAAAGTAGAACAGTTACATAATTAAAAAGGTAGAGTAATAAAATAGTAATAACACTGGCAACTTCTTTCTAAAGATCTCGGAAAGCTGTACAAATATTGATGTAGATGAAAGCATAATTTATCTGGAAATTAGGAAATAGTTTCAGCTTCATTTCAGAGATGAACGAAGGCACACAAAAGTTAACTAATTAGCTCAGGGATGCTCAGTTATATCGTAGAATCAAAAAGAGGGGTACAGATCACCTATGCTTGGCCACTGTTTTAAAAATATAACTGAAAACTGCTCTAAGGTCATATGCCCGCTTCCTAGATCACACTTCAGAAGTACTATCTATCCAGAAAATATATCACCTTGGGCCTTACTTTGGCAAACAAAGTTACAAATCTACCAATACAATACCTCAGTAATGAAATACATATAACATACACTATGGAACAAATGAAACAGCAAAGATCAGAAGATGTTTTGTCATTTTCTTACCTGCTTTTATTACAACAGACAAATGAGAAACAGGGTTATAAGGAAAGATTAAATGATCAGAAAAAAATCAAAACAGAATCACCTGGATAAAATGAAACTCTGGTATAAAAATGTGAGTGATAATAAAGTAGGAGGAAGAAGGTGCATGCTTACATGCTCTCATTTTCTGACAGTGCAGCACTGAATCTATTCTACAGCACTACATACCAAGGTGAGAAATAATCAGATTCTATCCCACATCTATTTCCTCTAAAAATGTGGTATTGTATGCACAGGGCAATATGCAGCACAATCAGAGACCTCCTAGACTGGCTTCTCTAAAGGGGAAGCACAAAGAGTTTAATTCACTGCCACTATACTGAGATATTTCAACAGAGAAACAAGAGAAATCAGATAAAAAATGACAGGTGAAACTCTTCCTTGATATGATATTAGTCACTGTCTTTATCTTTAAAATAAGTCAGAAGGGATGAGGCATACCTAATGTTGGTTGAAATCCTATTTGTTATCATTTTACTGTGTTTATCAGTTTATTTAACAGAGGGTTTAGATCTCATTTGAATGTGACTCCCAAACCTAACATGATGCTTACATGAGTCCAATCTGTTGCTGAAGAAGCAGGTTACATTTGCACGGAGGTAGGTTAACATTTACAATTCTGTTATTTCCAAAATGTCACATATTTCTAGGTAGCGAGGAGAATACCAGCCCACATGACTGTACACCTTTCCCCAGTTACAAGAACAAAACTCAGTGGGAAAAATAAGAGATGCTTTGGACAACCTAAACACTGAGTATCCCAAGACAATTCAGATTATATAATATGAATGTGTTTTACCTATCACCAGCAATGAACACAGAGTTCTTTCTAGCCTTGTGTATCAAGCACGCTGGTTGCTATTCTGTATTGCAATAGGGCTAGATAATATCAGAATAATTCAATGGAAGATGTTTTCATTTGTTTTAATAGTAAAGTTTTGACAGAATTTATACACCAAAGCCAAGGCTCTGTATTTTTAGAACCTACACCAAATTTTCATTTGGACTAGTGTCAATCTGTTAATCTTTATATCAATTCTTCATTTAAGCAATACATGTAGAAGATTAACACACCCACATGCATTACTTTGCTGTCATTTTAGCCACTCACCTGACCAAAAAGACAGATCCTGAATGCACTGTAGTTGGAATCATATCGATCTTAACAGACCTGGAAGCACACTTTGATGGCCAAGTAATACGGAATTATAGGAATTATAGGAAATGGAGCTATAAAGGCTATTGATGTAGAAATTTGCAAATGGTGAGGTTTTGTTAAGACTTTATCTGGAGCTATGTGATTTTTTGAAATTTGCCTGGTTTAGAAGAGGAAAATTTTTATCTTAAAAAAATGAACAAGATGATTCAAGATACATTTTTAAAAATACAGTACATGAAAGATTTTCTTCAGCGTCTTCTAAACACTGTAAAGATTCTCAGTCATCTTGTATTTTCTCAGTTCCCTTCTTTATTCTTCAGTAAAACACTGTCAAGGTGAATCACACCACGGCACTTCCACAGGAAAAATGAACGTGTATATTCAGAAGATATTAATAAATTTTATAACCTTGATTTATACAAGACAGTGGTAGGGTTTTTTTCACTTTTTGCACACATAATTGCAATTTATTTTGAAAAATCCAGCAGCTTTTCATCTTGTGACAGCAAAGCCTCTCTCATCTTTTGAGTAAAATCTTTAAAGGATATCTCACTGTATTCCTTTTTATTAGCACTCCATAATGCTAAACAAGAATATTCTCATTCCATTACAAATGAAAAATAATTTGCATGATCTGGGATTCAAAACCCACAAAATCTACTACAGAAAAATCACATGAAAAAATGGAAAACAGGAAACAACTTCCATACCAGAAAAGGAGCTAAAATAGGTGATCTTTGGAAAGATGAACAAACTAAGTAATTTACTTAAGATCTCACGGAAGTGGATCTATTTTCCAAGCAACTTACAAGATCATTAATTCACACAAAATTCGAAAGTCAGAATTCTGAAAGTGAAGCATGCGACAGCAAGCCGCTACCAGTCAACATGCTGCTAATGAAGGTGACAATTTTTTTTACTATAGCTTAAAACTCTATAGAGCTGATAACTAAACCAACTCACTCCCCTGATCTGTCAGTCTTTCTATCTCAGATTAGTGCCATCAACCGAATTGCAATAGAAGGGCTAAGCCTTTCTCTTTGTCTCTGCACTTGGAAAGCTTTCACCCAGCAAACATTTCAGGAAAATCAGTCTATTTCCACAGAAACTTTTAGTTTTTCTAAATGACCATATTTTTTGCAAAAGACTGTTTCATCAGAAAATTTATTATCTGAATTCTTGAGCATCCTCATGGCAATGAACATATGTTTCTGGTACCACTTTTCATTAGTTTCCTTCCATACAGAGATTTTAATATATTCTTAATAAAGTAGTCATCCAAGTCATCCAAGTCAGAGAGACAGACAGACACTTTGAGGAATATTCAAACCACCTCTCACAGTGCACAAAGAGGTCTTGAGAGCCTAACAAGGAACCTATATTCAGGAGCAATCATTCACAGTATGTACTATCCACAATCTGTAACACTTGGTTGTAAATGGAGAGTTAGAAGCAGTACATAATTTGGTCATCTGCAGTCCCAAAACAGAGTTCTCAATTTTCTGAGTAGGCAGTCTTGGACAGTATGCACTGAATCTGTCATGATTTTCTCATTGTTAGAGGTTCACAATATGCCTCCAAATCCTTTTTTTTTGGCACCTAATTGTAATGGCTAAGTCTGTAATGTCAATAAAAGAGTCCAGAGACTGTTCTCTGGCTCTAAGGCCATGTGGCAGATGCACACCACATTGCATTTGACCCTGAGTCCCTCTGGGCTCCATGAATTGCTCCTCTGACCACAAGACATTATTTTTTATTGAGTTTTATTTTCTGTTCAAACCGCCTGAAATAACGTGAGAGCTTTTCATACAGTTCCTCCAGCTTTGGTTATTCTCCATCTGCGAAATTTTAAATCTAAAAATAGAGCTTAAATATTCCTTCCATAATGATATGTCACACCGAAACAGCAGGCAAAAAAAATGAATAGGTATTACCATATACTACTGCTGTGGCTGGTAGCTGTACTGTAATTAAAAATTGTTAATGGTTCTATTATAAGTGTCTAATTCAGAGGTTTCATCATTTAGTCTTAAAAGATAATGGCTTCATTTTACTTCACTTACTTCAGTGAGTAATCCTGATTTGTGAAAGGAGCCTTGTTAATGAGTTGCATCACTAAAAATGCAGAATTGGCTCCAAATCGAAAGTAACATTTATGGCGTAAACTTTAGATTAAAGCCACATTCATTTCTTTCCCTCCCCCTCTACCTGTAAATGAAAAAAAATAAGCTTCATGTGAACCAAAATAAAAACGTGTAGATGCTCTCAGTTAACATCGGATTTGTTTTCAGAATGAACTAGGAAATATATCAAGTCATTACACGGCTATGATTTTTTCAAAAAAAAAAATCTTTGAAATGTAGTTCAAGTATTTATGTTTTCTCATGAACAGCGGTCAGTGCCTTAGTAAAACAAAAAGGATCTTATTGCAAATCTTACATCAGTCAGATGAAAAAAAATCTTTGCTTCTGGATAATGTCTACATATCGTGATTTTTAGTTGGCAAATATGAGGCTTTTACATGTTGTGACGGTCTATTTGACTATCTAAGGCCTGGTCTTTTTCACAGTTATCTGTCTATCACAGTACAGAAGAAATTCAGTCTTTTTGCGGGAGATCTTATCTGCATGTTTTTGCAGTGCCTCTACTATGGTATTTCTCAGATCCATAAGATACCCCTTGCACTTAACACTCCATGTTCTGTAGCATTGTGGGTTTTTTCGCAACGTTGTTATTTTAGGCACTACCTCAAATTACGTGCCAGTGCAACCACGGAAATCTTGTATCATTTAGAATACCGACACTCTGAAGAGCTATATCGCAGTGAAGAATTATGTTTCATTATTCATGAACTCCAGGCTACTGATGCCAATGAAACAATCCAGTTTCTTGTGCTAAGATGAACAAGGGAAGTGAAAGTGTATTACAGAAGCTAGGAAGAAGTTTGTCCATCACAAATGATGACAGAAATTCACGACATTCGAGGTACTAACAGTACTGGAGAGCTAATGCAAAGGTAGCCAAGCCAATTATGATTCTAGTGATTTACCTTACTTTGAGCTGCTTATTTTAATGGGGATATTGAACTCATAGAACTAGATCAGAGTTTGTAAAGCCAAAGTTTGGTCTGATGAGCTAAAATCCTGCCACTATAAGCCAGTCCCCCAGCTCAGTCCATTTAGAAATGCAGGAAGCTGCTCTTATCAACACTTCAATTTCAGACCACATAGAACATTCAAGTCAGAAATTAAACATTAAAAAGGCAAAAGAAACCACAGATAACACCTCAGCATTAGAGAATGACAGAAAACAACACGGAGGAAAGTTTGACTCAGAGTTCAGCAGAAGGGGTCAAGAGCAGGATCAGCAAAAGTGCTTAGGTCTGTCAACAGCTAAAAACCTAGCTCAATACAGCAGCCATTTGAAGAAAAGCTAGGTTAGGCATGACCTTGAAAAGCTTGCCTGTCACCTAAATTCCAGTGACAACAAGAGAGAAAAAAACAAAAACATCAGGAGGGCTCAGGCTGAGACTTACAGGAATCAAGGAATTAATTTTATTAATATATGTATATACATATATATACACTGAACACCTAAGAGGTTTTAACAAAAAGCCGAAGTTGTGTTGGCTAGAATAACTGGAAATTACTTTTGGGGCAAGGATTTGCTTCTGGCTGAAATGCTCTCAGAGTTACCATCTTATGAGAGAATGCTCAGTGGGATGGATCCTTTGGAACAGCCTTGAAAGTCTCAAAGGTTAGCAGTTTCCCTGACTTGTGTCAAGGGTGAAAACAAGATGAATAGGTCCAAAACTGAATTAATACTTCATCAGACTGCAGAAAGGGTAATGATTTTGACCTGAGGGCAAAGAAAAGATGGATATTGGGAATGTAAGTGTGAGATGGTAAAGACCACAGAGCAGGCAGAAATAAAACTTGGGGGCTTCTTGAACTATAGGGTATCTGCCAGTTTCCAGGCTGGTATTCAGAAAGACTTAGCACACACATTCACATGAAAATACTTTTTAATCAGTATCTCAAGTTGTCATGCGAACAGGTAGCAGCAATTATGAGCTTGTGTTTATGAAGCAGTGGGGATAAAAAAAGTGATCCAGATACTGCACTATTTGGACTTGAGTGAAATGCAGTGCATTCAAAGAGATGATGCTAGTAGATATAAATAAATACAAAGTGTATTCAAAGGTAGATAAGTCCAGACTAAACTTGACAGCATTCTTTTAAAGAGAGCTGGCTTTAAAAGAAAATCATTAATTGTCTTTTGTTTGGACTTCAGTAAAATAGCTGATACAGGGCTATGTCGAAAATTAATAAATAATGCTAGAGGAGAAAGAGGTAAAAGAGGACCTGCTAGATGGGTATTGCTAAAGAAAAAATGGAAACAGTGTGTTGGATAGTTGACAGTAGTGAAAGAGTCAATTTGACACCATAGGGAGCTTAATGGTGGTTACTCAAGGATCAGCTCTGGCACCAATACTTTATAAATTTTCTCTGGAATAAAAATGAGTAGTATGATGACACCAAGCAAAGAAGCATTGTCAATACCAAATAAAATCAAGTCACAGCACAGAAAAATTGTCCTCATCTGAGGACAGGAATAATGGAAAAAAAGAGTGTGGACTGCAACACTACTTACTTGAGGACGTAATTGCAAACCTTTCTGCAGTAAATGTAGGAAATCACAAGTTGAAAATGACTGAAGAAAAGGACCTATCTTGGCTATAAGTGTAGATTTACCAGGAAACCAGAACATCCTTCCTCTCTTGCACCAACAAGCAGAATGCACACACTCCTGATGCATGTGATGCAGTTTCAGTTGCTCGGTTGCCTAGACCCCCAGTCAGATCACAGTATGCATAAGGGCTGATCACAGAACAACTGACAAGAATGAAGACAAAATAAGGGTGTATTATTTGAGATATTTTCCATGGACACAGAGAACCATGTGTGCCACCATAGAAAGCATTGGCAATGAGTGACAATTTCAGTTACCTAGTAAAAAAACAGGAAGATATAAACAGGAACCAGTAGAGAGATGTTACTAGGAAAAGCACGACAGTTATGGCTGATGTAATAGCAGAGCTCTGAAGCTGAATTTGCAGGAAGTTTTAGCCAATCCTTTTTCACTGGGTTGAAATCGGCAGTCTTTGTTAGCCTGTCTCTATTGTAAGCAAAGTGACAGTCCTGATCTAGAAGCAAAAATGTTTGTTTTTTGTTTTTTGGTTTGGTTTTTTTTTAATTCTCACAACAGTACAGGTATCCTAACAGGTTTATTTAGCAAAGTGTTACATTTATATTTACAGCTTTATGAAGATAAGATATTACAGAGATAGAAGAGATACTAAAAAAATAACAACTCTGATTGTATGATTTGTTTCATGTCAATGTAGAAGAGTGCATTATATCATTGTGAACTCACAGGAAGACTCAATAATTCAACCATAGATTGATATATTTGTTCTGTTCTGCAAGAAGGGCAATTATCATCACCACATCATAATACAATCCCAGACAGAAAGTCTCCCATCCTGAGCCAACACACAGAAACATAATGCCTTCAAAGACTTTTTATAGGTTCATATTCTAAAATTTCCAAGGATAAACAAGAAACAAACAAACAAACAAGAATTAAAAAGTGTTTGGACCATGAAAGCAAAAAACATACATTTGTATGATATCTTTTTGTAACGAGGATTAGCAAGCAGAAGGACCAAACAGTAAAGTCTGGGGTTTCCTTCGTTCCTCGAAATAGCCTTCAAATTTTCCCTGTTGCATTTCACTGGTTCATATCTTACTTATGAATTTTTTAATTCAATCAAAGTAATAGTGTTTTCAGTCTGTTTTCCTGTCTTCCACAGTGGCTACAGGCACATAATTTATGCAATAGTTTAAACTTCCTCCTTGATAAGGAACTATTTGATATCATATTGATGCCCAAAGTTCTTTCCTCACCTCTGGTAGGTAGTAGTTAGATCACATCCTAAAAGCTTTCATCCTGGATGATAACCAAAATAGAAATAGAAATTATGGGAAAAAAAAAAAAAAAGGAAAATGGCAGTGAAGGGCTCTTGAGAAAGAAAGCAGCAGGGACTGGGATAGATCAATGATTCTGGAGGTGGCAGTGAAGAACATCCAAAGCTTTCCTTGATAGATTTGGACAGATAGACGCTGCATTGTGCATCAGCAATATTTCTATTGCTTCAGGGAAGCATCAGATATAGCAGGCATACTCAATCTCATTGATTTGGGCATGTTCGGTAAACCCAGTGCCATAAGGATTAATCTAATTTACCGTGCAAGTGCAAATCCTCTGTTCAGTCCATTAAGTGCTGACCACGTGACCACAGAAGAGCCATTGCACACAATTCAAGTCCATTTATAAGAAGCTGTGTGGCCAACCATATCCAGAAAGACTAAGTATCACCAACATGAATAAATAATGGCAGAAAAGATTGTCCACATATTAAGGTATCCATCTAGCATTCAGGTCACTAAAACTCAGTTTCATTCTATAAGAGATTCTGTCTGTGGTCTAGGACAAATCATTTACTGTTCCCTCACTGTCAATTCTGTTCACCAGTTTAATGAGCATGATAATACTTCCTTGCCTTAGAAACCTGTTGTAAGGATCAATACGTTAAGGATTCTTAAAGATTCAGATCCTATGTTATTGGATAATTACCCAAGGTAGAGGGAAATGTCAGACCCTTTTATTAATCCTATGAAGTCCATTGCCTCAAATCTTGTGATGAGGTCATACTTATGTAAAAAGGATTTCCTGCTATCAGTTTTAAACTGAAAGGCTATGATTTCATTGTGAACCTTTGTTCTTGTGTTCTGAGAGAGTTAAATTGGTGCACCTTCTTGACCTTCTTTAAACTATTAACAATTTATACACTTCTTCCATTTCACCTCTTATTCATCTCTACTCTTAAGTAAATGCCCTAATTTTTTTAATCTCTGCATGTATGGATCTCTTTGCATGTCTCTAATCATTCTCATTACTATTCTTTATTTCCTATTTCACTTATAGCCTAAGTGATCAAACTGAATGCATATTCAAAATGGAAGGTTACTACTGCTTCACGCAAGATGTGCATTACATATTTGATTTTTCTTTCCTCTGAATATAGCTGCTCTTCATTTAGGACTTCTTATGGTGTACAAACAATTCTAATAATTTTTTTCCTATGTCCATTAATGTTTTCTTGCTTTATCAGCTGGTGTTGGAATATAGGCTTGCAAACCATAGCTCCCTGCATTCTGTGCATTCCCTCTGCTTTGCTCTTATTTGATTTCTTCTGCCTTCTTCCCTGTGCCAGCACAGCTGTTTCCTGAGCCTTGCTCAATAATCCTGGGGTTTGCTTCAGTTTTATTTCTGGTTCTCAAATAATTAGTACCCCACCGTACCTTGTACTGCTGCTTTATGCCATTGGTTTACATGAATCCAAACCTGATCATCTGGGCAGAATGAAATGACCTTCACTCATCTATTGCACCGGTCTGTTCAGCTTGGCATTCCCTTATCTACTCCTATGAAGTCTCTTGTTTAGCTGTTGGGGTGTTTTCCTGCCTATTTCCTTTCCTTTCTGTTTTGCTTTAAATCAGCAAACTCCTGAGCACCTTGATTGCCCATGGTGCCATAACATCATTTTGAGTGACTGACAAGAATGTGCCCTTATGCTCTAACTTCTGCTTGGTTAAATCCAGCTGCAAAGCAGTATGGACCATTGTCTGAGTACAGTAATCTCAGGCCATATACTCCGAAAAACACACTTTGGGCTCCCTAGTCAGAACTCTCACCTGTGTGTCCTTCAGACAGGCACTTCCCAGAAATGCGTGTAATGTCTTAGAGGTGACGGTTACAAGAAGCGAAATCTATTCTCACCTTCTGCCAGAACTGAGATGTGTGAAGACTCTACTGCATACTGTCTTTGAATTCATCATCCAGTTATATATATGCCCTCAATTAGATATTTATGTCCACCAAGCAGACAGGCTCTCTAACCTTAGTGACATCTGTAATTTTGTATACGAGATGTCCATTTTACATCAAGCCCTAAGATTATGATTCAATTCTCTATAAACAAAACATCTCAATCACACAGCTCATCCATCATAGAGAAAGCTTCATGTGGTACTTACTCCTCACAATTTTGGTGAATGCCAGAGTATAAACTTTTTTACTCTCATTAATCCTCACTTTCAGTACAGTGTTGTGTTAGAGAGAGCACACACATGCATCTCAAAGAAAGAAGCAAATGTAAAGTAGTCCATTACTGGAATAAATCTCATAGAACTGTGTGCACTGTGTTCGGGAAAGACAGTTCAGTAGCTGCTACTAGTAGTGACTCTTGCTCCGTGTTGTAGTTCTGGAGTCTTCAAAAACCTAGTCATCCAAGCGTACTCAGACTGCAGCTTCTCTGATGCATCTGCTCACAGTGCTGGTACCTAGAGGTGAGATGGTAAAAATCCTTGTTTGCAAAGAGCTCAGACTGTGACTGTTTTTCTAAAGGCTATTTTTTGTGCCTCTTGATGCTTTCTAACAACTTCGGCAAGCTGCTGCCTTAGCAGCCACAGCGTTCTTGGTTTCCAGCAGGACAAATACTTCAGCTATAACATTTTTATTCTTCAAATGCCTGTTCTTGGATCCATGACTCATTATGCTGCATCACTATGTATTCAAACCTGTCTCAAAGGCTATTGGTAAGAGCATGCAGTATCTAGGAAGACAGTTATTCACTCTTATAGAACATCAGCTCCCTTCATGTACACCAGTTTTGCATATTCTAATGGCATTTCAAGGCCTGACCATTATTTCATAGAAGTCTATGGAGTTTGGTTTCTCTCATCTTCACCTTGCCCATGTTTTTGCTAATATTATCTTCACAGTACTTGCTTATAAATTTTTGCGTCATCGTATTATGGATCTGCACTTCTTGTTCCTTGATGCCTTGTTTTCCTTCAAGAATGTCATCGGTACTGCTCCTAGGACTTTTAATAGTGGGTGTTTCAATGGACATTAGAACTCCTTTGAAGACGAACAGATAATTAAAGCTACTCGTGGCCATTAGTGCTAACCCAATGATAACAGTAAAGGCAGTTGCATTGCCTTATCATGCCAAAACTTGTACTTGACTTCACCTAAAATAGTGTTTTCATCCTAAAGCAGATCTTAAATCCTCAGTATCTGGATAAGGCTAATGACTTATTTTCAGTGTGACTTCAGTACAAGTTCTGATATTACCTGAAGAATCCCTCATTTCTTGTGCAGCTAGATTACCACTGTAGTTTGCTATAAGCAATTGTCATACATACTATGGTAGCTCATTGTTGTATTTGCCAGTTCCTTTCTATGAGGAATTTAAAAACTTTTCATTGTCTCACACAGTAAATACGAGAATATACTGCTAAAATGTAGGTGCACTGTAGGTGTCTTTTTCCTTGAAATATGTTACCAGTCTCCTATTTGGATGCTGATGGACAGTTTTCGTTTCTCTCTTCCACCAAGAATTTCATTGCCTTTCACCAGTGGGAGGTACACCTGCATTTGGACTACTGGAAATTCTAACAAATAACACTACATTTGGGGAGGAGGGGTTATTATGAACAGTATGTATTCAGTCCACTGACTTCACAAAGGTTTTACTATCTTTCATCACTTGGTAGACACCCTTCTTAATTCTAACCACTTATCAGTCTCACTTATGATCTAGTATTACAATGCAGATGGAATTGAATTGGTTGCTAGTCTAATAACATAGCTTCAACATTATTTGACATGATTATATGTATGTTAGCTTGAGGACTGGTCACACATGGCAGACATCACTTCTACAGGCTTCATTCATTACCCACACTGTTGCCTACCATTCCTATGGTAGTCTCAGTTTGGGTTAAGAAATATTTCTAATCCTCATCTCTGCCCACAAACTGGGATTGGCTTTTTTTTTCTGCTTTTCATGCTGCTTTCTGCTGTCTGCCGTAGATCACAGTATCAGCCTTGATGTCTCCTACTTACTGCTTTTCTTTAATTTAAGCCAGTAGATCATTGGGGAGGGGTTTCCTAGTATCCGCTATTGTTTTGATAGTTCCCCTGGATAGTGTAACGATCTCAGTTATTGGAAGCTATTCTGGATGTATGTCTTGTGACAGTCTTTCCTATGAGAAAATTGTCTCCCACATACAAATCTGTCATTAACAAGGAATAGTTAATGTTTCCAAGGTTTCACAGGGCTACATGAGTTCTCAGCTCTTGGTATAATTATTTCCCATTCTGCTTGGATTTAAGTAGAAAATAACAAAAACAGCACAACAGCTTCTTGTCCATGACCTCCTTCTGTGGGGTCACATTAGTCATTAAGTACTTTTATCAGTCTTCCCACTGTTTCAGGCACAACAGCATCTTATACATTTCTCTTCCATCTTTTCCCAAAAGGATAGTAAAAAAGCCCCTTTACTGACATTTTCTCACCTTTATTCCTTTATACATACACTCAATTACTTTGTTAGCCACTTCCTAGTTTGTGTAGGTTATTTTGTCTGGAAATCCACTGTCACATCTTTACAAGTCCCATCACGCCTTCTGTTTACTCCTAGCTTTACTTTCTAGTTAATCATATTTGAAGAGGGAGGTGTGTTTCTCTGGAATTTTTCCTGCTGAGATGTTTCTGCATCATATACTGGACACTAATACAAGAGGGCTCTATGTTTATAACAATAACCTGGCTGTTTAATAAGCAAGCTACTTACACATATGCTGAGACTGCAATTAACACTAAAGCCATGTGCCTGCAGATTAGCTTATGTGTGGAATTTTAGATCTCCCTGCAACCTATGTTATTCTCTGTGGTCACACAGATTGCTGGACTGTTATCTTTATTTACTTTCCCAGTCTAAGGTATCATACGTGATCTAATAGCAGCAAGAGAAATCAGAATGCTGAGCTCTTATCAGTAGTAGTGACACCTGTTGTTCCAATAAATCTTTTACAGCTTGGCTTTATATTCAGGTACTCACTTAAGCAAGACTGAATCTATGTTAAAAAGAATGCCTCTCAAAAAAAGAAATTTTAACTATTAGCTCTGGCAAATTTATGTATTTACTAGTAAAGCAAACTTCTGAAACCTTATGTTCATGTTGCACATATAATACAGGCATACGCAGACAAAATTACTGATTTGGAGTACTGAGCTTTTCTTAAATCCATCCCTGGTCTTGTACACCTTGTCTCACTTGGACTGTGTCACACGTATAGGACATCTGAAAAGTCTGGAACTAATAAAGCAGTGTATTATGCTGATAAAAAAAAACCTTTAACATATTCAAATTTACTCTTTGATCATTGACTACGACAGTATTGCCAAGATAAGGATAAAAGGCACATTTAAAATTAGTTTAGCTTAAATATTTAAACATTACTATTTCTAAATTCAGTTGTATATAGAGATGTTCTAAAAGATAAAAGCTACTAAAAATAAACTCTAAGGTTTTCCTATAGTTTTTGACTCAAGCAGCTAACCATGGCAAAATACATCACAATATTTTGATGGGACAATAAAACATGATCATTAAAATGTGGTATCTACTGTGGAATGCTCTTTAATCAATAACTCTTGTGTTAATCTAGAAACATCTTGGAATAATTCAGGCAAATCTGAGAAAGAAATATCAGTTCAGACCTTGTGGTTAAAGCATGGTGTTCTTTAGTGTAAACCAGCAATGAAAGATTCAATTCACGTTTAAAAAAATAAACAAACAGCTATAAATACAAGATATAGCATCAATTACAAAATGAAGATTATATTGCCTTTAAGAACACCCAGCTAATTTTCATTCATCCGAATATGTTCGATCTTGCTTAAAAGTTAATATATTTAGAGGTGCATTGCATTTTTCCAGGAAGAGAGACATAGTGTGTTTTCCTGCTTCTCACTGCAGTAGAAGTGGCCACATCTGCTCAACTCAGAAGGCAGATGGATGTTCAAATACTGTATCAAAGTATATATTTCAAGGAGAAAATTTAACTACCTGGGTGTCACATTTTAATTCAATATAGCTGAAGCAGGAAGATTAGAATTTTTTAAAATTTCCTGAGTTAATTGATTGATGAATAGCAGCAACAGACCTTTATTCATCTCATTTCTTATACCCTGATCCGAAATTCACTCAGATTACCTCAGGTCATAAAAAATGATAACTAAGGACACACTGAAGTGTGCACTGCACACTTGCAGTTTCTATTTTCTCGCATTTTTCTGGGATTTTAATTTACTGGAGACGCATGACCGGAATACCTATTTCTATAAAACTACTTTTAGAGCTTGAGTTAAGGAATATTAAGAGCAAGTATATCCCCACAGTGTCTCTGTGAAAAGCAGGAATGACCTGGTGCCATTTCCCTCTCTCAGGAGAGAGAAAATTTTTACAACTCTCAACCACAGGTAAACGGGAAAACTTCTCAGCTCCAACGATAAACGTTTTTATAAAGATGGTTAGTGATGCAAATGCTTCCATGTTTTCTGGCTGATTAACTTTACTGCCCTGAAGAGGTGTTTGCTAAAAATGATAGTTATATAGGTAGGTACAACCAACTTAACAATAAAAGAACACCAGCATGAAGTTTGTAACATGAAATCTATACACATCATAAGTTATTGTGGATCTATCTGATTTTATTACTGCTGAATGGTTTGAAAAGGTTGGATTTCTTTCACTTGTGCATCTCCAGCAAGCATATAAATGTCAGCTCTTTCAATTATAGACACATAATAGCAGGCAGCCAAATTCTTTAAACAGTAAAAGGGAAATTTAAAAGATTTAGGTTTTGACATAGTAAGAGCCAATTAGAAACATAATAAAAAGCATAAAGCTTTGGAACACAGTTCAAGTTATATCTTCTTAAAGAATGATCTATGATGCACCATATTTAGCATCTCCATAGTTCACAGTACACCTGGTTTGAACTGGATACAGCCCAGTGCAGAAGATACATGTTTTTCATAGGAACACTATGTAACAGATGTCCCACACTGACTACATTTATCCCTTCACTGGGCAGTGAATGGAAGACAAAGATACCTTTCTAGTCACCCAAAGTGGGTGAAGGAACAAACATTCAATCTGTGAATAACTGAAAGAAAAATTAAAATTCATGGAGAACTTGGGGCTGTTCGTTTAGCATAATCCTAAAATGTGTGCTGTTCATACAAATTTATATAAAATAATGAGTACTTGTTCTTCAAATATAAATAGATGTTTTGCAATAGAAATCCATCATCTCTGACACTGATCACAGTGGTTTTCTTTAGTCATGAGAGAGATGGAGTACGACCAGTTTTAAGCAGGCCATATCATGTAATTATTATCAACATCCATATATATTCAATTGGATAGGTAATTTTTTCTCACTGATAACGGCTTCCATCAGCTCTATGGATAGATCATATTTTTGTCTTCTGGAATGTTCATAATGCTACCAGGAAATTGATTTCTAAATTATAAACTAAGCAGGCTCATTTATAATAAACAGTATTTTTTTAAAAGACCAGGTTTCTGGAAGCGAGTTTCTAACAGTAGTCTGAAATGCCATTGCAAGGGGTCTGCTTGGCACAGCTAGAGCAAACAGGACAAGCAAAGTACAGAAAAATAACATTATAGAAGATGACATTATTGAACAGAACAGATGAAATGGGATGCCAAAAAAATATGTGGTGTGAAGAGTCAGAAGGTTTAAGAAACTGTGAAATTTAAAATTAATGTTTCAGTTCTAGCTTGGTGCTGATAATAAGTTGCCAACTAACTGGTATCATTTACACAAGTGGCTAGCTGAGTTTACTAGCTGTATGTAGGCAACCATGTAGAGATAGCCCAAAGATCGGGCGCAAGCTGAATTTGTCATTTCTCCGCAGTACTTTCCTGCAAAAGCCTGTTCAAGGGTTAGCTCTACAGCAACCCAGCTAGCGCACCTAGTACAGAAACCCCATATACTCTTGAAAGCGCATACGGTTATCCTTACTCGCACTGCAGGATACTGTGACTTACTTGCCCTCAGGATAGCACCATGTCATGGGGGTCAGCAAAATCAGATGGCGGAAGGTTCTTCCAAAAAGGTCCCACTGAGTTCTACCGCAAAGCCAAAACCAGCATGTGTGAGCTCAAGTTCCAGCTCAAGGAAAACTGCTTGTAACACAGACATAAAATTCCAAGGTTTCAAAGTATTTTAGGGCCACCCAGCTTGCATACAATGTGTAGGTATAGGTAGAAGTTATTAACAGTTGTGATATCTTTGTGTCATATCTACTTGCTAAGTTATATAAAAATAAGTAGGTCACACAGCCAAATATCACTCTACATGTTCTGTTGACTGTTACCCGCACATTTGTCCTTCCTGAGCTTGTTGTTTTGGGTTTTTTTTTCATTTAGGCTCCTGTTTTGCTAAGAGTTCCAGGGCCTTATCATGAGGATGGTATTAAAGACTAAGACCTTACATTCAAATCACTTTGGAACAGAGACTATCTTGCGATATAGGTCTGTAAAATACCCAAGGTTTCTGGGTATTTGAGTTTGCTATAATTAAAACAAACAAACAAACAATCAAACAAAACAAAACAAAACCAACAAAAACCACACCCCACCTCAAAACAAAACAAAACAAAACCACAAAGCAATGCAATAACAGTAGAAGGTTACATTCTCTCCAAAAGATTTCTTCCACACATTAGCCTGGTGAGATTACGCAGAATTAGTTGGCTGTAGAAAGTACTCCTCTGATCCCCATTCTTCTCCTTACTTCTATTCTCTTCTTTGAAGTTGGAAAGGCACTCAGAAATGGGCTCTTGCCCACTTTAATCACGTCTTCACTTCAAAATCAAAGTCAGCACTATTGGCAAAGAAAAGAATATAACATTTCTAGACAGAGTAATCTTACTCGCAAGCCCTCATCAACCTAATTTCCATTCTTTGTTTGCATTCTGGAAACAATACTTGTAAGTTGCCACTAAACCCTTGCAAAAATTATCATCTTCGGGTGTCTTTATTTTTGTAAACTAATGCTTTTTATTCATAAATAAAAGTGAGATTGAATAAAGAATGCTGCCAAACATTGCGAAAGAGAAAGTCTTTGAAGCAGAAATATTCTGGTCATCATTATCCTTAGACACTGTGTTTAAGGTTTTCTCCTCTATTCATCTTAACACTGTAAACAAGAGGTACATGCTTCCAGGGAGCAGTGGAATGAAGGTGCCACAATATTAGCAGTATCGCAGCAAGTAACAGACAGGCTCTGCTGTGACAGAATGATAATAGAAAATACATCTATTTCAGGGAGAAAATGTACTAATTTGTAGTCCACTCCACACGGTGGAGAGTTACTGAAAACAACCCCTTAAACTGACTTCCTAAGAAAGATGGTAGGATATTAGCTTACTGCTTCTCTTTTCTGAGAGAGACAACCAAGTGCATTACCCAGAAGAATGATGAGTGCTGTTTCTTAAAAAGCATGGTTAAATATTTCTACTAATACTAATAACAGTTGGCTTTTCAGTTTTCCATCTCACCTACATCTCACAGCACTTTGCAAAAGTTGTTTTATAGTCTCTTTCAGCCAGGGAATTCAAAAGCAAAGAATTATCAAAGCAGAGTTGCCTCTGAGGAAACATCAAAGGAGAAAAAAACATGCCCAAACTGTTTCTGTTGCTGCCAAGAACATTTATCTCCTGTCTCCTCATCCTTGCAAGTTCACACCTGGAGGAGGCTGCATATCAGAGTTATAGAGGGAAGGGGTAAAGGTAAGCAGGCTGACTGTAAGGAAGCAGTGACGGGCAAATAAGGGTCAGGAAAACTCTGGAGGAAGTACATTTTGGTAAAAATAGAGTGTAGAAAGCTGAGTTAGGAGGGCTAAGACCCAGAGGTAAAGATGGTCCATTAACACTTACAATACTGTCAACAACCTTAGGATGTAGACCACAGATATGACAACCCTATGCTGCATTAAAAAATTAGTTCTAGTGGGGAATGTGGCATTTATTGCACTATTAGTAACATTTCACCACAATCTAGGGGACAAAATAAAGAACCATCTAACTGAAGCTACTACGGAATTTAGTGAATAACAGGTAATGCTCTGTGCTTAGACTGGGGTTTGCTTTTCCCACAACTGCTACATGAGAAAAGGCCATATTTAGCTCCCAGATAGTGGAAGACATTAGAGGTCCACCTGTCTATATTAAGCGGTGTATTTCTTTCCCTTATGTCATTTTTCAAAGGTCAAGCAATGCAAGAAAAATTCTCTGCTGTGCAATTCACTAGAACAGATTACAGAGTTTCTCTTCCAAAATTCTTTAAGTAACACCTTTGCTTTGTAGCCATTGGTAGTAGAATCTATAATGTACCATATGGAACTCACAGTAGACACTGCATTGGCTCATTTCCAGCAATTATCTGAAAAACACTGTTTCAGCCACTAAATTTACAGTTTTAATCAACTTACAAAACCAAATCATCCCCAGTAGTGAGTCATTGTACTCCTCAGCGTTAAGGCCCCATGGAAACAGTGATTGTATCTGTCGCCCCAGAAGACCTACTCTTTCTTGAACAGCTCTTCATCATCCCTGGAGTCAGACTCCACATTTAAAATTCATCCCTCTGAGTCTAGGTAATACTTCAAATATGGAATTGTGCCCTAGTTGTTTATTTGGGCCAGAATGATAGGGTTTGAGACAGAACTATTATCAGTATTATCTGATTCCTAGTTTGAACAAAGACTTCCATACTGTTCTTATGATATGTCTTATGGGACCCTTTCTAGCATAACTGAATTTCTTGGCTACAATTTCCTTCACACTGAGATGAGGTAAAAAAAAAAAAAAAAAAAAAAAGAAAAAAAAGAAAAACTGAAAAAACTGAAAAAACTGAAAAAACTGAAAAAACTGGTAGGGACCTCAGCAGTGCAAATTCCAGGTAATCCCACTGTTCAAAGGAATAACAATGCCAAACCCATTTATTTCTAAGATCTTTAGTTCTAGACACCCTTGAGCCGTGCAAAATCAATTGCACCCCAGAAAGAAAGAAAAATACTGTAGAACAGTTGATCTTTTCTATAGTAGATCTCTATTCTGTGCAATGTTCCCACCTGTTTAGTAACGTGTGAAGGATTGCAATTTCCTGTTGTATCAATCCCAAGAAACACAAGTCCCTGGTAAGAAACACAAGCCTCTAGTAAAAATCCCTATAACAAATATGACCTTTAGAGAAACACTGTGCAAGACGCTGAACCGTTTAGTTACTACCTAGCCATGTAGAATGTAGCATGTAACATTGAAAAGAGAACTGTTTTCACCAGATATTAATTCTATTACCCCATATTAATTCTGTCACCGGATATTTCAGAGTACCACAGTATCATAAGGTTGGAAAAGACCTTTGAGATCATCGAGTCCAACCTATGACCCAACACCTACACCTACTCCTACTTGTCAACTACACCATTTAACTCTATCTGGTGAGACTCCCCTATGTCTTAACCCTGTGCAACCATTTGCATCTATTCTGATGTAAAGTAAAGTGTCAGTAAGGTGGCCATCCATTACTGATGTGACATACAACATCCTCTTTGTAATAGGCTAAGGTGCTCTGCATCAGAAATTTTCTTTAAAAATCTGAATTCTTAAATACTGGTATTATACCACATAGACAAATTGATTAAAATTATTAGAACTTACTTAGTGACAAATATTTTTGTCCTAGCAAACTGTAGATTTAATCTGGAAGAAGTCTAAAATACGTTGCTAAGAATAATTTTTCCAGAGCAGGCATAAACATTCGAGTGAACTTCTGCTTACTTTTATTATTGTTTAATCACTGTTGTCATCAAAAGCCAGTCATGAACCATGAAGTCACATCACCTTAACTACTGAAATAATAATATTTACTATTTAATTGATCTTAGTTGTACATTGTCAAAAGTAATTGTCAAAGGTTTCAGGACTGAAAATTAAACATGTGACGCCATCAAAAGTAAGATAAATATCTGATGTCTGCCCACAATACACTGTAATTCGGTGCCATATTTCTGCAGGTAACACTACTATGAAGAAAACAAACCATATTTGCCACAGAATTTTGCTTCATATCCCGTATCTTCACTTCTTGCTTTGTATGCACAATTTTGTTGCCTTGTATAAATACACAAAATATGCACATCTTCATTTTTCTAAGAATACAACTGGAGTTTTTTGCCTTCCCATCAAATTTGAATCATCTTTCATTTAGTAGAGTTATAATACATGTGGAAAAAAAATTAAAAGTCCCTACATCATTCAACATATTTGGCATCAGTACAGAACTGGGAAAAAAATGTATCTTTGAAGTGCATATGCCATCATACTGTGACATTATATTAACAGGTGGTGATAAAATACGACACTATGTGAAATTATGATACACCTTTGTCATAGAGAATGTTAGCTGCTTTAGAAGACTATAACTTGCTGTTCCAAGAAAAAAAATTCCAAGTTATCAGGAAACTTACGGGATGGCTGCATCCAACACTGAGGGAAATTGCTTGAAAATAGTTTCAACTTCACTGCCCAGAGCATACATTAAATGCGTTATCTGTATTGAGCTCTGCTGCAGCTCTAAATTTAGTGAAATGTGGTTTTCACTGAAGCTAATGAAACTGGTTATCCCTGTGGAGAGTGAAATTTCAGCATTTTCTTTATTCAGTGGCTTCTCATTTTCCAACCAGACCACCTCAGGCTATGATTTATCAGAGCTCAGAAGCTAAGCTTTGAGGGCCTTTTAAAATATGTGGATAGCAAACCTTTTTTTGAAAACTTGATGTTGAAGAAAGAAGTGATAATGATACTGTCAGACTACTATAAACTCAGAACAAGGTTAGTAGGTAACTAGCCACTGAAATTGCCTTCTTTAGACTCAGATCTAAAATAGAAATGTAATTAGCAGAAGCCTTTCAAAAGATTATTGGGGGTTTTTTCCACAAGAGGAAATGCCTGTACTCCTGTTTCAGTAGGATATGAGGCTGCAGTTCTGCATACTGCCAGGTCACACACAGGACTAAACCTTTCTTCTGGCTTAACAGTGGGCAAATAACCACAGTTCTACTGAATTTACTCGATGACACAACTTGGAGCTCATACTGGCTCCACGCTTTTGTGATAACTGGATGTCACTACAGAGACACCTAAAAATCCCCCTAAAATTGGGGTAATAGAGCTCACCCATACCCAATTGTCATAAAGTTGGCAGGAGCAAAGTTAGTGCACTAAAACTCTTCAGAGAAGTCCAACCTAGCCATGTGAGTGGGGTTGTTTTGTCCTGTGGCCAGGGTGATTTCCATCCACAATTAAGAGCTCTAGCATTGGATTTACTGTATCATCATATTTTAGCTTGCACACGGATCCAAAGATTAAAAAACCAAACAAACAACACTTGATGCTCAGTAAAAATTATGAGGGTGGGATTTACCTCTAGATTAAGGCAACTAAACATAAGATTCTACACGTGACCTAGATGTCCCCTCTCCTACTGTAGTTCGTGGAGATCTGATCAATACAGTTGATAGAATCCAAAAGCAATTCAGCCCAAAATTCTGTTCTGAATTTGGCAGCCCAGAAGGCCAGCATGGTTAAGAGCACTGTTTGTGTTGCCAATTTTATACAAGTGAATGATGTATCTGTCAACTCACTTCATTACTTTCAACTCCTGAACCTAAATGATCAAGCACCCATGCATACCAGGATCAATCATACAGTTTTGTCAGAAGGCTGAAATTCTCATCTCTACAAACTGAAAGGGCCACTCTGCTTCCCTATTGTCATCACTACTTGTATCTGTACTTTGTCTCCGTATCTTTACTTCAAAGCTCCACTTAAAAGCACACAAAACAGAAACATAACAGTTCAGATGTGGCTTAACACCATCGCTCCAATGATATAATTTCCTATAAACATTGATTCCTCTTGTAGAAAAACTTAATGGCATAGTCTACATGAAGTACCTAAAATTACCTAAATGCCTGAAGTCCTGAGCTGCCAGCTGAAACATATACTGATCCTATACATCCTCTAGGCAGCCTTTGCTGACTGACAGTTAAGAAATCAGTATAGAATTTAGATCTCCCCTACACAGACTTCTTAAGCTTTGTGTCCAATAATTACACCTCAGCATTACAGCGAGGCTCAAGCATCCTCTCACCCATGACATTTAACAGAAAATGGTTCACACCTCAGGGAAAGTTTGGATGAAGACGCTAAAGATATCCCCTGCAGATCAGCTTAAAAGCTTTTTAGCTTGGTTAATAGATGAGAGTCTGATTGTATTAGTATGAACTAATTGATTTGGGGAACAAAACCCCATTGCTTTAGGTTTAGCCTGTCTTACAATTGCCCTACAGTTTGCCGGTGAAGCTGAATAGTCAGAGACCAAGTCCTACCAGATGCAGGAAAGACTGGAAATTGGATGTTTTCCAGCTCAGCAATTGGTATAGACACTATCTGGATTATGCAGTCCCTTATTAAGTGTCAAGGATTAGCCAGAACTAAAAACACTTGTGGGATTAGGGATTTATTTATATGGGGACAATGAGGAAAGTGAATTAACTAAAAATGTTACTTTAAAGAGAAGCTGTAAAACTGCATTAAACCCTAATGTGGATGTTCTCCTTTAGAATTACATTTGAATGATCTAACTTCACTGTAAAAGTAAATTAAATTAAATTAGGACCACTTGAATTCTGAACAAGAGGGTCCTTCGGGGTTTTAATGACGTTTAACTGATCTATTTCTAAGTCACATCTTTACTTGACTCACATAAATTTTCATGAATTGCTCCATGTAGATAAGTCTCAAGTTCTGAAATGAGGAAATTCCACAAAAAGAAAAGTGTTTGCTAAATTAATGGCAGCAAAACATTTCTAAAAACAGTTGCAATACAGCTTGTTCATCTGCAAAGTGAACAGTAAGTAATCACAATGACTCCGGATCTGCACACTGAAGGACAAGATTCAGTAACAGGCACTCAAATAAGTCTTCTTGTGACAAAGCCCAAGTGAGGCTCCTTCTATACTTCTCATATTGAGAACTGCTTCCTCTGTAATTATTGTTTAGCTAATCTTACACCAAGATTTTAGACTTTAGAAAACTCAAACCATTTTGGAAGGCATTTAGGCCAAGGTTAAGGTTTATAATTAAAAATCTGTAAACTTTTCATATGTCAAGAAAGCAGCTTGCTTTTCTCTCTTTTTTCATTCCAAGTTCAGCTGCTGGAAACAAAAAGAACAATACAAAACTCAAAACTCTTTTCCTTTTTTGCATTTCTGTTATCTATTTAATCTCCCGTTAACTGCTTCTACGCAATCTATTGCTTGGTTGGCATTAGAAAGCCAACAGGACAAATGGCATTACTGACCTTTTTATGCAGTGCCACAGTATTACAAGGTTGGAAAGGACCTTTGAGATCACTGAGTCCAACCTATGACCCAACACCAACACCAACTCATCACGTAAATCATAGCACCAAGTGCCTCATCCAATCTCTCTCTAAACACTTCCAGGGACGGTGACTCCACCACCTCCCCAGGCAGCGCATTCCAATGGCCAGTCACCCTCTCAGTAAAGAACTTCTTCCTAATGTCAATCCTAAACCTCCCCTGACAAAGCTTGAGACCGAGTCCTCTTGTTCTGTCGCTGGTCACCTGAGAGAAGAGACCAACCCCTGCCTGACTACAACCTCCTTTTAGGTAGTTGTAGAGAGCAATAAGGTCTCCCCTGAGCCTCCTCTTCTTCAGGCTAAACAACCCCAGCTCCCTCAGTCACTCCTCATAGGGCTTGTGCTCCAGCCCCTTCACCATCCTCGTTGCTTTCCTCTGGACACACTCCAGCATCTTGACATCTTTCTCAAACTGAAGGGCTCAGAACTGGACACAGCACTTGAGGTGCAGCCTGACCAGTGCCGAGTATAAGGGGATGATAACCTCTCTAGTCCTGCTGGCCACACTGTTCCTGCTGCAGGCCAAGATACCATTGGCCTTCTTTGCCACTTGGGCACACTGCTGGCTCATGTTGAGTTTCCTGTCCACCAGCACTCCCAAGTCCCTTTCCGCCTGACTACTCTCCAGCCACTCTGTCCCCAGCCTGTAGCTATGCATGGGGTTGTTGTGTCCAAAGTGTAGAACCGGCACTTGGACTCGTTAAACCTCATGCTATTGGAATCAGCCCACCTCTCCAGTTTGTCAAGGTTCCTCTGTAGGGCCCTCCTACCGTTTACTTTATGGATGTTTAGTATCCTGTTTCCAGAAGGGAAGGAACTACATGTCTCTATTATATTATTGATATTAGAGTCAAATTAGGCACCAGTTAGTTTATTATAAATTCAGCTAATTTAGCATTGTCGTCCTTCTATTGTGTATCAAGAGTTCCTCCTGTGCTAGAACAATGTCACTAGAGATTCTTGTATTTGAGGTGTACATAAGACTTCATTCACTCTTACAAGGTTTCCTTTTCCTTAAGAGGTAAAATATAAGAATATGCATTTAAATTTTAATACCAGGCATTATAAACACTTTTTCCTTACAAAGAGATAGTTCCTCAAGTCATATGTAGCAATGAACATCATACCACTGGCTTGTAGTTATTACTATTCAGAGAGTATCTCTGTACTTAGAGGGGGAAAAAAGGCTGGAAGCTGGCTAAAAGATGCTGAAGGTTCAAACCCTTTTGTCTTCTCCTCTGACAGTTGCTATCCATATTATGCCTCAAAAGAACCAAACTTAAAGATTTTCCCTGTGCACAGGATAATCGGTGAAGGCCTGGCCTCTGTTGCTTGTAGCAAACGTGTTTAGATTAAAACACAGGTCTTAAAATATCATACTCTTGAACACACACCCCTACAAGCCTTTTGGGAGGCTTGCTTTTTCAGATCATAATTACTGATGTCTTAGCAGAGTTGCAGAAATAAAGTACAACATGTTGATTAAGTAGCAACTGTGTTTCAAAAAATCAAGATGGATGTGGTGTTTTCTCCTCACTTGAAAGAATAAAATAAAAAACTACTTTGTACCAAAAAAACCCTAAAGACATTTCATTATTGTCATCAATTATGGTCTGAAACAACATTCCTGCTACCAGAGCTGTTAAAGGAGCAGGAAAACTAAAAAGTTGTAATGGAGTGGTAGTAAAGCTTAGCTTGGTACGTTTACCTTTTTCCATTATGGAATTAAGACTTCAGAATTTTGATTAATAATTCCTAATGTTTTACTCATTACATCATCATTTTCAGTAGAAATGGAACGTAACTTGGCTGTATCAAAGCACTGAACAAAGAAGCAGAAGGAGGTGGATGGTGAGGGGTGTTACATTTATAAACAAGATAGAGAAGACAATCTGTCTTTGAACTTCGTAGAAAACATAAGGGGCTAAAACCAAAGAGGTTAAGGAGAGGAAAGCGCGACAGCTTTAAAACTGAAAAGAAACCCAATTTAACCTAGATTTCCCCAGTGTTGGTGAAATGTCAACATCCAAGCAGACCTTCAAATGAAAAAACAACCCTGTTTCTCAATTATTCTGGTGTGACAGGGATTGCAGAACTTCAGAGAGCACAGTGCTGAGGTTCTGGTGTACTGTTACCCATTAGAACATCCTTATTTTATTTTTCACTGGGAAAGTGAAAAATAAATTGGGGGGGGTTGCGCCCTGAACTAGTAATGGCACAAGCATATATCCAGACTCTTCTGATTTCTAAAATACTGTATGTTTTCGGGGACTGTGATTTTCTACTTGTTAGGCATTTGTGCAGACTCTTCTATGACAAATATAACAAATAAAATCACAAAAGCCTGCATGGTTCAGCAAAAAAAACACCCTGCTTTCTGCTGACTTAATGAGCTGAATCAGCTCATGAGTGGCTGAAAAGTAACAGTGCTTGTAAAAAAAGAGTTTGGACCATGGGGCAGAAGTAAGGGAGGGCAGAAGAGGAAGCAAGGAAGCAAGGGAGAACAGAACAGAACCTAAAATCCTCCTTTCAGCAGTAGCAAACTGCTAAATGGGCTCAGAGATGTCATCTATTTGCAGGTTTTCAGACCTAAGTGTGACACTTGAAAATAGGCAAGCCTCTCTGACTTTCTTTTCCCTTGTTTTCCAGGAGCACAGTTCTGCTAAATGTGTAAAAAAGAAAGTAAAATCTTGCAAAATTTAGCAAAACCTTTTGGTTTTTTAACTGATGTTCCATTATTTGTTTTAGCTCCAGTGCATTGAACAGAGTCTTACAGGAAAGTCCTAGCTACTTAATAATAACCCTGATGCTTTCTCATGCTTGTCAAGATTATTAAGTTTCCAGACCACACATTTTTATAAGGTTTTTCAAAAACCAAGGTCTTTTGCTGTAAAAATGAAAACTATTTCTTTTAGGTTTCCACCCTTTCAAAAAACAGCTTGTGCAGTTAAACTTGAGTCTTTTCCAAGTACCTTCTTTTTACTACACATTACACTCTAAAATCTAGAAGAGAAAGGTTATCCTCTATGAAAGTCCACATTAAAACCTTTTAATTAAAAAAAAAACCCCAAACCAAAAAACCCCACAACATTTTACTATGAAACTGCTATTGGAAGTTTATATTCTTGAGATGCACAGGAAAATATATGGGGGGAGAGATCCAGAAATTTGTCTGGCTTTTTCTGTAAATAATTACCAATATGCACTGGCAGACCTAGCTGGAATGCATTAAAAACACAGTAAAGAAAAAATGTTGCCCTTTTCTATCTATATTTAAATTAGACCTTTGTCAAAACACCATTTCAAATTTTTTTTTGCTTAAACCAACATTGGAAGAGATGAACTATTTAAAAATAAAATACTCCAAAATGAAAAAGAGGATTATCCAATTTCATTTTCTATTCTGTTTTGTTTAAAACTCAGTGATAAAAAACCCTCATATGCTAGCCTATATAATAAATTGATATATAAACATCATCTGCAGAAATCCTAAAGATACAAGCATCTTTAAATGCATATTAAATATCACACACCAAACTTATCAGCCTTCCACTGTGAAATAATACGAGTAAAATAATACAAGTACAGGTACCGCAAGGTATCACACAACAGTCTTCCATGCTGCCTTCTGCTCTTTTCCTGCACTAGAAATTTGCTCATGACAGGCTCTTTCACAAAATTTCCCATAAATGGGTAAAATTGATCATATTTTCATTCTGAACGGTACATGTACACACCCACAAATACACCAATAGATTTTTACTGTGGTTTTATTTAAGCAGCAATATATACCCATTTGCTAAATCTTACCGTCAACTGAAGAAAGGAAAACAGATGTGTGTGTGTGGAGGAAATGTAAGTGTAGGAGGGAAGAAAGCAGAACTAAATGTGAACTCCTGCATACAAAAGATGGTGGTAGCAAGTGGGGGTTGTAACACATGAAGGCACACTGCTCTTAATTTTATTTTATTTTTTTTTGACTGGTAAATTCATCGCACTTATACCACTAAGACTTTTCAGCCATTTGCAAGCAAGCACAGAATCTAAGAACAGAAGTGTAGTAGGAAGGGACTACAATTAGAGAGAATGAACGGATAAATCAGCAGATAACAAGCAGGAATAACAGAGATGACTGATGGATGAGAGCTGAGAAGGAAGGAAAAGTAGAGCGGCTAGAGACATCCTCGAGACTCAGTTTGGCCTGCTGTGCTCTTGCAGGAGTAAGACTGGGGCTGCAAGATGGGTAGAGCATCTGCTGGGTATGGTATGAAACAGCTGGAGTCTGAAGGAGAGAATGCACATATGAGGAAATGCCATCGTGCTCAAATGCAGACCCCCTGACCATTATCCTCCTCAGTTCCTATTTTCAGAGTAATAATTGATTCCCCTGTTGAAGCTAACAGAAGAGGCAAGTGTGTCAGGAGCCTTTGGAAATTAGAGTTGGACAACAAATTATCCATAGACCAACAATTATGGATACCTTTCAAAGGCTAGCTGTTAATGATCTTCTGCCTCAGCTTGTCTGTAAAATGGAGGCACAATATCCACCTAGTCCACAGAAGATATTGAGCTGTTGGCAGCAAAGCTCTTTTCAATACATGGGGCAATATAAGAGTGTTAAATTTTGTTATTGTTACTACTACTAAGAAAAATCAATAAAATATAGTATTGAACAAAGGGCAGCACACTGAAGTATTGTTACATCCTACCTAAAATATCTTTTTCTGTCACTGGTAATAAAAATATAGTATAAAAATGAAAACTGCAAAAATAAATCTCAGATAAGTAATCTAAAGAGGGTGTGTGTGATACAAGAAATCAGCATTGGTTTGATTGATTGTTTTTACACTAAATGACTTGGGGATTGGGCTGAATACTCTGGACTGTCATATGATTCTCTGTTACAGCTAATTTGTCCAAATCCATTGCTCTGACAGAATTCGGTCACTTATCCATCTGCTGGGGAGGGAAATCAAATATTATAAACTCTCAAGGCAGAGCTGTAAATTCTGTATTGTAATTTTTGCAGTTTGAAGCCACCACAGACCACTTAGATGCTGCGAATCACTTTATTCCCTCCAAAGAGGTCTAGACACACTGACCTTTCTTTACTCTATGCAACTTTAAGTGGAATAAAGAATGTGCTAGTTTGCCAGTAGGCAGCATAGCTTGTGTGTACACGTCCAAGCTGACTTAACTAACCTGTTCAGTGATTGACAAAAGTATAACCCAAAGCAGGATGAGTCTCAGTGAAGACTGTAAAAGCCTATATATGTCAAAAAGCCTAAATAGACCTTCAGTCCCCGGTCTGGCTACGCTATGCCAGGTACCCAAGCCAGCTGTTCTAAAGCCAGCTCAAGTAGATCATGAGGAGCTAGAGCTGCATCACTAGTTTGCAGTATAAATGTATGATATAAGAGATGACTGTAGATATTCATCAGCTTTAAAAATTAAAAAATGCTCAGGATGATAGCAGGAAAGAGACAAAGACAAATTTTTAAAGGAAATAAGATTTTACTTTCTGGAAATTGCCATTCAGACATAAGGCCTGATTAATGACAATTTAGTAATGTTTTTAGCATCTAATGAAATTTGCTCAGGGTGGTTTTGGCTCGCTCCAGCGCTGGTTATCTAGTAAATTCATAACTAGTAAAATACATGACATTTCTTCAGTCATCTGAAGCTTTGGAGGGAAGATTTCTTGCAAGAAACTGATCCACTGAGACTTCAAATGAGAGACTGCCTGAAAACCATGGTTCCCAACCATTTGTCCTCGGCTGAGATGCAGGAGACCTGGCTTCAAGGTCCCAGACCAAGAGGTTCTCCTCAGGAATGCCACACAAATTTTGAAGATTTCTGTTATAGCTTCCTGGGCAACAAGCTTGCTCATTTGCTTATTTTGCTCATCACCTTCAACAAGCAAAAGTAGTAAAAGCCTCATCAGATGGGAGCACTACTTTCTTATGGCTTCATTTTTATCTCACTTCACGTTTTTTCTTTCATTAAGCAAAATATTCCCACAGGCGTCCTATCTATAAAACTAAGTCCTTAGAAAACAATGTAGACAAATGTCCAATTCAACTTATTATAGAAGTCATTAAGTATTTAAAACATGCTATCATGGGTATAAATCCAATCAATATTTTTGGGAAGGGAAGGGAGCAAGTCTGTTTCTTAAGGCCTTTGTCATTATAGAGGGTAAACACCAGGAACTTGTGTGTAATTAAGTGATGAAGGCCATAAGACCTTCAAATCTCTTTTTTGGTCATGATCTGATCTAGAGACACATAAGCAATCATGTTATTTCTTTAAGATACAATTCATTAAGGAACTTAAGCCTGCCAAATTGTAACCATGAATGACTCTATTATCAAGACTATAACTAATATTGCAAGTCCTTTATCTATTGGGATTCTAGCTATCCAGAAAATTAATACAAGTTTTCTTTTAAAAATTTAAATATTAAAGAGATACATATAATTTTTAAATTAGAGAGAATCCTATTGTTAGTTTGATACGAACTGCTTTAGCAAGCTATATTTTTAGTCTTATTTACTTAAACTGACCCGGTTTTAGTTCTGAGATTTCTATTAATCATCCTCTCATTGTACACTCTTATGCAGAAAGTCATTGTTACCATGTAAGTTGTCCCAAAGAAGTGATGAATCATTGTATTTGTGGGCAAATAGATGTGCTACAATGGTTTAAAATACAAGAAATTACTTCTGTTGCATTCTTAGCAGCAACAGTAACACTTTCATTAGAGGGTGAAACAAAATGAAAGTGAATGTTAGCATTTTATGCCTCTATAATATTCTTCTTTACTTGATCTTTAATCTTTTAAAGAGATTAAAAGAACAAGACCTATGTGATTTGTTTCAATGATAATATTGTTAGTTCAGAAGGAATATCTATAAAGATCTGCAGTGCTTGGCAGCAAGAATTATTAAGGATAGTAGCAAAAACATGTAGACACGTAGACATGAATTTAAAATAATGAGATACAATTTACAAATCTCATCTTGCTTACTTTTGTTTACCTGTCATTGCAATCAGCAGTACATTAAATGTCTGTGATAGGAAGTCACGGTAATACGAGACGCTTTTTTTTTTCTATTTTTTTTTTTTATCAGGATGTATTTGAAATAATTCATTTAAATAGTATCCTCCCTCACTATTCAGGGAGAGGCCCTACTGTAACAAAATACATATTAAAACATAATTACAAAACCTCAACATTTGCTAAGGCAGTTGGGTATATATAGCATTGGACTGAAAAACGCTTTAAATTTTTTTCTCTCTACATAGCCCAGAAAAGATCAGATAACAAATTGCTGTCCTTTGAAATATATCTATTTCCATCTGCCTATCTATATACATATGCTAAATATAAAGTAAGATACAACGAAATAGTTTTGAATAAGTTGTTCAATAACTTCCCTAGAGAAGTGGTCAAAATCCTGTTATTTGCGAAGATATTTAAAAGTAAATTGCATAAAGCACAGGAAAAAGTTTATGGTGGGGAACCATTTTGGAGTGGCAAGGAAATGGACTATGTAACCTAACAGAGCTTTCCTATCTACATTCCATGATTTATATAGCACATGAAGATGACTAACGACTTTTTTAAAAAAACTAATAAAACAAATATTTCTTTACAACCACAGCACCTTACTAAAACTTTGTCCATCTCATTCTGGGAGACACTAACTTTGAGAATTGTGACAAGTCCACTAATGGTTCTAAAATTGCAATAAAACAAAACCAATTATTTAGCTATAAGCACCATTTCATAAATACTGTATCATACTTATGCTTCTAAAATATTCCACTTTCTGACACGTTTATATTTGATTGTGGTCCAGCACAACTTGATGTATGCCCAGAGCAAAGTGAAACAGCCAGGTCGTACAGGTAAACAAGAGGTAAGCAACAAGAATTTAAGCTTGATTTGAGCTGTAAATCTATTCATCAAGTTACAGTAACAAATGACTGATCACACCAGTGAGGATTCCTGAAATGACAAAGTGGCCTAGAGTCGTCCCAGACTAACTTGAGATATTTACCAAAATGTCTAAAATGAACACTGGCAGCCTGAGCTCCACCTATAGCCACTTCTGCGAAAGCTGTTCTGCTGTGCAATTCAGGCCACCTACAATCCAAAACAAATAAAGAGAGACCAACAGAGAGCATAAGTTATTGATCCCTGCCCCAACAGGGAGCGCAGTCTGAGACATTCCTGGGAGCTCAGTTCCAAACCCTTCCTTGGAAAGGTTAGCAGATAATGCTCTGCAAGACGCCAGCTACTTAGGTAAAAGAGCAGAGAGCTGTGGCTGATCCCCACAGTGATGTGTAGTCCCAGCTATTGCTTTCTCCTCTCCACAGGGAATAGAAGGGTCATATGCTGGAACCATGCAAAGTTTCCTATAGGACAGAAAAAGTAGAAGAACCATAGAATCATAGAATGGTTTCAGTTGGAAGGGACCTTTCCAGGTCATCTAGTCCAAGCCCTCTGCAGTTAGCAGGGACATCTTCAACTAGATTTGATTGCTCAGAGCCCCGTCGAACCTGACTATGAATGTTTCCAGGGATGGGGCATCTACCACTTCTCTGGGCAATCTGTGCCAGTGTTTCACCACCCTCAGCATGAAAAATTTCTTCCTGATACCTAGTTTAAACTTCTCTTCTTCTATTTCAAAAACATTACCCGTCGTCCTATTGCTACAGACCCTGCTAAATGTTCTTTCCCATCTTTCTTATAATCTCCCTTTAAGTACTGAAAGTACTCAAAGACCACAATAAGGTTTGCTCAGAGCCTTCCCTTCTCCGAGCTGAACAACCCCAGCTCTCTCAGCCTCCCTACACAGGGGAGATGTTCCAGGCTTTCATCTGTACCCACTCCAACAGGTCTATGTCCCTCCCGGAGCGGGACCAGAGAACCAGGCTGTGCTCTGCCCATGCCTATCAGCTATTCTTCATTACACTTGAGTGAGCCTTGAGTAACTTTGGGTTTCTCACATGCTCACCTCTTCCAGCTTACTTGCCATGCACCTTAAGTGCGTATACTCCAAAAAAAAAAAACTCCAAAAACAACTTATGAGATCCACTTTTGTGGGCTGATTCTTCCAAAACAAATTATGAATAATTCTTACTGACAACAGTGGCTTAATTCTGTTTGCAGAGCGATGATAACTGTTTCCTGAGCACAATGACTAGTATTATACCGGATTGGAGTAGGCGGGCAGGTGATGTCTTGCACTTTCTCTATGCTTATGTAACAGTACCGAAAAGAGCACAAATCCAGCCCTTAGGCTGTTGAAAAGTATCTTATTACTGTCCAACATTTTATAAATTCTTAATAAAATAGTAACCTCAATATATAGCATGGTACACTTACCAAATGCAACTTTGGGGGAGGGAGAGAGAGTGGGAGGGAAGGGAAAGATATTTATGGCAAGATTCTTGCATCTAGGTTGCTGAAAAGTAGAACTATATTAAAACTGCATTCAAGGGAATCGTATACTAAGAAGTATAACACATACGGAACGCAAAAATATTTCCACCAAACTTGGGAACAATGTGCTTATATTTAGATATATTTTTATTTGTGTGCATTTAATTCTCTAGGGACTGGATTCAGCACAACACTTCAGCATAAGATTATCTCGATGCACTTTAATGGGGTTATTCATGTACTTACAGAGAATCACTAACTTAGGTGCTTGACTTCAGCCTTAGACATTTCAAAAATTTTAAAATTACAGTCTTCAAATAAAACATGCCAAAATAAATATTATAAAAACAGATCTTATCAAAATATTCCCAACTTGCTAGCAACTTTTCTCCCATCATCCAGAATCTGCAAGAATGTCCTCACCTAATCCATTGCTGGAGAGACTCCTCAAATCTGTCTCTTTGTTGCATCCAGACATATAACCAAACTACTAATGTCCAAGGCAATTTGATCTCTAGAGGGAGCTCAGCTGTATTTTTTTTAAAATATCACAACTCTTCTGTTAATTTTCCTCGAAAAAAGAGATCTGAAACAACATACTTAAAAAATTGTTGACACAACATACCTAGAAAACTGACAATAAAGATGCTCTTTTGATCCAATTCCTAAACCAAAGTGCCTCTGCAATATGTTATCACTCTGATCCTGACTAATAGCCAACAGCAGCAGTGTTTTCCTGGCTTGTAGGAAGGATATGAGATAAAAGACACAAGTCTAACACATATGTCACCATAAGAGTGCTCTGGCAGCTCTTCACCTCACCTAGATAGAAAACTTCACAGGAAAATCTACAGAATTTTCTCCTCATTCTTCTCATTCTTCTGTCATGGATTCATGCCAGTGAGAATCCAAGCAACTCTATCTTTAAAAGAATCTAAAAACTCACAGCAAGAAATGCTTAACTCTGTTACTGTAGGCAAGATGCTTAGATTAACCAGGTAGCTAAGCACCAGGAATGTTCTTCTGATTAAAATTTCATATGTGCTCCTTAAGGCACAGGGATTTTTCTTTTCCCTCCATCACAGCCAAAGGACAAAAGTTTGGGATTTAAAATACTTCTTTCACTTCCCTACAACTGAAGTAAAGTTTTCCACAGCTACCATCATAGTTTACTTCCTTTCTACTTCAGGTATCACTGTCAGTACCCTTGGAACACAGCTGAAGTGCAGGAAATTTAGGACTATTTAGTATTAGTGGTTTAAGGATAGAAGTTCATCTCCCACCAAACCAAGACATCTGTCAATCTACACTACTCTTCACCAGAGCCCTAAGAAACCTAGATTTTATCCATTTTAGAGACAGATATTCAAAACAGAGTCTAAAAAGTATAATATACTACTGCATCCTGACAGTTCTTTTACTCTACATGTAAACTCTATTAGTCTGCAGACAGGACTAGGGCAGCTCCTTGTTCACAGTGGGAGAACCTGCACTAGATCAAGAGTGTAAACATTGCAACAGAAGAGCTGTTTTCAGTCCTTTTCAATTTTCATAATGAAAAAGTTTTCCAATAAAGATTTATTTCTCTGTAGTCAATCTAAGGTCATTAGTATTGGGCTTCCTTCTGCAAACTCCTTATAGGTAACCATGATGGGGATCCACTGGTCACACTTTGAAAACTGTAAACAGAGATAGTACCAAAACAACTGGCCTCTGTAACTCTGTTCCTGCAGTAAGAAAAAGCTCTGCCACATGTAAGTTAGGCCTAAGAAACTCTGTTTTTTACAAGAATTCAGAGTAGACTAGATACATGGGTAGACACACACAGTGTTTGTTCATGACATATATACACTGATGAGCTTGTTCTGAACAATTAACATCTCAATTCTGCTACCAGTGTATTATTTATAACTCCAGAGCATTTGTCAAGCCTTGCAGATGCCTGAAAATAAGGACTACATAAGCACTGGAAAGGAGGTAATGCCAAAAACTATATGCTACGAAGCCCAGAAGAACCATAATACTGTGCTGGCAAATTTAAATATTAATTCTTTCCTTGTTAACATAAAGCCTCTCCATGTTCAGATTCTGAATCAAACAAGAGGTGAAGTGCTTTACAGAGTGGCTTTAGTGAGATGAAATCTAATTACAGTTAATTTCCCAATATACAAAATCATGGCTTCCCAACAGTTAAAAAATGTGATGGTTAGGAATGATGAGAGTACTGCTGCCAAAATGAACTTAAGAAAAAGCACAAAAATTGTCTAATTACCAAATTAAAAACCTGCACTGAGAGATATTAATTTCTCAAGCAAGGATGAGCGGAGCAAGTTATGATTGTATCCCTCTACCTGGAGGAACGAAAAGATTACCACACTCATTTCTTAAAGACCTATCTTGCATAGTGCTTGGGAAGCTGAATGCTTTTGCTTCCTTATCAAGGAACTAGGTGACATTATGTTGGCTCTATGAATAAAAGGATAATAATACCATATGGCGACAGAGCAACTAAAATATTTCTATTTCATTTATTAATTCTACTGGGGATCTGTGATTCTTCAGATTGTTCTAATATAAGACAGACAGAGAAAACTCTTTGCCATCATAAATTCATATGATTCACGATTGCACACTTAAATGCACTCAGGGTTTGACCTTGCATTTCCAAATTCTCAGCAGTCTCTATAGACCTCCAAAACATAATTCTATTATGCTGACAGAGAGTGCTTATAATACTCCGGAGGATCTGACTGATCTTCAGAAGCATATCTCTACCTCAACTAAAACAGAGAATCAAGTAGAAGATGATCAGTCTTTGTACTTAATATTCTGGCTCTGAGAACCAGTGGTGACTGTATTAATAAAAATTTTCTCCTACCACATTAGAAGAAGCCACATAAAACTTTTACTTGACAGTTCAGGTTAGGACAGTGCGCACTAAGCTACAGGGAACAGTAGGGTAGAAGGACTACAATGAAATTACACTACATTTTTCTCAAGCCTGACAAAACTCTAATGCTGTTAAAAGAGCATCTGAACACTGTCTTCTCCTCATTGTTACCTAATGCAATGAGTTAATGAAGAAAAGAAAGTCATAGACTAATAGAAGTCACTTTTCTCCCCAGAAGAAGGATAATTGTTGCAGAAATAAGAAAATATTACCATGCCTAATAATTTAAATTCCAGTAATTAACAGACCAATAAAAATTCCCTAGGATTACCACACAAATCTTACCATCTGCCTGCAATAAAAACCATGGAGCGTATCTCTACTTCAAGTGGAAGTCACATGAAGGAGATGTAAGTAGAACCAACCCGAAAAATTAAAGAACCTTGTACATCAAGATAATGTGGGTATTTTGTCTGAAAAAAAGTGGTCCATTATCTTAGAAATTCCAGAATTTATTCCTCCCAAAGGAAAAAGTTGTTTGACTCCATAGATACGTACAGCCTCTGAGTGTAACATTGATTGTGTGATGTGTGATATAAAGACCTTTCAGTAAACTACAAAATTCCTGGTAACCAGCATAAAGATACCATGGCGCAGATAGCTTGGTGACATTCCCTATCCAGCTTGCCTGTGTGGACTTGAAAACCCCTATTGGATCTATGTAGCAAGATGTTGGAAGTGGGGAGTTTGCAGAGAAGTCTCTGTGGGAAGAGGTCAAAGGCTGCCTATGCTGGACACAAATGGTTCCAAGTATCTCTGCAATGGCCCCACTGCAGGTCCAAGTTGACGCCATCAGTCAAGCTATCGGCACTTTTATGAAAACATATCTAAGAAAGAGATCAAAACACTAGGGAGAGAGAGAAGGAGAGTACAGAGGGGACACCAAGGTCAGAGGAGAAGGACAAGGAAGGGGAGCAAGAGCTCCATAACAGATACTCCTTGCAGCACATAAAGCACCAGCTTTATATCATGCACTTGGAAGACTGCAGCTGCACTTAGAAAATATATGTCTCATATTAATGTTGATAAGCTCTTCATGACATTGTGCATCTGTTAGATGGCAGAGGCATGGAAGCTGCCATCTTGGTGTGTCACATTATCCATCCTGCTTCAGTCCCCCTTAACAATGCATGTCTGACACAGCAGGTTATAGGACTGCAAAGGCTCTCAAGATAATCTTGAATATTGTACATAATGGTCCACACTTTAGGCATCAGTACAGGGAATAGTTGGAAGATTCGTCATCTCTCATCCATACGATTTTGAAGGTTAACAGTAGCTACTCCTGCTGTGAGACCTCTATGGCATAAAGAAGCTAAAGCAACACTAAACAAAGTCCTTTCTGCAAAAGCAATGTGCATCTTTTCTAGCTCAGAAAAGAATAATACTGAGATTAGAGTTATCACACAGGTCTCGGTAACTTTGGATGCTCTCAAGCACACTGGCTCCACGCAAAAATGAGGCACCATATCAACCAGGCGGGGGAAAGGAGGAGGCCCTAGGCAGGCTGTATGCATATGCTAGGGGAGCAGAGTCACCAAATCAGAATTTGTAACACACTTTTGTATCTTCATGTTAATTTCATGGAGGCCCTCAAAACGGTTTTAAATGCAGAAGTACAGAAACTGTAAGAGGCAAAACCAAGAACAAGTCCTAGAGAACAGAAATCACACCAGGAAAAAACGAAGAGGCTTTTAAGAGTTATGAGCTTATCATGTTAGGGTATATTACTCCGGTCGATTGCCATATCAAGGACACAAAACAAGACATGTAATAGTTGCATAACCTGCCCAATATCTCCTGCAAGTGTCTGCCTTGAACAATGGCTCGGATGCTTTAGGAGGAGAGTTAATCCTCTGGTCCTGTTTTCACAGCAGCACTTCTTATACAGCCAAATAAGAAAAGGATCTTTATTTTCACCTCCCATTTATGTGGCTGCTTTACTTTAGCAATTAGAAATTGTCTTTTAGGAAATTAATTTGAAATACTACCTGTTTTTTTTAAGTCTGGGAGCACATTATCAGTAACTCACATAAAGAATCAACAGAGATTTCAGTACCTGAAGATCTATAAAAGTGTAACAACTATATAAGGCAGGGATGCATAAAAGGAGGGTTTAACAGCAAGGATTAATTATTGTGGGATCACTTTCCTCAGGACAGGATTTTAAACATTAAGATACATTGTTCCAAGCATATCTACAATAAAAAAAAACCAAGAAATAATCAAAAACACATGTCAGAAGTTCAACTGGATTACAATAAATCTGGGATTCAAGTGCCACAGTCATTTATAAAAAGAGATTCCTGTGGTTAGAACTGAAGACCTACAGATAAGATACCACAAAATATAGTACCTCAGAAGTCATTAAAAGGCTCTCAGTAATTTCTCTGCAGTACAACGTTTTTTCCATTTTTGAAGCCTCTAATCAGCCAAAAAATTCAAGTCATATAAAGTCATAAAGTAGTCATTGCTGAATTCTCTTCTTGACAATGATGGATCTCTCTCTTCGGATCTGTATGTGAGGAAGGATTGAAATTATACTATCCCAAAGCACCTGTAAGTTCCTGGTTTGTATTGCATTGTGCATTTTGGCACAGTTCATTCCACAACAAAAAGCCTTAAACTCTTTTGCAATTCTGATGCAGTTATTAATGCAGCAGTTGACTAGAAGAATACCTACAAGCAGTCTAGAAAACAGCAAGGAGACAAAAATTAGCCTGAATTGCTAGCAACAGAAAAGCACTAGAAACAATCCTTTGTAAAATAACTTCTCTTTACTTAAGGCTATGCTCATTCAGACTACAAACTCAATTATGGAAAAATACTGCACAATACTTACAGAGAAATTTTCAGGCCTGGAGAATTCTTTGCTGATATTATACTATACAATCTTCAGATGTTTTTCGAACTGAATTAGTTAATACACTGAAGTACCTTTGATACTGTAGGAGAACTTTCCAACTTAAACAACTTGCTCAAATTTATCAGCCAAACTCAAACCTGAAGAGTTAAGCTCCGATGAACTATGGGAATAGTTTACAGACAATGTGCAAACGATACTCTCTTCCCCTTCTCCTATACTGAGTTACTACCAGGAACTGTGCGGAATGTTCTGGTGAGGGAGGCAATGAAGACAAATACAACTCAAGGATGATCAAAATCCTACCAACGAAACACTGCCACAAATTTCATCTGGCTTTAAAAAAACATAAAAATAATTTTCTTTCCTCTCTGTCCCTCTATTCTGTGCTGTTTCCACATGTCTTGCTCTGATGCTGGAACATGCAGCTGGTGTTACAGCTAATAGCAGAATGCCTCTTCCCTTTATTCTCCTCTCCCCTTTCACATTAATCTAGTGACAAAATTCACCTTAATTGCAACTAAGCAGTAACAGATCCCATATATTTAAAATGGGTATGTCTCTCACTTCACTCCCCAGAGGTTACCTTCACCCTCCAGCTAGTTCCCTTCGCAGCTTTTTTGTTCTAACATAATATTTTAATAAGACCCAGTATCTACAACTGCTGGGGATTTAGCATTCACATGCTAAACATCACCCCTCAGCAATTTGACGGGCCATTTAGTGATGTCCCTGAAGACAATGGTCTTTTTTTAAGTTTTATTTTTTGCTGATCATCCCCAAGGCAGCAAATTCCTTCTTACCAGAAGGAATAAAATTAAAGTTTTGCAAAAACACTTAGCTGCAGCATCTGCCAAGAACAACCAAGTTCTGGTTAAGGTGCTTGCAAACACTAGAGATGACAAAACACAACACTTAAAGAAAGATACTTCAGGGGTCCACAGATTTTAAACGTTGCACAAGCACTTATGTATGTAGGTAAGAATATATACATGTATAATGTTGAATGTGGTATGTATGTATGTATTTATCTATTTAAAGAAAGGCTGAGTGTGTGCCTCTCACTCAGTTTTTCTAACAAGGGATGGGGACTTTGCAGAGTTGCTACCAGCCCACCAGAAGGGAAAGACCCATTTCTTCACAAGAAGCGAAGAGAGGATGACACAAAAGGGAGCTGGCAGCAGAATTATATGCCAGGGGTTGGCTAGGAAGAGCAAAAAGCATTGTGATTCCTGGCAGGTGTGTGCGTGCAAACTGCAGTGATTTTTTACCACTGCACAGGTCATGGGAAAGGAAAATTAAGTGGGATAATTAAGCCAACAGCAGTAGAGAAGGAACACCAACACGTTTAAATTATTTGAAAGGAAGATGAGAACACTGGTAGGAGTAAGTCAGGTTTCCACTGTTACTGAATTAAATGCTAGATGAAGGCCTTGTCTAAACACAATAGTTGTGCCATTGTAATTCAAATCAATTTAAAAACTCATTATAGTTGCACAGGTGCAAAGCTCTTTGCAGACGATCTTGTATCCGTTTACAACTGGCTGAAATAATTTGCATGTATCCACAAAGGGTTGCACCTGCTTAGTTAAACTGATTTTAAAATTATTTTAAACTCATGTTACTTTGTCTATACGGAGACTGATATTTTTAAATGCATTAAACTTCAGATTCAGTCATACATTTTTAAACAATGATTATCGGAGCACATAGCTGAAACCAAGCAACCCCCATCATATTAAGTTAAGCTCAACTGTGCTACTTATATTGCAATATTCTTGGGTTCAGGAAGTATTGCGTCATTCATTTCTAAAGCCATTCTCAAAAAATATGTTAACACCAAATTTATTAACTTGTTCCTCTGCATAGACCACAAACCTGGAAGGAACACAAAGTTGGAAGGACTATTTAAGAGACTTGTTTATTCACCTCAAACATGAAATGCTCAAATGGCTTTCTAAACTTAGGTACCTGCTCCTGTTAATAAACACTGCTGAATTGTTGCCAATAAAGTTTGCTGAAAAGTAAGACTTGTCCCACCATCTACGAGTCTGTACTTCTGATTAACAATTTATTACCTATATGTGTCCACGTGCAGTTTTTTCTGCACAAACGTTGTTTGCCGTTCTTTCAATAGCAGACTGAACATCAGTGATACCTGATAGCTGTGTTAAGCAATAGGCAGCTCTCATCTGACCTTTTCCTGTATGCACCTTCAACAACTTTCAAGATGCTCTGGGTTGTACAACCATAACATGTATTCTGCGCTTGGCATTATCCCCTGAATAATTCCATTATTAAGGAAGCTTGAAAAGGAAATAAGATTTTTTTTTCCTTAAGGCATTTGGTTATTATTTTGCATGCTGAGAATAGGAAACTGATTTTCTATATGCAAGATCGTTCATAATAACTATGCAAAGTCAACTCCACAGTCAGTCATGTTGACATTTTTGTGGTTTTTCATGTTCAAAGAAAACACCACCACACACAGTGGAACAAATCAAACCAAATTACCTTAAAACAAACAAGAACACAAGAGGACAGGAGGGGGAAAAAGTTAAAAGAGATGGAACACCTCTTTCCCCATCAAGATATTAGTATGGATTGAGTGTAGTTCTCAGAAGACATGTTCTGCATCTCCTCTACAGACATGCATTCTCCATTGCTGTCATGGCAGTATAATATCAAAATTACTGAATCCTTCCATCTAACTGTAGGAGTCTATCAATTTCCATCTGTGTGCATTTGTTTGATCTATTTTATTTTAAGGCTACCAAACCTTACTCCATACAAAAAAATCAAAAAATATATTTACAGAAACATTAATAAAAGCTAGAACTGTGCTTTTGCTGCCACTAAATTTCATTGCCCAAGCTCTGAGGTATTCAACAGTACAGACTTTTGAACAGTTTGAAAATGAATAGGCAACAATACCATTTGTTACCAATGACAAAGAAACACTTTACCATTAGTCAGCATTCAAATAAATCACATTCTGTCTGGGCTTGTCTATGCTCAGAAAATTGTCTGATTTAACTCTGACAGTATAGTCAGAATAATATAACTTCCCTGTTGGATGCAAAAGCTATATCATTGGAATTTAAAGTAAATAACATATAACCTTATCCACACCATCATGTGCAATAAATAAAACAGATTCCAAATCAAGGAAAGTTAACATGGATACTAAATTTTACATAAAATGAAGTTTTCCTCTCTACAAGGTTTTTTCCAGCTGATATGCATCATCAGTCCTTTTTGGCTCCTTAACACCTAGAAAAACAGTCATGGGGAAGAAGAAAAGGCAAACATATTCTACATACAACACTACCATTTAAAGCAGCTCCTTTACTGCACTGTGAGGCCTGAACTGCTGTTGCCAAAAGACAGGATCCCAACTGTGAGGATGGAAATACCACCTTGTCATTTTAGAAAAGTAGACCAGGGCTGAGCGTCTTGTAAGATCACTAGAAAACATTTGATAGTTGCAAATTTCCAGTCGCATTTGCTCTTTGTTCATAAGCAATTAAAAAAACCCCAACCTTCACTTGAAATGCCAGTTGGTCAGCTCATTAAAAAAGTCTTACTGACAACACTAGTCACGTGGCAAATGTCTAACTTAGCTTCTCTTGAACATATTATTGGCCTTTTATTGGCCATATTATTGGCCATATTATTGGTTTTAACAAGAATAAGAAAGAACATGGTATTAAAACAAGCAAACAAACAAACAAAACCTCATCTAACAAAAACCGGCCTTTTAAGAGTCAGATTCAGCAAAACAAATTCATCATTTTCTGAAAGATTTTCTAAGCCTTATTCAAAATCACAATGTAAAATGGAGTCCTTCAGGAGTAACAATATATCAAAGTGCTCATCTTAAAACCTGCACACAGCTTTCAAACCTGGTGACTAATGCAAGGATTGAGGAAAAATTTTTACATCTCTACCTTCTCAATGAAGCTGGTGAAGGGTCTGGAGAACAAGTCTTATGAGGAGCAGCTGAGGGAACTGGGATTGTTTAGCCTGAAGAAGAGGTGGCTGAAGGGAGACCTTTTCACTCTCTACAATTACTTGTAATGAGGTTGTAGTGAGGCAAGTGTTGCTCTCTTCTCCCAAGTAACAAGTGATAGGATGAGAGGAAATGGCCTCAAGTTGTGCTGAGAGGTTTAGACTGGATATTAGGAAAAAATTCTTTGCCAAAAGGGATGTCAAGCTTTGGAACAGGCTGCCCAGGGAAGTGGTAGAGTCTCCATCCCTAGAGGTGTTCAAAAAGCGTGTAGACGTGGCACTTTCAGAGGTGGTTTACTAGGCATGGCAGTGTTGGGCTGATGATTGGACTGGGTTACCTTAGAGGTCTTTTCCAACCTATGATTCTATTTGTTAAACAGTCCACAAATGAACAACTTTAATAAAAAGGCTTCCACTTTGTTTATGAAGAAACTAGAGACAATAGCAAGGACTAATTAGAATGAAATTAGTCAGCAAAGGCCCAATGTAGTTCCCACTGATATTAGTGAAATTGAACTGCAAATCTTCAGGTCCTCTGAAGGCCACATTTCGGTATCAAAGGGAATGCCTGGAGCTCAGACAACAAATTTCACGCTATTTAATTTTAAAAATTAGCCATTAAACGAATTACTAGTATAAACTGTGCAAACCACTATATTTTTTTTATTCTCTCAGTTCTTAGTAGCTTTCTGCTGCTAAAAGCAGGCAGTGTCCTGCCATCTCAGAGTAGAATGATGGTCAGCAGGACCATTGAGAACGCATGGCTGCAAAACTTCACCACCTTTCAGTTTCCTTGACATTCTCATTCATAGAATCATAGAATCATAGAATCAGAAGATTGGAAGAGACCTCTGAGATCATCGATTCCAATCATGCCTGTCTCCTTACTAAACCATATCCCTGTTCCAACTGCAGGATTCACAAAACATTTGAGGAAGTTACAAGTCTCCCAAATAGCATTTTATTACGAAAACTCCTAAAAGAGAAGTCCCCTGGTTATTTTTTTAAAAAAAGCCAAGGTTTCCATTCGCGGTCTCTGCACTGGCCAGGAAGTGGTCCCAGCAGATGCAGGTGTGCCCAGATGCCCCACAGGTGGCTGCAACAGAGCAAGGGCAACACTTGGCCAGGTCTTGCCCCCAGCTGTTCCTGAGGGCCAAGGTCTGGCACAATGCTTGCTGCAGCCAACATCATCATCGACAAAGAAAGGGCTTTCTTCATCAGTACTGATGTCCAGCTGAAAAATCTGCTGACGTCAGTGGGACCCATTCAGAGTTCACAGATGCTTCCTCAACAATGGAAAGCCATAGCAAAATTTAAGGAGCCAGCACATGCTTTAGCATTTCAACAGAAATTCCACAGCCAAGTGATAGATCTCTCCCATATAAATGTGGCACTGATAGTTGAGTGATGTCTGCTAAGAGAAATCCTCACACTAACAGGAGCGTACCGTGGAGCTACACAAGACGCAGTAGTATAGCCATTGGATTGTGAAAACTTTCAGCTTAGTCTTTAATTGCTATGTTGAATTATGGAAAGCAGCAAGATATCCTCCAGAAGAGCTGAAATATATTTACAAAAGCAATAAAAAAAAAAGACAGACACTGAGGTGCTGGAGCGCCTTCAGAGAAAGGCAATGAAGCTGGTGAAGGGGCTGGAGAACAAGTGTTATAAGGAGTGGCTGAGGGAACTGTGGTTGTTTAGCCCGTGGAAGAGGAGGCTTATCATTGTCTACAACTACCTGGAAGGAGGTTGTAGCGAGGTGAGTGTTGGTCTCTTCTCCCAAATGACAGGTGATAGGATGAGAAGAAATGGCCTCAAATTGGTCTCTTCTCCCAAATGACAGGTGATAGGATGAGAGGAAATGGCCTCAAATTGTGCCAGGGCAGGTTCAGATTAGACATCAGGAAAAATTTCTTCAGCAAAAGGGCTGTTAGGCACTGGCACAGCTGCCCAGGGAGGTGGTTGAGTCACCATCCCTGGAGGTGTTTAAAAGACAGGTCGAGGAGGTGCTCAGGGATATGGTTTAGTGGTGGACAGCTATGGCTGATCTCAAAGGTCTTTTCCAACCAAGCGATTCTATGATTCTATGATCACTTCTGCTGGGGAAATTAAAAAATTATAATGAACAGATTGGTAGGTCACGACCTACCAAGGGGAGGTACAGCGCTAAGAGTCAGCTCGTGCCGTGAAAGACATTCTGAGGGAATGGCGGGAAGATGTGCCAGGGAGGTTTAGGTCGGATATTAGGAAAAGGTTCTCCACTCAGAGCATGGTGACGCGCTGGAATGAACAGGCTCCCCAGGGAAGCCAAGCCTGACAATATTCAAGATGCACTCGGCCAATGCCCTCCGACACACGGCGGGAATTCTGCGGTGCCCTGTGCAGGGAGAGGAGTTGGACTCGATGATCCTTGTGGTTCCCTTACAGCTCGGGTCATTCTGTGATTCTGTGACAAACAAAAGCAGGCTGCACGGCTGAGCGCCCCCTCAGGGGACCGAGGTGAGCCCCCAGGTCTCCCTTGGGGACAGCTGGCGCTGCTCCTGCCACCCACACCCCGCCTCCACAGGGCAACGAGCGCCGACGCCATCGGAGCGGCGCCTCGCACCTCAAGGGCTGGGCCACGCCCCCGCCCCACCCCGCGAACCACAACTCCCGGCAGGCTCCGCGCGGCACCACGCCACTCAGGTGCCCCCGCGCAGAGCCTGCTGGGAGCAGCACCGCCCCGCGCCCACGCTGCAGCACCCTGGCGCGGCGCCGGGAAACGGCCAGCGATGACCGCCGCTTCTCGGGGGAAGGGCACCCCCGTGACTCGCGCGCCGCGCTGTGATTGGAGCAAACCGCCGCCAGTCACCGCCGCCCCTCTTTCATCCCCCTGCCCCCAATGGCTGGCGGCGAGCGTGATCGCTGCCCTCCCCATCTCGCGCGCGCTGCTACGCCTTCGCCGATTGGCTGCCTGGCTGCCCGCCCCGCCTCTTTTAAGTACCTGTCGCTCTGTGACAGGTCGTCACGGACTTCCTGTCAGAAGGGGCGACGGCGGGCATTGGTTCCCTCCCCACCTTCCCCGGAGCCCCCTCCCCAAACCTCCCCAGCCTCTCCGTAGCTCGGCCCCCTCCTCGTAGCTCCGCCCCGTGGCCCCTCCCCCCGTAACCTCCGCCCCTTCCCATAAGCTTCTCCCGCGCTGGAGAGGCGTCAATGTCAAACCGTTCGCGCGCCGGAGCCCAGTCCACGAACCCGCACGCACGCACGAGCACGCGGGTCCGTGCAGCCCCCCCACTGCCCGCGGGCCCCCCCCGCCCCTGTCCCCCTTCAGCATGCGCGCCCCCGCCTCGAGCCCGGCCCTCGGCTCCTCCCCCTTCGCCGTCACTGGCCCCGCCCCCGGACTCGCGCACCACCCTGGCTCCCTCCGCATGGTGGCAGCGGGAGGAGGCAGAGCCCGGCAGAGCCAGGAGGAGGGGGAGGCAGCGGCAGCCGGGAGTCAGTGAGGAGCACTGAAGGGAGCGGGGCGGGTTCCGCCCCTCCCTCTCCTTGCCCAGCCCAGCGTCCCTCCCCCAGCCCTTCCTCCCTCCCTCCTCCCCGCACGCGCCGGGCGGAGAAGGCTGCGAGGGAGCCCCGGGTACAAACATGGCGGAGCACTCGGCCCCCGACCACAAGCACAAACCTGCCGCCAACTCCGTGGCGCTACTCAACAGCCGCGGCGGTGGCGGGACCACCCCGGCTGGCAGCGGCGGAGGAGGAGGAGGCGGCGGTGGCCTGTCGGGGGGGCTGTCGCAGCCGGCGGGCTGGCAGTCGCTGCTCTCCTTCACCATCCTCTTCCTGGCCTGGCTGGCCGGGTTCAGCTCCCGGCTCTTCGCCGTCATCCGCTTCGAGAGCATCATCCACGAGTTCGACCCATGGTGAGCGCCGTCACCCCTCCCCCCGCCCCCAGCTGCCGCCGCTGCTGCTGCTTCCAGGCGGGACGGGACGACGGGGAGGCGGGAAAGGCGCGCGTGCTTCGGGCTGGAGCCGCTCTGGGAGCCCCCGACGGCAGGGATTGGAAGGGAGGGGGGAGCTCAAGAGGGAGGAGGGGAGGACGGGGGAGTCCCACAAGCTCCCATAGAATCCCAGAATGACCTGAGTTGGCAGGGACCTACAAGGACCATCGAGTCCAACTGCTGTCCCCTGCACAGGAGAACCCCAGCATTCACACCGTGTGTCTGAGGGCATTGTTCAAATGCTTCTTTCGTACTGCCAGGCTTGGTGCCGTGACTGCTTCCCTGGGGAACCTGCACAGGACAACCCCAAAAATTTACCCTGTGTGTCTGAGCGCGTTGTCCGAACGCTTCTGGAATGCCTCCCCCCCCACTCCGCCGCTTGGCGAACTTGCACCCCGGCTGTTCTCCCGGCCGCCGGGCGGAGGGAGCCGAGAGCCGCGGGAGCTCTGGATGGGGAAGGGGAGGGAGTTAAGCGGTGTGGAGGGAGCCCGAGGGGGCGCGGGGACAGGCAGGGACGCGGCGGGGGTGACGCGCGCTTCGGTGTCCCTGCAGGCAGCGAGCGAGTGGCGGACACCTCGGGGGACGGCGAGGAGGCTGTTCCCCCGCAGAATGCCGGGTTGGAAGGGACCTTAATGATAATCAAGTTCCAGCCCCCCGCCATGGGCAGGGACACCTCCCACTAGACTGGGCTGTAATATATAGTTTAAATGAGATGGCACAAAACCCCGCCAAGTTGAGCCTTGAAAATGCCCAGTGTAGAGGAATCTTCCCTGGGAAGATTATTCCGGTGTTTAACTCCACACACCCCACTCCCCCACCCCCGGATCTGGCGGAGTTGTGCGGGCTGCACGCGGTGGAGTTGCGGCAGGACTCTCCGTCAGCGCTGCCGGGGGCGGAGGGGACCGGAGAAAGTTGTGGAGCTGAGAGGGAGGCGGGGTGCCAGGCGGGAACCGGGGGCTCTGGGGCACGCACTCGGGGTTGGAACAGTTGTACCAAACGTGACCGGCGCCCGGGTCCGCGGCGTTGGGTTTCCAGATGTGCGGGGCGGCTTCCCAGAGCCGGGGAGGGAGGAGGGCGAGGAATCTGACTGCAGGAAGTAATCTTCGTAAAAGTGACTTGAGGGATTACAGTGAAATGGGTGACATTGATTTACTGCCAGGTGTTTCAAAGCCGCATTTCTGAGCCCAAGGACTTTTTGCTATTTCCCACGCATCTTGATTTTTAGAAAGATTGCTTTTCCTTCTCTGGAAGCTGTGTGCTCTTTTCCCTGTTAGAGTGGGCTAAAACCATTTTATGTGTAAGATCAAGAAATGCTGCACTCGTTCCTTGCAGCAAGGCGAAGTGAAAGATGAAGGGACTTGTGGGGCAGATTTTTTTAATGCAAAAACGTGACAATGAATTTTTATATTAGTGGCTATTTCATCCTAGGAATCCGTGAGGTTTTTTAGAACTTTAAGTAGGGTAAGCAGCAGATGACTTCAGAATAATATTTCTCTGGTTTTAATTTAAAATTTTATGTCTCTGGTCTTATTGTTAACTGCCTGAAGGAAGGAGATGCGTCATTTTTAAATACTCCGTAGATATTCTGTGTTAAACTTAATCTAAAAATATTACTGAAATTGTACTTAAACGCAAAGCATGCACTGCGCTTTCATAGTTTCAAAAGCACAACTTCCTCCTTTCTGGTTGTTTTTCTCCCCCCTCACCCTCTACTACACCCCCCCCCCAGTGTAATCCATTCACAAATCATGGCAGAAAAGAGTGGATAGAGAACAAGGAATTGCTTTGCTTTTTAAATGCTGTCTGAAGTAATACAGACTTTGCGATATGAAAGCCAAATATCTCAAAATATATTCAAACCATCATAAATTAAGTGGATTTTTTTTTCCTGCGAACACAAATGAATGGAAGGAATTCAAACTTTCTACTACTAAAGTTAAACAGATCTGCATTGAGACTGTGAACCTGGAGTTGCATACTATGAAGTAGTTTCCAGGCTTTTCTAATCTAAATTTAAGCAAAAAGACTATCCTTTCTGTCACAGAGGAAACTTTTATTTTAAGTCTGCATTTCTGTACTGACTTTTATAATCAAGGCTCATCCTTTTATAAATGAAAATTTTAGTGTTGATATGCATAACTTTTTTATTAAGCCTTGAAGGATATTAAAAAGATGCTATGGGAGTTAAGTTCATATCTGTGGAATGGTTGTAAAGATAAACTCCTGGTTTAAGCAATGTATGAGCTGATGCAGAGTCATCTTCCTGAGTATACAGAAGGCATTGCTGCCTATGCTGCTGTGTTTACCTTTGCTAATTAAGGAATAGATGAAGTTGACAAAATTCATTGATTTTAGTGCAGGTCTGTGAGAAGCAGTTGAAATGTCAAGAATCATGCCAGTGTCATGTTGCTGCATGCCAGAAATGGTAGAGGCAAATGCACTTAACCTAATTAGTAGGAAAGAGAGAGAACCTAAAAGGGTAGAAACTAAGGAAAACCACAGGGCTTTCTCTGTTGCAGCAGCAATATTGTTGGAAAGAGTAAAAAATTATATTGCTCCTAAATACTGTTGAGTAACTAAGTAGGAATGGTTTTTCACAGTTGTAAGGGTCTTACAAGTCTGCATCTAATGTGGGAAAGGAGCTTATGAAAAGAGATTAGAAGCAGTGCTCTATTTTTATTTTTTTAACCACGTCTTTAGCAGCTTGTCCAGGTGAACTACATTTTTAATATTTTTTTTTCCAGGACAATGGCTGTAGTCTGGTGGTGAAACAGTTCCATGATCTTCTCTATTCCTTTGCCTTTTTCTGTCAAGCTTGCATAGGGTATCTTGCAATGTGTTAATATGTCACTTGTTCTCTAGTATTAATTTTGTGATCAAGAGCTGAAATATATTTGATAAAATGAGCGTTAGGAAAATCTATTATTCTTCTGAATGGAAAAATATTGCTGCCTTTGAGATGTGGAAGGCTTTCTCATTTACTTAGGAATCCAGTTTTCTGGTATGGACATAAGAAATGTGGGAAATCTGGGGTGGGAAGGGAGGGAGTTTTGCCTTGGGTTTTCTGCATATTAATTGAATCAAATACTGCTTTTTTCTAACATTGCTTTCAAGCTTTATTTCTGACAGTAAAGTTAGGTTTTGATTTGGGAGTGGGAGGTTTGCTTGTTTTGTAAAATTAGCCTCTGAGACTTACTCTAGTTGTCATTTCTTCCAGAAATGACCCAAATGTAGTACAAGAAGCCAAGGCAGTAGAGAGAAGATAGCTTTTGCTCTTCATCTCCATTACAATACAAAGCCTGTGTGAAGAACAAACAAACTGGTGGTATTTTGAGGTCACCATACTGTCACTTACAAACTTGTAACCTGATCATTATTACTCAGATTCTGTGTTTTTTCCATGCTTAATACCTCTTTTGTGTAGTATTGTTACTTAAATTTGATTTGTTTCTCATGCTTTGTTTATTTTCTGTACTTGAGCTGGTCCAGAGACTTCGAAAAATGTGTGTAATTTTTGGCGGCTCCTAGGTCAGGTGAACCAATAAATGAACTCAGTGAGCATTGACTTGAAGCTGTGCTATTGACCTTCAGCTTTTAACTTCGGGACTTCATTATGAAGCCAAGAACTTCAAACATGGACAGTGGTGGTACATGAGGATGAACATGTTTCCCAGATGAAATTTGATTCATCTGTTGGTCAGATTTGGCAGCATAATTTGTGCTACACAGGTGCTCAGTGAAAGCTTTTGAGGAAAGGAGAACAGCATATTTAACTCAGTTATCAAGTGAGGTCATTCTTTCTGTCAGATGTTGCCTTAAATGCCAGCATGGCTACTGAATGAAGGCAAACAAAATTATGGAATACTTGAACTTTCTACAATTCCAGCATGCCCGTATGTGGTTTCATTTGGCTGCTTGTATCATATATATACATGTAAGAATCTATATATGTGTTTATACTGCCACTAACTAAACCAGTAAGAACCTCTGGTACATGGGTAGTCTTCAGGGAGAGCTATCAAAATAGTGATATTTGTTCTTTTTGTACAGTTGTTACACTTCCTACATGTGACTTAATAGTGATCAAACTCTTGTCATTGATCATTTGGACCACCAGCTTTTTAACTGTCTTCAGATTGACCGTTGTTTATTGTACCTCAGTGAGGTAACGTAATTGTGCTGGTGGGAAGTATGCTTTATATATATAAGATAGCAATCCACTTTCTCATCACTGATACCATCGCCGGCTTTTAGTGATCGTCACTGAATGGGTATGAACTCATGAAAATAAACATAAGGTTGGTGTCATTGCTTGCATTTGAGAGGCAGACAGGTTAAAGGAATTTAGGGTCTTGCCTTCGACACATTTGAAAAGACAGGTTTTGCTAGGCTCAAATCATATTTGCTTGATGGATTCTTGAGATGTTATGTTATGAACCTTTTCATTACTGAAACCTTAAAGTAACACTTAGAAATATGATATGAAAGCTTCATTAAAATACAAAGTGTGACTCAAGTGAACATTAGAAGTGGTGTGTGGAATTGATCAAACGCTGGAGGCTGTGTAAATTTATTGATTTTGTTGGGAGAGTAAAGTTGTTGGTTTGTGTCATACTTAGCTGATCGGATGGTTGCCTTTTGGAGTATGAGTTCTCCTGTCACCCACTGTGCAGTCCTGCTTTTTCCTTTGTGCTTGCTCTAAAGCAGTCATGGTGAGTTGATTGAATGAGGTAAATTGTCAAAATACTGTAACATTTTAGTTCCCTGAGGTTGCCTACCATCAGTTTTTGTATTGCAATTTAGTTTCTTATTGAGAAAGAAAATGAATGTTGGGAGAGAATGTAAATAGCAACTGATTTTAGAGGGTAAACTGGGATTGTGTGATAGGGTGGAGACATGCATACATATAAAAACAAAACATGTTAAGACACTGGAGCAACAGGGGTAGGTAGCAGTGAGTGAGAGTACCTTAAGCTTTTGTTCATAAGAGGGGGAGGGAATAATGTAAAGAGAATGATACTGTTGATAATCACAATTAACAGTGCTCAATGCATAGGCCTTGGGCAGATGTGACCCACCCTGATAAATCATCTGGCCATTGCTTACTTGCTAGTGACTCCTCTTGCTGGGCAAACAGTGGTGGTCTTGAGGGATGGCAGCCACTGTCATCTCCGAACTGCTGTCTTTCCAGAGGCTTTCAACCGATCGAGTAATCTTCTCGAAGATGAGTGCATGAATGTGGATCTGCTTAGGAAACATTTCCCAACCACTTTAGGATTCTTTTCCCAAACACTTGGTTTTGTTTATAATCTTTGATAGTTTCCTTGGGAAAGCATTTGATTCCAGTCCATTCTGAATATAACCACTTTGGGTTGATTTTGAGTTGTTGCAAATGTCATGAGATTCATATTAAAAACTTACTACAGTATATTCATTCACAAGCTTTTTAATTCTATTAAATAAGTATTTTATTTCTTTTTTATAGGAATATATTTTAAAATACTGAGTTAATGAACAGTTGGATTAAGTATTTTGTGACATCTTTCTTATTGTAAGGTACAGACATACCACATTTAAATGATGATAATCATTTATGCTGTAGTAAGAATTTTAGCAGGATTTCAGGTAGCCAAGTAGCTCCAACTCCTTTCTGCCATTTTATTATAGTAGGAAAATTATTCTAGTATGATTTAGTGAGGCCTACTTGTTCTTGAAGGGTAAGTTTAGAGACTTTTATGTCTTGGAGAGTAGCCTGCCAGGTATCTTCCCCTTCCCCATTTTTTAATGAGGAAGATTCAGATCAGGCATTTTTTTGATCATTTCTATTGCAGTATGACATGCCTTAAGAAATTGTTGGTGCAGGTCAGTCTCTTCCTTTAGGCACTTTCTGGATCATAAGTCCTGTATGTCTAGGGACTTGGAACAGCCTTTTCTTGTTTGGGTACTTGGAGGGTGCTGTTTTGAAGCTAATTAAATTTTCTAGAAGGTTTATATGATGTTAACAATCAAGAAGATGTGCAGTTGACTGTTCTGAACTTTTCTACTGCTTAGGAAATTGCAGAAATTGGTAAATATTAGTAATTTAATGGAAGGAGGACAATCTGGAGAAAGACTGTTGGACAGAGTTGAAGGCATAGCAGAGACTGGGCTTTGTGAGCAATCAGATTTGATCAGTTAGACTGCAGCTGAAAACAGTTCACCATGTCACCTCAAAATAACATTCCTGTAAGAATCAAACCTCTACTCCATCTCTACTGTTGTTTTATACCATCTTTATTTAGCAAGTAGTATTTCTTTCCTCGCTTGCACAACTTTTAATTGAGTTGGAAACCTCATCAAACTTCATGTGAGAGCAGTAATAGAGTTAACTTGTGAGAGTGTAGGGAGGGATAGTGTTCATGAAACAAGTGGAGAGTGTGATTGAGAACAGACACTATCCATACAGTATCCTTTGGGAAAACATAGGAGATGAGACAGAATGCTTGCAAAGTGTTGACCCTTTGATTGATTTGGGGATAGCAGAATGAAACTTGAAAAGGGAAATGTATCGGAATGTTTTATGTAGGCTGGGTTGAACTGAACTGGCAACTTTATAGATTTTAATGCCTTTTTTATTTTTTTTAAAGTCTTTAGCAAATACGAAAACACTTGCTAGAGCAAATGCTATGATGGAAATCCATGAATGGACTTTTCTTGGCAGATATCCTTTTGTTTGAGCAGCTTAATGTGTACTGGTTTTTAAACGGAAGTTTGATTTTACTACATAGAGTAGTTTATAAAGGTTACCTTTTGCTTCCTATGTAATTCTCTAATAGTCTCTGGGTTTGGCAGTTTGTAATCCTCATGTTTTTAAATCTGTCTTCTGTTGAACTGGAAAGGGAAGGGGACAATAAAAATTTTGGACAGTAAAACGAGCAGGAAAATTCAGAATCCTACAGGGCACTAATAGTTTTGAAATGGGGGTAGGCTGCATTTAGGCTGTTCCGAGGGGTGCCTTCTAATTCGATCAGGTTATTTCCCATTTAATGTCTAGCTGTGCATGTGCTGCAAAGTTTCCTCCTTAATTTTTGAAAATTCTGGTTTTGCAAGCCCTTTGAGGTACATTTGTACTGACATTTAGGGCTAATCCTGAGGGCTTCTTTCTACTTAGCAGAGCCATTAAAGCTGCTTTCAGAGCCTGTGGAGCCTGTAGCTCGTAGCAGGGCATGTGCAGATGTTTTTATTATTAACTCCTTTAGCAAAACTTCTTCTAACTGTCAGTCTTACTACTTGCTTGGAGAACAAAGTGAACTTAGGAGAAGTATTGCTATTGTCTTTCTATGCTTTACTTCTGCAGTAAATTTTGTAGTGTGTCCAATGGAGAGAATTTAATTCCAGCCCCATAGCTGAGCAGAATTTGTCATCTTTATCTGAGCTGTTGCTGAGAATCAAGCTGAGGTATTTTTCATGTGGGTAGCCTGTAGGTCTGGGTACCATGAAATTGACCCTAATTCTGCACCACACCTTATGTAAGTTGAAGCAGCCTGAGGACTGAATTTAAGAACAGAGATACAAACAAAATAGATCAGCTTCTATATTTCTCAATTTATTGCTGCTCTCCCAGGGTAAAAGCTCCTTTGGCATAGGGAGAATAAAATGCTTCGTATACTTTAAAAGTTAGTGCTATTAAGTGAGGCAGTATCTTTGTGCTTTAGAGAAATTGTCTATCTTAAACAAGGAATAACTGAGTGTTTGTACAGGAGTGCTTGTAAGAGGAGGAAACTGTGTTTAAAATGTCTGTGTGCTATGGAAGACCCGAGTCTGGTACCGTATACTATTGTCTAAAAAGTTCATCTGAGTGATAGCAGTATGTGGATTGTGATGGTAATTGCTTCTGGGTGTTACAGTGTTTATCATATCATTTTCTATGGCAATTGTTTTATATAGGTTTTGTTCAGCTGATAATTCACAAGACAGAATTGCGAAACACCTTTCTGAAACTTCCCTCACTTGAAACAAAAAAGCCCCTTTGGAAACTACATTGTAACTGAGGATGTCAGTTTAGCCTGATTTATTGAATTTCATGGTGTTCTCAATAGGATTGCTGTTATCTTTTAGACTGTTTTACACAGTATTAGTTACAGTGAGCCACTCTTTTTTTTAAAATAAATGTATGTATGGGCACCATCTATCCTGTTTGTTGAATGGTAAATGAATTTTGCAGAAGGGAAAAGTAGCATGTAATTACATAATTTTAAACTGTTCTAGCACACGTGGCTGGGTATCCTATGTTTTGTAAGTTCTTTGCTTTAGTTTTTTCAATCTCTGCTCATTTTTTGCAATTGTTATACTATAAATGGTAGCCAACTTCAGCTCCAAGTGTGATTTGATTTGATTTGATTTTCTTCCCAACAGATGGATGTTTTAAGGAAATCTAGGTATGGAAAGCATCACTTGAGGATGCATCTGACTGGAAAGATCACATGTTGAACAGAATACTGGTGTCCTATAGCCAGAGGATGTTAAAATACAGCAATACATTTCCTTGATGCAGAAGCAAAACATAAGCCTGCTTGTCTTGGATACTTTTCTTTATGTCTGTGTTTATCCAGCTTTTTTTTTTTTTCTGTAGTCTGTTGAATATGTTGAATGTGCTTCCTTCCTACTCTAATCTTATCCTAAGCAGCGTTTTAAAGTTCAGTTGAATAATGCTTTGGCATTGTTATATTGATGTTAACAATGGAAGTAAATAGACGTCTTTTTGGCTCACTTTACTGTAGAACAAGAGTCATGAAAGCTAATGCAGTGGTTGAGTTTTCCAAAAAGTTACGTAATGCTACTGTGTTTTGACTATTTTATCTTATACAGGTGACTAGAATGGTTTATCTAATGTCAAATGTCTGAAGTAATACTTGAAAAACTGTTGCAAATGTCTTACAATTCATTTTAGTCTGTAACAGTTTTCATATTTCATTTGCCAAATAGAAAATGGATTTTGTCACTGGAGAGACTGCCTTAAACATTTGCCACAGTGTCTTAATTTGTGATGTCTCAGGTCAGCTGGTAATGACAAATGTAATTTTTCTGCTATTGCTAAACATGTTCAGGAGCCAAGGAATTTTTAGTGCTTTAATTTTGTAATCCACCACTACTTCATCAATGCTCCTTCCTCCCTCCCACAGTTAAGACCAATTTATGCTATGGAGAAGACTGGATTATGTGTTTTGTGTCAAATATGTCATGTTTGTAACAGTTTAATTGCTGAATTTTATTTTGTAGCTTCAGCTTTAGTAAGTGAACTTCAGGGTCCCTTTTGCCTTATCATACTCTGGTTTCAGTGTGTGATTCTTGCTTAGGAACATCAGTATTCTTGCTTTGTGATAGTGTGTTCCATCTGCTCTGTTCTTTCAGGATTATCTTCAAGAAGAAAAAGCCACAGAATAGCTTTAGATTTTGAATGGTACTTTTACCTGGGAGGTTAAGCAGTGTTCTTTTCTATCTCAATATCTAATATGCTGTGCTGAAGTACCTATGGCTGTCGTTCGCGTGTTGGAAAATGCATAAAAGATGATTCCAAAGGTTCCTTCGAGAACCTCCAGGAAGCTGCTGTGGCTGATAAGACAGTGGTTCGGAGTGTTTTGAGTAAAGTCCTAATCTGAATATCTACAATATCACAAGGTGCTGCTGAGCTTGTCTTCACTAGTGTAAATTTGCCTTATTTTCATCTGATCAAGTGGAGCAGTTCTGAATTTTCCATCATCTGCTGGACATCTTGTGAGATAATTCTCTACTGTGTGTGTTGACAAGTTAAGGCAGCTCACAGAAATCTGATAAGTGCAGGTGTCAGGATCTGCAGGCGGATACAGGGAAAGGGAAACTCCCCTCCTCCAGTGGCAGTGACCACATCTCATACTCTGATCCAATCTCATGTATATGAATTCTCTGACCAACAGACCAAGGGTTATTGAGAGGTGAACGTGTCAATAGTTTCTTCTAAAGCTCTTCTACTGTTCTGTAACTGTTTAAAAGTTCTACAATTTAAGTAGTTACATATGTTTGGGATCTAGAGCCGCATCCCTTTTGTGAATCAAGAAGGCTAGCTCTAGTTTTCTAATTTAAATGCGCATTTGTGGAGAGAGAGTTGAGAGGACATACAGCTTAGTGGGAACTGAAGCACAGAAGGTCCTGAAAAAGGCTGATTTAATTCATGTCTGGAGAACGAGGAGAGAGAAGATTTAGGATTGTTTGACCTAAGAACTGTCCTTTGAGAACCTCTCCTGGGTCCTTCCAAACAACTCTCATGTATCCATGACAATACACCTCTTTTCAACGTTGCCTGAACTACAACTGGTCCTCTTGCTTTAGTATCTGCTTTTGCCTGTTCCTTTTCATGGGCAACTAGACATTCATTTTACCTTACTCTGTTTTATGTGGCAAGGGAGGAGAAGGGGAAGGCGTGGTACCTCAATTCAGTACTTGTTATTTAATAAAATGGCATTAGAAGTTGAATTCATCTCTTTTACTCTTCATTAATATAAACCAGAAAGGTTGTAGCTACCAAACTGTAAACTAATGTAGCCAACTGGTCAAGGAGGTGATGATCGTTTTTGGAAAGGAGGTGCTTCTGGACACACAGTGCACAAGGCAATGGTGAATGTAGTCTATGGATATTTCTGTAATGGCATTTGAGGCAGAAAGGTATCACAGCTTCAAAGCTTGTGTGTAATATTAAGCCTAGCTCATCTGAAGTGTTGTTCCACCTCTGCATTTTTATTACGTTTTATTTTTTAAAAGCCCCTTTAAGTTCACTTCTAAACATGAATTGGATTTTACTGAAGTGATAGAGAAGCACAGTGATAGTTTGATAGCTACAATGTAGTAAAACTAAGCAATACTAGAAATACCATCACATAATGAGAAGACAAACGTAACTTCAGTTTCACATTGTACATGGCTGGAATTTAATATTAATTATAAATACTTTCTTAAATGCTGAGCGCTGCACTACTGCAGTACACTTAATCTGTAGTATTTCTGTGAGGATACTTAATAAAACCCAAATAATGATTTGTTATTAAACTTTTGTAGTTCTTGTGTATAGTCTTTAACGAAGCATTGGTAACCATTTGGTACAATTCTTAACAGATTGAATTAAATTCAGTGAAAACTTGCATTTTTGTTTTGATTTAGACTTTGAAACAGTGAGAGAGATAAAATAAATGTAGTGGTTAACTGAATTTGGATTCTGCTTGCCATACTTATATTAGAATAAATCAGATGTAGAGAGTGGATCAAGAATGCAGAATATAGTTAGAAAGATAAACTCAAGTCTGTATTATAGGGGAGGTAGAAGACCACTTTCTGTTGTCATCTACTTTCCTGGACTTTATTTTAGTGGTGCCATCCTATTCCCACATCAGTTTCCTCCAGTGTCAGAATAGGCAGTCACTCTGCAAACAGCTCAAAGGCTTTCTGCCCTCAGCTGGAGGCCACTATCCCTTCTGTGAGACTGTATTAATAGTTCATGTGAGTGCTCCTGATCTGCTTCAGAGCAAAATCAGATGAAATAGTTTAAATGATCTTTAGAGTAGTCTACTTTTTAGCTGTGATTCAAGCTAATTTGTCTGATGGGGCACAGAAGCATTCCTTTTGACTAGCAAAGCTCGGCTGAAGAATAACTGCCACAGTTAAATTTGAGTGTGTAATTTGCTACAAGGCATCCTGGAGTTGTGTGTTTCCCCCTACCTCCTACCCCTTTACTGTTTTGCACTTTGGGCTATAATCATGTCATTTCTTTTCAATGTTGTTTGGTTAGGGCATAGTTAGATTTACCTCTAGGATTCTACAAACCCTGGGCGTATTGTTTGGTTAAGTCTGCAGACACCTATACATGTATATACCAACAGCAGAAAATTGCCTGATCTATATGCTACATGCCTGATGAATGCAGTATTTATGCCTATGTCAAGTTACTGAAGGGTTAAGCAGAATTTGAGCAGACATATATAAGTTAGATAGAATTAGGTCTTCAACCCGACCTCAAACACTGGACAGAAATTGTTCAAGTAAGATAAACTGTCTGATTCTGTGCTAATGATGTTTTGTATGATCTACTCTAAAACATTAATTTTTATTTTTTCAACATTCATTGTAGTCAAATGTCAGAAAGTCAATATTGCAACAGATGGAGCTGAACAGATGCAGTATGAGAGGTCCAGCTTCTTGGACTAAACATGATACACACACAGAAAGGACAACTGAAAGAAAACATAGAGAATTCAGGTAGCTGAAGCTGGATTCAGGAGGAAGAATAATAGCAGGTGCATGAAGAGGTGTACTAAGGAATATTGGATGAAACTCTACCTTATTTTAACTTGCTAAACTACTCAGACTGATGGCATGCAACCACAACACTTGAGATTTTTAAAATTTCTCTGAGCTAACAAAAACATACGTTGACATAATCTATATAGAGTGGTTTGATACCTGATGTCTGATTCTGGCTGATCCTACTCTTCCTAGTATTACACAGAAGTTCAAGCAACAGGCTGTTGGAAATTGAGGGTATGAACACAATGGTTTCTGCTAAAATTATTCTGGGGTGCTATAACTGTTTAAATGTTCTAGCAAAAATAAGATTGTCATTACTTAAATGATTATATGGGATGTTGGGAATCCAGAGCCTTTCTACGGGTCCTGTTCTCTTTTTACCATGTTTTGCATCTTACAAGGTAGAAATGATCTGCCAGGCCACCTTCCAGACTTGATTCTTTAAATTTTACTTAATGGGAAGTGATTATGAAGTTGGTTCAACTACATTTCTTATTGCCACTGCATTGTAGCATATTGATGGCTTTATTATGTAATAAATATGACTGATGATCATACCACGTACTCTCAAAGAATTAAAGTAACCACAGTGAAGAAGAAATTTCGTTTTACTCTGTATTTCGGACTACTACAAAAATTAGTGTTCTTTTGTGGGTACCTATTAGATATTGCTACAGGATAGCAGGTAATATGTTTGAGATTAGTTTAATAAGAGTCCACTGTAGTAGTTCAGTTGTTATATGTTGCTTTGTTCTATAGTAGAAGATGACTATGAAAAGTGGCTTGGTAGCTAGCTGTCCTCTGCTCCAAGTCACTTGTGAAGCGGTCATGTTCAGCCCATTGATTTTTTTTTTTTTTTTTTAGTATCACATTTCTCACAGAATATTTTGCTTCTTAAAATATATTATTCAGCTAGTTGCCTTTTGGATTCCATCCTGCTGACCAGATCCTCATGTACCAACCTTTATCTTAAAAGGTCCTGAAGTTCAGCTGCCTCCATGTTAAAAACAAGTACAGCATGAACGTCTTTCATCTGGAAGAAACATCCTTCTTGAACATATTCCTGAATTTGCTGCAAAGCCTTCAGAGTTGCAAGGTGCAAGGCCTAGTGTGACACAGAGCAGCCCAGTAGCACACAGGAAAAAAACCAGGCATAACACTGTGGGACCTTTTTGAATTTGTGGAGTTTCTGGTAGTTAATATTGTATTGAGCAGAGAACTGATGCCTCTGAAAGAGCTGATGCTGTCAAAAGATGTGGAACCAATACTGTCATCGGTATTGATGCCAGTCATAGTGTCATATCTTCAGTGAAGTGTACGTCCAGTGGAGAAGAAAATGAACATTCAATTTTCATCTGTAGGAATTTTGAATGATTCTGTCTGTATCCTATCATTGAAGACTCTTGGGAATTTTGACTGTCCCAAGAAAAAAATGGCATCATCGCTTGCTAAGATCTGAAATGTTAAATATTATGAATGGCAGGCCTCGCTGCTGAAGTATGTCTTTTAGTATTGATAAAACTGCCTCTTAATGATTTGCCTAGAGACATGAAGAGTTCAAAAGCAAGACAGGAAAAAGTCATGAAACAGCCTAATCCTTCAGCAGAAGTGTCTGAAACTGTAGGCAGATATATGCCCAGCATGGTGATGATGGGGAACATATGGTGGCTTCAGGTGTGGTACGTTGTGTGAAAAGTACAAGCTGTGGTCATGGAATGCTGTAAAAAGCTTGCAGCTCTTTAGCAAAAATACTGAAGATGCCCTGGGCTCTCTAAAGAAGTTAGAGTGACTGTATGCTCCGTGTAGAATTTCATATTGTTAAGCCACTGGCAGCATGCAGTTCCTGATTTTAGCACTTGCTGAGCATGACATCTTATTGTAAGCAGTGAAAATACCATGCCAAGTAGTGGCAGTAGGAATGCTGTAATCCTTCTTAAACTCATTCTGATACATTTAGTGGTTATTTTATAACCATTCTGGTCATCTTCAGGATTTCCACTGAGCATGGTTGAATGTTAGACCTGAAAAAATAGCTACCCTTCTGGGTGTGCCATCCAGCTTTGCTTTTTTCCTTCCTGGGCTTTCTACTGTTCTTCCACATCAAGGATTAGTCTAATGGTATTACAAATAGCGGGAGTTTTGTTGCTGGATTCCAGGAACAGAAACTTCTTCCTCCTTTGACTCAGTTTCCATGTTTTTTGAAGTTAGCAGAACTTCCTGCCATTTTATTATTCAGCTTACTGTCTTTCATAGAACAAAGGAGCCTTTGCCACATTTTTCTCTGTCTGTATGTGTTTTCAGAATTAGAAAATCTGAAATCAAAATCAGGATTGTGATCAAATTTGAAACTCAGAACGATAGTATTGCTGTCATTTCTCTTATCAAATATTAGACTTCTGAGTGACAGTCAACTTTGCAGGATGTGTATTTCTCTTTTTAAATGGCCCTACTTTCAACAAAAGCTCTGAAGATTAGTTGGGTTTCTCTAAATGTAGGACACACTTAGGAGCTTTTGCCAAATACTTAATATTAGTTGAGGCTTATCTCAGAATAAAAAGAATAATGATATATCAGTATATTTTGAGATAAAATCATAAAGACTTAACCATAAATAAATCTTTATTTAACCCCCTAAAGACCACAGAATTAGGACAACGTTAAAGTCTACATTGGCCAAAGCTTGTATTTTATCTTTCTGATGGACTTGACTTAACATCTTTTTCAATCAACTTTTCTAAGAACTGTGCAAACATGTTCTATGTAAAACACGGGTGAAGTTAATGTGTTCTTGACTGCTGAGTGTTTGTTTTCCATTGAGGTGCAGAAGCTCCAGATGAGTTTGCAAAGTGGTGACATCTTCCACATAAAACTGTGGTAGGTGTGAAGAGAAATCTGTCCATAAATCTCTTTTTCTGGTTGAATACATATAAATGTTCTAATTGGGAACAATTAATACAGTGTTATCTTTATGTTTGTATTAGATTTAAGACCTCATAAAACCATTCTGCTGACATCAGCTTAAGTCAAAACGGAAGGAACATGAGGTTTGCCTGAAATGAAATTGACTGGTTGCTCTTTCATTTTGTAGTTATGTTAGTTACATATGTAGAGCTCAGCGTATGTTTTCTTCATTCTTAATCTGAGGTCTGTAACACCTTGGGTTTGGGTTGTGGATGGTGGGAAAGACTCTTTAACTGCCATAAGTACCTTTGCCTACAGGTATTGCTGGTGCAAAATTCTGATCTTGATTAGTTGAAACTGGCTTAAATGTCCATACATACTCTCCAAGGTAATAAACTCAACCCAAGTAAGCATTTTCATGATGAGAAATACTGCCCAAGTGCATTAAATTCATTGTAAGATTGATGGGGTACTATACTTTCAGTTTAAAAGCCATATGCAAAACTCATTGTGGTAATTGCTTATTCATAGATACAGACTTCAGTATAAGACTTTCAGGATGTTGTGCTTGTAGTATAATATCTAGGCAAGCAGGTGTTTTAAAATTTAAGATGAAAAACTGTATATATGTTTCTTTGTTACAGTAGAAGTTACTGAATTTTCTCATTAGATTTTCCATGGAAGTGTTACACTGAATAAATTCTTCCTTTGGATGCAAAGAATATGTCGTATATGGAGACAATCTGCAGCTATCTTTTTCAAGAATCTAGAGTTGCCATCTCTAATTAGATGCTGTATGGCAGAATTGATTCTGTAATCTACATTTGCATTAAAAACTGACTCCTAGAATTGCTCAGATTGTAACGTTCACAGTTAGTTTGTATAATTTCATTTTTCCAAGTTTGCAGATGTGAAAGTTTTGTGCATCTGCAGCTGAAGACTTTTAGAGCACAGAAACGTGTATAATTGCAGGCTTAGAAAATTTTCAACGGATTCTGCTAGTAAGGAGATTACATATTCTCAGATGGCTATGGGATGCCAGATAGAAAGTCTAGATGATGGGGCAATAGTAACATGAAATTGATAGGATTTTAGACAGTCAAGAGTGTTCCCACGAGAAGCAACATTGTGGTCTTGCACAGTTTTGTAAAGGGAGGGTCAAATTAGTTCCATTGCCATCTGTGTAATTTGCCTTAAATGAGGGGTGTCACTTATGACTCCTGTCATTCTCCTGCTCCTGTAGTGTAACACTGCACACGTGACGAGCGCTGGCCAGAGTATAGGGGGAAGGAGCTCGATGCTGCTGCTGGGTAGAAACAAGGTGCTGGGCCAGATCCAGCCTGCAGGCTGCGAGTTTGACACTCCTGCCTTAAATGTTTTTAAGATCTGGATGAAGTATTGCTGTACGTGTGTTCTTTTCGTATACCTTTTTACTTTCTTGGTAGACTGAATTTTATTTGAATGTTCATCTTAAATATTACTTTTGTCAAGGAAATACTAAACGTGGGAATGTCAAAACCAAAGATGTCTCCCTATAAATATAGCAGTAATTGTTGCTGGGAAGTGCTGGAGAATTCTGTAGCTCCTGCATAGAGCGAGTGATCACTGTGAATAGCATTAACTAATCATTTTGCAGCATTTCCTTTGTGTCATCAAAAGAGCATTTCATAGGGTACAATAAAGTTCAAACCCAAGCATGAACAGATAGTTAGGATTATTAACAGTACGTAACATAGAACTGAAAACTTTACAGGCCTTATTTTGCAAGTTGCCTAGTTAAGCTTTCCAAATTAACGTTGCTACTAAAAAAAAATATGCCTCTGCTCAGTTGTTGTTGCTGCTTATGCTCTGCTCTATGCTGAAATTGAAATATGCTTTGGAAATGAGAGCCTTATCTTTGTTAACTCATGTTCAGTTGTCTCCTGAAACAACTATAAATATCTCCAACAGTGCCTCAGAATTAATGGTATCGTGCATAGAGTGCTTTTGTGATCGTTAAGAGCATCTCCCAAAAGGTTCTAACTACAATACCAGGCTAATTTCATGGTTGGGACTTCGAATTCTGAAATATACAAAGACTGAGGATTGTTTGATTCCTTTAAAGCTTAGCTCAGAGGAGGAGACAGTTCAAACTAGAAACCTGACAGAAAGAGGCAAAGAGAACAGCAGAGCATCACTTTTCTTCCTAGAACATCAGCTAAAATAAGAAAAGTCAACACTTACTGATGTTAGTCAGGTTCTGAAGAGCTTTTCTCTGCTGAATGTTAGTAAGTGTTTATCTTCTTTACAACATGGACTGAGAACTTGAATACTCGTCTCAATCTTTCAAGCTAAGTTCTTAATTAGGCATGTGCTTCACATAGTTTTGTTCTCCATTTTTTTCAGGCCTGTCTCAAAGGGGTGAGGGAGGATGATAGGGAATCTTGGGAAATGGATGAACAGTTCCCATACCCCAAAAAATGATCAGTGTGAGGGCTGAGAGTGGGAGAAAAGGGATCCTTTTGTCTGGTCAGGTCCTGTCACATAGTACTGTACCCTGTTTCGTCACTGTAACCAGCAGCATACTTCAGTTCCTGTGTCTCCTTGGCTAATGTCTATCCAGTCAGAAAGAGAGTTGGATCAAACCCCTAAATATCACCTATTCTTGCTGCTGCTGGAGAAGGAAAAACTAGGGAAGGTAATGACACACAAGGCCTGAAATGCAATCCCTACCCAGCACTAGCTGCTCTTGCATTCGTTCTGACTCCTCCCTCAGTTGCAGCCCCTAGATCGCCAGGATGCTGGCATAGGCAAAGGCGGCAGCACCTCTGATGTTTTCGAGGGCTGTTTTACACCCCTGTGAAACCTGTAGATAGTTGTAGATACTGTAACAGTACTGCTGCGCTTTCAAAAACTGTTCGAAAAGTACCAAGAGATAAGAAGGTGTGGCTATGGTTTGCAGTACTTCTGCCTATGAGTGGCTCTCTCCATTCTGGCCAAGTAGGAAACAGTTCTACAATGTTAACACTTGTTGCTAAAGGAGTAGAGTGTCTTGAAGTGGATAAGCAGTATCAGAGCATAAAACTGACATATGATTGCTAGACCATACTGCTGTCTGATGTACTGCCCATTGCTGCTGCTTTGTCAATATCTGAAGCTGGTTCTGGTGTGCAGCATTACTCATCAAGCTTCTCCTTATGTGTATATATATGTTTATATTGACACTTTAACTTATTTCTGTTTGCAGGTTACCTAGTGGGAAATATAATATAGGTTTCTGTGGTCAGAATGTAATTTCTTGTTCTCACCTATAGGTTTTATCACAGTGAAGAATTAATACACCTATAAAATTACTAGTAATTTCTACTGTAAAGACATGTCTAGCTGTTTGTAGAAAAAATAGCAATTTCTTTCTGAAAGAAAGAAATTCTACCTCTTAAGTGGTAGAATTAGAGTGCTCTTATGTTGCCTTTCTGTTTTGGTTGATAATTCATCTTATTAAAGACATTATGGCATGCAGCCAAAACACAAGACAGCTGTTCACATGTTTCTGAAGCCAGTTTTGAAGCCTTACGAGTTCAAAACACCAGGAGAATGTCAATATATATTCTTCTTGCCTAATTCATTTAAGTAATCTTTTAGTGCTCTAAAAGTAAACATTAGTCATACTTTTGTAGTGTCTGTCAGTTTGAGTAATGAATTAAAAGTTTGAAAATAATCCATGTTAGTAAACATTTCTAGTTTCCTTTTTAAAGTTTTAGGATAACAACATTGACTGGGTTTTCAGTATGTTTTAAGTCTGGTCCATAGCTGACTGTATTGTATGCTCCCTGTGGAACACAACTCCTGCTTTGTCTCATACCATACTGCATGCACTTGGCACTGAACAAATTAATAGTAGACTTTGCTATATTAAGATAAGAGGCTAATTTTACAGGTACAGCTTTCATAAATCACATTGTAGTTGACAGTTCAGAACTGGAGAATTAATTAATATTTAGAAATCTAGTCAAATGAGAGTAGTTGCAGGCTTATTAGAAATAAATGTCACACTGCTGTTTGATACAAAGATTTCTAGGTCAGAATAATGTTTGTGTGAATTTTCTTGCATAAGCATGACTAATTACTTTTGAAAGTCCGTAGTTTTATCATTTAATATATCCTATATAACTGCTTATTTACAGTTTAAGAGAGTTTGCCTAAAAATGCTGCATTCTGTACTTATTTTTAATGTTATTTGACTGATGCTATGATGGTTCAGTGAGTAGCAACATGCAAATTTGCTGACATCTGGACTTGAATTTCAATTCTTATTGTTTTTTCACCGTGTAGATGAAGAAATCTGTTCGTGACCTCTTGTACTTCAGATATTAGACTTGTTGTACTGGTTAAACAAGTAGGAACTTGATGGTTCCTACAGTCTTGAGTGATATTAAATTTATTCTCTTGAAGTGAATTAGCTCAAGGTAGGCCTGTGATATTTCAGGAATCCTAGATATCCGTAAGAATTGTATGTAGTTTTAAAATTTGTGTTAGAAGTAATGCATGTTGCTGGATATTTACCCAAAGTAGACAAAATGAAAAATACACATAAGCTTTCTAGTGTAGAATATTAACTGTCTTTCAAAGTGTTTCATGGCTCATCTAACCTACTGTCTGTTATGGTATTCGGTGAAGTCATCTGAGCCTTCACATTACTGATGAATATGATCTTTAATACTTCTTTAAGTAATGAATTTCACACTGTTATCTAAATTCAAATTAGAATATCTGTTAGGAGGATTGGGTTTGTGATGTTGATGCAGGCTTTTCTAAGCCTAAACTTTCTTTACAAAACTTTGCGTTATCAGTACCTGTAGCCTTTTTAGTTTGGCTTTTGAATGATCATGAAAGAGTTAGTTTGAGGTGATTGCAGTTCTTCTCACAGCAGCCTCATGCCTAAATGAGTAATTAATTGACTTTGTAATTGTTGAAAGGTTTTGCTGTCTGAAATTTGAGAAGCTGGAAAAATTATGTTCCATAAAAATGGGGGATAAATGCCTTGATGGCAATCCATCAGTGTTTTTTTGATGGCATATGGGCAATGTGGAAGACTTGAACTAAAGGTATGCATGGGAGAGCTTTTGTTCCACAGGAAATTTTCTGCAGCAGAGAGTGTACAAGCTTTGAAGATAAAGCTTTATCTACATAGATTCTATGTTATGTAGATTCTTATCAGTTGAAAGAAGGGAGTGTATCAAGGCCATTAGATTGCTAGTGAGAACAAATATCCTGGTTTCCTTTGTTGCATACTGACATCACCTCTCAATCTTGCATGACATAGAGCAGCAGCAGATGTACTGGATACCTGTCCTGTCTCAGAATGGGAGTCTTGCATTGATTCTTCCATGATCTTAAGTCTGCTTCAGTGGTATTCTGTATGTGGTAAACAATTGGTTGATGTTCTGCATTTGAAAACTGACTTTAAAAAGAAATACAGAAAATGACAGGAGTGTTAGTTGGAGTGATAAACTTTTTAGTATTAACGAAAAAAAAAAACCACTAACCCCACAACCCAAACTGTAGCATTTCATCTGTACATATGCATTGGCTGTAGAAATGAACAATATATAGTGGTTAATAACTGAGAGTTTAGTAATTTACTTTGAAACTCTCTAGATTTAGAAAAGACCTTAAAGTGAGATGCTAAAGTTTAGTTACTTTCTAGGTCTTAGGAGACAGGTGACATAAGTTATACCTAAAACCTAGGTTCTTGATTTTTGCCTTCCCTTCTCCCCCCACCCACCGCTTTCCTCTGTTTCTTTTTAGGTTTAACTATAGATCAACACATCATCTTGCATCCCATGGGTTTTATGAATTTTTAAATTGGTTTGATGAAAGAGCGTGGTATCCACTGGGAAGAATAGTAGGTGGAACTGTAAGTATTGTAATAATAACTTGAAGATGATTTTGCAGTACGTTTTTTGAACTTTTAATACAAATTCAATATTGATAAAAGGAGAATCTTGATAAAATATGCTTTTAATTGTGAAATTGCTGCAGAGAGAATAGCAAGATGTTTTTAATTTTTAGCTGCAGGAACTAAGTCAACATGCGTTAATCACAGTAACATACTGTGAACAAGAAGTGTAGAACTGAGTATGAACTTATGTATGAACTTCTAATAATAATAAATAAGGGTATTCTGTGTCCTGTAGTTCTGGTACATGGAATTAAAAATAAACCAAAAAAATTTCTTCTAAAAAGAACTGTTATCTAAATCTCTTAAGGCACAAGTTTTAATCCAATAGTATAGTTGAGTGGACTTCATGTGTGTATGGAAAATGTTAGAATTGGACTGGGAAAAGACCTTTTGAAATTAAATCAGCAAAACACCTATATGAAGCATCAGGAGTAGTTAAGATGGTGTCAATGCAAGTTACAAGGCAGGAAAGGTAAACAAAACGGTATCCTCAAATCAGAATACAAATATCATTCATTAGTAGAATAGCATTAGTAACACTAACATAGCCTTGTGTTACTTAAAGTGTGAAAGTGCATTAAAACTTTTTAATTACAGTACGTACCATTTAAATGCATTTACAAAATCTTTTGTAACAAATAGATCACCATTTGTTTTAGCGTCTTAGAGATACTTGAGACTTTCTTCATGTAACTTGTATATTTGTTTTTTCTATACCTGTCTTCTATGAAGTAAAACCCCTTAGGAAATAGAACTGAAATGCTGTTTTCGTATATCATTTTGCAAATCACGCGGTATATTATGCTTTAATAGTTTATCTTGAAAATCAACTCTCAAGGATGCGTGCAGGGGAATGTTCTGTGTCTGTTAGTTTAATTTAGTACAATGCCCTTCTTAGCTTTCAAAAGAAACTAAGGCAGGTGGAGTCCATATTAATATTCCTAGTACATATTGATTTTTCTAATGTTGATAAATGTAGGAGGGTAGAATTCCTATTAAGAATATTTTAATGTTCTGCAATATTCTGTGACAGGTTCAATAGATTTGTTATGCTACCTTTCCTGGAGGACATCTTAATTCAATTTTATAGGATTTTATTTTAATCCTTCATATCCAAAGATGTCTACAGATGTCTTGCAAATATATAATACTCCACTGACTGTCAGCTTTTCAGCTTAAAAAAACCCCCCAACATTGTTGATGTACATTTTCTTTCTCTATGGGTAACAAGAAGGGAAAGAGCGGTGTGGTATATTTTGGGGGAAAATAGATAGGGCTGGGAAATGTTGTTGAGTTTCTTCTTGCCATTTTAGGGGTTTGAGTTGGATTTTTTCTTTCCTTAAAGATGTTAGCTGGCTTGAAATTCTATTGCTAACTTTAGCTTCTGCTTTCATACCTTAACGACAAATTCTTCTCATTGTATGATAAATGTCAGGCAAGATAGGATATTATCTGTATGCTGCTTATTCATTTACAAAGTGGTTTATATGTAATTGTTAACATTTGGATAAAATTTAAAGAACCTCTGTTATTCAGCGATGTTGTCAAAACATGATAAAAGTAGTATTAAAATAATTCCATTAGCTTTACCTGCTCACTGCTTATATCAGCTTAAGAAATGACTGTTTCATTGCAAATTACATGCAAATAAGCCTATCATAATAATTTTCTGCAATAACCTTGTGGGTTTTCTTTTTTTTCCATCCTTTTAGGTGTACCCAGGACTGATGGTGACAGCAGGCCTTATACATTGGATTTTAAATATGCTTAACGTGACAGTCCATATAAGAGATGTATGTGTGTTCCTAGCACCAGTTTTTAGCGGCCTTACAGCTATTTCTACTTTCCTGCTCACAAGAGAACTGTGGAATCAGGGAGCAGGGCTTTTAGCTGCCTGTTTTATTGCCATAGTTCCAGGTTACATATCCCGATCAGTGGCAGGATCATTTGACAATGAAGGCATAGCTATTTTTGCACTGCAGTTCACATACTATTTATGGGTAAGTAATTGCTGAGTCTTTTGCTTTGGAAAGATTTTTTTTTTGGTTCCTCCTCCAACCAAATGACTGATTTTTCTTAGAATCCGTTGAATTCTTATTTTCCTTCCTCTCATCTCTCTTCCCCTTGGCTCTTGATCAGGTAAGTACTGAGAAGTCACATGATCTGAACCACTCCATAGTTATGCTCTTTAGTTCGCTGTGTAAAATACTGTTCAACTGAAGTATGTGTGTCCTATAGTAGTAGTAATAATAATAAGTATAAATTTAAAGCAAACAGAAGGGTTGTTTCTGTGTTTCCTTTGGAAATATTAGTATTATGTGAGCATCAAACTTTAGACTTCTCATTTAGCTGGTGAAAAGCAGTAGACTTGAGTATGAAGTGCTTTGAATTCTCTTCTGGAGAAGCTGTTAACTGTGTGGAGGGTCTGGACTTTGACTTGAGCATAAAAATTAAATATGCTAAACTGTCCAGAGCAAGACATTAATATTGCTTGCATGCTTAACAAAAAAAAATAGTTTGACATCTTTTAATTCACCTACTTGCTAGTACAGCTTGTCTGTCACTCCTTAATCTGTATATAGAATTGCATCTGTAATGCAGTTTTATATGAGAGAGTTCAAGCAAGCTGGAGTTTTTCTGGATTGTTACATCTATTTTGAAAATATCACAAACAGCAAAACTACACTGCTAATTCTGTGTAGACACTGTCCCTTGTACATTCTTTGAATGCATATACTTGTTTTCAGTATCTACATGTATGTACATGGTTATTACAGCTTTTTTGCACTGATTTTTGTCAAGAGTTCTGCTTTTCATAAGCAGATGCATACTCACAGGTTTTTTAGCTTTAGAGTATTTCAAACTTGGGGTATTGTTGATAGGAGTGTAATCAAAGGGAATTCAAATTTCCCATGACTATGAGGCTGTTGTTACTTATGTGGGATTTTAAATCTGGACTGAGAATAAGCTGCACCTGTAAAGGTATACTGTGATAACAATAGAATCAGCCTACTTTGACAACTGAGACATGATAGCAGTTATCTGTTCCTGTGGAACTCATATTTAACTGAACTGCATAGTGCAATAATATTTGCATGAATTCTTGTGAAACTATGTGTGAGTCAAATATATCTTATATATCATTTTCTAACTTTATTTAATGTCAGGTTTTCATTCCTGTTTTTCCACATCACAATCACCACCATCAGTTTTGGGCAAAGTCGTACTTTTGGGCCATTTTATAGATCCTGCTAAAGCTTTACTAGTATCTGGAAGCTCTCATTTACCTGTAGTGAGTTTTTGAAAATTATAGAATAGCTTTTCCACCTATAATTACAGAGTTGATGCCAGCCAAAGTAAGCCAGGATAATCTACACTTAGAGCTATAAAGTAATATAATGTTTCAGAGAAAGCACAAAGGTATTGCAACTACTTTCTATCTCAGATCGTGAAGTAGAGAATTGCACTGTATCCTGCTTCTACTTTTAACTAGAGAGATAGATATAAGCTGGTTTGTGTGTGAATGAATTGTACTTGTGGTTTGGTTTTACGGACATCAGTTCAGAAGCTTACAAATATAACTTGATATGTGATAATGAAATTCTCTTGACAGTTATTTTGTAATGAAATTTCAGAATATTTGTTAGTCATTCATAAATCTGTGGTTATTTTTAAAGGTGAAGTCTGTGAAAACTGGCTCAGTCTTTTGGACAATCTGCTGCTGTCTATCCTACTTTTACATGGTAAGCCTTTTATCTATATAATATCTAAACTATTTCAACAGGGCTTACATAATCCGTATGTTTACAAAGAACAGATGAAGGAGATTCTGATCTTTGTTAGAGCCATAATATAAAATTGTTGCTTCATATTAATAATAAAACTTCAAATATATGAGTACAAACACATAATAGATCTTTTGAAATTTAAAGTATTTAAGTAAATGCAATGAAAAAAAATTTGAAAACCTGTGAAGTATAGTAACTTTACTTACAAATTTATCTGGTGCTGTGAATAAGTACTCCTGTTCAGTGGGATTTTTGTTTCAGTGCAGGTAAATTAAGGTGACATTTTGATTTTCATGCATATGTGTATCACCATTAGTAAAATGCAATAATACCTAACTTTGTCCATAAATTTTAAATTCGTATAACTTTGAGTATACTTATGCCATAAAGTAAAGCTTACCACCAGAGCTGCCAAATGAATTTAGTGTCAGATTAAACAATCATAAAGTCTGTTTCCATTCTTGGTCTATGAAAGTGGAGGCTATTGCAGAGATGCTCCTGAGGGCTAATGGAGGAGGAAAAACAGTAGTAAATTTGAGGAGATGAAACTCATGGCAAAATGAAGTGAATTGGTTTCCCCTCGTCCTCCATGTTCTGAAACCTTAGACTTGATCAGTTTTCCTGTATCAGTCAATGAAAGGTCCTTTTTTCCCCAGCTGATAATTGAGTGTGTATGTGTACGGCTATATGAAAAATAAATTAGCCTCAAAATAGCCAGTGGTGGGATAGTCAGGCTAATTGCCTGTTGTCATTTAAGACTGAGGTCTCTAATATTACTTTTCTACAGTCAAGTAACAAGGCTTACAAGAAAAAGGAGCTTATGAACTATTTCACATGCCTTAACCTCTGAATTAACCTTCTCCTTTAAATTATCTGAATGCTGCCTAGATTTCCTTTAGCTTTAATGTTCATTGGGTTTTCTGGGCAATTTTTTGCTGTTAATATAGCAAATAAAAGCCCTGTATATGTTGCCAAAGAGGATAGTTATCCCTTGTTAAGAGTACATTTATTTCCTCCCGTTTCTCCTCCTTTTTGCCATGTTATAAAATAAACAGCCACCTCTTTATACGTAGCCTTGCTGCTTATATAGCATTACAGAGTAGGTTTGGTACAGACTTACATAAAGTACAAAATCAAGCAAGTAGGTTTTTGAGTACTTATACTTACATACCATAGCCTTTTCTTTATACTTTGCCAGTTTATTGACACATTCCTCTAAAAGTGCTCTTCATAAATATGCAGAGAATGAATACAATACTTTTAAAATTTTGCTGCTGAAAAATCACATAATAACAAGTTCTTCCCATCTTAGTTCTTCCCATCTTAGTCTGTGGGATTGTATGAGAGGGAGGGGGTGTGTTCTAGAGTATTCACGGTGACAGAACTTATAGAATCAATGTCGTCATCATGACATTCAATCCTTGAATGTAAATGAATGTTATTTCTTCTATTTTCCCTTCAAGTGCTTTCAGTTAGTGAAAGGTTAAAATTTGTCCATTGCTTAGCCTCAGTGATTAAATGATGGAGTTTTATTGCTTACAGAGTGTACCTACTTGATCCCTGGTGGTGGCTTTCCATATATCATATTTCCCTTTGGGAAGGAGTTTTGTTAAGTAAAATGCCTAGTAGGGCATCTTAAGTAAATTATTACGACAAAGCATAACTGTACTATTTGTTATATTTGATGAATTTGTCTTTCTCTGATGGAATTAGTTATGTTTTCAGTGTAAGTTGAAAATCAAATCAAAATTTTGAGGCAGTAAGAGTTGGTTCTTGCATGGGGAGTTTAGGGAACAGCTCCTTGAAAGAGGAATGGATATTGCATGGACTGACAGAAATCTTTGATAACTGAATCTGCTTAAAATATATACCTAACTCACTGGTAATTTGACTCATTGCACTGCATTCCGTCTTTCCTGACGTTTATATTTTAGCATTTATTTGGCTTCAGCAGCTTCTGCTTCAGATAGCCTTTTATGATGAGGAGGTAAAATAAAACAAAGCTTTACATTGAAGCAAGTCTTGTATGAATAATAGCAGTTTTTTGCCAATCTGAGGATTTGCCTTTGCTTTGAAAACTTCCAGAGTGCATCTTCAGTTCAGTACAATCTTCAATGCTTAGATTTGTGTAGGTCTCTGGTTTGTACAAACTGTTTGCTACCTTCATCATTCAAACCTTACCCTAAACATGACAGTGTCCTCATTGCACATTTGTTCTCCTATTCTGTCTTACTTGTCTTCATATATTTTTCTCTCAATAAATAAACTTCACTGTGTAATGCATGATACTTCATGCTAGTGACTTGGCAGTATGATCCTGATAATCTGAAACAAGTTTCTAGAAAATTTAAATTTCTATTCTACTTGTTTCATATTGTCTGTCACCCCAAGCTTTTAAATGCTGCAGTGTTTACTATTAGTAGCAAAAAAAAAATATATATGGCCTCATCCTTATTTTAGAATAGGTTCCGTAGAACATTGTCATATGGGTTTCTTTTTGGATTCTAGGGCTTCAAAAATATCTACACGAATCTAAGCCCTAAAGTACAGCCAAAGTCTAAACCACATTAGCTAGTGCATTCTAAAAATGAAAATCCAGGGTAGGCATGACACATATGGGAGAAGTCTAGATTGCAATTTGACAAGAGGACATGCGTTAAAATACAGATTGTCTAGTCAACATTAGCCCTTCTAAATATGTTAGAAATTTAGATAACATGTAGTGATATAACTCATTAAATCTTTATCTAAACCAGCAATCAGTGATATATTGACAACATTGTAGCATTTCAATTTTAAGTACAACATACTTCTCAAGTGCTGCTGTTACTATGGGTTCGCAATATCCGTGGTGATGTATGCCATTCCACGGTGCTCAGCCCTGCTTCCGGGTGCATCTGCCCTCTTCTTTTTTCTTTCTTTCTTTGCCGTGCAGCCTGCATTGGCTGCTGTGCTTCAGGAGTTCTGCTCTCAGAGATGTACCTTACTCTCTCTCTCTCTCCTCTCTGGCTGGAGGTAACTGCTCCCTGTCCCCTCCAAAAAGTGCAGGGCAGGCTAAATTTCTATGTCCAAACCATATTTTGGATCCTACATGGACCCCTCTGCTGCCTTCTGCTGCAGCCTTCATCATGGAGAAAAGCCCCCAGCATCCCATTCTTGTTTGCCAGCATGACCAGATTAGTTTGGGAGGTGGAGATATAGGAAGGATAGCCTTGAAAATCTACCAGCCCATTTAAAAAGTCTTTACTACTTTAATATGTGAGGGGTTTCTTTTTTTTCTTTTTGGCAATAAATGTTGAGAAAGATTCTGCTTGTATTATTAGTAGTTGTACCTGCTTTTCTAGGTGGGGGTTATGTTTTCTTGTTAAACCATCAAAATGTATAAATCCAGCATTGGCCATCCAAAGAATTTGTAGGTGTTTAAAGATCTAATTTCCTATTCCATTTCTCTAGGTCTCTGCATGGGGTGGTTATGTTTTCATTATCAACCTTATTCCACTGCATGTGTTTGTTCTGCTGCTGATGCAGAGATACAGCAGGAGGGTCTACATTGGTAAGTTTTGTTAATTGAACAGTCATTCTCAAGTGCTGAATCATGAGATATGAAATTAATTATACTGACGTGTTTTGTGTCAAGTGGGAATTAGGTAACTGCATATGAGGTTGCATTTTATTAATTTGATTGCTGATTATAGTCTATTCTCTACAACATAGTAATAAGGAGTTAAAACCTACTCACACTTCCAAAATTTCAGATATATAGCTGCTATTTTTTTTTTCCTTTCTAGTGCACTGAAAAAAAGATAGTTTGATATTTGAAGAATCATTTCACTATATTTTATATATTTGTATTGTGTGTGTTTCTGAAATGTTTCATATTTTTCTTTTCCTAGTATGTTAAGCAAATCCTATTTTCAAAAATATTGTGAACTACTGTGGCATATATGAGAAGAAACATAGGGAGGGATTTTAAGCAGCCATGTATGTTTTATATAACCTAGACTTAAACATGCTATAAGAGTCTGTCCACTCCACATGAATTGTTAAAATTTTATCAGGTGAATGGGTCAGGAATATGTGAATAGTAATCTTAGGAAACTAATTTTTTCATTTATTTGGCTGACATATAAATACTCTATCAACTGTTTTTACAGAGACTTTACCAGTTGAATCAGTTGGCCATGGTGTAGGTTTGTGAATGAGATAAATAATAATAAGCAATCTGGATATTCAAAGGTGTATAAATTAGCTAGAATACTTTTATTCTCTTGTGTGAAATCTTTGTAATATTTTAAGAATATCATTTGTGTTGAAGTGTGATATCACAGGTTGTTCCATATTTGTAAATATATTTTAATACCATTTTATCTAGAGAAATTATATTTACCTATATATTTGAACCATTATTAACTTAATTTAGTTCAGGTTTGTATTTTTGTTATCAGAACTGTAAATATTGCTTTCATTCTTTTATGTTAATCTATAGAATTCAGAAATGGATTTTTTTTTTAAAGGCAAAATAAAGCTCTAACTCACCTTTAATTTTTAATCCTAGTATTACTTAACTTCTTCATTAACTAATACTTCATAACTTAGGGGGAAAGTAATTTATCTTGGTTTGCTTTTAAAATTGTTGTATTGAATATTTTCATTTCCTAGTTTCTGTGAGTTAGGTAAGAGTAAATTAAATCTACTGATTATAAAATCCTGAAGTGATGTGATACCAGAAACAAAAAAGAATGAAGTACTCTTGCTTTTTCAGCTTTCAATGAACTAGTCTTTGAACTCATCTGGGGAAAATACTACTGCAGGTTTATATGAATTAAAGGTTTTGGCAGACGTTTGTTTTGCAAATAGCTACAGTGTTTTGAGATTTTATTGCCCTTCAGCTGTAAGGGAGATGTACTTGAGCAGAGTTTTCAGAACGAAAACATGATTGCTGCTCTGCTGTTTCATTGCAACTACTGGCTTAATTTAAGCTTTCATGAGAAGCCGTATGCACAGTGAAGTCTACATCTTGCATTAGTATGGTTTCTAGTTTTATTTAACAGGATGTTTTTGTAAAACAGGTGAGAATGTTCAAGTTCACTTCCAAACTATCCAGATAGGGAGTAGAGTTTACAAAAGCTCATTGAAATAGGGAGAATAAATATGTTTTAGGAGTTTCTGGGTTATGCAGTTGCTAATGTGCCTGAAAGCAGTCTCATAATTCTCAAAAAGCTACCAATGTGCAGCTGAAATTTTGTAAACTATTGTCAGCTGACAGTAACTAGTAAAATCTGCATCCATTTTACTATTACCAAGAACTTTGGGGATTTTAAACTCTACATCAGTTACTTAATTTTTTAAACTAGCGTGAGCCTAAATTTTGTAGCTGATGAATGTTTAATCTAAGGTAATAGCATAACTGTAGAGAACAATATTTGGTAGCACCACATTTTAAAATAGTGGTGATGCCTTGGTATATATTTTTCATTTACCAAAGAAAAGGTTAATGGTACATGATCTGATATGCCTTGTAGTGTAATTCCAAATCATTTAGTGAGTAAAGATTTCCTAGAACATGAACTTTTTGCCAATTTTAAAATGTTTTAAGACTTGCAAGCAGATGAATTTATCAGCTAGATAACTTCTCACCCATTGGCATCAGTGGTGGTGATCATGCTGCTTACATTTGAAAGCTTAAGCTTTTTTTTTTTTGTTAATCTTGACAGTGTCAGTATCTTTCATTCAGATCTCACAAGGTCAATTAAGAACAGGTGCTTACCATTCCAGTGTATTAGCAACGCTTATATAGGGTAAATAACTACTTTATTCAGCTACAGGAACCACTGATACTATTCTGTCTTACTGATCTTGTAGTGTAGTTTATTGTGTGTTTAAAAAATAAATGGTTTAACATTTGGAAAGGTATGTATTTAAGTCATGCTTGCACCCTTAAAGAGACTTGGTAATTATCACTTCAATCTGATTTTTTTTTTCCTGTACAATTTTTTTTAAAACTCCATAAGCCTTTTGGAATATTTAGAATAGCAAAACACTTAAGGATCGTCCAGAATTTAAAACTAAATTTCAAAAATTCCTTATTCTGTGTATTGGATTTTATCATTTAAATAATGAGCAGACATATAAATATATCGACTACTCCAGTATTCTAAATCTTCAGTTTATTTCTGATGATTATAATCCATTAATTGAAAGTATGTGGTCAAGTATTGGATCACACTCTGCAGAAATTTTATTCAGTAGGTTCTTACTGTGTTTGTGTAGTGTACAGCAACTAAAATTGTTTGTAAAATGAGTTTATCCACAGTAGGTCAGAATCGTTTTGTTCTTGACCTAGTCAAGTTATAGCCATGAGAACAGCTTGCAGGAATAAAAATTAACTTCTTGTTTCTGTAAAGACTGTGTAAACAGTAGAATGTAAAGGAACATGGAAAGTTTGTGATGATGTATCACCTTGATTTATCTAAATTTCTAGAAAAATTGTGTTGTGTAAATTGCAAGGTTCTTTTCAATACCAGGCAGACATGATAGCTGTTTGAAAAAAGTGGGAATAAGGGATGGGAAGGCAGGAGGAAGTGGGCAAAGAAAGTATAACCATTGCAAGACTAAGCTTAAAAATGGTAATTTACAATGGTCTTTAACAGCTGTGAAATGCAGTGATTTATGCCAATCATTGATTTCCACAGGATGGCAGTGTTGTAACACTTTCATGGTACAGTAAATTATTTATGTTGTGGTGAAATCTTCAAAAATTAGCTTACTTCAGCAAAAAATGTATTTTGGTGATGTCAGAGGGAATAGCTCAGTAGCTAGGCCTAGTAGTGCAGTACAGATGTTTGAAAGAATACTGGAGAAGATAGCAGGTAGTTGGAAGTTTCATCACAATCACCTCTGTGGCTTTTGGAAAGCACGCAGTGCCCTGGGAGCATAATCCCTCAGTGAGACCACACAAGTGCTGTGGAAACAGTACCACTGGTAGACAATGAGCTCCCCAAACCCGTTCTCATGGAGGTTACTAAAGGATTGTAAGAGAATAGGGTTCTCGTAACAAGATCAAAGGAGTAACAAAGACAGTGTTTAATGATTTGTAGGAGTGTTTAAAAATCTGGGAGGTGGATTATTGCTGTTTGCCACTGAAGGAATAAAACTTTGTTTGGACTTTTAAGTTAGCTGGTTACTTCAAATGTAATCAGACTCCTGGCTCTTCAGAATTGATACTTCTCTCTTCCCCTCCCCTCTGTTCTTCACCCTGGAATACTGAGGACCAACTCCCTGTTAAAATAAAGTATATGAACTTTAGTGCATACATAATCATTCATATTATTAATGCTAATGTTAATGATACTTTTGACCTCTACTTTCTGGGGGGTCATGAGTCCCTGTGGTTCATATAGATCCATTAATACATATGCTTAATATTCTATTGCTTTTCAGTTTCTTGGCGTGCCTCTACCCTTGTGTTAAAAAAAGAGCAAGTACACCTATTTGCATTTTTCTTAATAGGTAGTCCACTCTTAAATGTTTTGGTTCTTTAAGGTCTGATCCCTTCAGTTTCTCCTCATATACAAGGCTTTTTTTGTCACTTGTTATCTGAGAGCTCTTCCCCCTTCCCCCCCAACTTGCAAAATCAAGGTAGGAAGAGATAAATATTTCAAGCCTGAGCATTTTGGGTAGCTGGTTTATTTCCCTAGGAGAAGCAAACATGCTGCAATTGGGAACAACAGTGCTTTGATATTTGCTCTAAAATTGGACACAATAAACAGATTTATTCTAGACAAAGGAAGAAAAGGTGATCAGGATGTCTGAAGTATTTAGAATAATACAGTTCTATTTGTGTGGTTGAAATTGGGGTGAGGATGGACTCTACTATGGCACCCATTTTTTTGAAGTATTCATTTTCTTCCTACCCATCTCTTCACTTTTTTTTTTTTTTTTTTTTACCAGCATATAGCACTTTCTACATTGTGGGATTAATATTATCGATGCAGATACCTTTTGTGGGATTTCAGCCAATTAGAACAAGTGAACACATGGCAGCTGCAGGTAAGAAAATTACATGTCTCCTTTCAGACAGCCTGCTTAGCACAAGGAAATCACAAACCCTTGTGGCCTTGTTTCCTGGTATTAGAAAGAACACATACTAAAGTGTTAAAGAGGGACCATTTAGTGTATGTAGGGAAGTTTTCTTTCTAATTGATTTATTATCCTTCTTTGTGTGAGCTAATGGAGAAAAAATGTCTCCATAACACTGTATCAGTTACACATTCTGAGCACTTATTTTACCCATTGATAATCTCTCCTGTTTTGAAATATAATGTTGCCTTTAAGCATTGCACAACTGAAACATTCCTTATTGCTAAACAGTTTTTACTAAGTGGTTTGGGTTTAGAGGTGATAGACTTCTGTAGTTTTTCAAAGTAGGTTAAATAGACTTAAAGTACTAAGCAGGAGGCTGAGTTTTAAATAACTAATTTCCATCTTGTTTGTTTCTTCTTATTTCGTTAAAATAAGTTGATTTTTTAAAAGTTGTTAACAGTTAGACATCTTTATTTCTTGATAGCAGTAACCTCTGCTAAGGCTGGTGTATTTATGTTTAACTGCATAAACTCTGTGTGTGATACAGCTTAGTTTGTTAGAATCCTCAGGCTTTTTTGTCATGTGTAGTCACTTATCAAAATGTATTTGGGACAGCAATTGGAATAGCATTAAAATTTAACAGAAAAATACTTTTAAAAATGGAATATTTTTTTTCAACAATCTGAATATAATGGAAAGAGTTGCATCGGAAGAATTTTACATGTATTTAATGAATAGAGTCTTTCTCTAGGAGTTCAGAACTAGTGAGGTTCAACATTGTGCACCTCAAATTTATTGTTAAATTGAAGAAGAGACTATACACTGTGTTCTACTCTTTCTGCCAGCTGCATTTTCACTTTTGAATAGACCAATCATTGGATTGGCCTGATTATATACATTGAGCTGAATAACAACAGAGAAAAATCACTTCCAAGTTCTGGTTTAATGTAAAACTCTAAGCAGCCTTTTTGTTGCATTCTTACCCAGTGAATTCCAGTGTTTTGACAGTAGTTTTACATAATTCAGTTGTCATATCAGTTAATGCTTGTTTGATTGGTTATGGTTTTTTCCCTTTGTTAAATCCAGTAGCCTAATTTTCATCTATTTCTATATTAGCCTTATTTGTGTGTTGCCTGGGGTCTGTGTCTTAATTTTTTACCAGGTCTAGGTACGTTAACCTGTATTTTTGTCATATTCAGTACGATCTGGTTTTCAGGTCATTCTGTTCCATACCCTAATTTAATTTGGAAGCAAAGAAGCAATGGGTAGGAGCTTTTGATATAATAAGCAAAGAATATTTTGGAGAGTATTTTTCTGTCATTGCAAGGAAATATTATCCCTGTTAAGTATTAAAGATTATTTCTCGGAAAGTTATTTTATACTAGTTTTTAGGTGTAAGGGTGTACCTGACATTTACTGTTCTAATTCAAATATAGCCAAAGTATGCCAGTTGCTTTAATGGCTGTTACTGCATTTGAATGTTTAAACAAAAACTTCTCTCTCTCTTTAGGTGTTTTCGCACTGCTGCAAGCGTATGCATTTTTGCAGTATCTGAGAGACAGATTAACAAAGCAAGAATTTCAGACATTGTTCTTCTTGGGTGTCTCACTAGCTGCTGGTGTTGTATTCCTGAGTGTCATCTATTTGACATACACAGGTAAATATGGTTTTGCCTTTGGAGCGGGTAAACCAGAAGATCAACATTTACTTTAGTATAAAGTAGTTGTTGGCAATCTCAGTTTCTGTGTATTGGAATTCACTGTGCTTTCTGTGCTACAGAAAAAACCAAAAAAAACCAACTTTGTAGCATCACTCTAGTATTTTGGGTTTATTCACAATCCACATAATGAGCTAAGAAGTTAGACTGGATGAGGAACGTAACTATAGCCAAAGCGTATTATGAAGATACTTAAAGCTAATCTATTCTGAATAGCATTGATAGGTCAAGGACAGATTGCTTACTCTCTGAAATACTTAAGTCTCAACTTCTGTATGACTAGAATTAATCTTTAAGTTCTACTTTACTTCTGTAGTTCAGCCTCCAGTCTTCAAGGCAGTTCTACCCAGTCTCACAAAAACAAGCTTGTCTTTGGTTGCTATCCCCAGATGCCTTGCTGCCATCTTCCGATTCCATTTATGCATCTTTGGCGATCTAATAGCACCCTTCCTTCCCTTGATGAAGAAAAAGCAGTTTTATTTTCCTAGCTGAATATGTCACCCATGCAAAAATTGACTTCTGCTTGGTGTAAATTCCATAATCTTAGTATTATTCCTCAAATATAGTTCTATCAATTTTATTCTGAGAGGAAAAAACGCTTTCCTGCAATATAAATTGTTTTTATTTTATCTGACTTCTTGTACTTCTTTCTAGCAATGTTTTTGGCATAAATTTTTTTTGTATCAGTTATTTAACGTTTTGGACTGTTTAATAGCGGTTTTATTTATGTTAATTATGATACCATTATTCCAAAATAATGTTATCATAATTGGCATCTCAGTTTGTTTGAGAGTCTTCTAAAACTTGATGGTTTGTGCTTTTCAGTACCTATGAGCAGATCCTACTTATACTTAGCAAAAATTTTCAGACCGTCATATCAAAACAATTCAGCTTCTAATCCCAGTGTGCAGTAAAATGTCTTCTGTTGCAGATCTTAGGAAGTGTGAATTCAGCTTCTGAAATTCACTGATCAGTGTCACTGCTTCACCAGATGGAACAAACCTTGTTCCCTCAGCTTCTCGTATGCTGTGCAATCTGGAATCCTGACCATCTTGCAGCACTCTGCTCCCTCTGTGTTTTCTTAACAAGCCTCTTGCAGAAGGGTGCCCACATCTGGAGCATGTATCCCAGGTGCAGCACCCAGAGGAAGGGCTGTGAGTTTCTGGATTGAACTCCTGTCTGTCGTAAGGCATGTCAGCCATGCTTTTCGGTTTAGCATGGTTCCTTGTTCTGGCCTCTGGGATATTTTTACTTCTTACTACCTCAGTCCACCAAAGTACCACTTTGAGCTTGTCAGAACATCCACTTTTCAACCCATCAAATGGTCTGTTTGTCCAGCCTATAATTCTTCAGTTTATAAATAAGAAATGAGGAAAATGGTTTTAAAAGCATTTAATAATGTATATCAGGAGGCTGATCATTTCAGTAATTTGCATTACTAGCCTGTAGTTTCCTGCATATTTTTTCTTGCCTTTTCTAGAGGTGTAGCATTAGCCATTTCCCAGGGCTCTCCCTTATCACTTTAATGAAGATGGTGGGTAGTTATCACATTGGCCAACTCTTTCAGCACCCTCAGGTGAATGCTGTCCAATCTCATGTTTTGGATACATCCAGAGAAAGACCGTCACTGTTAGTTCCCCACCTGCTGGCAGCTCCTTCTTGTTCATGCAGTGGTTTGAGAGCAAGCTTTGCATCTGAAGACTGAAGAGGAAAAATGTCTTGGTTTAGAATGTTAACCACAATATTTAAATGTGTAAACTAGATATTAAACTGAAATCTTCAATCAGATTATACTAATTTGAAATAGTAGATAGAGGGAAGACTGTCATGCACAAAAACATTGGGAACAAAAAAAGGCATTTAACTATCTCGTAGTTCATCTTGTCTGTATCTGTCTTTAGAGGGAGCTGAAACAGCAAGGAAAGTGTAAATAAAATGAAGAATAATACTAATAACTTTCAATAATAATTGTTGGGTTTCATCTGATAATGATACTGTTTCTTTTTGTCTTATGATATTCAAATATCTGAAAGCTTTGTTTAAAAAAAAAAAAAATGTAAAGCTTAACAGTATGTCTAGTAGCAGCTTTTATAGTCAATGCCACATGTAGATCCATCAGCAAAGAAACAATAGGAAACCACTGTTTCATTGAGTGGTAGGCTTTTGGCTATAGATCTGCCGACTTTCCTGCTCAGGTGTTTCAGAAAAATTAAATAGTTCTATACTTCTATACAGAATACAGGTTGCTATCTGTCGTATTCTTTGAGCAATGATATATTTATTATTGCATTGCTTTGACTTTTGGAGGCGTGCGTGTCTTGATACTCAGTGAGTACAGTGCGATCCTGTTAAGAGTGTTTTCTTTTAAAACCAGCTTCATGGTTGGTAGACTTTATAGCCTGCCTAGTACAGTAGGTCTGGTTCACATACATTACGAGTTCAATGAAATTTCTTTGCATTAGTGCTATAATTTGAGGTAGTAGAAAAATTATTACATTTAAATACCTAGGCAGCAAAAGGATTTTTTTTTTTCCCCCCCCCTTCTCTTTTTCAGGTTATATTGCGCCTTGGAGTGGCAGATTTTATTCATTGTGGGACACTGGGTAAGTAAGGATAAAAGATGTAAGGATTTAGATATCAACAGCATACTACTGAAAACTAATTATCTTTTGCTTTCCTCATCTTCAAATCCATTTAGCATTTCAGTCAAGGAGAATTTAGTTGGCTTTAATCAGTTACCTAAAGAGAGCATTTGTAGTAACTCTTTCATGATCTTTGCAACCATTTCACTAATTTGTCTATTAAATTTCTCGCTTCTTTGGAAGTCTCAATATTTAATGGTATGTTTTTCTATATGAATTGTAGTGCTTCTCAGCACAAAATAATCAAAAGCTATACAAACACTTGAGGACATATTTAAAAATGACTAAGAGCCTTAAAGCTATGCTATTTTCATTGTGCAACATAGCACAAAATAACAGACGTTGCACATGTGCTCTTGCATGTTGCCTGTTAATTGTTTGTGCATCTGTTTTGAATATACAGATGCCTACTCTGAACAAATCCAGTTTATTGATGCTTATTTTCATCAGTAAAAACCCATATTAGTTAATCTTTTTTGGAGTTAACTTCTAAAATTCCAATGTTGAATTCTTTAGCCAGCCAAGAAGAGAATAGGAATAAAAATAAAGATATTTTCCTCAGATAAGTGTATTTAAGTTGAAATTCAATTGTAGATTTTCTTTTCTTTTTTTTTTTTTTTTAAGATTAAACGCGAGTAGGAGAACTTCAAACTTCTGCAGTTCAGGGTTTTTTTTTCAGGCTCCCAAGCCCAGCTTATACACGATTCTGCACCAACTCTATAATAAATGTAGTGGAATAGATGCCAGTAAAGAAGCCTCAGATTTATTTGAAGAAAATACAGATGTTGTTCTTTGCCTATAAATGAAGTAGTTATGTGTGTGTGTGTATGTATATATGTGTGTATATATATATATACACACACAAAGCATTAAACTTTTGAGGGCTTGTCTACATTAGAAAATCATATTATGTTAAAACATACAATGCAGTTTTGAATTAGATCTCAGTGAAGAAAAGGACATGTTTGATACAACACCATTCGGCCATGTAGCACACCAGATTAGGTCTGTATGTATAGCTTCAATACAGAACGCAGTTTTGTCCTTGTCTGCACTGAGTGTTTGACCTGTTGCTTAGTTGTATTTCCAAGTGTAGACAATGCCTGATTCTTATTTTTTTTTTTCCAACATTTAAAGGAATGTGGGGGCATCAGCAACTTGTCTGGTATTTAATTCTGTAACTTTCTGTACTGAGAAAAGGAGGATATTCTGTGTATTGGGAGGGGTTTTATAATGGAAATATAATGTTGAAAATCTAGGAGTCTTACTGGCATGGGTGGTTATCTTTTCAAAATGTAATGGTGGGGGTTCCATAGCTGTGTGTTTTCACTTTGGTGAATTCGACTTCGTATTTTGGCCATAATAAAACTAAACATCCATAGTTTTCATTCTTTTAATTATTATGGAAATAATCCTTTATATTGGTGTTTTAAATAACCCTGTACACCAAATGCTTCCTAAATACAGTAAAATCTAGGGAATTCTTTTGTATAAAATTCCATCAGATTTCTCCTGAATAGAGCACTTGCCATTTTAAACTGAAATGCTTCCTTTGAAATTAATTTCAGAATTCCTATTGTTAACAAGTTTTAATAATTTTATCTCTTCAAAATAATTTGAACTGAATTTTTTTTAAAAAAGGTATGCGAAAATTCACATCCCGATCATTGCCTCTGTGTCTGAGCATCAGCCTACAACATGGGTTTCCTTCTTTTTTGATCTGCATATTCTCGTGTGTACTTTCCCAGCAGGGCTGTGGTTCTGTATCAAAAACATCAATGATGAAAGAGTCTTTGGTAAGAGAAAATACTTTAAAATTGCTTTGAAAAATCTTGTCTTCTACTTGAGTCTGTTTTGGTTTTGTTTGTTCACAGCTGATATATGGCTTGTTCTAAGAAAGTTTTAAAAGTGATGTTTTTAAAGATGATTATTAGAAGTTACCTGTATGCAGAGATTGTTGAATTGGTGGTAGAGTGTCATCCCAAGAAGTGGGACTGAAGTATTTGTCAGTGTGGTTCTGTTCTGTGACTGGAGTTGCATGCTCTCCCACACGCTGATCTTGCAAACCATGCACTAGGGTACCGTTCCATAGTAGAATTCAACCAGATAAACTGTCGCTACCCTGTGCAGGCTGCAAGGCAACCAGCCCTTCCCTGGGTGTCTGGCACTCATCCCATCACAGATGATGATTCAAAATGCCTTTTCTTTCCAGATTTTTTGCTATTTTAGTGAACAGAATCACTTGCTGTGGAACAAGTGCTAGACAAGGCAGAAGCCTAAGCGGAGGTGTGGGGTCTCCCCGTGTTAGTGACAACAAATTGTTTATTTGTATGGAGCTGTACTTTTAAGATTATGAATGAGGCTTGCAGGGATATCATTGGAGTTGGAGGAGAGAAGATCTTACAGGCCTTGGGCTTTTACAGGGACAGGACACTCCAGAATAACATAGCTGCCCCTAAACTTACCTAAGAGTTATATGGGCAGTGGGTGTGTTTACTTTCTTAAGTCCATTGACTCTGGGGTGTTCTGTGCTCTGCAGCTCACAGCGAGTCCTTGTCAGGAGCAGTGCTGGGCAACCTACTTTAAGCCTCCACCTGCTGTATCATCCATTTAAGACAGCATTCAGACCTCTGAGTAAGAAAGAAGAGCCATACTACTTCACTACAAAATAGAAAATACTTATGTAGTGTAATCTGATAAATCAGTGTCCCTTGATGATTTCTGTGGCAAATCTTTCACAAAAGTGTTTTATTAAAGTGTAGCAGAAAAGGAATAAACACTATTACTTGAAAAAATGTTAGATGTTCCTAACTAGCGTACACAGGTTGGTTTGGGGTTCTTTTCCTTGTAAGAAAAGTGTTTTCAGTATTCTTTCCTATTCTGAAAATGTTGTTTAGCGGGCTTTTTATGGAGAGAGTGGAGATAATACTGTTTAGGAAAACTGGCTTCAAAATAGGACTTGCAATATCGTATTATTTGTCTGTGTGGAATTACAATGTAGACAAGCCCCCAATTTGTCCACAGATATCTCTTAACAAATTAAAATTTTATATTTTCTTAAAATCCTAACACTTCCTTTTGCTGTTTCAGTAACTTGTTTGGCCTAGGGCTGTTTGACTTCTTAATCAAATGAAGCTACCTACTACTCCAGTAGCATGTTTGATGTGTGATATTAGATTTCACTAATAATGTATCTTCTGACATGTTATTAATGAATATGAAAATGGGGTTGTGTTATCATTAACAGTCATCACGAACAACTTCAGGAAGGGTTTGAGGCTTAAAAAGGATAAATGTTAATTGAACTGTATCTCTGTAAACTAAGAAGCAATTAAATGCAAGATGCATACTGAAGTCTTCAAACATATAGATGCTCAACCCACTTCCAGAAGTAGTTTTATGAAGAGCATGTACATGTGCAGTCAGAGCAAGTGTTATTTTCTAAATGTCATCAGTAGACTTGTTTCTTTGCAGTTGCTCTGTATGCAATCAGCGCTGTTTACTTTGCTGGTGTGATGGTTCGGCTGATGCTCACTTTGACTCCAGTGGTCTGTATGCTGTCTGCAATTGCTTTCTCCAATGTCTTTGAGCGTTATTTGGGTGATGATATGAAGAGGGAAAATCCACCAATAGAGGACAGCAGTGATGAGGATGACAAAAGGAACCCTGGCAACCTGTACGATAAGGTGAGAAGAGGGAGCAAAAGTTAGAAGTCAGAACCCAGCTTGTTGTTACTATTTGTTTTTCTTCTCTCTTGGTCTGAATACTTTAAATGCTACTGTAGGTCTGAATCACTGGAATTTAAATTTAGAACAAGTATTGGTATTCTCATATAAGGTGTAACTGATGTCCTGGAAAAAAAAAATCAGTCGTTCCTTCTAGCTTGATCAGCGATGAGCCTTTACCTAAAGGAAATATACAGTGTTAACAGAGCTTCCTAGAGAAGTGATGGCAAACAGTTGTTTGCTGTCCTTAACTGGTTATAGCAGTTCTGTATCACTGAATGTCTCCATCTTTCACTCTTATTTCCTCTAAAACATGGTGAAATTGCAGAATAATGTATTTTATGGAAAAGTACTTCTATACATAAACTTCATCATGAAGATGATTGTTTGGTGCTAATTTTTTTCTCAGTTTTTTTATGCTGCCCTTGACGATGCATGAGCCTTGGGTTTCCATTTTGTCCTCATTATAAATACCTGTGCCTTTCTCTCTTCCACCCTGCTTTATAAGAAAGGGCAGCATCATACTGAGCCAAACCAAGGAAGCTGTGCATTGACCCTCACTTAATAGGTTTGTTATTTTCTTCAGAAATAGGCTCTCAAGGAATCCATTTTTACAAGTTGCTGGATTGTCAAAATACTGTTGTTCATGCCTAGTTAATTTATACTACAGCTTTATATTATTCTGTAGCATTTATAGGATGCGTGTGGTGAAGAAAAAGGCATGGGTTCCATTGTTAAGGGTAATAAAAGTTGCCATAACAGAAATGTTTGTTTGTTTAGGCAGGCAAAGTGAGAAAACACGTATCTGAACAGGAAAAAACAGAAGAAGGACTAGGTCCCAATATCAAAAACATTGTTACTATGCTGATGCTGATGTTGTTGATGATGTTCGCTGTTCACTGTACCTGGGTAACTAGCAATGCATACTCCAGCCCTAGCGTTGTTCTCGCATCCTACAACCATGATGGGTAAGTAAGGTCTGCAGGTCTGAATATAAAGGGCAAAAAGCCTTTCTATGTCCTTTGCATTAGCAATTTGCTTTGCCTTTTTTTTTTTTTAAACATTTCTTATCATATTAAGGCAGAATTGTCACCTGAAAAAAATCATAATATTGTATGTAGTTTTCAAAAAGATACAACATGTTATGAAACACTTAATGTAAATAAATAATCCTATCCAAAGCCAGTAAAGATGATAGTTTTGAGTTAGTTGGGAATCTACATTCAACAGGAGTTGAATATTGTGAGTCCAGTTTTATCACGGTGCAGTTAATTCATTGCTAGTATTTGAACTGATGTGAATAAAATGAACTCATATTTTTCCAGCACTCGGAATATCCTAGATGACTTCAGGGAAGCCTACTACTGGCTGAGACAAAACACAGATGAGCACGCCAGAGTAATGTCGTGGTGGGACTATGGCTATCAGATAGCAGGGATGGCTAACAGGACAACCTTGGTTGATAACAATACTTGGAACAACAGCCACATAGCCCTGGTAAGGGTGGCGGTTTTCTATGGAGTAGTATCACCAAAATGTTTACATTGCAGTGGAGTATGAAATTGTAAACATCTGTTGATAGAGAGTATGTTACTAAGGAAAAATTCCATGGAGTGAGAACATGCAGAAGTGGAAAAAGCACATTTTTTGCATTTATTAGAACTCAAGTATAAAGACTTTTTAGGGCTGGAAGGGATCAGTTTTACTATTGGAGTTACGTTTTTGTTTACTTGGAGTTTCTAAAACTTTGCTTCCACTTTATTTTCTCTTCTTTTCTTTATGGGAGGACAGACGAAGTCTAATGTAACCCTTTTCCTTGTGATTAGTGCTCCACAGCTTACCTGGTACCACTACTTTACCAGCACGGTCCAAATAAGGGATCATTTCAGTTCAGCCATCTTAACTGGCCAGATTTTTGAATGGCATGTGAAATCTGACCACATGAGACAACAAATTTTCAGGCACTTTGGGAATTAGAGAAAGTTCATGAATAGCAATGAAAGTGTTGCAGATTTGCTGTGGTTCTGTCTTCTCAAATTTGAAGGTTTTACTTCTGTGCTCAAAGGCAGAGTGTTAGTATCGCCGTGGTTACAGGGGCACCACCCTGGGCAACTTATACTTTTGTCAGAAACAAAAAAGTGCTCTGGCTTGTAACTGGATTGCAGCATTACTGGGTGCTGCCTTATGACAGCCAGTCATCACTTAGAGGCCACTTCTTTCCAGAAGACCCATGTCGTGCTACGTGGGCAGAATGGGGAGAGGGCTGGAGGAACATACTGGGATAGTTTCTTGACTTATGTCAGTACCCAGTACAGCAGTTGGACCGTATCTGCAGACCAGCAGTGTTCAAAATTGACAAATTAATCAAGCTGTGCTTTGGGCATAAAAGGTTCGGAAAAAATGTGTACTGAGGAAGACAGGCATCATATATATGTGCTTTTGACAGGAGCAGGGAACTCGCATCAGCTGAAAGCAAGCTTGGGAAATCATACTTTTGGTGCTGATATCAGTCAAAAAGCCTTCCCATGTACTAAGGCACTTTTCTCTTATTTTGGTTGTTGACCTGACAGCGTTAGTGTGTTTTAGATGGACATTCAACTCCGATAGCACTATGTGCCTCCCTTTTCTACAAGAGGTAAAAGTGCAGCTACTATATCTAAACCAAGAGATCCCTGCAGGACAAGGCATCTCAGGTGAACAGAGAGACTGGAGAAGTCATCTGTATTACATAAGCACAGTAACCATATGCGTTACAGCAATTAGCAGTAATGGTTTTTAATAAAGAATCCTCTCTGGTATGACTGCTGGCACTGTCAGATTCCATTTTGGAATGAATATTCCATAAAGGAGGACTCAAGCAATAAATGTGTGTTGTGGGAAATACCTGAATTTGCACACTAAATGAGGCAGCGTGCCCCAGAGACACATGCCAGATGACTTCTGCGCAGAAATGGACAGCTGCCAAATAACTTCACATTGATTAGGATACTGGCCAAGAAGCTGAGGCTCTCTGTCTTTTTGACAGATTGCAGCCTAACCTTAGTGTTTTCTAATTATGCTCTTAACTGAATGTTATCAGTTTGGATGCAGTATTATTTATGTTGTAGTTACTCCCTTTTACTACACCCATACATTATTATGCTTTAAGTTCCAAGGCCTTCAACAGCAAACAGAAGTACTGAACTGACTTAAGTGAATTCTTTAAGTGTGGGAAGTGACCAGTATGGAAGAGGTCCTGGATACAACTTTAAAAAGTTATTCAAGACCTAAACTATGTTATGCTTTTAACTCATGGGTGTCCCTATTCTGACATCTTCTATGCATAAGCTTACCTTGAATTCAACCCTGAGGATGCCTGTATGCTGCTGAGTACAATGCAGTGTGGCTGCTTCATTAGTGAAGGACAAAGCTCAAGGGAAAAAGGAACCACAAGAAATTACTAGCGTTTCAAATATTTTATTCACTTTGGTCTGTGTCTAAAGCTCTGAAATTTGGAATTAGGTATTTTCTGCAAGACTAAGTTTTTGGCAATACAGCCATGACTTGAAAACATCTGTTAGTGCCACAAAACGAAAAACTTTATTGCTCCATTTTATACTCAGAACACTAATTTCAACAGGCAGCTCTTCTCTTACAGAGGAGAAAATGTTTCAATTTAGGTTGTACTTCTGCATTTCTAAAAAGACACAATGGATTTTCTTTAACTAGAATGAAAATGTGGGCTTCAGTTGGCAAATAGGCATTTTTGAGCTTTGGTCTGGCAGGATCATACAATCATCTGATTGGAAAAGACCTCTGAGAACGAGTCCAACTGTACCTGTCTGCTTCCTAAACCATGTCCCTCAAACTCATCTACATGTCTTTTAAACACCTCCAGAGATGGCGACTCAACCACCTCCCTGGGTGCCAGTGCCTGACTACCCTTTCCATAAAGAAATTTTTCCTAATGTCTAGTCTAAACCTCCCCTGGTATGACTTGCAGCAGTTTCCTCTTGTTCTGTCACCTGTGACTTGCGAGAAGAGACCAACACCTCACTACAACCTCCTTTCAGGTAGTTGTAGACAGTGATGAGGTCCCCTCAGCCTCCTTTTCTTCAGGCTAAACAACCCCACATTCCCTCAGCTGTTGCTTGTTCTCCAGCCCCTTCACCAGCCTCATTGCCCTTCTCTGGACACACCCCAGCACCTTCATGTCCACAATTGTAGTGAGGGGCTCAAAACTGAACATTGATATTGATCTGGATCTGTTCAATAGGCAGCTATGCAGTTAGTTAAGATATTTTTTGTTCTGATACAGGTGGGAAAGGCAATGTCCTCAAATGAGTCAGCAGCGTATGAGATCATGAGAAGTCTGGACGTGGATTATGTTTTGATTATTTTTGGTGGCGTGATTGGCTATTCTGGTGATGACATTAATAAGTTCTTGTGGATGGTGAGAATAGCAGAGGGGGAACATCCCAAAGATATTCGGGTAAGTGGAAAGGTATACAGGAAAACTGAAGCATTCTTGGCTGAATACTGTATTTTTCTGTGTTCATCTCTGCTTTTTTGTTTTACTTAAACCCCTTATTTTTGTTGTTGCTTTTCTGGTAATGCTCATTACAGTGGAGGGAAATCTCTACTACTTATTGCAATTTTATTTGAAAAATGTGTTATGGGTTGTTTTCCTAGAACAGTAGGAGTGTAGAGGCCCGTAGCCCAGTTTCTTTCAATATTTATGGTTTTGAAAGGTCAGTAATCGCAAAAGCTTTTCACTTTTTTTGCATGATACTAAAAGTGCAGGATATCTCTTGTAATTCTCGTGTATGTGTCTCGCTGTGCACCATCATACTTTAAGAAAGCAGGAGTGTTCAGACTGTTTAAATAGTTGGCATTACAAATTTCTTCAAACTGTGTAATAGTATGGAGACAAGTTAAAGTGTTAATATTGACTTACATAGAGTTTAAGTTATTCAAACATCTCAGATTGCAGAAGTCTGTAGTAATATTTGCTTAAGCCTAACAAAAACTTCTAGATATTGAGCACAGGCTTAAGGGAGTAGCCCACATGCATAGTTTTAACTTGTACTGGAGATGAAAATGGCAGAAATCTCTTGCTTAAACACTGTGCATGTATGAAGTATATGGTAACATCCAGACCTTGTACATTAACAATACGGTGCCTTTCGTCTTTCTGTAGAATAGTTTTGATGGAGGCCCAACTAACTTTTACACTTTGAGATCAGTTTTCTAGTGACTGCTTTCTGTGAAGTGACAAAGCTTGTACCAGCGCAATAATGTGGATTTAGGAAGACTGGTCCATTGGAGTCTAGGTTGTAAGCAGGTAGTTTGTAACCTTTAATAAGCACCATCATTTTGTGGTTTAAGTCTAGCTGAAGTCAGCTTTTAAACTGTAAAAGTCAGTGTAGATTCTTTTTGAAGTTTTCTTTTTGTGGAGAATGAGAAATTACCTGAAATAGAGGTTTGGTTTATACTGACTCTTTGTATCTTCTTTTATTTCTAAAGGAAAGTGATTACTTTACCCCTCAGGGAGAATTCCGAGTAGACAAGGCAGGTTCTCCAACTTTGTTGAACTGCCTCATGTATAAAATGTCCTATTACAGATTTGGAGAGATGCAGGTTAGTAACTTCTACTGAATTTTAATTTAAATGTAAGAAAGCAAATGTTATTTTGATGTGTTTTCCATCTTCTAGATTGAGTGTTGCTTGTAATAGCAGAGTCAGAGGTAAGAGTCAGCTTTACAAATTAAAACTTATGTAGGTATGGTCTATTATTATATATAACCTTCAGGAAAAAAGCATTTCTGCTGCTAACCTACACTTGTACTTTAGCTTTTCGCTGTCCTTCATGTTGCCCTAGATGGGCATCTTAACTGCATTATGCATTGCGCTTGCTGAAGCATTGCCTTTTATGCTGTGGAGAGCTTTAGATTTGTTTCTTGTAGTAGCAACACAGAAGTGGAACTGTTAATTGACTATTTAATATCTGTTAGAAGCGACCTGATTTCTATCCAAGTCACAGTGTATTAAACAACACAGCAATTGTATAATAAGGGCATAATTCTCAGAGCTGTCATTCCCCTTTGGGACCGTCAAGCATATGTATGTAACTAAATCTGCTTCGTTTGCTTTTTTCTGTCCTGTTCTTCCCTCTGTGCCCCCACCAAGTGCCCTTCATTCCGATGTGTTAGCACAAGAATCCTTTGATTCAGCTAAAACGGAGGCCAGTGGATCTTGCTTGTGATGTGAGGGAGTAAACTTAACTGATAAACATAAACATGAACTATTTCGACTTGTATGGTGAGCCATGGAAGTGCAGATTACTGCCCTATAGCAGAGAGAGTACAAGTGAGCCACTACGCTAAGAAGCCACCACGGGCTGCTGCACCTCAGACTTTCACTTCAGAGATGAAACATCTCTGGATGCAGACATTTGTCTCGATTCTAAAAAGGAACTGAGAGTTTTTTCTGTGTAGTAATAACCACTGCAAGACAAGTGTTGTCCATTACAAGACCAGCATTGCCTCGTGGTACAAAATGAGTGGTTTGGGTTTTTTCTTGAACTAATATGCAATTTTAATTTTTATAGCTGGATTTTCGGACACCCCCAGGATTCGATCGTACACGCAATGCTGAGATAGGCAACAAAGACATTAAATTTAAACATCTGGAGGAAGCCTTTACCTCAGAGCACTGGCTTGTTAGAATATACAAGGTGAAACAACTAGACAACAGAGAGACTTTGGATCATAAACCTAGAGTAACCAACATTGTACCGAAACAGAAGTATTTGTCAAAGAAGGTGGGTTCGCAGTGAAATAACTGAAAGGGGGGGTAGGAGATGGCAGTTTATTTTTAACAGTGAATCACATAACTGATGAATTATGTATTCCCACTAGCCAGAATGTTATGGATGCTGTTCATGTTAGTGTCCAATATCAGACCTGCCTGCTGGTAATAATTGTTAATTTACTGTCAGCTTAACTTAAAAGCATGTGAAGACACAAGGCTAGGTTTTTATTTATTTTTTAGGCAGAATGCTAACTGGAAATAGAGTGTGTCACTGGCTGCTACAGCTCTTAAGTCTTCATGTAACTAGAAGTATAATCTCTGAAGTACATCAGTTCATGTTTCCGTAACTATGGCTCACTAAGTAAATAATGTGGAAGTTGCTTTCTGACTTTGTTTGAAAGTAGTGATGCCTAGAAGTTTAAAAATGGCAATTTTGTATGAAATAAATTAAATATGAAACTTTTGTTGACGGAACTTTAGTGTCTGGCTGCTTACTGTTTGAAGTCATCTTCGTGGTTTTAAAAGTGCTGAGGCTGGGGTGTGCTTCTTCAGCCTGTTAAGAAAGATGTGTTATCAGGGGAGCTGGGGAGAATCTTAGCAGCCCAGTCCTTCACAGTATCTGCTTTTTGTATATTCAAATACGTGTTGTGAAAGGAATTCCAGAATCCTGTCAGAGACAAATGTGTAATAAACTAAATTTGTATAGGCTGTAAACTTTCACTGCAGCATGGTAGTACAAGTAAAGAATGATAGAGGGTAAAGATGCTTATTTCTGTGATTTGATGCAAGTTCATAAAATGAGGAATTTGGGAGTTGCCACTGAAGCTAGACTTATCTTGAAAGTAAATGATAAGCTTTATTGTGTCTGTCTAACACTTCGGTGTAATTCTGGATCTCAAGGGATGAGCAAGGCTGTATTTATTAATGACAGATGTGTTGACTCCACTTAAGCTGTGGATGTGTCAGTTCTCTGTCTAAAGGTGGGATAAAAGTTGCTGCAAATTCTGATCCATCACCAACTCCTGCAGTACAAACAGGCCCTACTTCCCATTAAGAAACTGGAGAACCAGAAAAGAGCACGGGGTGAATGTCTAAATCAGGATTTCTTAAATGCATTCTAAGGGCTCATTAGTAGCTACAGGTTTTCAGGAGTTGCTTCCTCACTGGAAATTCAGTCCATCTCCTGTCACTCTTCCATGATAAGAAAGACATTCCTCAAGCTCAGAGATAGAACAACATGACTATTAGATAGTAGCTTGTATCTATCTCACGTTATAATATTATTACTGTTGTTGATATTGCTGTTAAAAGTACTGTTTAATTGACATATAGAGCCTGCTGGCGAGCACAGTAAAGTCCAGCAAGTGTGGGAGCTGTCTTATTTCTTGTGGCAGGCATGTTGAAGGTACAGTTCTACCTGTGACTGTATCTGTACAACTTTGAAGTTAATATTACCTAAGGCTGATATTAATGCTTCCCCTCACCACTACCTTAAAAAATAATCTAAAATACAACTGAAAAAGACACAGGAACAGAAAGCACCAAGTAGCCTACACACCAATAGCAGAGGACTAAAACTAAAATGTGGTTATTCCGGTTTTTCTTTTTTGAAAAATGCTGCTTTGAGTAAATGTTGCTATCATCTTGCTACCTTCGAAGAGAATCAAATAGTGCAAAAGATGCAAGAAGGTACGCTTAAGCAAAACTTAACACTCTACCCCATGTCTGCTCTTTGGGCAAGTAGAACTTTATCATGTTGGTTAATTATTAATTCTGCCTCAGCACAAGCTTTGAAAATAATTTTACAGATCTGGTGGACGGGGTTGCAAAAGTATGTCTTGTGCAAAAGCAAATGTTGGGCATGAATTAACAATCCCAACGTTATAAATAATTACTGGCTAATACCTAGTTGAGGGCTTAGCATTTAAACTCTTTAAAATCAATCTAAAGATCAGGCATTGAAATGCACATCATTAAACTGCGGTCAAGACTAAATCATTAACTAATACATTTTATTCTGTTTTTCTTTTTAGACCTCCAAAAGGAAGCGTGGCTACATTAAGAATAAACTAATTTTAAAGAAAGGCAAGAGACCCAACAGGAAGACAGTTTAAATACACTGCTCTGATTGCTAATACGAAGCAGTTGTCCTTGAGATAACCAGTCTTTGCCTTTAGCTCAAGTCATGTTTCACAGCAACATGAGGGTACAGAACCATCATTGGTCCAGATTATTGTACAAAATTTTCAGGCAATGTCTGATTAAAAATATTGGCTTATTGAGAACAGCTGTTTTAGATTTGTAATGTGAAGCAAGACAGAGCTGCTATCCAAGTCTAGCAGCTTTTTTTTTTTTTTTTTTGGTACATATTATCCTTCAAATCTGTTGAATTTGGACTGACTGCACCAAAGAACCCTGTAATTTGGTCCTTGGCACATGCATACTTGTCAATCTTTTTTGGAAAACACTGTTCAGCTGAATAGCAGCAGTATGTAAACTGGAATGGCAAAATATAAAAATTACTTGTTTTCAACATTTAAGAGGAAGCAGAGCTCTCTGAAATTAAACTTTCAAAAGAAGTTACTCCCGTGATTATTTTTCAATGGTTCCTTTCAGTGTCCTTTTACTCTTGCTGCAGGCTGGTTTTGATCTGGAGTGTAAGAAGCAAAGCTGCAGTTTTCACAAGAGATGACAGGACATGTTTAATTGGATGCTAGATTGGATGAGCTGCTTTTGTTTAACCTGGGATTGCAGTATTGCTGCCTTACGCTGTCATTTCATAAGGTAGACAAGGCAAATCTTGCACACTGTAGATACAAGGGCTAAATTTGTATCGTCCTGAAAAATCTGAAACGACAGTAATGAATGCTATAGTGACACACAGCTGAGCACCAGGTAGCAGCTGGTGTCAGAACAGAAATTAAACTATTCTAGGTAAATGTTTACATTGGTAACACAAGTGTAGCCTGTGTAATGGGGGGCGGGGGGGAAAAAGGTTGACAGGTATACAAATCCCCTTTTCTGTGGCTGCCGGAGGTAGAGGTTTTGCAAACCTCTTCTCCCCCCTCACTGCCTTCTCTTGTGAGGGTGAAAGGTTTTCTGGAAATCTGTTTCTCTGCATTTTTATTTAGAGTGCTTATATGAATTGAAGAAAATTCCCACTCTAGTGCTGTTTGCTTTGTCTGTCTTTTATACTGTTGGGGGTTTTTTTTAAAAAAAAAAAAGTGGTGAAAACTGTCAGATTTAAATGCACTAAAATATAAATGGAGACTGAACATGTTCACTTTCCAGATATAGGAAAACTTTATAGACTTGAAGACTTTAACTAAAATGAAAGGGATTTTCAGTTTGTTTTTCCTGCCCCAGGTTGTAACTTTTTATAGAAACAAAACTTGCATCAATCATTTGATGTAAAATGCAGAATAGTATGTACCTTTCATGAAGAAAATGTAAATTTACAGTGTTCTGTGAGAATGTTACTGCTGACTTCTTTCCCAAGGTGTAGAATTTTATTTTTTTTTTCATTTATGAACTCATTTTTGACTCCAATGGTTTATACAGACCAATACCTACAGCTGCAACATTTTCACAAAGGTTATTAAATCTGGATTTCTGGCCCCCTGTCGTTTGGAGATTTCATTTTATTTTGTTGCTTTAAAGCTCACTGCAGACCAGTTGTTGACTGTAGGGGAAAATAAAGTTAATTCAAGTTTTGTGTTAAGGATGTTGCGTCAGTTTTGTTGTGATTAACTCCATGTGTTGCTTATAGTCCTAATGAAAAATGAAGTCATTCCAACTCCATAATGTAAATCTGCTGACCTCAGGAAGCTGCTGTAATGAAGCCACAGTAGCTACTTAACATCCTTCCAGCTTGAATTTATTAAGCCAGATGTGATGAAATTTCAAGATGGCTGTAATATTTTAGAGAGAACAGCAGCTGCCTGTTACACTGTTGCAGTGAATCCTCCTAGCAGCTGGAGAAGCTCCAGCTGTCACACTTACTTGCTTACATGCAAGGAGAAGGGGTGATTATTTGATGCATAATTTGTATTATCTTCCTTTTTCCAAGCAAATCTTGCATCCTGCCCCCTCACTATTAGTGAGAAACAAGCAATCAATGGAAGAACATCTGAAAGTCAGCAGAACAGACACTGCTGGTCAGTCTGTGATTTTAACCTAGTTTTAACAAAATATTGCCCTCCTATCTTTAGGTACCTCTTCAGCCGTTTTCCCTGCTGGCTGATAGTGTTCATTTCAACAGAGCAGAAATAAGTGAATCCTTTTACAGCTTTAAAAATGCTACCTGAAAGAAAAATAAGCTCCCTGCAGGCATTTGGGCCAGCCTGGGCCTGAGGTTACCTACCACATGCCTGAGCTTTCTTTAATTTGACTTAAGGGCTTCTGCTAGTGATATTCTGCATTTAAATGAAAAGTTGGAGTCATTAAGGAAGCCACTTAGGAAAAAAAAATAAAAAGAAGAATTGGCAGGCACTGTATCACCCTCCTTGGTTCCACAAGCACCTGCATTCCATGGAGGTAGGTTTCCTGGTTCTCCACCTGCATCCTAGAGATAACTTGGCTAAACTGACTTCTGCCTCTTTTGAGAACTGACAAACACCAAGAAAATAGCCAAGCAAACACTAGCATTTTGCATCATTATCAAACCTACCTTCTGTCCTAGTTTATTATTTCCTTAGCTACAGCTGTCCTTCTGTTGTTCTGCTGGGTGAAGGGCTGGAGATATTGAAGCATAATGGCCACAAACCAGTAAAACACAAGTTCCAGCCAGGCTTTGGGCTTCAGTTTCTAAGGAACTAAAACCGCACGTGTCTACTGAAGTTCTGTATCGCTTCATCATTGCTGCTGAATGCAATAAGGGCAGACGGTGCTATTGGTAATTCCAGAAGAAATGTTTTGACTTGTGGAAGAAATTCCACAGCAGAGGAGGAGAAAAGTCATTAGTAAAATATCTGGATAGTTACTCCTGAAAAACCAAGTACAGCCCTCTGTACTTGGTCCCACTATGAGTAAAAACTGAAACCCTATTTCGCTACAACAAAATTGTCAATAATGTTCTTTACTCTGAGTGTAGGAACTGCTCCAAGACATGGCCTTGAAGCAATGCAGCAAAACGCAAGGAGCACGACTGGGTAGTGTTTCCTGTCCCATTTACAGCCAGTGTTGTTTTCTGTTTTGCATAAAAACAAAGTATTCTTGTCACAGTAGTTTCCAATGTTGTGCATCCGTGTTTAAAAGAAGCCAGAACTGCATTGTCTAACACTTACACAATGTTGATCAGGATCGATGAAGCCTCTAAGCACGTTTTCCTCCCCATTCAAGTGTCCAAACCTACAACTCAGAATTACTGTAGCATAAGAGGTATCTAACTGAAAATCTCAGTTAATGATAAAGACTAAATGAAATGTGTTTTTCAGAAACAAGGGAACACCTTTAACCTCTTTCCCTGCTCTTTGTTGAAATATGGCTTACGTTCCCCGGTCTTACCTAAAGCAGTGATGCTGCCCAGCCCTGTTTTCCCCATGTTGTGCTGTCAAGTTTAAACATAAACTTACCTGTAAGGTGTCTGGCAGCACTAACAGGGCAGAACAACACCCCCTACAACAAACCAGGATCCAGCCAAGGAGTCACTTCTATCAGAACCATGCAAACAGCTCACAGGTGCCCTGAGTGTCATACAACGCTCCTGGACATCTGAGTAAGTGATAACAGTTAACTCGTCCTTGAGTGGAAAGAGAAAGGGCATCCCACTACTAAATGAAACAAATCTTTTATTCATGAGCATTGTCATTTTAAATTCACAGATTATGAAAGGAAGGCAAATCAGAAGAGACTGCCAGAGCGTCTTTTAAACGATAAAGGTATAAATTTTCTTTCTGACTGTTTCTAATTTAAGAAAGAAAAAGGTTGCATAGGCTTCCTACAGGTGTGCACAAAAAAAAGTGAAGTACATGGAGGTTTTTACATTACAATGCAGAGTGTACATTGGCTACTTGAAAAGATTCACTTGCAAGTCTAAGACAGCTATTGGAGCAACCTACAGAATAAGGCTTATGAATATTTACTTATCAGTCCTGTAAAATATACTGAACACGTAGCTATCAGAAAAATAAAATGACACTTGTGAATCTTGTTCTGGAATCTCTCACTGATCGGCTCTCCTGAAAGGACTACTTTTACATTCACCTCTCCCAAGGTACTTTGGGAAGGGAGCGGTGGTAATGGCATGAGGGGAGTCTTCACACCATCGAAACAAAAAACGAAACATTTATCAGAGCACAAGTGGAATGTTCTCGGCATGCAGAAACCACCAACCATGCAGACAGAAAAAAAAAAAATCATCTTCAATAAATTACAAGCATAAAATTATTGAAATTTCTCCTTAAAAGAACGGCTACCACACCTTTGTAGCCGTGACAGTCACACCAGCAGAGCTGAAAGAGGGCCACTCTTCCAGGAGCGCAGGCCTGCCTGCCTGCCTGACACAGAGAGGTTGGCAATGGCTGTTTTCAGTGAGCATGTGGCTTGTTCTTTGGTGTGTGGAAGTCAGAAGTGCTAGGAAGATGTTCCATGTGTTTAATTCTGCATTTTCAATTGTTGTTTGTGATGCTATTACAAACTGTGTGAATATTTATGGTTACTTATCACTAACCTCTAGAACAAGATTGGATCCATTATAAAGTTAATTCTTGCAGGTGATAAAATACAAGTTTTCCTGATGACTCAAGTCAGTGATTACTATGACAGCATTATTTTGTTTTTGTTACAGAAAAACATCAACTAGTCTAAAAATAAGATTTTTTTTTTTTTCCTTTAAAAAAAAAGTGTCAGTTACAAAATCAAGCTCACATAGTCCACATTTTTTCTTTTAAAAATAGGATTTAAATCATTTATAACATGAATCTTCCTAATGTGGGGAAAAAAAAGTACATTGGAGCAGCCAAAATGGCATTTGGGAGGAAAAAGGAGCCACACCTTCATTAAAGAGGGATCTGAAATTTAAATGTAAATATCTATTAACTGCTATGCCCAAATGAACAACTGTATGTTCCCTCGCATACACACCTCTGTTCAGCCTTTGGCGTTGCTCAAAAGATTTTAACATCTCCCCCCCAAAAAATATTCAGGACACACAAGAAGAGACAGAAGCAGCGCTTTCACCTAAACAGGTTTGTGTAACATCCCTAAAGCACAAGCTATTGCATTAAGAAAGCAGATGAAAGGCACCAAATGAATCAGTACTACGGAAAGGCAGGCATCCACGCTACGGTGTGTTAGAAATGTAGTGGTTTCTTTACAGGGCACTGTAAAAAGCAGCGCTGAGCAGAAGTCAGCAGACATTGTACCCTTGCCTTTTGTTGCCACTTCTCTGAAAAATATCTTCACTTTCAACAAACACAGACTAAAAAGCAACGAAGCTTTAACACATTTTAGAATCCCCTTCACCGAGTGTCACAGTGATTGCCCTTACAAAGCAAGATGAAGCCAAGGGATTGTTTCCTTACTTTTTTTTCCTTTACAAAACAAATTCTATCCTATTATTTCATTTGTTTCACTAAAAAGATTTGGTTGCAATGTGATGGTTTGCTAAACTGTTACTTTTACATCAGGAAATGATTCATCTGAGAAGACCGGTTACATCATCTCTGTTCATCCAAGTATTTCATCCAGAAGCAATCAACTGGGTCAAAAGTGAAAGAAATCAAAATACAGGTCTGCCCGGAGCCTGCATATGGAATGAAGGGCTCCAACCAGACGAACTCTGTCTAATTTCCCACAGCAGGGCATCCAGCCTGCTCTGGGCCAGCTGGGGACGGCTCATGCCCGGCACAGCAGGACAGGACTCCTGCCCAGCCTCACCCACCTCACAGCATAGCCTGGCATTTTAGTGTGAACGCACCAGTGGTGGCTGAAGTTAAGAGGCAAGGCCGTGAAAGGGACGCCTGAGGCACAGCCCAGTGGCGCTCTGTGCCTCTGTTCCATGGGGGTGGAAAGCTGATGGAAGAGTGAGCTGGAACACCACAGCTCCATCTGCCAGAAGGGATTTAGCAGAACACAACCCAAAAGCACTGGCATGACAGAGAACATTACACGGCAAGACCAAAATTCCCAGAGCAGCTGGCTCACTGGTGACCAATCTATTCAACACCTAGAAGTATGAACAAACAAAAAGTGAGGACACAACAGGTTAGTGCCAACAACGTTCTCGAGAAGGTATTGCTACTTCTTATCAGATGGGAGAAAACTGACACTCAGAAGTGACAGGAAACGTGCTCTTAAATCAGCATCCCGGTTAGCGAGCGAGCGCTGTCAGTGTATCATTCTTACGTCAAAGTGAGTTACTCAATGATTGTTCAGACAGAACGACTGCTGTTAAGTGAGACGTCACATTTTAAGTGCAAAACATTTTTGGCAAAAGTGAAAAATAGAAAAACCTTAACCAGTACTAATAAAAAAGTTATTTTCTTAAATACCAGCAAAGGGCCTGATCCTGCAAGCACACAACTTGGGGAAGCCCAGCTGAGTCCAGCCGGAGCTCTGTGCCCTAACACTTGAGAGAAAAAGGTCTTTAAATCACTGTTAGTGTTTAAACTTGTTTACGTGTAGTGTCAATAACACACACACACACGCGGCATGTACATATGTGTGTCTGTATGGACATGTGCGCGTGTGTTTGTGTACCCATACACACAAAATGGCTCCTGAATAAACTCGAGCTTGTGATTATTTTGAGATGCATCATTCACAGTATACAAGCTTCTCGTTAGTATCTTCTGATAACAGAACCTATTCAGTGACATCTTGAAGTTATATACTGTATCATTTTAATGCCTTTAAGGTAAAGTTAGGAGGCAACTGCTCTATCTCATCAATGGGTCTTCCAGAGAGGATTCACGTACAGCCAACCATCACCCTGCAAGAGAATTGGGGAGAGTTTACTAACCAGATTTACATGAACTGGGTCTCTACGTATCCACATAAAAGCTAAAATGCCAATCAACACAAGAAACCATCCCTGTCACCTGAAAATTCTGTACTTAATGAATTTACAGGTAACCTGGGCAGGAGGGAGAGTTATAATAATAACAAGAGGGAAGAGAAGTCATGGGAAGATGCAACAGATGAATTGCTGGTTTAAATTGTTGCACATAGTGGCTAACGTAATACAGTCATATAATAATTCCCTCACTAAGTCTTATTTCCCTTGTGCGTCCTTGGGCAAAGACGCATTTAGTAAAACCCGTTTCATTTCAAGCAGATGAGTCCCAAGACTGTGTTTAAGATGTCCATGGTTACTTATATTGGACAAATATCCCTAGATCGTGTTCACATTAGTAGGCGGAGATCAAGATTAGTCGGGGCTGTGAGTAAACAGCATTTGTACATTAACATGTGAATTTTAAGGTAAAAAGCAACACCTTACGTGCCTAAAATGAGGTACCAAAAATTCAGGCTAAAATAAATCCAATGGAAGGTAACGAAATTACAGAAATAAATCTGTCAGTGCTACCTAACACCACCAGACGCCCACAGTACAAACCCCAGACAAGTACCCCTCAACTGTGCTGTTGGGTCTTGAATGAACGTACCTCTTTGGCAAAATATTTTGGTTTCCATGGCGTTGTCAGAGCCACGCGCTGCCTCTCCTCTGCTCGCTGCCTCTCTTCAAGGCAGTGCTTGTGTTCTGTTGCTGCATCGATGTTGCCTTCTTTCAGGGAGTTGGTGACGTGTTGCCAAAGGTGCCTGCGGGATGGAGAAGGAGCACAAGGGACAAAATGAAAACACTTCTGCCGCAGCTGACTGCCTGGTGAGACACCAGTGAGAGGCAGACTGATGCCCTGTTCTCCGTGCCATCCCTGGAAGCCACATAGCCTGCGAACCTTCACTTTACTGGGATAATCATTGCATTTGTGGAATAGATTTTCAGATTTGTTCTACTCCCAGTATTTTGCCATACAAGTTAACTTTCGCAATAGATTTGTTTGTGTTCCTGACTCTTTCTTCTCAAAGCAGACAGATTTTTTTTAATAATTTCACAGAATCATAGAATCACCTGGTTGGAAAAGACCTTTGAGATCATTGAGTCCAACCATACCTGTTCACTACTAAACCATATCCCCAAGAAACTTGTCTACCCATCTTTTAAACACCTCCAGGGATGGTGACTCAACCACCTCCCTGGGCAGCTGTGCCAGTGCTCAATAACCCTTTCAGTGAAGAAATTTTTCCTGATGTCCAATCAGAACCTGCCCTGGCACAATTTCAGGCCATTTCCTCTCGTCCTCTCGCTTATAATTTGCAAAAAGAGCCCAGCACCCACCCCGTCACAACCTCCTTTCAGGCAGTTGTAGACAGTGATGAGGTCTCCCCTCAGCCTCCTCTTCTCTAAGCTAAACACCACCAACTCCCTCAGTCTCTCCTCGTAGGGCTCATTCTCCAGCCCCCTCACCAGCCTCGTTGCCCTTCTCTGGATGCGCTCCAGCCCCTCAATGTCCCTTTGTAGTGAGGGCCCAAAATTGGACACAGCACTCGAGGTTTGGCCTCACCAGTGCTGAGCACAGGGGCACAGTCACCTCCCTGCTCCTGTTCACATTCTTTACTGATGAACCACGCTTGCGTTTGTTTGCAGTTAAATTTTGTAATTATAAGGAAATGTTAGCCAAGAGCCAGGAGTACGGTGAATTGAGACACTGACCGTTCCCCTCAGGGTACTAACAGAGGAGTTGAGTCTATGGAGCCCTTCTAGGTCTGTGCTCCATATTCCCAGTTAACAGTATCAGTCTACAACCAAACTTGTTTTTCCCACAACTGACCACATACAGCCGCAATTTCCTCTCACACTGTATTAGCCTAACAGCAACTTTGCCCAGAAAAACAGTGAAAAAGAATTGACTGCAGCTTTCATGTATTTCCAGGGGTGTTCAAATGAGTTTTTGTTTACAATCTCATAAACTGTATATCCTGCAGAAGCACTGGATAGTTGTAATTTGCTTACTAGATTCCAAAAAATACAATAAATACACTGCAGACCTACTGGTTTCCTTATTTACTTCAACCTTTCTGTTCCTAAACTACAGGGAAAAAGTAGTTTGTGAGCATGTCTAGAAAGTACTTAAAAGGGACCTATAGCAAAGCTGAGGATGGGCTTCTTATGAGGGAGTGCAGGAAGAGGACATGGGGGAATGTTTTTAAGCTGAAAGAAGGAAGATTTAGAGTCAATATTGGGAAAAAGTCTTTCACTGTGAGGGTGGTGAGGTAGGCTGCCCAGGGAAGTCATGGATGCCCCATTCCTGAAGATGCTCAAGACCAGGTTGGATGAGGCTTTGAGCAGCCTGACCTAGTGGAAGCTGCCTCTACCCATGGCATGGAGGTTGGAATTGGATGATCTTTAAGATCCCCTCCAAATCAAATCATTCGATGAATCTATGAAAGTAGGAAAATTATATGAAGACACCTTTGCACAATAAATAAAACATATTTACAGGTAATAAAATGAAGCTTAGCTCTTGCTTTTAAATATTCCTATAAAATGTCCCTCGATTCAATAAGGACATTGATTTTTCTGCAGATAAGCGTCAACAGCTATTGATAGTGAATAACAGAATAAGGGTTTTATAATGTACCTAGTCAGAGTTAGGCATGTGAGGTGGGTGCTGAAAGCCTTAAAACCGTGTGTGTGTGTATTTATATCTTCCTTTGCATCACATTTTACATATTTTATATATATATTATAAAATACATAAAACATGACATTCCAGCGGGAATTATAACATGCAACATTACTTACAACAAACTAATTTGACCACTATGTCACAATCACTAAAAAACTAGGTGAAAACACGGCATTACCATTTTCCAAATGCTCATTAAAATGCATGCTAGCATTCTTTCCCGCTACAAAATTGATGTCTACTTCACTATAGCATAATTTATGTACCAGAGACCCAATACACAGCATTAGCTGTTTGTACCTAGCTTAATGTGCTGTAGGAAGTGAGGCTTTTTTGAGCCACATCATTTATAACTGCAGTTTTGCATCCTCATTCTGTTCCCACTCGAGGTTCAGAACACCGTAACATCTCCACCCTTACCTCGATTCCAGTGGGCCTTGTTTTGCTATCGGCCTAATCTTTTTCCTAATAACAGGCAGTTTGTTAGTGTCAATCACTTTGGTTTCTCCGTTGCTGTAAGTAAATTCTAGCGTCCCGTTCCATTCTCCTTGTGCCTTGCAGACAATGGTGTTAGTGGGATTGTGTTTCACTTCGGCTGTGACCCTAATTCAAGAGGGAAGAAAAAAAGACCACAGAAATAACTGGTACCATTTACTATCAGCATATGAAAGCACTGCCACGGATTAGGCTACAAGAACCTTTTACATTTACAAAGTAATTTTTTAAGTAAAGTACTGATAGTGTCTCCAAAAGGAATGACTCAATCCAAGAAAGCTCTTGGAATGACTTTTGGATTACATTCTTCCAAAGTAATGAAATTTAAAGCTCTGATACTCAGCTCTAACCCAGAACTGTTTACCTCAACTGCCTAAAAAACAACCCCTGACATTCATGTGACATTTTCAGTACACGTTATTTTCACACCTGAACATAATGCTGTCAGATACTTACGTCAAAAACTTCTGGTACCTTTATTTTCTTCTTTAGCTCTACAAGTTTACTTCTCAGATGCTGAGAAGCAATGATTAAAGCTACCTCAGCAGTTCAAGAACTGGTCTGAGAGTGAGCAAAACAGATAAGTAGGACTAGAAAACCAAAATGTAGGGAGAAGTTTGAGTGCATGTGTCTCTATGAACATGGAATTACTTGACAAGCCACATCAAACAATCTGTAAACTCAATTTTAAGTTTTTAAATTATTAAATTAATGTAGCACAGCCTTCCCCAATTTTCACTCACCCCAATGGCACCAATTCTTAATCTACACCTTTTAGAAAAACAGCCCACGTTGATATTTGCCTGAACACAATATTGAAATGGTTGACCGACATATGGAATTGTTATGGTTTGAGTTTAATTGGGGTCAGTTTCCTGACTGGCTCAGTCTAGTTGAAGTAACATCATTTCCTGAAAGCTAACTGCACATTTTTCAAACAGTTTCTCTCTAGAAGTGATAACATGTGACACTGGCACGCAGAAAGGCCTATGGTTATACTTATTCCTGTAGGAACCACGGCCATTCTTGAGCTAGCAAAAAATGCTGCATCTGCAGGGAGGGGCAGACAGGACAGGTGACCCCGAACTGACCTACAGAGTATTCTGGCCCTGTGCATCCCTGAATCGAGTTCCTGAGTTCAGCTCCCTCCCAGCTGTGGATGCATTCCCTCGTGTCTGCTCTGCAGCATTTGTGGTGAGGTACAGTCATCGAGGGGTAGGGGTGCAATCTTGCATATTTGTATATATTTAATCTATTTCTAACTATTATTATCATCATCATCATTATCATCATTTCATTAAAGCTGTAGTTTTAGTTTCCAACCCACATGTTTTTTTCCTCTCATTTTCCTTTCCCCTTCCCGTCAGGGTGGAGGGAAGTGAATCTGGGAGCTCAGCTGCATGGTTTTAGCTGCTGAAATTAGCCAGGTCTAGGCTAAACCATGACAAGAAAAACACTTGAGCAGAATACAAAACAGAGGCAACTATGCAGAAGCACAACTTGCAACACAGTCTCGTCATGGACACTACTACAGTCCACAGCAGAACAAGAGGGGGGTTGGGTCATCAACTCGAGAATGCAAGTAAGACAGAAACCCTCTTCACACCCTTAATAAAGGGGAACCAAAGACACAAATAATATTTTCATCATCTGGAGTTGCAATGTAGAACTGGGTGTCCCCAACAGGGAGCTACCACTATGTGCAGAAACACTTTTGCTTCTCTCTTCCTTACAGGAGCTCCACCTGGAACCCCAGTTCATCTACAAGACTCACACAGAAGTGCCAGCTGGTGTAGCAGAAATATTGCCTTTTCTACCAACATTTTTCTGATCCTGCACTTACAGCCATTTTTACAAGCAACAAACATGGAAGAATACATTCATTTCAGTTTAATGAGAGAAATACGTCCAATTCAGTTATGCAATATAAATGTATAACTACAACAAACTGTGCTCTAAAGCTGTAAGTCATCTCAGACACTAATAGGAAAAGAAAGTCAAGTATCTTTCTTTCCATTGAAATCAAGTAGCAGATAAACAAGAATAAGACAGAAACTCTTGTACCTGTGGACCTTCCCTCCATAGAACGGCTTGGTATGGAACGTGACCGTGGCAGAATAGCCTGTTCTGGCACAAGTGATGTTGACTTTCCCTCCAAGCTCTACCCATGGGATGGTAAGTATTGAGCGGGCATAGGCACTAGGCAGGGTGAAAACATACTCTTCTTCATGTTCCAGCAAGTAAAGAACACCTACATAGGAAGAAGGTTGAAAGCGAAATTATAAAAGTTCACTGGTAAGACCTGACAGTCACTGACCAATTACTGTCATCAAAATGTAGTTCCACAGAGGGCATGATGTGCAGCTTGTCTTGAAGAAGGGTATTGTCTGCTAAGAGAAAAAGGTCTGCCCTCTGTAACAAATTTCCTCAAACAAACATTTTTAAAAGCACACCATCTGAATGTGTACCCTGGGGTCTTTCATGATGCCAAACGGCTTATCGGAAAATCTGACTGGATTACCTATTTTGTGTTATTGACAAGCAATAAACTGTTAAGGCTGGAAAAAATTAACATTTGCTTGCGAGAAGCCACACTGAATATTCAGACGCTCACTCAGTGTTTTACCATAATCTCTCTACAGAAAAAATACAGGCATGGCCAAAGCAGTCTTCAGTTGTCCATTCAATCAGACACAACTGGGTCCTCTTCGCTAATTTCTTACTGATGCATTTGTTGGTCGAAGCAAAAGGCTCTCTCTAGGTCTGCCTGGATGCAACTAGGAAACATGCTTAAGGAAGCTATACAGAAATTTCCTAGATGTTTGCTCCTTCAATTCCAAATGCCTGGTTTCCTCCAGAGCCTTTGCAAAAGTCATGCATAATTAACAAGGGGCCACCAGGGCCACTGCTCTATTGCCACCAAGTCCAATATCTACCACGCAGAGAAAATTACTGGCAGCTCTGTTTCATTCTGAAAAGGTTCCTCCATCCTCAGCATTATGGGTTTGACACTAAAAACAACAACATGGAGCAGCAGTTTCAAGATTATTTGGAACTACAAAGGAAGTTGCATGTCTGATCAGATCTTGGCCTCCCCTTGGGTTAAGGATACAGCTCTATCCCAACCATAGCTGTGGTTTGGTCTTAAGGATGACAACAGGACATAAAACCAGGTAAAGAGCACCTTAAACCTTGCACAAAGAACTAGACCATGCCAAATATCCATGGTATATTTCTGATTACAGTTTTACACTCTCTTGCATCCCACTTAGTAACTGCCTAAAGGCAAAAATTGCAACTTTGAAAATAAATTTTCACAACAGGGATTGAAAATAACCCAACACGGGATGCACTCAGAACCCAGAAATATTTGGGGGAAAACAAAAAATCAGGAAAATTATTTTGACATAGGAATAGTACCTGTTTAGAAACAAGACAAGCTTGCCTTCACCATGGGACCAATAGAGGAAGAACACATTGGTGCTGGTATTGATTAGTTTGCCTGTGTGTGTAAGGGAATAACAACACTAATTCTGCAAAGTGCTCTGACATGTAACGATGAAAAAGGGCTAAATAGGAACAAGGCACTACTACTGCCAACTTAAAAATGTGCCCTCAAAGCTGTATGAAAACACAAACCTAAGTAACATTCAGATTTTAAAGGCACTGAGCTCTAACAGTATCATCATCTCAAATATTGGCTCCAATTAACAGAACTAAACACATGCACAGGAAGCTCTGCAACTTGACACTTCTGCCTTCTGAAACTGTTCCAGAGGAAAACATCTTTTGCAAACTGGAATAAGTTTTATGCAGTTGTCCTCAGAAATTCTGCAGCCTCAGCCTGCCAGCAACAACAGAGCCAGCACTTCTACTCCAGCGAGTATCACGCAAATGAGCTGGAGAGTGCATAGCACAACACAGAAAAGCAAAGTCTTAAGAGGACCTTTAATCATTTTACAAGTCAAAAATTCCTCGTGTGATGTGCTGAACCCTAACAAACAGGGACCATCCAGGACTCAGCTGGAACGCACACATTTTCTGCCTCAAGCTTCCTCGGCTCTATACCTGCAGGTAATGCCAGGCTGAACACATTGCAGGAAGGCTGAACCACCCAATCTACTGGAACACACAGCCAGGAAGAACTTTTACTCAAAAAGACGACTCTGCTTTATCACAGCACTCATTAAATGGATCCTCTAACAACACAAAATTACTGAAGAACAATTAAGAGGCTTTTTAACAAGATAATCAAAAAGCACTATAGCAAGCAAACGGATACTGATGAAATACAGAGAAAGGAAACCTGACAGTCCACATAGAGACCTACAACAGGTTTTACACTCAAGTCTGTCAGCTTTCCTTTCTTCTCCTCTTCCCGTTTATTCTCTACCTTCTTCATTACAGTCATGGCCAACAGATATGTAGCAGCTACCATTGCTGGGGACAACGGCCTGTGGTGCTACCCAGGAGGTCACGGTTCCCCAGTCATAATGGTCTAAATACAGACAGAATCCTCACACATTCAAGAAACAGAGTCTTACTTCAAGCATCAGGTTTCAACACGACAGTTTGGGGGGCTTTGTTATTGTGAGGTTTCTGTGTTTGGGATTTTTTATAAGACAAAAGGTCTAAGAGCAGCCTGGTGGGCAGGTGTCGTGCTCACTGCTGGGGCAGAACCTCGCTGTATTTGTGAACCGCTCCTTCACATGAGCTTATCTAGAGCTTCCTACTTCCCTGGGCCCAGCCATCCTCCTCTGACCATCACTCCACATTCCCACGTGAGAGGAAATGGCCATGATAAACACAATTCCATTCTGGGTTAGCACAGGTTTGCTTTTGTCTCTCTGATGGGATCGATAGCTTTTTTGCTCCCTAACTCAACTGGGAGGGACGCAGAGCTGTAATGAATGCCACTAAGCACAATGAAAAGCGAACAGCAAACAACAGCAGTGACCTTCAATGTAAATATTTAACCATCACAACAGGTTAGATATTAAAAACTGAACCCAGCTCTCTTGGCAGTGTTTTTAGCACTTGGTAGCACGGTTTTTTAATTCCTCTAACACCTGAACAAATACATTTTTAACTAAGTGCTCCCTCACTTGAAATATGACGCCGGCTCAATAATTAAGAGTCTAAAAAAGAATGAAGGGAAGATCTGAAATATCCACTACTTTTAGTATTAATGTGACTGTTAGTTTTGCACTCCATTGTTTGCAAAGTCCACATGCAAAACCTCACCTAACCAAGGCACCAAGAAGATCGTACCTGTACCACCACGTATGAACTGAGACGCCTGCTCTCTCTGGGAAGAAGAAGCCAAAATTACATTCATAACTGCTACCACAATTTGATTTCATACCCTACCTCGCCAAGTTTAAATCTTGGGAAATTAAATGCAGAAAAACTAAAATCTAACAGTTATTTTTAAAAGCTTTGTGTACTCTTTAACATCTGCCTGTAAGTATCATTACATTGTGACTGCTGGAAAATACAGAGGCTGTTTTTCTTTCCTTGTTTCCCCACTGTAAGGGATTATTCATTTTTAGTTTTAAAATGTCTATAAGTAAATATACACGAAAAGTTGCAGGAGATTCTCCCATTTGCCGTAAAGTTTCCTCCTCTCGCATCAAAGAATTATTTTGGAAACTGCAAATTCCTTTAAAAAAAAAAAAAATCTTAAGTATTTATAGGCAGCTATTATGCATGGAAGGACGCACCAGATAAGTACTCTGGGAGGAACAGTGGATTTAGCAATCTAGTTTATTAGAAAAAAAGCCCACAGAGAAGGATGAATTTATTCTAAACAAGTGCAAAATTTTGAAATTCCCCCTTGAAATGTCCTCAACACCACTCACTCCTGCTTTTGACTAAGGCAATGTATTCATAGTCATGCTCCTTTCCACGACTCCTCAGCCTGCATTAAAGGAAGGGATGTTCACGGCATATAATTTTCCCTTTTTGACTATTACATGTCCCTCACCGATGCTGCAGCTTTGTGAATTGATTCTCCAGTAACACATATTGACAAAATACCCAGAGGAGGCTCTGGATCAATAAGCTGCACAAGAGGCATGCGAGATTTAATGCTTCCTACTGATTGTATGGAGATCAATCCGAACAACAAATGGTACAAGGGACACAAAGAGCCTAGGGCAGTTTCCTAATTTAACAGGCTCTTCACTCTTTCTGCATTATTCGTAACACGGCACAAACAGGAGTAAGTTAGGTACAGGCTGAGCACCCACATGGGTGCAGTGCATCACCAGGGTTCACACGGGAAAATGGGAGGTGCCAGAACCAGGCTCTTATCATCTCTAAACGTTCCAGCGAGCTGCGCTGCACTGCTCATTTTCCAAAGACTGGAGCCATTTGCTAAATTAAGTAATGAGTGTCGTGCCATACGGAAACTGTTTTGAACCCACTAGACAAAAATATTAATAAAATATAAGCTCTAGGGAAATATTTTGGTAGCTCCAGTTGCATGGAGCAGTCAGTCTTTGGGACCAGTAAATTAAAAGTCACTGATGTCTTAGGAACAGAAATTATAGACCTGTACATCTATAAACATATACATGTACATATATTTGAACAGAAAAAAAAAAAAAAAAAAAAAGAAAAACAACAAGAGAAAAAACATTCATTGCTTTAATCTAGACTTGCCCTGGAAAGAGCACTGAGCCTCCTCCCTACCTGTTGGGTCTTTCCAAGGTTGATTTCAATTTGAAAACTAATTTTTGGAAGTCTATACCTCACTAGTTTTTAAAACATTTTAAACAGCAGAAGCAAAACCACAAGATAGCCACTTGATAATACAGTGCAATCCACTTAAACGCGCTTTATGCTTTCAGCAAAATTAACCTGTGAATCAAAGATGACACTTTTTGTTGGCTTTTGCTGCTCTGGAACAAAACCCAAAAGCAGAAAATGAACACACACAGGCCACACTGAGGTGTGCTCCCCAGAGCCTTTTGCACTAAAGCACCCTTATCCCACTACCAGTATCTGTTTGAAGAGTCTTCAGACCATGTAAAAATACATTAAATATTTACATTGACTCTCCCATGCCCTGCTAATTTAAATCTTAATATGATTCTATTCATTACACTCTCTTCCTCTCCCTCATTCTCTCATTAGTACATAATTAACTTTAACCAGAATTAGGGACTGCATATGCAACATGAATTCTTTTATGCAAAATACTCTCTCTTCTATTCAGGGTAGCTTTCTCATGAGGAAACAACACTGACTACTCTGAAGAATGGGGTTTTGTTATATAGCGAAGAAAAAGTTGTGACATTTCATTAGCAAGCCAGATTTAGACCTCTCATAATCACAGATGAAGGGCTAGCATATAAAACAGCTTCTCACACAAATTTCCAGCAGAGCCTTCCTACTTGTTCTGCTTCTCTGGAACTGACACTTACTTTGAATCAACAAAAAAATCACACAATAAGGAAAAAAAATCTTAGTCACTTTGGGATGCAACATACACTAAAAATTGTACAATTCAGATAGTGAGCTGTACTCTTTGTATCACAGGACCATGCTGTCCTCACATCCTCTAATTCTCCACATTCTTAAAGAAGCCTTTGTAATTCCAGGGCATGCTATTTCAGCATATCCACTACTGCTTCTAACAACACAGCATAAAAAGCTACGTGCTCTATACACCTAAGGACGCTGTGACAAGTTAAAAACATATGCTTCAGAAACGCCACAGAAACATTACCAGCATTTTCCTTACACAATATAGGTCAAAAATTCAGCACTACTATATATCTGTAAATAGCCAAATGCAGTAGAAAACGCTTAATTGAATTGTTTGAAGGCCACCCAGAAAACTATTCAGTAGAGAGCAAAGTTTCAAAACAGATCACATTTCTTTGTATTCAACACTGAAGTCACAACCAGGTTACAGATCAAAACTGTTCTGATAAATAGCTGAACTAGAATAACATGGTCACTCCGTACCACTGAATTATCCAGAACATGGATTGCAGCTTTCTACAGCTCTGTTGGGAACGATATTTTTTTTCCTACATACATCAAACAGTACTGAATGAATGCACAGTTTAATGAGATTACTGTTAACAGCATGAGAATGACTTAAATTAAGGCTCAGAATGGGCACAGGTATATCACAGACATCAAGGAAATTGCCTTTCAAGTAGCATCTTAGAATCACAGAATGCTTTGGGTCGGAAGCAACCTTAAAAGACCATCCAGTTTCAGCCCCCCTGCCATGGGCAGGGACACCTTACACTGGATCAGGTTGCTCAAAGCCCCGTCCAACCTGGTCTTGAACATCTCCAGGGATGGGATCATGCAGATTCTAAAATCCTTCGTGATCTAAGAAAAAGTCAAAGGCATCTACACGTACCTAAGTAAACTCGAGCAACAGCCAAGAAAAGGAGCTGAATGATCATAATGGAAAGAAAAAGAGAAGGAGGGGTTAAGGAAAACAAAAAAGAAAAATAAAACCTGATTTGTTAAGTTATCTAATGCAGAGCTGCAAAAAAAGAAACAAAACAAAAAGCAGGGATTTCTATGACTTGAGATGTCAGTTTTAACAAAAGCAGGATCAGCCATACTTTAGCCATTCTTGAAGAACTTGCTTATTCTGGTTTTAACAGTGTAAATTAATGAGACTCTAAAACACTTCCCGCCAACCTTGTCAGAAGTAGCTTTTCCTAGTAGCTAACTTCAGTTTCTACCTATCTTAACAACCTCTTCATATCCCTTCTGCTTAATAGCAGGTCTTCCCTTAAGCTATTTTTTTCCTAGAGTGCACCCCACTTGAAATGCTGCAGTGCATAAAATGTCTTTAAATATTAAGAAAATTCTACAAATTATTTTTCTCATTAAAAAAAAATTAGGCTCTGCATTACCAGATGTGTAAATACAGATGTAGTTTTTCCATATTTTAAGTCCAGTGGCTACTTTTTCTTGGTTTGGCAATCTATTCCCCAGTACTCACCCTGATCTCAGTCTAGTACAGAATTATCAATTATGCAGCACATGAGAAAGAAATATCTGCAGTAGATGCTAATTTTTGCACAGCTTCACAAATCTATACACAAACTTAATTAGGAAGACTTCCTTGGGACTAAAATAAGTTTTAAAAGTTTGAAGAAACTGTAGTTTTGAGTGAAGAAACCACACTGCAGAGCAAACACTTTAAACCGAGGCTGTCAAGTTTAGGCTGGTGTTTTCAATGCCAGTCCTCAACATGCAACAGAAATGTTTAGGCTGCGCTGGAGTTTCTCCATCACTTCCCCAAAATGCTGCTACCATGAAGCTTCTGCACCGCTTACATGAATAAAAAAAAGATGTATGATAACTATAAATTGGTAAACCAAAACTTCTTCCCAAAATTTGCATCATAAAGACAGCAGCAAACTTTGTAATAAAGGAGTCCACCATTGCGGATGTTCCCCAAAGCCTGCCTCCACTCCTGGGATACGTCCAGGATGATGGGAAAAGAAAGGGAGTAGGGGAGAACTTGGTCTCAAAAATACACATTAAACAATCCCCGGGGTAGGGAAGTAGTTAATTCTTAGACCCTTTCTCTCTCAAAACTGGGACACATCAGGACTTTGAAGTCTTAAATAATCACCACAGTAGACACCCCCAATCCCAGGGAACTGTGTGTGCCAGCAGCAAGAAAAAGAAATTTCCCTACTCCTACATAATCATAAGCGACTTTATGTTTAATTTTATTTCCATTAAATAGCTCTGTTAACTGAGAAAAGCAGTACTAGAAACAAAAAGATCGCTGCAAGTGCAACCAATGACTCGGGCTGGCAGTAGCACAGTCAGGGGACAGACTGAAGGATCAGTTTCCCTTCTGACACTCCCTTCCCAACTTCTTTAACTCCATACTAAAAGCAAAACACCTAAATCATAGGAAGAAGGAAACAGCAGTGCTGTTACAGCCTTGAATTATTACAAGAATATCAAATCCAGTAGTAGGGAAGTTTCATGACAAAAAAGGGAATATATTGCCATCAGGAAAGAAGTTACTGCAGCCCTTTCTACTGTTTGAGTTTGTTCTTTAGTTCTAGCAAGCAGAAATAGCAGAGCCTATCTGTAAGTTTTCAACATACTTGTTTTGGGTTTGCCTTTTAATAACAACAACTCACTACATTTCCCACTCTACTTTTTTACTATCTTTAATGTCATGGTATTTAACATAATGATGACAAAAATAAGCATTTACTAATAACCATACTCTAAAGGCAAAAGAGGCTGGCTAAATTGTTTAGAAACATTAAATCAACACTTTAGCAGTCAGTGGTACGGTGTGTTTATCAGTTCAGATTAAGAATTTGTTATGATTCCCTGTATTTCTCAATTCTCGTTGAACAAGGATCTATCACAAAGCAGACTGTATACATACAAAGCAAAACATGATTTATACCTTAACTACATGATCTGCTATAAAGATTGACATAATACACTTTGTAAAACTCTACAGAAACCATGATTCTTTGTAGAATTATGAAAAAAGAATGTTAGGCTTAAGTAAAAACATGTTTTTTTCCTATTGCTCTGTTCCAGTTGTGAAACTGTCCCATCCCAAATCACCTGCAACTTTAAAAGTGAGCAGAACAAATAAAATATTCTTACAGAATATGCTGTCAGTAGCCATTTGCTACTGTAACTCAACATATTATGGACATTATGTCCATATTAAAACCATGGACACAAAGTAGAATGTCCACAAAACCTAACCTGTGACTGTCCTGACAGTTGTCAGTGCCTCTTCGCAACAAGCAACTGCTACTTGCACCACCTTCCTGCAGGTCTCGGTTTCAGGCATGCAAAGGCAGCCTGCATTCTGCTACCTCATTTCTGTAGCTGTGACCCACGCTTTCATGTTTTTCTGCTGACATCCTGTGTTGGTCCTCATCCTTCTTGTTATGAAAAGCTTTGGCTCTGCCTACTGCATTCTAGACATTAGGAAAAATTTCTGCACTGAAAGGGTTATCAGGCACTGGCACAGCAGCCCAGGGAGGTGGTTGAATCACCACCCCTGGAGGCACTTACAAGACAGGCTAACGAGTTTATCAGGGCTATGGTTTAGTAGTGGACAGGTACGGTTGGACTCCATCATCTCAAAGGTGTTTTCCAACCAGGCAATTCCACAATTCTATGATATGAATGTACTTTAGATATAATTAAGTCACACATAAATAAAAGCACACATTTATATACATACTGTGTGTCACATTCTGTCTGGAGAAAAAAGTTATATGAACCTTACAGTTACAATTTCAAACGTCACAGAAGTGAATAGCGACAAGGTTCAAATGAAAGGTCAGAGGGAGAGCAAGCAGGAAAACATCTGGGTTTCTGTTGACACTCACAACATTAGCACCAAAAAAAACAAAATAAAAGCACATTTCTTACCTTCACCTACCATAGAAACACCTATTGACATGCCCATAAACTTGCTTTTGGTCCATACGTGAGCGTTCACACACATTTTCTTCTCTTTGCACTCACAGTAAAAACAAGATACTGGTGGGTGATGGGATACTTGTTCAGCTACAAACCTCAGCTTGTAGCATGTGGACTGGTCCTGGCCAGACTCCTTGGTTGGGTCCTTAGAAACCGCAGAGGCACCATTAGTTCTGAATGCTTTCACTTTATCTTTAGGCACATCCCACGAGCAATGAAATGTTTCACCAATTATAGGGTTATAGGGCTTCTTGGCAACCGCTCCCTTTCGGCCTTCGTGAAAAGCTGTTAGATAATACTCCACAAAGCAGATAATTCTTTCCTCGGGGGTGGCTCCAGCTGCAATTGACAAAAACAGGTCTGGATGGGCCATGAAATTTGCATACATCTCCAGCAGGGATCTTTTCTCCAAAATAAATGTTGGAAGCACTACCTGTATGCAAAGCAGACAAAGGCAGATATGATTTCCCCATGATCATACTACCGTGAGGGAAAGGGGGAGAGAACAGTTAAGACAGTTGATTCTGGCCCTGCCAAGTTTCTGGGCAGTGTAATTTCCCCCCCCCCCCCCCCCCCCCCCCTCCACAGCAATTTCATTTTCTTTGCAGTGTAAATAATGAGCGAAGGAAAAAGCAGCGGCCTTGATAGCCATGCAGGCTGCTTCCTATTTCATTATGATTCTCGACAGCAGCTCATGCAACAGGGACAGGCTGTTCCACTCACGTGGAAATCTGATTTTTCCTCTCCTCTCAGTCAACAAACCAGCCATTATTCTCCTTGTTTACAGGGCATGAAAACATACTTTGATGTAAATTAGTTTACATCAAAACATCAACAAACCCAGTGGATCATAATCCTCCAAAAAAGGAGGGGCACACGCTTCCAAACCACTAGGAGATGGGTATTTTATATAACCATAAGCATCACCAACCTATAATTGATGGAGAGTGTGAGTACACCTACCCATTCTGTCAATTATCTGGGCTCCCAATTTCACCTCCAGGTCTCTGCCCACCCACTTGCACGTATTAGGTCCCATCCAGCCTCTAACAAACCAAGCCAACTCGATCCAATCAAATCCAAATCTTGGCTGTGTTTCCAAGGCTAACTCCCAAGAGACTACAAGCAAGAAAATGCTCCTCTTTTGACTCTCTCTGCCCTATACTGTCATCATTTGTGTCATGTCCTCTCCTACCTCCCAAGCCAAATCCCTTGCCACCTCCACACTATTCTGTCACCCCCAGGCACATGGCACAACACCTCAGTTTGAGTTCGTACCATAGCACCGTGGTGGGCCCCTGCATGCCTTCACCCTATCTCAGACAAGCTGAAACAAACAAAAATTGCACAAACTCTTATATTAATGTCCTGGGACTTGAGAGGCTCTAGGGGAGCAGAAAAAATCTGAGACTGAGAACTAGGCCTGCACTGGAGGGAGCTGGCCCCGAGGAGTCTGGATGCAATCTCAAGTGGTTTATCTAGCAACACAGATGTTGCCAAAGTCACCCACTTAGGAATCACACTTTGTTAAGGTATTCAGTGAAACATCCCAGAGTGCACGGCAAGACAGACAAGGGCTACATGACCTAAAATAACTTCTTTCTTTCCTCCTCCCTCAACAGCCACACCCTGTACAGGACCATCCCATGGGAGCTCAGAGGTCACTCCTGCGTGACCAACAAGAACTTCTGGCACAGTCACATTTGTCTAGAATCGAAGTGGTTCCTTGATGCCAGATGCAGACCGACAGCTGTCCTCTATTAAAGCAATTCCTCTGCTTTCCTGTTTAATTCCTCATTGCATTTACTTTTTTCCCTCCCCAAAACCCAGGGTTATTTACAGCAGGCAGGGAACCTCCCTTCAATCACAGACACATTTGCTTTCCCCGCTGCCGCCCCAGCTTGCTGTTCTAAGTGGGACCAGAGAAAAGTTCAGTCCTTTTGGATCCCATTGATAATGAAATAAAAGCTGTCAAACCTTTATTAATAATATGGTTCTTTTCAAAGAAAACTTGTAAACATGAAGAAAAATTCCAGTCACAGCAGCTCAAACTCAGACTCAACAGCCACACAGTAAGTCAACACACCAAAACTGCAAAAAGATCCAGAACACTGTTCTGTTTGGTAACATACTTGTTCATTTGCTTTCTCCTTCTATATATTATTTACACATAAAGTCTTTTACAGGCTAATAATTTTTACAAGCTTAGATATAAAGCAATCAAAACTCCATCTGTGATGCTCCTCTGACTCTACTCCATAAGCCTTGAGGACTCTACATGGTCTCTGTCACCAAACTAATGAGGCCCCAGAAGATGTAGGACCTTAATTTTACACTATGTATGGCAAACTACTTACTGAGTGTTAAAGGCAGCCTGCAGTCCCCAGGGTGGTTGTGATAGTAAGGGGCTGAGGAGACCAGCTTTTAAAAGTGAAACCTAAAACTTAGGAAGGCAAAGTGCAAAGGCAGTAGATTTTCTTAAGTTATTTTTAGCTCTTTAAACAATTCCACTTAACTTGCAGCATTCCCATGCTGACCAAATATTCATTCTCCGGTAAAATCTTAAAAAAATGCAATTCATTATTACTGACCCACAATATAGGATCTCATTTTAATGTAAATTATACACTCAAAGATCAGGTTATCAAAGGGGAAACTGACAGCACAACACAGGAAAAAAAACCTATCATGAGTTCACTGCACAGATGTGAAAGGGTAGAGAAACTCATTTGAATAAACAGCATTCTGCATCTCGTTATGTCCAAGTGTCTCTAAAAAGTGACCTTTATTAGTACAAATGGAGAAGAAAACTACAGACCATACTTAAGATGATGCAAATTTTATGGTACAACGTTAAGACTGCTTGTGTTTCATCCTGTTGGCTTGATCACAGTCCTCATAGCTACTCTCTCAAGTAATGGCTGTGTGCTTGGCAGCTACATACTTAACAGAGCTACACCAACACAGCCGCTAAATGAGATGTTACAAATCACTGGGCTCTTATTATTCAGTTTCAAGAATCAATTTAAAATCTGAATAAAGCTTGAACTCCAGCTCAAATGATCTTGCTTTAAAAGCCCAACTAAAATGGAAACTGCGTCCTTAATTGCAGCAGGAAAGGATCCACTACAAAACATAGAATAATCGAACTGTTTCTTCAAGAGGAGACAGAACTACACACAACAAATGTTTTGAGTTTTTAAGCTTACACAACCCCAGTATTACAAATATGCCCAGAAAACATCGCCGTTAACTAAATCACCTAATTACCTGAAAGTTTCAATATGCAACACCTCCACACACTGAGTCAAAACAAACAAATAAAAAAATCACCCCACTCTTTTTTTTTTGCTTGTTTGTTTTATTGAGCCCTGTCTTGATTTCTGTAGAAATAAGCCAAATAGAAATAAACAAATTTGGAAAGGTACAGCATTCTTCTTGCCAGCACAGCACTGTCATGCACTTGTGGTGGTACTCTTAACTTCCAAAGGAATGAGGTTTTCAACACTTCTGCAGCCAAGCAGAATGCACTGTCCAGAGAGATACACTTAGCACCCATGTTCTTTACATTGGTTTTGGACTACAACAATTTCATTGTTTTTGTATTTGCATAAAAAGTCAAAACTGCCTAATTTTTTCTTCTGAGAAAAAGCCAGCATGACAACCAAATGGCAAAAAAAAATCTCTCTAGAATAAATACCACGTGCTAAATCTGAAGCAAAAAATCCCCTGATTACATTGTAAAATGTTAGAATAATCTCTGTTCTTACTCTCTCTCAGGCTTCATGTGAAAAGGAAGCAGTTTAACAGGCATTCTTCCTTTTTCATTGAGATTCAAAGGACACTCGTTGGAAGCTTGATCATAACCTCCTACATTTGAATTCACCTATACTTAATTAGAACTGAATGCAATTGAGAAAAATAAGAGCATGACTTCTTAAAAACAGAGGTATTTATCCTCCTGTTTCCTGTGAGGCAAAACAAGGGTGTTAGCACCATTACCTACTTCTGACCAAGATACCCTTGCTGAGGTGCCCTTCCCTTAGAGGTACAAAAGCATTCTACTGTCATCTGTGTCACTGTGGGAATAAAACTGGCTACCTCCATTCCACTTACTCTTGAAAGTTACAAGGTAAAAGTGCATCAACAAGCAAATTAAAACCTTACGACACCGTGGACACACCACAATGTTCATTTACAACAGGCTCATATTCTGAAGAAATACTGGCAGTCGTTTCACACAGATTGGCAGCCCTTTATTTTAAGCACATATTAACTGTGAAGGGAAGGTAAGGGAATGCGGGGGAGTGATCACCCATTTGTAAAAATTGTTAGCATTCATTTCAATCCATTAGATACCATTTGCCAACACATTCATCAGGCTGTCAGTGATCTTTGGCACTATTTTTCATTTTTTAAAGTCCAAAGAACAAAAAATTTAGAAACTTTTCCTCCCCCCCCAGCAATTCCAATTTTAAACAAGGTTTAAATTTCTAGCCCAGTTCAAGGCATCGGCTTTGTGCTATATTCTGCTGCTATGAACTGCTCCCCCACCCAACTCTCTCTAGCAGCTACTGAAGTCTATTTGGTCACCACAGAGCCTAGATTGTTCTAGGAAAACCCCATGCAGATGTAATACTTCATGGCTGGTGTTTTCCCTCATAGTAGATTTTTACTGTTTAACTCCTCATTAAAAGGCATGGCAGCACGACACATTCCAAAGGTGAAGCACCTCTGCAACATTAAACATCGCTCTGATCACTGTGGGAAACTGAAGTCAGCACAGGCAAGGCCAACAGTAACATAAGCAAGCACCCCGTAGGAAAAGGAAAAGATGCTGTTTCCTCTGATACGGTACATGAAGGTAATGATTACGCATCCAGAATCAAAATCCACTAAAGGCTCAGAAAAACCTTTAGTTCGTTTGTTCATTTGTTCATTTGTCATGTTACAATTCATAATTCACAAAATGAACCAAACAAACAACCCTAAGGAAAAAGGCAAAGGAAAATGGAAACATACAGAACATCCTTTGATATTGGCAACTACTGTGCCACAACCACTTCCAGCAGAAGCTGAATAGCATCAAAGCTACCTGAAATCTGCTTTTCCGAAGAATAATGAAAAATGAAAAGAGGTGCAGCCAGCAAATCAAGCTTTATCGTCACATGGCTGTGGCCCAGAGGGCCTCATGTCAGGAAGCAAAGTTAATAAAAAAAAGCGGCCAGCTGTCTTGTAATTTATTTTTTTTTAATCCTCAAAATGGTCAGAAAGTGACGTGCACATGTGGCATGTCTCATTAATACTCATCATATGTGTATTCATGCATCACACAGACTACAGAGAGATCTAATTCTGCCATATGCCTGCTCCTCCTTTCAGATTCTGGGGACTACATACACATATTCATGCATGCTAATATTTTCCCATACTATAGATCTCAATATTCATCGCTATCCTTATAAATTGTGCTCTAAGAAAAACTATGTAAGAAATAGGTTATCGTACATCTTTACCCTCCTACTTATAAGTGTCAACACTACTCTTATTTATAGCAATTCTCTTATTTACATTTACTGTGCATCTTCGGGGTTTTTGCCTCCTCTGCCATGACAAAAAGATGACAGTGGAAATCAGGTAAGAAAAATCTTGTTCATTATCAAATACAAAACATTTTGAAGACAGAAGGAAAACAGATGAGGAATCTTAGTCTTGTTTAAACATTATGGACTGAGATAGCTCTTCCTCTTTTCTATATTGATTTACTAAGGCTATGAAAAACTGAGGAATATAAGAAACACAAATCCAAAAATGAACTACACATAACCCCATACATGCTAAGTGACAGGTATAAATTATTCACAAAGGAAATTATGAAACTTTTGTTCTATTTAGGAAAAAAAACATTAATTTCCATGCAGCTATTAAATAGCTATACTTAGGAACAGATCATGGGATTGCTCGGTCTTAAAAAATCTAAGTATTTTTAAATACTGTCAATTGTTCCAGAGGAAGCAGAAAAGACTATATTGAGAAAGCCTTATTTGGAAGAAAGTGATAGTAAAAATAGATTTTGATTAGTATGTAAGATCAAAAGGAAAGAAGAGAACTCTTCAGTAAATCAAAATGCCCACAAGAAGAATCTCCTGCATAGCAACTTCATGGACAAGGGTAATTCCCTGGTCATTCCAAACATTTTTTAATTTGTGGAGGGAGTAAGTCAGAATAAGCTCTTTGTATTTGGGAAGTGGGTTATAGAGATTTCATTTGCCTTTTTTGAAGTAGAAAACATTTGTGGAAGAAAAGAATATTCCATATCTTTAGAAAAAAATACTTGATTCTTAAGTCCCATAAGAGGGTTTTCACTGGAACGTAGGACTATTCAAAAAGAAGCATTCCCTGCTACAGAACATCTACCTCATTTCCAGGCTCTAAGGACTTACGGGAAATTTCTTAGACACCATAACTTCTCTGATTATATCAGTATGAGTAAGCTCAAAACAATACTGGTTCCAAGACCAGAATGATGACTAGGAGGTTAAAATGCTGAGCTGCTTAGCACAGCCAAGAACAGCAACGCGCCGAGGACTGCAATTTGTTACCATCGCAGTTTTTTTGAAGCTGCCAAATAATTAAGGAGAAACCAATCCACAAAGCAGTAACTTGAGCACATATCTCCTTCATCTATTATGGTTCCTCAAACACTCTGTGCACGCTGACTTAACGTGCATGTAGGATACATACACAACACACAGTTGCTTTCAAAGACTTATAAAAAAATTAGGAAAAGTTTTGGAGTTTTTTTCTTCTCCTTTTCTCTTTCCCCTGACCCTGTTCCCCATCCTTAAAATATCTGATGTGGTCACTTTACGTGAAAACCTGCCTAGCAAGAGACAGCACTCCTTAGCTCTCTGGAATCACACCTTTAAGAAGACACAAACTTCATTCTGGGGGGCAAAACAGGCTCACAGGAATCACATGTGCACATGCACACACAGCAATGAGAAGAAGGAAAAAGAACAAACGATTATAAAAGAGATAGAGTATCCGTACCCTTGTAAGGTCCATGCCAAGTTTGAGCTGAGAGATGAGATGGAGAATGACACTACGTTGATCATCCATGACTCCTAAATCCTCCTCTTCATTATCCTCAGTATCTGTTATTTCATCTTCTACTAGGATCAACTCAGCAGCTGAATGCTGAAAGGAAAAGAAACATAATCATCTGGACAAAATATACAGTATGGTTTTTTCCACTATATAAGCTTAAAAATGGAGCTGTCTCAATGGAAACGAAGAAAGCCTCTGTTAAAAATCAAGAAAAGATATCAATTTAAAATTAAAAAATCCAGTGACGGGTTCATAGACCATTCTGATCATATCCTCAGAACAAGAGTGGTATCAGATGCTAACTCACACGTAATATTCTCGTATTTACATTGCAGCGATGCCAGGAAAAAAAAAAAATTAAAAAATCACAGCATATTGAAGTACCAGATATTCTATTTATTAATTAGAAGGACACAGGTGAAAATTAGTCTTTAAGAGTTTGTTTCATAAATCTCTCCAGCAAAAGTATTCATACTTCACACCTAGACACTGCATGACCTGATTTCACACTATTTTTCTCCTTTCCTCTGTCCAAGTTAGATACCTAAGAAAGTCGTGACTATTAAATGAAGGAGATAAAAAGAAGGCCATAATTAAAGTACACACTTTTGTAAAAAAAAGAGTCATTAGATTTTGGGGTGTAAGGCTTCAAGTCTTTATGACATTTGCAACATTACGCTGCTTCACAGGACAATAAAGCCAATACTGCCTTGTTTCCAGACACAATAGCTGAAGATCAAGGGACAGACATCATGTCCTCTCCTTTCAAGAGGAACTTCACAGCAGAAAGGGATAATGATCAGTGATACTTTATTTTCCCTCAGGTTTTACAATATATTACTAACAATAATCCAAACAGGTTGTAGTTACTTTTATCAGTCCATTGAAACCACTCCGTGAGCCTTCCAGATATATATTCAGGTACCTTTTTTTGTACTTTAAAAATAAAAGGTGGGTTATATAGCTGAAAAATTTACGACCCAGCATATTTTGCTATTCCCCAAGGTTTCCATGCTGTAAATGAGACAACACTACCTGCAAAACTTAGCATTCTTTCATGCTAAACAGCATTTTTGCAGAAACAGCTAGTTTGTTACATAAAATGAGAAAAGTTTCATTAAAACCAGCTGATATTCAGAATTAGGTTTCAAAGAAATATTTCTGAATGATCACATTAGAGACCCCTCAGGTGACAAGCAGCTTGCGCAAGGAGAGTGTCTCTGAAATTTAGTTACTTCAGATGTTTCCAAGATTTTTTTTTTCTTTTACTTTTTAATTAAAAAACATTTAGGTAACTATTCCCCAAAAAATAGCTTTTGGTGAAATCCAAGGACATTTGAAAGACACTTTACAATTACTTTATTTAGAAAGTAGAATGCGTGGATTACATAAAACAGAATCTGGTGAGCTGTAACCTCAACAGCTTGGAGCTTTTCATAAGGACAAAACCACACTTTCATCTTCCCACTCCCTCAGAAAATAACAGGATAGAATGATAAGCCCTTTCCTCCCAAAACGCACAGCATTATTATCCAACGGATGCCTTACTGACAAGTTTGGTTAACATAAAACCTAACAATCTCACACAAAACTACCAGTTGGGGAGACATAAAGCACCGAAGCCTGGCTCAGTTGTACAGGCTAACGATTCATTTGGAAGGGAGTGTGGAAAAAGCAGTATCAGAACTTACAGTAGATGCTTCCACAGGAGGTTTCCCTTTGATCCAGCTTGACCTCATTGAGAGCACTGAGCTACTGAATATGCACTGCTGCTTCTGTTACTGCCATGAACTGAGCTCCCGGCAAACAAGCTCCAGCAGGAATTAATAGCATTAGAAAAAAAGCAAGGGAACCTCCCCTCCTCACTCCCACCCCCTCTTTTTTTTTTTTTTTTTTTTTTTGGCTATCTGACGAGTTGGAGTGTGTGCCGGATGTCAATCTGCTCCTTGCGTTTCTAGTCACATGGCATGGAGATCAGCGAGCTTAACTGCACACAGCTCCAACTAAGAAATGGTGCTGCTGTTTCCCAAAGGGTATCCTGGTGGGCTGCTCTCCAGAAGGGGGGCAGGAGGGAGGAGGCACAAGTGTGCACGAGTGTGAGAGAGAGCAAGCACGCCAGAAGGTAACTAGCTTTCAAGAGAACATATGACGGCTGTGTAACCTTTCCTTCTTAACAGCATCAGAAAATAAACAAATCATGCATTGACAAGTTCACAGGCTAAATCATATCTTAAGAATTTTCTTTTCCTCCTGAAGATTGCGCATTCAGTCAGGGACAGAAATCCTTCCTTCTGTCCTGCTAAAATAGGTATTAGGTTTTTCATGTCTTTCAAAGTGTTACTAACAAAACAGCAGCTGCCTTACACTGCTACTACACGAAATAAGCACAGTAAGGGCAAGCAATCCTACAGACAGGTTAGGTGCTCAGGAAAGCATCCTTCACACTGTTTGAAATTAAAGACTTTCTACTCTTCAGGGAGGATAATTACAATGCAGCATCAGGATCAAGTGTGTTTAATGACCATTCTGCAATGAGGATTATAATTTTAATTATCTTAACTCTCTCCTATTTTAAGAACATGTGCAAGGGCACCAAAAATCCCCCAAGTCTAAGTTGAGTTATCAACATACCAGTGACCTTCAGTGCACGCAGAATGACATCAGTTATCTGCATCTTTTCTCGCTTTCCAAGAAAATGAGAACTTGAGTAGCAGTTTACAGTATTTGTCACAGGAACTGAACCGCAGTCATCCTCAGTAAGCAATATCCTTCCTGTATTCTCCTCTCTCCTCATTAGCTGTCCTACGTAATTACTGACTTGCTTTTTTAAGAACAAAGAAAACAGACATTTCTTTTTTAACTAACACACATATTTCATTTAAAAAACAACATGAAAGCACAACAGAGTGTGTGGACACACAGCCACAAAATACAAAGCTACTGCATCTCTAAAGTGTCACAGAAGTCCAATCAGGCTTTAATTCTTTTTCTTTCCACAGAAATCACAAGCTGTGTAGTAGTAACCTGCACATAAGCATTCAGTAGAATGCAGAAGATTATTTTGAGTGATTATCCTTTAATGGCAGCTTATCTGAATCATCAGACGTAGACATATATTCCCTCTGCCCCCAAAAAGCAGAATTACAAAGCTGACCTAGGAAAGTACTGATTTGCTCTATTCCTGTGTGGTCAGAGCATAACGTAAAAACTACTGAGCCATGAGTCTGGGAATGAACAGCCCAGCTGGGCTTGGGTGCTAACACTGAGGATCAAATACTGAACCAGTTACAAACAAGCACGTAAACTTTGTTTCCCATGCTAGGCTGAAGCACCAGGATTTTTCAGGAAAATCTGAATAGAAAACAACAGATCATTTCTGGAAATCCCATGAAGGGATTCACATCAAAGTCTGAATGCCAAAGATGTGAAAACACACACTGGCAGAGATCTATTTTAAACAGGTCCCTTCATTAGAACTGGGATTGATTAATTTAGAGGGCATCTGCTGGAGTATGAAATGAATTATTTTTTAATAGATGAAACCTGTAAGGGAAAGAAATTGTTTCTGAAAGAAACATTCTGCATTTTAACAAAATATCTTCAGGATAAAAACACTTCTGCAAGCCTGGGACAGAATCACGGAGTTGAAAGCCTTCTTTCTGTCAAAGGGTAAACTTGCCTCTGCTCTTCCAAAAGCCTCGTCCACAAGTTAATTTTCCAAATTAACTGCTATGCTGCAAATTAAATTTTAGATAGTAAGTTCAGTTACAAGGCTCGGAGCTCAGTTTTCCAGCACACTTCACAAACCACATTGTGCAACAATATTGTCGAGCATGACATGACTCTCATCTTGTTTATTTATTGTGAGGAAAAGAAAGGAATATACAGAATCACAGTATTGTTTAGGTTGGAATGAACCTCTTGTCCTGCATGTTGCTCATGCAGGGACACCTAAAGCCGGTTACCCAGGACTGTGCCTTGCTGAGGTTGGACTACCTCGAAGGACAGAGACTCCACAACCTCTCTGGGCAACCTGAGAGTGTTTTCAGTGTTTGAATATCTTCACAGCAAAAAAGTGTTTTCTGATCTTCAGATTGACTTTCACGTGCCCATTTCCTCTTGTCCTGTCACTGGGCACTACTGAGAAGACACCAGCTCCCTGTTCTTCACCCTCTCATCAGGTATTTGTATACACTGATAAGATCCCTCCCAAGCCTTCTCTTCTCCAGGCTGAGCAGCCCCAGCTCTCTCAGCCTCTCCTCATGTCAAGGACGCTCCAGAACCTTCATCATCTTTGTGGATCTGTGCTGGACTCACTCCAGTAAGTCCATGTCTCTCTTGTACTGGGAAGCCCAGAACTGCACACAGCATCGCAGAAGGGGTCTCACCTGTGCCAAGTAGAGGGCGAGGATCTCGAGCCACTGGCAATTTCCTTCCTAGAGCAGCTCAGGCCTTCTTTGCCGCAAGAGCACACCGCCGGCTCACGGTCAGCCTGTCGTCCACCAAGATACCACGGACTTCTCTCCAGAACTGCTTTCCAGCCAGCAGAACTCCAGCCTGTACTGGTGCAGGGGCTTGCCTTCAGATATACCTAGATGCATTTCCCTCTGTTGAACTTGATGAGATTCCTCTCTGTCCAAACCCGACAAGGTGCCTCTAACTGGCAGCACGATCCTTTGGCTCATCAGTCACTGCTCCCAGGCTTTTTATCATCTACAAACTTGCCAAGGGTGCATTCTGCCCCATCATCCAGGTCATTAATGAAGACATTGAACAGTACTGGACTCAGTATTGATGCCTGGGGTATACTGCTAGTGATTGGCCTCCTCCAAGGACCCTGTTCCGCAACCCTCTGGGCCTGGCCATTTAACAGTTTTTAATCCATCTCATTGGCCCACTTACCTATCCTATCAGCTTGTCTACGAGGATGTTATGGGAGACAGGTTCAAAAACCTTACCAAGGCAAAGGAAAACAACATCCACTACTCTCCTCAAATGCACCATGCTAGTCACTTCATTGTAGAGGGCTATTCCCTTTGTAAATCCAATCTAAATACTCCTGATCACCTTCTTGTCCTTCATGTGTTTGGAAATGCTTTCCTGGGTTAGTTGCTCCATTACCTTCCTAGGGATCTAGGAGAGGCTCACCAGCGTGCAGCTCCCCAGATGTTCCTTCTTGCCCTTCTTGAAGACAGGAGTGACACCTGCTTTCTTCCAGTTTTCATGAACTTCTCCCAAACACCATGACTCTTTAAAGACAACAGATGGTGGTCTTGCAGTGATATTGACCAACTCCGTCCATGCTCATAGGTGTACACCATCAGGCCCCATGGAATTATGCATGTCCAATTTAAGTGCTGCCTACCCTGGTCCTGCTCCACCAAGGGTAAGTCTTCCTCCAGTCTTTCCCTCTGATCTCAGAAACCTGGGATTCCTGAAAGCTGATGTCACCAGTAAAGGCCAAGCCAAAAAAGGCACTGTGTAACTCAGCTTTTCTCCATCATAGTAACAAGCAGAGGCCATAGGTATCCTGAGAGGCACACACTGAGAACTTGTACAGGACTCATAAGGCAAGTCTTCATATAATTACATCAAAATATTGTAAGAACTTTCATTAAGGCATTAAAAAGTTTTTATGTAATACAAAAAGGACTGTGGTCAGGAGCAAGAGGATGAATCTGAGGAACTTAAAACATCTGGACATGAAGGAATCATTTAATGATATTCCAAGAGAAGTAGTCCTTAAGTGCATTGAGAGGATGATGGAATAAATTACTTGCAGGGCTTGTTCAGAAGCAACATTAAACAGAATTAGCATTTTCAGACTAGTCAAGGATTGTGATATTTTCTGTAGAGTCATCTAATTACAATTAGTTCTACTACTGCACATAAAAGCCAAAGGGTTCATTTTGATTTTCAGATTCCCTTCGTTAATGATATAGGTTTGCAAGCATCATTTACACTTGCACTTGTGTAACTTGAGAGCTTGCAAACAGGTTTTCTGTGGGTGTAAGATTAAATATAACTCTGTAAGGTCAGAGAGATTTAGCACATTTACCACTAATGTGACAAATTCACCCCATGATTTTCAGCAGCCTTAATACTAAAATTAGAACTCTCTTTGTAAAGTAGATACAGTAATAATATCCCAAAAGTAGTAATACATAATAAGTTGTTAGCTTCTTGCAGGGCTTATCACTGACCCACATCCATCACTTGCTTTCCAGCATGTAGACCTTCAAAATATTTAATTGCATTTACTACCAGCTGCGGCATGCACCTGACAGAAAAACAAGCTAGCTTACTGCACCCGTCACTCATTAGCAATGATTTGAATCTCAGATGCAGTTTGTCCAGTAAGTTGTACTTAAACTACTTTTTATACAGACTAGCATAGTAGCATACTGTGAGAGGACGAGGAGTAATTCCCATACAGAAAATTGAAAATAATGTAACAGAAACAAAACAGAAAACTTCAGTTTACTTCAACATAAACCTTGAAACAAAACAAACAAGAATTCAAGCACGTTTAGTTCAAACCAACAGTAAAGACTGAAATCATCATCATCCATGTACTTCTCTAAATTCCAAGTGCATTGTCATTTACATATTACAAATTTCTAGCTTAACTAGAAGGTAGCAACACTTCTTTTTACATTCAACAAATTCCTGTATCTCCTTATTTAAGCTTTTCTATTCCTCAAGAACAGTTCAAATAAAAGAAAACATAAAATACACTTTTCAACATTTACCGTTGCACCATTAAACAATGTAAGCAGAGGAAGGGAGAAAAGAGCACTGGAAAAGCAATGGCAGAATGAGCTCAGGTCATTGCTTAAGCCCTGGTTTCCATCTTACTGTAGTCTTATCTATGTTCCTGGTAGCCCTGTGACTGATCATCGCAAAAAAAGAAGAAAGATAAAACCTCAAACACACCAACATCCCGTACACCCATCATAATGTGGGCACCTGGATACCAAAGTTCTAGAGACTTTCAAAGAGACCTGAAGCACCTTGGTGTTCAAGGGTTGATTTTTCTTAAGACACTTAAGCTAAGAACCAAAGCAGAGCTTAAACAGAGAATTTAGAAAGCAAAACTTAGTACAGCCTGTACATTTCAATTTAATCTTGAAAAAAGGTCTCTCAAAGATAGCAAACCAGGAGGCTCAGTTCAGCTGATTTTCTTCATTTACTCAGCATATTTCATAGGAACTGTCTCCTCTACGGCCTTTGTCAATAACTTTTGCTTTAATTTGCTTTAATTTAACTAAATTCTTTAAATTTTTAATTAATTTTATTTTTTAAAAATTAATTTTTTGCTTTAATTTTTGCCATAATATAATTTGCAAAAAGCCTACCACCTCATGGGGGAACCCCCCCTACAGAACCCCAACACGCACACACAAGTACTTTTTCTTCCATTCAATACATTATGGATTATACATAACAATGATGAACCAAAATTAAATTTAAGATAACTTTTAAAATATCAAGTAACAGAGGATGACAATTCAGATGGGAAGGATATTACAATTTAAAAGTGAGCACACTAACTTATACACAACACCACTACGGCAAGCAAAAATATCACTTTCTTTTTGCTTTGCTACTGTCATCCATACACAGACCCAACTAGCACGACAGTTTCTCCTTCATACAAATGGATGAAGGAAAAATGGCATGACAGGCAGATTTTCTACTTACCTTAAATTATGTGTACCAAGAAATATCTATCTGGGTAGATAAGTAGCTGCTGCATTTGCATTTGGGGTGTGAGAGAGCAGGGTTAAAGCTTTTATGCAGTCCTGAATACCTCATTCATTACTGATAGGTCAAACCATAGAATATTTGGCAGAAAAACCTTGCATCAGGAAAGAATGTCAAGGTGCCCAAAAATTAATTTCTTACCAAATCTGTTATTTGTGTTTGGTAATTCAGGTCTCCAGAGAAAATAAGATTCTTCAAAACTAGGATGATCTACAATCTCATTTTTTTGTGTACGGATGATGTATATTTATATACATATATATGTATAAAATATATTATAAATAAATAAATATATATATCATAGTTTGTTGTTTGGGGTTTTTTAATTGAATATGCTAAACACACTGGATGTTCAGAAAAACTCTCCAGCTAGGGACAAGTGCAAGGATCAAAGTGTGACAGTGTGAGCAATCTGTATCACACAAAATTAATTGGATACAACACGTAATAGCAGAGTCATCTACTGAACTGAGTGATAAGCTCTCCTTGGGGCATCTTTGCTTCACTGCAAAGCAAGTACGCGAAGTAGAAATGCATCTTGATACTAATGCTTTGTAAATATAGACAGGCTGACATACAGATGATGCAAGCAACAAAAATAATCACAAAACCTGTATCTTTGGTGACAAATAGGTCTGCCATCTTCTTCCTTTCCAACCAAACCAATGTACCAGGCATCTGGAGGCAAAGCATATAATCTGGATATTCACTACTTTGAGAGCTTAACTGATGCTTTTTTTATTAATGTTGTGGAGTACTACCTCTGGGAACAGAAATCTTTTCATCCTTAAAGAATAAGCTCAGAAAGCTTTCTCTACACTGCAGATGTGTTTAACTCTGACCTGGGACCATATTTAGGCATTAACACAACAATATAGCAGTGATGAGGATCAGATAACATACAAGATTTAAGAAGAAAAAGGGTTGATTTGTTGTTTAAAAAATAGGAAAAAATGTATGCAACATGGAGCAAAGGGCATCTATATCACTGTTGCAGTATAGCCTGGGTAAGCATTCATACAAAACATTAGGAACTAACCAGGAAAGTGATGAAGTTTCAGAAGAAAGAATCAATCAATGACTTAACATCCTGTTAAACAGAGATCCTCATTTGAGTAAATTACAGCACTGTAATCCTACTCTGCACCAAATAATGTTTATTGGACAACTTTTTCTCTATCTCCTTCATAAGCCAATCCTCTTGCAAATTTTGATTTTCATAAACCGAAGGTGGTCAGTTTTAAAATCAGCTGAGAAGCAGCTAATTCTCAAGCACAGACTCCACAAGACAGGATTAAGTACCAGCATCAGTCCACACATCTTGTGAGCATCTTTCAGGAAATGAGCACTACTGAAGTACAGCACTGTTTAATCTGAATCCTAAAACACAAGAGGACTTTGCAGTAATGCATAAATTCTGTAAGAACCGAGAATAAATATTTTCCATCACTGGTATCATCAGAAAGGAACAGCAACATGAGACTACAAAAAAAATGCACAAAGAGAAAAGCCCCACGGACTTGTCCTAAATTGAAGCAAAAAATCTTAAAGGCTAGCATAAATCACAACAGTACATTTTATGCTAACCTAAAACCATGAGAAATACAGTATCACATCCTAAACAATTTTACCAAAACCTATTCCTAATGCAATATAGATACTAGTGAAGAACACTTTCAGGAAAGAGTCTCAGTTTTGTTTTGAGAATCAGATTTTTTAGAAGCAAGATGGCTATAAATACAGCAACAGCAACAGCTATGCAAAATAAATCACTTAGAATTAGCAAGCTTACAAAGCACACAGTGCAGCAGGACAGATTCCCACCACTGGCTAGGTAAGTCTTCAGAGATTGTGAGGGGTCTGAAAGTTTTGGGGAGCTAAAGACCAAAGATTGCACTGAGCTGGAGGTGAGATTGCACTGAGATGGAGACTAACATGGAGGAAAGTATGGCAGCATAGAGGGAAGTATGGCAGCAGGCTATATTCTCTAGACATCCCCCTGTATCAAAAGGGATCCTGTCTAGAATTAGATCTTTGGGGAGAAACCTGAAAAACCAGGAGTAACTTGCCTCACATTCCCACAAAGCAGGGAAAATCAAGACCAAGAGGTGATTTTAGTCACACACCAGACAGCAGAACACACTCTTAAAGAAAGGCATCATACTCAAATGAAACTTTGCTCTCATTGGTAAAAATCCCTACAGCAACTGCAACAGTTTGTGCAGACAGGTTGTGGGATCTACACTGTTGAGGTGTTCAAGACTTGACTGGATATGACCTTGAGCAAGCCGACCTGATTAGCTCTGCTTAGAGCACAATGTTGAGCTGCAGGACCTCCAGAGGTCCCTTCCAACCTGGAGTACTCTGTGACTCCATCACGATTCTGCTTGCAAAGCCCAGTAACTGAAAAGTGAGAAATAACAGAAGTGAACTTATTCAGTCAGCTGTAATTCTCTTTTTTATATCACTTTGTACACTAGCTAAGCAAATTTATGGCTGAAAAATGCTACCACATTATTCAACAATATTCCATTAACATACAAAATGAATGCACAAAAAGATGGACAACTACAAATTTAACCTTTACCATCGTCTGGTCTTGCAATACTAATCTATATGTAAATCCAGTTCTCGCAGTGCTATTTCTTGTATGCAACATCACATGCCAGCATATTTATAAGAGAAGATAAATGGTAAAGACATGTTAATGGAAACACTATTAAATATCATTCCCCAAGGCAACACGCTTACTAAAAACCATGCTGACTCTTTCTTGTCCCATCCACTTTACACATTCTAATTGCTCACACACACACACACACAAAACAATAAAAAAGATAGACTTAAGTCTTTCAAAAGAAAAATAAATCATTATAAATCATACCAGGAGAATATTCAATGTGTATGTGAAACAAATTGAGCCTAGAAGACTGTCATCTTTATACAGCTAATTTCTTGAGCCCAGTGGAACTCTCTACTTGAAAATCTTCTAAGATCTCTTCTTAGACTTATGAATCACTTGGTCCATCTCAGACTGTGAAGACAACTATGCGGTCTCTCTACACTATAAGGTATGAGTCCTGCCTCTTTCGTCTTCTCCTTCCAAGTCCTCCTCTGAGACAAAGTTTTATAAATAAATACTTTCACCCCATCTGTTTCCAAATTCAGAGCTTTTTAAGAGAAGAATCACTGGAATTCATCACCATAAGTAGAAAAAACTATTTTTTTTGTAGTAAGATCAGGTGTAACAGCGGAACCAATTTGGATGATGCTTCACTAAGCAAGACAAAGCAATTCCAACCTGAGACAAATAAGCACTGTAGAACAGTCTAGCCCAGATTACTGAAGTCTAAGCTATTGACAATCTTAATGAGATGGGTAAGCTTACTAATGGGCAGCATTGCCAAACCTACATATATAAACATACTAAGAAATAATACTGACAGCACAAAGCAAATCAATTGGCACACCACAAATCAATTAGTGCACAATCCTGAAATAAAATTAACATTGGCTTCAGAGTTCATTTTGCAGAGGGCACACTTCTTATAATGAACAGAGAAAGGAATTGATCCACTTTAACTCAATTTTTAAGCCTTACTGCAAGGGAACCCAAGTTCTTTATATTCGTATGATTAGTTTTCACTTAATTTCACTAGTAATTATGGAACGCCACATGATCAGACAGACCCTCATTTTTATTCAAATTAGATGCAAATTTTCTATTAAATCTTCATATTTTTATTTTAAGTAGCATATTACTTTCAAATATACTATATAGACAGCAGCTGGAATGCATGTGTTTTGGAGGTGGCAGTGACTCAATGAAACACAGTGGCTTTTGCTGGAGCTAAATTTATTAATTATTTACATAAACAGTTTTACTAGAGATTGTTTGCTGACACTAAATATTCTAGAAAGCTAACAAAAAAAATAAAATCGAAAGTAGCTAGACTATCTTAGTCACTGTCAGTGCTGCTGTAGCAGGCTTAGGGTCATTTAATTCTACTTTTAGTGTAATTGCACATTTAATCCCTCAATATACCTTCCCTTGATTATCCTTAAATACACCTTCAATTGATTACCTCAGATTTCATTTTTTAGATGGTCTGCTAGTGAATAGATTAACTGGTACCATCTTTGCCTAGAGATTAATTTATCTAACAAAGTCATTACACGCCATTTAGCGTGCTCTTCGGCCCAAAAAGTACTTAATCATGCAGAAGGCAAAAAGCAGAGCACATTCAGAAATCCTGTAATGTCATACTAAACAGGGAAAAGGGACTCTCTAATACTGCAAATGTTACTTTCCCACCCTGATCTGTTCTCTTTCCATTACTGCACTTGTGGCTAGCACTGTATGTTCACGGCTAAGCTGATCTCCCAACATCAATTACACAGATTTATGTCAAGCACAAAATGGAGCTAGGAAACACTAGGAAAAATTTACACAAGGAAACATTCCACAGTGCTGGGCAAGTCTGCTGAGACACAGACATCTAAAGAAAAGGTAAAATTAGCAATAATTTCTTGTATCTAGCTTAGTTTCTAAAACCGCAGGAGTGCTTTTAAAATTATTTCTTGGCATCTCTAACACATTCTGTAGTTGCTCTAAACATTATTACATCCTCAGTGAAGGACGAAGTATCACTGCATCAGAATGTACACAAACCTACAGATAGAAAACAACTTCAGCAGGCAAGTAACTGTCACCTGAAGAGATTGGATAAAAACACATAACCTTTTAAAATCAAGAACTAAACGATTCAGTACCTCTTGTAAATAAAGCAATTCCTTCTTGTGGTTGAAAACATCAAGGTTCAGGTCATCTAGGGGACCAAAATATCTTTAATGACCTAGACTTGACTGCCCTTGCAATCACTATCACAATTAAAACCTGGTTTAGCAGTTAGATAATCAGAGCTAAAGCTTCAATCCTACAGAGCTAAAACTTCAATCCTATTAAAAAGACACTTCAATATGGAGCATGTGTACAGCTTCTCATGCAGATAAGCAAGGGAAAGTTAGGGACACGGAAGCAGGGAGACTGCACAGATATCACATCCAAAGGATGGAAATAAACAGCTAGCATGGCATTTTAAGGAAAAAAAATCATATGGAAAGCTAAATGACAGATGATTTTCGTAATAATTCTTAAATAAACCATTGGATCAAAAGAAAATTATTCCTTTTCTTTGAGGTCCTGCATATGAACAGCCTGTTTTTCATTTGTATTTGGCTGCCAGGGGAAGCATTTGGCCTGAAGTTACATTTTGTCAGCTCAGAAAGGGAATTTTGATACCCAAAATGACAATTAGTTGAACTGGAACAGTAGCTCACATAGAGAAGTGATTCACACCTTTATTATACTTAGGTACCAAGTTTATTATAACTGAATTTAGTATGACATTTAATATTTTAAAACTAATCAAGATCAGCATTTCTTGAAAGGAATTTCAAAATTATAAACCCTGAAATGAATGATGCAGGGTTCCACTTACTGCAGACCGGACACAGACCACGTTCACATCACAGCTCTGAAGAGTGCACTCTGGCATGTTCCATATCAGATTTGTCCTGTTCTGCTTTAAGCAAAAACACTAAATAATACCTTGAAATTACAACATAGCTTAAGTCATGAAATCCAAAGTGGTTCACAAGGGGATGCACAGAAGTATTTTATATCAACTCACATCAGAGAGAAAATAGTTCTGTTCAGCTCAGCTCCTATCCCCGCTTCCACTCAATGGCTCAGGTGGACAGACCAAAAAAATCCAAAAAAAGGAAATTAACTAAAATTTGGAGACTTACACCAAGAACAACAGTAAGAAAAATAAAAGACAAAGGTGTCTGATCCAACATTTCACTGTCAGGGGTTAGCTTTTCCAGTGAAGATAACAGGCTTGAACTTCGTGCTGTCCTATATCACAAGTCTTTAAAGAAAACTCATCTGAGAAGACGGAACAGCCAACATAAAGAAAGAACATGCTAAAATATGCAAGAAATACACATCAAAATAATCTCTGCCATAAAATCTTGTATTTTGTGAACTAGTTTAAGCAATGTCTCAAATTGCGTCCCTGCAATTAGAAGCAAGAAACACTCTGAATAAGAAAAGCAGGTAAATACCAACACATTATCTAAATAGAAGGATCTTTAGATTATGACTTTAGAACTATTTCATCAAAGGAGAAACTCTGCATTACTGAAACCCTAATGGTGTAACAGACCAAAAATAAAGGTGTTACTTGAGTTATCTACAGCATCAAAACTCATTTCCAGAACGTACTATATCCCTCAAGAACACTTAAGTATTCAAAGAAAATTGCACCAGATGAGCTTTGTTATTCCAGAGAATTACAAAGAGCCACACTTTTTCATAAACATGTAAAAAACCCAGCAGAGAACAAGTCATTGGTTTGTTAATGATGTTGCTTCATGCACTGCTGCAAACTGCCTGCATGCTGTGCTGAGAATTAACACAGCTATCACTAAACATGTTCGGTTACTTGGTCATGTTGCCAGGAAACTGCTGCCACTGGCAGCATGCTACATGGGAAAGATTCCTCAGCAGTCATCCCTCCGCCTCCAACACAACAAACACCACTGTTTTCTTTTTAAAATCACTGCTGATCCACATATCTAAAATTATCTTTTCCTTATAAATAACATTCTTTAACACAAGCAGCTGAGTCGGTTGTTCCTCAAGGGTAGTTATTTAATGGCTTTTTCTATTTCAGACTACAGGTCAATTCACAATTTGTTTGGCTGGTACATATTGTGCTGAGAGTTAGCCAAATAGCTTTCTCCCATTCCTTTGCGGTATAGCTTCTGATTAAGAGATAAGAGATTTTATCATAAAAAGTACAGATATTTTTAATAAAAATCTAGGCTCAGTCAAAGAAGAAATTGGCATTAATTTTGATAGCACGGACAGAGAAAGCAGCACTTTTGTAACTTCTGTAAAAGCAAGGCTCACTTCTTTTGGCAGGTATAATTTGAAAGCCCCTTAATATACCATCAACTTCTTCAGAAATAAGGATCATCCAGTGCTTAGCTTGGGTTTTTTTTAAAAGGAAATCATTAAAAGAAAGACGCTTCATTTGAACAGTACTTATAGATTCCTCTTTCCTTCCACAAGACGCTATCAGATAAATAAAGAAACAGATCAGGGTGTCCAATGTCAAAAAATTGTCAAACAATGACACCAAGATGCATTTTCTCATTCTCTGCTGATGCCATCACAGTTATTAACAGCAATGTATTTAGACTATGAAACAAGTGGAGTGTGATGATTTGCAGTTGCCTTTATATATAATTACATATAGCAAGTAATTAGCACAGTCAGTGCTTTTATATCTTTGAAAATGAACTGGTTACTCAGTGCCAAACCTGGGCTCCTGCCTTGGACATGCAGCAGGCCAGAATATATTTAAAAACATGCTTAAATCCTGCACATAGAATTGTTAAAATGCGTTAAACACCTTTGATAACTTTGGGGGCTGTCAGACACAATCGCCTGTCTCAGAGAGCATCCCCAGCAGGGTAAGAGTTACGTTGCTCAAACAGTTCTTCTCTTCTTCAAAGCGTGTTCTCCCATCCCTCTTTCTCCAGTCACAACAAGAAGCAGCTCCAGCTTCCTGTTTAATCTTTGCTTGGCTTGGACAGCTGGACAAAACCTGCAGCATTCTAGAAAAATTTCACTTCCTCTCTGACAAAAAGATCTGACCACAGCAGCCGAGAGGTGTAGCCTCTACAACAGAGCACAAACAACGAAACAAAAAAGCTCCAGCTTATGTTAGATGTAACTGGTCACCTCTTCCACAGATCAGGTTTTATGCTTCAGCTTTCCAGTGAGGCACTAAAATCTTGATCAAAATGATCAAAACTGAAAAACAGATCAGGGACATTTGAAAGAGCACTTCAAATCATGAGCCAACAGTTTCAATCTCAGACAACATGAAGCACACAAGGACTCTGTGGAAGGGAAGGCACAGGTTTCCAAAGAACTTCCAGGTATGAATCTTGATTCAGGCCACTTTCTTGGAGCAAAAACAAATTTCTGCTTAATAAACCATACTACCATAGTAAAAATTACACACAAGTCCAGCTGCTTCTTCTTGTTCCACCGATCCACAAACTTCCATTTACTGCTCCTGCCAAAAACACCACCTTCAGCTGAGCTTTTTATAACTTAAAACTGTATAAACTATTTTTTAACCTTTTTTCTTTTTGAAGTGTTAGTGCCTCAGGGCTTCCACTTGCAGGTTGCTGACTTCAGGAAGACTGCTCACAAAGCACTGAAGATTCTACTACAAACAGTGCTACACTCCCTTACTTATACCAGTCTCTTCAAGGGTACTCCCTTCTCAATAAATCATGAGTTGATGAGTACAGCAGCATCTCAAGACACACATAGTATCTCTCACTAGCAAGTGAACAGCAGGAACTGGATTTTTAAAAAAATTATAATTTAAAATAAGTCATAAATGGCTCAACTCCATTGCAAAATGATACCTTGACATGAGTTACATCAGCTTCTCTCTTTATGTGCTTGCTGCAAAGCCCTTGCTTCCACATCCCATTTGGCATTACCAGGTGGTCAAGAATGAAAACATCTAAAAAAAACCCTAATGAAACAATCTGCAGTGCACCAATGAGTACAATAGTAATTCTCAAAACAAGATTCTTAAATAGCCTCTTGTCTTAAAAATAGACTATAAGAACTGCAGTTGGCTTATGTGGTAAAGAAACTACACAACTTCCTAATAAAAAGCAATTACAGTTAATTTAAACATTGTGATTAATGGACACTTAGAAGTAACATAATTTGAAATTACTTTCTAAGGGAAGATCTGGAAGAGGACCAAAGTAACAAATAATATTAAAACGAAAATATGGTTTAGCCTTGAATTTTGTGAACTATATTCAATTCAAGATACTACAAAAGAACTGGAAAAAAACAAACAGCTTTATTGATGTCCCCAGCCATTACACATTTTGTTAAAGGCAATATAATTTAAATTAAGCCATTCCAATTGCCAAAGAGCATTCACTAGTACAAAAGGGTTTCTTCGGCTCTCTCAAAAACGTCTTCCCAGTTCTCCAGGTCTCACGTGCTCGAGGTGCCCTACAATCTGTGGGGTCTCAGTGTGAAGTGTTTTCCTGGTGGGCAGCACCGGTAACCGAAGCAGACAGTAGAAGCTGGAGAAGTTTGGCATGGTGAGAGCCTTTCAGTGCCTGAGATGCCTGATACGCAGCTGTGAGCCTCCTCAAAGAGTCGATGCTTCAGAACTGCCCTTTACCAAGTAAATGCCACAAAAGCACAAATCAACAGGCTGGTGCGGGATGGTTTGGACAAGTTCTGCCCATAATCACTTAACAGGAAAAGGGGTTCATGAAACAGCTTTTCAACTCAAAGCATAGTCAGCTATATTCAAGAGACACCCAGGAGCAAATAGCAACACAGAAGAACAAGTAGTAAGCAATGGCTGTGTTCCTAGTGTCTCCTGTCTAATCTCAAACCAGCAAAAAAACCCACCAGAAGACAGAAATGTATTCTGACAGTCTGTTAAATGATTTTGCAACTAGAAAAGAGACTGTACACTTGCCATAGTCCGCTGTCTCTGTCCAAAGTAACACAGAGAAGCAAAAGCACATAACAATATCAAAGTATTTTTCTGTGCACTTTTGCACGAAACTTAGCATTTTCACAACTAATTTCGAACAAATAGGATACTAAAACAGTACAATAACTAATTAACAATAGCATCCACCATCACAAACGATTCGCATCCAACCAAAGCCAAGTCTCAGATACAAAAGAAATGGCCTAGGGAGACGTAGCATGCTTACCTCTGTATTTGGTTGTAGTGCCTGACCATCCTGGGCTGCAGATGGTACTATTGCCCATGTAATATTGGCACTAGCAGTTGACAAGGAGCTGAGGGCACCATTTTTCAGTTGGTCTGTGGAGTGTGACTTGGGCCCAGACCATCCCAGGATACCTTCTGAAGCAGAAAATGAGTGTCAGCTTCCAAGAAAAACATTACAGATTTATTCTGTTCATCTCATCATTCTACTAATATAAATTCACTTCTCTGCTTCCATGCACAGTTTTACTTTAGTAACAAAAATACTCCAGCACCTTCTATGCCAATTTATCTTTGATTTTTTAAAACATTCAATGAAGGAAGATTTTAAAATGATTTAACAGAAACAGACATCAGAAAAACTCTTATTTCTGAGGGCACCCGATTTCCAGGATGGGCCAGTACTCAAGGACGCCAGGACAGAAAGAATGATCCACTAAGGCAACTGCACAGTTGTTCCTCCCTTACTTCTTTAAAACATAGTATCAACATCCAAATCAGTAGCCCTCAGCTTAAATTTCAGCTATTAATTACACACTGCCATAAAATGCAGAGATATGCATAAGAAAACCTCAGCTCTTCAGTCATTACCATAATTTATATAAGAAAATAAAATCAGTGCCACAGGGAGGATCTCCTTCTCTCATCACTGACAACTTTTTAAGATGACCTGAATCAAAATGAAGTAGATTAGAGAACATGCAATTTCTCCTTTGCATATCACCTGAAGTTGCCTCCTAATTAAAGTAAATGGTTTGATCTAGTGAGGTAATGCTGTATTAACACTTCTATTACTAAAAAATGGGCCACATATACTACAGCTGACCTTTTACTAAATTCTAAAGATAAAACAATTACAGAACATTCCTCTCATCTAAAATGGCACTCGCTTATGATAATGTGACCAAACTTCAAGTCCACCTGCTTAGCGTTATTTTGTGGCACCATCTTTTGCTGAAGAAAGCATAAGCAAATAGTTCAGTGTAAGATGATTTTCAAAGATCTGAGTAACCAACAGGGGAAAAAAATCTAGCTTTTTAATTTTTTTTAATGTATATTTCACACAAGGACTCGAATTTCATATTTCCAAAGGACTAACATCTCTGTGGCTCTGCTTTCAGGCTGCATACTGCAAAGCTTTTTGGGTTTCAATGACTTTGAGGACTATGCCAGTAGATATTATAAATCCTGGTTAAGTAACGTGAACCACGTGAGAGAAATACAAGTATCAAGCAAAAGATCGTTTTCTTGGATTGGTCCTACACATCAGGAAGTGAACATCTGCCTCCATTCCAGAGGTAGAGTTAAATCAACATATGGTGTTGGCATACAAGGCAAGGAATGAAGAGTACAGTGACCACAGTCATACTGTCTCTTTGCTTGCTCCTCAGGTATGGAGCAATTTGCTGCAAAAGGATAACCCCCAGTTCCCTCAAAACAAGCCCTGATTCAGAGAATAATCTGTAGATTGTTTTGTCGGATCCAAAATAGACTCTCACTGCTTGGGAGCAGGGAAGCGCACCATTAGCATGAACAATAACACTAAATTGGGAAATTTAAAAAAAATTTTTTCCATGCACGGAATTCACATGTCTGGAAACCATTAAAAATTCTTCACTCTTTTTGATGTTAATAAGTACAGATCTCGAAGAATAAAAAGAAAGCAAGAAGTTAAAATCAAATTGTTTCACTTTTGAATTGTCATAGAGTTTTACAGCTTATGCTTCTTGCTCTTTGCAGTAGCAAATCTCGATCAATTCTGTCTCTTCCCATCGAACAGCTAAATATTGGATTGTTGCTATTTTCCTATTACAGAGGGACTAAAAAAAAATTACCTGACTTCATTTTATGTCAATTTTTTATGTCAGTTTCTGATCATTATTTTGGGCTATCATAGAATCACAGAATGATACTTAATGAATCTTAGAATGGTTTGGGTTGGAAGGAACCTTAAAGGGACACCTCCCACTAGATCAGGTTGCTCATGGCCTCACCCAACATGGCCTTGAACACCTCCAGGGAGGGGGCATCCACAGCTTCCCTGGGCAACCTGTGCCTCATCAATCTCACAGTAAAAAATTTCTTCCTAATAGCTAATCTAAATCTCCCCTCTTTTAGCTTAAAACTGTTACCCCTCGTCCTATCCCTGCACTCCCTGACCAAAAGCCCCTCCCCAGCTTTCCTGTAGTACTGGGAGGCTGCTCTAAGGTCTCCCTTCTCTTCTCCAGGCTGAACAGCCCCAACTCTCTCAGACTGCCCTCATACCAGAGGTGCTCCAGCCCCTCTGAACATCTTCGTGGCCTCCTCTGGATCCACTCCAACAGTTCCATATTTTTCTTATGTTGGAAATTCCAGAACTGGACAAAATACTCCATGCAGGGTCTCAGCAGAGTAGAATAGAAAGGGAGAACCCCCTTCTTGCGACCTGCTGGCCACGCTTCTTTCAATGCAACCCAGGATATAGTTGGCCTTCCGGGCTGCAAGCACACATTGACAGGTCATGTCGAGCTTCTCATCAACTAGCACCCCCTCTTCAGCACAAACACATCGTTTGTAAGACTATTTACTTTATCTTTCTCCACACATTTTAGAGACTCTCTTACAGCAACAGAAACTGTTAGAACTACACAAGCAGGTTTTTCCACCTGTCTCAAGGGCAGTGCTGCCCTCACAAAATAACAGATCTTGTCAGTGTAATAAGTTTTTGAACAGATCTTAACAACATATTATGACCTAGCCAACACCAACTGGATGCCAAGACTCAAGATCCAAAGGATAAAGCGCATGTGTTTCCTCAGCACCTGTGCATATAAGAAAAACTGTTTCTTAAATTCTGCCTGGAACTTTACTAATTTGCAGAAGAGACATATGCAGTAAAACATATTAGTCATATGCCACAGAAACCTACATAAATAAAAAGTCAGCTCTCTGAACAAGTTGAAAAAATTCCATGCCTAGTTTCAAAGTGCCATCAGGGAGCCTTTGATGGTCTTTAATCTACAAATCTTACTCTGAAATGTCAGCATTCTCGTATCATCCCAAGGGAGCTGCCGTATATCTACTATAGCAGTCTACTGTTCAAGCAAAAGCAAAGTATGAAGAGAAAAATCAGAAATTATCTTAAAATCAACTAAGATCAAAATATAATCTCTCTATAGAAAGCAAAAGGACACAACAACATGGCTCCTACTTTTCTCACATTATCAGTTGTACATCCAAAACATTTTCATCTGCACTAGCAGAAATTATTCTTACCCCAAAATCGTACTGGTATTTGTTCTCTGTCCCATATCAAATCAAATTATTCTATTGGAATTTGCTCTCTGCAGACTAAGCTGCTATCTGTAAATAACCTGATCCACTCTAATGGATCTTTGCCACTTCATGGCACTCAAAATTTTCTATCACTAGTTCAATCCTGTTCTTATCAAGACTTCAAGAAGGAAAAAAAAGGTATAAAACCTAAATATGTTATGAGAAAGAAGGTTTCTCTTCAGAGGTGGACAAGAATAGGAAGAAACTGCTGTCATTGATTTGGTTTGGAGTCAGATTTTTGCTCTGTTCTCAGTCATACCCAAAGATAACTGACAAAAAGGTAAATTCGAAACTTATTTTGATACATTTCATAATTCTCAAGACATTCTCCAGAAAGACTGTCACAAATTATATAAAAGTATTCACATCCACACAGCTGTTTATTTACTATTTGCTTTAAGGCTATGAAAAACACTACACTAATTAAAAAATAAAATCTGTTTCTGCAGTAAACTGCAAAAATTAGAAAGGACATACCAAATACACAACTAGTAATATCAGCCAGATCTCTTCTGCTTGCACAGTGTAGGTTCAGTAGTTCCAGGAATGAAAACTCAAGCCTGATTCCTTTAGAAGTTCAGTGCAGATGTAGACACAAAATTAGAGTTCTTACAGAAAATACCCCAAAACTAGGTTCTTTCCCACTTCCTTTCAACACTGATTTCTATTGTGATGAACAAGCAGCAGATAAATCCAGCAAGGCACAGGAGAATGCTTCTACATAAGTACAGTATCCAGATACAACTTATTCTCCTTTTCCTATAGCAATCTACACTTCACAAAGCGCCATCTATCTCAGCACAATAGGCTGTATCCCACAGTGCTTCCCTTTCACAGGTTCACACAGCAGGAGGGAGGGAAATTCTCTCCAAAAAGAAAGTTTACAGGAGATTTTTCAGTTAAGTAATGTTAGTAATTCTAGTTTAATAGTTCTGATTTTCTAGGTACCTGATACACCTTCAAACTACATTTTTGCATGGTAATTGATGCATCAAATATGCTTAACACCTACCACAATTCTGTAACAAAAACCTTTCTATTTTTAAGTCCTCCAGTCTTGGTTTATAGACTAAAAGAACACTTACGTTTTTTCCTGGCACAACTGTAAGCTATCATCTATTCATAAAACTCTCACGATATACTGTAACCATACTCTAACAAACATCCCCTTCACAACGCAACAGTAGGCCTCAAGGAGAGGCCAAGATTAGACCTGGATTCCTTCCCCTGTCAGGGATGGATGTGACAGTTCTGTCTCCCCACTGAACCCTACAGCAGGCTGAAGCAGCAGCAGAAAGTGGCAGCTGCACCTCTCCAATTAGAAAGACAACCTTGTATTTGCTAATGCTGTGCAGGAGCTAGAAAATAACACTATGTTTCAAGGAAAGAAGAAGGTATAAGGACTAATGCATTTAGATAGAACAGCAAATTGGTTTGGTTATTCTCAACAAAAGCAAGTCTAGTAATGATGCACTTGAGGGAGACCTGACCTACCACGCTGAATTTAGTAAATTACACCAGTAACAAAGAACATGTTCTCCCCTATCTTCTTTCTTCACCTTTTTCTGCCCACAAGCATTCGAGGGGGGAGGGCTGGTATGCAAAGCAAGAAAGGAGACATCTCTGCTCATTCTTCTGTCCTCCTGCCATCTCAGCTGCAGGAGAAACCCTAGCTGTCATCTGTTACCAACTTGAAAGCATCTAGATTTTACCTTTCTTATCCATTTTTTTTCTGCGAAAGGGAGACAAGAGAACCTGCTAAAACAAAGTTCAAGTCCTCTCCCACTCCCAGCTCTAGAATAATCTTTGGTCCAAGCCAAAATAAGCAACATTTGAACATTCAAACGAACTTTGGAAAATCCATAATGAGGAGGTGTTTGGGGTTTGTTTTTAAAAAAAACTCAGAAAAAAAAAAAGAAACATTCTATTTTACACTTTAGAGAAGTGGGCAAGTGATAAACAAAAAAATAGAAGAAGGAATTCCTGTAAGACACTTTATTCAGTAAAGGAATGGCTAATGTGAAACACGGATCAAAAGAATGGATTTATCCGTGCAGGCTGCTCCTACAAGACAAGATTCTGTCTGCCAAAATTCTAGAAGAAAAAAACATACCTAAAACACAACATAAGCTTGTAAAGCTACTTAAAAACAAACATTCAAGTTTGCTCTGTTCACAGGGAGGGAGAGATGTTAACCACAGCAGTCAACAGGCTCGAGAGATACTCCTCTGCCAAAGGCTACAAAGGTGGAAAAATAACACAAGAAGTTTTAAAGTTTGAAGGAAAGACAAAATTTTCTTCTCCAGATTTTTATTTTAAAAGGCACCCATTTCTGTTCTGCATGCTAAACGAACGCAAGCCTGTCACAGCACACTTAATGCTGATTAGCAGACACTTTACATGTACTTAAGCGGCTACATCCTTGGCCAATAAGAAAATCCTCGATATTTTTCTCTCTACTACAAAAAGAACAAGATTCCCTAATCCAAATAAGCTTGAATAGATGCAATTCCTCATCCTCAACTCACACTATAAGTAACCAACACTTTCAGCTAGTAATATCCTTCTCCAGCATATTTTTCAATGAAAGAAAAATTACAAGGAATTTAGCCAGGGATCAATGCACTTATCTTTAATAATGACAGTAATGATTTTGACATTATTTTGACTCAAAACTATAAACATAGACAGGATTTTACTTCACTGACTCTTCATGTTGATCTACTTTCAAAATCAAGCACTAACAAAAAAAGACAATGACAAAAACCTTTCCTCGAAGCTTTAGAGTGAAAATACAACATGTACTGAGTAGCCTTCAAGACATGATTGAAGATTTCAGTTTAGTCTTCATGTCTACTCATGGGTTTGAGGTCTAAGACTGACAGCTCACTAGAAACATGAAAATAAAGAAGAAAAAAATCATGTCATCCTTCAACTATTCCATAACAAATAATGCCATAAAAATATTTAAAGTCAAGATCTACACAATACTAGATTCTGGATAAGATTCCACTAAGCCGAAAGCCAAGCCGTTTTCTTTTCCACTCACATTACTGGAAAACAAAGCAATAAAATACTTACATCAAATGAAATTTTTTTTCTGTTTAAAACAATAAAGGTATGTAAATCTGTTTAAAATATCTACTATTTAATTACAATCTTCATGAGTGCATTCCATAAGTACTAGGTTGGAAACTCTCAGCTACTTAAAGCCCTTGCTTTAGAAGCAGTAAGATAGCAAAATCTACGCTGCACCGAGAAGAAGACAGTGATCCTTCTCTAATTGGCCATACAGACTTAAAGGGCACAAGCAGATAAAAGGTACAGAGAAAGCTGAGCAAGTAAATACATATCTACTTTTCAAGCAGTTCTCCCTCTTTATGGCATAATAGTGAGACCTTTGGATACTGAAGGAACGCAAACTCCAGGGTAAGTTCATATCACCAAAGATAAGCCATGGATTATTTCTCACACTCCAGAAGAGCAGGACTGTGCTGCTTTGCTGGACCGAACTGCCTTCATGAACAGTAGGCTAGAAGCAAGAAAATCAGTTATCAAATTCCTATCTTGTCTCTCTCTAAAAAATTCTGGGGATCCTGCCCCACAACACCCACTAACATCTTGGACACTACGCAGCAGGTAATGAGACAGCACTGAGATGGAAACACTTAGCAATAAATTGCACAAGGCTATCACATCTCCCGGGAAAGGCATTTGAGACTTCCTATCAGAGGAACACAAGGCTTTTAAACTAAAAGGATTCATTTTCACCTGATAGTACCAAGAGGAGACAGTAAAGGTTATCTTTCGGTAGCACCTTTTGGATATGAAATTAATAAAATTCACCCGGAAGAAAAAGAATTGAAATTAAATACATAATTTCTTAGAATTACAGTTTGCTAGAGCATTACTTAAAAGGCATTAGTCTGATTAGGTATGTGTTTATGTAGCTTTGATGACTCAAACTCTACCGACTCAGCAGAAATGTTAAGACTATCGAAGTACGCTTGGACAAGATTAAGTGCACAGGAAAGTCAGTAATCAAGACTTAGGCCAGGTTCTCTCAGGCAACAGCGTTGCATAACAAGGCCTGGGGAAAAGAAAAAAAAAAAAATCTTTTCATAGATTTTCAGTCAGGAAGAAGACACTAAAAAATTGCACAGCTTCTATTTCCTCTCCTTTTTCTGATTTGTTTTGTGGGGTTTTATTTTCTTTTTCTTACATATCAAAGAATAAGTATATATACACACTGAAGAATTAACTGTTCGCATTCAGGTTCTCACAGTTACAAAGTGAAGAATCAGTGATTAGTGCTGTAGAATGTTGGTTCCTGAAAGGATTCTTCCACAAATCTAAAGTCTTAGGAGGAACAAAAATACTTATAAAAATACTTCATAGCCACGACATTCCACTTTTTTCCAAAATAAAAAAAAAAATGGGATTCCCTTTCAGTAATTACTAACATTATGCTTGCTGTTTTCTGTTCTTGTGCACAGATCCTCAAAACCCATTATCAAGTCAACATACAGACAATGATTTAACAGAAGATTGTTTGGACACAGATTCAAGGACATGTACGAACTCAAGTCATCTATCTCTGACAGTTCAGTTTGATCACATGGACATGAAAAACAACCTTCAGGGACTTTTCTTAGAATGCTGCTTTTCATCTTTGTTCCAAACTATTCTCTTTTGCAATTCATTTATATCAAAGTTCAATTAAATGCACTTTATCATAGATATGTGCAAGGGGGGTTTGCATTTTCTACAAGAGAAACAGAATAAAGAAAATAAGATTTTTTTGTTTGTTTATTTATGTTCATTATGCAACACATCGGATTCTGGATGTGGGAAAGTGATGATGTACCATAGCATAGGCAACAAAGTTTTTACACTGTTTTTACACTGTTTTTTTCAACCCTTTTTACATCATTTCGATACTTCTCAGCTGACCCTTTCACATTTCTGTTCTCTCCACAATGAGAATTCTTCGGAGGGCTTCCTACCTAGCTGTCTTAGCAGCCCTGAGGGCATACCCTGCCCTGTGGTAAAACTAGTGTAAGGACAGGTTGTGGGCAATGTGATTGAAGCACCTAAAGAAAACATAAAAAGCCACCCTGTATCCAGAGTTATGCCGCTGCTGCTCCTCTTGTATCAAGTCCTCATCCTGCTCTTAGAACACACAGTGCAGTTTGTGTATGTAAAAACACTTTCAGAAAGCTAAAGGACCAACCCTTTACACTATGGACACAGAACTGAGTGAACTGAAAAAAACCTGAGCTACATCAGGACCAAGAGGTTCATGCCTGCAAAATTCAATGCAGAATCACACTTTTGACATTACAGGCTCATAAAAATTTGCCACAGGTTGGGTTTTTTTTTTTAAATAGCACCATGCAGAACTCTTTCCAGACTGGAATAAATCTGCCTCCGCAGCATCCTTCCGTGTAGAAAACTAGAAATACGATTGTCACTATAACATTGCATAATATTGCATGTATTTTTATCAAACAAATCTGTATTGTGATTTCAATTTAAAAAAAAAAAAAAAAAAAATAGGAGAAAAAAAGCAGCTTCTGCACTGTCATTAAGAATTTAGGCTTATCTACCTGTTCTCCATGCCCTCTCCCTTTTTTTTTTGTTTTGTTGTCTTCAGAACCTGATTTCCCTGAGAACACTTAGGACAACCTCTTTTCCTCGTCTCTTTTGATTACCATAGATTTTGCATCTTTTTTTTTAAGCAAAGAAACAAATTATGATACTTGAGGCTGTATAAGCTTACAAGCTGCCCACCCTAATTCGCCACTCTGAGGAATGGTTATTTTTGCCTGCTTCAGTATAATAAAAAACCCCAAGGCACACAAAATACTAGCCCAGAGAGCTTGTGCTCACCTGATGACAGTGTCCTGTTATGATGTTGGCCCACTTGATGCATGCTTTGCTGTAGCAGAGTCAGGCATTCTCCAAGGCAGCTCAGGGTGGCAGCAGAGGTAGCTTTTAAAAGCAGCAAGTCCTGATCAAAGGCAGAAAGAGGCCCAGAACTTGGGAGAGCTTCAATGGCTTGTACGAGATTCTTCTGTTGTCCCTCAACTTGGCTCATGATCTGTAAAGGTCCAAACACATCTGCTGTCATAGGAAATATCACCATGTAGCTGTTAAATTCTTATGGGTTGATATAGTGACTAAATGTGAAGAACTACCACAAATGGATGTTAATGTTCTGATCCAAACATACCATATACTTACCTACAAAAACGAAGGGCTTGAGACTACCAAAGGCCTGTAAAAATGTCAAGACTATGTTAGAGAAAATTGTCTCTTAAAATAGTAGGTTTAATAGCGTGACTCATACTTTCTGAAAGCCTTCGTAAGGAAAAGTATGAAAAGTCTACTTCTTTCTCCATTATTAACTCAGGCTTAGATTTTCTTTCCTTTATATGTGATCTGAGACACCCAAAGAAGCTATACTGTCCCTCCTCCTTCCTTCCTACATAAAGCATCTAATCAGTTTAAGAATTGTCGTTTTTCATTTCTCAAGCATCAGTAAGGAATTTTTTTTGTTTTACAAAACAAGGTAACTTGTAAGTTTAGAGACATTAGCATAGAATACAACTTAAGAGTATTTATTTACTATCAGATATGTATACCAGCTGGCAGGGAGAAAGTTAATCTGTTCCCAGATTTGGATCATCCAGATGAAGATGAAAAGCATGCTTGTATAGCAGATAAAAATAACGTTATCTGATCAGGCTGTTCTTTAAACAAACTGGCAAGCTTCCTAAAGCCAAAAGAAAAAGAGGATGTTTAAAACATCTCTCTCTGTTTTAACAGCCTGTAGGTAATTATACATGCACATGACAAGCCCCTTTTCTTACACTTACCTTGCAAACAAACTTATTGCAAAAACTTATGGATTCATACTTGAGGTATCCAAAGCTTTCAAAAAAAGTATCGGAAGACTTGGTAAGCAACAAAGATTCATGCTCCATCTGCCCAAGTTAGTAATGCATTTTTACAGTATAATATGTACTTCATTACTTTTTTATGATCCTTACTATGTTTTCAAAGTATGGTGTGCTTCCTGTAGCCTCCCTATGCTGTGATAAATAGATCAATTTTAAAAAGTATACGTTAAGCACACAGAAAAGCAAGAAAGGAAACTGAGCTCAAGATGCAAATAACCATCCTTGCAAACAACTTAGAGCAGAATTTAGTGAAAAGCTGTTGTTGCAAAACTCATACGGAAATTTAGCAAAGTGCCTTGCTGAAGGTTATAATAATGACATTTTAATAGTCAAAATTTAAAACACAGACTAAAGCTTCATCAGAAGCCACAGTCAATTTTAATTCCCTTTGACAGAAAGTAAGATCAGTCAGAAGGTGACACAGACCCCCAGGATAGGCAGCTTTAGAGAATTGCTAGAACCCCAGGCAGTGCTGTCCTTTGAGAAGTTGCATATCCTGTAACTGAGCTCCACAGCACAGGCAGAGGGTAACTTCAAAGCGAAAACAAAAACAAGAGCACCACTCAGGGAAATATTCCTCTCTCAGGAAAAGAACCCAGGAACTGAAGGAACGGCTAGGAGAAAAAACTACCATCCTCTCCCTGGAAGACTGCACAATATAATTGTATGGAAAAATGCTTTCGTCCTTTTCCCATCCTGAGCGAGAATGTGGAGTTGAAAATCTGACATTCTCATGCTTCACAGCAATGGAAATGTTGTATTTTCATCTCTAAGTGATTAGTTTTCCTATCTTACTTTACTTCTGTGAGGAACAGCTTACTTCCAAAGACTTACTACCATAAGAAATAAAAGGCAAAATAAAACTTCAAAAATTTCAAACATTTCTATTTTAACCTCCATCTTAATAAAGGACTATTATATTCTTCTGCAGCTAAGACAGGATAAGATATAAACTGACAGGAGTGCTTAGGAAATATTTGGAAAATCAGCTGAATGTTTGCAGTCATCACCTAGCCCAAAGCTTTACAGATTTTTATCAACTATATTCTTCCTAGATTAGGAGACATTTAAATAAAACCCATGATTTATTCTTTGTTTATCCAAAACAAGCTCTGAGTCCTACTACTCTCTGGCTGACATAAGATAGTTTTAAAGAATATTTTTGATTCATCCTTTCTGACACTTAGCTTTACGCTATAGTTGGGGTACCAGCTGCTGTTCTACAGACCTCACACAGCAGAAGACAACAGGAACAGCAACTTCGGTGTAGGATTCAAAGCATTAGAACTTGCTGAACTTTCACTGCTCAAGCACTGATCAAAACCACTCTGTTGCTGAAAGAACAAAACAAAAAGGAAGAACTTCCCCAACTCTGTGGCAAAAAGGGAAGGAAATAACATATATTATTAAAATAAATGCTTACCAATATTTTTCTTTAATAAAGTCATTGACGAAATATTTTTAAGGACTTAAAATACAGTTGTTCTAAAACTAGTAAATGAAAGAGGAGCTAATACAAAACCACCAAACCATGCTAGACGAAGATCATTAAGCATATTAAGCCTTAACAGGACAGACACTAGGCCATGCAGCTAGAGCATCATCCTGTATCTTACTTGTGAGTCTGCTTTTTGCTGTCTTGGCAGGAAGGGGAGGCAGATTGTTTGGTTTATTAGCACTCTAAGCTGGTTTCAAAAACAGAATGAAAAGCTTTGATTTTGAGAAAGTTAAAAATCTTAACTTTCTTCTTCCAAAGTGAAATAACTTACTTAAATTGGAATGACTCTTACCCAAGGTTCTTTTAAGTACCCTACAGCTCTCCATCCTCCCCATTTGCAAATACAGACAGCTCAAAGTAGTAGTTCTCTACTTTTTACAACACCAAAGACTATTTGCCCCCATCTTCTCACCAAGCCTCAACTCCTTTCTCCTTCCGCACTTATTTCAGCTTTGGTACCCCCTCTTCACCTATAAATAGCTTCTCATAAGATGGAAAAGAAACCACATGTTCCCACAAATGCACTCAAACTTCAATTCCATGCTAGATACAAAAGAGAAAAACTGAAAGGACTATCAGGTCTACATGTATTAAAAGGAATTATATGTATACATACATGTAACATTAGTAGGCCTGCATTTACCTAACTGCCAAAAGTTCAGTAAGAAGCAGCCCTGGGCTAGGAAGAGACCAGCCCATATGCATGGGTTTGCTCCTTTCCCTATCTTCAGCCTGCAGCAGGAGAACAAGCAGACCACATTACGTGTTCCCTATTGACATCTGTTCCTGAAGAAGATTCAGACCTTTTAACCTGCCAGAAATTCTCAGGTATTGTCTGTATTCTTGTGGTGCATTAACCTTGGCTGTATGCCAGGTGACCACCAAAACAGGACAGGGGGGAAAAATACGACAAAAAATACTTATCTCACAGGTTGAGATAAGGACAGGGAGAGACCACTCATCAATTACCATTATGGGCAAAACAGATTCAACTCAGAGAAAGTAATTTAATTTATCACCAATTAGATCAGGTAAGGATAAGCCCTTCTTTCTGGGCTCATCTTCACTCCTGTTTTCCTCTACCTCCTCCACTCAAGCAGCACAGGGGGATGGGAAATGGGAGTTGTGGTCAGTCCAACACATCATCTTTGTCATTCCTTCATCCTCAGGGGAAAACTCCTTACACTCTTCTCCTGCTCCAGCATGGGGTCCCTACCACAGGAGATAGTCCTTCACAAACTTCTCCAATGTGAGTCCTTTCCATGAGCTACGTTCTTCATGAACCATTCCAGTGTGGGTCCTTTCCACAGGGTGCAGTCCTTCAGGAACAGGCTAACCCAGCATGGGTCCCCCATGGGGCCACAGGTCCTGTCAGGAGCCTGCTCCCGCACGGCCTTCCCACAGGGTCACAGCCTCCTTCAGGTGCAACCACCTGCTCTGGTATGAGGTTCTCCATGGGTTGCAGGTGGATATCTGCTCCACCATGGACTTCCATGGGCTGCAGGGGGGCAGCCTGCCTCACCATGGTCTTCACCACAGGCTGCAGGGGAATCCCTGCTCTGGCACCTGGAGCAACCTCTTCCTCCTCTCTCTCCTTCTTCTCTGACCTTGATGTCTGCTGAACTGTTGGATCACATGTTCTCACTCCTTTTTTCTGGCTCCTGTCGCACAGGAAGTTTTTTTCCCCTTTTTAGATATGTTATCATAGAGGTGCTACCACTGTCACTGGTTGGCTCGTTTTTGGCCAGCAGCAGGTCTGTGTTGGAGCCAGCTGGCACTGGCTCTATCAGAGGCAGGGGAAGCTTCCAGTAGCTCCTCACAGAAGCCACCCTTGTAGTCATCCCACTATCAAAACCTCGCCACACAAGCCCAATACAATTCTTCTGAATAACACTACACCCTCAAAGAAACCCACCACCTAACGACACCCTCACAGAAGCCTGAATGCAATGGGAAAAATTGCTGATATTTTCCTGAGTAGGTTACTCTACTGCTTGCTCCAAAACAGCCAATTCACAGCTTTTGTTGCTGCCTGCTTCCTCCTCACCCTGGCTCATCCTAAAATCCTGTGTGATTGCTTTCCCTACTTACCCCAGCCACAGCAACACCAACTACTCCTTCATAGCCATAACTGCACCTCCTGCATCTTCCTGTTGTGCATGCACTGTCAATCATGATGTATGGGACCAAACGGTTATGTGACAAGATCCCGAACAAATGGGTAAGTAGAAATTACTCGATTCTTGGAGTCACTCTCACAGTTATGTGAAAGATAGGCACAAAAAGCTTTGAGACACCCTAGGATTCCAAAGAAATATATTTCAGATGTAGTTAAGAAGAAAGAATATTCTTTCATACAGTAAGTGAGCTAAAATTAATTGCTAAAAATTAATTTTTACAAAATAACAATGAAAAATTGAGGTGCTATTTTCTGTGCTAAAAGAAAAACATACAGTAATTCAATATTTTGTTAAAATACTATATGATATATTAATCTTTACCATGCAGAGAAATCATCTTACCAAACCTAATTCTCATTTTTTATTTAAGGCTTCAATTTGTTTCACAAACTAGAGAAAGATTCCCGATTATTAAACATAATAATAAACTCTCTGTTCAGGATTTTTCCTCCCATCCTAAATCAAAGATAAACAGAAACTTCAAAGGAAAAAACAGAATGAATAGCCACACCTAAATGGAAGAGCATATGACTGCTTTTGACGTTAATTTATTTACAGTGCAAATGCTTTTGTTATCCAGACCCCAGGACTAAAAGGCCTAAGTCTATTTGTCCAGCCCAGGCAGGTATTATGATAATCAGAACATCTTTCTTTCTAGAACTACTGATCTTATTGGATTTCGCCCAACTAACACAGCACGTCACAACAATCTAAAGCAAACACCAGTTTTAAGCCACCTACAAAACCACCCGATCCGCAGCTGTCTCAGGAACATCTCCCAAGACACAGTGACTTCAAGCTCCCTGATGCAAAGGAAGAAAGACATCAGCCACGTTACCTCAGACAGCAAGCAGACACTCTATTTTTACATGCCATGTGGAGCAGGCTGAGAAAATAAATCCTGTCTTTCTATATAATAATTTAAACACTTCGTATCTTCCTACTCTTCTTTTGGAATATAACATATGAGGAAGACTCTTCAGACTTCACCACTCACAATCTGATACATAACGAGCAATTTAAATTTTAACATATGGCATTTCCCCTTTTTGGTATTGAACTTTACATACATTGAATCTTTTTATAGTAAGTATTAAGACATGCCTACCTATGTGTACTAAAAAAATCCAGAACACTCCTGAGAAAAAGGAAAATAATCTTTTAGTGCTGGGAACCCACAGAAATTCTGTAGTGTTAAGCTCCTCTGTGATGTCCTAGAAACCATTCATCAGTGAGGCATCTGTTCCCATCAGTTAATAACTTTTTCTCTACTGTAGTATCCTCTGTGCACCACCACTTGCAGCAGATTTTCTGACTACTTACCTCTACGCAATTCCTCTGAAAGATTTAATGCAGTGATTTTTATTTTAAAATCCTGTCCGTTGCTGACTCCATGAAAATTGAAAACAATCATTGAAAAAATTGGAAAATAAACAACATAGTCCTTATATGAAAAACAGTTGTGTGGGAAAAGCTTTGGACATTTAAATAATAACAGAAATGCAACACAGATCATTTTCTTACTAACTCTAAGTCAAGTTGCCCTTGTAAGAAGTTTATTGCCTTCAAAGGGTGGGAAATAGTTTGTTTCTTCACTTTTTGGGAGCTTTTTGGTTGGTTGGTTTGGTTGTTGGGTTTTTTTAATAAATAAAGTTCTATGAAAACACAGTATCTCTTTCTGTCTTTCACTCACACATGTACTTTCTGGAAATACCAGTTTCTTGCTTTTAGATAACAGTACCAAAAGAAAAACATTTCAGAAGACACTAGTGAAGGACATGAGTACTGGTCAGCTTTTCAAACCACCCTAGCGTTAAGTCATGAGTGATCGTATCACTCATCATATCTCATTGTTAAACAAGCATATGCCACAGGGGGTTGAGTTTTTTGTTTTCTTTAATATGAAAACATTGCTTTTATTAGAAGCAAAAGCATACAAGTGACAAAGAGAAGAAAGTCCACATACAAAAAATAAAAACCTTTGTAAATTCAATACATTGGGTTGTCATGCGAATCTAATATAGTCATCAATTCTGACCTTGAGCAAGGACTCCTCTTGCAATCTTGACCTGTATTTCATCAGCAACAATACAAACTGTCATATTGTGAAAATTAAGAAACAACTAACATATGTAAAAGTATAATATACATATGCACATATCAAGTACATATCAAAACATAAGATATAGATACCTCGAACTCCAGTATCACTAAAGCAATCATACCAGTCGTTAATTTGACACCCTAGCTACCAATTCAGCTCAAGTTCCCAATTCCCACTTGGTAGTTCCATGAAATTTTCCCACTTTCAACTATTTTTTTCTGGAAAAGGAAAAAGCATAAAAACATATACAAATATAGACTACTGTAGTTAATGTTAATCCCCAGATCAAAAGTTATACCTCTCCAACTGAGTAGTCTTGTCAAATTAAGGTAACTTCTACAACTGCAGTGAAAGTGAGGGGTTTTTCCCCAATGTAATGCATTTTTGGTTTGAGTTAAGCATTTATACCTACCCACTGTGAAGCAAGAAAACTTTTGCCTTGGTTTTCTAAAAAGCCTTCCCGAACTACTCAAGGTCACTTGCTACGTGCATCTTACTACTTGACAGAAGAAATTTTCTAATAAGGGTTTACAGACTTCTCTTTTCTTCAGTAAAGTCACATCCACAGATCACTTAATGCATTCCATCAATAGCACACAAGCCAGGAAGGCAAAATTACAGCTTAATATATAAGTAAAGTGAAAGAGCTATAAACAGAGGTTGCTGCTGGAAGTACTGCAATATATAACACAAATCTCTTATAAAGAGTTCTGCATTTCAGCTTAAAAGTGTCTAGTGTAGAAACATATACAAGACCAGATGACAACAAACATGCTTAAATTCCACGAGTAAGGTATCTATACACTTTGCTTACCATAAAATCTGAGCTTTTGACCTAAAAGAACCTCCCTGACCTGCAAACAGAAGGGAACAAATCTTCAATCTGGATGAAGACCCACAGTAGCCTCGTGAACATTACTATGCTAATGAGAAAAAATATTTTAAGAAAGGATCCTAGAACACCAAGTGAGATATTCTGAAAGCGTCTTGGAAAGATGGAACTAGATAATGACATCCATATCAACTGTCCTTTCTTGATTACTGCTTCCCTCCCGTTACAGAGAATAAGCACATAATTCTCCATTACTGTCACCTTAGGGTAGCAGCCAGCTTGACCTCAATTATTTTAAAGAAGCAAACAATGAACAGTAAAATTGGAATGACTTGTTATATAATAGTTATTAAGGCTTAGACACACGCACATCCTATCAATCAAGTTTCAAAGGAGCAAGTTAATTTTCACTTGGCATGTAATTTGCAGACAGAGCCACAAAAAGTGACGGAGCAAACAGAACTATACTTCTGACAATGAGGATGGCAGCTAATCACCAGGGCACATATCCTTTTCTCTTCGGTCCTTACCTCTGCTCTCACAATTATATTTCCTCCCTCCGAGAAAACTGAAACAAAGCTTCCCACGTTTCCATCCACTATTTTGTTCTCTTTTCCCTAACCAGGATTGAACATAATCTCTGTTAAGGGAACAACTGAAAAGCCAGTTGCTACATATCTTCATTGTCTCTGCTAACAAAACATTATTTCCTTTGGGGGTTTGTTTCGTCTCTTTTTTTTTTGCCCAGCCCTCTCATCACACATTCCACGGGGTGGTTCCTTCTGCGGAAAACCTTGCAGAACACAAAGAAATGTCATTAGGACTGATTGTAAAAGCCAAGTCTAAGACAATCAGGAGAAAACAAGGTGTAGAGGAGGCAGTTTGGATGAGTTGTTTCCTGGTTTTAGCTATTCTTTCCAAGCTGCTGCTTCCACTGATGCCGCTGCTGTTCCACTGGTTGCCATCAACACCTCCAGGGGATATGAGCTCTCTGGTGAACTCAGCACAGGATTCACTTTCCAGGGAGCAGCTGTCATTTTCTGACTCCTGTCATACACTTTTTAATTTGGCTAGTAAATTTAATTCATATACTGAACTTAATCCTTCACTCTTTACACATTCAATTCCTATTTTCTATCTTTAATTTTTGTAACTTGGACACTTGCTGCATATCCTTACAGCACAATATCATTTTATTTTGTGAAAACATTCATCAATCATTTGATGGACTACAGACTTCCTACTCATTAGCCTACTATCCACTAGCTTATTAGTCACAACTCCTAGCTCCTTTGCTGTTAGTTGCACAGCTACAATAATCACACTATAATTTTGTAGGTCTGCATACTATTGCTTTAGCCAATAAGGTTGTTGGATTCGGGGGATGGAGGAAAAAGGGAAGAAGGGTTTTTCTGTTGATGAGTCTGAAAGCCTTAAACGTTCCTTTCAGTACCAGGGGAGAAAAGGTAATCTACCTTCCCAAGAAATTGTCTGTTTCAACTCAAGTATAGAGGAGAATGCTCCTTCCCTTCCTTCAGTGCTGTAAAATAAGCAGAAACTCAGTTGATCTAACTACCTGTTCTACAAAAGCACCTCTCCATTCAGAAGAACAAAAGACAGGATACACTTAACAGCTCTACCTGTTTTGGTCATGGATTGGAACAGACTGCCCAGGTGAGTGAGGGAGTCACCATCCTTCATGTTCAAAAAGGGTGTAGATGTGGCACTTTGGGACACGGTTTATTAGACATGGCAGTGTTGGGCTGATGGTTGGAATTGATGATCTTAGAGGTCTTTCCAATCTTAATGATTGTATGATTCAAATACTGAAGAGTGTACGGCATCTGTAATTGTCGACTTTCCCTGGGACTTTACACAGACACTTGATTTGGATGCGAAACAAAACCCAGGACAACCTGACTGTCCACTGTGAGTTTCTACAGAACTTTGCTTCTCTCACTGGGCAAACAGAGAGACACCAGAGAAAGGTTCACAACCTTTGCAACACATATGCTAGTTAGTAAAAAGGATCTAGCAGTTCTGGCAGGATCCCCAAGAACATTCCCAGAAATCTCAGTGAAACAGCTCATCTACTTCAAGCCAAAACAAATCAGATGCTTCACTTCGCTATCTCCGGCAGACTCCTTAACACACTTCTTTATGACCACAATTCCAGACTTAAGGCTAAATGTATGCTTTCTATATTCAATCTGTCCTCCTCACCTGAGAAATGAGTTAATGAATAACAGAAAAGAAACTGAGGGTGGGAGACAGGAGGGAAAGAGAAAAATTACAGAAAAGACCTTGTGTCCCTGGAGATAGACCAGGAAAAGTTCAAATCTTGGGAGAGAATGTTTTAGCAGACAGACCATCTTGAATCTTCTGGACTAGAGAATGCTTTTAATCTTAATCAATACCCTGAGATACTCAGCTTCCCTTGATATTTGGGGGGGGGGGGGGGGTGTGTGTGTGTGGAGGTGAAGCTTTTCCTACCATCCTCCCAAAATTTGCTTCTTGCTGAATTCCTTCTTGCTGCTTAAGATCTGAAGAGAACACTTCTCCCTTCCAAATCAAAATAAATGTCAGGTTCTTTTCCCTGTGGAAGCAGAAGTTTTACAAACAAAAAAAAGTACTGAAACTTTGAAAGAAAATAAAATTCCCCTGACAGCTATCTCAAGAGTGTTTCATGGATCTGCTCCACAAACCTTTAGGTGAAAAGTTAAAGCTTTTTAGTAAGAACTGACTGCCATAATAAATAGAGAAATGAAAGAGCACAATTCAGTCAAACTGTATTATTGAGCACTCCTTTTTCTCACAAATCAGAGTGAGTGGGCTATACATTTTTTGCAAAATGATCAGTATCACCCTAGTCTTTGTCATTTTGCCACTGGAGGGAGATGCCTGGGGATCAGGGTCTACTGCAGGAGACACAACACTTTTTTTTTGCCTGTTGCGTTAGCTCCCTGTGGATACCCTGCACGTGTAGGTAATGCATGACATTTGCTAATAGTATAAGGTTTGTACCAAAACACAACTAGGAAGTGCTAGGTTCCCCCACTGTGGGCTCTCTTCTACAGCATCTGCTAATCTACCTGCTACATTAACCATCTTGCAGGAAATTATTTTTACCTAACTTTACTATAAAATTACCTCAAAATCTGCAAGGACAGTCATTAGGTTTAGTGATTAAACGTTGCTCAAAAGCAGATGTTACTCTATGGTCTCTTGTGAGAAGCGGTTTTTCTTACACATTTCAGAAGGATTAGTTCAGTGAAATTAATAGATGTAGCACAGAGCTGGAAAGCATATTTTGTTTATCAGCAATTAAGGCATATTTGTGAATTTTAAGCATTCCAAAAGGCATCTGAAAGGTTCCGGCCAGTCATTAAGTCAACATCAGCAATCACAGGAAAATTCTATTACTTTACCACAATATAAAATACTATTCATAAAACCTGGGGTATGGACTTCTAGTGAAATCAGTCTTCAAAAAAGAAAGGGTCAAGTTGCACTGGAACATAAATTACGCATTTCAACATGTGTGGCTTCAAGGGTGAGGACACTTCTCTCAGAACACATGTTCCTAGAAAACGCAACTCAATCTTTTTTCATTTCTTTTTTTTTTCCTAAATGATTCTATGCCATCTGGAAATATATAAACACAGATACAGCCATTCAGAGTACTCCAATATCCCATACAGTACTTATCCAGATTTTTGATGGACACTTCCAGTGCTTCTTCCCTTTCCCAACAACGCTTATACTTCCTCTCATCCCTCTCCCAGTTGGCCACCTAGCTTGTAGTGTCCAAGTGTAAAATAAAACTTTATTTCTGTTATTTAAACAGCTCTCAGGTGTGCAGCATACACTGGAATGACCTTCAACTTTAATCAAAGTAGATATTACTTCCCCATCTTTCAGTCTATTCACCTCATGTTTTCTGGAAACCAAGTGAACTCTCACTATCAAGGTTGTTGAATCTTGCCATTCCTGAGCCTCCAAAAATGCTCACCCCTATGACTTGTGACAAAGCATTCCAAACCACCCCTTTGACTTCTCCCCATGCCCCAAAGCTATCTGCCAGCTGGTTTAAGTTGACATCATTAACTTCACAGCACTAAAGTGATTTAACATACACTACCATGATTTTCAGCAGTCAATTTATAATACAGTGTTAAATGGCTGAATTTCATTTATACAGCAACTTTTTCATGAGTTTTGTGCCCGATAATAAAAATGCAATTGGAAAGCTGAGGGCCTCTGTGAGAAAAAAACTGCAAGCAGTCATCATAGAACAGAGTAGATATCATCAGAAGAACAAGCTAAGCAGTATGTGCAAGAACATAGAACTGTCTCCTGAGCCAGAAACAAATATATGAATCATAATAAAATAAAAAATAATTAATCAATTACAGGTATACATGTAGTACCTATAACACAAAGCTATTTAAAAGCATATGTCGAATTCAGGCAGATATAGTTTACTTTGGTTTGTCCAATGCAACGTTGATAGCCATCAAGTTATTAGCCATATTTTAAAGGTATATTATCAGAAATCAGATTTGGAAGCAAGAAGCAGGTAAGCAGCTGCTTAAAAGCACCTGTGTAACACACACAAAATGTCTAAAACATTCAAACCCTGCAAGCAAAGCAATAGAGATGGAGATCACAATACGAATGTGTAGCAGAAGCTGCTAGAGATCTGGTCTTTGCTAAATACGAGATGAAAGCTGTAGTCTTTACAATTCCTGTTTGTTGTAAAATCATTTCCCATTTTTCTTAGTGTAGCATGCAGTACTTTAGGTGTTAGACAAGGAGCAGAAGATTATAGTAAGTGCCTCCATAAATGTGCATAAAAATGTAAACCAAATGGTGCCCTTAAAATATATCAGACATTTCTATGGCTACGTTCTCCTAGAGGGCATTTATTTAACTACTTCCTGTATTTAAGATGTGAAACTTGGCTAGCCACTTAACATCACTTTGTCATCTATTACCACTGAGGATATTCAAAAATATCTTCTACTTAATTTAATAAAAATAGCATTTAAGTGCAGGTTAACAAAATAGCCAATGTATCTCAGAAGCTGTAATTCACATTATAAACAGAGCTGCACAGAGTAAGTGCACCTTGTCGCGGTCAGGGTTTGCTGATCACTGTTGCACCAGCCACCCAGCCAGAAACCCGCACTGAATGCAAGGCTGCTTATCAAGCAGACATAAGATGTGACACCCTAACCTGAGAAAAGATTCACTGAACTACGTCTTAAGCTTCATTTTCAAATTGTCAGCTCTGAATTGAAACTACTGCAGTATTGGTGCTTTAATTGTGAAAGAAAACAGCCTTGCAGCTTTCCAGAAATGTAGGTAAGTATGATAAGCTGTGCTGTTCTAGATATGTATTTAAAACAGAACAGTTGAATTCTGTTTTTACACACCTGATCAAGCAATAGTTTTGAAGCCATACAAAAACTGGAGACTCAATTCCTGTCACATCTGACTTCTCTCAAGCTCCTCTGGGAACCTACAATTTACTTAACTTTTAATGAAATATTTTAATAACTCTAAAGGGTAATTTCAGCTTCTCTGCAATTGCTTAAGAAAATTAATGCTGCAGCAGTCTCTGGCTGTAGCTTTCACATGCACTGTATTATCCCTAATTTGTAAATTGCCATTTATTAAATGATTGAAAATGACTGCCTTTGCACATGCTCAATCACTACTAAACTACATGCTGAAAAAAAAAAAAAAAAAATTAAAAGGAGACATGTTCCCATCATTTATATTTTTCAGATTTGGAGGAAAAAAAAATCAGAAATAATGAACTGTGTTCACTCTTGACATAACTCGCATGGACAAACAGTGTAATTCTAGTTGAACGTTTGTTCTACAATTCCCATAGCAACCTTAAAAGTTGCCCGAGTGTCTGGAATCCAGGATGACTCAACCTTTGCATGAACACAAAACCAAATGCACAGAACAAGGTGTAGTTTAGCAAGGTATAACGTACACGCGCTCTTAGCAACCTCAAAGATACTGCACTGGCAAGGCAAAGAATCAGAGAACACGAGAGTATCCAACTCATATTTATATGACTTAATAACTATTGGCTTATAGTATTAGAATAATTTACATTCTCTCATCCCTAAAGTGAGATATTTAATGCTACGTACTGAATAAGTTTTATAAGCACATGCACATTTACTACTTAAGAAGGTACCAGACTGACGCTCCCACTTATCCCCTGAGGAAGCATGTTTTTATTGACCTTTGCTCTACTAACTTAAGGTAGAATAAACAGACATAGGAGATGAAACTTCCACACACAAACCAAACAGCCTCCAAAGAAACTGCCTCAGAAGATACCAGATAATTTCATCTGTTCCTTTACGCTCTAAATTTGCTTCTTGTCTATAAGGATATGGATAGCAGCCAATCCCACTAACATTACCGAACAGCCGGAAGATTTCTGCATGCTAGTGCTGGTATTCTCGTACTGTACAAGGAACACACATTTCTAGAACTGTGGCCAAAATCAATCCAGAAGAAAGCGCAATTATTAACATCTGCAGCTGCCCCTTCTAGCCCTCCTGCTAGGTTTGAAACTGGTTTATACTGTTACAGGTTTAATGCCCCTAAACAAGTTATAACAGCTCCTGTTAAACACAGCTGGGAGCAACCCTTTCAATCACAGCCAGCTCAGCTGTCACGAAGCTGGTAAATGTATCTGTAACACAAACTTTTATTGCAGTACTTCTCATTTCAAAACGTGTTTCTAAGCATGTTTAAATAGCTGCAGTATAACTTACATGAGTATGTTCTATGCCAAATAAATATCAACAGCTGAATTAAGACTTACAGCCTCGTGCACTTTCTATTGACTTCAGCGCACACAGAACTGACTTGAAGGCTTTCCCATACTTTTTCTTCACTACCAGAAGCTAAGAGGAAATTGTTGCTTTCTAAGAAAGATCCACAATTTTGGTTAGGGTTTTTTGCAAGCACTTTTTCATTATCTGTTTTAGAGTGGAGACACTAATCCCTTTTTTCCACACCTTGCTAATTAAAACGATACATTCGTGTCAATGAGTTTGCAGACTAATGAAAGTGTAATACAAACAATTGTACAAAGTATAGATGTAGAGGTATTAAGATATAACCTATTAAGAAACTTACCGTATTTTCTGATCAGCATCTACCTATAGCTACAGACTATCTACTTTCTATATGGTGTGATGCACTTGACTGAAGATGATCAAAAGGATGACTCTGTGGAGCATGGGAGAAAGATACATTGTAAATACAAGCCGAGGGGAAAAAAATGGAAATCTATACCTAACAAAGGTTCTTCTTCGTTCAAAACTGCCACTCACAGTGCCACCATATTATTTGACCAAATGGACAGAAAATAGGACACTTAGATTTCAAAAGTGAAATGCTATAAACACTTTCTGCAGTATCTATAAACGACCAAGGTGAAGCTCCCCAGAGTCAGTCCAACTGAGAGATCTCTACAAGGTATTACAACACTAGTTTTGAAGCATGGGAAGACTCTAGTTTAGAGTCAGGCACAAACTCCCACAAAGCGTCACAAAGCTTGTTGTATACTAAAGTGTGTCTAGAAGGAAAAATAGACATGGTTTTAGATAATTAGCTTTAAATCTGCTTAGCAAAAGTACAGCAGCACGGACTTCAGCAGTTGCTATAGTGGCCACAGTCTGTAGTTATCTGGCCTCTCTCCAATAGAACACCTATATTACTACAGCAGAAAGACTGAAATTAGCACAGAGTACCAGTCCATCATATATCCACACCTTTGAGCTAGGTGAGCATGATAACAGCATTTTCATCTGCTAAAAGCAAACATTGGGTTTATTAGCCATGCAGTCCTGAAGGTCATCTTTGCCACAAAGCTACCTCTCATCTTCCAACAGTCTAAAATCAAGAGAACTGCCAGTGAAGGCAATAATTCTAATACGTAGCATTTCTCCCTACTTACACAGAAGTTTACCAAATTAAACAAAATTATACAACTACTTTCAAAACCACTCCAGTTATAAGCAGGATTTTTCTTCAAATTCATTGTGCATACTTCACACTGTTTATGCACAATGTCCTGTTTAAAGGTCCAAGTCAATAATTTTTTTCACATGCACCCTCACTTATCACATAACCTCAATGCTATGCCAAACATCAAGAGCTAGAGCATTCTTTTTGCTAGAATTGACATTACATTGCTTCTCTTCATATCAATTGATGGGTTTATGTATATATTTCCAGACAAACAAAGGGAAAAAAAAAGAAATAAAAAGCAAAACTTGACTTTTTCAAAGTCGAAAAGTAACATTAGGCATGAAACAAAAATTCATCATTTTCCCCTACTACCAGATTAAACACTGATTACAAAGTTTTACCATCAACACACATCTCAGGTTATAACTTCATGTGTTCACATACATGAAGGTCCTGCAAGTCTGAACGTTTGAGTGATTTAAATACTGCATCTGCTTTGTCCACCCACAATGCTGCCTGTGCAGTGCTATAATTTTGTAGCAGAACAAAGTGTTCTCCAAAGACAACAGCATCCTTCTCCTCAATTGCCAGTCACAGTTCCTAATTTTGCTATCTAAATAGTACACTGATGTGAAGATGTTCACTTCTCACTTGAAAATTCCCTAAGTGTTTTAGAAGTATGTCTTTTTCCTAGTACCCAAATAAAACTGGCTAATTATGGCCCTACAAAATTGCAGGCAAAACCTCACTCCATGAAGGCCTTGGTGCAAGTCCTAGATTTTCCTATACTGTAAGCAAGGAAGCAAAGAACTATCAGCTATTTGCATAATTCCTGCAGGAATCCAAAGGGAACTACATTTACATACGGCACACGACATGCAAGAAGCAGCAGGGCTGTCATCTTACCAAAAAGAGTCCTTTCCAAATTCTGGAACTGTCCACTGGCACATAAAAATGGGTGTCACACTGGTGACACCCATGAAATCTGGATTTCACTGTACCAGCTGTTCAGAAACACATGCTGTGTGAAACACTCCACTGTGGAGTATCACAAATTGTAACAAACACCACATTTTAAAGGGATCAGAAATTCCCTATCAACTCTTTAAAATTATGGTAAAATGTATTTCTCCAGACTTCTTTTGGTTAACCTCATTTAATTTCTCTAAACTTCTGTAAATAAGTTACTAAAAATGTGCACGTACTGCAGTTCTTGGTTCTTTTAACAACAATGGTGACATTGACAGAGGTTGTACAATAGAATAGTTAGCTATTCTTGGCCAAAATAAACACCATTTCAAGATGAAATGTGCCGCTATTACTTAGTTCAGTGGCAGGTAAAACTCAATATGAAGTGTGATGTGGCCATTTGGTTTTATGTTCTAGTTAAAATTAACTGCCCACAGTAAAGAATTCTGCAAGTGTAACTCTTACCACAAATTGCTAAGAGGACAATAATAGGTTAAAAAAACAGAATTCAACTTCAAGACCGCACACATTTTAGGTTACCATAAAATCACTTACTGAAAGATCAATCGAAACACCCCTTTAATGATAAGTTATGGCCTGAATAAAGTGGTAGGATCTTGAATAATTCTACATAAAATGCAACACAGTAGATCAGCTCTCTCAAATAATTGTATGGTAATCTTTAGTTTTCATATAATGTTCCATTAATCAGTATGGACTGGTCTATCAATATCAAGTTAATATAAGCAAAATAACTGATCTAAGAGAACAATATTATGTTTAAAAAACCTTATTATGTTACGATGAAAAGTAATGCTCCTCAGCTGCTTTTCAATTCAATGCTATACAAAAGTAGCTTGAGTATTAAAAGTAAAGCTTTTATAGCAGTCAAAAGCTCCCTATTCATGCTCAATTTTAACTTACCAAACTTTAGAAAAAAGATAAAATTCTGATTTCACAACAGAAACACTTATTACATGTGTCATTTTGGAGACCTTTGCAGTTGCTATTACTGCCTTTACAGAATTTTATACATCAGTTTGGTTCTAAGTAGAGCTCTTTGCTATAGTTCATTTTACACTTAAGTTTTCTATGCTATCTGAAAAAATAAATCAACCAGAACAAACAACAGAAAGAAACAATATATTGTTTATTCCTACTATAAAGGGAAAAAAAGGAGAAAAATAAAATCAAGTATTACGAAATATCATTGGATTATGTCAAATCTAAGAGTACATTTTGTCTTGTTTGCAATACTGGGATACACATCATTATTTGCAAATAATATGGTCAAATCAGAGAAAAACTGGTCCAGAATTGAATAGCAATTTCAATTTCAGTACTTCCTAGGGATATTGTCCAACCTAGTGAAGACCATATGTCCCAAGTGAAAGCATATCAATTCTTTCCATTGATTCAACTATTGTATTTTACAAAATGTATAATTAGTTCATGTAGTACTATTTATAGTACAATTTTAAAAGCTTATTTGTACATCAAAGCTTCAATGACTTCATTCTGTAATGGGAACACTAACACAGATCTATAATCCTTTTGCAGTTTCTTCCCTTCATCCAAATCATATTGAACAACTTCCAAATAAAAAGAGAAGCTCCTACTTCTCCTTTCTTCATATTAAAAAAAAGGACTACAACAGATTCAAGTGCACTTTATTGAGGTCTCTGGACCCATCCCTTATGAATAAATTTAACAAGGGAGGGTAGAGCTAACAGTCACCATTGACTTATACAGGAAACAAGACTACCCCCTAAAAAAACAGACAGCATATACCCAACTCTACTGCGTTCACTCTGGAAAAAGGGGAGAATGAAATGCACAGAACATGACATTGAAATGAAATCTGCCTCCTTCCTTAATCTGGAAGAACAGACTTATCCTTTCACAAGATGGAAACAAGATCAGTCAAGCAGCCGCTTCTTACATGAGACTGGGAAAGAGGGCAGAAGGATCCATTTTTCCACTGATATGCTCTTCTTTAAGAAAAAGCACATAAAAAAAAATCCAATACACAAAAAGGTAAAGTTCACACACCTTCGCATAAAATTTTCTTATGCATTGTTCATCTTAGTACCATTTTCACTCCTTGAAACACACTCCTTTCTTTTAACCTTCAATCATTATCATTTGTTCAATGTCTAAGATTTTTTTTATGGCAGCCCTCTAAGTTGCTCTCACAGGATTTGGTGCTGCAGCTGAGGTATCACTCACATCAAACATAGCAAAATAATTATCTTCCATGAGTACTGATTAAAGCCCTGTAATATTTACTTTTCAGACTGACATCACGTTGCAATACACAGCAAACAAATGAGTTGTCAGTCTCCAGGCCTTTTCTGCAAGGATGATATCTACCCACTTAATCTTTGTTTTCCTATAGGCTAGTATTTATTTCTTTCTCCCCAAGTGTAGATCTTTGCATCTGCTGACTTTTTCCCTTCCCAGTTTAGTATGATAAGCACATATACTAATTCTCTCTTTTGAAGTCCTTTCAGCCCTACCCAGCATCATTTCACAAAGCTGCAACAGCTCCTACTGTTTATTTTATTAATAGGTTTTAGGCGGACTCTCTAAACTCAACCTATGAGAGCAAATACATTTAATAAGGCAGATACAACTTGGGGAAGATGACTGGTAGGCAAAGACAAGATAATCTCATGAAAAACAAACAGATGTGTGTTTTCTATAATGTAATGAAAACATAGGTGACATTCAGATAGTGCTCTTCAGCGCAAGGAATGACTGTTGTTAATACAATAGAGGATACAAAGCAAGTTTTCATTTTTGATGTTACTAGAATAAAAACAAGCATCCTTCATCAGGATGCGTAATTGTGAGTATGGACTAAGAATTCATTTGAATTCTTAATATGCAGCATCTCCATTTATAAAACATTTAGGGAGCATAAACCTGAAAGCAGACTCTTGAGATTGCGATTTGGAAGACTAGGATAGATGTATTAAATCCATGTGCTAAAAGAATACTAAAAGCAGCAAGGCTGCCAGCAGTTTCCTGGGTAGAAGGGGTGGGAAGGGGACTCACAAAGGCACTATTAGAGAACAGCAAGAAATTCTGACAAAGCAAAAATAACAAGGGATGAAAGGAAGATGAAAGTGAGTTCTGTGAAAGTCTGCCATATTATTTAAGCTCAGAACTCTGTACTATTTTTGTTGTTTCGAAGGCAGACTTAGATTGGTATAAGAGCTATACTTCTTAAACACCGGTAAACACATTTTGAAAGAAATACACTTTTCATGTGTTTAATACAGACAGAACATTCTTCCATCGCAAAGCCAGCAACAGAAACTTGACAACAAAGTTAACACTATAGCCATATAGAAACAAACTGCTGAGAATGTGGAGCGGTGCCATGTTTCATATCCATTCATCAGACTTATTCAAGTTGGTTTTTTCTAGTTGTCTTTAAATGCTTCAGGTCCCTCTTTCCAAACTGAAAGGTTTTGCTGTATGCAGCTTAAAAGAGATGTTCCTCCAGCACTGCAGCACCACTGCAAAGTCTGGAAGCTGCGCCCAATTTACTTTTACTTATAAGCATATGCACACACTAATTTTAACACTGGCATAAAAAAAGCCTGCATACACCAGACTTTAAGCTGAATCAGAACTAAGAACTGAATTTTACTCAGCAAGGGAATAAAAACAAAGCAGTCAAACAAAGTAGGAAACTAAAGAATTGTTAATTTGTCAGACTTGATTGCTTATTCTAAAGGAAAATAAGCATTTAGAAGTTACAGCAAAACAGCAAATTTTTATTTCTTACCTCTTTGACTTCATGGAGTTGACCAGAACGTTGGCTCTTCGCTCGTCGAGCAGCTGCAGGTGATTTGTGATGTGTGATGGTTACAACAGTTGGCCCACTTTGATTCATATGCTTCTGGCCACTAGGAGATGCAGAATTAACTGTCCCAGGTGGCAGCAGAGATGAGCTTCTACTTCGTGAGGATGAAACACTCTACAACAAACAATGGGATGTTGATATCAGCAATCCTTAAATAAGTAAATAATTAACAGTTCAGGCTATAGATTTGTGCTGTTCTACTTTCCTCACAAACCTAAATCTGGAGGTGTAACTGTGCTCAGGACCGATTTATTCCTTCTGAACCATCTGCATTGCTCAGCAGGGATCCTCTGGAAAAACTGTAGTTATCGCCTTTGTTTCTTGGATTGTCTGACCTTTGCAAAAATCTTCACAAACTCTTGGATATTATCATGCTTAAAAACTCTCCATACTTTTTAGGAAAGATTAGGAAGGATTTTGCTGACAGGGAATCATAATGTAAACACTTTTTTTTTTTTTTAATTAAGCCATTAACCTATAATTCACCAAACTGGTGTGAACAGCAAGAAAGGAAAAAAAAAAATATTAATGCTTTCACCTGATGAACCTCTGAACCAGTGCAGGGCTGTTTTGAACATTAGAGGAGCTGCAATTTTGGTAAGGCAAATCCACACATCAATTAAACTTTAAAACAAAACATGGCCTAAAGAGTCAACACATTTAGCTGTAAACTTAGGAGAAACCCTAAAAACAAAAGAGGCCAGAAATAAATCTCCAACAGTATCTGCAGTGTCAATATTATTAACATACAACCTATAAAATCTATCTGAACATTCAAGAACTTTCTCTGCTTTAATCTAACCATTTGTCAGCATGGCCAGCTTGGTTGGCTTTCTGCAGTCTTCAAACCTGAGTTTTCCTGTTGGTCTTTAGGACAGCAATTCTCAATCAAGCTCAGATATGCACTAGATCACCACCAGACATCATATATGAAAATGTAATATAAAAGAGATTTTCGCTTCTGTTTGAACTGTTGATTGCATCTGTAAGGTTAATAATGGAACAGAGTCATAACTCTTACCTCATGAAACACAAACCACTTCAGAGTGACATTTACTAGCACTTGAAGCAAGTAGGGTAAATACACAGCCCTGTGGGTAAAATACCATTTCACCTCCCCTACAAACCCTGCACAAGTAACAGTGGCAGCCTTCAACATTGCTAAGACGTTTACAATCAGTATGGGGTAGCATGGGGTGCTACTCTTGAGTCTGCTGCCATTTGCACAAAAATATCACTCGGGTACAATCTCTCTTCTTAGCCCTTACAGGTCAAACTTTGAAATTCTGTGGTAATTTCATTAAAATACTTCAAATCCAAGAGGGACAGTTCCAACTAGCACTGGAACTGAAGTCAGGCATCATGTTACCACTACACTGACTGTAAATGACAAGGCAGATTATTCGGCACGACCAAGAAGGAAGAGTGAAATAAGTTATGTGATCCCTCTGCCACCTCACACAAAACCAGACTTCAGACTTTGAGACATTTGAAGGTTTAAAAAATGTGTTATCACACTCTCAGCATGCAAAGAGCTGCTATACTCATAGAAATAAGCATTATTCCATAGTTCTGGACTTATATTTACAAATACCAAAAATGATGATCTTATTCTGGTTTTGCAACTAACAGATTCCTTATTTCCACGATTAGATTCATTATAATAAAAGGCATCTGTAGAATCAGACATTGAAAAACTATCCATCCTCACTGATCCTTCGTAATTGCACTAAAACAGGATTTGACTCTATGGAAAAAAAAAAAAGCACAGGGGATGGAATTTGTCAGAAGGGCACAGAAGGTTTTGAGGTTTTTAATTCACCTTCCATTTGAAATAGCATTGCTTAGGTGTAGCTACTATTAAAATAAGAGTCAAAGCAAAAGGTATTTGGGAGAAGGAAGGGGAAGATGGAAACAGAGTGATTGATTTTCCTTTTGCGAATAGGAGTTACGTAGAAAAGGGCTATCGCTAGAATATACTCACTGATGTTTCTTTTTTGAACTGACTAGCATCAGAATAATTCTAAATGTAGAGTGCAGAGGAAGAACAAGATAATTTCCTCTTTTTTTAGCAGAAGATCAGCTTCCAGTTTATTAAGTTATTTTGATGTTAGAATGAAAACTTCTGAGAATCATGGACATTTTAGCATCATGCAATCACAATATTAAAAACATATGACTGATACCTTCATATCGCTAAGATGATCCTAAAACTCAGATAAACAGCAGTAAGTTAGAACAGTGAGTTTAATCATTAGTTTTGCTTGAAAGAAAACAGCATCAGTGAGAAGAAAAGTTTTATTGTTTTTATTTTCTTTGGGGGATGAGGGGAAAGTTATAGATCTGTAAGTAAGAAAAGAACTAAAAAAATATTTTAAAAATCATGCACTGTGTCTGTTTAAATAAGAATCATGAAGAATCTTAGGAGAATCTAGGAGAGCATCAGCTTTCAGAAAATACAGTTGCCAAAATAGTCTGTTAATCTGCACACTTTAAGAGGTATGTTTATAAACTGAAATGCACATATATTCTAAGTTAATATCTATATCGTTGATGTTATTTGGCAATTCAGTGCTATTTTTCCTCAAGACAGGGAACAATCTTCAATTGCAGCGAACTAGCTTCAACTGACCCATGGATCACAACAGATACCTTGTCTCCAGTTGCACTATCATGTTACCCTAATAAGATACACCTTTCACCAAACCCCATTTCAGCTTGGGAGTCATAAATTTGATAGTGAACTATTAGTACAAAAGCTTTAATGACCACATTTCCAAGAAACAAATATGTCTGGCATTTTAAGAGTCTCTTAATCAAGATTAGACTTTTTTTCCTGCAAGATTTGATCTACTTCATATCACAACTCATTGGGCTACATCAGCTACACTCCTCAACTGTGACTTGAGGCAGCCTGTGAGACCACGGTGCATTTAAGGTGGCTTTTTACTACATTTTGGAAAGGCATGTGGCAGCTCACAGCAACTATTGTTGGTGGCCAGTCATTTAGGGCACAGAGTTTAGCAAGGAGTGAGCCAGAGGGAAAATCAGGAAGAACAGCCCATCTAGACTTTCAGTAGCAGGTGGTACTCAAGAAGGCTGTCCTGCTACAGGGATGTTAGGTAACATCACACTGCACAGTGTGCCTGACATTTACCTGCATGCCTTGCCCTACAGTAGTGCTACGTGCTCTCTAGAGTGAGATCACATCTGCCAGTGAGCCTCTCCTAGAGTCCCCTCTCAGCACAAGACATTTAATCTTATGCAGCTCATTGAGTCAGGAAGACTGGCAGTCTTGAATTAGCACATACAGCCACAGCCTGTGCCAAATATCAGAGCCAAACACACTGGTTTGAACTGTTCCTACAGGTCTTTAGGCAAGTTCTTCTCATGTCTTCATTTTCTGCCCCTCTACACCCTTCATCATCTAGTGACCTAATATTTCCGATCAACGTGCCAGAAAACTCCACCAGCCCACAACTCAAATCCTCTAGCATCTAATTTAGGATAGTATTTTGGGATATTATGTTGTTTAGACAACATCTGTAACATAAAAAATCTAAATGAGCTCAGCACCAGGACCTCTGGCTGCCCAAGAAACTATCCTTAGGCAAGACTCCATGATAAGCGTTAAAAATTCCACCTTACAACTTGAAAAATGAGTCATATTCAAAATGCATGTGAATTCTGCAAGTGGTTTCTATAGCCGCTCAAACCTTTTTTGAAGTGGGGCTCCATTACTCAATGCAGCAGAGCACTGCACCTGCTCCCTCCAAGGACACAGAGGTGGCTTCTAATTCCTTCTGACAGTTTTTCCAGCCACTGCCAGAAGAGGCCACCCCGTATACACTTTCAAATTTTCTAACACATTGTCAACACCTACATCCCAGCCAAACACTTGACTGTTCTTTTGCAGAACTTCTTCAGATTAAACACTGAGAATGACAAGCAACTCTTTCTCATTGACACACAGCTCTGCAAAGCTCAAAATTTTCCATTTTTGCTAAAATGTTAAAGCCTATGTGATGTTTTCCACAGCTAAAAGCACTCTAATTACATATTATACTACAACAATCACTAAACTCAATCTCCCATGAAAGAAAAGCAATGACAGTAAGTGATGCATCTTTATTCCTAATTCCCTGCTCTTCCCCCTAGCGCTGCTGGTATGACTGATCTGACCCTCTATAACTATTACTTTATCTCATTTTCTTTGGTGCTACTGCTTTCTGGTTTGCAAATAAATAAATAAAAATATTCTGAAAAATCTGATGAAAGGAAGACATAAGCTTTAAAACTATTAGTAATGCATGGTGCCAATAATGAGACAAGAAATCCACAGGCTGAAGCACCCAAAGGGATAACAAACACTCTTTCCTCAGGTTACACTTTACCATAGCTCCAACAGTTTGCCTACTAATAAAATGAAACTAATAAAAGAATAATAAGGAGGCTAATAAAATATTAATTTTGAACTTGCATTCATCTTGGGTTTATGACCTAAAGCTAGCTACAGTACGCTTAGCTAACATAGATTTGGGTTGAGATTTTTATTTTAGTAGACTGTCTATCTCCAAGATAAAAAAGCAGTATAATAAATGCTTCCATTTGGATATCAAAAATTGTAACAATAATGTTATTGTAGAACAGTAAGTTCCAACTATACTAATGTTTTCATGACTCATTCTCCCTGGAGATTGCTCTTCTTGCTCACAAAGAAGCTGAAGTGTTTTTCACCATTTACCAGAAGCAGTTTTGTTTATTTTGGAAAGCAAATGCAATGTTCCTGAGATCAATAAACTAATTTCTGAAGTGAATTGTCATATCTGTTTATGGCTGATAATCATAATTTTCACAGGCACTGCACCACAGATGTTTTCTACAGAATAATAAATACTATAATTACATTCCTTCACTCTTCTGCATATATATAGCAAAGAACCAATCGTTGCATGCACCTTTACAGCAATGAGAAGTCACATGATGTCAAAAAGTAATTATGGTTTTGAGACACTACCATTCAGTATTTTAATTCCCATCTACTTCTTTTCTAATGTATCCTAAGTAAACTAACACTGAAAAAAAGAAAAATATGGACAGAAATCTGCTTAATTTACATTACAATCATTTATAGATATAAAAATGCAAATGACTGAATTTACACAACATCCAAACTTCAGCATTGCAAATGGATCAGCTTATGATATGCTTTGCACATTTCTGTAAAGCACCAATGATGGTACTAACTTTTCTGACAATATTATCACGCTTCATCATCTTCAGTAAGACAATATATGTGCATCTGTTTTTAACCAAGAGACTGATAACAATTCCATCATAAAATCTTATCTTTGTCAAGAATCATTTGAGCAAGCTCATGTTCAGTCCTAAGATGGAATTTTTTTCCATTGCTGCAGAAGGATTTTGAAAGCAAAGACATGTGAGCAACACTTATCTTCATGCAGCTTCCAAAGGAGGCAAAAAGGTGTCAAACACATCTACAGCCAAGTACGGCTTCCTTCTCAGCCTCACCACTGTAAGGATTTCAAAAGTATGTTTCCACACACCATTCTTTAGTTGACTTCTATAGCTCAGGGGTGAGAGGAGGAAGCAGATAAGCGTACCAGAGAAAGGAAGAGTGAACTTGCTCAAAAGGAACAGAGGTTTGATGTGCATGAAAGAACCAAAGCACTCAGAAAGACTTGAAACTTTCACTAATCTAGCTTTATGGAAACAATTATCATGCAGATGTGAAAAATACCCAGGTATCTCCGTGGCCCTTCATTAATAAGGCAAGAAGAAACTTGACAAAACTGAAGAAGGGCCAGCAAAGGTCTATGATAGCCATTCTTCCAACTATGGAGAAAAATTACATATCTGCCTCATAATGACTTGATAAAGTGTTCACCTCAAACTTTCAGGCATTACTATAGGTGCTGTTTCACACCACAGCTAAACTGCTACTTTGCCATTGAAAGGGGCAGGTTTGGACTTTTTTTTTTCTCCACTCTCTCCCCATGCTGGCTCCGAGGCTCATCTGACCTCAGGAAGAGCTATTGCAGGTAGTTAAACCAGAAGAGAAACAGAGATGGAAACACACATACAGAATTTTCTGCTGATTTAGCTCCCCAGACTGCCTTTCCAAAAGTCTCGATGATGGTTATAAGAGGCACCACAAGCACTGCTTGAAAGGAAACAGAGCAGGACCTCACTGAGGTACGCCGTCATCAGGTTGGCTCAGTTTTAAATATGAAGCCTCAGACCAGCTCAGAGAAAGGTTAGGTTTTGGCCAGGTCCGTTTCAGCCATCCTCCTTAGGAAGAAGGCAGCAGGCCTTTACCATCCAGGACTGCTGGAAGTAGAGTCCTGGTTCTCCTACACCATCCAGTTTGTCAGTCAGCTGGTCAGATAAAGTCCATTTTAATATCATGCCATTTTTTCTGTTTCTGATGCCCAAGCACAGGACCAGAAACACAACAAAGCCTGCACAAAGGATGGCAGCAGAAGGAAGGGAATTGGACTGCCATTTATGGCTGCAGGGAGTCAGCAGATGAGTTCAGCTGAAACATGAAACTACACCACCCAGTTTTTAGTGGCTCACTCTTGCAGCTCCAAAGCAGAAGCTGAGACAAAAGGGAGTCTACCTCCTTATTCTAGCACAGTCCCAAGCTGAAAGTTCCCATCTGAGCACAATTTAAGACAGGCATTACTTGACAAGATAAAGGTTTCTGTTCCCTGCCATATTTCTGATATGCACTGAGAAGTAGAAGTTTTATGTGCCAATCTAGCAACTGATTCCCTCATTGGAATTAAGAGCTGGTATAAAAACCTGTGTGTTTGTTTTCAGCAGTAATTTTACAGCCACCATTAAACAGTCAAGAAAACAGGGGTATGAAATAGAAGAACTAACAAGCTTCTGACAATTTACAGATATAAAGTTATTCCTGGGAGTTATTACGAAAATTATGCATAAGCCGCCTTCTTGGAATCATTTTATATCACTGAATTCCAATTTGACTAATGCTTTAATTAAAACTTGTACAATAATACTCACTTAGAACGTTCTAAGAAAACAGCAATCCTATCCAGATATAGAAGACTTCTTCCAACACAGTGATTTGGCACTCTGTGGAAGGCTGAGAAATGAGACTTGTATGGGAATACCAGAACATTAAGATTATCTTACAGCATGGGAATTATTTGCCAGAGAACGTTATCCTTTTACTGCTTTTTATATCATTAAGATGTAAAATTTAATTAAAACAAAGTGACAGACTTAGCTGGTGCTACATTCACTTGTTAGCTATACAGTTCACCTTCAGACCATTCATTAGAATGCAACTAAATTTAGTCATTAGTATACAACTTTTTTTTTTTTTTTTAATTAACTGCTCTGCTTTATTTCCTCCACCACTGCCGTCCTCACCTGAAGCTTTAAAGACAGAAGGACCACAAGTCATACAGTAGCATTTTGAAGCAGGCAGTAGCTCTGAAAAAGAAAGGAAACCAGTGCTGAACTGGATCCAGTGAAGGAAGGAGGAATGGTCTCCTATGAATTTTTCACAGAAATGGTGAAACAGCTTCAGCTATGAAAAGCAGTCTCCAAAATACTCATGCTGTCCTATAAATCTCCTTCCAACAATATTTATTCAAGATTTCAAAAACATGTCCTCTCTCCAGTAGGAAAGAGCTATAGGTAAGAGTTGCTTCACTGATATTCTTGGGAACCTTCTCACTGCCTGACTGGTTATCCCACTATTTTTCCCAAGTTAACCTATATTCCATTTGCATAAGATAAAACATACCCTTCACTGCATATTTCCCTATTCCCATTCCACCTCCTTCTCAAGTGTACAACTCCTAAAAAACAGCAAGAAATCTCTGCCTCTCATTCTCCCTGTGAAAAAGGTGAGTTTAAGCTGTAGAAGAAGCTGGAAGCAAACACTCAGGCTCCAACTTTCCAGATGCAGAAACATGTGTGTTCCCAGTAGAGGCAGAGCTTGGATTCACTTCAAACTACAGAAGCTTAAAACACAAGCATCCATCTGTCTGCTCACGACAGCACTATTAGAAAATCTGCAGCTATCACTTACTACAGCCCTTGAAGTATGGGGAGAGAAGGGAAGAGAGATGCAGCCCCACTGCAGAAAGAATAACAAATCACATCATGACAGTCCACTATCAAGGGCAGGGCTTTTTTAACAAAATTCAAACAATACAGATTTTTGTCAAGTCCTCTATTACGCAAAAGGAAGTCAAACATGTACTCCTCTCTGTCATTACAGACCTTCCGATGTACTTCCAGTCCCCAACCACAACATAAAATAAACACTAAGGTGGATAGAACAGCAGCAGGCTATTTTATATTAAGTGTAAAATATTTTAAATAGCATGCTTCCATGCCCATGCTAATAATTATTACACTAAAGTAACTTCATCTACAAGAGAAAAAAAAAAAAAAAAAAAAAAAAACACACACAGTTGTTCTTGCTTCCCTTACCTCCTAGTAGGCAGTAGTTTTGAAGTAACAAACTCCAAGGAAGAGAAAAAAAACAAGTTATAGAAATATGTTTTTTTCTAGTTTCTGGAGTCTCTGTGAAGCACCACTCCCTTGTAACCAGCATCTGTTCTCTAAAGTCTTATCATTGTAACATTAAAGCTATCGATCACCTCCTTTTATAGAGAAAAACAGAGAGAAGATTTAAAACTTATTTGCAGGTGAAATTCAAGTTAGCACTATATGCAATGCTGAAGTCAGGGAAAATCCGCCTCTCAGATAATACTCTAACCCTGAGAAGACAGGAGGAGAAAAAGGAATTGAAAAACAAGAGACAAATCTTGTCTAAAGAAAGGTTCTTCAGGTAAGCATAACGTGGCTTCACGTACAGTACACTACTGGAATGAAAAGCAGACTCATCGGTGGTCTCATCTGAAGCACATAAATTCCCAACATTTTATTTTCTGGACTGTTAAGTTTAAAAATATAGAGGATATAAAATCTCTATTTGCCCTGTGGCTCACAAAAGTGGAGAATTAATAGTGCTTCACTAACAAACATGTCAAGTGAAAAGTGACCTAATCTGATTTTAGATGCAGCCTTCTAACACAGAATTAAGGAAAAACTTTCCATTTACTTTAGCATTTCTATTACATACAAAATGGATTCAAGCTAATTAAAATGTATGACTGGCTGTACCAACCAAAACACATTTATATAGCAGAATCATATGCCAAGTTTCTGCAGCTCGTCAGTCTTCTAGGAAAAATGTGAGAACCCTCCTGCCATTTGAAATCATTATTTGTTTGGTTCCTCAGTTATACATATGCGCTCACCACCCCTCAGTCAAGAAAATCCTTTTATTTTCTTGCATGATGAGCCTAGGAATAAAAAAAAGCCACAGCAGTGGTGAATCATTATCCAAGAGCACAGGAGCAAGTCTAGAGATGTTCCCCGTTTTAAGTCTTTCCTGTTTCTAAATGTTGTCTGTTAGATTTTCAGTGACAGAGTCTGTATTTGTACTCAACGGCCTCCCACTCACTTAGTCAAGACTTTCTAATAAAATTTTGCCCTTCAAATACTTTTCAAATCTATATACACTTTTGGCATCCAAAGCACCCCCTAATAACCTCCAGTTTTCATTCATTCCCTTTTACTTTGAACCTGCTTTCATCTCAGTTTCTTTGAGGCTCTCCCATACTGATATTAGCAAGTAGCAAAGACTTCTTATTTAATCACTCTAAAGCATTTATTAACACTATACTTCCCCAATTTGCCCTTTCCTTTCCCATCATCAGAAAAATAAAATACCTGTGTGGTGGTTTCATCACAGAGTTCATTCTGGATAGAACAATAAGAAAAGTGATGAAAAGTTTGTCAATAGCACTGGGCCACAGCTACATAAACTCCATTTTTAATTCTTATGCATGTCAATTAAATGAGTATCAAAACACTAAAGTTACTTACTCTCCTTCAAAAGAGTTTTAATTATACCATAATAGCTTCCTGACAAGTCAACATCACTCAAAAAGAAGAAAAAAGAAGTTGGTTTTATTTTACTTCACACACTTCAGTGGATGTCTGGCTCCTCAAAATACCATTCATCTTTTCAAAGCACAACTTTCAAAGACACTGAGGATCATGACTTCGACTGCAATTAAGACTGATATTCTCAACATCTTGCAGCTTGAAGGAATCCTTTCTGCTTGCAGTTACATGCATTTTTTTTAACATAGCAAAAAACATAGCCATGAAGAAAGCAACCCTTTTCTTCTTGTACAGATATCAATAGAAGTGCTTAAAAGAATGAAAAGTAGGATATATGTATTTTAGTGACTTAGTAATAACATCAAAGCATACATAAAATAAAAACAATAATCATTTACTTCTAACAGGGGTTTTTGCTTGTTTGTTTTAATACCTCCCACTCTCAAAGTGTGTTCTAATTTAAACAGATTCATGTAATTTCTACTTGGAGGCAGGTGCATCCTTAATCCATTGTTCTACCATTTTTCAAGTCCAAACATTTTTTTAACTGTCTAAAATATTTATCTGCTTGAGGGCAAAAAATTCTGGCATCATTTCCAAAGAGAAATAAACAATATAAATATTCATATTATGACATCTTTCAGATTTGATAAAGAAGATGAAAACTGATCACTGCTAAGATACTGAAGCTTCTATAATAACAGCTGTTAAATCTAAATACAACAAATCTAAATACAACTAAGTAAATACAACCAATACCAGATAACACTTTTAAATACTAATCAGGACATTACACAGGTATTTATTAATAAACTTTTGATCCAGCTGCTCAATTAACCATGTATTGACAGCATTTGAAATGCACTTCAGCAATTTATCATAAATAGGAAAATATTTCTTTATTAGGATTGCCCAATTGACTTAAGCCTGCTCCAGGTAGTGACAAATGACACATTGCTTTTATTAATAAACCTCTTAACATCAACCCACTAACTAAAGCAACCAGTCTATCATCCAGATCACGCTGTTCGTCACCTACACAACTTGAAATGTAATATTTACTTCTCCCTCTTAATTATTTACCTTAGAATTACCTTCCTTGTGATGTCTGGCACAGGATCGCAGCTGATTTATCCAGTATTGTTTCTCCTTTGCATCAGCAGCTAGAATAGAACAAGGAAATGTACGGAATCATACACAAACCGACACTCTTTTTTGCATAAGGAACATGATGGGGTTTGGGGGAGCGAGGAGAGTGATTATTTATTGGTTAGGATGTACTATAAATTCTAATTTATGCTACTTAGATTAAGCATATGTAAGTTCTTCCGTACAACACATTTAAACCTCAGCATAAGATGGTGTGACCAGTTGGAAGAGATAACTATGAAGAAGACTCAAAAGCTTATCTCCTCTAAGTGTTATTAAAAGCAGAATTGCCTCAAGATGACCTTTTTAGAAAACGTTTTAATCCACTTTTGCTTTACTCATCTCACTCTATAAAGGACAAGGGCCACACCATAACATTTAAACCACTGAAACCTCTACACTGAGGCTGTCAATCAGCTACCAGACAAGTTACCAGATACTTTAGTACTTTTGTTTTAATGTAGTTCAACTAAATCTCTTTAAATCTGTGTCATTTGCATGCAACTTAAAGACAGGAGAATGAAAACTACAATTTCCCCCACATACCTGTAAAAAAACAGCTTTAAAAATTATTAAAAAGATTGTCTGCAATCTATATCTTGTGGCTCCTGTATAATATTAATAAGTATATTTATGAGACAGGTTTGATTGTTTGGGTTTTCTTTTAAAACAAAACACTACTACAGTAATCCTAATTAAGAATATCAATAAAAAGTGCATAATTTCAGTAAACGTTTTCTCTTACTTCCTGTGCTATTAAGCATCTCAATGGTTATTGACTCAGGATAAAATGGTTCACTGATTTGAATCAAATTCATAGATCTCATTAAATTGAAATCAGCGTAATCTAAGTATCATTATTCTCAACTACTTTGAAAAGTATGATAACGAAACCACAAGTGTTCATGATTTCTAGCTGTGCAAATTCCAAAACATTTTAAATGTAACTCTCCCTGTCTGTTGTTGTGTTTCAGTTCTACATATAAAAAAAGCAAAGCACTGTACCGCCAAGAGTCCCACACTCTCTGTCCTGCAGGCCAACTGATAAACTATGGTCAGAATGAAGCAACGTCATTTGAAACTTTTGTTACACTGTATTACATACCACTTTTTTATATTTTTTTAAATGCTTTAATATGAAGGTATCCAGATTAATCAACTATACCTTAGAATTCGAATATTGGGGTGGGTTTTTTTTAAAAAAAAAAAAAAAAGAAAAAAAATACATTTTCCAAAATAAATTTTACATACCCTATATCGTCTTTCTCACATTTGGGAACAAGGGAAGGCAAAATTTTATGTTAAAAGTGCACTTATTTATTCCAGGACTGACAAGAGCGCAGTGACTTAACAGCCTTCCACTGGCTCTTTTCCCTTCTCCAACCCATCTGCAGATTCATTACTGCACATTATCTGCAGGATGGTGGCAAGAGAGAACAATATTTGAAATTAAATGCTGCGCTGTGGACAGCAATGACAGCAGCTTTTTCCTCCTTCATGAGCAAACAAGATATCCTGTACAATCAAAATGCCACAGTAACAGTTTACAGAAGGCATCCTGAACTTATCTTCCAGCCCTGAAAGTCTGTATGTTGTAAACTGTAAGAGTTTCAAAATGTTTCAGGGAACTTTTCTCTCCCTTGCCAACATAGCAGGTTTTAGGACCCAGGACAGGTGCAGAGGGTGGTTTGCTTGCTCTGAGTTCCAGCTTGATGGCTGGGCAGAGGGGAGAGGGGAGGAGGGCAAGAGTTTTGGTTCCCGTTGGCGCCACTTCTGCTCGGCGGCTGCTGTGAGTGAGAGCTTCTTTGACTCAGCTCTAACTCCACGTACCCTGTGCTGTCCTTGGGAGAGAGAGTGATCATCACTACCTGGATTTGCTGCAGACTCCATGGGGGCAAACGTCACCCGCAGAGGAGCTGCCACCCTACACACCCCTCTCACGTGTACCATCCTCCACAACACTTTCTGACAAAAGGACGAGGAGAGGGGAACACTGTGTCCTGCTGTCCATAAATTTAACTGCACTGGAAGGAGCAGGGATAGAAATAAAATTTATTATGGGTTTTTTTTTTTGGTTATGGTGTTGTTGTGTGTTCTATTCTGGTTATATATATATATATATGTATGTGTATATATATATATATGTATGTGTATATATATATATGTATGTGTATATATATATATGTATGTGTATATATATATATGTATGTGTGTATATATATATATTTGTAGTTAAGAACTGTTATCGTTCTCTATACGTTTTTCCCTGATTAAAATCTCTTCATTTCAGATAAGTATCCTAGTTTTCCTTTAAACTCAGACATAAACTCACATATATTTAACTCCAGATTACTGTTCCACTGTGTTTTATAACATAGCATGTAACAATAGAGCTACACTATCAGTACTTTCTGACAGCATAGGGAAGTAAAAGAGAAATGAGACGTGAGAGAAGAGGCAGAGATGCAGGGATGGGAGAGAGCAAAAATGAAGCAGCACTGTACCTCTCAACTTATACATCTCTCCACTAGCAGAGTAGACCACCAACATGTGTGGCACTTCATCACTGGGTGATATTATAGCTCCAGCTAAAGACAAGGTTCCTCGTGGCTTCTGGTTTTTACTTTGCTCATTCACGAAATACTGCAGAATCCCTGTCTCAAAGTCCAGCACAAAGTACCTGTTAAACGAAATGGTAATCGTATAGTATTTCTGTTAAAGAGGTTTTCACGCATTTACTCAAAAGAAGAAGAAAGACTGAGCTTAAATCAAGACCATCAACAAACAAAAGAGGTTAAAGTCATTTTTGTAATAAATCAATTTTGTAAGGTACTGTTATTTTGATCATTAGGTTTCTTTTTCTAAGGGCATGTGTGAGCTATTATTTTACTCATGTTTCTTCAGATTAATGACGAGGTTCACATACAAGGCATAAAAGCAAGGAAAGGAGTTATTAATTGAAGAGGTTTCACTGAATAAGTATCAGACTGCTTTGGTGATTTTTTGCCCCCTGCCCCTTTCTTTCATTTATGATCTTGAAAGACATGCTCATCCCCCACAGGTGCTTTGAAATGTGACACTGTTTTTGCAGAGGGTTGAGCACAACTAAAGACACCATAGCATATTCATCTTTGTGATAATTTTTCACATACAGATGTTGAGTGTAATTTTGAAAACTGGCCAAGGGAACTGAACATGCAGTTCCAAATAAGTACTAGGTAGGAAGTATGAACACCCACATGTAAGAACACAATTAGCAGGAGAGAGAAATAAAGTCAAATTCTATTTGGTCATTCTGCTGTTCTGCTAACAAATTCTAACAATTAAAAAAAATCATTTTTACTGCTGATAATGTATTTAGGACCAGGAAATTCTCAGCCAGTGAAAATCCAGTAACCACAAAGATGGAGAGAGGGGGACAGGACACATGATGCACATCTGTATTCAGTATCACAGCATATTGAGGGAAAAGTGGAAGGGAAGCAAAGACAGGTGGAGAGAAAAGGAAGAGTGGGAGTAGTAACTCTACCTGAAAACTTTTCCAGGACTTAATATTATCACATATAAGTGACCCAGCTGAGGAACTAACGAAATAAATTATAAATGAATGATACCAAGTTTGATGACAATCTAATTCCTACATTGACTATTCTTGGACTGTTTCTGCAGGATTCTGAGGAAAGCCTCAGGAAGTGGAAACAGAAAGAAAATGCTTTATATAGCAAAACCAGAATAAATTCAGAAATAATTGGTTCCTATTCATATTTAAATTTATGAAGCCAAATAACATTTCTTGATCTAGGACGCTAAAATTTTGCTCCAGTACAGCTCTGTGAGGATGGGAAGGGGCAATGGACTGCTCTTAACAACGACAAAACATCTTTGCCTACCCTAATTCAGTCTTCAGTCACACAGTTCTGATGAACACAAGCCATTCTACAATAAACCAACCGCTAGGACTGAAAGATCATACAAACAAAAATAAACTATATTGCGTTGTCCAAATGTACTAAATGAAACTGGAAATGTTTTGAACTGTGTCTGTCTCAAGAGTAGGAAACAAATTTTTTTACTTCTTTTCTCCCCCTCCTAATAAACTTATCTTTCACAGATCTTAAATTCCATTTCTCTGTGGAAATCATGCATCCTATTACACAAAACAACTATCTAACATTTTAACTCTTTGCCAAGAGGAGAGCAACTTCTTGGCTCACATGAAGTTTGCTATGACTCACAACAGACCACAGTGGAGATTATATAAATGCAGATTAACCTCTTAGCTTCTACTAACAAAAATGCCCTCAGTCTGGCTAATACCACTAACATGGGCATTTGAAATGCATATTGTCTCCTATTGTCCCTTTAGATAGGATTAGCATAGGTCATATGAATTTGCATACCATATTTCAGAATCTGTGATTATTCAGACATCTATAGCTTTGCACAGCCCAAATTTGCTCCAGTTACTACTTCGTTTTTAAAGTGGTATTTTGTGTCAGCCCTTTTTCAGTAGCCCCATATGCAGAATACCTCTAACCTTTTCCATCATAGAATACTTCCAGGATTGTCTTCCTAGTCTGTTGAGGTTCTTGGTGTTCTTGTACTCACCACTCGATTCAAGCTACATAAGCCTGAACATGATGCAAGCAACCACTGCCTAAGATTTACAGAGCTTCAGATGTTTTGTTTGAGCAACCTTCTTTTGCCACATTTATGCATAGCTTTACTGCCACCGCCTCCACACCAGAACAAAGACTAAATTATCTTTAAATTATTCACTGATTATCATCCCCTGCCCCAAATAATTTTAAGCTAGTGCATCACTAACATTCACTTCTGCCCTGACTCCATCTCCCACACCTCCCATAGTGCCTCTGCATTTCTTCCCTCACCAAAAACAAATGGAAAGCCTCCCTTCTGTAATCATGAAACACATCTTTTCACTTGCTCTCTACAGAGTTTAGGTTCACCACAAAAAAAGGACTACAGAGGTTGCAAGTTGAATGCCAACCACCATAGTGTTTTCAATAGTAATGTTAAAATTTCCCTAAATGGAAAATTCCAAAATTTGGCAAGATTACTTTATTTACTTGTATTATACCAGTCCATTACCTGACCTGCCTGTTTTGTTTGACCTCTAAATGATTTTCCAGTACTGCTCTCTCACTTATAAAACATTTCTTTCTCTTCAGGTCGCTTAGTGGTGAGAGATGATGCACTTAACTGCAGATTAAAATAGCAAAATTGAAAAACTTACAATAAAAAAAAAAATTAGTCAGACTTGCACATTCCACAGTAAATTTTCATTTCACTCTTTCTTAGTTTTCGTTGTCCATTTTGGGAATATTTGTTACATATTCAGGAGAAAAAGCAGAGCACTAGGCAGAAATCATGCCATGTCTCTGAGAAAATAATACAGTCCTTTGACCCTAGAGCAAGTCTTTCTCTACACCCAAATGACAAGTTTTCAGCAGTCTCCCTGGGTTTAGTAAACAAATCTAGGCTTTGTAAGGAGTGATGTCCATTCTAAGCCTGCACCATACTCATTACAATTTAATTGCCCTTTTATTGTTCAGCTACAAATCACTTATTTCAGCTTTTTATCAGGCAATTTTTTATCAATTACTACCTTGGAAGTCATCATTGTAGTTACTGCAGTACAGCCCTACAATTTACAAAAGGAGGAACAGCAATAAAAAGAAAAAAAAGAAGGGCAAAGAATATCATCTTTCCTTATCCTATCAAGACCAAAGGATTTGAGGAAAAAGTTTCCTGAGTCTATTAGAGCAGAATCTATTAAGTTACATAAACACAACAAGCACTTCAGCTCAGAAACTTTTCCATGTTAGACCACCAAAGAACTCTCAGAATGACACTAAGGTCCATCAATATGTGCTTTGCTTGGCCATAAAGTTACCCCAGGGACAGACACCAGCCATTCAAGTACAGAATTGACCTTTATCAGCATAACAACATCCAAGAGCAGCACCTTCTGCAAATACATACATGCAGAGAAAGCATCCTTGCACATCCTTGTCATCACAGTTAGAGCAGTAGTGCTAACTTGACTTTACAGCCAACTAGCATCTATTTCATGCAGTCTCAGAAAAACAGCACATTATCATCAGCCTTATACTTTCAGTTTTCAGTATTATAACGACACCCTAGTTGCCCGTAAAAGCATGCAACATTTCCAGTACAACTCAAGCATTAATCTTAAGTAACCAGTCCTCACAAGCCTTCGCATTGCCAGCTTCAAGTATGTTGCCTTCTTTGTTGTCCCAGATGAACCAGTTTCTACATCTGCCAACTTTGAAAGTCGCAAGAGAAGACAGACTTATCTACAGAAACATAAGCCCCAACTGCTCAACGAAAACTGATCAACAAAAGTTTTTCTGTGACTTTGGAGAGCTCAGAAAGTTTTCACAGTCATCCTGACCACGACACTGTTCATATCACACAGAACCAAGTATTTGCTTTATAAGGGCTATGGTTTGATGCGCAGCTCCTGTCTTCACCTTCCACGCAGTGGTATCACAGAAAAACACAGACCACGCAGTCAACTATAGTCTCACAAGAAGAAGGGGAATAATGCACTTTGAAAATCGCTAGGAGTTTTGAAAACTGATAGGAAAAGCCAGGAGAAGGAACAAGGAATTAAATGTCAAATCAAGCAGTGCAAGACTTCACAAAAAGAAGGCAGGAGGGAGAAGGAACAGAAAGAGACAAAAGAAACAGAAGCAGCTTTCAAAAACATTTTCTTGCATCACAGACCAACTGAAGACCCAGTTCAGACCATCAGAAAAACCACAGAAGAAATGGAGACCAGATTCTTTCATTAACTGAGGACAAAAGCATTATATATATAAGTAGAACAGAAGTAAGAGAATGGTATGTGTCCCATTTTAGAAGCCCCATGTAACTGTATCAAAAGGGCAGGGATGTCTCAACTGTTAACTTTTAACAGAAGTCATTTGTTCTGCACACCAGGGAAATATCAGCACTAACTTCTCTAGAACTGATTAATCTTGCTATTTTTTCCTGTATTTCCGTACTGACTTTGCTCACAGAGCACACATTTATCCATGATGTCTTACTTCTGTCATTAATTTACAGGTTAATGTTAATGAAAACATACTCCTTAGAGAACAGTCAGGTAGGAGGTAGCAAAGTCAAGTTATGTCATACTAGGCATATAAAAATTAGTGCTATACAGAAATGATGAAATAACTGTTACTGACAAACACTTCAAAGAGACAGCTAAATTTTTTTATTATTCCAAAAGTGGACAAAATAATCACGTGGGGGGCTTTTTGGTACTATACTCCTAGTGATTTGAATTCTCCCCACAACTTTCTTCCCCATTCAAGCGAATTTTCTGGAACAGATTTTCTGCAACTTCCAGTTTGAATTCATAATGTTGGAGGGTTGTTTTTTTTTTATATAAAGACTTCTGCAACCGAACAACTGTAATCCCAGCCAAATCTTCAATTACAGACTCAATCTGCTAAAATACTCTCCTCTTTTGTAAAGCAGAATAAACTAGCCTACATTGGAATTCATTCTTCATAGTTGAGCTGTGTCTAATCCCAGAGCTCATCTGTTTAAAACTGGTACAGATGCCCAAATATTGCACAGTAGCATAGACAAATTCTTTGACTAAAGACAAAACCAACAATAATCTCCAAACAATAAAATGGTTTTCGTTATGTGATGACCTAACACAGCAACCACGTCTGCATGCAGAACAGCAGGACAGCCTTGGTTTCTGGTTTTTGCAAATTTTCTCCCAGTTACTTTCTCACTGATGGACAGAGGAGCTTTTCTCTCTAAACACCACTTTAGCTCTTCCTTAGACACCGTTTCTTCTAAGCCAGTCTCACAAGATACTTTTATTTTGCTTTAACCACAAAACTGCAAATTGTTTCAGATAAAATACATTCATTTGAAACAGCACAACGTCTTCACTCTGATTTAAAACCTTGATAGGCAACATAACTTTCCCTGTCATATTAGAAAAGTAACAATTCATGCATTTCTCCTTCTCAGACTGCTGAATTTATTATTACAGTGTGACAAATACTATGCTTCACACATTTCAGCACTGATCAGTGCAAGAACAGAAGCATCTCACCAACAGAAAAATTTCACTATCTTTTCCTTCTACCACTTTGTTCTCAACGTTTCTGATTTTTCAAACACGTGCTCTTTTCACTCCATTCCTGTCTTCCTCCAGCCACTGCCAGGGTGTGTTCTTCAGTGATTCCATAATCCTCAAAAAGAGGATATTTTCAAGAATAAAGAATTAAACTATTCTATAACTCCCTTGTTTTGTGTTTGTTTTTAAAAATGTAGTTTGAAAAACTAGATAAGAATTACGGGATAGAAAGCAAATGACTGCATAAAAGAAAAGCAAATTTTATGGTTCCAGTAACAGAACAAGATGCCATGTAGAAATATTTCATTTTTAGGAAACTGCACCTTACCAGGCCATCCTGGAGATGACGTTTATGCAACTGCTTAATCCTTTTTTTCCTTCTTACCTTTAGCCGTAAGATTAATGGAATCATTCCTGCCAATAAAGATAAGGCATGGCATACAAACTTGACAGTTGAGCAATTTATTATTAAAAATCATCTCTAAAGTTGTAATTTAAAGACAGGGGTACGGGAGAACATGCTTACATTTCAGTAACTGTTTAACGTCCTTTATTCCTTGAGGTTCCTCAATTTATCATTTTCTAACAGAAGAAAAATGTAAGAACTGAAGTACTCCTTAAAAGCTTTTCTGACTTTCAAGCATCTCTGAAGGAAAACTGGATTTTGGAAACAGTAATTTGTCTGCATTATTGTAATTTCATATCAGTCAAACTGAACTACAATTTGTTGGTTACTATTAGAAGTGTTCCACATTTAAAATCACATAAGAAACAGAGGAAGTATTATCCACAGCCAATAAACAGACTGGTTAATTATCATCATGACCTTCATGATTCTTAATATTCACAGAATTCTCGCACAAATAAAATATTAAGAAAAATCTCCTTTCCTTTTCTGACAAGTCTCAGTCAACCTTTAAGTTTACAAGTATGCCCACTTTATGAAACAAAATGCCACTTTGTTCTCAGCATCTGCAGAAGCTACAATTGCCACTGACCAGCTCATCAGTTCATTGACTTCTGCTTGCCATGCCAGTTACTTCCATGGTCTGCAACTAGCAATACACATAGAATCATAGAATCATAAGGTTGGAAGAAACCTCTGAGATCACTGAGTCCAACCATGCCTGTCTCCCTACTAAACCATGTCCCTAAGGAACTCATCTACCCATTTTTTAAACACCTCCAGGGATGGCGACTCCACCACCTCCCTGGGCAGCTGTTCCAATCCCTGACCACCCTTTCAGTAAAGAAATTCTTCCTAATGTCCAGTCTAAACCTCCCCTGGCGCAACTTGTGCCATTTCCTCTTGTCCTATCACTTGTCACTTGTGAGAAGGGACCAGCACCCACCCCATCACAGCCTCCTTGTAGGTAGTTGTAGACAGTGATGAGGTCTCCCCTCAGCCTCCTCTTCTCTAAGCTAAACAACCCTAATTCCCTCAGTCGCTCCTCATAGGGCTTATTCTTCAGCCCCCTCCACCAGCCTCCTTGCCCTTCTCTGCACACGCTCCAGCACCTCAATGACTTTTTTGTAGTGAGGGGCCCAAAACTGAACACAACACTCAAGGTGCGTCCTCACCAGTGCTGGGCACAATCACCTCCCTGTTCCTGCTGGCCACACTCTGTCTGATACAGGCCAAGATGCCATTGGCCCTCTTGGCCACCTGGGCACACTGCTGCCTCATGTTCAGCCGGATGTCAACCAACACCCCCAGGTCCTTCTCTGCCAGGCAGCTCTCCAGCCGCTCTTTCCCAAGCCTGTAGCACTGCACGGGGTTGTTGTGTCCCAAGTGCAGGACTGTGCACTTGGCCTTGTTGAACATCATCCCGTTGGTCTCAGCCCATCAATCCAGTCTGTTCAGATCTCTCTGCAGAGCCTCCCTTCCTTCAAGCAGATCCATACTTCCATCCAGCTTGGTGTCATCTGCAAACTTGCTATGGGTGCACTCAATGCCTTCATCGAGATCGTTGATAAAGATGTTGAACAGCACTGAACCCTAGGGAACACCGCTTGTGACCGGCTTCCAACTGTTATTTGCAGAGGTAAAGCTGGCTTATGTCGCTTTGACTAGTGCCGCCCAACTAACTCTTCCTCTCTCTTCTCCAACAGCTTGTATTTCTCACTGGTAAGAATTAATCCTAACTCAACCAGCACTACTGTTACTGGATATTATGTCCCGTCTAAGAGAGGCACCTTCACACATCAAACATCTGCAGATTTTAAGAGCCCTCTTTCGCTGCCAAGAATTACAGACTGTATACAGAAAAGCACTCTATGAGACAATGAGTGTGACCCTGAGTTTTTATGCCAGACTGATGTCACCCAGAGACAAATCAATTTCAGAGACTGAAATATACATGACACAAACAACAAAGGCACAGAGGGCACAGAGAGTGACCCTGAACAACAGCATGAACACTGAAGGTGAGGAAGAGGCAAATGCTGGATGACATATCAAGTGATGGCCGAAACACTTCCAGGCAGGAATATAAGGCAAACTATTCAGGTAATCAGACCACAAACCAGTTTGCACTGGTAGCACAAATTGCAAGACTACTCTCAATTAGAGTAGCTGTAGAGTTGTTCAGCTACTTTAAGTGTTGCTTTTTACTCAATTTAACAATGACAGAAAGGAAATTAGGAGCATCATTCAAGTCATATCTTGAGCCAATTACACAGACAAAAGGAGTCTTTTATCTTAGCCTGAAGTATTTGGACTGCATGTCTCCAAATTAAAAAACAGGGAAATTATCTTTGTAGGTGAAGGGCTAACACTTTTGTTCCTCACAGGTGAATATGGTCCCAAACACAACAGACAACCTGTTGCTTAAACAGGTTCAAAGCCATGGTAACTTGGGAACTTCAGGGAGTTGACCTGCACATAAATAAAAAGGAGCAAATGTCAATGCAAGCAAATTGGTTATTAGAATCCTTTCCAATTAATTTTTACTTCTTAGTAGAAATCAAGTTTGCTTTAGGATAGACTGTAAAAACCCCAGAGTCACAGGAAAGGTATCTTAAGTCACGTAATTGAATTATAAATTCTACGCAATAAGATCTGCACTATCGTGGAATCATAGAATTGTTATGGTTGGAAAAGACCTCTAAGATCTTCTAGTCCAACCATCTGCCCAACACCACTATGCCTACTAAATCATATCTACAGTATACAGTATACAGTATATATACTATATATAGTATACAGTAATACTAAACAAAATACCTAAATCACAAACCTGTCTTCGCTGTTAATTAGCTCTTCCCTCATTTTTAATTATTAAACACTAAACATAAAAAATAAAGATAGGATTTCATAAACTTTTTTAATAAAAAGTTGACATCAACATAAAAGTTTTCAAAGGAAAGATATTGCTGAAAATTAATTAAAGCACTCACAAATGTCATGGTTTACAGAGATAGAATGTCAGGTTTATTATGACCACTCTGCTGCCAACAAATGAGGGACAATTTAGGGAGGAAATGAAGGGGCAGAATGAAGGAGTAGAAAAGCAGAACAGTTTGGCAACAGGACATGCCAAAAGGTTTTCAGTAAATTTACCTAAAATTAAGTAAAAAGAAATCTGAATAATTATCTGACACTACAGTCTCAAGAAAAAAGCACTCTCCTAGCTAGACTTCCAACCATCATCCAAAGCACTCACTCTCCTGTGCTGGACAGTATGTACTAAAGACTAATTATTATATTAGTGAAGATTGGGGCTTTCCCTTCTTCTCACCAAAACTAGCTCATCAACATGTTGAACATATCCTTTAAGAAAATAATTAGTTGGTTACTTTTTCCAAGACTTATTAGGTGACCAACAGAAAAATACAATATTAGATCACACTTAACAGTACATCCATATCATTCTCTTAATCTACACAGAGCACTACACTTTCTCCTGATAGCTGCATAGTTTCAATAGACTAAGCAAGCAGGAACTGCAAGCAGGAAAGATGTAACTGGAATATTTTGAAGCTAAAGCCCTTAACATGAAAGATATTGACACCTAATATACACTTAGAGATGTTTTCATTCTTTTTGGCCTGGTTTGTTTTCTGCCATTTTAGCAAGCTGAATTCCATTACCTCACAAATCAACAGGACACCAAGAGCCAGGACAAGAGGGAATGTGCAGTGAGGAGCATGAAAGGAGGTCACTCCCCTTTTGTTGACAATATGCTCTTAGTTCAAGAAATCTCACGAAAACATACTCTCTGAGGACTATTTCAACAACACAGTGCTTTTATTGTACTTAGCAGCAGCCACAAAACTGTGGAGAAGAATTCTGATGCTTCTGTTAGTCTCATTTGGTCTTTCGTATTTCCAACACTACTAAGTACAATGAAGTGATAGCATATGGGTTTTGTTTTTCAATTACAAAGGAATAACTGTAGTACTATTTTTTACTCATTCATTTTTCTCTTACACTATCTTCTTGACTTTTTTGTCTTACCACCTGCTAACACAAAAACATTTGTATATGGAAAAAGTAAACCTACAAGTGAAAATGCAAATCTGCTATATTTTGTGTGTTCAACATCCTAAGGTATGCTGTGTACAGATCTAGTTGTATCACTCCAGCTGCATCTAAAGGTGACTAGCAGGCAGAAAAAGCATCTTCTTTGTTCCTTGTGATGTATGAGACAGCTAGGATGCTTTCCTCCTGTCATATCAGCCTAGAGATATAAGTTTCAGCTTTCCCCAGTGTGCCAGAAACACTACCACAAGATAATAAATAAATAAAAATAAAGTAAAACTCATTCATGTAGAGCAAGCAGGGAAATATTCAAAGGTATGTAAGAGACTGTAAAGACATCCCATCTGCTGTGTATGCCCTCTCAGAATTTTTTCCATTCCAAATCTTGAAAAACTTCAGACAAGTACCATTTTTAAATACCTAAAGTCACATTTATTAGTGGATACCTGCAGGCTCCAAATAACAAGTGCCAATAATGCACACTATGGCAGAAGAAGCTGTTATGTCTTCCTGTTGTTCATTGACCTTATTGTCAGAGATCTTCCCCCCGTAGAGCAGCCAGCAACCAACCCTAGCAAAGTCCCGTGCTCAATGAAACTAAAACTGATGGACTGACAGCAGATTATAGTGTATCACCATGCCACAATATGAACCACAGCAGCTGATGGCACTGACTCACAACCTTCTCTACAATGGTTTGATGAAGTGAGGAAGAAGTGCGAGTGGCAAACATCAGAAACAGTACTCAATTAAGTATTATAAGAGACAAATGATCACTTCCCTCTCCTTCAGAAACTGGTATGTCAAGCTTACTGCCACATGTGGGTTACATTTACAGATCTTAGGCTTTCTTCACAAAGAAAAGGACAGTTAACACCACCTCATGTCCCCAACCTGGCTGGTTGTAAAACCTCATTCAGACTTAGGGCTCGCCACCACTTCTCTTCTGTCCTTTCTCCTCTCTTGTATGGTCACAACCCATCTCTTGGGTCCTCTCTAGTGCTCATCAAACTCAGTAGGAACTACTCCAATTCACTAAAGCAGGGGCAAAGATTTACAAGATACAGTTGGGAGAGGGTGTCCCCTTCTCAGCAGTAGGAAGGTGGAACAGTGGCTCATGTTTTGGTCTCATGAAAGCAGCTGGTACAAGCTACCAAGAAAGCAAAGGAGGTCATTTCAGACACCATCTACTATCTCAACCCAAACCACAACATATAATCATGCTAATTATATCAGCAGACAATAACTGGAACACACAAAATAATTCTCAACTACTAAACGATTATAAAAGCCTACAATGAAAAATAAGCCATGTTCATTTTTTCCTCTATGCAATAACTTTTTACATTTTCTTCTCCTAATCCTCTTTTCCAACATTGTTATTTGGAAGAAAGTCAAGAGATATTTAATTCTGCACAAGTTACTGATATGAGAGACTAAAGAACATGACATTCCTCTTGAAGCTAAAACCCTTCCAAATTTATATTGAATCTGATTTACACTTGATGCATTTCCATGGATGAAGTCTTAAGAAATCAGACATCCTCTTACAATTGTTGGCATTCTATGTGAATAATTCCATTCCAGAACTACATTACTGAAGAAAACGCACAAAGTAATCCCGGTATTTCTCAATACATATGATCAGTAAATTAAAAATAAATTTTTAAAAAAGTTAAACATCAGATGAGTCCTTTAACCTCAACATCACTTTTAGATAGAAATACAATGTCTTGCATGTTTACATCACAGTCCACAGCAATGGTGCAAAATAAACAGCAACTGTTCCCCTAAATCTCAGTAAATCTGTTGCATCAATATAATTGGGCAAAGTGAAAAAAGTGGCCCTTGGAAAGCACAACTGAAAATCAGTTACCATTTCTCACTTTCCCTCCTCAAGGGAGAACGCTGATTTGCACTTCAAAAATCTAGTCCAGCTGAACTAGCCTTCCCCTATTTGGTGTCACATCAGAACTAGCGCTCTGTCATCTTCATTTCTCTGTTCCCATCACTGTCCAGTAGCAGTACTCCACACCACATCCAAGTATAACTTATACAATAATAAGAGCTGTAGTCAGTTAAAGATTAATGCAGTCAGGTCAATCTTTTGGTAGAAGAGGAACTCTGCAGAGATCCATTTCCTCTGCAGCTATGAGCATTACATGGAAGCCACTGCCCAATATTTTCTGCTGTGGGTCTGTGGTGAATACACTTGACCCTAGCTGTACTCTGGTTCAGGCTGACGAAGGAGTAACAGACTTCGTGCCCTGTGGTGAACCTGCAAGCTGGAAAGCTCCTGGCTCATATACAAGGCAGCGAAGGTGCCTCAGAAAAACATTTCAAAAGGTAGTTTTGAAACTCAGAAATGCAAGACAACCAAAGTACAGAACAAGCTACCAGAGCTAAAGTGAAGATGTCTATACTACTGACTAGCAGCCAACTGCTTCACTCTATAAATGTTACCATCAAGACAGCCCAGTTTGAGCTCTCCCTGAACTGCAGCTGGACTCTCCCCCTGAGCAGGGACACCTCTCAAGGTCTGATGTTCCTTACCTAAGACTAAGCAATCCTTCCTTGTCCAGGGTGGAGAGATCACTTACCTGTAACAAATCCTCAAGTGATTGATAGCACACTGAATTAATACTAATGTAACATTACTAAACCATGTAGCTACTTAATAATATTATAAACATTGTATAGATAATTTCATTAGACATCAACTGTTGCCCATGTTTGACACTAAAATTGGACCTAGCCACACTTAGGGTCCATAAGGAGGTTAGAAATCAAGGGGGTCTACTCTGAACCTCACGACTCAACAGGAAAGTCTTCCTTGTATATCTGGTCTCTGTGTGAATCATTCTAACTCAATTCTAACTCAATTTTCCTTTTTCTATTTCTTCCATGCAGTAATATGCTGAACCTTGCCATCAAACTTACTGAATCCCATTAAACCATGTCAAACTTTGTTAAATTCCATTAAGCTTACTGAACTCTGTCAAGTTATTATTTTGCCTCAACAATACAAATTGCTGCTTCTCTCTTTTGAGTGAGGTGCATTCCACTCATCCACAACAAGACTGCAAACATTAGTCATTGTACATAGCAGTCCTGTCTTCACAGCTTGTTCAGTGCACAAAGAAGCTCACCTGCTCCCCCATTATCAACTTTCAACTGCTCCAAACTCCTGGAGATAAGCTTTTATGCAATTACAAGCAATAACTTTCTCCCAGGCTGAAAACACAGCCTCTCCCACACTAACAACAACTGCACTAATCTCAGACAGTCAAAGAAAATAGATAGTAAGAACAATTTGCACCACTCACCCCCAAAGCAGTCCTCCCAAATTAGTTCCCACTGTACGCAGTACTACATCAATTTCCTTTTTTTGGTAAAACTAAACTATTAAATATATTATAGCAAAACAGCAGGTTTTTCTCCATGTGATGGGAAAAAAACATCAAGTTCTGATATTTCTACTAAACTTGATGTTTAATAGTTCTAGTAGGAGCAAGAACCACAAATCTTGTTTTTAGTGCCTGAACATTTAGGCTATGTATGTTATGAATACTCCCATGAACTTACACAGACATAATTCTGAAAAACTGCAGGGAGATTTGGAAGAAGGAAAGATCAAGTTTTTACAGCTTAACCATTTCCTTAACCAGTAGTTATAAGCAATATCTTTTCCTTCAGTTAACAAAAGTCTTCGACTTTAAAAATCAGAAGGAAGCAAAATTATTCTACTGCACTAAGTTCTCTTATTTCAGTTTCTTTCCTTCAAGTGCAGTTCAAAAAGCTCTTCCTTCTGGCCTTTTCCCTTTCCCTAATTATGATAAAAATCAGTGCTGTGCTAAGTACTTCTCTATTTAGCCACATGTTTTTTGTTTTCCTCTAGATTATTCCCAAGTGTTACCAACTGCAAGCAGTCATAATAGATCCTGTTCCTTAGCTGTTTGTTTCTCTTATCTGGCACCTCAAACAGACAAGGTATGACTTGAAAGCTTTAGAAAGTATACCATTATTCCTCCCCTTCCTGAAAAAAATAACGCCTCTCACTCGTTCTATCTGAGCCATCCAAATTATAATCACAAATGCTCAAGCAAAAAACAGAGGGGAAAAAATCCCAAAAGAAATTTTAGTCCCAACTGAAAACTGGAACCACAGAGATAAATTTTTTAACTGCCATTTCTAAAAATTTACTATTTCTTGAAAGGAAACATTGCCAAGAAGTATTACTCCCTCACTTTATGGAGCACAAACTGTAAGTCCTTTTTTTTTTTTTTTTTAACAGAAACTTGCCACTTGAAGATCACTCCTGCTCTGCAATGCTCTCTGGTACCCTACTCCTTGCCTTCAGTGCACTCCTCAGTACTCCCACTGGTCCTGCACTGCAGCATTTGACAAGGCACTCTCTCTGCCTTTCATTTCATTCTGAGCAGTGACAAGCAGAGAGCACGATAAAAGGATCGTAGGGAAAAAAAAAAAAAAAGCCCAAACCCATAACCTTGATAACAGACAAAATCACCACCCATACTTTTACCTTAGACTCCTCTAGTAAACCCCACACTTGCTGTTAAATAGCCAACTCGTCTACTATGCAGTCCCTGAAACAATGACAGAGAAGGAACTGATGCAGAAAATCAATTTCAGGAAGAAAATCAGTAGCAGGGATTTCAAGAAACAGAATTTCCTTCCCCAAAGGGAAATTTTTTAACTTCAGCAGTATAAACATGCCACAACTTAACTGAACCTCTGAACCCAGTGCTGGCAAATGTATACAGAAAGGGAGGGTGGAGAAAAAAAAAAACCAAAAACAATTCATAGGTGTAAAACACTCTCTAAAACAGAAGCAATCCATCACAATTAGTCCAAGTATCCAATAGATGACAATGCTATTGGAGAAGGACTGAATGACATGGGACAAACACTGGGGAAAAAAAAAAAAAAAAAGGAGATAATAAATAAATAAACTGCCAGAGCTGAGATTCAGTAGTCTTCACATTTCCAGAACGAAGTCGCAGTTCCATAATTCTGGTATTCTCCTTTTTAAAAGTATGCAATTCAGCATTCCAATAATTAAATCCAGTTGAGGGATTTATTTAATGAAAGTTAAAACTCAACATGAGTAGAGGAGGTCTTTTCAATCTCTCAGGCATCTGTTCCTGATGTCCTGACAGCATCTCAAATCAGCACTGTGAGAAACCACACTATATTTTTTCTTATACCAGCTGCTTTCTCTGTTACTACTGACAGTTCTGTTAAGCTTCCTAGCTCCCTCAGTTGAGACACCTATTCCACACCCCTTGTGTTCAATCTGTGCAAATGTCATTTCTGAAAAATCAATTTTTAAGCTCCAGAGGAACAAAACCCAAAAAAGCTTCATAAGCCTCTCTGGAATTTGAGGTCACAGCTCACCCATCTCTAATTTTTAGCACATATCACATTTTCACATCTGATCTCCTTGCTTTGAAGTGTTTTCTTCTCTTCCGTCCACCTTTTACAGCACTACTCTGCCTACACTTACTGTCACAGTATCAAAAGCAAGATCAAACGACTGGAAAAGGAGAGCTTTAAAAGGCGGGAAGGAGGACTGGTGGATTCCTATCATTTATCTGATCCTACAGAAAAGCTTAATATTCAAGTTAACCTGTTTGTTCAGTACAAGAAGGAGGAAGACTATATCTGGCACCTCCTCAACCTCAAGGCTTTAATTCTTTTATTTAAAAACTAGCATAGAGAAAAGATAAGAACCGAAGTTATGAGGCAAACAGCTGTAAGCTGCTACAGTCTGCTTAGAAGGTCCAGCTATTTCCCACAGCTTGTCCTCCAACTCAGAGACTCCCACCGGGACCTCTGTGCCCAAGAGGCATCCACCTAAGCCTCCTACCAACTTTCACAGCTATCTGACCCCTCTACAAACGGTCAGGCACAGAGACACACTTCCAGTCCTCCTCCTACAATGACAGGAGCACGGTGTGCTACGCGGAGCCCTGAGCTCTGTCCAGGTTTGAACAATCTGCCAGCCTTCTGCCCACAGCATGGAAAAAGTACAGGGTATATCACAGGATTTCTTCTGGGCAACAACATTTAAGCCACAGCACTGAATCAAGTATGCTACACCATACCTGCAACCTGTCCTTCACTGTCGGACCCAGGGGCTGTGAATTAGCTCAACATAGCTCAACATCTGCACCGGTCTGAGCTCAGAGGCATAGATGAACTCGAGGCCAGGCAGCACTGAGCAGACCAAAGCAGGGCTGGGGCAGCCGTCAATGCCAGCCTCAGAAACCACCACAACTGAATATTCCAGAACATCCCAAAACCAGGTATCACCTGCCTATGCCCTGTAAGCAGCACAGGGCACGCGAGGACATAAAGCCTGCAAAAGCACTGGCTTACCAAAAAGCTGCAGAATGAAACTTGCTAATTGAAGCTCGGACCCCTTGGGAAAGACAGAGCAATTGAACAAGGCTATCATAACAGACAGGTTACCAACTGCTTACTGCCTGCAACCGATTCTCATGTTTGTACTCACATCTGAGAGCTCTGCTTCAACATACTGGCTATTCTCATAGCTCCCTATGACTATTGAGTCTAAATTAGTACCTTAATTAAAAAATGAAGATAAAAGTACCAACGAAGTCATTATTTTCTCAGTATAATTAAATTTTCACTATTTTTTTTACTATCAAGACATAACAACTAGGAGGGAAACTAGTAGACCTGTTATTAAGTTATTTAATGATAGAAGAAAATCGAGGAAGTTTCTGGTATTTCAGTCTCTGGTCAGGTTTTTTCATACAGGAGTGAAACAACCCAGGTAGACAGAACCACTCCCGTAACAGTTTTCTGGATAAAACTACCAGCCTTCCCCTAAGCAGTGCAATTTGGGACATGGGAGAGGATGATATTCAGAAATAAGCCTCAAAAGCTCGTTTAGATTAAAGTGCTCTCGAATCACAGAGAGAAAGAGAGAGAGAAGACGAAGGAAAAATATGATCCACACATTTTATCAGCAACCTCCAGATTCCCTGAAATTCACTATCTCCACATTAATGAATTTACTTGGCACACTAAATTGCATTCCTTACTGGGTGTGGAACAATTGCAGACATACTGTATGAAGTCTGGTAAGCATTAAATTAAAATACAGAGACTTAACTGGACAGGACTTGCATCAGTTATAGCTGTAACATTTTCAAACAGAATATGGAACTATAGAAATTCCTTAGGCTGTCCAAAAAAAAGCTCAAACAAGCCAAAGAGAACAGAGGCCCTGGCAACAGAGAGGTGGGGATGGAAGGGAAGTACAGTATAATTGCACAGTCAGTTTAAAGTAAATCTATGGAATTTCTACAGGGAGATCTTCTACAACAGGAAGGAACTGAATTAAAGATTACCGTAGTACGTAAGCAATATTTTTTCTCAGTACACATTATATTAGGGACTGGCAAGTGCAAGTAGTTCATATTATCATTATATGTTTAAAAATAGCAGAAAAAGTTTCAAGTACATCCAAAACTACTGCTAATTTATTTTTAGATCAACTAGATTTCAAGTTGACATCTTTTCAATATTCAAAAGCCATTTTGTTGAAGCCAACTTCTTAGAACAAGAACATATCAAGAGAAAGATACTGACTGTACGGTATTACAATAATGCAATCCAATGAGGTTCAAAGCATAACCACATCCCATCGATGGATTTTATAGCATAAATTTTCAATTACCTGCCTTGAGTCAGCAAAGTTTTATCGGGATTGTATCACAGCTCACTGACTTCCTTGCCAGACCTTCATAGCTCATCCTTGTTTTGCAATGCCCTGTCCTTAGCAAGAATCACTGCCAGGAGCCAGCAACAATTCAATGCTATTTTCTAGGCTGCAGCTAAAAACATCAAGGAATAAGAGACCTCAAGATATAATAACCTTCCTGTAAACCGAAAGAATAAAGCATAGATTTGAAAAGCACCTTGTCAATGAAAGCCACTAGTAGACCTCTGTTTTACACCAAGAAAAGTAAAACCTATGTACTACTCCTGGTAAAAATTTAATGAGGAGAGATGTGCTTAGTTATGGATCAAATACCTCTTTCTCCGAGCTCACATTAGAGGCTTGCTCAAATTTTGTAAAGTACCCATAGTATTCTCGCACAAAAAATAAAACTTTGGTTTTTTTTTAAGAAAAACTATCATCATAAAATACAGTGTTAACAGTTTAAAAAAGAGAACAGTTGTGCTATAACTTAGTAAAACTAAGTACTTTATTTTTACAGAATCAGGTATTGCAATAGCACCAAGGATGCAAGTGTTCTGGTGGCTTCTTTTTCTTTAATATATTTTGGTGTGTTTGAAGTATTAATAACATTCCTAACAAAACAGACAAGTAAAACAGATGGAAACACATTTTCATCTGAAGTGTGTTTATCTTCATCAATCTACGTCATCAGAGTTACAATGACGATATAAAAAGCTTCTGTATTCAAAAATCTGGCTTCATGATTTTTTCCAGTAACTCTCTCACATTCGTTTAGCTATTTTTGGCTTGTAGACATATGTATATTACTCATATAATTTATGTGTAAGAAACACACAAAAATTTTAAAGGTAATTTCCAGGAAGAGAAAAACATACACAGGATGACAGAAGATACCAGTCCTCAAACCGGTTCTTCCATTTTCCCTCCTTCTACATTGTACTTCTTATATCATTCACTAAGCATATATCCTCTGTAGCTGTTCCAGATACAAATTATTATGATATATTCTAAGTGAATATATGGACTATCAGATACTTTCTAGCAGACAAATGCTTTCTGAACCCACCTGCTTGGACAGTAATTTTTGTGTGAGTTGATGAAATAAAACATCTGGTTTTAAATTTGTTCTGTGTTTCTACTGTACTGTTTATAGCAGCTGTTCTTTTTCACTTTCAAGAGGCAGATGATTTATCACCTAGGTTCTCAAAATTGAGCCACATGAATGTTGGCATTTCTCCTAACTACAAGTTTCATTTAAAATATTATTTCACTGACAGAACCTGTTTAACAAGTAATATTGATACCACTCTCATATACAAGTTGCTCAGGTATGTTATACTATTGCCATTTTTTGCGAGCTGCATGTATTTAAAACATATATTTACACAGAAGAAAAAAAAAAAGAAAAAAAAAGGTTTGCTTTAGGAATTTCTGAAGTTCTCCATTTTATGTCTTCCTTTCTGCTTGTTCTTCCTAGCTTTTGACCTTTTTTTTTTTTAATCCATAGTCTAGAAGTCTGTGGTTGGAAAGAATGAACCTTTCTAAGACCATGCAGTATTTTCTTTACACATCATATGAAAGAAAATACAACATACAAAGTAAGGATCTTGCTTGCAAGATCAGCATGCTGGCTCACTTCCATCTCTTCTCCACCTCAATCGATTCACAAAAAGCTTTGCAGAAAACAGACCTTTCTTACATGCGGCATCATTTTAGGACTGCTGGAACTTTTCAGCTTTCTGTGTCAATACTTCACAGTCCATTGGAGTCTGCCTTGCCTTTACTCTTAGGACTATCAATTAATTGACTGAAATGAGAAGTTTTAAGCTCTCTGGTCTTTAACACGACAGCTGATATGCAGCCATCCTCACAACAGAGTATCCTGTCAACACAGCTTCTTAGAAACATATGTATTGAGTTCACCGAGTCCATGAGAGCGTGGTTTCATCAATACGTTGTGAGATAGGCAGTGTATTAGCCATGATCCTTTGGAAGAAAGTGTATTTAGATTTGCAGGCAATAATTACTTCCAAAGACCTTTATGCATTAGGCTGTTGCTACATATTTTTCTAAAAAAACTATCAAAAAACAGATCCTCATCATTTTAATAAAAAGGAAGAAACGATACTTACAACCTTTAACAGGAAAACAGTTTCACCATCACACACGCTTGAAAGCCACAGAAACAATATTGTGTTTAAAAGGGCAAAGGTAAGCCTGGCACATTAATATATATCCAGGTGGACAACGTCAGTAGCTTCTCTGGCTGCTATTCAGACTTATAGATGACTGATATGAAATGAGCTCTGCTACAGAAGGTGGCACAGGAAAGTAAGAAAAAACAGAAAACCCCTCACTGCACTACACCTTCTGCGATTTAGAAAATAATAATTTTCTCTATGCTTCTTGTGTGCCATTCTTAATGGCAGTATTAAAATCAATAAATAAGAGCAAATTATCTCACTTGGGTTTCCAAGACTTCATTCTGAATTCATGTTATGTGATTTCTAGACTTTAATTTAGTTTTTTTAAGAAGTGGTAAAGGTCTATCCTTGTGATGCTTTCAGTTGAGTATTTACTCCTTTCTGTCCTCTGTTTCTTCCCTTTCCATGGCTCCCTTTCCCTCCATCAGTCCTCCTCCAGAGGCTTTAACTCCTTTTCTAAGCCTTTCCCAAGACTTTCCCAGCATCCTACATGTTTTCTTTTCTGCCAAACTACCCTCTCCTTGCACTTACATAACAAAACTAAGACCAAATGTCAGACATGAATCCAACAGTCAGAGATTCAAAGCTTACTAACCAGGTAAGACGAAACGCATGCAACAGAAGAGGGAAAAAGGAAAAAAACATAAAACACTGAACCCACACTGCACCTTCAGATGTGGAAGGTAAACTTCCCATCTTAAAAAAAAAAAAATAGAGAAAAAAATTTATTCCATTTGCAAGAGAGGTTCTTGTGCCAGTGCAAAACGCACAAACACTTGCAGCAATTTCTAACACATTTTTTGCTTCTCCATCTTGCCTACACTTCAGTATCATTTTCATGATCATTCTTTTTCATGAGTTCATTGTCTTCCTTCTATCACCATAAAAGCACTATGAAGAAATCCAACACAACTCTTCTGTTCCCTTCAGCTCCAAATAACGGCAGCAAACAAGAAATTGACCATTACCCCTCTTCTCTCATTTTTTTAATTAATTTCATAAATTTAAGGAGTATAATAGCCTTGCAGGTCTTGCCTGCACTTGCTTAAACTATTCTCCTTCTACTAGAAAGGCTTTCTCCAGATTCCAAAGCTAGAAAAACACACACACCTCGCTCCTGGTGAGGTGAAATGTACTATGCTGACACCAGGGCACAGACTTCCCACATGTCTGTGTGTCCATTACATAAAAGCATCATCCCATCTCAACGAAAGACATAGCGACCAACATAGCTGTAAGCACCAGTGTGGTTCACAATTCTGTACACAAGGTAAACACAGAAGCTTTATCAACGTGGAGCGCCAATCTGTATTTATGCACTTCTTTTATCCTCTAAACATAGTGTTGAATGACAGACAAGTTGTCCCACAGCAATTCTTAACTGTGCTCCAAGTCCATTCTCAAGCAAATCAAGTAACTGTTACTCACTGACTTTCTAAAAAAATCTTTGGAATCTGATGAAATGCAAACTATGTAGGGTGCAACCCTTGACACTACAACAGGTAATCTCTAAACAGCTATGTAGTTGAAGAGAAGCATTTCCCAGCTCACTGAGAAAGAACTTGATATATATGAACTTGTAGCACAGGGGTATCAAACTCGCAGCCCATGGGCTGAATCCAGCCCTCCACCTTGTTTTATCTGGCCCGGCACCTTGTTTCTACCTGGCAGCAATGCCAACCACCTTGCCCCTACACTCCTGCCAGTACTGCTCACGTGTGCAGTGTGACGCGTGTTATGCTGCAAGAGAACACCCCTGTTGTAGCAGTAACTTACTCAAAACCACAGAAAAATATTAGTATAACAATCACCCAACTGATAGCCTCAAGTCTCTCCAGTGAAATACCTTAAGGCACCTGGCAAATACAGTACAACACTCCTGAGAGGGTGCACTGGACTTCAGAGATACACATCAGCAACCGCATTTAGCCTGTGGAAGGGTACTGAAAAAAGCACCAAGCCAACAGCTATTAAAACTACATATCAATGTAATCCTATCATTTCCTTTGAAGAACAGAACTCCAAATTTTAAACTGTAGTTTTATCAGAATGATACTACCTACAAAATTGTTAGGTTTCACCAACCACACGGTGAATGACGCAAAATGCCAAGGTTCATCAATACTTGGTGCACCCAACTCCTTTCCACCAAAACCAATGGGAAAGTTCCCAAACTGAAGGAAACTACACTATGCAAACACTTCCAAATCATAAATGCAGCAGCCTAGTTAATTGCGTACACTTCTCAGTCTATCGAATGCTCAATACAATAACGCAACAGCTGATACAGTACATTCTTAAAGAAACAAAAAACATTTAAAGCAAGCTAATTAACACCAATCAGTATACATTTACTAAAAACAAGTTTCCCCCAGAAAACCTGCTAGGTTCTGATATCATAAGTTTGCTTCACAATATTAACAGCATTGAAGCAATGTTCTAGTGCAGACAGCACTGTGTTTTAAGTACAATAAAAATATATTAAATGCATTGAATAACAGTTAAAAGATGGAGGCAGTCTCAAAATATAACTAAGCGAGGATATTCCAGTGAATGTATTTCTAACAGGGTTCTTTGGTAATCAGTTCTTGGCTTTGGCGTGTTCAGGAATGACCTACATGGGGAAAAATAAAGACTGATGATGACAAGAAAATAAGCTATTATCAGCAAACAGCATGCATTACAATACAGTCAAATAAAATCAAACACCTAATGACAAAAAAAATCATAAGATAAGAGGTTTTACCTGGAAAAGCAGTGACTCATAAAAATTCAGTGTAAGGAAATTCTACTTCTTCTGACCGATAATCATTTTCTTCAACTATATTCTAAAATTATTGTCTTCTGAAAACAAATAATTAACTACTATTTTTACCCCCTCAAAATAGGGCATGCACACACATGAGAAAGACCAAGAAGTATCACTGGGAATATGCAAAAACATGCAAATCATGGAGAGAGCACCCTGCAGGGAGAGAGCCCCCACAGCACTCCTTTTCATCACCTTCCCATCCACAAAAGGCTAGTTAAGTGCTACTCTTCATTTTGACACTTCTTGCTATTATGCCATATGTTACCAGATCAAGAAGTATATCAGTAGCAGGAGAAAATGGCATAAAAAGCACCAGGGTGCTGTGCCAGTGACAGCTTGAGCAAAGCAAGTAGGAAGTTACAAGAGTGTGGGTATGAAGTTACCTGTCTGGAGAAAGCAGGCAGCACCAGGGAACATGAGTTCTCAGTATCGTGTGCAGGTAAATGTAACAGTTAAAATCACAAGGCAAAATTAACAACGTAGTTTTCAACAAAAATAACGATGAAGACCTTAGAAAGCTAACGGTCTTTGAACTTTTTAAGTGGAGAACGTCAAGTTGGAGGAAATAGGATGCACTATCCCTGTATTGGATCCCCAGTGCAGCCACAACCAAAACTGTACACAGTTCTGGTGTCCACATGTGAAGAAAACCACTGAAATACAAAATAATAATCAGAACTATCATTAATTCTTAAAATTACTGGAAGATGTGACTTGCAGCAAAAAAACTCCATTTGGTCTAGAAACTCCAAATATAGACAAAGGATAACCTATCCTGCCCAAAAAGACTGCACACAGACATCATATGTGGTATTTCCACAACCAGTGTAACAAAATTCAAGGAAAAGTCAAAGGTTGATATGCATCAAGAACGAGATGCAATTTTTTAAGTAGTGATTAAAGTCGGGCAAATTGTTCCCATAGCTAGAGTGAAGAATCCACTATCACTGGAAGAAAAATTCTCATATATGTATCCAAAGAGAAACACAAGTGGCACTGAAATCACAACAAATCCTAGATATTGTACTACAGAACTGGGTAGTTAAGGACACACATTCTTCAGCTTTCAATTACCTATTAATTAAACGCCGCCTTGGATAGAAAAGTGCAGCAGCATTTAGATAGTAATTTTATATGCAACAGTTAAATACTAAGCAAACTTTGTCTCCCTCGATTAGGTTCTAAAACTAATCAAACATCTCTGTAAGATATCCACAAAAGCCTACGATATGTAAAGCACAGTGCCAAGATCCTTGAAAACAAAATTGCAGAAGTGTATTGGGACCAAAGAAACAAACCAACTCAGTGTTTTTAGTTGAATCAAATTCAATACTTTTTGTTTCATCACTCATTTGAATACATATTTAACATATAATTTTACATCAAAAAACAACAGTTAAGGCAATTTTTAGCATCCTTTTCACTCAGAAGGTTCAGCCTTTTTAATATAGCATAAAGAACGAAGTAAGAATATCAGGAGAAGCTAAAACCAAATACATTCTTATTAAACAACTGGTTTTAAATATAAATAACTGAGGAAACTTTTTGAATACTTTTCTTAGATACTCATAAAAAGACTCAGGCATGCTGCTTAGTTTAACAACTTATTGTCACTTCTCCTACGTGAACAAAATCCATATTCATAAACTGATAGATTTTTCTAAATGAGCCAGCAAGTGCACGTGTGCTCCCTCTAACCACATTTATCATTGCGTTGCTAAGCACAGAAATCACCATTCAAAAAGCTAGCAGCAAAATGAGCTAGTAATAACAAAACCCAGATAAGGGTAAGTGCTTCAGTGTTCGTGCCAACTGCCAGTTTTTTTCACTGTCTGAAAGCTAAGTGTGACATCTGGGTGAAGCGAAGACCACACTCTATTTTGCCTGTCACTTCATTCCCTCTGGTACAAGACTGCTGCTCAGCTCCGAACTGCACTTATAAAACCCAAATATACTGCCTGAGTGAAAATGCCCCAGTCTCATTTGTTTTAAACAGATTTTTTCCTACGTTATCATCAAGCATCTTACGCATGAGATTATTATGCATTATAAGAATTTATCCTCTGCACAGGCATAAGCTGCCCTGACACCATGTGACACAAGTAGCTGAGGAACAAAGAGCTTGGGCTACCTGCCTGGGGACAAGAGAAATGTCCATGGCAGTTCTCCAAGCAGAATCCCCATCTCCACAGTGCAAACCACTTCCTTCAGCACAAGACTATGCTTTTCAATTTTAGCCTGAGGTTCAAAGTTATCTTCTTCCAAATGTTTCTTGTAAACATCACTGAAGGGCAGAGAATGATGGATTTCTTGTCCTTACTTTGTTGACATTCTTTCTCCGACTTGAGTTTGAACAACCTTCTCCATTCTCCCAACAGAGCTGGTTTAAAGGCAGCAGCAAAAGCTATTCAAACTAAATGAACCAGCTTGTGATTAAACCAGCTAGGTTTAATCAAACACTAACTACACAAAGTGCACCTTAAACTAAAGTTCTGCTTTTCCTACAAATAAATTAAGGATATACATTTCAAAAGGGTTCTTTTTTGTTTTCCTTTTTTTATTTTTTTTTTTTTAAAGTAAGCATTAATGATACTTAATGGGGGAAAAGTTTCAACAACAAAAAGTGAACGAAGAAGAGGGGGGAAACAGAAAGCTCACATTTGAATGTGATTTCAGGATTAAGAAAAAAGATTAGTGCCTTAAACCAAAACAGAACTTACTAATAACTGATTTTTTTGACATTTTGAATTCCAAGTTTATTTGAAATAATGACATTAGTTTCAGTAGCACAAGATAGGCAACTCCTGAGTGTTCAGCAGAGAAAACATCCTGTTCATTTGTTCAACAGAACTAAAACACGTTGGTTTTAAGTAGTTTTCTTCCATTCCATGTTGTCTCCTGCTACAAACATAATCTACATGGGAAGGGACAACACAGTTTCTAGTAAAATCTTTAATAGAGTGTTAGGCCAATATTATCAAAATATCTTAAAAATTTAAAGTGTTTCCACAATGCCTAACAAATTATAACCAAGGTTCCAAAATTTAAGAAGCAGACTTCCAATGACAGAAGAAAAAGATAAGGCTGCCATCTCCAGCTCCTTAAAACACTGTCCCACTTCTCAAATGCTGCAAGCAAATCCTGGAAGGTACTACAACACTACTGAAAATCCTGTATAGATATGCCAGAAACACAGTAAGATTAGAAGATATTCAGTGGAGGGGTTGGTGTTAATCTGATTCTAGTAAGAAGGAACTCCCATTTCAGCAAACTTCACAAACATTAACTAGGCACATGGTTATTTTCTACTCTCTATTTTTAGAATCCTGACAGTATGGTTTATTCTGTATTAAAAAAACAGTTTATTTCTCTAGGACAGACTTCCCTTCCAGCAGCTATATTGGTATACCTAAACAAAGTATATGGCTAGAGTTATAAAGTAACCATCTACTAATTTTCTTTTACACTGGAAAAAGGCCACAATTCATTGCTAGAACAATTTGACTGAAGAATTAGCAACTACCCTAAAGGTTAACTACCCTAAAGCTCCACAAACTTGTGCCAATCCCAGAATTCTGTAAAAGATGGCCTAGCTAATTTAGAAGAGGGAAAGAGCAATTATTACTGAGTTTGAACTACCTTCATCAATTCCCCTTCTAAGAGGTCACAATCTCTTTCTCCAGAATATACATAAAATTTAAAAAAAAATAACAAAACAATGTTCCATACAGGTTTTTAGAAATATACTGGCAATAGAGAAAGGTCTTTCTGTGGTGGCAACAGTCAGATTGCAACTGTTCTCTGCCACTACACAAGCAAGGAGACCACATCACAGACTTGTAAAGCTCAGGTATGAGACCAAGTGCAAAAATTTTTCTAATTGCCCCGAAGCAATTGCCCGAAGCACAATTACATCAGGCACAAGTCATGCAGACTGGAAACAGGATATATTTCTCAACTGAGAGAGGAAAGAGGAACAGGTCAAAGCAATGTTTTAGAAAACACCTGGGATACAGAATTTACACACAGCAGTTCAGCTCAGAAAAGCAACAACAGCATCCATCAGTTGCAACTCCACTTGCTGTTGTTACAAATCCAAATTTACGCCCCAGCCCAAATGCAGATGATCCAGGACACGCTTGAAGGACAAAACCCTACAAGCATAACTAAGAACACTTTCCAAGGCAAAAGTGGTAGATAGAGGCAGACCGCACATGAATTTCACGCTACCTTGGGCAAAGGAAGCTTTAAGACTTGTTACAACAATTTATTTTCTATTCAAAACCAGGATAACACCACCACTGGCAATAAATATTTCATTAATATCAAATTAACTCATGCAAAATGTGCATGCCTCTCATAGGAGGACAGGCTGAGAGAGTTGGGATTGCTTAGCCTAGAGGAGAAAAGGCTTCAGGGGCCTACAGGACAGCTGCGGAGGGGTTCTTTATCAGGGAGTGCAAGGATAGGACAAGGGGCAATGGTTTTAAACTGAAAGAGGAGAGATTTAAATTAGATATTAGGAAGAACTGTTTTACTGAGTATGGTGAGACACTGGAACACGTCATCCAGAGAAGCTGTGGATGACCCAATCCCTGGAGGTGTTCAAGATCAGGTTGGATGACACTTTGAGCTACATGAACCAGTGGGAGGTGTCCCTGCCCATGGCCATGGCAGGAGAGTTGGAACTAGATGATATTTAAGGTCCCTTCTGACCCAAATCATTCTGTGATTCTATGAAAATATGTGTTGCATGACATGAAAGGATTACACAGAGACATATTTGTCCACCAAACCCACAAAATTCCCATTTAAAATATAAGCTACTACTCTCCCATAGACGTAGAACAAGTGAATCCCGATAGAAACACTTTGTAACAGTCCTTTAATTCTGATAACATAATTATGTGTAATTGCACAGTAAAGACTGATGCTCAGATGTCTCAGACCAGATACAAGTGCTCTTACGTCCCAGTGTCTGTGTTTTAGATTAAGGTCTGCTTTCTGCATTCATACCAGGGTAAATCCAGAGAAAGCTACAGACTTTAATGGTGACACTCTAGATGCCCAGATGCCTTAACACCTTCATCACTCAACAAACAGCCTCAAAAAAAAAAAAAAGTGTTTCCTTCTGCTTGTTATATAGGTGAAGAACTTCACTCATTTCCAAACCAGATCATTCCTCATCCAGCTAGAGCAGATTTCTTTTAGCAATAGACAACAAACCCTCAGAAATTCTCAAAATAGGAAGCAATGCAGGTCTCCAGACTGATTGAAATTGAGACTTTCAATTACTTCAGCTAATGCTTATAAAGGCAGTGTTATGCTTCAGTGTTCATACTCAGTTGCCTTATTAAAATAAGACTACCTTGCATACATCTGTTGAATGACAACTGATTAAAAACTGACACTAATTTATTATAATTCATATGATAATAATTGCTTTAGACTTGTAGAGGCTACTCTGGACAGTAAGTGCTGGACTACATACAAAAGCCTTTCAACTTCAATACCACATGGCATAAGCCAACTTTAAACAAATTTAAATTATTTAGGCTAATGGATAAGGAGCTTTAAAGAACAATTCTAATCCATGGTCACTTTTACTTTATTTTTCCATTTTATTTATATTCATGCCATCTGGCTGTATTGATCCTGTAGTTAAACAATCATGTCTTTTTTTCAGATGAAGTAAGTTCAAAACTAATTTGTATGATCACTCAGTAACATGCATACTCTTCACTTATTTGCAGGTGCCAGCTACGAAGCCACTTACCAAAACTTACAGACTGAGCTCCTATTCACAGACAACATACTCCGTAACAAATATTCAGAAGGTGAAACAGTCAGCTATCCTCAACTCCATGGATCGCTATCCATTTATTGGATGTTACAAGAAGACCAATTTTTGTAAGCCTCAAGTTTCAACTGTTCTGCTTAGCACTTGCATCAGATTCTCTATCTCAAACAAGATACATATAGATAGAACCAAATAAGTGAACAAACTAAGAGAAGTTACTTAGCCTAAAAGCTCTGTGTCATTATAAATCCCTTGCTAAAAAAGCCAGATTTACTGAAAGTAAAATTTGCATGATTTGTCAATCACAATAAGGCAGCATTAGAAAAACTGCTAAAAGTAAAGGGACATTAATTTCCAAGTGCTATCATAGAATTGTTATCTCTTTCCTGCGATGTTTTCAAATAAAAGTCTCTTGGATATACACTGATTATATATGCTATTTCAAGTCATCAGACTTACTAGATTTAATGTATGCCCAAATCCAACAAACAGGCAGTTCAAGATCCAAAGATTTATAAGCAAAGACCTCTCTTTAGTAATTTCATCAGATTACATGAAAGTGACCCTTAAAATCACTCACAAGACTAGTCAAAGAGTTAGCATTTCTAAAAAAGAGAGATTAAAGTGCCAGAGAAAAAAAGGGGGAGAGTGGGCCTTAAAAACTTAAAAGTTTTACTCATGCATTTTAGTCCCACATTTTAGATAAAGAACCATATATGAACACATACAAGTCTAATGTGAATTGAGCACAGAATTGTAGTAGCCAAACGACAGTCAAGGGCCTTCTCTGTCTGCACTGAAGCAGCCTAGTTTTATGGAAATGAGTGCATGTGCAAATCATTCCAGGCACATTCATTATCACTTATAACGGATGCATCTATGCATGCCCTCCAGTGTATAGAATTAAATCAGCTCCTGAAACTTTTCAGGAGGTACTGCTGCAGTATTCCTACCACTGACTTAGCCCCGCACAAGTCAGCACCTGAACACCATTGCCATTTGTGCAGTTTAAATCTGTCACTTATAAATGCTTTAAAAGTACATCAAGGTCTCAGCCATTCCCATGGGATCATTTAACACAGGCAACAGCACGTTTTGGTATGTTTAGAGGTTCTCGGTTTTTTAAAGGCTCATACAGAGATTTGTAACTAGTCCTGTAAATGTTCTCACTATAGCATTTGCTTCTCTTCAAATCCATCAGTGATACTTTCATTAAAAAGCGGAGTATTAGATACTCATCTTCATCCATCCACTAAGAGGACAGAGTTTAATAATGAGAAGTAAAACACTACCAAGAAATCACCTCTCTTTTGATTTCAGCAGATCCCAATACAGCATTATTAATTCCACAGCCTGGCTTCAACTCCATAAAAAATTTTGCACAGAGACACTAGATTCAAAACCAGATCTTCCCTCGGACTTCTACAGATGCACATCAGCCTGCCCACACCCAGAAAATTGCAGAACCAGGGCCTGTCACCGTATCAACATAAATAAGGACTTGTCAAACAGGAAAGACACAGCAACAAAAGAACAGATCTTACTGAACACAGAGTCCACTGTCTCACCCTGTAGCAAAAAAATAATTATTAGAAGCGTGGCATTTTTCCCAATTTTTGGGGGAGGGCTCTCACCCAGTTTTTCATTCTTTAGTTCACAGAATCATAGAATGGTTTGGGTTGGAAGGGACTTTAAGATCATCCAGTTTCAATCTCCCCACAATGGGCACGGACACCTCCCACCACATCAGGTTGCTCAAAGCCTCATCCAATCTGGCCTTGAAGACCTCCAGGGATGGGGCATCCACACCTTCTCTGGGCAAACTGTTCCACTGCTTCATCACTCTCACAGTAAAATATTTCTTCCTAACATCTAATCTAAATCTCCTCTCTTTCAGCTTAAAACCATTCCCCCTCAACCTATCTCTGCACTCCCGATAAAGGACCCCTCCTCAGCTTTCCTGGGCGCCCCTTTCAGTACTGTAAGGCTCCTATAATGTCTCCCTGGAGCCTTCTTTTCTCTGGGCTGAAAAAGCCCAACTTTCTCAGCCTGTGTTTGGACTTCCTCCCATTGCCTGCTATATTTCTAGGGAGTCAGAGTTGTGATTAAGCCTTTAGGATAAATATTTTAATTTTATTTCTGATGTTATGCGACATTAAGTCGAGTCTGGCACGCAGGATGCATTTCAGCCTGTCCTGGTATGTCCTCCAATATAACTTCACAGGAGACTAATGTGATGAAAAATGTGCACTCGCAGCCCAGAAGGCCAACCACGTCCTGAGCTCCATCAAAACCAGTGTCGCCAGCAGGTCAAGTGAGGGGATTCTCTTCTCTGCTCCACGCTCATTGAGACCCCACCTGGAGTATTGTGTCCAGTTCTGGAATCCTCAACGTAAGAATGATATGGCACTGCTGGAATGGGTCCAGAGGAGGGCTATGAAAATGATCAGAGGGCTGGAGCACCTGTGCTATGAGGACAGGCTGAGAGAGTTGGGCTTGTTCAGCCTGGAGAAGAGAAGCCTCTAGGGACACCTCACAGCGGCCTTCCAGTACCTGAAGGGGCTATAGGAAAGCTGGGGAGGGGCTTCTTACAAGGGCATGGAGTGATAGGATGAGGGGGAGCGGCTTTAAATTGGAAGGGGCAAGATTTAGATCAGGCATAAGGAAGAAATTCTTCATGCTGAGGGCGGTGAGGCCCTGGCACAGGTTGCCCAGGGAAGCTGTGGATGCCTCCTCCCTGGAGGTGTTCAAGGCCAGGCTGGATGGGGCCTTGAGCAGCCTGGGCTGGTGGGAGGTGTCCCTGCCCGTGGCAGGGGGTGGAACTGGATGGGCTTTTAGGTCCCTTCCAACCTAAACCATTTCATGATTCATTAAGTAGAGTCTGGCACGCAGGATGCCTGTCCTGCCATATCCTCCAAGATAACTTCGCAGAAAGAAGACTAACGTCACGGGGAAAGGGAGCTGAAAGCTGGCACAGCGTGGGGACCCGAGCAGCGTGGGGACCAGGGATCGCTCTCCCCGCCCGCACCTGCGGGGGCAGCGCTGCCGTGACCGCACCCGCCCCGTCCCCTCCGGCCGGGAAAACAAACCAGGACCAAGCCAGGGGAGGGAAGCGGGCGCGGAGGGGCAGGGCTGGTGGTACAGCCCCCGGGGAAGGCTCGACTCAGCTGATCTCAAAGGTCCTTTCCAACCACGCGATTCCATGATCTCGAGGGGTGCAGGGGGACGCGTCCCGGCCGCTCACCTGCTCTGCCAGCCTTGCAGGAGGTTCGTGTATTTGCTGAGCGTCCCTTCCAGCACCGCCTCTCGCCGCCTGCAGCCGCCGCCCGCCTGCGCTGCCCCTGGGCTGGCGGCCGCCGAGCCGGGGCTGCTGCTGCCGCCACCGCCTCCATCCAGCCTCCCCGCGGCCGCCGCCCGGCCCGGCAGCCCGCGGCTGGCCGAGGAGGACGAGGGCGACGAGCCCGCCGAGGTGGGGCGGCTGCTGCTGCGGCTGCTGCTGTTGCTGCCGCCGCCCTCGCCCACCGCCGCCGCCTTCTCCATGGAGCTCCCCCCCGCCGGCCCGCGCGGCACAGGCTACGCGCGCGCTCCGTGCCCGGCAAAGCCCTGACTCACGCGCGGCGCGGAGAGGGGCGGTGCCCTAGGGAGAAGGGGGCGGGCGAGGGGACCGCCGCGCCGCCTCCTCGCGGGGCGCGGAGAGCAGTGGGGCGGAGGGCGCTGCCCCGCGGCTCGCGTGCCCCAACGGCCGCCCAAGCGGCCGCGGCTGCCGCGGCACTGGAGCCACGGGCCCGGCGCTGGCGGGAGCAGCCGTGCGGGTCTTGCGTGTGTGCGGGTGGCACGCGCGGAGACGCGGAGTCAAATGGGAGAGCGGTGACATAGGGTCATTGAGTGATAGAATCACAGAATCCTAGAACGGTTTGGGTTGGAAGGGACCTTAAAGCTCATACAGTTCCAAGCCCCCTGCCATGGGCAGGGACACCTCCCACCAGCCCAGGCTGCTCAAGGCCCCATCCAACCTGGCCCTGAACACCTCCAGGGAGGGGACATCCACAGCTTCCCTGGGCAACCTGTGCCAGGGCCTCACCACCCTCAGCGTGAAGAATTTCTTCCTAATGTCTAATCTAGATCTTCCCCTTCCAATTTAAAGCCATCCCCCCTCATCCTATCACTCCATGCCCTTGTAAAAAGTCCCTCCCCAGTTTTTCCATAGTCCTTTCAGGTACTGGAAGGCCGCTATCAGGTCTCCTCAGAGCCTTCTCCAGGCTGAACAAGCCCAACTCAGCCTGTCCTCGTAGCAGAGGTGCTCCAGCCCTCTGATCTTCATGGCCCTCCTCTGGACCCATTCCAACAGTTTCATATGCTTCTTATGTTGGGGATTCCAGTACCAGACACAGTACTCCATGTGGGGTCTCAGAATCATAGAGTCATAAAATGGTTTAGGTTGGAAGCGACCTTAAAGATCACCCAATTCCAACCACCTCCCACTAGTTCAGGTTGCTCAAAACCTGTTCCAACCTGGCCTTGAACACCTCCAGGGATTAGGCATCCACAACCTCTCTGGGTCATCTAGACCCATCTGGCTGGGTATCTGGAATGTCTCCATTAAAGTCTGTAGCTTTGTCTGGATTTACCCTGGTATGAATGCAGAAAGATGAACTTAATCTAAAACACAGACACTGGGACATAAGAGCACTTGTGTCTCATCTGAGACATCTGGGCATCTGACTGTCTTTACTATGTAATTACGAATAATTTTATCAGAATTAAAGGTCTGTTATAAAGCGTTTCTATTGGGATTCACTTGTTCTACATCTATGGGAGAGTAGTAACTTGTATTTTAAATTGGAAATGTGTGGGTTTGGTGGACAAATACTTCTCTGTATAATCCTCTTCTGTCACACAAAACCTATTTTCATAGAATCATAGAATCACAGAATGGTTTGGGTCAGAAGGGACCTTAAATATCATCTAGTTCCAACCCTCCTGCAATGGCCATGGGCAGGGACACCTTCCACTAGGATCAGGCTGCTCAAGACCGCATCCAGCCTTCCCTTGAACACTTCCAGGAATCGCTGCGGTTGAAGAAAACCTCTAATATCATCCAGTGCAACCATCAGCCCAACACCACCATGCCAGCTAAACCATGCCCCAAAGTGCCATGTCTACGTGCTTTTTGAACACCTCCGGGGATGGTGATTCCACCACTTCCCTGGGCAGCCCATTCCAGTGCTTGACCATTTTTTCAATAAATAAATTTTTCCTAATATGTAATCTAAACCTTCCCCAGAATACAGCCCCACTTTTAGTCCTGTGTGCAGTTTTGGGTGCCACGGTATAAAAAGGATATAAAGCTACTGGAGAGTGTCCAGCAGAGGGCTACGAAATTGGTGAAAGTTTTAGAGGGAAAGCTGTATGAGGAGTGGCTGAAGTCACTTGGTCTATTCAGCCTGGAGGAGACAGAGGGGTGACCTCGTCACGGTCTGCAGCTTCTTACAAGGGGAGGAAGAGGAGCAGGCACTGATCTCTCTTGTAAACAATGATAGGACCCAAGGGAACGTGCCAGGGGAGGTTTAGGTTGGACATTGGGAAAAGGTTCTTCACTCAGAGGGTGGTGAAGCACTGGAACAGACTCTCCACAGAAGCAGAAATGGCACCAAGCCTAACAACATTTAAGAAGCATTTGGACAACACCCTCAGACACATAGTGTGAATGTTGGGGTTGTCCTATGCAGGAACAGGAGTTGGACTCAATGATCCTTGTGAGTCACTTCCAACCTAGGACATTCTATGATTCTATGATTTCTTGTCCTATCATTTGTTACCTAGGAGAAGAGACCAATACCCACCTCACTACAACCTCCTTTCAGGTAGTTGTAGAGAGTGATAAGGTCTCCCCTCAGCCTCCTTCACTCCAGGCTGAACAGCCTCAGTTCCCTCAGCCACTCCTCAGAAGACTTGTTCTCCAGCCCTTCAATATCTTTGTTGCCCTTCTCTGGACACACTCCAGCACCTCAATGTGAGGTGACACAGAGGATCACCCACATACTCCCAGCAGTGACACAGAGACCTATTCTGTCTCACACAGAGAGGTGATCTTAAAGGAAAGAGTGCCTGGCACACAGGGTGTGGGGCAGACATGCAGACCTGTAGGCACAAAGGCTGATGGCACTGGGAGAAGTTGCCCCACGTGCACATTGTCAGGCCCCCATGCTTGTGGCAGGGAGAGAGGAGAGCCCAGCACACAATGTTGGAAAAACGCCACCTCCATTCCTGACAGGCTTCACATTCAAAGCAAATGACATGCATACATGTGAGGAGAAAGGAAAACAGCGACTCTGTGCAGGGCGTATGCATAAGAAACACCACCAGAGAGGAGGATGCTCAGGCCACAGAGCGAATGACTGACACTCACCAAAGCTGTGCCCACCAGAGCACAAAGCATAGCAGCAGAGAGGGGATTTCTTGGTACAGACTGATGCACATCACTGCCCGTCACCACAGAGCGTGACACCAAGGAAATGACTGCCCATGATAGAGTACACCAGCAGCGCAGAGCAATGCCCACACACAGTGAAAAATCAAGAGGTAAGTGGTGTGCTTAGGTACACAACAGTCCTGCCCAACACGCAGCTGCACATAACGTACATCAACAAATCACATCAGTCCTATCATTCATCCAGATTTTGCAAAATACATTATTGTGGGTTAAGTCACATGTCCTGAAATCAGAGGATGTAGCCTCAAGATCACAGTAAAAATCTAAGCAGATCCTTGTACAGTCAGCTCAATACAAAGCTGTTTGGTTACATTCACTCAAATCACTTGCATGGCTGTCCTTGCTGCATTAGCCAAGTGCCTTAGTTTGTTACAATATGTATCTTCACAGCACACCAGAGATGTAGTTATTCTTGTGTCATTTTATAACTGGAGACCTGAAATGTAGAGGCGCTCAGAGCATCTACCACTCTCACGGTTTAGCCCTGCTGATCCAGGATCAGGGGAAAGAAAGACAGGTGGAGTTCTTACTGGCCACTGGCCATCGAAGAGGTCAGGAGCTAAATGTGGGCAGTTGTGATCCCAATCACACACACACACACAGAGGAAACCAGGAAAGGGAAATAAGAGAGAGACTTGTGGGTTGGAAACTGAAACTACAACAGCTTTAATGGATAATAAAATATATACAAATAAGAAATCAAATCCCTGGATGACTACACATCACCACTGATGCTGCAAAGCAGGCATGGGGAAAGGTCCCATACTGGACTCAGTGGCAGATGATAGCTGGATTCAGGAACTGGATTCAGGAATGCATGGATCCAGGATCAGGGGAAAGAAAGACAGGTGGAGTTCTTACTGGCCACTGGCCATCGAAGAGGAGAGCCTGACCCTCATGATCCCTCAGTTTTATACCAATTATGATGTGTATGGAATGGAATACTCTGTTGTTCAGTTTGGGGTCACCTGTTCTGTCTGCCCTTCCCTGCAGGTATGACTCCTTTTTACCATTTTGACTTACAGCATTTTGCCAGCTTGAGGATGGCCTTTGTTTCTATAGGAATAAGTATAAACAATGGCTTTTCTGCATACCAGTCCCCCGTCAGTTTGGTGATAATCATGAATTTTAAGTGTTACCAGTTCTACAGACAAACGCTGTTTGAACACATGCAGTCAACTTTCAGAAAATGAAATTACTTAGACGAGGCTTAGCTGAAAAGTTAGAAAATTAATTCTACTTTAGCTCAAACCAGAGCAATGACAAAATATGATCTGAGCTTAGCTACTGTGCTTTAACCTTGCGGAAAGTTTTATACTCCTGTGTATTAGAGATCTTTAGAGCATACCAAATGTCATGTGCCCTCTGTGTTCTGCACCTCAGTAAACACTCAAATCATCTGAATCCACATATAGTTAAAGGCCTTTGTTTCTCATGTAGATGAGCATAGAGAGGAGAGCTCCTAACTTAGATTCTCCCAGTTTTATTTCTGGAAAATCCTACCATATGTGTTGTGATTGGGTAGCAGAAATGTTGGACAACTTGATCCTAAATTTTGGGCAGTTAAACATCTCATGTTGTAGCTAAATATTGAGGCATTATAGTCTGGAAATCTGAACTTTAATTTAGTATTTCATTGGTGGAACATTTAATGTATATCTCTTGCAGTACAGACAAAGGTTATGGACTCAGGGGGTTTTAACACAAAATTTTTCACAGTAACTAATTTTTCAATATCAGAGCTATTACTTAAGGTGTTCATGTAAAATTCCCCAGTCATTGTTTACCATGGAAAGAAACTCTACGACCACAATCTGAAAATCCTCATTCTTGGATGCAACTTCACTACTTCTGATGATCACAATTTTCAGAAGACATTGGAAAGAACAAAGCATGCACCTTCAGGAAGCTCAGACCCTGCTGACTGGAGGTGAGGATGAGAACCTTTCATTTATGCTCATAATCAGTTACAATGACAGCCCAGAACAGTGGAACAATGCTTTAACAAAATAACAGTGTCATCACATCAACCACTGAAATATGTTACCTATATATGTTCTACATTACAGATACTAAATGTAATTTTTTCTGCCTTCCGTGGAATTTATTGGAAGAGAATTATGTCAGGAAAAGAAGCCGTCTTATACAGCTATAGAGACAACTCTCTACACTTTTCTATACAATAAAACTCAACAGTGTGCCCACCAGGGAGTTTCTAACATAGAAGGGACAAGCTCTAAGTATATTACGACTCCAGGAGAATTTCACAACATCCCAAAACATTCTTCACCGCTGCTTGAAGGATCACTGTGAAGTGGTAAGATAGAAGGTCTTCTTACAGTTTATAAACTAATTAATAGATGGGAAATAAAACAGAAGAATAAATGGCCACTTTTCAAACAGAAGGAAACCACTACTCTGAATTAAGATCAGTCTTACTCAGCATCTTCTTAAATCAGAATCCCTTCATTTGTTTTAAAAATAGGATCAAGTGCAAGAAATAGTAGAAGGATCTCACAATAGTAACTAAATCACTGGCAAAATGGCAGCTGAAATTTGATGTTGCTAAAAAGCAAAGTAAAGCACATGGGGAGAAAATAGCTTTTACTATGCATGCATAATGGTGATCCACAAATTAGTTATAGCCTCTCAGGAAGCGGAGCTTGGAGTCATTGAGTCATTTTAAATAGTCTTCTGAAAGTGCCATCTCAGTGTTCAAGGGTAATCAAGCAAACAGCTGCGATGAGCTCATTAGGAGAATAGAAACTCCACCGTGCTGCTATATAAATGTGTAGTACAGCCAGCGTCTGTAGTCTCTGCATTTACAATATTCCCCCAGAAAGGGCAGAGTACAAATAAAAAAGGTATGAACCCCAGCTTTTTTATGAGAAGAGAGCTAACTGAACAGAGGTTTCAGTTGGGAAAGAGGCAACCAGTGTACAAAACGGTATTCAGGTTAATAGGAATGAATCTTCACTGTTTCTCATGAAGCATAGGGCAGCTGGTTAAAAACAAGAACAAGAAAATAATTTTTTACGTGATTTGTACTTGTAAAACTCATTGTTACAAGATGGTTTTGATGCCAAAAGTCTAGAAAGGAAGGACATTGATCTGTTAGAGTGAATCTAGCGGAGGGCCACAAAAATGATCAGAGGGCTCAAGCACTTCCCGTATGAGGACAGGCTGAGAGAATTTGAGTTGTTTAGGCTAGAGAAGAGAAGGCTTCAGAGATACCTTATAACAGTCTTACAGTAGTAAAAGAGGGCCTACAGGAAAGCTGAGGAGGGGCTCTTTATTGAGGAGTGCAGGAATGGGATGAGTTTTAAGCTGAAAGAGGGGAGATTTAGATTAGATATTAGGAAGACATTTTTTATGGTGAGGGTGGTGAAGCAGTGGAACAGATTGCCCAGAGAAGGTGTGGATGCCCCATCCCTGGAGGTATTCAGGGCCAGGTTGGATGGGGCCTTGAGCAGCCTGGTCTTGTGGGAGGTGTCCCTACCCATGCCAGGGGGTTGGAACTGGATGATCTTTAAGGTCCCTTCCAACCTCAAGCCATTCTATGAACCTTTAAACAACGTTGACTGAAGTGTTTTGGACATATTCAAAGTTCAGTAAGGTCTTAAACTTGTGGCTCCTTGAAGATTTTTTATTGATTAAATAATCCCTGCCCTGTTTCTCTAAGTGCCTGCTGGTGGAAGGAATAAAGTACTAGAATAGACAGACCTCTGGCTTAAACTATGGTGCAGCTGTTCATACATTAAAGAATTCTTCCTCTTGGTCAACCAAAGGACCTTTTGAGTCAAATATTGGCACTCTATCCTGATTTTAGATTGTACTTAAGCATAAAAATATCTTATATCTAATATTCTAAGTACTTACTGTTGCCATATAACAGAGCTGGACAGCCTTTCATGGCAATCTTGATATCAGTGAGCCCTTATCTTCATTTATTTTGAATTATTAATGTTCTTCAAAAGACTGAACTGCTGGTTTGTTTTTTTTTTTCACTAGCTAATGATTTGTCTCAGTAGAGCTAGACTTCAGGATAATACACACTGACTTAATCTGATGCAATCCTGCATGGTGCATGCTTTGTTACAAGTATTCTTAATTAGCTATTTATTAACAGCAACCTGTCTAATGATGGTTTTCACTGTTTCCACAGTAACACAGCTGCTACGTTACAGTCTCCTTTAGAATGTGACTTTAACTCTCTGGCCAAATCAAAATTTTGCCTTTTATTAAGTACCCCAAAGAATCAAAATAATTCATTATTCATCCCACCTTTTAGAAAGCAAAACATCTGGTAAGATAACAAATTCAACACAGTTTGCCCTTATCAGGAAACAGGGAAATTTCTCGATCTTTTGCTAAGTTACACAGTTTTAGCTTTTAGAACAATTTGCCGATTTCTGTTTCCTGTTCACCCTTGTTTGAGTTTCTATACCTTTCTAATGCTCCCCTAGCAAAGAGTTTTCTATAATTATTTTCTACATTCTTTTTCCACCTCCTCCTGCTACCAGATTTCCACACAACTTCTTACCATCATAATCATATGAAGGAATTTAAGTATGTAGTCTACAGAAACTACTTCTGCCTGATCTACATTCAGGCACTGCACCTGTTCCATGGAAATGCCCCAAGGCTTGCTCAGTTTTATTGCCTCCTCCTTGCCCTAGAGAGTCCTGTGAGTGTCCTGAGACACTGCTTCATTTCCCATGAGCTTTGGAGACTAAAGCCATCTATTACTAAACTGCTAGCAATACTTAGGGCAAAAACATACCACTGTGCACCTCTGTCACCACTGTCTATAGATGTCAGCACTGGAATCACTCAGACACGATCCCTAAAGTTCAGTTCAGGCCAGAGCCACACCTGCATCGAGCCTGTTCTCACTAATGCTTCCCCAGTCGTCTACAGCAACTACCAGAGAATGAATGCAGCTGGTGGAACAGTGCACAGCAGCATGTCCTCTGATCCTGTTGCATAGAATCCTGGTCTTGAAGGTCTAAAAGAAGCTTTGACCCTTCTTATCCAGCCTTTTTCATAACACAGTACAAGGACTGTAATAGCATGTTCTATCTTACATAATGATTTAACTTAGATTTAACTAGCATGTCATCCACTTCTGACCTGAAGATTTCAAGAACATGGAGAAGCTACTATTAACTTTGCAGTCTGCCAACTTTAGCATTAGTTTTCCTGAATCACTACACATCTCATCCTCCCTCCCTGATGCCTGTTAAGCCTGCAACGTATGTTACACTTGCTTCTTTGCCACACTTCATCCTGTTGTCAGCAGCTTTTCATGCGAGTTGCTGATCCACTAGCATAACCATTCCCCTAAACCTCACTTGACTTAGAGCTGGGGACAGGGAAACTGTCAAAAGAGACAATGGCATATGGCAAAAGTACCCAAACTACACTGGCTGCCAGAAACAATTTAGCCCGGGAAACAGACACTGGCATGCAAGGTAATTTACTCTGCCACAAGGCTTTGCAGATTCATTTGGACTGTGCTGCCACAGCTGAACTCCAAGCTTGTTTACTCAGCACTTCTCTGTAATTTGCAGGTTAGACCAGTTGAAACAAAACTTGCTCAAAATGTCTGAGCCTTTGGAATACTAACTTTGGGGTGGTTAGCTAGAGAGAAGACTTATTTATGTATATTATATATATTTGCATTGGATGTCATTAAACCTGCATGAGGAAGTGACCTGTATGACAACTAAGACAAAAGGTATTTTCTACATAGCTAGAATCAACCCTTTGAACTGCAACTGGAAACAAAAAGGAAGCCAGTGCATAAAGAAACTAAATGAGCATAAGAAACTTCATGAGCATAAACTATCGTGTATTTTAGCTCATGGGAACAACCTTATTCTGTGTCAGCTAACGTGTGAACAATCGTTACAGGGAATCACTAATGCAGTTCTTTAAAATAAATTCATTCATACACTGAGACTAGAAGAAAACACTGAGATTATCTATAATAATCTGCTGAATAACAGAAACCCTTTTGAGTTTGATGTGGAAATACAGATAAATGTCAGTTGATGTGGAAATACAGATAAATGTCAACATATCAAATCTTAGCAACATGCAGGCATTTTTACCAACCTTTTTTCTAGTTCTATAGTGAAACAATTAGAGATGTGAGAAGTACACTAGTCTGCTAAAGGTCAAATTCAGTTTCAAGATTGCTGCTCTCTTACTTCACACCTCAAAATAATGCTCAAGCTCTTTTTTATACCTCTTTGTGGAGAGCTGAGTGTTTCCAGTGGAATTTGTCAGATTTCAGCGTTTATTATTTATAAGACATGAGGCTGTATGTAACTGTAAAAACACCCAGCTTAGTGTCTATCCAATTTCTAAATGAAATATGTATGCACTTGTAATTTTATGCCTAATTTGCAAAACCATTTTTGCATCCTAAAAGTATTGCTATAGAGCACTTTTATACTGCAGAGTGTATATTTATTGATAATATAATGCTAGCTTATGCCACTTGGGTTCTTATCACCAACAGTGATTTATTAATTGTTTGATAACAGCATGCAGTATCTTATAGCTTATGAACCAGTCTCATTCAAATTAGACCAGTCTCTAATCACTTTATTCATCCACAGCAGAGCTGTATTTTACTCACACCATCTTTTGAAATACTGTTTAGGTAGTGCTAGAATCCAAGACAAAAATGAAAAAAAAAAAAAATTTAAGAACTATGCACTAGTAATTAAAAATAAACCACAAACATTTAAGATTTTTTTTGGCACTGAAAAAGGAAGAAAAATTCAGTTAATAAAACTTTAACAACTAGTTCTGCAGAAAATACTTTAGGTTAATTATTTCAGACTCCTTTCAGCAAGCAGATTCATTTGCAGAAAACTAACTGAAACAAATATAAGTTTCCAATGCAACATGACTGACTCCTTTTTTACCTACAAATCTCCATAAGAAATACTGGTAGGTATTTCAGTATATGTAATTGAAATATGTAGAGCTGACAAATGACAGGGTCTGTTTGAAACACTTTCTGAAACTGCAGAACCTCATATGAAAACAAGCGAAACATTCACTCGCTTTTTCATGACAAGGTTTTAGAAGCTGGGTAGATGGTAGAGATTTCCCAGTTTTTATAAGCATTGTTAAAACAAAATGCAAGAACTTTAGAGCAAACCATAATACCTATAATTTAACTGGGTTTTGCTATCAAAATAAATCTCTTGTAAATTCAATAAACTACTGAAATATATTTAGCCATTCAGTTCTAAATTTTAGCTCTCACCAATAAAACCGGTCAATAAACATGTAAAAGGCAGAAAAGGCAGTCAAACATGTTTTTCTTTTACAGTTTAGGGGTTTATAGTCTTGGAGGTTATATTTTGATTAACTATATAATGTGTAATGTGTCCCAAGTTAGGGATGATTTTTGTTTGCCAGGCTTCATCACTGAGTGTTTTTAATTTGACTGATAACAGAAAAATTATAATAGCCTGTGAAAAATACACAAACCAAAAGTTTCTTACATATTACAATAAATAAAATTAATTTTAAAAACAAAACAAAACACCGTAAAAGGACTATGCTGCATATTGCCTAATTCATGCAAATGCTGGGCTAATTCTTTTGTTATGACAGATGGGCAACATGTTCAGCGGGACCCCACAGCACAGAATTGACTGATATCATAACTGATTCTGAAGAACAGTAGAAACTAAAGTTTATAAAAGCCTGACAAGGTCATTTATCTAATCCTCTTCTGTTTGCTGGACAGAAAAAAGACAGCCATGGTTTTTTCTCCGTCCTTTCCAGTGAATTTGTTTGTAATGCTTGCTCTCTCATATCACACTCAGCCTTGACAGGAGCATCCAGTGGAGATAACCTCAAATAAGCAAAGAGCTGAGTTATGACTCTGTCTCTCTGGTTTCTAAAACTCAGATGTCAGCTTTGATCTTTGCCTTTTAGAGCCTATTCTGAAAAACTGAATGTGCATTCATACATAGCTTGATATAAGAATATTTGCCTTGATTTCAAATGTTAGTTCTTTTAGAATAAGCAAACTACAAGTTCAGGAAGATACCATTTCTCAGTTTAACTTTTCCTGACCTTGATCTTTTTCATAGAGGATGCCTGGAACAGGCACTCCTTAGCTGCTGTTTCACAAATCCATACATTCTAAACTCTGAGCTCAGCCAGCTTCAGTTAGTCATAAACTTCCCTCTAGTATGGTGATACCGTGTTAAAGTCTAGAAATAGGGCTATGCTTTCAGAAAATGAGATAGCATTAAAGTTATGAAAGTTGATAAAAAATATTCTAGACGCTAACAACCTGAAATGACAATAAGAGGAAGAATCCAGGGGTCTGCACACACAGATGATTTTCTTCCTTCTTTATAAAATACACAGGAGACTGGGAAATTCGTTTTCATTTTTCTGACCTCCTGTTTGTGTGCAATTAAGAAGGAATATCTAATCTTACTGTCCTATTGGGTAAAAACAGGGAAGGATTCTGAGAGAGCTGGAAATCCTCATCAGGAGTGGTCAACCTCTAACTAACAAGGACTGGATCTCTAAAAAAAATCTTCTCACACGTATCTGAAACTGTCATCAGAAGTAAAAATTTAAACAAACAATATAACAAAGCTCTGAAGGGTCTCAGTAAGAGCTTTCCCCATCCAAATCAGGCTTCACTTAATCTGCTGTCAGATTTAAAAACTCTCCATATAATTTTCAGAACACTTAATGAAAAACAAACAGAAAGGATCTGAGATTTTAATATAAATAGCAAATGGAACAGACAATGCGAAAGACAATGTACCTCCATATTTGTTAGAAGACTGCTTGAACACAGTCATCATCTAAAAGTTATAAATAAACTCATACACAGCATGTGCTTCATAAACTGGAATAGAGTTGTCTTATAGGAAAACACAGCCCATATACTAATTTATTCTGATCCCAGATTCCTTCAAGTCAGAAATTAAATTCATACTGCTTTTAGTAGAGAAAGGCGTAGAATTCTATTGCTGACAGGCGAAAATGGGACTTGTAGACAGAAAGAAAGACAAAAATCAATCGGTTTGAAAGAGTTTAGATTTTTTCTTTGCTCACTACAATGAGGTCTGTCACATCACATTTGGAGCACCAGCAAGGTCTTTGGCAGTCACTACTGCCTTATTTTGGCCCTGAGATCTGTTCTAACCAAGTTTAGACAACACTTTGATAGCAACACAAGCGGCTGGTCTACTTTAGAATTCCCAGTGGAGGTGGAGCTGTTCGAGTGTCAGCCTAAGAGTGTAATGGGGAGTTTGCCAAAATAGGCTAGGTTAGATGCAGTCTTCAGAGGCTGCACATAAACCACGCGTGTCAAAATCCTGGCAGTTAGCTGCCAGGAAGTTTATAACCCAAGGAGAAATAGAAGACAAGTCTCCCGACATAACCACAGGATTTTCTCACTCTCATAGACCTTCAGAAGGAAAACTGATGCTGTTTGGTGATGCAATGCACCAGAAATGTCAGAGGTCATCCGCCAGAGACAACCAAGCATTTCAAGGTAATTTGAATCTTAGGAAAATATTACAAAGGGAAACAGATCTAAGCAAGTGAACCCAAACCATCACAAGAAGAGAAGGATTTAAGGAAAAAGAAAAAGCTTTCCCTGCTCCTTGCCTGAAAGTAAACTGATGCCATACATTTTAACTTTATTTTTCTTTAGATTAGTAGTTTTGAGGAAAAATACCACTCCTATCTATGCAAATTTTATGCATAACACTTCTGATGCATTCCTTGTGCTCAAGACATTTTCTTCAGAGGATAGGAACTGTGTTTATGTGTTCAGAGGTACTAATGGCCTTATTAATTAATAAATATGAGAAGAAATATGCAAAGAAATTTCTTGCCACTTGTTTTTTCCTAACATTTCCCTAGTGTAAAATTAGCACAGTTCTCAAAAGTGCAAATTCTGTGAAGTTGTTTAAATGCAGTACAGGACCTCAGGCTGGAATTTTGCTAAAAATAAAAATACAAGTGAGGGAAAGCTAGAAAAATACTCTTGCATCACCTTCTTTCTCAGGAAAATTCTCTACTTCAGTTCAAGTCAAGAGAGCTGAGGTTACCAACTTCTTTTTCTTGGCCAAGAGCAGTTTGCGTCAACCTGGACTGGGGAGATAAAAGTAAACAGCAATCAATATACAGCATCAGTTTACAAAAAAGCGATGAATATCAACTTGTAACAGAGAATCAATGCAGCACAGTTTTCATTCGCCGTCTGTAACACAATGCAATTGATGTTTCTTGCTTGGAGAACAAAGTTATTTTCTTCTCACTAATGCTGTTCTTCTCTATGCAGGAATGCACAGATTGAAGGACTGGCCAGGAAGCGTGTACCTTCCTGTTTCACTGGATTCTGAACTTCCTCTACATTCTCTGTACAGTTAATGTCATATTTTGTGAAGAACTGCACCTGTAAGAAATTTGTGCTTTATCACAGAGAAGACCAAGAAACTCAAACTCAACTGGAATCAAAGCACTTAACGTAGTTGATCTCTGCTATGCATCCTGTGTGCCAAATTCTACTTAATGTCACATAACATCAGAAATAAAATTAAATTATATACCTAAACGCTCAATCACAGCTCTGACTCTCTAGAAATACGGCAGACAATGGAAGGAAGTTCAAACACAGTTATACTGTGTCTACAAAAGCAATGAGTATCATTAAAAGAAAAAATGACATCGAGAAGGTCACTTTTTTATGGTGGCTGTTGCTGAAATACTTGGTACGTTTAAGTGTCTCCTGTTAATATAGGTCAAAGGAGGCAATGAAACTGCAGCATAGAAATGTAAGAAGTACAATAGCTGTGTCAAAAAATCAAACACAAAAATGTGGTTTTATCTAGGGTGCAAGATTTTATTAGAAGTATCCGTGGATGAATGAAAACTAAAAAATCAAATTTTTTTTCCCATGAAGGAAAATAATGTTGAAATCTAGGACACAACTAAAAGGCTTCAGAAAACACTTAAAATACTGGAAGATTTAGAATTAAATCTGGACACCTTATTTAGAGTTAGCTTAAGATCCATTCAGTCCAGAACAAGGCTTCTAGCAGATGGATGGCAGTCTAATCCAGCAGACATGACTGAAAATTCAAAATGTCGGTAAAAAGGACAGCTCAGGTATGAAGCTCACATCTGCAGGGTAATAAGCAATATGTATACAAAGCTCAAAATCAAAGTCAAGCAAAATAATGGAAGAAGCCTTACATTGTGTGATGGCAAGCATAATCTAGGAAAATACGTCACAAAACGTGCAGAAAGAGAAGCAAAAAAATCTAATACATTATGTCATTTTGCAAGACTGCACCAGCAGAGTGCACAACATCAAAGGGAGATGATGAGGGCCTCATTAAGTCTGATTTATTCCTCGCAGGAGTTGTACCAGGAGATGAATGGACTGTCAGAGAGAAAGCAAATGGGAAATTTATTGCTTTGTGCACCAGAGTCCAGCTTAAAACTAATGTGTTGTCAAAACTGCAGAGTTTCTAATAAAATGCCACTAATAATAGAAGATAAGCAAAGGGCCTAGATCTCACAGTGGTTAGCTTTTCCCACAGACATAATATATTAATTAGGCTATATTTCTATAAATTATCACAGTGTCAAAGGAAAAAAAGCTCCAACTTCTGGATTAAAAGTAACTACTGTCCTTGGTCTTACTAAGGAGGCCACACTTGGAGGCAAAAGGAAAGGCAAATAACACAGGTTATTATGAAGACATCTTCCTAAACAATACAGAAATCCTCACAGAGATAGAAAAGACCTGCAGAAATTCAAGTATTTCACACTTCGTAACTCCAGGAAAGTTCCCCTTGGCCTAACATAGAATGAGAAGAGAACCTGAATGCATTATTTTCGGAGTCACAGAGCAAACAAAGAACCAAAAGAGCAAACACATTACAATAGCATGGAAAAAGTATTCCACTTGGGCATGAATTCCAAAGAATTCAGCAAATATTTAAAAAAGGAATGTGTTCCATTTCCTCAAAGGGAAGGAACTCTCAAGGAACATGGCTGATGCCAAGGATTTTTCTTTGCTGAATGCATTCTCAAAATATTCCAGATACAAATGCAATAGCCTATCCTGAAAAGTTTATTTATTTCACTTTTCCCCTTTAGAAAAGACTAAATCATGTTTTTATTTAATCCAATATTCTAATAAAATCTCCAAGGTTTAAAGGTGCAAGGAAGTGCCCAGTTAATGTGGTAGTTAATAACTACAAAGTCAATTTTCCATTTCATTATAGTTTGGACAGCTCACACACTTCAGAAGACTTCTAATTGCCTTACTGATGATTAATTTTTAATGGTCAAAGCATACACGTGTTGTGCACATTTTAGTGCCTTCAAGGCCAACACACTAAACAATTAAAACTTTCAAATAAATACTCCTGCAAACTTGAAAGCTAAGCCATAAACTACATTACTAAGTCCACGTTATTACAGCAGATTAATTAGTCATGGAATAGAGTTTATGGGTGCGCAAAGACAGACAATGCATCATCTCTACTAGCAGCAAATATGAAGTCCTGAATCTCCAAGAGAACTGATAGTATTTCTTCTAAAAGATGCAGCAAGATTTATAGCAGTTGAGAAAATAAATACAAATGAGAAGAGGCTTCATTGGCTGCTGTGTTAATTTATTGTTCAATACAAATGGTTTTTTACACCATCCCGGTATTCATTTTTATGTATTAGGTATAAACTGGAGTATCAGAGCAGAGGAGTTTGCAGATATGGGGATAACTATATGGAGAAGTCTTTTCGTGCTAGTAGTTGTAAAGAATTTTCCTCTTTAACCATATTAATAGAAATTAAACTATCAAACAGTTCTAGAGCCTCTCCTCTACATACAAAGACAGTTATTTTTTTCAAGACAGTAGTTTGTGGGATGCTGCTGACTTCCAGAGAGGATTTATGTAAATAAAAGTACATTTATCCCTTTTGCATATCCAAAATTAAAGCTCTTCTACTGAGAGATATACACTGATATTTACTGGTATCCGGTGCTATCCATTGATATCTATCTACTGATATTTACTGGGTTTTATTTCTATCAATAGTGACCAAAACTCAGCTCTTCTTCACCCTGTTTCTTAATCAGCACAATTGCATCTTATGCTCCCATCATTTATCCCTGCACAGCTCTACCGATGACAATTAAGTTACATGATCTTCGGAGATGAATACTTCAGGCTCTAGAACATTATTTTATGGCTGAATATCGCATTAATACACATAAGCATTACAAAAAAAGAAGTTTTTCTACCCAAAATCAAAGAAAATCAAAACTAGTAACAAAATTGGTAACATCACCACAGTTCATCATTATTTTTTCTGAAAACTTGCAGGGATTTATTTTTTCCTGTTCATTCTGCCACACACAAGTAATCCACTGAGGTATCATTCAGAAATTCAGAACTCTCAACTCTTTTGGAAACGCCTCTGTTGAGCAGGGACCTGAGCTAGCTGCTAAACCCAATGAAGCTATACATAAACTACAGATTTTTAGTCTTGCTATGAAGAACATCCCAGTCTGTCTTAAGCATGAAGGATGGAGACTCAAATTAGGTCCAAAGTCAGTGACTAATTCAAATAATATACTAATTATAAGAATTGCAATAAAAATTGACATTAACTGGCTGTAAACTTCATTTTGTGACACATCTTATCCAGAAATGTTCAGTCTAATGCCTCCATTGTCTCCATCTTGGTCATTTGCTCACTCAGTTTCCATAAAAAACTCTATGAACCATTAAAGTTCCCATATGTTTGAACTTTAGCTGCGTGGGACAGGGTTTATTCTAGGGAAACAGTAACTCCCTCTAGTGCCAAAGGAGCTTCCTCTCTCACAGCACACTAAATTAATCTCCAGTCAAAGTCATTCTTTGCTGATTAATGTTGTTTTCTTGTTATAAAGCTGCATTTGGGAGTCTTTTCTACAGTTACAAGTCTTTTTTTAATAGAAAAAAACATTTCTGTGTTTGCAAATCAGGATATTGTTGAGCATTGATGATTTTTTCTTTGGAACAAATGATGTTAAGCACACTAAAAAGCTTTGGTGTACATACTCAAACCCTATCAGACTGGCAATAAATAGCTGCCATCCTTGAAAACTGTTTCAGAACCCCCTGGCCTTTCACAATTTATGGCAAATGTATGATTTCCAAGTAAACAAAATCATCAAAATGGGTCACAGTTCCTCTGGACGCTAAATTTGTCCTAGGTTTTGATACTTCAGAGATTAATAAGCATAGACTACCATGGAATAACAAAACAGAAAGTTGGAACACCCTCATGGGAGTTTTTATGCTCTGTAGATAAGATAATTAAAGCCTTATGCCCTTGAGTTACAAACTAGCTGCGGCAGATCAGTTCCACGGGGGACATTCCATGCTGGCCTGGTATGCTGATAATAGGTTTGAATGCTGCTGGTACTATTAGACTGCACATACAGTACAGGAAGGTTACTGAGATTGTCACACTCAATACAGAGAGGCTTTGCACACATTAGGACTGCACAGCTTGCATTGTTTTCTAATGCACTGCAGTGGAACAGCATGAACGTAAGTGGTAAAGGCAAAAAGCAACCCAATATTGGTCGGAAATAAGATTGCATCTCATTAAAGGCAACCAGAGGCAGCAGGGAAGCTGTCAAACCTCCATCACAGAGAGGTGACCAGCCTGCAATACTAGACCTGCTCTCTCCATCCTGAAGATACACTAAGCACTATGGGTGGAAAAGAGTAGTAGAAAATGGGATTTATAGAAAAGATCTCATTAGACAATCCTGTTGCAATGCTCTAAACCTAGATAATGATCTGATGTCCAAAAATATGCAGTTTTAAACCTTCACGAGGATCACCTATTATGACCTACTGTCTGGAGAAAGGATGGAGAAAGGAAACAGCCAGCTGCTCTGCTCTCAGAAGGTCTGACATACAAGCTGCCCCTGTGGACGTGGTGGTCACTTACAAAGCAGACCAGCACAGGGCAATGTACCTGCCCTGTGCAGATTCATAGCAGCTCAGCATGTCTCTCTGTTGCAACATAGCAGAGTTTTGCACGGTGCACAAGCTAAAATAGCACAAAATCAGCATACAAGGAATTAGAGTCTCTACAAGGCAATAAGAGTGAAGACAAAGGGACCAAGAAATGACATGTCTATCCCTGAGCAACTAGCAAGTACGATTTGGCTTTCTTACTCCTGTAGCCTGTACTTTTTTTCCTGGAATCACTGGCACCCTGTGAGCCCTACATAGTAGAACTCCTGTAGATTGTATGGCTTTACACAGCTGATATTCCACAATCTGTTCTTTATCAACAACCAGCTTCACTTAGTACTTGGCTCAAAGGCTTGCAAACTTCCTTCCTGCTATAAAGAACCACCCATTTTGAGAATGTCACCTGAGATTTAACTAAGTAAACAATCTGACTGCCCAGGTGGAGCCATGGGATAAGGTGATTCTCTGAAGTCCCAAGAATCTCTTAAGGAAGGGTTTCTACATCTATTATGTACTTTGTAGCTAATGAAACGTTGGCTGGCATTGTTGCTGCAGATGTTAGATTTTGCATGAAGAGTTAAGTTGTATTTTACTAAATACCGTATTAGTTTTACTTGGCATGTAGGTTGTATTTTTAAGATATAACATATTATACATATAGATTTTGTTTATCCCACCTGATTTATTTTTAATATGATCTCACATGATAATAAAGTGATGCTCCAATTCTACAGCAAGGGAATGAGAAGATGTTTTCACTTCCAATCTTAAATAGTTTAGTAATATGGAATAATTTGCCCTTTGTACCTGCCTTCCGTGTATGAGTGAGTCATGTATTAATTGTTACTTCTTATGGCCCCTAGTCCCTAATCCTGCATAACTTTACTCAAATAAACTGGCTCTGCAGCTGCTCAAATGAGTGAAGTCAAAGAGGAAAACAAATAAATTGCCTTTCTGTGCAGCTGACCTTTGTCCCTGTTAGTCTTACTCCTCCCTCAATGATGCAGGATCAGCACAGGTGCCCCTACATATCTATGAAAAGTTATGCCTTTGCTGTGATAAAAGTGAATATTAAATAAGCCTTCATTATTATACCTTTTAAAGTTAGTGTAGAAAAATATTTTTAGCTTTAGCTGTCAGAAAGCAGCAAGAATGAGCTGCTCTGCAAAGGAAGGTGAGCCAAGAGGATAAGCCAGGATGGCAAGCACATGGGATGCCTTTCCTAAAAAATGCCTTTCCCACACTACCAGAGGAAGAAAAAACAAAGTAGGTCTAATGGCAGTAGACAGGTTCAACCAAAAGTGTACTGATAGCTAGACAACTCTGCAGACACCTGACAGGTCCAAGGTGAACCCAGGGAGAAAAGTCAGGGAGGCAACATCAGGGGTGGCAGAGTATGATGCCAAGCACTGCATGCAGACAACACAGTTCAAGCAGGAACTGACAGCAAGGCCTGAGCTGAAATGCAGCTCCTGAGCCAGTGGGGTGGAGTGTGCATGAATGGAAATGTGCATCCTGGTCCCATGTCAGGTTACTCACAGCTCTGTCTCATGACACATCTGTTTACAGAGCAGTCTGATCCAATGTTACACACTCATGCCACAGCGTAGTTGCCTGTGAACAGAGGCAGCCAAAGCCTGGGAGATGGAGAAGGTGTTCCAAAGAAGGCTTACAGAGAAAGAAAGATGATTACAGGTTGGTTGAGGCAACTACAGCCCTGATAGCAGCTTAGTTAAAATGTTTTGTAAAAACTTATCTATTCATTTCCATTTTAAAATGTAGTACTCTTCTCATATTCCTTACGCTCCTTACTACATCAAATGTTCACAAACGCATATACACTGAGGATCTCATTTTGCTTAAAATGAACCAGCATTTGCTTTCTGATTTTAATACTCCACATTGAGTATTTCACAGTGAATTTATGTTGTTCACTGTTTCACAGTGTTCCATGGTTCTCAGTTGAGTTTCTCTTGAATGACAAGACAGTTCAGTAATTTGTTCCAAAAATGACAATGGCATATAATCAAATTTGAATGCAACAAAAAAAATCAGTTATGGAACTGCATACAATTTCACATTGTCTATGTCAAGAAAAGCTATTAAACAGTAACAAACTGACTTTCAGACACACCTATTGAGAGCATCATCTAAGCACATAATTGATCTAGCAGGAGTTGCTGGTCATAAATATTTCTAAAATTCAGTCAATACATATTTCTATAATAAATTTATGTGAAGGTTTTCTTCAGACTGCATAAGACTTAATAGCCAATATATGGAGAGAAATGAAGACATACATATCTAGGCGAACATTCATTATGTTGATGAACTGCCTTCACTATCTTGGTCCTTTTTTGGGGAATCCTAAGCTTCACATCTTGTTCTACTAAAAAATTACAGTGAAAGCGCTGGGACTGCCTTCCAGGACCTTTTCAACCTGCAAATATAGATGCCTTCCAGTTAAAATTCATTCTAGATGTAGAAAAAGTCACTGGAGCACAACAGAGAGAAACTGTAAGTGATGTATCCTGATTCCAGATCATTGGACAGTGCATCAGATTCCATTATGGATGAGAGAAGTGTGCAGTCACTTAGCTGTACTTCCCATCATGTGAATGACAGTTACATCCATGAACTTCTCATTCCATAATTTTACTGACCAGTCGTTTTACATCTTGACTAGTTAGAAATAATTTTCACTTCAAGTCCAAACACTTCTTTACCATCACATCTTTCACGACAATCTTGTACTGGAGCCAAGTACCTCTCCAGGGATGCCCATTGTCAGCATGATGCTAGCACAGAGCACTGTACCTAACAGACAATCCGAGAAACCAGTAGTAGTAAACACCAACATTAAGAAAATCCTGACTGTTGATTGTTGAGAGTTTTCAAGCCCACTCAAAAAACTCTCTCATGTTAAAATGTGGAGGCGATGATGGCAATGAATGTGCAGCAGATCTGCAGTCATCTGTGTCATCATGGTCGGAAAGAAAAAGGAACAAACCATTCCACCCAAGTTAAAGCAGAGTTTTCCTAATTGTTTTTGCTCCCAGCTGAGAACAGTTATGTACCATGGACCCTCACCAGCACAGTCTATCCAAAGATCCAGATTTTACTATCACTGCACCTTTTTCCTTTTTTTTTTTTAATTTCAATTCACTCCTCCTAAACTTCAATTATACTCTATATGTGCTCGATAATAGCCCTGTGTAGCTATAGAAACACAGTTCTGTGCATTGGGGCTGCACAGTAGTGGGAGACTCATTTTAGATCTTTATAAAAGATATGGTTACTGCAATGAGTGGAAGGCAGAGCAACTATGTAAACAAGAGTTATCCACAAAGCACAACTCGGTGATGAGAGCAGGACACAGTTGCAACAAGCACCAGAGTGGAGGCACTAGTTAGTCTCTAGCAGCTGTAAGGGTCACGTCAGAGATACTGATCTAGGCTTTGCAAATGAATGCTTTAACAAAGCTGACTGTGAAACTGCAGGAAACTCAGACTACATTCTCATATCATCACCACTCTCCTAACTTCCAAAGACAAAGGTCTTTGTTATAGTTTGCTCTGGGATATAAAGGTTAGGAAAAAAGAATTCCTTGCATGCCATCAGAATGATGCAATGAGTAAGGTGAGATGAAGACTAAATGAACTTTAAGAAGACAAGAATGAAAGATAGAAAAGAAAGAAATTATTTGAGGCCATCTGCACTTCAAAAAAAAGAAAAAAAAATCCACATATGAAGAGCAAACTTGCCTTTATTTTTTCTTTTGTAGGGAATATATTTTAATACTGTTTATATATAGGACGGAGCAATGACAAGCAACTCTTCTAGAAGTAGTTCTCCACTGCCTAAAGACTGTAGCCAAGAAGCACTTCCCTGACAGACAACCATATTTCCTGAAATCAGTTTTGTGTATTGCACTCAGCCCACATAATTCTGTGTCTGCTTTATTTTTTGACTCTGTATTCCAGAATACAAATCTAATAGCAGTAAATTGCTTAGGCAGACATTTGACTTATTGTGCTATGGGCGGAGACAGTTGTTCAACAAACATTTTAAGATGGAAGAAAACAGACAAACACAGCTAATTCTCCCATTTGATTTTCTGCATGGACTGCACAAATAACAACTTGGTGTCAACACAGGAAGGGGGAAGGAAGTGCAGAGAGGAATGAGGATGGCCTTTTTACTGACTCAAAAGGTTTGCTATGCTATGACCTCAAGTAATAATGATGCAACCAAAAGCTTAATGGAATAATTGGTAACAAATTACCGTCAGTAATAGGTTACCTGAAAGAAGTACATCACGTTGGGCAGAGAGAGGAAAAAATAGTACCAGCAGAATCTGTAAGATATACAGAGAGAAAATATTTATGAAGCTAAAATGAAACATTCATTTTTCAGATTTCTCCTTATCTATTAAGCTTTGTAACTTGTGCTTGACCTAGGTTCCCAGCCAGATTAAAATTGTGTTTATCTTGTAAGGCCTGTCAAAATGCAAAATGATCTCCAGGCAAAGCTGCAAACATTCTTTCTTCTTTGAGAACAGAGAGGTGATATACTTGGAAGATTGAATTATTTTGAAGGTGCCTGTCAACTTTGCATGAGCTGGATAGTTCTCTAAAAATAAAGTGAGTACGTTTGCCTCAATATAAGGAAAAGTAAAATGGCTTTTAACCCTCAAAACACCTTCCTTTTGTCATTAACTTCTTATCCTTAAAAATGCAGAATGGTTTGCCAAACTAAAGCAGGACTGGGAATGTGCATAAATGAGGAACATTTGAACAAAGGAGTAGAGAGGTGACAAAATAAGCACAGATAAGAGGTGGAACAGCTTATGTGAAGAAAGGATGAGGAGCAATAGGCAGTGGAGTTGAGGAAGAGGAAGAAGTCTGAGTTGGGAGGGAAGGCAAAATGTTTGTGCCTTTTAACATTTTCTGGTCTTTATGTACCTTTATTTTCAGGGAATTTGAAGCTACCCGGCAGTCACTGGGAATAAAAAACCCAAAACCTAAGGGCCAAACCTAACTTCTTTCTATTCTGTACATTTTCAAAAAAGTCAAAGACTTTGGGACATGAAGAACCCTTTCTTAATACTATTATTCATTTAAATCTATGTTTATTTCACTTAGGCAGGGTCTCCATCCTTGTGACTCTCTCTAAGCTGTTTTGGAAACTGAGGTGCCTTATGAAAATATTAATTATTACATCTTAGTCTTCTTCACTTTGAAGTCATCATCTCAGAGAGGCTGAGCTGCGCTAATCCACGTCCGTAGGTAGGCTAAAGAGTTTATGCTACTAAAGAAGCCACATAGTTTTGCCTGTCCCACTATCACACAACATCACATATGTACAATAAATTCCTACAAAATCAGTAGAATTTAGAATAAGTCAAGATATGTTTCAAGATCTTAATAGGTTCCAGTGCGATAATTACCTAATTATGTATAAATCAGATTCCTATCTTTTGTACAGAATGCTAATAATAGAATGAAAGGAAACTGCTATTTAATGTTTTTAAATGTACCCTAAGAAAACTGGGTCTTATAATAATTTATTCAAGGAGGAAATCAGCATATTAAATAGAAATCTTCCAAGTAGGTAATCAAGATTATTTTCGGAAATTTGCAATTAAAGCAGAATATTTTAAACTATTGTAGCTCTCCCGTATTTTCTAATTGCCAGCTGTTTCTGCTTTGTACGGGACTCTTTGCAGTTGCAGATTAGCACTGACATATCATATTATTTCTGGGCACTGAGTTTTGAAACGAGTTTGTCAGCTTTTGATAAATGCTTGGATGTCAGACAAATAGAAAACTTGCAAAAAAAAGAGACACAGGCATCCTAGCAATATCCAGGACTGTTATAACAGATTAATAGATAAAGCTATAAGTGCAATGACTCTGCATATAAGTAGTTTAGAACAAGCAACAAGAGAATCTCAGGCCTTTATACTACCTTATATGAGTCTGTTTTGTTGCTCTTAATGGATGCTTAATCCATTCTCTCATATTCATCAGCATGTATTAAGTCAAATGAAGCACTGAAGGAAAAAATGGGTCTCTATTGACGTACGACAAACAAACCACTTAAATACAGAGGGAAACTGGAAAACAAGAACAGTGATCTCATTGTGTACTACTTTCTCCCACATCTAAAATGTATTTTTATTTTCTTTATCAATCTTCCTTCTCTTTTTTTTCCTGTAATGGAATTATTGGTACCAAACCATCTGCTTTCTGACATGCACTAGATACAAGTTGATATTGACTTAGTCTTTTGGGGTGTTGACAGATCAAATCTGTCAGATCTTAGTGGTGAAATGCAGATACCTGCTTCACCTGTCAGAGGAGCTCATACTGCTGTCATGGCAAAGCTGGCATAAGGGAATATATGTTCCTGCCTCAGATACTTCCATGCAGAGCCCAGAGTCTGAAGGCCTTAACATCTATAATTTAGGCAGACAGTTGTTTGACTTAATCTATTAGAACCCACAGCTGTTACTGCCTTTTGACTGTTTTTTGTGTAGGGTTCGGGAGAACGGAATACGCACATGAGTATCTGTGACTTCAGTTCATTGAGCATACCTGGACTTACGGCTACACTGTGAGGATGTGCTCTTCTATGAAAGAGGTTAATCCATCTCACTAAGGGGTTGTGTGTGTAATTCTGTGTTGTACACAGAATTGTCATTGTCTTACTGGCAGCCTGCAACGGGAACTTTAATATACATTTTCACCATGAACTAAGCTGTAGTCTTGTTAAACAGTTGAAGTTTATCCAAACTCTGTTAACAGCCAAAATAGTGAGAAGGGTTAGTAGCAAAGGCAATCAGAAAGGTAATGTCAGGGAAATCAGAACAGAAGCCTCTTTCATAGAAGAGCACATCCTCACAGTGTAGCCGTGACAGCCCAGGTATGATCAATGAACTGAAGTCACAGATACTCATGTGCATATTCCGTTCTCCCAAGCCTTACACAAAAAACAGTCAAAAGGCAGTGACAGCTGTGGGTTCTAATAGATCAAGCCAAACAACTGTCCACCTGAATTATAGATGTTAAGGCCATCAGATTCACAGAATCATAGAATCTGGGCTTTGCATGGAAGCAGCTGAGGCAGAAGCACGTTCCCTTATGCCAGCTTTGCCATGGCAGCAGTGTGAGCTCCTCTGACAGGCGAAGCAGGTATCTGGGTTTATTAAATCATGACTGAGATCTAACAGATTTGATCTGTCAACACCCCAAAAGACTAAGTCAATATCAACTTGTATCTAGTGCATGTCAGAAAGCAGATGGTTTGGTACCAATAATTCCATTACAGGAAAAAAAAGAGAAGGAAGATTGATAAAGAAAATAAAAATACATTTTAGATGTGGGAGAAAGTAATACACAATGAGATCACTGTTCTCGTTTTCCAGTTTCCCTCTGTATTTAACTGGTTTGTTTGTCCAATGTCAATAGAGAGAGATCCCTTTTTTCCTTCAGTGTTTCATTTGACTTCACACGTGCTGAATTAAAAACCAGCACGGATTAAACATCCATTAAGAGGAACAAAACAAACTCATATAAACCCGTCGCAGCGGGAGCCCTCGACTCCCTACACACAGGGGAGGAAACGAGCGCGCGGATGGGACTACACTTCCCGTCAGCCGCGGGGGCGGAGGGACACGCGGGCGGTGCCCCCTGACGGCGGGCGGTTGGGAGGAGGCGCCAGGCGGTCCCTCCGCGCGCGGAGCGGCCGGTGGGGCGCGGGAGCTGCTGCCATGGCGGCGCCGCTCAGAGTCTGCATCGTGGGCTCGGGGAACTGGTGAGTGTGGCGATGGCCCCTGAGACAGGGGCAAACTGTCCCTCAGCGGCGGCCCCGGCCTGCCCTGCCCTGCTCTGCTTATGTGCCTGTCCGGGCCTTGCCGTCGTGTGTGTCCCCCCAAGCCACCCCGCCCCGGTCCTGATGCCCTCAGGGTTGATGGTGCTTGGTGCTGGTGACTCCTGGTGCGGGTGGTGGTGACACACGGTGTCACCGGCAGCTGCCAGCCGGGCTTGGTGCTGTGGTGAGGTTTTGGGAGAGATTGTGCGGTGCGGGGTGGGCTTTCTGCAGTTTCAGTACAGGATGGGAGACGATGTGATTGAGAGCAGCCCTGTGGAGGACTTGGGGATGCTGGTTGAGGAGAAGCTCGGCGTGACCCCACAGTGCGAGCTCGCAGCCCAACAGGCCAGCCGTGTCCTGGGCTGCATGAGAGCAAGCATGGGCAGCAGGTCGAGAGTGGGATTCTGCCCCTCTACTGGGCTATGAGACCCCACCTGGACTATTGTGTCCAGTTCTGGAATCCCCAGCATAAGGAGGATATGGAACTGTTGGAACGAGTCCAGAGGAGTGCTACGAAGATGGTCAGAGGGCTGGAGCACCTGTGCTATGAGGACAGGCTGAGAGAGTTGGGCTTGTTCAGCCTGGAGAAGAAAAGGCTCTGAGAGGACTTTATAGTAGCCTTCCAGTACCTGGAATGGGCTACAGGGAAGCTGGAGACGGACTTTTCATAAGAGCAAGTAGTGATAGGACAAGGAGGAATGGCTTTAAACTGAAAGGGGGAAGATTTAGAGTAGGCATTAGGAAGATATTCTTCTTGGTGAGGGTGGTGAGGCACTGGCACAGGTTGCCCAGGGAAGCTGTGGATGCCCTCTCCCTGGAAATGTTGAAGGCCAAGTTGGATGGGGCCTTGATCAGCCTGGTCTGGTGGGAGGTGTCCCTGCCCATGGCAGGGGGCTTGGAAATGGATAATCTTAAGGTCTCTTCCAACCCAAACCATTCTGTGATTTTCCAGCCCCCAGCCTCCTTCAGAGGCAGAGGGAGAAGCAGTGACAGAATCAAGCACCCTCTTTTGGCTTGCTTGTAGGCACCCATCTGTTCTGTGTACAAGTTATTTTAGGATATTTTTAACCTGGTATTTGTTGTGTGGTTTGTATGGTGTCAGGTGACGTAAGCATGAAAGATACTGAACATTTATTTTGAGCAGGTCACAGCTAACCAAGTGCTGCCTGTGGGGCTCCTGTAACAAGTCCTCTCCAAAAGTGTTGTTCAGGGTTTTCTATCTTCGCTGTTTCCAAGACAGTTCAAAGCAGAGTTGTGAGACGCTAGATTGTTTGAAAAACCTTTGTTTTTTCAAACTGGTTATGCTGAGGTGTACTGAAGGCTTGAGACAAGATTTTATTGCTGCGTCTATCACTAGCTTATAGTTAGACTTAGATAAACTTACTGTTGTTAGACTTGAAAAAAATTACTGTTGTGTCCACTGAAAGTAATAGATATACCAATTGTTTCTGTAAGAGGAGCATCATGTTAATAATCCTTCCTTCTTTGATACCTGTACCATTCCTGACTACTGCTTTGACCCTGGATCTCTATTTGCAGTGAATAATTAAGTGCCACGTGTTAAATAAATGTATCTTCACAGTTTGTCACTTTAATTACTAATGCTAAGCATACTTTATTTCTGATAACATTTTGGGTTTTAAGGCTAAATCTAAATTCAAAGAAGTTTAGTGTAGAGCAAAATACCACAGTTTATTAGACAAAACCTAAAAGCCTTCTGTCAATATGATCTTAGACTTGTTGCGCATCCCCTGCCCCCTCTATGCAATTGGCTTTTGGTGCTCTTTTGCATAGTTAAACATCAGCAAGTGCAAAGTTATGTTTTTCTTTGTGGAGGGAATGGCTGACATTTCAGTGCAGCATCTGTTGCTTTTCTAGCTTGTAAGATGAGCAGAGATATAATGTGCATTGCAATATGTCAGGAAGAGATTATTCAGTTAGACCTATCTTTTAGGGTATTGTTGCTGTTCTTCCATACGTGAAATCTAGCAAAAAAGTTTTACAGGAAGTTTGACTGCATTTATGTTTGATCCACTGTGAAACACACTTGCAGAAGCAAAACTTTGTAGATATTGCCTACTAGCAATAACTTCGTATATATGTATAATTTTTTTACCTCATTGGAGCAGTTCAATAACAAGAATAGCTCCTGTCTAATGGGGTGGATATTTGGGTGGCAAAATGCCCATCTCTGTGATGCTGAGAGAAAGAGAAAATGCTATTACCTGGCATCAGCTTTTTTCTTTTTTTTTGAGGATAAATGTATTTAAATAACTGATAGCTTATTTCAGATGTGATAGCAGTGTGGCAGAGTTTTTTGTGTCAGAAAAGCGGAAGCCGAAGTAATAAAAAATTTTAATTTGCAAATAATTTGATTTGCAACAATTCTCCTGTCTTCTCCCCTCCCCCCAAATATTTCTGAAAACAGTGATTATTTGAGAGATAGGTGATTTCTTCCTCAGACTCCAAGGGGTGACAGGTGCCAAATCCTGACTGCGAGAGCACTGTTATTTAATAGTATATAGAATGATAGAATTGTTTAGTTTGGAAAAGACCTATAAGATTGTCAAGTCCAACCCTTAGCCTAACGCTGCCAAGTTCATCACTAAACCATGTTCCTAAGCAACCATTAAATTGAAAAGGACTTAGATTTGAATAATGTGCCTGTGTGCATGTGCCTTTTTGAACTGAAGCCTGTGGTCCAAAAGTGGAAGCATTTAATGCTTAAAACCAGGTAAAATAGAAAGGAATTGAAGCATTTAGGTACATCTTATTATTGATATTTTGGGGTTATGTATTTTTGAAACCTGGATTACAGGTGAGTGTGACTGGTGTTGCCTAAATTGTAAGCATGTAAGTAGTTGAACAGATTGAGGAGACTTAATAGTTGTTAGTTAGCAGTTAGTTCTTAGCATTTAGACTTAGTGAACTTAGCAGTTCAGAGACCGTGGGATTTTGGGGTCTGTGCGAGATGATTCTATCCTGCAAATGCCAGTAATTGCAGGGATATCTTTGCATTCTCACAGCCCTTTAACCTGTATATGGTATGAAGACAAACCCACTGACGGAGCTTGGCATGACAGTGACCCTTTAGAAGGGCTGAACCAATCACCTTGGATGATAAACTACTTCCAGTCAGACTTGTTTGGTCGGTTTGCTGGGGGGAAGGTCACCTTAACAATGAAGTTGACTTGGCAAGGGTCACTTGACACATGATGGAAGATCATGGGATGGGACAGATGGCTTACAAGGCACTAAGGAGTAGGAGCTGTGCTTTTAGCTGGCCTTGTCCAATTAGAATTGTTGAGCTGATGGATACATGATTGTGTTATGTTCTTTAAGATAGGGGATAAACCAAACATTTTTGAGTGTGAAGAGAATACACCTTGGGAATATGTCTGGCAGCCTCAGGATTCAAAGACAGTGCCCAGATTCAGTTGAAAGATTCCAAACACTGCCTCAGACATACGCATAGCCTACACTTCTGATAACGCTTCCAGGGCTGGTTAACATTGTGCGCACAGCCAGAATTTATCCCTATGGGTTTTGCTAGAACCAGTTGTTAATAAATCTGATTGCCCAACTTGAACAAAAACTGTAGAGTTTGGGAAGAGATGGGAAGTTTCTGGGCGAGAGGGGTTCGTGTGACTAGGAACTTGCTGCAGAAAATGGGGATATAAACTTTGGAGCTTAACTGAGGTGATTTTATAGGAACAAGTGGTAGGGCTAGAAATAACGATATTATATGCACTTGCATATTGTGACCTGCACTGATGCTGGAATCGGAGCAAGTTGAGGAGTTTCTGCGGTTTGCGCTTTAAAGTTATGAGGGGAAAGCAGACCAGCTGTGACACACAGTGCAGGAGACAAAGTTGTTGGTCCTGCTCCATGAGTGCCCGATACAATTCTTCGGAAGTGTTAAGTGTATGTGATTATATCTGGGCATACCTTTGACTCATTGCAAGGAAGAGAACTGCCATTTGGCATCCAGCTACCTTATGTTTGTTGAGTAGCATTAACCGTTCCTCAGAACATCTCAGACTTAAGGTTTATTAGGAAGTCTTTCACTTTTCTTGTGTAATTGAGCTTCTGCAGGTACAAAGTCTTGCAATGTAGCTCACACAAGAACTGTTATTGCTAGGAGTAAATTGGCAAGAATTCCCATTCCTTTGCTTTGTGATGTGTCAGGAATACTCAAGATGAGCCACATATTCCAGCACTGAGGAGTATTGGGGCACAGAAGAGAATATAGACTTGCTTGTTTAATTAACAGGTGTGAGAAGCTGGTATTTCACCTTGCACAGGGCGATCTTGGACTCGGTGTCAGTTGCTTGACCTTGATTAATTCGGTTCTACAACAGTTATTGCAACATAAAAGGAAATGAGAAACCAGAGAAGCCAGTCAGGAGAATCTTCTTGAATTCAGGAACTAAGACTAGGCAAATCTTCACTTTTTTCATCCTACATTCAAAAGCTGAAAAAAGACAGCTAATGCATTTTAAGTGTTACATAGTAATGCAGTTAATGTCTGGCTTAGGTAGTACATGCTGCCAAACCTTATGCTGGCAAACATTTGAAAATTCCAATCGAACAGTTGCTGAATCAGTTAGTTTGTCTTTCTCTTTAATCACTAAGCACACAGAATGTGTACTGAAATTCAAAACTGAAGACAGTGATTTACCAGGACCCAGATTTTGTTTAGAAATCTGCAGTAGTAAGCGTGCTTTTGTTCAAGGAATTCAAAGTACTTTCTGAGCAACACCTACCTGTGTTGAATGCATTTCATATTGTAAGTGTGGATCTGAAATTTGGGGGTTGAGCTGGTGAGTTGTCTACTCACCACCAGCAGCAACCACTCTGCGTGCATGCAGATCTAGAATATGAGTTTGGTGAAAGGTGGCTGACACTTGTGGCTTCTGTGTCACTTCCTGAACCCAGAGGAGTTAGTGTGTGCACTGCTATTAGAGAAATAAATTCCAGTCTTTTAAGACGTACGGTTGTATGGTTTAACTGAAGATCTCCTCAGGATACTGTAAATTTTTCTACCACTACTTAGAAAGGGACCTTAGGCCTGTGATAGCACACATCTTTAATATAACACATTGAGTTAAGCCATATTAAAAGCTCTTGGAGGAGCTTTAGTTGTTATTTTAGTTGCCAGCTATAAGTTTATTACAAGCAATGCCCATAATAAATTTAGGGGAGAGTGTGAGTATAACTAGATTGGTAAAGTGTTCTTAGCTCCTAATAAAATGTGCCATTTCCACACACAGACACATAAGCCTCAGATTGATGACCATCTTTCTAAATTTTTTTTATTTTCTTAGTAGGTTATCAATAATTATAAAGCCACCTTCTTGTCCCAGGAAAGGGAGTTCTTTTAACAGGCTTTATGAAATTGCATGGGTTTGTTCCATGTAGCACTCAGGCTAGGAATGAAAGGAAAGTTGCGTATATTCCTCTTCTTGCGTTTAGCTTCAGTAATTCTGATTAATTTCATTGTTGCTTAGAGATTTGAGTAGTGAAATTAATTGCAGTCCTACAGGTTTCACCATGTGCTGTTCTTAGGGAGAAAAAGAGAGTAATGGTAATGGAATTGTTTGCCTGCAAATTTAGAGAATATACTTAAGTTCTGTGAGGTTAGCAGCATAACCGTAAGGCCTACAACTTATGCAAAGTATAAATGCTTCTTGGCTTTAAATGCTTATCAGTATTGTACAGCAACTGATGGGTCCGCCATCTCAGCACAGAGGATTTCCTGTTTCTTAAAGGTGAAAATCCATTTTTTAATAGTATGTCACTTTTACCACTGCTTTGAAGATATAATCCGAACTCTCACTGGATAGCCAATATGCAGACAAAATAAATAAGGACGTTTTCAGTCAGTGCTTCAGTCCAACATACATTCAGTCCAACGTATATTTACTTGAGAGAAAGCAGCAGGTATGAATGACTAGTGTATTTTTTCACTTGTTTTACTAGATCAAAAATGCTACGTACTAACTGGTCCAATAACCTGTGATTTTCTGTTTATTTTAGAGACAATCGCTTTCTGGAGCAAAATAATTTTTTTAGAATATTTTTGTTTTCTTTCCTGCAGGGGTTCAGCGGTTGCCAAAATAATAGGCAATAATGTAAAAAAAATGCAGAAGTTTGCTTCCACAGTGAAGATGTGGGTCTTCGAGGAGAATATTAATGGGAGAAAACTGACAGATATCATAAATAACGAACATGAAAATGTGAAATATCTCCCCGGACACAAGCTGCCAGATAATGTGGTAAGTTCAATTCTGGTTGTGGAGTAGAGGGAATATCTCTCATGCTGTGGACAGAGGTAGAAATTTGGTTTGCTTTAGAATTTACAATACTTCAGAGTGTATGCTATTTTACTGATGAAATCAGAGACTTGAACAAGTAAAATTACAGAGTTATGCAGGTAGGTAAATCCACTGCACTGTACCATTTTTTTTTTCTTGTTTTTTTTTCCTTCAGTCTCACTGTTATCTTTGTGTTACTTCACCTTCTGTATAGGGAAGCAAATGTGAAAATGGGGGCAAGAATAACAGCTCTGACCATACCCATTAAAAAAAAATTTGGCCTCAGCTTTGGAAGGCAGCTGGCCGATCAGTGAGAATTAAAGGTATTTCAAGTGCTCTGAAACTCTTAGAAATTACAGGATGAGAGCTAGACTATTTCTCTAAGCAAACTGCAAGCAGCTTGCAATTTATCTGGCTCTCGTTTGTGTTTCAGCTGTGTGTAGTCGGATCAGTGCATTAGAAGCATTGCCACAACAGAACACTGGGACTCCACATCTCTGTTAGTGTAATGTTACAGTGTGTGGGAAGGTTTTGTCCCAAAAACGCTATAGGAAGAGAATTCAGTAGTTAACAATTCAGTAGACATGATGAGCAGGAAAAAACATGAATTGCTGTGCATCACAGTTTTCTCTTTAATGCTGAAATCCCAATGCAAATGCAAGTTTGCATTTTTACCTTTCACTACCTACTCGTTCAAGTTTGTTCTCTTTATCAATAGGTCAAGCTTATTGCTGCATTTTAAACCTGAATGTTATTTTAAAATGGTCATCAAGTGTTAGGAAAAGTGGTGTCTGGCAAGTGACTTCAACATAAGTCACCTTCTTAAAGGGTAAACAAAATTTATGAGCACTGAGAAAAAGAATATAAACTAGTAGGTGTAAGAGTCCCAGAGAAGACATTTGTGTGTATAAGGAACTAAGGAAAGAAACTACTTTTCTTCATGCAGTCATCCATAAAAACCTTACATTATTTTGTCAAAGAAAAGGCAGCTTCATATTTTATATTTTCTTACTCAAAGGAATTGTTTGAATGTTACAGAACTTTTTTGTATTTTCACTACACTAACCATGCTGGTGGCTGTGAAGATGTCCCTTTCAAGACATAAAATAGCTTGTTTGAAAGTTTAAATTAATTTGCTTTTCTGGGAATTCTATGTTACTGCTTATTTTCAATGATGAAGCAATTATGATGTTTGTAACATTCAGTATAAGACCAAGATGTGCTTTTACTTGCCAGATAACACTTGCATGTAGTGTTAATTCTAAGAAGTTATATGGCTTTCTCTCCTGTAACTATACAGGTTGCTGTCCCAAACCTTAATGAAGCTGTACAGGATGCGGACTTGCTGGTTTTTGTCATTCCTCATCAATTCATTCATAAAGTCTGTGATGAAATCACAGGTCGAGTACCCAAAGAAGCACTTGGTATAACTCTCATAAAGGTATAGTGAATACTATGCAGATAGACTATATACTATACCTGAGAACGTGTCATGGAATATTTTAAAACATGGTGGCTTGATATTTTTATTTGAAAAGTCTCTTTGCACTTGTTTGCTCCATTAAACCTTTCTAGATGTAAGATTGGAATTCATCTCAGTCGTTAATGAATTGTTATGCGGTGTTCTAGGTTAGCACTTGCAGGAAAAGGAAAATGAGGCTGTTCACAAGACTTTTGAAAAGAAATAGGGAGTAAATATGTTTTGCACCACTGAGCTTTCTAATCTCTTATTTGTTGTTTCCAAACACATAATTAGATGAACAGAGTACAAGCATAATGCTTTGATTGTTAACAGACATCCCACATGCTGAGTTGATCATTTTGAGAGCTGCTGAGAGAATTCCATGTGACTGAGAGGATAGCGCTCTTGTTCATGTCAAATATTACATTGCGACAAGAGTCTGTTCAGCATGGCCAAAAAGACAATTCGAGCATAGGAAACAGGAGGGGCAGAGGTGCAGGTAATGTTTCACTGAAGTGTTTTTAGTTCTTGTGGCAGGAGAATGTTTAAATGTGGATGGGCTTCCTGCCCCTCTCATCCCATGTGTGCATTTAGCTGCAAAGATTAAGCTATTCCTACAAGGTATGGAAGATTCTGATTTGTGGTTGCTTTGTGTTTAGTTGAGAGCATAGAGTTTTCTCAGCACACATTGCTATGTTTACTGTCATTTCTGGGAAAAGATACATTTATGGATCTATACTTAAAAAGAATACCCCCTCCTCCCCATTACTACTTACTGCAAGTTTGTCTCTTTAGTTTGGCTAACTAAGCCCATCAAATCCGCATTGCTTTATCAGTGCTGACCTGATACATTGCTGGCATGTATGAAAAAGTAATGCTTTCCAAATGCACTTGTTGCATTTTGTAGAAAGGCTTTTCGTATTGTAGAAGGATAAAATAAGGCAGTGTTAAAAGAGCTGAACACATAGCATCAAAACCACACAACTGTCCTAGATGCCCTTAAATTTATTACTTTTAAGTTGTCTGTTTATGCTTCTTTCTCCTGTAAGCTCAAGATAAACTTTGTTCTCCTTTAATTTGCTAAATGTGATTTATGTTCTCATATCTTTAGTGACAGGAATAACTGTAATGAAATCTGACATAAATGAGGATTTATGTCAACGTATCTGAAGACAGAGTGTGAGCCTGTATTCATTTGGGATTACTGCTCTGGATATTGATTAACAGTGCTTTAATGAAGTGTTGATTAATGACTATGTTTTTTTTAAAAAAGAAAAAAACCCAACCAAACAAAAAAAAAACCCAAACAGGTGTGTACGTGTGCTCGTCTTAAAAAATAGTTGAAATCCCAAACAAACAAAAAAAACCCCAATAAAACAAAAAGCCCTTAGTGTAGTGTAAATAAAACAGTGGCACCTGCCACACAAACCAGTTTATTACTAGGCAGCTTCCCACTGTCACATTATGACACTGCATTGTTAGATGGTCTTTCAAAAGAAATGGTGTGAGGCCTCTTTTAACTTTTTTGCTGGAGAATCCAAAGTACGTGCTAGCTTTTAAGAAAAGGCATAACTGTGCATCATTAAAACCGTCATTTAAGATGAAAGAGATGCAGAGATTTAACACAAAAATTAAACTTAGTAGTGGCAGCAATGCGTTCTTTCCTCTACTTTTGCAGCTTCTTTATGCATGCTGTTTTCGTCAGTCATTTTTAGTGGTCTCATTATGCTCAACACTGATGCTAGTTAAGTGACTCGTGTTAAGTTTGGCAGTTAAACTTCAGTTCTGCCCTGAAAAGTATCGTTAGTGGGACGTATTGGTTTTGTGCTTTCTAAACTGCTTGGCAAGTTAGCAACATGTCATCTTTTTGTCTTTTTTTTTTTCTTTTTTTCCTTTTTTTTTTTTTTTGACAGTCTAATCTTCAAGCAGAGCTTAACATCTGATAAAAAATGAGTCTTCAGGAGATAGACATTTGTCTGCTGGTTAGTCTGTTACCGGTGAAACATTTGCAGCTGTGTTGCTTTATATAAGTTCTGATCACTGGCATGTATGAATACCTAACAAATCATTGTGTGGATGTGGGGGAGGAACTATATACAACTTACAATACGGTACAGTAGTAAGCATAGCAAGCAGGGTAGGTGGAGGTCACTCAGAATTCTCTTCAGGCAGCCTCATCATCATTCTTATTTTCATTTGTCTATATACAAGCCTCAGGGTTTGCTCTGGCCTTGTTTTTTAGGGGAGGGAGACTGGGTTTTCTCCTATCATCTTGTCATACCATATTGAATTTAACTCTATAAGGAACAGGTGCAGCTCACTTTGACTTCTTCAGAAGCTGCATCTGTTTCATAGTGGGGTTGAATTTGGCACCTAAACCTCTATGATCTCCTTTCACTTGTATGAATAATTGCAGTATACACATTCACATTTTTGGAGTTGTTCCCAATGTGTGCATGCTTTTCTGTTTATTAGTTGCCTGCTTTGGAGGAGAGGCCTTACAGTTATTTTGTGGGGACATTTTTGACACTGTGGGGGAAAAATACAACATATATATGTGTGCTTGCTTTCAGATTCTTTCTATATGGCTGATGAAAGCCATATGGATATGAAAGCAGTGCTAAGCATTAAGTGACAGAAATAGAAAAATAATGCAAAAATGCAAGCACTGTTGTCTGTAGTTTAATTGGCTGGTTTTATACAGGAATTTCTGTATATCTCGTGATTGCACCATGTTATTTAAGGAATGGCACCTCTGATGTGTGGAAATGCAAATTTCTGCCTGCCTGAAATGTCACTGCAACAACGTACAAGAGTGTACATGTGTATTACCTGCTGTAAGTGAGCTTACTTTAGTAGAGGTCCCTTCCAGCCCCTGCCATTCTGTCATTCTGTGATATATGTATCTGAAAGTAGCAGATCACACTGCCTTTTTGCCTTTTAAGTCATAAATCAAAATTCCCAATCCCCAAAAGTACCAAATCCCCAACATAAAAATAGTACTGTATAAAAAGTGGTATACTGTGGGAGAGAAAGGGCATTTCAATACCTTGTCTGCCGTGCCCCTATGCTAAAAACTCAAAAGGAGCCTGCATTTAGCAAACTAGGAGAAAAGGGATTTGTGAGAAGAAAGTCATCTCATTTGGAGTTCTTGGTTCAGGCAGTTCAGTGTACTAGACTCGCTTCTCCATTAGCAGCATTAATCTCTGGAGTGGTCTTTTCCAAGGTCCTGTTTTTCCCCTTTTCCATTATTTATAAAGAGTGTTTTATAAATACAAAGTAAAAGTATCTGTAGAAGTTAAATTATTCTCAGTTATTTAGCTTTCTACATATGTGTGAATGGCCGTTCCATTTGTAATAGTATTCAGAATTGTTAAACTGGATTTCTACTAGTAAACTGTTGTTGGTATTACACTCAAGGGAGTCTTGCTATGATGTTTCAGTTCCAATACCTCTTCACAAAACAAGGTATTGGGATGCCGTTTTGTGAGTTTTGGTGCGATTTCAAATCCAGACACAGGCCTGATTCACAAATGGTGGATTGGTGATGCTTCACTGGTTTCAGTAAGGATACACTAATAAGCAGCTGAGGTTCTGAACTAAAAAAAGCTGATTATTCAGCACTTGTTAGAAGTGAGCATGGAATAGAAACTGTTATCACAATCTAGAGTTTAGCCCTAGTTCTTAAGGTGCTACTCCCTATGAAAAGACTGCTTGGAGAGGTCACAACGATGGCAGAAGTTTCACCAGTAACAAGTCTGTCCTCTTTAGTCTCAATCTGAATAGGCCTTGTTGCAGTTCTCACCCGTGAACTAGACTAACTGTGATGTACTTTCTTCTTTCCTGCATCTAATGGATGACTTTTTAGTAACTCCTGTTAATGTTGGCTGCAGGGAATAGATGAAGGCCCAGAGGGACTCAAACTGATCTCTGACATTATTCGAGAGAAGATGGGAATAGACATCAGTGTGCTGATGGGAGCTAACATTGCCAATGAGGTGGCAGCAGAGAAATTCTGTGAAACCACAATAGGTACTGTTCCAAGTCATATGAATGTTTGAAACATGCTCCTGTGTCCTAACAGTTGCACACCAAATAGCTCAAACTTCATTCTTTTCAGCATTAGCTGGCTGTTATCAGAAACTGTAGGGTTCTTCTTATTTTAATGTTGAATTTCCTAGAATGTTTACGCTTCCGAAAGTATTAGGACAACCCTGGGAGTAAAAGGAGGGAAAGTGTAGTGCAATTTTGCCTAATCTCACTAGGGTTGTGATCTTAGCAGGTGAAATACTGAACATGTTTTTTATTACCCTCCACATAACAAACTGTTGTATTTTATTCCTGTGCTTAAGATTTTTCTTGAGTCTGCATGGCTTTATATGGATAAATGATATTCTCTACTCCCAGTTATGGCTATTACGGTCACAGATGGTACCTTTATGCATGTTTGGGTTGCTTGTTTTGAGAAAAGTATATCATTATCTATTTTAATTTTTCAAAATAATTAGTTCTACCAAAAGCTAGACATGGTTTTAGTTCTGTGTTGATGCCTGCACATCTTTGCAGCACAAAGATGTGCCTAATTTTGAATTTCACAGTGTCTAGACAGGCGTGTGTGTGTATGTATATACGCATGTGGGTAGTCAATAGCACAGAGTTCATGATATTTTTTCAGTTTTAGATTTTAGGTTTGTGCATTTTTAGCTTTGTAACCGTTCATTAACAGCTTTGCATTGAACTTATTTTTGAATGGCTGAATTACTTTTAAAACATTTGATAGTAGCAGCACGCTCAATTAATAAAACATCCCTGATATGCATTTATCAGTAGATATTTTTCTGGAATGCAGGTCATAAAAATAATAGGTAGAATTGCACCTGCTGTATTTTTAATTTACCTTAGTTGTATTATTAACTATACTTTTTAAAGAGAATGATCAAAAAAGAAAGAGTATGGAGACTTAATGGACTTGTTATTTAGACTCTGTTGCTAAGCAGGCAATGAATTATGAAGAGGTCCAGAGTAACTCAGTGCAGAGCTTTTAATTGTGAAGTGGACATGTCCTTAGTCACTTGGAACAGGAGTATATTTAGGATGAGGACAGAACAACCTCATCTCTGCTTTTAAGTGTTCTGACTTGCACTGAAAACGCTAAATAACACCTAAATAAATTATTCATCTTTTAGCTTTCTCTTTCTCAACAGGCAGCAAAATCTTGCAAAATGGCCTTCTCTTCAAAGAGCTCCTGCAGACTCCAAACTTCCGAATAACTGTAGTAGATGATGCAGATACAGTTGAGCTTTGTGGTGCTTTGAAGGTAAGATTAACAGGCTGCTGTTGGTACACAGATAGAACAGTAATCCTTGTGGAAAAAAGAGGGTATTTTCATTTAAAGATTTAAGTTTATTGTTCTTGATATAATATATAAAACTGCTACATAACATTTATGGAAAAAACAGTTGGAGAATTAGGGAGTAGCATGTTCTGAGAGTGGGGTTTTAAACCCTTTTTCTCACCATCTCGCAAACTCTGTTTCTACATCTTTCACTTAGCTTTCACAGAGTCATGAAACAAGTGTTGGTTTCATCTGATCAATATATTTCTAGGGAGAAAAAAGTTGGAGTTAATCCTTTGTGTCCATTAACAAAACTTTTTCCGTTTTCATTGTTTTACACAATGTGAGCACTCTTATGTTGTATATTTTGTGGACATAGACTGCATAAGGTTCCTGTGGGTCACCACATACAGAAATGACCTGAATAGGGGAAAAAGTTATTTCAGGCAGTTACTCATCTGGAATGGTTTGGTAACAAAATTGGCGCTGACAGGAAACAAAGGCTGGCTTAAACATATGCTTATCACTGTTTTTTTCAGATTAACTTACAGGCTGTTTATGAAAGGAAGGCATTAGTCGTGTAGCAGTACTGTTGTTCACATTATCTTAAGATCTGTCATGGAAGCGTTTCTGATGAGTGTAATAGCTTAGTAAATAATTTGGCATTTTTATTTTTATGTTTTGGATAATTATTTTGTATTGCTTTGTTTTCGCTGCTGAAATTATGTGTAAACTATACCATTCACTTCAAAACTACCAAGCCAATGAATGATATCTTTAAGCAAAGGAGTTTGGATTTTTGCACAGTAGGAAGTAGACTGATATAATAACATAATTTAACATAACATTAAATTTTCTGGTTTTCTTGATAATTTTGTCTTGAGAGCTGTCATACTGGAAGTCCTGAGGAGGAGGTGGTCATGGGTCTGTGAACTGGACTAATGGAATACACTTTGGTGTAATGTGCTTTAGATTTCCTGTATTTATAGCAATTTCTCAAGACTGCAGAGCTCATGCTTTGATTCCACAGCTATGGCTTTAAAATGCTGTGGTGATGTGGAAGGTTAGCAGGACAGAAATCCCTGGCTATAGACTCATTAAATTAATCAAAAATTTTACAGATTTATTTTCCTTTGAAATCTGCTCAGCCTGGTGTTTTTTGTGTAGCTTAAATTCTCTCCTGATTGGAGTTCTGTCCCAGGTAATTTTTATTCCAGACAAATCTTGTGAAAGGGCGCTAGAGATAAGCGTACCTATCAAACTGAGCAGCTAGTCAGCAGGCACTCAAACTGCAATGTAAAGGTCCAAGTTGAGCAAGATACTAGTGTCACTTTAGAAGTGCAGAAGAATTTAAATATGTTGTTACTCTTGACCTGAAAAGATACTGAGGTCAAACTTGTATATTTTATTTGTAGTCTTGATTTGTTCCTCCCTCTTGCTTTGTTATTCGTGGTGCATCTGGCAGACTGAACTCTCTAGTTGTGTTTCTAAAAGGCTGTCTGTATTCTGTGTGCTCTGGTCATTTGGTTTTGATGGCAGCATATTTTGTTAAATGAGTCAGGACTTCCAAAGAAATGTATGGTATGAGCTCTAAAGAAAAAGCGACTTAAGGATAGATTAACTTATTTTAAAATACTATGGATTCTTGCCTGATTAAAAGGCACAAACTCATATAAGTGGCATAAATCGGTCACGCTAGTATAGATGATGTGTTTTGTGCATATAAGTCTTCCTTAATCTCAAAGGAAATTTTACTAAAATTATATTTTTAAAAGTAATTTTTCACTTAAAAGCCTTTCTATTTAATCCTAAATTTTGTGCTGACAGGACATAAGTAATTCCTGGGCTGTTTCTAACTCGAACATTGCGAAGTTTTATTAATGCATTGGGAATATGTAAGCCTTGGAAAGAAAATGAAGCTAAAACTAAACAGATGGGTGTGTTTTTATTGCCAGTGCGAAGAAAAATGCAAAGCGCAGATGTGAATGGTGAAATGTAAACTTGAGCTTTTTTTCCTCATTTTTATTATTAGGACAATTGTTTGCTAAGGGTAACAACAAGCACTTTGCTTTTTTATGATTAATATGATAATCTTTGTAGTAAAAATGTGAAAAATAAGCATCTTTTCCTGTGATTGTTTTTAGGGACAAATCTGAAGTGTATCTTCTGTCAGCTGGCAGTTACTTTTTTAGAATTGGAAAGTTGCTTCTTGACTAAAAATAATAAAAATCAACATGATTTAACTTGCTGGAAGGAGGAAATTCCTATTTCAGAAGATGACAGTGTGGTGTTGTGTGACTAAACAGGTATAAAAAGAGAGGTTCTACTGTCTATAACTGCCAATTCAAAATGTCAGCAGCATCACTGCAAACTACAGCTTAGAGGTCACGAGTAGGCAGGCACGTAAGCCAGTCCAGACTGTCTTTTTGGTTGTGGAAATAGTAAAAGCAACTCCTGTGTTGGTATCTAAAGGATGAGAAGTTGTACACTAGAAGAAGTAGTATATTCTCCCAGCTGCTCTATTTCTTTATAAATACCAGCTTGGGAAAAGGAGGCTTTTCTGGTATTTCTGGCATGATAGACAAGATCTTGTTAAAAGTCTGTACTTACATTGCTTTTTATTTCTGCAAGCATTCCTAAGCAGGGAAGATTTTCTGTGTGGATTGTTGCCTAAAGATTGGGAAACAATACAGAAAAGTAACAGGGAGTGCTCTGAGCACACCTTTCCCTTACAATAATGATAATTTTAGGTTTGAAATTCATTTTTTGAATAATATCTGAGTTCAGTCTGTAATAATAGGTATTGCAGCTGGGTGATCATGAAAGAATATGTGCTTGATTGCTATTTATATACATATATATTTTGAATATCCACTTCATTTAATGTATTTATTTTTATGACAATGGGCTGATGGAGATGTACTGAATTATAGAAATCAGCACAGTGAAACTGCAGTCTGGTGTCAGCTTGGTGGCTGCCTGAATAGGCAATGGCAGTCACTTTGCAAACTGTGATGACCCTGAGGAAGAACCGCTGTCTATTGTTAACTTGTTGGCTGTAGAAATAAACAGTGCTTCGCATGTTCTTCTCTATCAGATTTTTTTTCTTTTCAGAACTGAAGTGCATTTCACATTTATTTGTTGATCCTTTTCTAAGGTTTGAGGTCAGAAATTAAACTTCAAAACTGGATAGTTAAGTTTAAAGGTGTCCAGTTGGTTTTACAGGCAGCCTGATCCAAGGCCACTTACACGTTACAGCTGCCCTTTGGCAGATGATGAAAGAGACTTCCTAGGAAGTGCTTAACTGTTATGACACCACTGTAAGAGTAATATATGCAGCTGTGCGTACATAAGGATGTGCTTCTGGATGCTGATGCATGTGGTACTGCAGAGTTGCACAGACTCAAGGTTATCACCACTAAGGTGTCCTTAGAGTCCTTAGTGTGTGTGCTGTGTGTGCTAGTGTTTGGCTGTACAATCAAACAGCATAGACTTGAGGCAAGACAGAGCTCATGTATAAACCCAGCAGCATACTTGAGAGGCAATACAAACATTGGTAGCTGCATTCTTGAGTGTAAGCTGTTCCTTGGTCATCTATTGACCTTGTATTTGTGACCCCTAGCGTGTTTGCAGCAGGTCATGTACAAGTAAAGGATACTTTTTCTCATTTGCTCTGACACATACTGTGAGTACTGCCTGGCATCAACATTTCTTTACTGGAGTGTAGCTTCACTATCAGGGTCATAAAATAACTGAGTCAAGTCCTTGGCTCATGCTCTAGACTAATAGGACTAGGCCTAATGCTGGCTTCCGTATAGCAGACCAGCTAAAAACTCATCTGTGTTTAGTAGCTTAGAACCATATGCTGCTGCTACAACACCCAGTGCATCTTGCTTAAAGAATGCATGCTTTAATGTACAAAGCTGTTAATGCCAAGATGGAGGAAATGTGTTTGCTGAAGCATGAAGTGGTTTTGAGAGCTCTGAATCCCTCAGGCCAAGAGGAACACTTTTTTGCAGTCATTTTGAGGTTGTTGTGACAGTATTTTTGAACCTTTGAAACAACAGGTTTGTCTGTAGGCTAAGTTCATCCTTGCTTATTGGGCCCTCAGACTCCCATGTTGTGTATGCAAATACAGTCGGTCTTTGAGCTCGTGGAAATGTGGGTTCTTTTCTTTTGCACAAATGTATACTCATTGCATTTGCAGAAACTCTTGTGACTTCAGATGTAGACTTTAGCGATGGCAATGTTCAGGATCGACCATACCAGATGCTGAAAGATGTTTTGTCCAGGTAGATACGCGATTCCACCCTTGCCCCAGTGTGCTTCTCAGAGGATCACTATAGTGCTAACGCCATTAGGCTCTTGCGTGTTATTTTGAAACAAACCTTGACTTAGTGCCTAAACCCAGAGATTTCAAGTATCAAGCTGCCTGTTTTGGTCTTGTTTTGAACAGAAAGATGGCTTGGTCTGAAGTTTTGTGAGATTGTTTTGTTTTGTTTTTTTTAAAAAGGACTGGCTTATCTTTCAGTAAGGTGTGGCTTATGTGGTATAATTCAGTTCTCTACAATTAGAAGAGAGAGAGATTTTTTCAAGGATTTAAATGAAACCAGAAGGTAGAGCTTGTAAATTCATAGTTGTGTCCTGAGGGTTATGTAGACCAGGCTACGAGAGTCTCTTGGGTGCAGGTTGGTGTTCTAGAGCATGATGAGTTGTCTTATTTCCTCATTATTTGAAAACTGTGTGTAAGAACATACAATGGGGACATTGTACAAACAAGGAGCTTAGTGTTTCAGAGTTAGACATGCAACTTCCCTTCTTCCCTACTCGATTTCCTCAGAGGTAACTAGCCTTGGTATGACTTGCTTAAAACAATATTTCTGCTGCTCCAAAGACAAACATTGCAAAAGACAGAAGCAGGCAACAAAATACCGTAGGCCAAATCATACTACTAATTATGTTCAGGTAGGCTGCTTCAAAGAGGAAAGGAAAATGAAAGCGGGAAAGTTGGAGTGAAGCGAAAGCTTTAGTATTGGAGTGTTCAAGAAGTATATGGAAAAAGCCTAGAGGTTGTTCAGAAGTGATTTAGTTTAAAAACTTTAAATCATCTTGACTTAAATTTTTTCTGTGATGATTAGGTCCAAAGTAACAGCTTTGAAAGTCTGATTGTTGTTTACTGCTTCAGGTCTGATGTTGAGATATCTGTCTGCAATTTTTAAGGTCATCTTTAGACCTCAGCTAGCTACTCAAAAAGCAATGATTCATTTTCTGACCTCACTTGATTAAGAATCACCTAACCATGACTGGCCACACAGCACTGCAGCTGCCTTCAATTTACGGTTCTTCAAGTCCAACAAACAAAAAACTGGCTTTTAATCAGCTTGTTGCTTTCATTAGCAGCTTGGGACTGTTGCTGTTTCTTCAGCAACAGTTAAAGGTGGTTTGGTTGTTCGGAGTTTTTTCTCCTGAGATCATTGCTGCTGTTCTGGCATGCAGAAAGGTATTACTACATCTATTGCTTCCTTGTTTGCTTCATCAGTACATCAGAATGCCATCTCTTTCAGAGTGTTCTGGGGGTTGGTGGGGTTTTCTTTGATAGGTGTAAACTAACCATGGCTAGTTTCTGAGTCCCAGGCCAGAAAATAGCTTGTATAGTCACTTCATTCAAACATATCTCAGGTAATCTCTATGTGTGTAAACCAAAGAAGGGACTGTATAGCTGTTTGTTCACAAAGAAGCAGTGCATTCTTTGTAGAAGAATGTCACCTGGTCTAAGGAAAGAAAAGACAACTTGTTTTGCTTAGGAAAGTTCTTCCTGTGTTATGAACCGTCTGGGAACCCTTGATTGACTACTACTGTTACAGAAAGAACTGAGTACAGTTAGCTTGGCTGAATTTGGTCCCTTAGCATATCAGTGTGGAAGTCAATAAATGTTTCTTAGATTCAGTATTACTTTAATGATAAAGTATGGATAAAAGAGCTGTGGGATGTCAGTCTAGCTTTATCACTGCCTCAGGGCAAGAACAACTCAATCTAGATAAAACCTTGTTTAGGTGTAGTGTAACCTGTTTGTTCTTGAAGACAGTCAATAGTAATAGCTCCACAGCCTCCAGGACAACTTGTTCGAGAGCTTTAACTGTGCTTATATCCATGAAAGTACTTAGTGATAGAAGACTTGTCATCTTTCTTTTTTTTTAAGGTTATCCCATAAACCCCAAAACGAGAAAAAAAAAAAAAATCCTCCCTCCAAAACGAACAGCCTAGTCTTACATTAATAAAGTATTTGGAGTCCTTAAGGACATCTGGACTCGATCTTCTAGGATTCTATTGACTCATTTCCCATTTGTTTTTTCTCATTAGAATATTGTAGCAGTAGGAGCTGGGTTCTGTGATGGCCTTCGCTGTGGTGACAATACCAAAGCTGCCGTCATTCGCCTTGGCCTAATGGAGATGATTGCCTTTGCCAGAATTTTTTGCAAAGGACCGGTGTCTACTGCCACTTTCCTGGAGAGTTGTGGAGTTGCTGATCTCATCACAACATGTTACGGTGGCCGGAATCGACGTGTAGCAGAAGCGTTCGTTAAAACTGGGAAGGTACCTTATTCACTGAGTGAAATCCGTTGTTGCAAATAGTAGCGCTCTATTTTGTTGGAGTGGTAGTACAGTTATCTAAGACATGATTGCAGAACTAACTGAGTACCCTTCTCTTTCCTCTCATTTTTGAATGTGTTAAAACATTAGAATGAATGTAAAGGTGTTAAAAAGCAGGTGTGATTGAAAAAAAAAGTTGGAGGGAAAATGTGTTGGGAGATGCAGATTTAAAGAAAAAGAATATTAACAAACAAGAATACAGGAGAATATAGTGCATGCTTGTTCAAATACGCTTTTGAAAAAAGAAAAAAACCTCAGTAACATCTTTTTTTTCCATCCAGATGATATCAAGCTTATGAAACCTTTATCACAATGCTAATTTTCTTCCTTTCCCCCCCAACCCCACTGCTTTTTAGTCTATTGAAGAACTGGAGAAAGAAATGTTAAATGGTCAGAAACTGCAAGGACCACAGACTTCTGCGGAAGTGTACCGCATCCTCAAGCAGAAAGGAATGCTGGAAAAGTAAGTAAGAATAGATAAAGCAAGTTCCAAATACCCCTTTTTTATCCTCATAACTCTATTTGCATTTTTAGTCTTGATATATTCATGAAGATACTGGCCAGAAAGAAAATCACTGCAATAGGAGAAGCTTAATCCCCACTGAAGAATTGCGGAGAGAAGTGAATAAAACCTCAGAATAGTAGTGCTGTAGACAGACATAATAGTGTGACATGAGATTTGTGACCGCTCTTCTCTTTACAGACTGTACTATTGCCTCCTGCTGTCATAGAAAGCAAAGTGTGTTTTAATATGTGAAAAGAATAAAATACATGAAAATAGAAGTTGAGCTTCCTAAAGAGACTCGTGAAGAGTTGAAAGTTGAAAATGCATTGCTTATCTCCAAGGAGATATCTCCTTGTTATTAAGGATCTACATAGCTGTACTGCTTCTGTCCCCATGGGTTCTAGCTTAGATACCACAGTTCTGTTTTCTAATGTGACTTCCAGTTTGCTGTACGGTAAAAACTGATATCTGCTTGTGTAGGTCAGGCGTTTGGGTTTATGGGTTTTTCCCTAGTGTGAAGTTAAGCAAGTTGTCCTGACTTGTTCATTTGTATTTGAGTCAGAACATGTATGATTCTTAAAGCCACACACAGAGTTATCTCCTTATAAGATTGAGAGATGCAGTATCTCTATTCCTATTTGTAGAAGAGGCAAAATCAGAAAATAAATGACTGGCAGTCAGAAGATCAAGTCTCCTTACTTTTCTTTCCAAAACAAATTTTAAGTCTAAGTTTAATGGATCAGCTGCATTAAGTTGCTTAATTTTTAACATTATCTTTGGGAGTAAGGCACTGAAATCTGTCTCTGCAGTGTACGGTAATTAAGCTGACTGCAGAAAAAAAAATCTAATTAAAATGTTGACTTCAGCCTTTGCTCTTTATGATTCCCTAAATGAGATAGGATGCCATGTTTGAGGGTTCTTTTTGGCTGGTTGTTTTTTTTCCCCATATTCTGTCTTAAAACAAATCAAGTGCGTTATAGAAGACTTTGAGTTGTGTTTTTAATGAAAGATATGAAAACAGAATTACTAACTTCTATTTGGTGTACCAATATGTATGTGTCAGTTCTTCATAAAAGGTCTAGTTCAACAAGACCTTTGTAAGCAAAGTGTTTTTTGAAAACTCTGTTGCTACAGTAAAACAGCCATGGTTTAAAAGTGAAGAGACAGTACAGTAACAGTAAAATATAATTCTGTCATCCTACAAAGAATCCCAAGGCTACATAGAAATAAGCAAAAGTCAAAGTTCAGTAGAAGAGCCTTGGTAGCAGGATAGTAGTTGATATTTACAGTGCAATCTCTTTTTTTCATTTCAGCGGTTGTAGAACTACCCCATTAATGTGGTTAAACGTAAGATGCCTTTGGAGTTTGCTGGCCATGAGCCTGCACTCAGTCTTGATTCTACTTCCCCCATGTGGAGTGTGGCAGACCTGTGAACAGCAAACTAATGTTCTCTGTGACAAAGAGCAAAATTTATGTATCAAGATGTATCTGTATCTAAAGCTGTGTGGAGCTTGCTCTGGCTTCAGAAGGTTCATATGTTTTGTGGCTGCCTCTAGTAAAATGTCACATAAGCACGACAAATTTTATTTTAGTGTGTACATTTAAGTTCTTACAATAATAGCAAATTTAGCCCCCCTTAATGTATATACAAAATGAGTTACAAGTGAGCCATGTTACATTTACATTTATTAAATATTTTTCTGCGTGTTTTCCAGTAAGGATTTTGCAACCTCAGCAGTGTAGCATTGGATTTGAAAAAGCAGCCATGTGGCTACATGCTAATTTTGGTTCCACCAATGAAATAAAACCAGAAATCAAGTCAGTTGGATTGACCCGTGTAGTTTTTGCTGTTGCTGCTATTTTTATCTTATTCTCCACAAAAATAAACCTTAAGAAATGGACATGCATTCATAACAGGACATTAAAAGGTTTCAGATAATTCAAAACATAGCATTTCATTTTTGAGCGTTTGCAATTAAAGCCATACAAACAATGAACTAAATTCACAAGCATGTCCATTCCCCTCATTTTTCTCCCTAAGTAATGCAAAGTTTTGCATTCAGCCAAGAACAAGTGTTGCATCTACCCCTGAGAATGCAGTAGTTGCCATACTGTAATGGTCCTCCTAAATAGCTCATGGCTTCTCTTGTGACCTCTGGTTCACTTTGAGGATCTCAGAGCTATGTGTTGATACAAGAGTGACCTCAATAGAACATGTGCCAGCAGAGTGCGTGGTGCTTGGTACTAGTTGGGGGTTCTGCTCTAGGCTGAATTTGTGCCTTACAGATAAAGCTTAGAGTGACTGATGGGACCACTTTCCTGAGCAGAAAGTTCTAGTCCAGATGTATTCTGAATTTCATCGTCTCCAGTGCTCGTTTTTTTTTTTTAATTTAAGTCAAAATAAAGTAGTGTCTGTGTCAAAATTGATCAATATAAAAGGCCACGCTAAAATGGCATATCTGTTCTGGTGAACAGATATTAATCCCTAAAATTCACTAGGTTCTCTCTGAAAATGGGACTTGTCTGGCTGTCACTGTCCAAGATGGACAGAAAGCATATATAAATTTCTGTAAAGAATCTTGGTTGTAACAAGCCTTCAGATAATCAGAGAAACCTGGATAATTTGAGGGTTGTTGAAAATGTGTCCAGTTTAAAAAAAATAAAAAGTTAGAACTTGGTGTTTCAAAATCCACATTTAATTTTGGACTCTTATTAAAAACTTGACCTTTAATTTCTTCTTGGGTCTCTCTGTGTCATATTCTGCAATTGTATTATCAAATTATTGCTCAGTGATAATGCATAACTGATGTGCCAGTCTTGCTTTTTAACTGTAGTACTGCTGTAAGAGTGTGGAGGAAAGACATGAATGTTTTCAATTTTTAAAGTTTTTTAGATCACTTAATGATTGTGCTATACATAATGAATGTTGCAGGCTCCAGTATAGCTGGCTAGGCTTCTGGAGGTGAATGATTTTAGAGATACATGCAGAGTCTGTATTTATCCAGTACTTTTCAACTAGTGTTAGCGCTTGACAAATACTGAAAGAAACTGCTGCTCTTTCCCCTCCCTCTCCTCACCCCGTTTTATTTTTTTTCATTTAAGAAAATGTTACAGAATAAACTTACGCAGTGTTTGCTTTCCCTACCCTGTTTCCTCAGGTTTCCACTGTTCACTGCTGTGTATCAAATCTGCTATGAAGGGAAGCCTGTCAGAGAGATGATATCCTGCCTTCAGAGTCATCCAGAGCACATATAAAATCAATCAGGCCATCGTACTAATGCAGCTTTCTGCCTTTCATATTTATTTCTCAGTTCAAGTGGATGTATCGTTAAGCTTCATTCAAAGCTGCTCACTGGGCAACAGTAACAACATGAATGTCTCTGGGTATTGTAGTTTTACAGCCTAGTTTGACACAGCATGCAGTGTTGACGTGGTGATTGTCATTTTACTGGCTGAAATACAACTGTTTTAAAATGTGCAATGCAAAAGTTGCACTACATATCTCGTATATACACAAGTGTACGTTGTGTGTGTTCCTACACCATAAAACACAATGTTTTGTTGTCTCTTATTAAGGCCTAGTCTAAAATTCATTGGACACCATGGGAAGAATCCCACTGGTTTTGATGGAGACCAAGCCTATAACCTTGAAATATCATCAGATTTTCTATTAGAACTTGATTTTATTCTGCATACGCATTGAAATGTTAACATTTTGCATGTTTATGATTATATTAATTTTATTTAATTAATGCAAAACAAGTTGTAGCGGTTATTTCAAGGGGCTACATGGATATTTTAATGAACTTGGATGAAGAATATTTTAATTTTTGGAAGTCTTTAAAACTGTCAGACTATTTTGAAACCAGTTTCTAAGTGAATTTAAAGTTTTTAATTACACTGTTGTAAAGGGAGTATGCTAGAGGGGGGATCATTAACTCCCCTTCTGTTTTTTAATCCTTGTGGTTTTGTATTTCTCCATTTCTCCCTTCCTGCTCCCAGAAGTTAGACTCTTGTAGAGTTCTGTTCTCCCCAAACAAGTGGGAGATGTTTCCTGAGGATTCTGAACCCTGGAGCCTACTGTTCACTTTTAGTGGTGTTGTACCTGTGGTTGTTCGTGACTGGTATTGATTGGTGAGTGGGGAAGGAAATTCTTGAGTATCCACTGCTCAAAATTGTCATGCTGTGTTTCTAGCTTAACCACCAGCTACAACGTGTTGCACTCCACTCAACACTCCAAGGAATGTTTGAGGAATTCCCTGGCAGATCCTACTTGTGTTGTCAAAAGGGTTATGAGCCAGTATGCTGACTGCATTTATTTCAGTGCCTGCCAGTGACTGACACGTCAACTGGACTGTAGTCCTGACCCAGCCTCTGCAGAGAAATTATGAATTCTAAAGTTGCTCTGTCACTTAGCAAAACAAAGGGGATGCCTGAGAATAATTGTCATACTTACTTAAGTAGACAGGATTACTCTTAAGTACATGAGCGTTGGGCAGCTTTGTATCAACGGGAAGATGCTTCAGCTCAGGGGTGCTATTTCTTGTGCTCCTATAATGTTTTGCATTAATTTCTAGAAGATCTTGCAAATTTCATCAGATATTCAGGAATGTGAAAAGTTATTTTGCCTTACTTCTGATTTAGTGCTAAATATAACAGGTGGCCAAAAGGTTAAGTAACATCAGATGTTTGTGGCAATTGAGGAAATAGCTGGTAGAGCTGACTTAGAGTAAGCGCACTGCTTAGACAATTAAAAGGGTGTGTTAAGATTGGAAGCACTGTTACACTAACGCACACATGGAGCATACACTCCTCATTACTGCATAATATTCAGTGTGTCTGCTTATGCTTTGTGTTAGTTTTTTTTTTAGTACCAAGCTGACTGGCTTTGCCTTCATTTGTGTATATATGCATATATATAAACTTTTTTTTTTTACATGCGGTGTGTAGAACAGAGCATTTTGTAAGATACATAAAGGGCTATATGAGCTAAATGTGGTAAATTAATATATACTTTAAGATTATTTCTTTATTATTCCAATACTACTTCTACCACTGAAACCCTAAAATCTTAATTGTTCTTGTTTTGTACAACAGCCTATTCCTAGGCAAATCCAGAGAAAAAGTTTTTATGGAATTCTTTCCTCCAGTCTGTAATGATATTCTTGGTTTTTTCAGACAAAAAGTGAAGTTTCGGTAACTAAAATAATTTATTTAAATTTCTATAGATACTTCACCGTTTTTATTTGCTTTTCAGTGCTTAAGAACATTCAGTTTGGCACTAGGGATTTTCCCTCTACTAATATTTACTGCTCTTTTAAAGGCTGTGATATGATACTGGAATTGAATGGTTAGAATCCTGTTCTACAAACACTCTATTTGCCTAGTTCTGCAATATTGAAAACATAAACCCTTGTGTAAGATTTTTGTATGCAAGGTCATATATTCATCAGTAATTCTTGATTTGTGAACATTACTTACTAAGGAAGGCATTATCTTCTAACAATACCTACTCAGCTGGCCCTAGACATATATACTGATTTTGTTTAAAGACTGTGAATGTATACCTGTTTGAAGAGTTAGTACAAATAAACATTTTTGACTTGAGTATCGCTTTGGTTTCTGTCTCATTTTACATGGTTTGCAATTAATGGTTTATTCACTTAAAGGAATGTAGGTTTCTACAGATATGGTGATGATAGCAGATATAAGATTGATGTGCAAGAATTTTAAAAAGAACTGTTTGACATTCAGATTTCAGTATTTTGATTTCTGCCCATTAATGAAACAATTGTGGTGCCTTTGACCCCAAAACAGGTTGTCTTCAGTTCCTTGAGTTGATGTGTGAGCCACTGGAGGGCACTGGTGGGTAAGCGACCAGTTCGGCCTGCTCCACAGTTCCCATTGGTTCTGAATCGCCTTAGGTTCCTGTGTGACCGCGACTGCCTTACACTGCGTTCCTTGTATCTAAAGATGGTTATGCTTCAACTGCATGTGTTGTAGATCTACTGGAAGGGAGAGAAGCACCTTGCTATAAAACACCAAACACCTTATTACCTCTGCCCAAGCTCCTGCCCTGTTTTTCCTGTTGTCTAAGACCCTCCCAGTGCAGAGCAACAGCCGCTACCTCAGCTCTTGGACAATATGGTCTTTGAGGCCTTTCAGTATCACATGGGGTCCATATGCATCCAGCAATGCTTGTTTCTGCTGCATCTTGAAGTTACAAGAGCTTGGAAAATGATCAGAGCACGTTGTGCTCAGTTTTGTCAGTTTCTACATCAATTGAAGTGGTGGGAGGTGTCACAAGCATTTAACCAGGGAAAGAAAGGTTGCCTAATTAGTAATGGGGCACCATACTGCAAAAGAAACGTGTTCTTTGCTGAAAAGAATGGTGCACTGTCTACCTGAAAGCCTCAAAGCATTTCATAAAATGAGAGAAATGTCCTAATTCCTCAGTTACATATAGAGATACTGGGATAGGTGAAGGTGATTGCCTAGTGAACCTGTGACAGGATGCATTTTATTCCTAATTTTAAGCCAGAGTTTCAGCCATTAGGTCATTTCTCATTGTACTTTTAGCTAAAAAATGTATTTATTTTAATGGTGCGTAAAAGCAACTGTTAGAACAAATGTGCAAATGTGTAGGTATCTAAAATGTACCATTCAAAGGCCCTTTAATTGTACTAATTCTGAATCAACAGGAAAGTGAAAACTATCATGAGAGAATTAGGATGGATAAGTTTCTTTCATAGAACATTATTTTCTGAAGGAGTGGTGCTTTCTCACTATATCAGTGTTTACAGACTGAGTGTCTCTGAGTGTCTGACTGTAAATAACACCCAGGCTGTCCCTGAGATACAAGAAACATGGCAGACAAGAAGTCTGTTTCCAACAGCCTGAGCTGATGCTTCTTCATAATGCTCCCACCCTGAACTTCCTTGTAAGGCTGGAGTTGTATGGATATAGTATGGATATCACAGGAGCTGCTTGATGTTGGAATGAAACATCCCAGAACACATAAAACTTCATATTATTAGAAAGTGTAAAACTATTTCTCTTCTGCCTGTATCTTGGCCATACAGAGTTGTCTCCTGTGATTTGCCGTGAGCTGATACAAATCTGAGCACTTCTCATGCATTATTCAAAACAGAAGAGTATCTGCCTTCAATCCCAGGATGTGCAAAGGAGAGGTATCTGGCATTCAGATTAAATGAAGCCTAGTGCTCTTGTCAGTCTGTTCTAATTTGATTTCAGATTGCTGCCAATATGCTTTAGTTAGGGACTTAATACTCTTGATCTATCACTGTAGTCCTGCTCTTATTGAAAGCAATTGTAGATCTGGATTTTAAGAGGAGAACATTAGTGGGATGCCCTACAGAGTGACATTCTGTCAGAGTTTCCCATGTTTAAATTGGATTTATCTCTTTATTATGTTTACCTGTTATCTACAATATTTGCTTCAGAGTGATGTTGCAAAGGGTGATTGTAGAAAACAGTTGATTATTTCAGTAAGTTACTAGAAACAGCATGAATTACTGCTTTTAAATGTTTGTCTTTGTTAACTCATGCTGTAGGAATTAGTGAATAATAAATAAAGGACAGCTCTGGCCTGTGAGCAGGTCTTAATCATTCAGGTGGGGGTAACTGCCAGAAGCTGCTCGGTATAATCCATATTGCACTCTGCGACATTAGCGCTGCTTGCTGTCACTACATTGGGCATTTAATTTTCTCAACTGGATGGCAGTCATTTAGTGTCTTTCACCCTACAGCTTTTCTTCATATCTGTTTCAGCTTGCTGCTCATCTTTATGTGCTTGGGCCTGTATGTGATGTTCTGTAGTGGAACTCAAGAAGGTACACACGCCATACCAAAAGGTGGGCGTGTGTACCTGCACATGAATATGCTCATCTATACAGGTAAACCCCTACCTACCCTTTATTGAATATTTGTGTGCACAAGTAAGCCTTGTAAGGGGCTGTGAATTTTGCACAAGGTTTTAGCAAGGCCACCACGTGAAATGATGTTCTGCCTTTGTACTCATCGGTGTCTTTCCGTTCATTTAAAGCTGCTTGGCTGTGAAGCTAGTGCATAGATCTCTTCCAGACCATCCTACAGCACGTGGGATGGCAAAAAGTCGGCTTGGATTAATTGAAAACTTTGCTACTACTTTAGGGGAACAGTATCACATCTATGTGACTGGTCACTGAAGGTCTGAGATGCCACATTTGTAAAAAATAGTGCAAATCTCATGTTTAAATGAAAATAATAATGACATTGACTGGTTTGCCCTTTCTTTCTCCAAATCCTGGTTCATTATGAATCCCATTTTAAAAATTGCCAACTATCGCATCACGTTATTGTCATAGAAATATATTTCAGCTCTGTGTGATGGATTCTTTCTGAATAGTTTATTTTGAGGACTTGGTGAATATCTTTCAGTTTGGTGATTATTAAGCACAGGCTCAGAAAGTACAGCGATGGGGATTTTTAGTTTGCTTTTTTGCTTTTTGAAGGCTGGAGAGAACTGGAAAGCAAGCCAAATCTGTTAGCAAGCACTGGCTACGTTCCTGGTCTATGTAAACAGTAATATAGAGACATTTATGAAGCATTAACTAGTATTTAAAATGCAAACTTCAAACACATGTACTTGCATCACAGCTTCTCATTAACTGTAAGCCTTTTTTTATAGCATGCTGTTCTTCGTTGTGGCACCTACTCCCTATAATTTTGCTTTGAGATAAAGCAACATGTGTTGTGATACATGATTTTGGAGACTCAAAGTACTCACCTGAAAGCATTTTAGCAAAGTGAGCTCGAAGTAAGCTGCGAAGTATCGTTACAGATGAGCAGAGCCACTGCTTTGGATTAAAGCCCAGTTTTTGTGTGGTTTTGGTAGGGTATTTAAACCCAGTGTAGGGATTTTTCTAATTTCCACTTACTGTGCTTTTAAATTTAATAGAGATGCTCCATTTTGTGGTTTGGTTTGGGTTTTTAGGGGGTTTTTTTGGTCTTTTTTTTTTCTTGGGGAAGTTGGGGATGTGGGGATGGGGTTTAAAGAGGACGTCATCAGCATAATTTTCTCCAAGCTTCAAGTTAGGTGATAATTGCAGTAGCACTTAGTCATGCCAGTCTTCCCTTGACTGTGTTTAGCCTTATCTTCTGGGTTTCTTCATCTGCATTTTCTTCAGGCTGTCGGCTACTACAGAGAAGAAATGCCTTTTGTCACTCCCAGAGCTTTAGGCAGCACAAAGAAAGATCAGCTTACTGCCATTTGCATTTAGGTTTGTCTTATGTTTGTTGCCCAATAGAGAGGTTAAGTGTGGAATAAGATCTTCCAAGCTTTCATACTGTTCGGTTCAATCCTTCTGACACTAGCATCTTTCTCCATATAGCCACTGCTGTAATACAGCAGAAGCTGAAGATTTTTCATTTCCTGGTGCTGTTTCTTAGGCTGCTTTAAGTCCCTAGACTATGCGATCACACAAAAATCTCCTTAGCTGGAAATACTCTACTCTACCCAGGCAGAGTCTTAAACTTTCTAACAACTGCTGCTTAATTTGATTCTAATGTGTTGCCACTCTAGAGCCGTAGTTCCCTAGGGTACCTACTTACCATTCTCATTCAAATAAGCCTTTTTTTTCCCTCTCAGAAATTTTGTCTCCAACTTCTCCATTACCATACATCATTCACAGGTTTATTCTACTACTTGTAATGCAGTTGCTTGTAGCCATTCAGCAGAGGAATTTCTAGGTGTGGCTTTTCTTCTAAAATGGGGTTGACTTGGCAGAGCTGGGCACTGAAGAGCAGCAGAGGTGTTTTCTAGCAGGGACAATTGGCTTTCTGAAAGCAATTGGATTAGAAATGAGAGAAGAGAGTGGAATGGGGTTAGACTGCCTACCCTACAGGTGAATCAATTTAAGTGTAACTTCTTATACTATGTGTAGAGCAGAGAGGGAACAGAATTCTGAATACTGCACTTGTTGCAGAATAGGGAATGAGACACAGTTAGTTTTAACCAGCGCAAGACCTGGTAATGCGAGAACATGCACTAAAATGCAGGAGGAGTGAAGGCAAAGCTGTTGAGAGTTGATTTGAGCCCCTTTTGGCCTGTCATTCTACACCAAGCATGACTTCACGGTAACAGCTTAGTGCAGCAATGCTCTCTTCAAGAAACCCAAAACCTGGGAAATGTCTCCTCCGGACAACTTAGCAGTTGCTCAAGTGCAAGAGGGGTTTCACAAACACCCTCGGTATTATCAAAATGCAGCGAGATACAACAATTGCCATTGAAGTTTCCCCTCTCTTCCATGTATCACTCTCCAAGCAAGTGATGGAAAATTCTTGAGATGAGAAAAATATGCTTTTCATGTACTCTAGACATCTGATACAGAGGAAATATGCACTTTACTCGCTTTGCAGTGGGATCATGAGAGTTCTGAAAAATGCACCCATAGTCATGAGAGAGTCTGGCAAGAGAAATAACTGCAGAATGCTTGAGTTTAAAAGCCCCATTTTTTCTTGCCCATGCTGCAGTTAACAAGTGAGAAATAATCACAATTGTTGGCTACCTCTTCGTGAGTCTGTGATTTTTCTCAGAGCTAAACTAAGCAGAACTAGGTCTGACTAAGTAGTCAGGAATGGCAGGAAGGTGTGCCAGGGGAGGTTTAGGTTGGATGTTAGGAAAAGATTCTTCACCTCCAGGGTAGTGGGGAACTGGAACGGCTTCCCAGGGAAGCAGTCACTGCACCAAGCCTGACAATATTCAAGAAGCATTTGGACAGTGTCCTCAGATACACGATGTGAATTTTGGGGTTGTCCTGTGCAGGGACAGGAGTTGGACTCAATGATCCTTGTGGGTCTCTTCCAACTCAGGTCATTCTATGATTCTAGTCAGAGATACGCCCTCAAAACAAAGCTGCTCAAAATGTTCTTCCTGAAATTCTGAGGGAATTTTCTTCCTTCTCCCTTGCAATTGCAGATCCAGAGCAAGAAGTGGGAGCTCTAGTAATAGTAAGGTATGCATACCCTGGCTTTGAAGGTTTTTTATGTGATCTTAACAACCAAATAATTATAATGCTATTACCAGCTGTAGCCTGGTGTTACCAGAGGTTGAGGTTAAATGATAGAACTTGAGCAAGAACACTCCAGGGACACCCCTGAATCCTGATGCATTTTTAACCATCTAAAATAGGTCCTGACCCACAAGTGGGCTGGAAGTCTTGCTGGTTCCTTTCACATGAGAACTTGTGTGTTGTGTACAAGCTCTCCACTAACACAAAGCCAGCACTGCTAGTTTTCTCATTGCTGCTGTAATTGGTCCTAAAGGGAAAAGTAAGGGACTTGGTTACGTGATTTGAGAACTATCAAATATTATGGCGATGGGGGCACAAGAAGCACTTCTGTGAATGATCACATTTAGGCAGAACCTGTCATGTCAGCATGTGGGGTGATGTCCAAGCATTGGTAAGCAGATACTGGGAAGTTTAGACATCTCTGCTTTTCTAATGTAACAGTAATTAGGTCCAGACTGGATGGAGAGATGTTTCCTAGGAAACATAGTGGAAAGGCCCAGTATGGGAAAATCTGAGACGCACAGCTCCAAGTACCTTGTTGTAATGACTGAGTTGGACTAGATGAATTAGAAACTCAATATGTTACCATGACTGGGAACTCTCCACCTGGCAATGAGGCCTTGGATGAGTCCGTCTTGAATGCATCACTAAAAATGGCAATGTGGTTTATTGTCACAGAAGCTGTAGCATAACAACAGCAGGGAACCTAAACTGTTCAAGGCAGCCTGCTTGAGTCCGGATGAAAGAATTTCAGCTGGGCTGTTACAAGGAAGTTCCTGGGACTACTGACTGAACATGCCCTCAAGAACAGGTGACTTCATTCTCCAGGACTGCTTGCTCTGTGTGTTAAATTCACATTTTTAAAAAAAGGAGACAAAGACAACAGGGAAGAGGCTTAACTTTCAAGTCTGCTTTCAGATCTGATATATGAGTGATAACATACAATTTCTCTCTATTCAATGTCATTTTCTTGGGCTTACCCAGTCACAAGTCTTTGCATAGCTAGATGAAATTTTGGAAAGATTATTTTGCTTTCAAAAGCCTTGTCTGACTTGAGGTGATAAGTAAAATATATTGAAATCCAGTAGGCAGATCTAAAGAAATAGCTGATCTTCACATGCATTTTAATATGGATCTGGAGTGTTTGGGGTTGGTGGTGGTTCAGATTGGCAATTTTTTTATTTTCTGTACTACCTTTGAGCAAGCACAGCCTAGTGCATCCACTGTAGTCCAGTATTGTTGACTAACTATGACCTGATGATGGCTTTTCTTTAGCAGAACTTGCGTCAGGGGACTCACTGCCACACAAGGAGGATAAGAGCTGCTTCTCTGCTTAGTGCTAATGGAAACACTGTGCCTCTCGCTGTCAGTCATCTTATGGCTCAAGGTTGCTAAAAGTTATTTTCAATCACATTAATGAAATACTGTGAAATAACTGTTTCTTTTTCAAGGCAGCGATGCGTACAGAGCAAGTATGTGGGTGGTGTAGTTCTTCAAGTCCTGCCTCTTCTTCACCTCCCCAAATTTGGAGATGAACTTGAACTGCATCACTCGCACTCAGATGAGGCAGACTGTGGGCCTGCTACCCCTTTGTTCCTCTTTCTCCGAGAGAGGCAGTTGTCATGTGTCTTCGCAGCTCCCCTTCTATGACAAGAGGACACAACTGAATACTTGTCTTTGTAGTAAAGATGCCTTCACCAGCATTTTTTCCCCCTTTTTAGTCATTTTTTTTCCTTCTTGCTGGTTGCCTTACAACACAGTTGCTTTACAGATGGGATTACTTTTGCAGGCTAAAGCATGTCACCTACTACAGTATCACAGTATCATAAGGTTGGAAAAGACCTTTGAGATCATCAAGTCCAACCTATGACCCAACACCTACACCTACTCCTACTTGTCAACTACACCATGGCACTAAGAGCCTCATCCAAGCTCTCCTTAAACACCTCCAGGGACGGTGACTCCACCACCTCCCCAGGCAGTGCATTCCAGTGACCAATCACCCTTTCAGTAAAGAACTTCTTCCTAATATCAAGGCTAAACCTCCCCTGGCGAAACTTGAGACCGTGTCCTCTTGTTCTGTCACCGGTCACCTGAGAGAAGAGACCAACCCCTGCCTGACTACAACCTCCTTTTAGGTAGCTGTAGAGAGCAATAAGGTCTCCCCTGAGCCTCCTCTTCTTCAGGCTAAACAACCCCAGCTCCCTCAGTCGCTCCTCATAGGGCTTGTGCTCCAGTCCCTTCACCATCCTCGTCGCTCTCCTCTGGACACACTCCAGCATCTCAACATCTTTCTCAAACTGAGGGGCCCAGAACTGGACACAGCACTCGAGGTGCGGCCTGACCAGTGCTGAGTATAAGGGGATGATGACCTCCCTAGTCCTGCTGGCTTCCAATTAGATAGACACCTTGAAATACCCCTTAAAATACTCCAGTGTTGTTCATTGCTGTTTAAGAAGGTAATGTATTAAATCCTGCATTTCACCACTGGTGAACTTAAATAATCCCCTTATTTGTATTTCTCTTACTTTTGAATTGTGTCAGGAAATCCTTCACTGGTGAACTCAAACAGCCCATACAAGTAGCCTTCTAGCACAAAAGGGATGCTAGTGTGCAAGAAATAATCACAGATTTCATCAAAGTAACACCTGGTTTGAATATATCCTTGCTACCTTTGATGTTTTTCCTTGTACTACCTGCTTGAACAATGAAATCTGGAAATATGACCTCCCTGATTAGTACTTCACTGATATATAATCATAACATCACTTAAAGAAAACACAGCATTTTTGATGCATGACCTTCATGTGCGCGTGCTGATACAGCTTGTTTCCTGAGCCTCAGATTGAGTCCTTGTGAAGAAGGGAAGTTAAGAAATTATTTGATCAGCATATTCAGAGAACCACATTGCTTTTTAAAGATTGTATATTTGATATATTTAGTGACTATTTTTAAAATAAAAGTAATTGTCTGGGTCTAGGAGACATTCTTTTAATTATATAGATAGGTCCGTGTATCTATGTGTGTATATGTGTTATGAAACCAGGTTTATGATGTGCTGAGGAATTGAAGCTGTCATACTACCTATCCTCATCTTCCTTCACAGTACTTTAACCTATATGTCAATTCCAGCTGAATGTGAGAAAGTAGAACAGTAACAAAGATGTCAAATTCTTGTAAATGCCAAGAAAATGTGCTGAGGACACCCTCTTAGCAGAAAAAAGCTACGTGGAGTAGACTGACCTTACAAATACCCCTACCGCAGTGAGTACTTCTGATGGAGTTTGGATTTTCTTGGATGTTAAGGTAAGCCAACCTCAAAGTTCACAGGAAACAAAGCTTTTTAATTGTGGGGCTTATGGTGGCAACTGTGTTATAAAAAATCTTATGTCAGAATTGTCTCATAGTTAGCACCATGCCAGACATGCACAAATATATGATGGACTTCAATTCACCTCAATATTAGTAATTAGTAACATCCATCTCAGAGCATCTTCTGCTTACTCCAAATCTAATACTGCAAACCACAGGGCTTTGCCAATTCACATAATTTAAATATCTAGGTAATTAGGTTGCCCTCAGCAGAGAGGCTGTATTTTAGCTGCACTACGAGCATTTAGTAAAATCCTTCTTTGTGTGTTTTTTCTCATGGTTCAAAGAGCTTAGATAGCCTAACTCCTATCAGCTCTTCCCCCAGTCTCCTAAAAATCCCCAAACCAAAACCTTCCTTTCTTCTGAAATTCTCTTTCTGTCACTGATGTAGCAAAGAAGCATTATCCATGCTCAGTAGCTAGTTAGTAGGGGGATAAATGACTTGACAGAATAAGCTTTCTCAAGACATCATAAACGGGATAAATCCTAGGAGGAAATCCTAGTCCCTCCCAAAGCCAGCCCATCATCCACCCCCTGACTGCTTTACAGACTGATAACCATGCACCATTCTCATACAGCCCAAAACCTGCAATTTTCAAAGCAAACTGAATGGAGAAATTTAACAAAATTTGGCTTTCTGATTTGTTTAAAAATCCTAGCAGGTTTTCCTAGGCAGGCAACAGACAACGCACTCCGCTCCCCATAAATACAAGCAGCCATAATCAAAAAAATTCTCCTATTTATCTCTCATTTCTCTTGCAACAGTTGTTTTCAGGAACCTAGAACAGAAGATTGCACTTAAGCATCTTGCATCACTGCAGCTATTTTTTCATGCACTGCTATAAGACATACCGGGTATCAGCAGCTTTTCATGCTGGTTTTGTTCATACCTGTAACATTAATGCTATGAAAGCCTCCGATAATTATTTATAGTCATAAGCACTGTTCTGTATATTCTAAAACACTGGTGCCTGCACCTCTGTGTCCTGTTTTGAATTAACCTGACCGTGTTTTGTGCTAGGGAGATTTGTTTCTTCGGTTTTGCTTTGTTTCAAGGTTAAGACTGTTCTGTGAATACAAATAATAGGGTCATTGTGTTCTTTGTGTGAGTAGAAGTCTTTTGGCACTGCTCTACTAGCAAAGACAAATTACCAATTTTAAAATACTGATATCGTATCACTCAGTTACCTGGAGATCTCAGACCACTATGCGGCTTAATGTGTTCCTCTGATAACATTATGCTCTCTTCCTGTTGATGGATAGATGTCAAATGTCTTTCTCCCATGCTCAGGGAATGGCTGAGCAAACCAGTACAAAAAGCAGTAAAACATCTGCCTGCAATTCTCTGCCATCTCCTCTCACTCTTGTGCTCTCCAAGAGTGACGTCAGTGCCCTGCCAGGCTCCCAGTTCTCCTTTCCTGCACTTCAGCCCACTACAACAGAGCACGTACACTCTGGTAGCTCACCCCAGTCAGCTGCTGCCTCTCTCAGCAGATCCTGCAGACAGATCACTGGCCTTTTTTCTCTCTCTGGTGGAGGGTTTTCCACCCTTAAACCCTGCAGCCCACCTGCATAAAACTGATTCTCCCTGTAGAGCACTTACATTACCCAACTATTGGCCAGGGACAGCTCAGCCACTGAGATTTGTGAGATCTTTTATTCTGCTACTGCTTCAAGGGATGTGTCAGGCATTGGCATTGCATATATATTGTACAGCTGGGTGACTAGAACATGAACAAGATTGCAGCTTTATGAAATTAATTGGAGTTAATTTCTGTGTTTCTCAGATCACTTAGGTCATCTTTTGCCATGTTCTGTATATACGGAACACAAAATTTAGCAATATAAGCTTGGTAAAGAGTATATTTTAAATAAATCCATAGTTTCGAATTATATATTTAAAATGGAGAGTCTATTGGTTTACTTAATAAATTATTCAAATAGCTGATTATACTGTATTAAAAACATGAATTAAACACCTCCAAACAACAAAGATGCTTTATTTTCAGACTTAATTTGTCCAACTCTAGCTTCCAGATGTGGTATATGGTTAGGTTTTTGCCTGCCAGTTATTGCATGTCTTCTCTCTGTGTATATGCGCACACAGCAGGCTCAAATCACATCCTAATAATTTAGCATCATCTAAGGGGCACTTTAGGTCTCGGGCATCTTTCAGGGTGTTGTACCAACCCCAGCATACCTGTCTGTTAACAAAGCCTGCAAGTGCAAGCAAGCTGATGGCAGAAGTGATGAGGTGGCTGTAAACTCTCTCCCTAAACGTGAATGATGCTGTGATGAAACCACGGTGGAATTTAGTCTTTCATTAACTATCTAAAACCTAATATGTTATTGACAATTGTTGAAGGTGTTCTTTTCATTTGCTGTTTTGCACTGGGTTTGGGTGCTGTATAAACGTTATCTGTTGTGATTTACATAAACACTTAGGCAAGCATCATCCTTGGGTGTAGAAACATACATGTCTTCAGTGGAAATGTTTATATTCTCAAGTACTGTACACTAGTATGTGCTTGCACCATAGTAATCTTTAAACGTCTTTAAATGTGGCTGGTGACCCCAGTGCAAGTATTTATGAGTTTGCCTCAGGGACAGACTGTTCTGATGTGCTCAGGAGCAGAATGATCTCGTTCCTCATATAACACCAGACACTTGAGTATCCAGGTAACTTGTGATTTGGAGGTGTGAGCAGGCACGGCCACCAGCTGCACTTGGACCTGTGCTTGCAGGGTCCCTGTAGAGAAGGACAGCTGAGAAGCAGCCTGTGAAATACCATATGAGCATACCCTTGCATGTGCATTACAGATTTGAGGTCCCTGACCTCAAAATACAGTAACCAAAACTTCCATTCTGAGAAGATTTGTACATAGATTTCACACTTCTCACTACAAACTCTTAATATGAGTAGATGTGCTCTCTGCCCTGAAGTTAAGCATACGTGTATAGAGTGCAGGGACGGTGATCTAAGAACAGATCTTCTCTGGAGTAAGTAAGCAACTTTTCCTCAGCACAGTATCTAAGACACGTTTGCGTTTCAGGGCTGGGAGGGATTTTCAGATTCCCAGAGCAGATAAAACAGCTGGTGAAAGGCTAATGCACAGAAAACACATGGCTTATGTACTTTCTGATTTCTTTCCTTACCACAGTCTTTATCACCAAACAGTTTACTTATTGTCACGACAATGGGTTTTAAATATAGAAAGAAAAAAAGCAATCTTAAAGTCATTATGAGTAGTTCATAGCATGGAGTTAATTCTCTGCGTGGCAGTGCATAAGTTCTAAGCTTTTTGGCAGGTAGAATGTCTGTGTCTACCGTAAGGCCTTTTTCTGTAGAGATCAAATAAACTTCATGTAAAGAAAGAAATATTTTTTAGAAAATAAGTACAGAACATGAACAGCTCAGTTTTGCATTTTCCAGCATTAGGGTAGTAACTTATCTCTCTTATGATCAAATCCCACATTCTGTCATTACTCAGACTGTAGTTTCAATTGGCATTGATTTTATGTGTGTTAATTTTGGAGTGCCCAAGCTGCAGAACCAAACAAGCCTCATGTTCAAAAATCACAGGTACAAACACAGATCCACAGATTTGCAGAATAACAGCCATTTTGAAAATACGGGCATCTCTCTATTCTCTGCCTGTTGCAGCAACATTAGAAGATCCAAGTATCTCAACCATGAAAACAATCTTTACTTTGCAAAATACCAGTTCATACACAGAGACATTTACCTTGATTGATCATCAGGCATACCTGTAGCATATGTACCAAAGTACAAGTAAGTGTTTCTGGTTTGGGTTAGTATAAATCAACTTTTCTATACAGTCGTAAGCCAACAAAGAGTAATACATGCTATTAATTATTTACTTAAATACATTTGTAGCTTAAAGCCTACACTTTGCTGATTCCAAGAAGCCATTAGGAAATATTCCAAACATTTCTTGATTTAATGCTAACTAAAAATATCTCATCCGCAGATCAGCACAGTGAGATGTCAAGGGTGAGAATATTTCTCCTGGACATCCGACATGAATAGACATTCCTTAGGTATGAGCTAGGTTCTGCAGAAAGTACAATTCCTTTCTTGCCCTTTTCATAATAAGTTCCTTTAGCTTTCTTGCATCACTCCTAGGAGGCGCAAACCCAGTAAGTTCTTGTTGTTGACAAAAATCTGCTGATGACCAGTGAAAAATCTCAATCACCTTTCCTTTTATATGTTTACTTGTTTTACTTATCTAAAAAAAAAAGTCTGAATAACTTTGACATTTTAAAATTCTAGGATTTGGGATGGGGAAAGGGAAGCTATATTTCAAAAAGAGAAAACCAGTTCAGGAAATTCCAGCCAGCTGCGCTCCTTGGGCCTGTGAGCCTGTTTTAATTAGCGCTTCCAGTTGGCCAGATTGTTGCCAAGAGGTAGTTCTAGAAAGCTCGATCAGTAACCTCAAATATGTTGACATTTCAGGATTCAAGGACCAAGCCAGCATAAATGGAAGAATCTGTCAATTAGATATCAAGACACTGAGGAATAGGCCCTTTACTTAGAAACCTGGTAATACTTGTATCACTTATTTTACTTTCACTAAAACATTTACATTGAAAGGCTTCACCAAATAATGTATTTTTTTTCTAATCAGAGTTTACTTCATGACAGCAGTTGACAAACAGAGGTAACAATCTTGATTGGTGTTTAAAAGCCTCAGCAATCCTTCCCTGGAAAGGTTAATTTAAAACACAGAAAATGGGCCACCTTCTTCTCTCTTGGTAGTTCTGTAATAAAAGGTTGATTGTTCAAGCAGCAGCATTCAATTATTTTGCTTCTGATGCTATCTACATGTAAAAAAAAGTCTAGCTAAGCTCAGCTGGTCCCTGCAGGCTCTGCTGTTCTAGTCTTCATTGCAAGGATTCAAAACAAAAAAATTAGAGCCTCAGTTAACGTTCAAAATGTTTCACATAGTATGCTGTCAAGTTAAAGAATTACATTTTCTTCCTGGAATGTCAGTGATATAGAAAAGGTTTTTGAATGTTTGCCCATTTTTTTTAAGTGAAACTCATTCTTCAAATACATTTGGTGGAGAAAAATGTGCTAATGAAGGAAGCCAGAATGGCAGCTGGTGTTCAGAGAAGTTGCCCAGAAATACAGCCACCCATTTCTTGTTGAATTAGTGCTGACACTAGACCTCTACAACAAATATTGAACACTTACACTGTATTTTAATACATTTAATATAGTTGAAATAGAAAACAAATGTTTCCCTATCTGTGTTTTTGGTTTACTTTGTTTTCTCCCATGGGACCTGGGATGCTCAAATGATAGATGGGCTGATCAAAGGCAATGAAATTTATCGCTCAAATTGTGATGGTTGAAAGAGAAACAACTCTGATCTGCAGAAGATTAGGGAGCAAAATAAATACAAAGCTTTACCATTATGCATCAAAGCTGAGACCATTGAATAACATCCTATTAAACGCAGTGAGAATATACATCCAGTGTAAAATAAACCAGCTCTCAAAGGGGAAGTGATGTGAATCACTCAAACCATTTTGAAATGTGTGTTGGTTTTGCCCTTGGCATGAATTTTAGCCCCACATTTACTCACTTTTACTTATTGATCTTGTAGATGGGAAACTTTAAAAAGACAAGAGGCTTTCAGAGGAGATCAATGCTGTTACAATGGATCCCCGGTAACAGCAACAGGTGCACCTCAAAGTAGCTCTGGCTTTGGAAGGAGGCTTGGCAGTGCTGTACAATCAGATAAAGCAGTTTTTATTTGCAAGCCAGTTGAAGCAGGTCTCTAAATAGACCAGGGCACAGATGTGTTCTTTTCCTTTAAAATGTTAATTCTCATTTTAGAGAAAGGGATAAAACAGGAACAAAACCAATACAGGAATGCTGGTAACTCCATAAGAAATGATGTTTTTACCAGAAGGTGTAAAATTCATTGTTTGCAACTGAGATGTTGCATTAGTTGGTTTGCTAATGGTCTTTTTTTTTCCTCACAAAGAAGGATATCTGCAAATCATATCATGCCTGGTGACTGGCATCTCATTCTGATGACCCACAGCCCATGTTTGCAAAACTCTGCCACATTTCTTCTGACATCTTAAACAAAAAAGTTACCTGTGCCTACAAGGAGGCCACACAGAGCCCAAGGAAAGACTCACGTTCCAAGAAGCCCATGGAGCCTGTGCCATGGCTCACTTGATTGTGTCCCTGACCACAGCACATGCAAGAGAACCAGTTCCTTTGGGTAATTCACCTTTCCCAGATTTCTGGAAGAAATGACGCTCACCTTCCTCCTCCCTCCCCAGCTGATTCAATCCTGTGCTCAAAGGTAATACCACAAAATCCATCCTTTGTTAGCCAGCAGGAGAGCAGCAGTAAACAATTGGAGGACAATAGCCACAAAACATATGGAAAACACTTCATTTTTACTGAGCTGCCACCTGCAAATGCTTTGCTAATGAGAATTCCTGAATGTTAGAAAAACCCTCAACACATTCTGCTTCCTTGTTGTTGAAACACTGTACTTTTTGTGGAATGGAAGATCACTTTAGAAGCTTTTAAATGACCCAGAAATGATTGTTTTTAAAAGGTGACACTTTAGGCTGGAAAAGTACTGAAAAATACAGGTTAAGGAACAGCTCAACACTGTCAGGTAGTAGGCCAGTGATGACCTCACACTTTCTGCTTCCAGTAACTTTCACAGAATCACAGAATCATTTAGGTTGGAAAATAGAATCACAGAATCACTAGGTTGGAAGAGACCTCTGAGATCACTGAGTCCAACCGTGCCTGTCTCCTTACTAAACCATGTCCCTAAGGAACTCATCTACCCGTTTTTTAAACACCTCCAGGGATGGCGACTCCACCACCTCCCTGGGCAGCCCGTTTCAATCCCCGACCATTCTTTCAGTAAAGAAATTCTTCCTAATGTCCAGTCTAAACCTCCCCTGGCGCAACTTGTGGCCATTTCCTCTTGTCCTACCACTTGTCATTTGTGAGAAGAGCCCAGCACCCACCCCATCACAACCTCCTTTCAGGCAGTTGTAGACAGTGATGAGGTCTCCTCTCAGCCTCCTCTTCTCCAAGCCAAACAACCCCAACTCCCTCAGCCACACCTTTGAGATCATCAAGTCCAACCATTAACCTAACACTGCCAAGCCCACCACTAAAACATGTCCCTAAGCACCATATCTACTTGTCTTTTAAAAAGTCTTTTCTTCATGGAGATCCGATTGTTTGGCAGATCCCAGCTGAACCCCCGTTTCCAGCTGTGAGTTGCGTGTGCTATCTCCTAGCCTCTTCTTCCCTGCCTGCCGCACTTCGTGGTGGTTCGTCTCCCAACAGCATGCAACTGATGAGCAACAGCAGCTAGTGGGGATGATGGCCAAATGTCTCCTCTCAGTGACTGCTGCCCATGGAGTTGGGGCAACAGTCTAGATGGACAACAATGGCAGGCACCTGGGGTTGGACTCCCCAGATCATGCTCACCCATAATGCTATGGTACGGTATTAGAAGTAGTGTAGCCAGCAGGACCAGGGAAGTCATCCTTCCCCTGTACTCAGTATTGGTGAGGTCACACCTCAAATGCTGTGTTCAGTTTTGGGCCCCTCATTCCAAGAAGGACACTGAAGTACCGCAGTGTGTTCAGAGAAGGGTAACCAAGCTGGTGAAGGGGCTGGAGAATAAGTCTTATGAGGAGTGTCTGAGGGAACTTGGGCTGTTTAGCCCAGAGAAAAGGAGGGTCCACAATTCTACACTCTACAACTACCCGAAAGGAGGTTGTAGTGAGGCAGGTGTTTGTCTCCCAAGCAACAAGAGATAGGATGTGAGGAAATGGCCTCAAGTTGCACCAGGGGAGGTTCAAATTGGACACTGGGAAAAATTTTTTCAGCGAAAGGGCTGTCAGGCAGTAGCACAGCTGCCCAGGGAGGTGGTGGAGTCACCATCCCTGGAGATATTAAAAAGATGGGTAGACGAGATGCTCAGGGCTATCCCTTAGCAGCGGACAGGTATGGTTGGACTCAACGGTTTAAAGGTCTTTTCCAATCAAATGATCCTATGAATCTATGGTTTCCTGCAGGGTTTTTCAAGAGAACAATCGGCTTAAGTTGGCTCCTCCATTTGCAGTGGAACCAGATGTGATCCTGCATATATAAAAGTCCAGGAGGTCAGGAGATGGTTTCAGAAGGGCCCTTCCCTGGTGCTGGGGATCCCCTCCACCACCCATCCAGAGCCAGGCACCCCCACCCCTCAGCATCCTGCTGCCTGCCCCGTGAGGCACCTGCCCCCTGCCAGGGCACCTGTGGGAGGGCTGAGCACCCCACTCCCATCCCGGCGGCACCTGTGGGAGGGCTGAGCACCCCACTTCTGATCCCGGCGGCAGCTGCGGGGGGGCTACAACCCCCACTCCCACTCCAGGGCAGCTGCGGGAGGGCAGGGCGGCTCCACACCGGACCCGCCTCTCTGCCCGGGGCCGGTCGCCCAGCACCCTCCTCCTCCGCCACGCCGAGACCACACAAAGCAGCGCCTTTCCCACCGCCCCTTTCGCTGCCCCCGCCTTGGCGCCGCGCTCGGGGCTGGCTTGAGGCGCGGGGCAGCCGCGGGGCCGCCCGCCATGGAGCCGGCGGTGCCGCCGCCGCCGGAGCAGCCGCCGCGCCCGCGCTCCCACACGGTCACCACCACCAGCAGCTCCTTCACCGCCAACCTGTCGGGCAGCTCCAGCACCCTCGCCTACGACAGGGAGTTCCTGCGGACACTGCCGGGGCTCCTCATGGTCACCGAGATCGTGAGTGGCGGCCGCGGGGGTGCAAGGAGGGGAGGGAGGGCTTGGGGTCCTGGGGAGCTCGGGCTTTTCCCACCCAGTTCATCTCCTGATGCTGATACCGAAAACGCCGGTAAATAAACTCCATAAGACTCGTTTTGGAGTTTTAGGAAGCAGCATCCTTTATTTCGACGCTGGACGCGTGAGGGAAGGATTTCCATCAGTCCTGCGTAACGAGACAAGAAGGTATTTCCCACTCACGTGCATGTGTATAAATGTTCCCAGAAATAGTATGCATGTGCTGTTACTTTCCAAGGACTAATTTTAATGTTATTATGAACTTCACAACAGCCAGATCTCTTCCTAATTGGAGCTTTGGAGCCAGCTCTGTCTGACCTTGCACTTTAGACAGAGAAAAACTGCAAACAGAGGTGATGATGGAGGAAGACGCAACTGTTCAGCCCATACCATACCTAACACAAGGCATCATCATTTCTTTCTGAACAGTGTGTGGAAAAACACAGTTTGAAAAGAACCCATGCTGTAATAAAAAAGTGCTATCAGAGGGACATTCCGTCTAACTTTCAAAGAAATACAGTTACTTAGGTGAAACTTAACTCTGCTGTGCCTTAAATCAAAATATTTAACTTTTTATAATAGTAACTACCTGTTGTATCAGTGCAGCTTCCGTGTGTCCACACCGGCAGGTGAAGTGGCTGGAAGGGACTGCTTGGAAGCAAGGGTGGCTGTACGGGGCAGGGGCACAATGCACCCGCCTGAAAACTATTGACACATCTCAAAATGATACAGGGCACACGTGGTCCTCTTAGTTCTCCCATACGGTTTGTGGTATTGTCACCTCTTGTAGAGGAAAATGAGTTCTGGCACACCGAGGACTGACTTTGGAGGCATTTCTTGGTTGTATAGGCTTCGTAATTCATAACACAAAGATAACCACAATCTAAGAGTTAATTAGGCAGCTTATCTTAATTTTTTAGGTCAATAAAGTAATTTCCTTATGCTGTTAGCGAGTAGCTACATCTGTGCAGAGCAGGATATGAACTAACACCTCTTGGGTTTGGTAGTGATTTTATTTTTTGCAGGTGCTTGATAAGGTGTAAACAAATGTGCAGACAGCCAGATAGTCCAGGGTTCAGGCCCTCATCTCAGTGCAGGCAGTAAAGACGCAACGCTGGGATCACTTTGTGGGCCTGCCTGCTCTTGGTGTGTTGAGCAATAGATACAGCGTCTCCACGTCAAAATAGTGTGTTTAAGTCTGCTCGTCTACACTGTAGTTAAGTTGGGGCAACGAGCTCTTTAAGTTCATTTTTTTGGGGGAGGGGGGTGGTCCCGTATGATGTTTTTGCTTTGATGATGCTGTAAGGATTAACTTATCTGACCAGATTCATTTTCAACACTTGAAAAGATTGTGCTTCGCCAGAGCAGTGGAATGACTGTTGGTTTTGCTGACTTCAAAGTGAAAATAACCAAGTAAAGCTTGAGGATTACCTGAGACAGCAGTGTGTGCTTGCAGCTCAGAAGGCCAACTGTGACCTGGGCTGCATCAAAAGGCAGTGTGACCTGCAGCTTGACAGAGGTGATTGTGCCCCTCTGCTGTCATGAGACCTCACCTGGAGTACTGTGTTCAGTTCTGGAGCCCTCAGCGTAGGGAGGACATGGATCTGTTGGAGCAAGTCCAGAAGAGTCCATGAAGGTGATCTGAGGGCTGGAGCACCTCCCCTATGAGAATGGGCTCGTGGGGTTGTTCAGCCTGGAGAAGGCTCTGGGGAGACCTTAGAGCAGCCTTCTGGTGCTTTAAGGGGGCTTACAGGAAAGCTGGGGAGGGGCTCTTTATCAGGAAGTGCAGTGATGGGATGGGCCGTAACGGTTTTAACTGAAAGAGGGGAGATTTAGATTAGATATTAGGAAGAAATTTTTTACTGTGAGGGTGGTGAGCCACTGGAACAGATTGTCCAGAGAAGTCATGAATACCCCATCCCTGGAGGTGTTCAAGGCCAGGCTGGATGAGGCTTTGAGCAGCTTCATCTAGTGGAAGGTGTAAATGCCCGTGGCGGGGGCGGGGTGGGGTGGAACTGGATCATCTTTAAGGTTCCTTTCCAACCCAAATCATTTTATGGTTACGTGACCTCTGGCAGAAATTGAAATTGCCAGCTGAAGTTATGAGCAAGTAGTGGTGAGGGTGTGAAGTCAGAGCCCGTTACCAGCTGGTACCTCTGTGCCAGCATGGTTGCTAGTTCTGGTGACCTTCAGTAGGTAGGCGAGTGTAGGCTTGATTCAGTAGTTAAATACAGGGAATGCCTCGCTCTCAGAGTTGTTGTAGATCTGTGAATAAACACATCAGTTTTTGAAAGAAAAGCTTTTTCAGTTACTAATTACAACACAATTATGAACCTTTCTTGTACTTTATTTGAAGGGTGATCCCATTTTAGATTTGTTTCAGAGGTGCCCAAGCCCTGCTTGAATGTTGTATATTCAGCCTGTCTTCGAATACTGCATCAGCTGCAGTTACTTGCATTGAGCTACAGGGCATGGACGGGCTCTTGCTGACTGTTGGAAGTGTGCTTTCTAGTTTGTGTTGACAGGTGATGATATTTGTGTAGCTTACCTTTCTAAACAGAGTGATGATGGGCTTTAGGGGGACTTTGTTTCCTATCAGCCATTTCTGACTCCTGGAATAATTATAAAATGATTGTTCAGCCACCATTTAGAGATGCTTGAGTCCATTAATATTGACATTTAGAGCCAGCTTTGGTTTAAGTTTCATAAGCACTTGAGAACGCATTTACCAGCTTCAGAAAGAGCCTCAAAGCTGTCTGACTTCGTAGGCTAGTGTAGAGCTGTGTCTGCACTGCAGGCTTCCATGTATGTATTTTTATTGATCAACAGTGTGAAGAGGTGCAGTTTCTGGCCAGCTCTACATCTCTAATGTAGATGAACTTAGACTGGTTTGTGATGATGCATTTGAGAGAATGGAGGAGAGGTTTATACAAAGTTGAAAATTATAAGGCAGGTCCTACGGAAGTTGAGTATTGGCAGATACTGCATTTAAGGAAATACTTCTGGTTCTTAACTCCACTTATTTTAAAGCAGGTAGAGTAGCTGTTCTTTGTGTGTGTGTATATATGTATGTTTGGCATTGGGTTTTGGTCAAACCTTTCCTACCAGTTATGTATTTTCTTTTTTTTTTTTTTTTTTTTTTTTTTCCCTGAGATAAAATGTGTTTTAAGAGAGTATGACTAGCTTTACAAAAGATCTCAATTTCAAAATTGACTGTGCATATTGAGCAGAAATGGAGTTGTGTGCCCTAAATCAGTCATCCTGCCTGTTCTGATCATCCTATATGTATATAAATTGTAGCTTGCCTGCACAGATTGGCTTTTCAGAATATTTCTGACCCTCAGTACTGATCCCCCAGCTCACAGCATGATCCTTCTTCTAAGGGTTTGCAGACTTATGAGTGGTGTCTGAATATGTGTCTGTACTTCAGGGGTTCGCAGCTTGACAGATCACTTTCAGTGTAAGCACCAAGCTCTGAAGAGCAGCAGCTGTGGTAAGAGCATAACTTTGCTTCTGCTCCCCCTGCTCAGGAGACACCTGCGAGACGGACAGGGAAGAGGTCTGGTTTTAGTAATATCTGTTATCACTGCAGCGACTCATCTGCCAGAGTCTGTGCATTGGGATGCGATGTTAAAGCTAAGCTGGGGTCGTTAGACAACAGCGCTAAATAAATGTGAGAGTTTGCACTGTAGGGCTGCATAAATATTTGATTATTCCCGCTGTCAGTCAGTGATGTGCATGTCACCAAGGGGAGCGCAGTCTGACTCCTGGCTTTGAAACTGGAGCTCTCTTCTCTGTATAGGCAAAGGGCAAATCAGTGTTATTCTTCAACCAAAGAGAATGAAAAAGCACAAAGTTGCCACATGAATTAAACCTTTCAGTCCCTTACATCAAGGATCTTGATCAGCTTTTGCTTTTACCTTTCTAATCTGGGTGCTCTGAAGATGAATTAACTGCTGTGTGGATTTCCACACATGTTGGTGAACAGCGGATGTCTGTGCTGAGACTGTGGATTAGTTGGTGCAGTAAATTCAGCTCCATATCTCCACCTAAAAGATTCTTTCCAGTGCTGCACAACACTTGTCTGCTATTAACTCAGCCTGCTGCTTCCAATTTGTTCAAAATGAGTTAGTTTTATAAAGACAGATTTTATGATGGATCGGGTGTTATCTGTCCTTTGTGTAGCTGCTTTAAAGCCAGAATAACTCTGTGACGAGGTTGACTGTGTGTACTCAGCAGTAATGGAGTCACGTACCCTAACCTGGTTCAGCCTAATTTTGTAATGCCGTTTGGTCTAGCGCTGCACACGCGTAGTATAAAAGAACACAGAACTGCAGCCTGAAGTGCAGGCTAAATTACCTGGTGCTGACAGATTTCTATTGCCTCCTACATCTACCTCTGTGACCAGAGAGCGTGCAAGGTTTTCTGCCGCTTACTGGGAAACAACTGGGGTCAGTTTATTTCAGTCCAAAGAACAAAGTAGAAAATGCCACTGGATTTCTGAGAGAAGCCTTTGGGAAACGGCATGTAACACAGCTTTGGGGTGTGGAAGCTTATCTATATTACTTATATACCAGGTTTAATGATGCTTGCAGAACAGGACAGGGGCTTGTGCCTCGGGAGATGTGGATTTACTGGCCTTAGTTGGCCAGTGACTATTGTCAGCTGATTAATCTGCGTCTTTCTATATTCTCTGAATGACTTCTCTGTTCATAAAATATGGATACAAATCTTTGTAAGGGACACCAAGGTCTGCTGTCAAAAAGTAGTATGTGAAACATGAACGGTGTTCTATGAAGTCTGTAATTCAGATGTTGATCACCTGAGTTGACACTGCAGTAAAAATGTATCCTATAGAAGATAATTAATACTAATTCCTATAATGCACACCTACACACACGCACCCTGGAGGATTTATATTTTCACGGAAGCAAGTGTAGCAATTTTCTAAGTTGTCCTTTGAGTGTTTCTTTTCTGTACAATGATGTCCCAGAAAGCCTATATATTTGTCTTTCTGGGAATTTTATGAGCAGGATAAATGGTGGCTAGTGATACCTTCTCAGAGCTTTAAATCAGTTTCTGAAGTCAAGCATTATGGATCACTTTGCAGAAGTGAAGAGTTTTGTGGTTGCTATGGAGGTAGTTATAAAAATATTTACTTTCTAGCAGAATGGCATTGATTACTTCAGATTGTTGCCTCACATCAGTATGTTGCTAGATATAGTCTCTCATAAAACTTGCCCTACTAATTTTAGGCCTTGTGATAGCTATTTATCCTTAACAAAAATGCATGCCACGTAGCTTGGAAAGGTTTGGAAGATCATGCTGCTGCAAGTGAAAGCTCATGATGGTATAAATTCTAGTAAATTGTGATTACAGCTGCGTTTTTTTGTGCATGCTGATTATTCTTTAAGTGAAGTGCCCAGGGTAAGACATATACTTGAAACAAAAGCCTGATAGGAGGTTATTATTGGCACCACATAAAATTAGAGTTTGAAATTAAATTTCTGGACAATAAAAATAATTTTGATCACTGTTTCATTATTCTTAAAAGGTGAGACCTTTGAAGAGTTAATTGAGAAAAGAAGTATTGTTGAATTTGTTTAGTCTAGTAGAGTGGTGAGCCTCAAAATATTAAATAGATGTTGAAAGTTATGTCAGATTTAAGATATTGAGTATAAAAAAAACCAGAACAACTGAACATGTCCAAATGTTTGTCATAGGCTTTCCCCCAACCTTTTTTACTAAGAGATGCATTAAAATCTACATATATTCAGGTTTTGAATTAAGTTAGGAATACAGTCATCTAAATGTTAAGAAAACCAGAAGTAATACAGTGAGACCATCTACTGTGACAAAGCTAAAAGACAAAAATTGTGTTTTGTTCTTCTAAAGCTCTCCTTTCATTTAGCTTTTTGTTTTAGTCTTATGCCCTCTCTTACCGCAGGTCAGGGTTTTATGTATAGATCCTATGCTCCTCTTGCACCTGCAGTGCTTGAATAGCCTTCAGAAACACCAAGAGAAACACAAAACCCCTTTCCTCACCTGAGTAGCAGCAAGAATTTCTCTTCAGGAACTGCAGAGATTTTTTTGTTTGTGGTTTTTTTTTTCTTCTTATAATGAGAATTTTACTTCAGTTGTAGATGTCTGCTTGCGTGTAGTTGACAACACTGAGGCATCTTCTGATGTGTTGAATGAGTGCTTTGCCTAGAGGAGGTGCATGTAAGCATGGTCTTAAAACTGTTCACTTTGAATTGCTGTGTGAAAAGAAGTATCCTGAACTACTCAGTCACTTCATCCAGTGGCTTCATCTTCCTGGGCGTGAATAAGAAAACACAATCTAAGGTCTAAGCTGTCTCTCCCCTTTACTCTTGATCAAACAAAACTCTCATTGAAGTCAGGTTTCTCTTCTCCCTTTTCTAGGTGGTGTTGTTCTTAGTGTAACTGTCCTTCATGTAGTGGATACACACATATATATGGTTTCCACCTTCCTCTGGGACTATGTTTTTGTTTAAAGTTCTGTTTCCTTAAAGGTCTGTGGTTTCCTGGACAAGATCAGGGAGTTTCCTTGGTAAAAGAGAACTGTTCAAGGGACACAAGAAAACAGAAGCTTTGGGAAGTGTTGGCCGGAATATGCTCCAAGTGCAGATAGAAAAAGTATTAGAACTGACATGCCAAGAGTGAAAATACCTCTCAAACTGAATGCAAATATTTTACAAAAGGTCAAAAATGCAGAATATTCTCAATACCTCAAGGTTAACCTGGAATGTGTATGAAATGTCATTATCTCTTCATGAGAAGAATGCTTTAAAGACATACTTAAACATCAACTTTGGTAGATTGTGAATATAATGAAATTCCTTTTGCCTCACCCCTCCCAAACCCTAGAAAACAATTTATTTCTTTTCTACCTACAAAAATTCTTATGTAACCCATAGCTAATTTTAAATAATATTTTTAGCCTCTGGTAGCCTGTGTCTCTATGTTGGTGAGGTACAAATTCCTGGGTGCTTAGTTTCAGCATGATGCTGTAGCTCTGTATGTAACTCTTGAGGACAAGTGCTGAGGCTAAAAGCATCATATTCTGAGGACAAAGATTGAGGATATAGTTGGAAAGAGGTAGGAGGACATCCCTGGAAACTTCCTATCCTCAGCTATACCAGCAGGTTCAATACAAATCATTATGGAAGATGTAGATGTTTGATGGTTTGGGGTTTTTTTTTCCTCAGAAGTCCCAGATCCCTGTGTAATTGTACTACGGGAACTAAATTGCTTACGAAGACAGTCATATTGTCAGATACAACAAATTATGGATATACTTGATTCTGTGTTTCGTCCTAAAATTAATACAAATCCTGGACTCAGCTGTGACCTTTTGCTCTGTGATTGTTGGTTTGTTGGAGTTTTTTTCTCCCCTCATGTTACATTTTTCCCTCTTACTCCATTGGGATTCCTACCCTCTCCTTGGAATGATTTATTACACACTGTTAAGACCTCAGATTAGAGGATCTTAAAGTTGTGTATGCCTATTTAAAAACAAGAACAGCGTTTTCCATGCCACATATGATGAAGAGGTACATTTGCTGGCAGTGTAATAAGATTGTGAGCAGGGGAAGGATGAAGACAGAAAGGTTAATTGACTGTGACCTCACATAGAACCCTTATAAAATCAGAAATGGCCCCTAAGTTTTTGACTCCTAGTCTTAACCATTAGCAAAGTGCTTCTTGTACAGCATGAGCCAGATGCCTTTCACTCCCTGCCCTAGGATGCTGGGACCACTCCTGCGTACCTGAGGAGCCTGTGGGATGTATCCAATCTGTTCTATGTTCTGCACTGACTGCATAGCAGCAATAGGCAGGGTTAGAGCAGTGGTGGCTCAAGGATTCTTCTTAAAAACGGTATTCTCAAACCAACAGAAATTCTTTTTTAGGAACTCAGCCCATCTGAATGGAAAGCATAACGGGAATTGCGATGAGCTGCCCCTGTTTGGCAAGTGCCTTGTTCATCCTGCTATTCTTTCCTTTTGTCTCCTGGGATTAATAGTAGTGCCATATTGTTTCTAATGTTCTTGCTTTTATATATGTATAAATTATGTATGTATTTTTTAGCTTGGTTTTATTTTGAGTAAAGTACCTACTGTAGTGGTGTGATATTTGTGCACTTGTTCCTGTTTCAATTCCATAAAAGCACCAGAAAATGTGTCCTTGCAGAGAGGACCAAACCCTCTTTTCTAGGGTCAAATAACAAATATATTTTAACATCCACCAGACCTTTGGCAAGGTAGTTCTATTCATGTGGCCTGAGCGTGTTCCTTTGGAAGCTGCTGACACTGATTCACCTGCCTCTGAAAAGAACAACTCAGGTATAGGACTGGTAAAACTTAAGTGAAGGGGGGACTGAGTAAGGAAAGAATCAAGTCGCTGCTTTCTGTGGGAGCTAAGTCTGGTCCAGACAACGCTTGGTGTTAAGCTTGTGTTAGTGTACTGAAAGAGGCTGGGATCTTGGTTCCATGGTTGTTAATACTGGATCCAGGCTTTGCCAGATCACCTCCTTACACAGACTTGAATCAGTCATGGGCGTGACTGCATTTTTGCCAAGTTAGAGCAAAATATTGAATGTTTATACTGTTTTTGCAAGGTATAGGTGTGCAAACCCCAGGTTTGTTGAGACAAAAATCTTCTAAGCAAAATAAAAACAATTTCAACAAATTGGAATCATTAAAGGGATGCTGTCCCAGCAGTTTGTTCTGGACAGCCACAATGTTTCTGGTCCAGTATGAGATGCACTAAAATCAGATTTTGTGGAACTGAGGTGAACTAAGTAAGCAAGGTAATAAATAGTAAGATGTTGTCAGTCTTTGGATATATTGTAACCTAGTTAAAAAGAATAAATGTATTGAAAAATGCTAGGTGGGACTGGGAAGAGGCCACGTTGGGAAAAATCACACTCGGGTAATTGCTGCTTGTGTTTAGCTGATGGCCTGATGTGCACAACTTGAAAGGAAACCTGTCAAGAAGCTCTGCTTTGTATCTGAAAACAAGACTGGTTTCTATCATCAGCTTTAAATGCGACTGCTATGTCCAGGCCTGGATTTAAACATATTGAACGTGACACTGTTTCACACACTCCCATTTATTTAGCCTGGAGGCTGTACAATCACTAACAGGGTTCCTTTTTTTTTTTTTTCCTTTGTGTATGTATATAGTGATAACATGAAAGAGTCCTTGTAGTATGTGTTTTATCATCTGTTCTCTTCATTCCACAGCAGTGCTCCTCCCAAGACTGCAGCTCCTGCAGCAGGTAATAGCTAAACGTGGTGGCGCAGTTTTGAGAGGAGTATGAGGAACCATAGGAGAAATTTAAAAATGGAGACACAGAGTGTTGGAATTAAGCATTGAGGGGCAGGGGAAAAAGTAAAAAACCCTTCAACAAAAGGAAATCCTCTGTAGTATATCTTTAAAATGACTCTTCAACTGATAAAATCAGCTCTGTTTGTCTCCAAATGGAGACAGCTGCTCTAGGACAGACTCTGAGAAGAATCAGGTGAGGGGAGGGTGAATCTGTGGTTGGATGCCTGCTACTACTGCTGAGATTGGAAAGCATAAACAAATACATAATTGTCCTTTACAGGGTAAGAGCACAACTGTGATGGGTGCTGGGGTGGGAGATGCTTTTATTCAATCCTTAGAGGAAAAAATCACCCAAAATTGTCAGCGTCTGCACTGATTTGGTTTTAGTTTCAATTTCTAAATCCCAACATACCTTGCTGCCAGTAATATCATATGTTGTTTCAAAGAGCTTGTGTATATAGACATACACAAAACCATAAAAAAAAATTACAGCTGAAAGCCTTAGAAATTCAGAAGAGCTGGAGCGTTTCTGTGGTGTTGGTTCTGTATTGGACTGTGTGCAGGCACTGGAATCCCCTCAAACCTACGTGATCATGTTATTCTTGTCAAGAAACTTCTGTCATGGTCATTGCACTGGAAAGTTTTTCTGGGAGTTACTGGAATATTGTGCTTACAACATTCGAGGAAGGCGTGCCATGAATAAGGAAAGGGATTATTCAAAGAGAAAGAAAGGTTTCCTGTCTAATTGCTTCCTTGGAAAATCTGATTTTTGTTTTCTGCTTGCACTACAATGTTCCTGTGGGATGCTAGATAAGGCAAGTAAGCCTGGCATTTCAGTGTGCTTGCTTTTCTCCTTGCGTTCTGGATCTGCAAATTTGGGACTGAAATAAAAAAGAAATTATTATTTGCACTTGTAACAGAAATCAATAGGACTGATGTTCTGAAGAGGCAAAATGCAGCGCCATGTTAAGTAGTGTGGGGAAAAAAAGTTTTCCAGTGAAATTTGCCAAGAAATACTTTTGACTTTAGTTTTAGTGCACAGTCTGTACAATGGGGATACCATGCTTTATCTCACAGAGATGTGTTTAATAGTTTACTAATGACCCATGAGAGAGTTCGGATGGATAATGAAGTATTTTTAAACAGCGCATGTAGATACAAAGCCCTAAGTTGCACAGTAGGAACAAGACCACAGACTACACTGGTAAAAAGGAGAAACCAAAGCAGTGTAAGGCATTAGTTCTGAAGAAGGCTCTCTGTTCTGTTGCTGCATGCAGGTAGTGGTGTGGGGAGGGAGGAAGTATTTGGTCATATAGTTACAGACTATACCATACCATAATGAATACCTCACACACCTTATTTCTATCATTAGTTAAGAACTTTATTTCCAGCGTTGATGCATCTTTAACCTAAAGTATTTCAAAATATATTTGTGTCTCTCTCTCTTGCACTCTTCTGCCTCTTGGTCACAAGACCTATCTTTCCAACTCTTTCAGTTGCGGAGATTTATTTGTCCCTTCATTCCTGCAAGCCTTCCTTGCCCAACACCTCAGGGCAACTTGCTGAAGGCCTGTTTTGCACAGTCTTCACCCAGACTACTCTTCAGACTTGACACAAATAATCAAAATAGAAGAATAAGAATTTGACAAAATGGGGTCTTATGTGAAGAAGGTGTGAGGCAGCTGAAAGATCAGGCTCTGCTCAGTATGAGACATCCATCTTCAATGACTTCATAAAGCTGTAGAGCGATAAAAGTATGATAAATACAGAAGAATATTGGAAATACTTATACTGATAAAGTGATTCAGGAGGTTATTGGTGAATTGTGTGACACATTTGGTTCTTGCATTGCAGCAGGTATTTTCTTTTAAATAAATGCTTTTGGCTGAGCCATACCTACCACTGTCTTGTCAGAGCCTCAATACAGGGTTTTGGAAAAAGGCTGAAAAGTTCTTCAGTATCAGAAATTTGAGATACTTGGAAAAGTAGGATCTCTGGGATTTCTGATTATATTTTGAAGTCTCGTTGTTTGTATAAGCTGTGTTCATTGGACTGCACAATACAGTTACAACAGTTATTGCTATTGTGGATTGCCAGTTGACCTCCAAGATGAAAATATCTCTCCTTCCCTGTGGTATTAATAAGTTATAGCACTGTACAAATAAATACAGTATTTATGTTCTTTTTTTTTCTTCTCCAAATACACAAAAGTTTGGCTAATATCAGAGACTGGATGTCATATGTAATTGCTACTGGACAGAAAGGTGATTGTCATTGAGAAACTACTATATTTAATTTCAGAAAAAACACAATCCTTATTTTACTGTTTTGAGCTTCTCTTGTGGTGTGTTTTCTATTTGAATTATGACCTCCATTTGAGGAGGTATAAAACCAGTTTTGAATACATTACGCAAGTCTATAAAACTATAATTGAACGATGGGACTTACTAAGACTGGAATAATGATGAACAGGGAAAATTCTTTAAACATACCTAATGGAACAATGAAGATGCAATTGGTGACATAAAAAGTTGTTTATCTGCTCAATAAAAAGAGGTAGGAATCTTAGCCAGGAGAATAAGGTTTCTAAACATGTTGTTCAAACATTTTGTTCAAACTGTTTCTTTCTAGACTTCAGCAGTCGTGAAACATGACCAGACACTTCTACAAGAGAACTGACATTCTCTTTATGTGGTAACAGAGGACTATCTAGCAAATGTTTGCCTGAAGTAAGCAAGTCAAGATAATGTGTTAAAGGCGAGATGAGGTCTCTTGGAAAGTGTTTTACCAAGTCAAGTTAAAATTAAACAGAGTACGCAACAATAGATGAAGTGGAATTCTCTAAGCTTGGTTACATCTAATTTTCACTTTCTTATTAAGCTGAACAGTGGAATGCTAGCTTCAAAAAAAACCCCCAAAACCCAACCCGTGTCTGAAGTTATTTTCACGTTAAAACCTGAGCTTTACTTCAAAATGCCTCTTCAATTTAGGTTCCAATTTGAAAAAAAAAAAAATTAGTAGAGAAGTGCATTTTAAAAGTATGCATAATTTTGACTGATGGCATAAGATTTACTTAGACAATGTACACAAACGAGAACCCTAAGAAGAGGTGTAAATAGAGCCCAGATCAGCTGATGGGAATGAAATCGGACGAAGATCTCACGTACACAAATGGTATTGTTATGAAGAGAAGGTTATAACGAATCGGGTTTTGATGCTATTAAAATCTGTTGCAGATTTCCCATTGACTTCAGTCATCCTGACATATCCGCACTTGAAATAAAAGGGACATGAAAGCCTACCTACCGGGAAGGCTATGCACACTAGTTGGCGCTTATATTGCCTGTCAGGCTCTTAAAGATCAGCAGCTCCTTTCCGATAGTCATTTCCTGTCCACTTGTGAGCATTTGGTAAAGGGCAGCTCTGCTGTTCCTTCCCTTCAACGATGAAGAAAAGTGTATGCCCAGAGCTTTCTCCATTTGTTTAAATTGCCAGCGATATGGATTGGTCTGATAAAAGAGATCACCTCCCTTAAGACCTTTCATCTCCAATACCCTTCTATGGATGGAGTACTTGCTGTCAAATTAGACTGAGATTAGGAGGAGCCTAATTAACACTTTTTGCCTTTTTGTGTGTGTGTTGACCTACTCTGCTAAAACTGATTGGGGGAAATTAAAGGCACAGTTAACCTGCTTGTTACCAAGATCCTCCTCAATGTACTACCAGTTTGTTTACCTGTTTTGTATGTGCAGTTTCTTTGGCTTGAACAGAGTAGCTGATAAATGATAAAAGGGGAAGCTGTGCAGATCCATTCCTCAAACATGCCCTTTTGTAAACCAAATATCTAATTTACATGTTTCTTTAAAGCTCCCTGTAATTATGTATCCCACAGTACAGTAGGTATGGTATTTTTGCGGTGATGCATTAGTCATTTTGTTACAATCGTATCACTGTAACTTCATGGTACTGTTAAATCTTAGATGTGAAAACCAGCCCAACATGACCAATGTCAATCTAGACATGTTTCTTCAGTCCAACAAATGAGTGTGTCCTTTGGCTTTCCTGCCTTATTACTGGATTATCAACTGACATATGCCTTCTCCTGCATCAAAGGGAAATTGAAATGCATGGTGTGTTCTTCCTTTTCCCTTTGTGTGAATTAGCAAAGCTCCCACCTAGAGATATATTTCAGTGGCCTAATTACTTTCTCATTTCTTGGTTTTACTTGCGAAGACCTGTGATACTGTTGGCAGTAGGAGCTTACATTACATATCTCTGTGTTTGAGCGTGGTTTGTGATAGTTTGAGTTTTCAATGTGTGGTGATTTGAGTATTTTGACGTAGAAATGGTAGCTTGAAGAAAAGGGTTCCTGCAAAATATTACTTTTGGAGTCCGATTGAGTTCTCTAAAGAATTTTCCGTCTTTGTGTTTAATTTTCCCTCTTTTCATTTGAAACTAGTAATATCATGCTTTGGAGGGAAGAATGTAGTAAAAATATCTCTCGACTATACACAGACTTTTAGAACAAAAAGCCGACAAAGACTGCTTTCCCTTCCCCCCTCAGTGGGAAAACAGGAACTTCTGAGCGGGAGGTAAATAGCTGAAATACTGAACAAAGAGTAGTTGAACAAAGACTGGTAACACCTCTTAATTCTAGCTGCCATATTGTCATTCTAGGGAAGAAAATACTGGGCAGAAGCAAGCTGTGATCCAAATCTGAGGAAAGAGAAAAGGAAGAGGTGTGGAAGTTAGCTAAGTAAATATAATTTAGTTGATTGTGTATATTAGGGATGGTGTAAACAGAACTACAGGAAAAGGCTTGGGCTTTTCAGAAGGACCGCTTCAGGGTGGGAAGGGCGCCTTCTACCAGAGCAGCGTGTAACCCCTCAGCTTTTGTTGCCTTACCTAGAGCTCTTCTCACATTTTTGGCATTGAATTGCACGTCTGATGCAGATAGCCTTCAACAAAGTTGGTCAGTGCATTTTTGGATGTTGGTACTGCCACCTGCCTGCTGGGTCAGGTTGTGTCTGTATTCACTGAACCAGTAACTGACCCAGTCACAGTTCCCGTCACCTTAAACCACAATGAACTGTGACCTGAGCACTGCATGGGCAGTTGACCGGTAAGCAGTTGTAGATTTGGTGCTGAAGACTAACAAGGTGACTGCTCTCAGTTATCTACCTTACTCATTTGCCAGTGGTTGATGGTGTTGTAGCCTTGATCTCTTGTTATGCACTGAGACCATGCACTGAGACAGAGGTTATGTATTGATCTGCTGACTCAGCTTCTGCAAAGGAGGGGATGGTGGGAGTTGGATAGGATGGAGAGCAAGCAGTGCTTATATTTTAGACCAATATTTTGATTTCGTGCTGAGGATATTTGCCTGAATCTTAGGACAGAATTCTAGCCTGTGCTAGGATTGTGGGCATGTTTTGCTAGGTGATGGCCCAGTTGCAACAGGACAAGGAATAATGGTCTTAAGGTAAAAGACGGTAGGTTCAAGCTAGATATAAGGAAGAATTTTTTTACAGTGAGTGTGGTGTAAAACACTGGCACAGATTGCCCAGAGAGGTGGAAAATGCCCCATCCCTGGAAACATTCAGATTAGGTTGGACAGGGCTCTGAACAACCTGATTGAGTTGAAGATGTCCTTGCACACTGCAGGGAAGGTTGGACGAGGTGACCTTTAAGTGTCACTTCCAACCCATTGATGATTGACTAATCTGTAGTGATCCCTGCAGTTTGCAACAGTTCTGACATCTGTGAACTATATTGGAAAATCAGCTTTAGAAAAAGAAATGGAATTGAGTATGCTTGAAAACCCAGAATCTCTTAGCTGCATTGTGAAGCATAAGTGCATGCAGTGAGAGCGGCAGCAAAGAAGGGCTTGTTACTTGATTTTTCTGTGTTTATGTATCACAGGAGGCAAACATAGATGTTCTTATTTAAGACTGGTAGATCTTAAATGGAAACAACTGAAAAGGTCTCCATGCCTTGCTGTTCAGTGCATTCACAGCAGAGTATATGGTGGTAATCCAGGCCAGTGATTTGTTTACCTCTGATACACTGGGCAGTGGAGTGCAGTAATTCAGGAGCAGCTTTGCATGCAGTCACCCTTGCAGGGCAGAAAAGCAGAGCAGACGTCTGAGGGATGCTAAATAGTTTCTGCTTGCTTATTTAAACCTGAATAAACCAATGTCTTCAGGCCCTGAAATACGTTTTCTTGATTGAAGACTTCTTTTCCTTTGCACTAGAAAGCTGACGGTTGTAGCCAGTTGTTCTGTTCTTTGTTTACACAAGACCGATTGAAGCAGTTGGAGAACACTATACCCTGCCTCACACACAGGCTTATATACTTAATTAATTACTTTGGTAGTTTGAATTTCAAGTGTTGGGTATCCCATGGAGCTCTTTACTTTGTTCTCTTATGCTGCATGCACCACTTGAGTATTTATTATGGAGAGCAGACAAGCTGTGGGAAGTCCTTCAGGCTTTTTGACTTTTTTTCTTCAGAACCTTAAAAATAAAGTTTATGAAGCACTGTAACAAGGACTTCTCTAAAAGCATGATTGAGTTGCAGTGTCTTTTTATATGTTTGTCCCATTAATTTTCTTCCCTTGGCATTAATATTTTCACTTGCATAGAATTCTTCATCTTAAAGCTGCTTTTGTTCACTTGACTTTTCTGTAAACATTAATTATGGGACAACATTAACAACACTTAAATAGTTCTCTATTAAAAACTTAATTCTTGATTTGCCCTGTTCCTGATTCCTTCAAGGTAAACTCTTTCTAGTACTTCAGTGGAAAGGAAAAATAGAAAGATAAAAAGGAGATAAAAACAAGCATTGCTTGTTGTCAGAAGCAATGTTAGTATTTGTGGTTATCTCTTGTTCAGTTGTGTCTTGTAAACAATTTTAAACACAGCTCTTAGTACAAAGTTATCTTTGATATGTCAGTGGCAAGTTTTCAGCAAAAGACATGACTGGAAACTGACCTCAGACAAATTCAGATGAGAAGCGCGACGGAGTTTTTTTTAAGAGTGAGGGTAATAGGCATTATGGCAGCTTATTTAGAGACAAGGTGAGTCTTACTGTTGCAGTGCCTATGCCAAGATGTTGTCTCTTTCAACAAAGCATGTTGTGTGTCGAAATCTTTATTCTGTTGCCCACTTGGTCAAAATGGTCCTTTCTGATGCAAATGCCTCTAGAAAAGCATATGCAAATGTTAAATATTCATAGGCATGCTGTTCGTTCTTGTTAGTGCAAAAATGTATTCAGGAAAGAAAACAATTTTGCCAGAGCAGGAAGATTTTTCAATGAAGTACTTCTACAGCATGTGGATCAATCTTTGTAATATCCTTAATCTTCACCTAGAAATATGGATAATGGTTTTGGGGGTTGGACTTCTATATTTGGGACTCAATGTAGAAATAGTCAAGAGGTACAATAAGCTTCTAAATAGGCAGACAGCAATAAATCCGGATGAGGACTCATTTTATCGTGTGTTTTGTTTGTCAGGCAAGGGGAATGGTTACAACTTATCGCAACTAGACCATTTTATCTCACAGCAAACAAAAATTCTGTGTTGTACAACATCAGCTTCAATAGTGTTCAGCTGGAAATGAAAAGATACTTCTATTCTAGAAATTAATTTTTTTTGAATGAACAGTTAATGTTTTCTCATGTCTAAATGGATGTGAAATGCGGCAATGGCCTTTCTTTGCAAATACTGTCTTTGATTTTTCCATTGCATCATATCTGGCTTTATGACTGTGTATTGTAACTATAGGGCAAAATAAAAGTTATTCCCAAAGAAGTAATAAGCTTTCTATTTTAATATAACAGCTAAGATTTGTGAAACAATGCTGTGCGTCCGCTAATTATAGGCATCTCTATTTACGTGGCCTAACAGGAAGATGGAGGAGTAAAAATAGCAACAAAGAGCCAGTGACATTATTAATAAAACAGCTGTGTACAGCATTGTTCTCTTCAAGAACGTAGACACCAGCTAAACAAAGTGGACTACATAAATAATCAATCGTAATTAATAAGTAAGAATTGTTAGGAATTATTTTTAGAGCAGTTCACATTGTTAATGTACAAATGATGGCGGAATGACCTCCTTTGTGGGTGTGTGTATTTTACACGTACACATGCACCGAGTGTTAAAAGTAACTTACAGAAATCATTGTCATTTATTGAGAAGCTGGTATTTTTCTACCCTCAGGAACTGTATCCTTTCAGAAAAGAGTGCTACAAAACTTCTGCCAAAGGAAAGGTTTGTGTGTTGATAGAAGAGGCAAGATCAAGGTAGAAGAACACACAGACAGCTCAAACATCTTTCACTTGTATGAATTTGTTAGACCAAAAGAGCAAACTCTTCCTGCCATCATGTTCCATTAGGAAACAAAGGTAGTTGTAGTAATAATAATAAGTAGCCACGCTGGGGAAGACACATGCAGCCAGACACGTATGACCCTGTATCATTTGAGCTCAGAATCCACTTCTGAGCTTTTCCACTTTAAATAACAAAAATAAAGTAAAAAGAGATTACAGAGTTAGAGACTACTGAAACTAATAGTCTTTTTTTCTTCATTCAGAGGAAATTCAGCATATGCAGCAGGTTAAACCTGTGCACTCAGAGTTTGTATGTGTGCTTTGTAAAGGAGGGAATCTTATTCAGAGCACAAGTACTGGTACCACAGTCCTATACCATGGTCTTTACCTCCAGGAATACGTCTCTGCTACTTGACTGAAAAGCATGTGGGCCCTCTCGGAAAAACTGTATATTTGTGAACCAGTCACTACATTTGCACAAACAGTAGGTAATATGCTAACCTTGTCATCTGCTCCCCAAGACATGCCCCCCAGAATTCCTAAACTGAGAGGGAACAGACCTTATCCCACAGTTACACTGCAACTGCAATCCTGAAACCCTTTCTGCCTGGAGAAGAGACGTGAAATTCATCATCTGTAGACATTCTTGTTAAATATAAGCAGAGGAGATGTCTTCCTTTGTCCAGATCTCAGTGTTAGATCTCATAAGAGTCTGAAAAGCCTCCTAGTGTGCTTTTTACTTTTTAAATTTAAATCGCAGCAAAGAAACGCTGCAAGCCCTTCTAAGTACTTCCACCAAGCAGCTGATGTTCCCTCCTAACATGAGCTCTCAAATCTGCACATAATTTTATAGCATGAAGATCTTTTAAAACTGAAATCAATGAAGTCATACAACACTGCATGAATTTGATAATGGGACTTATCAAAAATCAACTCAGTGAATTACCATTGCATCTCATATGGGTCATACAGGATGTATTTTTGCTTCTGTACTGCGTGTTCAGGGACAGGACTATTTAAAGGACCAACTCTTAAATGTTACTTCTCAAAGAAATCAACCACAACTTTTACTTGGAGCTTCGAAATGCATTAATATTTTACCATGAAATAAAAAAAAAAAACAAAACAAAAAACATTTAGCCTTGTAGTTTCACCTACCTTGATGATTTATAATCTAAATTTTAAAAAGACAGAATGATCAGAGTATGGAATTTATGTGCTGTTTTTAAAACTGAAGGTGTTTGTACTGCATCTTCAAGGTTTCCTCAAAAAACTCTTCCTCTAGAGGCTGCACAAAAGCAACCACTAGGAAACAGAGAACTATGTATTCTGTGCCATGTGTGTCTGTGTGACTATTTTGCTTTGTGATTGTCTGCTTGAATATTCATTCTCAAAAGCAGCATTAAGTCACCATTTCCTCAGAGGGTAACTGAAAAGGCAGATTATTTTGTGTTTAGACCTAACATGCTCTTACTTTACATTTTCCTTTCTCTGCTGCTGAAGTGTGAAGTGTAGCGGGAATTCTACGGGGTGATTCCTAGCTCCGTGATACAATGGTGTTTGCCATAGCAGTACCACTTCTTCTAACTCTGTCAGGAAACTGTGGAGATGGTGAATTTGAAATCAGCAGCATTGCTGCACCACAGCAAGGTGTTTCTTATTTGGGAGATGCTAGGTGGCGGGAGTAATCCCTGCTGCAACGAGGCCTTTATTTGCATCCCTCGTGATTGCTAAATAAGAGGCCAGGTGATCTCCTAGCGTTGAGGTCAGTTTAGAGACGGAGTGCTGTGGAGGTCATTGTTTTCAGACTGTTTCACCAAGTGCCCTTCCAGAAAGGTAAGTGCTTTTTAGGACAAGGCTGTTTGTCCTGGGTGGTGTTTTGCACCTCCCCTCTTTATTTTTACATTAAACTATGGCACCGGTGGAGCCACTGATAGCAGTAAGCAGCGTGTTACCGGCCAGCTGCAGCAGCTCTGAGGCTGGTGGCACATCTTTATCGTGAGTGACCTGGGATGGGCCCGTGGCACTATATTTTTATTAGGTGTTAGGACAGTATGGATGAAGATGAGGCTGTGTTCTCTGCTGTGGCTGTGTAGATAAAGTGATGGCTAACACTGTGTTAGCATGAGCGTGTAAGTTAATAGTAGTGCATAGTAACGTATATAAATATTTCTGTGTGTGTAGATACTCAGGCAAAACATGAGCATTAAGTCAGAATTTACAGGCATCAGTAAACAATAGTGTGCTCCTTAATGCAGCCCTCAAAAACCTTAAAGCATTTAATGTGGAAAGTGCCCTGGGACAAGGACCAAACTTAATGCTTTGTACACATTTTAATGACCTGTTAATGATCAACCACTGCTCTGCAGAGAAGATAGATTTTTATGATGATATAATTCAAGCCAGTTTCTTCACCATTGCTTGAGATTATTCTTTGTAGTTCTACTTTAGAAACAAATGATATATTGATATGGCATGTAATCATCCCATCCTATTCTATTAACACTTCTGTAGCTTCCAGTACTCAGTTGCCAGGGTCTCCTGTGGGAAAGTAAGGCAATTAAAACCAGAAGTTAATAACAGCGGTTGTAACGGATCTGGTTAGTGGTCTGTTTAGTCCAGTATTCAGTCTTTCATAATAACTGATACTGGAAGCTTAGGGAGGAGTACAAGGAGGAGCACATATAGCAAGGTCCTTCTCTGCTATAGTTTTCTGGCTTCTAGAAAACTGCACAAATGACAATGAATTCCCTAATTGTTATGCATTGGGTTTTTTTCTTCTTGATTTTTTTTTAATGCTGCTTACTTCTGTTTTTCAACTTTCTGCCTGCTAATTTAGTTGCATGCTTCTTGTGTTGCAAGTCCTTATCCAGTCCTTGTTCCTTTCTTTATGCAACCTGCTATTCTGCAGACTTCTGTCATATGCTCCTTCATTTGTCAATAGAAAATTTGACTCATGTCTTTTCCAACCATAACATCATTTATTTTCTTGCTGGAGCCATTCGCTGTATAATCCAACTGAATCATTTCAGAAATGTGAGAGAGGAATGAACAAAACATACTTAATGTGTGGGTACACCATTGATTTATAAACCACTGTGATATCTTCTGTTTGGTGGAGTATTTTATTATTTTATTCCTCTCCTAACAGTTTCTAGTCTTCTGTTGTGATGTTTTTGATCATGTGGAACAAAATTTACAAGCCAAGCAGAGTCTTATTTCTTTTTTACCTTCTGAATATCCACTGCCCTACGTGTAGGGTTTTTTTCAGTCAAAACTTCCTGAGAAACTGTAAGAAATGAACTGTTTTATAGTGATTTCACAATATTCATGGGAGATGGTACTGTCTGTGTGTTTCAGAAAATATCTCTCAATCTTTTAATTTAAGCTACCTCTTTGTGTTACTGGTGTTAGTTCTGGTCTCACACATTCCATGCATATTTCTCAGGTGAAGCAACGTTTCAGCATTGTAATACGTGTCTGGAATGGACAGCACGGTTTCCTCACTCTCTCCCACCCCGAGTTGTTTTTCTTAGCTGTCAGCTGCAGTGAGCCAGAGCACCGTATCATAGGAGACTCCTCACGCATGAGTTTGCAGTATGGTCAGTGGAATCAACAGTGGAGGGTAGAGAAGGAGTGTCTTTGTGACTTATTCTTTTTAGTAGGCAATAGACTCACTAAGGTAGCATGAAACTGGGGGTGCTGCTGCATTTTGGTGGGGTACTATTGTCTTTATGTGTCTTTATGCCTAGGCAGCACTGAAGTATTGCAATATCTATTCTGATTAAAAAAAAAAAACAAACCAAAACCAACAAGTTTCCTGCTTGCATGCCAGCCTTTAACTGCCTCCCTCTTTCTGCTCTTCCCAATTAGACGTTATAGTTTCTTGGGCACTCCTGCAAGTTGGCTCTGCCTTTCAATGTGAATCCTTTTGTAAGTGCAAGCGATACCCTTATTTACGCATGTCATGATCAGTTTAGTACATCCTTGTTGTATGGCTGATCTGGATAATGAGTATTATGGTCTGAACATCAGGACTAGCCCTTCTTTACTGGCTCAGGCCTAGGTATGTCTGGTACCCATTTTTTAGGCAAAGGTGCTCTTGGACTCTTTTCTGGGGAACTGGAGTAGGTGTAGGAGGACTTCCCTGCTCCGTGAAGCTGTGGGAATGGCACTGGAGGTCCATCAGCTGTTGAAGGGCTTGGTCAGAATTCTCATCCCAGAACAGATATGTTCCCTATTGAATGAAGTGTCTACCAGTGGGCATTGACCCATTTCAAGCCTAGGTCAGGAGGTTTTTTTCTGTGGCTTGTAATAGGATTTAGGCTAAACTCTTGAGTGAGAGAGTTCAGTCTTCTCTGCAGATGTTCTTCTGGAGCATACTTTGGCACATGGTGCTTCCAGTAGTTTTCTGTCCTACAAAATCGATCATGAAAAACAACACTGGGGGAGTTCTCTCAAGTGATGGCTAGTATTGCCAGTAATTCAAGCCCTTGCGTTTGATCTGAAGGGGTGAAGGGTACTTGCTGGTGCTACAGTGGTGCCAAGAGTGTGACAGAAAGTTTGAAGACATACGGGAGGTTTCAATGCTGAAACTGATTACAGTAAAATAATGTAAAATGTATTCAGACATTTTTTAGAAATTCTGTAAAAGTAGAAGAGACTGAAATTTGCAGTTTTATTACAAATAGAAATGTTTTCAAAGGTAGGAGAAGCAAAATCCGTAGCTGCTACTCGGTTTGACACTCTGTTGTACTGTATAAATGATTAAATGCTTAATTGGTAAGTCCATTATGGCCACTGGTGTGTTTCTGCGACCACTGTGGATTTTCTAATTCTGCTAGGAAGGCAAAGCCCTGAAAAGTCTCAGCAAATACGCTAGCCTTTTCTTTTATTTGATGTTTCACCTGCAAAAAATGCAGAATTCAAAGGAATTTTTTTCCTGTGTCCATGTAGAGCCTGAGTTCTCTTTCATGGGCCTGTCTTACCAGAAGACAGTCTGGGAGAATCACAGAGCTTTTCCTCCACCAAAGAGGAGTAAACAGGTCCAACTGCTGATGGCACCAAATGCTTATGGAAGAGAGGTGATATACAGTGTTGTTGGTGGTGAGGAGCAGCACGGTAGAGGTTGGTTGATGTCAGCTCATAATGATTTGGGGTTAAAAAAATTGCTGGAGACTGGGAAAGAGAAGCAGTAGGCTAAGGCAATGTATTGACTAAATTGTTACAGAGTATGTTAACCTAGTCCTTGAAATTTCAAGGACACGTAAGCAACCATCTTATATCTCAAAAAAAGGTAGCTGAAAGATGTTTTTGTATTTCCTCATATTGCATCTTTACTCGGTGTTAATAGAAATCTTATTTGAGTTTGAATCCTTCTAGTCTTAAAAGCTCTTCCCTGACTGCAGCACAAAACTAGATTTTTATGTTTTTCTGTTTTAGTCTGGGTTGCTACTTGATTCATTTATCCAGTGCTAGTAGGCTTTCACCTTATTTTTACTCAGGTACTTTTCCTACGTGGACATTAAAATACAATTTTCTGAATAGCAGAGAAGAGTTTTGTATGGCCTTTTTATTGTTAGTATTACTATTATTTTGGTTTTGTTTGAGTTTGTTTTGTTTTCCAAGTAAAACAAATGATCCTTTCTTTTGAGTAGTTTGTGGGTAAACCTACATTTGCTGTTGCATCCCGTATAGAAGTGAACCTATCTAAGATGCTTTGTGGAGACATTTTAACTCGGCATGACCCTTCTGAAAGATTTGAATCCCCTGAATCCAGCTGCCAGCGGCCCTTTCCACAGCGTTTTCCTAAACAAAAGCTATGGCTGTGCTCCCCTCAGTGGCAAGAGATGGAATTGCCGTGTGTCACTTCGTGTGTGAGAGCAGAAAGACACCCACTTAAAGGCGTTATTTAAGGGCAGTGCAAACATTTGCTCCCATTAGCCGTAGCTGGAAGGGAAATACAAAATGATAATTTTTTTATCTGTCAAATATGAGACAATTAAATCCGCGTGTTCTTATGACTGACCGTCCTGGGCATGTCTTACAGGAACAATAGAAGAGGAATGCTCTTCCCCCCCCCCCCCTTTTTTTTTTCCTGGTAAATAACTCCCACCACCTCCAGATATTTTGATTCATAGTATAAGAGCCTATGTTTTGGGGTGTGATCCATTTTTTGAGGGGTTTGAAAGAACATTTATCTTACCAAATGCTTACAGATGGCCGAGGGTCGGTTGACTCCTCAACATCAAATAAGGGGATGAAAAGCATCTCCAGTCTTGTCTTCCCAAGGGCTGTGAAAGGTCAGATAAGAAATAAGAAGAGGGACAAGAAACGTTCATGCTCTCCCTGCCAACAGGAGATTCCCTGGGTATGTTTTTGTTTGCCTGCAGAGATTAGCTAAGGGAAGAAAAGGGTGGAGGTTGACACATTCATTGGCTGCTTGTGCTGCTGCTGAGGTAGCTCCTAACTTGTGATTTAGTAGTGAAATGATGATGTGCAATAGTTTAGAGTGGTGTCTCTTTCTTCTACTCGTAGATCTCCTTTCTCAGGAAGGAGAGGCAAGATGTTTTGCTTTCTACTTGCTGGATTCTGTCCCTGCTTAGGTGGCTTGAATACAGCCGACACTTGTTGCTGCAAATGCACAGCTCTTCTGGCTGCCTCCTCCAGTCATTTCCATCTGTTTCAGTAGAAACTCTGTATAAATCCTACAGTACTTATGTGTACAGAGAAGTGAAATGGTCCTAGGAAGCATCTCTAGGATAAAGAATGGGAGAAGCTTCAGGCAAACCTGCTAAATAGATTATTGGTTGTTTGTTTTATTTTCCTATGAAACTAGATGAGGTTTTTCTCCCTGTCAGTTCTGCCACAGCAAACCTTTTTTCCTTTGAAAGGGATGCATAAACATTTTTAACTGTGTTGCAGAGTTAATCAGTCAGGATGAATGCTGCAGTGTTTGTAACTCTAACATCACTGGAGAGGAATCTCTACATCATAGGCTTTTAAAATACAGTTTGAAAGTACAAATTCAGTTCTGCAGTTTTTAAGCTGCTTCGAAAAGCAAAATTGCATACATAGATTCAAGCTCACACCTGCTTTTATACCTGCTGACTTGTGCCTGTGACATAAAAAAGATGTCTGTCACCCACTAGGCAACAAAGCCTTTATTTTTTTTTTGAAGTGACTAAATAGTCTGATACTTTTGAAGTTCTTGGCACTCCAGAAAAATTATGGCACTTACTTAAGGGTTTGAATATGCAATTAAGCATCTAATTATAAACCTGCACACTCAATAATATTGGACTTTGCTACAAAGTTATTTCCTTTTTATGGTATCTGCCAACTGCTGAAGTATGCATTAGTACATTTGACGTATTAATGCATTCTAGTAATGGAGCTACCTGATCAAGCAGCAGCCAAATGATCACAAAATAGCTGTCCGAGGCGAAATCAAAGACTGCCACAAACAAGAGGAAACTGCTTGCCTTTATCATGTACTGATGAGTGAAATCCTGAAACCTTGTCTCCCATCTGACTTGAAAAACTGGACCCAGTTTGTGGGGCCTTTATAGTCTTAGAACCCAGCATCCCCTGTCATCAGCTACCACACGCGTTATTTTCTTCAATCGTCTTGATGCCCTTCCTCTCTTTATCAGAGTAATTTTTGACAGGATTGTGGTATCTTTCTGTAATTCTAAATAAGCATGTTCTAGTTTGCTCATAAATGAAAATCAAATGCCTAGCTATTCCTAATGCACCAACATACCTGTTTATAACCAGGTAACAGACCTTTCCCAGTTGCTGAGAGGAGCTTTCTCCCTTGTCTTTCAGCTAATTGACACAGTGAAGGTAGCTGTGCTTGCAGAATTACCACGGGCACTCCTCAGGTACTGCAGTTGCTGGTCTTTACTTTATGATATCACAGATCTATCACTCACTTGCCAGATTCTGTGCACTAGATGCTCATTGAAATGGCATTTGAATATAGTCCAGTTATTCCCAGTGGGGAGGTTTGTTATCATATCAGCAGGAAAAGCATCATTCTTGGCTCCAGCAGATACACAAGTGTCATCCAGCTTGTACTGATCTGTTGAACAGCAAACATGTAATGTAAGGGACAGTCAGAATATTACAAGACAGGCTTTTAACACCAGAGAAGCTATCTCAGTATTTAACATGCTGAGAAGACAAGCTAATCACAGAAGACTTGTCCAGATGTCTATGTTCCTTTGACTCCTTAGGTATTTTGTAGATGCTGATGGCCAGTGTGAACTTTAAATCATTTTATTGCGTATGTTTACATAGGCAATAAAACCATTTGCCATATCATTTAACTACACACAGAGTGAATTGTTGACCGTGAGCTGATCTGACCTTTTCAGGTCTAATCAAGAAACCTGAAATATTATTTCAGCCTGTCAGCTCCAGTAATATGCAGTAAAAGTATCTGGATCTAACTGAAAATGTCAGATGCGCTCTAATATGCGACCCATCAAAGTTATGACACGTGAACTAAGCTTAAGAATATATCATCAGTAACATTGATGGTGAGTCTCAATTGCTTAGATGAGTTGTTCTGCTGTTGATACAGGCCATCTAAAAACATGCATTAAGAGCAATTCTTCTGAATACGTGTGATATGTACAGCTGTTTAAATATTAAAATGATCCTGAAAGAGGGGTGGTAACACCGGATTACAGTATTTCTGGAAAAAACAGTGACTAATGAGAATACCAGTGCTCTAGTTAATGTCTTGCCTGCCTCGTCATGTGGTAAGGTAAGATCAGTGGTCTTGTGTAAGCTCAAAATTTTCCTTTTGAATTTTAATAATTTGCTGCTTACCAAGTTTTTACTCTTTCCAGAAATAATCCATTATATAAGCTGAAATGTCTTTATCAATGTTTGTGTTGAATTTAGTATTAAGCATTTTTTTGTACTCTTGTACTTTTTGTGACAAAGCCTACTTTTAAAAGCTTTCTAAAAACCAACACTGCTGTCAGTAGTTTGATTTTTTAATTTCTTTTCCTTTGTCTTATTTTTGAAGTTTCTGTTTATGATACTCTATTAGATATTCAGATCTAGGATAGATCTGGCTTTAATAATTATTTACCAAGAATGAGACCAATTATTAATTGGTATAATTTCTGGATGATAAATTTAAAACTTGAATTAAAGCGGGTGGACATAACGAAAATCAAATTTTGTATTCTAAGAAAATGGTATTTTGTTAGCTAAACAAATCAAGATAGTTTAATCTTAAAGCAGTTGTTACACTACAATTGAGTTGGTTTTAATCTAATCGTGGGTCGCTCATGCAATTTGAGGCATTATTAACTGATTGCTACTATCAGTAAAATGTTGTTGGAACTAGAATTAAAATGAACTATGGGGAGCATTGCTGAAGTGATAACTTTGCATTAAAGAATACTGTATACTTCACCTAGATAATGCTGTTTCAGCTGTTCTTGTGAGGCAATGCTGCCCTCCCCTGGTATGTTGCAGAAAGTAGGGATTTTTATCCCAGTCTGAGGAAGTTCTAGGGCTTCCAGTTAGACAGAAATTGGTGAAGATGGTCAAAAAAATACTCTTAAAAAGATCATTGTGTGCCTTCCGTATGACAAGACCAAAGACATTTGTGTGGTGTTTGTATGTATTCATGGTGCTGATGTGGATGAGTGTAGAAATAACATACAGGAATATACCATGAACACGCAAGACCACAAGTTGAGGACTGAATTAAGTTTGGGTGGCAATCTGGAGGATGACTTGAAGATAAAATAAACAGATGCCATGTAGCCACTGAAAGCTAGTGGGGCCAATTACAATGCAGTTTTGTTTTTCAGTTTTGTCTTGTATGTAATGTTTAGAGATCTTATCATTAATGATTAAATGTTTAATTGTGCAGTGCAAAAGAAAGTGGGATCATGGCCAGCAACTTGCATGGGAACTGGATTAGCTTTTGTGCAGATGAAGCTATGGCAAAGCCATCATCTGTCAGGGGCAATTGATTACAAAGATAGCACTGTAGGCTCAGGAGATCCCTCCACTGCACACTCCTGATTGCTGAGGAAGGTAGTCCAAGGAAATATTGCTACTGCACTGTCTATTCTTAATGTATTTGCTCAGACATCCCCAATAACTGCTGGAGGCAGAATGTTGGACTAGAAGGTTCTTTAGATTGTCCAGCTATGGCTGTTATATATTGCTATTTGTTTTAATTTTGTCTTTCTTCCATTTCTCACTGCTGTGCAGTTTCACCGTACTCCAGATAGCAGAAAGAAAAGAGCCCTGTTTCAAACATAAGAATTTTGGTTCCCACATCTGACTTGGTAAAGTGTGTGCAGTGGAGTTTGGTTGGGGTTTTTTTAAGGTATAAAATATCCTTTTCATAATTTAGATTTTTCTAATTGCTGGACACACACAACTTTCCTTCCTATGGCATATGATTTGACTTCTTTTTTTATTTGCTCTCATCCCTTTTGATGCATTGGACATTACCTAACACTACAGAAAACTGGAGAGAGTATGTTAAAATCTCTGGTTCATGTATTTCTTCATGTCTTAGATGTGAACAGATTGCCAGAGTCAGGATCAGAAATGAAATTTTTCCCCAGACAGGTTTGCTTGAGGACTTTGCTTGAGTGTGAGTTTGGTCTACCACTTAGGGTCGGGTCACTTGGAAGCTGTTCTAAGAACTGTGCAATATAATGACATTCCCAACCTCACCTGCTCTGTTCCAGCAGCCTGTTATAGCAGTGGTGGCTGCTGATATTTTGCTGCTACCTTTTATAATAACGTCCTAGGAGCTGCGTTGTGTCTATGGTGACTGCCAGTCTACAGAACAAGTGTGGACCATTTTGAACCAGACTCCAACTACTCCGTTACCTTTAAGTGTGGCAGATGGGACCTGAAGATCCCAGTGGTCCTTCACAGGCTTTTGTTTCTAAAGTGACTTGACTGACTGTAAATTAGTAGTATTTACCTTCTTGTATATATGCTAGTAGGCTATAATAAGTAATCCTTTTGAGAGCTAGTTGTAAAACCACTGCAAGTATGGGTCCATAATAGTTAAAGCTGAGCTAAATCAATGCCAAGACAACTTGTTCTTTCTCTTTGTGACACCTTGCCACAGCAAAACCAGTTTTATGTTTTTTAGTTAGTGTTTTGTCAGTGTAGCACTCCAACTCAGCTCATCAAATTGTTGTGCGAATGGCAGTGATGTCATTCCTTGACCTAGAACAAATGTATGAAGTCTAAGTCTGTTTAACAGTTCTCTTTCTTCTCTATAACTTTTGCAGGTGTTGGGGCTGCTGGTATGGACCCTGATTGCTGGAACAGAATACTTCTTATATCCAGCCTTTGGCTGGGTAATGTTTGTAGCTGTGTTCTACTGGGTTCTCACAGTTTTCTTTCTCATCATCTACATGACAATGACCTACACCAGGATCCCCCAGGTGCCATGGACCACAGTGGTAAATACACCCATCCTTTGTTGTTTCAGGATTGCTGGGTTATGAAGAGAATAAAATATTGATGAGTTTTATGGGTGCCATTAATCGACTGTATTTGTGCTTTTTGCGGTTTTTCCCTGATTACTGTGTGGCTGTATTCCTGCAGCATTTAACCTTCATACTACCCAGACATGTTAAAATGCTTTTCCTGTGATGTTTCACCATTTTCCTCAGCAGTTGTAGTGACTTGATTTTTAATAATGCACGTGTGACTGATAGTTATGCACAGTGGCCTCTCTTTCTCCCTGTAGTGATTACGTCCCATGAAGAATAAGTCTGCTTCTGCCTCTGATCTAACAGAGCTGGCCATATGGCTTAAACAGCAGAAATCCCTAGTTGAATCAACACTGTGAATTGGGAATGGGACCCTGGCCCTTAAAATGCAGGTCTTCCTCTGCTAATGTAAAAAAAAGAAAAAAAGGTGGTTCAGAGGTAGCAACAGTCTGACAGTCCGTATTTGGTATGCTGTGAATGTGGTGCTGAAAATTAGAGTTATATGTATGTAAAATACATGCGAAATATTGCTTTGCTTTAAGCTCAAAACTAATGCAAATCAGATAAACAGCTAATGTAATTACAGAAAAATTTCACAGGCACTTGAAATTCAGATCCAGTTTTTGTGGTTTGAACAAACCTGGCTAGCTGTACCTCTCAACAGTATATTTTTACATGATTTTCATAGCAGGCCAGCGTTCAGGTTAATAGATCATAAAAAAATCATTGTCGTCTGAGCCAACTGGCTATTTTTTTGACCCATCCAAGCATTATTATAAATTTTAGCTTTGCATTTGTCTAATACAGTGAGATATTGTTCTTTTTTTTAATAGCTAAAGGTTATTGAATAGAATCCAGTTATTTTTATGATCTAATATATTTGACTTCGGTGTTGCAACAGCTTGTTATCAGCTATACTATGTACATGACTAAAATTGAATACTCCTTTTTTTCTCATCTTCCCATTTGCTGCTGTAATAAATAGCCAGCTACAGCAATTACTAATAAGAACAATCAGTATTATGTTCAAATAGCTTCTCTGTTTTCAAGTTTCATGACCGACAATTACCATTAAGGCTATAACACTGCCGTAGAAATGTTGGATTATTTCAATTACAGCAGTAATGTGTCTGGATGCGTTCAAAGGTGTGTTGGTTTTTTTTTTCCTTGCTGCATTAGATGTAAGTAAAGTACATTGGGAGGGAAAGCATCTTTGTATCCATTTAGATACAGCTTTAGTCATTACCCTTCTTTCATCAGTTTGACACTGTTATCGGCAACATCTACACAGAAATGAGTTGCCCCTGATCTGTGTGGTAGACAAGCTGGAGTATTTGGTTCGCTTGAGTGTTTCTTGCTCTGAGTTCTGAACAGTTTGTAGATAAGATCGCATAAATGTAGATCGAAAGGTAGTCTCCTTTATTATAAAGTGTAATATGAGGAGACAATAGATGCAAAATAAATAAAAGATTGTAGAATCATAGAATGACCTGAGTTGGAAGGAACCCACAAGGACTATCGACTCCAACTCCTGTCCCTGCACAGGACAATCCCAACATGCTCACTGTGTGTCTGAGTGCATTGTCCAAAAGCTTCTTGAAAATTGTCAGGCTTGGCACCCGTGACTGCTTCCCTGGGCAGCTGTTCCAGTGCTCCATCACCCGCTGGGTGAAGAAACATTTCCTAATATCCAACCTAAGCCTCCACTGGTGCATCTTCCTGCCATTCCCTTGAGTCCTATCACTGGTCACCAATGCTTGTGTTCCAGCTTACTTTGCTCTAAGTTATTAAAAGAGCTGCTGGGAACAGCCTATGAATTGGACATCTGCCATTCCTGGTTGGCCACCATTGGGTCTTTTTTCAGGGAAGTGTTGTTAATGTCTTCCTTCAAGAGAGCACAACACACACCTTTCCAAGTGAGTGAGTTTACAGCCACCTTTCCCTCATTCTCTGAAGTATCCTGAATTTCAGTCTCTGCTAGCTGTTGTTCTGCCTCTTTAGGCGACAACTTATACTGTGCCTATTGTATGCAGTGTGCAAAATTACATCTGGACTTCTCTGTCATAAATTCACTTTTTGCAGGTTAAGCACATTACCAAATTGCTTAAGATGCAGTTGCTTTTACTGCAAATTAACCCAAAGGACATACTTCAAAACTGACTCTACTTAATAGTGGAAGTTCTTTGCTAAAACAATCAATGGAAGCTTTTAAAATCTGGTAAATCTGAATTTAAGAAGCAGATGGTAATTTAGCATGAACCATTTGGTTTGAGTAATATATTGGCAGTAAAGGCCCAATCAGCTTGCATTGCATTCCATCTTCCCCAACAGTGTTATTTCCCAGAGCAGCACTTCTCAAAAATTATGTGCTTTTTTCTTTTCTACATGACAAGATATCGCAGGGATTTGTAGCTTTCCAGGGTAATTGAGTCTTTGGAACGGGAAATCTAAAAATAACAACAACATGTACTGTAGGCAATCAAATTTGGAGTTTGAAAATGAGTGCTTTACAGAAGTTCACCCAAACCTGCCAATTGTTGGCATTTTATCCTAAAATTAACTGTTCGATATTCTGTTACTGTAATGCCCAGATAAAACGATAGAGGTGAGATCTGTGGGTAGAGATAATAGCTTTTATTAGATCAACTGATAGAGACAAGATAAACCCCGCTCATTTGTAAGTGCATGAATCATACCTGAAATGCCAGGCCTTGAGCTCCCTCTGAGTTCTGAGACTCTGCCCACAACTCCCTGTGGAGAAGTGGATAAGTGACACTTTTCCAAATGCACTGCAGCTGCAAGGACTTGGAAACCACATGTGTGCCCTTCAGCCTGCTCTGATACTCTAAGAAGGCTTTTTGCCATATAGGCATGTAGGCAGTGATGACCTGGAGTATGACACACTGACAGGTGACAACACAACATGCTGCTTTCTGGAGGGGCTTGCAGTTGAGAAAGCATGTGTTTGAGGGATGGCTTTCCCTTCAGGAATTTTTGGACCCTGTGTGTCATGGGAATGTGCAGCAGTGGGCCAGACTGCACTGCGTTTGAAGTAAACTCTGCCAGAACCAAATGTCCTGGAGATGAATGTGCAAAGCTTCCATACCAGCCATTCCAGCTGTTGATCCATGCTTTAGTGCACCGAGGGAATTGCCGATGTGGATACAGCTGCTGTCACTGCCTTCTGAACTTCTCTTCCTGGGCTGCAGCTCTGTTTTTCCAATTCTGCCAGAGCTGGTGACTAGTGAATTCAGTAGTAAATATTGGTGTATATTCTCTAGCATCCACTGGGTCACCCCATGGAAATCAATAAGTTGGAGCTGCACCAGTATGGGAACATTTAGAGACAACTGAGGCAACAGAGTTAAGGATTATGATATTTGTGTGACACACTGGAGTGCAAACATGGGTCCAGAAGCTGAAGGAAGCAGATCATATACAACATTAGGACCTATTCTAAATTGATTTACTAATTCCTGCAGTTGTAACAAGGCACAAAGCATGTCATGGATATTCCACTTAAACGTGGTACCAGTGAACTAAGAGAATATTTTACGGCCAAATTCAAATGCTTTGGACAAGTAGCAGGGTGGAGTTTTGGGTGATTTTTAAAAAAATAAAAATGAACTTACTATAGCCATTACCAAGTAGTGAGTAAGTAAAGGACAAAGTATTATAAGTACTTTGGAAAAATACCACATACTTTTTTATCTATCTTTCATCTACTCAGACTTCCATTCTCCCTTTCTTTCCTGTTCTCTCTTACGTGCAAACCCCACACTCTTCTCATTTCTCTGTAGTGCTATGTGAAATCAACGTTATCTGCTTTGCTTTTTTCTTAGTAATGAAACAAATGTAGGTACCCTGAGATATTAAGTCTGCTCCTTGGAAGAGAAAATGCAGCATCTGCCATGGATGGGTCTTGGTGACCCATGTAGTCCATTCAGACTGTTCTCCTCCTTGGTTTTATCTGTTTTTTGGAAAAAATCACAGCACACCAGCTTTAAGACTCTTCTAGATTTAGTGTGATGGAGAGAACAGTTTGTCCAAACTGTGCTTTAATGTTTATGGGTCTTCAAAATAAGCAGTTAAAATTTAATCTTACAGATGGAAGCTCGGAAGAGGGTAAAAATAGTTAAGAACCACATTTCTTGTGTGCAGTGCATGTGTACATTATATTTCAGAAGAGAGTTTTGCAATGTTGTGAAAGAAGTAACAAATGCATGTGCATATTAATTACTTTATGTTGTTTGTTTTTTCAACAGGGTCTGTGTTTTAATGGAAGTGCCTTCATTTTATACCTCATCGCTGCCATCGTAGATGCATCTTCAGTTACCAAAGAACTGGACAGTCACAATTACAACAGCTGGGCAGCTTCTTCAGTGAGTTTGTTTTTCATTTAAATCAGTTCTATGTCTAATCCAGTTCCACCAGGAGGTGACAGTTGTATCAGAAAAGGCTGTAAGGTTTTTAAGATCGTATTGCTTTTCCACTCCTGTGCCCCTATTTATTACTAGCACTCTGGCAGAGCTTATAGCCTCCACATCAGAGTAGACAAAACAGACTTGGTGAGCACCAAGTCATCTCAGTGCACTTGGACAACTTCAAAAGCAGTTTAAACTAACTCAGGTAACTTTGCATGTGTGTAGATTAGGTGTATTCAGCTTTTTGTGGGCTGAGCCATATATGCCGCGCCTTTGGGAAGGTCCTGAAGTGGTATTGATGTTCCTACTGTGACCTTCCTCAACTTCTGATAGTCTTTCTACTGAATTGGCTGGGCAATGCCTGAAAAATTGTGTAACTTCCTAGTGTTCTAAAGTGGATGCAAATCATTAATTAGTCTGACCTTGCTGTCTTACTGCTTATACTTGGAAGTCCAAAGCAGTCAGTCAATGTAGGTGAAAAACAGCTTTTTTTTTAGTCTTTCTGAGTAGCTGAATGCATTCTCTAGCTAAAGTCAGGGAGTTCTAAAAGAACTTCTTGCATGTTGTGGCAACAGTAGTCAAATTCAATTGCATAGTGTTAGACTGAATTACAGCTGCTTTGCTGACTGTGCTCTGGCAGTTGTCCTCTCTGGACCATTCACAAATCCTGTCTTCTATATCAAGCTTATTGTATATGGCCACAAAGACAGGGATTTGAACACCTCCTCTGTTTTGATTTTGAGGAATTGGATAACTCCCTGTCATTTCAGAGGTGTTCAGGGTCTTCTCCTCTTGGCAGTTTCTAATTATTGATCTGTTACTCTGTCACTGCTGTTGACAGGAACTTGCTTGCCGCTAGATAAGGTCCCATGCTGATTCAGGTTTTATGCAAAGTGGATGTGTCTCATGCAAAAGCTTGATGTCTCATGGGGTGTTTGGAATCTCTTCTAATGCCTCCTAATAGAGTTTACCTCATGCACTGTCTAAATAAACTATTAAATGTAGATTCTTGCTTTCTGAACCCATTAAGTGTTTCATGGATGAATGTTTGTGAGTTCAGCTAATCATCTGCAGTTGTTCTCAGGAAGATTTGAGATGCAACTTGTATTTTATAAGAAACAAAAATATTGGAAAAGAATGCTACAGTGTCTATTGTAGTAATATTTGATATCATCATCTACAGTTTTGGTGCCACAGATTAAATTTACATTAAACCAGACTTGCCAAGAGCCCTCTGTCAGAGGGTTTAGGTTTACTGCCTGTAGGCATGCTTGGTAGTGCCCTCCTCTCGGAGTTCTCATTGCCCACCCAGGCCAATGATGGCAAGAAACATCAGTAGAATCATAATGTATTTTTAGACTGGAAGGGACCTCTGGAGTTCATCTAGTCTAACTCTTTCCCCCCTTAAAGCAGGGCTAACATGTATCAGGGCCTTGTCCACTTGAGTATTTCCAAGGATGTCTATTCTGCCGCTTCTGAGCTTCTGTTGCTACATTTGATTACTCTTACAGTGATCTTGTGATTGTTCCCTCTTGTCCTATCACTGCTCACCTCCAGGAAAAGTAGTGTTAATCCTATTTACAGTGTCAGCTTTATTTGGTTCAGTTACCAGTGCAAAACATTCTGGTCTTATCATAAGACCGTTTTGAACATTGTCTATTTTGAACACCATGCAGTGATTAGCAGGAACTTAGCCGCTGGCGCTGAATTGGACTTTACCAGTACAACTGAAATAGTTCACAGCTGTTCTTTGGTTTCTGTGTGCATATGCTACAAGGACTGCAGAAGCAATACCACTGATACTGTGTGTTTTTAATCTTTAAACATAAAATAAATGTAGCCTGCTACAGAAGGTTTATTAGGTAATCACTTTCTGACAAAGTAGTGATATCTCAGCATGGTTGTTGTCACTGTTATTTGCACTGAGGAATACTGTAGAGAACCTCTGGAGCTGATAACCTAATCAATAACTGCTGTTTGAGGGTGTGTCTGGGCCTGCATTTGAATCCAAGTTTTCTCTGTAAGCAAGCTCTGCTGATGCACACCGTGCTGAACTGAGGTACAGATGGGCTGTAGGCAATTCCTGGAACACAGCAGTGGCACAGGAGCGTTAGCTTGAGCTCACACTGTCCCACGGACTGCCCCTCAGTCCTTACCAGCAGTTGATGTTACAACCAGCAACAGTAAGATTGGTGGGAGTCCAGTCTGTAAGATCTGTAGTGAGGCAGTATAATGTGGAGAGGTGAGTGGAAATATGCCATGTTTTGTCTGCTTCCAGGCCCCTACTTCTACACATAATATAAGCTTACTTACATGGCATTGGCTGCGATGGCCACACAAGTGCAAGGATGTTTGTGAGTGCCATTCTTGTCAGACTGCTATTTCTCATTTTTATGAGAAATATTTTTTTATAGAAATTACAGTGCTCTCAAATATATATTGTTTTCTAATATATTTCTTCCCCCTCTCTCTACAGTTCTTTGCCTTTGTGGTCACGTCCTGTTATGCTGGAAATACGTATTTTAGCTTTATATCTTGGCGATCACGAACTTTGCAGTAGATATCTTGTTCAAATGAATTCTGTAGTATAAAATATCTTCGGGATTATACTCTTTTGAGGAAAGCTTGGAAGAGGGACGGGGTCTTTTTGAACATGTCTGTTAGAATTGACACAACATATTTTGAGATTAAAATTATTATTTATAATACAATATCATCTTTAGAGACATGTAACACTGACTTTGTACTGTATAATAAAATTTCATATTGCTTTTAAAATTAACATATTTTTCTAGACATTGTATAGATGTTATTACTAAAGCTTTAATAAATCTTACCCAATGTGCCAATTTTGTAAATGTAACTTTTTAAGTGTTGCAGGTATACTTCTGATACTGAATGCTGCAAATCAAAACTAGGATTGATACTGTCATGTTACGTATAAAAAGTGACTGTTCAGGAAAAAACACCCAAAGCTTTGAAAATAAATAAATGACCCAGCTGTGCATGTTTTGTAAACTGAGACTAGAATGTTGCTTTATAAATTTCTTTTTCAGAGTAAAGTATATACTACTAAGAATTCTGAAGATCCTGTCTGTTTGCATATTCTAACATCTCACAGTCATGAGATTGCTTTTGGAACATGTTACTGTAGGTCTGAAGCTTGCAGAAGGAATGTTGCGCCTGAAACACATTATCTTAACAGGTTTCTCAAATCCAGCAGGCTCCAAGGCATAAGTCTAGACAACAGTCCCTTAGTGCTCAGTGTTTAAGCTACTGACAATATCACCTAAAGGTAATACATTTTGTTTCTCAGGGAACTGTTTCTCTGTTTTCTCCTCAGATTAGTTGATTAATCTGTCCTAATTAAAATCTGGGCTTCTAAATCCTATTAAATTATATAAAAAATAAATCCATAGAAGAATTGTCAAGATGCCAGTGCTAGAAACAAAGAATTTCCTCCCTCCATTCCTGTCTGCTGGCATCATCTGTGTCAGTTTAACAAATGAACTTTTTAATTTGATGCTCATATTTAAATAGCTTTGAGTCAGGCAAAAGTATGACAGAAGATTATGACTTTCAAAACAGGTACCTTTGAAAATGACTTTGAAATACAAATTTGCCTAAGGTTTTTTTTTTTTTCCAGGAATTATGTGAAGAGTGTAAGGTCATGATTATGTTGTGATATTATTTGAAGTTTTCCTCATTTAAAATGACTAGTAAATCTTTTATTTCTGGATTAAGAAGATTAGGACTCTCCTAGTCTTCAAAATCTTAGTTGGCTGATTATATATGGTAGTAGAGAAATCTTACTGCTTAAAAAAACTTCCTTATTTCTCCCTGTAGATAAATGATGTGTGCTTACCTGCATGTATGTCCTGCAGCAAAGATTTATCAGCAGCCAGCTAATTCTGTTCTTGATCACATTGTCTTGTTCTTGATTATCTGTCAAGAGTCACAGGATTTCAGAGTAAGGGAAGCCAAGTATTATTTAAAAACCTATATTTGTCTGCAAATTGCATTTGGCCTGCACAACAAAGGTCAGGCTGTCTGCTGCTTACTAAAATTATCCAGTTGTGAGAATGAAGAAGGGCTACCAACTATGCATTTTATCTAGACAGATAAAATGTGTCACTAAAATCCCATGTGCACTTTTCCATTGCTGGAAAAAATATCAAAGGTATAAAAATGATCCAAATGTCAACTGATAAAATGTGACTAGAATTATAGCCAGAATTAAAATCTCATAAATAAGAATGCTTTAGTAGTAATAGAAATTCAAAAGACCATGGCTATGTTTGCACAAACTGCGATGGTCTAGTCTAAAGTCAGAACCCAGGCAACATTTGTGGACAGAGGTCATAAGAGGGAGTAATGTATTTCATCCAGTTCACCAAAAACTATCACAGAAAATGTGTGTTACAGAACAGCTGCTACATGTCTAAATAAACCTGTTAATGAAGGACAAAACCACAGTATTAGCAGCTAGGGCATGATTCTGGCAAAATACCTACCATCTCTCCAAGTTTTTAGCCCTGATTCTCAGGGTAAGAGGTGTAGAATGTCTTCCAAAGGCAAATCTGCAAGTTGAATTCTTAATTCTGAATTTTAAAAAACAAGTGCGAAGCAGAAATTTGCTTTGTGCTTGGCCTTGCTTTTTTTCACAAACCATCATTTGCCTGCCTTGCTCTTTCATTTTAGAATGATAATTATCTTGCCTCCCATGCTCTTTCTTATCTGTTACATTTCTCATCTGTTCCCCAGGGACCAACTGTCTGTTTTTCCACTGTTCTGAATATTTAGTTAATATTAGAAAAAACAATACAAGCTGAGGAATTACTTCTGAAGTTTGTTGTTCCTGTTTCAGGCCTGAAGAAGAGCATAAGTACCCAAAAGGTTATCTATTTATTTCAGTGCATTGTTCTTAAATACTGATTTGCAAACTATGACTTATGCCTTTGTATATTCTAATATTGATAAAGAAGATAAGCTAGCTGTGTTACATTATTCAACAATTAAAACAAGATTTGTGGCTGTAGGCATTGCTTAGTGTTCCTAAGATTGAAAGAAGCCTTATTTAAAAGAACAATTAGGTAAGTGATGAAATCATCAGTGACATTTTTAACACAGATATTTAGAAGAATAAATAAAGTGCTAATCAACTTGCAAAATAAAGGTATTTGGCATTATAAATGATTTGTCTCTGTCTGAAAAATCTAAGCCACCCACATACAGAAGGATACTGGATGTCAACTTATGATCACTCAATTTCATTTATTGAGGAGTTGTCAGTACCTTTTATCATAATCATTATACATAAGGCACTAAGATGCAAGTAAATAGCATGAGAACTGTAATCAAAACTTCAAATTCAGCAGTGTTTAGGCTGAGTTTGCTCCAGTGGTTTACAGAAGATGCCTGAATTTCTGCTTTAAAAATATGACTTGTTCTACCTGTATTAATTTCAAGGTATTTGTTTCACTGAGCTGACCTCAGATCAGCAGGGTCTCACTCATATACACACTTTCAAAAGAAGTTAACAATGAAAGAAGCTGACTCAGTGGGTAAGAAAAATGCATTTAATAGGAAGTACAGAAATTACTGGAGCCTTCTTTCCACAGGGCTTGCAAGAAACCTGTAAGCGTGCATGCCTTTGGACTTGAATTGTAAGGAGAAAAAAAAGAGGTAGCTGGTTGTTTAAAAAAAAAAAAAAAAGGCAATTTCTTGGCCATTAGCATTTTCCTCTTATGTAGATTGGTAATGTAGCTTTGATATTTAATGACATAAGATAAAATTTGATGGGACAGTAATATCATTTATTGCAGCTACTGGCTGCTTTAATAGCAGCCCAAAACTATGTATTGCTTAGGCCATTACAGACCAATGCATGCACAGGCAAACCTCTTGCTCATGTGAATTACTACCACCAGCCTCTGATTTGTGTTGGAGATCATCTGGTCTTACCTGTCCTCACTCCTAAGACAATTTCAGCTACTGAAGGAGCTATAGCATACTGCATATCAGAATGTGCATCCTAACTGCAGAACAGAGCAGCAGGGGATGCTCCTCCAATCAGTATAAAAAAGGCATTTGCTCAGCTCTGAGGCCTGCTATTACCTCGCTTGTCAGAAAGCAAAACAAGTTATTTTTAAGCTTGAGGAAACATACAGCTTCCTTTGCTGAGTTCTGTTAGTATCTCTGCATGTTTAAATCAAACAATGGGGTTGAGACAGTTGGACAGTACAATTTTGCCTGTAGGTGCCTGTTCAGTGCATTTTATCTTGTTCCGAGTTCATGCATCAGAAGGTTTAGGGTCTTTTCGGTGAGAATAAATGGGTGGGAAGATGCTGTTTGCAGCTACCTCTCCACTATAAAGCACTGGAGCAGCTCCCCTCCAGGAACTTGGCCAGTGAACTCTTAACAGAGATGTCCTGTATCACAGAATCATGGAATGGTTTGGATTGGAAGGGACCTTAAGGATCAACAAGTTCCAACTCCTCTGCTGTGAGCAGGGACACCTCCCACCAGACCAGGCTGATCAAAGCCCCATCTAACCTGGCCTTCAACACTTCCAGGGAGGGGGCATCCACAGCTTCCCTGGGCAACCTGTGCCAGTGTCTCAGCGCACTCATCGTGAAGAATTTCTTCCTAATGTCTAATCTTAAGTCTTCCCCCTTCCAATTTAAAGCCGTTCTCCCTCATCCTATCACTACATGCCCTGGTACAAAGACCCTCCTCAGCTTTCTTGTAGGCCCCATTCAGGTGCTGGAAAGCCACTATCAGATCTTCTCAGAGCCTTCTCTTCTCCAGGCTGAACAAACCCAACTCTCTCAGCCTGTCCTTATAGCAGAGGTGCTCCTTATTTTGCAGCAGGTGGTGAGATGAATAATTCTAAGTAGGGAGAGGGACACTGACTGTCCATCGTGGGGAGCCAAGTGCTGAAGTGGCCCCTGTAGTGGTTTGCACTGGTGCTTTTTAGTATTTTCATTGACGATATAGACAGAGAAATTGACTGCACCCTCAGCAAACTTGTGGATGACACCAAGCTGAGTAGGGCAGTTGTCACACCAGAAGGATGGGTTGGTCATCCAGAGGGACCTGAACAAGCTGTAGAAGTGGACCTGTGTGAACCTCATGAGGTTCACCCAGGCCAAGTACAAGATCCTACACCTGGGCAGTTTCAATACAGGATGGGGATGATGTGACTGAGAGCAGCCCTGCGGAGAAGGACTTGAGTGTACTGGTTGATGAGAAGCTTGACAAACACTAACAATGTGCACTCGCAGCCCAGAACTGTGGCCTGGGCTGCATCAAAAGAAGTGTGAGGGAGGTGATTCTCCCCCTTCCAGTTCTGGAATACCCAACATAAGAAGGATATGGAACAGAGGAGGCTATGAAGATGATCTGAGGGCTGGAGCACCTCTGCTATGAGGATAGGCTGAGAGTTGGGCTTGTTCAGCCTGGAGAAGGCTCCAAGGAGACCTTACTGTAGCCTTTCAGTACCTGAAGGAGCTACAGGAAAACTGAGGAGGGGCTTTTTACAAGGGCATGGAGTCATAGGACGAGGGGGAATGGCTTTAAATTGGAAGGGGGAAGATTTAGAGTAGACATTAGGAAAAAGCTCTTCACACTAAGTGTGGTGAGAGACTGGCACACGCTGCCCAGGGAAGCTGTGGATGACCCCTGCCTGGAAGTGTTCAAGGCCCGGCTGGATGGCGCTTTGAGCAGCCTTAAATGGGAAGGGGGAAGATCCCTCTCCGCCCCCCCTCTCGGCAGCCGGAGAGCGAGGGCGGGCGGGGAGGGACCGCGCTCCGCCCGGGCAGCCCCGGGGCGCCGCCGCCCGCCCCGCCCCGCCCTGTCCCGTCCCGTTCTGTCCAGTATCCCGGGCGAGCGGAGCGCGGGAGGGAGCCATGTCTCACGGAGCACGAGTGATCCGCACCGGGGTGAGCAGCGCGGGACCCGCGGCAGCCCCGGGTGCCAGCGCCGCCGCCTCCTCCTCGGACGGGGAGCTGATGGACGGCGCCTATTTCCGCTCTTGCGCCGGGATGCTGAAGGTGGCACAGATGGTAAGGGACGAGGGAGTCGCTCCTGCTGGGAGTGTTCTTTTGGTTCGAGTCCGGGGAAGCTCGGGGTGGGGCTCGGTGCCGTCCTGGCCGCGGCGATGTTGCTGCTCGGCTCTCGCAACTCGCGGGGAGAAGGAAAGTCCCGGTTCCTCTGGCCAAGCCAAGTGTGGGGGTCTGTTAGACGCCGCCTTTTGCCTTCCCTAAGGCAGGAATGCGCCCTCCGCTTCCGAGGGACGGGTGAGAGCCCAGCGTAGCGCCGCCTGGAAGAAAGGCTTCACGCAGAGGGCGGTGAGGCATTGGCACAGGTTGCCCAGGGAAGCTGTGGATGCCCCCTCTCTGGAAGTGTTCCAGGCCAGGCTGGATGGGGCCTTGAGCAGCCTGGTGTGGTGGGAAGTGTCCCTGCCCATGGCAGGGGCTGGAACTGGATGGGCTTTAAGGTCCTTTCTGACCCAAACCGTTCTATGATTCTAAGAACTGCATGGTGCTGTTTTGATAGTGGTAGCTAATGGTAACTTTTAGTATTAACAGCTTCTTATAATCAGTAATAATGATCGTGGAGTCCTAGAATGGTTTGGGTTGAAAGCGACCTTCCCATCTCGGCATTGGCGAAGAGAACTGAGTTTGTTCAGCCTAGAAAAGGGAAGGCTCCCCAGAGACCTTAGGGGAGACTTGCAGGGCTTAAACAGGGCCTACAGGAATGCTGTGGAGGGGCTTTTTATCAAGGTGCACAAGGATAGGACAAGGAGTAACGATTTAAGGTGAAAAAGGGGAGATTTAGATTAGATATTGGGAAGACATTTTTAATTGAGACAGTGGTGAGGCACTGGCACAGGTTGCGCAGGAAGGTTGTCAATGCCCCATCCCTGGAGGTGTTCAAGGCCAGATTAGATGAGGCTTTGAGCAACCTGACCTAGAAGAAGGTGTCCCTGCCCATGGCAGCGGGGATGGAACTGGATGATCTTTAACGTCCCTTCCAACACAAACCATTCTATGATTCATCCTATGATTCTATGACACTGCAATGAAAAGTGATATTGTGCTCTAGCGGAACACCTTGTTCTTTAGCACGGGAGTTTTTGGGAGAAAGCTGAGGCCAAGTGCCAATGCCAACAGTGGCCTGGTAAAGGTGGGCACCATGGCTGAGACTGCTTGTCCAGCTGGCTCCATGCCCTGTCTGCCAGAGACCTCCAGGCAGTGCCCCGGTGACTTGATGAGGGTTCTGGGAAATGTATGGCTAAAAAGCAGAAATTCAAAAGAAATTGATAGCGGAGCACTGCCAGGATTTGAGCTGATGCCTTAACTCAGCGCAGGAAATTTTGCCCCATCTAGATATAGAGAGGATTTACAAATGGATAAGCTCTCATTTCTGTGGCACAGAATTATCCATGGAGTGGTTTGTCAGCTTAATTCCAGTAATGGCAGTGAATAATGAGGGGTGGCTAGGAAGAGCATGGAAGTCAACATGTAAGTAATACTTTCTCATATACAGTCTCAGCCTGCAAAAGCTTGTACCTGGACAACAGTTCATGGTGGAGTTGTTGCCTTCATTTTTGGTGGCCCACAATGCCTTCCCCTCCCCCTCCACATTTAATTGTCTAGTCATTTTTTTAAACCTATGTAAGTTATTAACATCCACAGAGTCCTCAATTGACAATAGAAGTTAGGAATCATTTTGTTCTAGGCTACAGTGGAGTAATATTGGATCCTGGAGTTTCTTTTTAAAAGGCACCCAGTGTCTTCCAGTTCATTAACAGACATGTAGCCTCATCCATCAGCTGCCTTTAGAAACGAGCCTCAGTAGTGAGAGGCCTCATAGAACGTGACTGAGCATGGCTACCTGCACCTGCTGAGCATTTGTACTGCACTCGTGAGGCCTCAGAGTTTTCCCTTGCTATGAATGTAGTTCAGTTGGAATGCAAACGGTTGTCTGCTGCCTTCTCTTGTCTTGGGTTGGTCCCAAATCATTGCATGAATCTGGAGTATCTTTTCAGAGGACAAATCACGCTCTTTTGAGTGTGTGTCTATTGCAAATGAACCTGTAGTGCTAAAATGGTAGACTTGCCCTTTGACGATTAGCTGAAAGTCTGTTTATCATCTTGCTTTCACTACTTTGGAGACAACAGTTCCTTTTATGGACTAGAAATACTTATTCCTCTACTCTCCATCCTGCTGTGGTGTCACTACTGCTATGATGCGTGACTTCCAGCTAGTACAGGCATGCTGGTCTGTGCTGAAATTTCAGTTTTGGTGCTCATGTAATGCATGTAAATCTATGTAATTGTTGGTAATACTTCACATACTTTCCATAAATATTTTATCAGTGCTGTTCAGTATCAAATTAATCAGAATTTAAGCTAGTGGTTTTCTGCGGTGACTTTAACAGATGTTAGAATAATGTAAATGAAACTCTTCCAAGCTTCACCTTCTTAGGTTTTTGTGTTTTCCAACTTGCCTGTAAATAACCTCAGTAAAAGTTACTTCAGGTATCCAGGGAACTCTGGGCAAATAAACTTCTTTTGATATGGTATCACAACAGTATCTTCTCAATTCCCTAAGAAAAGGAAATGTTTGTGCTGCAGCGTGTAGAAATAAGCAGAATAGATTACTTCTGGATTAACTCCTGCACCCAATCAAATACAGAGAGCTGAACATTTTTGCACCTTTCCTTTATGGCTTCTCAGGCTGTATTTCCACAAAATCCATGGATCCATTTGTATTAGCATTCAGTTCTTTGACTAAGAAGTAAGTGTATCCTTCTTTGAACAGAATTCTTTATGCTAAATCTGTAAACATTCCTGCGTTAGTGTTAATGTGGCTGGTGGGACAGCGGTGTTACTAAGGAGAACCCTTATGCTGGCAGAGGACAAAGATAAGATCTTTTGGGTTAGACATACATCACACTAAATTGCATACTGGGCCTCTGATTGGTTGTGGTTTCTCTTTCTTCCTCAGTCTCTTTTACCAAGAAGTAAATGATATGAGGGAGAACAAGAAAGAAACATTTCAACATTTACTGTAACATTAAGGGCTGTTTGCAATGCTCATGGGCTAAAAGAAAAAACTCATTGTATGCATATGTGCGTGAAATAATTCTAGTAGGTGACATCAATAAGCTATCAAAATTATACAAAGGAAGCAGAAAATAATTCTGTTACAAGTGTTCTTCTGTAAGAAAGATCATCACATAAGGACTAAAACCCAGCAATCATGGACAGGATGAAGAGGTGATACAGCAATCTTATGATTACTGAATTGTTGCTACAGTCGGCATGTTACCAGTGCTTTCTCTTCAAATGCTGAGTGCCATTGTGTCTAGCACAGAATGAATTTAGGAAATAAAAAATGCGTTTCTTGCCTGAAAGCCTACACAAATTCCTTTACTTTTTTTGCTAGAGAATTAATTTACCCTTGCAGAACGATTATGGCTTTTTATGCATTGGTTTCCTACCTTTCTAATACTTAGGGAATGGTCTGTAAATGTTTTGCAAACAAAATGGAGGAGAAAACATAGTTCTGTGACTTGTGTATTTTACATGGCAGTAAGACAGTTTGAAAGCTGTTCTTCACGGGTGAGTATTAGTTAAGGTTAGGAGAGGCTCCAGTTTCAAAATCCAGTCTGAATTGATGTGCTGATTTTAACAGGAAGTTAGGAAGTATCTTCAATGTCTAACCCACTTCAACTGGTTTAACTTGATGGTGTTTAATATAGCTTTTTCTTTTTCTTTTCATGTTTGCGGCTTTGCCGTGATGTTTTTTTACTCACAGTGATACACACAGGATCCTGCTGTGGCTGCCTTGGTTCTATAGCAGAGGGGTACTAAGTAAGCAGATGAGTAGGTGTGTATCTGTGTGCATGATACACTTAAACCAGAGAAACCAGAGAAACTAAACAGCTGAATTTTAACCAACTTGGCAAAATCAAGCTGTGTGGTGATCTCCAGTATGACACAGTAACTGTGCCAATTTCTTTGAAGCATGTTTGCTCTGTGCCCATGCTACCACTGGCTTGTTTTATTGCAAGGCTTTCTAGGAACCTATGTTGCTTAACTTGGTGAGTTCTCAGCAGACGAGTTCTTGCAAGCCTTTTGAGGCATCCCGTACCGTTAGAGACAGCAGTATGAATTTCCGTCCATATTGTTGCGAATGTGACTCAAATGGCAGCGTTCGAAACAAGTCTAATTCAGCTTGTGGACCCCTTATGTGCCTTTCGTATTTTAACAGCTGAGGTCTGGAGGATGCCACAGGTGCTGTGTTGGGCCAGGTCCTGCTTTCGGCACAGCCTGTGTTTGACAGTGAAGCCTGTGTAGGTATCCCAACATCTTAGCCAGTTGGCTGGTAGGAATGGCTGTGATTGTATCACCTGCCCATGGCCTATTTTGTTTCTGTTTCCCCTCCTTCAGGTTGGGCCAAGCTTGCTTTGAGCACAGTTCAGACTGTAGGCAATTGTTCCCACAATAATTCTGCTGTTACTTGAGTGGACAATACTCCTGGCATAGTAAGTACAGCTTCCGTATACACGGTGTTTTTAGCCAAAAACAGTACTGATTGTTTCAGCTCAGCCTGAAGCAGGAAAAAGCTGTTTCATCAGATAGAAAAGGAGAAAATCCAGATTATCTTCTCAAGGCTGAGGAAAAAATTTGCAAATAATTGCAAGGTAAAAAAAGATATATTCAATAAAAATTGGTTTAACAACATATTTTTAAATTGTTAAAAAGTTACAGTTTTTTTGCTGAGTATCTATTTAATTTCTAAAGTGTGTCTCGACAAAAGCAATTATATACTTGATATGTGAAGAACCAGCAAGACAGTCTGTATTTGAAGCGTACTGAAATCTCTTTTTGGTTATTTGTATACTAACATGTAATTGAATAATAGTGTTCAAGAGAATGTTAATATATCTAACATTGAAAGCTAGAAAACACTGGTAGTTAGGTTGCTGGAGCCAAGATAAATTTCTGAATGTTTTGGATGATATCAGTCAAATTTGCTGGGAAGTTAAATTTAGAAGAAGTTAAAATATGAAAAGAAAGCAAAATCTGTTAATGGGCAAAACCCATTCCTAATCAAAACCATTGGTACAGGAAAAGGAAATTCACAAAAGCAGATGATGTTGGAATGGTTTGAGGGTTACTCAAACTTCTAACTTGATCTTGAGCCTGAAGTGTCTTTTGAAGTAAAGCATCTAATTCTTTGCAGCAGTGTGTCAATGATACATGATTTTGCTTATATGGTAATAATGCTGCTCAGTCAGAAGAGAGGGATTCTGGTGATATGCAGAGATGCTGAATTTGTAAGCCTGTCTCTGGGTCCTGCTATCACTCTGTCTGTAGTTCTTCCAAAGGAAAATAAAGGCCAGAAGTTAACAAACTTGTTGAAAGTTGCTGGATGCTAAACTACAAAGCTTAGATTCAAACAGATCTGTGTTCTGCTTGAATCTTCATCTGGCTGATAACAGAAAACATGAAAAATAATGCTGTTGTAGCTGTCAGTGATGTCTTGACATAGACAAAAAGTCTTATTTTGAGGCATGCAGGAGGCATTTTATGTTTGCAAAGAAAGTAATAATTGAGGAAAAACACCCCAAGAATGTGCAGGTGCCTTCAGCACCTGTGATTAAAAAAAAAACCAAAAAACTGTGTGATTAACTGCAGTCTAAGCAATAAGAAATGGGACATGTTTTTTAGCAGCAAGTTTTTCTTTTCAGGCCAAGGTCTGACTATGTGTTGAGCGACGAATTATTTTTGTTGTTCTACTAGAAGCTGCAGTAAAAGGACCTTGCTTGGCATGCTGGGTAAAGGGAGAAAAAAATTATCTAAGTCTTAGGTGGCTTCAAAGTAAGTAGGAGCACTTGAGTGAGGAATGTCCATGCCTTGTATTTAAAACCAATAGGTCTGGGAAGTCCTGTTATTTCCATTCTGAGGTCAGTGAAACAGGCTGGCTTGGCCAGTTGTGTTTTTTCCACGGCTCTGCTCTGGGTGGCAGTTTTAGAATTTCTGCCCAGATATTTGCGTAAGAGCTGGGAGCAAACAGTGTGTTCCCTGTGTGTTAACCAAGGAGCTCTTGGTTGTAAGCTGATGCAGTTCTGTTTGATGAGAGAAAAATTCACAGGCAACACCAGTTTAAGGAATTTTCCTTTTCTGTCTCACCTCCATGCAGCTGTTGTCAGCTGCAGCGATGCCACTGTTCACAAGGTTACGCAGTAAACAAAACCAAGGAACTGATGTAACTGTACTTCAATTCTCCCTAATTTTTCTTTCCTCTATAAGAGTTTTCAGAGAACAGTGCAGCCCTAGAGACTACTGTGAACAAGAGCAAGTGTCTGGCTTATAAGGGCAGGAATTCCGTAAACCTGAAGAGGTTCCGTGTACTTCAGACCACCAGCTGAGAATTTAGTCCTTTTTCTTTTGGGCAGGGGAAGGTTTTATACCATCTGTTTTAATTTCTATCATCTATTTCAGCAAAAAAAAGAAACTAGTAATTTTTCCGATGTAGAAACTGCTCTAGAAGGCAGAAAATTCAACTCCAGTACAGTTTGTAAAAAGACAATTATAGTAATTTTTAAGTGCTAGGAAATCTCTGTTCTGAATGCGTCTGTGAAAGTGTTATTGGCATCTTAGAAGAGGCTTCCTAAAAACACAAAGTTGGAGCTACCTTTCATTGCTCACTTGACCCATCCATTAGGGCTTGTTGCAATATATTCATTAGCAACCTTAGTGCATGTAGAGCCCTTTGTGTAGAGGTGGCTGAACAAATGTTAGCAAATTCATTTTCTGAAACAAAAAAATAAAACAGGAAATGAAGCCTAGAAGTTTACCACATCACCTGGGACACGTTTAGTATGCTTGAAAGAGCACAGTGAAATATTGACACTGGTTTCCTGGCAGGTTTGTTTTACAGGAAGTTAGATTTGCAAATGCCATTTAAAAATCATCAGGTGTACATAGTGCCCATGGATAATAAGATGTGGTGAAAAGCATAGAGTTTTACTGTTCTGTGACTTTCCTTCAAGAGGTGCAAGTGCAGTGTATTCCCTCTCTTTACTGTCATTGGAGATGGTGTTCCTTTGAACATCCTCCTTTCTTGGCATAGAGAAACAGAAACCTGGAATCGGTTCTTTCCAAGTGCAGTCTCCATCAGTTCAGAGCCTGTAAATGATAAAGCACATGTTGCCGAGCATCCTTTGCTGGGTGCCAGGGCTGTAGATGCTGGAACAATTTGTTGTGTCTCATCGTGATGCAGTAAAGCCGTGGCTATACCTCGGTGAAGGCACCACATCCAACCATGGGGTTCTCTCAGGTACCTGCTCTGCGTTACTTGGGTAATGGGGTATTGTCCCCCAAAGCCAGACAGTGCTCACAAGCTATGAGGAAGTGCTTCCTCCACTCCCCTCCCTGGGGAGTCCTTGTGAAGTATTCTCTCAGTACTGTGGCTGAGTTGTCTCATTTGGGCCATTGTCACATCGTGCACGCTGTGTCCTTGCCCTCCTATTTTGTGGTGAGATGTAAAGTATACAGCAGCCAGAAATTGCTACTTTCTGTACACAGAGATCAAACTCTAAAATTGCTGTGATTTCCTTTTAGGCACCTGTGGGCTTCCTCTTTTTTTGCGTAACTCAGATTCCTAAGGGATCATCACAGCTGAAACAACTCCCTGCTCTGCAATGCTGGTAATTTGATGAATGTAATGGCGAGGACAGAAATGTCTGACTGGTCAAAGCTAGCTGGCTGTAGCTTGTAAAGCCAAAGCAGTTCTTGTAACAATAGCAGTAGCTGCAACGCTTGTGGCTTCCTCTCCTACTCATACCTTCCCTCAAGGAAAATGGAAATGCAGTGGTGACAAGGCTGAGAAACTCCTTAAAGGGGAAATTTTCTTAAAATGTTTTTGGTAGTTTGTTGGACTTTTCTTTTTTCTTTCTTTAAATACCATCAGTGAGTTCAAGAAACAAGTACTGACTGCTGGGAGAGAAGTGTGCTGTTGACCTGAGATGACCAGCAGCAGCTGCAGAACTACAGAAAAGCTTCACATACTTTCCTGCAAGTCTGTAATCACTCTCTGGGAAGGCCACTTCATGAAATCTTTCATTTGTTTGGGAAAAACACAGTCCACACTTGCTGCTTGTCACCTGCTGGCTAATTGAGCCTTTTGTAGATGGCTTGAGCAATGCTTCCTAGTAGACACAGAAGTGCTATCCCAACGTGTTTGAGAGACCTGCCAGTCTCCAGGCGGTCACTGAAAACTATCAGCTGTGATAGTACCACTGGGGAATCTCATCTCTTCTCATTTTCTCCCCCTCATTCATCACCCTTCACTTCTATGGCACTTCGCCAAGCGTCGAGTGTTTGCATTTAGAAAAGGTTATTCTTTTGTGTGCTAAGGGCTGGTCTGATCCAGCAGCTATGTTGTGATGATGCCAGTTGGTCTGGAAATTGTCATGATGTTAGCATTTTTGGTAACTCTCACCTGTTTTCTTCCTATTAAAAATTATGATGTGCCAGCACAGCTAACAACAAAGAATTCATGGATGTGAACAAGTCCTCCGCTTATTCGAGACCTTGCTCGAGGCTCTGTTGCCATGGCTAACAAAGCCTTTGCTGGAGATGACAGATATGAACTTCTAAACTGCTGTCTGTGCAACTGCCAGGTGCCAGTGTGGTGTTCTCTGGGGCAGGGAGAGATACAGCAGGTGTTAACTGAAGATTTGAATCAGTCAAGCAATAAATGCCTCAGACAATGAGAGTGGTTTGTGTAGTGAGCAGCATCTGTAAGGGCAAATGATGAACAGACTGCTTGCTGAGGCTTAGCAGACATAGGCACTGAGACTTCACTGTGTGGTTCACAAGGTATTCCTTATCCCAGTAACTGCTTCCAGGAAGATGTGATTGTATATGCTTTCTATTTTTTGTGCATCTAGAGCGATAGGTTACTAGAATGATTATTGCCGTAGGGTACTGGTTTTGTGTTATGTCATAGATTCATAGAATAGTTTGGGTTGGAAAGGACCTTGAAGATCATCCCGTTCCAACCCCCTTGTCGTGGGCAGAGACACCTTCTGCTAGATCAGGTTACTTAAAACCTCATCCAGCCTGGCCTTGAACACCTATAGGAATGGGACATCCACAACTTCTCTGGGCAACCTCTACCAGTGCCTCAACACCCTCACAGTAACAAATTTCTTCCTAATATCTCACCTAAATCTCCCTTCTTTCATCTTAAAACTGTTTCCCCTCATCCTGTCACTGCAGTACCTGATAAAGAGCCTCTCCTCAGCTTTCCTGTAGGCCTTTTTATGTTCCTCTTTTTTTTAAGGAGCTGTATGCAATTAAGTATGTATTTGATATCCAGGTCAAGGGGGAAACATTGCAGCTTGCTGTGCAGAGTTTGTGGGTGTTTGTTAATAATAAACTCTATGTACCCTGGGCTTTGAGCAGCCAGCCAGTCTGAGCCAGGCTTGGCTTGCCAGCCAACGTGGGCTCTTTCTCTGTAGGTGGTATTGCCATGCATGGTCGGCAAATCCATTTTTAGACAGCCATGAACTTTACGTGCAAGAGCTCTATGGCTCACAAGTAAGGATTAAGCTCTTTCTGTATTGTATATTACTGATAATATGGGACTTTATCAACTCTTTAAAGAGCAGACAGTACAAACAACCCAAACAATATATGCCGAGAACGGTTTAGAATATTGGTTTCAGAGCCGCCTTGCTCCTACAAGGAACTCTTCTTTCCCACCAACTAAAACGAAGTATGTCAGGTGAAGTGGGCAATTTCCTGCCCCCAAAGAGGGCTCCCTCTCCAGACCCAGGGTTGGTGAACTCTGTTGAAAAGCCTCAAAGGACAAAGTTCTCCAGCAATATTTGCATACCTTAGGTATCTTTGTGTCTCATTGAAGGATGTATAATCCTACATATCATTCTTGGATTCCTTTCTGCCATCAAGAACTACTTCTCTGCCATTCCTTGGGACAGCTCAAACCTGTTAATTTTTAGCTTCTACCAGACCTACTTTTGTTGGCCTGCAGTTCTCTTCTCCTTGAAGTAATTTTCAGAAGCACCTTGTGTGCTCCATTTCCACAAACCTACCCACACTGTGAATTGTCTTCTCCTCTGATTCTGTCTGACTCTTGGGTTTACCAGGCTGAGAGAACAGTTAACATGGCTCTCCAGGAGGTTCTAGATGTTGGAAGTGCTTGCCTTGCAGAGATGAGAAGTAATAATTGCAGCTTGCTGTGCAGTTTCTGAATCTGCAGAGATTTGGTTATATTAATCCCTACATTTTTGGTTGCTGTAACCAAATCCTCCACTTTTTACTAGAGGATTCTGGAGATTCAAGTCTCTTAACGACGTTTTTTACTTCCTATCATCATCTTTGGAGTTGTGATACAGGGATTCTCCCTACAATGCAAGACAGATGGTCTTCTACAGAGGAGTGAGTTACAGCAGAATCCGCTTGCATGCATGCTTTTTGCAGCAGTCGGGTAGTGTTCTTCTAAATCAACAGTTGGCTTGGTGCTGTGGGACACAGGTTTCTAACAAGCAGTACAGTCAGTACCTTTCCTGGAAGGAGGGTAGAGAACACAGGGTGATCCTGTCATTTTGGCTGTGCATCTATAGAGAAAACCAATTACAGAGATTGTGTCCCGGCTCTTGCCTGAAACAGCAGGTTCGTCTGTGATTTGGGCATTATAGAATCATAGAATCACTTGGTTGGAAGTGACCTTTGAGATCATCAAGTCCAACCATACCTGTCCACTACTCAACCATGTATCTAAGCGCTTCATCTACCCATCTTTTGAATACCCTCAGGGATGGTGACTCCACCACCTCCCTGAGCAGCTGTGCCAGTGCCTGACCACCCCTTCAGTGAAGAAATTTTCCTAATGTCTAGTCTGAACCTCCCCGCTCCCTGGGTGCGACTTAAGGCCATTTCCTGTCATCCTATCACCTGTCACTTGGGAGAAGAGACCAGTCTTGATTTGAGATGGAGAGGCTAGCAGGCTAGCTGCTATGTGGGGGCTGTTGCCTGCACAGAGAAGTGATTTCTTACCAATAGATGGACAAGCTACGTGCTCACAAAGTATAGGGGTCTCCTGGCTTTATGCAGGGTAATGGCTTTAGTCGTTGCAGGTGTATAGAAAGAGATAAGCACCTCTTTGAGAGTTAGAGGGAAAGCAGCTGTGTTTCCCAGAGCTAAAACCTTGCTAGGACATTTGCTGTATTTAAAATTCTGTTCTTATCATTTACAGACATGTTAAAAATCAGCTGTGTCAATACTGTTTTGCAATGAGTTTTATGTGTCTTGGTAATTGTGACTTGAATATGGCACTTGTGCAATGTTACTCAATTATCACTTACATTGCTGCAATATTTTGAGGATTATGTGTGCATCTTTTATGTGGATTGGAAAAACTTACTGATAATGCTTTTAAAATTGAAATGTCTTAAATTGAAGTTGATTTTTAAAACAAATGTGGTACTATTGGATTTGAGGGAAAAGAAATGAAATTACGAGGTTGTTGTTGGTAACAAACTTACATTGTGGTTGGGATTTTTTAGTTAATTCATTGCCTGATGGGAATATATCATATTCTTTGCCATATCAACTGCAAAGTCTTCAGTTTCCAGCTTATAATGTATAGGATTGTATTGATACCGAAAATCCTGGCAAATAAACTCTTTAGGACTTGTTTTGGAGTTTTAGAAAGCAGCATCCTTTATTTCAATGTTGGGTGCCTGAGAGAATGATTTCCATCAATCATGTACAAGACAAAAATTAGTCACAGAATATATATCCCATTTACATGCATATCCATGAGTTCTTCCTGCATATTCTGCTACTTTTCAAGGACTAATTCTGTTATGAACTTCACAACAGCCAAGTCTCTGCTAATGAGAGCTTCAGAGCTAGAACAGCCTATGTCTGTCTAACTTTCAAAAATACTGCCACTTAGATATCGCTTAACTGAAGTTAGTTAGAACACCAATTCTACAGAAAAACAACTCTACTCAGGACAAAATATTCCACTCTCTGCAATAACAGCCACTTCTCGTTTAAGTATGATGTCTTTTGGTGTGGTGCAGTGGTGGTGGAAGCATCTGCAGGGGTGGAGGCAGGGAACTAGTTGAGCTGGCGGTGGTGGGACTGAAGTACTGCGTGTGCTGTGAGCAGTGGTGGGCAGGACTTAATTCTAGCTGGTCATTACAAAGAATCGCTTTTTTAATGGTCGTGGCTAACACCCTGTAACAAGGGCTCTTTAATAACATTATTCGAATGCTGGTTCTGTGCTTACCCAACATCCTTTTCTACCACTGAGGCCTGTGCTTGAGCAGATAGTTAATTTATTAATAGATGAAAATACCACTTGCTTGTACTTAGGATTGTCCTCTTATCTGAGTTGTAGAGGGTCTGAAGAAGATTTTTATTTCGCCTTTTCTCACCCTCCCACCATTTTTATCTTCAATAAATATCCTGTGAATGGTGGTGCACAAGAGAAGTCACTTATAAGAGGCCAGGCAACCTCTTTATTTTAGCAAAGCAGCCAGACAAGAAGGAAATCTGCCCAGACGCAGGGGCTGAGAGATTGTTGTGCAACCAAAAACTGACAGCTTCACAGAACCATGCACTCGAAGGCAGCTGATTTCATCTGACATTAGTAAGGTTTTAATTGGACTGGGGTTTTTTATATTCTTTTTCTAGTAGGGGTTTGGCTGTTATGGCTCACATTTCCAACACCACCCTGGAAGAAGGAATTTTCAATTACAGCAGCAGCCAATGTTGGTGCTTAAATTAGCTGAACCGGTCTTGCATGAACTGCAATTGAAACCTTTGCCTGTGCTTCACTCATCTTTCTGTTTGGGAAGCTGATCAAAAAAATTCGTTTTATTCTGTCCAAAAATATGTACTTAATAATATATGGGGTGTTGCTTCACTGTGTTGAGGTGTAACGTTAGGAAATGTGCAACTGCAGTCAGTGATATTTCTGCAGGGCATGTTTATCCTGATTGGCTCACTTAGGGATGGAAAATTCCATTTACTAACTTGGCTGGTGTCACAAGCTGGAAACTTCGACTGGTTTTCATTCAAATACAAAAATATTTAGTTCTTCTTATTTATTTATTTTTAAAAGGCTGTGATAAAATTGGGTATGAGTCAGTGCTGTCCCTTGCTCTAGATCTGCAGACAAGACAGTTTCTGTAATATTGCTTGCACTAGAACTTGGGTGAATTTTAGGAGAGTGGAAATCAACCAGGTTTTGACAATTTAATGGGCAGTTCTCAAGGTCCTCCTCTTTTCAGATTCAGGAGGATGGACTTTAAAGCAGTGCGAAGGTTCATCAGTACCTCAGCAAGTGCAATGGAGAAGCTCTCTTCTCAACAGTGTTTCACAGCATCCAGGGAAAAAGAAAAAAAGCTGTTTATATTTTCTAGAGCAGGGGTATCAAACTCATAGCTCCTGCCGTTCTCCCGCTCCTGCAGCGTAACACGTCACACACGCTGCAGATGTGACCAACGCTGGCAGGAGCGTAGGGGCAAGGAGCTCGGCGCTGCTGCCAGGTAGAAACAAGGTGCTGGGCCAGATAAAACAAGGTGGAGGGCTGGATTCAGCCCGCGGACCGTGAGTTTGACAGCCCTGGTCTACAGGATTAAATAGTCAGAGAAGTGTGGAAAGGAAAAGCACTTTCAGGTATTGCAAGCTTGTAATTGGAGACTGATAAACCACAGCTGCTGCCTACAGACTTTGTACAAGTGTAGTACTACGCTGAATTCTGTGCCCTGACCTTTTCCCGTGAACTGTGCTGATTTGTAGTTTGTTAATTGCAATGCATATTGTGATGCAAGAGGGTGGGAAAGATGATAGCCAGGAAACTTAGAGGGAATTATGGTGTGTTTGCACCATATGGAAGGAAATTTGGATGGGACAGAATGAGACATATGAAGGAGAAATATGTAGTGTAATGCAGGGAGAGAAGAGGAAAGAGGAATAAAGAGAAGAAAAAAAAGGAAAGGAAGCACTGGAGACAAAGCTGTAATACAACTTCTTATGGGAGAGTGCAGCAGAGGGGGGTACTGTCAAGAAAGATAAGAAAAATTCTGAGAAAAGCAAGAACGCAGTTATATATTGCATGGAAAATAATTCAATGAAAAGATAATGCATTGCTGGGTGGATTATACATGACAATGTGTGTGTCACAGTATTATGGTAAATCTTTGAGATAAGAGTTATAGTGTTTCTCTAGAACAGGGCGTCTTGAGGCAATTTTGCTTCTTATCAGCACTCTCTTTCCTCCCCGCAGTTTAGCTGGCATTTCACATCTTAGTTCTATATAGAAAAAGAAAATTGTTTTCCACAGTTAAAAATTCCACAGTAAGACAGCAGTTTCAGCCTGTCAGTTCAAGATATGATCTTGGGATTTGCAAAACTCACTTTCAGTTCCTTTCTGCAATGAAGATTTTTAATATCGTTCTTGGTACTATTGCAGCAGCTGGAAGTCCCAGGCAAGGAGTAAGCCACCCACAGTGGGTTAACTCCAGTCAGCAGCCAAACACCCTCCCAGGCTCTCACTCCCATCTCCTGCAGGATGGGGAGAAAATAGAAGGAAAGCAAAAATACCCACAGATCGAGATAATGACAATTTTGTAAGGAAACCATAAGCTGCACATGCACGCAAAGCAGAAGGAGGTATTTATTCACTACAGGTGTTTAGCCACTTCCTGGAAAGCAGGACCTCAGCATTTGTAATGGTTGCTTGGGAAGACAAACACCATAGCTTCAAACGTTTTCTCTTATACCTCTTTATCTTGAGTTTTTAATACTGAACGTGACATCATATGGCCTGGAATAACCCTTTGGTCGATTGGAAACAGCTGTCCTGGCTGTGTCCCTTCGCAAGGTCTTGCCCACTTGCTAGCCTACTTGCTTTGGGTGAGGAGTGGGAGCAGAGAGATAGAAAGCCTTGGTGCTGTGCAAGCACTGTTCAGCAGGAGCCAAAAGATGTGTTATAAACACTGTTTTAACCACAAATGGACAGCACAGCGCCAGATGAACTGCTGTGATGGCAGTTAGGTCTATCCCATCCACTGCCAGTACATCACCGCTGTATGGGGTGTTGTGCAGGCACAGTGGGAAAGGGTAACTCCTACTTTGCAGTCATTAATAGAACTGTGAAAGAACAGCTGGATACAGGCAAGGGATAATGTGTGGTACAGACCAGTCAGGAATAGTCAAAAGGAAGAATAATAAAGTAGCCTTTGCATTAAAGATGGTGCTTCCAGTTAGAAAACAGTTTATTTGCAATGTCTTGTGCATGGCAGATTTTTTTGCAACACATGATAACAAATTCTATTGTAAGTAAATAAGTGGCAGACAGGAAATAAATACCAATTCCCATTTTACAGTGAGCTAGGACTCTCATTTTTGTTTATCATCTTGTGTGGAGTAATGGAAACAGATCACCTAAAAAGCACAAAAAACAACTCCCGAAAGACCAACCTTTTCCTACTGTTTTACTTGTTCTGTGGTGTCCTCCTTGGTTGCGTTAGGGTCATTCCCACACAGGTTTTCACCCATGTTTGTCTCTTGCATCTGTGATCTGTTGATTGTTCATTTAGGCTTTTTTTTGGGGGGGGTGGGTTTGTTGTTTGTTTGGGGTTTTTTTATGGGCATCTGTTCTCATTCACACTACAAAGAAAAACATTCTTCTGGACCTAGAGGTTCATTAGTGGTGCTCAAGCGATGCTCAACATTTTTGCTTTATTTTACATGTCTAAAGTGTTTTGAAGGTGGAAAACTTCAGCACAGTGTATTTATTAGTCCTCATTGGGGAATGGGAGAGCTGAAGCAGCAAAATGCAGGATTTACCAGACAATAAGATGGTTACTTAACTGGAGTCAGAATTCAAGAGCCAGTGACATTCAATACCTTCCTTGTTGTGTCAGTGTTTGTGGAAATGTGTCCTTAATGCTCAGAACATTAAGTTTTCCCCTACAGTAGGTTCTTGTCAATATTGGAGATCGTGCTGGATTTATATTTGTGCAGGTAGCTGTGCCTGAGGAAAATTTAGTTCTCTCCAAATGTGACAAGAGAATTAAGGATTAGTAATAAAGCCAGAGCTTTATTTATTACATCCATTAAAGCAGGACAGTAACAAAAAAGATCATACAGAGCACTTGCACACATGGATTCCTGGGTTATAAAATTATTCTGTGGTCAAATAAACTGCAGTTTTCTACCACATGATCAGAAAATGCTTAGTGGTGTTTGCTGGCCTGTCAGTACATGGAGAGCAAAACAAGTCCTTTCTTATGTTGTGGTTCCTTCTTTACCCTCAGGACACCAGTGAGGAAAATCATACCTGTAATCTCGTGAGTGGTGGGCATGCATTTCTACCTACCCCTCCCTTGGAGCAGGTGGTCCTCTGTTGATCTGCCTTGAACTTGCCAGCATGTTCCAGGTTCTTCCATCTTTGCTGGTACATGCCAGCATAATTATGGTATTGAAGGGGAGTCCAGCCTATTAGTCCTGAGATGCAGGCAGCTCTTGGGCAGTTTCACAGTGGCACGTGTGAGTGATGACAGGACTGAAAACTGCAGGAAGATTTAGCCACCAGAGAGGCTGAGGATTGTATTACTGGCTTGCTCTTGGTCTGAACGCCGCTCCTGAGAAGCTAGGATGTTTGGAGCTGAGCTCTGTAGCCTAATTGCAACTGCAGGACTATAGTCAGCCAAGAGTAAGGGCAGGGAGTTAGGTAAAATTCAACCCATCTGAAATCAGTACAGTGGCATCTGGGCCTAATGCCATGGGCCTTTTCTCCAGTGTGCATTTGCGTTAGGAGTAATTGGAAGCTGGATCTTCCTCCTGTATATAATCCCTCCTTTCCGTAAGAAGGTGTTGAATTTTTCTGCTGTGGAAGATTGACTTCCTTGAAGTCTTGATACACATTTTCCTTACTGAGTGTAATCAATGACCAATGGACTTTAGATGCTCATTCTTTGACAGGGACAAGAAACAAGGAGGAAACCCACTGATTTTTAGAAAGGAAAAGCTTTTCCAGGGAACAGTTAAAGTAGCATTTTATAGCACAGGGAAAGATAATTTACCTTGTCCAATCCTTCCTTATCCTCTCTAGCCTGAGAGGTGCAGAAGAAAAGTGTGCCATTCTGAAAGGATTGACGTCATCTTTATGGGCAGAAAGGGAAGTACAGATTGGTCAGCCTCCTTGGAAGGTGGTGAAGAAAATCCTCCTGGAGAGCATTCCAAACACATGAAGGTCAAGAAGGCGAACAGCAGTAGTCAGCATGGATTACAAAGGGGAAATCATGCTTGACCAGCCTTACTGCCTTCTGTAGTGAAGAGACTAGCTTGGTGGTGTTTACCTTGATCTTAGTAAAGCTATCGGCTCCCATAACATCCTTGTAAACAAACTGACAGAGTATGGATTAGCCAAGTGTGCAGTGAGGTGGATTAAAAAATGTTTGAATGGCCAGGCCCAGAGGGTTGTGGAACAAGGTCCTTGGAGTCCAGTAACCAGTGGTGTACCCCAGGGATCAATATTGAGGCCAATACTGCTCAACATCTTCATTAATGACCTGGATAACGGGGTGGAATGCACCCTCGGCAAGTTTGTAGATGATAAAAAGCCTGGGAGCAGTGACTGATGGGGGTTGTGCTGCCATGGAGAGGGACCTGGACAGGCTGGACAGAGAGGAATCTCATTAAATTCAACACTGAGAAATGCAAAGTCCTTCATCGAGGGATATCTGAAGGCAAGCCCCTGGACCAGTACAGGCTGGAGTTCTTGGGCTGGAAAGCAGTTCTGCAGAGAAGACCTTGGTGTCTTAGTGGACAACAAGCTGACCATGAGCCAGCAGTGCGCTCTGGTGGCAAAGAAGGCCTGAGCTGCTTTAGGAAGGGAATTGCCAGTGGCTCGAGATCCTCGTCCTCTACTTGGCACAAGTGAGACCCCTTCTGCGGTGTTGTGTGCAGTTCTGGGCTTCCCAGTACAAGAGAGACATGGACTTACTGGAGTGAGTCCAGCACAGATCCACAAAGATGATGAAGGTTCTGGAGCATCCTTGACGTGAGGAGAGGCTGAGAGAGCTGGGACTGCTCAGCCTGGAGAAGAGAAGGTCCGGGGGAGGCCACCAACATGTATAAATACCCGATGGGAGAAAGTGAAGAACAGGGAGCTGCTCTCTTCTCAGTAGTGTCCAATGACAGGGTAAGAGGCAACGGGCAATGAAAGTCAATCTGAACATCTGAAAATGCTTTTTTCACCATGAGGATGGTCATACGTTGGCACAGGTTACTAGAGAGGTTGTCAAACCTTGGAGACAGTCAAACCCCAATTGGGCACAGTCTTGGGCAACCAGCTCTAGGTGTCCCTGCTTGAGTAGGAGAGTTGGACAAGATGACCTCCAGAAGTCCCTTCCAACCTCAAACATTTTCTGATTCAGTAATCTTTGCTGTGAGCACAAGACACATAACTGGATTACATTTACATTTCTGGTATGTCACACGTTTGGCTGTGGCAGCCCCTCTCTCACCCCCCAGCCCTGGGTGTGGCTGTTTGGCCTGGCCCATGCCTGGCACATTGAGCAAGTGGTGTCATAGCAGAGGGGGGAAAGGCTCTTATCACTTATCACTTAAAGGCAGCAGCAGCACAGCACCTGGCTGTTCTTTGTTGTGAAGATTAGATCTCTTAGCCCATGTCTCATCTCCCATTAAGTTCCTTGAAAGATCTTTGCTTATTCACCCTTTTTTTTAGGGGCTATGGTTTAACTTTTCAAGGAAGACTGTATCAGGAAAGAGCAAATTATGTTTCGGTTTTGATGAAGCTCTGCTTGCTTCAAATCAGAATGATTTAGGCTTGGGAGCTTATGTCAGTGCTATTCAAGAGCCAGCATTTTCCACAGGCACAATCGCAGAGGATGTGGTTGCCTCGTCTCCAGCTCAAAGTAGAGAAGAGAATGCAACCTTTTATTGTCTTTTGGTTTTGATGTCTCTTCTGCCTGGTGAGCTGTTGAGTGCCTACTGGCAACTGCTGACTGCCTTTAGCTCGCGTTGGCTTGAGATAGATCCTGATACCCACCCGTGTTCCTAAACACACTTCATCACCCATTTCAAATAGCAGATTCAATGGAAAGTCACGTTTAAGTCAATCATCTTCTGTGAAACAGAGTAAGTAAGATTTAAATCCAAAAATTCCTCTTAGGAGTAAACTGTTGCATATGTTCTTTGTTTTGCTTTTCAAAAACCAAAAAGCACTTAAACAGTGGTGACCTGCAATGCATCCCTTACCCCTTTTGTAATGGAGGTCTGAAGCCTGGATATATTTTGTGGAGCATATTGAAATCTTGTGATGAGACTGACCATAATTTGACCTGTACTTCTGGTCTGACTGGCTTACTGGCTATGGGTTACTTGGCTGCTGCTCTCCTGCTCTGTGAAATACTGTATTGAAATGGAAGCGGCAGTGACCTAATTTTTTTGTGTCTGCAGTTTTTATTTTCAAGATGTATTAACCTGCTCCTCTGAGCACAGATGCATAAAGAACATTCATGACATTTGATCATTTTAATGCTTTCCCATTCGTTTCTCTTTCTTTCTGTGCCACAAGCTGACTTCTAAGATATATGTTTAACTGTATCCCAGACAGTTGCATATTAATCATTTTATCGCTCACTTTCAAGTTCTTTGGAAACATGAATTCCAGGGGGAAAAAAATACAGTCACCACGCAGTATATCATGATAAACCAATATCTGGTGAAGGAACTTTGATGTTCATCACTTTTAAAGGACAAATAATATTATGCAGTTCTGTTTCCTACATTTGTTAGCATTCTTGCTCAACAGGTGAGTTTTAAACTCTGACTGTAGATGCAAGCCATGCAGGTGTGGTAGTGTGGCAAACCTGGTGTGGCTTTGTATAAAGTTGTTGATGTGGTCCCCTTTGCATTTGTCCTGTGAAACAGCATTATGTGCGATCAGAGGACCCTCATGAGAAATTGCCTGTAAATCTCACGTTGTAAAATTTATGCTAAGAAAGGAAATCTTTGAAAGAAATACCTTTTGCCAAGTAGTGATTTCTTCCTCCCTGTGTGCTGAGGCAGATCTAAAATCAAAAAAGGGAGAATCTTTACTAATTATTTTTGGAATTGTTTTAATTGTGAAGTTCACTTGGAATGAAAAGCATGTTTGTTCAATCCATGTTTCTATCCTGTTCTTAGGAGCTGAGCATATTCTTCACTGACTGGTTGGTACCTTCTGTTCTCTTATTTGAGAGGAATACAACACCTCAGATGAGTTTTCTGACCTTGTCCTTGGGTGACTCACATTCTTTTTTATGCTTCTTCTCAATTTTTTATACCTTTAAGTCAAAAAACACCCAAACATGAATGTGCCCATAAAGATGAAAGAACTTTGTCTAGTTTAAACTCAGGGGGTTTTACCAGTGCTTCTTATTGTCTGAATGGTGGTCGTACTTAAAGGATCCAATCCTTCTTATCTTTTGTACACAGTAAAAAAGTCACTAAAGTTAATGATTCAAGCATGAAATGAGCCAGCAGACAGATTCAATATTTCTGTGAATTAGCATTTCTTGGTTTGTACAGTATAATTGAAACAGAGAACTGGTTATCGTGAAGACACCTGAATAAGAGAGACTTCTTTTAGCCCTTGGTGCTTAGAGAAGTACTTTCCTCATCCCACCTTTATCCAAAAGCAAGACTGAACCCTTGCTGTTACTTCTTGTTGAGTCTTCCTATAGAATGAAATTTCATTAAATTTAGTTTTCGTTTTCTCAAGAAAATAATACCTGTGTGTCTTCCATCACTTCAAGTGTTCTCCTAGATTATAGGGTAAATGACTTGCTGAGCTTCTGATTGTTCAAGTTATTCAACAGCTAAGTCAGATGACTCTTGCTCAACTGTCGTTAAGATTCAAGGAACCGAGATGGACAGTCTGCGGCAGCCTGAGCCAGCATGTTTACCTGGCTGCTGCCATCCTGACTGCTCAGTCTTTCCTATCCTTTCTCTTGTAGTTCTAGCTTCTCCCTCACATGTCCTTGCTCACCTGACCCTTATGTAGTGGCAGAGTCAGAGTACAGCTATTTCCTTTTTTTAATAGTTCGCTTTTTTTCTGGCTTAGTACACTGAGGTGGCTCAGCACAGATGAGTAGAGAAGTCAGTACATGACAGGGAGTGAAATCAGAGTGGAAAGGAGAAGATGCCAAAGGCTGTGGCCCCTCATGAAACCAGAGCTTAATGTAGACCTGATGTGTGTAGACATAGATTGGACATAATTTCATTAAAATTATCTCAGAATTAAAGAACTGGGCCAGAAGTCTTTACATGCTGAATAGTGGAGAACATTGCTTTGTTGTCTTCTAAGAAATGTTCCATGACAGAAAGCTCTGCTGTGTACAAATTGCAAGACTTTGTGCATTTAGGACTCCCCAATGGCTCGGCTGTGGGACCCAGAGAACAGACATGGTACAGAGAGAAACATTAAACATGCAGGATGCTGCTGTGATGTTACACTCCCAAACCAGAGGGCAGAAACACATTTGGGGAGTCAGGGACACAGCAATATCATGCATTTTCAAAGGCACATGTAAGCTCCAATCTTAAGAAGCACTGGACATGATCTAGTTCTGCAAAGTTCTGTTTTCCCTACTCTGTCTGTTTCAAAGGTGGAAGGAGATGTAGGCTTACTCTAGTGCAGAAGCCTGTCACTGGCTTGGACTGAGCATCGCTTACAATGCTTACAATTACTTGGACTAATGGAACTGGGGCTGATATAACAACAGCTTGGCCACTTGTGTGGGGAAGGATCCCACAGCATTGACTTTTCTCTTTCGAGCCACCTTTTTGAGATGGTTCACTGCCGCAACATTGACGTGGCTGTTTGGATAGAGTTTGGCCAAAGTGGCAAGTTCTTAGGTGTGTATAGAACTTTCGGTTGCCCTTGAGGATGCAAATGTTTAGACTGCCCACTTAGAACCAAGCAGGTGCAACTCAGTTAAAATTACAGCAGGAAGAATCTAAGCTATGTTGTTTGAGTGTTGGGTCTTTTTTTCCCCTTTTAATCTAAGGAAATTATTCTAATAATGGATGCTGTTGGTTAAGAGTTTGGAAAACAAGTGTGTAGGAAAGGTTGGTGCAGTCTTGAAGTGCTGGCTTCCCCAGGTAGTTTTTTTAATGTCTTGGAGGAACACTTAAAATGTGAATCATTACTGCTCCTGGATGATTTTGGATCAACTAAAATTACAGTGACTGAAAGCATGCATTGACGAAGTCTGTAATAAGAAAATATTTGGGTATATCCTAGGTAGATTTATTTTTATCACCCAGGCTAACCAGGCTCGCAGAAGCAGCAAGATCAGTAAAATAAAGAAGTAGCTATAGATTAAAAAAAATAAAATAGCTTCTGTCCTTTGCAAGCCTATAACTGAAAGAAGTTGTACAAAAGTGCTTTATAGTTTTATGTGACATGTTAACATATTAAAGTTTATAACTATTGTATTGGAGTGGGGTGAATTAATTAGTTCCTCCAAATGTTTATATTATTTGCTATGATACTACCTTGTAGTCTGCTAATACTCCTGCTCCATAGATCGTAGAAAAGGAAGAGTAAAGCTATTAGCTCAGTTGCAGCCAGGTCCTCCAGTTTTGCATGTGAAAATCTCACTAAATGGAAGTAAAGGTTCAAGTGTTCATGGGCACCTTTGTTTTTATAGCTCTCAATGTTTTCCTGTGGAAAGTCCGTGGGTTTTATAGGTTTCAGTTGCTGGTGCAACTCCAGGCATTCAGTGCCTCTTCTCTATTGGGCTTGTTCAGCCTGGAGAAGAGAAAGCTCCAGGGAGACTTACAGCAGCCTTCCAGTACCTGAAGGGACTACAAGAAGGCTGCGAGGGGACTTTTTACAAGGGCAAGTAGGGATAGGATGAGGGGGAATGGCTTTAAATTGGAAGGGGGAAGATTTAGATTAGACATTAGGAAGAAATTCTTCACACTGAGGGTGATGAGGCACTGGCCCAGGTTGCCCAGGGTTGCTGTGGATGCCTCCTCCCTGCAAGTGCTGAAGGCCAGGCTGGATGGGGCCTTGATCAGCCTGGTCTGGTGGGAAGTGTCCCTGCCCGTGGCAGGGGGGTAGGAACTGTATGGTCTCTATAGTCCATTCCATCCCAAACTGTTCCGTGATTCTGTGGTTCTATTTGAGGCCTCTTGTATTGTACATAGAGACTTCTTCAGGTTGGATTTGTCAGGCTGGAACTGCTGCTTTCCTTCTAACAGTTGGCTCATTTCCCACTCTTAGTGATTGTTTTAGCTCATGGAACAGCAAAAAAAAATAAAATTATCACCATGGTCATTACTTTGTCCTCCATTTTGTTGGGCCCATCCAAATTACGTGAGATAGCTGCCTTCTGTTTCCAAGTGCCATTTGGTTGTGTTTAAAATCATCTCTGTGGCAATTTGAGCACTGTTGTAAAAATCTTTAATGTGCCTTTGTCTTTCAGATCGCACTGCTGGTTGCATTCATCAGTGTAAATAATTCTCCATGGACGGATTACAGTGCATACAGCTACTTTCAGATTGTCACCATGTGTGACTTGGTTATGATTTTGTTTTTCTACATTATCCACATTTTCAGAATCTACAGGAAGCTCACTTGCGTTAGCTGGCCACTTGCGGTAAGCATTTTAGATGGTCTGGGTTCCTTGCCTCTCTTATAGGTTCATGTTTTGATTATTTAGTCCAATTTCTTGTGCTGTCATACAATGATAGGCTGTCTTTCCTGTAATTCTTTTTGCTTTGTATACAAATCCTTTCTTTTTTTTTTGCTTTTGTTATTAGTATTCAGTTCAGCAGATGCTGTAAGTTTCTTAGCTGATTTGGATCTGATCGTGCCCTCCTTTACTCAGGTATAAATCTATATTTAATCTAGGTAAGACAGTAGTGTTATTCTGAGACAACTGAAAAAAATCTACTGATTATCAAGCCTTGAACAGCTGAGTCCTAGCTCAGGTCATTTATAGCAGCTAAGGGATTGCTAGAGAACCAAATCATAGCATTAGAATTTGTGTACTACATCCTGTCCCCAAATAAAGCCTGTGAGTGCTATTTAAGTCAAATGTGTCTCATTTTGTTATGGTTTTAGGTACCTTAAACAATAGCAAGAAATAGGAGCCTCAGCCTGATTGCCATAGCCTGGCCATTTCTGGGACATCCTGCAGGATGTTCCTGTCTCATTCTCACATTTCCCCTGCACATCCATCTCTCATATCCTAGCAGAGAACTAACAAGCAACACAGAAAATGTGAGACCTGAACTTCCTCAGTAGCCTTGGGTCAGGTCAGCTGAGAGTGGTGTCCTGGTGTGGGATGGTGGATTTTAATACCCTCTTAGAACATGTCTCCTTTATGCACCAAAGGGGTGTGGATAGCCAAATGGAGAGATATGGAGGGGTTTTGAAATCCAAGAAGTGGCTGGACAGCATTTAATGCAAGCTATGTAAATAGTTCACAGATCAAAGATAACTGTTTGCCATCCACTTGCTTTGAACCAGAAAGAAAACTTTAATTTTCTTTTTTTATCTAAAGAATATGGTTAGACCTGCGCCTCTTTCAATACTTTCAAATGCGTACCACCCCGTGTGTCTCTAGAAAGTACTTCTTTATATAGAGCAGGGGTGTCAAACACGGCTCCCGCCGTTCTGCTCCTGCAGTGTAACGTGTGTCACACATGCTGCACACGTGACCAGCACTGGCAGGAGCGTAGGGGCAAGGAGCTCGGCACTGCCGCAGGGTACAAACAAGGTCCTGGGCTGGATAAAACAAGGTGGAGGGCCGGATTCAGCCCATGGACCATGAGTTTGACATCCCTGATCTAGAGATAATACAGATAGAGGGGTTGAAATAAGAGACTGAAATAAGCTAATAAATGACAACTTTGCAAAGCAGCATTTACTGTATGCATTCCTGTAACAGGACTCTGCCATTTTGACGTCTGCATTGGCTAATTTTGGTCTTTGTTGTGCAATTAATCATTCCTAAATGGTTCCAGAGTCACTAATTTAAGACACTGCAGGTTGTTGCTGTGCAGCTTCAGATAGCTTTATGGGATGGAATGCTTGAACATTTCCGCTCTTTTACAACCAACCTCCTTTTTAGTTATATATTTAAATACTTTTAGAACAGTACAGGAAGCCCTATAAGGGACTTCAGGCAACTACAACCGGTGTTTGGCTGAGCCTTCTCACAGGATCCTTCTGTTACAGTCGGGGCTGTGATTTGCAGTCAGGAAAGTCGCCATGGTTCAAGAGGCTGTTCAGCACTGACACCTTTTAAAACTGGGAAGTATTTCTCTAGAGAGGCACACTCCTAGCCCTACCAGGGTTTGGTTCTTCACCTAATTTAGCCTTTGAGGATTCCTTTGCACCTTTTCCGATCCTTCAGATTCCTCTAAAGTTGTGGCCTGGGTATACAGCTTTATTTGGTGTCTCTAAGGAGGCAATGTCCTGCTGCCTCCTGGACTAGCCTGAGAGGCCTTCTCATGGAAATTATGTATCCTAGCAACAACAAGGGTCCAGAACCTGGCTACCTGAAACAAGGTTACGATGAGGAAAGTAAGTCACAGTCTCAGCGCCTACTTTATGGCAAAAATCTTCCTCAGCTGTTTATAAACACCTGAGCAGGAGTAAACTGTTAGACTGTTTCTCTTCTGGGATTTCCTTGAACAGTTTCGTTTTGGGACTACATTGTCTCTCCGTTGGTTTGAGACAGAATCTCTCCTCTCCCTTACAGCATTTGCTTAGCTCATGGTGGTAGTGCAACACAGATAAAGTAAGCAAATAACCTCCTGCCCGCCCCACCATGCAAAAGAAACAACCGATGGCAGGGGGTCTGGAACTGGAGGGTCTTTAAGGTCCCTTCCAACCCAAACCATTCTGTGGTCAGTTTGCAAACACCCCTACTGGTAAGCATAAGCTTTGTGAGGATTTAATCTAAATCTAAATCCACAGATAACCCCTGCCAAGGTAAAATTGACACCTGGATAGATACTCATCACACTAGAGGAGAGCTTAAGTACGGTGCCTCATTGCTCTCTCAGAAAAAAACGTGGCATCATGTTTTACCGCACAACAGCTGCAGCCACACTTACCGACTGAGGACCCTGCGTGTTGGTTAGGAGTGTCTGCATAGTTATGGTTTTCATGGCTTCCCTCCTGTTTCCAGCCTTGGTTGATGTAGGTTGTCAGTAAATCCAGCAGTAGATCCACTGCTTACTTTCTAAGATGATTGGAAGTAGGAGCATTTTGTTTTCCACTTACACCATTTGCTGCCGTTTATTGCTATTTCATATAGGTTAAAGAAATATGCCCTTGAGGCTTCTTTCTTCCTCCAGAACCGTCTCATTGAGTGAGGTGCATTCTTGATGCAATAAAGGTCCATGTTTCACCCTCAGTAACGTACCATGTTGAATTGAAAAGATTGTGTCCATACCAAGTGGGTAGATCTTTTTCCAGTGACTCTAGCAGACCTGAATATTGGATCTCCCTCTCTTGAACAGAAAGTCAGGTGTGGTACAAAACCCACTCAGAAGGTGGGGTTTGGGGTTTTTTTTTAGCCTTTCTAAACTTTTTCTAATTTTTTTTCTTTTAACTGGTGTTTTGTCCTTCGGGTTTGAGCAACCTGCCAACTTGTTTTCATTCTGAGACATATCCAAGTGCTTTCCTCATAAGTTTCCCTTCTGATGCAAGTTGTCCTTATATTTACAGGAGTTCCTTCATTATTTAATCGGTACAATTCTGCTTCTCATTGCATCGATTGTTGCAGCATCCAAGAGTTACAATTTGACTGGACTTGTGGCTGGAGCGGTAAGACTGTGTTTATTAGTCTTGATACTTTTTAATTGCAATACATATTAAATAGGACGTTGAAAATCTACTGCTTGTAATTTTATTTTCTTACAGATTTGCCTTGCTTTTGTCTTGGTTAGGTAAATTACCTTCTAGCTCTTGTCAGTGAATGTTCTGTTGCACAATGCCAACAAAAGTATTTTGTTATGAGACCCCAAACTTGCCACTAAAATGGGTGTTTGTCCTGCCAGAGAGCTGAAACCAAAAGCTCCTGCTTTAACTCATAGGAAATAATATCTTTAAGGGGAGAATTATGACAATTTAGTTTTGACAAATGGCTGTTGTAGCAGCTAGAAGTTACCTAAAGGATTTCATTCCAATCTTTGGCTTTTGAAGCCTCCAGTTCCTGAATGGAGCCCTGTTCAAGATAATTTCTCCTGAGCTAAAACCCTCTGCATTCCTGAACTAGAAGATACTCTCTTCCTCTGTTGGCTGGAGACCTTTATTAAAAGAGGCATGTCTTCTGAGTGTGGGCAACAGTATTTTCACAGCAGCAGGACCTGAAATACAACTCCTCCAGAATAAAGAATTGCTTTCAGAAACTTAGTCCTGATGATGCAGATGGACTAGAAGACTTACCTGGCCTGTTTATTTGGCAGATGGTAGAGAAAGACTTGTTTGAATGGGGCAGTGGAAGAGCAGCAATCAGAGGTGTTAGAAAAAGTTTTTGTTGTTGCAGAACCCTAGTGAGAAGTCTAGAGGGTGGGACTCTAGGCTGCTGTCCAGCATTTTCTCCTTCCTTGCATATAACTCTCAGTCTACCTTTCAGCCACTGTTTCGACGAGACATAAGCTGCTATTATACTACAGAAATTTTTTTTTTAGTATATTGGCAGAATTAAGTAAAAAAAATTCACTTTTTGGGGTCTGTTAATGTTGTAAAATATGCTATTGAGTATACAAGAGTATCCATACATTCATGGAATATGTGTCATCTCGTGTTATGTAAGTGTTTGTGGTTTGTTTGTTTTCTCACCCAGACTTTCGGGTTCCTGGCTACTGTCCTTTGTGTTTTAAGCATGTGGTCATCTTACAAGGTTTCATGCATCACGCAGTCCACAAGTAAGTATCGTGCTTAGTAACTGCCAGAATGCTTCCCAAAATGAATATTTATATTTTCCACCACAGGGCAGTGTCTACCTGGGCTTATTAACCTCCTGTTCCTTGTTACTCAAAATTAGTCACAAAGCAATAATTCCATATTTTCTGTCAACACAGACCTATCACAGCTGCTCACAGCTGTTAACTACAAGAGCAGAATAACTTGCTTCTAGCAAGCAGTGAATGTATCAGTGCTTTCTTTTCTCCCTCCCCCACCTCCTACCATCTTGTGTGTTTCTTAATCAAGTAGATGGATTTGTTTGTGGCAACGCAAGTGACACTGTCTTCCTTTTCAAAGATGCATCTGTATGACTTCTTCATCTCTGCAAGACGTCTGCCTTACAAACCAGGATACCAAAGAGGAGCACCTACTACTGAGGAGAGAGCATGGATATTTTGTTACTAGCCTGAACAGCTTTTGAAGATCTACTTGAACACCTATGCAAAACTATGTTGTGAACCAAAGTTTTTTTGCTCACCCCACTTCCCCCCCTGCCCAAAGAAGTTTATAATGGAGAATCTGCGTTTTTGAGCTTTACAGAGACAACTTCTATCTCACAAGCTGGGCTGTAGTAATTTCCAGCTATTTGAAAAAGTGCATTTAAAACTCATTTGGAGAGTCCCTTAGTTTTTCCTTTCAGAGGGCTGGAAAAATTGCTTCTGATTTCCTCCCACTGTTTACAGAAGGGAAATCCTGCAAATTCCTACCTGATTTTTAACTTCCGAGGATGATTTGTTTAACGAAGGAACTGTTACAAACTGACTTGTGCCTGGATAAGCTGACCCAAGTCTTTGTTACCTCTTTCTATCAGAACCGTGGACTTTTTCTAAGATCAGCTCAGCCAGCATTAACAATTATGAACTGCAACTTGAATACATCACTGCAAGCAGTCCCTGGCAGCCCCAACAGGACACGATGAATCAGATTTTTCTCCATGAATTTTTAAAGGTTATTAACAATCAGAGATTATTCTTAAAATTTCCCTTTGCCAAATACAGCAAAATACACATCCAATGTTTATTGTTTTGTGCATTCCGTATAAATTATTCCCTTTGACTGTCAGTTTGTGTTTATGGGAAGCCCATTGTGAATGAAGCAATGTGCTTCTTTCTCCCTGTTACATGTGGTTTGTCCCTTCCACTGCCTCTTCTGAGATCCATGCTTTAGGAGACTCTGCCCAGAACTTGAACAGGGACAACAGGCCAATTTTGCCCAACCTGGTCTTGTTGTGAAGATCTATGTGAGGATGAGTCAATGCCTTCTTGGCACCTTTGACTTTCTCTCATTTGCAGTCCATCTCTGGCAAGCTAGAAATTCTTTGCAGCAAAAAAGGGAAGCGCAGGCCACTCCTCCATGGCACTTCCCTTTTCATGTCTAGCTGTGAAGCAGAACTTGTGCTTTTAAGTTGTTTTTTTCTGTCAGGACAACTGGATGATAGTGCAGCGGGTTTCTGCAAAAGGTAGGATTTATGTGGTATACCAGGTCCAATCGGGAGGGAAAACCCCCACATTTTCTGGCCTGCTCTGCGTTTTTCTGTTTGTCTGAAGCTCTGCATCAATACTGCTGAATGATTTAATGGTTCTCTCAGAATATTCTCTGTGCCTCATAGCAGGTCACCATACATTGCCATTTGTTACCGCCTTATTTTTTTCTCTCACCCTAATATATGTGTCTTTGCTTTGATTTTTTTCAGTCTTTTTACAAAAGAAATGGCCAACGGCTCCAAGTGCCAAAAATTTTGACTATGTAACAAAGCAGATACTCTGGAAAGGTAGAAATTCCCCTCATCATAGTGCACAGCTTCTGTGATTCTTCTTGCTGTTTCTTTTCATAAGTGTGTCCTATTTACAGCAACACAGAGCAGGAGACAATTTGAAAGCACAAAAGTCTGCTGTTTGCGGACGAAGAACAATAAAAAGAACTTCAAATATATCAACGACAGCAGGAGAACAAAGGAGACTCTCCCTCCCTTGCTGGATGCAGAAGGGACAGTAGCAATGAGGGATGAGGACAAGGCAGAGCTGCTCAACACCTTCTTTGCCTCAGTCTTTAACTCCAAGGAGAAATGTCCTAGGGATACTCAGCCCCCTCAGCCAGAAGATAGTGTGAACGAAGCTCCAGCTGTTCAGGAGGACTTGGATAGAGACCTGCTTGGCCAATTAGACGCACACAAGTCTATGGGGCCAGATGGGATCCACCCAAGGGAACTGGCAGAGGTCCTCACCAAACCCCTTTCCCTCATCTACCAGCAGTCCTGGCTGACTGGGGAAGTGCCCCTAGACTGGAGGTTGGCAAATGTTACACCCATTTACAAGAAGGGTTGGAGGGAGGATCCAGGGAACTACAGGTCTGTCAGTCTGACCTCGGTACCGGGGAAGGTCATGGCGCAGATCATCTTGAGTGCTATAATACAGCACACGCAGGACAACCAGGTGATCAGGCCCAGCCAACATGGGTTCATGAAAGGCTGGTCCTGCCAGATCAATCGAATCTCCTTCTACAGCAAGGTTACCTGTTTAATGGACGAGGGAAAGGCTGTGGATGTGGTGTAGCTGGATTTCAATAAAGCCTTTGACACCATTTCTCACAGCGTTCTGCTGGAGAAACTGGCTGCCATCGGTGTGGACAGGCACAGCCTCCGCTGGGTTAAAAACTGGCTGGGTGGCCGGGCCCAAAGGGTTGTGGTAAATGGAGTTAAATCCAGTTGGAAACCAGTCATGAGCGGTGTTCCCCGGGGTTCAGTGCTGGGTACGGTCCTGTTAAACATCTTTTATCAATGATCTCAATGAAGGCATTGAGTGCACCCTCAGCAAGTTTGTGGATGACACCAAACTGGATGGAAGTGTGGATCTGCTTGAAGGAAGGGAGGCTCTGCAGAGGGATCTGGACAGGCTGGATCCATGGGCTGAGACCAATGGGATGAGGTTCAACAAGGCCAAATGCTGAGTCCTCCATTTGGGACACAACAACCCCATGCAGCGCTACAGGCTTGGGGAAGAGTGGCTGGAGTGTTGCCTGGCAGAGAAGGACCTGGGGGTGTTGGCTGACAGCCGGCTGAACATGAGGCAGCAGTGTGCCCAGGTGGCCAAGAGGGCCAATGGCATCTTGGCCTGCATCAGACACAGCGTGGCCAGCAGGAGCAGGGAGGTGACTGTGCCCCTGTGCTCACCTCACTCCAAGAAGGACATTGAGGGGCTGGAGCGTGTGCAGAGAAGGGCAACGAGGCTGGTGAGGGAGCTGGAGAATAAGCCCTATGAGGAGAGACTGAGGGAGTTGGGTTGTTTAGCTTAGAGAAGAGGAGGCTGAGGGGAGACTTCATCACTGTCTACAGCTGCCTGAAAGGAGGTTGTGACGGGGTGGGCTCTTCTCACAAGTGACAAGCGATAGGATGAGAGGAAATGGCCGCAAGCTGCACCAGGGGAGATTTAGACTAGGCATTAGGAAGAATTTCTTCACTGAAAGGGTCATCAGGCATTGGAACAGCTGCCCAGGGAGGTGGTGGAGTCACCATCCCTGGATGTGTCTTAAGAGAACAGGCATCCTTCTCAGCTAGAAATCCACTGGCAAGCAGGGTCAGTGATGGTTCAGGCTTCCTTGCCCTGCCAGTCCAGGGCCAGTGCAAAGGACGTATGTGACAAGGGACTTTGTTCTGGGCACTTTGAGTGAAAAATACCTACAGAAGAAGGTACACACGCACAGGTGCTTGATCACCAGTTCTCCTGCCAAGACTGACTTAAGTACAGCTTTTGGAAACCAGCACTTGGACTTTACTTGGGACTGACATTGTAGATATTTAACCTCTTCTGTTACCCCAGAGGAAAGAGATGTGCTCTACTTCTCCTTCACCTCCTGAAATATCACCTCAGACAGATAGTAGGCACCTTCCTACAAGGTTTAACCCCTCTTGCCAATCCTGTGGGAAACCATATTCTGCTGCACACAGTGTGAATGCAGCTGAGCCCTCAGCGCCGCAGTGGCAGCGGGGAGAACCACCTGCTAAGGATCGGGGCTGGAGCCCAGGCTTACTTTAAAGAAAAGGTTCTTTCCACTCTCTGCTGGAATAATGCCACCTTTCCTGGCACTATACTAGCATCATTTGCAGCCTCCCATGTCACTAGTCACCATGTGGGGGGAAACCCCCCCCAAAACTTAGGGGAAATTTCATGCAATCTGATAACCAAAGAATTATGTTATGATAACTGCTGGGTCCATAGACCCACCAGATGCTCTTAATATTTCAGGCTGGAAAACTGACACCTCTGATGCCAAAGCTTCCTCACTTCCCTCATGTGAAACATGTCTACCAAGAAAAGCAAAGGTTTTGCTGGTACCACCAACTCTACCAGAGGTCTCTGAATGACAGCTCTGGCTGCCAGGGACTTTGGCATCTCACTACTGTACCTCTGCCAGCAAAAGCGGTTTAAGTTTCCTTCAGTGTCAACCTGGTTCTGAAAGCTCCATCTGTCTGCAACTTTGCCAAATATGGGATTCCAGCTGTTCTTAAAAAAATAAACTATGTTCACACTTTGGATGATGTGACGGCTTTGAGAATCAGATTCTTGTCTTGTCTGTTTTTTCTTTCCTCTACAAGAGCGGTGATTTTCTCTCTGGGGAGTGTAGGAATACGTCCTGTAACTGGAGGAGAAGAGGTAGGAGCCACAGAAAAAGCTGTTCCCCTGCCCTGGTTTGTGGGTGTGCTGCTCTCTGACTATCCCACCCAAAAGCTATCCATCCTTTTCAGCTTCAAGATGTTAAATATGGGTTGATTGGATTCAAGACCCTATTCTCTCTGACATAAATACTGTGCCTAATTGTATAATTGTGGTTGGACTCGATGACCTCAAAGGTCTTTTCCAACTAAGTGATTCTATGATTCTGTGATTCTATGATGTGTGTAATTGAGCCAACACAGAGTTTGGGGTTCAGTTTTACTGAAAACTAAAACGTAAATGTTAGGAGAGGAAAACAGGTAGTGCAAACTGTTTCATACTGAAAAAAAACCCTGATGTCTGAGCTCTGGGCCTTGTAATAAGTTAGAGAGCGAAGAGTGCTTCTGTCGTGTAGAAACTGGGAAGATGAGAGACGGAAACGAAACTTTAAAAAAAGAGGAAGAGTGGCTTTGAAAAGCCTAAGGACCATAGTGCTGGATGAAGACACTGCAGGCTGTGTGACAGCTTGTACACTTTTTCTGTTGCTCTGAAATTCTTGTGGTTTGCATTGTGTGAACTGTGAAGGAATGGGTTTCTTGCTCCTAAAAGGCTTTGGGAACAAATCACTGGGTGGAGTGTGAAGGGGACACAGGACACTCAGATAATGATCATTTACTTTTATGGTTTTAACGACCAGGTTGGGGGGAGGTGTTGAGTGATGCTCCAGGGAAGAGGACTAGGAGCTTATTAGGACAAAAAGGAGCAAGGCATAAGGAAAAGCCAGGTGCAAACATTAGTAGAAGGCTTATAAGGGAAGGAACTAATATGAGCCCATTATGCACTAATAGAAATGCAGGCAGGTATCAACAGTTTCTGGTGGTGTCCATACTTAAAGGGCAGGCATGCCTGGAGTGATAGAAAAGTCTCTGTGTACTTCACACTCTGCCTCTGGGATTTTCATGCTCTACTAAAGCTGCAGGAGGATGCACTAAACCTGACCCAGAAGCTGCAGAACATTGCATCAGTGTGCCAAATGTTCTGCCCAGCTTAACTTAAAATTGCTCAGAGCTCCACTGTTCTTAGAGACAGCATGGAGCAAAACACTGCTGCTGAGCAGGAGAGGCTGTGTGCTGGCCAGTGGCCTTGGCCAGGTCTTGGCTAGGAGCAAAAGTACAGACCTGATTTTAGACTGAGTGTCACCTGAAAGCCAAGGAAACCTGGAGCTCTAGTATTGATGGGCCCTGCTGAGGAGCTTGGTGCTGGGCTGGCATCCAGGAGATGCTGCTGGTTGTGTTAGATGGGGAGAAGCAGGTACCAGTGAAAGGGTCTGTAGGAGGCCCACATCCTTTCTGCCTGCAGAGATTTACACCCAGGTGACAGGAGAGAGCCCTTGCCACAAAGATAAGGGTATTGTTAAACACCCCTCCTGTTCAGGCCGTTTCAGTTTTCAGACTGGAGCGCAGGTGTGGGCACCGTGCCCTTGGCGTACCTCATGTTCCTCTGCAGATGCACAGGGCTGCACACTTGCGAGGCCATTGTGTTGCAAACAGGCAGCTCTTGGTTTCAGTCCCTGGTCCTAGCGCAGGGCTGTCAAACTCACACCCCACAGGCCTAATCCAGCCCTCCACCTTGTTTTATCCGGCCCAGTGCCTTGTTTCTACCCGGCGGCAGCGCTGAGCTCCTTGCCCCTACGCTCCTGCCAGCGTTGGTCATGTGTGCAGCGTGTGACACGCGTTACACTGCAGGAGTGGGAGAACAGCAGGAGCTGTGAGTTTGCCATCCCTGTCCTACAGCTCGTTTAACCCTGCTACATGGAAGCAGGTCAGAAAGTCCCACTGGTCATCTTTCTCTCCTGGAGAAGGATCGACTTTTTTCCAGCATAACAGCAGCTGGAAAACAGGAAAAGCAGTAAATGTTGTTGGCTGCTCCTTCCTATGCTTGTCCCTTCTAGAGGTCACTGATTACCCACAGCTGGCTACTCCAGAGTTCGTTTCGATACTGCCTGTCCCATCAGCTGCTCCCCTGGGTCAGCACTCTGGTTTCTCACGGCCGGTATGGGAAGTATGCACCGCTGTTTGTTATTAGGAAGCTTGTGTCAAAAATAAAAGCCAAACCCCATAATTATAAGCAACTAATGAAGGAGCTTCATCCTTTTATTGTCTCGTGTCTGCCCTGGTTTACTGGGTTAAAGACTTGCCTATTTATTATCAGGCAAGCTCTCAGCAGCTGCCTGGAGCAGCCCCTCTGCCTTGGGGCAGATGGCAGAAAAAAAATCTGTCTGGTTTTTTTCCCTCTGCTAAACTTCTGTCTGAGCGACTCTGATAGTGAAATAGAAGCCGTCTGGCCATGCCCAGAAGCAGCACTTCACGCAGGTAGCTTGAAAGTTAGGGGTGGGAAAAAAGGAAAAGGAAAAAAAACCCTAAGTAGTTGCAGCCCCACAGGAGTTTGCTGCCTCAGGGGTGAGGGCGCTGCTAAGACAAGCTTTCAGTTTTACTTTGAAGCAGAATTCAGATACCGAGTTCTTTGGCATTGTTCTGCCTTACTGCTGTGAAAGCTTGGCTTTAAAGAAGCCAGTGTTGAGTCGCTGATGCTGTGGATGCTTGTTATGTGCGGGGGGGGCACGGTAGTGTGATAGGTGGGGTTCATAACAAGGAGGCTGAAAAGGACCTTGCTTTTTGGGCTAAGGGTGGTGGGCAATGAGGAGGGCAGAGCTAGGAAAGGAAGTGTACATAAAGAAGCTAAAATCAAGAAGTCACTTGAGTAGCAGTGCCACCTGGCATTTCCCAAGCAAACAGCTCATAACAGTGCTGCTCCTTGGGTTCTTGTTTTCATATCGCATCCTGAATGTGAAATGACCTGATTTTTGCCTAGTGCTGAAGTACAGCGTTACAGAAAGGGGCATAAGGCAGTGGTGTCAAACTCACAGCTCCCACTGTTCTCCTGCTCCTGCAGCGTAATGTGCATCACACACGCTGCATGCGTGACCAGCGCTGTCAGGAGGGTAGGGGCAAGGACCTCAGTGCTGCTGCCAGGTACAAACAAGGTGTCAGGCAGGATAAAAAAAGGTGGAGGGATGGATTTGGCCCACGGGCCGTGAGTTTAACACCCTCGGCATAAGGCAAGTGTTTTCAAAAGCAGCTTTGTCACTGGACAAGTGCCCAGTATGTCCTTCAGAGCACTGGCCAGCCACAAAAGCCAGAGGTTTTGAAGCAGAAGAAAGGATGAGGATATAGATAAAATGCCTTAAATTAAAATGTATTTTTGTGGATCCTGGCTTAAACTGAGTTAAATTCCAAATGCCCAGGATGCTGTAGAGTTCACATATTGCTCTTCAGATGTTTACAGACCTAGAATAACAGCAACGCACAAAGCAACCATTTGAAAGGAATGAACTGCAACCTCTAGAGCAGGGGTGTCAAACTCAAGACCCGTGGGCTGAATCTGGCCCAGCACCTTGTTTCTACCCGGCAGCAGCACCAAGCTCCTTGCCCCTACGCTCCTGCCAGCGCTGGTCATGTGTGCAAAGTGTGTGATGTGTGTTAACGCTGCAGGAGCAGGAGAACAGCAGGAGCTGTGACTTTGACATCCCTGCTCTAAAACTTCAGCAAAAGAGCAGTAGCCCTGCCCTCCTCACTGTGACAGAAAATTCAGCCAGCAGTGTGAAGTGATACAGGATGGCACGAGGGTCCTGTGCTACTCAGCCACCACATTACTCTGACTGGCCCTAAAATGATTTGAGCCCTGCGTGGTACACAGAGGCACTGTCACGTACATCATCTTCAAAGCCCCTCTCACCTGTGGTTCCAGAGAGGTGTGTCCAGAGGCTGGGACCACACAAAGGTAGGCAGGCAGCTGTGTGGCAAACCAAGCACCTGGGGAGAAAGGGAATAGCAGAGGAGAAAAGGAACAGACTGAGTGCTCTGCACTTTGCCTGGGTGGGTATGCATAGAAAACAGTAATGTGTGGTGGTGAAGGAAACACCTGCGTGTTTCTGTGGCTGCTGAAGGGGCTACCAGAACGATAATAAGACTACACCAGCTTTTGAAGTGGAGCTGGTGTGGGTGTATGGATGATGTGGTAGACCAAGCAGAATGGTGGGGCATTTCTCCCCACAGGGGTGAATATGCCCAAGCCACTAATGTAGAGTCATTGCTAAATTAAATACGTCTGAAACTCTTGTTCATTTCTTACATGTTTGCGCTTGCGCAAGAAGAGCAGCAGCAGACAAGTGGCATAGGAGGAATTGTAGCAAGGATCAAGAAACCCTGGGGAAAAAAAACCTCACAGGTGTAGACACTGAGGCACCAAACCCTTAGGCATACAAGGACAGACTATGAAATTAGGGACTCATCCTGCACTTATTTTTGCAGGCCAAAGAGAGTAAATACGGTTCTCCCAGGGAAAAGCAGTTTATCTAGGGGACTATTTGCATGCCAGCAGCCCTAATCCCCAGCCATTCTCCCTCGTGTATTCGATGAAGAAAGAGAAGTGCAAGAGTGACTCACAGCAGCAGTGACTCAGAGTGCAGGAGTTACCCTTTCCCTCCCATTCACCCCTAGACGTGCCTCCTCCTTGATCAGCTACTGAGGGGAGCTTGGCCTCCCAGCTGGAACAGCTCAGGGTAGGGGTGAGGAGGTACCCCCTTTCACTTTTCCATGTGGAGCTGGGGGAACACCCACCTCTTAATTCCACCACTTGCATCTCAGCACTTAACAGAGCTAAAGCAATAGCTGGGTGGATGGGAAGAGACCAGGCTAGGGGTTGTATATCACCCCAGAGCCTCTAGCTCGCCCAGAGCATCCATTTGCGGCTTCCTTCTATTACATTTGTTAGCCAGCTGTGACGGTAGGGTACGATTTCCCCCCTCCTCCAGTACAGCCCTGCCAGCACACACAATTACACTAACACAGCTTTGTTTTATTGAAATTATTGGGGTTTGTATGAGGGGGACCAGTGCTGGTGGCTTTGTACCACCACGAGTACAACTCGCAGCTCTGCTGGTATAATGGCTCCTTTTAAATCAGAAGTGCTTCATCCATCTAGCACAGTCTACTGTTATTTCTACATCTGTAAATCACTCTTAACATAAAACTTAATGATCTGCATCCCTCTTTTTCATGAACCCCAGCCAAACAAGAGCACAATGCTGCAGCTGTAGCTATTAAACTATGGTGGCATCAAAGCACTCCATTAATACCTCATGCTCAGCAGTTTGTGATGCATGAGAGCTGAATAATTATGCCCTTGTTACCCACAAATGAGAGGCACAATTGCCAGAAACAAGCGTTTACAATTAAAAAAAAACTGTATCAAGTCAAGGACAACATTTGTTCATTCATAAACTGAGCCTTTCAGAGCAAAAGGACTATGAGGCAGAAAACAGACAGGCTTACGTTAATGAGACGGTTGTTTCTAGAGCAGTACTGTACCCCCTCTGATAGACCTTCATAGCCACTTTATCCCAGCTGTTTTGAGAAACCAGCAGGCAGAGCTTTAGCCAAAGCTCTTGTTGCTATGAATTGCACTGATAGGGAGGTTTAATTTAGATTTGAGGGACAGGAACGGGAAGCAGGGCTTTAATAATGCCAGTAGCAATAACCAGCGATCTTCAGCCTTTGAAAGAGGACAGGCTCAGGAGAGTGAAAATGGATGTTGGGTTAATAACAAAAATAGAAGTGGTGAGAGTCTGCCCTCCCTTCTGAGGACACCTTGTTGCTCCCACCAGGGTAGCAGCTCCACGTCTTTGGTTGGTGCCGTGCAGAGACCATGGAACAATTAACTGTTGCTTCCTTACCTACAGCTCACCATGAACAGGGACTTCAGAATCATGTTTGCACTGACCTTTGTGGAAGAGGGACAGCGGCTCCAAAGAAAGCTCAAAGGAGGGCTGTAGTACAGACAGACTTGCATTATTTTTAGCAAAATTCCACCATTCTCTAAGCAAGGGTAAGGCATATAGTAATAGAAAACTTGTTGTGCCTTTGTCTTACAGTATTATACTTTCACATCTAAGTCCATGTGAGGACTAGAAAGAGAGTTTTGAAGTCCATCCTAGACTTGGCACTCCAGAACAGCACATCCCTTCATGCAGCACATCTAGCAACAGATCCCTGACTGGATATTTGCTGTCCTCATCTGGCTGCACATGAGTCACACTACAGAAGAATGTGCTTATGCTGTCACCTTCTTGTGAAGCCCTAACTCTCACCTCAGGACTTGCCAACATCAAACCAGCCAAGTCTGTTTTATTTTCCCAATCCTGATCTAATATTCAGCCAAGAGATAATAGGTCTTAAGAAACAAACTGAATGAGTGATCAAGACGCGCGGGCTGGTCAAAGCGAGTTTCCCTGAGGTGCTTGGAGAGGACTGGAATTGCAAGAAGCCGTGTTTGGCATGCTTTATAGCTATGTTTGCCAACATTTCTCTTTGTGGACCCTGAAATTTTTCCAGCATGCATAATTTTCATTTTGTTTTGATCATAAGCTTCTCTCATTTAACTTCCTGAGTGTCCAGGAAATGCTGAAGTACTCCCCATTCCTTTCTTCTCCCACCCATGATCCACAGACCTTTCATTGAAAATCACAGCATAGTACTGACCACAAAAATCTTCCAAGCTGCAGTAGAGTGTTATAGAGTCATAGAATCATAAAGTTGGAAGAGACCTCTGAGATCATCGAGTCCAACCGTGCTTGTCTCCCTACTAAACCATGTCCCTAAGGAACTCATCCACCCGCTTTTTTAAACACCTCCAGGGATGGTGACTCCACCACCTCCCTGGGCAGCCTATTCCAATCCCTGACCATCCTTTCAGTGAAGAAATTCTTCCTAATGTCCAGTCTAAACCTCCCCTGGCGCAACTTGCGGCCATTTCTTCTTGTCCTATCTCGTCCTATCACGTACTGTGTTGTAGGTGCAGATGTAGCCACACAGCTGAAGCTTGGATTTGTAATAAAAAAAGGACTTTTAAAAACATCTCTTGACAGGTTACAAACCAAAAGGAATAAAAGCAAAACCCTTTCAAACTGTTTAGGTAAAGTATCTCCTTGAGACATTATTGATCCGATTATATTATAAAAAAACCTTCAGGCTACATTTTGAGAATCAAGCAAATTACTGGAAACAGTATCACTAAAATATACAGTTCAATTTATAGCCACAATGGCAAAAGAAGAGGGGAAGGGGCCTTGAACTCCAGAGAAAATACAGGTGGGAAGAAGGCACCAGACTAAATAATTTCAATCACAGGAACATCTTTGCCCTCTTGTGGGCAAACTTCTCTCCTGCAGCTTTTCAGCAGATGCCTGTGCAGACTTCATGAACAGAATGCAAAAGTCATGGCTGGCCTTCTTGTGCTTCCTTTAGCAGGAAAAGAACAGCTCTTCTGAATCCAAACCCCAGCCAAGTCGTTAACGTTGCTTGGTTCCTGCACGACAGCACAAAGGAGGCTGTTTGACAAGGCAGGTGGCTGGTCGCGGTCCTTGCTGTAAGGAGAAAGCCCATCCAAAAGCAAGGAAACACATACATGCCCTGAACAACGGATGCATAGACGGCAGCAACCAGGCAGTGCCTGCGCGCTCACGCAGGAAAGCCACAGGCTACCTGCCGATATTCCACACTGCTTTGCTACTCTGAGAACTTCCAGTCAACTCACTGGGATTTCACTCCTGAGAAAGGACTTGTCATGATTTTAGTGGTAAAAGGACTTAAACTCCAAATTATTAAATCTTTATTGATCTTTCTTGGGATTTCTGAGTTATTTTCTCATGCTGTGTAAATCCACTGCTGACACACCTTTTTAATATAGCATTTTGCATCAATTGTTTTCTGCATCTAGCTTTCACATTTAACTAAAAGCTTTAGAAACCTTTTTCCGTTAGGAATCCTCAAGGTTACACTCATCTCTAGCAACTTCATCAAACAGATACCTTCACTTTTAATGTTGTATTATAAAAGAATGTCAGTGCTGATGATGAAGAAAGTGCCATTCTTCTATTGTTTACATCACCACCACCAGGTAATAAGCTGGGGTGTCAAACTCACGGCCTGCAGGCCAAATCCAGCCCAGCACCTTGTTTCTACCCGGTGGCAGCGCCGAGCTCCTTGTCCGTGTGTGACACGCGTTACTCTGCGGGAGCAGGAGAACAGCAGGCCCTGTGAGTTTGGCACCCCTGTAATAAGCAGTCTGCAGGATTATGAAAGAAAAAACTACTCTGCCAGAAAACAGGGTATATCTGCAGGCTTATTTCATTTCCCTGCCACTGACAATCACACAAACATTTTAAAGGACCCTGCTGCTCCCCCTCAACCAAGTACCTCAGTCACCTGCATTTTTCTACACCAGAAATTACTTGCCCTTAACACCTTTTGCTAGTTTGTGCTCCTTCCTTTTACAAATCTGACACTTTATTTTTTCAGCTCCAATTAATCAAGATGACGGGAAAGCAGCACTTGAACCTACAGACCATGGTATGTTTGAAGGCTTTTTCAAACTAGTTTGGTTGGACCCTGTGGAAAGAGGCAATATTGACCTTATTGGACCTTTCCTCCTGGGAACTTGCAGTAAGAATATCCAGCTTTGCAAGTTGTACCCTCTTCCCCAGTAACAGGTAAACACAATGCAAGCTCCTTCCTCCAAACTGGGAACAAAGAATGATGTTATTTCCTATGGGGTGCTCTGAAAGAACTACATAGCAACACAAAATCAAAGCAGCAGCAAAAATGAGAAACACTTCAGTTATTGACTAATATTTTATTTTAAAAATTATTACAAAATATTTTAGAAACTTAAGACAAAACCAGATAATCATTAAATGAGACCACAGGTTTAGAATGGAAAAAATATTTAAGCATTTCAAAATTATTTAAATGGAAATCCAAGGCAACACTGGCAATAAAAGTGTATAAATTTTTTTTTATATATATAAAACTACTGTATTATCATCTTGATTTAATAATCATTAGAAGTCACTTAAATTCTCAAAGGTATTAAAAATGTGACAGTTCTGAACAGCATAAAATTTAATATCTAGAGAACTGCTTACGTTTACAGCAACAGACTAAAACAAAGATGAATTTCCATCTTAAAGGCACTACCAGCATCTTCATTCGTTACAATCTTATGTAACCTTTCAAAAATTTCACCAAGTACTTCCTTTCAGCATAGAAAGCCTGGTATTTTTATTGCACCTATTTGAACAAGGATCACCATGATGGCCATTGTGCAAAAACATCTTCTGCAGAGCTCTGAGAACTGTGAGATAGCTCACTGCTTTTTTCAAGTTGGACAGTGCGAAGGTGAAACTTAATTGTAACAGACCACAACTCTTCTGCTACTTTTAAGCACAGAGCACAAGCAGTAAGGCACAATCCCTTCGCATATTTAGACTCAAAGGGTACTGATAGCATTGTGATTTTAATGTGGGCTAAATGCCAAAACCAAGAATTAACATTCGCAACCATCATGATGCCTGTGCAGATTTTCAGAGCAGAAACTCACAGTCCAGCCACTTAACAACAACTCCCCACATGTCTGGGAGAATCCTCTCCACTGATTCTCAAAGCACTGTAAATGAAGCCTGAAAGTGGATGCAGAGCCGTTCAATATTTTTGGAAGGGCTCAGCTTAAAAAGATGAAAGTTTTTAATGTGTCTCTCAACGCCACTGCCAAGCACCATGGTGACAAAGGGAGAAGATAATCCCCAGAGAGACCTTCTGGGTCAGCTGCTTCCTTCCACAGGTTTTACCACCCGTTAAGATGGTACTTTACAAACAGAAGAAATTTGAGACAGTTAATTTTAACAGCACTTCTTCCAGAGCTCCCACCACTCCCTTGGACAATCCCTAATCCACTTCAGTTAGAATCAGCCACCTTAATGTAAGCAATTTAAATAACTGGTATAAATAAAGTATTCTGACATACTTCCTCAGAAGCAGGCTGGGAAACAAGCCAACCGCTTTGCTGACAAAGCATGGGAGGGGCAAGAGACATCCAACCGCATGTGCAGAGTTCCTGCAAAACCAGACGTTTAATCCAGCTCCAACGCTGTTCTCTGGGATCAGCCTAATTAAATGACAGACACTCAAAGCCTGGATCTGACACCAAAAGCATCAAAGAGGGCATTTCAAGACTGGAGGAGACCAGTCTGTGCAGTGCAAAGAAGTCTCTTCTCCCACCTGGCCTGGGAGGGCAGAGGAGCTAGGAGGGACACACACCTGCCCCTTTATCTTAGGAAGACAATGAAGCAGTGAAGGAAACAGCCTCACAGAAGCAGAAAACCTGCTTCTCAGCTGTTTGAAAATGGAACAAAAAGAACACTTCATGCTTATAAGCTTACAATTAATAGGTACCACCATGCAGAAACTGCTTTGTTAGCCAATAACTGGATTAGAAGCAACAATTTAGCAATTGCCTTAAACTTCTAACCAATATGTGCCTTGCTTGTAGCACTGAACTGCAATGTGACAGATTAATGCCAGCTAAACAGTATCTGAGGTGGAGCAATATGTATTGTTGTGAAGAATAGCAGGACTCTATTAGTTAGCTCCTGTAACATACAGGGAAACAAGTAAGCAGCTTCCCAAAGATTACCGTTTGTCGTTTTCATTACCTGATGGAAATGCTTGCATCCCTTCCAGTCAGAGACAGGATCCGATCCTCAAATCTATACATGGATGAGTCAGTTGGTGAGAGAATGGGTATAAAGTACCTACTTGGAACAGCTAAAATGAAAAATGTCAAAACTCCCTCACTAACAACCCCAAACGTGGCAGGGATGCCAGCATGTGTTGTAGCAGGAGGATCCATCACTGTTCTGCAAAGGTTGGCAGTATTTTTTTCAAAAAGTCTAATGGGCAGATCATGGGAGTCAGGAAATCTCTGTCAGTCACTGATATCCCCAGTTTTCTTCTGACACCAGCTCCTTGTACTTGCTCTGTATTTCAGTTTCTTTGTGAAGTTATCAGCAGTCGGTGTCATAGAGAGGGAGGTGAAGGCAGAGAGATGACTTTACATATCCTTTTCAGTACCAGTGTCTCCAATTCGGGAATGGACACCAATAACAAAGCACTAAGGTGGGCAAAAGTCTATAGAAAAAGCAGCCAAAACCCAGAACTCTCTTCATATATTTTTAAGCTGAGAAAAACTACAAGAAAAATAACCTCAAGATAAAAGTCCCATCACGGTGCTGCATTGCTTAATACATATCAGCAGCACTTTCTTAATCCTACACTATATTTACAGCTTTTAATTATAGATCAAGATTTAGAGACTGCAAACATTTTGATGTGAAAACAGATTCAGTAGAATACTGGGCAGCAAAAAAAACCCCTAAAAAACCCTTTAGAGTGTTAATCATAGATTCAGACACAATCCATGAAGTAAAACAGTGCAAATCATAGCAGAGATATGGCAAGTTTCATATCATCAGCAACATTGCCTGTAAAACAAATCTCTCTAAGCTACCCAGCTTTCAGAGACAGCTACAGTAAGCGCTGTTAACCTAGACTGAGATCAGGTTTTAGTGCAAATGGACACTAATAAATACAAGAAAAAAAAAAAAAAAGGGCAGTCCAAAGAGCATTTCTTCTTCACAAAGCAGGAAATTCTATGAAGGAAAGTATGTCTTTTATTATGCATGGCTCTGAAACCAAGCTACTGCTTAAACTTGATGCTTCGCACCACCTGTCAAAATTTTACATCCTCCAAGCACAGTGTAGCGTTAGGCTTACTTCTCAGAGCTTAAATAGAGAACATCACAAACTCATGTTTATCAGAAAGTGGCAGCACTGGAAAAAAACTCTGCCCTTCTTTTACAGTCCTTTGTCTTACAACAGCTTCCTCTTTTCCCAACACACCTTGCCCAGCCAATTTCTGGAAGGCTTAGTCTCAATGCTGCCACAACAGGTCACAACACTATGAATTTGTCAGACTATGGTATTGATGAAATGGAGTTAATGCCTGGAAGATACGGCACATGTCACAAGCACTCAAACAAGAATTGGGTTTGCACAATCAGCTTTTTCTCATTTGCTTTGGTATTTTGGAACATCTCCTGGCTTACAGCAATTTGCTCTACTTCTGAAGGCTTTCATCTTAAGTGAGGTCTAGCAGTCTTTGCCTCTACCTCAGACATCTGAAAAACACCTTTTCACCATTTCATTTCTTTTACAGCCACCAACAGCTGGTCTGATATGTCTGTAACTTGTCTGATAGGTATTGCATCAGTTGTTTCTTGCAGTCCTGCCTGTTGCTTTTTTAAGACAAATCAAGGGTACAAGTGCTTATTTACCTGTTTACCAACAGAGATAGCCTCAGGCTAGTGCCATATTTATCAATGGAGAAAACGGTGGGGTCCATAATCACTCTGGCAAAACTTACCATTAACTATGCAGAAACAAGCTGCATATGGTATTGGCTTTGCAAGCAGTACTCACCAGGACAGTACCAACATGCTGTGACATTTTTCCCACTGATGTTCAAATTGCTACTTTTGGGGTTACTTCATGCAAATATTTATTTTTCATCTTTTTCCCCCTCACAGCTGGCTTTTCAGGTTTCTGCCTGCGACTTTTACAGCTTTCAAAACAATCTGAAAGAAGATTCTGGTATATAAGTCCAAACTTTGACAACCACAGAGTGCAAAACTGTATCCTTAATATAACATTACTCTCCCCATAAAAGCCTTACACCCAGTATTCCATTAAACTGATCTCCACAGAGAGAACTGAGACATAGTAATAGTCAAAACAAAACCCCTTTCGTAGGGATAAGCATTTATGTTAGGTTCCAATTAGGTAACCTTTTTACATCCAATTTGACCAATATACACAAAAATGAAATCTGCTGTACTAATTCATAACTTGTAACAGAAATACCTGGTCCATGTATACAGAAAATATCTTTAGGGTATAGTTAAAAATTTATGCATCGCACACTAACCTTTATTAGTCACTTCTGCACATCATTGTCCTTAAGTTATTATATTTAGATGTGAGTTTTTTTAGTGTATGTCACCTGGACACGTGGCAGGACCAGTTATTAAGCAGGACTGATAACCTCAGAACATGATGCTCAAGATGATGTTACTTGACCAAAGGATCTATGAAAAACTGATGAGTAATGCATACAAAATTGATAAGAAAGAAGAGAGAGAAGTTGTTACATACAGTGCACTGAAAGTTCATTTTTAGTTTGCTCCATTAAAAAAAATGAAATAATTCCAGGAAGTTAGCTTTGCCTATTCAATGGCTGATCTTCTGTGCCACTCCGAGTGTTGGCAGGATTTTCTGGATGTCCATTGACATTTTGTTTCCGACGGTGAAAATACTCCATAATAAATTCAGCTAAAAATGCACCACTTGCAAGAAATCCAAATGCCTGTGAAAGTGAAAGGTATATATGACTTTAAAATGTACAAACATCAGTAGTATTCTAAACTGTTTGGAGAGATCTGCTGGATTATTTACATATGTTAATAAAATGTATATATTAGGATCACAGTCCTCCCTAAATCAGTAGTTCCATTTAAATTAGATCAGAAATCATAATTCTAGCACTTTTTTTTTTACAGTTCTCATTCTCTTAATCAAGTGTGAACCTTATAATATGTTCTAAACAGCCCCTAATAGTAAAAGCATATTAATTTTATTGCAGAAATTAGTTATTAAAGAAGCATGAAATTGGTGTTATAGCAGAGTATTTAAGAGACAGCTGCTAGTTAAAGGGAGTAAGTGAAAAGTAGCAAAACATGGAAGATGAAAGGAGATAAGACCTGCAGAGCCTAAGCAAGTTCTTAGTGGGTCAGCAAGGGGGGATGAAATGACATTTTGTTAATGACATTTCGTTATTAGTCATTAGCAGCTTCTATCAAAGAAGGGAAGAAACACATGCATCATTCTAAATTCTACCTAAATTTCATAGAATCATAGAAATACCCGAGTTGGAAGGGACCCAAAAGGATCATCGAGTCCAACTCCTATCCCCACATAGGACACTCCCAACTTTCACACCGTGTGTCTGAGGGCATTGTCCAAATGCTTCTTGAGTGCTGGCAGACTCGGTGCTGCCATTGCTTCCCTGGGGAGCTGTTCCAGTGCTCCATCCCCTGCTGGCTGAAGAACCTCTTCCCAACATCCAATAATATCTAAACCTGCCCAGCACATCTTCCTGCCATTCCCTCTAGTCCTATCGTAGGTTGCAAGAGAGAAGAGATCAGCACCTGTTACCCCTCCCTCCCTTGTGAGAAGGCAGCAAACAGCTATGAGATCCCCACTGAGTCTCCTCCAGGCTGAACAGACCAAGTGACTACAGCCGCTCCTCATACGACATCCCCTCTAGTCCTTTCACCAGCTCGTTGGCCTCCTCTGGACACTCTCCAGTGGTTTGTTGTGCTTTTTATACTGTGGGGCCCAAAACCACACACAGTGCTCAAGGTGGGGCCACACCACTGCACGGGAGAGCGGGACAATCACCTCCCTCAATTGGCTGGCAATGCCGTGCTTGGTGCACCCCAGGACACAGTTGGCCCCCTTGGCTACCAGGGCACAATGTTGGCTCATGTTCAACTTTCTGTTGACCAGAAGCCCCCTCTCTGCAGGGCTGCTCTCCAGCCTCTCATCCCCCAGTCCATACGTGCATCCAGGGTTGCCATGTCCAAGGTGAAGAACTCGGCGCTTGCCCTTGTTAAATTTCATGCTGTTGGTGATTGCCCAGATGCCAATCTGTCAAGATCCCTCTGCAAGGCCTCTTTGCCCACAAGAGTGTCGTCATCTCCCCCCCCCCAGTTCTGTGTTATCATCAAACTTTGTCAATAAACCTTCAAGTCCTTCATCCAGGTCGTTTATGAAGATATTGAAGAGCACTGGCCCCAGGATGGATCCCTGTGGGACCCCACTGGTGACTGGGCGCCAGCCTGATGTAACTCCATTCACTGTGACCCCTTGAGCCTGACCCGTCAGCCAATTGTGCACCCACTGTATTATGTGTTTATCCAGCTGTATGCTGGGCACTTTATTTATGAGAATACTGTGAGAGACAGGATCAAAGGCTTCGTGGAAATCCAGAAAAATGACATCGACCGGTTTTCCCTGGTCGACCAGGTGGGTGACCTTGCCGTAGAAGGGTATTGAGTTTGTAAGGCAGGAGTTTCCCTTTGTAAACCCATGCTGGCTCAGACCAATGACTGCACTGTCCTTCAGATGTTTTTCGGTAACTCCAAGAATAATCTTCTCCATCACCTTACCAGGCACTGAGGTGAGACTGCCAGGCCTGTAGTTATGCCCTTCTTTAAGATTGGGACAACATTCGCTAGCTTCCAGTCAGCTGGTACCTCTCCAGATTCCCAAGAGCACGGAAAAATCATTGGGAGAGGTCTTGCTATGACATCGGCCAGCTCTTTAAGTACCCTTGGATGAACCCCATCAGGCCCCATTGACTTGCATTTTACACAACTAGTTTGCCCCAAACCAAGTTGACACTAGTAAGTCTTAAATCACAATAATTTTTGTTTCTCCAGCTCCAGAAAAAATATGAAAAACTTTATACTCAAACCATTAGCTCTGAATATATCAACATCACAGAAGATGACTTATAAATGTGTAACTCAGCTCACATTGCCTATGCAACTGTTTTGCTTTCTTTTCTAACTCCTTTTTTCTCATTTGAGAATAAAATCAAATCTTTTAAACTCACATATTCACCGTTCCAAGGTTATTCAAAAGAATATGAATAGTGAGCCAAATAAGTGAGGAATTATGACATTTGCAGCATCCCAAAGCCTCTTCAGTGCCTTGCCCTGAGCCTCTTCAGTGCTCCCCAAGAGATGCACACCCCGTTACACTTCAATTTCTGTCACTGAGGAAACTGCTGCTCTTTCTGCAGCCTTTGCAAGTCAGGGTTCTCCCCATGTGCTTTATAATGCCTGGCAAAAGACATGGTTTCTTGCTGACTTTGTGAGGGGGTGGCATTATGAAAGGACAATTGATGAAAAAAATAGGCATTTCAGAGATAAGGTATGAGAGAGCTGGGAAAGCTGAGAGAGCTGTCAGCATCAAATCAGTGATAGATGACAGGGAGCAATACAAAGCCAAGGCAGCGTAGTCTTAGGAACCCAGAAGCAAGCCGCAAAAGCACATGCAGAGCTTTCCAGCAATCCTGAGCAATGCCTGCTCTTAGGATTTCCTACAGTAGTTTCCAGGTCTGAAATAGCTAATTTCTCATAACATTGCAATGCACTGAGTTCTTGGCCCTGCCCAGTTTCTACCCTGCAAATCAAGTGAAGTTTAGAGGGCAGGGAAATTAACATACAAGATAAATACAAAGTAAATCATGCAATTTTAAGACTTACACATGCAGCTTTTTCAACAGCAGTTCCAGAGCTGGTTGCAGCAAACACCACTGACGCTACCAGAAAACAGGCACCTATGGCTAGCATGGCCCCCAGATTCTGCAAATATACAAAAAAAGAAATGTTATAGAACTGTAGCTACACTAACTGAAAAAGAACATGCATCATAACAGCAGCTGAGTTAATCTGCCAGTGAATTTATGCTTTGAAACTTTGATGCCAATGGAAGCTTCAGAAAACATTTTATAACTACTTTCCAAACAACATTCAACATAATCAACTATTTAAAAGTGTTTGCATTATACACTCCCTTGGTTTTTGTCTTCTTCAAGTATTTCATTAATTTTATCTAAGGGTTTTTTTCCACAATCAAATTCAAGCTCAAATCAACTGTGCTGGGATTATTGTCTATGTAAAACATTTGGGAAATGAGAAACGTGTAAGTAAAAGTGCTCATTCCAACTTCTTGCTACAGTCCCTTATTGCTGCCGTTACATAAAGAACCCACCGTTTGCTCTAAAGACAAATATGAAGGGACACTCATAAAACAGTATAATATTCTTATCTACTTTACAGAGCAACTTTGTGCCACTGCTGGATCTTCTGCGATATAAAAGCATAAACTGTAATGAGATGATTATTACCAAAAAGGAGGTAGGCTACACCCAGTAAGAAAAGAGAGAGGGTAAATAGGCAAATTACAAGTATCATGCTGGCAGTAAACTGTGTTCTGTATACATACATATATGCAGTGACTACACGGTGGCATTAGTCTGCACAAAAGACTTTCACACAAGTCCTAAAATCCTGCAGATAATGAACATGACAATTTTGGAAAAGCTGTCAATACAAAAAGGACTCTCAAAGTAGATTAATTTTTTAAACTACTTTACCCTTTAAATAGAGAAGAAAAGAAGATTCATTTCACGTGGCGTTTTTACTCCACAGCAGTCTTTAAGCACTTATAAGAAATGGTTTGTGTTTTTAAAAAAAATAAATGCTTACCACTCTTTCTACTTTATCTTCCCCCAGTGCTTCATACATATCAGTCAAATACACACAAAGGATCATGAGGCTCAAAAGAAAGGCACTACAGCTTGTGAACTCAAAGAAGTAAAGTCCTTCACACTTGATACAACCCTCCACAATTTCTTCACAGATAACAGCCAGAAGAGAGAGAATCTGCAAACAAATAACATGCTTGAGTTGGATCAAGTCTCCAGTTGCTTCAGCAAACAAGACATCTCTGATATGAACATTAATAAAGGCAGCTGTAAGGATAATCCTCAATCTACAAAGAACCCAGTCAAAATCTTCACTAGATTCTTACAGGTAGAAATATTCATACAGTGACACGGTTTACACCTGCTGTTAAAGCTGGTCAATAAACTACACCTGGGTGAGCTGAGCACACACCACCAAGTGCAGGCTTCTTGATTGGACAGTCAAGATCCCTGATTTGTGGTTTTGTGCAGATGCCAGCTGGAAGCAGATGAGGCAGCATGGAGAGCACACATCCTGCTCCGAAGGAGCAAAACTGCTACTTACAACTGCACTTAATTTTAAATTCATTTGGGTTCAGGGCAGAAGGGGAAACTGGACAGCACTGACAGTCAGCTACCTCCCTGAAAGTTTACAGCTCATGTTCCCTTCCTCGATAAACTTCAGAGAAATGCATGTAGCTGATAGCTCACATGCTTATGACCACCCAGTAACAACAAAAGCTCAGCTGAACTTGTAGGAATCAAAACTTTAAACTATGTTTAAGCTATGTTAGACAGTGTTTAATTCATGCAGAAATTTATGTTCACCTTCCTGCCACAGTACGTTTGGAGGAAAGAACACGATTTAAATCCTGTACAGTCACCATCTATCTGCTGCTGGATTTTCTATCTTATTGTACAAAAAATAATATTGCTTTATTTAAATGCTCTCTCATTTCTCTTGCTAGTTTCCTTCATCCCGTAAAGTTGATACAAGATTATAGATCCTTGTAGTAATTTTTTCACCAAATCAAAATAAAATCATTAGTAAGAATCAGACTCGGTCACAACATTGAGACTGCTACAAGGATGATGACCCTATTTTTAATAAGAATATATGGGCAATCGTGAGGTTAACAGTTCTTCTTAAAGAAATAAAAATCAAATTCTAAAAATCAGAATTGTTTTTGTTTTTTTCCAGTAATTAGCAACTGTAGATGCTTCACCTGCACCTTATTCTTGGAAAACAATCACCAGCCTTCGGTTTGAGTTTTCTGACAGTAAAAATAAGAACAGAAGCTTAGCACCTGGGAACTGTAAATTCCACCCACTATACCAGACCTCAGAAGGGTGTTTCAAAGCATTATGTTTTGAATTTCCTGCAACTATATAAAGTAAACAGGACCTCAGAAAGGGAAAGAATCTGAGCTGGGAAACTGCAGTATTAGTATCAGGCCTCCACATACTTCCCTTCACTCCCACAGCAGCTGGCAAGGCAAACTTCTCAGCCTTTGAACCTAAAGCAGCGGCTACAAGGGCTGTGCAAGGAATGTTTTGCACTCTGACTTTCCAATTTTTAAGTATTTTTTTGCGTTTCAAAAGACTTGGTTACAGCTGCATCCAACAACTTTAAATTTCACATTTTCTGCAAGCGTGAGCTGGTTTTATGTATAGATCTAGCATTTTTTTCAACACTGAAAATTGAATGCAAACACTTTCACCTGGGTTGAAACAGAACAGAAAGGACATAAACCTGCCATTAGAAGAATTTATAAGCTCAGATAACCATAATACAATCTAAATAATTGAAAAAACCCTCCAATTGAGTGTATAAGCAAGTAGAAAAAGAACCCACTCAAAGAGTAGCTACAACGAGTTCAGTGTGAAATAAATAAGATCTACCCAGTGGAGTCCTATGCAGGACTTGTCCAAGTCAATATTCAATATTTTATTCATAAGTTTAACAACAAAATTAAAAAAAAAAAGCTTTGGCTTGAAGAATTTTTATTGAAGTAGTGTATTGGCAGCACAATTATAAGCTGCCAGAGAGTTCTGCTTGGGTTTCTTAACTTGCTTCGCGTTATCATTATGAGAAACAAAAGACATTACTCTGTTGCCCTCCTATGAAACGGGAACAGTTTTAAATACTACTAAAAGAGTAGTTCCTAACTGCAGTTTATTTAGTTACCACTATATAACATAGCATGAAGCTTTTCCTGCTATTAGCCAGAAGATTATTGTCTCTATCCTTCATCTGCATTTTAGTAACATCCCACTTAGATGCAGTATAAACACATGAACTGCTTTAAACAAGCCAGGGGATTTCGTATTTCATTCAGTTTCCTGGGAACTGTTCTGCCAAAGATCCACCTTCATCAGTCAGTAGAGTCCCAGGAAGAGCGCAGACCTCTCCAAGCTTACATGAAGCAGTCAAAGCTCCATCTGTTTTGTTTTTATATCTGCCTTCTCCACACTGGAGAATCCCTAGCAGTTGATGCCCAGAATATCACCACTGCTTTTGTCTGAGCCGTCAGTAACAAGTGAAGAAAGCCAGCTCATATGTTTCTCATTTTTTGGAGAGCTAAACCCTCCAGGTAGACTGTCTTTTCACCTTGAAGCCCAGGGTAACACTTGCAGACTAAAGCAGGCAGCTGCAGCCCTCCAGAGCTCTGCAGATGCAGTGCCAGTGCTGGTGGGAGGCAGAGGTTACCGGGTAGGTAGGTCAGGACACGATTCAGAGCACGCGTGTGCTGCAGAGAGGTGCATGGGGACACAGACAGGCTGGCAGCAGGCACGCTGGTTCCTGCAGGAAAAGCCACACCTCGCCATATGCATGCACTGCTTGCTTTCCTGTGTGCTGCAAAGCAAAAAGCATCATTGGAGATGCAGTTTTTAACTTTTGCTTTTTTTTTTAATTATTAGTCCTATCTGTCCATACGTACATCAGAAATTAAACATCTTAAACTACCAGCAAGAAGTTATGGATTTATGAATATTGACATTACTGCTGGAAGTTTCTACACAAGTGTCAAGTTTCTACATTTAGTAAGTGAAAGGCTACAAAAGAATGGTACGAAAATATAGCGGAACAATGAACTTTCCAATAGGCCTGTGAAAATGCTCAGCAGTGGTATTCCCAGTACAAAATCTTCTGGTTCAGACTGGTACACATATGAAGTCTGTAAGTCTCCAAAATGAGGGTTGCTATACAAAGCAAACAGCTCAGAAAAAAAGAGCATAACTTTAACACTGAATTACAATTTTCCTTTCCAGTTAGGGCATTTTTGTTGAAGTCAAACAATTGATGACAAGTATTTCTGTTTTAGATAAGAATTGGTTTCTACCTCAAGCTTGGCACAATACCTTTATTATTAATATTAATATCTTTGCGCAAAATTTGAGCCAGTCATGGACTAACAAACATTCCACTTGCATACAAAAAGAACCCAACCCCAAACCCTAGAAACCCCTACAATAAGCATGCCCCTCAGCATCCTTTTGGCGATAACATTTTCCTTGTTTCATTTGCAGGCTAAGGTTACAATGTACGCCACTATTAAACAGAAGAAAAGCATTTCCAAGGTCTAGAAACCAGTTTTCTGCAGGTGATTTCACAGTATTTTGTAAAACAGTTGATTGCTTTTATCATAAAGATTTTCTGAGTGCAATAAATACCCTGTTGAGCAGTCCACATGAGCGAGCATCAGCACGTAACAACTCCCAATCACTGTTGCAACACAAGGCTAATAGATGTTTAATGGCCATCATCACCACTGGCATTTCCAAAAATCAACACTTTCTCAAAACAGAAATATTTCTCTTACTGGAGATACTGATGCTCCCACCTTCAGTAATTTCTGGGGCTTGTGTTTTCACCCAAAACTCCAAGATCTGTACGTTTTGGTAAAGGTAAACAAAAAGGGGAGAAAAACTGTTGGAAATTAGGAGAGTGAGTAACTATAACTGCATTTTCTTCTTCCTCTTATTGAAGTACAGGTACAGGACAAAACCAGCTCAGTCTTTAGGGGCATATCAAGCAGATTGCCATCCTGTTAAGGATAATCATAATTTCCCTTTTTCCTAACAAGAAAGCTTTTTAGAAAATGCCTCTGCCCAAGGAAATAGCTAAAGACTTCAGTACACCAGTAAATTTGGATATGAAATAGTTTATTTTAGTTGGTGAACATATTTACATAAATTATCTGCTTGTTCTGGGAACTTGAGCCAGCAGATCTTGCTTTATTAATCTCCAGTAGATGCAGTAAAAGTTTATATCCTATTACATTAATTTATTTAAAGCATTCTTGGATAGGATTTTTTTAAACACATTGAGAAAACACAATTTTTGGCATTGTTCCCATTACCTTTACTAGCACTCAAGAACCTTGTTTCTGGTTGAGGGGTTTGACTGTGAGACCAAGTTTAAAACCCAAACATCCTCTTTTCTGTCATGGTGAAGTAATGAGAAAGGGCTGGAAATCACCTATAATTCCTGTGAGCATGAGACATCTGACTAAAAAGCCACTTTGCTGGCTAGAAAATGTACCCTGACGCACATTTACAGTCAGCTGCCCTTTTCCACTGTCGGTTTCACTGCCTCCCTGTCAGTATTTAAGAATGATGCTCCTCATGACCTTATCGGTACAGCTCCATCAGCACATTCGGGAAGAGTTGATGGCCAAGCACAGAACAAACTGGAGTTTGAATCAGGTACTCAAATGCTGAAAGTGTTGAAGCTTAACATTACACGTAACAAAAAACACGTGGAATATATGCCTTTTATTTCCTGGTGGATGCAGGACTGTCCAACACAAAGTGATGCTCTGTAACATCTCATACAAGAGGGAGGTCTGGACCTTACAACCCAGAAAGCCCTTCTTGGTTCTTACTGCCCTACCCTGAGGTTCGCTCAAAGGCTTCTACCTCCTGTTTCCATACAAAGCAGCCCTCTGAAGAAAATACTAAGTTTCCTGTGAGGTTTCGCTCTGGTTTTAAATTATAACAACAGCAGGCAGCTGAACCATGCCTGCTGTAGCGCCAAACTGTGGTTGCACGACGCATGCAACCATCACATGTCAGTACCTATATTCCTGGAGCCAGAACATGAAAAAGGAATAAGCATGTTACTTCCACACCATAAAATAATCTGAACCTGTGGCAACAACAGCGTTGTGAGACACCATGTCTACCTTCCAGACGCATTAAGTCTGCACAGATCCAGCGACAAACAGCAAAGGTGGACAACACCTCTGCTACGCTTGAAGTCAGCCTTTCTGGTGGAGAGAGCCCACAGAAGTCATTCCTCTGAAGCCGGTGTACGGACCATCTCCCCTGGTCTGCCCTTTGCCTATGAAGAGCTTAATTTTTAAACAGCGGGAGCAGTTGCCCTGAATCATAGAGCCATTAAGGTTGGAAAAGATCTCTAAGATCATCCAGTCCAACCGTCAGCCCAGCAGCACCGTGGCTACTAAATCATGTCCTGAAGTGCCATATCTGCACGTGTTTTCAACACCTCCAGGGATGGTGACTCCACCGCTTCCCTGGGCAGCTGTCCCAGTGCTTCACCGCTCTTCCAGTAAAGACATTTTTCCTAATAGCCAGTCTAAACCTCCCGGGGCACAACTTGAGGCCATTTCCTCTTGTCCTATCGCTTGTTACTTAGGAGAAGAGACTGAGCTCCACCTTGCTACAACCTCCTCCCAGGTAGCTGTAGAGAGCAATAAGGTGTCCCCTGAAGCCAGAGGTCGTCGCCACACGCTCATTCTCATAGCAAAGCGGCACTTTCGGCAAACGGGGACAGCCAAGGGCACGGTGCCCGGGGCTCACCCCAACCCTGGCCGCCGGACTCAGCCACGCGCTCCCAGTGAGACTGTCAACCTCCCACCCTGGAATTTCGGCCAGGAGGTGCTCGCTCCACAGGACGCTCGGGATGGCTCTGAGCTGCAGGGATGGGGGGGACACGGGCACTCCCTTTGGAGGGAGAGGGAGAGAGAGAGAGAGGGAGGGAAAGGAAGAGACGGAGGGAGAAGGAGAGGAACAGAGGAGGGGAGGAGAAGAGAAAGGGAGAGGATGAAGGAGAGGGGGAGGGAGAAGAAGGGAAGAGGGAGGGAGAAGGTGAGGGAGAGGGTGAGGGAGAGGGAGAGGGTGAGGAAGAGGGAAAGGGAGAGGCAAAGAGAGGAAAAGGGAGAGAAGGAGTGCGAGGAGTGCGAGGAGAGGGGGAGAGGCCGCGCTCACCGCCTGGAGCGCCTTGGCCGGCAGCCGCCCGCCCCGCAGGCGCCGCACGGAGCAGCCGCAGGGCCGCCGCGGTGCCTTCCCCCGCGGCTCCGTGGTCGCGTTGTACACGGCGCCGCTCTCCACGGCCGCGCACGCCTCCATGGCCGCGCCGAGTGCCGGCTGCGGGAAAGCGAAAGCAAAAGGGCGGCGGCAGGGGTGGGACGGAGCAGGGGCAGGCGGTGGCACGGCCGGTGCCGGGGAGGCAGTCGGTTCCTGCGGGCAGCGGGCGTGGCTGCCCGGGGGGCGGGGGCGCCCTCGGGGCCGGCGCTCGGTGCTCTCAGGGATGCTCATCGGTGAGAGTTCACAAAATTATTTGCTTTGCTCTTGTCACACGAGACTACAGCTTCGGAAGATTTTTTTAAACCAAAGGTCTCGCCGCTTGCATTCCTCATAGAACAGAATCACAGAATCATTAAGGTTGGAAAAGACCTCTAAGATCATCGAGTCCAACCGTCAGCCCAGCACCACGGTGCCTACTAAGCCGTGTCCCAAAGCGCCGCATCTACACGTGTTTTGAACCCCTCCAGGGATGATGACTCCACCACCTCCCTGGGCAGCTGTGCCAGTGCTTCACCACTCTTTCAGTAAAGGAATTTTTCCTAATATCCAGCCTAAGCCTCCCCTGGAACATCTTGAGGCCATTCCCTCTCATCCTATCACTTGTTACCTGGGAGAAGAGGCCGAGGGCCCCCTCACTACAGCCTCCTTTCAAGTAGCTGTAGAGAGCAGTAAGGTCTCGCCTCAGCCTCCTCCAGGCTAAACCCACTGATCTCATCATAATCAGTGAGAGAAAATACTGGTACCTCCGGAGCTCTCCTGATACACTGCCACACCTTTCCCCAGATCAACCTTTAGAATCATAGAATGGTTTGGGTTGGAAGGGACACCTTCCACTACATCAGGTTGCCCAAAGTCTCGTTCAGCCTGGTCTTGAACACCTCCAGGGATGGGACTTCTGTGACTTCTCTGGGCAACCTGTGCCGGTGCCTTACCACTACAAAAGCTACAGCTTTTGGTGCTGGCATAGGAGTAGATCGAGCCCTTTTTATGTAAGCAAAGATGTGTTACATTCACTTTTGTATTATTAATGTATTATTCACAGAACTATTATGGTCCTTTGTAGTCAAGTTCAGGTGTACTTTACTTATCTAAATTCAGTCAAATACAATCTACTGGTAGAAAAGTTGGCCATTTACTTTCTTACCCTTAGTTTTATACATGCTTAGGGAACACAGCAGCTTGTTCAGACACTGCCTCTCAGAACCACACAGTGTAGTGGTAGGATGTGTGCTATAGTGACCCAAGAGGTAGGTGCTATTTTTACCTTGGCCAAGAGCCACCGTTAACAGGACAGATGCAGTAGAATGGGCCAGATAAATGCAGTGAGGTCATACACTGTGCTAAATGCCTCTTGGCAGGCCATACGTATGACCTCTCCCACTAAGAAAACACAAGCTAGGAAAATGTGGCAGGGTCCCCAGGCAGGACAGTACAGGCTCGTCTATGCCATAAACAATATTTGGCTGCAGGAACCGGCTTCAGAGGCAAATTATTAAGACAAATCCCGTAGCTCCCAAGGCATGGGAGGTTCCACCAAAATGAGTGAGGTATTGCCATGGGTGTGCCTTAGCTCCTGCCTTGGCTTAGAATGAGTCTAGCCTAGCTCTGTTGGCAGTGTCCCAGATGGCAGGACTGAGCAGGTAGGTGTAGTCCGTAACATATACTGTTACCACTTATCAGTCCCCAGAGCCTTTATTACCATTTTTTTACATCAGTACATTATAAATAAGATTACATGACAGAGGCTGGCATCGTTTTTCTGAAGGTAATTCCCTTTTCATTTTGTCTTCTGGCTGAACGACTCCAAAGCCACAAAGTGTGTGACAAGGCTACACTCTGTTGCGAGGGAAGCAGGACTCAACGGAGACAGGAGGAACTGTCAGTTCTCCTTTTAAGGTGTTTGGTAGCATCTAAGGCTATTTTGTAGATGTTCTCTTTTGAATCTTTACCAGTGTCTTAATGCGGCACTGCTAGATTCTGAACACAGATATTAGTATGGAAAACAACTGCCTTGAAGACAGACTGCTGCTTTTCGAGGAGTCACATGAACACAAGACAAGCCTACAAAAGATGAAATATATGGCAACTTTTTTGTAGTTAGTGCTGTCTTTAAGAGTTGTTTTTCCTGTTCAGGCCTTCTCCAGGAAATGCATATCAATGATGCGTGAATTATAAAAGCTAGCTTTATTATTATAATTTTAAAGCCTCTTATTTGGGCTTATTTATTTATTAAAAAGAAGACGTATGAAAAGCAAAACAACAACAAAGCTACAGGAACTGAACCATTATGTGACAGAGAAGGAATGAAAACTGGATGACAGCATAGGGCCTGATAGCTTAAAAATACTTCAAGCATTATGTTAAAACATACAAATGCTGCTATTCACACAAATTGCAGGTGTTCTTTACCCTTTTTATCAGAACTGTCTTTCAAGCACAGTATCTTTCCTTTAAAGAGGGAATGCAAATCAAACTGACATTTATGATAAATAACAAGCCTGTTTAATGCAAATAACTGTGATTAACTGGCTGTCATGTAATGGAAATCCCATTCCAGATGTACATATATTAATTTCCTTCTGTATATGTGCTACACCTGATAGAGTTTTCAAAAAAAATAAGTCCTTATCCCACTGTGGCCTCTGCTGGAATGGCAGAACCAGAGCTAAAGGTGGGACATGGCAGCAGAGAAACAGCCTTGGAGTTAGAGCCTGTGCTGTGGTAAGGTTGCCAGTCAGCCAGGCAGAGAGTGGGAGATGGGTGGAAGCACATTAGTGATGAGTGACCTAGTTTTCTCCTTAATTACATATTCTCCAAAGATACCCACCATAGTGACCAAAAGGCAATAGTAATTAAGTTGAGAAAGCCACCTCATTAGGGGCAATTACAGTGTAGCTGTATGACAGTTATCACCCCTTGCCACTGGTGTTGAACATATTTACAAAAAAGTGCTACTGGAGCTCCTTGAATCAGTTGAGTAAATGCCATCCCATGGAATAAGGCGGATAGAGGCCATGGCTGCATCATTGTTTTCATAAAGTGGTGCCCCAGTGGCTCTTTGGCACTAGCTTTGTGCCGCGTTACTTTATGACACTAAAGCCCAAGTACCTCACACTCAGAATTAGCAGCAGGGCTCCACCGATCTGACTTGTTCCTAATGAATATCCTCCTTTTCCTGTGTTCATAAATACAGTTGTGGGGCTTTTGCTTTGCTTCTCAGAGTGTGAGGGAGGAGGAAGTAGGGGAATGGGCAAATGACTTATAAGTCCAAACCACTGAAGGATTTGGACTCAATTTCATTTGCAGTGTGGTGAGGTTTATTGCTACTGCACAAGCTAGGGATGTCCAATGAAGTCAGCCGGTTGGAGGCGGGGCTCGCTCTCCAGCCTTGGTTCTGGTGTTCTTACAAGGGCATCTCAACAGCTTTTGTTCATGAGACTAACCCTGCGTATTAAATTAAATAAATACAGGACAACTAACTAGCAAATGGAACACACGAAGTACTGCAACAAAGAGCTCAGAAAAGACTTGAACGCATCTTCAGCTCTTGAGGCTCTATTTTGGGCTCAGTATCACATCTGAACTACACAAACCCTGCTCACCATACTGACGGGCTATAATGTGTGATTTTTAAACAGCTGAAGATGAAGAATTAGCATTTTCAACAGCTATTTCTGAGTATCCCTTATGGCATAAGATAAAAAAATCCCTTCAACTCTCTATATTTCCCAAATTCAGGGTTAGGCCAGCTCTTGTCAGTGGTTTTCTGCATGCCTCTGCATGGCAGAGAAGCATAAAACTGTATGGTATTCCACAGGCAACAGTTCTGCAGCTGTAGGTATCCTACTGCAAATTAAATTTGCTCCCTAAGAGACTGCAGCCCAACAGGCTACATTTCAGGTGTATCGCTAGAAGTTTGAGGTTAGTGTAATAATATAACTAGTCCATATAAAATAGTCCCATGCACTGTTCAGAGACTGCTATTTTCAGCTGAAAAATATGAATTGTCTGGAAATAAAGTGGCCATTTACTCAACATTTTCAAGCTTAAAAGTCTGCAGAACAGCTTTATTACAACAAGTATACTCAAAGAACTGATGTAGGAACATGGTAGAGAAAAGAAGGAAGAAGAGATTTGTAAAACTCCCCCAAACAGTTTAGTTTGAAGCTAATCAGCTCCTTGTCTACTCAGGACAAGCCCTGAAAGTCTAGAGCAGGGGTGTTAAACACGGCCCACGGGCCAAATCCAGCCCTCTATCATGTTTTATCTGGCCCAGCACCTTGTTTCTACCCAGCGGCAGCACCGAGCTCCTTGCCCCTACGTTCCTGCCAGCGCTGGTCACGTGTGCAGCGTGTGACACGTGTTATGCTGCAGGAGCAGGAGAACAGCAGGAGCCGTGAGTTTGACACCCCTGGTCTAGAGGAACGTATTTTGTTTATTTATTTTGTAGTGATTGGGCAGTATTCATACTGCAAAGTATTTTCAAAATATTAATTGTTCTTTCTCAAAAATCATCTCCTATACTTCACGTTTTACCTCTTTGCTTTCTGCCATCATGTGTGCTAGACTGAAACTTGGTATCAAATGACACAAAAGTATCGAAGGCACACAGGAGGGATTAGAAGCAAAAATAAAGTTACTCATAGTGTTATTCTTCTCAGAATTGGAGTCATCACAAAGCTAGCCGATCTGCAGCTTAGGGCACAAAAGCAGAACAAAGGATTATACAGAAGTATTGTTGCCAAATTAGCTCCATTATTTTACCCAGTTCATTTTTTATTTAGTTTTGGTGCCTGACTTGATGACGAAGGAAGGCGAACAGTGAAGAGGATTCACCGGCACTATGTTTTCCGACAAGCACCTTCTGTTACAAGGAGTCATTTCATATGAGAAGAGCAACTGACATCAACTACCTGGATATTTGACACTGTCCCACGTGACATCCTTCGTCACTAAATTGGAAATACATGCATTTGATGGATGGATTACTCAGTGGATAAGGATTTGGCTGGATGGTCATACTCAAAAGAGTTGCGCTCAATAGTTTGATGTCCCAGTGTTGAGCCATTTAATATCTTTGTCAGCAACACAGACAGTGGGATCAACTACACCCTTAGCAAATTTGCCAATGACACCAAGCTGTGTGGTGTGGCCAACACGATGGAGGGGAGCGATGCCATCCAGAGCCATCTCGACAGGCTTGAGAGGTAGGCCTGTGCAAACCTCATTAAGTTCAACAAGGCCAAGTGCAGGGTCCTGCATCTGGGTCGGGGCAATCCCAAGCACAATTACAGGCTGGGTGGAGAATGGATTGAGAGCAGCCCTGAGGAGAAAGACTTGGGGTGTTGGCTGGTGAGAAGCTCAGCATGAGCTGGCAATGTGCTCTTGCAGCCAAGAAAGCCAACTGTATCCTGGGCTGCATCAAAAGAAGTGTGAGCAGCAGGCCAAGGGAGGTGATCGTGTCCCTCTACTCCACTCTGGTTAGACCCCACCTGGAATACTGCATTCAGTTCTGTAGCCTCCAACATAAGCAGGATATAGACCTGTAGGAGTGAGTCCAGAGGGCAATGAAGATGATCTGAGGGCCAGAGCATCTCCCATGTGAAGAAAGGCTGAGACAACTCAGGGTTGTTCACCCTGGAGAACAGAGAACAGAAGAACAGACTTTATAGCAGCCCTCCAGTACCTAAAGAGGGCCTAACAGGTAAGGTGGGGACGGACCCTTTATCAAGGGTGTAGTGGTTAGACAAAGGGTAATAGTTTTAAGCTGAAAAAGGTGAGATTTAGATATTAGGAAGAAATTCTACACTAAAAGGGTGGTGAGGCGCTGGCACAGGTTGCCCAGAGAAGTTGTGGCTGCCCCGTCCCTGGAGGTGTTCAAGCCCAGGCTGGCTGAGGCAACGAGCAACCTAATCTAATGGAAAGTGTCCCTGCCCATAGCAGAGGGGTTGGAACTGGATGATCTTTAAGGCGTCTTCAAACCGAACCATTCTATGGTAGTTCTGGTAAATCCCATCTTAATTGCCTACTGTCATCAAAGCAGTACTCAGGGGAATTACAACTCAAGAGGACAAAGCAACCAGCCCAGTAGTCTGTCTCAGAGGAGAGAAGCCAAAGCCATCAGGTTACACAGAAACACATTCTCACGTTTTCCTTTTGTGGCAAAGATACCTTCAAGTCTTTTTCCAATCCCCAAGAAGCACGAGCAAGGTGTAGACAGACAGTGACAGCAGCATTAAGGGAATCTGAATTTTAAGGAAGGAAGCAGGCTGCTTCAGTCTTACAGAATGAAAAGGCATGATGAGAGAGATACCAAGTTCTTACTTAGCTTTTTTGTAAACAATGATTTGTAAGTAACAACTAAACCTCCCTCCCAACAAAATAAACAGCTATCAAGGTTTAGGGAAGAAATAAATTTAAAGCTTTAAATATGCAGAAGTGATTTTCTGCCAACTTTGTTTTAAGAAGTGGAATTATAATGACTCATGAAAAAGGTTTTCCCCTCTCCTGGTCTCCACAAAAAGAGGGCACCTAGTGCAACAGCTGTTCATCTATTACATGTGTAGTTTTCCAGCTTTGGAAAGGGTGTTGTGCTCAAGTCAACCAAATTAAAGATTGCAAGATCTGAAGTTTTCTTTCAAAAACCTAAACAGTACCAACAAGTTTGAGATGCTGCCCTAATACCCAAAGTTTCACCCTACCAGCACTTATGACTGCAGTTGTATGAGGAAGAGCGCTGGTGATGACAGATTTACTCCTTTTTCTTCAGCATTTCAAAAGTTCTCTAAATAATCAGAGAAATTAACTTAAGACGTTGATTTAAAAAAACTAGAAAACTTGAACTCATTAAAGAAGTCTCTTTGCAATCATTTGATCTGGATATACTTTTGTGGCTGTTGGTAAAAAGTGACCACAAACTTTACATAGAACAGTAAGGCAATGCTCAACATTGGGCAACTGCTTCTTCAGACAATACACCCGAGTCAGCAGCAGGATCCTCAGTGTGACCAGTGTGCTTTTAAAACACACTACAGCAGAAAGCATCCAAAGTCAGATAAGACAGAACAGTTTTACTCCTAGGAACAAACACTGCAGGCTTACCCACTTCCTTCCAGAAGCAATGTTTTGAGGAAGTTTAAATATCTACCAGTGATATTATTCACCAGGAGGTAAAATATAAAAGGGTTTAAGACCTTTTACACCACATCATTAGATTTAACTGTAAACAAACAAAAATACCATGGCTTCAATTGAAGTTATTTAAATTTGAATGCAGAGAATACTTTATTAACTGATTACAGTTTTGATGACCAATTTTAAACCACAACTAATGTGGGAAACATAGTAGGGGACATTAAGGCTGAGCCATATATATATAAACAAATCTGGATACTGATAATCTGTACATTTAACCTCTGCTTTTTCTTTATACATCTTTTACTGAGTGTCTGAAATTAATCAAAGAGAAACACCAAAAAATATGGCCGCTAACTTAGTCTTATATCTGGAAAGAATTTTTGCATGGGTTTTTGAATGCAGTGTAAATCTCAGTGGAAATCAAGCAGATTTATTTTTTAACCATACTCCAAATGAAGTGTTCAAGTATAACTGGAGTTCGTTGTTGTTACAGCTTTGTGGAATTCATTTTCTCTTCCAAAAACTAGTACTTGTTCTCTCTTGTAGAAGTTAATCTATTTAAGACAGTATTAAACTTGCGCAACAGATTGGGAAATCAATATAAATTAAGTGCCTGTGGTGTGCATCAGTTTTCCTTCTGTAAGCAACCCCTATCACTTAAGTGGACATACTTGCAATTTTACAGGATTACACTGACTTTTCAACAACCCCCCCAAAAAATTAATTTACTATTCTGTGAACAGTACTCCTACATGATGTGACAACCGTTTTCCATCTGTACAGCTCCCTTTTGTAAAGTTGGGCAATACATATGAAAGACAGACAAACATTGACTCTTTGTGTTCTGAAAGATAGATCAGTTCTTTAGTTCCAGTCACTGAAGGAAGAGGCAGAGGCAAGTTTGAATTATTCCAGAAAAGTGAACAACTGGTTTTTATTTGGTGTCTTCAAGATGCTTCACCTTCTGTGGGAGACGTAGGTGTTGTAGGAGAGACCATTTCAGGTTTTCGTGAAATTCTGTCCAATTCTGCCTGAACATCGGTTAAAACTGGCTTCTGACCTACAAAATAAGTGCATATCATTGTCATTTTTATGAAACAGTTTTGGGAAAGCCTACAGTATCTTTAATTGTCAAATCAGGTAAGTCCTAAAAATTTTTAGTGCATGCTTTGGGTGCATGCTTTGGCCAAATCCCAAAACAAAGAGAAAGGAAACAGTAGGGAAACTCATATCTTTGTGTATTTCTGATTTCTCTAAGAAGCTTCCATAATTAAATATTAATTATCAGTTAGTGTAAAATATAAGATACAGAAGTCTATTAAGGCTAGGAGCTATGAAATCGTCTACACAATTTTCTGCATCATATGTACTTTAAATAATTCTGAAAGTGAATCAAAGGTTTCATCACAGACCAGTGAAGTCATTTCTACATACTTGGCCAGCATAAACCTGACACCACTGCTCATGGGCAGACACGGACCTGCAGATGGCAAATCCCTTTCTCTCCTCACCTGTTTGCCTCCTTCCTAACTGGAACAGCACAAACATTTGTGTAGTCATGCTTAGACCTGATCCAAGCTTAATACACATCATTTTCCTCTTAACTCCTACTCTTTACTCTAGGTTTTTATCCTGCCATGTTCTACCACAAGAATGGAGAAGACAATATTGGAAAAGGCAGTGCAGAATAATAAAGTCTGCATAGTGTCTCAGGCTGTAAAGGAAAACACTGACACGCATATAGTTCTACGAATGTCCCAGCAACCCTTCTGAAGATGCAAATGAAAAGGAACTCTCCACAAAGCTGATTTTTACCAGATGTACTGTGCCGCTCTTTGAATCATTCAAATCATTACCGTATCTGAATCAAAGCAGCTAATATTGCAATTAATAAGCAGAGGAATTTCCCATGGCTGCTGTGGGGAAAAGTAATTCTCAAGTCCCAAACAATTATCTTAGCCAATTTTCAGATTTGAAAGGTGAGTTTTTATAGATAACACTAAACGCAAGACAAGAAATACTGAGGAAGGTAAAGAGGCCACACCTAAGCCATTTTTATTTATGGAATTTCTTGAAAACCTAGTCCTTTGTCACATTAAATTCATTCTGCTTTAATACTTCACTTGTTGCAAAGTAGGAAATTTCAGAGATCTTTTTTTTTATCCCTAGTAGTTTAATTCTGTTTCTGCCACAGCCTTGGACACACTACTTTCTCTGGAGCGCTGCCTCCATATGGCATCACCCATATCCACTGACAGCCACTCCCCACAGGATTTTTCAGTGGGTGCTCCCTGCATCTCATATTGCATCAGCTCCTTTTGTTTGAACAATCTCCATATGCTGTTTCAAACAAACGCTGCTGACTTGGCTTGCAGCAGATTAGGAAGCACTCAAACTTTGCTCAGCAAACCGAGCTTTGCATTTAAAAAACAGGAAAGTACAAACACATTAAAAATAAATTCAGGGTCAGTCCATGTAAAACATTAGTGGGAAGGGAGGTGTTTTTTCTAAACAGTAATGTCAAGTAGCAGTCAAACACCAGCATTCACACCTAAGCACAGGTTTGCTAACCTTTGGGAAGGAGGGGAGGGAAGATGTCTGTACAGGCATGCTCTTAATTAACACAAACATTTTAATCTAAACAGCAAGACACCAGAGTAGTCTTGCATCTAGATTTAGAGCAGTCACTAAAGGACATTTTTAGATTAATACTAATTAATCACATCATGTAAAAAAATGCCTGTGAACAGAAAATACGTAAGTAGTTTTATATGCTGTCACCAAACTCAATCAATCCAAACCTTCATCGTATCAGAGCTAGATCACTAGCAAAAGAAAATTTAAGTTATTTTAACACCGCCAGTATTGTTAAAAAAATTCAACCTGAAATCAAGTCCCTATATATCTGAAAAAAATTCAACCTGAAATCAAGTCCCTATATATCTGAATAATATTAAAACCAGCTTATAGTAGGAGTGTCAAACTCCCCTGCTGTTCTCCTGCTCCTGCAGTGTAATGTGTCACACACACTGCACACGTGACCACTGCACTGGCAGGAGCGTAGGGGTAAGGAGCTCCATGCTGCCACCAGGTAGAAACAATGAGCCAGGCCGAATAAAACAAGGTGGGTAGCTGGATTCAGCCCATGGGCCACGAGCTTGACACTCCTGGCTTACAGCATAAACCAATTATTGGGATGGTAGGGAACGTGGACACAATTCACACTTCCACAGCTAGATGAAAAATTTTTCTTTGATCCTCTCAGACGCATAAAAAGGCATTAAACTGCTGTGAAAACAAAAGCAAAGCCCATACCCAATAAATTAAATAAATATAGTAGTGCTCATACTTCTGATAAACTATACTAACAGGAATGATACCCCACTCACGAATGATATTTTATCATTAATCATACCCGACTTCTTTGCTGATGGCGGTAAGTTGCTGCCAGCACCTCCAGTGCCACCTCCTCCTGGACTGCCACCAGGGCCACCAGGGGAACCAGTTTTCTTGCTCAGGAGACTATTGAAGAAGTTAGCCAGGACTCCTTCACTAGTAGCTCCAGCTACAAGGGGAGGGAGGGGAAAAAACCACAACAAAAGAGATTTTCTAAGTAAATACTCATTTTGTGCGTCAGTCAATTTAAATAAGCATATCTGAAAAAGCAGGTAAAGCAGCTATTTTACTTCCCCAATTGTATTTGTGCCCTCAGAAGAAACGGTACCTTTCATATTTGGATCAATTTTTTTTGACCCAGTAGGGATAGGTGTAACACTGGCAACATTTGATGTTACGGATCGATTTGGTGTCCTTGGAGAACCTCCAGGAACTCTCGGGGAAGCATCCTAAGCCAAAAAAAAAATAAAATAAAAAAAAAAAAAATCCAAAGTTGGATTACTCAATCTTCTACAGAGTTAAATCATACCACGTAGAGCATGTAAAGTGAAGCATTTTGTTCTCACAGTTCCTAATCCTTTTTTTCCTAATAATGTAGGATCCTATGCAACTGAAATGACACAGGATTAGATTCTGATGATTCTGTAGAAGTTTTTTTACACTTGTATAACATTCTTACAAATAGTAACTTTAGTGTAACTAAAGCAGCAATGAAGCTTTCCATTTTATGTCAATGAGAAACCTGAAAAATGCACCTGTTACTCAGTAGTGCCTCTGGCCATAATGAAAACTGCACTGATTAGATCACAGAGAAATACCAGCAGGTTTCTTGGAAAGACACTTCATACCACTAATACTGTGGAAAGGACTAAATGCAGCCCAGGAGAAAAAGCATTATTCATTACTTCAAGGATAACAAGTCATGCTTCTGCACAATTTAGTTCATCTAAGAAGATAAAACTACCTTTATAAGATCACATGCTCTCCATACAACTTGTGTTGCTTTGTAGTTATTTTATTTGTATTTTAAATGCAGATGATGTCATAGTTTTCATTTGATCTTAATTTTATGCCAAAGCCTTAATATTCCCAGAGCAACAGAGCCAAATTTAGGATACAGAACTCACCAAGGCAATTCAGCCAGCACAGTTTGCCCCTTGCCATGCTCTTGGGACAGAAAGGCGAGCCAGCTAATGGCTTAAATGCATTCTAACATACAAAAACTAAAGCCATGACATTTAGCCCTTGCTGTCAATACAAATTGTCATGACTAGCTGTGAAGTATCTTAATTTTAGAGCAATATGCGATGTAGACTTTAAATTTTATGTAGTTTTAAAAAAAATCAGATTGAAAAATATTTGATAGCGCATTTAAACCAAGCAACCCTTTAAATATATGAAAGTGAATAATTGTCATGTGATGATACTTAAAATTTTTATTACTAACCACTGGCCTTCCCGCAGCAGTAGGTGGTTGTTTCGCCAACTGTGACTGCAAAAAGCAAACAAAAACCATGTTGTGTTAGATATTACAGAAAGTAAGACTACAACCCCAAATTTTTATTGAGAATTTCATTAAATTAAACACTGGCCGCTTGCTTTATAAACAGAAAGTTACCTGCTGCTTCATAAGAAATACTTGGTCATCTTCTGCTACAATTTCTTTTTCGTGAACAAACTGCAATATAAAAACATTAGCATGATTTTAACTAAAAGAAAGAAATGCACTTCCTTTTATACTTCCATGTGAATGGGTCTGTCCTGGTTCCAGCTGGGATAGAGTTAATTTTCTCTCTAGTAGCTGGTATAGTGCTATGTTTTGGGTTTAGTACCAGAATCATGTTGATAACAGGCCAATGGTTTTACTTGTTGCTGAGGAGTGTTTATACTAAAGTCAAGGACTTTTCAACTTGCCACGCTCTGCGAGCAAGGAGGTGCACAAGAAGCTGGGAGGGAATATAGCCAGGACAGCTGACCCAGGCTGGTCAAAGGGATATTTCATACCATATAACATCACACTCAGTATATAAACTGGGGAGTTGCCCACAGTGGAAGGGGGATTGCTGCTCAAGGATGGGCTGGGCATCAGTCATTGGGTTGTGAGCAATTGTATTGTCTGTCCTTTGGTTTGCGTGTTCTACTATTATCCTCTCTCACTTTTGCTGATCTATTAACCTGTCTTTATCCCAATCCATGAGTTTCACTTTTGTCCCTGTTCTCCTCCCCATCCCACTGTGGGGGAGGGTGAGATTAGCAAGTGGCTGTGTGGTGCTTAGTTGTCAGCTGGGGCAAAACCCTGACAATGACCAAGGCATTCAACAATGAAGTAAATGTGTGAAATACCACATATTACATACTACTGCAGACCACATTTTCTATATTTAAGACCTCTACCTCATGATTCCATTTAAGCTAAATTACTTAGAATTGAAATAGATCTCAGTATCTGTAAGCAATGTTCACAGATGTACACACTCTGCAACATGCTCACACCTCTTAACTTACTGAAGCCCAGCCATGCGTGCCATCATTTTATAGATAACCATGGCAAAAGTGACTCTGCATCTGCATTGCATCAGATTTGTATGTGAACTGGACAGACATCTTGGATCCCAAGTCTATGCATCAAATCACAAGCACTCTCCCTCCAAATAAGCTCACCACAAAATCTTTGCAAAAACAAGCATGGCAAATATCAATAACAGAGTTTATAACTCAGGCCTGATATGCATGAAAAAATTGTCAGTTATATTTTCCTTAGACACTTTCAATATGACATACTACTACATGTGTCTCGGTTTCTTCCCCATTCCCAGATTACAGAAAGGACATCATTAGTTTCCTTAGCCAAAGTAATTCTCACTTGGAAATACAATTAGTCTAAATTCTTAGCTTTGTTAGAAAAAGCTATAGAACTATGTGCCTTCAATAACTTCTATGCACATGGGGCCCACTATTGCTGACATTTTGCTCAACAGTCCCACATGTTTTCAGGTAGTTTTGTCAAAACTTTGGCTAAATATTACGAGAGGGAAAAATATATTGTATATATGTAGAACCCATTTTCACATGTTTATTTTTAATTTTACCCTGTCCAAAGCTTTCTTATTTTAACTACTCCAATGGAAACAGGAAGCATTAGGAAGTTACAAGCAAACTGGAGCAAAACAGAGTGTTCTTAAAAAATACTAACTCAAGATGACCAACAGTTAAATGACACTTAGACTTTTCAATAAAAATATGCATTGAAAGCTAAACAAGTATATTCGTAGTCTTGAACAATGTAACAGCAGCAGCAAAAAACCCAGCATAAGCTGAAGAGCTACATAGAACAGAATTACATAATGATATTTTTGATAATTAAAGAACTTTAAGAACAAAATAAAAAGACAGAATAAGAAAAAAAACAGAGTTTATCACACTCATGATATACCAGAAGCGATCTCAAAGAAAGAGAAACAGTCAAGAAACTGACAGGTAAGTAAATAGATAAGAAGTTGAATGCTGAAGCATCTCAATTTACCTTTCTGACTGGTGGTTTTGTTATGATATCTTCAAAACTGTCTTCTGTTTTTAGTGTCTGAAAGTTTTCATGCAATATTCCTATCTTCTTGTCATTATCCCAACCTGCAGGACTAGATAAAGGATTATTTTGGCTTTAAATTCTGTTGTTACTTCAGGTTATTCTTGTATGCAATCTTGAACTGCACAGAATTGAAATCCAGGAAAGTTGTCATAGATGGTTATTAGTACAACTAGTTAGAGAGTGCTTCACCAGAAGAGATAAAAGCAAAATCTCAGACTCTGACATTTCTCTTTGGGACAGTGAGTATTTTTTATCTCAATCCACTGGCACTCACCAAACTCTGACTCATGAGAATGTTAAATGGAACTTTAAAAAGCATAAACAAAAAAGGCTCTAAATGCTGTTTTACAGTCTTGCACAGATATATTTGGTCATTACATATACATAATAATGCAAATAACTTACATAAATACTGCATCTTTTTCCACAACAACAGCTGGAACATTGAAAGGAAATCCATACAACTTCTGAACTATATATTTATACACTAAATCAATGTTTTTGTTCTCTTTTACTGAAGTGTAAATAAGTGCTGCCCCATCTGAGCAAACTGGTTAAAGAAAACTCGGTTTAGTGGTTCTAAGAGATAAAGTAAGTCCATTTTGTTAGTTTAAAGGTGATCTACTTTGTAGAATTTAGAGGGGGAATACAAAATGACAGGTCAAAAACTACTGACAATTTTTGAAAGAAGTATTTAGCAATTTAAATCCTTCTGCATTTTAGGCCAACTCAGTTATTGCTTTTACAGTGAAGTACAGGCTCTTCCCATTTTTAAATCCCAGAATACCAATGGTTTCCCCCTGATGACTTCAAAACTGTCTTCTACTTGTAGTGAACAAAAATTTTCATGCCATGTCCTTGTTATCTTGTCATTACTACACACAGCAACACAGACACTACAGCGACTAATGCTAGAAGCTTCAAAAATGACAAATATCTTTCACTTCCCTATCTCAGTTTTTAAATTAGGGGAGGAAGTTCTTACATTATACAGCGATCTGCTTTCAAACAAAATAAGTCAAATGAGTTGTGTTGTACATCAATTACTGAAAGACTAAGAGAGTGCTTAGTATTCCAGCATTGCTCAGTATCAAATTAACAGAGTTTATGCACAGGATTAATAAAAGCAGACAGGGAAACTTAGAGTAATTTTTACTTTGGGATTATAAAAATGCCAAACCCTTTGATTTATTTCTACATGTATGACGCAATTCAAATTCTAGAAGAAAGTTATTAATATATAATGGGACTTGATTCCCATTCAGTGAAGTTTATAATACAATTCCAAGTTGTACATGGCATATAAAAATCAGAGACTAATTCCTACTAATCTTTCATATTCTTCGTCCACCCATAAGACTTATTACAATTATCCATAATTCCATTTTTAAAAATTAAATCTTGGAGGCCTTTTGAAAGAAGTGCCATCTTAGTACTCAATTGAGGTCTCAGATTCTTGAACTAATTTTCCATTTGTTAACTGTTGTCTCTCCAATGGCATTTAAACTTCCTTTTACCACAGCGTAAGTGATGGTGTCTCAGTGCGGGTGTATTACTGGCATCTGAAATCTAGACCTCAGCATGCCTGGGTGACTAAACACCACTAAACAGTATTTTATGCACTTCTTTTAAAAAAAGTGAAGTTTAAAAATAATAATAGTACAGTGACAGCTAATGTGCATTGTCTCTGTACCAACATAAGAGAAGCTAGTGAATCTTCCCTACAGCAATTCCCTCATCACCTCATCCTGTGGAACTGCTGAACACTGAAGTGACTGTATATTTGGGTCAAAAAGAATAACAGATCTTATGTGCATTTGAAGCAAGATCAAAGAAATTATTTTGTTATTATCTTAGGGATCGTGTCACTTAAGATGTGCTGATTTGCAAACTGACACCTAGATGTGGAAATGAAGGCAAGTAAAGAAATTTATGGTAAGGAGAGATGCTAAACTCTTCCTGTAGCACTGTAAAAATAAAGAAATCAGAGAAGTTTAACTCTACAGTGTCTTGGGGATAGCTGAAGCAGACTGGCAGCTACAGTAAGAGAGTTAAATAATAATGACTCAAATCTTTGCATTTAATTATAACTAGCTTAACAGAATATTTGCATCTATATCAAAGTAGTATCTTTCTGATGCGTTAAAGGATACATTGTAAGCAAAACCGTCTGATATGCGACTGAATGAAGTCAAAGTGTTCATCTCTGTAGTCATGCTCTTTTTCCAGAACACTGATGGCATCGCACTGTCAAGATAAACACAAAATTAATATGCTACTTTCCATTATGTGTTGAAATAGCAATGCTGCTTACATGCCCAGTTCACAGCTGGGCAAGGGGGATGGAGTGGGGTGGGTGGTGCAGAGAAAAATAAAAACATGCTGAGACAGTTTAGAAGTATAACTGAACACTTTTTTAAAATAATACATAACTTGATGTGTGCGCTGTGGTCAGCATTAACTTGGGAGTTAAACTGATAACTGTTTTTCATTCACTCCCCTTCCCACCTCCAATGCAATAACTCAAGCTCTCTTTTGAAGACGGACCCTGCTGAATGACACCAGCATTTTCTGCACAATTTGGGGGTTTGTTTGGCTTGTTTTGTTTTGTGGGGTTTTTTGTTTGTTTGATTGGTTTTTTTACACACACTGATACTATAGGATGTGGAGCTTTTCATCTAGTTACTAACTAGCCCTTTGCACAGAAACGTGGAAGCAGAAAAGAAAAGGCAGAGGAAGAAGAATAACAGAAGAATAACAGAGCTAGCAGGTGAGAATAAAAGTGCTTTTCAAATGAGACGGTTAGCCTTCCAGTGAAGGAACAGCATATGCATCAAAATGTTTATTGTTTCAGTGTGGGCCAGCAGAGGCTGCAGATGCAGTCTGCTTAATGCCAATGAGAAATGAAGAGTCGGGGGGGGGGGGAAAAAAAGCCCAAACCAGCCACAGGAGAATTATGTAATCTTTTCTTTGGACTAAGAATTTGTTACATATCTAACAGAAATGCCCTAAGAATTGAGGAAAATTAAGAGCAGCACTTTGCTAACTGGAACCCTCAAATAAATTCATCTTCATAAAAAGATCAGAAATATTAAAAAAACCCAATATACCTACCAAAACACTACTTGTCGAGTAAGAAGCACTACGGAGATCGAGGGGAATTCTAGTTGTTTACTAGCTTACTTCTGCAAACAAACCCAGGTCAGAAGTACTCCTCAATTCCTTGAAAAATGGTATAACTAAAGAAAACTACTCCCAAATTACATGCAAACAGGGCTACCTGAAACTAACCAACTGGCAACATTAAACATTTGTAAAGGATTCTTATCCAAGGTATTCAGAATAACTTAAGAACCATGTGCTTTCCACCCCAAATCCACAATTGACAGAGTTGCTTAAATAAAATAGACAAAAAACCTAAAATGTGAAACAAACCTTTGTACAAACTACTACTACTGGAATGCCTAAGTTACATGTTAGTGTATCTGCACCCAGGGGTAAAATCACACTGTCATCTTTGTCTTCCTGTAATGAAGTATTTCTTCTCTGTGGAGAAGCTGGAAAATCCTCGCCTGGTTCTACATATTCCTGGAAGTCTCTTACCACTGAAAGTAAAAAAAGTTACATTAAAAGATCAGCTAATTTATTATTTCAACAATGATTTCCACTGCCATTGATCCCTAACACTGTTGACTCTATAGTACTAGTGCTTCTTTATGCTGAAAAAATTGAGCATGCACCCAGTGCTAACTAGCTGCTCTGAGAGAATTATTAATTTGAAATCTGCTTTATCAGCAGCCAGAATACGATCAGATGAAACTGTCCATAGGGACAGCATTAACCCATTTTTATTTTATCATTGTGGAACCACTAGGCAGTTACTATTGACTATTATTGCTCATTTTCCAAAAGGACAAAAGTTTCCTGCTATTCTTCTTGACAAAATTAATAGAACAGTTCACTAGAATAAATAGAATTAAGCCTTATACATATTGCTTAGCTGCTACTGTATGCCAGGTTTTACCTAAAACCCCTTTGTCCACACTTCTCTCCGCATATAGTGAATCTACAGTAGTAGTAAGCAAAAAGAATACACAAATATTAGTTATTAACTAGTTTTATAATTAGTTAATAGCATATTAAATATTTGGTATTTTTTTACAATAGATCAGATACTACTTTAAAATCTAGCAAGGAAGGTAAGTCAGAATATAAAAGCAAGAATTAGAAAAAGAGATAGTTACAAGTGTAACTCTCCTGTCAGGTTCCACCACATACACCCACGCCTCTAATTAGACAGTCATTTACTATTCCAACAGCCAGGGATGCAATATTAGGCATAAATGTCTGTACCTTTCACATCACAGGTCCTGTTCCACACATCCAAAGCAGGATTTTACCAGAACCCACCACTGAACAATTTTCCATGAGCAGCACATTCTGATTCAGCCAAAAATCAATCAGGCGGCAAAATAATCCAGCTCCATCATGTACACGAGCAGTCAACTACACCATTATTACTGCTACATTATTACTGCTTTGTCTTGATTTACATTAATTCACCACTAACTTCACTGAACTGATCAAAGCCCTCTGAGTGCATACCTAGAAGAGCACGTTAAATTAACAGAGCAAGACTTACTTCACCACCCTAGAGAAAAAAGATGTATTAGGCCAAGATTCTTCAACTTTTCTACAGAATAACAAAAAGCATTTGCACAGATTTCTCTACTTCAACAATCAACTCAGGCTTTTCTTCAGTGAATGCTGCTACTTTAACCTGGTCTGAGAGCCTCCCAAACTGACCATCCAGACTTAAATCCAGACTTCTCACCGAATTATGCCAGCCACTCAAGGGAATCTTTCACAGCATCCTGTCTGGTTTGGGATAACTGCACAATAAAATAAAATTCACACCACTCCAGTGCTAGAATTCCTACAGTTGTATGACCATGACATACTAATACTTATATGAGTACAGAAAACAGTAAAAAGGAGGAATGATGTAGTATACCAGAGCTCAAAGACTGTGGAAAACAATCTCAGGTCTTCCTTAGAGACACAATAAAAATGACCAGGCCACAAGGCTTCATTAGACGCAGCTGAACTCAGTAACAGGAATGGGTATTCCAACCTTTCATGCGCACCTGCTGTGTATCCGTGTATCCCCTACTGCTTTCCTATACCAGTCTTACGTCCTCACAGAACCTGTTTTGCATGGAGTTAAGTTGCTAGAACTGCAAGACAAACACAGCAGCACACCTCCAGAAAACTAGACACAAACTCTCTGTAGAATTCAGTCCTTTTAGCTACTTAAATCAGCATGCAGGAACCTCTCACTGAGCCCGACACAAGAATAAAGTAAGACCAAATAGTCAGAAGTCAGATTTCTCCCTCTTCCTTTTGGCAGTGCCTAGCAATGCATGAAGCCACATCACAGGAGGTTCACATCAAAACGAGCTTCTAGTCATAGCTGGACTGTATCCAGGGCTTCTATTATACCCAACATGCAGACCATCGATACCTGTAAGAATTAGACCAGATGATAAAAGAACAAGAGAGCAGTCAAAACTTTTAACAAGCAGCTGCTTTTCTTTTTCGTCATGTAAATTTTCTGGATTTTATAGAATTTCACTATTCTGTTCACTCAGTAAAAGAGCAAAACTATTAGCCCAGACATTTTTGATAACAACAATATTGTGTCCTTAGTACTTTCATCCAGTAAAATCCTATCCTGAAACTGTTTGGGGGGTGTTTAATACACACACCCTGCCCCCATCCTCCCAAAACCAAAGCCAAACCAAAACAAATGCCACATCCAAAAGAGATCAGCACTTCCTTCCTAAACAAGTTCTTGTTGTGGAAGATATGATTCTCAAGGATGATACTTCGCTTAGAAGAATCTCTCTCTCAAAAGAATAAACAAAACCACTAACACTTTTCCCCGATTCCAGAGTACCTACAACTGTCACCTTGTGGGCTACTTCATCGCAGTGTGGCTACAACCTACATTTTTGAAAAAGCTACTCAGCAGTCTGGCAGGCAGTCACATAGCAACGTACCAGTTCCAGAGCAACTTCAAACATATAAACAAAGTTTAATCGTGCCATTTCATCTTAACACACATCTTTCTCAAATGTTCTTCCTTGTAGCAATTCACTGAGAGATGAATGGGAAAGACTCAACATTTTAGTACCCCCAGGGAAATACAGTGGCTACTTTAAAGTAATATACAGCTATGATGTTAGTGAGTTCAGCCAGACAGTTTAAAGGAATCCTGCACAATCTTTGTGTTCTGCATGTTTAACCCCCCCCCAAAAAAGACAAGACACTGAAAGCCATATTGCATGCATTCCAAAACAAACATACAGCTGCATTAGTGTCAATAATAACTACGATAAAACTCTTCAAATGGAAAGGGCCCGGACATTACCATGCTGTAATGATGCCTTTCAACATTTATACTTCTGCAAGGCAGGGAACAGGTCCCAAATTCTCTAAACTGACTAATTACAGGAACAGTTAAGAAGCTGATGCAGTGATTTGCCTTTAAAATAAATAAATAAATAAATGAAATTAAAATTGAAAGCCAAGATGTTTTCTTACTTGGAGAATCTTATCTAGAAAGATCTGTAAGAAGCAAGACTGTAAATTCAGCCCAGCTGTGTTCATTCTGAAAGCTTTTTTCTCCCTTCTAAATTAAGGTACTATCATTAGAAAAAAATACTGGATTGTTCATACAATTACTTGAGACTTATTAGAAGTTTGACTTGCTTGATAACTCCTAATTAGAAGTAACATTTCTAAAGAATGAAAAAGACTGTAATGGAGAGATTAAATGGTGCAGAATGCATTAAGCATATTTGACTTAAATGGAATCCTTCTTATTTGCAGAATACTCACACTTTTGTTCCATTTCTTTCATTTCTTCAGGAGGAATTTTTAACTTGTCAATATGTTCTCTTACTACACTTGCCCATTTTTGTAAAGAATCCAGTGCAGTCCAAGGCCTAGACATGTCTACTGCCAACATAATTAGAGTGTCCTTAAGAGAGCTTGCATCCAACGCAAATTTAAGAAGACCTTTGTGATACAGGTCACCATCCAAAATCCATACATTGCATCTTGTTTGGTCTACGAAAGAATGGAAAAAACATTAAGGCACACTTGAAACAGTCCACTAGATAATGGCTATTAAATCTTCTTTAGACATGTAAAATACACAGAAGAAAGCAGATGATGTGTTTTATCAGTCAATTGAACAACAACCCAGCAAACCGCAGTTTGTGGAGGCCATTCTTCTCTTCCAAACCCTGCTGTTTAATGGCTGACAACTGAAGATCTTAAATACGATATCGGAGATAGAAAATATTTTCCTCAAGCTGCAACTTAGAAGGGGGAAACTGGCTGAATTCAGCACTTTTGCCTACCATCCACTCAGAATGTTGCAGCTAAGACTGGTCTTTCTAGCCTTTTCTTTTCACTGGTTTCTCTCCTCCTCTACCACCTAAGTGGTCATTCATGGCATCTACTAGAGGAATTACACTAAAACTTTCTCATGATGCAAATCAGTCACGGTCTAAACTATACCCCTGAAAACTATCAAGAAAGAAAAACATCCCACTGTCATTTCAAATATCACACTACTGAACTATTGCTTTCAAAGTGTTTTAAGATGTAATTAGAAACACTTACCATCTCGATCTTCATCATGCACATTTAAATACAAATACTCCAGTCCTCTTCCTTTTTTGTATTCTTCAATTCCTTGAATTTTTCCTATTAAGCTAGTTTTACCTGCTCCATCTTCACCTGTAGAGACAGAAGTTAGATATCACTCAATCTTTAATCACAGTTACATATAAAAAACCATCTGGGGCAAGAAGGAAATTATATATTAACAGGGTGACTGAGCTCATTAAAGTTTTGAAATAGAGCAGGCTTTGCTCAACTCGTCCATCTGTTCAAAGCACATGCCTCAGCTGCCATTCCTACTTCTAACTATTGATAAATGCAATTATGTTACCAACTATCCTACCTGAAATAGGCTCTTATACTATCTTTAAAAAGATACCTTATGAAACAGTTAAGCACTTCAAACAACTTCAGTCTTGCAACTGCAACCAAAGTGGTAACAAAGTCCTTCTAAAGTAGAGTTCAGGTAACAGTAAGCTCATCTTACAATCAGAAGACTATGATTTAGAACTCTCACCACGGGGCTCAGTAAGGCAGATCTGTTTCCTTAGCTTTTATGGTTTGGTTTCTTCAAATCTTTTCTCTGTTACAGGTTTAAAAATCACGCAAACAGTAAGCCCAACACCTTACCAACACATGCATATCTAGGGACACACACAGCAACAAGCCTGCAATCCAGATCCATTCACTCCCAGTTTCTCCTCTCCAAAGGGAGTTCATGGTAACTAGTGAAACTTACAGCATAAGCACAGTGTAATCACTTCAATTATTGCCAGAGACTTCTCTTGAAAAATTTCTGTTTCTAACCATATGTCTCAGAGCTGGAAAACTTCACATGCAGTTTTTCCAGTTTGGAAGAGTAACCAAACTGAATTTTGACATCAAGCAGAGTTTTGCCACTCTAATTTGGCAGCGTGATGGACACAGAACAGTTAAGACATTGGAAACATTATTGGGACTCACGAGTTATAAAATTAAAACCAGATTCCAAAGAAGAGTACCTTACCAGTTTTATGCCAAACAGAACATTTTTTTTTCAAGGCTCTCCTATACAGAAAGAGTATAAACACTCACTTTTAACTACATAACAAAGAAAAGAGTTCAAGAACATGAATTTTCACTCCTAAACTCAATGGTGAAGTTTTTCCTTTAAAGGAAATTGACCATGACCTTATAGACAATATTATAGCCACATTAAAAGGGCTACAGACATAACCCACAGAAACAAGGAGAAAAATCGTACTTTGACACTGATTTTGAATTTACTCAACATATCTTTGCCAAGATTACTGCATGAAGTCTTCAATTTGGAGTTCAGCTTCAAGTTCACATTTCACTCATAGTCTGGAAGCTACCAGAAAGTACAAAACTGTTCACTTTAAGTAGCATGGAATGAAAAGGCATCGAGAGAGAGAGAAAAGACTACCTGAACTGAAGTTTAAGATCTTGCTACGTTTAGAAAAGCTAAGTGGAAAATGAAGTTGTATCTGTTTAACTTTTTCAACATCTAAGCATTTGCTTGCTAGATCCTTAACTTTATTAAATCAAGATGCACCTAAGAAAACAATTATAGCTAATTTTAAATCAACATTGGAAAGTACAGCTACTTTCTATTCATACACCAAGTTTTTCCTCTACTTGTAGGAATATTCTTGGGCAGAACTTCTATTTAAAAGAAGAGTTCAAGCTTCTTTAACAGCAATGAATTACAATTCCTTCTCTTCCCTCACCCAAGTACTCATCCAAGCTTCTTAAATGTCATTTGCAAATAACTGGAGAGATTTTATTATGAGTTGCTGCACTGACATGTTATGCTGCTGAAGCTGCTATTACTTTTGCCAACAGTTTCTGTATGATTCATTGTTATTTTACCTTTTTGAACAGGCAGCTTCAATTCATTTATTCCAGCAGAAGGCTCAAAAGGTAAGACAAAACAAGACTCGTTATTGCTTTTAAAGAGGAGCTGCACTTAGCAGCTTTCCTAGTTTCTTAGAATAGCTGACCTCTTAAGTTCTCTTGCGTACTAGTTTGTTTCACATAGGTAGCAATAAAGATTATGACTTGTTTGCATTGGGAAAGTTTATCATCTTATCAATGTACTTCATTGCAAAGTACATCTGCCAATTCTACACAGAAGTGGCTGCAATTTAAGGCTAAGAAACATCTGTGGTTATAAAAAGTTCTAAACTTGACAAAAGATACACTTAAGCAGTCTAAACTAAAACATATTCATACAAGTGCTAATATCTATGCAACTTTATTATTTGAAAGTGTCCATACTAAACAATATAGGTAGATTTGAAATATATGTCCCACAAGCTCCTCATCGCGGCTGTGTGTTGTGTGATTTCCTCCCCACCCTCAAATTTCCAAATGCCTGAAGAACACTGAAGTTCAGTACCATTATGGTAATGTCTTATGGCAAAATAAGAGCTGGAGTTTTATTTTTCCTCTTCAAGTTTTCCAGTAATTATCTTCAGAGATACACAGGAAGAAATATTATCGGTACAGCACAAGAGAAGTTGATTTGATGTAAAATTAGTACCTTTGGAAACATAAGTACCCACAGTTGTCATTTCAGTCTTCCATTATGGAATCGGTTCATTTTAATCTGTTCTGTGAAGAAGATTGTCTATTCCTCTCTCCTTAGTAAATATCCACCCATTTCAAAACATCACCATCAGGTAGGTGGATCACTGACATGTGTAACTGTACCATACAAGTCACTGCTTGCAAAGAGCAGTGCTCATCACTCACTAGAAATCCAGAGTGACACACTAGTGAAGTTTGAAGGGTTTGGTACTACTTTCTTTAATTACTCTGGTAAATGAAGACAACAGTACAGTTTGCAGATGATAGAAGATAAACTAAAAGATCTGCAGAGAAGAAGGTTCAAAGCAATACTGACAAGTTGTCCAAAACAAGTTTGCAATGCATAAACCAAGCAGTATAATTGCAAGGGTGCAAGACAGTCGTCTAACCTAATGTGCCCACTTTCACAGGAGACCCAGAGTTCTCAATGGATTTAAGTCAAATTAGAGTCAATAGCATGGTAAAAGCTGCCACAAAGTAAAATCAGGACCATCATATATGACATAAGGACTTCCTGCATTTTACTCACACAATCCATCATAAAAAGTTAGGAAAAGATGGCTGCCTTGGCCAAGAGAGCGTGCTAAGACTTGAGGCTTCATCTACATCTGCTTTCTATTTTCAGAATGTTGTATATACCTTGTAAAATTAGGACAGTTGCAAATGTATTCGTAGGTTAGAAAAAATAATAAACAACAAGGATAAAGTTTTCAATATAAAACACCTGCAACGTGAACACATTTGAAATATATCAAGCTATGCTGGGAAAGAGCAGCAGTATAATTTTGCTTTGTAGTTACTCTTCAGTGAGAATGTAGAAGCTTCTCTCCATTGGAGAAGGAGGGAAATATTTGTTAAGAAATTAAAGTCTATTAGCAATTTTATGTTTGACGGTAGTGTACAGTGTAGTAATGCAATTAGCATTAAGTAGTACCCAGGACATACATGAAAGCATGTATGCTTTTTTAAAAAGACACTTTCTTAATTACAATACATATAGACAGAGTATATGACATATGAAATTACAAACCCTAAGGCACTTAAGCATATTAATCTTTTTAGTTAGAATTATATAATTGTTTAGGTTAGAAGAGACCTTTAAGATCATCAAGTCAAACTGTTAACCTAAGCCTGCCAAGTCCACCACTAAACCATGTTCCTAGGCACCAGCCACATCTACAGTACCTTCAAAGATGGTGACTCACCCACTGCCCTGGGCAGCCTGCTCCAGCACTTGACAATCCTTTTGGTGAAGAAGCCTTTCCCAATATCTAAGCTGAGCCTCCCTTGGCACAACTTGAGGCTCATTTCCTCTCCTCCTATCACTCATCACTTGGGAGAAGAGACCAACATCCACCTCACTACACTCTCAGGTAGTTGTAGAGAGTGATAAGGTCTCCCCTCAGGCTTTTTTGTGCCAGGCTAAACAGCCCCAGTTCCCTCTGCTGCTCCTCATAAAAATTGTGCTCCAGACCCTTCACCAGTTTCATCGCCCTTCTCTGCACAGGCTCCAGCACCTCCATGTCCTTCTTGTAGCGACAGCCCAAAAACTGAATGCAGTATTCAAGGTGTGGCTTCCCAAGTGCCAAGTATAGGAGTGCTAATCACTTCCCTCGTCCTGCTGGCCACACTGTTTCTGATACGAGTCAGGATGGTATTGCCCCCTTCTTAGCCACCCGAGCACACTGCTGGCTCATATTCAGCCAGCTGTCGACCAAAACTGTGGACCAAAATGTTGACTTTGGATATCTCTAAAGTACACGAAAAATTAATGCTTATTAGTTTCAAGAAAAAGGAACCTGCATATTCCTCAGACGAACATAACTGCATATTAACATCATGAAACAGATTGTTTTTTAAGTGCTGCTAAAGCAATATATATAACAGTCTCATGAATTTTCAAAAAAATGACAGCAGCATCGTCCTCTTCCCTCTAAAATTTTGAGATAGAAATAAAGAAGCTAAAAGATTTTCCAACTGTGTGATAATGACACAATGGTTTGGGTTGGAAGGGAGCTTAAAAACCATCTACTTCCAACCTCCCTGCCTCTACCTCCCACTGGACCAGACTAATAATTGACTTCTGTACATAAGCTCACAAAGCAAAAGGTTTCTGATACAATTCTTGATAGAGAATTGCAAGGTAGAATACAATCAAGTAGACTGTTGCAAATTTAAAATTCCGCATCCTTCTTTTGCAAGTAACATAAAAACTCCTCCTTTTCCACAGTAAATCCTAAAGAACTAAAAATTCTCCAGTACATCAAACTGAACTTACACATTAAGGAAACAGAAGTGATGCTGCCAGCAAGCAGTACTATAAACCAAAACTGAAAACAAATAAAAGAGGGACAAGATTTAATTTTGCAAAAAAGTCAAGCTAGGAAGCAGCTGAAACAGAGCCAAACCAATCTGCGTACATGCAGCATTTCACGATCTTGTTAACAAAATGTGAAGCCTTACACTCAATGAAACAGAAGCTGTCTCATGTTTATCCCACACTGCTACACTTCACTCTGATGAACCAAGTTTGGGGCCGTGCTTGTCAAAGCTTCCCTGTCCAAGGTGCTACTCTGTCTACAAACCTGAGTCTGACAGCATTCCCCTTGTCGCTGCCCTCAAAGATATAAGGAGTCATAACACAAACCCCTGCCCAACCTCCTCCCTTCTCACTAGTGCAGGCAAAAAGCACGTTTGCAGAGCAGAAAATGGAGTATCACTAAGTTTTCTACTACAATGCAGAATTTAGCAGAACAGTCACCCATACAGGGGAAGGACGGGCAATGAGGTGAATGAATCGCCTTCTGTGAATGCAGGCAAGTAGGCACTCATCTATGAACTGCTACTTAAACCATCCAACCATAAAATATCACATTAGAGAGAACTTAGGCTCTCTATTACAGATCGCCTCTAAACTTTCAATTAAACATTTTAAAATTAAGAATATTTACTACTCATGCTATTTCCACATTTCTTTCTGTTTTGAAAATGAAGACAGAAGTAGATTTTCACTTGCCTTAAAGACATTTCTTTCTTCTCATGTACAGTCTGTACATGGACAAGCAAACAATGTGTTATCTCCAAGAAAGACATGAGTTTTGCCTTTTTATTTAAATTGCTTCTCCGCTATAAAGTGTCAAGAGTATTTAAAATATGTCAAGGCAAAGAAGCAAGAGATAAATGTTTGGTTTTTGTCATCAATACCATTGTTCTGTCCCACTTCCATCCTAGGCTCTCATTTTTAACAGCTCTTTGAATGAACAGTCCTGGATGCCCTTGATTGTGTGTAATTTATAATCCTGCTATTCTTTGATGGAGTTTTTTGTTCACTTTTAAAAACCAACGATCAAATTTTAGCTTGATAACAGAATTAAACAACTCATCTCTCAAAAAATATGTTCAAGCAAGGCCAAGCAAAACTAGAGATAATGGTTCTAATTAACCTCTTCCACCTCCCAGAAAAGGCATATTTCAGGAAATAGTTTATACTTTCTAAAAAACAGACAGTTTCCGTAGAACAGTTCACAGCATATATTTCTAACATAAAATATTGAATATTTTTATTAATAGAAAAGAACTCCACCTCACTTAAATATGATAGGACAGAGTCTTCAAACGCAAGCCCAAGTTATAAAATGGAGCAAAGATACCTCCCCAGAATCACAAAGTGACCTTTATTTCACACTGTGTGGAATGTCTGAATTCTAATATAGTGGAGTGGAGACATAACAGTCATTTTCCTACTAAAACCGAGCGCATATGTACTATAGCTATTTTCAAGATAAAACACTTATCACATGCTAATAACTATCTTTTCCACAGCTGCATATTAGTGAAAGAGACTTGTTTACACACACTATAGTAATTGAAGAATGCCTTTCGCAGAACAAGACCAAAATAATCAGAGTAAGCCAAATTTAGTTTGCTTTCAGAGAACTGAAGAACCAAATTAATCACGCTGATGAGATCCTTCTCTAGAACGCCTCAAAACAACATGTAAGTTCACTGTAAGTAGGTCATATCACATCTTCAAATAACTTGCCATAAATTACAACTTGCTCATTGGACAAAAAAAATTCCCCTCTAAGTTTGTTTTACTTCATTAGTTAAGTCTTTCTCCTCACATGTGTTTGGGGCCTTGAAAAATTAAATAACTTCCCTGAGGAGCACCTAAATTGTACTTCTGCATTACAACATGGGAGAAGGCATCCAGCATGCCTTTTGTCAAGTCCTGCACAGAATACATGGCCTGACTGGAAACACGTGCAGCAGTAACAGTGTGCTTGGAGAAACCTGCAACCAGAGAAAGCTAAATATCACAGAGAATTCTATAGTGAATATGAACAGTGCACATTTCTAACGTAAGCCTTCTCCTTTAACACAGCAGTAAGTCATCTAGTGTATCTTACTCAGGTTCACTACCAAAACAGAATAATCCCATGTCACTACCAAAGGTACTCCTGCCACTAAGCTCACCTGGAGAAAACAGAAGCACAATTCCTTTCCCCGTTTTTTCTTTCAGAGATAGATCCAGTAATGAGCAGCACCTCTGGCAAAGCAGAGACAAATTAAAATGAATGCAACTAAAGAATTACAGAACTTCCCATGCAGTTCCCATTACAGCATCCATGTAATTCTGACTTTTTGGAAAGGTGTTATAGCAGGAAGGACACTACAAAAAAGTACTACTTAGTTCTAAAAAAAAAAATCAAGCAATTAAGAATTTTACCTAAATTGACACTTTATAAGTATAACTCTGCTGACTGAAAACAAACTTGACTACATTTGGAAGGCCTTCATTGCCTGTAATAAGTGAAGAACTTGCAGGATTAGGAGGAAAAGAAGCTATCTGACATAACCTCTGCAGAACTAGAGAATTAAGAAACATTTCAGATGAACAATAAAGACAGTACCAACAAGCAGTATTTCATCAGCTGTAATAACAAAATCATCACAGCAAAAAAACTTTCAGCTATTTGAATAGGAAGAAATAACATGGGAAAGTAATTTTTATAGTGTTGAGTACAAATTCAAGTAATCATTTTATATTCATTTTATACACTCTCATGACGGTATTTTGTGTAAGAACTTCATTTTGAAGTCCACGATACTCCATGGATCCACTAAAAGAAATTAGCAAACTAAAACAGCTCTTCAAGATGTATCCTTTTCTACAATAATAGCCATTCCCAATACATGTACACATATAAAAGTGTACCTGTAAATTAGCTGTAGACTGTGGAAACAACTTCTCAAGCATCCTGACAGCCATTGGACAGGAGTGGAGCTCAAAGACTCAAACAAACACGCCTGGCCCTGAAAAGTGAGACGTCTAGGGTAGAGAAAATGTGGACACTCAGCAGATGAACACTCACTGCCCACTAAACTCAGATTTATCACTGAGTGGAATAAAACGCCTAAGAAAACCAAAATGTTACTAATTCAGTAGAAACTTCAAGTATGCTATGCTGACACTTGGGAGTGAGGTGTACGTGTGTCAGTGGAAGGTCTGACATCATTAGAATTGCAGGCAAAAAATATACTGGGCTTCAGAGACAGAACGTATGGAACACAAAGCCAGACAGAAAGCAGCTATTCAGTTCACTTGCAATCTAGGAGACTGTTTCCTTGTGCATCCTGGAACAACTTTGAACATTACTGCTTGAATGCATGCTGCAAGTTTATTGGATAAATTATTAGTTTAGATCTCTGAATTCAAGCCTTTGCACATTCTAGAACACTACGGATTCTACCCATAACCTGCAATGGCAACTTTTCAGCTGCTTCCTCTTTTCCACTTGTTGGTTCGGATATAATTATAGAAGGAAGAGAATGAACAAGAGAGTTCCAAGTTGGAGCATCAGTTTTCTCACCACATTCAAAAAGCATCATTCTGCCCTGATCCGCTACCTTTTTATTATAAGGGTGAGCAGAAGAGACAGCTCAGGGTGGGGGTGAGGAAATACAAACCCAGCATCAACAACAAAAACACACTCTTTTAGTCATCTGCAAAAAGTGGCCAGAAATGTCACTGACAGCACCCAATGTCCTTAAAGTGGGGATATCTTATGTTTTCTGCTGGTATAGTTTCCTAAATATGGTAGCTATGGTCCCAATGAAAAAACTGCCTAGGAATATGAGCATACCTGTCTTACAGAAATGTTTAGGAAACTTCACACTTTTATAATTCACAGAAAAATGCTTTTATACTACATGTGGTGCCAATCAAAGTTTAAAGTCTTCACAGAAAAATATTTATTGTAAAACATGTCTCTGAAACAATTTTTAAGAAATAAAACTGTAAGATAATCTACCTTTTTGCTAATTTTGAGCAGAGAATTACATGTATTATATGTCAACCTTCACTTCACAAAACCACGTGCTATATCTAGAGATTAACATTTGGCATCCCAGTTTCCTTAGTGATTTCTGTGATGCCTTGAACTGCTTTCCAGGTTCTTAAAAACGAGATGTTAACATAGCTAAAAATGAAATAGCAGAATTAGCATGCCAGACATAGCCAGGTTCCCAGAACAACTAAGCATACAAGTACATACAATGTTGGAAAAACTTGAAAGCTGCAGGCAAATTAGAAGACTAGTCCTAGCAAACAAAAGAACACTAAGTGGTGAGGTTTTCTGGTAGGTATATCTCTGTGGTTTTTTTCAGGGGAGGGGGGGTGAGTTGAAGGCTAAGTCTGTTAGGTTTTTTTTAAATGCAGTTAGTATTGAAATTAAGCATTCATTTGCCACTATCTATCATGGTTCAGCTAGGAAGTTTTGACCAATATACTGTTTGTACTGCAAATATTTTCCTACCACAAAATGAGGAAAAACCAGCAAGACCCTGGTCAGCTTTGCAACCCCTGCTTAAAAATACTAAGAGAGTGCTGAAACTAAAACAGTCATGGCAAGAAGTGATCTGTATTAACAACACAAGCTAGTATAAAACTATCTAAAGGAACAAAGCTTAAAAACAGAGGAACTAGATAACAGAGAAATTGCAAACACAGAGCTTGAGAACCTGAAGAAACTTCACAGGCTGAATCCATCTCATACAGAATACAGAAGACCTGTCCTTCTCCATGCCAGAGTTCTTCAGGAGAAGTATCATGACTTGCAAGTGAACAGCACAGCAAAGCACAATACATGGATTACGTATTCTCACAAAAAACATGGCCATGGTCCTCACCAGCCAGTCCTCATATCTGATGCTCTTTTACCTAAATACATGCCAAACTTCTTTTGCCTTGGACCACCGCCTTCCAGAAAACACAATTCCTGAGAAAGAACTAGAATTTCTTCTGCAAATCTGATCTTTAAACAAGAAAATCAGAAAAAAATAAGTAGTGTTAAATTAAGTCATTCTATAAGCTCTATGTAAACTGGTAAAAATAAAATTTCTATACAACATATTAAACATCACAAACTATATGAGCATTTGAAAACATTCTACAGTGTCCTCTCTAGTTCTGAAGAAAGCACAGTCTCCAGTTATTGAGTGCTAAGGAATGCCTAAGTACGAAGGAAAGGGAAAGATAAGGGTGTAATCACCTTTGCAAGGATCACAGTTTGAAGACACTTTCAACTTCAACAAGGACAGTCATTTAATTCAGTTTCAAAGAACTGCCAATCATTATGAAACCATTCCTTCCTTTAAAATCAACAGAACTTCCAATCTCAATATCCTACTTAATTACACAACCTAAAATGGAACAAATTAAAGAGTAGTAATTCCTGTAAGAGGTTCACTAGGCCACCCCATCATCCTTGCACAATTTACTCCTTCATAGTCAGTTTTAAGCCATCACTCAGCTTATCAAAACAGGAAGAAAAGGGGCACAATGATTGCTTTTAGGATTATGGAAAAAAACTAACTTGAAAAACCTCAAGAGACTACAAGCCACAAGACTGCATAGAATCACAGGGTGCATAGAGCCCACATGACTATCTTTCCTGGGTTTTAACCATGTTTCCATATGCTAACACACAGTTTTCTGGCGACAGGGAAGTTGGCAAAGGAGAGAAGCAGTTAATTAACAAATCCATCCACTCAGATTCATTAAATTATTTACTGGTAATAGTATTTAACAGCCTTTCAGACTAAAAAAAAAAAGAACCCAATCCACTAATAATAGCAATAATAAAGACACACACATTTGAGAGCGTCCATTTCTCCCACGAAGTTTGACATATCAAGCAAAATTAAATTCTTCTGCTTTCCCACAATATTAAATAATAGCTGAGTCTCTCGTTATCACCCTATCAAAGTCCCATTCTGTAACTCCTAATCCTTGCCAAATGCAAGGTTGGACTAATGCACTGGGTGGAGATAACAGAACACAATGAAAGCCAAGCTGCTACTGCACAACTTGCTGATGATATTGCTGCTGACAAGCTCCGTGCATGCGGGCAGGACACAACCAACACGCCCATACAGCCTACCCCGCCCTCCGGCCAACAGGGAGCAGCCGTCATTGATGCCATACAGGCCACGGAAGCAATTTTTGTGTTTGTATGACACGCCATAAGGACCAGCAAGCAAGAACAAGGCAGGTTTCAGAAAAAGCTGAAGGACCCTGCAGGCACCCTGAAGTCAACACTAATCAGGGGAGAAAGACAAGAAGAAAAATACCTTTCCAAGACATCTCTACCTACGGAAGGATAATAAGGGTATTATGGCAAAGTACCTATGATGACTAGAATATCCAAAGCATCTCTGGATGTTAGATATCCATAATGAAGCGAAAACATTCAAGGGAAGAAGGGAAAGGGTTATGCCTGCTCCTTGCCATCATCAAACACCTCCCCCCCATTCCCTTGAGCACTAAGCAAGAGAAGCTCCACATGCCCAAGAGAGGGCTAAGAGGCAGGCATGCCTGTGTAGGGAGAGGAGATGGGAGAGGGGATGGGAGAGGGGATGGGAGAGGGGATGGGAGAGGGGATGGGAGAGGGGATGGGAGAGGGGATGGGAGAGGGGATGGGAGAGGGGATGGGAGAGGGGATGGGATGCTTTTCTCACCCAGCAGGAGGACGTTCTTTCCCGACGGCAGCTTAGACCGGGAGCGAGTGGACACCTCACTGAGGATACACGACCTGGTACGGAGAGATGACGACGCTTAGGAGGGGGGTGTCCTGCTCCCTTCCGGCCCCCCACCCTCACCGCCTCCAGGGCCAGGTGGGGAGGCGGGATGGAACACATGGGGAACGGGGAAAGCGCAGGAGCTGCCCCTGCCGAGGGGAGGAGCCCCTCGCCCCCTCACAGACCGAGAGGGACTGAAGCCAGAAGGGGGGGATTAGCCAGCCACCCCGCCTCCCCCTGAGGGCAGGGAGTCGCCGTGAGGGTGGCAGCAGCCTGGGCTGCCGGGCCGCGGGGCGGGGCGGGCGCCTTACCAGAGGTTCTGCCCGTCGTCCTCATCCCGCAGCTCCGCGCTGTTGTTGGTGCCGGTCGTAGCCGCAGCGGCGGACGAAGGAGAAGAAGAAGAAAAAGAGGCAGCCGAGCCGAGCGCGGACGAGGAGGAGCCAAAGGAACCGGCTCTCCCCACCGCCGCCGCCATCTTCGCTGCCACCGCCTCCTCCCTGGCCGCCGCCTCCCCGGGGCGCGGAGCGGGCGGCGGCGCCGCGGCGGCTGCCGAGGACCCGGATGTGGGGGGGGGGGGGGGGGCGCGCGGTGCGGCGGTGCGGGGCGGGGCGAGGCGAGGCAAGGCGAATGGAGGGGGAGTCCTCGTCAGCCGCGTCTCGAGAGGGAGAATCTGTGTCGTGGGATTGTGGAGTAACGTACTCATAGAATCACAGAATAATACAGTCGTAGAATCACAGAATCCTGGAATCATAGACCCACAGAATCATAGAACGGTTTCATCTGCAAAAGAGCTTTAAGATCATAAGAGTCCAACCATCAATCCAGCCCTGATAAGACCACGACTAGACCGTGTCATAGAGGCATAGAATGGTTTGGGTTGGAAGGGAACTTACAGTCCATCCAATTCCAACCCCTCCTGCCATGGGCAGGGACACCTCCCACCAGACCAGGCTGATCAAGGCCCCATTCAACTTGGCCTTCAACACTTCCAGGCAGGGGACATCCACAGCATCCCTGGGCAACCTGTGCCAGTGCCTCATCACCCCCATCATTAGGAATTTCTTCCTAATGTCTAAACTAAATCTTCCCCCTTCCAGTTTACAGCTGTTTCCTCTCATCCCATCAGTACTTGTGCTTGTAAAAAGCCTCTCCCCAGCTTTCCAGTATCCCCTTCAGATACTGGAAGGCCGCATTAGGATCTCCCTGGAGCCTTCTCTTCTCCAAACTGAACAAGCCTAACTCTCTCAGCCTGTCCTTGTAGCAGAGGTGCTCCATCCCTCGGATCATCTTCATTGCCCTCCTCTGGGCTCACTCTAACAGCTCCATGTCCTTCCGGTGCTGAGGACTGTAGACCTGAACACAGTACTCCAAGTAAGGTCTCAAAAGAGCAGTGTAGAGGGACAGAAGAGCAGAGCAAAGGGGTAAAAAAGGATATACAGAAAGGTATACAGAGAAAATTATTGGCAATGCCAGCAATTTATGTATGACAGCAGTTTGTACTTAAGTTTTTTTCTTGCTCCTATGTCTAATTTTTATTTTTCTCAGAAAAGAATGCTTTTTGAGTTGTATATTAAAACAGGAAAAAATGATCAATTTTTTTTATCCATGCGTTTCTCTCAATGGTTTTCTATTGCTCTGCAATGCAAACTCTTGATATGCCTTCCCTATGTCTTTTTAGAAAAGATCGGGTGAAATCTTATTGGAGCTTGTAGGTCACCATTCATGAAAGTAAGTTTCAGTAAAGTTCTTTATGTATAAAATAGTGAAACTGTGGTAGTTGTGCACTGAATTACAGGTACTTGTCATAACACACACACAATTACTGGTTGGAAGTATTTTGTTGTGGACAGAATGCAGATGCAGAAAGTTTGGTGGAGTTGTGCCATCCAGTTAACAGTGACCACTAAACAAAGGCGTGCTGCTGAAAAGCCACCAAGAAAAAACACTTGCTGCCTGACCCTTAAGTTTACCCAAGAGAGAAGAGCAAGTTGAAAGAGGGAGATTCTGCTCCCGTCTCTTCCCCTCTGTCCTTGTGACCCGCTATGAATTCCATTCTTTTGTTATCTCTGGTTTTCCTCACTGTTGGGTCAACTGGTTTAAATCACTAAAACACTGGATAATTGATGATAATTGATTACCTGAATGATGGAACAACTCTTCCCATTTAGTGAGTTGAATCAGCTTGTGGAAAGGGTTTGACGAGTGACAGAGCCAGAAGAAAGGGTGGGGAATGGAACTTAGCAGAGAGAAGGAAAAGCAGAAGGAAGGAGGAGTTTGAATTTGATAAAAAGTGGAATGGGAATGCCATTTCAGTGACAGTGAACAGTCAGGTCAACTCAGCTGCAGGTCAAGTTTCAGTTCTAAGAGAAAGGAAACAACCAACCAGCCACCCTCAACAGATTCTATAATACATTTCCTAACTGAAACAGCTTCCAAGAGTCCAAACTTCAGCTACCTTCTTCAAATAAAAAGGATAACATTGGTTTTAACACAATTTGACATAGATTGCTATTCCTCTGGCTATGTGGTCTTGAGATTTTTGTGCAGCTTTACTAAAAAGCAGAAAATCTCTGAAATTCAATTAATCAGCTTTTAACACCTCAGAAAGACACTGAAAATAATGAGAATTTTAAGCTAATTCAAGTTGCTCATTATTTTAAATGAATTTCCGTATCATATCATTTGCATGTAAACTATATTAAATTGAGGTATGTAAATTATATTCCTCTAGGACTTTTTTGAAACCAGAATGTGTATGACAGCAATTAATATGCTGAAAGCAGTATGTGACAGCAGTAGAAAAGAAAAAGCTATATGGATGAATGATAATAAAAGCACATTGCTTTGTGCTCAGTAAAGAAGATACTGGTGTTCAGAAAAGACAGTGCAAATTTCCTCTTCTTCTGCTTTTATAGAGGCTAATGTTGCCAGCTGGAAGTAAAAATATCTGGTGGTTGTGAATCTACCAAAGATTATTCACAATGAAAAAGAGACCACCTCTTTTCTTTCTCCCCTCCTCCTTCCCCTGACATCCATTCAGTCTGGAGTCTTTTTAAGGTGGCTTTCACTGTCTCTTCCTGTCGTAATGGAGGATTTTGCCGTGTGCCTTTGAAAGAGATGTGCACAATCAACATTCTCTGAGTATTCACTTACCAGATTGTCACACCAGAGAGTTCTGATGATAGTTATGTGGTAGGTTTGCTACCTTTACCAGAAGCAATCCCTCCCTCCTATTTTGCCTTCTCTCCATTTTATTTCTCTCTCAGGAGCTGCAGATGAGAAGATGAAAATGGAAATGCTTGGTCATGATTCTCTCAGGTTAGGTTAAAAAGAAATCAAGGTGGAAACAAAAATGTTGAGAATATCAAGTCTTCATCAACTGTGCAGTATGCTGATACTGTATCTCAATTAAATTATTCATAGAGTTAGCTGTGCAGCAGGATAGAAAGAGAAAATTTAGGAAAAGCCTGTAATGAAGATGAAGCAACCACAGAAGGGGGGAGGGAAGAAATCAATAAGACATTATTTCCTCTTCTCTATAAAATAAGTTTCTGTCTGGCAAAATGATCTCATGAATGTATGGCAACAGCCATTCCATGCAGCCTCATTTTCTCCTACTTCACCCAACCTGTAGCTATTTAGCCAGGCACATTAAATGTAAGATTTTCTTTGACTATTAAATTGTAAGTTTTGAAGTTGTAAGTTTGAAGTATGTTTTCTTACATAAAACCACCATTCTGGTTTGACAATGTCTTATACCCTGTCACTGTATATAGGTATGTGTAGGTCTGACTGTACAAGACTTAGGAAGGTAATAAAGAATCAGGTCCATCAGCTATGATAAGAAACAACATTGTTTCAGCAGTTGATTTTTAGCAACAGCTTTACCTTGAAAAAGTATAGCCAATGGCTTAACTACATGGATACATAAGGGCAAACTATGAGAACATCTCATGGGCAAAATAACATCATTTCCTAAAACAGGCATAATCTGCATCCCTCTGTGAGCTGCCCTGGGGTGATGACAAAGTGCAGACAGTCAGTTGTGTAGCTGTGAGATGGCTGTGCCATGCTGACCAAGGAGGGATCAACAGGGAAAGACACCTCCTGTGTACAGATGGTTACATGTACAGGACTGGAGTCTTGGTTTCTCTCATATACTGTGACTTTTTGGTTTCTGACAAGGGCTCGTTGTTGGCTCTCTCTCTTCACATAAAAACTTTTGTCTGAGTTAGCGTTCATGAAATCCAAAAAGTAACAGGCCAGCTTCTCCATCTGCATGTATTGCCAGTGGCCAAGTACTATAAAATTGGTTGTGAATTTTGAAGCTTTTTTTTCCATAAGTCTATGGAAATGAATTGTTATAGTTCAATTACATTTAAAAGATCCATTTTGGGTTGTTTGAGAGATTTTGCCTTTAAGGCACAACTAGCTTTTTAGCAATGTTGACCTTGTTGTTGAAACCAAAATCATAAAGGTCACAGTGCTCAATACATGATAGTATCTCACTGTGCAGAAAACATCTCTCTGAAAAGGCAGCAATGAAGAAGCAGACTACATAGAATTTCCAACAAGATGTTTTGTTGCCTTTGGCTGTGGTTTATGAAAAAGTACAAAACTAAACCTCAAAAAGAGAAAGATAAATGTGATTTGCTGTTATTTGTTGATCTGAATTTGTGTGTAGTTAATATTCACAAAGCATTAATGAAGATGGTCATGGTTTTTGAAAGTGCCTTTTTTGTAGTACTAACAGCTAGTCCTCTGAAACTTAATCTTGAAAGTGAATTACTGATTATTTTCTTGTTTACAGTGCTCAAGTCATTCTGCCAGGAAATGAAGAACTACTGTATGACTCAGCTGAGGAGTTCACAATAGAACAAATTGCAAATGGATAACATTGACACAGAATTAATATTTCAAACTGTATGCTGAAAACTGTATGCTGGATAATACTTAAGAATAACAATCACATCTCAGGAGACTTAATGAGATGAATCTATAAGAAATATTAGACAATGGACAGTTTTGGGTATCACATCTGTGTATTTCATTTGATCAAGTATGGATCTTGTTATTCATACCATGTTTTTGGCTGGCTGGTAATACAAGATCTAAAGACCATGCAAAAATGGCCCACTTGCTTCTATATTTATTATCTACATATTGCACTGTAAATTTCTAAGAATGTACCGGACTAACTAATTTTATGAAGCGGAGCATTATGGCCTGCTGCAAAGAAGACAAAGACTTTTATTGCACAGAGACTATGTTTTCTGTTTTTATCTAAATTTGTTGCTATTCTGCAGAAGATGCAGCAAGAGCACCTTAAATGTATGTTTAAGTGCACTCTTAAATTTGCTTGGAATCAATGGGATTTAAAATCTGCTTTACATGTCTGGCTGATGGTATGTACTTGTTAGGCATTTATGGAAGATAACTGTGCAGGATCTGATCAGCCAAGAGCTGCATGCCCTTACTTCATCTTGTGAGACCAGGTATATTGCCTTGCAAGGTACATTCAGCTCTTCCAGGGCCACACAAGGTAAGTATGATTATTCCTTTGGTCTGAGCAGGATCATTTCTTCGAAGAGAGAAATGTCTTAGTTAATTTTTTTAGATGCAATTCTCTGTATTCAGAACAAAATATATATAAATGAATAATTTCTCTGACTACTGTAGAGACAGCCAGCAGCAGGCACTTCCTTGTGCATTATTTACAATTCTGCTTCTTTAGTCAGTTCTTTACCTCAGGGAGCTGAGTGACTGCTTCTCAAGTAGCTGGTTTGGTTTATACTGGTTTTTTTGGTTGTCAGATGGCATGGCTACTTGGATAGGCTACCATAAAACAAGGAAGGATGTGTGTATGTGGTGTGGTAGCTACTTTGTACATGTTGTCTCAAGCTATCTGTGAGGAAACTGTATTTGCCCTGTCTTCAGTAGGAATGAAGACTCAGTAGTCCCCACGTGGAGTACTGTGTCGCCACATGGAGTACTGTGTCCAGTTCTGGAATTCCCAGCATAAGAAGGATATGGCACTGTTGGAATGGGTCCAGAGGAGGACAATGAAGATGATCCGAGGGATGGGGCACTTCTGCTATGAGGACAGGCTGAGTGAGTTGGGCTTGTTCAGCCTGGAGAAGAGAAGGCTCCAGGGAGACACTAATGCGGCCTTCCAGTACTTGGAAGGGCTACTGGGAAGCTGGGAAAGGACATTTTACAAGGGCAAGTAGTGATAGAATGAGAGGAAACAGCTTTAAACTGGAAGGGGGAAGATTTAGTTTAGATATTAGGAAGAAATTCGTCATGATGAGGGCAGTGAGGCACTGGCACAGGTTGCCCAGGGAAGCTGGATGTCCCCTGCCTGGAAGTGTTGAAGGCCAAGTTGAATGGGGCCTTGATCAGCCTGGTCTGGTGGGAGAAACTGGATAGACTGTAAGTTCCCTTCCAATCCAAACCGTTCTATGATTCTATGAATAAGATAAGGTGTCTTCCATTTACTACAGAATAAGAGTGTTCATAGAGACAATTACTGCAGAATAGTTTAAAAAAAGGGTAAACCTGTACTCAGGCTACCTTGCAATAATTTATGTAAACATGCTCTTCTAAGCAGGGTTTGCCAAACCGACACGTTAACTGCTCTGTTTTGTGGTCTGAGAAGCTCTCATCTGCAGAACTTGATTTCTAACTGCTTGTTTCCCTCTGGCCCAGCCCTTGAGTGGTATTTCCAAAACTATTTATAAAAACCATGAAAGAGGTTAATTTTTCAAAATTGAGAGTCCTCCTTTGAAGACGTTGAGCATTTTTAGCTGCCGCCTAAGTAAGGATTCTTGAGTGCTTGGCTTGGAGAGAAATATTCTGTATAGTTTTATGACCACTGTGTTAAATGTATTAGGTTTAAGTTTTCATCATCTGAGTGGCTTAATGTTCTTGAGACCTTTTCCCATTTAATCCTGCCTCTGCACGGGAGAGGCTACTTGTTTTGTTACAGGTTTTGTTACTTGCCAAAAGTCATCTCTTATTTTCAGCTTGCAGTCCATTACAAAGTGAAAACTATGGAATATGATTTTTTTGTTTACACAAACCAATGTGATTCCCCCCTTTTTTCCCTTTAAAATTCTAGTCATTGAAGGTCTACAGAGTTCAGATATACATATATACATTTCCTGAAGCGACTGGGTTGGAAATTACTGCTTTAACTAAGTGATACATTATTTCATCTGCTGGAGAAAGATATTCCTTTCAGTATTTCTCTTCTTTTGAATAGTATCTCTGTTAAGGATGATACCCTTGTCAATGAAACTGCCTGTTAAATTCAACCTCGTCCTCAGAACTGTGCAAATGCATGGCTCTGGTTAATATAATCAAGTTGTGCATGTAAGACTAACTGTACACTGTTCTCTGTGAATAAATAGAAAAATGTAGACTGAATAGAAAATAAAAATGGACAATATGGAGAATTGCCTTAGAATAACCTCACAGTGTCTTAGCATGTTTTTTTAAAAAAACCCAGAAGTTATTAATGTGATGAGAGGGGAAAATAAAGGCAGTGAGAGTTCTCGCTTGAAAGCAAACCTTGAAGAAATAATATATTTAGTAAATAGAATTATAAAGGCTCTTGAGCATGGAAGGAAGCCTGGTTGTTTTGGGGGCTTTTTTGGCTTTTATTTAAATCCTGAAGAAATCTATGCTTATGTTGTTTTAAGACATGTTATGTGCAAAAACAATTAGCAAAACTGCAGCCAGACGGCCAAGAAGATGTATTGTCCAGACACATTTTTAACATACAGGGCAACATTTAAAAGTAAAGGAGAAAAAAGAAAAATTAAGTCATGAGCAGAGAAAATCAGGTCTCAGCACCAGGCATTTGTAGCTGTGCTTGAGATAAACAGAGTAATGGGACAGGGCCATGTGATGGCCCTTTGCCTGGGTGGCTAAAAATAAACACCGTATACACTTCATATGCATCTCTCCCTTCAGTGTGTGGGAGGACAGAAAAATCTACCCAGGAACAGATGCTCTGCTCTTGTCCCTTTCACAGCACCCTCCAGGCTCTTACTGCTACCTTTCGCTCAGTGAAGCTAGACTCAAGTGAGAGGCCTCTGTTTAATTCTTAATCCCTATATGATGGGAGCAGGTCTATGGATGTATCTGAGGATTAACTGGTCTTTAAAAATAATGATAGTTTTACCTGCATTTAAAAGTATGCGATTTGTGATTTTATATAAAAATAGAATTTCAAAAAAACCAAACCAGAATATTTTATTTATTTATTTACTCACAATGAAAGAATACGTCTTGCACCTCATGGCTAATAAAAGCAAATTCTCCTTTCTTTGATAAGAATCTTGCCAATGTAAAGAAACAGCATCAAAACTTACTTGAGGGAAGTGCTGTGCTATGAAACATTCAGAGCAAGCATACCCAAGCAAGTAGACGTACCAAAGAAAATAAAGGAAAGAAGAAGTCTTGTTTATTCAACATGGCATATTTCATTAAAATATTCAGATTTCTTTGTCAAAAAGTGTTTATTGATAGTTGTTCAGCATTCTGTTTGTCACTGGGGGTTTCTGGGTTTAATTGAATTTTTTCTTCAAATTCTTTGCAAACTGCCAGTGTAGCATCTGTCTTTAAGATGATGATTTATGGTGGAAATTTGACTGGAGAAATTCAGTAGAAGTATTTTAACTACAGACTCTGAAGACTTTGAAGTGAATATTGACATTTATTAATGCAATGTTCCATGTTTTGGAAAGAGATTAACAGTGGCACTTCTGTTGAAGAATGTTTCTGGTTCATGTGCATTACATTCAGATTCAGATTGCATCTGAGTTTTCTGATTGCTTTGTTCTGTCTTTGGACAGGCATTCAAAATGCTAGTCAGGAACATTAAGGGTGGTGACGTACCTTGTGGGGCTGATTCTTCTCTTTCTTGAACTAAATCAAGTGAAACTTGTATTAAGCCAGAGGTGTTGCAGCAATGCAAAAGGAGTGTGAAAGTATAGTCAAACACAGAGACTTTCTGCAGACTGTTTTCTCTTATTCATTCATTGCTTCGACATGTGCAGAACACAGAAGCCAGGTATAGTGCCAATAGGACACCTATCACGATGGCAAAAATGGAATGAGGAAGTACCACTGCCCTGTTTCTTCTGCTAAGCAAATACAGATCTCTCTTTACTTAAATAGTCTGATTTCAGATATGTGTTACAGGTTTCCAAAATACATGTTAAAAGCTGCATATTGTAACCCTTATAAATGACTTTAAAATACACCTTTTTTGTTTCATATTGTGGTAAATACATACAGACTGCATGTTATCACAGAACATCAGGTTGGAAGGGTTGTCAAGAGTCCTCTCGTCCAACCTTACTTGGCAAATGCACAGTCTACACAAGATGGCCAAGCACCCTGTCCAGCCAAATCTTAAAACTGTCCAATGTTGGGGAAACTACCACTTCCCTGGGAAGGTTATTGCAATGGCTGATTGTTTCCATTGTGAAAAACTTTCCTCTTATGTACTCCCTGGGATTAACTTGTACTCATTACCCCTGATCTTTTCTACATGACTCTCTCTAGAAAGGGAGTCTCCATCTTCTTTGTAACCACCCTTTAAATACTGGAACATGGTGATAAGGTCTCCCCTAAGCCTTCTTTTCTCAAAGCTGAACAAATCCAGTTCTCTCGGCCTTTCCTCACATGGCAGATGATCAGTGCTTTGATCATCTTTGCGATTCTTCTCTAGATCCTCTCCAGCCTGTATGTACATTTTGCATAGGGGGAACAAAACTGAACATAGTATTCCAAGTGTGGCCTGACAAGCTCCGAGTAGAGCAGGATACTGACTCCTTTATCTCTGCTGGCAATGCTCTTGATGCAATCCAGCATCCTGTTGGCTTTCTTTGTTGCAGCAGTGCACCGTTCACTCATATTAAGCTTGTTGTCCACAGAGATGTTCCCCAGCAGGGTAGATCCTAGCCTGTGTTGCAGTCCTGGATAAAGTTTTCCCAGGTGCAAGACCTTAGACTTGTCCTTGTTGAACTTCTGAAGGTTCTTGTTAGCCCATTCTTCCAGCTTATCCAGGCCTTGCTGCAGGGTGGCTCTTCCTTCTAAAGTGTCCGCTTCCCCACCCAGTTTGGTGTCATCAGCAAACTTCATCAGGTTACACTTGATCCCACCATTCAAACTTTAGAAATATTTTACCTTGCTTTCATAAGGATAAATATACATATACAGATATTATTGTTATGTAGCTATATTCAATAACTAAATTTCAATTTGTGCAGTAAGCACCACATTTTTTATAAAAACTTGCATTTTAAATGCTTTTCAGCATGTCCTTTCTTCTAACCTACTGTATCTTTCTCAGCCCTTTTCCTCTCACCATTTCTAATTAATCCACAAAACATGGATGACCCTCATCCTGCTGTTCACCAGGTCATTCTGGGTCATCAGGATCCTGGAGTTTCTGATGTTTTTGCTTTGCAATAAAGCTCTTCCTATATCTCTTTTTTTTTAGAGCCCTTTTTTGTCCACAAATCCTTTATTAAAATTTATGTTGATCTTTGTGCTGGTCTTCCCTTCATGCTTGTGTCAAGATTGAGTCCACTGTTCAAGCAATTGTTTTCATTCGTGCTCCTAGACCCCTGGATTTCCTCAGTTCAAAATAAGTGCTGACTAACATGGCAGGGAAGCATTTGTCAGATAAGTGGTAGACTTCTTGAAACCATGTTCTCCAGGCAATGTCTGTTAGTAAGGGTAACTCACAGTAACAAATCTGCAGTGTGGAATGGAGCCAGAAAAACCGTGGAGAATGAAAGACGTCCAGGCTACCTAAGCAAATTGGATTGCGTGGGGGACAGATAGGAACGTGCAAGGAATTAAGACAGACTGTTCTTAAAAAAACCCCAAAACACCCCAAAAAAGAGCAGAACCGGTGTCAAGTGTTCTATCAATCTTTATTTCCTACCCTTTTAACTGTATTTCTTCCCTTTTCAGGCATCTCTTAGGAACTCAATGATGATGATGATGATTTATCTGCCACTACTATATTAAGATGTTTCTTCCAAAATGATAAGAAGTTAGAACGTTCTCATAATAGTCATCACTAAGCTTCACAGTCATTGTGACGACTTGTAGGGCTAAGCATCTCAACAAAGCTGTCACTGCAAACTCCAAAAAAATTTTTCAGTTTGCATGTCAAAAATTGTCATACTTTGTTATGTATGAAAAAATCAGAGTCAGTTCCATGGAAATTCTGCCTTCCAGAAAGGCAAATTAGTACAGTCAGTGTGGAGAGAGAGATTATGGCATCACAAGTGTACAGTGTGAGATTAGGAGCATAATTACACTACACAGTGAGGTACGGTATAGAAATAATTGATCTAACCACCACTAAACTGTTTCCAGGAGTGAATCTGTACAGCCACATTGGTTTGGCATTGAATATCTGTTGAGTAAGACTGGCTGTCTTGGTGACAGGGCACATTGGCTTGAAAGGAATGTGCTAACATAACCGCTCTTAGAACCAGGAGCAGAGTATCCGAGTGTTGCACCGACTGGCATGGTGTCCCAGTAGGCCTGAATCTCTTCACATTGCATAACAAGTTGTAAGACAGATGTGCTGTGAAAGAGTTTGACTTGATTAGCCAGGAAAAATGAATATAAACAGAAGACATTATCTCTGAACATACCACCACAGAGGTAAAAGCTCTGTTTAAACTATGGAATGGTGCTAGTAGAAGAGCATAAGTCGTTGACTGACTAGAAATACATTCAGTTTAAAAACCAAAAAAGGATTTTCTGCTGGCAGAGATGCTTTGGGACTGCTGTAGTATTTATAAAAGGGGATTTGGTCAGTTTCTGAAAGTGGTTAAGTGATATGACTGCAAGAGTAAGGGTGGATCTTTGCAGTGATTTAGGAGTTCCCTTCTAGTCCTATGTTCCAATGTTTCAATTGTTTTCAAGTAGCATAGGCAACAATAATTCCACCATTGAATAATCTGGAAAGAGCGGAGTCCTACTTATAACCACGTGGAGTAATAATCTGCTCTTGTCTTTGTACATATATTTCAACAATTGTACATATACATTTTGCAGTTAAGAGAGTTCAGAGGTAGAAGGAGTGGGTTTTCTGGCAGCCAGAGTATGTAATCTTGAAAATGTGTAGGTAATTAGGCTTTTTCGGTTGTACAATTAGTGAAATAATTTTGTTTAATATTGATCATTTTCTAAAATACAGTGAGACAACCCTGGTCAAATTTATGGTAAAAATATGCCAAACAATATATATAATTATTTCAGTCTTTCTAGTCATGAGGACTTGAGAACTACTGGATTCAGCCAGATGAAAAATCCACCTAACCCGGTAACCTGTCTTACTAAGTAGATACTTATGGAAAAACTGTATGGAAGCAGTCATGCTTGCAGTGATTTTTTTCATCATGGTCTTCCAGCCTTCAGTGACTAGGACACTCTTTTGTTTGATTGCTACTGCTGACCTACTGAATAGAACTGCTGGATTCATGAAGTCATGATTTTTTTGATCCATGTACAATTCAGAACTCACAATATCTTATGAAAATTAGTTTAATATTGAGTCTATTAATTATTATCTATTTTCATTATCTTTTATTGAGTCTTTTATTACAAAAAACAAGTATGCCTTCCTTTATATTGTGAAAACCCGTGAATAACTGTTCCCAGATCACCTAGATCGTAACCTAATACATCTCTATCTTGTATTTCTCTGGATTTTTTTCCAATTACACCTGAATCTTTTGTTTGGTAATGGAATGACTTAAACTGTGTATAGTATTCATAATGTGTCTGTGGCCTAAATGTTTACAGGACAGACTTTTGGCATTTATTCTGTTAATTTTTAAATAATTTCGAAGTTTCTATTTGCTTCTTAAAGCATCAGATGTTTTCAGATTTCTTTCCTGGTGATATTAACACCTCATGTAATATGAGTATATGTGTATTTTCCCTTCCTCTCTTGATGTGCATTACACTTACTGACACTGAACAGCCTCTGGCATTTTATCACCCATTCGGTATTGAACCATCCTCTCTAGCTTTTCATAGCTAGCTTTAGATTTCCCCAGCCTAATACTTTTGTGTCATCTGACTTTGTTTCTTTGTTTTATTATGTTTGTACTTTTCCACATAATTTATGAATATGTTGAAAGGTCCAGTTCTCTCAGTTGAGCCTATGTCAGTGAATCCTGATACTTTCTTAGCGTAAATATTTCTTTGTGAAGAAAAGAATACAAACAATATAAAACCTGACCTATAAAAATCACATATCTTTTTTCTTCTTTCTAAAATGAATTTTAGTTTCATTGTTTATTTATTGCATAAGTAGATGCATTTTTAACTCATTTTCAGGATGTAGTTCTGTTTTTCAGAAGATTCATAGGATAATGGGAAAAAACCCACAACAGAAATTCACTGCTATTTGATGATTTAATTATCACACACATTGATTTTAATGGATCTAATTAACATATTTAAACTATGGGATGCTGGCACATGCTGACAATTGAGAGTAATGTCATGAAAAACATATAAAAGAACCTGTTCTGTTTTGTTTATTGAATGTTAGCGTGGTAAGGGTTGTCTTCAACTGTCTACAACCTTCTATTGGCTTAATCCACTATACTTACTTACTAAGCTATGAATACCTGCAAATCCTTTAAAGGATTAACTGTATCTGCCTGCTAAGCTTTCCAAGACAGTTAAAAATAACTGCAGGCTGATTCTACTGACACACTAAAATTGGACCTGCTCTACATTTTATGTTGTATTTGCTGCTGCTTTGACAGATTTAATACAGTCTGAAGGTGCTTAATTAAACCTTGTGCGAAGATTCAGGTTGACCAAGTGCTCTTGTAACCCCAATTGTAACTACCAGCTGTTTTCCCTACAACCTATAAAGAATTAGCATTTTCTTTGTCTCATGAAAAATGCCAGTAACTGAGGACATATAAGGTATGAAAGTAATTCAGCTCAAACCAATGCATGAAACAAAAGTAGCCTTCTCTGCAGAAAAGGCCATGACTTATGGTGGTCTGACCGGTTCCTGCAGTGTAGTCCTTTATGTACAATAAAAGCTTTTTCTAGCTGCAGTCACTGACTTCAGAAAACGTGGATCTTTTCCACATTTACAGAATTGTTGTTATAATCTGATACAGTATGAGCTAGATACAATATGCTTGATGCTGATAGATACTATTAGGAAGGGAGCCAAACAGATGAGATTCATTGTGGTGGGAGCCTTACAAGGAAAGCACAGTATGTTTTGGTGCACCAGATAGCACATGACACTGAACATCAAAATATGTGCTGACTGCCTCTATGGTCCATTATTCCTGCTGACTATTGGGGAAGAAGGGTTGGCCTTCACCACCTTCCTTGATCAAAGAAGTTAAATTGTGGAATACATAAAATGGAAACTTTGAGAACAGGCTTTTCCCTTTTCACTGTCTTTTGCTGGATATTTTCTCTCTAATGTCTTGTGAAATTCCAGGTTACAAAAGTTTATCATACATGCAGGTATTTTCCTGTTGACAAAGGACAGAATTCCTGATGTGGATCCTTCTTTGCTACAGTGATTCCTACCTTCCTTAACATATTCTTTAGGTTCCTGCAAAAAAAGCAGAAGTTAAAGGGTACATAACAGATGAAACTGGTTCTAGCAGTTTTAAGAGCTGAAAGAACATAGTGTGTCATAAAGATACTTTTCTCCCAAGTGATAGGCCTCAGGCTAAATAGCTCTTTGGTGGGTGCATGCATCCTGCATTTCTTTTGAGATGATGAAGGGGTAGTGTTGGAAATTGACTCAGAGAGCAAGGACACGGGAGGAGCTGTGCAAGTCAGGGTCAGAAGATTATACGGCCGTGTAGGCCAGGGATAGAACTCGTCAAGGCAGCGTAACTTGGCAAGTTGGCAAGAAGTCTGCCCTTGAGAAAGAGATAAACAACTAAAGAGGAGCTGAGATCTGGGAAAAATAACATAGAAGCTGTAACCACAAGTAGGAGGAATATGTTAATGTCATCTTTAGAGCTTGGCCAATAAGATAATGACTAGTAGGCATAATTAACTGATTGTGTATATAAGTGATGGTTTGGAGCAATAAAGTTGAAGCTTGCTTTATCACTCATATTGAGTCGACTGCCTGTTTCCCCGTGCCGATCTGTTAAAGGGTTACTCTTGGACCCAGCAGAGGGGCCCCCTCTGCAGGGTAGTATTGAAAACCAAATGCAGTGAGATGTAGGTGCACACAGGGGGCAATTCTGTCAGCATTCCTTATAATGAACTCGTGACTGTAAAGCAGTACATACTTGAGTCATGGCTTGCCAGCCACCTGGTCAGAGAGTAAAGCATCAACACAAATGCAGAAGGAAAATTGGATTCATCAGTGTGAATTCAACCTTCAGTCCCCAAATAATGTTTTAAACAGAAAGGCTGCTCAAGTTCTTTAGAGTTTAGCTACTCCAAGAGCTAAGTATTTGTTACTTAATTACCCAATTATTATGCTGTTTGGCAATGGAGGGGCTGTAGATTTTCCTGCACTTTGTAAGTATGTAAGCTGAAGGATCTAGCTCGGTTACAGTAAACGATGTAACTCCATCAACATTAATATGCACTACTTAATGTCTAAAATACTTTCAGAAACTGGTTAAAGTCTGTGCTGAGAAAACCCCATTCTGAGCTAAACCAGGAGCTCACATTATTCTTTTTCCTAGTTCTATCTAAGAGATAGAATTTGGGAAACCTGGGAAAGTAATAATACGGTAAACCATTTTTGTAGTCAGTGTCTGCCTATGCATGGCCTTAACCTACCTGAGGAAGTATGGTTAAGTAGACACATGACTTGTAATATTTCAGCTATATCTCTTAGAACTAGTGACAGAAATTCTACAATGCACTGGACTGCACTATGCAGGCAATAGATGCCATGAGCTTACCAGGTAGATTATATGGTTCTACTTATTTCTATGCTATTTTTTTCTAAATAGGCATATATTGCTTAATGTGTGTTTTTATCTGAACTTCAAGAAAAACTGCCAGGTTAAATTTTACTCAGCGTGTATTTTGGAGGGAGAAAATGGACTTCCACAAAATGCACTTCCTAATATAAACTATTTAGTACTTTGGTATGCATAGAAACCGGCATTCTTATATGTTAAATAAGAAATCTTGTGGAACCCAAGCTTGTCAGGCTTTTGCCAGAAACTTGCTTGTTCCTTGCCAGCTCCTCTACCCACCCACTTGGCAGGCTGCCCAGCCTTCCAAAAGCTGCAGCTGCCTCTGCATCAAGGATGCCAGCACTTCCAGAGAGGGTGGCCAGATGGACTTCCTCTCAGGTGTTGTGAAGCCTGCCTCCCGGTAGGGTGCTTTGGTAAGGAACTTTCAGGTCTGGAGATGTCTTACTTTGTGCCAGCTTTTGGTAGTTTTCTAAGAAATCGTTTTTTTAAGTGTACATCCTATTCCTGTCACTTTTATCTGAAAAGTGGGATGTATGCATTAAACGCATTGCTGTGTAGCGGTCCTACTTTCAAGGTTCATGTAGAAATGGCAGAAAACACAATGGCAATTCAGAGGAATGCTGAATTGGAATTTAGCTTCTGACAGACCATTAGGTTTTGTTGGAGTCTGGTGTTTCCTTTTATCTTAAAAGGTGTTCTTGTTCCTCCTACAGATGTCTAATCTCATTATAAATTCAACCAGACCTCAGCAGTATCTGGTGGACTAACATGCAATTTTTTATCAGTCAGATATTCATGGTAGTTAATACACCCTCTATATTAACAATGTATTGTGGAAAGGCTATAATAATAAATGAAGCTGATAAACTTTATGTTAATGTGTGTGTGGTTGTTGACCTTAGCAGTGTTTTCCCAATCTTCTAGTGCCAAGAATAGTACAATTTAATAGGACAGAGCAATTCTAGTGAAATTTTGTGGATTCTAACTGGTCACGTTTGTATAAAAGTAAGTGCTAACCATTACTCGAACAGTTTAATACTTCATAGAAATCATACAAATAAATTTTGCTTGATTTTTCTGATTTTTCTTTAATATTTCACTGCATCTTAAATAGCTTGTTAGAAAACTTATCTTTCCCAACAGGGCTCTACTCCAAAAATAAATCAATACCACATTAGTGGGCATGGTTGGAGAACAACTTATTTTTCTGCTCCAGCTATTGCTTGTAGGTTGCTAATAGATGTCATATAAATAAATTAATCTTATTATAATAACTGTACTGAAAGAGACATTAATGTAATGAAGTAACTGTGATACAACAAATATTTTATAGACTGTTGCCTGGAGATGATACACTTTTTCATAGTAACCCTCAAGCAAAACTAATGAATACATTTTAATTAATGTAATACACCAGAGATAAGATAATTAAGGCTTCTTATCATTAATTTGTTAACTAAAAATGAGGTTACTATAAAATAAGGTGTTCTGGTTTTGTCCAGCTTAGTCAGTTTTTCAGCAAATTTACTCACTAAACTTACTTCATACCTTGTCCCACTAAAGTTAATAAATCCATTCCTGAAGTTCCTAGTCAGGTAGAATAGCGGTTTCAGAATGTAGGTGGATAATTTTTTTGCTTATACAGTGTTGTCTAGAAGTGCAAGAACTGAAGAACCAAATGTTGCCTTCTTGGCCAACATCTCATCAAAATCAGTGCGAAGAATGGAAGCACTATAATGTAAAATCCTAGTTCTCAGCTAATACAATATGTTGGCATGGAGAAGATTTGCCTTTAGCAGGTGATTCCAATGAACTCTCCAAAATGAAACTAAACTCAATGGACCCTGTGCTACTTCAGCTTTATGTGCATGGAAAGCATTGCAGCTAAGCTAATGATAAAACTAGAATTAAACAGAGGTGAGTTATACACATTGTTTCTTGCTTAAACCATGACAAATAGTTTCTCTCTGATTTTATTATTCTTTTGCATCACACAATATATAAATTTTGCTAATGTGTTTTTCACAGCATTTAGAGATTAAAAGTAGTTCCCTAACTCCATTTCTATTTACAAACTTAGTAACAACATGCTTATATGAAATAGACAACGATGATCATATCTTCCGCTGCGTACTGGCCTAGCTCTGACTACATAGCTGTTGACTTCATGAGGATTTAGATACAAACTTAAAGTTAAGCCCATGCTTAGCTGCTTTGTCAATCTGTCTTTCTCTGCCTCTCTTGTTGCTCTTAATATCATATGAAAATCTATGAAATCTAGCTCATGGCGATATGTGAATGAATGTTCTGCTGTTTCTGTATGTTCTTTGCACCCAAAAATGTGGTTGATTTACTCGTGTTCCAAGGCCAAAGGAATGGCTGGGATAATGACTTCCTGGGTCCATTGTGATTTCAATAGTGGTACGCTCTCTGTGTGTGTATCTATTATTAAAGGCGATGTATGGGCCTCTTGCTTAATCAAAACTTCTGCAATCAGATAGACTGCATTTCAGAATAAGTCCTTTCTGGTGAATCTGCTCCCACACTCATGCGTTTTGCAGTAGATTTTAATGAAGTCGTCTTTTCTGTGGCTTATGATTTAAATCACTTAATATTTATCACAGTTATTGATACCTGTTTCTTATTGTATTTAAAAATGTTTACAGCAAAAATATGGCATTGGTAATAGTAGCAAAGATTTAGAAAGAAAATTGCACAAGAGCTATTTGATAGACTGAGACTGTCATCTCTTATACAAAATATAAACTTTATTACACAAAGTACAATATAATTACGGCTCTAGGCAGTGGTTTTAATAAACAGCATAGGTTTTTCTAATACTTAATAAACTAAGAGATTTTGCCAGAATTGTAACCTCATATTTCTGTGATTTATGTGCATTCTTCCCCAAAATAGAATTTATCTACAATAAGATTTACTTGGTCATTTATGCCTAACCATACTAATAAGTGTGATATTAGACCGTCTAGAGAACTATGCAAATATTGAAAGAAAAGATTTGTAAGTGAGCTACTTATCTTGATAAGTCAGGAGGTAAGTGTCAATATTGATGTAGATTAGAATAAAAAAATATATTTTAAGCACGCATTTCCTTAAATTTTAGTTCCTAAAAATTTTGACAGCATATCCATGTGTCTCTTCGTATTTTCAGTATCTGCAATATGTGCTGTAGTTTCCCCTGGCACACGTATCCTGTAAGGCAAGGGACAACAGAAGCAAGAAATAAACATCTGACCATGTCACAAATCCAATTAACTCTGACAAGGCTAATAAAGTCAAGTGAAAAACAAAGCAATGCTGTCTGGGAGCAGCTTTGTATTTTAGATTGTACTGGAGATGGTAGGACACCAGCTGGACAAAGCAAAAATCCTCCAGGCAGCTGAATTTTCTGCACCCACTAAGATCATCTTATGCTCTGACGAGGTCACAGTGCTACAGCATTTTCAAGTGTCAAATCTCATCTCTTCACTGTTTCTAAGCAGCAGAGAGGAGGAGGGAAGCATTCCTCTCACAGAATGTAAATTATTTGCTAATGTCATTACAAGGTAATGCAGTGAAGCAGAAACCAAAGTTAACATCACACAGTCTCTCCTCAGCCACCACCATCACCATGTTTGGTTATCACAACTTTCAGTAGATTTCAGTGCAACAATCCTTGGACAGGAATTCTGATGATTGTTTAAACGCAGGACCTATGCATGTTAAAAGTAGCTTTCCTTTTTCTAGCTCTTGACACATGTATTTATCCTGTGTCCCATTTAATGAAACCAAACGATTCGATGATTTCTTCTTTGGTCTCCTGTGTTCTTTCACACTTAAGACTCAAAAATGGGGGTTGGTTTCTCATCTTGAGTATAGCAGTGTCAATCTATTGATACTCTTTTAGCAAAATTATTTTGGATTTATCTTGAGAGGACAATCCATTCCCTGACCTTCTGACTAGAAATCTATATTCCTCACTGCATGTTTCCACGAAGAAAGGAAACATATATTCCATTTACTTTATCTGTGTAACTCTAACAACACTGTATCACTCCTAGAAATTCTACAGCTTTGTCTCTCTTTTCATTCAAACCTATTTCACAATCATGCACTACTCTCAAATAAAATTCTCACTTTCCATTTACACTTGAGTAATGGATGAAATTTTAGACCCATCAAGTATCGAACAATATTCACTGTTATTACTGTTAATTGTTGACATTATTTGCAGCTCATAATAACCTACTTTTATAGTTGCCAGAATAGTCAAACATATGGTTTATTAGCTCTAATATGGGCCCTAAAATTGTAACAAACAGGTATCCTTTGGAGTGTAAGAAGGAATGTTTCTTTGGAAAGCAACGTGAGAATTGGGGTTAGCTCATATCTCACAGCTAGTTTGCAGTTGAGCAGAGCTGGAAATTTCCAAGTGCTTTTTAGATATTTCTATTTCATTGAGACTAAAATTATATTGACATCAGCAAAATTTTGCAAAGAGAGATTTCTCAGGTTCAGAATGAGACTTCTGGTCTAGAAACCAGAAAACAATACACACGACTCAGTGATTAGGTTATAAATTATTAGATTTGGAGTAGGAAGTGAAATTGTTTCCCCACTCCTGATTTGCTGTGTTTGTATGCACTGCATCTTTTGAATCTTTTCCTCCTGCAGCTTGCAGAGATTGGAGTTTTATTCTCACAAAGAGGCAAAAAAATGTAAAAACTTCAGAAAGCCTGTAGTGCCTGTTTTCCAGTCAATCTTCTTGTTGGTCTCACCTTATCTGACATTGAGAATTTAACATGGGGTGATATACGTAAATTTGTTTTATCTGTCAGGATGGTCTCTGAGGTCAGGGAAAAGAATAAGGAAAAAATAAACAATGTGCAAGACTGCTTCTACAGTAAATTAAAAATTAAACTTATCCTCATGCTTCTACATTTTTCTAGCCGCATTGAAACTTGATCTTGTTGCTACGACTTTGGTCACAAATAGAATTTAGCAAATGGATACGTGCTCTAGATGCAGCACAGGCATATGCTGACATACAATTACCATATGTCAGTGATTCTCTAACTCCTGAGACGTTTCATTCTTTAAATAGCATTCCATCTATTTAACATTTCAGAATATGTGACTATTTTCATTATGGTTTTTTTTCTCCTTCATTTGAAGCCACATGGATTTACAACTGACTTAGATTAGGCAGGGAGGACTGATAGGAAGAGGCAAAAATAGCTTTCAGAGGTTACTACCACAATCAGATGAATTTGGAACTTGAAGAACTAACACGAACTATTGAAACAAAATAAAACCTACATTGATCTTCATAAGTAAAAAAAATATTATAGGGATTGGGGTTTTAGTCCTGAATTCACCCAGGATCATATACAATATTTTATTCCTGGTATGTAACACAGCAAGTTAAAATTTAATCAAAAAAGATAAACGTCTGTATTTAATCATGTGTCATTAAATACTGAGGTCTCAATTTGGAACTGGAGACCACCTAAGTCAGAACATTACAGTCTCACACAGAGCACAATGGTAGCTGCCAACAGGGTATTTCCTGCAGATTTTTACAACAAACAAAACAAACAAATAAAATTATGTATCTTCATATGATCTGCAGATGTGCAGTATGAAAGCATTTAGATGCAAGTCTTACAGAGACCTTCTGTTTTAGATGAACAAACCCCCTATCTCTTAAAAAAACAACTCCATCAGAATAGACTTAGCATGTTTCAGCGAATTGTGTGACACATAAAATTAGCTCAATCCTATGTTCTTAAAATTTTGAAGGAAAAAATACTTCCAATTTACTTAGATGCCTATAGGAAATAAATTTTAAAAAAGCATAATGAGAACATACACAAATATTCTACTGCACTGTGTGAAGGTAGGAAAACTGTATTGAATGTATTCTTCGGATTTTCCAGCATTTATATAGGCTTTATCAGTGAAACACTTCACTTGCATCTTTATTGAATAAAGAATTGCTTTATACTTCTCAAGAGAGAAACTATCTCTTTCTGAATGTCTGGAGAAAAGTACAGAATATTAACCATAAATGAGTTATTAGTGAGAATTCACTTTTCTTTTCCGATTTGTAGATTACTCCTGCCTGGAGACATTATTTCTCAGTAAACTCCAGGTTCCTAACTGGTGCAATACCAAGGATATCAAGCATTAGACTTCTCTACAAAGTGTGTGTATCTGCTTAGGCTGGCATAGAAAGGATCCTTAAGACTGGGCTGAAAAAGCCAATGTTTATTCAAAGCCTCTGATTTGACACAGGTGCATTCGCTTTCTATTTCTGCATCACAGTCAAAATGCTCTGCAATATAGAAGACCGTAAAGTATGCTTGACACATTGGACATAAACACATATGTCATGCAGACTTCCTACTGTGAGGAATAAATCAGTTTGTGCTTGTGCTAAAAGGCACTGATACAATCACAAAACTCTTTAGAGATCTGATCCTTTTGTTCTTAGCTGTGAGACATGGGAAATTTTGCCCTTCTGCAAATCAAGGACTGGACCTTAGTATACTTCTGCTAAAATATAGTTTTTTCTGTCAATTTGAGCTTTTAAGTGGAAAGAAAAGTTCCACAAGCTTTAGGCTAGCCTTCTCTACACAGAAGTAAACACTCCAAAATGTATAGTGATGTGTGTAAGGTTTTCCTTCCATAACAACCTTGATTTCCAGAGTAACAGTAACTGGGTAATTTCTTCTGGATGACACCAGAAGGGAAAAATGACACAGATGATATAAAACCATTCTTTGTTTCTTGTCCTAGGAAAGCTTTACAAGGTACAATTTGTGCCATCCCTGGACTTAAACCCATTAAAAGAAAAAGATAATGGTGCTCTTAAGAGAACCAAATGGAGGAAAAATACATAACAATACCTTTTACAAGCAATATCAGAGCAGATCTAGAATGAGGGAAAGAGGAGGACTAAGTACTCAAGGTACTATAATGTGAGGAAAAAGTGAGCATCTCTTTTCAAAAGGGGAATCATAGGAATGTGCTGGTATTGCGGCATTACCATTCAAATCCCTTGTGCTCAATTATTCTCTGCGTTTCTCAGCAGTACCTCCCTGCTCTCAGAAATTTTGCACCCGCTTATTCTCTTTCGATGCCCCAGTGTTGATGAAGTCCTGTCAGCCTAAGCTTGTCTCCTAGGCTCAGCATCTCTACTTGATAGTGGGCAAAGCTGTCACAGTGGTAAACGCTGTCAGAAAGATATTCTGCATTTCCTTTTTGCCTGTGAAAACAAGGTGTAAGAAGGGCTTGCTCAAGGTATTTTCCTGGCACTGCTACTATGGCTGCAGGGTGAAGGCAAACATTCCTCTCCTGCATCACCAAGTAATGTGTGTTTCAGCATCAGGGTGAAGGGCGGTATCAGAAACAAGTAAAAGACTGTCACACAGAAACTGCAGGGGTGAAAAAAAATTAGAGCACTTCCTTCCACCTGTGAGGTTTTTATGTAGACAGTGGAGGCTGGCATGAAAAATCTGTGTGCAACAAGTGAAAAGGGAATTTGCTGCTTCCTAGAAGTCCCATGGTTGAGGATGTTTTGAGAGCTAGCATTACTTCAAGGAGTTTTAAAATGTGTAATGGCAATGTGTGCCATCCAACTGTGGGAACCACATATGGAATACCTGATGCCAAATAGCCTCTGTGTGAGGATATACTGGAGATGTGAGGTGCCTCAGCACCAGTTGTGTACAGCTGTCAGTCTACTCCTGCTCTTCAAGTGAATTGCTAAAGTAAACACAGCCTATGCTGGTTTATTCACTATTTACAGGCAGAACAAACACTGTAATAGTTTGTGATGCACCATAACTTTGCAGGAAAATATATTCCATAGCACTCTGAAAGCAAGAGTTCTGTATTGAAATGAGATTCACAGCAGTGTATTTTATTGACTTTGAGAGAAAAAAAAAAAAGCATTACCAAGCTGAGACTAATAGCTCCATTCAACATACTCAAATTTACAGTAGTTTACATTTTAAATAGGAGCTCCATCTGTAGGGGGAAAACAGTACTTAAGCACGCCTCACTTTATTAGATAGTGCCACCTAGGGGTAAAAAGCTTTTAAACTTGAGAGCCGGAAAGGATAGGAAGCCCCATTAATAGCAGAGAAAGTATTTCTTAGATTAAATGATTTGTATTTTGAAATTTACTAGGCAAACAAAGTCTTATAGAGATTTCCATGCTGCTGTATCTGGCAAAAGAAATCTAACTTTCACAGTTCCCTTTGGATCTGGCCATACTCTTCTCTCTCTTCTACAGTCTGGCAGTGATTGGGGATGTCACAAATCCTGATTTTCTCCCATACTTGCCAGGTCTTGCTCATATGATCAGTGGAGAGGTTATCTACACCTACTGCTGCAAGGCTGGGTAGGAGATTGCTGTCTTGCTGGTTTTGAGTCTGTGAGAATTTAAAATAGAGCCTTAGAAAGTCAGCTTTGTGAGGTCAAAATCTGAGAAGAAACCCTGGCCTACTTCTACTTAATCTGGTCTACTAAAGGAAGGCACTATATAAGGGAGGAAGGAGATGCTGGGATTACTGAGCAGACATGCTTTATCTCTCCTGAAACTTTCCCTCTTTCCTCCTTGCACATTACAGTTGGCTTCTTTGGCTCCTTTTGATGTAGCTGAGAAATAGGCAAAAGAAACCTAGAAAAATCTGCTCATACGTATAAATATGTTTGTTTTTTCAAACTGAGTTTTGGGCTAAAAGCCTGAACTTGTGTCATTTCTTTTCTGAAAAATAACAACCCAAAACTTCAAGAGAGGTAGTATTTTAGAAGAAGTATTTTTTCCGCACACTTAAATTCTCTGAAACCGTATTTGATTTTGTTCTTTAACAGCTTCCACAGCAGGTGGCGCACCTGCCTCGCTGAGACCAGAGACTCTTCACGTGATCTGCTGACTTAGGAGATCTGTTACACTTCAGGTAGAATTCAAATTATACGTGCACGTAGGCAGGAAACTCTCCCATGTCTTTAGAGGAAGGTACTGACGCTATCACAATATTTTTCAAGGAAAAACGTCAATAACATTTTTGATCGCGTGACTTTATGCTTGAACAGTAATGCTAATAAGGGCAAGCCTCTCTTGCTTTCCTTCAACACCCTCCACATACATCAGCAATTAAGATTTGATTATTAATAAGGGGATAAACCATTGATTTTGTTTGTGTTAAATTCCTTTAAAAAAAGCACCCCAACAGAAAAAAAAGAAAAAAGGGCCAACTCACACACACACACACAAAAATTGCTTTGTCTATGCCTTAGAAATGGGAGGGAAACTATTTTGGAACTACAGGCCACAAACATGGCCAAAGGATGCCATAAGATATAGTAAAGGTTGCTGTCAGCACCCCTCAGAAAAACAAGTCCTGTGGTAAAATCATAGCATGATGGGTAAAGCAAACTTTTATGACTTTCCCCTAGATGTCATGACGTAGAAGAGGTAAGAAGCTGGATGCTAAGGCTGCCATTCTTGGAGCTGAATGAGCTTTGACAAGATTGGTAAAGGAAAGCTACGGTAAGGAATAGTAAATCCATTGGGGTGCCCACCTGGATGTGGCGTGCTCTGGAACAAATGACTACTGCTTGGATACTGGCATAAACACCGTACCAAGACTGAGAGGGGGAGATGTACATTCAGAGCAGGCCCACATTAGGCAGCCTTGTTCTGTCACTCAGGGTGGATTTTTAGTGACTTTCTTGTTTTGATAAATATCAGAGAAAATATGCAGTTACACTAGTAGTACACAGCTTTTGCCTTAGTAGGTTCCAATGCTTACCAAAACAGCATGTTTTTTACCTACATATGTATGTATGTGTTTATAAATAAATAAATAAATAATGACACTAATAATTATATACACATTAGGAGGGCTACCTCTTACAACTTTATTGGCAGATATTCTCTAATACAGACACAGCCTACTGGTGTGAGCCAGCAGCTATTTCTTACAAAAGAGGATGCAACAAATTCAGGGACTTGGAATAAGATATGTATGAATAAGTATTGCAGGATTCTTTCATGTATATGTGTGTGTCTAAAAGAAATTCTGAAGATGAGTTTAGTGAAAAGGAACTGAAGAAGTGGTGATTAATAGAAGTGATTAGACATAATCTGGAATAGTCAGGATTTCAATTACAAAATAACAGAAATCACCCTACTTTTGAAATTCCTGAAATAATGTTTTCAAAACCTTTCATTTTACGTGGTCTGTCTTATTAAAGGCTGCAATGGTTTAAAGGTGTTCAGAGTTGGAGTGTTTACCAGCCTGTTTCTTTGTTTCCAACTATATCCCTCCGTTAAACAAAGTATCACTGTTCCTTACAGCATTGTGTCTCTGAGGTGCTCAACAGTAGAGTTAGGAAAAGAAATCTAGCTGGATGCATTACATGAGCCAGCAGTGTGCCCAGATGGCCAAAAGCCGATGGCATCTTGGTCTGTATCAGCATGGCCAGGGAAGTGATTGTTCCCCTGTACTCGGCACCGGTGAGGCTACACCTCAAATACTGAATTCAGTTTTGAGCCCCTCGCTACAAGAAAGACAATGAAGGTGCTGGAGCGTGTGCAGAGAGGGGCAGTGAAGCTGGTGAAGGGGCTGGAGCACAAGCCTTCTGAGGAGCCACTGAGGGAACTGGGGCTGTTTAGCTTGGAAGCAAAAGAGGCTGAGGGGAGACCTTATCCCTGTCCACAACTCCCTGAAAGGAGATTGGACCAAGGTGGGTGCTGGTCTCTTCTCCTAAGTAACAAGTGATAGAACAAGAGGAAATGGCCTCAAGTTTTGCCAGGGGAGGTTAAGATTAGACATCAGGAAAAATTTCTTCACCAAAAGGGTTCTCAGGCACTGGCACAGCTGCCGAGGGAGGCTGTGGAGTCACCATTCCTGAAGATGTTTAAAAGATGGGTAGAGGAAGTGCTCAGGTTTAGTAGTGGACAAGTACAGCTGGACTCAATGATCTCAAAGGTCTTTTTCAACAGCGTGATTCTATGATTCTATGATATCTACCATGAGAAGACCAGCAAGAAGAAATCTTGCTTCCACTAAATCACTTTTGCCACTGACTTCCCCAAGGACAAATGTCATTTATCTAATGTGCAAGAGACATGTAACAAGGGCAGTGTGCTTGAGACATTCTGGTCTTCCTCGACAAATGTGTGCTGGCAATAAGGTCAAAATCATATAATGTAAAATCTGCTCATCAGAATCAGGTGTATCTACATCTGCTTTTTCAAGTAGAAAAACAAGTCTATGTTTACAGGAATAAATGAGGAAAGGGAAAGACTTGGGGAATCACATCTAGAGAAAGAATACAAGAAAGTGTCCCTATATTAACAGATGATAAATTTATGGAAGCAGTGTCTTACAAGAAGCCACTGTGACACAGAGGAAGCACAAAGGGAGCACAGGGATGAAAACTCACGTTCACAGAATGGCAATGAAGGGTAACAGTCGCTGTCACAGGAGCTTGACTCCAAAGGACAGAAAGACAGGGAGCCTTTTGGTGCCTGAGACAGGACATCTTCCTCTACTTGTGAGAAGCAGTAAAACTGCTGTGAGGTCTCTCCTCAGTTTCCTCTTCTCCAAATTGAACAGACCAAGTGACTTTAGCCACTCTAATACAAGAAGTAGTTACTATTACAAAAGTGGAATATTTTAATTTAAGCTAAAGCAGAGTTACGTTTTTGAAAGTTAGACAGAACGTCTCTCCAGTTGCGTGTTTTCCTGACAGCATGGGTTTTTTTTCAAACAGCGTTTTCCAGATACTGTTCAGAGAAAAATGATAAAGTCTTGTACTAACTATGCTATGTGCTGTGCAGATGTGTCTTCTTCTATAATCACCTCTGTTTGTAGTCTTTCCCTACCTAAAATGAAAGGTCAGACAGAGCTGGCTCCAAAGCTCCAATTAGCAGAGATTTGGCTCTTGTGAAGTTCATAATAACATTAAAATTAGTCCTTGGAATGTAAATGTATATGAATATATATATATATATAATATATATAAAATTTGCATAAGATTTCTGGGAAAATTTATATACACTCATGTAAGAGGGAAATTTATTTTGTAACCAGCTCTTGTCTTGTTACACAGGATTGTTGGAAATCATTCCCTCATGTGTCCAGCCTGAAATAAAAGGTGTTTGCTTTCTAAAACTCCAAAATGAGTCTTAAGGAGTTTAACTGCTGACATTTTTAGTATCAGCTCCACATACGATTTCCCGTCTAAAGTCTTCACCAAGTTTGTGGCCCTCCTTTGGACACTCTCCAGTAGGTTTACATTCTTTTATATATAAGTCCTCTTTGGTCCTATCATTGGTTGCCAGAGAGGAGAGATCAGCACCTGCTTCACCTCTTCTGCCTTGGAAGAACCAAAAATTATTCTCACAAAAGTGGCTTGCAGTCCATCTTGCCCAGTTTCCCAGTTCTTCCCCTCCCAGCTGACACTGGCAATGGCCTCAAGTTGCACCAGGGCAGGTTCAGATTGGACATTGGGAAAAATTTTTTCACCAAAAGGGCTGTCAGGCACTGGCGCAGCTGCCCAGGAAAATGGTTGAGTCACCATCCCTGGAGATGTTTAAAAGATGGGTAGAGAGGTGTTCAGGGGTGTGGTTTAGTAGCAGCCAGGTACAGTTGGACTTGATGATCTCAAAGATCTTTTCCAACCAAGCAATTTCATCATTCTCTGCCCACCCTGGCTGTTTGGGTCCCAGCAGCATCCTCTGTCTTATGAGGAGTGGCTGAGGGAACTGGTGTTGCAGCCTGGAGAAAAGGAGGCTTAGGGGAGACCTTGTCCCTGTCTACAACTCCCTGAGAGTGTAGCGAGGTGGGTGCTGGTCTCTTCTCCCAAGCCACAAGTAACGGGACGAGAGGAAATGGCCTCAAGTTGTGCCAGGGCAGGTTCAGATTGGACATCAGGAAAAATTTCTTCACTGACAGCGTTGTTAGGCACTGGCACAGCTGCCCAGGGAGGTGGCGGAGTCCCCATCCCTGGAGGTGTGTAAGAGACGGGTAGAGGAGGTGCTCGGGGATAGAGTTTAGTAGTTGACAGGTGCAGTTGCACTCGATGAACTCAAAGACCGCTCCCGACCCAGCAGTTTTATGATGGCGCCCCCTCCGCCCGGCCCCTGAGGCGGGCGACACTCCGTGCGCGTGCGCGCCACCGCCCTCTCCGCCCCCTCAGCGCGGGGGGTGCGAAGCGTCCCTGACGTCACCCGCGCGCTCCCCCGGCAACGGCCGGACGTCGCGAGGCTGCCGGGAACCCGGAAGCGGCGAGCGGCGCGGCGCGGGCTTGGCGCGCGGAGGGCAGCGGCGGCAAAGTAGTCCCTGGAGGAGGGGGTAGCGACCGGGCAGCCGTTGTTGTTGTTGGCGGTGGTGCCGTCGCCGCTGACGCCCGCGCTCGGCGCAGCAGGGAGGTGAAACCTCGGCCCTATCGGAGTGCCTGACTGCACCGCCGGGGAGATGGCGGCGGACAAGGCTGCGGGTGAGTTGCGAGGGAACCTGCCGCAACCTGCGCCGGGCCTGGGCCGCCTGATGCGGAGGGATACGGCGCCCGCCGGTGCGTCCCGAGAGGAAGGAGAAACGGTGGCTTGGCCTGCCCTGTGCGGTGTGCTTCCACCGACGAAGTAGTGCCCCGAGTGGGTCCGTGTCCTGACGGGTCACCAGGTCGGGACCGAGCCCTGTGTGCCCTCGGCGAGGGGGCTGAGCTCTTGCACCCGCCTGGTCTGTGGGGGGTCGGCGGGGAGGGCGTTATGGACATAGGGATGGGTGTCTCCACAGCCTGATAAACGCTACAGAAGTTGAGCTTATGAGTTAATTTGTTAAACCGGGGCGTTTCGGAAGTCTTGGTGAGATTTGGGTGCGTTGTGTTGGTACCGAGCCTCTGGAGCTCAGGCCAGTGCCCTCGGAGTTACCACTTTGGTTTCAGGGGATGAGTGGGTCTTTCCTAATCTTGGGCCTGAAAAGGTGAAATTATTTAGCTTGAAAAATAAATAATCTACTGGTAAACACCCAAAACAAATTTCAAAGTGCAGTTGCTGTGTAACTCACTTGCATTGATAAGTGACTGCTCGACCACTGCCTATATGAACACCCTTCGTGCAAGACGTCTTCTCTGCAGGAAATGTCCTTCGCTCGTATGGCAGCTCAATGAGGACGGAGAAGAAGGTGATGTGGAGGAAACCCAAGGAGATTTGCTCATGTTCGTCATCTTTTTCAGCTGGTTTTATGTGGTGGCAGCATTATTTAGAATAACCTCAGGCATTTTTCCTCTGGATGCTAAATATGAAATTCCTCAGTATCTGAAAACAATTGCAGGAAAAATAATCTACTGAGTGATGTGTACAAAACTATCTTGTGTTTATTTATAAGCACTTCCTAAACTTCAAGAAAAAAATCAACATGAAATTCTTTACATGGCTTTTGTTGTTGTTATTGGAAGTCTTGAAGAAGCTTTTTAGCTGTGCTTGCTTAAAAGAAAAGTATGTGCCCAAATGGATCAGACGTGAACTATGGCAAGATATTCTGCATACTGCACTTGTTTGTGGCAGTGACTTACAAATAACTTTCCACTGAGAAGTGTTTGCTTTTTATTGTACAGCATTGAAGACATCTGCTACGTTTATATTAGTAGTGCAGTGCTTTATAGAAAAATGTAGGCTTAGTGCTACAAGCTGTCATTATCTTATAAAGGCTGAACACTCTGGCTGGTCTTTATACCCTTCATAACTTCACGGTTGGACTTGATCTCGGAGGTCTCTTCCAACCTTATGATTCTATTCGATATTTAGCTTGAAGGAGAGGTGCTTCTTGGTCCTTTCTTTTGCTGTGGAAAACCTTGGCACATAAAAAATTTTCTGAGCTTTTTTGTGGTTTAATTTTATCTCCTGCTTTTTACTTTCAAGGAAAAGGCAGTGCAAGTGGTGTTGATCGATGCCTTAAGCACAGGCAGATTTTATAGCAGGTGCATGCAATTATGTAGCCCCCTGAGGACCCATCCCTCCAGAGTACAGATATGGCTGAATCCTGAAATCTATCTAAATCACAGTGAGTTACTTCATAACTTGCACGTGTAAGATTGTTGAGGTTTTAAAAACCTTAACTTGGGTGGCATCTTGACGCAGGATGAAAGTCACAACCAAATATTTACAGTTCTTGCTCAAATGTGTTATTGCATAGGGCAGGGGTGTCAAACTTGCAGAGCAAATCTGGCCAACCAACCACCCTGATTTATCCTACCTGGCATTTTCTTTCTACCCGGCAGCAGCACCGAGCTCCTTGCCCCTACGCTTCTGCCAGTGCTGATCATGTATGCAACGTGTGCGATGCGTGTTACGCTGCAGGAGCTATGAGTTTGACACCCCTGGCACAGGGCAATAGAATGGATCTTGCAGTCTTTCCAGCAAGAAGCACAAACTAGGAACAGATTACTAGATCTGCTTTATTCCTGCTGTGGATGTTAAGTGATTAATTTTCTGAGGTTTGGTTGCCCTGTAATGTTGTTTGTCTAGTATTTGTAAATTTTCTTAGTCAGTAGCAGATGATCCAGATATATTGGTGATGATGAGCAATGGATTTTGCAGTGGAGCTCGTAGATAAGTGCTTTCATTTGTTTAGAGTGAGAAGAAAATTTGCGGAGTTTGCATTGCACCTATGAATTCTAGGGAAGAGAAAGAAAACATCAAATTTACAAAGCCTACCTAGTCTAGATAGCAAAACGTAGGTCAGAGAAAAGCTTCCACTGTGAAAATCAAGAAATAATTTTCTGTGAAAGTGGAATCTGTTGCTGGTTTATAAAGTCTGGGTTTCAAAAACATTAAGTGGTTTTTATATGTTCTAGCACATGAGTTAATGCTTCTGGAAATAAGCTGTCTGGTATAGTGGTTGTGTGGTGTTTTGGGCTGATGGGGTTTTTGTTTTATTTTGGTTTTTTTCATTACCTTGTGTTCTGTACACACAGAGGAATGGTTTGGTGGGGTTTTTTTCAGCTTCTTTGACATGGAATGTGTCTACTGTGGTTTTTAATACAACTTCACTGAATTCTTAGTCACATAATGATAAAAGGATTCAGCAGTCTCTTTTCTGAAAAATATGCTTAATAGTGATGGAAAGGTAAAACGTTAGAAATTCTATGTAAAAGACATTTAAGACAGCTAAACCTTATTATAATGCTATATAAATGCTCAATGAGACCACCATCATAATTGCTGCCTGCTGTTCTTGTCTTAATCTGAAAAAGGATATAGTAGAACTGAAGAAGATTCTGGGGAAAAAAACATGTGAGGAAGATGCAAAATAAACTGTGCCTACTCACCTTGGAGAAGATATGATGAAAAAAAATCTGTAAGATCAAGAGTGAGGCTGAAAAGGTGAATAGGCAGCATTTGCTCGTGTATTGCAATATAACCACTAGACGGAAGTATAGAGAGTTCTGAAAAAATATATCAGGTCTGTCAGTGATTATTAACAATGTTGATTCAATTGCAGCCTCATATTTAGGGATGCTTACTCTTCCAAAGCAGGGAGCGGGGTGGAGCGTTTGCTCTTTGTTTTATGTTGTTCACTAAAGCATCCCTTGTTTCCTGTTTAGGAAGCAGCATACCAGATGCATGGTTGTTTCATCTAACCCAGTGTAGTGTTTATTTTGTGATATGTCGCCTTCAGTGCTCATTTTCATGCAAATAGAGACAAGGCTAGTGAGTGGTTGCAGCTTTAAAGAGAAATCTAAAATTTCTGTATTGTCAGTTAACTTTGCAGAACTTTGGTTATTGATTGAGCACAGTAATTTAGCTGGGGTTATTACATTTACGTTTTATGGAGGGCATTTCACTAGGAGTACAGGATAACTTGAGACATTTTAGTGTAGTAGGAAACAGTGCTGCAGTTATCTACCAGGTTACTTGTTTGGGCAGGAGGATCTTGAGAACTGAAAGAAACAAGGTTTTTAAGCTGAATAGCTGTCATCACATTTGTTAACTTCTTTATAATCTTCTGTGCACTTTACAGATCAAGGTTCCGAGAAACATGAAGGAGTAGGAACTTCTGGGATTACTGACCAGGAAAAGGAGTTGTCAAGCAATGCATTACAAGCTTTTCTGGTAAGACAGGGGCAAATTCTGAGATTTCTAATTTACCACATAGCTGCTAAATGGGCTTATATAATTATTTTCCATGTTTTCCTAGCACAGCTGCTAATGTATTATATCAAAAGGAACCCTAGTTGTGTTACAAAGCCAGCACATGTGTTTTCTTGTCTGCTATGATGTGAGAAGACTGCAGGGGATATTTGAATGAAGCGCACAAAAGCAGGTTTAATCTTGATTCTGAAAACTTAGTAGCCTTAAAAGCTGTGTAATGAGTTAAATAGAAGAAGCAGGTTGCTATTCTTTATCAGCCTTGGAAATGCATGCTCTCTCTGAAGACTGAATCTCTTCAAGCTAAAGTGTTAAAAGGTTTAAAGGAACCCACAGGTGTTTCAAAATGTATTTTCATTTTAGCACCTTGCTACATTTTTTCACAAAAAGCATTGTGAACTATTCTGTTACTTAAAATTCAGCATATTCTTCAGCACATAGCACCTGCAGGCAATATTTACTACTTGGTTTGTGTTTCTCTATGTACACAATGTCTTGCGTAATTCAGTTTTGGAATTATCAAATAGACAAGGGGAAGAAATTAAATACTGTCTTTTGAGATTTCTGCTTCTATGTTTTGCTCTTTACTTTTGTCTGGAGTTTTGTCACATGAAGTGCAGGTAGTTGGTCCTTAGGCTGACTATAGCTGATGTTCGCCGGCGTCTTCTTGAGTGCTTTCTATCTCATTTAATCTTTTTCAATAACTTCTTGCTCATTTGCATTTGATCATGAGAACTGAAGGAATGGGAAAGGGTCATCTTTTTTCCACCTTGCCCTACATGCCTAAAATACTTCTGAACTGCTGATTACTTCATCTTTAGTTTTCTACTGGTCCAGTATATCTTATTTGTCTCTTTTTTTTTTTTTCTTGCTTTAAGAACTCTCAGAGTTCATAGAGTTGTGAGGTGATGACAGATGTCTGCAGAATTAGTCTGATGCCTTGCTTGCCAATTTTCCTTGCTATTGAGTTGCTGTAAATAGCTTTGCCAACTGCTTTGCATAATGCTTCATCATATTGGTAGAAGTATGATTAAATTGTGTATCATATTCTAGATTCTGTCTAGTAGAATGAAGGACTGTTGGCTGAGGAAAACGGTCACAAAATAAGCTGAACATTGAAGAGTTCAAAGGTTTTTGTCCAGTTCTTGTTAGAAGTTTTGTTGCTGCGATCTGAAAGCTACTCCTGTTGAAGAGGAGCTCAGAGTGCGGAACATGTGAAGAAAATCATTGGGGGGTGAACTGTGTTAACTGCTCATATGCTCTTCAATTGAATTGCAAGTCCCTGTGTTTATGGAAGTCACTAAGCAATCTATTCTGTTGATACTTGGAGCTGTGGAAATAAAGTGTGTCAATGTCGTGCTACATCTCTCTGTGTATTTTGAAACTGCTTCCGCAGGAGGCTGAAGGAACTGGGATGGTTCTGTTGAGAGTAGCCACAGAGCAGCAGCTTTATTAGGAAGAGCAGAAGGACTACAGAATCTTCCTCTGTAATTCTTCCCTTGATAGAGGAGGTTGGGCAGGAGTCTTGGAGAAGCTCACATCAAAGGATGTGTGATGGGGAAAGGTTATGAAAATTGAGGAAATAAAGAATCTTGAAACTCAAAATGAGACGATGAAGAGAAATCAGAATAGCACTTTTCATTGAAACATTTGTTTATTCTAATCAGCTACTCCATTTGTCTTTTCTTCTCAAAATTATTTTTGAAGTTTTAATGTGACCTCAACTGTAGACTTCTCATATTTCATTGTATATGCAGATTAATGCGTATGTGTGTAGATGTTTACTTTGCTTCACTTGCTGTTGAAAGAAATACAGAGAATACTTTCATTGAAACTTAGAAGCTGGCTTGTTTAAACTTTGTAACATCTAATGCATGTTTCCGTTATGTGTGCAATTTCCAGGCTGGAAACTATGATGCTTGTTTACAACACCTAAATACCCTTCAAGACATAAACAAAGATGACTACAAAATAACTTTGAATACTGCTGTTGCAGAGTTCTGCAAAAGTAACCAGACTACAACAGACAATTTGAGACAAACCCTTAACCAGCTGAAGAACCAGGTAATGCAAACGCACTGCCATGGTACTTGATTTTGAGTAATACTAATGGTAGTGAGATCTTCCGGTGAAATAGGAATAAAACTTTTGCCCCTTGTTCCCTGGATTTAATAAAGGAATGAGAAAGAAACATTACTTTTATACCTCTAAGTCTGTTTAATCATTTAGGACACTGTCTTTATAGTTGCTTATAGTTATTGAAATGGATCTGAAACTGAAATGCTTTAGAGATTATAACCGTAGAAAGACCTGCTATGTTCTTTCAGTAGAAAATTCCTTAATCTGAAATAGTTTGTGAAATAATGAAAAAGTGAAAATATTACTTTACTACTCAATTGACGGCTTTCTATTTCAATGTAATTTTTTTCTGGATTTATGTTGAAAAACAATAAAGTTGCTCAGCTTATAACTCTTACTAACCTAAGTTTAGACAGATTTGGGTTATTATTTTTTAATATTTACACTTTTCAAACCATATATATTGAAAGTTTAATGAAATGAGTGGAGTTTTTTACAGGTTCACTCTGCTGTTGAAGAAATGGATGGTTTAGATGATGTTGAAAATAGTATGCTGTACTACAATCAAGCTGTTATTTTGTATCATCTGCGTCAGTACACTGAAGCTATATCAGTTGGGGAGAAGCTATACCAGTTTATAGAGCCTTTCGGTATGTAGAGAGAAGAGTTTGCTCATACGACAACTACAGAAAGATCATTTGGTATTTCTCACTATCAGACAAGTAATTTTTAAGTTGACTAATGTGGTTCTAAAAAAGTAGATAGGCTTTTGAGTGAAAAATGTTTTACTTGTATCAAAGACAACAGTTTAATTTGGGGGGAAGATACTTAAAAGACATTTAGCAGACACATACATCGAAAATGAAATGGATTTTTGACAACTTTAAATGGTGTTTATGTAAATAATATGTATGAGCTAATTAAATGATTTAAAATCTAGTATTTTGAGTCGTCATACAACATCATGGGTAGCTGTATATTTGTCAGGGCACTTGCATTTTTAAGTACCTGCATATTGTATGTGCTCATATCGGAACATGAAGTACCCAGGTTTTTTGAGCTATAGCACTCTGGATAGTGGAATTGCCGTACTTCTATGGAATAACTTCATAATCCTTGTTGAATGTTAGAAGTGGCAAGGCTGAAGGATGTACTAAATAAATTAAGTAAATGTTACTGTTTCTCCTTCAATACCTCCCAGTTTTCACTATGCCTATTTGAGACTTACTCTGTGAAGCCAGCTGAGCAGAGAAGTGTTTGTACAGAATCCTTTCAAGTTCTGTGGGATTCTATGTATGCATATGGCTCCATCTGTGTATTTAGATGCTGGATCTTTGCTAATATGTTTAGGGCATTTCTCAAAATCTCTAAATGTGAAATACATGTTCAGCTGTCATTAGTATGTGCTTGTATGCTGATGCCCTTAAAATTAATTGCTTTTTTATTTTAGTGTACGTACTTATCTACATTGTGTAGATGTCTGCATTTTTTTTCTTATGTAATATATTGATTTTTCTCGTAATGTGGCATAGATGCACATTATAGTCAAAATTTTTTTTTCACTCATGTTTGAAAAGATTGGTATTATAGCTGCAAAATAATTTTTACTACTTTGCTTTATACAGAAGAGAAGTTTGCCCAGGCTGTATGCTTCTTGCTTGTAGACCTGTACCTGCTAACTTACCAAGCTGAAAAAGCTTTGCATCTGCTTGCTGTTCTGGAAAAAATGATTTCACAGGGCAACAATAACAGCAAGAATGGAAAAAATGAGGTAAGTTTAACATCTCAGTAATGCCACCAAGTGTTTACCAGAAGTATGCTTTAACTAAGCCCAAAATTATTCTTAAAATACTTTTGAATTATAAATCTATGCAAAGATCACCTGTAACTTCAGATGGCAACTTATACATTTTGTAACAGAGTTAATTGCATACAGCAGCTGTTTATTCCCTCTCTTTCACCCTTTTCTCTTATTCCCAGAGAGCTAAGAAGCGTTTCTTAAGACAGTGTCTTGCATTGGAAAGACAGTTCTCTTCAGGGTCAAATATAGCATTTTCCTTGTTTCTCTTGGTTTATGACCATATGAGACCATAATTTTGAAAGAGAAATCGGTATCAGAGGGGAATTGCAGTTGTGTACCATAGTATGGGTTATCAATTATCTTTTTTACATAGTATCTGAATGTCTGCCTCATACTTTCAAATTAAATCTTTTGTATATGTCTTGTGGAAAAATCAGCAGAATAAGTAGTGGCTTGGAAGTGAACACTCCGGTCTTTTCTTGTTGATGGAATGTCGCACTTGAGATAAAAGATTTTATCTTTAAGTATATACTAATTCTATTGAAAAAATATTAAAGAGATACTCTAGACTGTGCATATCACCTTCTTGGGCAAGAGAATTCTTAAAATACCTCAGCCACAGCACAACGTAGCATGACACTGATGTTAATATAAAATTTTGCTCTTCATAGACTGCTGTGGTTGTTCTTGGATTTTGATTAAGCTCAAGTTACAGTATTTGGTGGGATGTGTATTGTTTGACTATGAAATATTTATTTTTCTTCTTCATGTGAGTTTGATAGAAATAGCATACGAAAGAGTCTGTAAACTGAATTTAAAAGGTGACTAATGGTAATGCTTTTTTTGTTTGACACTCAGTCAGGTAATAATACAAATAAAGATTCCTCAAATCAAAAAGCTGAAAGTGGAGCTTTAATAGAAGTTGCTAAATCAAAGATACATCAGGTAAGTGTCTATATATTATTTATAAAAGAACATCAGTTCAAGTTTTTTTTAAAATTGAGTGCTATCTGCTTCAAAGCTAGTTCAGCTTGAATTGCAATGCTGTGTTCTTGAATTTCATGTTGTAAAATGAATGAATTTATTTTTTGTAAGATCCGTGTACAGGACAAACTGACCTAACACCAAAAAATCCCGATTTCAATACCTGCAGTGTATCATATTCATTTAAACTGCAGTGAGCTGCACTGACTTCATATCTGTTAGACTTCCAACCGTCTAAATCAGCTGAGGTTTTATTTCACTGTACTGTTCTACGGAAAAACATGTGAAGGAACAAAATGCTTCTCTATCAGCATTCACTTATTGGTGTTTTCAATTTAGTAGGTAAATATCTGGGATTAAGAGGTTAGGTTAATTTATTTAGTTTGTCCTTTTAAGTGCTGGTATCTGAACGTAGAGGAGCTGTTGGCCATTGAACAAAATGTGCATCTGCTTACTGTAGCTACAAAGCCTATGAATTTATTGTTGAAAGTCTGAATAGAATTTCTTCTTTAGGAAGGTTTTTTACTACCTGTTTTTTAAGATGTGTATAAAAGATTGTTATAAATCTCTAGACATGGTTGATCTTGCAAACCTGCACAAGTTACTGTTTTTAATTTTAAAAATCTATTTTTTTAACAGTATAAGGTGAGAGCCTATATCCAGATGAAGTCACTAAAAGCATGCAAAAGGGAGATCAAGTCTGTTATGAATACAGCCGGGAATGTAAGTATCCTTAAGGCTATTGTTTTTCTGATCTAGATCTATTGTCTATCTTAAAACTGAATTTGCTAGCTTTCTTTACAAAGAAAGTTCTTAATGAGAGTGGATGTCTGAAATAATGCTTTAGGTTGTCAGTTGGGTTTGTAATCTCTTTTCTGCAAGTGTGATTAATGTAGACTTTTCTTTGTGCTGGTTTCAGTTGTTCAGAATAAATGCACTTGACAGTTAATGATACCAAAATAACAGTGAAACACTATATAATAAACAGGTTCAGATTGCTCTATAAGCAGCACAAAACAAGTTTTAGTTTTCTATAAATGTTACAGTTGTCCAAACTTCTGATGTCATTCATGGGTTCATATAAAAATAATTCCGGAATATGTAGGTTTGGGTTTTTTTTCTTTTGGTTGAAATTTTTTGGAGGCTTACCTCTGGCTAGAAAGTTTTTTTCTTAGGTAGGAGTTCTCAAATCAGAATTACATCCACTATCCCAGATAAATTCTACATTAACTGAGGAGCAGGGAGTAGGAGGAGAGCGCTTCCCTTTTGTTGCCAGTCTCAACAGCTGCAAGTTTGACAGAAATCCTTCTGGATCATGAGATCTCTGTTGCCAGACTAGGAAAATGACAGAACAGGAGGAAGTTGTTGAGCTCCACAGGGAGGGAAGCATGGGAAGGAGTGTACTAGAAGATGCGTTGGAGAAAGATTCTCTTAAACAAAAAGGAGGTCCTCTGTGTTTAGCTGTTGCCATGACAGAGTTCTCTAGAATAACGTTGGGTGTTAGAGCAGAAACACATGCTCAACAAAGAAATGCTACTTTATGGAAGTAGTAATGCCTAAGCCCGTGTATTTTAAAAATGGCAGCAGGGGCGAGGTGTTTTGTGGAGGCATTTAACACTAGTAGTAGAAATTATAAACCAAGAGATAATTAATTATTGGTTTCTCCTTCACAGTCAGCTCCTTCTCTCTTTCTTAAAAGCAATTTTGAGTATTTGAGGGGCAATTATCGTAAAGCGGTGAAACTTCTAAACAGTGCAAACATTGCTGAACATCCAGGCTTCATGAAAACAGGTAAAATAAAAACCCTTCATCCTGCAAATACATAAATGTGTAGTATAATGGGACTACTAATTGATATTAATTTTAAGCATATTGATGCTTACATAAGGGAGTAGGCCCTGAATGTCATGGGTTTATTTTCTGGATATGTTTTAATCTTTCTTGTGCGCCTTCATGTAACAGTGTTGTGATTTTCATTGAACATTCTTCTAGATGGTGCAGTAGTTGTCTAAGAAAATGGATTTGTGAAAATGTAAATGTAGCGTTTGCAAGGCTTATTTGTCAAGCTCTAAAGCATAACATGAAACAACCTGCTAGATCTAGAAATAAGATTTCTGTTTAGTCAGAGGAGACTATAGCAGTTGTAATGATTATTGTGGGGGAAACACAAATGTTTCATGAACTGTTAAGATTTGACTTCTATCGTGTGCCATTTTAAGTTACTTTTATATCTAGAAGGTGTATATATGTAAATATATACTGTATGTATATATACAGAAATAGTCGCTGTATATGGTATTATTTAATTATATTTGAGGTTTTAGTTGACTGTTTAAAATACAAACTGAAAAATCCAGGGGGAAGACTGTATCTTTTATCAGTAGAAAGCTAGGTCTTAGAAAAAATGCTTGCACTGTACAACTACTCAGTTTCTTTACTGCTTTGTTCAGTGCTGTGTTTGTGATGGTACTCTTAATTTCTTGCAATATAAGATCTTTTATCGAGTAGATATTGCTACATAGTTTGCAATTAGAGGATAGAAGTTGCAAAGTTGGGTATGGGAATCACAAGACTGAGTAAATCTTGTAAAATTCTGCGTTTACACAAATTTCTTGGAAACTATAAAAATATTCGCCGTAATGCCTAATCGGACATACTTAGAGTTTACTGTAACATCTTTTTGGAGTTTTTATGTTTAAAGTTGTTCTTATAACTTAACACTTTTGGAATGTTTTATTTTTGTGTAACTTCTTGCACAGTAGAATGTTCACTTAATAGTTTTTCCAGGTAACAAAATAATGTCTCCGATTTCTCAATTGTCCGTTTCTTGGTTGTTTGAATTTGTGGATTTTGGTTGTGTTGTTTTTTGTTTTTTTTTTTTATCAATGGTAACTCTGTAAAGCTTCACTTACCAGGAAATAAGTCAAAAGTTTAATTTTCTGTCCTTTATTATTAAGGAGCCTCTTAATAATACTTGAATATGATGTGTTTAGGAAAGAAGAGTGCATTTTCTACTTGTATGATTAGGTTGATATATATTTTATAAAAACTTAGGCAGGTAAGAACTTCACAGAAACATAGGATGGTTTGAGTTGGTCATGATCGATGTAATCACGACCTCAAAGATCATCCAGTTCCAGCCCCCTGCCATGGGTAGGACACCTCCCACTAGACCATGTTGCTCAGTGCCTCATCCACCGTGGTCTTGAACACCTCCGGGGATGGGGGTATCCACAGCTTCTCTGAGCAAGTGCTTTTATGTATGCGAAATGCTACAAAATCCTCCAGGTGAACTTAATTTAACTTGCAGCCTATCAATTTGTCTTTATACCTGTCTCTCTTAGAATGTGGTGTATAAGATCTGGAAATCTGTGGCTGCTTATAAATAGGTAATTTCATGTCAACTGTCCGAGAGAACTAGAATGGTGTACAGAAATGTGGGAATAAAGTACCATCATATGCTGACCCTTGAAAGAGTGGTAGGAGCATTTTATGGGCTCAGTGACACGTTTCAGTTAACAAAAATGGTCTTTTGCTGTTGTCTTAGGTGAATGCTTAAGGTGTATGTTCTGGAACAATCTTGGCTGCATCCACTTTGCAATGGGAAAGCACAATTTAGGAATTTTTTACTTTAAAAAAGCCTTGCAAGAAAACGATAATGCATGTGCACAGCTAGGAATGGGCAGCTCAGATCCAGGTAAGACTTCTAAGAGGTAAAAACAGGTGGTGAAAGAGGGGTTGGTGAATCAAGAAGACAGAGGCTTTCAGTAATTATCAGCAAAATTCCTCTTCCATCTCTTTGCAGAGGACAGGATAAGGAAGATGAGAATTTTTATTGTAACTTGATTTCAAAGTAGAGTTGATGTTGCCAGAAATAGATGATGATGAAATAGGTTCTTTTTTTTTTGCCGTTTTCTTGACCTGCCATGGGCCTTGGGCAATTTCTTCTCTATTGTTTATAGTCTTTAACCATCAGTCAGGGAGATGTGATGAAATAAAGTTTTTGTGACATATTATGCAGCATTAGAGATGTTGTTCACAGTCCTGCTGGTAGTACGTAGAATCATCAGGACTTGAAGGATGTGTGTGTGTGTGGTTGGTTTTATTTCTTTTTTTATTAACTTGGAAGATATAGAAAATGTGAAGTGCAATACCATTAAATTTGCATTTGGAAGATGTATGTCTCAAACTTTCTTACTGAACAACTCCCGGACTTGTATGAGAAATGTTCATCTATTGTTTAGTTTTATGGTTAGTTTTATCCATGTATTCCTGTTTTAAGTGTACAAAAGACAAGAAAATAAACATTATAGTAGGTTTTCTTGCTTTGATTATTAATACGTAAGGGGCTTTTTTCTCTTCCAAGTAAATGGTTTCATGATGTAGTGCTTATTTTTTAATTTCTTGTTTTCTCTAAAATTGTTTCTTTAAAATCTTCGAAATAGTTACTATTATGCATTATTTCTTCTCTATTGCTCCCCTGGCCCTGTACTAAAGTGCAGTCTTAGGTACCAGTGTCAAGACTGAAAATGTTTTATGCTTGTTAGCAGCAATGTGTTTTTCTTCTGGAATTTATATGAGTAACAAAGATGTGTGTTCTCACAGATCTGGAATCCAGTATTGTTATATAACATTTAACTTGAGTGACAAGTAGCACACATGGTTAGCATTTAATGTGCTTCGACCTTGACAACACAGTTTGTTATCAAATTTGATGTGGAAGAAATTTATTTATGGAGGGAGGCTAGTGCATTTCTGTGATGAAAGAGGTTTTTGGTAGTTTTGGAGTGTTTCCCACAGCTTCTCTCATCCTCTCAGATATGCTTTCTGCTCTCCTGAGCTGCACATCCAATATCATGTAATCCTTTTCTGCAGGTAAAAAATTTTCAGGGAGACCCATGTGTACACTACTGACTAACAAACGGTATGAGTTGCTCTACAACTGTGGCATTCAACTCTTGCACATTGGGAGGCCCTTAGCTGCCTTTGAATGCCTGATTGAGGCAGTCCAGGTTTATCACTCAAACCCTCGACTTTGGCTGAGAATAGCAGAGTGCTGTATTGCTGCCAATAAAGGGGTAAGTAGATTTGCAGATTCCTTATTTTGAATGTAGTTATGGAATACATGTGATCGCAGAAAGGAAGAAATAATACCTTGAGTTGAACTATGTGTTTTAAAGGCCTAAAGTTGCAACACCATTACGTAAGTCCAGTTTAATTATTTTTACGTGTATGTGTGTTTAATCTGAAGCTGCAGCAGGTGGAGGAAAACCACCGTAGAAACAGTGTCTTGAGAACCAGTGTTTAATTGACTTTTCTGTGATCAGAGTAATTTGAGGAAGTTATTCAAAACACAGCGTGAGATGAAATAAAAAGCACGTAAATGGCTGTTAAAGCTGCTGAATTTTTTCCTTAAAACTGCAACTTTTCATCACTAACTTTACTTACAAAAAAAGTTCAGATGGCTCATGGTAGAACAAACGAACCCCGGTAAATATGGTGTAGAGATAATTCTTGGGGCTGACAATTAGGGTGCTCTAAGTTCATTGGAACCCCACAATGTCTGCATACTCAAAAATCATTATTACCAGTTACATGAAATTAACTTTGCATGTGTTGTAGTTCAATTTCATGCTCCCTAATGGAATGGTTTGAGAGCAGCTTTTTCAGAGAGAATTTTGAATGCTGGGTAAGCAAGGAGAGAAGACGGCAGGTGTTACAGTGCCAATTCTGAATGCTATTTGACTGATCATATGATTTCTTTTTAGATATCCTGACAGCTCCTTTAATACTACTGAGTTCATTGTTCTTTTGCTTTCAAAACAGGCGAGAAACTAGGTCAGTAGGCTATCAGACAAGCTGTCAGAACTAATCTGTAGTTACACTGTGTGCAGTAAAATCCCTCTGCAACACAAAGACAATAGAAGGTGCCTGATCCTTCATGGTACTTAGGATTTAAAACTACGCACATAAACTATTAATTCTTAAATTTTAGCAGGGTTCAAGGTCTTCTTCCTGCTTTGTCTAATTTTGTCACTGTCTCATTCAAAAAGCCTTGATGTTTTAGTCTTTTTTTTTTTTTTTTTTCTTTTAGACATCAGAACAAGAGACTAAAGGTCTTCCCAGCAAAAAGGGAATTGTGCAATCTATAGTAGGTCAAGGCTACCACCGTAAGATAGTCCTAGCATCCCAGTCAATACAGAATGTCGTTTATAAGTAAGTATGTTTTCCATGGGCTCTTTATTTTGTTATCATAGCTTTGTTAAGGATGCATATCTGATAATTGAGAGGGTTTTTTAAGTTGTCATGGAATAAATGTTCATTTTGAGATTATTGATGTGATCATGAGAGAGGCATGCTAAAATGCTTTGTGAGTCTACTTAAATATCATTTGGATGCTTCCTTTGTGATGGCCAGCAGAGGGCTTATTATTCATTATAACTAGCCATTAAAGCTTAAAACTGAGTCCTCTGAAATATTTCCAGTTACCTAAGTCTGTCCTCATTTTCTCACTTAAAAAAAAAATATTATTTTCAGTAATCCACTTCAGAAAAGTGCAGGAAGAATCTGGTTGCTCTGTCATAAAACTTCAGGAAATGAAGTCAAAACACCCAAGAGAACTTCTTTTAATTATGTAGTTGAATCTGCCCACTCTGTGTGGACATCATCATGCACTTTCCCTTTACAAAAGCAGCAAGATACAGAAATCTTCATAAATTAAGTCTGTAATATTAAAGCATGATTTAACTTTTTTAGGATATTTTTTCCTCTGCTTTCAGATTTTTCTGGAGCTCTGCTTTTATTTTTTAATCTAGTAGGCTTGCTACTCACTGGCTAACTTCTGTGTCTCTTTAAGTGATGGGCAGTCTTCAGCAATACCTGTAGCCAGTATGGAATTTGCAGCGATTTGTCTAAGAAATGCCTTGCTACTACTGCCAGAAGATCAGCAGGAGCCAAAACAGGAAAACGGATCTAAAACTAGTAATCAGCTGGGGGGAAGTACAGAAAACAGTGAAAGCACTGAAGCATGCAGGTAAACAGAATTACATATAAACCTTTCTTTTTGTCCAGTGTAACTCTTGGCTGACAGTCTGTGCCTGCTACATATCCTGTTTGGCCAGCATAAGAAATAAGATATTTGTAAATTCTCTTAGCAGTGTTGAAATATCCAAACAAATTTGTTAGCTGCTCATTGTTTTAATTGCTAGTATGCTAATTTGAGAATAAAACACTGAGTTGATTCCTACCATTCCTAACAACCTTAATAAACTGGACAGTGACATTCTTTTTTCACTGGCCACCTTATTTTCTGTGCTGCAAATGTTAAGTTTTCCCACACTCTCCCGCAGTGCATATTGGTATTTCTCTAATTGTAAGTGAAGTTTCACATGTTACAGTGACTTTGTGTGTATGTGCACGTGCACCATGTACTTGATTCAATATAGAAATGTCTAGCGATTCAGATGTGAATGTTTCCCTATGATCAGGTTTGACATTCATCAGCCCTACTGCTTTGTTGTGTTTGTTTTAGACTAGAAATGGGTAAACTAGTTTTAGAAGATATGTAGGAAAACAGCATGGAGCTATATAGCATTTTACAAAAAAGAGTTTAAGAAATATCTCTTACTTTTTCTGAAGTTTTTTAAAAAAAAAACTGTAGACAATGTATGCCAAATGTGAAACATCAGGAACATGGTTTAATTTTTGCATTGATCGTGATGCATTCCGAACTTCCTTTTGAAGATTAACTTTAGCCATAGCCTGCACTTTCATTAATGACCATTTTGAGAAGGGAAGAGTTACAATAACTAATCTGGAAAAAGTGACCATGATAGAACTTGAATGACAGAGAGTAATGAAAAAAACATGTCTTTTTGTCAGACCCAAGTACAGATAAATTTTAAGAAGATCAGATCCATTTTTCAGGATTGACTGCACATATGCCATCTTGCATAGGCACAAGGTGCATCCCCCTATATTCTGAGGCTGCCTGGGGGTAGGCTGAGGCTGGGTGTCGGTTTCTATTGCTACAACAATATTTGAAGGTTGTTCTTTGTTCTCTCCCTTTTTTCCCCAATGGCAGTCTTTCCTGTCGAGTGACCAAATTTCTAAAGTCTGGGAGTTTTTTTGTGTTTTTATCTTTTTTATTACTGAGGTTGGAGATCTATACTCAACCCATTGAGATGAAGCTTTTCTGGTTTAAATCAGACTTCAATTTTAAGCTTGCAGGACCCACCGAGGGGTTGTGGTGAAAGCAAAATGGTGGCTCTTACTCGGACAAAACCTCCTTTTTTTGTTTTGTTAAGAGGAAGAGGGGGTTGGTTTGTTTTTGTAGGAGTAACGAAAGGAAAACATGCCCTGAATGGGAATATCCTTTATTACCTATTGCTTTCAAAACTAGATGCTTCTTCAGCTTAAAAAAAAAAAAAAAAAGTATAAAAGAAGACTCTCTCATATCTCCCAGCGATGGCTGCCAATTTCAAAGTATCCAGTAACAAAGCAGCCTATTCTTGAATTAGTGTGTCACATTCTGAAAGGTTCTCTAAAGATTTGTTCTTTCTGACAAGGGACCCTCTGAGAGAATGGTAAAACATATAAGGTATTTGAAGAAAATCACACTAATTGAACAGGATGGTTTTGAAGCAAATCCTGCTAATTGAGCGGGCTGGCTCTGAGGTAGATTCTCCTCTCATTCACAAGAAAATGGTGAATACTTTCAGTGGTTAAGTATTTTTAATCTCATTTTTGGCTAGGGCTACAGCACTTTATGGGTCATCTTTCTAGAATATTTATGGAGTTAGTTTTTAAGATGTGTTGGGAGAGAACGAGTTTGCTGCATTTCTTACAGACTAAAAGAAGAGAGGCTGAAAATACAGCGAGTTCTGTGTCTCTCCAGTTTAAAGTTGTCCTACACTGAACTCGGAGAAATAGCTCAAGGCTGTGGAGAATGGTTGGTTGGTCTGTTGGTTGATTCCTTCCCAGCCAATGTCCCACTTCTTCTCAAATAGAATGGTTAAGATGTATGTGCCTCAGTTTCTGCGTAGCTTCATTTTCCTGTTTTTTAGGCTATAGAATTTTTGCTGTCCTTTTAAATGGAGTGAATAAATAGCAATGCTTATTGCACTGAGAATTATTTAGTCACTCCTTGTAATTAATGCACTGTTTTTGTTCTAGCAGTAAAAGTCACGAAGGGGATAAATTTATTGCAGCTCCGCCTTCTTCACCTTTGAAGAAACAGGAATTAGAAAATTTAAGGCAAGTAAATAATATAAAGTATTCATGAATGAAACCCTTCTTAAACTATGCTATCATTCTGGAGTCATTCTTGTCATTTTAGGCACTTGCGGTGTTGAATTGTAGCTGTTAATCTAAGAATACTTTTTTTTTTTTTTCCAAATGCATGGGCTTCCGTTCTTCTGGGCTGTGAGTCCAAACAAATAGAAACCATACAGAATTTCAGTTTGGAAGGTAGATCAGTCTGTTTGATCCCACTGTTACAGGCTTGGCATTATATCTTGGGGGAAAAACTAAAAGAATCAAGTCCATAAACAACAAAGCTAAAAATCTGACAGTGGCTGTTGTAATTGGTGTAAGGTGTGTATGGTACCTTTACCCTTTAAGGCCTTGTAAGACCGGTTTGGAATTCAGCCCCCATGACATTATATGCTCGTGGGTCGGAAAAAAAGAATAAAAATGAAAGTGGTAAAAAAGCTATGTGCTTTCAAATGAGCACAGCAGGAATAAATCCACAGCTTGCATAAAATAGAAAGAAAAATTGCCCAGGCGTTTCACTTCCTTACCATGGAAGAACATAGGTAAAATTTGACTGGAGATTTTTTTCATGTTCTCAAAAATCCTTAAGGTACTTGTTCAGTAGTCCGAGTGAGTGCTCTCCAAACAGAGTAACTCCCATGCGTCTAAATAAGTACCATGTTATCTGCAACGTCTTTACTTTTCCCCAACAAGATTATCATTTGTTGGCAATGTAAATTATTACAGTTGGCTGCCAGCCCATTGAAAATAGCTCTTAAAATAAAGCTTGCACCTGTTTAGAAAAAAAAATATGTTTTAAGTTTCCATTATAGACAAAGCATACAGTAATTTCCCACTTAAACTCTTGGGTAAACACTCTGTTCCAGCCTAACTCCAGGTAACGCGTGTTTTATAATGACCAGCTTAACCTTTACTTTGCTCCAGTACATGTAGCAAAAATACTTGTATTGGTTTAAAAGCAATTTAGCAGGAATCTGTAAGGAGACATCACTGAGACCTTGATTCTGAAGTGGTACGAGAGTGTGCTACTTGAAATAGAAAGCACTGGATTAAAAACAGTGATGTGGGTTGGTTGTAGGTTTTTTTTTTTCTTCCTGATTGTTGAAAATGTGGCTGCCACATGTCAAAATTACATGGTGACACATTGTGATTTTTTTTTTTTTAATTTATTTATTTCATAGTCTTTTCTTTCACATCAGCTGTTGTTATCTACTGATGAAACCTGACAGCACGTCAGGAAAAACGTACCCATTTAGCACAGATTACACTGCTTCTGGTAAAGAACATCGTATAAGAAAAGGAAAGGAAAAGCATTTTTTTATTTTTATTTTTATTTAATATTTGCTTTGGTGGTTAAGTGTAGAGGACAGGTCAGAAAGCTGCTAAAACTGTTTCTAGGTTTCTGCAGATATCAGTGAAAAGCAAAATACGTTACACTCAAATGTTGGTGTATTCCTATAGCCTTGCTTGCTAAGGACCTCAGTGAGAAAATTTAAATTCTCGTCTAGTCAGGGAAAGTAAGAAACAATACTGAATGTTAGCGAGGATTATTTTGAGCGATAGATGTCTATTCAATTTAGGTTTTCCCTGTTAAGTTGCTGGATTGAAAAACCTCTATCTCTTCTAGAACTGAAATGGGGAGCTTAAATGCCTTTTTTGCATGATTTTGTACAGTTGCACATCCTAATAAGAGTTTAAAATGACTGACTTTGGCCTTTAGAGTTTTTAATTTTTAAGAACGAGAAAAGGCTTATGAGTCATATGTATTGTTTGTTACTCGTGCACAAATTAGTCAAACAGACCATCCTCATGTTGCAATTGAATTATCACTTATTGTTTTAAAAGCAGCAAGCGCAAGTCTGAGGACACCAAACATTGTGTGGTGCATAGAAAGTAGAAACTCCAGATTTTTCTTCTGAGTTTCTTCCAAACTATTCTGTTCCTTGCTTCTCATCCTCTGAGAAGCTAATTCCCCTGCTCTGCTCTCAGCCTGTGGTGTGTTTCACTGCACCAGAACAACCCAGCACTGTTAGGATGCGTCAAGAGTAAAGGAGTTCTGGTAGACTACAGTGCTGCATTTGGAAAATTTTGTGGATTTTGTTGTAAAAGTTGAGATGGAAAGCACCATATCTTGTTGTAGCCTTTTCTCTCTGGGAAACATGAACATTTTTGTGTGAAATGTTAAATTTCTCTTTCAAAGCTGCTAAAGATAAAGGAATAGTTTGATAGGCTGCTTAGTCCTGAAGAGATTTGAACTGCAAGCCCTTTCTGTAAGGCACCTGATGAAATTTTACTATTTTTGGTTTCTTTTGACTCTTCCATTGGCCCTCTCCACTCCATCATGATGCTTTATTTTATTTACTTAATTGATTTTGAAGTGTGTGGATCCTAGTACTTCGAGGAGCATAACTGACATTGCTAATAATTTTACAGGTGATGCTGTAAAGACCACTGCTGCCCACCGGTTCAGCTTGTCTCTTCTCCACACCTACCTAGCATTGCCTCATTTGTCCACTTAAAGATTGCAGTGATCTGTTTGGGCCTGTCATGATGCTGCAAGCTTGCAGTGATTGTTAGCAGTAGCTGTTTCCCTCTTTCAGCCACTGCATAGTTCTCACCCATCTCCCCCTCACTGGTGCTGAATTTCCCCATTGAGTAAGCACAGTCTGCATTCTGTTTTTCTAATATTTTGGATTGTTTTGTTTGCATTGAAACATAAAATGTAAATAGCTTATATCCACTATTGTGCTCAGCTATTTTAAATTATTTCAGGTTAGTGATGGTTTCTAAGTGGTTTAGAAATGCCGTATTTGGTGCCTCGGTAGTAAGTTTTGAATGACTGGATTTACTCCGGCTCACCCTTGATCTGAGAAATAAGCCAAGTCAGATGTGGGGTTTGGGTTCTGTAAACCTGCAGTCAGTGTGGGCTGACAAATCTTGTTGCCTAGACCTACACAAGAGGCTGTTTGACATAATCTGGCAGTTTAAAAAAACATTTTTCTTTTTCCTAGTGCAAAGGCAGTTTTATTTAGGGCATGTGGAGGCTCAGTGATGCTGGAAGTCTGTCGTGCTCAAAGGCGACCTGTGGAGTTTTGTCAGAATCCTGACCGGGGTGAAAAACTAGTTTGTCTTTTCCCTTGTGGTGCAATTCTTCTGCTCTGGTTAGCTGTCAGCTCTCTTGAGCGTTCGGTTTAGCCGACTCAACAATGGATCCAAGTGCACAAGAACAGTACTGCAGGGAAGAAAACGTGGGTATTTTCCTCCTCTTTAGATGGCTGTTGCTGAAGAATCTTGCCAGCTCTTACATGGATTAAACAATGTCCTTAGAGTGGAGGAGAAGGTTTCAGTTTTGCTGGACTTGCCTATCGCGTGATTGAAGTGTGTTGTGTGTTTGAATTTACACTTTTGGAAATAAAAATAGGCTTTAGAAAGATTGTGGGAAATAGAAGGCACATATTGACGTAAAGGGCCGTAGCAACCAACTCTGCAGGCCTGGACTTGTGTCTAAGGGTATTTAGCAGGTGATGCTTAGCATCTCTGCTGGTTTAAAAGCTGTGCTTCCTTGAGGCAGAGGCAAAAAGAGGCTAGATAGAAGCAGGCTGCTGTTATAGAGATTTTTTTTTCCCCCATTCCCTCCCCCTCCCCAAGCACAACCTTTCAGAAATATTTTAGGTTTGGGACTTGAGCTGGGGAAGCTTTCCTCTCCCTCTCAAGCTTTTGTATGTGTTCAGATTTGATGTGACATCTGGGCACGGTGGAGAGGAAGTGGGGGGTAGGGAGAAACACTGGAGAAGTTTCGTCTGCTTGTGCATAATTAAGGAGCATGCCTCCTGGGAAAGGGGAATAAAGGCACCCCAGGTCCTGCCACAAATTACATGACTTGCTGCTGGACCGAAAGTGGGCTTGACAGTTGCCAGAAGGCTGGCATGGTAATAGGCCACCTACCGGCAGGAGAGTCGAAGGCTCTCCTCCCATCGCTCTCAACATGAGACCCCACTGAGAGGATCTGCTCTTCCTCCCTGGAGAAGAACAGAGTCCATGCTCACAGCAGGGCATCGCAGGCAGAGGCTTATGCCTAGAGGACAAGGCAGCCTGCACTGAATGATGTCTTACGAAGTGGAAAATATCCCCAAGTGCTGTGTTTGGGGAGGGGGAGAAGTTATCACAAAGTGTGAAGCTTGGGCTAATGATGGCATCTTGGTTATTGTTTGAAGATGGAAAAAGCAAGTAGTTCAGATTTCTTTAAAGGAACTGTCAGATTTTGCTGTTTTGGAAAGATAAGAAGGTCTGTGACAGCAACAAAATGCCATGTATCAATCAAAGTCTTGGCAGCAGATTACAGCTCTCAGTTGAACACAAAAGTGGAAATGCCAAGTTCTCCAGTGTTTATTGTCTCGTTGCGTGCAAACATTGCACAATACAAGAGTGAAATATGTTACAACTTGATTGATTGCTACTGTGTGTTTGTAGATTGTACCTTATAGAAATCTACAAATCTGCTACCCTTTGCTGCAGCAGAAGGGGAGGGCAGGGAAATACAAATGAGAGTGCAAGGCAAAAAGAATAAAAGGAGGGTGAGAAAGGGAGACTGTCCCTGAGAATAGTGACACATGTGGTCAGGTACATCTTTTTTTAATCTTTTTTATATGGTCAAAATTGAAAAATGATACTGAGCACACTATGGTGGTCCTTAGTTTACACTGGTAGAACACAATCTCCTAATTCAGAGAATGCAATCAAGGACATAGATAACGAAACAGTAGCTCCTTTACCTTGTAGTCTGATGCAAAGACGTTATTAAAAAAATTATGATTTATTTCTTCAGCACTTAACAAGAAAATAACTTAACAGCTACATTTAGAATCATAGAATTCTCCACTTAACATATTGCCTTTCTCCCCTTCCCCTTCTCTTTTTTTTTTGTTGTTTTGTTTTTCCTTTTCTTTGTTTCCCTCCAGGTGCTCAATACTTGCGTGTAGCGCGTACGTGGCTCTGGCTTTGGGTGATAACCTTATGGCATTGAACCACGCAGATAAACTTCTTCAGCAGCCAAAGCTGTCAGGGTCTCTTAAGTAAGTCTGGTGTGGTGATTTCTACTCTCTCAGCCCTGCTTTTTTGCTGGAGAGTTCTGAATTGAAGCTTCAAATGTCTGTAGCTGCTTGCCAATTCTGTATCTGATGCAATGAATTGCTTGGCCCCCTCCTGTTCTTGCTGAAGCCCTGACTAAATGTTCATTGACACTCAGGAGCATGAGTCCCCTTGTTTGTGTATGAATTCCATGTAATTCAGAATCTATCACTGCTTTTGTTGCTATTTGTTAATCTCCAGCTATGGGTGCCACACAGTAGGCAGGACTGTCAGCCTCTGGGGGGCTGCACGTGCTCATGTTGGCATGGCACAAGGGGCAGGAATGATCAGTGGGGAGTGGACAACACCAGCTCAAGCCAGCATGCTGCTGCTGAAAGCTTACTTCGGAAACGACAGCGTTGGAGGAAAAGTATGCTCAGTGAGTAGGGTACCAGACCTTGGATGTACAGGACTTCACCTGCTACTGTTGCATATATAGGTTCCATTCTTTGGTTTCTCTTATTCAGTTCTCATTTGGTGCTATGCTTTTTGGAGGGATATTCGAAGCTCATTCTGTTTCTAGCCACCAGCTCTCACACATCTCTGAAAATTCAAAAAAGGCAGCTTCAGCCTCACCCTTCTGATCTTCTGTGTGCATTTAATTTCTGTGTCAAAGACAGCATAAAATATAGCAGAGGTTGTTAGGGTGGTAATGATATTTTTCAGAACTCGCAATGTACTTGTGGAAGGCAAGCTAACTTGTGCTTATTTTTAATATGCTGGCAGCATACCCTAAAAAGGTCCATGCCAATTAAATTCTTTGGCTTCCACGCTTGAAACTACTGCAGAAGCTTATCTTTTTGCACAGTTGTATAAGCAAGATTTTAGAGGAGTTTGCAAGGTAACACAGAATTTAGTGAAGGCAGTGTTACCGTTATATAATGTAGATGATAGTTTTTTTGGAAAGGCAGAGCACCATATATCTTGGTCTTAGGAAAGCAGGCTTTTGTGCAGGCTGGGAATTTTGAACTGTTCTTGTTTTCCAATATGAAATAAATTGCATGTAGAAAGATCTAAATTGCAGAAGTTATTCTGGATGATTTACTGATATTTTACCTGAAGTTTCATTCATTACAACCAACTGTACAGTCAGTTTGAAGTGTACTGTATAGAGCTTCATAGAACAAGAGTGAACTTTTTTGCTCAACTTTCAGATTAGATATTTGCAAACTAACTACACTCTTGATTGACAGGATTCCTTCTGTTCCAAAGTTGAAAATGCAAGCTGCTGATTAGCTGAGCTGAACTACAATGGCAAACATGAGACTTTCTTAATTCTTTTTGCAAAACCTGCAGTTGGAAATGTGTTTGTGCCCCATGGACAGGCCAGGCCTGTACAGTTACTGTCCTTAGAAATGCAACTATCTTAAAGTATTAGTTTGATTTTTATTGAATGTAAAGTGCTTTTAATACCTCAAATTATAGAGGTATCCATATCCTGAGGTGTCTTTTAAGGATTCCTTTTTTTAATTCTCTGAGATAAAGCCATTCCAAGGTACTGCCTTTCTAGAATGGCAATTCATGTGCATGAAGGAGTTGTCATTTTTCAGCTATAGATTTTTTCCACAACATTAGTACCTAAAAGCAGCAAATGGCAGAACTGGATATTATGACATTACTGTATAAGCAAGCTAACTTCCACGGAAGTATTTCAAGTAATAGCTTTCATGTGCTTGGGTTAAAAACTGCATTCAGTTTGTCTTAAATAACTAATTATGGGGGTTATTTTGCTAACATCTGTACCTAACCTTTGGTGTTGTAGGTTTCTTGGGCATTTGTATGCAGCAGAAGCTCTCATCTCTCTAGACAGAATATCTGATGCCATCACTCACTTGAACCCCGAGAACGTCACTGATGTTTCCCTCGGGATCTCTTCGAATGAGCAGGATCAAGGTTAATGAATCCACACTTCTTTAGAGTTAGTTACACTTTCAGCTGCCCTCCTGCTGTAACTTTCAGTATGCAAATAGAATGATGATTAAGACGTCTTGTGAGATTGTAGGTGGTTTGGGGGGTTTTTGTTTGTGTTTTTGTTGTGGTTTTGTTTTTCTGGCTTTTGGTCTTCCTTTGTGTTTGGTTTGTCTTTTGCATTTTTGTCATCCCTTTGAAGTGGCTAATTCTGTAACATAAATAGGACTGTGTATTGTAGCCTTCTGGCTTGTTTGAAGGTAACTTTTGAAAGCTGCTTTTGTTAAATCTGCAATTATGTTTAAGTTTGGGCTTCATACCTTCTCTTCCAGCTTTTTTAGTCTCTAAAGCAGGCTTTGAAGTACCAGTGAAGTCTATTTAATTGCATTTGGTGAGAGATAGGAGTGGGGAGAACTTAGTTAATCTGTATCTTAATCTTCTTCCAGTACTTCCAGTTGGGAGTGTGTATTCTGTAATAGAAAAAGTACTTTAGAGCCCGTCTGTATAGTTAAGTCTACAGCAGCTCTGGTTTCAGTTTAAATTTCACCATACTCATCTGCAAATCTAAAAGCAAAATGCTGAAGTTAGGAAGTTGTAAAGTGACGTAAGCTCTTGAGCAAACTGATACATTTTCCCTCTTTAATGTCAGATTGTAAAGAAAGGAGCACATTTGTATCTTTATTTTTTAATAAACTTTTAAAAAAATCTTACAAAACGTGATGGGTTTATGGATTTTTTTTTTTATTTTTTTTTTTCAGGGTCTGACAAAGGAGAGAATGAGGCAATGGAATCTTGTAAGTACCAGCCACTGTATTGAGCAGAGAACAGGAACTTACTTAGCCAATTTGGAATAAAAATGTAAGGAAAAAAAGGGAATATTATTTTTTTTTAATTACAGCTGGCAAGCAGACCCCACAGTGTTACCCTAGTTCGGTCACATCTGCGAGAACAATGATGTTGTTTAACCTTGGGAGTGCTTACTGCTTGAGGAGTGAATATGACAAAGCTCGAAAGTGTCTTCATCAGGTATGAAAAACAAATCTCCAGACAGCTTGAGAAACAAATGTCCTTCCTTCAGAGTGCCATTTAGGTCACAGCAAATCCTGGTGATTTCGTGGCCCAGGTTTATTTGTGGAATTTGCTGAGATGGCATCTCTCTTCTGTCTTTATAAACCTCTCTATTAGTAACATAAAATGAAGGATTCCAAATTTCTTACTTGTGTAAATAGTTCCATACCACTATGGGAAGCATTATTTTTTCTAGATAAAACCAGTGGAATACGAGTAGGAAGCCTTTTCGCTTTTCCTAAGTTTGTTTGGGTTTGGGGTTTTTTTAATGGTCCAATAGTAGTTACTATATATCAGAGAAGAAAGCTTTTGAGAGCCTTGAGCTCACTTCTCTCTAATCACTTAATGACTCTCCATCTAAGCTATTAACTTCAGGGCTGTGAGAACAAACTGCAGTTCTGCTGGAGGCAAGTTCCTTGCCTGCCTGTTGTCCCAAGAATTCTCAAATACGGCTTTTGAAACTCTCTTCACTTGGCCTGTGTCATTGCTCTGTGTTATGGCTGGGACTCATCTCTTTCAAGAGTGATGTTTGTCTCTTTTTGCAGCCATTCCTGTCTGTCAGGAAGACCACTCAAATGCATTGTTCAGCTGCAAACTGAAACAGCAGTCTCCCAAGTTACTTCATAGTGGTTGTGTAGGTGAACAGTTTGAATTCTGTGAGGTTCTCATCTGCTTAAGGTGGTTGTCTTATTCCTTTTCCTCCCGAGACTTCTTAGGACTGGGCAGGTGTCTCTGCTTGGGCTCCATAGAGTATGTGGAAAGCCCAAAGGAGTGTAAGGCCACCTGTCGATGTGAAGTACAGTAGGGCTCTGCATCTACAACAAATTCATTGAGTTCATAGCTGAAAAATTTTTGTGTATGGAAAGCCAATGAACAGTCCTTGTTGACTTTGTATTCTGAACTTTGGATCAGTGGAGGTTCCACCTTCTTCACCTTCTTACCAGGAAACCGCAGTGGATTGGCCCAAGAATTACAGACTCAAGCATACAGCAGATGGTGCTGCTAATTAGCATGAAGCAATCTTGCAAAGTAGATAATCTTTCAGTCTCTCCTTGCATGCCTAAATCTGAGGGAGTGTATTTGAAAAAAAAACTTATCTTAGTTTATGATTTTTTTTTTTATTTTGTTAGCTAACATGACGGCTACAGACTTGTCAAGGGATACTTTCTTTGAGCTGGATGTTTCTCTTAAGTACTTTTTCTCCCCATCCTCTTCTTTTTCAATAAGGCTGCTTCGCTGATCCACCCCAAAGAGATCCCTCCAGAGGCTATTCTGCTGGCTGTATATCTTGAATTACAGAATGGTAAGGAAATGAACTTTTTCCCAACATTAACCCCCCTAATTTACCAGATAAGCTGCAGTGTGGAATGTATTGGGTATTTTTTAACATTTTATATTTTTTAATTCAAGTTTACAGCTACCCCTTCTAGCCAAAATGTTAGAACAGATTCATAGAATCATGGAATGCTTTGGGTTGGAAGGAACCTTTAAAGATCATCTAGTCCAACCCTCTGCAGGAGCCAGGGACATCTTTAAGTCAAGCAGGTTGCTCAGAGCCCCGTCCAGTCTGACATGGAATGTTTCCAGGGATGATACCTCCATTACCTCCCTCGGTGACACTCACTGTAAAAAAATTTCTTCCTTATATTCAATCTAAATCAACCCTCCCTTAGTTTAAAACTAAGATTCTTAGGTTTTTAAATATTCTGCCAATCCGGACTTGGGATATAAGGGGAGGAGGGCTGTAGTCGTCATTCCTAGTCCTTATAGAGTTTTGCCAATATTTTAAGGGACCTTAAAGCCCATCCAGTTCCAACGCTCCTGCCATGGGCAGGGACACCTCCCACCAGACCAGGCTGCTCAGGCCCCATCCAATGTGGCCTTGAACACCTCCAGGGAGGGGGCATCCACAGCTTCTCTGGGCAACCTGTGCCAGGGCCTCACTGCCCTCAGCATGAAGAATTTCTTCCTAATGTCTAATATTTTTTCATTGGTATTTATTTGATGGACCATACATAGAGTTGAAAATCATATTTCTTGATTAAAGCAGTGTTTTATGTACACCCTTGACACCTGCATCGGTGTCTGTAATGTCACATTGTGAGAGCTTTTTGTGTCAGATCTAGAGTCTCACTCTGCAGGTGGCAGAGAGATGATGTGCCGTTCGGGTGCTCTGGCATCTTAAAGCTCTGAGGTTAAAGCTTGATGTCTTCACCTAAGAACAGGTAGAATCAAGCTGTTGTTTCAAATTTACTTTTCTCTAATAGTTTTCATGTCCATGCCAGCGTTTCACTGAACAGAAATAGAGCTGCTGTTCACAGCCTGGGCCTAGGCCTGGCTTGTCAGCTCTGTTCTAAGAACGGTGACTCCTAAGTCATACAAAGATACTTTTTTTAATCAAAAGTTGTCTTGCAGGTAATACCCAGCTGGCCCTGCAGATCATCAAGAGAAACCAGCTTCTCCCCTCTGTGAAAACACTCTCTGACATGCGGAAGAAGCCTGTTTTTCAGCCAGTCCACTCAATCCAGCCCATTCAGATGCCAACTTTCACCACAGTTCAAAGGAAGTGAGGTCATGCTTCAACATGCTGCTGTCCAGCCCACGAGGGCTTGGGATTTTGTACATTTTTTTTAACCTAGGACACCTGCATACCCCAATTGCTGGAGTGTGTTCATTTCTGTAAATTTTTAATAAAACAACTAAACCAAAAGAAGGCATTCTTGGAGATGTTTGCAAAGGTTATTTCATGAAGGAAGAGGGGTTACAATCTGTTTTGAATATGAGTGGCAGTTCACTCACTGAAAAGAAGTGGTTATCCAAGTGTGTGATGCTGAATTTTTTTAATGAACGTTAGTTTTTGAAGATAATAAATGGGAGGGAAGTGACTAGAAGGGAAAAATACGATTTACCTGAACTAAAGTCCTGCTGAAGTAGCAATGGGGTTGTGTTGGCTGCTCTGTTTTGACACATAGCTCCTATGGGTTTGTAATCCTTGAAGAGCCTTATGTTGGTGTAGCTACAGTCCACTATCCTGCAGTGGCTGGAAGTTTGGGCCTTGCAGTTGTAGCCGTCCCTTCAGAATCATTGAATGTTTTAAGTTGGAAGGGACCCTTAAAGATGATCCAGTTCTAACCCCCCTGCCATGGGCACCTGGATGCTCAAGGCCCCATCCAACCTGGCTTCATCAGGCATGGGGATGGGTGCGTGTGTGGGCATATACAGGTAAATGGTCTCAGGTGCAAGGAAAGGAGCTTCTTTTCTGCAGGTCATAGCCAAGAGAGGAAGAGATTTGTGCCCCTCTTTACCCTTGGCCCCTCAGTTTCCTGTAGTTACCTTATTACAGTTACTTTAAATGAATATAGCACAGCTCCAGCATTCACTGTGCAAGGCCTTAGTATCCAGTCTTAGTGCTGTCTTTCTGTCCTCCTTAAAACCAGGTGCTGTGCTGCTGGCCTGAAACACCTGGGAGCTCACAGGAGCTAAGAGGTAGTGGGGTAGGGACAAGCCAAGGCCCTTAACAGCCCTTAAGATGGCTCTGCAGTGCCCTGCCAAGCAGTAGTAACTTAATTGTCATTAGTTTGTATATAATTAATACAAGCTAACCCTGAAAAAACGAATCTGTTCCCCTTTCTAGTTTGTGGGGTCAAAATAGCAAAGTCTGAGTGTGAGGGAGAGTGAGCTGGTGCTGAGTCTTGTGACCAGAGTGCCTCTGGTTTGTAACACACCAGCAGGTGGGATGGAGCTGGGTGGTAAGTGATGCATCCAGGCTGTGGTGCTTCTCTACTATCAACCTGAAGGGCTCTACCTGTTCCTCCTGAGCTCAATAGGTGCCAACAGGCAGTTTGTAAAAATGGGAAAGGTGTGAGAACTAACTGGGCAGTGTGGACAACACCTGGTGCAGCTGCTGAACTTCTGCCAGTGCAGCAAGGCAGAGGTTGGGCTATGGGACAATGGTCACAGCAGGCAGTGTATGCGATGAAGGGACCAGTGCTGGGGAACTCGCTCGCTTGAGAAGGCGGAGGGTGGGTTGGTTTCAGGTTTTTTTTTTTCTTCTTCCTCATTTTTCTTCATCCTAGAAGAAGGTGTAATGGTGCAGGTAGAGTGGAAGAGTGCCTGGCTGTAAGAAAAAGGATTTTAAAAATTAATCTATTTTAAAATGGAGTTTCCACTTTAGAGGAATATTTCTTCCTTTCAAAACATTTTCAGCCTTTTAAATGTCTGGTTACTTATTGTGAGCACAGCAGAAGAGATGAACCATCCCCATCCTTCCTTGGGACCTAATGCAGGCAAGGCATAAGACAATCTGAGCCCAATCTCTTCTCACTTCCCCTCCCTGGCTGCTTTGTGCCATTTTGGCTATCCTGAATCTTTACCCAGATCATCTGCAGGGTAGAGCTGGGATAACACCTTATCTCCCGGGCTGCTGCCATTGTACTTTGCCTCCAGCACCTGCCATAAAGGTCACACACTTCCAAGTGGCCACCTGAGATGCAGGTCCTGCAAGTTCTGCTCTCAGTAATCTGAGCATTAGATAATGCAGATGAAGCCAGCAGGATAGTCTGGGGTTTGCCCCCAAGATCTTGAACAAAACAATTCACAACTGACAGAAGAAGAACAGCAAGTTTGTTAAACAATGTGCGAGGTGTAGAACGAGGACAAGCATAGTACAAAGCCAGGGAGCATGAAACAGCACAGCCATAAGCTGCTCCTTCCCTCTTCTGCTGGGTAACTGGCTGCCTCTCTGCTTTTCAGTGCTTCCACAGAAAGGACCAAGTAGCTGTCAATAACTCTTGTATCGATGTAGGTGTTGGCACCCACTGTGCCCTCAGGTAGGTGCAAGCAGTTTAGAAGCACTGGGAATACAAAAATTTCAGGAAAGAAGTACGTGGAGATCACCTTTCTGATAGAAGGAAGAGAGGGAGCTGATACATCCCTCGTGCCAAAGAAGACTGACTGATTAAATACAAAAAGGTTAAAGATGCTCGCTGTGTGGTCCCAGGCCTGAATAGGGAAGATTCTTCTCAGTCCTTCCCCGCCTCCCCCAGGAATGTGGGGCATTCACATGCAAAGGATGCTAATGCCTCGCTCCAGCAGTGTCCAGCTCTACCGGAGGCACCCAGCGCTCCTTTCCAGGCTCGGAGGATGAAGGACGCAGTTGTTGTTCCCCAGATACGCCAAACCTTATCACAGCTGCATTTGCATGTGAGCAGCAGCATTCAGCCCCAGTTCTTCCCAGCAATGACTGCTCTTCTGCCCCAAAGCTGCTGCAGCGACCAGAGCAGCTCTGGGGTATTTCCCCTGCCTCTCCAAGAGAGGGGTGAGCAGAAGTGACTTCCACATCTTGGGTTTCATAGTTTTAACATGAATAATAGAGGAAAAAATATCAAAAAACATCTAGGAAAGGAAGCGGTGAAGGATGCATCTCCCTCTCTGCCATTGCCCATAGACCCACAGTTCGCTTTTGCCTTCTCCTCCACCTGTTTTTAGGCTCTGGTAAGTAAACAAGTGGAGGTCAAGTAATACTGCAAGCTCACCTGTGGTAAAAGCAGGAGTAGCAGAGTCTGGGCTGCATGTTAAGTTAGTAGAACTTTATTTTGGTTTATCCTTCTCCTCTTGCCCTCCCCTTGCCTCCAGGACCTCACCTCTGCAGACAGGTTATGGTGCTTGGGCAGGGGGAGTGTAAGTGGAGGTGCCCCTGTTGCTATGTCAGCCTCCTCGCCCACACATGGTCGTGGGGAACTGTGACCACAACCTCAGTGCAAGGACTCTGCAGCACTTGTTCAGCATTCAGAGTCATCTCATGGCTCTCAGTGAGCTTCCAGGTTCTGGTTGACTTTAAGGAGAGAGCAGAGAAAAAATACTGACAGAATACCACACAAAACTGGCCACAGCGGTAGTCTCGAAACTCACCTGAGCAGCCTCCCCTTCTCCCCCTCACAGGCTCTTCTCCTTCCCTTCTTTCAACTTGAACTGATCTCTGTACCACTGACAGGTTGACAGCTGCTCCAGCAGGAAGACTGATGGTCAGGTCAAGGATCTCAATGGACAGAGGGTCCATGCTGAGCTGTCTTGTGGTTGTACACAGCTGCAGCCAAAAACATCTCAGCTTTGGACTGGAATCCACCTCCACTTCTGCTCATGCTAGGAACTCAGTCAGTGGTCTTGATTCTCAAACCTTTATTGCTGAAGAGCACCTCCCCATGCTCACCATTTCTTTCCAAACATTTTCCAAAACCAAGTAAGGAAAAAAAAGAGCACCTTTTCTGGTTACCCAGCTTATACTGGCCAGCTGCTCTGCAAGATGTTAAGCTAAGCTATTACACCTTCTGGTTGGTTTCTTTGCTTTACACTGCCACTCAGAAAAAGCACCACTTCCACAGATGCAAAGGTGTAAAACCCAGAAATGGACCTAAACCAGTCAAACCAGAAACCTTCTGGCAAAATGCTGGAAAAGGTACATGGCGTAGAGGTGGCAAGCCCAGTATCCGAGCCATTTCCTCCAGTCATGACAGCGAGGATATTTTCATAGACCAGACATCTAAGAGTTTGATGCTGCAGCAAAACTTCCTTTAAAAAAACACACCCCCCCCCCAAACCCCCCTTGCTTCTCTCCAAAGCACCCCAACATTTCTCCTTCTTCCTTTCGAGGCAGGTGCCCACTGGTTTCAAGTTTTCCATTGCCTGGAGGCAGCCAGCTTTTTTTTTTTTTTTTTTTTTTTTGGGCACCCAAGCAGAAGAGAAGGCTTTGACTGCGTAACACAAACACACAGACACAGGTTTGCCATGAAAAAAAACCTCCTCACATTTATTTGATTAAACAAAAATAAAATAAACTGCATAGGAACATTTTAAAGTCCAGAGAGACACTGACTTTGTTTTAAGGCTGCCAGTAGCTGATACATTGTCTCCTTGCTACATCCTTCAGCCTTCCCTATGGACCACAAAGATACATTCAGAAGCCTCCATTAAACACCAGGGTTCTAACATTTTGCTCACTTATTCTACATTATAGTTTGCACATAACCTGTCATGCTTTTTTCTCTGCAGTACTCAACATCTGACATCTCCAAATGCCACTTTTTGTCCAAGTAGAAACATGATGCCTGTTTTGGAGCATGGAAGTTCTTGTCACAGCCTGTTTCATTATCAATTAGATATAAAAGCTCTGAGCAGCTCATTAAAAGCAGAGCACTGTCTGTCCTGCTGAGACATTTTTATTATTATTAGGAGAGCAGCAGGATTAATCGCTAAAGCAGAAGAGAAACGACTGCAACTGAAGAGGAAATGACAAACCAAAACGGCTCAAGATGCCCAACATCCAAGGACTGACAAAATCACTCTGGATCCCGATGCAAACCTGCTCTGAGGTAATGTTACTCCTACACTGGTAATGAAGTTGTATAAGATGAGGCCATACAGCTACAGTCAGTTAAATGAGGGGAGAAAACCACACATTTGACATTGGCTTCACATGGATGACCTCCATTTTGTTCAAGGCTTCCAATTTTTACTTGACTTAAACTGCAGGCATTGTGTTCAACACCCTCACCATTCCATTGAATTGTGCACAAACCAAGCAGCGCATGACAGGTAATGCACAGTACAAACAAGAGTCACATACAGTAAGAAAGCCCCACCAACTCCGGTGACTAAGCACACCTTACCAACTAGTTAAAAACTTTTTAGTCATTTTAGAAAAGAAACTAAAAACAAAACCCAGAAACAGACAGCTCTCCCTCAGAAGGAAAAACTACTACATTGTCTGAAAAGTACTCTAACAAACCTATAAAAGGACTTTTAATTTTTTTTTTTTAAACTAGTCTGGTAGTTAAAAAGGAAGTTACTTAACTACATCACTACACAGACACTTAACATTCAGTCAGTAAGGCTCTATGAAAAGAGCTTAAAAAATTATCTACCTGAGTTTGTAAGTTGATACAATCATTAATAGAAGGTCTAAGACCATGCAGGTACACAAAGCATTTTTAGAACCATTCTTGGTTAAACAATGATGGAAAAAGATGCCAGTCTGGCTTGTTCACCCGTAAGATCACTTAGAGACATCAATGTACGTTTTCCACCATAACATTTACCAAACCCAACACAGCCTATTGTTATCGGGGTCTCCTGTACCCACTTCTGGCACCCCCTAATATGAGCAGGGAGGGAAAGATTTTTTTTTTTTTCAATATAGTAATCTGAAAATGTGCTTCTGCAACTTTACTCCACAGGTGAAACAAGGGTCACATCACCCGTCACTGTTAAAAGTTGCATAAACCCCCAACGTACTGGTTTTAAACTGACTCTCCTGAGAACGTCTGAACCTAAAGCCCTCCAGGAATAGAAACTTGGTTGCTTTGTCAGGGTGGAAAAAAAGCCCATTGAGTCAAGAAAGCTACAAATACAATCAACAAGTCAAAAAAAATATCAGGATCTTACTTCCTTCAAGCATTTGGTATAGAATTGTGTTTACAGCAATCGTAATGTTAAATCTTCCCAAACAGGGCATATTTGTAGGCATGCAAAAAGTTTCTCTTGTAGAGAGAAGACCTAAAGGTCTTATGGACATAAGAACACTGCAAATGAACAAGAAGTTCGTCGTGTCAGCCAGTAGCATTGTAATACTGAAAAGTTTTACATTTCCATACTTGGTAGTGAAAACAGAACAAACTCCAAGTGTTTCATATGTCTCAGTCCAGTTTGCCTGAACATTTGGTTTTATTTACAGCTTCTCTAGCAAGGGCAGCTTAATATTTCCATGGGCAGTCAGCAAAAACAAAAAAAAACAACAACAAAAAGCAAGCAGTCGTACACACTTAATATCTCCGTTTCAGTTAAAATGCTTGTCCAACAGGCAGGATGAATCCTTCCCCCAGACAGATTCTCCCTTATTTCTCAAACCTGTCTGATGCTAAATTGAGGTAGATGGTTTACTTCTGCAAAGCGAGGTAGAACTTCAAGAAAAAGATAGTGGCATCTCTAGTTGTGCATTTTGTACCACAGCAAACTGGGGTTTAAACTCCCAAGGACTCAAAGACCAGAGGTACAATATTTGTCTAACGCAAGTACCAGTGTTCATTTTTTATACAGCTCCAAACTGTTTGTCTAAATATCTCTACTTTTAAATACCCTATTACCTTTTGGCACCATTTGGCTTACACTCCTTTAAAAAAAAAATAAACAAAACACTTTGGCACAATTGTTTTTTAAACCAGAACTGAACAAAGATAAGCAAGATAAGCCTAAAAGCCTGTTCTCTTCAGAAATTAATTTTGGTTTAACTGTAACATAACAGATTGGGCCCATTTTTCCTGCAATTCCTAGGGAACGCCACATCCAAATGCCTTGTTCTTTCTCCCAACCTAGTTATGGCTGGCCCCAATACACATTAGTTTTTGGGTGTTGTCTTCCCTCCTCCACATTCTTTACAAGTTTAAGGTTTATGGGCTTCCTTAAATAAGTTCTATTTTAAAAGGTACTAAATAAAGGAGTGAATTATTTGAAGGACCTGCATTATCAAGTACTGAGTCTGCTTCAGTTTGCTACTGAAGTTCCTGCTGAAGTAGTTCTGAGAAAGGACAAGATTGCTTCATGGGCTGAACCCAAAACAGCTACACTGATGGCTGATAACATTCTGTCAAGCAAAAAATTTACTAAGAGCCAGTGGTTTAACCTGGCATAGTGAAATTCCTTTGGAAGTTCTAGCAGACAGGTCTGTCACCTACTTCTGTTGTTCCCCAATGTCAGAGCCAAGAGAAAGAGGCACACGCTCACCTCAGCCTTCTCCAGGCCATTTCCACTCGTTAAGATTACTCTGAGTCTTCAGTTTGCAGTCCAGCTTTAAAGCCTTGCTTGTTTTCTCTGCATGTATGTTATGATACTTGGGCATTAACCTGAGAACATGCACAGCCTTAAAACATGCATGGAAAAAACAGAGCAAGGTTTGAATCTCATTTTTTAAAAGCCCCTATGGGGCATCTGATGTTGGCATTGTTTATTATCACTACTTATTTTCATTGCATATAAACCACTCAATTTTATAAGCTACACTACCACTTTTCAATGAGACTGAGTGTGCTTAGCACTATGACAAAGGAATTATTTTGGGTAGCTAAACAGTAGTGTTTTTAAAACGGAAAAGCTCCCCAATACACAAGGTCAAACACTTGAGGTTTAGTTCGTAAGCAAATCCCACTGAATTAGACAGCAACTTAAATCATTCCTCTTCCTGACAGAGCTGGACTGGGGGTTTGTGCAATGGCTCCACTCAAAACAAAGGACAGCACCAGTGCCTGGCACCTTCTACATGGTGCAGACTGGAGAGGGGCAAAAAGATTTCTGCAGTTCAACAAAATCCTGAATGCACACTTAACTTTTTTTTTTAATGCTTGGAAAACAACTCCCTTCCAGTCCTAGAGAACAGGGGGAACCCCACAAGCATTAAAATCAAAGTGTTTCTAGTATTGATCCAGCACTGTCAGCCACTCCCATCAAGATATCAGAAGACCTGGCATGATAGGATAAATGCAAGGACACTGCAAACTAAACATTAAAGCTTTTAAAACCAGTTTTCTTTGGTATCTAGATCTTGCAGGCTATTAGTTTTCACAGCCCAAGTTGCAAATAATTCTTGGGCTGAATAATACAAGACAACTATGGACACCTGTCACAGCCGTAAAGCCACCCCCGAGAAGAGAGGCACATACACAAGCAGAACTTGAAAAAGTTGAAGATAAATTAGGTTTCTCATATTTTAAGTGGCCACACATTTAGTGACAGACATCTGTATAAAAGATTACAAGACGATTTTTAAACCATGCTATCCCTAAGATTAAGCCTAACTGAAACATACTGCTTTCAAGAGCTTGCTTCCTTGAGGCTTTGGCTGAAAGGCAGCACAGTAATTTAGGTGGTTTTCCTCACCCTTCTCTAAAGAGGTTTTGCCATCTCATGAATCTGTCTTTCCGGTCCTTTTGTTTAAGCCTCCTTTAAGTGGCAGCTGTCTGCACACATCATTGGGATTTCTACAAACCCCAGAAAGTTAACACTCCTTGGAGGGGAAAAGCAGCAAGAAAGAAAGTGCACCTTGTGACTTCTCAAACTGAGCCTTTCTATCCCAGGTCACTTCTGTGCATGGTGGCTGGCAAAGAGATGAACCCTTTCCTTGGAGGATGATAAAGACTCTTCAGACTTTTTGGTAACAACCAAGTTTATGTTTCAGAGACCTCTTGCAAACAGTAGGGTAAGTCCCTCAGCATTCTCAAGCCTAAAAGTACTGAATTATTCCATCATGGTGAGACAGAAAAATCCTCTGTTCCCTACTTTAACCATTTTTGTTTGCCACCAAAGGCCTTATGCAGAGAGGATGAAGCAACAGCTCTGTAGAGACCACACCTGCATTAACAGCTAAAATAGAACGCAAGAAATTGAAGAATAAAACCAAATACTTCCAGAGACTCAAAGTCACATTTTGCTAAACAGATCTCTGTTCTCCACAAAAAGTTTGATTCTCAGAAAGGCTTTTTTTTTTTTTTTTTAATATCTCTGAAAGGACTAACTTCCCCTCTGCCTCCAAGCTTTTAAGGATCATATACGTTTATTTTATGCAGATTTCTTTGGTACTGCCCTGGAAAAAAAGCAGCAAAGTTCCATCTTGATGCAGTTTGCCTTATGCTGGTACTGGTAATTTTTCACTTGGATCTCTAGCAAGAGATACACGGAGCCAAAGGCCCACCCCACACTAAACTACAGTAAGCTTTCCTGAATTTCAGTCCAGCTCTTTGGGGAAGCCAGATGATGAAAAAAAATTATATATATTTTTTGCCACTGATAGTTATTGCAATCCTCTTTAAACACAAAAAAATGTTGACTTCTCCAAAACACACCCTGAATCTCCAAAGCTGTGCTTATTTTTTACTTTTGGAAAAAGGTACCACTCTTGTTCTAATACATCCATCAGGCGTTATTCCCTTAAAGTCTCTCTATAGGGAGGGGCAAAATTTCACAAGAAATTAAATCAAAAGGGTTTGATTTTCCCTGTTTCCATGCTCCTTGTAACCTCATCTGTTATCCAGATTAGGTGCACCGATAAAAGAAACAGTAACTTTTTAAAAACTAATTTAGCTTTCAGGTGAAAGAGTAAAAAGAAAAACTCAATGACAGGATACATTAAAGGAAGCCTTGCTTTTTATCTAAACTATACAACAACTGCACTAAGCCACTAAAATGAACAATTTGGTTTAAACTTAAAGAATTTTTGTGCATTTTCATCAGCTTTACTTTGTGCTGTTGGATTACTGTGTTTCAGAAAAAAATACACAGAAATGCCAAAAAGATGCAAACTTGCTCTTCCCTGCGAGTGAATCCCACTCACTTTCGCAGAACGTTCAAAGTCATCTGGGAACAAGACGCTGTGCTCACCAGTAAATCAAACACACTGAGGTATAAAAAGGAGAACAGGAAAAAGTTCTCTGCTGCAGCAGCAATTCAAAAACGAACAAAAATCCCCCCTCCCATGTCCCCACCCACAGAACTGCAGTATGGTCAAGAACACAATTTCTCTACAAACACCAACTACCATTTTCTCCATAAAAAAAAAGTTCAAGAGCCTTTTTTTTTGGCTTAGTCTACAGAATTCACCACACAAACCACCTAATGTGCACAGCAACACTTGTTTGTGCATGAAACCCTATCAGGGGAAGAGGTAAAATATTCTGAACTGTGAGTGTGTGGGGATGGGAAGAGGTCGAGAAACCAGGGAGGGAAGGAAGGGCAATGAGGTAGATAGAATTTAACTTTACAGGCTCACTCCCTGCAGAAAAGATAAGTACATTCATCTGTAAAAAAATTAAAGATGAGGTAGGTTTGAATTAACGTTGTATTTTTTCATTTTCTCTTAGAAGAATTTCCCTGAGACAGTTTCTTCCTAATTCAAACACCGATTAGAAGACGAGAATTCGATTGTTTCCAAAGTCGACCACAACAATCATGCCATCAGGGGTGACGGCTATACCTGAAGGACGGTCCATCTGACCAAAGCCGCTTCCCTGAGTGCCAAACTTGCATAAAAAGCTACCATTTGACTCAAATATCTGCACCCGGTGGTTCCTGGAATCGGCCACAATGATGCGCCCCTCCTGATCCACCGCCACTCCCTGAGGGCGCAGGAATTGGCCATTCCCGGTGCCCTCGGAGCCCAGAAAGCGTGCTGACTGGCAATCTGGATGGATGACCAGAAGGCGATGGTTGTTGAAGTCTGTCACTACCAAGTGGCCCTCGTGATTGAAAGTCACACCTCTGGGGGAATCAAAGTGCTTCCAGAGTGCCCCTTCGAAGCCGTACTTGTTGAGAAACACACCATCAGGCCCAAAAAGCTGAACGCGATGGTTCCTCGTGTCAGAGACCAGAATCTTGCCCTCTGCGTTGACAGCCACATCCCATGGGTAATTGAACTGACCATTCTTTGTTCCTTTCTCCCCAAACTTTAGAATGAATTGCCCCTCAAATGTGAAGATCTGGATGCGATGATTGTCCTTGTCAGCCACAATGATCCTACGTGAGATGTCACAGGCGACACCAGCAGGCCGATCGAACTGGCCCGGACGGGAGCCCAGTGTGCCAAATTTGTGATGGAAGGTCCCACACGGTTTGAACACCTGGATGCGGTTATTACTGCGGTCAGCAACAATGATGTAGCCTTCTTTGTCTACGCTAACACCCCAGGGTCGACAGAGTTTGCCGTCGCTATCTCCCTCACTGCCAAAGGAGAGCCCCGGCAGCCCAATGCCTATGTAACTGCGCCCAGATTTCACCACAACTTTGAAGGGGCTGTTCTCAATGTGTTGGTTGCACATCATCACGGATACCAGGTGCTCTCCCTCTAGCTGTGGACGGTAGCTGACCAGATAGGTCCCGTTCTGCTGATCACTGACATCTGCCCCAAAAAGGTTTCCATCTGGGCCCATCACCACTGCAGAGATCATGTCACCTCCTGAAAGGCGAGGTTCACCATCATGGTCATAGCCTATCACTGTGAAAGAGGCCACTTTGCCCTGCAGCGCACGCTTGAGGCCTTCCCCAGTGGCTTTGGTCAAAGGAGCAAAAGCCCCACTGCTGACAAAGCCCATTGATTTAATGGCCATATACAATGCCTGGTCAGGGGGAGTGAACATGATCCTGTCATCTTCCTGCGGCTGGAGAAGGCCTCTCACATTCTTCAGCTCTTGCACTTGAGCCAGCATGCGGTCCCGAGCCAGAAGAATATCCATGGTACGACCCTCCTCCAGGACCTGCTGAACAGCGCTAATGGTGTTGTCCAGCTTATTTAGGTTCTGACGCAGCTTTTCAACTTGCAAATAGAGTGACTTAGCCTTGACTTGACGAATCTTTTCCACCTTGGGGAGACGGGGAAAGAGAAAAAGCACACTTACATTGGGCAAGAAAACCTGTAACACAAACATTTCCTAATGTCACTCTTCTACATAAAACTGGTTGTGCAGATGTTGCAGCACATTGACTCAGAACTGCAGAACAAACCTCTAAAAGCTGTGATATAGAAAAAACAGAATGAGGGAAAAGTAATCATCCAAATCCAGGATCATTCTCTATCCTAGCCAAAATCATTCTTACACTGTGCAGAGCTGCTGCATCAGAACATTGCTTGAAAGAAAGTTGTAAAACCATAGAATGCTTTGGGTTGGAAGGGACCCTTAAAGATCATCCAGTTCCAACCCCCCTGCCATGGGCAGGGACACCTCCCACCAGGCCAGGCTGCTCAAGGCCCCATCCAACCTGGTCCTGAACACCTCCAGGAATCCATGATTTCTCTGGGCAACCTGTTCCAGTGCCTCACCACCCTCACAGTAAAAAAATTCTTCAATATCTAATCCAAATCTTCCTTCTTTCAGCTTAAAACTGTTCCCTCTCATCTGATCCCTGCACTCCCTGACAAAGAGCCTCTGCCCAGCTTTCCTGTAGTCACTTGCTTATTAATAACGATTTGCTTCCTCAAATGCTGTTCTTTTTTTAGCTGCAAGATACTTGACAGATCATCTGAAGGTACATCTTATTTAGACTCCAGGGAGGACAGAGGTGACCACAGGCTCTCAAAGAGCAGAGGCTGAGGCTTCTCTAACTAGAATTGAGACCAATTTTAGAAGGCAGGCAGTTATCACAAAGCTGAGGCTAGGAGTCAGCATCAGCTAATGCTCCTGGGCTCTTGTCATTTCCCTGCCTGCCAGAACTGTTTTCATGTGACTGGATAATACCAGACATCTATCTCCAGGGATTTTTAGTGTCCAATTATTTTAATGTTTTCTTGCAAATACTGGCAGTCATGCCAAGCCAGGGTTTTACAATAGGCTACTCTGTAATGTCATTTCAAATGACAGAAGGTTGCTGCCAGTCCCTGCTTAGGGAACTAAAGCCCAAGCAAAAATGGTTTGTTTGTAACTATTTTAACACAAGCCTCTGTCTTTACTTGTGAGAAATCACTTTAGACCATCTGGCAAAGACCCCTGCCTTGAACAAGTAATGAAACATTTAACTGTTTTATTATTGCAAAAATACATTTCCATATGTCTGAATACCTGCTTGGCTGCAGAACAATACCAGCAACATATTTCAAGACTGACAACTCACTGTTTGAAGACACTGACTTGGTAACAGATGTACAAACATGGCATTTCATTTAAAGTCAATGCAACCAAGTTTTATCAGACCTAAAAAGTCAGAGGTGCTTCCTCCAATAGATCTACAAAATAAATTATTAATTTTAGAGTCTTAGCCTAATCCTTTGTACCCAAAAATATTCACTAACACTCTTCATGAGGGCTTAATACCTTTTTGCTAAAATGATTAACCACCACCAAGTTCCCTTCTTAAAATAATGTTTTATAACCTGAATAATACTGTTCTTAGTGCAGCCACTCCAATAAAGTGCATTTGCGCATCCTCTATGAATAGCTTAGGGGCAGCTCTTAGATCTCCTGTACTAGAAATTTCAAGAGAGAAGATTGCCGGGCTTCTTGGGAAAGGCTAACAATAGAAAGGGAACTCCCCTCTCTCAATCCAAATACCTCAGAAAAAGCAGCATTCTAGGTAGAATAACTATATACAGTGCATTTTTAATGTTGCCACATACACTTACAGAGGTACTACAGAAAAACAAGCTTCTTTTAGGGGACAGTCTCCGTGTACCTGGAGCAGTTCCTTACAATAAACTCTAAGGGTGATTGTTTTGCTGGCAATAGATATTACATCTGAAAATTAACTGTTCCATGTTCCAGTCAATGTTGATGGAGAAGAGGCAGGGGAGAAGTACATTAGCAGGATGCCACTGCTTCTTGGCAGCATGTGCCTCACCAGCCACGAGTATGTGCCATGCTGCCTGGCTCTGCTGGCACAGGCAGAAGCTGCACAGCACCTGGTTTCCTGCCACACTATGTGGTGCAACTGTATATTATATTCACAATTTACTCCTAAACTTTTCCCATCTTGACCACACAGTTTTGCTCCCCTGTATCAGTGGTAGCAATCACATGGTCACAGGACAAGTCAGTATGATGCAATGATCTAAAAGACCTAATACAACAGCAGAGAGTGGGTTTCTGCTCAGTTCTTCAAATGGCACCCAAAGGGCCAACCCAAACTAATCTGTGCTAAACAAGCAGAGAAGACCCATGACCACTAAATTACATTTCTGGAATAAGAAACTTCCTTTCCTTTTCTCAAAATAGCACACATGCATTGTAGTTAAAGTGGGTGGAGGAGTTTGGGATTGTGCAGATACTCTTGCTGGAGAGCATTCTTTTCTTCTACTGGTAGTAAAAGGAAAAAAAAAGAGGGACAATACTTTGAGAGTAGGTTCTTAGGTCTGAGGACAATGAAAGTTAATCTTGCAGAACATCTACTAGTCTTTTCAGAAAAGGACACAGTACATACAAGCTTTGCTCCTTTCCTTTGTTTAAGGAAAGTAGATAATGTAAGAAACCCCACATACTAAATACCTAGTTCTACAGCAGTATATTAAAGAAGTTTTAAAGACATTCTTTAAACGAGATACTCAAAGGCATCTCTCTTCTCCAGGCAGCACTGAGATGCAAGGCAAGGCTGCTAAGCCAGCAGGGGGAGCGCCCACTCTATTTCTGGAGCTAAGCTTGCATGAGGATACCTTAAGTCCCCACAAAAACCCAACTAGCTCCTCAGAGTGAGATACCTTCATCAGCACAAAACCAACCAGGACCAGAATCCAGTATCCTACAAAAAAAAAAGTGAGTTCACAGAAGACTGTAGGGTTTCAATTCAGTATTCCTTGGGAGGATATAAAGATCTGGCCATGTACTAGTTAAGAAACAAGTTTTCAGTTTGAAAAGGCACTTGTCAGCAGTTCAAACCACAAATATAGGTGCGTACCTTCCAGAGCAGCTCACACTCCCGCTCTTCCAAAGCCTTCTTATGTCTAGTAGTCACTGCTTTGACTTCAGACTGCACCACCTTCGCTTTCATCTCAACCTGCTCTGCCACAGCCTGGGCCTGTTCAATACTCAGCTGGGGAGAAAAAAAAAGGCAACACGCTTAAGGCTCAATGAAACCAAATCAGATATGCATCAGAGGACTGCTGCTTACATTTCACTACACCTTCAGGTGAAGGTGACAAGTCTTGGTTTTTACCAGGCCTTCATACATTCTGTACAGCAGAGCTTGAGAAATGACTTAATTTTTTAATACACGTTACATGGAGTATACACCTTTATTGTGCCATGTACCAACACCACAGGGCCAAATTCCCTGTGCAATTCCACCAAGCAGCCAGCATGAACTCAGACTCGTACAGAAATTCACTCTTGTTTTCCTACATATAGGGAAACCCAGTTTGTCTTGTCCCTTGAAACAGTTCAGATTGTTGCGTGATAGCTCTGCTTCCAAGAAGAAATGACACTGTAAGAAACCAACATCAGGAAGCACATTTTTTTCACTGTGAGGGTGACTGAACCGGGGCACTGGCTGCCCAAGTAGGTTGTGGAGTCTGCATCCTTGGAGATATTCAAGAGCTGTCTGGCCAAAATCCTGGGCAACTGACTCTAGGGGTCCTTGCTTGAGCAGGAGAGTTGGACAAGACCTCCAGAGGTCCCTTCTAACATCAACCATCCTGTGGTTCTGTGACATCAAGCATTTACTTTCTCTTCTCATCAGCTTGGCATTTATTTCTAGAATTTTGCTGTTCATCAACATACGAGACATCTGAACCCTTACCAACACACTACACATGACTAGCAGCTTGACAGGCAAGAATTTAAACTGTTGACAGCTGAGAACATAACACATTCACCTTTGTTTTCCACATTACATACTGAAAGCCATGGAAATATACATGGGTAATTGTTTTCAGACTATACAACAACTTTCCCTCACTCTGGTCTGAGAAACTGTCTCAGACTAGGTAGCAAGGGAACATCCTAGGATAAAACATATTAAATCTTCAGAAAAGAAGGCTTGATCAAGCAGGCAAAAACATAATCTGAAGGCTTTACCATTGAAAATATGGCCTTATTGAAAATATGCTCAGTTTAATTTTGTATACGATTATGTATCAAAGAATTGCCTGATGTGACAGCTTATGAATGTGATCCAGCTCTGCCTAGAAAGTCAGACAAGGCTTTTTGTCATCTTTGAAAATATGCCATAAAAGTAATCTCTTAAGTTCAACAGCATCTAGTTTATGCCAACAACAGGAATACTAAAACAAAAACAGACATGTACTGTTACTTGGACATTTCCATTCCAGATAGTTATTTTAAGACAACTGGTTTGAATTAGATGTATTCACCGAGGTTATGTAGGAGAAGAGAACTAAAAGGAAAAAGAAGACTAAATTGGTCAGGTGATTAGTCTCTGGACACAAGACAACCCTGAGAAAATGAGATAAGGCAATGTTTCTTACCTTTAATCCAAGGAAACCAGCAGAGGAAAATAGGAGTGCTACTTGACAGCCCCTCTACAGCACAGGGCTCAGTAAGAGCACCAGGTCTTTCAGCTCATCCTCTTTCATACTACTCCCAGGTCAGAGCCACTTTCCTCACTTTTTTAATTGGGAAAGCCTTCAAACTCCTGGGTAACAAATATCCCAGTCCCACTGGAGGCAGACCTGACCTGCCTTCTCACAAAGCTTCTGGCAGACAAATTTGACTCAACACTTCAAGCTGATGGAAAGTGAAAATCTCATTACAATTATTACCAAGATGACACAAAGTCACAACTGGCCACAGATTAAGGCTTCATAAAAGCCATTTAAGTCTGTCCTAGCTGGTAGGGTCCACACGTAAGAATACTGTGCCTCTATTTGCTCTACTTGGCCATCCAAATACAGAATCAGCTTCTACTACAGGGAAAAGGTATGTATTTCTTCCCAAATAGACCTGGATTCTTGTTGAGTACAGCAGAACATCCTGCTCTTCTTCCAAAGAGAAACAGGTATCTCCTTGAGAAATGTTAAGGAAATTATGCTACACACTCATTCCAATTCAAGAAAGCACGTCCATGAAAACAGGGAAGTCTTGGTTTACTTGTTCAAGCTTTCTGTACAGTCCTACCCATTAGGACAGTGACCTGTGTGTGCGCTTTCCTCATACCTTATAGCTAAGAGCAATCTCAGCTTCCCTCACATTTCTTCACAAAAAACATAATCCACTTTTCAAGAAGTCCATCCTAACGGGAAGGTATTAATGCCCTGTGGAGGCTGTGATCTTTCATGTGCAGGAACCAGTTATGGCAGGGAAAATAACCTTACTACATAGCACAAGGCCGTCAACCAACAACCCACATCAATTCATTTTTACTTCCTTGAGTCTAAACAGCTCAGATCAGTGAAGGATGCCCAAAACATTAAGGCTCCAATATTGTCCAGAATATCGACAAAGTTTTGGTCAAATAAACGATTCTGCCAAAACAAATAAATGATTCCTAGGAAGGCTGACCAGCAAACACAGCAGCAGGCCGTGGGAAAGGAATAGCAATAGTCAAGTTATCTATCTGACGCAAAAGCCAAGAGCTGAAAGTACAACTTTTTGAAGTCTTCTTTACATGGAAATCCCTTGTTCCCTTTGATTACTGTAAGATATCACAGCTCTGCCATGATAGCTTTTCTCCTGCTCTTCTGCAGAAATTTCCTGTGCAGAATTTGTCTTCAGAGAGGTCAGCTTTTCAGGAAACATGTTAAGCAGCAGCATTTCTTGTTCTGGTCAGGCACCACACAATCTTTTTACCAACTCCTTTTAAAGAAAAATAGCTTTTATGACACTCCTCTCCATGTCATAATTATTCCAGTGCTAATGAATCATCAAGATTGTCAGCCAGTTTACACACTTGGGAAACAGAAGACAAGGCCCATGTTTAGCACAGAATCTCACTGGGTTATTGAATCTGGGATCAATAACTATTGTTTCCTGCTGTTGGTTGATACAGTAAGTTGCCTATTTACAGCTGTACCTATTCATTCATGACTTCAGGGATCCCAAGATGGCCAATACACTCCCTATTCTATTAGAGATGTGTATCTTGTAAACTTTAGGGTTAAAGCTGGTATTTCCAGTTCCTGAGAGTAAGGCCCATCACTAGCTACCACTACCAGCACATTTCACACTCTTCTCCATAAACCTACACAAATAGTAACAAACAACATTCAAAGCACACACACACTGTAGCAGAAGAGGATAATGTACTTTCAGATTACAAAAAATTTAATAAGGATTATTAAGCGGGCAGTTCTCAAGTTTTTACACTCTGGACTTCTTGTACAAACCAAAGGCTATTTTGTTAACAACTTGGAGATAGCTAATTCTATAATTCATACACGATTTTACATCTTATTAGACTTAGTTCTGCATAAACACACCCCTACACAAAGTGTCACTGGTACCAGGGTGCCATCACCTACACAGAATCACAGATTCACAGAATCATGGAATTGTTCAGTTGAAAAACACCTTTTAGATCGAGTCCAACCGTATCTGTCCACTACTAAACCACATCTGAGCACCCTGTCTATCCATCTTTTAAACACCCTCCATGGATGGTGACTTAACCACCTCCCTGGGCAGCTGTACCAGGGCCTGAGAACCCTTTTGGTGAAGGTATCCAATATCTAATCTGAACCTTCCCTGGCACAACTTGAGGCCATTTCCTCTCATCCTATCACTTGTTACATCACCTGTTACTTAGGAGAAGGCATACACAACATGCTAAACCAAACACTCCTTTCCAGGACAAGACAGCAGACCCAGACATGCTTGGCTAATTTTTTCATGGTCCAGACAGTTTTGAACAAAAGGTGAAGAGTGTAGTCATATAGGACCCCAGGTATCCTTTTACAAACTCCCTTTAGGTGAGCACCTTTGAGCTCCCCTTCTGCTACATTTAACTGAGAGAAAAACTAACAATGAGCTTGCTACAGTGGCTCTAACACAGCAATTGATGCTGCGACATAAAGCTACTACAGAACCAACTGCAAGAGTCAGAAGTAGCAAAGCAGTATCATAGAACGTGGCTGTACTTCTGGACACCTGTAGTGACTACAGAGGTGCAAATTAGGATTTGCCATTGTGTAGACTGGCGGTTTTCAGCCATTCTTCACATTTCCTGTCTTTTACTGGACATTAGGAACCAGAACCTCAAGTTAACAAGAAGTATTGTACAAGTTCATCTTTACTTAATTTAAATATTCCTATGGTATATTTAAATGTAATGTTCCAGAAATATCACTACTCCAAGTCTTCACTAGTGTTGCTTTTTTGGAATGAAAAATTACGATCAGAAGCATACAACACTTCAGAAGAAATCAATCATTACAAAGCATGTGCAACTGATGGACTACAAGCCAGAAATGCAGAGCTACTATAAAGGTGCTGATGCCCTGACTGCATGGTTTCCACAGTCCAACACTCAAATGAAAATCAGGTGTCCACAGTTATGTCCACACAGCACATAGTTATTTAAAGAGGCTAACTTATGTCTTTGAAACAGAGCCTGTTAATCCATATGCTGAGCTGTGATTTTCAATGATAATTCAGTTCAGAAAATCATCCAATTGGAACAAACTGTAACATAACACCACTGTGGCAACACCGTGAGATGTGTAAAGGTTGCTTATGGTAACTGTACTGCAACCCATCAACACTAGCTTCTTAAGCATTTTTTTAGAAATCCTTAGGATTATTAATTCCATCCAATTGCAGAAGGGAGGTGTTATTTTTCAGGCATCAATTCTCTTCAGCTTTCAAAAGCACATCAAATACAAACAACTTTAAGAAAATATTGCTGTATATCTCAAGTTAGCAGTCCTCCACCAAATGCTAATTGTTCCATCCATCAATAGTTTGTTTTTCATTCCTTATGGTAACAAAAAACCACACAGCTTGCTTCAAAGAACTCTCCCAATTACTTACCACTGTTTCATAGCAGCACTTAATGACCAGGCTTTCTCCAGCACAAAGAATTGGATATAAACTTCCGAATGTTCTTAAGACTAGAAAAATTGGAAGACCTTATACAAAGTAGAGCTGCAGTAAAGATACTCAGAATAATAGGCTTAGCAGTGGATTTGCAGTAATATTGGTGCAGCCACAGCGCAAATCACAGTAATTTAAAAGGTTTCAGCCTAAAGAGTGTAAAAGGCTACAGAATTCTCACTTAAAGGAGAAATTCTCACATACAGAAGCTTTGATGGAAGGAGGGCTAAAGACCGGTTTACCTCAATTCAGAAACAGAAATTACTTTGGTTTGTAGTAGAACAGACTTTTAGCCTAAAATTTTAGGCAGAACAGTAGTTTGGACAGCGATACGTGTCAAATGCATCTTTCTCTGATAACCATCTGCTCATAAGAAACACTAAGAAACTCACTGAAACATAACATAAAATCACTAGATTGACAGAGGCTGAATTTCTTTGTACATCTAAATCCTGGTTTTAGAAAAGCCAAATTGAGTCCATTTTGTTTACAAAGCCTCATTTCAGATTCTCAAACCTGACTTCAAAGCCACACACAAGGGTGCCTGAGCTAACTCAAAGTGACAACCCCAGAACAATCCCTTGCAGCACAGCAGTGCCATCCTTCTCAGATATCGACCTCCTGGCAGCCAAGATCCATATGGCAACCCACAGGGAAGCTTCCACTGAAATGCAGAGGCTCAAGTCAACAGATCAACTTCCTCCTCTGCCTGGCCAAATTTCTTACAATGCTTCCTCCCTCCTTCCCTGGAATAAAGATGTTTGTCTACTTCATATCACCCTCCCCACAATTTGGGAGTGAAGAGGCACTTGTTTAATGGCTGACCCAACTCACCACCAGCTCTTAAGCCTTTCGTGCTGGTAGATAGAGTCAATCCCTCTAATATTCTGCACATGAACAGTCTCACTGCAGTCTTCCACATTTAGATTAATGCACTGACAAACATCCCAGGAAAAACTACAGACTCAGCTAGGGAAAAAATTGTTTTCCCATAAACTCACTTTTAAGATCACTAACATGAACAGATCAAATGGTATTTTAACATATTTACCTGGAAATTGACCCTAAATGGGAACAAGCACTCCATGCTTTACTGTTATGCAAGTGCATTAGATTACAGACACATACATACATATATACAGTTACACATGTATAGATGTATTTTAAGAACATGACATTTTGAAAAAGCCATCAATCTTTCATCATAACAGATTTACGTTCAGTTTGTGACCCAGTCCTTGGAAAAAAATCTGAAAGAAGACAGCTAAGTGTGTGCTTCTGGGAGGTAAAACAAGGCAGCAGGACAAGCTCCCCCATACAGAAAGGCAGCAGTCCTGCTCCCTGCCACTCCATAAATCTAATGTCAGCTTTCAGATCATCCTGTGAATCAAATCAAGACTCTGGAAAGGCTAGGAAAGCATCCCAGCAAGGAGGATAGCTTTCCACTGTGACGAGAGAGGTCCTGCAAGTAGAGCTGGGTGTTTCTGCTCTGCCCCCTGGCACTGCTGGCAATCCTTACAGCACTGCATTGAACCAGCCAGGGGGGTGACCCAGCAAAGAGTAATCCTATAGAGAGGTTGCCCTTTCAGATGCATCAGCTCACCACTCAGGCACACAAGCACAAGTTCATGTGTTAAGGATAGGCTTCGAAATGCACGATAGCCAGGATCAGTGCAGCACAGGGAAGCTTTCCACTGGTGTAGAACCTCACTGAGGAAAAAATAAGCAAGCCTCTTGCTGTCAGGCTTGCTATTTTAACTTCAGTTCCTTTGAAAAGCAAGGCTGGGACTTTTCAGGAGTGACAGACTAGACCAGGCTTCAGTGGATCAAGAGAATGAAATGTATCCCAACTCACAGCATTTTTTTTTTTTTAAGTCTGAAAACCAATCTTCCCTCCAAAGCCGCAGGAAGAGTTTAAATAAACATTTCTTCTTAAAAGGCTTCAACTTTGGTTAACCAGATACTCTCCAGTCAGTTGACTCATGGCTTGATTTCCTCTCTCCTGCAATGCCCTTTAAATTCCACCTTTTCCCCTTTACTCTCAACTACCCCTCCTCATTCATCCTCAACATCTCATGTCAGAGAGCTATCACTTTCAGAGCCTATTAAGAAAGAGTTACTAGTGCAGCAGTATGAATCAGTCCCACTAAAAAATGTTACTACACCGTACTACTTTTCAAGCCTCACAGAGCTTCCAGTCTATGTTCCTCATATTGCAGCTTATACTGGCATTTAATTCCCCGCTGACTGTTTTCAAACTTTAACAAAATCACTCAAGATGATTTTTTCAATTTAGTCTCTAGAGTTTGTTTTAAAATTCATGCTGACACACTGTCTCCTCCCTAGGATAAATACATAACTTTACAGCCCTATCATACAAGAACAAGGAAAGCTCTGCTCCATGAAAACTTCCCTATGCAGCAAGCTCACTACATCAACCTTTTAAATCAGGCACCTCTGCTTTCAACTGCTATATGTGCTCTTCTAGTTGTTGCTGATGTTGCTTAGGTAACAGTTGTCTTGAGTTGTACTGTCCATTCCTGCACATGCCTACACACACTACCACCAATTCAACTTTAACACTGATCTTGCCTGCTGCACCCTTTTCCCCTGTACAGCAGTCCGCACTAAAAAGCCCACTAAACTAATAAGACAACTCAGTGCTTTAAAAGCATGGTTCATTTTACAGAATCTTTACAGAAGCTGCCCAGTTAACACTTCCAAGATAGCCTCTTAACCCCAATGGGCTACAGCTAGAACAAGGTAAAATTGCACAAACTAAGTTCAGTTTAGTTGTTTTTGAGTTACATGAGCATAGCCAGTGCTGCCCACTGTTCACCTGTTCCATCAAAAAGTAGTCAGCTCACCACAATGGCAGGAGCCTCCAACATACAAGCCAGAAGAAAATGGGAGAGGAATAAACAAAGTAAACCCAGTACGAAGCAAGCAGGCACAAAAGCATTTATGCAATAGTACCATGGGACTCAATATTATTCTGCTAGTTTCTACACTAAGAGTCAGTCCCTTTTTAGATGATTTATCCACACCAGTTAAATGATTAAAGAGTTCTGGAGATCAAAAGCAGTAATGTAATTACTAACGGACAAGCGCTTGTCTAGGACAGCCTGGAGAAATTCAGAATGCTGTACCAGTGAGGTTCTTCAAACTAGTATAATCCCTTTCTTTTGCTCATTTTGGGGACACGTTAAATGTTTCAGTATGGATACTGATGAAGAGCCTTATGATCTGATTTAAAACAAACTGTGGAAGAAGCTAAGGCTTGCAGGATTTTGTCTTAGAGTAGAGTTTTAAATTACCATCCAGCTCCAACAGCTTGGTGTCTGCTGTTCTGTTGTAACAAGTTAACATCACAACCTAACAGAAGACAAACAGTTTATTATCTATCCCATCGTAATAATTATTTTATCCCACAGGTGCAAGTTAAGGAGAGAAGGGTCAGCTGCTCTTGTCCCACTGAACAAGCTTACTCAAGAGTTAAAGCCATCTGACAGGCTAAAATTTATGGCTTATTCTCACTAACCACTATGGCAAAAAATCTTGTCACGTCACAGAAGGGGATACAGCTTCAAAACAGCCCATCCTCAAAAAACAAGCCCTACATCTAGTAACATGCCCAGAGTACACAGGAATTCTGTAGCACCGCAGGAAAGTGAGCTAGGAGAGACTGAAGGAGTAGTCACTGCCAACAGTAGAAGAGATTTAACAGATTGTATTTAGCAAGAAAATTTAAGAGATCCACTCAAATCCTCATCTACTAGAAACAAGCAGTAACGGGTGGACGATGAGTTTGTATTTTTTTTTTTAATTACTTTTTGTACCATGCATGTGTCAGGGAAGCACACTCAATTCAAGATGTAAGGTTACTTCTTATGGCATTCTATAAATGTTTACTCAAAAGTATTAGTTAGATCACACAGAAGTGCTGAGTTTCAGAATATCCAGCTCAAGTCTAGAGCATGAGGCTAACAAAATGAGAAGGTGGTATTGTGGAACATAGCTTCCCACAATGCTTTCCCCACTCAGTCTCTTTACACAGACAAAACTGCTGCTAATATTTGCTAATTACTTGGCAAAATAACTTTCTACATATCCCTGCAGGTTAATTCCCCAAGTAAATTTCTTCTGTGGTTTGAAGCACTGCACTACCTTCCTTCCAGTCCTTGCCTGGTATTTATATTTGCATTATAAAACATAGCTGAAGCAGAAGGCAGTTACAGTATGCACCTGTGTGCACCGAGTAAATCCTTGCATGGAGACAGTTCCAGATCCTCTGCACAGGCAGGTTAGAAGTGTCACACTAATCCAATGGCTGATTAGCATTTTCTTTTTGGTGGTAACACTGAGTCACGGCTAATTACAGTGCAAGATGCTATACAGGTATGACAGACAGCTGAAACTAAGTCTCAGTCATAAAAATAAAACCAGGCTTGCACTGCTTTACAAGATCAGAACTTTCTTCAAAATGCTTCATGCTCAAGTGCATTTGTACAGACCTTCATATATACTGTGATTTACATGACAGGATTATGCTGCAAGAATGCAAAATTCATATAACAGCATGTTATTTTCAGCTCCGCAGCCACTTCTGTCAGAGATCTGAGAGAACAGAAGGGGTGAGAAGACTGACAGCAGAAGCAGAGAGTTTTTTGCTTTGACACCTTGCCCTGTAACAGACAAGCTGTGGGAGAAAGAAGCACAGGGGAAATAAAGTACTCAAGTTGGGAGTATCTTACTTGAATAGCCTGTCGTCCTTGCTGAGCATCTGCTAGGAGCTGAATGGTGATAGTCCTGGAGTCCTGGAGGGCATCTTGGAGGTAGATAAAGCTGTGACCCACATGTCGTCCCATGGTACATTCCCGACATATGGGGACAGAACAGGTATCACAGTAGAAATGCAGTACCTGGAAGAAAAGAAAAAAATCTGTTAACTATCTAATGAAAAATTAAAGAGAAAATAGGGCCAAGATGAAAAACATCCCACCGGCTCAACTATATAGGAGATGGTTAGAGGCAGCCGCAATAGGCAAAGACTTCACAATAGTTTCTTCACAGAGGAAGAGCTATCCCTCCCAGTAGGCTCCAAACCATACTCAACAGTTAGATGGAAGCGTCATTGTTTTCTTTGCAATACAATACTAGGAAGAGTGTCCACATCAGCTCCTCTTAAGAGCGGAAGCCATCTGCCAATGCTTGCAGATTGGAGATGTCATCTATGGCAAGTTTCAGGTGAAAACTTTTCCTGCATACACAAACACTGCATTCCCTTCAAGTGGGTCATTTAATGACTGCACTGAAGAACTACAGCATCAGCACACGCCCACCTCCCAAAAAGGGAAAACAAGATATGCATGCCCAATAATTACCTTTTATTTTTCCAAAGTATGCAAGTCCCTTATGTTCAGGGCAATGACAATATGAGGCAAGACTCCTTTCCATCACTCCCAACAGCAAAGCAAAAACCCCTTTGCTGTGATGGAGATGCTTGAGTTGGAAGAGAACAAGACGGGAACACTAACACGCCCAGAATATTTAAATGCTACAATGAACCGTGGGTTACCACTAAAGCCCCATTCCAGCCAAAGTACTTAGAAACCCTATATTCAAATCACAATGAAAGTCTTACAGATGATGTTAGCCTAGCAAGTTGGATCCATTCAGCCGCCATAACTGTTCCCATTCCACCCAGTAGAGGGAAGCAGCACACAAATAGCAGCTGCCATGGAAATGTGTTTTCTTAAAAGCAAGCAGAAATCATCTATTATGTTTTCAAAGATTCAAGTGAAGGAGCACAACAGCTCAACAGAAAGTTCTGTATTCAAAGTCTTGCTCTTAGCTACGTATACTATTTTTGTTAGAAAATCTAGATTACCCAGGAAGAGTCAAAAAAAAAAAAAACAAACCCCAATAGCAAACATAGTACAAACCATTTTTCCATCAACTATTGAGGTGCAAAAGCAGAACAAAGACTGGACAAGTGTTTGATACGCCCATCTTCTCACAGCTGTCATCCAGCCACTCATGATTCCAGCTAACAGTTCGTGCCATGGGGCATATTATCCCCCTTTTGCCTTCTCCCTCAAAAGGAAGGGGGAGAACAGTACAGGCGATTCCCTCAGACCACCTGTGTCACAAAGTGACATTCTAAGCTCCTGTAAGTACAACAGCTGAAGTGGTATATGGATTAATTTCTCTAAGGGGGGTGGGGTGGGGGGTGTATGCACACATCAGATTTTATTAAAACCCTTTTTTTTTAAAAAAAAAAAAAGTGTAAGTTTTGCTGTAAGGAAACTGGAACAGACTTATGCTTTGCTTCCATTCAAATACTAAGTTCTCAAGCATTGTCTTAGATGCTCCTTTTTGTAAGTAAAAAGCTGCCTTGGCTCCAAAATGTGTTACTCAAATGCATCATCTTCCTCAGCTAGAGGGTTCCTTGTCTTTACATCTGTATACAATGTTCACTTGCTCCTGCAGTTCTGTAATTTTGCTGTTGAAATTACAGAGAATGTTTATTACATGTTGCTGAATGACTTCACTTAAACAACTGAGAGGTGGAGAGAGAACGAAAACCAAGACAAGGTATCAAGTGAAGTTATATGAATTTGATATACTATAAAAACATACAGCAGGGATTTGGTGATGCAGACTTAAAGCCTTTATTCCGCAAATCATTGGGGCCTCAATCAAGCAGAACAGCTGAAAGGAAAATGGTGACCATATGAACAGAAGTCCTGAAGCAAGTTAAGTATGTGATTAGTTCTCCAAATTCAACACCAGAAGCAAAAGTTTGGTAAAACACCATAGATCAGTCCTGACACCCAAGGACTCTTGCTGCAAGGTAACAGCCTCCAGTGGTAAAGAGACATCCAGCTGTCCAGACTAAAGAGAAACTAAATCTAAGTTATTCAGTTGCCTCTTATCAGCCACCAAAATGTGGCAGAAAACATCACTTCAGAATTTAGAATGAAGAGAGACAAGAACCATAACCATTTCAGAAATGGGCAGATTACACAGAAAATGGCAGGGGGAAAGTGTTTTGGGTAAACAACTGCAAAACCATTGCCAAAACCTCATTTTCTTCTGAGTAAACAAAACTGTGAAAACCTGAATCCGAGAGCAAAAGAGTTAGTTAACAGGCTTGGGTGAAGAGAACAGGAGGAAGCAGACAGTGATGGACTGATCTCCATCTTTAGACTGTTGTTAACAGTCACCTTAAAAACACACAGGGAAGAGCACAAATGTATAGCCCTCACTGCTCTCCTTGTGGAAAGGAGCCAGTCACCAAGAGTGAACTAGAAAATTCAGTCAGCTTCATCAAGGTGAACTAGGAATTTTCCCAGAAACTCCTTTCTGGACACAAAGACTACAAGAGAAACCCCAGCTTGGCAGAGGTACAGAAAGGGCAATTCTCCCGTGGTCATTATCATGTACACGCTGTCAGGAACACCCACCAGGCTGCACATCACCTCTACCAAGCAGAAGGACTTGCACCCAGAGAATTAAACTGGAAAGTACCCCGCTGTGCAGGGTGCAAGAGTGAGGGGGTTGGTGCCAGTCTGTCTGAAAGAGCTTGGAGCATAACATCCAGCTTGCCTGTGCTTGCAATCAGAACCAGGCATTTGTTGTTAAGCTCAAGCCTGTTTGCATCCTTGTCCCTAGGTCATGACCATAAAGTCATATAAACATCATCTAGCAACACAGGCCTGTTTCTAAATAGCAGGAGAAGAAAATAAGGCTGAACTCCACTAAGACAAGCAATGCCCTGCCAAAAACCCTCATACCAACAATATATTGTGCTATTGAAGCATAACAATACAAGAGTGTGTTCTCAATTCAGATTTGATGCACTTGTGGTGTACCTAAAAGGTTGGCAGAGCCTCCTCTTCTTCCAGTCTCAAAGTGAAAAGGCAACAGATTTTATTTGTACTCTTAATATAGCAACATGCTGCTCCTTCTATGCTCGTTATATAATAAACAACGAGGCTGGTCTTAAAATGTGGATGGGCAGGGGCAGTGGGAAGGAAGAGACAAATAACACTGAGTCTTCTGCAGTAGAGATCAGCTTACGATATCAGCTTAAAACAAATCCACAACAGTATTTCAAATCCTAAAACTTCCCCTCCTCCACCTTATCTGAAAGAGCCAGAAATGATAGCATCAAAAGCTCCATCGAGTTGTAAATTAACTATTGTCCTGTTAATTTCATTATTTTCCCAAATGTACAAAAAACTGTTTTATAAGCAAAAAAAGTTAAACATGCTGTTTTTTCCAAACCACACAAATACACTGATAGCCAGCAAGGAAAGAAAGAAAGAAAGAAAGCAGAGACAGATTTCTCCTTTCAAATAAATTCAGAATTGTGTGAGTTGCATTTAATGAACTGTTTCTGTAGTAATTGCAAAGTAATTAAGTAAAAATGCAACTGTTTTAAGATAAAAGCTGGTGGCTTTCCAATACCCATTTTGGTAACTATCTAGTAAGGGAAAATATATTCATAAGTTTAGTAGATTTACATTTTTTAAAAAAAAACCAACTGCTTCACTACATTAATTAGTATTTTAGAATTTCCACCAAAATTAAGTGAAGTCAGAAGCGAGAGGAGAATAGCTTTAGAGATAGTTAAAAGTGATTTATTTTAAAATAAATCAGCTATGGGTTGATTATTTCCCAAACAGGAAATATTTCCTGAATTGGTGGCATACAATTTTAGACACAAAACAATAAAGGGAGCCTACTTCAATTTAAACAGAATCAGTGAACCATATTACAGGGCTATTCATCTTTTACAGCCACAGCAGCCCAAGAAATACAACAGCAAGGCCATAAATGTGATTGCTTCAGGAAAGGCTGTACAGTGCACCGTAAAAACATTTTACAACAGCAGGAATTCCTGGGTGTCGCTCTCCCATTTTTTGGTCCATCTGCTTTCAAAGGGGGCAGGGGGATGGGCGGAGATGTTGTTAAACGTCCCCTGGGACTGCACAGCAATCAATCATCATCTGATGAATGGCCACTAAAGTTAAACCCTGACCCCACTCCACAATTCCCACACCAGCGCTCCTCTCCTTACTGCTGACCAGCTTCCAGCGTGCCCCCCTCCCCTTCCAGCCCTCACCAAAATTTCCTAAATACCAAGCCCAGACAAAAGCAATGGAATGTAGTAGGCACCATGACAGAGGAAAACTCAACAGAAACAGCAGTTGAGGAGGCTTATCCTTAACCTGTGTTTAAATAAATGTTCCTTCAGCAGCACTCGGTGCCCTTCTCCCAGCTTGCAAACACTTGATTTCTCTCATTTCAGAGCACATTTGAGAGCACACACATGCATGCAGTTGTCAATAAAGCATGTGGAATCTAACCACATTCAAGAATTTTTCTGTCATGGTATTTCAGTGTCTTGCAATGATTTTGTTTAAGCGTACGGCATTACAAATATGTACAAGGCAGCAACATAAATGATTTTAAAAAGTGATGTTCTGAAAACTATCCTGGTAATATTAACCATTAAAAAAAAAATAATAATCTACAAACAAAACAGTAGCCTCTTGGTTTCTGCTTTCAGAAAAGTTTCAGTATGGCATTTGTAAATTAACTTAGTTTGAGTTTATGACCAAAAAAAAACACCCCTGCATACTCGCCACAGTCTAAAGTTTTCCATTACTAAAGGTGTTTTATTATCTAGCTCCCTTGACAATAACTTAAACACCAGTAGCTTTGTTAGGTAGTGCGCAAGTCTTGGATCACTAAGAATTTAATATAAACTAATTTTCCAATGAATTTTGGTTCTCCTCCCTCAGCACTATGTTTTGTTCCTGTTTCCCTGCCCATACTCCCCCACCTCAAACCAGCGAAAAAGCTGCTTCCTTGCACGCAGTGATTTTTGTTTGTGTTTTAAGAAAAACATAAATACACCACCCAGGATGACTGGTTCAAAGTTTGAAGCAGATAATTGTCACAAGTCTAAGTGGAAAAAGGTAATATTTTTACTCCGTGGGATGCTGGTCCTTAGTTTCCATTTTAATAGCAATTTGCGACAATTAACTTGCCTCACACCATGATGAGAGTTTTAGGATCTTTAACTTCTGCACTGAGGTAACTCTTGAAATTTAAGTACAAAATATAAAGACTGAAGATACAAGCAAGTCCTGTGACTATTTCCCAGTACACACAAAAAATTTTGCTTTCAGGAATACTTTAAAACCTCACATTTCTGTATACCAGTTAGTAATCAAATCACTCCTAGAATCTGTACTTCGACTCAATTCTCTGGTGTAGAAGAGACTGGCTTAACACCAATTTTCCTCACCGTACCCAGTGGTAATGAGAAAGGTATACCAGCTCCAGAGTGTCTCTGCAGCAGGAAAAAGAGTTAATTCTCAAATTCAGGTCAATATTCTGATAAAAAAATTACTACAAGAACACAGGCACCTTGAAGCATTACAGCCTCTACTGCATATATGGCACACAGTACGCACAAGAAGTTGTACCAAAGGGGATCAGTAAAACTAGTCATCTTGTTTTCCCACTTGGATAAGCAGAGATGGGTTTTGGTCCATTTAGAAGTTCACCAAGTGCAAGAGGATCATTCAGCCCTGTTAAATTTGGCTGTTATTTCCTTACCCCACATGAAATGATAAAAGCCCAGCTAACATATGACTAAGACTCTGCAAGTCTGTTCGTAGGAAGTAAAGCTGTAATTCCACATGCTCTTTTCCCAGCTCTAGTCTTAATAACCTTCTTTCCCCAGATGCTCCAGTAGCTTCTGTTGTTTGCTCCAGTTTCTCAGCAACACATATCTTTTGATCCAGCACACGAGGGGGAAGAAAGTTCTCTTATAAATCCCCCAATGTAACCAGCACTGCTCCCAATTTGAACCACACAGTGCAAGGCTGTCATTTCACTTCATAATTAAACTGAGAGCCACTCTAAGAGGAAGCCCTATACCTCTTGCCTTCCTCCTTTCCCCCCCTTCACTATTCCTCCAGTCTCAGTGAGGAGATCTGGGGACTATTAACAGAAACCTGATTTTATAAAATATGTTTATTCAATCAGCTGGCCCTGGGATTAGAAGAGTAGCAGGGCCAGCACAAGGAAGGAAGAACCCACAACTAAGGATATGAAGACATCTGATGACGACTTTCTATTAAATATCAGCTGAGCTACAGCAATAAGCCACATGGTTAAGCTCTGGTACTTTGCCAACCTCACAGCTGGAAATCACTGTAAATCTCATTGATAGTATTCATCTCAAGTTCTGACTGGAAAAACAGTATCTAACCAGAGTTGAGTCGGATAAGGCTGTTAAACCAAACAGGCTACCTTACTCTTAAAATTCTTAATGTTTACCTTCTTCAGTCCTGTTCTGATGTTATAAAGCCAGTAAAAACAGCTGCATATTTTAGAGTGTTGACATGACAACAGTTCGGTCAGTTAAATCATCTAGGTTAAAAACAAGGGGGTTTTTTGAAGATAAAGTTCCATTAATCAAGTTTAGAAAATCCAGTATTAACAGTCAGCTGGGAGTGGAGCAGAGATCATTTAAATTGTCTTTGCCAATGCAGCAGCATTTGCAAATTCAAAAGGACTTGGGGTTGGAAATGACAATCAAGATCTACTTCACTGTGAAGGCCACTTTATCACTGTAATGGTGCGACAACAGGCTGCAAAGTGGGGCAAGGAGACAGGAAGTCACACCTTTGGCAAAGCTGCTTTAAGGATCTGCTGGCTCCAGCACACTATAAAACTGCATCCTCTGTGTTTTGAGTTAAAATCTTATAAATAAAACTTCATGTGTTGACTGTAGTTGCTGGTTATAGCTGCCCACCCGAAGCTATGGCACTGCAGCATCCCAAGCATTTCTCCCAGCTGCAGTACCCCCGTGTTCATTCACTCCAAGCATGAAGGGAGCACTCAAATGGAATTTGCCCAGTTTGAAGAGTGAGACCTCATCAAGTCAGCTTTCTAAAAGCTCTTGGGCACAAGGTAACTTGGCCAGCTGTCATAATGCGCTCCCTCAGAAATTCCCATTATTGATGGACTGGAAAGACCATCTTGCTTCAACCTTAAGTCCTCACTTGACTTCTCAATATGGATAAGCAAGGCTTAATCTCCTCCTAATGTTAATACTGCGGTGGCACAGGTATAATCATCCCACAGTAGGCTATCACTTAATTACTACATAACAGTGAATCTACTTTCTGCATTTAAACAAATTGTTTTAAAAAACAGGATCTTCTTCAGCACTAGAGCAGGTAAAGTAGCCAGACCATGGAAAGATGCAATAGTATCAGTACCTCGTGGATTACTGAGCCAGCGCCAAGTTCTCTCTTTTACAGATTTCAATAGTTTCAACATGCAACTCATTAGCTGTTGCAATGCAGCTTCTGTGCCAAATCTACATGACACGAGCAGCAGCAGGGTGGTCTTGGCACAGGGGACAGTGGGTGGATCTAAATATTCAACAGTTCAAGCAAGCAAGCTAATAGCCTGCTGTGGAAGCAGACAGAGTGGGTCAGGACCTAGGTTCCGCTTTCAAGCCCATCTGTCCAAGTCCCTGCTGTAAGTCCCTGCAAATCCTTCACTAACTCTTCAGCTCTCTGAAAACCCAGACTTGTCTTACAGATCTCAGCCAAAGCCTGGCCATGATTTCAGTGATGCTGTAAATCAAACGGGTTGACAATCGCTTTGCTATTGCACATGACAGTTTCTTAGAGATAACTAAACTTCTCTAAAACATCTCTACAAACTCCTTACATAATGTTTTCTCTTTTCCTGCATGGCTCAGGATTGGAGCTTTCAGGAAGGGACAGAATAGGAGTTAGGGCACTCTCAGGGTTCCCGCATCCTGCTGTGACTAACATCAGTATAGGCATCTCCTCAAAATATATATTCCTCAACTCTGTGCTGTTCCTACACAACTGCAGAGAATGCTGCCTCTTATTCAGGTCCTCAGCAATTGTTGACCTTCATATGTAAAGCTAAAGGCAAGGATGCTCTTATGTGCCTTCCAAACAGATAGCTAGAAGACATTTTTGTCTCTTAATATCCTGGAAACAAACTGTATTCCTTTTGATTTTATCAAGGAAGGGAGTGGCAAGAGAAACAAACCCTACAGTTGGTTCCTGGATTTCACTCAAGGGCCAGCTAGTCCTCATTCAGAAGATAAACCAATTGTGAAACATCGTGAAGTGATGGACTGTATGCAGTTTGCCAGAACAGTTTCCTAATCCCAGCACAAACAGGTCTTTTGTAGAATTAATTTTCCTACAGAGCTAGTCTGCAGTCAAACCACCACTCCCCAGGAAAATTTTCTTTAGTGCAATGTATTCCTATTAATATTTTTAGAGGGCTCCTCTAAGGGGTCAGAAAGCCTATCAGGCTGGGCATCTGAAATTCATAATGCTCAATTGTTAGGGAAAAAGAGAGTATGAGCAGAAAGAACACATTTATCCAGAGAAACTGTGGCTTTATCTATTTTAACTCTGTGATAGGTTCCACCTCAGTTTTATTTCATGTATGGGTTTTGAGTTGGTGGGGTTTTTCTTGTTTTAAGCAGCCCTAGAAATCTTGCTTGAGCAGCCTTACTGCAAATAACAGGAAGAGCCCAAGAACTCAGTCAAAACAACTAGCAGAGAACAGTAATACATCTCAGATAAAGCTATTTTTATATGGAAGTGCCATTAATATAAAATATAAGTATGGCATAGCTCAACATCTTTAATTTCTGTCTTCAAGTGCATACACGTTTTTGGGAGAGGTTTGTCTCTGTACTGATTATTCACCAAAAATAATTTCAATAACTTTATATAATCTGTACAGAATTATGAAAGGATCTCTTCGTATCTTTAAAAAGGATTTGTATTAGGATGAAGGAAGAAATGCATCAACTTTTAGACTAACAAATATCAAAGTCCTTATACCAGAGAGGGTTGCTAACATACATGTAGCAAAATGAAGCAATTCAGATTTCTAACACCAACACACTGATAACCGCAGCCTGAGCAATAACTTTGTAGGCAAAGCAGTCCACATATTCGTAGAAAACACTGTCCCCATGTCATGCTCCCACCCCAATACCAGCTCTTCAGAGATTTACCTAGTATTCCACAAGCTAGTGTCACTACAGATAGAAATTACTGAAGAGATTAGGCTACTTGCAGTGACTCCTTGTGGTAGTAAGACTTAAGACTCTTGTCTATACAGAAAAATACCTCTATGAGTTTCAATTTAGAAATGGAACCACAGTGATCCTATGACAGTTTAAACTACATGGAGTAAACTGAAAGAACAGTAACATAAATCTATGCATTAAGGCATGAGATAATATCCTAGCATATTACAGGGAAAAGAATTCCTCCTTCCTCACAGGTTCTCTCAATGGGAAACTGCCCAGTTGGCCAAGCATGTGAGGCAGACAAGGGAGGAGGACGAGTGCCACCCCTCTCTCCTCCACAACCCAGCATTAGGCATCAGGCTTCTACTGCAGCCTGGATGTCTGACTGAATAGTGCAATTCTGCTGCTACTCCTGCTTCTGCCTTGTGCCTCTTGCACCTTCAGAGGAAAGCTGTAACAGCCATAGTACTGAACCCCCGCAGCAGGAGCTGTTAATTTTTTTTTCCCTTTAATTGTGAAACAATCCATGCCTATTAAACAAGTCCAGTTACCACCAGTGCCATATGCACATCAAACTCAAGTCAAAGTGGATATGACCAGCTATAGCCTTTTATTAGGAAATACAGCCAAGACGCTTGCCTGGGAAAACTGACATATAAACCCATTCCAAGTGTTTTATACTGCAATGTTTTTTGTTCCTTATGTGGAACAGGTTTTGTGGAAAGCACAAAGGCAGCAGTGAATTGGCACACTGTGCTCCTCATGCCTTACTCTGTCTCAAACACTACTTTTACAACTATATACAACTATATACATCCCATACCAGTTCTTAAGACCTTTGGAGGAACTTCCTTCACTGAAACCCAAAAATGGCTAATCTGAAAATTACATGGTATCTTTTCAAGAAGCATTCATGCTCTCCCTCTATGCTATCATCCTCCCAAGTGCTCACTCTAAAATTACTCCAAGTGTAAAATTTTACCTGCTTAAGTACACATGTTTCAGAACAGGAAGAAAAATTATGACACATTGAGGTTTCAATTGGGATTCCTCATAAATGACGAACCTTAATTAACCAAACGCAAATTTGGATTGCATTGAAAGAAAAAAATTTCCTCCAGACTCAGGCAGTAGTTCCTAAAAGTGTATTATATATACACTCTGATACAGAGTTCCTCAGCCAACAAATTGTACCATCCACATCAAAAATAATCATTATCGGCTCCCAGCTTAGGACTTGGCACACACACTGGGGTATCTCATTCAGAGAAACAATGCTGTCCTTGAGGATCAAAGCTTTGCTGCTTGTAGTAGAATGACTAAATTCATCAGATTCATACACTTCTTACAATTCCTCTTAATTTTAAGGAGGATTATACAGTCATATTTTATGAAAGACTCCTTATGGAAGTGTTATCCTATGGGTGCAAGCCAGTGCACTATCGCTTCCAACTGAACTCTAGTATTTAATGTTTGTTTTGGAAGATCTAGCTGTCTTAACAGCCACGGGGCATTTCAATAATCATATAACAAACATAACTGCAGGTTACTCTTTAATCCCTTGCAAGTGAATGAGTAAATTCCTGTCTATCTATCATATAATGACACAGCTCAGCAGTTACTGCCAAAAAGATACTGTAAATCATAAAAGAAAACTACCTAAGAATAATGAGACCTGTTCTAGGACATCAGAAGTGTTTACTCAGAAAATTTTTTCCATCACTACAGAACAGCAGGAACGTATAAACCTTTGTTTACAAGCCATTAATGCAAAATTGGAGACATTTTTATTTTGATCTGAAGATTTCAAACAAGTTCTGATAGACAACTTAAGTATGTCTTCATACATCACTAGCTGTTTGCCTCTGACAGCAGAAGCAAGGGAAGTATCAGAACCTACCTGCTCTAGACTTATTTCCAAATTGGTGACATACAGATACTATCAAGTTTAGTGTCTGCATTCCACCCCCAACACCTAAAGTGATGGGATTTTTTTTAACTTTTACACCCCACCCCAACTTTCTGCCTTTATATTGTAGATTTAGGTGCCATACAGTGACCTGCTCCAACAGCCCTTCTCCTAATGGAAAGGAATTAAGATTGCTTTCCTTTTTGAATGTGGGAGAGGTGGGAAGAAATAAGTGTTCTAGGATGAATACACAAGTGAAAACTGAAGGAGAGTTGAATTACTACTCTTAAACGACATGGTAGATTTGAGGTGGGTACAGACAATGAATAAGAAGTATTACGAACCGCACTTTGTCATTTTGCCATTGACACGATTATTGAGAAGTAGGTTCAGGTCTGGGAAAGCGAGGACAACCTTCCATCCCGGTCAAGGTTTAAGTTACGATTGATGCCTGCATTCTATTTAACCCATTCCGGGGACTCCCATGCATCAAGTATGTAGTGAATATATTCATATTGCCACTAAATACATTCTGGTTTAGAGACTTACAGTTTTGGTCTAACTACTGTCACGGCACCACCCTGTCACGGTTCACTGATAATTTATCAAGGACCTTTCAGGAATTCAAAAAGCATTTTGAATTTTTAAAATGCTTAAATACTTTGAATGCTTTGGTGAAAGCACCAGGCTTTTCAATAGCAGCATCCACCATTCCCACAATAGCTTTAGATTGCTTCTGTATTGTGCAGGCAAGTTAGCCTTAAGTTTCACCTGTAGCCTTGTTTGAGCTTTAAATCAGGATAATGTAAATATTGAGCAAGCCTTCCATCACCACTGAAGGGAATAAAAGCTATACAGGCTGAACTAGAGGGGAAGAAGCAAATGTGACTCACTTTACCGAAGGAAGATGGGATGGATAACAAGGTTAAATCCTTGCTGAATTGCTGAAGAGAAATATACACACTATTCCTAATACAAAACAGCTATTTTATGTTAAAACTCACACCGTTTTGTAATATATAATACAACTCTGAGGAAGAGACCATTTTTATAGTGAAAGCGCATCATGAAGACTTGCACTAGAAATACACTGACAAACACCGTTAGGAGTTTGACTGAAGTTTAGGCACACCAATTCACCAACAAAAGGCCATGCTTACACAAAGTACGGTTCCCCCTATCCCCCCCCACCCTGAGGGAGGAAGCAGGTAGGCAAAGCAGAAGAAATTGTTATCTCTGCACAATCAGCAGAAAGTTTTTATGAAAACTCTTTAGTGTGCACAAGTCTTACATGTTAAGCCATGATCATTAATTTTTTTTACGTAATGCCAAACTAGCCCTACATATCCCCTGCCAAGAAGAAAGTTTGAGGAGATCATAGAAAATATTCATTCTCTCTAAAAAGGAAAGATTTTCTGCAATCTGGGCAGAACAACAAAACACGTTTAACCACATTTCCAAGCACAAGACAATTAACCTATTGAGTCAAGCCTGCCTCTTGAACATGTAGTGTTTCCTAGCACATGAACTCCCAAATATGCTGAACTGAAAACAGGGAAGGCCAGGCTTCTTGACAGCATTGTCATGCAGTTCTTTCAGACGCCATGTGCACAGTGCTAAGCCCTCTGCTGCCATTCTTAAATAAGTTATTAGGTTAATTTATTCTTGGACAGAAATGGCTTATTGGTACAGCATAATACATGTGCAATCAGAAGTGCAGGAAGAATTAAAACTCGGTAAGTTAATGACAGGGATTACAGGAAAAGGTACAACTCCACCTTTGTCCTCTACCAAAAGGTTAACATGCTGCACCCCACATACCACCTTTGCTATCAAAGTAATGGAGCAGCTTTGAGCCACACACAGGCAAGTACCTCTGGCAGCTTACTAAGACAGACCTACTGCATCAGGAACATCGCTTCCTGTAACCCAGCTTTCAAGTAATAACCAGACCCATTGATTCACTTAAGATTTAATGAGATTACAGCTTGAGGTGATTTGACTGGAGACCATAAAAGTTTTAGGAGCCCCATCTGCTCTGCAAAACTAACCTCTCACACACAAGCCTGGCTATGAGCTGACCCTTGAGAGCTGCAGCCAGCATAGCTCAGGCAGGAATCAAGTCTGATTGGTAGTTGTGATGCGCAAATAGAGAGAGAGATTTGCACTTTCAGCCAAAGGGGAGTCTCCATATGCATCCCCTGTGCAGGGGGGAGTTTCCATATGCATCAGTACTCAGGGGGAAATCTCTTCAAGCAATCAGCAGCCTTTTCATTAAGAAAGGTCTGGCCACCCTAGGATGCATTCCCCACCATTATCACACCATTAATAACAAATTCAAATTGTGCCAGCAATGGCTGCAAAACTACAGGTATTGCAAAAACCTAAAGCAGTCTTAACTTCGTATACACACTAAAAAGACATGATAAAGTACTCTTGATCAAATGTTGCAAAGTTTTGGTTTTTTTAGCCTGATCACACTAAAAGGAAGTCACCTCTCCTTTCCACCTCACTTTATACTTCCATTCCCCCATCAACAGCAAGAACATGCATTTTTAAACACCAATTGGTTATTTTTCAGGTATTTCCCAGTATCAGATCAAACATTGACTTTTTTTTTTCAATTAAAAAAAACCCACCTCACTTGGAAAGATTCAGGGCAGAACTGGAAAGAGCTACTGTTTTTACTCTGTTACTTTTTACAGCACTTGTAAAAAAGCAGTACTTCAGCAAGACTGCTGTTAAAATACTGTAAGTCTAGATACAAACACTGGACAAATATTCACATTTTGTTATTCTAAACCTGATCTTGTTAGTTGTAGAAGAGCCAGTCTCACTGGACAGCTGTACTTTGTAGCATAAGAAAACCTTAGGTGCTGTTATTTTTCCTTGCCCTTGTAGGCCAAGATGTTTTGTTGTTTTGTTCTCACTTCAGTACCAGGTCTCAATATGCAAGTTACATCTGGAAACCGACAAAAGCCAACTGCCCAGCAGTACTGGAAAATTAAAACATTAGGTCAGATTCAAACGGACTAGGAAGCCAAAGGTCAAAGCAGCATTAAATCATTAGTTTCCCAGCTGCCACCAAGGCATGGCGTTGACCTTTGATTTTGTAAGAAGTGGTCCAAGCAATTTTCTGGTGGCAATATGGGCAATCTGGCACAGTGGAATACTATCCTTGAATGGGGTGAATGGGAGGGAATGCAGGAGAAGTTTAAAGTCTTGCAGGCAAAGATTAAACTAACTCTTTAATCTCTCCAGACCAAATTTGCATTGTGAAGCTGTAAGTGCAAATAATGAATGACAAACATTAAAGGAAAGATGCTCAAGCATTCAAATCATTCAAGTAGCTTTTATTCATCTAGCAGACAGTGCAAGTAGAATTTAAGAACATAATGAATGCATTTTAGAGAATACTGGAATATTGTATTTCTTTCCCAGTTTTCAGAAACTGCAGTTGAAAGCGGTTTACCCAGTTGCTTATTTTTAAAACAATGCAACCGAGATTTGACATCATGATTCTTCAGACTGAGAAGGACCAGAACACTGCATTTAGTCTACCTGTATCTCCATTAATGTTCACATATGTAATGTTTACATAGCTGAGGTAGCAGAGACAGAACACACAAGTCAGATTTGTTTTGTCATTATTTAGCCTTCCTGATCTTAAATTTCATCTGCCACTGCCCTCTGGTAACAGTTCTTCACTGGTCTTACAAACTGCCCTGCTGAACATCCATGTAGTACACGCAGAGTTCTGGTCTGGCTTCTTCCAAGTTCCTAGAAAGGGGCTGGTTTTGCTGCTGCTTGGCAAAGAGCAGCAGAGGTATCAAAGGTGTTTCAAACAAAAGCAAGGTACATCGAGAGCATGTTTGATACTGCTGAGAACATGTACACACATGCAAAACCTATTTGCATGCTATCAGCTGTTAAGATACTTCTAGGTGTATTTCCTTGGTCTAAAAGGAGTCACCTAGCCCACAATTTATTCTAATGGCCACAGAAGAATTGAAAGCTATTGCTTTCCCTTCTGTTTCATTCAAGGCATAGCAAGTTGCCAAAAGAGAACACCAAGAGCCCCCTTCCTCATCTACAACCCAGCATCCCAGTTCTTCACCTGAGAAACTGTATCACAGCAGCAGCTTTCAGCATTAACTGAATTACATACCCAAAACTCTTAATGGTGGTGGAGAGGGCAAGGGGCGGGGGGCGGGGGGGGGGGAGGGAAGTAGTGTTTTCAGAAAACTGCCATTAGGCATTAATAACTTTAGTAAAATACATGCCTGTGCTGCTAGCCACCCAGATGTGTTGGTTTTTGTTGGGGGTTTTGGGGTGGGGGTTTTTTGGTTTTGGGGTGGTTTTTTGTGGTGTTTTTTTTTTTTTTTTTTTAAACCCAGTCAGTATTTCCATTGGCAGGTGAAAAGCATACCACCCTTAAACACCCTAGCAAATATGGATAGGCAGAAGAACGACCTCTCCTCCCACACCCTTTCTTTCTAGTAAATGTTCAAGATCACATAGCCAATATAAACTTAACACATTCCGAATGTACAGGTCACAGCTACCCACAGGAAGCAGGACTTCTCTTCCCAGAGAGCCTAATTTTATAATGCTCAAATCAGCAAAAGAATATTTAAGTCTGCTTTAATAACAAATACTGCCAAAACAGAACACAAAGACCACACCGATAATTTCTTAGAGGAAGCATCTTCATTTGACAAATTAAGCTCATCCATTTGGCAAATTAAGAGATACAGATGGGCAGTTGATCTAATCCTTTCTGCAGGTATCCAATTCAGGTAGCACTGAAAGAGTAGAACAGACACCAGAAGCCTTCTATTACAGAGACTTTAGAAGACATGTATTTCCCCATCAAGACCTATCAGAGAAAAAATAAGGAAGTTATTTTTGCTTGGTTAGCATTCTGGCTTACTTGCACCAGCACAAGGTCAAATTCACTACTGAGATGCCACGTTATCCTCAAGTTTAGACAGCCTGCATGTGCTCAGTTTCCTACATAGAGGATAGGTTCTACCACTGCAAATTTTCCCCCAGGAGAGAAAGACCAAAACTTGAATTAACTTTTATGGTTATTGTTCCAAGATCCTACAAGGGGTGCAAGATCTGCAAAGCTAAGAAAGCCTTGCTAACAACAGCTATTCCTCACATTTCTAGTTTAAAATCTTGTTCTCATATAAACAGACAAGTCACCAAGTGATGTTCTTTTAGATTGCATAAGGCTGTCTCTGGCATTGGGTACTACACTGCTGCTTTCTGCCATGAAACTTATGAAATTTAGCTACTTGGGTAGCCTCTTTTCCTGCAAGATAGTTCTTGTTGCTTGAGGTAGAAATAAGACAAGACTACGCCCTAGAGCACTTTAGGGGTTCAAGTTTGCTCTCTGGACTATAACAAACAGCTGAATGCTGGACTAGCAATACAGGTCGTCATTTGCTCTTAAACAGAAAATGGCATGGGAGTGGAGCCAGACAGGAACCATCTAGATGACTGACTAGCCCTGATCTTGCTGCAGCCCTATTCTGGCTGGCCTGCAATACTGAAAAATATCTTCTCTGCTTAAACTAGGAAAAAAATACTTTCCATTAGACATCCATTCTCATATCTATAAATGGACTAGAAGCTAAGACTTCAAGTTTACAGTAGAAGACAATCACCCTAAAACTTGAAACTGTTACCAGGAGACTCCCAGAGAATCACTAATGTAATGATTTTCACAAGCATTCAGCCTCAACAATGACAGCAATCCTGTGTAAACTCACATATTTTGCCTTAGAAATAAACCAACAGGCCACTTTTTGGATTGAATAGAGTAGTACCTCCCAATACAGTCCATCAAGGTAAGATAGGGGGAAAAAGATTTGTGCAACTATCCCCCTTCACACCCCAACTTTGCTATCATCTGATGACAGTAAGACCTCTGTGACATTCAGAAATGAAGGTTAGGGAGAAGAAAGACAGACTTTTGAGAGTAAGACCAGGGGTGACTAAGAGGCCCCCTTTCGTGAGTGGATGCTCCTCCTCATCTTTGCTACTGTGCCTCTTATCACTAGAGCCAGATGTTAGGGGGAATGGTGGAGAACACAACAGCCAGCAGCAGAAAACAGGGATGGGGACAATAGCCTGGATGTTCTGGTGTGGCAGCCAACAGCAGCTAACAACAACTACTTCATGCAAAGTCTTGGGCATGTCTGAAAGCACTCCCACCCCACACTAAGTTCTGAGAAGAGAAGCAGGAAAGATGTATGGCTCACCCACCTATAGCCCCAGACCTCCTACGCACAGTGCCAGAACTATCATCCTGAACCCTCCTTCAGTGCAGGTGGTTTGGCTTACTTATCACAAAGCAAGCACCAGGCGCACTTCCATGTCCACAGAGGTGTTCTTGTGAAAGGCCCTCTTACCTCCAAATCCTTTGTGACATACACAAAGCAGCAAAAAAAACCAAACCAAAACAACAAAAACCAACATTGCATTGCTGCTTGGCCCTAACATGCTGCTCTAGGAAGCGAGAAGACATCACTAGCCATTACAGTTTTGAGAAGATGATCCCATAACCCTACATCAGAGCAGGAAGCAAAATGAAATTTAGACATTCCTACAAAACAAGTAGTTAAAAACTAATAACCCCTGCAGCTTCAAGAACAATGGGCTATTTTGTCTCAATCCCAGGCTTCATGGGCTATGCTTAGTGGATGGGCTTTCTAATCACTGTGCTCATTCCATGGCACTATGAGTTCCAATAGAGGCAGAGCTTCCAATCTGTTCCCTTTTGCTAAGAGAACCACATCCAGTTTTACTTTCCAGCTCATGCTCTACTTCTAGCTTTGTAATTTCTGCTACTGAGAAACAGTCCTGTGCTTTTAGTCAGTCACATGGCTTGGTCCCCTTTGGAGACAAGTGAAATGATTTATTTCCAGGAGATGTTAGTCCTACCACTACTTTTCCTGCTTGGCAAAAAGCAAGGATAGAGAGTGGAGGACTACCTCCAACATGTAGTCTTTTCTGTAAAGTTCATTGAGAAAACAGACCATGGCTTTTATCCCATTTGCTTTAAGCCTAACTCTCTTACTTGAAGCTACCATTAACACCTTAGAAAAAGGAAGCACAAGACACAGCAGCCTTCTCAAAAGCCAGATCATGCTTGGTCACAGGACAAGTGAAATCTGAGGTCTAGAGGTCTGCTCCTGGGAATTTCAGTTCAGCTGCCAACCACAGGCAGCAGGGGAATACACAAATCCGTGGGTGATCTGAACAGAAGTATTCCTTTCTGCTACCAACATAATCTGGGACTGATTGGCAGCAGACCCTTGTACCTTAAAGTCAACAGCTTCCTTAAAGGCATAGCTAGGATGTCAGCAAACACAAGCATGGAGTCTTACCCATTAGAAGGTAACCTATATGACCTCATAAATACCCTCCTCTGCTGGCGTAAAAAAACCTAAGTCACATGCAGTATCTTGATGCTGACTTACCTTACTGCAGATCAATAAGATTAATACAGTACTCTGATCTGATAGATCAGTAGCTGAAAACCTCAGCTAGGTAGATGTGACCTTTATAAGCAAAGCTGATCCTGGAGGAAGTTGCATGCTCAAAAAGTGTTTCCAGTGGAACAAAGGCACTCAAGATGCTTGAGATCTGGAGCTAATACACACCACGAAGGGATTTCTTTTCTTGGAGAAAAGGGAGGAGTCAAGAAAAAAGCTTACTAAGAATGTTAACAGCAGACATTATATCTAATTTCTTTGCATTCCTTCCCCCCTCCTTTTCCTCCCATTTTTAAAAACAGGAGCAAACTTGCGAGTTAAGGATTCTGATCAATGCAACATGTTAGGAAAAGAGAGCAGGAGGTCAAGAGGAAATGATTAATCCTCTGCAGAAGACTGGCAGGATGGGTCCTGGAATGGCTTACCAGAACAATGCCCCCACTAATAAGCAGGTCAAAAGACCCTTACAGTGAACAGAAGCCCCAGTTACACTGTACATTAATATTCCTCCCTTAACCCAAAGTTACATTTGTTCATTAAAGCCAGATTCAAAAAAAAAAAAAAAAACCCCAAACAAGCGCTGGATTAGAAGACAGGTGAAAAGCTGTGCTGTCAGACATAAGGAGCTAATACGAAAGTATTACAATGTAACAACTCTGAAAGCCTTAGAAGCTCCATTCTAACTAAGATAGCATTTGCAGGAGGCTTCAGTAAACTGAGAAATGAGCGAAGAGCCCCTCTAACTACAGATTTCAGTTTTAACACCGACTTTGTGTTCAGCTCATGCAGGGGAGCAATGCCTCTTCTAGATAAAGACTGCTTTTCTGTTAGCAGCTTAGTTTAATGTGCTGAAGAAAAAAAGCAAGCAAATTCACTGCAGGCAATACTTTGGACTTGATCACACATGTGGTTCAAGGTTTATTGTAAGAGATAGCTGTTTAGTACTGTGGTTTCATGGTGTCAAACAGAAGAAACGCAAACCTGGGAGACTCTCCACTTCAGGTGATCATTCCAGCCCCACACCATTTCTCCCCTCTAGTTTAGTCAGCATTGAAAGTTCCCAGGACTGCACTGTGCAAGGGAAGTCAGCTCTACTTCCAAAGAGATTACAGATTTATACAAGATTAAATTTAAATAGGAAGGAGGACAGACATTAGGAAGAAATTCTTTACGCTGAGGGCAGTGAGGCCCTGGCACAGGTTGCCCAGGGAAGCTGTGGATGCCCCCTCCCTGGAGGCCAGGCTGGATGGGGCCCTAAGCAGCCTGGGCTGGTGGGAGGTGTCCCTGCCCATGGCAGGGGCTGGAACTGGATGGGTTTTAAGGTCTCTTCCAACCCAAACCATTCTATGATTCTATATAAAGCATTTATCAATTCCATGATGCAGCACACAACGCTGGATTAGTGTTTGCAAAAATGCAGTGGGAGTTTCACAACTGCTGATCCAAGCAAACCCTCCTATTAAAAAGCCACCACCCCAAGAGCATCCCCCCAGTTTAGCCAACTCCCTCACGCAAGCATTAGCACCTTGTAGTGCCAACAGAGAACTGATCTGGCTGGAGGTTAAAGATTATGGGCAAATTAACGGTAAGGTTGCTCACAAGTCAGCTCTGTTCCTTAATACAGCGTTTTGTACGGGTGATCAGAATACTACTACAGGTGTAAAAAGCCACTGCTGAGGCAGAAGCGGTGGGAACAGCCAGCCAGAGCGCAAGAGGGGCTGGCGTGCCCCTCCTCCCCGCACCAGCAAGGCTTGGCTGGCTGGGGCCACGGCAGAACCACGGCCTGAAGGAGCAAAGTGGTGTGGAGGGAACGCCCTCCGGCAGCACTGCTGATTGCCTTTGTATCAGCAAACAGCCTCCATTTTGAGAACCTGGAGGGCTCACAGGGCAGGCCGGAGGCCAAACTTCCAGTGACTGGGAATAAAAATGGCAGATTCATATTAGTGCTTTCCAACACAAGCAATCACTAATTCCCACAGCGTTCCTCCCAGTCATACGCTACTTCTGAGAACAGGGAACAGTTCTCTCCAGGTCCACCTCCCCAGTAAGCTGGGCACTGATCTCTCTCCCACCCTACAGAGCCATGGGCCAAGTGCAGGATGTTTACAGCAAGACCAGTCCTCACAGCAGGATCCTGGTACAGCAGGAACTCAAGATTTCTCTCTCAACATTTACTGCACTTAAAAATATTATTAATTCCCAATATATTTTCATAAATAAACCTGCAATCCTCTCCTCCACTCCCCATTCAGGGGAAAGGTACTGACTGTAGAACAGTACACAGGTTTCAAAACAGGTCTTTGCTATTAGCAAGTCATTTCAGCTGGGGCTGAAATGGTACCATGCCTCCCAAAAGCAGTGTGAAGACAAAGCTACAGTTTATTTTACAAAAGTCTTGGGACCCAGTGGGCTCCACAGCTCTTTACGTTAAGACTAGTGTCAGTTCATGCCAGCACAGTTACATAGGGACAGCCTATTCCAGTTTGTCACCTCTTTCAGATCTGCTGAGAAACAGATGTTAGGCCACTAATTTGTATTAAATCAGTGAATGAAACTGAAATTTTCCCCTTCAAGTCTGGAGGAAATCAAGTCAGTTATTAAAATCAATTCTTGCAAATCTGTTTCCCTAATTAATCCACATTTTCATTTTAAAGGTATTCCTTTAGTTTTGGGCCTAAGCCACTCATTCTACAAAAAATTTGCAGTGCATATTAAGAAAGACTGTCTTGAGGTAGAGCCTGTCCTTATCACGCGTCCTAGACACAAGCTTCAGAATCTTTGTTCCTCAACACAAGCCTCAGAAGCCTCAGAGCTGGGTTAGGTTATGAATCTCTGGACAGAATCACAAGCTATTTTTTTTTTTTTTTTCAGCAATTCATGGTTAATGAAAGCTGAAGCACCTGTGAACTGACCAGGTTACTTTCTGTACCTCATGCACCAATACATAGGACACCCTTGTGTGGCTGGTTCAACATGCCAAATACAAGGATATTAAAAAGCCAAATAATTGTTATCTGGAGGTTCAGTGCACGTGCTGAGTTCAATGCAAACATCCATTTTGCTCTACCTCCTCACACAAAAGCTGGGAAAGTGGATTCCAAAGTTCAAGCAGTTACTACAGAGGAAACACTGAAATGAAACCCAGAATCTCATCCTAGCTCTGTTTCCACAAAATTTAAAGGACTAAGTTCTCAGGTACCTCTGTCACACCAATAATTAACTACTCAGCCTGCATGTTCTAAGCCTACATACTTTTGTCCTTATTCTATGACCCTTTAAAACATCACAATGAACACTGAAATACAGCTCATACATCTACAGTCATTCACTTCAGTATAAGCCTATTAAAAATAAAATTGCTAATAAGGTCACAAAACAGATAAAAGTAGTAGTAGTAACCATTTTTAAAACAAGGGGTACCAGAAGTTTTTACAAGATCTATCTTCTGTTCCTTGCAGTTCACACCCAGGGTGTGGGGGGGTTGTAAAAGGACTGCTAACCCAAAGTTAGCACCTCAGAACAGGCAGGCACACAGGTTGCAATATAAATGCGTGAGAACATACTGATGTTTTAAGACAGTCTCCTATTTTGGGTGTAACAAGATACTGTCTAAAGGGCAAATCCATTTCAACTATAGCTGAATTTTATGAACAGGATCAAGTCACATTGCATCTCCCCCCCCAGCTGATTAACCTTTTAAAAACAGAACCACCACCCCACATTTTAATGCCATTCTTGACTGGCATAGATTGTCATTGTCCTAGCCTTCACTCTGCACTTAAAAACTATCAGAAAATTTCCTCAAGATAGGAACTACAATGGCCTCCTGCCTCACGTATTTACTTTTTCCTTCACAGTCACCATGTTTTACACCACGATCACCATGAAATATCAAGCACTGCTCAAACCCAAAATCGGTTTTTAATGCTATTCCTTTTAATGCAAATACAAAAGCCCAGTCTGCTGTCAATGCAAGCATTTTATGGAGCTGCATACCTCCAAATTCCACCCAGAGCAACATCATCCTCTTCAAAACTTTTCCCAATGGCTGTATCAAAGCAAGAGCCCATTAAAAAAAGTTTATTTCAAACTGGAAGTTGTACAAGGTGAAACAGTCCTGTGAACACCACCATATTTAACTCGTTAAGACTTGGAGTTTGACCATTTCAAGGAGGGAGGGAGGGCAGCCACGTACCAGCCCCTAGCCATGATTGATTTAAAAACAGTTTAGGGAAACAGGCAGAAGCAAGTGCAGGGCTTCCTTTCAAATTTGAAAAGAAACCTATCTTGTTGGCCCTCCAGTCACATTCTGTGCTGTTTTTCCTTAGGACCATCTAAACAAGACAGATTTAGCCAGTACCCAGGCAGCAGCTGAAGCCAGAGCACTAGAAAGGCACTTGGGGGTGGGGGATGGAAGGGAAAAGAGGGAGAAGAGGAAGCCATTTGGCTATAAAAAGGATCTTTCTTTCCTGTTGAAATGCAATGGCAGAGTGTCAAAATGGCTTATGGGTGGGGAGGTCAAACATGTTTTGAGATGTTAAAAACTCTTAAGCATTGTCAAAAAGACTGAAAAAAAATTAAGGTAGGTTTTTGTTCTTCCATTCAAAATACTTGGGCTGCAGGCAATTCTGAAGTTTCCATTATCTGTTGACTTTTATCACAAATTAGCCAGAACTAGTCAGTTAATATTTCAGCCTAATGAATCTGCCTCCACAAAAACACTTGTGAAAATTACTCTTTTCAGTAATTTTCAGATGCAAATAAGCCAATCCTTCCTCCCTCTGCAAGCCTCCATTTTAATAATCAGTCACTGTTGCTTACACTGACTCTGCAGTAAGGATGCTGGAAAATAAGACACTAAATAGTAGTTTTATTAATGACAGAACAAACACTCAGCACAGACCTTTAACCTGTATGCAAAACTAAACACAACTAGGTTTTTTGCTGCTAAACAAATCTATTTTGGGGACCTGTGAGACTGTCATATTACTTGCCATTTAAATCTGAGAATAAAGTTTCAGCACTGTTCTAAACCTTGATTCAAAGCTAGACAACTAATGGTTGAAAGAGAGTCAAGATGTGAGAGAAGGCTTAGCAAGGCTTGTATGGTATCTTCCATCCTTTTCTATTTCCCAACTCTAAAACCTGAAAAAAGGAATTATAGCTTGCACAAACATTATGTGCTATGGCTACAGGATATTTAAGCGACTCCAACTTATTTTCTAGTTTATACTGCAGTAATGCAGAAGTGTGAGTCCCTTTGTGGTTTGTTTTTTTTAAGTCTGTATAAAGGATTTAGTGATAAAATAAGACCCACTGGGGACCAGACTGGCACCACAGACCCACTGCTCCTCTCCTATTGATAATGAAGCAAGGCTCATCTTTGCCCTCTCTTGGTCCAGACACTGAGGTTATGCTCTATAAAGCCAAATAGCTCCCACAAGAGACTCCAAGCCACCATCCTAGAAGTTAGACTTGAAAGTTCATTCACAGAAAATTGGATTTACACCTACCTCATCTTTGAAAGTGCATACAATACAGATACAACTGAGCAAAGCCACTTCACCACCATGACCTCCCACCCCCACACTTGAAGGGGATGAAGCAGGGGCTAATAAGTCTACTTATAGGAAGTAGCTTTGAGATACAGCTTCTGAACATATGCTGGAAACCCAGATCCTCTCTCCCCATCCTGAAGCTTAAGTTACACATCAAGAAATTAATTCCATTTGCCAATATAGAAGTCAGGATATTGTTAGCATCCTGACAATCCCACACAACTGAAGCCCTCATTCTTTAAGCACCTTGTCTCTGTCTCAAGTTTCTACATTCCACTACAACTTGCCACTTGGGGCAGGGATTGCACTAACTGGTACTACAGCCTTTCAACACCCTTTGGAATATGGGCATTACTGTTTTGTACCAGAGCTGTTCTAAGGGAAAAGCCCTCCAAGAAGTGGCAAGTTTAAGCAGGAGGTCTTCCCAGAATAAGTCTTCCCAGTACTGGGTTAGATTGGCTTAGAATAAGAACCAGCATCAAGGGTGATTCTCAGGGCTGGTTTCATATCTGTCAAATTGATGAGGCTGAAGAAGTCACTTTTCTCTATACATTCTCAGGAATAAGGTTCACTGTGCAACCAAACACTTGACCAGCACTTTAAGTTCATTGGAAAAGACAAGTCTGCTTACAGCTCTAAAAGGCATTTGAGTAGAAGCACAACTTCATTCTCAACTGACAATTCTTCCGGAATTAAGGGTTAATTATTATAACCCCACACAATATAGGCAACATTGAAGCTGCAATATTTTAAACTCCTCAAGCCAGCTTCACTAAAACTGCTATCAGAAGAAACATGGTCAGAATCTAACATAACTCCTTCCCCAGCTCTGCAGAGTTCAGTATTTGGTCAACATAGTTGTGACCAAATTCAAATAAACAAAGATGTCAATCCCTTCTTAAGGCATAAAGGCTGAATCCCCTTGTGCTAGACATTACTTTCAGATGCCAGCACTGTTGTGAAATTGTCTAGTCAGCTAACCTATAGGAATGACAGGAGCCCATCTTGGCCTAGTATATTTTCAAGGGAGATATACACAGAGATGGGTCAGAAAATGGTGGCAGCCACTGAACCAAGTAGTACTCTCCTCTTCCTTTTGTTCCAGGGTAGGACGAATAAATGATTATGGTTTCCATACAAAACCTCAAGTCTACAGTACATATTAAGGCTTTCACCACACAACCACCTGATTATTCAGAAACACAACATCAGAAGACATCACAAATAACTACATTTTTTAAAAAGGTCAGGACATTGAATAGCCAAGAGATGGCAGTGTTTCTATCTGGTAAACAAGAGAAGTACTAATTTTTACAGTATTCTAGTACAGTAGGAAGTCCAGTGGCATCAAACAATGATATACTGCAAGAGGCACAGATCTTTAAACTGCTCCTCTTCCTCTTTCATCTGTAGAACAGTTTAACTGAAGAACCTCTTCAGGTACTACATCCAGTTCTCAGGTTAAAGCAATTGCTTTAATCAGCAGTATATTACTACAAACATCCAGATTTGTGTTAACTGGATGCTTTTTTTTGTACAAGGTCACAATATTAGTGGTTTAGTAGGCTCCAATAAGTAGCACTATGAGACATTGTCTATGCAGTTTTTAAGTCTACAAAGAATTCTCAGCTTTAAAACATTTAAAGATTTTTGACTTATGTTTACAAAAAAGGAAGAGTAACTGTGCAAATCAGTACTTAAATTTCACTTGGCATTTAAGCTAGCCTAAGGAAATCCCAAGACTGCCTCACCTCTGAGGTTTTAACATGGTTATTGAACACTGGAAGATGAAGTTTCAGTTCACATGTTCAGTGCAAAGGTCACAAGCTCAGCAAGACCATGATCAGAAACATTCCGGGGCAGTGTTGCTTAATTCATGGCAACAGCTTTATTTAACAAAAGCACTCAAGGAATGGTTTCCCTCCGTAACTCCATATGGGATCAAACATGAAATAAGTGAGCTTACTCAGAAGTGGCTCCTTTGACCACATGAGAGCTGAGTGTTTTGAGAATTTGGCTAGTTTTGTTTCTTTTTTTTTTTTTTGTTTAAACTTTGATTTATAGAGATCTTTCATTCTGAAAGCAGTTCTACCTATTTGTAGCAGAAAAAGAGCCATTGCATACACATTTGACAGGAACGTCTCCCCTGCTTGGAGAAAAAGATACATGAAACAGGGAAAACCAACCCACACACCATGATATTCTGACTCACTGATTTAGGAGAGCATCTTCCAACAACAGCCATTTGCTCCTAATGAACTGCTGGCAGCAGTCTGACTGGGTCAGACAGGGGGTTCTAAAAAGGAGTTTTTTAGGTCACTAGTATATCTTTTTACATTACACTGCTCAAAAACGTGCTACTTCATTAGAAAATGTGCATCCAAAAGGAGTTACTAGATTTATAGCCATGGAAGTCATCTTGGATTATTTCCCTCTACTTCCCCTCCTTAGGGCAAGGGACTACAGAGCTGTCTGTCAAAGTATCTGCCACAAGAGCCAAATGGAAAATTGCCAACCTATTTCCAAAATGAGAATCCACTAATAAAGGTGGCAACTATTTCTTTACACACACCTTGGCTGGCATGAAAATTAACTTCAAACATTAACATTAGCATTGATGAAAACACTTGCCTTCTCTAACTAAGACTATATCCAGATTTGTGCATGATAGGGTATTTTCAGTTGAGGCCATTTTTCCTGTTGCTCCTATCAGAAAACTAATGTTGAAGAATGTAAGACAGGACATCTTTAAGGCTTCCCTGAAGGACACTTTTAGACCAGTTACTCTATAAGTATACAATACACAGCTCTAGGGGACTGGAGCATCTCTTACAAGGAGAGAATGAGTGAGCTTGGTCTGTTTAGCCTGGGAAAAAAAAAAAGAGACAGAGGACCTTATCAATGCTTATAAATATCTAGGGGGCAGGTGTCAAGAGGATAAAGCCAGACAGTACCCAGTGACAAAACAAGGGGCAACAGAAAAACTGGAACACAGGAAGTTCTACTCTAGCGTAAGGAAAAACTTTACTGTGAGGGTGACAGAGCACTGAACAGGCTGCCCAGAGAGGTTGCAGAGTCTTCTTCTCTGAAGATATTCAAGACCCACCTGGCCACATTCCTGTGCAACCTGTGGTAGGCAAACCTGCTTTAGCAGGGGGGTGGACTGGATGATCTCCTGAAGTACCTTCCAACCCCCACCTTTCTGTGATTCCTTATTTTTTCTGGAACAGCTGTACTGAACATTGGTGAAGACAAAACAGTAGTTCTGACAGAATAGTGGTTCAATACATTATTCCTAGATTAACTGTCAAGATTTCTCTTTCATTTAGGAAAAACAAGTCAGTCTTATTGCATTAGCCAAACCCTCAAATTCCATATAAAAATGATGTTTATATAGGTGTACTGGCAATATATAATGAAGACAAATTAATAACAAGAGGAAAAAAATTAAACAGCTGAGGAACGAACACTCCTGTTTTAAAAGTGACTTGGAATGGCAAAAGAGAAGATAACTGAAAAGTGAGATGTTCAGTCACAAAAGTGCTTTATAATGAAAAGCAGAACCATGGCTTTAACCAAAATTTCATTCAAAGCATCCAAGTTATTTAATTTTCTTTCAAAGTCTGGATTGTTAAGATATAAGGCAGAGCTGGAGAAGGAAAAGAGGTGAACAGGTTTGGACAAGAGAAAAGAAGCTTCAGTACTTTTTTCCTCCTTCTTCCCTACAGGATCTTCAGCTGCTGGGTTTGGCTACCTCCACTGTCCAGTGATTTTTAGCCAGCCTGGCACTGGCTTCCTTCCTCTTTACCTCACCCCATTACCTGTGTTCGTAATCAATATGTGAAGGAATGAGGTACAGAACACAGACTATCTGAAGGAGGCCAAGGCAGAAAGGAAATACAGATTTAGATGACAAGGGATACCTGTGCCAAAGCTGATGAGGCAGCTGAGTGGGTTGTGTAAGGCACCTTGCCTTGCTTGCATATGAAACAGTATGTCATTTCTCCCCTCTCCCCCACCACCCCCACCCCCAAACTCCATTTGGAGTCCACATCATTGAGGGATTTCATCAGCTTGAGTTCCTTAGCAGCCCTGTTCTTTGATAAATGGCAGTAGGCTGGCATTAAGGCTTCAGAAGTCACATCATATACAGAATGAAAATGCTGACCTTGAATTGTATTTACAGGAATGTAAATGCCTTGAGAAAGGCATGACTTTGTAAAAAACTGGTTGCCAAATGAGGAGTCCTCCACACAGTTTGTGGAGGACTCAAACTAATGAAAATAAAAGCTAATTAGTTTAAACACCCTAAATTACTTTTACAACTACAAAAATTATGGCACCTTCTGTAGATAAATACAATTAAATTGCTGTACAGCATCCCTAGACTGAGATACGAAAACGAAGCTATTAAATGAAAGAACTGTTTAAGACAGGGTTTTTTGTTTCACTTTGTAAAAGGAAGCTTAATATTAACACCCATTTATACTCGCAACATAGAAAGGCTTTTTGGCATTGTTGCCAAGAGACCAAGCCAAGAACACAGTAAATACTGTCAGTATGCACATACAACTTTAACTCACTTCACTGACTGAGTGGCATAGGAGAAGTAATGACAGAACTGACAAGGAAGCACTCAGGTGAAAGAAGAGCCTTTTGATCTATTCCAAGCCTGAGTGTACAGTGTGCCTCTACAAGCTAAAGTGACCATCCAGAGAGCTCAGCTACTCCAGTCTTTGCAGAGAGATGCTGGATTCTGACCTTACCTATATCCAGTCAATGCCAAAGGCAAGAGGAAATGAATGTATACATTCTGTTAATTTTAATCACAGTGCTTCAGAACCTCTAACAATCTCTAGCAGTTCACTGGAAGTCCTGTCTTCCTGGATCATAAAGAAATTAATTATAACCAGTAGCATGACATGCAATCAAACCCTACAATTGATTTCCTGAAAATATTATTTCAAGAGTAAGCCACTCTGAATGGAAGCCCCAGCCCCTTCAAACTTCCACAAACATTGCCTGAGAGGTTTTCCCACCCGTCTGTCTGTTTGGTACAGAGACAAATAAGTTAAGCTGCAACTATGTCAAGCCAGCCATTTAGAGTAGTAGTTGTGATTCAGAGGTACTTCCTGAACTATTGTTTGACAAGATGCAAAGACAGGATAACATCACCTTTGTCAGAAAGGCAATAACATGAAGATAAAATCATGTTTGTTTTGACAAGTCACAATTGTCTAAAACCTATCCCATCAAATATATCAAATTTGTGTGCATTTGTATGCAGACTGTCATTGGGAAGAGCCCGTCTGAAGAGAGGCCTGAGGTGTGGAGTAGGCAGCCCTCCAGGAGCATGCCTGCTATGCAGAGGAAGTCAGTTCATGCTGCCACTCACACCAGCCTGCTTAGCCTACCCACTAACCTCCCCACTAACTATCCCAACAACCACCATACAGGGGAACTCAAGGAAGCCATGCTTCAACAAAGCTCAAGGGTTCATTATCTCTGATCTAGTAAGAGAAAACAAGTAATGCCAGAAGAGAGCAAGAGCTACCACTTACAACCCTAATATAGTTCCTAATTCTAGTCTTATCAATGTTTCCATGATATTGAGGGGAGAGGGTGTGTGGTATTACAAGAGGGGAAGAAGCAACAGGAGTATTGCATCCTCACACACACAAATCCTTTACCATTGTATTAAGTACAAGAGCATCACTGGAAAGATTGGAACCTCTAAGTATTCCAGAAAATATTTTGTAGTTCATCCTCTCCAATTCTGTAAAGTGGTATTGTTGTTAGTTCGGTTAATTCTTTCAGGATAGAATCTGCTCCAGACCACTGCCTGACACTGCCAGTTGTGAATTTATTTTTTTTTTAATAAACAGCCCTTCTCTTTCCAAAATATCTGCCCATCCATTTAAAAGTCTTTAACAGAAATTGATGACAAATGCATTGTGTTGGGACACAACTGCAATATTACAGCTGTTTCTACAGTAACTAGAAGGGGAAAAGTTATATTTGCCATTTGTTCAGTCAATACAGTATGATTGAATAGATAGAAACTATCATGCAGATAATTTAGTTATAACTTGCAAGCACTTCAGTGGGAGAATCACAGTCTTCATTTTCCCCTACAAATAACCATTGTTCTCTGAAGGGAGATGGTTCTCCCAGCAACTCTGGTGGGCCTAGGTAGCAGTCAATTAAAGAAAATCTGGTTAACAACTTGCTAACTGGGACAAAAAAACTGAGTTTAGGACACACTCAGCCAGCTCATTCGGCAACCAGTTTCTTATAGAGAAGTCATGCCTTTCTCAAGTAACATCCTTGTACGGATCAAGTATTCCTGAAATTTGAGTGACTTTGTCTAGCAGCCTGCAGACCCCCTTCACGCTCCAACTTCAATGCAGTAAATCCCCAGTGCCTTTGGGCACACCAAATATAGCAGTGGGGGCAGGGTGTGCTGCAGGGGGGCGGAATTTTAACTCTTTATACCAGAATTGCTTTCAAAGGAAAAAGAAGGCTTGGAGGCATGATGATTCTTTCTTTCCATTCTCTAACAAGTTTTTCCTCAAAGTAATTGACGTTCTGCCTCATCTGTATACGCACTCACTATAACACTGTAGAGCTATACAATTGACTTCCAAACCAGAGACACAGCAACAGCAAGCCCCTAGAAGCTACCTGATCTTTATCTCTTACACCCTCCACCACCTGACATGGCATTATACAATGTTTACAGAAGATCAGGAATAGTAACCTTGTCAGGCAACAGCAACCAGTACCAACTAGTTCACTGGTGATTCACGGACTGTGCTACCAACCCTCACATAGAAAACAGGCATTCTCTAGTCCCTTGACGCCACACTATGTTGGATTACAAAACTTAAAAGCATTCATAACGCAGACAGCTTTCAAGCTTTGCTTGCACCAAAGATTTAAGGCTAAGGATTTTTATAATATACACTTAGCTGTCTGACTGTGAATGGTGGGAGTAGTAAGAACCACCCAAGTGAAAAGGGAGGGAAAAAGGGGAGGATTTGAACTATGATAGCTGACATTTTCCCCTAAATAATAGTTTGCCTTTTGTTAACCAAGAGCAGCTGAACAAAAGGCTGCATAAAATCAGTCTTCTGGCATATGCCTGCCACTCTGGACAGCAAGTACCTAAACATGAAAACAGAACTCAAACCCCAAAACATGGGATGGGGGGAAGATATAGAAACAAGCTCTAAAATTACCACCCAAGAATCCTGTTGAAGTTTGATTTCTGAACCTGTGGGTCCCTGCCAGCCTTTTAATCCAGCCAAACACATCATTTGGTGGTTCTGTACATTTACAATACCTTAACTAGGGAAAGGAAATATTTACAGCGGACAGTAGTTTATAACACTGGCTATCCACAAAATGTATAGGATGGGCATGCAATACAATCAAACTCTAAAAAGATAAGGTTTGGCAAACTGGACAAAATACATATTTATATGTTGGTTATGCATAGGGACCAACATTAAATGGAAAATTACGCAACACAAGTTTAGCTATTACCTTTAGCTCACTAAAGGACCTTTCTCCCCAAAGCACTGAGAACCAAGGGCAGGCAGTTGCTATTTTGACAGTCCTGGAAAGTACTGGTACCAAGAGGAGATTTGGTGATTACTTGTGTAATCTTCAAAGATCACACCATGGTAAGCAACAGGAGTAAGAGATAACTACTGAGGTAATAAGAGGACAGCAGCCTTCACTTGGATTGATCTGTTCATTTCAGAAACGTTTAAAGTATTTCATATTTCTTTCTTCAGCAGAGACCGCTTCCACTATAGTGCCAAGCATACCTCACTGTCCCCAAAATTTTAAATATTCAATTCTGAAAAGTGACTTTCCCCTATTGCTACCAAGACAAGTTTAAAGATTGCCTCAAGTAGCCTACCTGCTGCTGGAAATTAAGCCATTTTCTCCAAGTCAGCACCAGTGCAGACATAATACAAAGTACCCAGAATCATAAAACAATATCAGTTCAAGTCTTAGTCACTTCAAAAATATTTCACCTACGTATGTAATAAAACTACTGATCAGACATCACCCTATCCAACAAGCTCACCATCTAAGGTTTTAGAAATGCATGTCGCATGCCCAAGTGAAACAGGAATGAAGCTCTTATTTCTTACAGCTGAACATGTAACTATGAATTAATTCTTGTGAGGAAGTGTCAGTATTGCACATATCCAAAAGGCAGCATGGTAGGACAACACAGAACATACATTCTTAAGCCTGATCTGTGGGTACTGAGTTTTGCTCCTTTTCATATTAAAGAGCTAGAGCATTCAAAGCTGGTCAGCATTTTTATTTCCTAAAGGAGAATATTATTAGGTATGGACTCCATAGCTGAAATTTTTATTATTTTGTTGAGGTGAGGGCTGGTAAAGAAAGTACCTTAGAGTCAAAAGAACCTTAGGAAAGAAGCATTATACTACTCCTGTATCAGCCACATACATTGTTTCTTCTGTAAGATGGGAGAGGAAAGGGTAGAAAAACTTGTCCAAAGAAGCTTTTGGCCTCAAGTTCAAAAACAGTTAGCAGATAGTATTGCTCAAATTCTTTGACACATTTTTGTTCACAGCCAGGGAAAACAGCCTGTGGAAGGAGCTGCAGCTAACCCTATGATGAAAACAGCTAAAACAAGGACATATGCCTAGTGTATTTTAGGATCAGGGACATCCATTCGTTACATTAACCAATACTTGCACTGCCAAGCAGCAGTCTCATTCCCATCCAGCATTTTTAATTAACACTTGGAATGATAGGGCAAAAGCACTACTAAAAATTACGTACTACATAATTATGATCCAAGATTATATTTGTAACTGCTCTGTTGAAATTAGATTACAGCTAAAGAAAATAAACCCCTTCTGTGAAATCTTATCTGTGGTAACATTAGTCTTGCATTCGCTGCATTGTTCGTACAGCTTAAGATCTGTGCTCTCAACAGATCATGATTCTTTGTCTGATGGAAAGACACCAATGACTTTGCAGGAAGGAAGGGAGTATGGGAGAACTAGGAAGAGACAGGGTCAAAACAGTATTGAAAGGAGGAATGATACCTTCTTAACTTTAAAACAGAGGAACTAAGCAGTTTTCCTCTAAGGAAGCATGGTCTATGAAGCATGTTTACATGCTCTGAAGATTTAGCTGAAAGGAGAAACTCCTACACATGATGCAAGATTTCATCACTAAATCAAAGCAAAACCCAGACTCTCCCTCCAAGTTAGGGGATGCACTTCAAGACATGGGTTTTCAAACCTGAAGTTAAAGAAAATTAAATTCTTAGTATATAGAGAAGCCTAGTTTCATGTCCATTTATTGTATGCACATCTCCAGTCCTATTTGCTAAACAAAGTTATTGTAACCTCAGAGATCTGCAGCCTGCGATTTTCTACTCTGAAAAACCATTCACTTTAACAGATGTCCTCAAAGTAAAGAGCGTTCAGGCAACTCTCATGGACAAAGCTTTTCTTTTTCTTCCTGTTTGCTCACTAGAAATTATCTGAAATTATGTTTAATTAAGCCAATGGTGTAATGATATCACACTATCACCAGGAAAAAACCAACCAAACAACAACAACAACAAAAACCACTTTGATTTACCCTAAAACATTGAGAGTATTTGAACATCAGCCACAAAGCAGGGGAAAGGAAGAAAGGTTTTGACTCTGTCCAGTACGGCATTAAAGCAGTTCATAGCCCAAAGGTTTCATTCTCTTACAAAAGAGAAGCAGTTAAACGCTTTTACATTCAGGAAAGTACTGAAAGCTAAAGGTATGCTGGGGAAGGGACAGCTGAAAGGCAAGTGAGGCACAGTAATCAAAGAGGTGACCTGGTACCAGATATCTGAACACTATTTGTAAGTAAAAGTGTGAAAGTGGAGATTATTAACATCTTTAGAATGATGAAGGGTTTTAAGTCTACATTACATAGACCACATATGAACAAGACTCACTGTCCTGCTTTCTTCACCAGGAAAAAATTAAAAAAGGAACACATGACAATAACTGAATCTGATGTCTTCAGATTGGGCACCTACATGTGCATCAGATTTCAAAACAGACACAGTATGTACAACAAATGAAGACTGCATCAGTATAAAGTACATAACAGCTTCTTACATATACTGGAAATATACATTTCTCTAGCTCATATGTACATTTCTCCCATTAAGCTGAAGCTACAGCAGCAGCAACACCTTAAAGTACTACATACTAAGACCAGTACCTCCAGGATGCACTCCTAACTCAGTTTTCATCACTGTTAAGAGGGTAAAAGCCCTTAACCATTAGAGAAAGGAACAGCAAGAACTTGTATCACACTTGTATCACATACTGAAGTTTCATATAAACAGCCCTCAAGCAACAGATGCAGAAGTGGGGACATAAGCATATTCCTTTGTGTTAGCCAGCTGTTTTGGTGACACATGGGTGGACAGTGTTAAGAGCACCATGGAGCATAAGCTCAGTGTTCAGCAGTGATGGCAAGCCATCACACAAAATGGACCATACCTAACCTACCCTTCCTTCCTAGCCAGACTATTCCTCCTTTTCCCTCAGTATGGGCCAGATTCCTCTGCAATTCAAATAAACTTATATCAATACTAGAAGAAGGAAGAAGGGAAAATATTTTTCTACCATGTTAAGTGAGTTACATTGACTCACAGAAGCATGTCCTGAGTGCATACCACCAAGCCTGGTGAGAACAGAGGGTGAAGCAAGATCCCCTACACACACCTTCTCCTCAAAAGCTGCGTCTTTTACAATCTAAGACAACAAGGACAAGTATAACATGACAATAAATTCAGAATATAGGCAACTCCAGAATTCAACATAGCAATCCAATTTTAGCCAGTCTTGTCCACATGCACTGATACCCCCCATGAGCCATTTCAACTTGCTGATCTGGTAAGAAAGTTCAGAGATTGTGAATTAATCTGATCAATGAAGAAGCTGACTGAAGCCAGATCCAATACAAGCAAAAAGTAGTAACATCGCAGCTAAGGTCAAAGGGAGAAAGACCTTTAAAATCCTTTCTTGCAGTGGGTGGGGAGCAACAGTGCTGCAAGAGTTTTGCCTCATCACCTGTGAACTACTTCCAAAATGGAATCTGTAAAGCAATACGAGAACCAGGGGAGTCACAGACCATTAAGTTGACTTAACTTGGAAACTCTGTACTTTCCCTACTAAGTTTTAGAAGTCTGCTATTGAAGTGTTTTGACCAGCTGCCACTGTTATCACCAAGTGATACTAAACCATGTAGCAGTTGAGAGTTGGCATAAAGGAAAACCCGCATTATTTAACTTGAGACTTGCAGCCTTTTCCACTTTCTGCAACAGCAAAGTCATTTGAAACCAGGTAGTTTATCTATACAAGCCAAGCATCCTACAGCTGTTCCAACATTTTCTAAGCAACTTGGTTTGATTTGTAGCCTATTATTGGGAATTCTATGCCAAGAAAAAGAGAGGCGCTGCAACACTTACTACTGCAACACTGGTAATTCTACCCATAAAATAAACAAGGTGACACAGAAGAAAGTTTTCAGGGTTGCAACACAGATATTGCTACATTTGTAGATGCTTTGAAGCAGAGATCAAGCATTCCCCTTGCTGCCCTGATAGCATTTAACCTGAGACAGTGAAGTTGAGTGGTAAGCAACTAGACTGGGTTTGAAAAGCAGCTAATATTTGCCTTTTTTTAAATTTTTTTTTTTTTTTGGAATAGTTTCCTTCCTTTCCCTTCACACACCCTTGTAGTATTTACACACTGAAAGCAGTGTGTTTTCCACTATGTAAGTCAGTATTCTGTTGTCAATGACTGCCATGTACTCATAGCACACAACAGGTTGCTGTTGTTTTACAGGAGTTAGATCAGAATGAATGCCCAAAGACTGTTCCAGACATCCCCATAAAGAGCCAATATCTGCAGTTCTCTGCACTGAAAGAATAAGCAGCTACTACACAGATCGTCTTGCAAATCTATAGTCTTGTTTTGAGACTTGGAACACCCACAGTGCTCTTGCTCTTTTCCTCCTCACTTGAGGAAGTCTCAAATGGGGGTGGGAGGAGGGAAAACTGAAGAATGGACAGTACCCCCTTTCTTCCTGGAAAGCAAAGACCAGAGAGGAGCAGAACCAAAGGCAACAAGTGAAGCAGCAATGTTGGAAGGACAGGAGTGCCATGATCTAGGTGAGGAGGTAAAAAAATTGGCTCAGAAATGCCTCAGGGACAGGGTTGGAGTCAAACTTCTAATAACTGATCTCAAACAGGTTGAGGAGGATACATCCCAGGGAAGGAGATCTCCGCATCTGAGAGAACTACTATTCTAGCAGCTTACAGACGAGATCTGTCTGTGCTCAAACTTACCTGCATGATGTTAATCCAAGGAAAATCCCACTCTGTCACCATTTTTTCCCCACTTACACACTGAACAGAACCAGAGTTTGTAACTACTAAAATTAAGATTTCAAGCTACCATTCTTGCCTTTCATTTCAGTTTTGGTTTTAGGCTATAAGACAGCCAAAGTACTTAATGCAATCACTTAAGTACTCTCTTGGAAGGCAGCCTTTCTATTACCCTTCCTTTTATGAGGCTGTAAATAGCATTCTTAAAATTAAACAAGCAATAACCCTCACGGTTTTGCAGCCACCCTTTGTCAAAAAAATCGTACACCTCACCCGTGTTTTTTTAAGCAAAAGTGAGAAAGACTTGCAGTATAAGCTGTTCCCAATAGTCAGTCTCTCTCAAGTGCTTCCCCTTGAGTGAATAATAAATACTTACAAATACGAATCAGGCACACCCACATTAAGGAACCACCAAAACTCACTAATCAAGAACAGCAGCAGATCATTAATTTGCAGAATAAAAGCCTTTCTCAACAGGAGCTGAAGGCTTGAAGACACTCACTTGTTTTAAAACAGTTTCTAGGTCTACAGGACACAAGGACACCCAAAATCAATCTTGAGACATGTACTCTTCAAAGCACGCAGCTGGAAATAAAATACTAGTTATGTAAAACAAATTAACAGGCTTTTAAAAAAGTTATTTCTAGAAAAGCTCCGCAGTTTAAGCAAAGCTAGATAAGAGTTTTCTTCCCTTTGCAATTTAAGCTTTTAAGTCTACAAATATCTTCGAGCTCCTTTCCCAGCTGCTCCTCACAAGTGATGGAGGACACATTTGCTTTAGAAGCTGTATCCTCTATGCTACGGCCAACAGCCTTCCATTGTTTCATTTCACACACTTAAGAACTTTTACCGTACTTAGAACACAACAACTAGAAGGTTTTCAGTCCATACCACAAGTCAAAAGCTATAGTCCAAAATGAAGACAGAAATAGCTTTCTTAGTGTATTAACACCACCGTGCTTCATTTCATTCTGGCATTCAACATTACAGTTCTTTAGGAAGCCCACTAGCAGGAAGACACTTGGATACCACAACAAAACCCCTGCAAACAGCCCGGTTGCCAGTAAGTGTTCGGTTGCTTTGTTTTTTTAAACCTCCTTGCCCTCAAACACACCCACCACCTCCCCAAACAACATTTTATGGGTTGGTTGTTTTTTTTTTTTCTCCACAAAATTCATATTTTGTCTTTTGCCACTAGCAACTTTAATAAACAAGAAAAGCTATTCCAGAACTTTCTAGAAAATAATTTTAGAGTTACAGTAGCATTAGAGGAGATAGGAAAAGCGTCCTTGCAAAGTGAAGACAAAGGAGCATCATTACATTTCACTGGGCGAAACGCCTTCATGGATCCGTCACGCAAATCATACCACAAAACTCTTGCACTCAGCCCTGTTTTCTCCCTGAAGCAGTTTGTTGTGCTGCCCGATTTCACACTGGAAGGAAACCACCTCCAACACTGAAGTTACTGGAAAATTCCAGTGAAATCTCCTGCACTGACCCCCAGAGAAGAAGGTGGAGGGGAAGACAGGGACACAGCAGACGGCCATTTTCCAGTTTCAGCTTAAAATCAAGTTTCAAACTATCACAGCAAGAAACTTAATGAAACTTAACACACTTTTCAGAACATTTTCAAGAAGCCGCAGCCTCTTTTATATCTGTAAAACAACACTTGGGATCATCAGAAACATCCCTTGCAAGCAAAGCCTTTTAAATTAAGACAAGGTAAAACAAGTTCCCATTTTTATACCAGTGAAGTTCTATTTTGAACCACAGAGGCAGCTGAAGTGTCAACCAAGAGCAAAAGCCATAGCTGGTATTAGGCAAGGGTGAACACCTCTGCTAACTTTCTGAGCCCTTTCCTTATTAGAGTTACCTTCCTCCCCTACTTATCCATTTTCTTTTCCTTTGACGGGTTACACGCCGTACACGGTACAAAGCAGACTTCCCGAACTACCTCAATTTTGCATTTAGAAACATTAGGGGCTTAGAATCATAGAATCCCAGAATGACCTGAGTTGGAGGGGACCCACAAGGATCATCGAGTCCAGCTCCTGTCCTGCAAAGGACAACCCCCACATTAACACCGTGTGTCTGAGGGTGTTGTCCAAATGCTTCCTGAATATTGCCAGGCTTGGTGTCGTGACTGCTTCCCCGAGGAAGCCAAGCTTGGGAGACTCCAGATTTTTTCCCCTTGGTCTCGCTGCCCTCGCTACGCACCCCACAAGGTCCCCTAAACAGGCAGCTCCCGCAGCATCCCGATATTCCCGCCGCCTAAGCCGCTTCCCATCTACACGGGCAGCCCGGGAACCGATAGCTGCATCCCCGGATCATCTCCTCCTCCCGGGCAACGAATGGGATGGAGCAGGGAGTCCAGGAGTGCCACCACCGCACCGCACGCCCTCCCCCATGCCGTTAGCGTCTCCCACGCCCCGCACAGAACGGACTGAAGAAAGCAGCAGCTCCGCTCCCACCTCCCCCACCAGAAGGGATGGAAGGAAGCAGCAGCCCCGCTCCCAGCCCCTCACCCCCGCTCCCAGCCCCTCACCCCCGCATCCTCGCTCACCTCGTCATCGTGGTGCTGGCAGTAGCTGGTGCGGTCGGGGAAGACGGAGAGGATGTTGTAGGGCGAGGCTTGGTAGGGCGGGCTGAGGGCGAGCTGGGCGGTGGGACCGGCGGGTCCGGGGCCCCCGGGGGGCGCAGCGAAGCGCTCGATGAAGTGGTCCTTGGTGAGGCGCACGCGCTGGTGCGCCCGCACGCAGTTGTCGCACAGGTGCTCCTGGCAGTCGAGGCAGCGGGAGCTGGCGGCGTTGCCCTCGTCGCAGGAGCTGCAGCGGGGCTCACCCTGCCGGCTGTGCGGCCGCCGCAGCAGCAGCGGCGGCGCCGACCCCCCCCCGCCGCCGCCGCCCGACGAGGAGGAAGAGGAGGAGGATGCCGAGGAAGGCGCGGCCGAGGCTGAGGCGGGCGAGGAGCCGGTGGCGCGGTGCGGGGGTGGCGGGCGGCCGTGGTGGCGGTTGTTGCCGCCACCTCCCCCCCCTCCTCCGGCACCGGAGGTGGGACCGGTCCCGGAAGGGCGGCCGTTCTTCTGCTCGTCGGTGGCGGCGGCGGCGGCCACCACAACGACGTCGAGCAGGTTGCTTAGAAGGAAGTTGGAGGAGGGCAGCGCGTCCATGCCCGAGGGCTCCGAGATCACCACCTTCTGGTCGCAGATGGGGCAGCGCAGCTTGAGCGCGTCCCCCGCGCCCGGGTGCCGCTGCGCCTCCAGGCACTGGCGGCAGAAGGCGTGCAGGCAGGGCAGGACGTGGAGCCGCCGCGGCGGGACCCCGCACGAGGAGCCACCGCCTCCCCCCCCGGAGGAGCTGGAGGTCTGCGAAGAGGAGGAGGAGGTGGACGAGTTGGAGGAGAGGGGAGCCGGCGAGCCGCACATCTCCTTGCACAGCGGACAGATCTGGAAGTCGGACTCGGGGAACGAAGCCATTTGAGATGGGACTTACTCCCCAGATGGGGGCTAAAAAAAAATTATTTTCAGGCGCGGGCTTAAAGCAAAATTGTCTCCCTGATGGAGAGGGGGGAAAAAAACCCCAACCGACTCTTCAATAGAGCGGTTAAAAAAATTCTCCCCTCCCTCACAAGAAAAAAAAACGGGGGGGAAGAAAAAAAGCAAAGGAGAAGGCAGTTCTGCAAGCGGCTTACGAGCAAGCTGGCATCGATCAGTCCTTTTGCCAAGTAGGATCGATTGGCCGGTTTTGCAAATACGGCGTCATCGATCCGGCGGTCTGCAGGGAGCTGGATCCTCGCCTCGTACCTCGCTGCTGCCGGGCTTGGTGCTCTGCAGGGGGGCGTATTTTTGGTATCAAGGTGTAGCCGTCCCGTTCCCTCTCGGCAAATGGCTCCTCTCTTGCCCTCACATGTACTTAACCCCCGATCCCCCGTTGCATTAGACAAATTGTATCGATTCCCAGCTCGGTCAATACCTCACACAGTCTTCTCATTTCCCCCCTCGGGTCAGCAGTTTGACAACGTGGTTTTGGTTACTCGTCTTCTTCCTAAACGGAAAGTGCATGGGCGCCAAATCGCCCGATCCCCACCACATCCAGCGGGGACCGGACCCCTCTCCGCCGGGGCTCGGCTCCGCTTCCCACGGCCGCAGGACGGGGTCGGGGCTGCAGTGCAAGTCCCTCTTGGCCGGGCGGGGAGAACTTGGGGGGGGGCTTAACTCAAATTTCGCTCTTTCTTCTTGGGGCGTTGGTTTTTTTCTTCTTTTCCTTTAAACCTGTGCTTGTCGGGGGGGAAGGGGAAATTTCGTTTCAGTTCCCCCCTCCACTTTTGCAATCCAGAGCAGCTCTAGGAGAGAGAGAGGCACTGAAACACAGTGGCCAAAGCAGACTTCTCCGGCTCCAGTCCTCCCCCACCGAGACGCCTGCTCCACCACCGCATGACTGGGAGTTTGGGGGGGGGGGTTGGAGGGAGGCGTTGGTGACCACCCCACCGGCAGACTCACGCTGGCGGGACCCAAGAGAAAGAGATGGGAAGGGGAGGAGAAGAAAGGGGCTCTGGGGATGGCTAAGAACAGTCCCCTCTCAGAGCCTTTCCTTGAAGCGTGGCTCCCGCAGCAGCCCTACCACACGCGGTGCCCGGGGAGGTTCTCCGGGGGGACCGGTGAAAGCCAAAGCTTCGGTGTTCCTCGCACACGATGCTGCTGCGGCCACAGCCGGGCAGAGGAGCAGCCGCAGGTCCCCGCCGGCCGCCCTGAATTATTCATGGGGGGTGTATTATATTCGCTCGCACAAATTGGAGCCGCTGTGCAATGCTATCCGAGAGCGCTTTACGCTCGCCCCCCCGCCCCCTCCTCCTCGTTCGCTCTGAGCCCCTGCAGCGCCTAAGGATCACATTTCCTTTGTCATCTCGCCTCTTCGCGTGGTGTTTTATTGAAAAACAAAAATATTAAAAAAAAGAAAGGGGAGGAGGAGAAAAAAAAAAGGTGGTGGTGGGGGGAAAGATAAAAAAAAAACCAAAAAGCAGAACGCCCGCCTCCCTTGCGATCTGCCGGTGAATTAACAGGAATTACTCACTGATGCAGCAGCACCGTCCCGGGCGGCGTGAGATCCGGGGAGAGCCATCGCGCTTTCCCGCTGCCTGGCGGGATGCGGAGGGGCAGGGACGGAGGATGAGGGAGGGAATGGGGCGGGCGGGGGGAGAAGGCTCAGGGCGCGGGGCAGCGCATGGCCCAGCTCGGCTGGCGGCGGCGCTGGCTCCGGCCCCGCTGCGGCCGCCGGCTCCAGGGCGGCGCGGCGTGCGGGAGCCCTTTTAAAGCCCCGACGGCGCGGGCTCCACTTCCGCCCGGCTGCGGGGGGCGGCCGGGGGGCGGGCAGGAAACATTCGCCCTCCCGCCTGCCCCCGCCCGCACGCATTCAGCCCCGCCGCTACCCCCAGCACCGCGCTTTCTTAATATCGATGGTTTCGGCACCCACCCCCCGCTTGGGTTTGAGGGCAATTGCCTGTTCCCACCCGCCCACATCCAGCCCCGCCGCTCCCTCCCAGCACCCCACCCTCCCGCGATTTTTAAAAATGGACGGTTTCGGTACCAGGAACACCGACACACACACTGCGATTTTTTAATATCGATGGTTTCGACACCACGAACAGCCCCCACCCCCTGTTTGGGTTTGACGGCGATTGCCTGCCCCCATCCGCCCCCATCCAGCTCCGCCGCCCCCGGCAACACCGTGAATTTTTAAAATCGATGGTTTCAGCACCATGCACCCCTACCCATCCCCACCCCCCTGGCTTGGGTTTGAGGGCAGTTGCCTGCTCCCAGCCCCGCTGCTCCCCTCCCCCACCCCCCGCGATTTTTTAGTATCGATGGTTTCGGCACCAGAACACCCCAACTTTGGTTTGACGGCGACTGCCTGCCCCCATGCACCCGCTTGCAACTCCTCCTCTCCCGATTGTTTAATATCGGCACCAGGAATACACACCCCCCACCCCCCCGATGCTTTGGTTTGACGGCGATTGCATGCCCCCATGCGCCCTCTTCCAGTCCTTCCCCGCTCCTCCCCTCCCCCCATGATTTTTTAATATCGATGTTTTTTAATATCGACACGAGGAACACCCCACCCCCAGATGCTTGGGTTTGACTGCGATTTACAGCCCCCATCCTCCCCCATCCAGCCCCGCCGCTCTCCCCCAACACCACGAATTTTTAATATCGATCCTTTCGGCACTGCGCATCCCCCCACCCCACCCTGCTTTGATTTGACGGCGATTTCCAGCCTCTTCTTTTCGGTTTGAGGTGCGAGCGAGAGGCTTCGGCGCCGTTCTTTGAAAACAGCTTTAAACATTAATTTGCTCGATTAATTGTTTTGTAACGCCCAGCCCCGGCTCCTCGCTGCGCCGTTGTCGGCCGCTGCTGGCTCTGCCGTGCTCGGGAGCGCGAGCCCGAGGTTTGAACCTAAAGCCACGGGGGCAGACGTTTCCTCTCCTTTAAACTGATGCGATGAAGTTAGCAAAAAAATTAGCGGCTAAGTCGGTTTTTTTTTTGCACTGCTGCTAGACCGAACTTCAATAGCAACGCAGCAATGATTCTGTGTCAATGAAGGGATGCTGCAAGGAAAGTTTTGGAGCGGCAAGGCTGAGTGGCCACCCTCTTGTTTCAGTGGGGCTTGTTCTAGCCAGGGAGGACCCATGGCATTTTACTGTGGACAAGGAAACTGGGAAGGCTGAAGAGTTTTAAAATGTAAAACTGGTTCAGAAAAAAAAAAAAAAAAAAGGAAAATTAATAACAAGAGGAAAAGGTACAGACAGGGTTGTGAATGGAAGCATTTGTAAATGAGTAAAATAAACTCAAAACAAATTAGTGTCAAGTAATGATAATAGGTTAAAAAAAAACAACCTAGAAGAGGAAAAGGTACAGTTCAACTACATTGAATGATGTTCCTCCTCTGTTCAGTGCAAGTAACTAACACTGTTTGGGCCTTAGACACACAAACAGCATTAACTTAAATTGTCTACTTAGCAATAAAAATGTCTTTTGTCTTTTGCTGGCAGGCACTACACCCGGGGATGAGCCATGCCTGTGAGCATCTCTCACCAAAAGCCCTTTAGTGAACTGAAAAACTGCTAAGTGCTATTGTCCTTATATGAGACCAAGCAATCGGAATCACTGGTGAAGTGAAGTTGAAGATAAGAATGAATATTTGTTATGCTTCTCAGTAGTGTATTCAGCTGGAAACCTGCCTGATGTATCATTAAAGGATTTGGCTCTGTGGCTGTGTCCCTTATGTCACGTATCTGTATGTTCGCACATGAACATGCAGGTGAAACCTACCCCAGACTGACTATCAGAGGTTAAAAAAAATCATCGAACCTTGCCTCAGCTGTTTGTTTGTATTGTGGTTGCTGCAGAGGGTTATGGTGCTGTGGAGCTTGTGCTTTTCCAGATTAAGCCAGTTAATTGTGAAAAATGGTAACTCCTTGAACAACAAACCTGTGGTTGATCCATTCAGGTTTCCCAGATAACGCTTTCTGCCAGCTCCCTCAGTAGAAACCATCATCTTTTGCATTCAGAAACATTTTAATTGGACAGAAATTTCCAGATGCATGTCTCCAGGTGTATCTGACACCCCTGCCTTCCTTGGTGACAGCTGGTTGCTTTCCAGCTAACCAGCTGAAGAAGGGAATTCTGCACATCCGTGCTTCAAATGGCTCTAACGGATTCACAAGGCTACCTGTATGCTGAGAAAGGTCCTTTTCGCTGACAGGATCCACTGTACTTGTGCCAAAGCTCCCAAACCTCGTTTACAGCTTACACCCTCCCTAAGCTTGTAAAAGCCTATAAGCAATTCACTGTCCCTGAACAGTGTGGTCCTTATTCCCCAGCTGCCATGCTCGTGTCTGGGCACCTCTGTTGTTTTAAATCAAAGTCCTTCTTTTCTTCTCCTTCCACCACTGCTGAAGGAATGCAACATTTTGGGGCTTCCTCTGATTATGGATGACTTTCTGTTTTCGTTATGAAAAATGCTGAAATGAAGCTATAGAGAATACGCCAATATTACACTATGAAACATTAGCTGCTAAAGCACTTGTGTCCTCAACTACACAGCAGATAGCACTGTGCATTTTTCTGCTTAGTGCATTGACTTGATGGTTTTCGATCCAATTAACTTGTTCTGCTACAAAAAAAACCCCTCAGCCTTCCTCAGACAGAGCAAGGCCTTGATATATTTCATTTGTTTTCTAAGCCGGCAAACGTGTGAATAATAGTGCGAGTGTGATAGGAGAGGTTACAAGAGGTTTCTCATTCCTCAGTAGACAGCAGGATGAGAACTTATTTTTATATTTTTTCCCTGGGAAGCTAGTGCTTCGCATTTACCCTTTTTGTTTCTTAAAAACAAAAGAACAATAGCTATCCTGGTTAGCGAGGCTATTGTCCCTCTGTGCCAAATAAATGAAATCTCACTGCTTACGTGAGCATCTGAGGCATTTCTCTGCATTCTGCTCGTTCTCCTTTGTGTCGCTCTGCTGTGGTTTCTCGCATTTAATCCCTTCTCTCCAGTATTTTTCACACCCACTTATCTCATCTTTCTTTTGTCCTCCAGTCATATGGTGTTGCTAGTCTGAATTTGAAACAGTGTAATTTGTGCTAAAGGCATCATTTAAACTCTGTTGAAATCGTAACTGTGTCAAGATCGCATCAGAATTGTGTTAAAATATTAACTGATAAAACATTCTAACAACGCTAAAATCTGGGTACGACAGGCTGTATCTTCAGAGACACCTAACGAGCATCAAAATAGCTCTGAAGATATGGGTCAGCTCCCACCTAGTTGGAAAATCTCTATTTGGCAGCGTTTGCCTGTCCTTGACTAACTGCCCAGCCACTGCAGCTAAACCATGCATTAAAAATACATGGATTTTTCCCTTCTCCTCTTTTATTTCAGTGGAAAATAGGACATTGGGGCATAAGACTGCACCTGAGTCATTCTCTAGCATCTGCATCCAATGTTGGGATGTGCCTTCCACTGTCTGTACTTGAAAGCTTCGTTTGCTTGAAGGAAAGCGTCTGCTTTCCACCAGCAGCACTACAGGACAAACAGAATGGTGTTCCTGCCAAAAGCAATACAGCTGGAAAAGCCAGGGGTCTTGAGGTTAAAAGCTTTGTTAAATAGAAACAGGTACAGTAATTGTGGATTTGGGGATATTTTACTGTAATTTTAGAGGCAAACATTCACATAAGGAGCTCTTCCTTATACCACCTGCTTGGTCCAGCAGCCAGATACTGTTTGCCCTGCTATGTTGAGCACTAAGGCTGTGTGCAAGCTCAAGGTTCAGCAGGGCTTGTGAACAGAAGTAGCTGAGTAGCTGGTGCAAGTCCTTGAATGTGTATAGGAAATAATAAATGTGTAGGAGTGGATTTCTATTGCCATTGTCGCTGTTTGCACCTAAGGACCCAGAAAACATTGCCATCTCCTGTAACACTGTACCAAAGAGGTCCACGGACATAAAAAGCAAAGTCAGTGCTTCGCTGGTTCAAGTACTACGTGGTATTTTCTAGGGATTATAAGTACCTAAAACTCTCCCTATCCTTGTGCACCTGGGAATCCCTTTCCTTCTTTGTTTGTTAACAAAGAGGCAAGAGACACAGCCTTGCATCCTGCTTGGATCTTTGCCTCCCATGCTCAAGCATTTGACTGGTAAATCAATGGAGAACTTCCAACAGGTCTATCCACAGGGAAGGACTTCATCAAGACCTTGATGCTGACATATTCTTTGGGGATTTCACATTTGTCAAATAGTCTAAGATAAATGAAAGAGGAAGGTTTTGCTTTGTTTTTTAGCTTGCTGGAAGCAACTTATTCATTACACTCAGAAGAATATCCTTTTTTTTTTCAGTTTTCACCATGACTCCACTCCATGGACAACTGTGCCACTTAAGTCCAGCCACGTTAGTGCTGATTTGTGCTTTTTTTTTCCTTCCTCATTTTTCCTCTTGTAAGCACAAACTTCTAAATTTGCCTCAGATTCCAAATTTGCCATGCCTGCTCTTGCATACTGACTCTCACTCAACCGTATATCTGTCATTGGATCCTTTAGTAAGTACAGTAGTAAGTTCAACTTTCTGCATGTGTTGCTGAGCTTCCTGTATGGTTTGCTGCATCTTGAGCAGGGTGGAGGGTCAGAGAGCAAAGAAGCAGTAAGTGTTGTCCCCATGGTATAAATCATTGTGAACTGGCTTACTCTGCATGTTAATTGAAGCTCTTGGCACCCCCTCCTTTACCCATCCATCTTCCCTACAGCAGGGCCACCTTGAGTTTAAAGATGTGCTTGTTAGGATGTGATGGGATCCAGAGGGGAACAGATAGCCTCCCCTATACACATGTGAGAGTCAAATTTACAGATCTTGTTGGTGCGCATCTTTGCATCTCTACACCCTTCAAGAGGTGGCTTTGGGAAGCAGAGATCATGCACTTGAACAGCTGACGTTGTTTTTAGCCCCAAAGAAGCGACCAGGTTTAGGCATTGATCCTCTACTCTCCATTCCCAGAGAGAAGTAAACCCCTACTCTCCTGCTTTACTACACTGAGATCTGCAGGCAGTTGGAGAGGTGTCATTTTTGGATGTGCTAAGGATAGACTTTTTCCCTTTTATTGACAGAGTCTCCCAGAGCACCTTTATGCTTAAGCCTCATTCCAGCTCTCCTACTCCTTGCTATGCATCTGAGAGGAATTTAAATAACCTTTTTTTTTTTTTTTAGCTCTGTGCATCCTGATTCATTCCTTCTTCCTTTGAGAAATTTTAGCTGAAAATCATCCAATTCTAGCCATGTAGTGGGGTTTAGCATCATAAGGACTTCCAGCACCTATACCTCCCAATGACTACATCTCTAAACCCAGTTTCCTCTTCCAGACTTCTCAAATCTCTCTCTAGTCACCATCTGTTCAATCAGATCTCTCATTAGACTAAGTACCTGTGTTGGCTTTAATCTCTAATGATGACAGCACAACTATTGCCTCCCATGATGGGATGGGCTCAAGGCCAGAATATGCAAATGTCTGTTCTTCTCACCCTGATTCTGCTCTAACCCTGTCCCAGCTTTCAAACATGATGCCGACCATTAAGAATGGTCTAAATTCACCCTTTGCTCCACAAGAAGTGACTTTGCTGTCTGGATGTTGGACTTCAAAAAAAGCCCAGATGTCCAAACTGGTGCTGGGGGAGTATTAAGGGCTCTCAAACTCACCTTCAATGAAATGTTTCATCAGGTTTCTTTTCCCTTTAGGAAAAGCTTGGCAGAATAGCCATGTCTTGTGAACATGTTCTGCAGGTCAAGGAATGCAAGCTCTGAGCACCTGGAAGCAGAAAGCAGATGCCAACTTTATAGGCTAATAATTGCAAATGTTTTGTTATTAGCCTCCCGTTTCCTGACGCTGCTACTTCTCCGATACCTCACTTAACATTTGTCTTCTCTGCACAGTTAACTTGGCTGTAACTCAAAAGTCTGCCCTACTTTCATTCTTGTTCACATCCACAAGATCCTTTTACTCAGCTGGGAGAGTGCTTTTAACTGTAAGAGGTGGTATACACTAATGCTTAAGGGAGAATAACTTGTCAGCTGCTAATGCTTCCCCACAGCTGTGTAAACTCTGGGCGCGGGCAGCTGTTCCCCTCCAGATCTGGCTGCAGGATCTGGGAAGCCTGGCACCCTCAGCTATTCATTACCAGCCTCCAATTCAGTCCCTAAACTGAGACGTGCGAGTGTCCCTTAACACGCTGCAGCATCACAGTGGCTGACCTTGTGCTGCGAAGGGTGAGGTGTGTGTGTAGCTTTTTCACAGGAAAGCTAGCGTCTTCCATCTCTTCACCTGTTTGCAAAGAGGTATCATCTACATCTCAAGAGTGTCTATATCCAAGTGTTACCCATCCCCTTCTACTTCTTCATCATTCCTTGCGGGACTTGGACAGAATGCTTCTCCCAGGGCCATGCAATGTAATTCCCAGAGCATCAGCAAACCATGACCCTGAGAAAGCCACATGCATCCTCAGATGATTTTGTGTCGCGTGTGAATGTATGCAGCACTAACTCTGACCTGTGTTCACGTGCTGCTCTTTCCTGCATCTGCTCTTGCTAAGACAGGTCAGTTCCAGAGGTATAAATGGAATGCTGAGAGAGAAAAGTGGAAATATTTCGGCATTGTCCTTAGCAGGAATCAGTCTTTGAGCTAATCCGTACCTGAAGTATTTAGGTGTTTGTATGCTTAAACCAGCATTGGTCAGGGATGGTACATGCAAAGGGACTACCCTCCTTTATGAAAGCAAATGGACAAGCCGGCTGCCATGCAGGGTGATAATCAAAGGCTCTGGCTCATTTGAGTATATATTATGGTTATAATTGCATTTCTTGTAGGGAAAACTGTAGGATGGACTCAGGGGAAGCAGTTTTTGCTGCCATGTATCATGCAGTTCCTCCAGACTTAGGTTATAGCAGGAGGTGGTTGCGTGCTCACGGAATTTGCAAGAGGTTGGAGTCTCCAGTCCCAGCTTCTCTGGGAACATGAAGTGGCCTGTGAAGAGGCTTTTCCCCTTCTTGCTGCCCAACAAAGGAACCAAGGAGGGAGAAGCTCTTGCTTGGGCAACTTTCCCTGGAAGAGGGAGCAGGCAGTTGTCTTCTCTCCCAAGATGGGACTTTGATGATACCCCTGTGGTCCTTTGTAAAAGTGGACTTACAAAAGCAGCCCATCACCGGTGTCACAGCACAAAGCCCCGCTGGGAAAACAGGCGGCCAAAACTCTTTGGGTGAGAGGCTCCTCCCTTAAAATGTGCCCCAAGGAGCCACGTGTTTCATGGAGGCTATTAAATATCCTTTTTGCAGCACGTCTCCTCTCTGTGTGCAAAGGGCCCTGTGCCTGCTGGTGTAAAGCCTTCCCAGTATACCTCTGCCACTGGAACTATAAATAGACTGGGGGATAAGACAAAGGGAAGCTTTCTTAGAATGGGTACTGTTTGCAGGAGTGAGAACTTTAAAGGGATGGCAGGGATTTAGGGAAATTTTAGAGCTGTTGATTTGGTTGTTGCTGTAGGTCTTATAGAGGGGAATGCTGTCGCGCTGAGGATCTTTTCCCTTGCTCACTTTACTAAAGCAGGGTGTTGTCTCTCGTTTCAAATAAAATCCACGTACATTTATGATGATGGATGGCTGCTGGGAAGAGAAGTTTGTATATCTTCTGCTCTCCAAAGAGCAGTGGAGTTGTGCTGAGCCTGATAGACCCTTTTGTGAACTGAACCACTGCCTGGCAGTACAGATGCTCATTTGTTTAAATAAAAGCAGGCAAGGGGCTTGTGTGGTCTACACAGTGCAGATTCTACCCTTCCTCGGGGTTTCGCAGCTACCGGCCTTTGGATGCTACCGTAAACCAGAGAAGTAAAAATAAGGAAGGAGGGAGTGAGCCTCAGGAAGCCAAATCAAATGGCGGTAGCAGCATCTCAGGAAGCTCACCCAAGGTGGTGGGGTGCAGGGCAGGTGAAGAAGATCAGAAGCGTAGGAAATAAGGGAAACAGATGTGGCTGTGCCAGGCCTCAGGGAGGGAGCTCCCAAGATGCGGGGCCGGCATTCCCATGCGTTCCCATCTGGCAATGAAGGAAATTATGTAAAGTGGAGGGGCAAGGGGCCCCCTTTCTTTTTTTTTTTTTTTCTTCCAATTCTTTTTTCCCCTCATTTCCCATGATGCAATTAAACAGCCATTGCTGACATCATCATGTATGCATGCTGAATGCAGCCATTGTGTCTTGGCTGCGGTGCTATACTATATATAGATTAGTTGCCAATCTCTGCTATGTATCAGCAGGGAAGACACCCAAGAAATTGTGAGCAGTTGCACTGTAGGAGTCCTGGCTTTTGTCTCATGGCCTCAAGACACGATGGACTATACAGTGGAACTAGAAATAATCAAAGATAAGTGATTTGGAAGCTGAGCCAGGAAACTTTTGGAGGATTGATTTGCAGCAGTGTTAGGAAAGCACCCTTCTGGATTGTGATGTATAAAGTAGAAAGATAATTTGACCACTCATGTTGCTAGCTTCTTTTATGTAAAAATAAATGGTTAATCAGTCATTTCCCCTCTCCAGAGTCTATGCTGGGCAATATTAAATAGCTACAAATCCTGCTTTCTTGGCCTTAGATAGATGGAAAAAAACCATCCATCTAGGAATTGTAGCTTTGCCCTTTTGGACACTTGAGTAGGTGACGCCCCTCTGTGGGCAGTAAATGCACCCCTGCAGTCTACTGTGCAGGGGCCAGGCAGGGCAGCCAGTGCCTGTCTTGCTGCTGCTGGGGGCATAAGACGGTGAGTGTTCAGGGAGGACCGCTGTTGCATCAGTGGCCACCACATACCAGAGAATCTCTTCCACACTGAGCCTGTTCAAGTGATCTTGACAGCACTAGGTTAGGAAATCGGTCTTGTGCATTTCCAGTAGCAGGATTTTCTTTTGCAGTGAGACAACTCCTTTAGCCGCTTTTCCCTCCCTCTCACTCAGCCCTTTGGCAGGAGGTGACAGGATGTGGCTGAGCCAATCTAACAGCTCAACACTTCAGAAAGGGGCAAGTCCTTCTCCTTCGCTCTAGCTCCTGATCTTTGCTGCTCGTCTCTGGACACTCCAGGCAGCTGACAGCAGGGGCTGATGAGTGCTCAAGCAGAGGAGGTGGAAGGCTGGGGTCCTTGGAGGTAAGCAAACCCTCCTTGTTCAGCAGTGAGCTGTTAGATTGACTTCGACAACAGACAGTTTGAGGATGTAAATTGACCCTGAAAGGAAAGCTTTGAAGTTAGGAATTTTTTTCTTTCTTGATGACTTCACTCCAGGCCAAATTCCAACTCCACTGTGGCCACCAGCAGCTTTCTCAATAATTTCATGAAGTCCCATACCAAGGTGATGAGACTGAATGTTGCTGCAGCCCCAGGCACTCGCCTTGCTGCCCCTATGCTGCCCTTGGGCCAGTCACAGGGTCTCTGTTCCTAAGAGGTATTCAGGTCTTTTCTCAGTAAACGGTACTTGTTGTTGCTTTGGCTTCTAGCAAGGCATTTAAGAATAAGCCAAGTAAAAATATTTATTTCTTGTAGTCCTGAGAAGAGTGGTTGTTACATAGGTGGTAGGCAGAGAAAATGCTACCAGGGCAGTTTTCAACATCTCCAGGGACAGAGTCCAACTCCTGTCAACCCCAACAGGACGACCCCAACATTCACACTGCATGTCTGAGGGCATTGTCGAAATACTTCTGGTTAGGCTTGGCACTGTGGCTGCTTCCCTAGGGAGCCTGTTCCAGTGCTCCACCACCCTCTGGCTGAAGAACCTTTTCCTTGTTCCTTCATCTTTCCTTCATATGCCGCACTGAAGTCGTCTAACCATCTTAGTGACCCTCTGTTGCTCTTGCTTCCGTATGTTTGTATCTTTCTTGCACTGGGAACCCCAATCTGGACACAGTACCCCAGGTGCAGTGCCGCTAGTGCTGAAAACAGGGAGAGGATTGTTTCTCTTGACCTGACGGTTACGCAATTGCTTTCCAAGGCATTCTGGGGTTAGCCTTCATCACCGTGGGAGTTCTTGTTCAACTTGTTGCTCACTTGGACCCTCAGGTCCTTTACTGCAGAGCTGCTGTCAGGATAGTGGTCCCCACTATTGCAGGGACTTATTCCAGATTTTTTGTCCTTATTCAACTTCACTATGTCCTTGTTGCACCATTTCTCTAGCTTGTCCAGATTCCTCTGAACAGTAGCCCCGCTCTCCAGAGTAGTGACTTCCTTCTTCTTTGACGTTTTCTGTGAATTTGCTGAGGACCTCCTATTATCTTTTGTTGTGCAGGTCATGGGTGATATTGGTGTAGACCCCAGTGTTCACCCTAAAACTCACTACTTATAATGGGCTGCCTAATGGATTCTGAATCCATGACTGCTCCCTCTGGACCCTAAGCATCCAGACAGTTTTTCACCACCTTCTATTCCATCTATGCAGCCCACAGCATCTCAGTTTGGCTACAAGGATGTTATGGGAGACTGTGGTGAAAGCCTTGCTAAAGCCAAGGAAAGAAACATTCACTACACTACTTGCCCCTGCAGAGTGGGTATCTTACTCCATTACAAGGGCAGGCAGGCTGGTCAGACACACTTTTCCCTTGGAGAACCTATGCTGGCTATTCCCAGTCACTCTCCTGTCCTTCATGATGTGGACAAAGAGTCCCTCAGGACTTCCGTTGTAATTTTGTAAGGCACTGGGTTGAGTCTGACCATCTGGTCCTTTCTTAGGTTTTTCTTTCTGCTTTTTCATTTTTTGAAGGCGAGTGACTTTTTCCAGTCCTCAGGGACTGATTGCTGTGACCTTCCAGAGATAAGAGAGAATGCCCTCACAGTGATGTTGGCCATCAACCACCAGCACTCCCAGGTGCATTCCCTCTGGTCCCATAGATTTGTGTTTGTGCAGCTTATCTCTCTGGGCCCTAGCTTGACCCTGCTGTAGTGTTGGAACTGCCTCTCTCCTCCAGTCTGTGGAAATGGACTGACATCTTGCTAGTAAAAGTGAGTCAAAGAAGGCACTGAATGAAGCTTTTCCAAGTCCATTTTTGGGTGTCAGCTAGGTAGGAAGCTGTGTGCCAGGGCACATGACGGGTTGGTGAGTTGGTGTGTGCCCCATATGCAAGCCAGGAAATCAGATGTCATTTAGAATAATAGAATCATAGACTTATAGAATGGTTTGGGTTGGAAGGTACCTTAAAGGTCATTCAGTTCCAAATTAAGTACAGAGCAGCCCATTATAGCTCTTGCCTGACCAGATGAACTCTTCCTTTCTCTCAGGTGGCAGTTAAAGCTGCTGCTGCAGCAAAGTAAAATCATCTCAGTTCATATGGACCATGGGCATGCAAAATGCAAGCCAGCATGGCTCAAAGTGTCCCCTCGGCACTTGGTCCCATATTACTGTGTGGACCTGACGGTGAGGGACAACAGAGAGAGCTCCAGCGTAACTCCAAGCTGTTCATGAGGTTTCTAAGTCTGGGTTAGGAATAGATTAATGCCCTTCACTAGCAGTGCTGTAGGTGATGGTGTATTTCATTTTCTATAATGGCCAGGTGTACTTTGCATTTATCCAAGCAGAGAGCTGAAACAGTATCACGTTTTATGTCCCATCAACCAAATCCAAATAGGATAGTGCATGGGCTAACGCTAACAGCAGACCTCAAGTTGTGCATTGTTTGACAGACCAAACACAGACCTGGTTGAAGTTGAATGATATACAAAGCAGCCTTCAAATAAGATAAAAGGAAGAAGTGAAGATCGATCTGCAGTGTGACCACTGCTACTATAGAAGCCACCGCTTGCGACATCACAGTGCAATTGTGCAGCCTGGAAAATGGCAGCCCAGCAAAGCCCCAAATACTGCTTATGGGGGAGAACACAGCACAGTTAATGACTGCGATTAAAATTGCAGTAAACAATTAAAAAAACTCACTGTATTGGGTTTATAGGTCTTCATCAAGTAGAAGGAGTATACACATTATTCTATACTATTGCTACAATTAGTAGCCTGATGTGTTTCGATTTCTACTTGTACTTGTTAGTCCTTTTAATTACATGTGTATTGCAGAATGAATGAGAATCTGGTCTGGTTTAAGCCCTTCTGATATGGCTGTCTTCATCAGTAAAAACAAAGGCAGCACCAGAGCAATTGCATGCAAACAGTATTTCTACTTGGTAATAGCTATACTGAAACCAATCATCTTTAATTGGTTGCCTTTTGCAGTCCCAGATATGGAAAACCTATATATTTTTTTTTAATTAATTTTGAATCTTTTCATGATATAACTTGACACAACACCCTAAAAGCTTCCACCTAGCTGGGTAATCCTATTTTAATTTTAAGATGGAAATGTTCTGAATGTCTCATAAAACATCTTCCAAATATACTTTGAATACTGGCCAAAAGCATGGCTAGGGGAAGATTGACTACATGACTGTCAAAATGAAACTCCCATAGCACTGACACCCCTAGGAAACTTAGAATCCCAGAGAAGTTAAAACATGCAACCCCAACAGCAGGAGCTGAGAGTTGAGGCAGCATCTGCCCTGCCTTAACTGCCCTTGGACACCTTGCTGTGTTGGCCATGGCAAGTAGCCACTCTGAACTGAATACATATATTTGTCTTTTAAGATGAAATTCTGTTAGACTTCCATTCTCTGCCTGCGCAGATCCAGAAGTTAGGAGGAAAACTGGTAAAAACTGTAGTTCCTCAGCAGCAAAAGAGAAAAGCACTACCTTTTTGCATAGCTTGAATTGCTGTTTCTCTCCCGATACGCAAGAGTGTCTCCAAAAACCTGTAAATAGCTATCTGCTCCTGTCAACAGTCATCTGCAAAGCTATGAAGCCATCTCTGCTTTTCAGGGCTCTGATGCAAGCACCTTGCATAATACCTCAGGCTTCCAGGTACAGGAACCGTGACCAGCCCATAAGGCTGAATGCATATCTTATCCACCTTGAGGCCAAAATAGCCTGACCTTTAGATGATCTTTGGAAGATGATGAATAATGTATTGCATCTCCCAGAAGGCTGATTTCTGCCCATACAGTAACTGACAGTTTTCCTGACATCAACCAACTGCGTCTGCTTGTACTGTTTCAAAAAAAAGGTTCTAGGCTTATTGAGGGGGAAACACCTGTAAGGTGGAGGAAGGACTGCTTCCAGAAGAAGTCAAAACCTATTGCAGACATCAAACAGGACTGAGCCCTGGGACGGTCCTGCTGTTGTGCAGTGCCTGCAGTGTTTGGATTCTTCTGAGCACAATAAAATCTGTCAAAGACGAAACAGCAGCAAGGCTGGAGAGAGACAGCAGCAACTGAGGGCTAAGAGAGCATTTCTGAAGAGTTAATTAGTGTTGTGTTGGTGTTTGTGGGTGAGCAGACCTGTGTAAGCAAGGGCGTATTTATAAGATCTTTAGAAATTCCCGAAGAGGCTCTCTTTTTTGGCAAACGGCAGCACAGAGCCAGCACTAACACACATACTGACTGCTATGGGAGATAGTTTAGATGTCACTCCTTATGGAAAAGGCAATACAGGATAAAGTCCAAGTATTTTGATTCAAATAAATCTCCAGGACTGTTTCAGTCTAGCTGTTTACCATCTACGCCTTTCCCTGCTGGGCTGAGGCTGTCCTAGGGTTCTCTGGGACCAGCTGGGGCTCAGCAAAGTTGTGTCCATGGGAGGTGACTTCCCATGGATTGTAGACCAGCACCCTCCCAGGCAAGGAAACGCTTGTCTCTCTCTGCTCTCCCTTCTCCAGTGTTGCCATTAAAAATGTCCCAAACCAGCAGACTCCTGTCATGAGTCACCAAAGCAGAGGGAATTTTTGCGTGATTTAATGCTTAGAAGCTTACACCTGTTTGGGGGTGGGTAAAGCTCCTAAGCCCCGCTTTGGTACTATTGAAAAATGCTGTGCCATGTCAACTAGCCACAAATGTGTTTGCAAGGTAAGATTGATGCTACTTGAGTTTCCCTTGCTTTTCTGAGCTAGACCATTACCTGGGAGCAAGCCCTGCAGAATGCCTGAGCTCTCACCCTCATAGCACAGTAGGGAGATGGTGGTGGCAGGAATGGGCCACACTTCCTTTTGGTGTGGTTTTTGGGAAGTGCAGCTCTTTGATGTTCTGTCCTGCTCCCCTTGTCATCCTTCTTGGTGCTCGCTAGTGCTCTAGGGAGCTGCCTGCCTACTTGCTCTAGTACGATGCTTGCAGCAAGACTGGGGATATCTTAAATGTTTTTAGTAGCAAGTGGTCACTTCTAGACGAAAATAGACGAAAATATACCTCTTAAATGAAAGTGTATATTACATGCAGCAAATGCTTTAGCTAAGTGGCCTTTTGGGGAAGAGCTAAGTAGCAGGGAACCACATTTTCTTCCACTGTAACTTCACTGGAGCCAATGTGACATGCTGTCCTAAAGAAGTCTGTGTGCGGGGGATTGTATCCATCAGTAAGTTGGAACTACTTGGAAACAAGAGAAGAGACTTCTTTTAAAGCATAAAGAAAGGAGTGCTTCTCCATAACTAATTACATGTTCCTTATGCCTAAACTGACAGCAATTGTGTTTCTTAGGTGCTTTGCTCAATTACAATCTTAAGTACGTGCATGATTTTAAGGACCTGGAGAGCTTACCTGGCTTCACTGGATGCTGTTTGTGTTTAAGGTGATGCTGGGGTTATGCCGCAGATGCGTGCTATGGCCTCACCAGGTAAATCTACCATTTTCGACTCAAGCATGTTTGAGCTCTTGTTTCTCTTGGGCTTTTATCTTCTGAGGTGGTTCTCCAAACTAAGCATTGCTCCAAGGTCTTTTCCACGCCTTTGGAAGATAACATTCATCTTGTTGGGACTTGCTGCTTTAGCTGTGTGAGAATGAAGGGCAGTTTGACTTAGAGGCTACCTTAGACCTGCTGCTATCCTTTAGCAGCTTGAGTGACAAAATGGGAGCTGTGGCTTCCAGGATCTGTGCTGCTCTGCAGGAGGAAGGCAGGGACAAAGGAGACAGAAATTCAGTCTCATCACTGAGGCCAGCGGGTAGGAGAACAACTCCAGAAATGCGTCTCTGAGCATACCCAACCTTTGCAGCAGAACACTGCTGAATGTGAAGCCCTCTGTTTCTCTAACTGGTGGGTCTGCACTTGTACCCCCCACAGCATGCTGTGTCCACCTGGCTGAACTTGGATTGGGGCAAAGCCTGCTCCTGGGAAGAGGTGAGGTGGACACAAAACCTCTCTAGCTGCTCTTCAGCCAGCATCTTCTAACACAAGGAAAGATGACAAATTGTTTGTTAAATTATTTAAGATATTACTGACTGGTTATGAATTATTAAAGTGTTTATTACTTACCACTTGGATGGCAACTCAGCACAGAAAATCACAAGCCTTCAAGAAACCTAAGGCCAGCCTTGTCTTGCCAGACATGCTGGGGACTTGGGGGTGAGCTGACGTGGTGGGCACAGAAGCATCTGGCGTGAGAAAAAGCACGGCTGGAGCTTGAAGCGTGTTGCAGCCTACGCTGCTGCAGATGGCTTTGCCACTGGTGCTGCTGTCTCACAACCTCCTGCCACTCCCCCCGCAGCACTATTTTTATTTAGTATTTGCATGATGGCAGTGCTGGGAGCCTGGACTCCTTTGTACCATGAGCTATATGAATGTACCAGAAAGACAATACTTGTCCCAGTGGTTTGCTCCTTCTTAGTGTATTTTCTTACTAATTAAATTGTTGTTAGGTAGGAGAGCACATCACTAAAGCAAGAATATACTAATTCTCATCAGCCAATGCATACACTTGATTTAAGGTTTTGCTCCGTTGACTATATTTGAAGGGTTTTATACTGGCCCTTGTTCCCTCCTTTCCAGCCTCTCCATGTTTGGGGTTTTTGCTTTCTGTTTTAATTTTCCCATTCGTTGAAACTGTAATCATGCGCTGATTGTTAGGACTTCTGTTCAATGCATACTTATCCTTTATGGTCACCGTTCAAGAGTCGAAGATTAGTGATCAAAGAAAGAGCGTACCTTATCTTCCAATGTTATTTTGAGAAAGACAAAGCAAAGAGATAAAATTAGCCCATTTGGACATACAGCTCTGCTTAACAATACCTCCACATCAGTGTGAGACAGTCAGGACTGGGCATGTGGTTAAAATATAACTCAGAGCAAAAATTCTGCTAGTGAGTTCTGAATACATAACATGTCTGCTAAAAGTGAGAAGAGGTTCCCAGTTGCACTTTTGGCTGAACGAGATGAGTTTGATTTGCAGGCATACATACACCACGACATCCAGCATCCACAGGGTGTCAGCGATTCCTGGCAATCTCTGAAAGTCTTTGTGAATATAGTCAGATGAATATGTTTGTCCTTGAAATGCACTGTTTCTTGTTTAGTATCCTGTTTTCATTTTTCCTGCCTTGCAAACATTTTAGTCATTCAGCCCAGGAACTGATTAAACCACCCAGTAAACACAGTACAGATGTCAAAGTGAAAAATTCACAAGCTATTCATAACAAGCCATCTGCTGAAAATAATTTGTCTAAACTATTTGGGGAAAATTTATGAAGTAATGAAATTGTTCAGAGATATTTGGGAAGACTCTAATTATCAAAAATCAATTGGATACAACTGAAATCTTTACAGCTCACTGCAGGATTTGGGATAATAAATGCACCTTGGCCTGCTGTGCTAAGTACTAGATGCTCAGTTTTGAAGCATGTGAACCTGTTTCACATTCATGATTACCCTACAAGAGTAAGCAGTTTGGGGGTCATCCATGGTCTGATTTATGTTCCCAGGATGATAAATGGCCAGACTCCCACTCAGGCTGTATTTGAACTGCATGGGAAATCCAGCCTTTGGAAATCCAAACTTTGCAAAACATAACGTTGAGTTTTGCTCAAGAAAAGGCATACCTAACATTCAACATTTTTTCAGTCAGGTAAACCACTGCTGCTTTGGCCTTTCAAATTGTTTTGTTAGGGTTGTACCCCTGTTTTCAGAGCTCTCCGCTAAGTCCCCAAGGTTGGCTCTTCTTCTGCCATGGCTCCAGAAACACATTTCTCTGTTCTCTGCACCTCTTCTTTACCTTAGTTTACATGCTGGTGCTTTGACAGACACCTGAGCTGCCTAAAGTTGTTTGTGTGTGTGTGAAATGCACATTCTGGCCCCTGGGAGATGTATTTGCTGGTAGATCAGAGCTCTCACCTTTAAACCACAAGCAATTTCCTGAAGAAGGCTTAAAGAGAAATAAGAAAGAAGGGGAAAAGATTAGTATCTTCAAGGGACATTTTCCAGCACATCACTTAAATCCTCCTCCCCAGCATATGGGCTGAGTAAAGGTTAATCCTACAGCATATAAAATCCCATACCATCCACACTCCCTTAATATACACATTTCCAGGGGGAATTCCTCTGACTGAGCATAGCTGACAGACACACAGAAAGGTATCTCAGAGCTTAATGGCCGAAAGTCAGTGGAGATCTAGGTCTGTCAATCTCCGGTGGATCTAAAAGTCACACTGGGATGTTGCTGCTGTGCACAGGCAGGGTAGGGGTTTCTTTTGTGAGGGACCATGTGGGCCAAGAAGAAAGACCTTTCTGAAAGCCCACACCAAGAGGTAATTGCCATAGCTTTCACTCTGGGATTAATGGGCCTGGGGTCAAAGAGATAGGTAGGTACTTAATGAATTTTTCAGTAGATGTAACATCTGAAATCTGTACTTACTAAGTCATTTCCATGTCCTGTTTCTTTTTTTTTCTTTGGAAATTGTTAGTGTACATTTTCTAAATAGATGGAAACATTCACAAGTACAACCGACCGCTGAACTTTAACCAATGATGAACACAGGAAAACTTGTTTACAGTAAGAACTTTCTTCTCATTTTTAATTGAATTCAGTTATCAAAATCCCATTTACTTTTGAATAGAGAGAGGCTAATGCATCGTACAGCTCCTCTTGTCACTGTCCTGTGTTTCTTGATGGTCACCTGTCTGCTCTTTGCCACCTTAAAAATAACATCCTGAAGTAATATGAAAAGATGTTGATTTAAAATACTATCCTGGTGCTATGTGGTTCAGCGGTTTATTTCTAAAATTTCATTCCATTCAATAAAAACCTCCGCAACAACAACAAAAAAACCACACAGTAGCTACAGTTATTGGAAGGACAAAACCATTAGAGTGAGTCCTGAGGAGGGCCATGAAAGTCACAGGGCAGAAGCACCTCCCATACGAGGACAGGCTGAGAGAGATGGGTTCCAGTGAGACCTTATAGCAACCCTGCAGTACTTAAAGGGGGATTTTAGGAAAGCTGTGGAGGGGCTCTTTATCAGGGAGCGCACAGGACGAGGGTTAACGGTTTTAAGCTGAAAGAGGGGAGATTTATATTAGGGTGGTGAGGCAGTGGAACAATGGAAGTTGTGGAAGCCCCATCCCTGGAGATGTTCAAGGCCAGATTGGATGAGGCTTTGAGCAACCTTAAGGTGTCCCTGTCCATGGCAGGAGAGTAGAAATTAGAGGAACTTTAAGGTTCCTTCCAACCCAAACCACTCTATGATTCGTTCTGTGAAAATATGCCATAAAATATTGCTACCAAGTTAAGAGCTTCAAACCCTGTGTTAGCTTACTTCTCTTGCTCTTTTGCCTTTTTTTTTTTTAGTATAGTGTAATGCTCCAGTCCACAAAGATATTTGAGTGTCAAACTCTCATTGAATCCAAAAGGAGTAAAGCACCTAAATACTGTTATAAGAGCTTGGTCTGAGGGTCTTTGGCTTTGCATTTTGCAAAACCCTGATAAGGCTTCAGCACATGGTTTGACTCTGAGGCCTGTTTACCACTGCATGGTGCGTTTTTGGTGGGGAAACAGTGGAAAAATGGGGACGGCCAATGCAGATCTTTAGGCAGAGCCCCCTGTATCTTTCTCTGGTGGTGAGGCTGGGAGATCACGGATTCCACCACAGTGCAGCTCAGTGACTTCAGAGTGCACAGCCTTGTTTAGGAGCCAGAAATCAGACATACAAGGGTCAGAGTGAACAAGATTACATTGGGCTGGTGTTCAGTCACTAGCAGGGTTCCACAGTGATCTCTCTTCATAAATGACCTGGATGCAGGACTCAAAGATTTACTAATGAAGTTTGCCAGTGACACGAAACAGGGGGAGCTGTTGACACTCTGGAGGGCAGGGAGGCCCTGCAGAGGGATCTGGACAAATCAGAGAGCTGGGCAATTGCCAGCCGTATGAAGTTTAATACGGGCAAGTACTGGGTTTTGCACCTGGGACACGGCAACCCTGGGTACACGTACAGACTGGGGAGTGAGAGACTGGAGAGCAGCCCTGCAGAGAGGGACCTGGGCACTGTGGTTGACTGCAAGTTGAACACGAGCCAATAGAGCCTTGGCAGCCAAGAGGGCCAACTGTGTCCTGGGGTGCATCAAGCACAGCGTTGCCAGCCAGTCGAGGGAGGGGATTGTCCCACTCTACCTACTCTACTGTCCTACTCTAGTGGTGTGGCCCCACCTTGAGCATTGTGTGTGGTTTTGGGCCCCACAGTATAAAAAGCACATCAAACCACTGGAGAGTGTCCAGAGGAGGCCACAGGGCTGGTGAAAGTACTAGAGGGGATGTCGTATGAGGAGCAGCTGAAATCACTTGGTCTGTTCAGCCTGGAGGAGGAGACTGAGTGGCAATCTCATAGTGGTTTAGAGCTTCCTCACAAGGGGAGGAGAAGGAGCAGGCACTGATCTCTTCTCTCTGGTGACCAATGATAAGACCCAAGGGAATGGCAGGAAGATGTGCAGGGGAGGTTTAGGTTGGACGTTGAGGAAAGGTTCTTTTCCCAGAGGGTGATGGAGCGCTGGAACAGCTCCCAGGGAAGCAGTCACAGTGCCAAGCCTGACAATATTCAAGAAACATTTGGACAATGCCCTCAGACACACGATGTGAATGTTGGGGTTGTCTTGTGCAGGGACAGGAGTTGGACTCGATTATCCTTGTGGGTCCCTTCCAACTCACGTCATTCTGTGAGTCTGGGATTTTTGTCAAAAACACAAGGTGTGAAGCTGGGGATGCTCTGAGGAGATGTGCGGGTCCTCCCCGCGTCCCTGGACAGCGAGTGGGAGAACCCACCCGCATCGCAGGGGCCTTTCTGGAGAGAGGGGCTGCCTTTGTGCCCGTTTTTGCAGGTTTGCTTGCCAAGGAGGAGGTGAGCGGGGAGCCGGAGGGAGGACGGGCGACTGAATCAGCTGCCACTGCTCCCTCCCTGGCGGCGGTTTCACTGGGTTTGGCAGGACAAGAGTGGCACCCAGCGGCTGCTGACTCCATCACAAGGATGCTCCCCTCGCCGTGGTCCCTGGGCTGCCTAGAAGGCCCGGTGGCCAGAGCTGTCCGGGCTTGGTTTTGGACACTGACAAGACCCATCTCCAGCCCCGGGATTCCCAGTCGTGGGAAGAATTTGTAAACCACACACACGAAGGACTGACAGAGGGCTGAGGGAGCTGGAGGGAAGGTCTGGGCTTGATGCTGCTGTGCTGAGGGGGGAGGAAGGGAGCTGCATCCTTTGGAACGTTTTTCTTATCATTACAAATACCAAAAAGTGGGATTTCTACACCCTCCAATTTTGTCCTGAGGGAGTCCTTCCAGTGTGGGGACAGTGGTGCTCCAAGACTGACTTGCAAGAGACAAACCGTGACTTTCTCTGGCAACTGGAGAAATGGAAGAGGAAATCAAAATCTGTTAGAGTCATAGAATGATAGAATGTCCTGAGTTGGAAGGGACCCACAAGGATCACTGAGTCCAACTCCTGTCCCTGCACAGGACAACCCCAACATTCACACCGTGTGTCTGAGGGTGTTGTCTCAATGTTTCTTGAATATTGCCGGGCTTGGCACCATGACTACTACCCTGGGGAACTGTTCCAGTGCTTCACCACCCTCTGAGTGAAGAACTTTTTCCTAACATCCAGCTTAAACCTCCCCAGCACATCTTCCTGCCATTCCCTTGGGTCCTATCATTGGTCACCAGAGAAAAGGGATCAGTGCCTGTTCCTCCTCCTCACCCTGTAAGGAAGCTCTAGATTGTGATGAGGTCTCCACTCAATCTCTTCTTCTCCAGGCTGAACAGACCAAGTGACTTCAGCTGCTCCTCATATGGCTGCCCATCTGAACCCTTCACCAACTTTGTGGCCTCTTCTAGACCATCTACAGTAGCTTTACATCCTTTTATATATAATTGCCCAATGTGACTTAAACCCAATTCCACTTAGCGGCATTTTGGTGGAGTTGCTGAGCCCACCAGAGCACCTGGATTGAAAGTACTGCACTTAAGCACAGATTTTTGGCAAAAATTATTTAATCCACTGCCTTAGAGTAACAAAGACCACCTTAATGATTCCTAGCGAGTAATGGTCTGCTTGCTTGTGTGAACCAGTCCCAAAGCCCACAGCAAGCGCTGGTGGTGTCTGCTGCAATACAGTCAGGGCAGATCATCGGCCACCAAGCCCAGCCAGGAGAGTAAACTAGAGAGCAAGAACAAGCTCATCACTCACCTTCCTCCCCTAGGTCTGATCCAGAAGACAATTCCAACAGAAATGGTGTCAGGCTCCGCTGGTTTTACTCTGCCTGAACTCCTAGGGTGAGGAGACCTTAACTCTGCTCCTGTTTAGGGCATTGAACATTGCTGTCTTAGTAAGAAAAGACTGCTGATAGGGATGATCCATCTATGGTTTTGGAAATGTGATAAATAAATGGTGCTCAAACAGCTGCATATTCTAAGAAAAATAGTATTTATTATAATTTTTAATCTTTTTAGCATGATTACAGACTTGACAGACAATCTGCTTTTCTTGTGGTGTAAAATAATCCTCCTAAATGAATAAAATATGGGATATGTTAGAGCTCAGCTTAAAATCTAGAAAAAAGAGAAAAGAAAAAAACAGAGAGAAGACAGGAAACTCCCCATCTCAGCTCTCATTGTCATCTGAGAATTCATAGTCGGGATCCTATGAAAGAACAACCCCTGGTGGGACAAGAATTAAAATTAGAGGGAAAAAAAAAAAACCCAAACCCAAAGTGACCCGTGAAACCTAGCCCAGAAAGAAGGAGGGCTACCAGAGGAAATGAAGTTAAGGATATGTTTGGAGGGAGTTTGTTTTCTCAAAGCCTTCCGTTTTGCTGCAGCTGATTTAAAATGAGGGTTGTATTTCAGCAGCAGCAGTTGTAGGAGCGCAAAAAGGGAGCCTGCTGCCTTGGCCTCTGCTGGCACACTTCACATGGGGTTGTTTCTGGGGCTGGACTCAGAAGCTGTTTCTGGGACTGGACCCAGAACAAAAGCTGCCCTTTCACTCCTGTGGGCCAAGCTGTGCTGTGCAGAGGCACAAAAGTTGTCCCTTAGTTTGGCTGCAGATGAACATGAGAGGCTGTTGTCCAGCAGATTTCCCTGCTTCCAGAAATGTTCAGCATGATGTAGGCCAGTGCCTACCAACACAGGGATTTGAGCAGTGCAAGAACTGCACCAGATTTTGAGTGCTGAGGAGCTAGCGACATGCTGTTAAACCTTATCACATGACAAAAACTTACTGAGTCACCTTGTCCCTATCAGCTCAGCTTCTCCCCTCTCAGATGAATGGCCTCACAAATCTGCCTCTATTTACTTGTTTTGTTTACTTCTTGCATACTTTGTAAAGACAGAAAATTGCCAAAGATCTTGTTTTCAGGAGAATTTACCTATTCAGCTCACTTACTGTGTTGAAACCATCTCTGGAGGTCACTTGAGGAAACTAACACAGAGCAGAGCTGACCCTGAGGTCCCACGTCAAAAAAGCAGGCGTGAGCCCTTCGCGTTCACAGAGAGGTTGGGGATGGATACAGAAGCAGAGAAGGGGTTTGCTCCAGAGGACATGGGCTCCTGGGGCAGAAAGTTGAGCACGCTGCACCGTGGTGGTGGTGGTTGTGAGACGGATCTGTTCCTGCTGGTAACATCAGTGCAACCGAGATTTCCATATTGGCTAAAGTAGATTTCAGCCTTGTGGCCAAGTGTTTGTTCCAGCAATGCCCTGGCTGCTGGTTGCCTGCCTCTCCTAAATACACCTGGTAGTGGGAGTGGACGTCATAACGCGATTTTTGGAACTTCAGTGAAAATTTCACTCCTGCAAGTGTACCTGGCCTTGCAATGTACTCCATTACCCCAAGCTGGCCGTTTCCAAGGTCTGGGGAGTCACGAACTACTAACAGCAGCAATTTTCATCTCAGACTGCTTCTACAAGCAGGCCACATCTGAGTTGCCTTCCGCCTCTGGGCACTGTCTGGATACCCATCACAGACCTTTTCTCCTCTGGGCAATGGCACTCCATCCAGCAAAGCCTCACTGCTCTGCATGTTTCCCCTTTTACCTTCCTGTGACCCAGAAAATGCTTCCTTTCTTCCCTCCATCAATAAACTCTGTACGTACCACGACAAAAACAAATGACCTCCTGGAGGGTTTGTAGCTCTTGGCTGAGACTTGGACTGAGAAATGGTCCTGCAGTGGTGAGTGGATGAAGGTGTGGTGCCTGCTGCTCCCACCTTTCCTGGTGGCAGGAGTGACTGCCTTTGTTCCCAGTGCCCCAGGCTCCAGCTCAGGGGTGTGATGGGTGTCCATGATGCCCAGTGATGTCAGCTGGAGGATGCTGACACCATTAAGCAAACACATTTCAATAGATGGTTTAAATAATAGATGAATTACAGGGGAGTTTCTGCTTAGCAAGGGGCTTTAAACTTGAAATACCAGTACTAACCATGTCTGAAAATAGCGGTGTGGATAGGGAAAAGTAAATTACACTGTCAAGAGCCAAGTTGAGTAAATGCTGCAGTTCGTTAGCTCTTCACAAAGCCATACTTACACTGAATCAAATAGAAAAACATCTCCAGTGAGGGGGTGTGATCCTGCTGTCATGGTCCAGGGACCAAAGAGCCCAGTTGTCCCTCACCATGGTGCAGGTGTCCAGGTGCTGAGCTGCACTTTGGAGCGCAAAGTTGAACTGCATGTCATGGCTGTGGACATATTATTGCTTTCTGTCAACACCCTAGCACTGAGCTAGGAAGTAATATGTGCTTCTAGTGATGTGATCCCTCAGATGACATTTTAAATCAAGCTTCTGTCTGCGGGGAGGCATGAAAGATCCCATGACACCATTTTTATTTCAAGAAGAATAAAGGCATTCATCTCCGCAACGCTGGCTAGATTCACTGCCTTATCCCAATAGGGCATCTTCACATAAACAGCTGAATTAAACTGCAGTCTGGAATAGCAGTCAGGGGTAGGAAACTCAGACCAGAAATTCAGAAGCTAATTTTACTTCTTCACTAAAGCTATCCATGTTTTATTGCTCTGAAGGAGGGTAGCCAGCAGTTTGTAGTGTGGCTTCCAAACAATGGTACCGTTTTTCCTTAGACTCCAGAGTCATATTTATTTGAATGCTGATGGTCAGTATTTATGTTTTCAAGCCCAGTCGTGTCCAGGAGTGTGAGAAGAAAATCAAAAGCAAGATCCAACCCCTATTTTTAAGTAATCTTGTCAAGCTATGGAGGTCAAATTGCAGTTTAAAGCTTTAAAATGCAGTTTGAATTCTAAAAGGAGACAGATTGCACCAAGGCAGACAAAAGAGGAGTGGTGATAACAATTTTAATACCAGTGGAGACAGCTGATTTTAATTAAGCCTTTTCTCTCAAGAGAGAGACGGCAGTCCTTATAAGGGCCACATCTCTGTCATGGTGGAGTTTTTCATGACCATGAATAGTCAAGACCCTCCCGAAAGCCATGTAAGCTTTGAAAACATCATTCCCATTTTATAGATGTGGGACTGTGGCCCAGGACTCAGCTCAGGACCTCTCTGAGGGCATTCAGGAATCCTGCAGTTGAGCCAGTACCAAAACTCGTGGGAGTCAATCCCATACCCTGCTCACCTTCCTTGCCCTACAGAAGCATCCTCCAGGCTGGACCTCACTCCTTGCGCCTTGGGCTGATGAAAGCCCCCAGATGGGTGCATGTTCAAGCCACAGTGAGCACTGGCCCAGCTGCTTTGTGTGAGGGCAGAAGAACCAGAAAGCTTTTTTTGGCCAGGCTGATGGCAGTCTGCAAGCAGCAGAAAATAAAGATAAGGAGTAAAAAAAGTCAGTGTAAAGGGTAGCAAGCAAAGTCAACGAAGGCTATAGAAATGTATTCTCACCTCTCAGTCTATGGTATACTTAAAAAACATAGTCATGATTTCAAAAATCCAAACCTGACCCTTTTATTTCAAAAGCAAGCACCACTTGTGAATATATGGCTGGATGTATTAATAATTTTGTGTTATTTACAGTTCTTTGATTGGTTTATGCATTTTGAATGTTGCTTCAGCATCAGTGGGTCCTCAGCCCAAGATGACAGGGAAATATGAAGCACATTGTTCTTATATCCTTTCTCATTTTTAGGTTTTGCATCAGTTTGATTTTTTCAGGTCAGTTTACATTACTGTTAGTTTGGATCAGGGTGTGTGCATTCCCACATTATTAAGATCCGAAGCTGGAAAGCCACAATTCACAGATCATTGCTACTTTACAAGCATACATTTAAGAGCCACTTTGAGTTTTTTCATCTCACCTTTTCACAGACTTAACAGTTTCCCTAGTTGCTGGCAACAACTGCGGATAAAATCTCCAGGTGAACTGGTTACAACCTGACCTACCCTATTGCCCCCATGGGATATGACTTCCCTGCATTCTCTCTGCCTGCGCTTTGCAGAGTTTTTGATACAGCGCCTGTGTTTCTCCTGGCTCTCAGTGAGTCAGACCACTTGGATAAGGGGAGAGCTCTGTTCTGTGCCACGGCTTCTCCCAGCTTTCAAGCTACGCTATTGGAGAGACAAAGAAGTTTAGCGTCTCCCACCTGGCACCAGAGTCGTTTATTTGACATATTCCATTTCCTTTTGCCCAGAAATCTCCAGGTCTGGAGTGGCTCCTGAGGAGCAGAAATCCAGCCCTAGGGCATCCAGGCCATGGAAACGGTACCTTGCCAGAGATGAGTACTGCAGACTGCAGCAGCTGCTCGAGCCAACTGGGACAGCAGCCGCCAGCCCCCACACATCAGCCCCGTGGCTCAGGTGTCCTCAGGAAGGAGAGAATTAGTGAAGACTTTAATGCTGGATTAGGCTGCCCCAAGTTTTCCCTTTTTCTCCCACCACCAGCTCAGTGTGTGGAAGCAGGCGGTCTCCGGTGTGGGTTACAGCCTGGGACCATCCCTCAAGGTTGCCATGTCCTCTCCTTGACCCACTGCCCTGTTCCATTGCCAAGAGTCTTGAGGTGGCCGATATCTGGGGGTGTGTGCTAGGACCTCACGAGGTCATGGGGACAGGAGGTTCTTTGGGTTACAGCTCACAAGCTGCCCTGCCCTCTGCTGTGCAAAGCCCAGGGCCAAACTGCAAAGGGGTTCTTCCCCATTCTGCATGTAGGGTGGACATTAACTGGCTTTCAGGAGCCCAGGTTTTTCAAAACCTGTCCACTGGATCATGAGTAGAGCCCCCCACTGCAGGAAATATTTTCTCCCCTTTGTTTTTAGGCATTTCCCTTCTCCATAAAATCTTCGGGATGGTCAACCAAGCTGCAAAGAAATCTGCAGCTGTCCTAGCAAGCCTCAATGGCTCTTTAGCCCTGAAAGACTAAGCAACACAATGTTGTGGCCTTGCTTTCGTGTCACAGAGGAGCACGCACCATTCCCCCTGTGGTCAGAGTTGCAACCATAAGTGTAACCGCTAGGAAACTGGAGTTGACGTGACTTGTTGAGTGGTATTTCATAGGCTTCCTGGCTGGATTTAGATAGCCTGGCAGGCTGCCCTTTCACAGCAGTCATGTGGAAAGCCACAAAGAAGATATGGCTATTGCAATAATGCTGTCTTTCTGAAAAGCCTGTTCAGTGGCTGAATGAGCTCATGTGGCTTCAGGACAAAAATCCCGTAGTAATGCATTGCAGAAATAAGAATTAAAATATATCTCATACATGATTTTTCCTTGGGACTTACAGATTTGTCAAAACCATTGTGTGCTGAAATCTGGCAGGACGTATAAGGAGATAGCTTTGCATTCACCCTGTTTCTAGTCTTTCCTTGAACATCTGCTACTCATTGCTGCCAGAGGGAGGTTTGGGTTGAGGAGGCACACCAGATCCGACCCACTGTCGTCATTCTTTTACTTTCTGCTGTGTAGCATTCACTTTTTAACCCCAGCTGATTTTGAACAGCTCAACAAGGTTCATCCACCACCCTCCTTGGGAGCTGCTCTGCACCTTCTGAGAATACTCAGCTAAGAAGTTTTTGTCCGGATAATTCATCAACATTTCCCAAAGGGTAATTGAAAAGCTTATGTAAAAATATGTCAGGTCTGTCTTGCTGAATTGGATGCACCTTGCAGGCATCAGTTCACTACACTGTGGATTATAAATAAGTCTGTCAAAAGACCAGAGCATGATGACCCTGCTTTGGCTCTCGGTATCAGAAAAGGTGCCAGATCTTGAGGATTCATACCTCAAAAGAGCAGATCCCTCCACTCATTATACAGTCCCTGGTAACCGGTGCTGTCCTCTGGGTGCCTGACATGAGCAGAGATAATCCCACTTCTGCAGACTGGAATGAAGTCCCCTCATTCAAACAGCAAAGCAGCAGGAAGAAAAGTGAACTCCATGTTTCCGAAGTATCCTGCTCCTCCTGTCAAGTGGTGGGAAGAATTACCCATGTAAAATGGATCTTTCTCCTGGATTCCTCTCTGCAGCACAGTTCTCTAACCAGATCCTTTCCAGCCTCTGACCAGAGGTCCAACATGAAGAACTGAGACCAAGTCACATTTTAATTCGCTGAGCAAGGATCTGTGTACTTGAGAAAGCTGTATTACCTTCAGAAGGGCATGAAAACACGGCCAGACTACCCGTGCAGGTACCGCCACTTGGTAACCGCCCATGGATATGTCTAATACATCCCCCAGGGAGAAAACTAGTCCAGCCAGGGACTGGGGAGAGTGATACCTTATATTTGCTAAGGGTAAAACCAGGCATAGAGGCATTAGCAGCATGATTGACAAGCCAGGAGGAATTCAACTGGTTGCCACTCTTTGTGTGGACACAACGTCAGAAGACAAGCCCCGTGGCCCCAGATGTTTGATTTTAATTTGCTGCTCTACAAATGCAAACCATTCAGTATGGAAACTGCACCTGGGCTGATGACTCCTGACCCTCCCGCTTGAGGTGTGAGGCAGTGAGGAGCCCAAAAATCATGGTTGCACACATCAACTAATTGAACCCGTGTGCCACAGCAACGGCTGTACTCCCACAGCACCACTTGGCTGAGGAGATGTGAAGTTTCTCAAGGACGCTGATGTAAAACCAATAGCTAGGGAAGGTGGTGGAACTTAAGGCGTTCATGTCAAAACGACACGAGGAATCGGTGCTTTTCACAAGAAATATTTTGAAGTGAGCCCAATTCTCCTTTAGCCAGTGTGATTTATGCCTTGGTATTTTCAGTCTTGTCTACACCAGGCTTCTCTCAGGAAGTTTTCATTCCCAGCATACATTTTTCTTCACAGGATGAGCAAGAGGAGGTGGGGCAACCTCATGGTACAGGCTCTGGGCTCAGCCACAGGGTACGCCAAGTCAATTCATAACTCAGGCAACAACCCTGCGTGTGTGTAGTTGTGCCGCTTGGAGCAGAAATTCAAAGCACATCAGGTGCAAGAGTGTTGGCCTGCTGTGGAATGTGTCAGAAGACCTGACGCAGGATTTACCCTGGTGCATGCTATGGGCATATGCTCAGGGCACTGCAGAATGCCATGATCTTCTTACCCTGCCATATGCTTTGCAACGCTGCTGCTGCTGCTTGTGGGTAAATGCCTGAAGACCTGGCCAAGGCCAGCCAACGCTGTGGAAAAAGACTCAAGAAAAACATCTGGAGCTTGGCTCACCAGCATGGCTCTTCACCTGCCTGGAAAGGGCACACTGTGCATCATGAGGTTTGGGTCCAGCCTCTTCAGGTGGGCTCTGTGCCCATGTCCAAGCTGTTCAAGATGCTCAGCTAAGACAGCCATAGAGGGAAGTTTTCCTTTCACAAGCAAGCCAGTTTGGGGGAGAAGTTTTCATCAACTTCCAAGAGAAGTTGTTATCTATGCTCATACAAATGCAAATATTTTTTTAGCCTAGACACAAGGTAATCCTGTGACTCCCAGCACTGACAGAGCCCCACGCACTTCAGCAGTCATGTGGCCAACAACATGCAGTTTGGTGGATGATCCCCCACTCCTCCACTCTGGTGGGAAGAGTGAGCCTGTGACAACTCCCCTAGCTTGATAAAAGCAAGAGTTCAATCCTCAAAATAGCATTCCCTGCTCCTCAGTGGTGGGACTGCTGCGCCAGGGCATGCTAAGTCAGCACACGAAGTGCTCAAGACCATAAAACCAGTTGTCAAAGTCTTTGGGGTGGTGCTGTCCTTGGGAGTCCTGGGAGCCCACAGGGGTCTTGCTGCTGTCAGCTAAGTCACGTTCTGTGAGAGCCTTACAGGAATGGCCCTTCCTAAGCCCTTACGTCTTTCCCTGGGACTGCACGGGGTTTGGCATTGAGTGATTTTATTTCTGATGTCCCAGAGGTGGGTCTGGGGGAGTCAGGGGAGGTGCATTTTGAATCTATAGTTCTAGCAAGAATTGATCGGTATGAAGAATTCAAAAAAAAAAAAATATCATTGGATCCCATTTCACAAACTTCAGGTCAAGAGGGTGTGAAGGCATTAAACCTGCAGTCTCATAACACTGCTTCACCTGTCCTCCACCAGGATGTTTTTTCGGAGACGATGGCCCCCACACACCCTTTTGGACCCTGAGCAGGAGTGCCTGCTGCTTGGAGACACCTTACAGGTATGAGGATGCCCACGGACATGAACTTCCCTGTGCTTAACCTGGATTGCCAAGAGCTCATGCAATACCTGCTGCCTCCAGGTGCCACTTGGCACCACCAGCTGGGCTGAGACCGTCCCCTACAGAAGTGTTTTAATCAGATTACATGGCAGATCCCATTTGGGACAGGGAAACTTCCTACTGTAAGGGCTTGGGTTTATTTTTTTTAAAGCAGTTCTTTGATTTATTTGCCGCGTTAGAGGTCCTTAAGGATCCTGAGGCACATTCTGCGTCGGATGGCAGATCCTGGTATTGCAGATGCAGCAAATAACCACTGCAATGACATGCACCAGGTTTTCCACACCGCATTATAGGGGAAGGCATGTGCCCAGACTACATTTAAAATGTACAAAGGCATAAACATGCAGAAGCAATGAACATTATAAAGCAGAGAAAATGCCTGTTTAGTAGCTATTTCTTCTTCTGTAAAGGAAAAGGGGTAGGAATATAGTCTTTCAGTGTGATTTTCTAGTATTAACATATTTTATTTTTAACAAATACGAACTATATTGTTGATACAGAATGTATGATATTTGTGTTGATCTATTATATCAACACAATAAAAATATTTACTTGAAAAATAAAATAACCCAATCCTGTGCTCATCAGTCACAAATTCAGTTCTAACTTGTCAGCTTCTTCACCATGTTTAATTCTTGTTTTCCACTCTCTCTTCTTACAGGAGATAACTGGTTCATTTACTTAATTTCATGGTGAACTTACGCAGAACTGCATTCACCTTTAGCACAATGGGAGAGGCTGGGGCAGCTGTGTAGGGTGCAAAGGAGCTGAGGCCTTGGCAGGGGAAAGGGGGTTTGTGCAAGGAACTGAGTCCTGGCAGGAGCAAGCAAAAGGGAAAATTCAGTGAGATCCTGTGCATCCATTCAAGACACTTTCTGGTGGCAGGGTGGCTTGTGTAAAGCTTACGCGTGGCTGTTCCCTGCTCCTGGAAAACAGTTATTTTCTGTACAACAGCCACCACCTCCCCACATGTCATGGTTATTTTGGGCAAGGATGGGCGGACTGACACGGAGATGACTGGCTTTGAAATCCTCCGCTACAGTTTATAAGAAAGGATCCCAGGTATGCAGGATGCAGAAGGAGGGCTTGAGGCACAGGCAAGCGAGAGGGAAGTGCTGGGAATGCGACGGCGGGAGCTTTGTAGCATAAAGGCAGGGGGCAAAGGACAGCAAAGTGCTGAAGATAGAGTGCTACAGTGCTGGATATTTCATGTGGTTGGAACAACCGTTCACACCTCAGAAATGTTGAACTTTACTTACTAGATCATTTTTTTTGCCCTCTTGCCCCCAGCTCTGGAGAACATGGAGCAACATTACTTTGCTGACGGAGAGCAAGGGGTTCTCCTCCTGCACTGATGCTGCTTGACATCCCCAGAAACCATGAGCACCCATCTCCTCTGCAGAAGGAACACGTTATTGGAACTTTGCCTGCAGCAATTGCGCTTCACCAGCTCCTGCATCTGCAAGCACTGGCCAGGATGCAGTGCAGATGTTGTCTGTCCCTGGGATGCACTGAGCCGAAAGCACCCAGGGGTTGCTCTTGCTGCGCTCTTACACTCTTGCTGCAATAAAAGTCAAACCATTGAATAAAATGTTCTGGGTAGGAAAAATGAAGTGTTTGGGTTTTTGTTTGTTACTGTGCCAGCCCAGTACACACTGCTATGGTGGGTTTTGCTGCAGCTTTCATAAAGTCAGACTGCTGGGGCAGACTTGCTGCTGGCAGCAGCAAAGGGTGGTCTACGTGGCTCCTTGGTTGGAGTTGGAGGATGGACTGTGTGCTCCTCACAGCATTCAAAGGAAAGAGAGAGCAAAACATGGGTCCTGTCTCATGCAAGGGATTCTCCTTGCAATGAGCACATACATACGCACTAAAAACAATTATCCAGAATTTACAGATGTTATTTGAGCAGAGGAAAAGCAAAGGAGGGTGGAGGGATCTCTCACCAGCTGGGAAAAATGAGACTGTAATTGCAAAGACACCATATCCTCTGCCTTCCCTGTGCTGGGTCTTGAGTTCCCAGCATGAAATGCACCACATTATTCTATTAAGATTTGAACTAAATCAGATGGCGCGGTGCGGCCATGTGGGCTGGCTGTGGAAACCCAATGCTCGTGGGCTTGAAAAAGGAAAAAAGCTGGGCATCTCCTTGTGTCCACCCAGCACAGAGTGGGGCTCAAGCACCCCAAAATCGGTGCAGCTCTGACAGGAGCCCCGGTGGATCGGGTCAGGCCATGAGGAGACTGCAGCAAGGAGCTGGGGATTGAGCCCCAGGCACACACTGGTGCTTTTCCCCGGGCGAGGAAGGAGCCTGTTGCAGGCGGCAGGAAGGCGGACAAGGAGGCACAAAAAGGAAGAACCCCCCGACGAGAGGCCACAGCTGATGGCTGGGCCCAGGGTGCACGCCCTGCCCGCTTCTCGTCCGGAAACGCCATCGGGAGGCCCAGCGAAGGCGAGCCACGCGGGGAAAAGAGCAGCCTCAGAGCATGCCTAAGGTCATGACACTCGACCTTTTCATTTCTTTTCCTCTTTGAAACCTGATTACATCTATTTTTAGGCCTGTGCTTGGGGAAGGAGGGGGGCAGGGGTGGCCTGACCCTGCCTAATAGCGCAGATCCACTGCTCTCCCTCCCCTATGCCTGCCCCTGTTTGCACATGGCAGTAACGGCCCCATGCGTCCATGTACGCTCTGAGTCACCGAGTTTGGTACCAGGGTGCTTTCACCACCCCAGATCCCCAGCAGACTGATGTCTACCCCATCCACTCGACGCGTGTGAGGAGGCTGAACACGTACTACAGCTGCTTCAGACAGGGAGCAGCCCTCTGCAGTGAGCGGCTTCCCAGGAGATTCACTCTCAGCGGTGGGGAAAGAGACAGGGTTTGGTGCGAAGGAGCGTGGCCACTGCCAGATGTTTGTTCCGCACTGAGATAACCCTGTGTGCGCTGCTGGTGAGCGAGGGACTTCTGGGAAGGTACTGGAGCAGAGGAGAGACTTGGGGATGTCGGAGGAAGAACAAAAAAAATCAACAATTTAGAGGCTGATTATTGCAAAGCAAAGTAGCATCTGGGTTTTTTCCATTATCTGTTTTTTTTCCATTTAAGAAAGGTAAAATCATGCTTGCAGAAACGAGAAAAAAGGGGTTGAAATAATCGTAGATGGAAAGAGCCAAGCTGGCTCCCAAGACAACACCCCTTTCACCAAGCATAATGTCTATTTTATTTTACCATTTCAGTTTACCTGAGCCATAAGAAAATAAAAAACCCCAACTATACAAATGCCTGCTTGACTCCTTTGCCAGGCAGACACTAGTTTTTTCCCCCCGCAGCTTCCTGACTGCCAGGAGTTGAGCAGGACTTGTCAGCATGGAGGTGCCCAAGGCGGGGCTGGGCTCTCTCTTCCCCTCCCCCCCCGGGTGGACTGGCAGGACACAGGTTACTTCACCCAGCAAATTTTGCATCCTGCCCTTTCCCGCAGCTCTGGCCAAAAGCAAGCTGAGACCAGTGGGAACTGGGGGGGGCTTTTCCAGTGTTTTGTACTGTTTTATACATTGGTGTTTTTAAGAAAATAATTTTGAAGGGCACTTTGGTGACACTGGCTGGGAGAGAGGAGGGACTTAGATCCCTGGGGATTGGTGCCCATGACGGTCAGCACCCAGCTTTTCAGGAATACGTAAGATCATACCCTAATGGACCCCTCAAAACACAATAAAGTGCTGCTTGGCCTTGCCGGCATGGTATAATGGCCCTCTTTCTTTTTACTTCAAAGCAAAGGTTGTCCTGTCCACCCAAGGCTTGACACATTTCACACCGCTTGTGCAGGAGCGCTTCACAAATACATTTAACCCCCCAAAAATTGAGGCTCTGTACGCTAATATGGTATTTAGATACTATTTCATATACCCCTAATACACACATAGGCACACACAGCTTTCTGCCTCGTTGGGTTTTTGTTTTGGTTTTTTTTTTTTTTTTTTTTTTTTAAAAGGCCCAGGGTATGGTCAACCAATTCTCTTGGCTGCTTAGCAACAGGCAATTGAGACTGCCTATCAATTCTCAGTTTATAATAACCCGAGGCAGACCTAGATTTTTGTTTTCCCTTGAGCTTTTGTCTTCCCTTCCCTCTATAATAAATACCAGAAATGTAGGGGCAGCGTGTGTCAGAAATCCCCCAGTGGAAAATCTTTCATCGCGCAGGCAGGGCTGCTCCTCCAGCAGGACAGAGCTTCAGGTCTCACACGCTTTCCTCCCCTTTGTTAAACCATTTGAGAGATTCATTCTGCATTAGACCACACCTCGCAGTACATTCATCTTCAAAATAGATAAGTCAAAAATAGACTTCTATTTTGTTTGAAGAAAGAAGATGCCAAGAGTTCACCTGGACAGAGAGACTGAATGCAACAGTCAAGATACACAAACAGCCTGGATATTCCTGTCCTTGAATGTGCTATGAAAAAGACAGAATATAATTCATTTTGCTGGCTAATGGAGTCCTAAACAGCACATCCTGCTCTACCTCTTGGGCTGGAACCAAGAGACCCAACTGTGCCCGTGGGGTGATGCAGTGGTAGCAGTGCGCGAGGGCATGGTGAGCATGGTGCTGTGCCCTGGTGAGCACCAGGAAGCTGCTGCCTTGTGCTCAGGGAGGGCAGCACAGGCTGATGATAGAGAGGTGGGATATTCAGCCTGTCCTGAGAAGCGCCTGGTGGGCAGTGGAGGAGCATGGTGAGGTCTCCATGGCCAGATTTGTTGCTACAGCAGGCTTGCTCCAAAATCCTTTTGTCCTTCACTGGTAGCACCTTAGGGATGCTGCTTGCTGGTGATCGCTGCCCTTACTCAGGAAGGAAAAGTGACTTGTAAGGCGTGGAAATACGTCAAACATTAAAGTGCGAGTGAATGGAGGGAGCCTACTCGCTCTCTTCTGCACCACAAGCAGCCCCATCGCCAGAGCCTGGGGCAGTCTAAGGCTAGCAGGGAACTTGTGGTCTTTTCAAGTGTGATCTCTTCAAACCAGTGTGACTGCAGCTGTCATAGTTACCTCATACCAAAACCAGGTATTTCCATGGTAAGAAGGGTTGCCAGGAGACTGACCCATGTTTTTTGCAAGAATTGAGCAGGAGAAGCCTGGCCACCCTACATGCTCTGGACCACCCTAGCAGGGCACTGGCACCCCAGGTGCAAAGTAGCTGCCTCCAGCCCTCCTATTGGCAGATATCTAGAGCTGTACTGTGTTCCTTGCCCCACCTGCAGGTGACCTCCAGCTCTCCTGTCTGGGTTCCCCCCCAGAGGGTGAGCATTTTTCCCTGTGTGCTGAGTCCTGGCTCTCGGTGAGAAGTTTCACACCAGTCATCCCCTTAGCCCACCAGGACATAACTTCTCACTGCTGCTCTCCAGTCTCCCTTGCTCCTCAGGCCCTGCTGCCCCGTGACCCCCAGCACTGGTAGATGTAACATCAGATGCAGCATCCTAATTGCAAATGACCAACGCGACCAGCAAGCGCCACTGCCCCTCAGAGCCAGGGTGTCTGAAGGGGACCTGCAAACAACCGGCTGTGGGGACAACTAAAATGCTCTCCTCTTGCTGAGGGCTCCACAAGTCCTGCAGACAGATTCTGATCCTTACCTGGACATGACCAAGTGTTGCTTCTCCCTAGATCTCATGACCTGAATAATGTTCTGAAACTGCTGGCAAAGCCTTTGCTTTCTTTATCTTTCTGCGCAGATCAACAGGTCCTTCAGGCGCTGGTTCATGCTCTACCTGGAGGTGGCAGAGAGGATAGAGATTGGGAAATCCAATAATATGCATGAACCTCCTCCTACCAGGGCCAGCCTGAAGGACCCTCAAAGCCTTCCGCTTACAGCAAGAACAGGGGCGGTGCCATGGAAGGAGGCCTGGGGGTCCCCACAGTGCCGCTACAAACTGTGTACGTAGCCTTTCCCTCTGGCTTTGCGGTGGAGCCTGCCGAACTCCTCTGAGCTCCACCAAGCTCCTCTGAGTGATGGTATCGCATAATACCACCACTTGTCTTCGGCTTGATGGACGCGTAGCACAGGAGCCAGCTATTTAAAAATCAGAGAGTCTGGCAATGAATCATAGGCTGGGTATCCATGGGGACTGGCCTAGAAGTTCCCTAACCCAAGGGCCCTGTTTTCCCCACAGACTGCTCAGCAGCTTTCCCCACCTTGGGGGACAGGAGTCACCTGCACGCGTGCATTCCCCTGGTCGAATAGCTTCGAAAGGTAAAATCAGCAAACAGGTACAAAACCAAGTTAGAGGAGGCTTTGAGCAGCCTGACTTAGTGGGAAGTGTTCCTGCCCGTGGCAGGAGGATTGGAACTGGGTGGTCTTTAAGGTCCTTTCTAACCTAAACCATTCTACGATTCTGTGATATTCATGCGTGCCTGGAATATAAGGGCACATCTGGAAAATGCGTCTGTGGAAAAGCAGCACTTTGGGTGCTCCACTTGGGCTAAAAAAATGATGCTTTTACCTTGAAATGGGTTAATGAACGAGTCACAAGTAAAGCAAGTACAAGGACTGTCATTAGCAGCACATTTACCACCCGAAGAGGTGGGAAGTACCCCTGTATAAAGGGCAGGAACACTTCTAAAGCTGGAAGAGACAGTCTAGCCAGGAAGGTTAAAAACTCCTTCCCAATTTAAAAGCTGCCCTTGGGAGGTGGTGGTAGTGGGCCCTGTCTTGCATCACACCAATATCAGAGATGAATCTGGCTTATCAAAGAATATACAGGTCCAGAAATCCTGCGCTTTTCCCAGCAAATCTGCCTAAGCAAGTTACCCAGGAACCACAGCAGCACCACCTCTTGCAGCTCAGGGCCCCCCGACTGTTGGGGCGGGGTGGCATCCGGCCATCAACGCAGCCTTCCTGCCTTTGCACGGGTGAAGGTGGTGGATGATCAGGCCCCCTCAGGCCTGCAATGCAGCATCACCAGTCGCTCATCCTCCAGGGGTGCCCACTGGGAAAGGGTATCAGAGAACATACATTCAGAGTGGACACAGAGGAAATCAACTCAGTGTTCTGCTGTAATGAGCTCTTCTGCCACGGAAGCAGCAAATCACTGGCAATGGGAGTGGCCCGGACTTTTGTCCAAGAAGAGTCCTGCAAGAAAGCCACGTGTCCGCATGAAGAAAATGCAGAGTCAACTGGCTGTCAAGGGTTCCAACATCAGTACCTGCCTTTGCAGAGGGAGTTGGTTGGTGTGAAGTTTGTGGGAGGAAAGTCACGTTTCTGCTGAAAGTTCAGTTATAATTTCATTGAATATTGTAGGAATCTATCTTCTGCCTACATACCTCTCCCTCCTGCTAGGGCAGTAAAATTACAGGAGAAAGCAAACTCTACCCTTCAAAATAAGTCATTATGGGAAAAAAAAATCACAAAAATCTATGCATTAGGCTTGTTCATAGCAGGAACCAAAAATCTACAAAAAGAAATCCGGGACACTCGGCGCACTGTTGTTTGAACAGTGATTGTTGGATGCAAAACATCCAACAGGGATTACAGAAACACCAAACTCCAGTGCAATCCTTTCAGAATGGGGAAATATTTTACAACACATCAGCTGTGGTGTAAATCAGAAGCAGCTTCACTGCAGCCACCCAACGGCATGTCATCACAAAAGTGATAGCATTATAAGTGTACGCTTAACTTATGGTAACTCTGGTGTCATTCTCCACTGCGAACTCACTTCTGGAACAGTCACTGTATTTTTAAAAGTTTACTTATGGCTAAGAGTATATATATATAAAAAGAAATACAACAACCAAAAAGAAAATTAGGTACCAGAACAAGTATCCACTCAAGAAATTACACTGGTTTAACTATCCTGAATTCAACTGTGGCTCTCAAACTGGTGACATTTGCTCAGATACACCCTTTCCACAGGCCAGTGTACATTTGTGCAACTGTACGTCTGTGCACAAGGTGGAATGGGACCCATTCCCAGAGGAAGATGCAGCATTTCAGCTCCGGAATTAACCGGGTTCTTTAAAGGAAAAAGGTTTGCTTCACAAAAAAAGAATTGGCAACAACTCCAAACTCCAAACCAGAATAACATTGAACAGAGAAGAAACCATCAAGAGTGCAAAGAGTGAGGGAAATGGCCCTAGTGAACAAGAAAATGATCCATATTGATGGCATGTAATTTGTGTGTTGAACTATTTATTATGCCCACACACAGTGATATATTAAAATTCTTGTTAGCAAAATGTCCATTCAAAATTAAATGATGCTTTAGTCTCACCGCCAGGATTTTTCTCATACCAAGTCATGTTTGTAATAAAATTTATTAAATGCAATAAAATATTACACAGTTCAAACAGAGAAACCCAAAAGGGAAATCACGTCCATTTCTGTTAAACTAAGTAGCAGAGCATTGTTGTGGGCATTAGCAGAACAGCTCTGAGCTTTGCTAGAGATATGTTCTAGAAAATCCCTGTAGTTCTTAATGAATAATTGAAGACAATATATAACTGAGATGCTTGTTTGCTGCCTCCAGAGTTGGATCCTAGAGGACCATTAAATTAATTTTTAATAACATATGCTATGGTTAAAGTTATGGGACACAAAATTTCACTCTAAATATGCCCATCGTATAAAGAATAATCCCAAGGTTATAACCCAGGTAGCAGGACGTTTACCATGACTAATAAAGCAGAAAGGGAAACATTAGGAGAGCTTACAGCTACTCCAATTTGTTTTTCACATATCATTTGCTCATGCCCCTTACCTAAAGACATATTCCCTGACGTTAACAGTGCACCATGATGATAATGCTCAAATTCTCCAGCGCAGTTCTTCCCCTTCAAACGGTCACATTTTTTTTCCCCCAAAAAAACATTAGGAACTGCGCAGGCCCTCCAAGTGAGCAGAGCCTGTGCAAGATCCTACCCATTTTAGGTATTTGTCACACTTGGTCAGCGAGGAGGCAATTTCTGCTTGTGTCTCAGGGTAATGCTAAAAATGTTTCACAAGTTCGTTATCTGAGAAGAATTCAGTGTAATAAGTTGTCTGCAAAATAAACTTGCACAGAACAAAGTAATCATTAGGAAATCCAGCCCATTTTAAGTAATTGCTAACAGCACATAGGCTTCCATTAATCACTGCGTAACAATGTTTCACCTAAAATTAACTCTGTCCCCAAGAAAGGCTGGTTTATTTTTGGAATAAACAAACATAATAAAACAAGATAACAATGAAGAATGACAAACCAGCACAAACCTTAAAACAAAAAAGAACAGAGTAGTCATCAAATATCCCATGCCATGGATAACTCAGTTCTTCTGTAGAATCTCCACAGACTACCACTGTGACGAGCAGCGTGCTAGGATGTGTTTAAATGCAGGTAGAGTTGAATACTTTTTATAAAACTATGATGGAGTACAAGGGTTCAAGACATAGAGCGACAGTCTGTACCCAGCAAAGCTTTTATTGCATCAGAAGCAGAAAGCAATTTTGGAAACCCTGGGTTGTGAATTCTTGGCAAACTCATTGTTACCATCGCAGCCAATGGTCCCTGTTCACTCCAGATGGGGAAGCCTTTGCCCAATGGCATTAGCGTTTTAGATGATGAATGGAGAGGAGATGAAGAAGGATGATAGAGACATGCTCAACACGCTCTCTTCTTAACCACTTTTGAACACTTCCATTTAGAATAAACCTGTCTATCATTTGTACCTACCAAGAACAACCAGCATTCCTTTTCTCTGAAAGAAACTTCTAGTGCCAAGAAGCTATGCAGACATACTGCTCTCACTATACAGTCTTGTACAGCTTCACTTGGATGAGGGGGAGCATCTTGTCACAAGTGTTTTTTCAAATTAAGATATAATTAAGTTTCAAGGCTTCTAAGAGAGATCTGTGAGCTGAGAATGTCTGCTAGGACTTGCTGAAGACATCTGAAGATAGCTGCCAAGGCAGTAAAGTCTCCATGGCTTTCAGAGGGCTGCCACCCGAATCGTGACGTGCTGGAACCTGCTCTTAAGATCTGCTGTTCAGTATTGACCATGACAAACTGCATTAGGAAGGAGATGGGCAAAAACCCTAAGTGCCAAGCTGCAGCAATCCTAAACCTTGTTGTTCCTTTCCCTTAGACCAGAGCATAACTTGTAGATGACATGTGGTTCTTGCCAGAAGATTACTGTTATGGTTTCCATAAGCAGTGAAGATGGACTGAACAACACAGTGGCTATATATATATATAAGTCCTGATGTTGGCCAGGAGGGGTTCAGACCTGCAGGGCCTTTCATCCCACCCACTCCTCACCATCTCAAAATCAAGCTAAGGAATCTTGGGTGTCAGCACAGGTTTCTGACTACAACCTGAATGCATGTACATCACTCAATTTATAGCACAGCTTGTTTTTCCTCCCAAGTCTGTCACACCAGGACAGCAAAAATTTGAGCAGTGACAAAATATTGCACCCATACAGACTTTTAAATTCTGATCCATTGATGTAATAATTTTTTGGTGGCAATACAGAGTGCAAGATACTCATCTCTTCTCGGCATCATACAAATACTGACCAAGACAAGATGCGCTGTTGCCGAAACATTTGTGAACTGGTTAGTCACATTTACATTAACGCTTTGTGACCTTTGGAGAAATGTCTTACAGGCTCAAAGATTAAACAGAGAGGAATGTGCATCTGACATGCAATACACCAACGGCCCTGTGTTTAAATATCACCTTGTTAGAGGGATTGACCGTTTTGAAGACAGCATCATCACCCACCAGGGCTCTTCCCTGACTTGAAATGTGCAAAACCACAGAACTGGCTCATAACCGCATCAGCTGTTACAGGTAGCAGTTTCAAAAAGGACAGTCCTCACTTACCTTTTTGTGGAGATGGTTTGGTTTGGTTGGTTTAGTTTTGATTTTTATTTTGGTATTTTTTCTTGTTTTGAAATCAGCAGGGCTTCTCAGGCCACCCCACCAGAGAGGCTGCTTCCATCAGATGTCGTCCCCTGGGGCTGTGGAGGCAGTCCAGACGAAGATAGTATGGACTGACCCTTGGTAGCTCTGTTTCCAGCCAACATCACCTTTGCAGGTTCCTGCTAGCAGAGTAAGCTCCAAATCATGCAGACTCTGTACAACTTGCCTGGTTGCAGGTCAGTGAGAGAAATCAAATTAAAGCTAGATACAGTTCTCTTTGCTAAGTACTTTCTAGTAATTTTAATTACATGTGAAATTGAGGGATTTGCATTTACTCCTTGTTTTTTGGTTTGTTTTTTTTTTTTTGAGCACTGTGTGATTGTGTAGGAGTCACAGCTTTATCTCAGTGCACTGCCTGAAATCAATGCAAGCTGAAAATGGGAGTTACCCACGCCCTTGGACTATAACACAAGCAGGATTCAAACACTGAAGTCTCCAGCTATGACTCACCGACTCAATGAACTTGAAACATTCCATTACAAAACCCCAACCCTGAAGGAGAGGTTCCCAGGAATGTGACAAACTGATCGGTAAAATAACGTGTGGGTTGGACAAAGTACTATCAAGGAAACGCCTTGATCTTGAACTGTGGCTGCCAGATCACAGAACAGTCTTAAGGGAGGACACGAGGTTCTCATCCAATTGCTGCTTATAGCAAATGGTCCCAGAATATCCTATTACAGAGAAAGGGTGCACACAGCTACCACAGGCATTAGCTGACTGCTCAACTATGCCCCTGCAACATATAAAAATCATGTGACCAAGCAGATGATTAAAGAGAAACAACCAAAAAGGAATTAAAGCTGACTGGTACCTTAAGCTACATCAAATTGTGTTGTGTGCTCTTGATCTGCTAGGTAGGGGTGTTGGAACTAAATTAAGAAGAAAATTATAGCCCTGTTCTTTTCATCTAACCTCAATGTTAAACACCATTCCATGTTGTTGTAGCAGCCACTATGTTGTTGTAGCAGCCACTCGCTTTTCCAAAATCGTAGTCCCTGTTAAATTCAAAGAGAAGTTTACAAGGAGAAGCAGCAGCTCAATTTAAGGCATGTTTGGGGGTCACAGTCCACAGCACAGATGTGGCCAATTTAAACCTCTGCTCTTTTGGTAAAAAAGTTAGGAATAGGAAAAGGGTTAAAAAATATTTAAACTTGCTAAAATATAGAGCCACACAACAGCCGAAAGCTATGGAAATAGAAGACCACAGAAAAGGCACTTGCAGAATATAAAAGCTGGCAAGAAAAATATTAAATTTCAGCTCTACTAAATAAAATATCTTCAAAAGATTTTTTTGTTTTAAAGACATCGCTGAGATCATAATCAATCAGTCTGGGTACTTAGACACACAGCGCCCCATCGGAGGATTTAGCAGAAATGAAGTACTAAATTATTCAGCATTTAAGCAATCGTGTAAGGAATATGTAGCTGAAAAGGACAAACTGAAAAACAAGATTATTTTTCTGCTACTTCAGTGTGTACTGGGCTTTTAAGAGGGCCTTCCAGGGAGATATCTAAGCATTTTTGCCATGCAAGCAATCAAGATTCCAGCTTTTAATCTCTTATTTTTAAGTTAAATTATTCTAGTATTTATATGCAACAGAAAAGCACAATCTCCATCTCCGAGGTTTATAAATTAGCATTTTAAAATTAATGTTTTTACTGTAATTACAGCTATGTTTTCTCTTTCTCAGCTAGGCTTCCTTTTTATTTAAAAACAAGACAAAACACCTGCCCTGCTCTGTTAGAATTCTGTATACTATATACAGCTTAGCTGGAAGTCTCATCTTTGGATACATGTATTATACAACACACACACGCCCAAGCAATCACAGAGACAACCCTGTTCAGACAAATACTATATGTTCTCAGAAAGATAACTTTCAATTATTAAGCTTTAAAATTTCACAGTTCCCTCCAAAAGTTTTTTTAGCTGTAAGGTACATGAAGTAGATGGGTTTTATGTTCTCCGTGAAAAGTTCTGTTGAATTTTGGATAAGCTTTGATACATCAGCCCTAGTCTTCTGCAATATTTTCCCTTTTTAAGTCTTCCTCAAGATTCATTAACATTTTATATGTCTTATAAAACAGGAATACAAGCCTATTAGTCCCTGAAACTGTATCACAGCAGTCAATAGCCAAAGGAACAATGACAACATAGGTATTATTTCACACAATTTCATACCATTTTCATATACAGCTCTAAGAATATAAACCAGGTATTAAGGTGTTAAACACAGGCAGGAGCCTGTAACACTGGACTTCACACAGAACTGATATGGTAAATCACTGACACCTGACAAAACAGAAATTGCTGTTTGCCAGTGCATGTGTCTCAGGTCACAGTATTAAACAGCATCAAAATAACTCATTAAAGTGATAAATTTTGCCTCCAGTCCCCATCTTTTTTATTCTAGTATTGAATCTCGCATTGAATTTCCTTCTGGCAGCTGCTCTAAAACACTAAACCATTCTCAGAGGCTGAATGACATGATCTGGGCATCACGGTTTATTGACTCTTGATGGATGACCAGCACACGTTCGAAGTCGTTGATTGCTGCTAGAGTTTCCTACTTATCTTTCAAATACTTGCGAATTTCTAAGCAGGCAGAGAAAAACTCACATCTAAGCCAAATAATAAATAACTACTAAGCCAGCAAGACATCAACTCCATCTAATTCAATATTAGGATTGTTTTTAAAGAGAACTTTTTGAAACTTCACACACAGCATGGTTTTGGTTGTTGACCACAGAGCGTGAGAATTCTGTACTGAATAAAACTACAGTAGAAGCTAATATTCAATTCAAATCTATTTCCACGATGAGCTGATAGAACAGTATGTTGAACAGAATTTGAGGCGGTTTTTTTCCCACCTCATTAAAATGTTGGAAAGCAAAATAGAATTCTGACAGATTTTAGCCATAAACATCTACCTAAATGGACAATTCTCTGTTACTTTTGGGACAGCCTTCAAAGTCAGTCACACTTGCCAAAATAAATATTTCCAACTTCTACATCAAGTTTAACCTTTTGGGTTTTTTGCCACTGCTTTTCTAACATTAAAAAATGTTAGGAGGCCCATGTTGGTAAAGTCAACTTGACCATTCTGCAGTAAAATCGATTTACAGAAAGTGCACTACAGAGTAACTCTGTTAGGACCCAGACCTTACCATGCTGAACTACTGACCTATGCACAACCTTGACTTTCATATCGCTCAACTTTTGACAAGTTTTAGTGATTCTGATCTCCTTCAGAACTTGGGAAAACAAACCTCAAAACCTAATAGAAAAGGGAAGGACCATCTCCATGGCACCCGAGGTGACCACCTCTCTGGCGGGACAGCAGCAGGACTGGAAGAAGCGGGTCACTGCACAGACCTCAGCCTGGACGTAACTGTCAGAAAAGCAGGGTGCCATGACACTCTTTGAGGGCTGACTCGTTTTGCCAGAGGATTTTGACTACTTTCCCTTAGGAGAAATGATGAGAATCCTCAGATCTATCCCAGACTGGAAAAGTTTAACAGCAACTATTTTCAATACTTCCACATTTAAACTCAGTCCTATTCCCTCTTGCCTGCCCTTGCCTACTTCAAACCTCATTCCAGGTCAGGGTCTCCACTGTCCCATTTCGTTAGTACTTGCAGACACATACTACGCTTTATTTCACAAAGGCTCCTTACAGGTTATATCTCCTCTTCTAGCCACTTCTACTCCTGCTCTCTATGCTGCAAAGAGAAGGTCCCTAGGTCTAGCCCTTGCCTTCTGCAACATTACTGTCAGTTCTCATAGAATCACATTGGGCTCTTCATTGAGTCTACTTACCTTGTCTCAGACTATTTTCATCTCCTCTACAGTCAAACTGGACAACTGCTTCTTGCCTGAAGATCTGTAAGAGGTCATTCAATTTAAGCAAGAAAAAAAACATTTCTACACTCAGCTTTTATTTCTGAAGACCCCCTGCTTTCAAAGAGCTGTTACAGGGAACATTGCTGGGCTACAACTGATGGGACTGGCTCACCTGCTTAGCACAACCAGGACAAGGGCAGTATCTTCAACGCTAGATGGAGCAAGGAGGACTAACGTGCCGTAGAAGTTAACTGCTTTGAAGAAACTATCAAGTGTTCTTCAGAACCTGTAAAGGAATTTCTATAATTCATCTGAATTAAAGGACCAAGACAGTCACAGCTGTTGTCTCCATGTTTTAAAGCAGACATGTTTGAGGATCACAGCAGAGAAGTTTGACATCATAAACAACTTGACACTGAGCCTTTTAACAGAAGAAAACAGAGAACCACAATGATTTCCCTACTCAATACAAATATAAATACAAGGCAAAGTAAGCCAGTTGTTACAGTTGAATTCAAATCCAGAAACATTAAGCAGCTGGTTCTTCTCAAAAGATACTTTGCAAAGGAGTAACTCAAATACAAAATGCACCTTGGCTTGTGTTATGATGAAAAAGTGTCAACAAATTCACACTAATTCATTTTTTTGAAGGAATAAAGTACCAGTGAAGATCTAGGTATGTGCTCTACTGCAAACTCCTTGCTCTCACAGAGAAGCACTTATTCTTGCAGACAACCCCACACAAATCAATGCTTCCTTCCCTTAGATGTCACATTAAACTACTCAGGTTTTTAGGTGTTGTGAATGGGATTTGCAATGTGTTACGATGCGTGTAAAGAGGATTGTCTGTATTCATGGAGCAAACGCTGGAAAGCAAAGAGGCAACGACATCTCCTTTAAAGTAACTGCAGACAGTACAACTGGCCTAATTTGAAATTCTAAGGCAACCATACTGAACTAGCATATGAAACTCTACTGCAAGACCGAGTTAATGAACTGCTTTCTTCTGCAAAGTCTGATGCTTTTTCCCTTGTCTTTTTTTTGTTTTAATTTGGTACTAGGCAGCAATATAAAATGTCAATATTGCCACCTGATTTCTTATGCACTCAAGTCCTGCATTCAATGAGCCCCTTAGGATAACATTTAATGTCTGGTTTGAGTAGTGCAGTCTTTATTTAAGATGAACTGGCAATATTAATGTATATAAAAATACACATGCACATTTTTGCAGACTTGTAATTTAATATATTTTCATAAATCACTACAAAAATGCGGTTTCACAATTGCTACCGTACACTGAGACTCTTACAGTAGAACGGAAAATGCACAGATGTCTTTCCCAAAACTGGCAATATTGCGCATTGTGCAACTTGTCTAGGACTCCAATCATTTTTGATCAGCAGCTTCAAGAAAATGTGGGTTGAATACTGATATCAAAATACAGATTTAAATAATTTACTCTTAAAAACATTCATATTTATAGACTCTTACAGAAAATAAACAATTCATCTGATTATCAGATATTTCCTCAGTTTTTCCAGTTCCAAGGTATACACAGGTCTCCATCCTGTAGCACAGAGTAGAAATGTGAAACGCAAAGGTGCATGCCTTGCAGGTACGGCAACGATTCTTCTAGCAGTCGCTTACAACAATCTATCATCTGTGCACTGGAAACACTGGGTTCCTTATACAGCCGATTCAAAGAAAATTTTTCAGTGGAAGTATCGATCAGCTCCTTTTCCGTAATCATCATCCTAGCAAATGAAAACAACATAGAGTGACAAAATTAGAACTTAATCTCCTAAGAGAATTCCTGAAAATAAGTATATTTGGAGGTTATATGCATGTAAACAAAGGTGACATTTCATGTATAGCTATGGCACAGCTGAGATTTTTGTGCACATCAATACCCTTGTCCACCACAAGAGACTGGACTGAACATGTTTCCATAACTAAGGGCAACAGCATGTTTAAAGAGTCACATTTGAAAGTCTGCACCATGACCTTTTTTTGCTCACCAGGTAAGAGGGGAAAATACCAAAAAAAAAAATTCTATGAGGCTCCATTTTTAATGTAAGGGATGAAAGTACTTAAATAACCTTGAAAATGTAAGATTTAAGACTAAATCATGTTAGTGACTACTCTGTCTTCTTAGGACTCTGCATGTCATAAAAAATAATGGATGATAGGTACGGTCACCTGATGCACATTACATGTGTTAATAGCTTACTAGTTGTAGAAGTATATGGATTCTGTTAGACTTAGAATCATAGAATCGCTTGGTTGGAAAAGACCTTTGAGATCGAGTCCAACCATACCTGTCCACTACTGAACCATGTCCCTAAGCGTTTCATCTACCTGTCTTTGAATACCTCAGGGATGAAGACTCCACCACCTCCCTGGGCAGCTGTGCCACTGCTTGACAGCTCTTTCAGTGAAGAAATTTTTCCTTATGTCCAACCTGAACCTCACCTGGCGCAACTTGAGGCCATTTCCTCTTGTCCTATCGGTTGTCACTTGGGAGAACAGATCAACTCCCACCTTGCTACAGCTCCTTTTAGGCAGTTGTAGAGAGGGGTAAGGACTTGATGATTTTAAATGTCTTTCCCAGCCTAAATGATTCTATGACTACTGAATTCATAGCTTGTAGACGATTTCTTCCATTCACAGCAGAAAAAGATAAGACACCACATGGCAAACCTAAGCAACTCAGAAAGAAAGGTAACGTGTAGAATTAATTAAAGGTCACTGGAACTGTGACTGATTATCTAACGTAGAGACAGTTCAGGTTCAGCAAGCCTTACTAGGTCAGGCCCCGTGCCACATTAACACAGCTATACTTCCAGAGTCGGCGTGGTTATAGAAACATCACCTCTGCTGCCCAACAACACAGACCCTGTGCTGAACGAGGGAGGAGCTACAACGCAGCAGCACATCTGCAGAGCCACTGGGGTACGGATCTGCCCAAGCTAAGCATCAACACAGTTACTGAGACTGACTCATGTGAAAACACTACTGTAGGGGCTCAAACCCACTCCTTCCAGAGCTCAGTATGGGATGTCTGTGTACTTGGCATGGCACTATGCTCTGCTGAGGCACTTGGATCACTGTACAACAGCCCAGCCCAACTCTGGCAGTCAGGGATGAACTGAGCCAGTGCGTTAAGCTGAAGCAAGTCTGACCACATCCTCAGCACCCTCCTGAACACATTCTCTAATACCACCTGAACACCAAGCCTTCCAGTTCTGTGAAACCTCAGGCTCCCCTGAGGACAAAGTTAGCTGCACATAGTGAGAAATGCAGGTTTATTTTCAGTCACTTCCACAAGGAGGCTTACACCTTTGTCACAATACACACCTGACACTTTACAAAAGCAAGGGAAGGAGATTCATACTAAATTCTACACTACTAGAAGACTGACATCATCCACAGATAAGAATTTTCTAAAACAGGTTTTTCTTCAAGTCATAGAGAATTCCAGCTGTTTTATGCTATGTACTGCATGTAAAACATTCACCTGCATGCGCAAAGTAAATCCAGTAAATCTCAAAATATTTTCTTTTATCTCAGGGCCCCTTTAACAACCAGGGGACGCTAAAGAAAACCAGAAGTACAGAATGGGTTCTGTTCAAGGAAGCATTAAGTGGAAAAGGAGTTTTCAGCTTCAATAATAAGATAACTAAAGGGAAATATGAAATATCCATAAAAAAGTAGAGGTGATATGTACAGAATGACAGTTTCTTACTTCCTACAGCACAAGAATAAGAGAATGACAAATGAAATCATCAGGCCATGGGTCTATAAAATAAAGAAGACCTCTTCCCTTCTTCATATACATGTTACATGTAACTCAGCCCTGCAATACACTGCCATGGGATATTTCTGAGCCACAAAGTGAAAATCAGCTCAAAAAATAAATAGAAAATTAAGAGAGGAAAACCCCCCATCTATTTAACTCTCTTAACATGAGATAACATTTCCAGGTTCAAGTATTTTCTTAAGTGCAGTCAGAAACTGGGAAGGAGTAGAGAGTAAAAAACCCAACACATTTTTTTCCCCATTCCTCTTTTTTGCCCAGCCTTTTCATAAGCTACTGGATGATGAGGACAACCTTCAGTATGACCCAGGTTAGTTCTTTACTATTTCATACAAAGGAGCAATCACCCAATACACAACAGAAGAGCTGAGATACGAAGCTTGGCTCTTACATTCTTGCAACACAGCTGCTTATACTCTGAGAAGAGCTCCACATTCTCCTTGGACCAGTGTGCAGTAGTGTGAGGTTTCTTGGAGAGTGAGTTACCCAGATGCAAACACGTAGATTTACTACAACATTCATACAAACCTCTACAGACAACACTTTCCCAGCTGTCACAGATGGATGGCTACATAGAGAGCTAGCCAGCAGTTTTAACTTCTATGGCAAAAATAATCTAACCCCAAAGCTGGACTAGGGTTATGAAAAAATTCCAACAAACCTCTATGTTCTACCGAAGCCTGTCTCCAAAACGTATCCTTCCAAGTAATCGGGTCTTAACAGAGGTAAAACCATATGCCTTCAATAAGACTGATGCCTAAAATAACCTTTAGCAAAAAATATCTGGATCTATGCATTATGTATACACTCATGACAGTGAGATATTTCAACAATTCATTACAAGCTTTCCAAAGCAGAAAAATAAACTTGCAGACTTGTAAAAGGACAATAACATTCAGATAACCTATCACAGCATTTTATTCAATATAAAAACAGTATTTCTACTTCATGCTTTTAATCCTCAGAGACACATACAAGGTCAAGATCCAAATTTATAGTTCTGACAGATATTACAAGTCATGTAAGTATGGTACTATGACTCCATTACTGTCATCTCTCTCATCTCGCATCTGTGAAAGAGTACCAAGGAGGGACTTCTCCCATCATTCTATCCCAGTTTTTTCCTCCCCTTGTTCGGTGCTAATTAATCTCTTCCTCAGCTAAATGACAAACAACAAGAAATAATAATTCTCTAGTCGTCTCAGTTGTTTTTAGTTTAGATTTTACTGCTGTCTTGTCATGATATAAGTAGTATTAATAGAACCATGTTGTTTTTCTTATTCAAGAAAAAGGTCTCTTCCTTAAAAAATACCCACTTTTCCTTTGAGGAAGTAGTTGTAAAAATATTTTGTAATTTTGTCTTGTAAGCAGAGATCTTTTATTTCTATATAAAGTGCAAATGTTTTTACAAGGTGAAGGATGGATATTTTGTAGCAACTGTTTGTGTTCACTGAATGCTGAAATTTTTGACTTAGTAAAGCTGATAGGTAAAGTTCTAATTTATAAACAGAAGGTTTCTTTCACCAAAAGAGCATGAATACATTTTTCAAAGTTCTCCTCCTCCAAATAAAACATATGACATGCAAAGATTTTCATGAGCTAAATGTATCGAGTCACATAACACTTACTCCTCCTTTCTTTTGAGATTCTGTCTTGCTTCCTGTGCTTTTGCAAAAATAAACCATTGAAGGGTTGCTGGATCACAAAACGTTGGGATCGTAAAGTGTCCAAATTCATGTAAGCTTGGTGCATATCTGTCGCTAATGAAATACGATGGAAGCAAAAAATAAGGTTTGGGGTTTTTTTTATACAAGTATTTACATGAATTACTTTCAGAATGAATTCTGAAGATAAAAGAACATAATCACAATCAGAATAATTGATAAAGATTTAATCAAGTTTGGTTCATGAGAATATAGAAACATCATACACATAGCGTTTTCAAAATGGCATTTCAAAAGCAACTGTCAACAACACTTAAAAACCCAAAAGTAGCACAATCATACACAGCTGAGAGTTGACCTGACAGCACAAAAACTGTAAGATAAAGACAGAACTTTGACTCTAACCTGAATGAAATTAAGCAGGATTTTCTTCAGTCTGATTCCTTCTTAACCCACAAAAAAACACTTAAAACCTTTAGACACAAAGACCTCAACATAATGAAAAAACTGAGACTATATTAGTTTTCTTCTTACTGAAAGCGATAGTCAGTATAACAAAAAAAAGGAATAAAAGAAAGGAAGAAATCTTTCCTGCAAATACCTACCTTTCTAGAATCATTTGCAAGCCTCGCAGACTATGAGGATGAAAAGGTAGTCTACTGTCACATAATTTATTATAGAAGGAGTCGAGAGTCTCATAGTACTCTTCTAGAGTCAACAGGGGCTGCAGTTCTTCAATATATATTACTTGTATGCCTCCCAGAAGTTGGCTTATCCGTTCTTCCAAGAACAAGAGCTTTTTTTGTAGTTTATAATAATTAGGCAATCTCTCAAAAATCTGTGCACACACACAAACATTTTCTGTGTTATAAAGTATAAAACTTAATTTTATGAAATAAGAAAAGTAACAATAAATTATAAGAGACGCTTAACAACACAAACACAGAACCCAAGGGGAGGAAAAAAACCTACCTAAAATCAGAAATATTAAGTATATACATTTTAGGGCAAGATACAATGGAATAAGCTCATAAGTATTTTCTGCATTTATACTATAAAGGCACCAAAAGGTCATGAAAAGACTGATGAATGTCTTCTTCCTCTCTATATACAGAAATTAATATTAATAGTCCCAGATGAAAACAAATTATAATCTGAGGCCTACATAAAATGCTTATCACCACAGTTATAGTGGTAGAGCTATTCCACATACAGCCAAAAGTGGGTTTGCCAGCCTAATTTATACCAATTCTGCAAAGAGGAAAGATGCTTTTTGCTGCTGCTGGAACTATTTCTTTCCAAGAAATTGGATGATAACCTATCTATCTTAGGTCTAAAGGGGGAGAAGAAAGGAGGAAGGTACCACATCTCTAATGTACGAAACCTATACCAGAGTAGGTTAAGAAGTGATCAGAATTGTGAGTCAAGACATAGAAGGTGTGACAGGGGGAAGCTGGAACAGGGCAACAAGCGAAAAGGGGAAGTCTGTAGTAGCAGCCATTACTTACCACCTACCCAGTTATTACTATACCATAGCTTTCCATACAAATTCCCCCCTTCTGCTGGAACAAGTCAAGTGATTTTAGAATTATTTCTTTAGAAACCCAACCAGGACAGCTTTTGGCACAACAAAATTCATTGGTTCAGCATTTGCATTTGTAACAGAGAAAAACTGCAAAAAATCCTCTCATATGTATATAATTTATATATATATATATATAGCTATATAACTTATACATAAATATTGATAGATATATTCTTTCTATACATATAAGATATATTGATAAACATACATTCTTTAGATATAAATCCTCTGACCAAGCATTCTACAGACTGACACAGACAGTGTTCTACTGTTTCCTTTTTCAAATAATTAGTAACAAAAGCAACAGCACTTAGGACTGCTTTCTAAGATCGGTTAGAATTGGACAAAAAATTCTTCTCTCCAAAAACCAAGCAGCTAACCAACTTCATGAAGGTCTTCACTAACTTTTTCTGTGTATCATTTGACATGATCTTCAGTGCATTTTAAAATAAAAAGCCTCTGATTTCAGGTTCAAATATATACCTTTCTGTAATCTTCCAGAGCAAATACCATCACCACACCTAACTACACACATTGTCCCATGTGCACGATGCTTTACGTGGATATATGAGCACTTTAGAAATCCTCTCAGCAAAGGTTAGAAAGAGGAAGCATTTCTCTTTTGAAGAAAGACAGTGTTCATTTTAGTATTAATCAGAAGAACACTCTATTCCAATGTCTGTTTTCCAATTTAAGTTCTTTGTATACCACTCACATTAACAAATCATGGTTTGTTTTCTTCCTCAGTGAAACATATACAAGCTGAAATTCAAACCTCCACCAGAGGAAGCTTTGGATTGAGTGATAAATTTTCATATTATTCATTGATTGGAACACAGACATAGAATTTTCTGATTTTTTAACTGGTGAAATTCCCAACTATGAAACTCCACCTATTATCTCCTTTACAAAGAAATATTTTTGATAGAACTATCAATAGTATTTCAGCTACCCAGACTCAAGAAAATTTCCTTAAGTGACATGCTGGTATTTTATTTGTAGTCCTTTGCATATAAAATCTAAATATTTAGGATATCAGAAAGCTTGTAAACTCCAAACTTTACACAAGCAGCAGCATTTCCACAGTGACTAAAGATAAACTTCTGCAACATCCACATTATCTGCCTAAAAGAACAAAATGGAGTGACAGGGTTGGTTAGCAGTCACTGACTGAAATAATTACTCCACAACTCCCTTAAAGCACCATTTTAAAAAAAACCTCTCAATAAAATTCCTAAATTCTTTATGCGAATGAGCTCTTTATGGATCATGAAATATTCTGCCAATACTCCTTCCACAGAATGGAACACTGCATAACAAATCAGTTTTCTTTATATCTAATCAGAAGTGGGACTGATTTGTTAGTGAAAGCAGCAGTAAAGATCTGACAAAGCCTGTTGTTAGTAACAATATATGGCAGGATTAAATTCAGAATGCAATTACACAGTTATGCTAAATATGTTTGCTTTAAATTTCTCCTCCGTTCTCTGCTCCAATTAATATTTTGGTAGTGGTTTAAAACAGGATGTCACAACGAGTGGCATTATCATTTACTTTGAAATCTTCTTACTTTGGTCCAGTGATGGTGAACGTCCATGGTCCCCAGCATTACGTGGCCTGCTGCACTCATACCTGAACGGTCTGTAAACACCACTGTGCGTCCTAAAGATTGAACAAAGCTCTTTACTATTTTTGAGTTATTGCAATTATTCCCACAATTATTTAAGGCTTAATGATGCTGGTAACATGTCACAAGCAACACATTTCTGCAGCACAAACACATAGGAGTGGGTGCTTTTGTTATTCTCAAAATCTGAAACAGTAATTCTTGAAAACTCCAGTTTAAGAATTTTTTCATACAAACCTCACCTAGCATTTGCCATCTCCCTGTTTAAACTCGATCGGTTTTTAGTTAACTGGGCTTTGTTTCTTACAAAGACCGCTTTTACTATAAAAGTCTCAGCAGACAGCATATTCAAACAATCTATACAAACCATATATACACTAGGATATACATGCAATATGCTTGAAATATACATAAATATGGTAAAGGTTGGACAAAGAACTACCAGCACAGTCATTCAACAATACTTCCACAGAACTCTCCGCAACATGCAAGCTAAGGAAGACTCTCACATTAGGTTTTTTGCTCTTTTTTTTTTTCAAAGAAAGAATAGAAACAACATGAAAGGATAATACTAGGTGTACTTTTAGGGGGACAAATCAAGTTTTGAGTCTGAATATGCCTTTTAAAGTTCTATAAGGCTAAAAGCACAGGCAACTATTTATCAAAATAAGCTTCCACAAAAGCCTTCAGTGTGACGCATTCATCTACCAAGACAGGGCTTAAATAGAAGCTCTTGCTCTTAGAAGTCAGTTTTTCAACATCCTTAAGAGTGAGTAACACTGACTTTAAGGCATCTGGTCCATCTTTGTAACCCAGGGCAAGATCAACTATACTTGTATAATTACTAACAGGTATTTCTCTAGCATATTACTGAAGATTTTCAAAGACAGAGATTACAATAGGTTCCCAAGACAGCCTTCTCTAGCACTTAAAATCCTTAGCATACCTGGGTAAAGAAACTAGTTTGAAACCTCATACAATTTAAAACTACTTATTGTAGTTTTAACTTATTGTCCTATCCACTCTGTTTTTTGACAAAGGATTAAGTGAATCCTCAAACGAAAGCCACTCAAAACTGAGTATCTGCAGACAGGCATAAAACATGTAGTTACAATTAGAGGAAACCGCTACTGCCACAGGTCAAACAGCTGTATGAGAAGGGCAGGTCAGGTTTACAGAATATTTTAGTTTTTCCTGAGAAAATACAGGCTTTAATACACGTGTTTTATAGAACATGCATGATAAGAGAAGATAATATGATTTTAAAAGCATTCTAGTAAGTCCCGGTTACATTAATTCTTTAGAGAGTTACTTGCATTTTTGTCTTGGATCTACCATGGGTAACATCCTAGTGCTACCTCCACTCTTTCAAAGGTTCAATCTGGACTTTTTACTTTCATTATTAGTACTAAGTCTAGTACCTTCAACTGACTCAGTTTGCATTTATTAAGAAGTGAAATAGAAGCTGAGTGCAGCAAACACACTCCATGGAAAGGTCACTTTAAAAAACACCCAGTAGTTTAAAATGTAACTTCTCACCAGATTTTCAGTAAGCCTGGCAGGTTTTGCGGTTATCAAAAAAGGTGAAAGGAAAGTCACAGAAGACTCACGTTCATCTCTGAATCCAAACTATATTAGGATATATGAAACAAGCAACAGAAATACCTTTAACATTCTTTAGTACTTCATGTCTCTGCTGGACTAAGCGACCAAGACTGTGTAGCTGGCTACAGCGGTGAGCAATACCCCAGCTTCTCTGCCACCTAAATAAAAATATAATCGAAAGCATTTAATTCTCAACATTATTAAAAAAAAATCACAGAAGTTGAGATGCAGCTGAAAGCCTTGCAACACAAACAACTCAAACAAAACAGCACTTCAACAGAAATAAAAGCAAAGGCTTACCGAGAAGCTGTAATAATAAAGCTGTAATAAAAAGCCTAAACTGAAATTCAGTCTTTCTTAAAGGTGAGCGCCAACAAAAAAGGAATAAAACCAGATATTGGAAAAATAAATATAAAACCTGGCAGACAGAAAAAAACTTGTAAATCTCTCCCCCAGTAAGAAGGGGGCTAGTAAGCAAATAGCAACAGACAACCCAGTATTCCGTTCAGTCATGTGGCAGTTTATTTGTACACTGTGCAAATTTAGAGGAGCAAATACTGTATATAAGGATATGCATTGTATACAAAGATTTTCTTTGAGTTTCTAGCTGAAAACAGTTCTACAACTCCAGCGGTAAATTGCTATATATATGTCAATACTTTACAGTGGGATAACTTTTTGTTAAACCATACAGGAGCCACGTGTTACCTTGGTGACTTTAATATCCATAGATTTGACACCTCTTCCACCACAGACAGATCAGACAAACTCCTAACGAAATTTCAAAAAGCATTTAAATTGTCCAGCATATTGAAATATTACATCCTTTTACAAACTTCTAGCTGATACAAAACTGTCAAAATAGGAAATACTATTCCCTTACTGCACTGCATCTGTTTGTGATGGAGTTAATTTACTTCATAGAGAGAACAGGCAACTGTGCCACAGCCCTTATAAGGTGATTCAATCTATTATAATGCAAGTCATTCTAGTAACTATTTACTGTTATCTAGCAATATCACTTTGCTTTCAGTAGCACTAGACAAGGATGTAAAAAGGACTCTCAGACACCCTACCTTCTCTTCAGCTGTTCTAAACTTATACATGGAATAAAGCCAATGATCCTGTTATTTTTCCAGGCCTCTGTGAGCCCTAAGCATTAGGTGACGTGCTCACAAGTAGTAGTTTCCTATTAAGATACTTGCTTGTCAGATTTCTGATGCTCACATTCTTTTCTAAATAAAACTCTGGGAAGTTTAATAACTCTTCATGGAACACAATAGTTGTAGTGTATTTTAAAAGCACAAATGATAATAAAACTAAATACAAGCCACAAATAAACCTACTCATTTAATCTTGAAGACTGTTTCAGAAACTTAAAACTCCACCACAGCACAGTTGCAGAAGAGTACAAATTTTGTTCAAAAAGAATTGGCTTCAGCTTAAAAGAAAACCAGGGAACAAAAGCATGATTTCAAAAGCTTCAAGCCTCTCTTGTGGTTAAAAGAACTTAACAGAATAGCCCTTGAAATAATCTCCAAAGTTTATCTTTCCATTGTTCAGTACCCTCGCTGCCATTTTTCCCATCCTGAATATCCCACTTCAGAACACCCTCATTTGAAGGCACAAGATTTAAAAAAGAATCACAAGTTATTTTCTGGAAAATATTCTAAAGAATCAAGATCACCAATGGCACTCAGCCCTTTCAAGCAAACAAATCTCCTCCTCCTCTGGAGTGTGGGAAACAAGACACTAGAAAGAATAACATTTTTATCAGTCCTTCACAAGATGTCAACAGGTACCACGTGCAAAGCTGTGTTTCACTGCTGATCTAGTTACCTTTGTAGATATTCACTTGAATCTGGGAAAAGCAATTTTATCCAGAAAAACACGAAAATGTTTGTAAATGCATACACAGACACAGTTCTTATTTTCAAGTGCTTATGTGATTGCTTCAACTGGAGACTATATTATCAGTTACAAATAGTAGGTCTTTCTGAGCTGACTGCAATGGGAAATGTTTATAGAAATTATTTATAGAAATATTCCCAACAGAATTCTTCCAGAAAAATATTACTCAGTGCAATAACACTTTTACATACATGAAATACAGCTGTTTTGCTAGACTAAATTTTTAAAGCTCATTGTGTAGCATTACACAACACTTCCTTGCTTTGACTGTCTTAATGCAAGTCCAACTGATGTAAATTATTACCTGATATCTGAGAGCTGGAGCTGATGAGAGAGTTCAAATTTTAAACGTTCTAGTTCTTTTCTAAGTGGCAAACTCTTTTTCAGCTTTTTTATTGCACTTGCTTCATTATAATCTAGCCAGGATCTGAAAAAAAAGAGCAGAAAAAAACCCAGCAGGAGAGGCATGTTGTATTATTTTCATACAAACAGTACAACTAACTGAATTCTTACTATTAACATTTTATTTCAAGTTATCTGGTAAAGACATTTTTTTAAAGGCAGAGAACAAACTGAAAGTGCTAAATGCTTCACCTAGACACATTTACAAAGGAAAACCTGACACTTAATGTCTTTGGGGGGAACTAGGGAATCAAATTGAACCAAGAGATGTGAAAGGTGTAGAGCAGCAGATTAGTGTGATTTTGGGGGTCAGCTTCAGAACTTAGTGCTTAACGAAAGAACTTCCCACACATTTGCCTCTAAAAAAACCTCAAAACAATAAAAGCAATGTTTAGTAGACCATCAAAATAAAGGAGGTAGTACTAAAGGGCTAAGTTTGGTAACTCTTACAGAGCTGGGATGAACACAGATCAAGCAGGTCAAAGTTTTACAGTGTTTTGTCAATAATCACAACCATGCAAACATGACTTAGGAGTACATCTAAAACTTTCAATAAATAGATCATTCTATGTCTAGGAAAAAGCTACTCTTCAAGAGATTTAGCCTTTGTTCATAACAAACTTATATACATACTCCTATTTTTACAAACAAATACTTCCATTCTTGTACTGTATTCTAAGCGAAAAAATTCAAGATCAGAAGCGAAAGGAGAGACTCAGTGCCAAATGGCCAAGTATTAATACCAGATGGTTAATGTGTAACTGTTTGCGGCACTTCTTGTAAATGTGTAAAAATAGGTAAAATTTCTTTAATATGTTAAATCTCAGTTAAGTGTTTTACAACAGCATAGCTTATAGTAGTTTTATTTGCAAGGTGCAAGGCAGGATGAAGGGTATTATTTACTTTGAAGATACTACCACCACAGCTCTGCCTTTAACGGCACCTAAGTTTCATTGTTACCAAAGTCTTTCAAGGCAGTATTTTTCACTCTTCCCCAAAAATAAACATACATATTTTATAAACAACCAACTTCAAACACACGACACGCTGCATGTAATTTGAGTTCAGTACTCGTAATTGCTTCAATTTAAATATTAAGGTTGGTATGCTGAACAACAAATCAGAAGCATAACACGAACACATGTGGCAAATCAAAACATTCTAACCTTAGTTTTCATGTATTACCTCCCACCCCCAATAGAATGTGATAACAAAATACTAACAATAAAGTTAATAGTCATACAGTTTTGTCTTACAGAAGTCCTGTAAGAGGCAAGGAGCTACTGGGAGCAAGTGGAACCTCTGCTTCCTTTTGAATCATCAGCAGTATTCCACAAAACTAAAAAACTAAATCAACCAAAATTAGATTGACCAAACATGAATGCTGGGCAAAGAGACAAGAATGTCTCAGCTTAGCTGGCACTACAGTTATCCCAGGAGCTCATTTGAACTCTCTAATTACAAAAAGCATGAGAGAATTACATGTTGGACAATAAAGTTTTGTATTGTTCAGAGGGTTTACTGATTGCCTTTAAAAACCTCGGCATTAGAATAAGACCAATTTAGGTTACAAAATATCAGTTAAATAAAAGCCTTACATACATTAAAGTTGTTTCTACTCTCTGGGCATGTTCTAGCTCCTCCTCGGGATCCTTGAATCCAGTAAATGAATAATAAGTCTTATCCCATTTGATAGGTCTGTTCACCGTGGGTTTTGTTTCCTTCTGGGGCTGAGAGTTGACATTCAAACTCTGAATATGCTCCGTAGATAAACTGCAGGAGTTGAGGATATCTAAGACTGTGCTCAGGAGATCCCTTGTATGTAGCGTAAAACTGACTGCTCGAAATCCTATAAAATACATGTCCCACAAAATTAGTATCTTTTAATTAAAATTATTTCAAATACATTCACATTTCTTTCATCTTAAAAGAACACAAACAAGGTGTATATTATTATGAGTTATTTCAATATTCACTGCAAAATTCATGTGCAGTTTAACCTTTAAAACTGTTACGTACCCAAAAATATAAGCAGAGCTTGTTTCACTGTCTGAATCATTGGACAAATTTGAAGTCTAGCTACAGATGCAGCATAACCCCAAAAAGGATGTTTTTGCTTTAGCAGTGGCAGTTTTATTCAATAGCTCTACACAATTCACATTATTACTGATGATCACTTTGGATATAATTTACTGCAGAAATGCAGTATGACAGATCTTTGCGGGCTGTGAACAGAAGCTTCAGGAACAAAACCTTACACTTGCACATTGGCTAAAACTAAGTCCCATCACTTAGCCATTGAGCCCAATTGTCCCACTAGAAAGCAAGCATTAGACTCAAGAGCAGAACACAGCTGCCAGTTCAACTGTTATTTCAAGCAGACTGGACCTAACACTACTATTTTCTTGAAAAACAGTATGACTTTGTTTTCTAGGACTAGAGCCTCTCACAATTTGCTCAAGTGTTTTGACCAGCAGGTTACAGAACATACAGCTCATCTGCTAGATTGAGGCATGTTGGTATATCAGAGACAAACACATAGAATAAAACTAAGCAAAGCAAATATTCCAAACTTGGCAATGTCTTCTGTAGTCTCAAAGCTAAGAGACAACATGGTAAATTGAATCTTTGGATAATACACAACTTCTGCTTACAGAGTAAGTTACTACTGATCCTACAAGCACCCTAACCTTGTGTACTACACATTACCTGCAATGAAACCAAGGATCCAATTGTCGTTACAGTTAAACATGACAACGGCATTAAAAGCAGAAACATTACCATTAACATCAACCTACGTCTTTTACTTCCTCATAATGTAACTTGACCTCAACTTAGTAATTTCTCATTCTTTCAATGCTTTTTAAAAGCATCCACTTGGGATGGTCCTAGTTGTTTTCATAGTTTAAAAGGATTTTATTCAGTTGAAAAGTCACTGTGACTGCACAAGGCTAAGTAACGATCTTAAAGAATTTCAATACAGGAACACACATTCTGCACAATAAAGAAGCACCTGAAGCACTGAAGGATTCTTGAACATTAGAAGAGTTTGGTTCTCTTTCTCTTACATAAAAAGTAAGCTGAGTTGGCTTAAAGGATTGAAATCCTGGTTTCTGTAAATTCTCCAAGTAGCCATTTAACCTCTTCAGAGAGTTTTCATTTACTTCCTGTTTAAAAAAAAGAAACACCCCCCACATTACAGATTATAAATTGGGCCATTTTTCATCTAAACCTTTTTAATCTTACACGTAGAACTAGTTTTCACAAATTGCCAGCTGCTCTTAACAAGTAGCAATATAGTTCATATTCTCAGCATAAATGAATAATTATCTTGCATGAATATTTTGCTTGATGTATGTTCTTGTACATTCCAAACAACCACTTTCGAGGCTTTCAATCCCGAAGAAATTAATTCAAATATAATGCACGGCATTTCAAAGTGATAAAGTAAGTAATAAGTATTATAAATCAGACTGGAAGAATTCGGCATTTTATTTACAACAATTAAACACAAAATATGACTACTAAATAATGGATGTTTAAGGGATCCATACTTGTAAAAAATAAAGTAAGTGCATATTTTTGTTCTATGCTAACAACTATATTCAATCTAATACTACTTTTGGTTCTCTGACAGCAGGAAAACCAGAAAATTTCTACCCTTGATATATGACACATATACAAAGAAAGCACACCAAAAGATGTTTACCCTCTCTTTGGGATGCTGGCCAAAAAAATCTGGATGCACAGCAAAATAGAAAGGTCTGAGAGCATTGATGGCATCAGCTCCTGACAAAGTTCTTGACTGAAGCATACATTGTTGAGATATCTTCTCCAGATATAACCTAATAAAGTAATAAAATGTTTATGTATGATACAACCAACCAAGTGACAAACTGATAAATTACATTAGAATGTGACAGAATGAAGTAAACAGTCACAGTTGAAAATATAATTTAAAATCGGTATTAGAAGTCTACGTGTTAGATTTTTCCTCTTGAGACTCACAAAGCCATATTTATACGGAGCAAATACATCAGGTTCATGAGATGGTGGATGATAATGGCTAATTAAAGACATGTAAACAACTACAATAACTTTTTCCCTACTTTCTCAAAGCAGGCTCAAATAGAAATTCCCCAGCCAAGCAGCTGGAATGATAGACTGGCTTTAGTGGTATTTTTGTAGCTGTTGCTGAAGTTGCTCTTAAAAGTCAAGCCTTACATATCTTAAACCCCCAAGTTAAAAAGAAAACCTCAAAATTTTTAAAGCCAAAAGAAGTGCCAAAAGAACATTAAATTTTACCCAGGAGTAACAATCATCACAATGCAATCCAAACAGAAAATAATGCAGAACTTGATGTCCACATACTTGTGCTCATTTTAAAAGAAACCTAATCTACTTTTTCAAACACACTCTTTTATAGAAGATATCAAGTAAAAAGACAGCACTTTTTTGCCCTTTGATCTCCACTGAAAGAGAACAAGACTAAAAGAAACCTCAGTGGTAGTAAAAGAAGATTGTTTTACCTAAGAATAGAAGAAAAAGTTACGTTGGAAAAGTTCTATGAAGTTCAAAAGGTACAAAAGATTGAATACCTCCAATTACGCATAAAGCAAGCACACTTTTGTAACAGAAGACTGAAACTGAAGAAAAAACAACTTCTGAATTAAACACCGCCATAATTTCCTGTCATAGCTCAAAGCTGATATTCGGGTTAGCTAATTAATTACCAAGAGACAGTCTATAGAAAACCAGCAAGAAAATGTGAATTGGTACTTAACAACAAATTTGTCCTTCAGCTGATTTCACAGGCTAATAAAATTAACAGACTCACCATTTTCTGTGATTAATGTTCATTTTACCTTGCAAATCAGAAGTGGAAGGATTCTGTTAAGCACTTACAATGCTGCTTCACTCCTCACAGTATCATTCATCCAAACTACAAGCTCCAAATAGGAAAACGTATGGCATATTGGAGGCAAAGCTTCCAATTCACATAAAACTAACAACTTTATTAATGCTAGTAAGCAAGACTATTTTACAAAGAGTTATTTTTTCAGCATCCTAGACCAAATGCAGAAACAACCTAAAACAAAGAAACAAAACACTCCCAAATTTGTGCGCACACAGTAAGAAACCTTTTTCATTTTTGCAAATGGTAAATGACAACAGTTGAATTGTCAAGCAGATGCAATGACCCTTACTTTACCTCTTTCCTGTAAACCTTTCCAGATCTTCAATGAGAAACATGAAAGCAGTTAAAGCTAATGTTTACTGCCTAAGAGGTAGGCAAATATTTAATTAGTAGGTCTTAAAAGTCAGCTTGCTGAAAACACAAGACGTTTTTGAGGAAAAGTGGAACAGAAAATCCGCAATGCAAGACAACTGATGAAATGTCAAGCTCTTATGACCAGAAACAATCCACAGAAACATGTGGATTAAACTGCAGATTAAAAAAAGGCAAAATGTGTTACTGGCAAACACTTCTACTTCTTTGCTGGCTGCATCTGAGAAGGACTCTCTCAGTAGTCACCACTATTGCCCATTATCATACTCAAAATAGCAGGAGATGATGAAGTACAACAGCAAGATAATGTTTTTAGGGATTACAAAAGCTCTCAATGACAAGAACATGCCAAAGATGCTCAGTGATGCAGGAAAAAACCCTCTACCTGACCTGGCAAGAAAGGAAGTAAAGCAGAACAGATAAAAGTCCACTTGGTCATATGCTTTGCCTTTTTGTAGCCAGAAACACCAAACCAATCGTCTTGCAGAGGGGAAAAATCCCTCTGAAATTTTTTTTTTTCAAGAAGTGGACACAAAGTTGTAAAAGGAAAAAAATTCTTTCCAGCAAAAGAAAAAAAAAAGTAAATTAACCAGCTGCCTATCTGATAGCAGTTTTGATTAACAGCCACGCAAGAAACCCACATCCTCCTAGACCCAGCTGCTAGGAGGAAGCAAGGAGCTCAGTTCTCTCTTCACCTTGTCTGTACACTGTTTCCCTCATTCACTCTCGAGCTACGCTTCACGCTGTTTCCAGTAGTTAGGAAAAAATTTTAATATATCTAGAAACGATTAATTGCACTTCCAAGTTTATTAATCATAAACGTCCATCTGGTGTTCTACCAGAAAAATGGCCAAGTATGGTTAACTTTAGTTCCCTTGTTTTTTATCTAAACAGCACTGTCATGCTAGCAGGAAGGCTCAGGATACCAGCCAGAAGTCTATTTTGAACTTGCTTAAAAGAGAAATGCTCAAAGGCCAAAATTAGTCTGCGTGACAGAGGGAAGAATTCATTCACTGAAGGTGAAAGACAGAGCTCTGAGGCATCGTTCAACTAAAGTGACAAAATACATGAATTAAAATGAAGAGAGAGAAATTGCAAGAAAGATGCTTATGGCTTCACTCACAAGTAGCAAGGATTATTCCAAGAACTTCATTCAGATTTGAAGAGCAAAGAAAGGCTTTGTGTTAAAATCAAGGTCATAACGACTTCGAGGACAGTCGTCTCCACTTCATGACAGACAGGAAACACAATCTCCACTAGAACACATTATGCAATCGTACTCTAGGACTGATTTAATTTACTGATTAAATAATTCCCTTCAGCTTTCTTTTTACTTTTTCTTCACATCTCTCTGAAGTTTAACTTTTTGGCTTATACTTTTGGCACTGAAAAGCTTTGTTAAATTAAGCTCATTACTAGAGACATATTCACTCATTTTGAAATACTAGGCTTTAATAACTCAATAATGCAGCAATATATTGGATGTCACGTTTAGATTTAGACTACCACTTTCTCATAATTAAGCTATTTTAAAACTCTTCTTTTGTTGAGAGCCTTTTAAATATTTCACTCAAGGACAAGCATATGGCTTTTGGAGATTTTCAACTGTGGATGCTCTGTTGAAAGCATCAAGCTGTAAAGATGAGAAAGCCAAAGAAATAAGCATTAAACAAAAATACCAAACCAATTTTACTTATGTGCAAGTCTTAAGCAAACACTGAAACATATGCTAAAGGCAAATTAGGTAGCAACACACCATACCTTCTCGCGGTTCCCAAGCAGCAAAACATTGCAGCAATTCAACAGTCAAGCCAACTTTTGTCATCCACTAACTCACTTAAAAAAAAAAGGGAAAAAACCCTGTTCAGTAATGGGCATGAGTATTTATGAGTATTTTCCCCTGTTACTTACCAGGTAAGTACTAAATACTAGGTTATAGGAAATTGAGAAATCACACATGAAACTTAAAGTTTTGCTTAAGAATGCTTTCAGTTTCCACTACTAAAAGTGATTCTCAGAAACAGTAACAGTTGTTACCATATTTTGATTTGAAGATAAATATTTAAAGATGTCCCAGATGGGAAAAAAAAACCCTAAAAAATTATTTATTGAAACTGTTAGCCACTCTTCTTAATATTCAGCTTTGTCTTAAGTATAGAAACAAACAATAGAAGCAGTAACACATACCAGATTGCGAAATTTGACGTAAATCTTTACTCTGTCAAGTCTAAAACTTTCAAACAAACTATAATTCTTCAAAATTTGTATGTCAACTATTTTATGGGGGCAAAATATAAAACCAAAGAAGAAGACACTGTCCTACAAGAATGCCTGGAAACCTTTATCAAAAGTTTGCTAGCATTCATAAAAATGAATCAGCAATTTTTACCAGTAACTTCTGCATGATCCAACTGCAATCAAGAGTTGTCCAACAGGTGGTAAACCATTTAGCACGCCAGAGCACAAACACATACCTAATTATTAGGGATTATGAGGGAAGCTCCCTGTTGGTAATGTTTTCTCATAGGCTTTCACGCACTTGGTTTTTTAAACATACTTTTCAAAACAACACGTTCCCACTAAGTACGCTGTTTTAAAGCGCCTGGATGAGCAGTAATCAGAGAAACACCATCCCTTTTCCAACACAGCAGGACGGTTCCTATGACTACTTTGCAAAACACTTAAAAGTTTTACAAGTGCATCTTACTCATACAAATACACTTAATGAAGAGTACAAATTGTTCAAGTATTTTACTAAAGGCAAACAGCGAGAAAAAGAATACTGAGCTAAAATATCCCCAAAAAGCTTGATAATTTTTGACTTCTAATTTTCAACTAAGTGGGCAAAACAATAATAATTTCATTTTTAGTACCCCTAACAACAGTCCTAATCATAAACTAACTTCAGTACATTAACAAGCTGCCTGGTAATAAAACAAGTTTCTCTCTGTAATTTTAGCTTCGGGGGTTTGGACAGAGAATGGAAAAAAACCCAAGAATCTCACTAATCTGTGGTGACACTTTACATAACCAGACAAAAGCATCGTTGTTTCTTGTTTTCAACGCTCTATTGCCTGCTTGGAAATCGTTGTATCGCTTGGTTAAAAAATAAAACCTTCTAGGTTTGAGTAAGCTTCACCTGCAGCCTCACCTCACAGAAAGGCTTGCTAACACAAAACAAGTATTAATGATATTGCAGTCACTTTGCCTTTGGGAAGAGGACACCACATGCCCCTGTCTCACCCCTGGAACCAGGATTACCTGTTTCAGCTGTTTGCTTGCGCTGGGCCTGCAGGGCAGCATGGAGGAAAGGGTATGGAAAGAACCAAGATGACAGCGCTCAGCAAACAGGCACTGGTGGAACCAGTTGTCTCGTCACTTGACAGAACACAAGCTGTGGCGACGCAGCCACTGACATGTTCAACTGTTTAACACAGAGCCCTGCTAGAACTCCATTTAATATCCACTCCGGCTATGGATGTTGCTCTTGCCTACAGCCATGCACAGGCGCAGCTGTCAGGGATGCATAGTACGGGCCTTATCGCCCTCCCCGTGATAAACCCAGCACCCAACACCTGGTCAACTGGCATGTTGATGCTGGCAGTCCTGCGCCCTACACTGTGCACAAGCAGGTGCATCAAGCCTCGGGTGCCTCTAGGCTTGGGTATCTTGGGGTGCAGGTGTTAGGTGTCTCTGTGCTCAGGTGCCCGGGGACTTGAGTGCCTCAGGACTCAAGTGCCTCGGGTGCTTAGGGGTGTTCAGGCTGTGAGTGACTTTGGTGCCTCAGGAGTCAAGTGCCTTCAGGTTCTTCAGGGCTTGGGCAACTCAGGAGCCGAGGGGCACTGGTGCCTCGGGGGGCTCAGATGCTTCCAGGCTTGAGGGACATGGGGCTTGGGTGCCTTGGAGGACTCGGGTAACTCAGGGCGTGGGTGCCTCCTGACACGAGTGCCTTCGGGGCTCGGGTGCCGCGGCTGACACGGGGTGCCTCCAGGCGCGGAGGACGCCGGGATCGGGTGCCTCGGGGCTTGGACGCCTCCGGGTGCAGGAGACCCGGGGCTCGGGTGAGTCGGGTACGCCCGGTAACTCGGGGCGTGGGTGCCTCAGGACTCGGGTGATGCGGGTATCTCCGCGATCGGGTGACCCGGCGCTCGGCTGCCTCCGGTGACCAGGGGATGCAGGTGACCCGGGTGCCTATGGGGTGTGGGGCCGGACACAAACACACACGCGCGACTCCGCTACCGGACGAGCCGAGCGCGGTGCCCCTACCGCCCACCTGCCGGGCGCGCTTGCTCCCACCGCCCCCGCGCGCGCTCCGTGGCGGGAAGCGACTCCTCGCCCGGTATCGGCACTGGTACCGGCTCCGGCGGGGAGGGCAGCGACAGAGCCCGGCCTGGTTTCGGCGCGGCGCGGCGCAGCCTCCCTCCCCTTCACGTCCCCAGGCCCGGCCTCGCACCGTCCCCCGGCCGCCGACGCTGACAACAGCGTAGCCACCACCATTTTGGCCCCGGGGTCGCGAGCCCCCCTGCGCGCGGCTGGCACCGCCCCTCCCCCGCGGTGTCCCCCGTTCCTTCCCCTCCCCCCTCGCGGAGGAGCCCGCGACCCCCATCCCCGCTCCCCTTACCGCCACGGCCGGACAGCGCCCGCCGGGCCGGGGCCCCCATTGCAGCCGCCACTGCCGACGGCCCCGCAGGCGGTGTGCGGGTAGGGGGGGGTGTGGGGGGGTGGGGCTTCGCCGCGGCGGCGTGTGGGGATCCCCGGGGGCGGGGCCGAGCGGGGGCGGGGAACAGCGCGCGCGCGCGCGGCCCCAGCGCATGCGCGGCGCAAGGGGGCTCGCGACGCCGGGGCCCGAATGGCGGTGGCCGGCGCTCGTTCTCCGCGACTTTGCTAAGAGTTACAGGACCTGGACAGCAGGAACCCGGAGCATTGTGTCCAGTTCTGGAACACCCAATATAGTATGAAACTGGTCTTGTTCGAGGGGTCCCTGCCCACAGCAGAGGGGTTGGAACTGGATGATGTTTAAGGTCCTTTCCAACCCAAACCGTCCTATGACTGTATGATTTCATGCTGTAGGTGTTGCTGCACTTCGTTAGATGAGAAGCTTGACACGGGCCGGCAACGTGTGCTCACAGCCCAGCAGGCCAACCATATCCTGTCCTGCACCAAAAGCAGTGTGGCCAACAGGGTGAGGGAGCTCATTCTGCCCCCTCTACTCTGCTCTCATGAGACCTCACCTGGAGTGCTGTGTTCAGTTCTGGAGTCCTCAGCACAGGAAGGACGTGCATCTATTGGAGTGGATCCAGAGGAGGCCACAAAGATCATCAGAGGGCTGGAGCAGCTCTGCTATGAGGACAGGCTGAGAGTTGGGGTTGTTCAGCCTGGAGAAGGCTCCAGGGAGACCTTACTGCAGCCTTTCAATACTTCAAGGGGGCTTATGAGAGAGATGGGGAAAAACTTTTTAGCAAGGACTGTACCAATAGGACAAGGGGTGATAGTTTTAAACTAAAAGCGGAGAGGTTTAGACTAGGTATTAGAAAGAAATTTTTTACGCTGAGGGTGGTGAAACACTGGCAGAGGTTGCCCAGAGAGGTGGTAGATGCTCAATTCTTGGAAAGATTCAAGGTCAGGTTGGATGAGGACCTGAGTGACCTGATTGAGTTGATGTCCCTGCTCACTGCAGGAGGGTTGGACTAGATGACCTTCATGGTCCCTTCCAACCCAAACCACTCTATGATCTTGTAACACTGAGTGATGGTATTATGGCCATTTCTCAGAAGCCTGTTAGCTCAAGTTACAGGCAAGCCATCCCCTTCTGTGACCACTGCTTCCAGCAGCAGATCACGGCCACAGCTGTTACTCAGGGACAGAGAAGGGAAATCCCTGAAACAAGAAATCACTGCTCTTTTGCCAAAAGGAGGGAAGAGGTTATCCAGGTACTTGCCTGCCCTTGACCTTTTCTTTGTTCTGCACAAGGAAAACACCAAATGGGCAAAGAACCAACTGAGCGCTCTGCAGTCCCAAGGGTGAAAGCAAAAGCTGTTTTCCTGCCATTACTAATGCTCAATGTACATTTCGACATCTATTTTTCTTCCAAGGTAGCTGGTGTCAAGCAGCAGCTGATGCAGAGACATGCAACCTCAGAATAAAAGATGTCTATTGCTGAGGAGTTTCACAACAAAGGGAGATCAGCTGTTAGGGATTGGAGCTATTTGCATACCAGCTCTTGCATTTCCTAGCAGAAAAGGTTAAAAAAGAGGACTGACAAGGTTTAGGAGCTCTCTGTAGTTCAGTGAAGCTTTAAATCAAGTTAACACTCTCACAACCCTTGGGGGATTTGCATAATTTCCATAACGTGCAGCACATTTTCTGCCTCCTGATAGAAGCCATCAGTTATGTAAGCAAATTGGTTGCATAATTATGCAGATGGGAAAATAAATTTAATTGATTCAACAGAAAAGTGTGCTGTTCATTTCACCCAGGATTTCTTTTAACCCAGTGAGGAATAAAATAAACTGGGAGAGGTAATTGGCCGGTGACAGTGCCAGATACCAGCTCCATTGCATAGGGTACCCACTTGCAACTGGAGCCAGAGCAACCCCCCCCACCTCAAGCACAGGAATGAATTCCTGCTTTTTAGCCAAAGGTCTCAACACTTACTGTCTATGAATATCACCACAAGTATTCTGTGGGAGTAGTTCTGTGGGTTTATTGCCCGTCAGTTCCCAGGAGACACCCCACTGGCTCAGCAAAAGCACGCAAATTTCCAAATGCAAAGCTTGTTTTTTTATACCAGATAAAATTAACATCTGAAAATGTCTGTATTTTCACTACCTCTTGTCCCCTAACAGAAGCAGAATGTTAAGCATCACAATAAAGTTGCTACAAGCAGCAACTAAGCTGTTTTCTCCTCGCTCCTTTGTTTCTGATCTGGTCCTGAACCTGATTCAGGATTTGCAGATAGAAAAAAGAATTCCTGAAAAAACAGAAATGCTAGAACCAGCGTGCAGATGGTTAAAAAGTGGCATCAGTTTCTCCAGTTCCATCACACACAATGGCACAGAAGCTCTGAGGCCAGCAATGTCAGCATTAATTTTTTATACGTCATCATTCTAGTCATTCTAGAAAAGAGTTGTGCAGAAGGGGTTAAGAGAGAAAAAGGTAGATCTGGGGTTTGCCAAAATCTCGCCAGCAAAGATGCAAGATGCATCTGGAGAATGTGAAAACAAAAATGTGAATCAGTAATTGCTCTTAATGTGGCTGTATTTTACTAAGCTGAGGAGCACGGCATTAGGATTTTGGTAATTAAAAGTTTGATTACTACACCAGGGACACTTAATTTTCCTATTTCTCCTCATGTGAAACTCTAACATCCATTAGAATTCTTCAGCGAATTGTGCGCAGCCCACAGGCCTCGCTGTAGCCTCCACTTGAATCTGTAGTTAAAACTGGAAGCTGGCCATGTCCGCAGCTGGGAGTTTCAGCCTGATTTATTCATAAGCATTTGCTACCTTATGTGTTATGGCGTGGTGAAAAACTGCACGATCTGACTAATTTCACACATTCTTAACCTTCTCATGCAACCTATCACACTCTAGATTCTTGTAGTAGTTACGAAATATTAAACTCTCCGTGTCTGCTTTGCCATTTGCCTATCCCTCTGTATACCTAAGAATATTAATTACAGGGATCTGAACGGAATTAAATAATTTAATTACAATACTGACTCACAGATATTTGGGATACTTCATATAACATCTTAACAAATCCTCCAAAATGATCCCCCCAGTTGCTCCACATACTTCATAAAACATTGCCAAACTATCAAGCTTCTACTTCCAGCTTCTCACCTCCATCCCTAACGCAAGGTAAGAAACTCTCAAAACTATCAATGCTTTGAAATAAAATTGTGGTTAAGTCTTCCAAACGCATTATTCTATTTTAGTTATAAGAAACCGTCCATACCTAACAAAAGTAATCTTTCCACAAGCATACCATGAAATTAGTGAAAACTGAAGAAAGGTTTTCACAAAGTGAATTTCCTAGACATGTAACAACATACTGAAGGAGCAGAGTGCTCTCCGGACCTACCTACTGAGTGCAGCACAGGAAAGATTTTTTGGACATTTTTCTGCCTCTGCAAACAGATAAACATGTATTTATTTTTTTTCATATAGAAAATAAAATGTATCAAATGAGTTGCTTAATCTCAAACACAGAAGTTCTTTCAGCCACTAAGAAAAAGTAATTTATACCTGGGGAAAAGCAAAAATATGGATATTGTCTGCTGAATGGCTGGTTCTGCAAAACTGCATTGTCTCTGTTCTACTTAACCTTATTCTATCAAATGTTTTTTCATCTTTCCAGGCTTGTTTCTATTCTACACCGGAGTTCTGTCTTGTTCAGCACACGGAATTGCTGTCACCGAAGTTGTACTGAGAAATGTTGCTCAAGAAACCTTTCTGGCATTTTGATATACATAAAAATGACCACAGGTGGACACAGAACAAAAATATGAAACACAGGACTGCTTTAGCATGGTGATAGGGAGAAACACTGTATTGACAGAAACAGCAGATGCACCAGTTGTAACAAAACTTACGAGCAATGCTGTGGGGAGCTTGCTTTGCTTGTTAATATAAAACATGGCTGAGATTGTAACCTATCGGCTGAAGATGATACTCAAGAGATGGAGCCAAAACATTGCAGAAATTTTACACAGTTCCAAGTTAAGCTAGAAGGTCAATGATTAACCTCTGTCTGAAAAATAAAGCGACACTGGGATTTTTTTTCTGGGAATGATCTAAGTGAAAATTCAAGATTGCTTATAATGGAAAAAATAATGCTGTCTCTATAACATCCCAAGCTTTGAAGCCATACAGATTACTAAGAGAATTCGGTCCTTCTGCGTCTCTCAAACACAGTATTGGCCACATCTGGTACTGCTTACAGAAACGTGGGATTTAGCCAAGGTTCAGATAGCCTCTGTCTAATTCCAAGGGAGATTAAGCTACAAAGGATCTTATAGAAAGTAATTAGCAAAAATTACTTAAGTTTCTCACTTCCAGTTTTAGTTTGTTGAACCTTCCAAAATTACTCTTGCCACTAACGCTGAAGTGACTGGAAGAACATCAGTTTAGATCCCTCATCTGAAACCTGATCACTTCTTATCTAGTCCCTTGGCTACTGAGAAACAAAAGCAGCAGAATGCTACTGGATGTGACCAGGTGGATATCCTAAGAAAGGGCAGAGCCATCTGTGTGAATACGAAGTGGTGGAACTCAAAGTCTGTTTGACCTACTGCCATCTGTTCTTTGAGAGAAATTTTGAGATAAGGGGCTTTTAAAGAAATGCCATCTGATTGTAAGTACTGAATCTACCATTCTTCAGAAGGAAACCAGATGAGATCCCTAAAGAAGATGAGATCCCTACAGAAGAATGATACCTTGTGAAAACCCAAGAGCCTGCATCGTTGCATTTTTCTGCACATGTGGCACAAGAGGAAAGCAGTGATCTTGGCAGTCTTTAGATTCAATCCTCTCTCTTCCAGCAGCAACTCTCAGACGGACTGGATGAGCAGTCCTTCCTTTGAGGCAGCACAAGTCTCTTCCCAGTTCCAGCAGCATTATTGCAGGTGTGCTTTGTGAGTCCAAATCATGAAAGCCATCATGACCTTAGCGCTGGATGATTGTGGAGAAGTTCAGAAGGGCGTCGGTATTTTTTAGTTTGTGGGGGTTGCCACTTTAGTTTTGAGATTTGTGCCATTAATCTGATATCATTAATCTGATCGACAGTTGCTAGATTCCTGACCTTCTTCTACGTCAGGTACTGACAGGCCTGTGTCAAGTGATTCTGAAGTTATATTACTCTCAGGGCTTTTTACTGGGTTTTTGGAGCAAGAAAATTAAGATTTAAGGGGCACACAGACAGGACAATATCCTCACTTCTACAGACTATGCAGCAATGTGGAAAGCATCTCAAGAACAGCAGATACACTCAACCAATGCACTTACACGCTATCACTTGCTGGGAGAAGAGTTAACAGTTAGTGCTAGATCTCTGTGAAAAAGGGAGAATGTAGCTTTGGAGGCTTCAGCGTTCTCCTTGTCTAACAATGTCATTACAAAACATCTATATAAGTCAGTGTGACAAGCTATACAGTTAGGGAAAAAAATTACTATCTGCATTACCATCAATGTAAGTATTTAAAAACACAACTAGAATTTGAAGTCTTACTGTAAATCAGTGAAGCACAGTTGGAACACAGTGGGAACTGCTTCTATTAATTTTTATTATTTTCAACTCTGATTGCTTTAACCACTAAACTCCAAAAGTTTTTACTATTTAATGGCTACTGAAACAGCCAGATCTTTCCAGCCCATTTCATATTCTCCTGAAGCCATTTTAGAGCAGATGTAAGCTCCAAGCTGTAAACTTCATCTGTATTAACATTCATTGTCATATGCTTAAGAAGCAGCTTTGGATCAGATACACGAGCAGCCAAGATCAGTCTCTCCATTGCTGCTTGATAGTCACTGTTATTCTGAACTCTCTGATCTTCACATCTGTAAGTGAATTTTCACAAATACAAATTAGGTACCATACAGAGCCTGCGTAGCTTGCCTGATGCTTTATAAGGGAAGTTACAACACCATTAAAATAAAGCCTTGTTTTCACTTTACTTGTAATAGATTTTGCTTATTTTCAGACAAATTTTAGCTGATGATTATGAAGAATTGGAAGTATATTTTACAGTATTATTCACAGCATGTTTCATAAAGAAATGCTTGACTCTGGGCTGGAAAATTCAGTAAATGAATGTAAACCATTTAATGAACTGGATATAGCAGGAATTCATATACATGCTGGAATCCCCAAGGATTACTCTTTTTTGGTATGTACCACTTCTGACATGCCTACATTTTTGCAAGAGCAGAACTTACTCTTTAAACAAACAGAGGTACAACAGCATACATGTGAAAACAAGAGATAAAAAACTTCTCATTTATCAAAAGAACAAAATTAAGAGATGTATTCCTTGGGAAGGGCAGAAGGAAAGGGAGACAGAGTCCTCAAGTTTGAGATGCCATTATTCACCCTTCTTAACAGAAATGCAGCTTTTCTGTGCAGTTTCACATTTTGATACCGAGCCAGTCTGTCAATCTCAGAGAAAATTGGGTCTTGGAAAATAAATTATAGGTATAAACTAGTGACAGCGGTTGGTGGTTTATGGGCAAAAGCAAAAAGCAACAGAACACTTTAATCTGAATGTATCAAGTCTCACAGAAAGGGGGAAAAATCTTACGAATTTAATATTGAGATACTCCTTATAAAGAGAATGAAGTAAAATGGCTTCATTCAGTTTCCAAAAAACCAGTCAAGAAATGCTACAGCTGCTTTTTGAAAGGAGTAACATTTTGACTGTGCCCTTCTACTCTGCTGCTAAACCACAGCACAAGAATCTATATACCAAGATATCAAGATATGCTGGTTTTGAAAATACAAGACACACTTAGTAGACACATTCAGTTACGGCACACAGGTCAATATCACTCTGGAACAACTACTTTCCTGCTACACACGTGCAAAAGTAATAAAAATATCATACTCCCCCTTTCTGTTCTACAATCAGTTTAGAAACAGTGATTAAAACCAAGTTTAAAACCAAGCATTCTCTTTCCCAGCCAATGGAAAAGAAGATCTCTCATTAATTACAATAAGAAATACAACAAAATGGTACATATTTGACAACAAACCTTTTCAGTACTATTTGAAGAGTCTGACAAGCAGCCATTGGACTTTGTATAACACTGGCATTTGAAACAAGAAATATCTCAATGGCCAACAGCATCTCAACTTCAGACATGTAAGACGGAATTGTCGTAAGTTTGTGATATAAATTTCCCTGAGGTCGTGGGTAGCAACCCAATGATAAAGCACCTGAGAGTAATGCAGAAATGTAAGGCATCAGGATTACCAATACTGAACATAGATCTGTTTTCTTTGCTACATGGCTAAGAATGTGGAAAAAAAATGAAACTCCAAACTCTTAATGTATTTTACTATTTCACCTGTGAAGCGGCCTGATTTGAGAACACAGCAAACAGTACTCACTCATAATGTTCACTTTTGTAAAAAGTTGGTTTTATCAATGAATATTATCAGTAATGAATAAAAAGCTCTGTCAGAAACCTTGGGACTTCAAATAATAATGCAAGTACAATTCAGGACACTTGAACAGCATGTCTCCCTTTGCTCCCCTGTCTTCTGCCAAGAGATCCCAGAGACACACCCTATACAGCATTGGCAAACCAGTCATTTCAATGTTAATAAAGCCAAGTATCAATCCCTGGAGGTATGGACTCATTAAGTAGCTTGCTAACCACCACAATTTTAGGATGGAATCCAACAGTGAATACTGTGACAATATGGAGAAATGGCTCTTCGGGGACCCTACCAGAGTGGCACACCCAGCACTACCTTAGCTCAGAAGTGGGGAGTTGAAAGCAACCACAGACTGTTAGCTTTTAGGTGAAAGGATTTTTCTTTTAGTTAGGATAAACATCTTAGCCAGACCTCTCAAATCTTAAATATTAATAATTTTACCACCACAGCTCTAAACAGAAGTATAAAGAAATCTAATTTGCCTAAATGAAAAAGTGAAGATGGTGTATACTGTTTTACCATGTTAGGGTTCACATTTTTAAAATTCTGAAATTAAACATAAAAAATTATTTTTATCAGAATTAAATTTATTTCATGCGAGGTAGTATGCTCTGATTTGTATTTTCAACTGCCACTATTTCCCAATAAATATTTTGGTTACAAATAAACTCCTGCTAGTGATACAGAATGTACTCTTCCCTTCTTACCCATTTCTCCCCAACATACTGAACTGTCACAAGCATATGTTATCCAAAGAACACCAGGGAAGGATATTGTTTAAGAAGCAACTTACTTTTGTAATAGGTCCTCGCTTTAGACCAGAAAGAACTTCTTCCCAAAGCTGTGATTAATCCTCTAAGTAAAATAAAGTCAACAGCTATGTTTTTTGAAAGCATGAAGTCTACTGCTGAAGATGAGACCCCAAGGTTCTTGCTCTCAAAACAAGCATTTAACAGCTCGTTAAAAAGAAAGCTGTACTGAGAAACATCTACAGTATCTGAAAAGAAATGAAGAGTATTAACTACTGAATTAAGTCAAATGCAATCTAACTGAAGAATCACTACTCAACCAGTGCCTAATCAGGACATTGACTTCTTTCACCAAAATGGAACAAGGCTGAGATAACTTAATGATAATGCTTTATTAATCGAAACTCTCTTCATACGATTATTTCATTCACGTTGTGAATGGTAAGTGCTAAGGTCCGAGTAATAATTTGCTTCCAAAGCCAACAGGATCAGATAAAAATATATTCACTCGCCCAAGGCTATAAATACAATCTTTACCTGATCTCCCAGACTTAAAATTTACACCAATAAAAATCACCTTGGTGCTTCAAGTTCTGATGCCACTCTTACTCTGAACTGTCCATCTCCTCTGAACTGTCCCTTTCTTGGCAGGACTAAGCAGCCTTGTATCCACCTCATGCCTCAAAGGAGTAGATCCTTTTCAGATTCTCTACGTAGATGGACTTCCAACTAAGTTCTCCTCTAACACACCTACAAGCACACACTGGCAATAGGACTGAGACCTAAACAGGAATCAGCTGAGGTTTCCTTAGTGGAGCCTACGGAACTATGGATCTCATCTTGAAGTACGCATCCAAAATTTGGCAGATAAATTAAGCCCAAAAGAGCACTCATTTCTTTACACGGTTTGTAAAAGAAGCCTAGATTAGCCAGCTCAGTTATAAAAAACCCCAACGCGTTCATCTGAAGTTAAGATAAAATGAACTGCCCCAATGATATCCCTTATCTTATTGGATAGACTGTGTATGATGCTTAAAAATTTAGTGTCTGTCCTGTTCCCCTGTGTAACTGAGCTAAATGGAAAGAAGACAGGGGTGTGTGTGTGTTTGCACGTACATGAGTGTGTGCACATGCGTGGCAAGAGCTGCAGAGTACCAATATAACTTTTAACTAGCACTACACTCTTTGGAAAAAAAAAAAAAGGGGCTTGTCTAAAACCATCTTACTTCTTCAACAAATTTTAGCTGGAAAACAAACAAACAAAAAGAACAGTACAGAATAATCTGTTGAATTTCCAGCTCTTAACAAAGTACCTTTTTCTTTACTTACCAGAATGATTGTGAAAACCTGGTAAGTTCTGCAGAACTTCAAATGCCTGCCGATATAAACTCTTCCCCAAGTATTCACGCATCAGTGTACATAAGAGATTATGCCGATTGAGGATGTCCACTTTATCACAGGGCCACAATGGTGCATTTGTGGTCCACTCTGACTCTGTGGCAAGTAACAGTGCAGTGTTATTGCTATGAACTGAAACTGCTGGACACTGAGACTTTTGGACATTAAGAACATACTGTAAATTATAGCAGAAAACAAATTCAGAATTTCACAGAAAATGCAGTTCTAGTTATTAATAATTCGTTCCTTATCAATACTTCTCACACAGATTCTCCAAAACTTTATATTGTAATTAACATATTTTATTAAATAACATGGTAGTCAATAGGCTGTCACTGGCATATATAAATATATGTGTGTAAATAAACAGAATCACAAAATCGTTTAGGTTGGAAAAGAACTTGAAGATCACCGAGACCAACTGCAAACGTAGCACTACATGTCCTCCACTAAACAATGTCTCTAAGCACCACACCTACACGCCTTTTAAATACCTGCAGGAATGGTCACTCAGCCACTTCCCTGGGCAGCCTGTTCCAATGCTTAGTAACACATTCAGTGAAGTAGTATTTCCTAATGTAGAGACTAGACCTCCCCCAGCACAACCTGAGGCCACCTCCTCTCATCCTGTCACCTGTCACTTGGGAGAAGAGACCAACACCCGCCTCGCTACAAACTCCTTTTAGGTAAAGAGCAGTAAAGTCTCGCCTCAGCCTCCTTTTCTCCAGACTAAACAATCCCAGTTCCCTTAGCCACTCCTCAGAAGACTTTTGCCTCAGAACCTTCACCAGTTTTGTTGCTCTTCTCTGGACACGCTCTAGCAGCAAAATGTCTTCCCTGTACTGAGGAGCTGAAAAATGAAAGCAGTACTTCAGGTGCAACATTACAGTGCTACACACGGAGGGCACAATCACCTCCCTGGTCCTGCTGGCCATGCTGTTTCTGATACAGGCCAGGATCCTAGTGGCCACCTTGGCCACTTGTGCACACTGCTGGCTCATGTTCAGCCGGTTGTTGACCAGAACCCCCAGGTCCTTTTCTGCAGGACAGCTTTCCAGCCATTTATCCCCAAGCCTGTAGCATTGCATGGAGTTGTTGTAGCCCAAGTGCAGAATCTGGCATTTGGCCTTGCTGAACTCTGTACAGTTGGCCTTGGCCCATCAATCCAGTCTGTCTGGACTTGTCTATAGAACCTTCATTCCCTCAAGCAGATCAACACTCCCTCTCCTCTCAACTTGGTGTCATCTACAAACTTACTGAGGGCACACTTGATCCCCACATCCAGGTCACTGATATTAAACAGAACTGGCCCCAACACTGAGACTTGGGGAACACCGCTTGTGATGGTCACCAAGTGGATTTAACTTCATTCATCACAATTCTTTTGGCTCAGCCATCCAGGCACTTTTTTAACCCAGCAACAGGTACACCCATCCAAGCCATGAGCAGCCAGTTTTTCCAGGAGAATGCTGTGCGGAATGATGTCAAAGGCTTTACTCTTTACTAAAGGCTAGGTAAGCAACATCCACAGGATTTCCCTCATCCACTAAACATGTCTCTTTGCCACAGAAGATCAGGTTGGTCAAGCATGACCTGCCTTGCCTAAAACCATAATGGCTGGGCATTATCACCTGATTATCCTGTACATGCTGGGTGATGGCACTCAAGATGGTCTGCTCTGGCACAGAGGTCAGGCTGACAGGCCTGTACTTCCTTAGATCCTTATTCTGGCCCTTCTTGTAGATGGGAGTCACATTTGCTAATTTCCAGTCATCTGGGACCTCCCTTGTTAGTCAAGACTGCTGATAAATTATGGAAAGTGGCTTGGTAAACCCATGTGCCAGTTCCTTCAGTATTCTTGAGTGGATTTCATTTGGCCCCATAGACTTGTGCAAGTCTAGGTGGAGTAGCTGGTTGCCAACAATTCACTCTTGGGTTATGGGGGCTCCAATCTGCTCCCTGTCTTCCAGCTCAGGGGGCTGGGTATCCAGAGAATAACTCGTCTGACTATTACAGACTGAGGCAAAACAGGCATTGAGTACCTCATCCTTTTCCTCATCCTTCGTCACTATGTTTACCCCCCCACATCCACTATGATTATCTCCACGTAAATATATACAATTGAATAGCAAATTTTACATCCTCAATATTATTTTATAGAACACCTTCTATTCTTGTTTATATTTCTGAGTTTCCTCTCTTTTCAGCAGAACGGAATTCTAAAAAGCCAGTAATTATATGTTATTTAATTGCATATGTATTATTTAATTGGATATAAAACTACTGGTGAAGGGTTTAGAGGGGAAGCCGTATGAGGAGTAGATGAAGTCTCTTGGTTTGTTCAGCCTAGAGGAGAGGGCCTAGAGGGAAGGCCTCATCTGAGTTTACTGTTTCATCACAAGGGGAGAAGCGGAGGAAGAGCAGGCACACATCTCTTCTCTCTGGTGACCAATGATAGGACCCGAGGGAATGAAAGGAAGATGCGCCAGGGGAGGTTTGATATTAGGAAAAAGTTCTTCACTCAGAGGATGGTGGAACACTAGAACAGGCTCCCCAGGGAAGCAGTGACGGTGCCAAGCCTGACAATATTCAAGAAGCACTTGGACAGTGCCCTCAAATACACAGTGTGAATGTTGGGGTTGTCCTGTGCAGTGATAGGAGCTGGACTCAATGATCCTTATGGATCCTGTCCAACTCAGGACATCCTATGATTCTATGCAGAAATCAGGTACAATTCCAAAACTATTTTACTAAATGCAGATAAACTGTGAGTAGTAAAGAAACACTGCATTGACCCAAGCATGAAATTTTTTTGATAGTGAATGTCATCTGGCTCAAAGGAAATCTACATGGGGCAGGTTCACTTTCCAAGCTGCACCCCTCCCTTATTATGGCAGGCTTTTGCATAGAACGATGTTGATGGTAGAAAACTGTGAAAACTTTTCTGAAAAATATTTGCTATTTCTTTTACATAGTGAGAAAAATACTGACGAGTACGATGGGTCACATTTTATTTTTGTTGTCCCAGTATTATTATTTAACAACACAGACTAGCTTTAAACTTTTATCTGAAATCTGCTGTAGAAGGGGACTGTTCATATTTAAGTTAGAACTCAGTTTTTCAGAAGACAAGCTTACCTTTCAACACCCACGTTGCTCCATCCAAACTTCCAGATTTAAGAAAAATTTCTGCAGCTTTATTAACAATTTCACATCTTGATGCTAACCTCTCTGCACCTCTAAGTCCTTTCAAGATTGTAAAATGTATCTGTAACTCATGCAATTTATCCAAAACCTTCCTTCCCTAGCATAAGAGGGAGAAGAGAAAGGGGGAAGGTCAGAGAAAGCAATCATTTGAGTCAAAACAGTATAGTTACATAAAATACAGAAGATTTAATTTGGTGATACAGATTTATAGGCATTAGTTTAATTACCCAAACTGAGTTGGGAAAAAAGTATATTAACATTTCTAATGAAGAATAAGGGTTTTTTGACTGTGTAGGGCAGAAATTCCCTACCAACTTGTTGTTGAACAGTTCCCATCACAGTACTCCCCACTGCAGAGCTATAGGCCAGGGACAGAACGACTGGAGAGTAGTCAGGCGGAAAGGGACTTGGGAGTGCTGGTAGACAGGAAACTCAACATGAGCCAGCAGTGTGCCCAAGTGGCAAAGAAGGCCAACTGTATCCTGGCATGCACGAGGCCAACAGGACTAGAGAGGTTATCATCCCCTTATGCTCGGCACTGCTTAGGCCACACCTCGAAAGCTGTGTCCAGTTCTGGGCCCCTCAGTCTGAGAAAGATGTGGAGATGCTGGAGTGTGTCCAGAGGAGAGCAACGAGGATGGTGAAGGGGCTGGAGCACAAGCCCTGTGAAGAGCAACTGAGGGAGCTGGGGTTGTTTAGCCTGGAGAAGAGGTGGCTCAGGGGAGACCTTATTGCTCTCTACAAACACCTAAAAGGAGGCTGTAGTCAGACAGGGGTTGGTCTCTTCTCTCAGGTGACCGGTGACAGAACAAGAGGATGTGGTCTCAAGCTTCATCATGGGAGGTTTAGCCTTTAAATTAGGAAAAAATTCTTCACTGAAAGGGTGACTGGTCACTGGAATTTGCTGCCTGGGGAGGTGGTGGAGTCACCGTCCCTGGAGGTGTTTAAAAGGAGACTGGATGAGGCACTTAGTACCATGGTTTAGATGACGAGTAGATGTTGGTGTTGGGTCATAGGTTAGACTCGATGATCTCAAAGGTCTTTTCCAGCCTTGTGATACTGTGATAACGTTATTTCTACTCTGTACTGTTCCTATAAAGTATTTTTAATATACTTTGTAATTACTTCGTATTTGCTTACTTTAGTACATTAGTATTTTTACTCTTTCCATTCCATTCACTATGCAACCTACAAAATTCTAAGAAGATCATACATCATTTTGCAGCAGAGGCATAACTGTTAAACTGAAATAACTACTCAAGCACAAGCCAATGAAAACACTGATAGTTGTACCTGGCAACCAATAAGCTGGAAAAAGTAGGGCCTATCTGCCCAACAGCATAACAGCCAACAAGTTTATCATCTTATTCCAAGTTGATATTGAGACTAGTTTCCTACAGAACCTTCCTCTGACAAATTTTTGGTTGGCCTTTTCAGTCAAAGATAGAAGAAAGACAGCAGTATCAAAGATAATTAAGATCTGATCAATCTAAAAAAATATGATGATCAAGTCAAGGTGAGAGAACAAATTAATGTCCCCAGCAAGGCAAGAACAGGCAGGATTCAGCACTTGTCCTGCCTGGCTGCACCATGCTGCTCAAGCAACATGAACAAACCCCACAGCAGAAAGGTTTCAGCTCTTAGTGGGTGCACATCAGTGATGAGGTGGATTACTAAAAGTCATGGTTGTGTGTGCACTGTGGTTGCAGAATGAGGGGCATGGAGGTACAGGGAAAGGGAGGTTTAGGAGAACAGAGAAGTTTAGAGAAAATGAAGTCTGCTTTAAGAAGCTCATGCTCTGAAATTCTTTATGCATATGCACATACACACACACTGTCGACTGGCACATCCTCAAAATTGGAGATTCTTTAAGGCCTACAGGTATCTGCAATGGTTTATTTCAGCATAATCCATAAAAGAACACTAACTACATCACTGCTGTTAACCTTTAAGGTGTAAAGAACCCACTCCACTGTAGATGTATATGGTTGAAGGGACAAACTACATATCAGAAAGACTCAGGTGAAACTTTGATGACAAAAAAGAGATTTGAAATCTTAGTGCAAACCAGAGACAAAACACAAAATTAAGGATGTTCTGCATCTATTCCATCCTTCCAGCAAAATGCAGGGCCACCACGAAAAGGCTCTTTATAGAAAAATGCAAAGCATGCAGCTAAAAGCACAAACAAACTATAACAGAAAGGCACGCAACTAAAATGCAGTTGTGGAATAAGATCCTTAATTGGATAAGAACCTCTGAAGAATACTCTGAAGTCATAAAAAAGTTGGGTAAAAATAAACCATAGCAAAGTCCTCCAAGACAGGAAATAGTTGAAATAGGAAGTGGATGAAATGGTTGCCAAATAAGCGTTAGTGTTGCAGGATTCTCTACAATTAAACATCCAGAAAGTAGTCTAGTGTTGCTTGAAGAGCTGTCTCCATGGTAGACCTATTCATATGTTTCAAATCTGCATGTTTTTGTGAAGTACATCTGTTTTATGAACTTCCCTTAGCTCTTACAAAGAATAGTCTCTTCAAGGCCAAGGAGCATATGCATTTACCCCTGTGAGCCACCAAGCATCAAAACTATGCGATAAACAGGTTTGATATTCATGAAGGGACAGTAATCTGGAAAGCACATCTAGAGCTTTAGGCAGTCCAACATATTCATGAAATGGCACAGGGCATGTCATAAAGCTGAAATTACTTTGGGCACAGCAGGAAGAACAAATCCATCACTACCTTATTTCTTGGATCGCTTCTTGGAAGAAACAAGATATGGGATCAAGCAGATGCTAGACCATAACCACAGGTTTTGGGACCTATCTGATACATACAATGGAGAGAAGCTAGTTGGAAAGAGGTAGGAATGACAGTTCTAGTTCATCCCTAAAGTAGAGACCAATCTGGGATCTGCCAGTTCTGATAAATCGGAGCACAGCCTCATTCAGACTCCCACATGGTAAACGCAGGTTGTCTAGAAGGCTCTTTGAAGATCTTGGTGAGCTGTCTGTTGGGCCCACTCAAAACTTCTGTATATACTGCTTGAGCTGGGAGGTCTCAGAATACAGCAGTGTTACTGGATGGAAGAAAGTGACATTTCTGGGAAACAATCCCATCAGTACCCTGCCCCAGAATCTCAGGAAGACCTGTCTCCTAGTTGATTCATCCTTAGCTCAGAAAAGTCAAAACCTGAACCTGAAAAATAAAGTTTCTAGGTAGCAAGAGAGTTACAATGGGCTCCACAGAAAACTACTGTTCAGAAATGCACAATGAAATGCTTTGATCTGGCTGGACGATTAAGAAGTACTTAAGATGGTGGGGAAAAAGGTGGCACATCCAGCTACTCAATTAGAGAAAGACAGTATAACATCTAGAAAAGAAACGATTCATTCTTTTCTTCTAGTCAAATTCCTACAGTCCATTATACCTTCATCCACCGCAGTACTTTGTGATAAGAATACATTACACTTATCCCAGTTCTTCCAATGAAAATTCTGTCTGCTTCATTATGTTGTGAATTTTTTATTACTACAAAAAAAAGAAAAAAAAATTTTACATGTAAATGCAGTTTTAAAGAAATTACAGACTTAAAGACGGTTATTGCGAAAATATTTAATATACTTTCAGAAATATGTTCCATTAAAAGTAGTAACTTTCTAAGTCTTAACACCAGAAGTAGGGTAAATAACTATACTTCTAAATCATCCATAAGATGCTTGGACACACAACGGCATAATTTAGTAACATCATTATTTGTAAAGTAAGCTTTGCATTTTCTGGCACCATGATGAAATGTTGGCAATTACAGAACTGAGTAATTACAAGTTTTCCCAACCATATTATTAGAACCACTGTGGAAGCACTGCTGGCATTCTAGAGCAGTGGTGTCCAAAGTGGAGTGTGAGAACAACAGTCCATTCAGGTGTAAGAAAAAAACAGGTTTTGCACCACTAAAAAATAAAAATTTATTCTTACTGTATTGTTTATTTAACCTTTATCACATCTTTTTAATTTCTATTTTTGTGTATGTTTTATAATGTACTTAATATATTAATGCAGTAGTACATGTATTTATTTGTATTATTTACATTTATTTGTAAATAAATACATAAATAAATTGGTGGTGAGTACTCCAAAACTTTTTATTGATAGAGGTGCCTATCAGTTTGAAGACAGACTAAGTTCCAAGCCCCATCAAAATCTGTCCATGTCACAACTGGAAGCTGTGATAGCTGTTTCATGATACAAATACAATATTAATCATGGTTTAGTAGTTACAGGTTGAAAATAACTGAGTCATCCTTTATAAAATGCTTTCATCCCACTGACACTTTACTGAGCCTCAGTTTTCTGCAAACTTATTAGAAAGAAGGATATAGATATGTAAATGAAGGGGTATAGGGAAGAATGAGGTAAGAAATCCTGCCAGAAGTATTAAAAACCCTAGAGTTTTTGACCCAGTCCTTGCAGAAATTCTTCTTTACAGAATGAAGGAATTCTGAAAATCCAAATTACTAAAAAAAGTAAAAATGATACATATGCTGTAACCCTGTTCAATGTGTTTTGAAATATACAAATACAAAGCTGTTATTTACAGCTCTAAAGTTTACTTATGCTATTAAGATTGTGACACTTCACATGACAATAAATATGTTTGCCTTTGTCCTGAGGACAATATTTAAAAGACTATCAATTTTAGTTTCTCTTCTCAATTTCACAAAGCTCAAATGTTCTTTTGCCAGAACCTTCCCTGACTTTTAAGTGTAAGCACTGTGGATTTTACTGCTACTAGAAAATGTCTTCTATTGAGCACTTTAGCCGATTGTATTTGCACCTCAGGAAAATTTGAATATTTTAACATCCACTATAAAATTAACTAGTATTCAGAAAACAGTGTATGAATTTGTTTATTCACCTCTTCTAAAAACTCCACAAAAATAGATATGAACAAAAAGCATTTCTTGCTTCTTAATTTTACCTGCATCAGCAAAATCACAGAAAGGAACTCCTGGTCTGGCTGTCTCAGAATCTCTGGTTAGTACTTCAGCAATACATAAAGACAATTTCTGAAGATCATCAAAATGTTCACATCCAATTCTTGCATTGACATACAAAGTTCCCAGTTTGGTCCAATCACTTCTTTCCTTGCAATGCTGCAAAGAAGGCAAGGGATAAATGTAATTGAAACTGCTTCCAGAACACCAAACAGAAAATAAACTGAAATTTGAGAGATACACCTGGGATAGATGTCAAGCAGAAAAAAGATGCAGATGAAACACTACTGCCAAGAACTTCCATGTTCAATATGGCACAGTTAAATGTTGTCTAACTTGCACTGACTGCTGATCACTTTTGTTCCTCAAGAAATTAAAAACCTTCTTCCATTCATGTCATGACCCCAGCTGGGGAAGCTCATACTTATTCATCCTATTTAGGAACTTGCATAAAAGATAGTAAGATACAAGATGTATTCTTCATGATGCATGCCAAGTTGTTGGTTATTTTCTATATGAATTAGTCTTTTGCTTGCCAGATCACTCGATGACTTTGGTATTAAAGCAATAATGAAAAAAAAAAATCAGTCTTGATCTTTCCCTTCTTAAATTTTGGTCTCAGGATCCGCGCAGTGTAATAACATGTAAATGTTGTAGTTTTGGATGTTTCTGGGGAATTTTTTTCCCTTGCCAACAAAGGGGATCCGAGTGGGACACGAGGGGGTGGGGGGAGGACGATACCAAGGAAACCGGGGCAGAGGTTTTGCCTGGACATCCGTCCTTTGCTCTTGCTGTCTTGGCGGTGCGAGGAGGAAGAACAGCAGCAGCTACTACGTGTGTGTTTTGCAGTCTCTGAAGGAAAGATCACTGGTCATCTGGATCTACCACAAACTCCTGGCAGGACCCACACCAAGTTCCATCTCTGCCTTCCCCCTCCTGCCTGGAAACGCCCGGCGCAGTATGAACCTGGAAGCAGCGGCACGTGGCAGCACCGCAGGCTTTGCTGCTCTTGAAGAGACCTGCATCTCAAGATTTTGGGTACAGGACTCAATCCATTTTAAGGTTTTAATTACGATTAGTATTAATTCTGTTCTGTACATACATATATTTGTAGCTGAGAACTGTTATCTTTTCTATTCAAATTTCCCCCCCCCCCCCCCCCCCCCGATTAAAGATCTTTTAATATCTGATAACATATCTTAGTTTTCATCTAAACGAAGACATAAATTTGGCACCAAACGTGGGGCTGACAGCAAAGAAGGGTAACAGTTCTGGCATCATGATGTGTGTTGTGAGTTTAGGGTCCATATGGACCATACTGTACTACGTATTTGCTTTTTGTTGGTACAGAACCATGCCGAAAGGTCTGGCAGGCTTAATTCATCTGAGTGCATCGGCTAGTAGAACTCAGACACCTGTGATCATTATTGAGTTCTTATTTTGGATCTATAGTGTTATGGATTCAGTGCCTATTGGTCTCATTTGGAATGTGTTCTCAAGGTTGTACGCCTGCACCAGCCCAAGCTGTCATCTCTGGGCATTTAGTGATAACGTTACCTACCGTCAGGGAGGGACACAGGAGAGTGTTTGTTCCCAATCCTTCACTCAGTCACCTTTCAGGTTAGCTAGGACAGCTTTTGAAGAACTTAACCTCTCGTCCGGCGATTTGTCTGCAAGTTGGTTTCATTACGGTCTATCTTGTGTACAAAGCCAGGAACAGGGTTGGTCAGGAATGCAACCAGAAGCACTCCCAGGGAAAAAACAGAGTAAGACGCCTCGTGTCATGGTAACTCAGGATGTGGCTAAACTAAAGGTAAAGTCTGAGCTGATGAAAGTTGCTCGTATCCAGAAAAGAAAATACAAGACCAAATTGGTTTGCCCAGTGGATGACGACAGGGAAGTGGGTCCATCACAAACTGCAGACCCAGAACCAGAGAGCACTACTGAATCGCTCTCATTTGACAACCTTTGGAACTTGTGGAAAGACATTATTCGACAGACAGACGAGCCTATCCTGACTTGGTTGATTCGAGTTTGGGACCTTATAGGTGAAAGCTTGCAACTCGATGGTTCTGAAGCCAGGTATTTAAAGGTTCCAGCTGGAGATGCAGGTATTGAACAGGTGTATTTGTGAGGGAATCAAGACCCCTTCCACTTAGCACGACTTCTAGGCAGTGTGAGAGAGAGGTTTGCTTACAAAGACATCCTGCAGGCACATCATCTTAAAACAACTTGGAAGACTATGGAAGAAGGGATTTTACAACTGAGAGAAATGGCACTGCTAGAAATACTCTATGGAAGGGATGGGCAGCCCCTCAGTGACCCAGACAAGGTTAGGTGCACACCAGAAACGTGGTGGAACCTTTCATGCAGGGCACCAGGTGTATACTCCCATTACGTGGTGTCCATGTATTTGGAGGCAGACCAAGATTTAGTGGGCATCACAGCAAATAAACTCAGGACATATGCGAAAATGGTCCAAGGCCCATAAGCAGGAACGTATTGCTGCGGTAGAGACAGCACTTGAGAAGATGGACAAGCAGCAAAAGGAGATCAAGGAAACTCTTCAGAATTTACAAGTGGTACCAGTGCGTATCAAAGCCTCTGGGTTCAGAGCTGGACGCCTCCTGGCTAGGGGAAAAGGACAGGCTTCACGGACTGATCTATGGTATCTCCCGATTGACCACGGAGAAGACATGAGACGGTGAGACAGGAAACCTACCTATGCCCTAGCAGCCCGGGTACAAGAATAGAAGGAGAAAAGAAAATCGGCGAAAGTAGGTGCAGTGTCAATTCCAATCTGACCCACTAGAGGGAACCTCCAAAATGTATCCACCAGGAAAGAGTTCTGATCACTATAATGAAGACAATGTTAGAGGGGCCCTGTCTCTGGCCAAGTAGAGGCACGGGACAACCATGTCTATTGGACTGTGTGGATCCGGTGGCTTGGCACATCAGACCCACAAAAATACAAGGCTTTGGTGGATACTGGTGATCGGTGTACGCTAATGCCATCAGGACATGTGGGCCTGGAAACTACTGTTATTTCTGGGGTGACAGCAGGATCTCAGGAGTTGACTGTGCTGGAAGCTGAAGTGAGCGTGACCGTGAGAGACTCACAAAAACACCCCATTGTGACTGGTCCGGCCGCCCCATGTATCCTGGGAACTAATTACCTCAGGAATGGATATTTCAAGGATTCAAAGGGACACAGATGAGCTTTTGGAATAGCTGCTGTAGGGACAGAAGAGATTAAACAGTTAAAATCATTGCTGGTTCTCTCAGAGAGTTGTCCTGCTGTCGGATTGTTGAAGGAACAGCGGGTGCCAACTGCCACCACAACAGTGCATTGTCGACAATACTGAATGAACGGTGACTCTGATCCCCATCCATAAGATGACCTGAAAACTGGAGAGCCAAGGGGTGATCAGTAAGACTCACCCTTCAATAGCCCCATCTGGCCTTTGCATAATGAGAATGGAGACTGACTGTGGACTATCGTGGCTTGAATGAGTTTACCCCACTGCTGAGCACTGCTATGCCAGACATATTTGAACTCCAGTATGAACTGGAATCCAAGACAGTGAAGTGGTACGCCACTATTGACATTGCTAATGCGTTCTTCTCCATTCCCCTAGCTGCAGAGTGCAGGCTGCAGCTCACTTTCACCTGGAGGGGCGTGCAATACACCTGGAACCGATTACCCCAGGGGTGGAAACATAGTCCCACCATCTGTCATGGACTGATTCAAGAAGCACTAGAGAAAGGCAAGGCTCCAGAACATCTGTAGTACATCGATGACATCATCCTATGGGGGGACACAGCAGAAGAGGTTTTTGAGAAAGGAAAGATAATTATCCAGATTCTCCTGGAAGCCGGTTTTGCTATCAAACAGAGCAAAGTTAAAGGGCCTGCCCGAGAAATCCATTTCCTGGGGGTGAAATGGCAAGAAGGACGTCGCCAAATTCTGACAGACGTTATCAACAAGATCACAGCACTGTCTCCACCGACCAGGAAGAAGGCAACACAAGCATTCCTGTGTGCTATAGGTTTCTGGAGGATGCATATCCCGAAATACAGTCAGATCGTAAGCCCTCTCTACTTGGTAACCTTTAAGAAGAATGATTTCCACTGGGGCCCTGAACAGCAGCAAGCTTTTGAGCAGATTAAGCAGGAGATTGCTCATGCAATGGACCGGTCAGGACAGGACTAGACGTGAAGAACGTGCTCTACACTGCAGCTGGAATAATGGTCTTTCATGAAGCCTTTGGCAGAAAATGCCTGGTGAGGCTTGAGCTGACTGCTTGGATTCTGGAGTTGAGGCTACAGGAGATCTGAAGCCAAATACGCCCTGACAGAGAAAGAAATCCTAGCCACTTATGAAGGAGTTCTAGCTGCCTCAGAGGTAACTGGAACAGAAACTCAGCTCCTCCTGGCACCCCGATTACCAGTGTTAAGGTGGATGTTCAGTGGACAGGCTACCCCCGCATATCATGCTACTGACGCTACCTGGAGCAAGTGGACTGCTCTGATCACACAACGGGCCCGTACTGGAAAACCAAATCACCCTGGGATCCTGGAAATCATCACAAACTGGCCTGAAGGTGAGAACTTTGGTTTAGCAGATGAAGAGGAACAGGTAGCACGTGCAGAGGAAGTTCCACCATAAAATCAATTGCTGAAAGAAATACGCTACGCCTTTTTTACTGATGGTTCCTGTCGCATTGTGGGGACAAATCGAAAATGGAAAGCAGCTGTGTGGAGCCCCACACGACAAGTTGCAGAAGCTACTGAAGTGGGTCAAGTCAATTTGCAGAGCTCAAAGTTGTCCAACTGGCTGTGGACATTGCTGAACGAGAGAAGGAGCCAGGGCTTTACCTCTACACTGACTCATGGTAGCCAAGGCACTGTGGGGATGGTTAGACCGATGGAAGAAAGCCAACTGGAAAGGCAGAGGGAAACCCACCTGGGCTGCAGGTATATTGCAAGATATCGCCACCTGAGTAGAGAAGCTGATCATGACAGTCCGCCATGTGGATGCACACGTGCCCAAGGATCGAGCCAACGAGGAACATCACAACAACGAACAGGCAGACCGAGCTGCACAAGTCAAAGTGCCACAGATAGATCTGGATTGGCAGCATAAAGGACAGTTGTTCCTGGCTCGATGGGCCCACGATGCCTCAGGCCATCAGGGCAGAGATGCCACCTATAGATGGGCATGAGAATGAGGAATGGATTTAACCACGGACATTATCTCCCAGGTAATCCATGACTGTGAGACATGTGCTGCCATTAATCAGGCTAAGAGGGTGAAGCCCCTGTGGTAGGGTGGATGCTGGGATAAGTATAAATACCGTGAGGCCTGGCAGGTTGGTTATATCACCCTGCCACAGACCCGCCAAGATAAGCGCTATGTGCTCACCATGGTGGAAGCAACTACCAGATGGCTGGAGACGCATCCGGTGCCTCACGCCACTGCTTGGAACACCATCCTAGGTCTGGGAAAGCAAGTCTTGTGGCAACATGGCACTTCAGAGCGGATTGAGTCAGATAATGGAACTCATTTCAAGAACAGCTTAGTTACCACCTGGGCAAAAGAGCATGGCATTGAGTGGGTATATCTATATTGTAATCATGTATAGCAAGTAGTCTGTCCTTGAATATGAAAGATGCAAGCGTCCAATTAGAAAAAAAATCTTCAATATTTTCTTATTCTTTAAAATACCTGCTTAGCGTTGCCAATTGCTGCCTTTTACAATCATGCCTTTTTATACTAGGCATGAATTCTATCTGATAAATATTAAATAATTTTTGGTGAAGAATGAGGTACAACTACCAAATACAAGTACAACATGTAATGTAAAGCATGGAAATTTCTTAAAATTATAAAGGCTTTGAATTAGATGCAAAACCAAGATAAAAACTTCAAGTATGTAAACTAAAATACTGACATCACAGAAAAGCCAAAGACAGTTTTCCTCTGCATGTTAATCTTCCCCAGATATGGCTTTGCATAAAAATATTTTATCATAATCTCAATATACTTAATAATAAAGGCCACTAATTTTAAATGATGCAGAAATTGCTATTTCTTGTAGGTTTAAAAGAAGTCATGATGTGACAAGCTTGAAGAATGCACATACTGTACCTGAATTTCAGCCACTGCCAAGTTGAAGTCAAAAACCCAGTTCTTTTCAAAATGTCTTTCCTGAAGTCTTCTGAAAGAAAAAAGATTAATACTTAATTTTAATGTATCCTATTGAACTAAACTATGCAATAGCAAAATGTGATCAACCAATTAACATATACAAACTAAAAACCAATGTGATTTTTTATCCCATTTACTACACACTATGCAAACTGGACACTGAATACAGACATTTACAGTAGTGCCAAGGGAAGTTAGTACATGTATTAAGCAAAAAACTGAGTAAAGCTGTTTTCACAGAAAATGTTCCCTTGTGTCAGCAGAAATGTAACTGAAAAGGTGTAAGACCTGCCTACTACATTACTCTGATGTCACCACTGAAACTACGGATACTTCTATCCAGTGTGAGATGTATAGCCTTCACATGAATGAGCTAACACATGCTAGCTGAAGCAGAACCACTTCTTTCCCAGTTTGTGCAGAAAACACACACATACTGAGGCAACCTGGAAGGGGTCATGCCTTTGTGAATCAGATTCCTGATCTGAAAAGTGATAAAAAATGACCTCCAACATGTGTGGTAAGTTGCACGGGTAAAATACTGAGATATGTCGCTGAAGGGCACTCTATGGGAAAAGCACGAAAAGCAGCAAATAATTTCTACAGTGCTTTCACTTGAAACAGTGATGGTTTGTTTTCACACAGTAGATGCTTCACATTTGGTTTCCTCTAGGAAACAAAAGTTGTTTTATGAATTATGAATTTATTTTCTCCACTTCAGTGTATCTACTTGATGTAGATAATGGGAAAAAAAAAGGATCATGATCTTGTGCAAGTGATGGGGAGACATCAACAGTTTTGGAATAGATTCTGGGCTGTAATTTCACATTTTTCCCAGCATAAACCAGCAGTACTTAAAAAACAGCCCTTCCTAGTCGTGTGGGACAAGTGTTTAGGCAGTCACACACTAAATGAAACTAGAAAACCATTTAAAATGATAACTAATACTCTTATTGCCTGGAAGCGTTGTTCATTGTAGACTTGCTGTTTGCTCATGCAGGTCTAAATGATAAACTAAACCATGATGTTTCTAGTTTGACTGCAGTTACATAAACTTGTAGCACAGCTGGGATCAAACTCTACAATGATGATCAATATGGAAAAAAACCTAGTCTTATGATTTTTAGTTATCTGTGGTTAGCATCTAAGTTTTGACTTAACAATCTTTGAAGCACAGCAGACTGACAGCACTTTAAAATATAATTCAGCGTGACATGATAGTGTCTTCATCCAAAACACTAAATTTGAATTTTCTAATTGCCTTTTAAAGATTTTACATACATTTATAAAAACAGAACCTGAAGAAGGAACTAGACAAATATAATTAAAAATAGCTCCTTAAAGACATACCTGGACTTTATGTTCAAAATGGTATTTATTTCCTGACTGGAAACTTGCAGCTGATGAAGGAACTTAATAATATTGTCAAAATGTTCAAACTCCAGGAACATACCAGCATCAATGAGCTGTAATATAAATCAGGGGGAAGAAAAGCATATAAAAAATTGTGATCACTTACATATTTCCAGAAGCAAGCGGAAAACAATAGTGGGGAAAACATGTCACAGTGAATCTCAGCCAAAAAATAAGGGATAAATGGAAACTCTTATCACAAATTCAGCTATTCACAATATAAGTTCTTAAAAATAGTTCTGAAATAATACTGAAGGGTTATGTTTGAGTTTTTAAACAGGCAAGGTATTTCAGAAATTCCAACAAGCAGCAGCAGTAAAATCAAACTCATACCTTACGGAAGGTACTGATCAATGTAGGCACAATGTCTCTCAGATTCAAAGAAGCCACGTGCTCAAAGACTTTCAGAATAACATCTACAGCTGGCTAATTTAGACAAAAAAGCACAATCAAGTTTTGCAACTCAGTTCAATTAGAAAGCTTAAATGAATTTTTGAATTGCTCTTTGTCCCCTCCCCCCAAGATTTGAGTACCAGACTGAAAATAAACTTATTACTACAAATGGCACAGTACTCAAAACACTAAGAAAGTATGGATCAAAGATTTCAAAAATATTACAAGGTCACCTACCAGCATCTTGATTTGTACAGCTACAAGTAATATCCGAAATACTTCCTGCAACAAACAGTTCTCAAGCAAAGAAATGAGAAGATCATTCAGCACTTGAGAATCAAAATGCACACCAGGAGTAACTTCTTTGTAATATTTCACAAATATCTGGACTGAAAAAGTAATTAAAATAATTTCACTTTGGGGTAACTGATGCTAACTATTTAAACAAGTTATTTCCTTAAATTTTAAATGCCATGTAACAACCCTTATTTATCCAGGATATTATGGGTCAGTGATATGGAGAAAAATGGGAAAGGATCCAGTCTGAATACAGTGTTAACCCCACTAGATCCAGACTGGATATTCTGAAATATGTCATGTCACTGAGCTGAACAACATAAGCCCTGGTTTCAAGAAAATTTAGCTGATTCAATGCAGCACAAGAAAAATGCACAAAACCAGGTTAGATTTGGTAAACGCATCAAAGTAGTAAGGTCTATCCAGACACGAAGCACTAGGAAGTGAAGTACAGTGTTACCACAGTGTATGGCCTTAAAACCTGTCCCAGTCCTGGCCTTGATATACAGTTACTGTAGCCTGCTGGTACCCACTGTTATCTGTGTTACAATACTCAGTGTTACAGTATGGGAACATTATTGCACAGGGTGCAAATGGATCCCACCTTCACACTGTGCTACACTTCACTAAGCTTGCAAAAACTTAGGACTGCTCAGGACAGGTAACAAAAGGAATGACTGTCTAAAGCAAAATTTAACCTTTTTGACTGAACGCAAAAGTTCAGATGGATCTGAATCAACTACAGTCCCTAAAATGTGTCAATCATAATTGTTTACATATACGGTAATGTGAAAAGACTAAACTAAAGCTGTTTGGGTGCACTATATTTCAAGACTTTAGTTGTAAAGTTTTTGTGTTTGTGATATTTGGCCAGGGTGATCAACATGTCTTTACAAAATCAGGTTCTGTTAAATCTCCCCCACTGCCACAGTTACTCATTTCTATTCTCAAGTCTAGATCCATTTAGGTCAAGTTCATTTTTTGCAGAAGTAAGTATTATTGTATCCTGAGATAACTGCATATCTAAATTCCTAGTCTCACTGTGAAATGAGAACATGAAAACACATGTATTACATGCACTCCTTCAAAATCAGAACTTCTTATTCACTGTTGAAGTGGCACCCATTTCTCTCCGGACAGCCTATTTAATTTGCTTTAGATAAGCTAAGTATCAAAGGTACATTCAAAGCTACTACTATACCATACCTGCACGTTTCAGAAGGCCTGATTCTTTGATACTAATGTATGTCCTAAGTATTGTCATGCAAATCTAGAAAAAGAGGAAAAAATCCATAGTAAAACATTATCTCAGTTTATGCCAAACAAAACAGCTACCCACAAACATGAGTTCTATAAGGAAACAAGGTTTACATTGCTTACATTTAACACACACATATTGATAAATCGTCTAAGAAGGTAAGTGGGTTCGTAGGCAAAGGAGAACAAAGGAGTCAAAAGGAGAACAAATCAAACAGAAAAACAATGTAGATCAAATGTTTAGGAAAGGATCTGCTGGGACCACAATTGCATGTGCGTGTGTGTACATATGGAGCAAAAAAAAAAAAAAAAAAGAACTTGAAAATATACTTTGGAATTAGTATAAATGTGTCAGACTGTAAACAGAGAAAGGCAAGGAAACAGGTGAAAGGGAAAACATGATAAACAAAAATTAAACAAATGCACCAACTAAGTAAAAAAATTACCTATAAATGAAGTTGGTAATCCTGATCATCACATAGAATCTCTCAAAAGGACGTGGAAGAAAAAAACCTCAAAACTAATCTGATTTAATGAACCATTTCACCCTAGACTCACTTGATTAAAAGAAAAATCCACACCTCAATATTTTTAAATGTTATTTGGTATTGGAACATTCTTGTATTAACATATTAAGCTGTCAGCTTTGTGACATTTACACAGTTTTTTCTATTTCTGCAGATGAAGAAATAAAGACCACTAAGATAAAAATCTCAGAATTCGAAATTAGTAAAAAACCTATCCACCCTTTCAGATACCCTTTGTCACTTATGGAACATTATCAGTTGTTCTGTCCAACAGGTAAATGGGTCATATTTAATACTATTTTGTGAAATAATAAACAATGAAGAGACAGAAAATGCCCTAAACTAGTAGTCATGTTAATACATGAATCTCATTTATTTTTTCATGCAATTTGAAAATCAGACAGGATCCACTCATGGAGTTTGTTATACAGCAAATGAACTATTATCGAAGCATAAGACTGTGGCCAAGACATCTTTCTTTGTTAAAAAACATTAATCTGTCCAGATCAAGTCAAAGAACACACAAACTGTACATATAAGTATGCTGTATATAAATAAAACTTATGGGTTTTATTTTGAAGCAATATCATAATGTAAAATGAACTATAGCCTAAGTTCTACCTTTCAGAAAATCATGTAAAATCTTTGATCATTAATATACATCCAGTGCCACTTGGCAATGGGTTAACTCATTTAATACAAATCTGGAATCCCAGGTGGCTGAGGGCATTTCCAAAACAAACTTAAACACATGCTTACAGTATGTAAATTAGTTTGCTTTGTTTTGGAATTTGTGTTCCTCCTTCTTTGGACTGGTTCCCAAAAAATAGCCAAGACTGCATCTGGAGCTCTGACTGCTCCAAATATTAGTGAAATTGGTTGGAAAATCCAGTTGTAGTAGTATTTAATCATGGGACATGTTACATTAAATTCATAAAAGCAACTAAATGTGTTATTCATTGTGCATCTAGGAGGCTTCAGTTCATTTAGCTGTTTAAATTTTAAAAGGTGTAACTGAACCTATAGACCATGTAAAATCTCAAAATTTTGAGTTAATCATAACAGACTTCAAATGAAGCTACATGGAAGAGGCAACTGTCATTTTTAAAAGGTAGTATAGATCACACTATTCTGTCACCTATCCGTTGATTCCACAACTCATTTAACATGATAATTTAATAGAAAACATAACAAAGGGCCCCATATCTTATACAAGCAACCGACTGTCCACTAAAACACAGTTCTCCTACAGTAACACAGAGGTGCTTAAATCAGAAGAAGCACCAGAATTTATGACATCTTTCAGCATCTTCCAGCCACTTGGTACTCTGATGTTCAGTATGAAGGAACACCCCATGCTGCAGCCTTTTGCTCAGCAAGATCAAACCCAGGATTCTTTTTACAAGAGATTCCCTTTTATGAAACCTGAGGCATCTTTGAGACACACACTCTACATTATATGTGGCTGAAACTGACCAAAAATTATTTAAAGGCAGATAGAGACAGTAAGAAAAAGACATGGCAGCTTCAAGGCTCGTTTGTTTAGGAAGCCAAGTTAAAACAAAACCAAAAAAACTCTAACATAACAGAAAAACACTCAAGGCCTCGAAGCGGCAAGATGACATTAATGAGAACAGAAATCTTCCTATTTTATATTCTGTTCGTCTCCAGTTACAGGCTCATAGGCTCAAGGAAAAAAAAAGAGTAAAAAGTCACAAAAAGTAAAGATTTCTTTAGTGGAGTCCTAAAAAATTAATCAGTAATGTGCAGAAAGCTAAAATAAATTCAGAAAGAGAAACACAGTTTGCATAATGAAGGTGCTGAAGGGTCTGAAGAATAAGTTTTTTGAGGAGCAGCTGAGGGAACAGGATTGTTTAGTCTGGAGAAGAGGAAGCTGAGAGGACACCTTATGTTTCTCCACAGTGTGAAAGGAGGTAGTAGTGAGGCGGCTGTTGGTCTGTTCTCCCAAGTAACAAATGACAGGACAAGAAGAAATGGCCTTAAAATGCGCCAGAGGAGGTTTAGATTGAATATTAGTAAATATTTCTTCACTGAGACTGGAGAAGCACTTGAAAAGCTGCCCAGAGAAGTGGTGGAGTCACCATCCCTGGAGGTGTTCAAAAAGTGTGCAGATATGGCACTTCAGGACATGGTTTAGTAGGCATGGTGGTGCTGGGCTGACAATTGAACTGGATGATCTTTGAGGTCTTTTCCAACCTTAATGATTCTGTGATTCAATGTTTTCAAACCACTTATTTAACTGTGCAATTATTATTTATGCTACAGTCTGAACTATCATTCAAACCAAACTAAATTTCCTGTAATTTTCATCTATGCCTACTGTCTCTTGCCATTCCACTGTGCATCACTGAGAAGAGCCCTGCTTCAGCTTCTTCACCTCTGCCTCCCATCAACGATACACACTGTTAAGATTCCTCCCCCCTTTAAATAGTTTGGGGAGTATTTAAAACACACTATTAATATTTTTGTTTACTTTGTCTAATACGGAAGAGATTTCAGTGTTTGAAATTGAAGGCATCTTAAAAAAAATTAAAACTGGTAACTTGTAGAACTTGCTGAGCTCAAGAACTCACTGACTTTCAAAACATCCAATATTTTTATGAATTAAATTGCTGCTGTGTTGTGTGATCAACCACAACTGTGAAGAGTCTAAGTCCTTATAAGTTCTGCCTTAAGACATCAGCCAGTTATGTAACGAAAAGGAAGGAATATCGGTTATGGGAAAAGCTATTTCTCTTCAAAAATTCTGGTAATGATCATCACTGAAGACACGCTACTAAGCAAGTGGACTACCAGTCTGCATAGCAGTTCCTAAAGTGATTTAATTTCCCTGTATTTTACTAGATGACTTTGTTGCTGTTTTACCTGTCTTCCATTTATGTGCTTTGGTGCCACCATGAGGTACTTGACCTATTATAATTTTAAAATGACAGTTCTAAAAAGATAAATGCATACACAAACAAGACAACCCCAAACTATACTTCCAGCCTACCATGAAAATCAGGCTTGGTTTGGTGGGCAGAACAGTAAGTGTGCTGGAGTGCTGCACAACACAAATGAAATGGATTTGTAATAGTTTTAAGAAAATAACTTAATTCTTTAATATATCTGTATATAATAAAGCACTACAAACTATGATAGTTCATAAAAACTATGTGAAAATTACCAATATTCAGTACAGCCTCGCAAACATATTTCACAACTGAGGAAAGGGAAAATGTCCCATACAAAATTACTGTCAAATACATTTTTAAGCTGCCATATAAATTTTCAAAGTAGTTACAAAGCATTACAAAAAACACCCTGACTCTTTTTGAGACATAAAAAGGGAAACAGAAAACATTAAGAAAATTTAAACCAAATTACACTGATGTATTTTAAAAATTCTGACACAGTATATTTAAGATATCAAGGAGATGGATAAGCACTTTTATATTCTACCTTTTTGTTTTTAGTATTTATGTCTAACAGGTTCACCTTAAGTTACTTTTTTACGTTTTGATTCTGTAATTTCTTACTTAGTGACACCAATGACAAAACTGCACGCATACCAATAAGATGGTAGACAACAAATAAATCTTATAAGACCTGATGAGGACAAATTTAGGCATTCATCTTTGTTTAGTCATTTTAATGTTTTTGTTTGCTTCCAAGTGACTTACCGAGTCACCTAAGTCTTGGTTTCACACAGCCAATTCCAAAATCTAATTAGATAACAGCACAATTAGCCTGCCTTACACAGTTCTTGGAAGTATTACGCTCTCAATAATTTCTTTCTTAAATGATTTGAAAACACATCTACTTTGCCCACCACTGGAAAAGTATTATTGCTTATTATGAGAACTGTTGCTCCATTTAAGAAGCTTACAGCATCTCTAAACAAACATGCTCCCATTGCACAAGACTTGCAGAAAGTAATATACCATATACGGCTTCTGACTCTAAGATTACACACAAACTCTGGGTTTGCTTACAGGTCTCTGATACTTGGGATAGAAATGTTTCAATCTCCGCATTCCATTACTCTGTATTTGTACAGCCTAATTTTTGCATTTTTTCTGATGTCTGTTCTCTTAAAAAGTCTACTAGTGACAATTCTACCATTTTTTAAAAAAATAACTTAAAAACATCTTGAGAGGAAAAATTTCTGAACATTTTTTAGATTCATCAATAATTTTTGATCCTTCAGTCATTGCTTTGATCAATCAACTTGATCCGTCAAATTTACTCCCTTTCCATACCTAAGTGGAAAACCAAGATGCTGTTTCACATTGAAAAACTGTTCACACTTATAATCTATTATTTCTTCAATAAATTTATTTACCTTTTCATCCCCTTGTTCAGGAACATGCTCAAACCAACATTTTACTCTTTCACATCCACGTACAGTCATGAAATAAAATCTGCAATATTTACGGGGCAATTCCATCATCTCGAGGATCTGCTGGACTGAATGAGAAGCCTAAAATAAAACAAAAAAAAAAAAAGCAGGAAAAAACCCAACTGATAATATTTTTTTTAAAGTAATCTTGCTCCTTTTTTTTTTTTTAATAATTTCAAAATACCTACAGATTATTAAAAAAAACCCCCAAATTGTGATCTACAATTAAAGCTTTCAAACAATCCTCATCTCTATACTGTATTTGCAGCATTTCCAAGCAGATGGAGATCAATTCCTTGTCATGTTGTGTTAGTGTCTAATACAACAAAAATCTGTCTTGAAGACTACAGACAGAGAGTGCAAAAACTGCTGAATGAGACACGCAATGAGTAGAAAGGAGGAAGAAAGGTGACAAACTCCTATATGGCTCTGGATAACAGTTTGAGCATTTTGGGGCATCAATTTCCTTAACCCTGTTTTCAGTCAGTGCCCAGCATAATGGATAACGCAGTCTGCCTTAAACACGCAAAACCTTGTATGCTTCTCAGTTCTACAAAAACAATAATGCAAAAAGCATGATTTGATTTTGCTTAAGATGGGAATAAAAACCAACAAAGCTCCACTACAAATAGCTGTCCCCTCCTCACTTTGTTCTCAGAAATTCTATTTACTTAGTGCTAACATCTTTAGAGGAGTAAAAACATAAACATACATAGATTCATAATTTCTGACTACATATATGTATAATTGTCTGAATATCCTTAACAAAATTAGTGCCAAAGGATGAGAAATCATTTAACAACTCACAACTGCATTTTTTTCCACCTTCCATGACTCAAAATGTCCACAACTTGGCAATGGCAGTAAAGAACTTTTTCCTGAATATCTGTAATCTAAAAATCAGGATGAGCACAATAAATGGATCATGTAATGAAATAAGTCATACTGAAACGACTCATTTATTTTATTTTCCTTTATACTTCTAGTTCCTTCAAGTCACAGCAATGATTAATGAAAATTTGATCAATACAATCAAAAGCCAATAACTTAAGCTCTATTTTCTTAATTATCGTAAAACTGAGACTTTATACAAAGTTTTAATTTCAAAAGGAGACCCCCCCACACACACACACACTTTATCATTAATCTCTGCATTCCCACATCACTAGCCACAAATTTAAACTATTTTTTCAGGATTGAAATAAAACTCTTCATACTCTTATGTGTTAAGCAGTGCAATATCAAGCTTAAGCACAATTTAAGTTACTGGTTTCTTAACCTTGAAACTCTGTTTCAGAACTTTAATTACTATTGATAACAGATTTCTTTCTCTGAAAAATGAATAATGTTAACAGGAGATAAAATTTCAAATTTCAAACTCCAAACTCCAGATCTAAAGATAAATAAGAGCTTTTGAATGCCTTACTTTTTAAGGTTCCCATCCAGCCCCTTGCAAGAACTAGGTATTCAAAAGGCAGTCGTTTCTGAGAAACAGTAGTTACTAAAGAGCATTCAATAATATGAGCTTGCATTAGGTACATGGTTCTTACTCTGCAAGTCCTTCTAAACAGATAGGACTATCACAAGATAGGGAGGAGAAATATAACGTAGAACAATTAAATAGCTAAATGTTACATACTGTCAACAGCTGCATAATATTGTGTAGCAACGATGGGCAATTTGGTAAATTCAGAATCTGGTTAAATTTAGTGACAGGAAGAAGACTGAGAAAACAGTCAACTATTAGCTGCAGAAAAATGCAGCTGAATGCAAACAGGAAATTTTTTTTAGGGGAGCAGGCACTAAAGGGAAATAGACAATTCTGCCTCCACAATACTTTGTAAAAAAAACCCAAAACAACAGGCTGTTTTGCCCTCTCCTAGCACAGAAGGTCTTGGTTTGCCAACAGTTTCAAATGATTTAAAGAGGAAGACTTAGAAGAACTCTTCAGACGGTGTATACACTTTTAAGGCCAAAGACCCGAGCAATTTCAAACTACTGTAGTCTAGAGACAAACTTCACGGTTGCTTTTTATAGCATCCATATTCCTCGCACTCCCTGAAAATACTGTTAAACAACACGGTGATAAAATAGTTCTATGAGCTCAGATTGGCAGAATTATTTGAAACTAAGTAAGAACCTCTGTCACTGATCTCAATTCAGGAAATCCATGTTTAGAAACATCCATATTAACTACCCTAAAAACATTAATTCTCAAAAAGCTCCTGCAAACAAACAGGATACAATATCTATCCATAAGTAATCAATTCCTGTTTTTCCATTTTGCATGCCAAATAACACTAAGCATTTATGTAAGGCTAAATGTCAGGCCTGTTATGTGCATAGAAAGAATGAAACTTTTACTGCAGTTCCATTCCATTACGATTTCTCCGGCAGCAGAGACCATTAAGAGGTACCTATCCGAGGTGTAAAATATACTAGGTGAAGTGAAATCTAAATAATTTCCTTGATCCATCTAGTGACTGCCTCACAAACACTTGAACTGGCATAAACAACAAAGTTCTGATCTTCAGCAGGATGGGCAAATCCCTTAGCCAAGCTTTGCTGACAAACAACCAAGAAAATCTGCAGTCATGTTCTCTGACCACAAATAAAGAAAAACAAGTTACTTGCCAACAAACACGACTCAAACACAATTTATCAAAATACTAAGAATGCAGGCATTGCTGTACCATTAAAGTATATGAGAACCATAAATACTGACAGAATGATTGCAATTTGACCATACCAACTAGGATTCTGCTAAAAAACCCAACCCTCCAAAACTCACTAACCTAGCATATGAAAGCTTGCATTTTTGCTTCTGTGTATGTAAACTAAATAAACCTCCAGTCAATGCCTTCAGGAATTGAAGAAATTATTTTAAGATTTTATAGGTAAATAAAACACATGTAAAAATATACTCTAAAGGGATTCTAAAGGGTTCACCAATACAGAATATGATACCATTTGCCTGGGGTTTCATCACTGTAGCTTCACCGAGGAAATTCACTTTTGGGGCTTGCAATGGCAATCCTGCTAGTAATTCACAGGGCACAAGGTCTTCACATTTAGAGTCACTGTTGAGTATTAAAAAACCCAAAACTTTGTTTAACCAAATTAAACAGGTGCTTCTCACATATACTACATGCCTAAAAATGGGGATTAAGTGTATAAAAGATGAGAAATTCTTGAATCATTTACAAGACAAGTAAAAACTTGCTGTAAATTTAAATAGCCATCAGTCTACAACTTTACTTTCATTACCCTCACTGCCTCGTCCAATCTGATTACATTCTTAGATGAGATTATTCTGTTCTGAAGTCTAACTACATGAAATTCAATAAACAGAAAAGGCACCCGCGAACCACTTTTAATTTTTTTTTTCACTATCCTGACAGGAAGACTGAGATGATTTCTGTCACCTCTGAAGAAATATACTTTTCAGTAGTAGTATCTGCCAAAGAAGTATACACAAAGCTTTTGAAATTACATTTGAAGAGTCAACTGTTTTCTTTCCTAATAAATGACTGTACTCAGCAGAAGATTTAGGTGATTTCAAAGGGAATTCCAATTAAAGACTGTTCTGCCTTGACTATTCCCAAATATGTACATTCTCGATAATTAAACTACTTAAATGTTATTTTTCCAAAACAAGCTACAAGTATTGCTAGCAAAATACATATTGATCTCTTTCTTATTTGTGAATAAAGCCACAGAAAAAATTAATCCCCTTTCACGAGATCTGTCTCCCCTCCTTCAATTAAGAGTTTAGGTTCAGTACAGAGGACATCTCAGTCTGCTTGCTGTTTGGCGACAGAAAGACTCACTATCCCCTATGAGTGGCACATTTCAGCTATTTAATGCTTCTCATAGCGAGGGCATTTCAAATCTTTCCTAAATTGCAGGCTGTTTTTAATACCATTAGAAACAATAATACTACAGCCCAGAAGAATAAATTCTATCTAATAAGCCCAAATTCTTTAATATCAATCTTTATTTTTATTCTAGTCAATGTACTGTATCAGTCTCCAAAGGAAAAAAATCTGCACATCTAGTTACTTAGAATTTTCAAGTTACCATGTAAAATTTTTGTTGTGCTTCCTTGTGATGCCAGCCTCAGACCTCAGGATTTTCATAGCAGCCTACCTTCAGGGTAATGATTTGAGCTCAGTTTTGCACGACATGAAACTACATCCAATTTTGCCCAGAACTGTAAACTACAGAGCATTGCAATAAATTTCTTTTTTTAATTAACAGCACCACTAGGAGCAGAGTTTGCTAAATAACAACAGTAACTATGCTTTCTTCAAGATGAAACTGTGCAATGGCAACATTTTTGAGTAAAACTAGAGAAAACAGTTTGACTCCAAATAAAGAAATAAATGCCTCTCCTTTAGATGCAGTATGCTGCATTTCAACTTCAGAAGTGAAGTAACGCACTATAACTTGCACTAACATATTTTAACCAGCATAACCTACTTATTCTACAGCATAAGGAACTATTTACGCTACTAAGGTAAATTTATATGGGTATTCTACCAGAAGGAGGAGCTTGGAGCTCTCTAGTGGATCAATGAAAAGATGCAATATTCTCCATTTAATGGACTTCTAGTACACTTCAAGTCTGCCACAGAACTGTGACTGATGCTGGGAAAAAGCAATGCCTTCCTCTATGCCAGTTAAGGTTTCTTGATTATTGTGAAAATGACTCTGAAGTTATCTGTTATTTCTCTTCTAAATAATTACATATTCCATCAGTTAAGTATACTTTTTCTACAAAGCCTTGTTCATTTTTGGGCTGATGTTGAATTGAAGTTTCTTGGCCTGACACTTTAAGTTCTATGTACAATAAACACTGTAAGCACAGCTTGAAGCTAGCAGAGCAGTCAGACATGTGCTTAACTCCACATGCAATGCTTTTAAGCGCCTTTTTCTACTGCTGTTCAAATATATGTCAGCGTGAATTCGAATGAGATCTTGCAATTCTTTCATCAGCTTAGAAAGAACCAAGAAGCAGAAAAAAAAAAGCTGAACGTTTCATTGATTTTTTTTTTTTTTTTAAAGCTGTGGTAAGCACTGTTGTGGCTGGAAATGTAGATTGTGCTGTACTCACACTGAGGTGCCAAGATGAGACACCGGCATAAAGTGGATATATCTTGTCACCAACCAGAGGACAAATAACCTCTACTGTCCTGTCAGGCTACGACTATACTTTGCACATTGACATTATAGTATTTCACATGCTTTTCTTCATCACATAGAAAACCTGAGTTAAAATGCTGATAGCGTTTCAGTAAAAACATTACATTTCATTTGTACAGTAACTGGGGAACATCACAGGTTACACAAAGGACACCATATATATATATAGATACACACATATACCTTTTTTGAGCTTCATCTTTTTTTTCTATTTTAACATCAGGCACCCCATCTGCAAAACTGAACTGTGAAGATATTTAAAATACACTTTCAGATACAGCAAAGCACTACTAAGCCTGTTATGCTTTACACTACAGACTTAAAACTTAGTGATTGTTGTAAGGTGTGATAATATATTCTGGACTGTAAAAACTGTAATTTGGACCCTTCCAAATCTTATTAAATGGACACACTACCATTATACTCTGTGATCTTTAAGATCTTGATTTTTAATTGGAAGAACCATGACATGATTGTCTTCACTTCTCTTTGCTCCCACTGACAATCCCAGCAATTTTTAGGCCCACTGCCCAATTTTAACTGCATCTGACAGATGTGTAGAAACCCACAGAGGACATTCCATCAAGTTTAATGAAAACTTAAAGCTATACTGAGGAGAAATTTAAGGTTTTTGCTCAGCTGTGCACTATTGCATATAGGTAAAAAAAATCCTCAAAGACATGGAGAAAAAAGATGGGAGTTGTGAGAATCTGAAAGGACTGATACATCACAAAGTCATGGAATCCTGGCTTTGTTTTGTCCATTATTCATGAGCTAACTTGAACTTTGTGATAGCTGAAGAATTGAAGATGGATATCCTCTCATTGGTTTCCCAAATTTCATTTTACCAGTTCCCGTAATATTTTTAGGGCTTTCCCCATGGTTAGGTTTTTGTTCTTCTCACAGCATTATTAGCTGGAAAAGCCACAAAAAAACCAAAACCCCAAATCACACCAAACAGTTGAATACTTGCAACAAGTGTTCTACCACCATAGTCCTTTTCCAGACCTGCACAGCTAGTTTTCTGACCACTTACAGGAATAGGTTTAGGGCTGTAGCATGTATTTTATGCCTTGGTTTTGGTTAAGTTTGAGGTTTGGGTTAAACTACTTTGTACATATGTTGTCCAACACAGCACAGAAAAGCAAACATTAAGACACTGATTTTATAAAGCCACAACACTATGAAACAGCCCAACTGGGATTGATCTGGCAATATTGCAACAAGTGCTACACCTCCAGTAACCTATACTATTTGACAGACCCTTTCATCCTCCCCAAGACATAAGGGAACAAAATGGCAAGTGTTCACTTTGTGAATCAGATGTTAGCAGCTCCAATTTCATTTGCTGAAGGAAATGTTTCTACTCTGCTTTAAAATAATGATTTTGCTAGGGAAACTGCTTCCCTACTGCAAATTGTACAGTTTAACTTACCCAGACGTAACGGAAAACAGTAAATGCTATCAGCAGCTATGTCTGTGTGGCACTGAGATGTAAATTCCAATCCACTATCAAAGAAGTAAACAGTATAAAACTTCAGCAAGTCTTGAAAGACTCAGACTTACTGTGTAGAGGCAGGAGGACAGATAAAGTCAGTGAGCATGGAAACAGCTTAAACTTCCCTGAGAACTGGGCAGGAAGATGGTATGTTAATGTAACGGCTCTCCTGCCCAAGTAACAAGCCACAGAATGATCCTTCTTGGATGCATGATGGCTGTGTAGCTCCCCAGCTTCCCAACACCATCCCATCCTTCTGAGACTGTGTGGTGAGAAGCATTTAAGACCAACTTTTAAAACTAGGTAGCTTAGGTAAAAATGTCACATCCGTAGAGCAGTACTCTTAGGTGTTCACTGAAACAGTAATTTTCATACAATTGGTAGTACACAATTACTGTAACAACTGATATAAAAATTTCTTGTTTCATTTCAAATTTGAATATGAATTATTAGTGACAAGGTAAAAAAAACCCAAGTTCTGTCAAGCAAAACGTACACTGTCTATAGCAGAGTAATCTATGAAATGCTAATATTCTTTTTATTATAGGAAATAAAAAATTTGGTTGATAAAACAGCATTAGTAATTACCATTATCCAATTACAAGGACTATGATTTATTAAACTGTTCAGTGATGGAAAGCATGATTTCTCAGTACCTGTTCATCCACATCAAAACTCTTTAAAAGTTCACCTAGTTCTTTCAGTTGCCTATCTTCAAGGAAGTCCTCAGTAACGTCTCCCAAGGGACTGCTTTCTCTGGAGGAGTTGTGGGTTTTAATATCTTTGCCTGCAAATGTATAATCCCATTACTTTATGTGCTTCCCATACTAAATAACAACAAAGCTTTTATTTCCTAAATATTACAAGGCCTTGGTACTAACAACATTTAAGACTTCCTAGGACTCCCTAAATGTGAAATTTATACATGAAATTATTTCACCTTTAAAGCATGAACCAATTCAAATAAATACTAAACTCAATCTGCAATTAAAATTCTATCCAAGCTGTATGTTCTGTACTAGTCCCTGTAGAACAGTAAAACAGGTTTATTTATATAATATTGAATTCAGTGTTTTGGAAATAAATTCAGTTAAGCTTTGTTATTAAAACAGAGCCAAATATATGTATGGTAATTTGCTAAGCAAATAAAAGTAGTCTTTGCTAGAGAAGGGAATATGTTAATTGTAATGACATGAATCAAATACAGATGGCTCTGAGAAACTCCAAATGTCTGTAATACAGTAAACTCAGTGAAATTCAGTGTCGGGAAATTTCAGCACCTTTTGTATATGCCACAGGAAATGACAAGAACACCTGATTGCAGCTTTCTGAAGGAGCTGTTTATGTATTATAGAAGAGCTCTGCATAGAAAAGAAATTCACTGTTTCACTGAATCACAGGAACGAATTTCAACTGCACTGCACTATCCAGATATAGGAAGAAAGAATCAGATTATTATTGGAAAGGCTTTTATCTTATAGTCACTGGACTGTGTATAATCATTAGTACAAGACGCATCTACTTGAAGACAGTGTACGTAAGATCTCCACTTGAAAGATGAAGAGGACAGATCTCATCCATAATACCTTAACAGTAGTATCTGTTGCCCTTCTTAGACCGTGAAGCCACTGAGCCAAGAAGTCATGACCCCACTATGTAATATGACAGCAAAGCAGTAATACGTGTTTCTAAATAAATACATAAACTGTCAGTAATTACCAAAACCAGGCACCATTCTTTTGTTCTGTACAGGTCTTTTCAAAAGTCATACATCAAACAAAAGTTACTATGTGCATATCAATGTAAGAGCGTGATGTAACCCCAAGTTTCTCAGATCTGGGAAGGAGCATCTACTTAAACATATTTCTTTATTCTAAGCACCACAAAAAGACCCAAAGACTTTTAGCCTCAAACTTTGCTAGAATAAACAGTCTAAGAAAATGCGTACAGGACTTGCTCCCCGGTTTGGTCTCAATCACCTGAGTACCTCAGCTGCCAGGGCACAGGTGCCTAACTGTGTACTTCCTCCCTACTCCTCCTCAGGAACTTAATACCCATTTCTTGGTGTCTCAGCTCTTAAATCCTCATTACCTTTTATTTTGCTTTCTCCTCACTGAAGCCTGAAACTTTCTCTCCCTCAAATAGTCACTAGTCACTCCTATTTCTCCAGGACGCTACATCTGCCCAGACTCTTTCTACATGAATGCAACACATTCATACAAAAAAAACAGCACAAGAGGTACTGTCACAGACATTTCAAGTCTGCAGTGTAACTGATAATGGCAGAGTGCCACATTAAAAGCAAGCTGACAAATTGACACCACAAACGAAGATAGTGAGAACCTTCAAAACCAGTCTTAGCACTGCCTGCTTTCTCCAGTCCAGTCTTAGCACTGTCTGCTTTCTCCAGTGTGTCAGTAATTAGTTTCTGTAATCTTTGTGATCACTTTCTTCTCTTGATTACGCATTCAAAAATGTCCAAAGACTCTTACCTTTTAGCACTGAACCACAGGCATTCTCAGAATCATTTGACATTCCAGATTCTTGTGTGGTAATGTTCCTGTTTTGAACAAAAAAGTGGATTTAAGATTTCAATCTTGCAAAAAAGCAGAATTATTCTAACCAGTTACACAAAATTAAAGTTCTCAGTAATACTTTTATAAAAGCTATTGACAGAATCCTTAGGTACAACACCCAGTTGTAAGACTATTCTTAACACTCTCTACAGATACACATCTAAACACATTAAATAAAACAAAGATGTTTCAAATTCCAAAATTTGTCAGTAAAAGCTCATTATTTGATTTCACCTTTGCATGAAATACTAAGTGAAATCTTCTCTGTACAGGAAATTACCAAAATACTGTGCTAATGTGATTTTTAGTAATTTATATTCAAGACAATTTGCATAGCAATGAAACCCAGAGAGTAACAAAATATTTGTTCATAGAAACATACTTACATCACCTATTTTAAATATATGTTGGAAAAAAAAAAGTACTTCTGCTTGGAAAACCTCAAAAGGTAAAAATACACATTAAAACATCATATATATAGAATACACCAAATAACATCATCACAGATTTTGGAGGAGTGTACCTGGTGAATGACACCAGGCATAATGACAACAAGCTGCGTAGTAAATTGGAACAACGAAAACGTTCAACAGCCTAGTGGAAATGCAAAAGCTCCCCATGATGCATAACTTGAAGTATGCCAACATTCAGGCACAGACATCTAAGCATATCCACAAGGTACATAAAGAGGCAAAGTTTATTAATTTACAGCAAGTTTGCAGAGGTGAGAGGGATTTTTTTAGAGGCAGGCTCTCTATAAGTTTATTTCCTCTCTCATCCACACTTTATGTGAAATTCAAAGTTTGAGTGAATTTGCCTACAACAATTGACTTTCTTTTTTTGTAAAATTGCAATGCAAATGGTTCCCAAAGCTGTTATCTTGATAAATATTGTTTAAAACTGAAAATATTTAACAGCATCAAGAGACTGAAATCTTCATGTTCTGGTCAAAAGACATTTCCAAATCTTTATCAGATTCTGCTAATTGTGTAGTGTGAAATATTTATAGAAGCACTTTATAAGTTCTTGTAAAGAAGGTGCCTAAAGCACATGGAGAAAACTATATTTACTACGCTACTTGGCATTTGCTCACCAGCTGGACAAATCTAGGAGCACTTAACAGAACCAGAAGTCAACATATTTTAGAGATCTAGAAACAGAGACAGACTAGACCATGCCAGAATGTGGGATGCTCTTGCAGGCTGCTTCTAACTAAGTTTGAACAAATCTCTCTTTACAGCACAAGTTATACAAACCACAGTGTTCAGTTTGCTATACTGTATATTAAAATCGGATTAAAGTTTAGTTTTATTCAAAAGGAAAACAGTAAAATGCAGACGTCTCCTAGGAGCAAGAATGGCTGCTGATGTGCTTTCAAATGTATCAGGTGAACTTACTCGTTCTGTTGGGATGAAAAGACATACTGGATGCCACTTAAGAGTGAAATGCCTAGATTCCCAACATGAGAGGAAAAAAATACCTCAGATTCAAAAACCTGCACTGTTGTGAGTCACTTAGGGGCAGTCAATAGAAAATGGCAAACAGAAATATATGCGAAAACTGAGTTTTACTGCCTCATTCAGGCTGCAGGCCCGGAATCCTTTCCCAATGACCAGGAACTCATGCCTAGAAGCAACCAGCACTCGCTCTTTCTCTTCTTAAAATGCAACCACCAGAGAAATAACCATTTCTAGTCATCCTAAAGGTCAGAGAATGCTAAATTAATCAAATTATTCAGGACACACGCAAGAGCCTCTTCTGAGTCTCCCTGGATTAAGAGACAGGGCCTGCTTCTCTCAAGTAAACTCACTTGTTCAAAGATATTAATTCTGGACACATGCACCAGTACAGTTACAGTGGTTAGGAAACTTAAGTCACAGATGTGTAGCAATATTAGGTGCCTCTTTAGTTTTTGAGTGCTTTGTTAGTCTGCTTAAAAGAAACGGGCCTTATTTGACTTTTGCATCTCAAACGCTGTTGTGATCAGTATGTTCTGCTGTAGAAGGAGACATGCTCTCATTATCTGAAATCTGGAAGTCAAAATTTATTATCCTTGAATTTTCATCACTATAACCGCCTCTCCGGCTTTAACGTCAAAAACAGTCAACGATTAAAAGTGTCACTGGCTAAACATGTGTTGGTGTTTAAATTCAAACCTCAAAAAAAAATGGATCCACACTAATACTTACACATCCACCGTGCCTAACAGTTGCCACTGAACACTTGTTACTGAATAAACCTCATACATCCTTCACGCAGCTTCAGTGCTTTGGTTTCACAATGAAACTTGAATAAAAACTATTCCTTCGTTATAGCAGCTGTTCATTTTGACAAGCTGCTAGACCTCAGATCTTTTGCAGTTGGAAGAACACTACAAATTAAGGCACCAAACCTTTCCTTTAGAGTTACGATTTCTGTGCTAGTAAACTCACAAGTATCACTCAACACATTTGAAAAGCTTTCCAACAGCCCAGCTATACTTTGAGAATAACTTGCTGTTAGGAGAAATACAGTTCCGACTGACCTGTATCAATGTCACACTAAAATATGAGTACGCAAGTAACATACTTAAGTGCATCTCCATGTATACACATACTGGAATAGTTTTAGCAAAGATCCAGATCCTTCTATCATCGCCTGCCTGCTCTTACTAATCTGAAGGGAAATCATAACAAAAGCTATGTATTGATACAGCTAAAGAAAACATTGAACTACAAACACCATGTGCGGCCATTATGTGCTTGCACCCCTCTTCTACTTAACATCACCTAAATTACATTAATCTAGCATGTAACGGCTAACATTAACCAGACATTAAACAGAACACACATATACACCAATATTTATGCAAGTTAGAGATAGTTTACAATAGTGCAGTTCTGACTCAGTGTTCTATGTGGACAGACTGAAGTAGCATCACAAACAATATTGCAATGAAGCATAAAATAATAAGTTATATAAGAAAACACGGACAATACCTTGGACTATATTTAAAGACAAAAAAAGGACACTAACAGAAACAATATTTTATTTGAAAATATGATGTGAGTGTAACCCTACCAGCACAATCACTTTTTTTTGGTTGGACATGCAAAGTTGAAGTCCCAGTTGTACCTAGTAAATACTAACAAAATAAAAAACAACACTAGGAACTGGTCATGATCTGGTATTACCTGAGGATATGGTAAGCTATCTGATAAAACTGTGGCAAGGTCTATTGTCTTATTTTATCATTAGTTGCAGTCTAATAATATTTGCATTAAATTATATAAGGTGAAAAGCAAAACCAGACAATTTTGCCTGCTTCTTTAACAAACTACGAAGAAATTCTAAGAAATAAAAACCATCCATTATTTTTTTGGCTGACGGTAAGCAAATTCAGCAGATACCAGGAAGAAATTTGAAATACAACTTCAAACAAGTTGCTTTCATCTATCTAATGGCTGTGTTGATGTTACTCAATGTCATTATCAATTAAAGGGAATATCTGGAATATCTGTCCACCCTCCAAAGTACTTACAAGATCAAATAAAATTTTCAGTTAGTATTTATATAAATAGCAAACTTTACTACCATAACCAATACACGAATGTAAAAGGCTCAGAAGTTCAGGTCTTCCCTCCTGTGTGGCAGTTGTCTGGACAGCCAGCTGGAAACCACCTCACAACAGCCATTATTACCCTGGGGTAATATACAGCAAATGTTCATTCTGTCATTAAATGTATATAAGATACAGACTGTACACAAAATGAATACTCATTCTGTATCATTTACTATGATGCAGCCTAGCTGCTTCTTAAGAAGTCGGATGCTCCTACTAAAGACCTGCCCTATTCTTCAGAGGCTACTTTTGGCAGAAGTTTATTAACACCTGAAAGTTTTATAATCTCCTGTCTAAAGGGGAAAGGATAAGGAGAGCAAAGAGTTAAAAAAAAAAAATAATAAAAAAATTAATGTAGTTACAAGATGGCACAATGTTGAAAATGGTGAAAACATTATTTAACTTAAGGATACATAAACCCACCCAGAAAGGACAGACTAAGAAAATTACAGCACCCATACCCATAAAAAAATATAACCTTTAGAGGAAAATCATGTACTACTTCTATCTAAGCTTTATGTTTTTCTTCATAAGATGAAAAATTTAATCTTAAAGCTCATTTATCAAACGCAAGTATCAAAGCTTAGAGAGAAAACAGACTAGATAGTTGACGAGTTCATCTATCCCAGGAAGGTCTGCTACCTGTTTTACAGTAGTTTGCTTCTACTTTAAACTTCTCTTCCCTCTTCAGTGACTTTTGTTATCACTTAAAAACCCAAAAAACTCTTAATGCTGAACTTGCTGAATGAAGATGCAGGATCATAAAAATCTGTATGTTAGGCAAATTACATATTTGAAAACTATTCACATGTCTGGGAATAGGAGAAAAGCAAGAAAAGAGAACAGCAGATTGGAATACCACAGTAGAGACAACCATTTACTCATATGTATTCAGGAAAAGGATAAGCTACACCTAGAAAGTAAAAAATATTTCTGTTATACCACCTTACAACTACAAAACTACCGTCAAAGGGACATCTATCTCAAATCATCAGATACTTAAAAATATTAGGTTATTTATTAAGAATATTAATTAGCTTTATTTATACTTTCATATTTCACTTCACCTAAACATATTTTTTAGGACTACATTCTCCTTTCATTCAGAGTTTATCCTAGTTCTTATGAGGAAGAAATTTACTTGCATTCAGGATACTGTCATACCTCAATCAAGTTTTGACAGTTAAAATCACCTGAGAAAATAGTGAAATTCTGTGAGGAAACCTGACCACTATAACCAAAGTATACTGATATGAGAAAAAAGTACTTGGGGGAAAAAAATTATATGCATACCTAAAAATATCATCTACTGAATCTCTATTTTCTGACATAATAGGATACATAGGCTTAAGATCCTGTTTTTCTTCTTTAATGCAGATGTTAGTATCAGACGCCTCCAGACGAAAATCTTCACCGCCTACAACTGCAAGCTCCTTTTCATTATTGGTTCCAAAAAGGTCAGGGTCATCCTGAATCACATCAATGACAAGAACATCATCTTCATAAGCTTCAAGAATATCAGGAAAATTTTGAATTTTGTGTTGTGAAAGAACCTCTTTTGATTTGTTATCATCATTTATTTCTAATGCAACAGGATGGTCAACTGCATTCCAAGAATCATCAGGAAAATTAGAGTTTAATACACAGTCAGTACTATGGATATCACGCTCAGATGACTCCAGTTGTCTGTCAGGAAAAGGATATAAAGAAAAATATTCAGGGAGTGCAGATGTCTCATTCAAAAGTTTTTCAAAGCCATAATACTGTAAGTCCTTACTGTTGATGTGATCTGATTTTTCCTTCATTGAAGACTTTGTGTTTCTCGCAACAGGAAGAGGTTGCTGCTTGGAATTTACCAAAGAAGTCTCTTGACTTGTTTTCTGCCTTTTTGAAACACTACTATCAAGAACCTCTAGTGAACTACAGGTTTGGCTTTCCAATGAACAGACAGATTCCAATTTCTTGGATTCGGGTTTGTTTCTGCATAAAGGAATTTTGAATTTTGTCAGGTTTCTAGCGTTTGACACTTTCTTTGGCTTTAAATCATAAGACGTCTGGTTCACTACCGATGCTTCAGGGTTGAAGACTGTTCTGTTTTTCTTACCTGTAGATGTGCCTTTCTGGACTGTCAGAGACAGGTTCTTTTTTGTTACAGCTCCTTTATTTTTATCTTCTTGTTTCATTGTAAAATTCAAGGTTGCTTTAACTTCTTGCACATTATGGTTAAACACCACATTACTTCTATCCACATTGACTGGCAATCCCACATTTTCATTGCTCACTCCCGAAGTCTCACAAATATCCAGAGAAGAGGATTCTGGTGTTTCAAGTGAAGTCAGACATTGAGTATTTGGATCTGTTATTTTATGCACAGATTCTTTGTTAATTTCTGCCGATGACCCATGCAAATCCAGCTGTCCCAAATTCCCTGTCTCAGCACTGTTTCCTACAGCTTTAATACTGCTTTTATCAGAAGATTCCTTGAAGGCAGCCTTTGAAAGTCTTTTTCTGACTGAGATGAATCCACGATTTTTGCGAACCCATTCAGAAGTCCTGGCACAAGATTCAAAACGGTAAATATTTTTACCAGTCATAGGTACTGTTCTTTGACAGGTAATCTGCTGCAATTTCTTATTAACTTTGTTCATTTTTTCATCTGACTTGCTTTTGTGACTAGAAACATCATGGACCCGAGCTGGCACTCTCAGGCTACCTGAGGCACCAGAATGATATGCTGCACTGTTTGAAATTTTTCCTTTTGCTATTACAGACAGCTTGGATGTCTTCTTACAGCCATCTTCAAGTGATTTGGTACTGTTCTTTCTCCTGACTGATTTACTTTGTGTTTCATGAGTATTTTTTCCTACATGAAGATCTGATGTATGATCACATGACAAACTCATTTCTTTACAATTTACTCCTAAGACTGCAAAGGAGCTCAACCTGCCACCTGCTGCTTCTCTTTCTGACTCACACTCACTGTACTCACAAGGAGTGTCTGTGAAAATATTCTGCACTGCTGACTTCTCAGTAATTTTAATGCTTTTTTTATTTTTTTCTTCCCTAAGAAATAATAAACCGTCTTTTATGGGTGACTTCTCATTTTGCATTTTACTAGTGCTGCAATTCACATCACTCTGTTCTACACAACCAGCAGGGAAGTTAGGCTTTCTTTTACCCTGGGCTACATGAAAGAATCTGTAACTGCCGGTTGTCCCTCCAGCTGAAGACTTCACCAATGTACTGATGTAACTACAGGCCTCTAACCTCACAAATGGATTCTTGTCTGTTGCACAGGGCAAGACGTTACAATGGTTCAGGGCACTTCTGCAATGTTCAGCATCACCTTTTGCAGATACACTTTTCACTTTTTCAGCTGTAGTTACACTAAAACTTTGCAAGCACTTGATTTGATCAGTTCTGGGGTTCCTCTTCTTATACTGTACACGGGACCTTTTTGTTACAGGATGACACAGAGAGGTCTCGCCTAACGTGGTAACTGCAGAAAACTTAGAGTAGTGAGGTTCCTTTTCCTTGTAGTCTTCTGATCTGTTTTGATTTGTCCTAAACTTGTTCACAGCCTGTGTATCAGAGTCTTGCTCAACTGCTTTCCAATTTTCTTCTGCTGATTAAAAACCAAAGAAACGTCATTAAAGAACACACTAAAGAATATTTTTAAAAATAGCACTGTTAGCAAACTTACAGTAACAAATCATGTTTTGTCTTCAGAAACAAATGGACAGATGAACAGAACCTTAACGCCTAAAAGGACATTGAAAGCTGTATATTTAAAGCATAGGTTGGAACCAAATTAAAACAAGTCTAGCAAGAAAAAGCAGATGCTATTTGCACACTCAGCCTTAATATCTTTCGTTTACACAGCAGATTCTCTGTAACAGGAAAGCTTGTTCGTAAGAATACAGTAATTTATTTCAAACATACAGTCCAACCAAATGCATCTGACTGCAAGAAAATTCAGGAAAACTGCAGGAGTTGCATTTTTATAAAGTAGTACTTTTTATTTTAAGCAAATATAGATTATGTAAAAAACTGAAAATTATGTCTGGAGAATGGACTCAAGAATGTACTAAGAATGACAGGGTTTTCAGATCTTAACTTTTCGAAGTAAGTAAGATACAAGTACCTCAAGTTTTTCAGAGTAAGGTTTTTGGAAAAAAATATTAATAAAAAACTACAGTAAATATTTTTCATTTGAATGGATTCACATTGAAAGTAAAAATGTCTTTTAGACAATTGTCCTGAAAAAATGAGACTTTAAAAAAAAATCTTTCACAACTGTTCATATGATACAACACTCTATTAAAATACTAAAATGCAGAGAATAGCAACCAAAAAGCAAAAAGTTCTAACCCAAAATCCAGCATTCTATAAAGGTAAGCACTAAATTAGGGCAGCATGACACATATTCAAAAATAATAAAATAATAAAAACAGATGAAGAATTGAGCTTTGCTGAAACTACTGCGTCCTTTCCTGCTAGTCTCTGACCTTCTGTGCACTAAATGAACTGACTGCTTTTGACAGAAAAAAATAAAATTTCTTACTTGAGGTCTCCTGCTGTTAGTACTTTTGGGGTGCAGGGGGAGCGTAAGAACTAAAGAAGCTAAAGAACTGCTTTTCTCCCTCAAGAAAAGCCTTTCCTCTTCCTAAAAACCTGTTTTGTTCTAAGACTAGTGTTCACAGTACTGTAAAGCAGATTCTAGCTCTTATCTCTACACTTCTTGAGCTAAGTCAGCAGCCACATACCAAGAGTCACTTTGAGATAGGATACAGGTCATGCTTTCCTTCCCCCAATACTTTGTCCTGCACAAAGACATCTACAAAAGAAAAATTATCTGTATTTTTTTGCTTTTTAACATGGTCTCACTGCAGCACCAGCTTTGTCCTGGGAATCCAAATTCTGCACCTGTACTTGAACCAAGGGGCATGAGTGCTTACCATTTCCCCTCAGGCTGTCTGCTCTTTTCTGAGGGTTTAAGGTCTGCTGCTCTTCTTTCATGCAATTCTCATGCATCTTTTCTCTGGTTGTTGGTTGGTTTTGGCCACTTCCATCCCGCAGCCACTGTGACACCACTGCATTTCTGTCCCTCTTCTCCAGACTCATAGCTCCTTTCTTTGACTCTGGACATTGTGTATGCAGTTTCAGCAAGACAGACCTATCCCTCTTTCTGGGACCCTGTAGTTTTCTTTTCATCAAAGACGCCCCACCTTTCTTGCTCAAGCATCGCCTTCCTTTCTCCTGTGCTCCTGGCTTTCTTGCTTCAATTAAAGAACCCTCATCCAACTTCTCTAGCGTATCTATCTCTTCCTGAGGTTTTGGTTCAGATAAGGATTCATGAGCCCCCAAATTACTCTTACGATCTGGGATTTGCATTGGCAGTACTGTTACAGAGCCACTGGTTTTCATTTCTGTACTACACGTGTCCTTTGCGGGTTGCATCACCTCTAGTTCTGGCAAACAGGAAATGCCATGTCTCTCCATGCTGTCAATTTCCTCCTCTGAGGATGGGATTTGTAATTTTGTTTCTATAAAGGAATGTTTGCCTTTTTTTCCTGAATTTCCTGATCTCTCCAGGAAACCTGAGAGGTTTGGTCCTTCCACACTATGTTCACTCCTTTCAATCCCATCTGATAGTTTATTTTGCAAAGTAGTTCCTAATAGCTGTTGGTCTTGTCCTGTCTCTTCCCAGTGCGCTGCTGCAGCCACGGGCACTGCCTCCTGATTTTCACAAACAGCAGTGTCTGAAATTGGCAGGGCGACACCCTTCTTGCTTCTGGCAGCCCTCCTACACTGTATCCTCTTTTTTTTACCTGGGCTTCTCCGCTTGCTCTCACCTTGCTCCTTCTGCATGGGCAGAAGTGGAACAAATTGCTCATGGGAAACACTGGAGAGTGTAGCAGGTTGTTGGCAGAAAGATAAAGGCTGCTCACGCTTTCTCTTCTGTGCCATGTGAGGACTCCGCTTGATTCCCACCTTCTTCCCTGGCTCATGTCCTACCCCTGCACCTAGAGAGCTTGGCCTGGTGACCATCCTGCCAGTCAACTTCACCTCGCTGCTAGTTTCCACGTTCCTTGACCTTAACTGCGGCATCACAGGAGCCTGGATGCAACAAAAATCCAGAAAATCCACTCACCAGTGCACGTTTAACAGCAACCCAGCTACCCCAGTACCCAAGGCGGGCACAGACCCGACCAGGGCAGAAGCATAACCTCCCTCACTCCACCACCTCGAGGATCAAGCTGAGGGAGCCCAGACCAACAGAAACCTCAGCCCACCCGTGGAAAAGCCCGGGGCCACCAGCAAGCCCTCCCACCACCGCTCTCCCAGCCCGGGGCAGCCCCTCACCTCTGAGACAGGAGGAGGACGAAGCTGCCCCACGCCTTCCCCGCCTCAAGGATCGCCCCGCCACCCCCCTCGCCTCCGTCTGTCGTTTCACCGCTCCGTCCTGTCAAAGCTTCGCCTGGGGCCTCGTCAGAGCCGCCCGCAACACGCGCGCGGAGGGAGCACGGCGGTAGGCGCCCGCGGGCGGGAATGGCGGCGTGGCCGAGAAGGGCGGCAGCGAGCGCGAATGGCGGCGCGCAAGGACGCAGGCGCGGGTGTGAGAGAGGCGCCAGCGGGTGGGGGTCGTGAGGTACGCGCTCCCGCGGTGAGAATGATGGCGCAGCGAGGCGAAGGGGGCCCACGCGCACCGACACCCCCCCGCCCCGCATTCACGGGCGGGAGGAGCGGGTCAACCCCCGTCCCCACCGGCCTGAAGCAGGGCCGAGTCGGGCGGTGGCAGGTGTTGCTCCTTCGGGAAGTGGTGTCTTTGCCCGGTGTTGTGTGGAAGTGCAACACACCCTGTGAAGCAAATGCCAAATGGCGCAAAAGGTTCACCTCGCCCCGAGCTGAGGGGTCGGGTAGAAAAAAAATCCAACCCAGTCTGCCCAGCTCTCTGGCTTCTTCAGTTGCTGCATTCACCTCAGTGAGGTAGCGTTACCTCCCTCGTCCGTAGATTTGGGAGTTCTCAAACTGAGGGGTGATGGGCTTGTTCCATAACCCCAGCTCACATAAGGTTTACATTTCAAATAATACAGTTACTCTGGATTGGAGTTAAGAAAGAAATAGCTGGATGATAGTAAGATACAGTCAATCATCAGCCAGAGTTGGTGTTTGAGCTTCAAATGTAGTGACGGTTTCAATGGAGGACATCAAAGCCTCAGGACCGATTGCAATATAAACCCAGCTGGCAAGCAAGCACCACACAGCGGCTCACTCACTCCTTCCATCCTGGTAGGATGGGGAGGAGAATGGGAGAAAGGATAAAACTCATGGGTTGAGATAAGGACAGTTTAATAGGACAGCAAAAGAAGGCGAAATAACAATAATAAAAGAATATACACAACAAGTGGTGCACAATGCAATTGCTTATCACCTGGTGGCCCGTGTCCATCCCACCCACAAGCAACGATCCTGCCCCTGGCCAACTCTCCTCTCACGTTATGTAGTGAGCGTGTTATATGCTATGGAGTATCCTTTTGACCAACTTGGATCAGCTGTCCTGGCTACACCCCTTCCCAGTTTCTTGCGGATCTGCTTGCCAGCAGACCATGGGAAGCTGAAAAGTCCTTGGCTTAGTACAAACACTACTCAGCAACAACTAAAATCATGTCTGTAATCAACATTACTCTCATATTAAATCCAAACCATAGCACTATACCAGCTACTGGGAAGAAAATTAATTCTCTCCCAGCCAAAACCAGGACAGGTCCATTCACTGTGTGTTAACATGAACACGTAGAAGTTAGCTTAAAAAAACAGTGTTGTACAAAGATTGAATATAAATGGCGAATGCTGTGAAAATCATAAATAATTGAACTTAATGAGGTGATACTCTAATGCCAAGAATGCAATCGGCAAAATTGCATGTGGTTGATAAAATGACTATATCCTACAAGTGGTCCCTTTCTGTTCGCAGGTAGTCTTGAAAGGGTGAAGGGCTCTGTTCATTTCACCCTGACTTAGTGGTTGGTGATGGTCAGATTTCATGCATCCTGGTTTCAGACCTGTGCACAGTAAAGCTTCTTGTGTCTCTACTTTCTAGAAGTGCAGTGCTGTGGATGAAGAAGAGTAGCTGCAGAGGAAAGGCATATTTTACCAACTGGCGTTGGCTTGCTATGTGACTTCAGCTCATGTTGCTCACTTTATCTCTTGTTTCTCCATCTACAGGTGGAGATAATACATCGCTGACAAAAAAGACAGAGAAGGCTGGATTTTTGGCAAAAGCCCTCCATAGATGAGGAAAGACCAGTCAGGCTAGGAAGCTGTTACCTTGCTTTGGCTTATCATCTTAGGTTGCACATATATGCTTAAGTACTACAAAAAGTAGTCGAGTGGCTAACTAAAGCTAATCAAAGTAGAAAATACAGATTTCTTAGGCAGCTTCTGCCCTGGCTCAGTATTGTGCTTCAGGTCCCTGGGACAGAAAGGACCCAATAAAAGGGAGTTAACTGCACAGCATTTACCATTTATCAGTGTTCTGCAAGGCTAGTATTGCATAAAACATTCAGTTCTGACAAAATTTAACCTTCTCCAGTTCAAACATCACCTTATCCACTGTGTAACATAGTGTTTTAAGTTTGATAGCCAGGCAAGAAAGAAAAAGATTTGCCAAAAAGCAGTAGTAAAAGAAATCTGGAAGAGTGGCTTATGAATTATCTTACTGCTCTCCATTATAATTTTAAAGATTTGAGATTTTAGTCAGTTATTTACAGTGATAAGACCTGATTTTTATGAAATGAATAAAAAAATGTATTTGAATACTAATTAAAGACATTCTTCATGAGTCCCTTGAAACAAGGGCTAGAGCCTCAGAAAGGAGATTCTGAAGCAGCTGTGAATTATGTTAAAAAACAGATTGCATTCAGTTTACAATACTGCTAAAAAGAGGTAGTATAAACATTGTCTTGCAAAGTGGATCAATTTAACCATCTTTTAAAAACATTTGCAGAGAGAATTTTAATACATAGACATATTATTTAAAGAAAGCCCGTGTCAAGTGTTTGTTAAAACTGTAGGTTATTAAAGTGGAAATGACTTTAAAAAAATATCAACAGCTTAAGGGGAAAAATGAGTTATTTTCACATTCCAACAACATTTGATTTAGTATTACTACAAGAGAATGTTTAAACTTTACTTTAAAATTCTGTCTCATTTGGAAATAAAGATAAATGCTTGTTTCTCTTGAGTTTTGTATGTTCTGTATCTCAATGCTGTACCTAAATTTTAGAAATAATTCACCTTTTGCTGGCCTCTTGCTTTGTTTCACTGGTTTCTTGTTCATCCTCAACACTTAAACACAGTAATATAAATGCCAGGTATGAGTGTCTGAAAGGAAAAGGGGAACCTGGTGCCTAAACCCATTTTTTTCCAGAATAGCCAGTACACTCAGGTACTACTGGGAATTTCCAGGGTGTAAAAGAACCTTTTGTGACTACGTTTATTTGAAGTCCAAAAAATTATTATTTATTTCTTCTCTCAGAGGAGTAAGTGTGTGCACTTAGCCCCTTAACTGATGTAGTTTAGTTTACAAGTGTGGAGAAATTGTGGCTGCAAAAATCTAACGATACATTTGAGTAAGCTTCCAGAAGGATTTGAAGGATTGAAATTTATAAACACATAAACCAGCTACATAGTTGAGCAAATCATATGCCTTTTTTACTAGGCTGTATTTTAGACTTTGCTAATACGCTCACCTATCAACCGGAATTAAGTCTTCTTTTTGAGCTAGGGAACTGAAAAGAATTAACTTGAAAATGAATTGGGTTTTTTTGTGAGGCAATATGAAAAATGTCCCGCTGGGCCACTTCTTTTTGCACTGCTTACATCTTCATGCTTGGCTGAGGGATAGATTTTTTATCTCTAGCAAAGCTTAGTGGAGAGAGTTTGGCTGTGCTGTAATAACTGAGACTGAGCTCTGAAGAATGTGCATGGTCTGTTAAATTTGTAAAACGTGCCAAATTAATCCCTTAAGTAATACAACTAAAATGAAACAGGGAAGAGTCCAGTATGACTAAGAAAGTGTCCTTTTATAACCCCAAGAATTTATTTATTAACGGTTCTGACTTACTGGTTTTGCAAAGGCAGCACCCAAAGATAGTAAACACAGATATGATTTTTAAGTAACTTGTTTAACCCCCTGCCTTCCTTTCAAACACATGGGTGGTTTTGGAATAAGTGTATTGCTAATCTGTTGAACTAAGGAGTTCTGTCTCAAGTTATTAATGTATATGCTTCTAAAACTGCCTTTTGCCATTCCCAGGAGCCACTTTTGATAGGACATCTGAGAATCATGCTAACTGCCCTTGTTAGGCTTGAGGTATAATGTACACCTTCGATTCCTGTCCTTGGTAGATGAACTGCATAGGTGTTGATCTAGTTTATACTAACAGCTGTTTGTCTGCTTAACTACCTGACACTATAAACTCTGTTAGGCAGAGGACATGATTAGAAACCAGTGGACATGTTGGAAACCAAAGAACATGCTGCTGGCATTATTAGAAATAAATGTAACAGCTATTAATGAATGCACAGCTAGTATGGTGTTGAGGGCAGAGGTACCACAGTGATCTGTTTTGTGAAGTAGTTGATTATGTTCCATGACATCATGATGGTAGACCAGGTGTGTCCAGTGAGTAGCTGGATATCCGAACCTTTATTTTGGTGGCTCTTTTTATTATAGAGTTGTACAGGGTAGATTAAAGTAACTTTGTTTTCCGCTAGTTTGAAATGAGACATTAGAGGAAAAAGGACAGCTGGTGTATTTCATAATGAACCATCTGGCATTTTTTGGTAGATCCTCTAATTCCTAATTTATTACTGAATTGTGACAGCAGGAAAATCAAAATTATTGATTGTGTGGAATCAGTGTTTCCCTCTGGCACATTCTGTGCTCCTTCAGTCGCAGGAGGGATGAGGACCTCTCACACTGAGCTTTGCACAGCTTGAAAGTAATCTACACCATTTGCCTTTTTTTTGGTAATCATACTGTTTGACATTTATTCTGTAAGACCAGCTTTCCAGATGATCGCATCTGATCTGAACCTTACACAAAGTGACACTAATCGGTTTTAAGGTTCCACAAGGGAACTCCTGTGTTAGGCTCGTATTTCATTTTATTTCCTTTAATTTATGGCTCTTTTTAAAACTTCCACTGCTAGGAGTTTAAGAAATAAGCTAACTAGCTAGCTGAAATTTGAGATTCAAATAATACAGATGCAGTAGAGGAATTAAGTAGTAGCTGGATGAGAAAGATGCTGGACTTAGGAGGAAAGCATCTGCACACCAGCAACTACGTGACATCTCCATCTCACTGCCACAAAGGATAGTGAAATGTGATTTCTCAATGAGAAAAATAAAAAAGAAAAGAAAGGAGGAAATAAGCTAGAAAAGGCATAGTATTATAAGTGGTCGGGGTGGCGTAAGGTATAGACAGAATGTAATAAATGGATAGATGAACAGGGAAAACGGTGTTGGACATAAATCAGACAAAAAAAAAAAAAGGTATATTGCTTCAGAAAATCACCCTTAAAAAAAGAAAGCAAAGATGCAGACAAAACACAGTAATGGGGAACATCTCTGTGGTTCAGGCTGACTGAAGAAAACGTAGAGGATCACCTTGAGTAGTGCTCCTGGGAAAAGTAAAGAGAGCCTTGAACTTCAATGGTGACAGTGATCAATTGCAAACTAGAACCCAAATCTGAAAACTAATTAATCTTGCTGTTGGGCATTGAGCAGTGACTGGCTCCTAGGTTCAATTTCTTGTACTATGGTCATCCATTAAGGCATTACATCTCTGTCTGCTTAATAGTGTCAAAGTGGCTGATGCACAAAGTGTGGAGCCTCAAAATAACTTGCTGTGACTTTTCTTCCTTGGGTGATTCCTCCGTAAGCACCACCATCACTCCACATACATTATATAGTTTGTATATATAGTTTTGAAACTGAGGAGTGTATTTGCAGTTACTGTATGTATTCAGAACTTGAATGTAAGTCCAAATAAAGCTTCCTTCAACCAAAGCAGCATACAACTATTTGAAAACATATTCTGACTTTACCACTGAACATTTTCCCACTGGCACATCCAGGGTAATCTATTGAAAGAGTTGCATGGAATTTGACATTATTGCTTCCTGTGCGCAACAAATTGCTGGGTGGGGAAAGGGAAAGGACACCAGAGATGTGTCTGCTTTTGCATTCATACTTCTGCTTAATTCCTCAGATGTAATTATGCTATTTGAAAACAACAGAAAATGATCTTCAGATAAACCAGGCACATTTTAGGTGCTGTAGTGAGGGTTTGAGGAAAAATTCATTGATGCTAAGTCAAAGCAAGGCACCTACTCCAGCATAAATTCTTCAGTTAATACTGGCATCACTTGCATGTCTTCATACTTTGATGAGTTGAATGGCTGGGTCATAACCTCTAAGTGGAATCTTAGCCATTTGTATTCTGCGTATGAGAAGGCAGGTTCTTTTAAAATCTAAATTCTCCTTGCCTGTATGCTCTGCTGCTTAACCAGTACTTGGGGACGGATTTCTTTTTCATCTTTTCACCAAGATAAATATTTTTCTAATCAGGGGGAGGATTGTTGATATGTTTGTGATAGCCCAGGTTCCATACTGTGTTAAATGCAAGTGTCTCCACTGTTCCGCTTAGCTGTCATCCATTGCGTCAGACTGAACATGTAAAGTAATTACAGAAAATGTTATTTCTAGAGTCAGTGTCCCACAGACACAAGTCTGTGACTGCAGAGAGCTGATCAGTTTGCCTTTGTACCTGTCAGGTGTAAAGAAGTATGTAATTACTGAAGAAATTAGATGTTTCATTTTTAAAGGAGGATTTGCTGGACAGCCCTTCAGCCTTGCCACTTTCTAGACCAATTCCTTTTACTCTAAATAAAGAAATACTCCTTTAATGATGTAATACTCAAAACAGCACTGAAACCCCATTATGAGTCATGACTCCACTGTAGGCTTTCTGCATACTATTACTATTACATTGGTAGAATCCTGAAGCGAGTAATTACATTCCTGGTGCCCAGCCTAGTTAGCTGAGGATGGCTGAATGAGCCATCTCAACTGCTAGCTTTATGAAGACTATTTTTCTTAGCAGAGATTGTGCATGGATGAATTAAAGGCTTTTATTCATGATGATAATTATAACTGTAGTTTCACTGCTTATTTGACATGTTGCTAAACTTGAGAATTGGAGGGCTTTGCATTAATCATCTGATTGTGATGATGGGGTGAGAAGTGAGGCTACACATTCACACAAGGGTACAGAATTAAAGAATAGATCTTATCTGATATTTCTGTATCTATGCAGAAGTGCCTTCCTTGCACCTCAGTGGCCTCTCTTTCAAAAGCTTATTCACCTGAAATAAGTCTAACAATAAGTGATAATGATGAATTAATAGCAATGTTGTCACAGACAAGTCACAGCAGTAAGTCAGTCTCTTTCCTTCTTTGGCTGCAATGATAGTGTCGAGGAAATTCAAACAAAATAAGGAAAATGAAGAAATTCAAAGACATAATCAAAGATAAATAGTTATTCCTAATCAGGAATTTGTTTGGGTATTATTAACTTGCGTGCCTGCCTACATCAGGCATTCCTTCCTTCAAAAGTTGGGCAATGCATGTTTAATGAAGATTGGCATCCATGTAGATGAGAAATCATCCATGGAAAAAAAGACCTACCCTTTATTAAGTGCCAGAGAATCCACAGAGAAAAGAAACGTCAGATACCAGGTCTTCTTGGCCTGCTGCTTACAGTGCTACTGGTTATAAGCTCTTGAACAGGGTTTCAGGCAGGACTTGCTGCCAGGGGACATCTTGCTTATGAGAAGATCTGCTGGAGGCGAGAGAGCTTCCATGGGAGTTACACTTGCTAGCAGTGCTTTATGACCAGAGGGTCCTAAATGTTGTTCTTGAGGATCTCCTAAAATTGGTGCACACAGGCTAGTAGCTGCAAAGTAGTATTAATCTATGTGTGGATTAATGTGTTTCTATGCATGATGTGTCTGAATGAATTTTCAGGACTGTTCAAATAAATAAGCCTTTGCCTTGGTCCATGTGAATTTAGAGCACAATAATTTAAACATATATTTTATGTTGTGTAATAAAATTATCTATAAATGTAAATAAACAATATTTTTATTTACATTAAAATGTTCAGGTTCTTGTAAATGTGCAAATAGCTATTTATACTTACAGCATATGTTTGAGTTTCTTATTCTGTTTTGAACCTTACTAAAAGCCAGGGAGTAGTTAATATTCATTTGGCATGCTCAGCGGCCTGAAAAGAGACAGGTGAAACCAGTCAGTTCGCTTATGCAGACTAAGAATAATTCCTGCAGTGATTCAGATGATCAGGGCTAGGCAAATGCTGATATACTTGATACCTTGTCTTCTCCCCACCATCCCATAACATTTACATTTCATCTTCAGGTTGTGGTTTGGCACTTAAATCTACACTGTGGTCTTTCTAGGCAGTGTTGTCTTGTCATTCCTGGCCATTGAGGAAATTTGAAGAAGTAATCAAAGACAAATAGTTACTCCTGATCAGAAATCTGTTTGGGTATGATAAACTAGCATCTTTACTTTGGTATAGTTACAGACTTCTGTGAATACAGTATGTTCCCTTCCTTTATAGGCTATATTTGTTAGAACAGAAAGATTAATTAAGTCACTTCTTCATTAAAAAAGTTGGGCACTATGTGCAACACTTATTTTTGGTGCTGCTTTTCAAGAGACATGTTTTCTGATACCTTCATCTGAGGAGGCTGACAGACTCCGATGCAGAATTGAAGACCCTTTATTATCAGAAGGCTGCATTTTTATATTCTTCAGAGTTTATCACGTGCTCGATGTTTTAACATGATCGGATACATACAGCTGTCCACGCACCCAGGTTACACTTGTGATTGGTTACTTATACGTGATCACGCACTACTGCAAGAAGGAAGTTTAACATTCTTTTGCTAGATGGCTTGCTCTTTATTTTACACTTCCTTGCAAACAGTTCTATTTCTTCACCACTTAGTCCCTCATATCTCACTGTTCAAGGACCTTCAAGAATACCATGCTCCTTGTTAATATAAAAAGTCTCCAACAATTCCCCTTTCTTGTTTTCAATCTGCACCAACTCACGGTGCTATCAATCATCCTCTGCACACCTCACAACACACGCAGCACACACATCAAAACACGTATAAAAACCACTAAACACAACAAACCTAACATTAAAAAGTGTTTCACCTAAGATTCTAAACCATTAAACCATCTTCCAAGAATATTCCATTTATTATACCACATGTGTTGTTTGCTTGCTTCTCTGATCGTGGTGACAGATGAAGTTTATTATATTTGGTGTTAGTATTAGTAAGGTTAGTCATCCTAAACTGCAGGGCTCTTCCTTTATATTGAATGGAATATTCTCCGACATGTTTGACGTTGTACAGTTACACCACTTACTACTATTTCTATACTTCCTCAAAAATGAATTTACATTTTGTACAAAAGATTGATTTGTCCCATCATAATTAAACATTACACAGCCGTGATGTTGGAAGAACAGTTTCTGTAGCAACGTCAGCACAGGCCATTGGTCTGCAGGCACTCCTACCAAAGATGTAGAAAATGGGGGTTATTTGATACTGCTGTGGAGTGATCCATTATACCTCTTACTGGAACACAGCATGGTCTTGCTCTGTGTTCAAATCTTGTTGTTCCCTCTCTGGTGGATCCAAACATGGCCATACACACTGCACAGGTATCCATCGTGTCCCAACACCTGTTAAAACACAAGCATATCCTCTTCCCCAAGTTACTAACCGAAATGGACAATTCCATTTGACCTCTTTGTTTTTTATTAACACCATGAGCTTTTCATCAAACGTTGACATGGTTTGTGTATGTTTCACAATTGGTGGTACTATAAGTACAAGAAAGTACAGCATCCTGTACTTTCATCCATCAATTTGCTGGCAATTTCCCAGACTCCCCCTGTTTTTGTCTTTGTAAATATTGATTTATCACTAGATGTGTTTGTTCAATAATAGCTTGTCCTGTTGGGGAGTGTTGTATGCCTGTAATATGTTTTATACCCTATTTCCTAAAAGGGTTTCTGTTGAATGTGAAACATATGCAGGACCATTATTGGTCTTTATCTGTAAGAGAACTGCTACTGTTGCCAAAGCATGTCTAAAACGGCTTTGTACATGTCTGGAAGTTTCACCACTGAGTGCTGTCATACAAACTGCCACTGAAAAATGTATCGATAGATACATGCACATATTTCAATTTTCCAAATTCAGGATTGCTCTGTCATAGGAATAATAACGATTTCAGGTTCTTTTCCACTTAATTCAGCAAGGCCTTTGACACTGTCTCCCATAACAGACTCCTGGAGAAGCTGGCAGCCCGTGGCTTGGACGGGAATGTTCTGTGCTGCATTAGGAATTGGTTGGATGACCGAGCCCAAAGAGTGGTAGTGAATGGTGTCTCATCCAGTTGGTGGCCAGTCACTAGTGGTGTTCCCCAGGGATCGGTGTTGGGCCTGGTCCTGTTTAATATCTTCATTGATGATCTTGATGAGGAGATTGAGTGCTTCATCAGCAAGTTCGCAGATGTCACCAAGCTGGGAGGAAGTGTTGATCTGCTGGAGGGAAGGAGGGCGCTACAGAGGGACCTTGACAGGCTGGAGAGATGGGCTGACTCCAACAGTATGAGGTTTAACAAGTCCAAGTGCCGGGTTCTACACTTTGGACACAACAACCCCATGCAGAGCTACAGGCTGGGGACAGAGTGGCTGGAGAGTAGTCAGGCGGAAAGGGACTTGGGAGTGCTGATGGACAGGAAACTCAACATGAGCCAACAGTGTGCCCAAGTGGCCAAGAGGGCCAATGGTGTTTTGGCCTGCATCAGGAACAGTGTGGCCAACAGGACTAGGGAGGTCATCATTCCCTTATACTTGGCACTGGTCAGGCCCCACCTCGAGTGCTGTGTCCAGTTCTGGGCCCCTCAGTTTGAGAAAGATGTTGAGATGCTGGAGTGTGTCCAGAGGAGAGCAACGAGGATGGTGAAGGGACTGGAGCACAAGCCCTATGAAGAGCGACTGAGGGAGCTGGGGTTGTTTAGCCTGAAGAAGAGGAGGCTCAGGGGAGACCTACAACTCTCTACAACTACCTAAAGGGAGGCTGTAGTCAGGCAGGGGTTGGTCTCTTCTCTCAGGCGACCGGTGACAGAACAAAAGGACACGGTCTCAAGCTTCGCCAGGGGAGGTTTAGGCTTGACATTAGGAAGAAGTTCTTTACTGAGAGGGTGATTGGCCATTGGAATGCGCTGCCTGGGGAGGTGATGGAGTCACCGTCCCTGGAGGTGTTTAAGGAAAGATTGGATGAGGCACTTAGTGCCATGGTGTAGTTGACAAGTAGGAGTAGGTGTAGGCTGGGTCATAGGTTGGACTCAATGATCTCAGAGGTCTTTTCCAACCTTATGATACTGTGTGATACTGTAATAATTCGATTTCTGCCCTTTATTATTAATTGAGCAAACATTTCGAACCGAATCACTATTCTCTTTGAGGTTGATGAGGCAAAACCTGCCATTCTACAATTTTTAATTTGTCTGTTTCTGGTTCACTTTCAATCCATTGCATTACTATTCCTATATGCTGAACATCATTGTTAACAATTCAGAATTGTATAGGTTGTTCAAACACCGCTCGATGTGCCTGCCTTTTACTTAGCATTAGTTCTATTTTCTGTAAGGCTTGTTCAGCTTCCCTGGTTAAGGTTCTTGGAGCTGTTAATTCTGTACCTCCTTTCAACAATTCAAATAACGGTTGTAAAATCTGTTTATCCCTATTAAGTTCCTGACTCAATTAATATTGCCCAACAAAATTTGCACATTGTTAAGTGTTTGCACGTTTACTCTGTTTGATATTTTTTGAGGTTAAATTGTGCTGTCTAATATTTTCCACCCCAAATACTTCCATGGTGCTACACCTGGTACCTCTTCTGGTGCAATTTGCAATTTAAAAGATTCTAATGACTGACATCAGTTTTGTTTAACAGTTGCCAGGTTCCCTTTTCCAGCTATTAAAATACCGTCCATGTAATGATATACCAAAAGTTGTGGATGTTTGCTTCTAAAGGGTCTTAAAGCTTTATCTACACAAATTTGACACACAGTCCGGGCCATTATCTGGTTTTAGAGTTGCAGAAACCCCCCATGTGGCAAACGCAGTTAATAAATGCCGTTGGATCTCGTGCTCGTTCCCGCTCTGCGCTGGAGCACACACGCTGCTGTCACGGCAACACCAGCGCCGCTCTCCATCAGTCCTTTTCAAACTCCCTCGGTGTGCAAACAGCTGTGAATCAATTCCCATTTCAAAGAGGGACGGTTGAACCCCTGGAGGAACAAGACGAACTGTAGGGGTTAATAAGGCTGCTGCGCCTGCGGCGGGCACGGCAGTTCCGGCGCGCGACTCCCTCGCTGGGGAAAGGAGAGTGGGGGTGAGGGGGCGGCACTCGCTCCGCCCGGGCCGGGCTGCGATCCTCGGGATCCCTTTGTTGCCCCCCCCGGCTGCCCCCTCCAGGTCCGTTTGTTCCCCCCCTCGGTGCCGCGAGGAGGGTTCTGATCAAACACCGCTTTCTGAGTCGGTGTGAAAATGCGCACCGCCAAACAAGTGGATGCAACAGCGTCTCTATCAGGCGGTTCGGTGTTTCCCTGTCGCGTGGATGTAAAAGGGACCGGCTGTTTGCCCGTTTCGGGTAAAGTTAAAAATGCTCTGGGCGCCATTCCTCCTTTTTCTCTTAAAATGCCCGGCAACAGCCTCGATTGTGCTTGTGTCCCCCGTGTAATGATCTGTTCCTACCCCAAATAACGGGTCTTCTTGTGCGCATCTTAAATTTTCTGCTGCCTTCACTTCTGCAGATTCCATAAACTTCTCTCTCCATAACAGTTTTTGTGTGGGGGTTAAAATCATCGATGCTAACTGCTGACCATCATACGGAGTAACCAATTGTCCACATAATACATTTCCCAATAATGTTTGCGAGAACGACGAATGTAATTCGTCCTGCATAACGGCTTCCTGACTTCCTTTACTAACTGCCAATCAAAGACTTGATATTGTGGTGGTTCATTTGGTCGTAAAGTAACTGGAAATGCTAAATCCACCTTTTCTCCTTCCGTAAGCACATCTAATTTTATCTTTGTCCATCTGTTTCTAATATTGTCCCCTTCATTATCACCTAAGGTTTTAACCTTTTGTCTATTTTCTTCATCGCCACTGCTGTCGCTGTCACGTTCAGTTTTGCATTGAGTATGTCTAACTCTTTTTCTCTTTGGTTGCTTAGAGCTTTTATATGATATCATTGTAGCACATTCAGATTCCTGCTCAGACAAGGACTGATCTCTTTCCTCATTACTTACATCTGTCTAAGTACCCTCCAAGATAAAACCTTCTGTAGGCACCAATGCCTTGGTGTGTGTGGGGGTATAGCCATTCAAGAGACTACTCTGTGTGGCTTGGGCTACTTGTTCTCCAGCCCATAAATCTTTTAAAGTCTCATAAATCAATCCCCACATTGTTAGAATTCACATAGCATTTACATCTCCTTCTGAAGGCTTTTCAAAAAGCAAATGTCCTGTTTCTCTCCAAAATGACATATCAAAAACACGCGGAGATTCTGCAGGCGTTCCATTACTTTTAAGCCAGACTAAGAATAACTCTAGAGCTCGTTCTTCATATTTAATTCCTCTTTTCTTTAACATATGCTTTATCATCTTAACTTCTTCTTTCTCTGATACTGACACCTTAATTCCCATTGCGTTTCTCGGCAGCTCACCTGATTCCTTGTAGCAGGTGATGGAAGCTCCAGGGTCTTTTGTCCTGCTTCAGGCCTGCTGGCTAGGGTGATCGTTCAGCTGAGACGCCCCCCCAAATGCAACCTTTCTTGTAGGTACGCTTTATCGATCCCTGGATCCATCCGTCCTGATCCTTTGGACTTCTTTGTATCATGTCAGACTTCTTCAGGTCACATCGGGTCACCATTTGAGGAGGTTGACACATGGACTCCAATGCAGAATCGAAGACCCTTTATGCAGAAGGCTGCATTTTTATATTCTTCAGAGTTTATTACGTGCTTGATGTTTTAACATGATCAGATACATACAGCTGTCCATGCACCCAAGTTACACTTGTGATTGGTTACTTATACGTGATCACGCGCTACTGCAAGAAGGAAGTTTAAGATTCTTTTGCTAGACAACTTGCTCTTTATCTTACACTTCTTTGCAAACAGTTCTATTTCTTCACCACTTAATCCCTCATATCTCACTGTTCAAGACCTTCAAGAATACCATGCTCCTCGTTAATATGAAATGTTTCCAACATTCATCCTCCTCTTGTCTTTGCCTACATAGATGTTTTCCATGGAGTGAGATGGGAAGGGGTTTTTGTAAACAGTTCAGAGGCTGCACTGAGTCTTTGGGTTTGCTTGGGAGTTTATTGGTGCAGCTGGATGTACCGCACTGCCAAGAGGCTACACATGGGTTCATGTAGAGCTCTGCAGTGGGATTTTTGGTATTGCTTAGCTCCAGAGAAATAACAATGAAATGATCCCCTAAAAATTGCCACCTGATCTCTTGGTAAAACAGTCTTGCACTCCAGTATGCCCTTTTGTCCCCAGGCGTCCTGAGTAGAGAATGTTAGGCAGAGACTGTATTTCAGTTGGATTCAACAGGACAAAACCTAACACAGGTGTTGCAAAAATGTAAAAATTGTGCAGGAATCTCCAACACCTGTTTCTGGCAGGCATAGCCCTCCATTGGTCACCTGGAAGCTGCTAGGAAGCTCTGTTCTTGCTTCTGCCGCAGCACTGGCCTTGGGCTTTGAAGCCTTAGTTGATGTTCTAGCTGAGACCCTTAATTTTGAATGATTGCTCACGTTCCTGGCATTTGACCGCATTTTTTTCTCAATAAAGTGATATAAGCATTTAAAGATGGCCTGAAAGCTGTTTGAAATCAGCAGCTGGCCAACAATTTCCTGAACGCTTCTGTGTCTCTGAATAGATACTAAGGGCATAGAATCATAGAATCATTAAGGTTGGAAAAGACATCTAAGATCATCAAGTCCAATCATCAGACCAACACAACCATGCCTACTAAATCATGCCCTGAAGTGCCAAGTCAACATATTTTTTGAACATCTCCAGGCATGAGTCCTGTTCCCAAGCTTGATGTCTCTTTCAGTAAAGAAATTTTTCCTAATGTCCAATCTAAACCTCCCCAGTGCAACTTAAGGCCATACCCTGGTATGAATGAAAGCTAATACTCATGCAACAAGTTGCTCCATGCCAGAACTGGTACACTTGAACCCACACCCTGGGTTTTGCATCTGATGTTCTCTTTCAGAGTGACAGTTAACCTCCTCAACCAGCGCTTGCTGGCCTTGTGAGCTGGAGTTTGTGCTCTGCCAGTAAGGCTAAATGTCATACATATACAAACCTCCACATTTGGGAGAAGAAGAGGAAAGAGAAGCAGGAGACTTTGGAGAGAGAAATGCTTGCATGCTCTTTGAGGATGCTGTTTCTTTTCTCTCCTCTGCTTGCTGCTCCACCATGCACGAAGCTTCGAGCTATGTAGTATGAATTAGTACATAGCCTGTGTGAAATAAAAGCAAACTACAACAGCATGTATCATTAGTCAGGTGGAGATTCAGAGATACTGTTCTGAAAAGAATGATATGCACTGCAGTAGTGATCACTAGAATGCACAACCTATACATTTTTATGATCCACTCTCATATAACCCCTCATTTCTGTCATCCTTTGGGGAGACATGCCATTTAAACTGGAGGCTTTTGGGTCAGGAACCGTTATTCTGGATGTCTTTGACTTACAGAGTGAGGCACCAGCTGTTGGAGCCTGCAACTTGCTGCTGTGCCCTGTGCGTGTGAGATAATGTTTGCAGGAGCAACCTAATGAAAAAGAAATTATCATATATGGCCTGTAAATATTGACTAATGGATTTAGCACTTGAAAAATATTTGGGTCTTGTGGATTTTTCTACTGAAACTGTAAATAGCTACTACTAGCAGTCTCCAGCTATATTCGGAGAATGCTATTGGTCAGAGTGCCCTTCCCTCCTGTTCATTTTTTGTTACCAAAAGTAGTTGGTAAAAAGAATTAAACAGGAATGTCATTCAGATTATTCAAACTACAGTAATCCTTATGTTAAAATGTATCTTTTGTGATGTGAAACCATTTTTATGAGGAGGAAGTTAAACTATGTTGTATTAAAGTGCCAGAGGTTGTTGTAGTTAGGTATTTATACGGATTCATAGGCCCAATTTTCCCTACTATTTCATGAAATTCTCATGGTAGAAATTGTTTTCCAGAATCATAAAGAGTTTTAGGAGAAATATAGGTTGTGCCTAGTAGATTGGCTTTTTCAGGAGTAAATGGTTGCTCTTCTTGCTAATACCATCATGGGACAAATGACACAGCAGCATTTGCAAGGCTTAGACAGATAGTGATGAAAACTTGGTAACATTTTGATATGTTAATAACTGGAAACAGGAAGCATTTGTTTGAAAAACATAACGGATGGCCCTTTTCTTGATTCTTAATCTATGATGATATTCTCAGTGAAGAAAAAGTTCTCACTGAAGGTCTGAACACACAAGCAGATTTGCCTGTGCTAACTCAGTCCACTGGGATTACCAGTGAGAATGAAAAAACATTTCTTTAACAAACAAGGTGAATTGGTGCTCCTAAGTGCATCTGGTCTCTAAATCTTTGTTATATTTTGTCATGTTGAACCACTTTATGGCATGCACAACTAGATACTGAATGTATAAGAGGTTCTTAGGTGTCTCTCCTATATCTTTTACTCCATGTGAAGTTTATATCTTAAGATAATAACATCTAGTTCAACACTCTTACATCTTACTAAGGAGACCTTAGCTCTTGGCAGTTTTCCTTCTAAAGGAAGGAATGTCACTGATTGGAGTATTTCCTTCTGCAAGCAAAAAGTTTGACTATATTTCAGTAACATATTTCTGGCTCTGCCTTTGCCACACAATGGGATGGGGTGAAGAGATCCATGAGGAAGGACAAGTTGAGGGATTTCCTTCAGCAGGAGTGGTATGGTTGTCTCAGCACACTGCCCATACCCTTAACCAGCTTTTCTGAGGGTGCAGAAGTTCTGTGCTGGAGTACCCTTGGAGGGTAAAATCTTTCTGATTTCCATCAAACATTCAGGCTTCTCCAGTGGATGTTTTTCTGAGCAGAAAAATATTTCTGAGAGAAAAATTAACCTGCTAAAATTTTTCAGCTGGCTTTTGCTGGTAATGTAGGGAGAATGCATGGTGTTTTTCATAGCTAATAAAGATGTTGATGTCCTGCTTTGTAATGAAGCTTAGTTTTGTCTGTGGAAATGTGACTAATTCTTCCACAGATTTTAAACTGGCAAAATAACAGTCAGTGCTGTGCTGACTAGCTTAGATCTCTCACCTAGCACCACCTTCTGTTGAATTAACCCTTGCCTTTTCTGTCTCACTTTTGAATGTGTAAAACCAGTTCCTTTCTGAGGGTTCAACATCCAAACACATTGCTTAGTCCAGCAGGCCCTGCCTCAGGTTCCTGGCTTCATTTTGGCATCATTAGCCCGTGCCAGTCTCCTGAAACAGCCTGCTCATGAAGCTAGCCTGCAAAAATTAGGGGTTGCCAATTAATTATTTATTATTAATTAAGAAATTATTATTAATTAAGAAATTAGGTAGCTGCCAGTTGCTCAAATAACAATCTGAATAACTTGCAGTGATTAATCTCTTCATCTTCACTGAAAACAAAGGAGAAGAAACAGAGAGGTGGAATTTTTTTCAGGCTGTCTCATGTTTAGGAAGATGGGATGGTGGCAAGTACTGGTGCTGGCAAGATTTGTCTAAAGTGTGTGTGTTCCCAGCAGACGGTGCTGTGCAGGTAGCCATGAGCCATGAGCAAGGGATGTGCTTAGGACTGCTCCTTGTCCTGGTACTGGCTCTTGTCCAGAACTTTGTGATATGCAACTTGTGATCCAACATTTATTGAGAGAAATGGGTCCTGAGGACACTGGAAATTGCCATCATGCAATGTTAAAGTTGTGAGTTTACACAGATGCATAGGTGCTGCACAATCTGAATTTCCTCTTGTGGTATTTAGTTACATTTGTGTTAATCTTTAGTTCATTTGCACTAACGGTTCTGTGTTGTACTGCCTCAAGTTTTGAATAATTTTATAAATATATATTGTACTTCTGGGGCTGGAGAGGATATGTACCCTTATTTTGTTAGTCCTTTTAGATGGGCCAGGACAGTTCTCCTCTTTCAGTCTTAATTAAGGGATTACTGAGCCTTTTGGTAAAAAGCCCAAACATCTTTGGATCACCTCATACTCTATTGTTTTGGAGTGACTTGTGTGAAAAGCACTTAGCAGTTAGGTAAGCAAAACTGCAATTTTTACATGGATTTTATAAACCCACATTTTTGCTGTTGCAATCACAATGACTGTACTCAGGAATTGACGCTAAAAATGTGAAGTCACTGATCTCTGGCTTGCATGTATCAAACAGAAAGACACTGGTAGCAGTCAAGAACATTTTTACTGATGTCCCCCTGCCTTATGGACAACCTGTTGCCTGTGGCCCGTGGAGGGACTAATAGGGCATCAAGGATCCTGAGACATGGGAAAGGGACCCTATAAAGTGACCTCATGGCTGATAAAACCAGCCGTAACAATAGTATCTTTTTAGTATTAAATTCTTCTCACAGAATTTCTCTAATCATCTTAGAGCATACAAACTTTTTAGGGCAGCTTTCATAACACGGGTGTATTTTCTGCCTCCTGTAAACATATTTCATAGAGCTTAAATGCTGGATTGTAAGTATGTAGGAGAAACACAAAGCATATACAAAGTACTATGGATTGCCTTGTACTTTGAAACACCACCTGATTTTTAAAGACTTTGTTACAAAGGTCATAGTAACAGTATATCAGAACCCTTAACATTATTCAGTAGCGAATTTTTAACCCTGGAGTCAAAAGACCTGATTATCAATATTGAGCATAATCAAGTAGAATAAGCATGTAAGAAATCTTCACAAGCAACATAACAAACCATCTCAATGCCCTTGCAAGGCCTTTTCATCATGTTAACTGCATAGATGTAATGGGCTTGCAGCATTTTCTTCCTTGCCTTTGTGATTATCACTAAGCAACTGGTCCCTCACTGTTTCTCTGTTCAGAACTGGTTTAGAGAGATTTGCATCATTTCAAACTTTTTGTTTTTTAGCAACTGTATCGCAAATTAATGGACTAAAATGGAAGTGCCTTAGATGAGTGACATTTCTTTGTTGAGGAATTATGTATTACATGACCTTCTGTAGCCCTTCATGGAGAAAACATGAAAAGCATCTCTGCAGCCCCCCCCAGCATCCTACTGCTATTAAAATCTTGTGGCTTTGGAGAAGGTGAATTCTGGAGGTGCCTACAAACAGTATATGAAATGTATGTGCTTGCACTTAAGTATCCCATTTCAGAAGCTGAGCAAATATGAAGCTGTCAATGCAATTCAGACAGTTTGCTACCTTGCAAGCACAAGACACGAGACATTTCTGTGCAGAGACCTTTTCCTCCTCTGAAGACCTAATCTACTGCAAAAATCCCTTCTCTGCTCCTCCTTGTAGGTCATTTCCAGGGAGAGAGAAGCCCTCTGCAGTCAAGAAGTTGAACTGGGCTGGTACATAAAAAATATACCTTTTTGTTGCAGACATTGGAATATCACATCTTAGCTCCTTTAGAGGTAATTTTCAGACGTATGTCTAGGTATTCGTTCTTAATGCTGGGTCTAAAAATGAGCATAACAAGAAGTGTGTGCCCATACACTAGCTCTATCCCATGCTCACCGAATCTGCTTAAGAAGAATGCTAGCTCTTTCCAGAGATGCTAAGCTCTTAAAAAATGCATCACAGATTGTGTAGGATAGCATCTGAGTAAAGCCTTTTTGTTAACCTCAATTCAGTATCAACAAAAAGAGACATGAGAAAAGGATATTCTGGAGATTTTCCAGTGCAGACTTCATCTCTTTTTGTTTGACCATGAAATGAAGAGACATCCTTGAAGATACCATACATTTCTGATACAGGAAGCACTGAGATGCTTTACAGTAAAGCAACAAGATGAAAAAAAATGGTGTGCAACCCTGTCATTAGGAAATCACATACATACGGTGTTTATAAAGTGGCTGTTGCTGACATGAATTACCTGGTTAGTATCTTCAGGGAACAAAGGAAAGTCAAGTGACTTTCCACTCCTCCTTTTTTTGTGCTTTAATCCACTTCTGAATCTCATGAAAGTATGAGTTGGTGTGTGGCAGAAACCTGTATTTTTAATCCAGTTTTTAATTCCATAACCAATCGGGATTTTCACTTTATATATATATATAAACTGAAAAAAAAAATGTTTTATATATATATAAACTGAAAATATATAGCAGACTTTAATCAGTAAGTAGTAGGAAATTATCTGAGAAACTCCATTGCTTGATACAGATGATTACAACAATTTAATGGCTGGCTCAAATTCCCACCCTATGATTGAATGTTCAGACATACTGGTGACACAGTTATGGGACGCAGCTTTCCTTTGAGTTTAGGTGCCTTTCACTAAAGATTAGTTTCACAACTTCAAAATTCCCGCCCAATGATTAAAGTTTCAGAGATGCTGATGACACAGTTATGGGACACTGCTTTCCTTTGAGGTTAGGAGCTTTTCATTAAAGATTAGGTTTGCAACTTTTGATATTGGACATTTCATTTGAAGAAACCTCGGTTTTCCATGTGCATAAGAGCCATTCTGTCCTCTCTGTTCAGGTGGCATGGAAGGGGGTTGTACCATCTTGCGAAGATGATATGAAAAATCACATTTCTGGACTACAAGTGTAATAGGGAATGCCATTCCCACACTGCAAGGAAACACCGGGGAAAGCGTGATCCTGCCCCAGTCAATTGAACCTTTAATCGTAAGGCTAGCGATGACTTATTGCAGCCTACAATGTGTTTTATTCTCTCTGGTGCTTACTTAGAACAGCCAGGTCTCCCCTTTCCCTCTTACTGTTCCTGTACATGGCATATGTGGTGGACTAAGGTAGCTGCACTCGTGCCTGGAGTCACAAAACTTCCCCTCACAGCATCGCAGCAAGCCACCATTTATTTTTAATTGCTCCCCACCGTGTAGGCCAATTAAGGATGAAGCCAGCAGGGCAAGGATCACTGGCAAAGCCTTTGAAGGGAGCAGACCCAGCATTTGCTGCGCCGGAAGGCTGCCATTCACACATTTGTGCAAGAATGCAAACAATTGGGCTCACTCAGTGGGATCAAGTGCTATCTAGTTCAGTGTGAACCACTTTCTAGTGCAGATGGCAGTGAGAGTGGCAGCACCACTGAATATTATCCCCGGGGTTAGAAACTTTCCAAATGAGATTTACATATGTGACCCTCCCCATTTCAGCAGGGAACACCTGCTAAAGCAGCTTTAGGAAATGCCTCTCATTAGCAGCTTCTGTTTGAGCTCAGGTTTTTGTAGCCATTGGAGTTCAGCAGGCTTAAGAACTTGATCTTTGATAATATGAAAGGGAAAATATTAGAGAATAGTAGGTACCGGCTCCATTTTTGGCTCATATTTCCTGTTACCTTAATTATTCCTTTAAAATCCTCATTTGACACGTTTATTTTCCTAGCTTTTGAACCTTCCAGAGAAGAGAATTGCTGAGTATCCTGAACAGTTCAGTCATTTCTAGCAAACCCTGAGTGGAGGGCTTGCTGTGTAGGTTGGAATTAGCAACCTTTGCTTTGGGAAAGGACTGAGTCTGCAAATTTAGTCAGGAGTGTTGTGAGAAGCAGGAAGCTCAAAACATAAGAATGCGTTCCTGCTCCTGTGGAAGAGAGCTGGCATTTATGTCTAGTTTTACTCAGAACTGGGAGATGGCACTGTACATAAACCCAAAAAGGACCGTGGAAAAGTAAGAAACCAAAATGGAGTCAACACAGCTTTATCCTGGAAAAAGCTTTGTACTGAATCCTTCCAGGATGGCTCTCTGTTCCTTGTGGTGGGCTTGTACAAACTGCAGTTCATGGCTCACACACCGGTGTCATGTCTGCTCAGTGTTAGGGTTGCCCAGATGCTGGGCTCAGGAGCGGTTTGATGTCTTCTGAACACACATCATGCAGGTAAATTTTAGTCAAAAGAAGTCCAAGTTCTGATTTCATTCTTCTGTGCATTGCAGGAGGAACTTGCTGGTGTTTCCATAAGCCAGACTCCCAGGGAAGCCTCCCAGTTACACACTGGTCAGGGTGGTGAAGGTAGCTAATGCAGCCGGTCTTTCTGGTTAGTGACACCATCCTTATCTGCACATCTCAGTGATGCCAATTCCACAGTTTTTAACATTTTTTTAAAAAATGCATTTAATTCGTATGTCTGTCAGTTTTTCCAGTGAGAGGAAGACCCTATATAAGGAATTGTAGATTATGAACAGTTAGCCTTTTGTGAATCGCTTAAAAATTGTGGCCACTGGGGTCTATTCTAGATGCGTATGTTCTCATAGAATGCTCATTACACCTCTTGACTGGGCATTTGTGCAGTCAGCTGTGTGGGAAAGCTCCCTTCGTCTGAAAGGGATGACGGCAGGTTTTAAACATTATTCTTTGTGCAGCAGCAATGGAAAATGATGCAGCTGAATCAGGACTGTGTTTCCATTGTGTGTAGGCAGGTTTAATGTCACATATATGCCATGCAGCTTCATTTCACATGTTATAGAAAACAGATGCTCTCTGGCTTGTCTGTAAATCAGATCTTTCCTTCAGGAACTCCTGCAAATATCTGTGAAGCAGAAGGCCAGTATGGTCAGGTTTGTTCCTGGGTGCTGTCCACCTGCCCAGGCCCCCACAGCCCATATCCCATCTTGCTCCTCTGCTCCCTGAGCTGCATCACCAGCTCAGTAACTGTGGCCCAGCCAGCAGAAAATAGGAGGAATTTCCTGGCACAGGCTGAGCCCCAGGAGTACCAGCTCCCTGAGCTGCTAAGCTTTCGCTGGTGCAAAGAAACGTTAATGCTGCAGATGAGAGGAGGACTGGCACGCCTCTAGAGTTAAAAAGAAATAGAATTTCCGGGGTTAGTTTTGTTCTGATTCTGGTTTAGCTCTTGCTGTGTGACTGCTTTTTAAAATTTCCCTTCATGCAGACTTCTGGGGATACTGTGACATTCTGTGCCACATGAAGTCATTGTGAGGATCAGTTATTGATGGCTGTTAAGGCAAGCCAACTATTAATGTTAGTAAGGGGTTTTTTTTACATTAAATGTATTTCAGCAGCAATGTAAAATTTTGATTAAATTTAATCCTTCATGACACCAAGAAAAGCACTGTTGTTCTACAAAATGTTCACATCTCTGGTGGGTGTAACTTTGTCCTCATTTTTAAGAAGATAATCATTCTATACAGAACATGTATAAAACAAATAGCTTCATTTGCGTTGTTTTTTTCCTTTAGACACCTATAACATTGCTATACTATAAGGATGGAAATTCTCAAGCAGTCTTTTCTGGAAAGAAATGCAGCTCTTAAAACCATATAAATAATATCTGAGACGTGTTTGCGCTGTCCTGATAATGGAATAATATGGTGTCTCTGTATATTTTAATCTGGCATTCAGTGATTGTAGAGCACAGCGATATAACAGTCTTCAGATTTCAGAGCCTGGATTCAACACTGGATGCAAAATTGTTTTCAGCGTGGTGAGAACTGTAGCAAGGGAAGAGACAAAGCTGTTCAGTGTTAGACAGGGGTTTCTCTCTCTGATTGCCAATAGACTATGTTTTGTAAGTAAGGATATGACTGAGTATCTATTTATATGGCTGTTACAGAAATATATGTCTGTGTGTTTGGAATGCAATTTTTCAACAGCAAGCTGGATGTGCACTTCTGTATGTAGTTAATCATTTTACTGTGATGCTTCTATCATGAAAGCTCAACAACTGTGTAACAGAAAACCCCCAATATTATGATCATCCGTCTTGTTTTCCCCACGGTGGAAAAATTCTTGGTGCATCAATATATCAAAAGCAAGTTTATATACTAAAACAGGAACCTGTCATATCAGAGTAAACCAAAAATATTAGATAAAAGGAAACTACTAACTTAAATGCATAAGCACCTATCAGCTTTTAATAAGACAGCATTCAATTCAGACCACGTAAGCCTGCCTTGTATCAACTATGTTATCTCAGGCTGGAGATTTGACTTGCCTTATTTGCTTCCCATGTCTCTGCAGTCAGTAAGTTTTTGAAATAAAACTTTTTTTCTGGTTTTTTACCGAGATGAGAATCACATTTCAGTTGACAGAGAGTGGCTGGGTTTGCAGGTGCTGCAGTAGCTTGGTTATTTTTAGTAAGAGAAAAAACCTTGTGTCTGTGGTCTAGGAAGAGCTCTATTGCTTCTCCATAGCCTGAATATGTGTTAAAGCAGCTGAAATGAGGAGGCAGAAGAGTCAATCTACCATGACTATCCATGCTGCTAACAGAGTGTGCAGAAAACTTATCAGGCTTTGGAGGCATTATGTATTGCACCCATAGAGACTGAGTCACCACTTCCTAGGGAGGGAGGAGTACAGACGGGGCCTGGCAGGCAAAGAGAATAACCGAGCTGAAACAAAGCAGGTGCAGATGGAAAGAAGAATCAGATTTTGGAATTGTGTGATGGGAAGAAAACCTGAAATTTTGAGCTGAGACCCTCAGGACCTGGGTTTAGTGTTCACTTTGACTCGGGCTCTCTGTGTCCCCTGGGTAAAACAACTTCAATATTTCTGTCTTTCAGTCACTCGTGGGTACCAAAGAAGAAGCAGTGTATCTGCATGCAGTATCAAATGGATGAGGAATTATGTGTAGTTGCAAATACAACTCAAGGTGTCTCTCAAGACCATCTCTTCATAATATGATCATCATACAGAAAGGCTTTTGGTCTACGCACTCCAAACACCTTAGCATAGTTCTTTTTTAGAGATATTGCTCTGGGAATTTCCCTCGCAGGATTCTGGCCAGTTCAAGCCTTTATCACCTTTCCCAGAATCTATCTGTTTCTTTCAAATGAGAGGTTTGTCCCGCTGCAGCACAAATATTTGCCTTTCACTTTTCATCTGATTTCAGTTTATGGTCAACAGCTAGTTGACCATAGTATTTAAGAAATGTATGTTTTCTTTTGCTAGAGGAATTGCTTTTCTTTCCCCTATTGACATCAATCACAGGAGTAAACATTTTGCTGACCCTGTGCACAGGTTATGGTGCTGCAAAACCAGCGCTGCCAGGGAGCTAGTGTCAACCTAAGCCTGTGTTGGCTCAAACATCCAGAGAGGCAGTCTTCCACCTCTGTTTTGAATCCATACTGAGGGGAGAAAGCGCAAAACTGGAATTACTACATCCCAGCAAGTATCTGGAATAGGACAAATGAGGATGTGTTTTTCCAAGGGGATCTGGACACCTAAAGCTCCGGTTTGTTTGAGATGTATTCATCTTTCACGGTCATACTGAAAAGCAGTTGTACAGGGGATGTGCTCATGTCAGTGTTGTGCTACAGGAACAGTCCTGTAAGACTTTTTATGTCTGTACTTCAAATCTCTATTTTTATCAAGTAAACACTAAAATAACAAATGTCCCCTCAAAAATCATTATGCCAGAAATGTTAGCAAAATTACTTTTTTACCAAAATTATGATGCATTTTATTCTCCTAGTGCAGCCTAGTGTCTGTCTTATTAGTTCAAATTTGCATTTGATGAAACTGCATGCCACAGATTTTGTCACCAATTATCATTCTTTTCAAGGGAGGATGTTTGTGATTTGGGCTGAAATATGCTAATTACTGAAAACCATCCATACGTGAAGAGCTCAGTATTTCAGCCTACTCCCCATACCACCAAGAGCGGTGAATGTGAAATACCACCTGTCAGGCACTTGCAGCAGATTCAGTATACATTCTGTGGCGTCCTGTGGAGTAAGAGAAATGTGAAAAATAAGTGCTGGAGGATGCAATGTTATTGCTTGCCTCCGCGATTTGTACCCGGAGCAGCCTGTCAGTGTGGCATGGCAGGAATTCCTCAGCTGAGGTATGAAAGGCAGTATCACAGCGAGCTGCTGAGCTTGGTAATGCTTCTCATACCAAAGGAGAAAAAGTTTGCATGGGGATTTTTTTCGTTTCTTTAGTAAAAATCCATACTTGCAAACCAGCAACTTACACACAAGAATAACATTGAGGATTATTTTGAAAGTACTTTAGAAAGATTGCGAGAGAAGGGGACTGCTGATTGTTCAGAGCAATGCAAAGCTGTTGCTGCCTATTCATTTCATTCATCCTAAATACCCACTCACAGTTTAATTCCTAGATGTACTGTATGTCCTTTCGTATATAATCAGCCTAATTTGTCTTCAGCTGCAAGCAAGTGAACCAAGATTCATTTAGTTAAGCAAGCTAAGCAAAAACATTCTTTGCTCACAGATGGGTAAGCCAGCCGATATCTTAAGATAAATGAAAAGGATTTTGTTTTCTTTTCTTAGCTACTGTAAGGAGTCCTACAGACTGAAGAATAACAAAACAAATTCTGTCCTTCCATGTTTTTAATTAGTTAAACAGGGAAAGACTAATGGATCTCATCCTGGAATCTGGAATCCTAATTTGCAATATTGGATGTTGTTTTGACTTCAACTGGCACTTTTAACAAATAGACTTTTCACTAGAGGTTTTCAGAAAGACTGCTTGTAATATTAGATGAGAGGTACTTAATTAATGTAGGAAACTGCCAACAAACTATCAGCCAGCTCTGACTTGTCTTGGATTTGAAATAAAAGGTATTTGCTCTGTGCTGCCTGCCTAGCAATTACCATTAAATGTGTGTGGATTTAGGCCAATACTTAATGAAAAAGGGGCCAGCTCAGAAGTGTCACCCATGTTGTCTTGGTTTAAGCTGATAGTGTTGTGAATGAATCAAACAAATTGCAAACATTAAATCTGGCCGACCCCAGGGCAACCGGGGGAAGGCAGAGATTGTCTATGAATCCCCCTTATGTTTGTGCTCCGAGGGCACAAGGCAATAGCCAAATCTGTGTCACACCTCTCTCTGGAATAGCTAGAAGATCTGCAAAATAGCTGCAACAGGACATTTCATTGTCAAAAGAGAGTATACGCAGAAGAAAGTGCTGAAAGTTGAAACTCTTCTAATTCCAGCAATCATGTTGAATAGTAGCAGGACTCCCTACTAAGAAGGCTGTACAACCATTTTTCCAATACATCCTTCCTTCTGACTGCATGCAAGTGAAAGCAGATAGAGAAGGGAGAAAAGTGCCCCTTCCCAAGCTCTGGCATTGTCTTGGTAGAGGAGCAAAGTTGCAAGTGCCTCAGCCCTGCAGGTCATATTGCACCCTCACAGAGTCAGAGAAAAAGTGAGCATGAACAACACTTGCTGCTCAGATTCATCTTCCCAGGAGAATTTCAAGAGGTGCAGGAAAAAGGGAGGGTGTGCCCTCTTCTGCCCTCTGGCACTGAGGAGGCAGTGATTCTCTCCAGCTCGGGCTGTGGAGAAAAAAGGCACGGTTTGCTCTACAGCCAATTGAGGAGACTGTGCAGAGAGGGGATGCATTTGGGAAAGAGGAGCACAGATCTCCTCAAGATTATATAGAGAAGCCAAAGACCGTTAAAACTGCAGAAATCCTTCCAGTCCTTGGTGAAAGGATTTTGCTTATCAGAGGGCAGGATTTTTTGGTAAAAAAACAGGGAGCTGGATCCCCCTTTTCTGTCTCTCACTCCCTATCATCATGATCCACCACTATGAAGGTCCATTCCCTGATTTCTCTCTTTTGTGCACCCAACCAGCTGCAGGCTGACAGCTCCTGTGAGCCTTCAATATACATCAGAGGTAAAAAATCTAATTCTCTAAGCCTAAGGTCTCATTTGTTATTACCTTAGTTTTCTTCTCTTACTATTGAATGGTTTCCACAAAACATTTTAAGGTGAGGATTTTCCTTGCCACTGTCCTACCATCTTTCCCTTGTCCTCTCCTTTTCCCCACCTGCTTTTGACCAATCTCTACAAGAGACACTTTATGAAATGTATTTTTCTAATTCCAGCACTTTGCAAAATGTATTTTAATGTTTGCTGGGGCTGGTTCTCCGCATACCCTGCCTGTGGATAGAGCGTCTTCTCCGTTTCGATCTCCTATAGGTCACTGAGCTCCTCTCAGAGCAGCCAAGAGCACTACCTGAGCCTGTTGAGAAGGGAATACAAGGACGTAGGGGTGGGCTGTCAGTGCACACTCTGAAAGCCAGCACAGGGAAGCTTGCCCCTAGATCCACGAGCAGTGACTCACACGACAGTTGCATCATTTTGGTCAGGCAGTTCTGCAGGACTGCTGCCTCTGCTTCTTGTCTCTTTGTTTTCTGAGTCTGTTTCTGTGATAACCACTGAAATTTTCTTAAGAGTCACATATGAGACCAAAGCAAACTGTGAGTTTCTGCTTTGGAATGCACAAAGGAGCTTCTGACTCCTTGCAAGTCATTCTCGCTACACTTCCCAGAACACCAGGATGGAAGGTAGCTCAGGGGTAATCTGGTCCAACCTTTTAGGTGATGTATAGTTTAAATGAGATGACCCAGAACCCTGTCAAGCTGAGCCTTAAAAGTGTGCAGTGGAGAGGAATCCACCACTTCCTGGAGAGATTAATCCAATGTTTAGCTGTTCTCATGGTGAAAAATTTTCTTCTGGAATTCAACCAGAATCTCCCCAGGAGCAGCTTATACCCGTTACCCTTTGTTTTTTCCATGTGACTCCTTGTAAAAACAGAGTCTCCATCCTCTTGGTAGATACTTTTTATGTAACTGTGCATGACATCTAGAGATCTTGTCAATCGAAATTTAGTGTCACAGGAAGAACAGTGGGTGCTTATCACTTCCCTTTCTCCCATCTGTTTCTTTTGGGGATATTAGGTTGTTCTGAGGTGTGGGCTCTTGGAGGAGATGGTGAGGCCACCTTAAGTGTGTTCCATGGGAATTGTTTGGGCTCTTCCTGAACCAGGTTGAGGTATCTGCTTGAACAATAAATTCTATTTATGGAGGTTGATATTTCTTTAGCTTAGCTGGGCACAGCAGCCAAATGAGGATTTTCATCATGATCTTAAGGGCAGAAGTATGAAATAAGTCACAGTTATCTCGGAAGGGCCAATCATAGTTTGCAGTGGCCACTCACCAGTGTAATCACACCTTCAGTCTCGCGGCCCTCAGCTTTTCTGTGGTAGTGGTGCTCAGCAAGCCTTTCCCTTCCCAACCAACTTCAGATGCACAGCAGGAGCAACCTCCAGTACTGACCTGCAGCACTGTTTGCCTCCCATTAATCCTCTCTTCCCCCCCCCCCCCCGTCAATTGGATGGGCAAACTGCTGTTCTTTTCTTTATTACTTTTCTTTTTTTTTTTTTTTTTAAGAAAGCAATCAAACTCGTAATATATTGAATGACTTTTTCAGCTACCTGGTTGTGTGTGTAATTGAAGGAAGTGGTTAATTTTTGAGCACAGTGGGTTATTCACAGCGCTAAAATTAGTTTTGCTTTTGTTAGACCAGAGATCTGTTTGCGGCTAACACAGTTAAGGCAGAAACCAGTATTTATATGAGAGATGAAAAATGCATTGATTGACCAAAACCTTCTGTGCTACTGAACACTGTGCAGTGATCTAACTGGCGGTGAAACAAATAACTTATCACAGCATTGGAATTACATGCACGTAGCGGGAAATTCTCTTCTTTTTTTTTGTTCACAAAAGGACTTGATCACATGTCATTATTCAGAGAGTAGCTGAAATCTCTGCAGGCCTTTGCTCTGTAATCTAAAAAGCCCGTTGCTTTTTCCTACTGTAGGCTTTGGCAGCTACAAGAAAATGTAAAATGATGGCTGTGCTTGTATCGATTATCATCCTAATTCTGCTTCCAGTGAAGTCCATCACAAACCCGCCACCGCCTCCCATGGGAGTGAGTGCAGGCTGGGTATAATTGCAGTTACTTTAATACAAATTTACTTACTTGACACTTGAAATTCTGCATTCTTGCTGCAGTTATGCTGTGAGCAGCATTAAATTAACTGAGTCCCATAAAAAAACAAAGGCTGAGATCGCTCATGCTCATCTATACCCCTGTTTTCTGCTGAAGGAGTGACAGCCCCCTGCCTGGAGTGGGTCCTGTAGCAGCACAGAGCTTTTTTCCATTTTTCCTGGTCACCTGTGAGATTCCTCTGACATGCTACGTCTTTCTGATGGATGCGCTGCCCACTGGCAATTGCTCATTTTGATGCTCTGCGTGACGGTTGTGCTTCATGGCTGGCTCCTTATCTCGTTATTTATTTTATGACCTCTCTCCTGATTCTGATCTTCAGTCACTGCGAATTCTCTTTGATGCCAACTTTTCCTGCTCGGTTTGCTCAGTTAGTGGCCCTGCATCTGTTTTTTGGGTCACAAGGAATGAACGGGCTCTAGTTGAAAGCTTCCTTCTTCAGATGGAGAAGAAGGTGACATCTTCTAATAGTTCTAAAGGTGTTCAGTGCCTTTTATCAGTTCTTTGCATTGTCGGAACGCAGTACTTACAGCCATTTAGCTTTGCCAATAGAGTTCAGCAACACCTTTAATTCAGTCTGCACGAGAGGGGGTCACAAGGCCATGGCTTTATCCAGAGTCTATTTTAGGTTTGTAGGTTGGGTGGAGAAGCAGGAATTAAGCAGTTTCTGCCATCTCTTTAAGAGGTGCGCTGTCAACCTGGACAACCCTGATCAGAGCCAGCACCACGGAAGATTCACCCCCTACCAGCTGCTCTATCAGTGTCTGCCTGGAGCTAAGCCTATTGACAATAAACCTTGAATTACCTGCTTCTGCTATGAGCCTGGGCAAGATTAGGACCCTAATTTAACCTCATATCAGATCCTAGATTCCTCTATGCACCCACTTTTTGCATTCTAGAAGTTGCAACCTATGCTGCTTAAAAACTGTTTGTTGCTTCTGCCTGTAGTTCATCAGTTGCTTATCAGTGTGACATCCAGATTCTGTGGAGAGCTCCTAAGGGAAGAGGCAGAGCAATGTATCGTAGCTGACTTGACTTTCCTTTCAGAGAAATCTCTCTGCCCTAAAAGAACTGGAATGCTTCAAAGCATCATTTACAAGTGTTAATATGGAGAATTCTGGGCATCCAGGTAAATCTTTAGAAAATGTCTGTCCCAAAAGGGAGAGGTCTCAGATTTGTATTTTAGTGCCTGCCCTATTTCACTTCTGTCCCATTGCAAATAAATGAATAAGCTAAAGTTCTCCAGCTAAATATCAGCAAGTTACACCTATCCCTGCATAATCTTAGGGGCTCCACGATTGGTTTGGGGGAGGACTGTGCAAGCCCAGCTGGTAAGACTGTTCAAAACTGTGACCTTGCGATGGGCCTCTGGTACCCTGGGTCTTGGTAGGTGTGACTAAAGGTGATGTCTGTTCATGTAGCTGATCTTTTCATGGCCGTGTATGAATGGCCCTGATCCCGTAGATCAAAGCTCCAATAGTCCTCTCTACAGAAGGCCTCTGTGCTCTAACACTGATGGGATGTGGCTGCACTCCATATAATTCTTTTGCTTTTTGATGAAGAAGTTGTGGAGCAACAAGCAGGGCTAGGGAGGAAGTACAGAAATGGTGCCCACACAGAGTCTTCACTATATCTCCTCCAGCCTAGGAACAAAGATCACCAGCTAGGTGGGCTGGAGGACAACTGTGTAGTAGGAGCTGTGCTAAAAACCAATTTAACAAGAGAGAACAAGATGGTTTGAGAGTGGGTACCAGCCTTACCCGGACAAGTTACAGGCAGCTTCTGGATGGCAGATGAGCCCTGGAGATTGCAGGAGGTTTATGATGACACACTGTAGGGCTCCATCCCTGCAGACAACCAGGAGAAAAGGAGGGATGTGCACACGGACACATGAAACTCAGTGCCTCTGTGATCAGGCTGGGGAGTTTTTCATGGGGTTATATGGCTAAGTTGTACTGAATCAGTTTGTGCTTACATCTGTTGCAAATGAATGACTATGAAGCACTCAGTGAAATATAAGGCCTGATTTTTTTTGCCCCCACTCATCATGAACTAAGATTAAAGGAGTGGCAGAAGACACCAGCTGTAATATGGTGAGAAGGACCTGGCCAGTGGCTCTGTGTTCTAAGGAGTGAACTCTCTGAAAATGGGCTACAGAATTCACTCTTACGTGGCAATTATGCATAGGCAGGGAATTTAATTTGAAAGAAAAAACTCCTGGTTGTGAGTATTTTACCCCTCCTAAATCAGCATGCTTGAAGACTAGTGTTCCAGCCCTTTCTTCCCCAAAGCTTGGGTATTGATTCGTCTGCAGAAGCTGAGGCTGGAAGCCCAGCTGATCATCTGTTGAGTCTGGAGACACTTTTTGTGGTTGAGACTTTTGGATTTTTTTGTTTAGCTGACAAACAAGAGATACTGGAAACTCATTTGCCTTGCAAGTGTGCATTAAAATGCATGAGGCATGTAAGGCTGAGCCTGGTAGAAGAAAAATGTGTGCAATTTGTGGAAACTGTGGATTGTTATGACTCCTGAATTGGCATATTTATATGCTTTGTTGTTCTTAGATTTGGGGTTTTCTGTTTTTCAAATCTAGCATGTGTGAAATACATACCATGACAGACTTTTGTTCGTTTTTCTTTCACTGAAGACTTTTCAAAGCAATGAATGTCATAGCATAGCCATGACTCCTGGGTGATGGGCTAGATGACCCAAGAGACATCCTAGCCAGATTGAATCATTCTTTCCCAGAAATATACTTGCCAAGCTATTGCTTGAGAATTCATCACACTACATTCCTCAGTTGGGGAATGAATACAAATCCTGTGTGATGTCTCCAACTGAGTCTTTTTAAGCCTTACAATCATAGAATCATAGAATCACTAGGTTGGAAGAGACCTCTGTGTCTGTTTCCTTACTAAACCACGTCCCTAAGAAACTCATGCACCCATTTTTTAAACACCTCCAGGGATGGTGACTCCACCACCTCCATGGGCAGTCTGTTCCAATCCCTGACCACTCTTTCAGTAAAGAAATTCTTCCTAATGTCCAGTCTAAACCTCCCCTGGCACAACTTGCGGCCATTTCCTCTTGTCCTATCGCTTGTCAGTTGTGAGAAGAGACCAGCACCCACCCCATCACAACCTCCTTTCAGGCAGTTGTAGGCAGTGATCTCCCCTCAGCCTCCTCTTCTCTAAGCTAAACAACCCCAACTCCCTCAGTCTCTCCTCGTAGGGCTTATTCTCCAGCCCTCTCACCAACCTCGTTGCCCTTCTCTGGACGCACTCCAGCCCCTCAATGTCCTTCCTGTAGTGAGGGGCCCAAAACTGAACACAGCACTCAAGGTGCGGCCTCACCAGTGCTGAGCAAAGGGGCACAATCACCTCCCTGCTCCTGCTGGCCACGCTGTGTCTGATACAGGCCAAGATGCCACTGGCCCTCTCGGCCACCTGGGCACACTGCTGGCTCATGTTCATCCTTTCTCCGTTGTCTAAATGCAGTAAAATTGAAGGCAAGATTAAGACCTGTTATGCAGAGAATCAAAACATGTCTCTTAAGATACAACATTAAGCAGTGTTTTTTTGATTTAGGGATCCCAAATGTTTTCCATCAGAGGTGCAGAGCCCTTTGGAAATGTAATATATGCAGACATGTACTGAATAACAGACAAGCTCATTTATCTGAGTTCTCTTTTGCAGGATGCTTGGAGGAACTTCACAGATCCTGCAAAAGCTTCATATTCTTTCTCAGGTGGAAAGATCACTGGTGGTAAGAGAACAGATTTTAAACTCTTGTCCACTCTTCATATGCTCCTATATGGGACCAAGAAGTCATAGCATGTAAAATGTTATGTCACCAATTCTACAAGTTACATTTCTTCTGGTCTAACAAATACACAGGTGAAAGTTATAAGAATATATAATGAGTTGGATATTCCCACATAAATGTGACAGATATTATTTCTCTGTTAGATGCATTCAGCTTTCCTCTCAGGGCACAGATTTACTAGACGAGGTCCTTTTGAGCCTTAGAACCATGCGGAGCAGCCTCACCATTACGTCCATGAGCTCTGCAGACCTCCAATGTTCCAATGTTCCTGTTGCAAATCACCTTGGTCATTGTCACAACTCAAACCACGAGGCTATGAGGTGGGTTGCAACGCACATCTCTAGTCCTGTTCAGAGAATGAGCCTATTGGCAGCATGAGTGAAGCATCAGCAGGAAAGATGAAAGAAATTTAACATCTTGCAGTTTTTATCCTATAAACAATGGGACAGGCTGCTGGGGGGAGGACTGATTTACCACTGCTGGGGGGAGGCTTGATTTACCACTGCTGGTGCAGTCTAATGCTGGACTTGGACCTCGGTAGCCAGGAGGTACAGGGGAGCTGTAGATGGATGGTGGAAAGGACAGCCAGAGAAGTCCCTTATGTTCAGAGCTGCTCTGAGTGCGAGGCCAGAAAACTGGCATCCTCTCGTGTGACAGAGATGGTGACAGGAAAGCCCCATTTCTAATGAGGGATGATACAATGAGGAGTAGTACAGCTTCAGGGAAGAACAAGCTTTCCCTGAAAAAAAACAGGGGAAAAATGTAGTATATTTTTAATGTTTGTGTGGCACTTTGAAGCTGGAAATTGTGATGAGTGCTAAATATTATGTTCCCTAATGTGTAAAACGGTGACTAATACTATTACATCCTGTCATACAGAAGCCCTTGGGATGCAAATTCAAAGAGGCACAATAAATAACCATAAAATAAAAAAAAAAGAAAAGGAGAACAGAACCCCTCTTCCCGCTTCAGTGCAAAAGTGGTGACTGACAGCAGACTTGTGGAGACATTTCTTGTCTCCACTCTGGCTGCAGGTTCCAGACCTAGCGCAGGCAGCCTAGGGATGCTTGCTGAAGGGGTAGCAAGAAAATGGGTCTGGCCAGCTGCTGCCTCGCAAAACAGCCGTGAACGGGTACTGCTCAAGGGCAGGTACCCTCAGTCTGTACAGCACCCGATCATTACAGATCCCATTCTTTTCCTTCATCTCTATTGAAGTGGTTAGCATAAGCAGCTGTGCTGCCTGAGCCATACGCCTCCGAGCCATTAATGCAAAGCTCTTGGTGACTTTTTAAGAGCCCATCAGCAGCTTTTCCTACAATTGCTCTGCTTTAAAACTGCTGCTTGGGGAAAGTGGCATCTCGCTACCACCCACTCTCCCGACTCCCACTGGACACTGCAAGTGCTCTGCATTCAAGGGTATGGCCCTCCCTCCTCCTACACTTTGCCTGCATTCGTATTTTCCCTGAGATTTTGCATTATTTGTGTGTGGTATTGTCAAATGAAGTTACTCGTCAGTAAAGGGAAGGAGCAGGATGGTGCCCGACCAGATTGCTTGCTGCTGTGAGATGACCATCTCGGTGCCCAGGGCAATGGCTGTGAATGCCTTTTGTCTCAACTTCAGCAAGTTTTTTTGCCACGATATCCCTTGGTATCCTTGTAGACAAATCAGTGAGGTGTGGTTTGGTTGTTAGAGGTTCAGTTCCGTGGCTGGCATAACTTAATGTTTTTACCACTGACCTGGGCAAGGAGGCAGAGCACACTGGTGACCAGTTCCTGATGGCACTCTGGCAGCTGTCTGTCTTTATAGGCTCTACCACAGGGACGGTACCAGCTCAGCCGCCTCTAACGTCCTGTGCCGTTGGTGATGCCTTGCTGAAGCCCCAAACCATTCACAGCCCTGGATGTCCCTGTGGGCCCTGCTGGTGTCTGCTGCCAGCTCCACAGAGGGGCTGGGGGGGACACGTGGTGGGAGAACCCCACCCAGAATGATCGAAAAAAAGCCATGGGATTGTTTCCCTAATCCCATATATAATAAGCAGAGCTTGATGAAATGTGCTGCTTGAGTGCGTCTTGTGTGCGGCTGTTTCCAGGGGAGCAATTTTTTTCTTTTTGCTTTTAATTAGCCAGGCTTAAATTAGCAGCATCTACTGTTGATATTCCTCCGTGAACAGCTAGAACACTTTCAATCAGGAGTCTTATTAATATGCAAAGAAGTGATTTGTTTTGATTTCAGTCTGGAAGGGTTTCCCCCCACCCTGAGTTTCCATTTCAGTATCTTCTGCTTTAAACGAAAGTGAAGTTACTCTGTTGTGGCCATATAAGAGCGCTCACGTTATCTGGGGAAATAGGAAATAGTTGTTGGAGAGTTCCAGAAACTCCCACCTGGGTTGGTATTTGTTCTGCTGTATTTTTGTATGCTGAAATGACACCCTGCCATGGGATAATGCGAGACTCACACAGGCTGCTGTGTTCCCTCATAGGGTAACTAAAATAAACATGATATAACTTTTTTTGCTTTCCAAAGGCACTGGGCTCTTCTCAGCTGTCTCCTCTCAACCTACGGTTTTGGAGGGGAGGAATATACAGGGGTTTTTATTCCTTAATTCCTGAAGCTCTTCACCAGTATATTTGTATTATGATATTTAAACTGTGGACTGATGCTGGTCTCTGCATAGAAACACGGCCCTGTAGAGCTGCAGAGGTCTCCTCCCCACCTTGCGACGGAGCAGAGGGATTTTGTCAGCAGTGTTGTAGGCTCTGTCCCTCTCTGTAAACCATGAGGTCTTTAAATCTGCTTCTGAGAGACACCCAGATGGGAATGATCCGGGCTTTTTATTATTACTTGCACGAGTGTTTAAAAAACCCTGCTGTGTGTCATAACCCCACTGCATTATGTGTGATGCACGTACAGAGGAAGCTGGGGAAAAGCTCAAAGAAAATCTGAAAGGGGCTGAATTTCCTGGCCTTATAAGTCCCCTTGGCACAGTGGGAGTGGCAGGAGAGGAGCTGTGCCTGCCCACCCTGTGCTTTTGCGGGGGAGACTTGGGGCACCCAGACCCTTCCCATTGTGCTGTAGGGGGAGGCTGGTGTGAGATGGTTTGCTCGCCCTCCACTTAATGCTAATTTTTATAGGAAACCTAATTTTGAAGTGGTTTGGATTTTTTTTCCCTCTGAGAAAATGCCGGAGTTTGTCACTTTTTATCTGGGTTACATTCAATAACAGAGCGCCTGACTTCTTGTTAAACTGTTTCCAAATATGGATTTTTCCTTCTATGAACATATAGGGAGAAGTCAGGTTTTTTTCCTGACCAGATCTAACTATGAGACTCGGTGGACTCCAGTCATGTGCTTAAATTAGAAGAGACCCGATTCTTCTGATGTGGGTTAAACTGATTTGTGTCGGGTTTGAACCAAGCAGATTGTGAAAAGCAGTGATTTTACACAGCATAAATCATCTGGTCTGGCACTATTTGCCTTAGGTCGGTTGTGTAATTACAAGTGTTGAGTAACGGGATGTTCTCTGATGTTCATACCACCTCCTCAACCAGCTGTACCTCCCCAGGCAGAGACCTGGAGATATAAACTCAAGAAGAAAAAGGTTCTCCCATATTAGAGTGAGAGGAGGACCCTAGCGGGGGACTCCCCAAGCAAGCGGTGATGCCTTCAGCTGGGGGCCTGCCTGTGAGGCCATAAGCTAGGCAGAAAGTCAGTCACCAAAGTGGGGTTTTGAGTAACCTGGCGACAGGACTGACAGGGCAGACTGATGGACAGAGGCTGTGGGACTGGCATGTAGAGGTGCTGCTGCACTGGCTGCAGTCTGCTCAGGGACCATGCCATCTTCAAAAAGCCTATGAAGAAAGAGACTTGGATTCCCCAAATACTACCTTCAAAAGGAAGAGTCTTGTGGCTGAGGGGGATAACAGCAATCCTCTGAATGATATTTGCTTCTGCATGTTGGAAGGACAGACTTTTGATCTGTGTTTTCAGTTTGGCTTTTTTCCACTGCAGATTCTCCTTTCTCTGGGGAGCTGGAGCCCTGTGCGTCCCCGGAACTTAAAACAAAAACTGGCTTCAGTGGTATTTCCTGAAATGCATTTTCACCTCATTGAATCTGTCCTAACAGCAGCCCCGAAGCATCCAAGATTTCATTTTCATCTCGTAGTGATCAAAAGTAACATCAGCAAGGAATAAATACACAAAGCCGTGCTGCAGGGATATTAATTCGCATGACAAGGCAGTGCAGTTCACTTTATTAAAAAAGAAAGCTCGTATAAGGGTTTTCTTGGTCACTGACTGTTTCAGTCAGTATGAAACATCTGTATTTTGCAATCTGGTGTTTTTCTGGGTCTTAGTTTTGAGGGAGTAAGTCTTCAGCTCCTGTGAACGAAGCTGCAGCCCTGGTGAAGGTGCCTGAATTTGTGATGTGTGTGGCACGTGGGCAGCCAAGGGCAGGGGTTGAGCAAGCTCAGTCGCACCATGCTGGCAGCCTCTGTGTTAACGGTATTTGGCTGCTGGAAATCTGCTCATCCTGATAGGGATGGAGCAGGGGACGGGGGGACAGGGCCTTTTTTCGTGAGCACCTCGCCTTTTCCCAGAACAAATAGAACTACTTTGTTTAAAAGCCAAAAAAACCGTAGACCACACTAGGTAGGCTGTATTTCACGTGGTAAAACCAAACCAATTCCATCCAAAGCTGCCCTCAACTGAGCCACCTGCTGCAGTCCAGAGCCCTGGGGTTATTCTCATGCTGATTCCAGGGCATGCACCATCTCCTAGAGAGCTGCCTGCAGGCCCACCATGGCATCGCAGGGTGGGGTGAGGATTTCTGGGGTACTTTTCCCTGACAGCAGATGCTTCTCCCTCAAGACAATATGAGTGATGCTGTTCCTTGGGCACGGCTGGCATAGGGGATGGTACCATTGGGGGCAGTCACCAGCTCCACTTCCCTTCCCTTTTCATTAAGCATCAAAGATATTGCACTTGGAATTCCAGGCTTGAAGACAGTATACTTTTAATTCAAGTAGTAAAACTGGAAGGGTTTATTCAGCAATGAAGCTACCAGAATGACATGCAATACTTTTGGGTGTAGACTAGCTGAAAATGAGATCAAAACCCATTCCTGGGGCAAAAAACCCCTGCTGCTTCTCACTATGGCATTATTGCAGACACAGGAGATGCTGCCGTTGTGCTACAGCTCTCTCTGGAGGTCCCTATGGTAGAACAGCAAAAGTTTACTCAGAACAATAAAACAATAAACGAGATATCTTGAAATCTAGCAAAGAGAGAGCAGGAGTGCTTTCCCTTTCCTGATGTGCAACAGTTCTCAAGGCACGCAGGGATTTTTATTCTCCGAGAGTCTTCTGCAACGTATCTTCAGAGTTGGGATAATGCTGGCCCACGTGGCTGTTACTATGGAAACCAGCATTTTTACATCATAAAAAATAGTAATGCAAACCCCCTGTAGGTTGTCAGCACTACAGTGTTTTGCCATCCGGCAAGGAATAGGGCTGTTGGGCATATGGGAAAGCAGTGCCTTTTCCAGAAGACTGTCCTGGTATGTATCAGTTGAGGGTGGTGGGCACCTCCTGTTTCAGCCACCAGGGGAGGCTTTGGGGAGGGAAGCAGCTGGGTGGGTGCCCATCACTGCCCCTCTTCTGCAGACGTGTGCCTTGCGATAGCGAGGCAAAACCAGCACAAAGTGCTGCTTACCTCAGGCCTCTGTCACTTCTGGCATCTCCATGGCTATGAAAATCAGCCAGAACTTTGGAACGTAAATGTAATTTGCAGTGTTATCAGTCACTTGAGCCCACGGCTGCTATTCCCATGGAGGAGCTGATGGCTCTTCCGGAGAGCCTGGGCACATAGTGTGCTACTGCAGCTACACAACCCAAATGGCAAGGAGACAAGGAGACCAGGGTGGAAAGGGTTCAGGGCATGAGATACCTTTGTGAAGGAAGGAATTAAAATACAAGTTTAGTCCTCTTAATAACCACTTCACTAAAGGCATACACGTGACAATGTATTTGGATACCGAGTTTTTGACATACGCAAAGAGTTATCCTCCAGAATTGGGCTTTTCTTCCCAAACCACTGAATTTTTTTGCCAAAGTGCTGGGATGTCACTTACTCAAAATATTAATACAGGCCTCAGGTCTCTTCCTAGTTTTGCTTGTTTGCGCTGCCTTAGCCTAGAAACAAGCCTTGTCCTGAGGTTGTCCCAAGGCCCTGCAGATGGAGCTGTGGTGGACAAAGTTGCAGTGGAATGGGGGTGGGCACCTGGTCCCAGCCTCCTTCTTGGTACCTGGCACAACACATGCACCCCTCAGAGCAGAGGAGCTTTCCTGGCGTGAAGCAGGCATCAGAGAGCTGCTGATTGGGCTGTTCTGCACATTCTTTTGAAAACAGTCTTTGTAGCAGTGAGAGCTGTGTGCACTAAGCTTGCCCATGTAGGCAGCTCCTTCCTGTTAATGCATGGTCAAATCAAATGCCACATAAAATCTCATTTATTGAAGCACATATCTTGTTAAAGAACAGAGGCAACCGTTTGTCAAAGAAGCATCATAATTTTTTAAGTTTCCCACATAAATAAAGACAAGGAATATGACAAAGCAGTCTCCATTGCTTTGGCTTTTAAGCAGGGAGAATCTTCTTAGAGCATGGGTTATAAAACTTCTCTAAGCAGTTTATGTGATCTTCAGGGACTGCTTATTCTTTTCTGTTGTTTACATCAGCCTTCGAGTGAAATGGTAATTTTGCCTTACTTTGTGATTTTTATGCTGTTTGTGGTTGCACTTCATTGCACAATTGGGATGTTTCGGCCCCTTTTATGTGCATGCTCAAGGCCTGACTACGTACCGGGAGGACTCTGATTTTTTTTTTACATATGTATCTAATATACATATACTTGCATTGTGAACGGTAAAAATCACTGTCACTCATTTATTACGAGGCAACCAAGCTGGGCATCACTACGCATGCTGCACTGCAGAGCAATCACCTTCCAGCAACACATCCAGGGCTATGGAAATGCAGTGCTGAAGTAGCACGATGTCCCTGCTGCCCAAGACCTGCATTTCCAAACTGCTTTGCCCACAGGGAGATTATGTTCACTTGGTGCTGTCAGCTGAGCGGCGCTTGCTCTCGGGCTCGCAGTTTTGGCATTGCCTTGCCTCCTGCTGCTGGTGTGGTGGGTGGCTGTGGTGAGACCTCAATGTCTGCTGCAGGGAAACTGCTCCATTCCCTCCCCTCCCAACTCTTTTTGTTTGTTAATTTTGTCCTTTTTTTCGTATTTTCCAGCTTTCTTTGCCCCTGGTCACCTTTTTGCCATGTGCTGGACAAAGCACAAGTCCCACAGAAATTATTTTGAAGTACCAAGCATGCGGTAAACTGATAGGAGTTTCACAGGTTATTTAATCTGATCGGCTTTCTTTTCAAAATCCTACTTCATTTTTTAAAACCGTAGCTGTGAACAGCCCCTTTTCTTCCTCCTTAGTGTCACCTCTTGCTCACTTTGTTAAGATGCCTGAAGATTGTTTCTAGACTACCTGATCTTAAAGGTCTTTTCCAAACTAAATGATTCTGTGTTCTAGCTATGATTCTGTATTTTCTCCCTCCTGTTGAGATGCTTTTGTAAAACTTGAAATAAAATTTGGCTCAGGTTTGTGGGTGTCAAAATTCAGTCCCACCTACTCTTTGCTTTGCAATGCTGCCTGAAATACAATTTTAATATCATATTACTTGTTTGCAAAAGAGGGAGCCCAACTAAAGAGGTGAAAATGAAATCCATTAATGACATTTTTTCATGAGCAACCCCATGATCACAAAGCAGTGTGCGTGCGAGCATAGAAAAGTGAGAGATGCTGAGCCCTGCTTTGCTTGTCAGCTTGGCTTCTGCATACAGGGGAAAGACAACAAAATTTACAAGGATGCTACTCTGAAGTGCTACATGCACTGCCAGCCAGCCCACGAAGGAAACAAAGACAGTCATTCCAAATAACAGAAGAACAGTCATAGTACTAAATGGACATGCTGAGAAAATAAACCCATCAGATTTAGATTTTAAAGGGTTCAAGGGTGAAATGAAATGTTATTTGCTTAAATATAAAAAGCACTTTTGGAATAACACCACCTTAAAAATAAAAAATCTCACAAGAGATTACAGCCCAGCATTTCATATTTGATAGACTGCTCTTCTTTTTCACCACTGCTGAGCACAGCGTTTTATTAAGATTATAAAATCAGGCCTTTCAACAGTTATAATGTGGTATTTTTGGGGGGGTAAACTACCATTTTTGATAATAGTACCCAAGCAGGAGAAAGGATCCTGAAAGCACCAGAAAGCTCTCCAAGCTCTAGCTGCTGAAGACAGCCAGCAGAAATTGCTTCGATCACCTAAAGCTGACAGTCAGCTATTCAGCCTGCAATCCACCCCACGAGATGACAGGATCAGGCTCCTTAATGACAAGCAGGAGTGCTTGATTTTCAGCATCAGCGCTGTATTATGGCATGCATTAATTTGCTACGAAATCACTTTAGAAGAGCATAAAGTGTGATGGATTCAAGCTAGAAACAGGGAGTACAATAAACGCCCCAAAGGTACCTCTGAAATGTGACATTCCTGAGAAACCGGGAACCGAAAACGGCCTGTCTCCACGTACTACACTCAGAGAAGTACGAAGATAGTCTATCAGGTCACTCGCCTGCAGACATTAAGCATTAACCTATTTCAAATGTTATGCGTATTTACTGACAGAAGCTGAATAGGTCAAATGGATTTCTGGTTCGCAAGAAAAGATGAAATGGTGTTTTGTTCTATATATGAAGAGCTGCTCATGTAAATCAGTGTGCGTGTGCAAGGGTTATTGGGGCTATTTCATTGTTGCCTCCTGTTTCTAAAGAACTGTGTATTTTATCGCATGAAACAAACCCTGAAGTGAAAGGTATTAAGCTTTAAAAAAAGATTATCGTGCACAATGAGACTACCACACCGAGCACACGGTTTGTGTAAGCAGAGAACAAGTTTAATAAAACAGAATTCTTGCATGTTGGGTGGATGAATTCATGCTCCTCCTTCCCATAGTGCCTGAACTAAAAACATGGTCTTGCTTTTCCTCTAATCAATGCAAAAAAGCCGATGCTAGCCAGTATCAACGGGTTGCTCCCTCTTAATATATAAGTGAGCCTCCCATACATCTCTTAATGTTGTTCATGGTGTTGGTTGTAGACTTCAGCTACGAAAGGAAATTGGGGTTACTTCTGTAGAAAGCCCACACGAACAGAAAGGTTAGGATGGGTCTAATATATAACCACCTTTGTCTCTTTTCATAACTATTCCAGCTGTCCCATGCTACTTCTCATCTTCTGTATGTTCCTGCCAGCAATCATACACCCAGGATGGGATTTAAGTAATTTTTAGTGCCAGCTTCAATCAGATTAGTTAGGATAGCAAAGAAAACTTGCAAAAAAGTCCCTCATCAGTTCAACGTTACCTTGATTGTTTGGTCTCTGCATTTCTCCACTCTTTGCTTTAGACATATCTAATGTTTTAATTCATAGAAAAGAACTTCCAGCCAACACCTAAGAGCATACAGCCAGTCTATCTTGCAGGGTGGGAGCAAGGGAAAACCCATCAAAACCGGGAAAAGCCACCAGAGAAAACACCACCCTGAGTCCAAAAGCAGATGGTTGCTTTCAGAGATCAAATCTGAACAGATCTGACTTACGGGATTGTATACAGCCATCAGCTTTGTGCTGACCTTCATGAACACGATCTGGTTACGGCACTCTGCTGTAACACATTCCCCTCAAACTAACACCACACTGGCTTTATGGTAGAAGGGAAGAGGCAGGGAAGAGCATGTATTTCAGACACAAAACACACGGCACATATTACAGGCCCACTTTGGACAGGATGGGTTTCAGTGTGCTTTGCTGTTCCTCTATGCCTAATAATTTACAAAGGGTTGTATAAGCAATGTAAAATCAAACATTTTCTCCATTTTAAGGACAGCAGCAGTTGGTACCACTTCTAGGCAACCCTACTGTTTATTTTTAGTGCTTTTTCATTCATTACAACACACCTAGGGCTGTTTTAGTGTAATTTCCAAGGAGTCTGGCTTCTTTTCTGATACATACAGCATCTTTTACAGATAAGATGTCTATATGTCTAGGTAGGGAAGGGATTAGGAATTGTCATAGGCATGGACCACAGACACGACTGTCATGGAGAACTACACACAGAGCATGCAGAGGTGTTTTTTCCCCCCACTGTTTTCCATGGCTTAATAAAAGTCACCCATTCCTTAAGATTCACAGGGCATGCAAACAGGCACTGACCGTGTAGCTGACAGCACTGCCCTGTGCCTGCTGGAGCACTGCTCTGCGCTGCACAGCAAGGCAGGGTCTCGGGGCCAGACCCACAGAGATATTTAGGGGCCTAACTTCTATTTCAGACTTCAGTGGGAGGCCGGTGCCTAAATAGGAGTTGAGCACCTGATTACCTTTGCAGGTCTGGGCTTGGGCGGAGGCAGCAAGGAGGTGCTCCATGTCCCCTGCCTGCCTGTGGGAACTTCTGCTTCTCTGTGGCCGGTGGCTGAACCGTGGTGCGGTGCAACCCTGGTGTTGTGAAGTAGCCGTTCTCCAACTGGTGACGGCCTGATTCACAACACCAGCTGCTGCACGGCACCCAAGGGGGCCTGCTGGCTGGGCTCCCCACCGCTGGGCTCCACCACGCCATGCCCTCCTCCAGGGTCCATCTTCCATCCCTCTGTGTGCTGGAAAGCAAAGAAACAGGGTTAGGTCCATTGATCCCATGGGTTATATACCCCTGCCTGCTTAAAATACGGAAGCGTGAAGGGTGTGTGTCTCCAAGGAAAATGATCTACTGCTTCACAGAGATGGGCACCGCAGTGTGATGCTGGCAATGTGCACAGCTGCACCCCTGCTCTTCATTTTCTGTGCTCATCTCAGGAGGGATGGCGGCTGGCAGGCGTGCGAAGCAACCTAGAAACAGCCAAGCCCTCAGAGACATGGGAGAAACAGGCTGCTTTTTCACAGATCCCAGGACATTATCAGGACAGCAGTGTCCCAAGGGACTGTGCGGCTTCCTGAACATTAACCCTCACACCTGCACCCTGCCCAGTTCTCTGAGGTGGGTGAGACACCAGCACGAGTGGTCTAATCCCAAGGCATTCAGGAAGGTGCCCCCACCTCAAAGAAGTCCTGCAGGACCTGTGACTGTCCCAGTCTGCAGCCCTTCATTCCCCTGTGGGGCACTCATCCCTCAGTGCTCGCAGAAGCTGAGGGACACAACTCCCTGTTGACCAGGAAAGCCGATCTTTTAAAACCGCACAAGGAGTTACAGATTCTGGGACTTCTGTATTGCTCAAGGTAAAAAGAAATCTCCCTGGCCTGCACAGGGCTGACACTGGTGAGCACGCTGACCATCGTAGCCTGTAGACAGCATGCATCTCGGTCAGCAGAGTTCAGTGTTGCAATGCTGCAGCACTACAGGAACGGCCTTGAGGAGAGCACGGGTCCTGGTGGTCCTGCAGCTTTTCAAGAAGATAAAAAAAGGTGGAATCAGACATGAACTTCTCCCTCCAAATGCTGCACTGGTAGTGCAATTACTTACTTGACACAGTCAGGTTGTTCTTAAGGGGTCACCAACTCCTTATCAGGCTAATCCATCTAGGCATACGTGAAAAAAAATATCAACCTTCTTTCTGCGTATTAGACTTTTTCCTCAGAAACGAAACCCCAAAAAGAAATTCTGTGACCCGGTTTGGGACTATCAGCAGGATGAGGACCCACTGCAGGTTCTTACGCAAACCAGACAAAAAGCGATGTGAAACCTAGCCAACCACCAGGAAGAAACTGCTGGTTTTTAATAGTTCTCCTGAAATGGGTTAGACGTGGGGCCAGGAATTTCCACCCTGCTGATGAAGGGAGCAACTCCCCTCATCCATCCCCAGTGTCCAATTTAATCCAAAGAAAATCCATTGCTTTTCCCTGAAAAAAAGGGAGATGCAGTCACACTTAGTCCCTGGGCAGAAGAATGATTAACATATGCACTAATAGAATATATCCCCGAGAGACAGGTTATGCAATTTGGTCCATGTAGGAAATGGAGCTAAATTTCTTGACACCCATGCATGTGTGCACGCTTATAAAGTCTCAGTCATGTTGTACTAACAGAGCTTTTATTTAAAGAGCAGTTCTGGAATTTTAATACACTGAAAAAACGTAATGTATTTATATTTTATGCATTATCTTTTATTCAGCCTTCAATCCTGAAAGGAAAATCCTGAAAGCTGAACTTGTGTTGTGGCTGGTGCTGATCAATGGTGACACGATAATGCTGGATGAAGGTGAATCGACTCCCCTGAGCAGACCTTTCATCGTTTGTGGTGGCACTGAGCACACTTGATGAAGCACATTGTGTCACACACAGAGTTACGCCAAATACTTGTTGTATGTTCTCCGTTCCCTGGGAACACTGAAGTCTGCCACTTCAGTACTGTGGGTGGGAAAAGAAAAGCAAATGATACGAACCTTCTTTAAGGTTGTTTAAATCCTTCTGAAACCTTTCATGGAATCTGTGCTGAAGTCTATCAGACTACTGGAAAAAGCCCAGGCTACTGTATAGGCATTGTTTGCTCCCTGAGGAAGACAATTTAAAAGCCCTTCAAGTAAAAACCAGCATTATATATTGTACAAGAGATAAATGTACACTTAATCTAAGACTTTCTCTCCTCCCAATGTGCCAGAGATGGAGATTTGTTTTTCTGCTTCTTTACCCCCTAGGTCAAACAGTCCAACAGAGTCTTAGAGTAGGTCTGAGCTGAAATACTCATATATACTCCCATTTTTACTCAGTATGATTTTATTCAGTCATCTATTGGCAATAGCGTTTATTTCTTATGCTACGTGGTTTGAAAGCTTCCTTATGATTTCAACTAGGTTACGCATACGTAAGTGTACAATCTCCTGAACAGCTGAGTAACCAGCAGTTCGGGAACTGCATTCCCCCATGCTGGCTGGGTCTAGAAGCCCCGAGGGAAACTACCAGAACTAAATATTTACTTTAGGATGACACTAGTGTATTACGAGAAGAATCTCATCTCCTATAAACAGGAAAATAAACTTCTCATTTTGAGGGGAAAAAAACCCCAAACAACACAAACCCCCCAGTAACACAGATAATCCTGCCTAGGAATTAGCGTTTCTTTTACTGTTTAGAAAAGGAAAGTGTAATGAGAAGCTGTGTCAATGAGCTGTTTTCTGTACACTAAGTTTCCAGGCAATGAGTGGGAGTCAGGCGCGGGGTTACCACAGGACTCGAGACATAACTGCAGCCCCACCCGGCAAGGTTATTACCACCCTTAATATCCCACACAAATAGATTTCCTTGCTTTGGTCACAGCAGTCTATTAATTCAGCCCTCTTGTCTCGTACATCTTTATCCTCTGCAGGTTAATCCTGCCAAATTCCTTTGCTGTAGTACGTGTCACACAGCATATAATATCCAACAATACAATTTTGCTAATCCTGTTTTATCAGCTTTGTTGCCCTGTCTGGTCAATCCAATAGTGAAAAACTGCACATAAGGTTTTTGCCAAGATCTTCCTCTCCCCCCCCCCCCCCCCTCTTTTGTATGGTTTCAATTAAATGGTTTGAGAGCAGAACGTAGCATTTGGATACCAGCCAATGTCCTTCAGATGCAGAATGTCAAGGCACTTAATTAAATAGGTCTTCCAAGTCTTTCAGGCGCCCCACCTACCCAGTCAGCTGAATTTACTATAAGCAAGTGTAAAAAATCAGCTCAAATCTCTTTTTAAGACACTCTCCATGCATTAAGGACTCAAAGATGGCTGAATAGTGAGATATTTATGGCCCATTATCTTACCAAAAGATTAAACAAATGAGTAAAGACTATCTCATTAACAGTTCTTTGTTGTCTTGTTTACTGTTTAGTGGACTCATTAACATTAATTATTAGAAGAGGAACATCAATTATTGCAATAACCTTTGTCAAGCCTGGCAAACTGACTGCTAAGCAGCAAACAGATCCATGTTTATCAGGCAGGATTTGCATGGACATAAAGATGAAAAAGAAAAGACCCCCGAAAGCCTCGATGATGGCAGCAGAGATCCAGCATCGCTTGTTAGTTCTGTCATCAGCAGAGCCTCCTGCTTGAGACCTCTAGACAGAGAATAGAAGAGTAAGTAAATATTGAGCTTAACTCCACGAGAATTGCTTACCCAGTTCTACGTAGCGAGTTGTGAACAAAGGGATCCCTACTTCCTCTGGTGCTCACCAGGCTGCATTTATTACACTAATTATTTTAATGCAGGGAACAGCCCTTTCTCTCCCCTGCCATCAGCACAGTCCATATGCTTGTATAAATATAACGCAGACTGCAGCATCAATTTCAGAATTCTCCGTCAACACGCTGCTAGAGCTGACTGCCTTATTGCCTCAGGTGAAGAGCATTTTTACACTGTTACGAGATATTATGGCTTGGGCTCCCCTTGCCCCTTCCTCCTCCCTCAGATTTCTTTTTCCTTTTCCGAAAACCAGTTCCAGGCGGAGATCTCCTCCGCTGCCTTAGTAGAGATTCAATGTTGTATCAGTATTTTAAACATACCATATATTTCAGCAGTTCTGGCAGGAGTTAAATATCAGCAGTAGCACATCCATTATTTAAAATACCTTGAGGAAGAAGGCTGAGTCACTAAGCTGGATCCGTCACCTTTGACACCGTTTCTCAGCCTAAATACAAGTGCCAGCCTGTGCCAAAGAACGAAATGAACCTTTTCAGAAGGACTCTGAGCCAAATCCAGGGTTTGTAAGATTAAATCTATATACAAATAGAAACAAGGGCAGCTAAGGGCTGCACTTTTTGCAGATGCTTCCACAACTACACGCTGTGAGCTTCTGAGAGTAAATACAGAGATTGCTCCTTTTGCCAGCCAGATCTTAAAGAAAATACCCTTGTAATTTCTGCAAAGCTGCCTTGCGACGGCCACTCCATGTTCAGCATCACCAGGAGCCTTCCTCCTCACCCCACGGCCCCACCAGTGTGGCCCACCAACACCTTCCCCTTATAGCACATCAGCTCTGCCTGCATCTTCCTGCTAATTAAAATGTGAAACAATTAAGCTGTTTGCTAAATTAGCGATTCTGGCCCTACAGCCTCCTGGCCGGAGAGAGGTCTGCAGAGACAGTGTAGCCCATTACCTCGACGTGAATTTGTGCTGACAGGACAGTCCATCCGTCTTCACATCTTTAGACAGCTGTGCTTACCTAGCAGAATGTAAACATCTCTGAACTTTGCTTACTGGATAAAAGGAAGCATTAGTTTCTTATTGCATTTCCTCCTACAGGATCAATCACACACTGAGGCTAGATGCAGCATGCCTATGTTTGTAATTAATCTCCTAAAGGAAGAACATCTCCTCTCAATTGATTGCTATATTTGTATGCAGTCTTCCTGCAAGAAAGGGAGGAGAAGAAGAAAATAAAAGCTGGTAGCAGAATAACAATCAGCTGATTCCTTAATAAAGGCTGGTATGTGCTATATATGCACAGCAAGATGCTCTTTTAGTGAGTTGATTCTCTTGTTGGATAAACTACCTTGTAATCAACGTTGATCATTAACATTGGGGACTTCAGGGTTGCTTTTAGATGTCCCGAAAGACGGACTGTGTTTCAACACAGTGAAACTGAAAAGGATTTTTTGGTTCTTTTTTCCTGATGTTCTTACCAAAACAATACACGCATACTTCAAAATAATCCTCCAGATGCTTTACTGTCTCTTGCCGAGTGTTACTGACTGCGGACAACAAAACTGAATGCCACACAGTTTGTACACTGCCCTGTTTGCACACAGGAGACTCTTTCCCACCAACACACCTGTTCATGAGGGACATCTCATTCACATTTCCCTTATTGTGTATGGGAATATTTTAAATCCTGACTAAAGAAATACTGTTTAAAAAACCAACACACGCACCCCCTCCCCAACCTGCAGGAGCATCTACTTCATGAAGAATAATTTCTTGCCCTCTCAGGGAAAGTGGTGTGTGCAAAGTTACTGCTCTTCTGAGGCCAACTGAGACTCAAACTACTGGGCAGAGGGACTCAAAGCAGAGTGCTTAAAAAAAAAAATAATGGGAAAGCAAGTGCTCTTCAGCAGTTCCAAGGACCCAGGCCTGACTCTTGCTGCTGGTTTAGATCTGTCCATTTCATTGCACAAAATGCATTGAGCTCACTGACATTTACATCGGGGCAGCATATTCTTTATAATGAGAAAATAAATAGCCTCCAAGACACGTTTAGATGAAACGTACACTTCTGATAGGCACCATACTAGTCAAGAGTGTCACTGTCCATTTTGATTCAGCAGAATAATACCAAGATTTGCTTGCTGAACGCACTATTAAGACAAGTCAGAGTCTTTCCCCCATTATCCGAGTACCAGCAGGGCAGGGCTGCTATAACTCATTACAGAGCTCACTGTGTGGCACTTCAAACAACCTGCTTTACAGGCTTGGAGATTAGGGTCTAATGCTTACATGATCAAATATTTAGAAGTATTGAACTGTACACGTCTGAGAGGAGTAAAAAAAACCCTATACATTTTAGGAAGCTGATTTAGAACAATATAGAACACTGCAAGTAAAACAGCACTTTAAAATAAAACGCAGGCACAGTATTACCCACCTGATTGCCAGCACTACAGCTGCATCAGCAGGGCCTGTGAAGGCTCCCTCTGCCCACCAGCCTCCCATGGCTGGAGCAGGAAATGATGTGGTCCTTGTTAAATGCACCGTGTTCTTTCAGCATACACAATTAATGCAACCTTCACTTATATGTATATGATTTTCACAAAGAATTGGATGCCAATGTCTCCATTTTAGAAACATTTTATAGGAAAATACTCATATCTATATGATAATGAGCTGGTTTTAATCTGGGAAATCTATGGTCCGTTACCTAGGCCTGTTCATTGTTTAGAGGAATAACCAGCAAAACCAAGTGACAAATCACCAGTTTGAATATTTCTGCCTTTATTCACCTACTCTTTGTGTGACAGCGGCACAGCCTCCCAGACCAACGGTACTGACATCTAACCAGAAGCAATGGAGGCTTCAGCAACAGCATTTGGGAGCCCAGCTCTTCACCTCTTCCTCGCTCCTCCCCCACAGAACTGGGGTGCAGCAGAGGAACAACAATTTGCCTCAACACGTGCAAAGCCATCAAGCTGCTTGTGCATCCCTAACTACCAGCAGGGAGAGGTGAGCAGAGACTCACAAGTCTGCATCGCTCCTAGGATGCCTCCTTTCTTCTCCTATTTACCATGGGGGTCCTGGATGAAAAGTACAAAGGTGCAGCAATTCAGCAAGAAGTATCTCACCTCCCGTTTTTTGTAACCCAATGCTACTGAGCATCACTCTCACTGATGGGAGTAGGGAACTGCTCCCCACTTTTCCTGCTTTGCTTGACAATCCAGGGTGAAAAAAACCCCTGAGTTGCTCCTGTTCTGTTACCCTCTCCTAAAAGATGCTGTTTGCAAACATTGATCACTAAAATTGAGGTGCTACTCAAAATGTTCAGTGTTTGATAAGGTGCGCAGAAGACACAGGCTGGCCACTGGCAATTTATATATAAAATACAAACATGGTAAGTATTTGACCAAAGGGCAAATTGTAAGCCCAGGGCTGGGTATTGAGTGTTAACCCACAGTTTCTCTCCATGCCTGTTTAACAGGGGACTTCAAGACACTTGGCTGACTTGGAAGTTTTGATGCCTCGCCAATTGCCTTCAGGCTGCAAATCTCAGAAGATGAGATTTTCCTGTGGCATTTGACTTTTCTGGCTGAAACCCAGAGAGTTCACAGGAGCAGACAGAACGGAGGTGAAAGTAATCCATTAAAACAATAATAAACTCACTGCACATTCTAAGTAAAACTTGCATAAAGTGAAAAAGAAAAGGATTTTTCTTATTTGTATTTCCTCCATGTTCCTGTGGCCATCACTGTCCTTTGCTCCTACATGTTCTGCTCTCCAGTCTGGAAGACCAATAAATGCAAACCCTTCTTCAGGCTGCAATTAATTTCTCAATCTTGATGACTGAAGAGAGAGTCCTTGTATTCAACTCTCTGCTTAATAAAACTAAGGACTAATATCAATGCTAGTCCTGTCCCCAGCCAAATATCACCTTCATTTCTTGTCCACTATACCTTTAAGAGCCAAGTAATAGTCCAGGGATAGGAACAGCTAACAGAACATGATGGCCAGGTTAGCAGAAGGTCTAATAAAGCTGTAGGAACTTGAGATTTTCTTCTGTGTTATGGCATGGTGCTTCTCCTAAGGGAACACTGCTGCAGTCTTCAGTGGATGGGAAGGATATTCAGCATTTGGGATAGGACCTCAGAGAGCAGCAAGGATGTCGTAGGTCAGGATGGATACGCATCAGCAGAGTTTAGTGGGCAAGGTTTTCACAATGTACCATGTCTCCCTCTAGCTAGAGATACCAGCTGTCCATTACCATATGTGCAAGAGAAGAATATATACACATCAAAAGACTTAAATGAGAAATTTGGGGTTGTGACCTTATACGAATATACAGGCTTTGATTTTTTAGCAAAGGGGGTTAGACATGGTGGACACAGTAGCACTTTACATGGATAAAAGGATGCGAAGCATGTTCCTTACACAGTTTCAAATCAAATGACACTGAGTTCAGAAATATCAGAAAAGCTGACCAGGGGTCTGACAGTTCCACTTCTCAGGAAAAAAAGACCACAGACTCCTCCAAATTCTATCTGCTCTTTGTTACGCTCCTTTCACAAGTAGCTACCCTTCTGTTCCCATACCTACAAAGACTGGAAACACATTTCTCAAAGCAGGCTGGAAGACAATAACAATTAACAGAATTATTCCATTCTGTTGAAGTCAGATAAAAATCACCATCAGCATAAGGATTTAAAATTATATCCCCAATGAAATGTAGTTTCTGGTCCCAGCTGTTTTCTTCTAACCTTCTCCCCACCCCTCCCCCCATAAAAAACCCAAACCAAATCCTCCCTGAACAAACAAAACCAAAAAACCATCCCAACGCAACTCTTAAGGATAAGTACCCAGGAGCTTCCCTTTCATTTGCAGAGACCACACTGCAACCAATGTTTAGTGCAAGGCAGCTGCACAAAACCAGCCCCTCTTCAGTTACCCAAACCAGTGAAAAAACATGAATCGAAGTGCAAATACTTCAGAGAGTTCCCATTACAGCTGCAAAATTGACAGGGAATCACATATGGTCAGTCGTACCACAAATGCGAAGCCACAGTCCTAAATCCAGCTGGTCTTCTTTATCACAACAGGATGCGTCTGTCTAGCAGTAGTCACTGAAAGAACAAAGTAATTTAGGGTCTGGAAGATAACAACTTGGAAGAAGGCATGTTCAAGGATTCAGCTTAATTAATAGCAATGGATTTTATTATCCTCTGCCTCCAGTGTTGCTCTTAGTTCTTTTTAAGACTTACTCTCCCTTAATGAACAGAATATAATCAGGAAAACTAAGCATGAGAGTTTTATTAAGTGCTTTTTGAGAAATAAAAAACAAAAAACCCTAACAAAACCCCAAACCACTGTGTATTTGGAATACTTACTACACAATATTCATGTCTCTGTGGCGGTGTGTGTGTTATTATATTACTAATCTGTTTAACACAAACAAGCACAAGTATTCTGAAGATGACAATCTGTACCTAAATACATACCTGACAAAACATACTCATGTGCAAATAGGATGCTCAGGAGTAAAGCTAAGCTCGGATTATTTGCACAAATAAGCGTTTTCTTTTCTTTCTTCCCCAGCAGGGCTGACAATAAAAGCACTCCTGTCATCATCACAGCCTCCTGCAATGTTAACATCGAATTTTTCTCTATGTGTGCATGTGTGCAGGCAGCTTTTGTTATAGCGTTTGTCTACAAAATTATAATAGGTGTCTTTCCTTGTGCGCTGGCTTGTGTGATAGCAGTTTAAAAGACAATACCAAGCCCTGTCTTTAATATAGCATCATCAGAGGCATCTCCCTTGGGGAGGTGTTATGGCCATCTAGCAGACACCTAGATGAGATATGTGCTTTCTTTGGAGAGATATTGCCACAAAGCGTTTGAGAGAAAGAATGGATGCTTAGCTAATAGATGCGCATAATTACTAATCTTCGATGCTCCTTAATGGGAGATTTTGACAAGCAGTTTTCAGAGGTATCACAAAGACATGCAATAGTGCTGCTGAGTTTTGCGACTCATTCCTCTGGAATCCTTCGAGCTTAACTTTTATTAGCTATAATTTTTTTTTTTCACCTGCAACAACTATTTGGGGATCCCAGCCCATTGCTTCCCTCCCCGCATGAAGAAGCATGTCAGAACAGAAATATGCATCCAGATTTCCCTTGTCTGCACTCGCTGGGCATGAGCGCTGCATCACAACCAAGCAGAGATGCTTCCAGCGGAGGGGAATGCTGTTCCTGTTGTGAGAGAGGTTAACGTAAAGAGGGCACAACAGAAATTAAATGGGGCTGCTTGTACAGAAAACAAATTACTACCTAAGGTGGAAAATTTAAGGGGAGATGAGGTGTTGCCACAGAAATACATTTTGGGAGGCCAATCCCCCTTACTCTGAAAGCACAGGGGACCATGTTTTCCTCTAAATATTGGAGCTGTAAAACTATACGTACCAGTTGGGTGTAGCAGAGAAGACCTTGAACTCACGAGGGAGTAACCAGCCGTGTTCCCCCCTGCCTTTGCTTCACATCCCTGCATGCCAGCACAGCTGAGGGCAAGATTTCTAATTCTTGCTATTCCTGTCAAGGCAGGGTAGCCTGATTCACCACTCAGCTGGTTTTGCTCCTGTGATTTCAGGGGATGGCCTAGATGTGCTGTAAGGAATTAACCCCTCGCCCTCCTTCACGCACTCACTGTTTGTAGTGACATGTAATGTTGGAAGAAACCACTACAATGACACATCTTGCTGCAAGAGCGCAGGAACGAATGGCACAAAGAACTAAAAAAGTCCAAGCCTCGCTTGCAGACTATTTTGAGTATTTTAAAGCAGTATACAATTGGCTTTTGTCCCTGGCTTTCCTTTGCATTTCCCTCATACCTGGCCACCCTTGCAGGAGGTGATCATTCTTGCTAAAATTCCCTATTTGTATCACTGTCCATCCCAATGCTTTGAACAAGCAATTCAGAAGCTCCCACCTTAACTGAGCAAAATGTGACTTTGAAAAAGCTCGGCAGACTACGCGTAAGACAGGTTAATGTGGACTATTTTTGAAGGTGAAACGGAGGCGTTAAGATCTGAGGGCAGCAAGCGGCACTCTCCCAGCTGCAGTTTATGATGAAAAAAGGGCACCGAGTGTCTGTGATGTATCAGGAGCCCTGTCATACCCTGCAAACATATTTTGCAAGGTTTTATAAACAAATCCAAAGGAGGTTATTAATTTTGCCATTCTGTGTACAGAAGGCAGGAAAAATTTGTTGTGAATCAGGTAAGTAAATAGAAGTCTATCTGCAAATAATAAAACTACATAAATAATACAAGAATGATGACTAGATTGCTGTATTTTGAGTGGATTTGAGGCAGATGTGAAACAGGTGGTAATTATTTGCTACAGAGTAACTGCAATTTACTTGAATTAACTGCATAATACATTTTGGCCACAAATCCCTATATTAATTCAATGTTTTCTGAACTTCTTCAGGCAAAAAAAATTAGCAGTGTATCAAGTTGCATTTTACCACAGCATTTGCATTTTTTTATCCTCAATAGAACACAAACATTCAGTCAGACCTCTGAGGTCAGGCAAGCTGCCAGGGCAGCAAAGACCAGGAGCACCAGGCAGAAAATGAGCACTGGCTCCATGCAAGGGCTCCCTTCCCGCTGGTATCACCCCAAATGCTACCACAGAGGAACAAACCATGTCTCCTGCTGCTGCGCCCAGAAGCTTCAACCTGGGCATCTCCGTGGGCCACACAATGGGCTTGCAGGGTAACTCCTGCAGCTCTATTTCTCAGTCACGGACATACCTACTACATCTCTCTTGGTTTCAGACATGTAAACTAATTACAACAATGTTCCAGTGGAAATTTCTTCTTCAATTTGGCACGCTATTCTTTCAGCACACAATGATGAAAAATCTTAATTTGCTTCAGACGAGCCTCTTTAACTGTATTAATAAATTACAATGCCAAAAATAAGAATAGCAGTGCCTGCAAAAAAAGCATAAAGCAAGAAGCATTAAAACTAGTGTGCAAGGCATGTATTTGCTATATTTAGATTTTTACCCTACAGGATGATAAACCTGAAGTGGAATGAAAAAATGTGCTGAATCACTGCATCTAAAAAAATGTCTTCTTCAAGCAGAATGTACCAGCCACGTAAAAATGAATCTGAGTGCTTTTCGCCCTACATTAAAATACTTACTGAGCTGAAAAAGATTAAGAAATACCTGAGACCTTCCCGAATGTATGGTCCAGAGGAGCGGGGAATTAAATCAGAATTCATGTAGTCAGAAGTTGGTATTCAAATCATTTTGCGAAAGGAGTTCTCTATCTGTTTTGATAACCCAATGCACCGTGACCGCTTCAGAACACATGCATTACATGAATATTGGATCCCGTACCGCCTACCTTATTCAGCAATAAGGGCAAGAGAGCCGATTTGGGCGACGTTATTCACGCAGCTTAAGATTTAGTCCCGCAAATCCTTCATCCAGTGGTGATGCTGATAGAATCGTGGGGGAAAAATGCAGCTCCTCACTGTAATTTGCAGAAGTCTCGTGTATGAATCTTGTCAAATGCACAGGCAATGTGCATAAACAGAGCAAGCCTCTAAAAATGCAGACAAACGCTAAATTTTTGAAGACGTATTTTAAAACAGGAGGCATATTTTGTCAGCTAAAGAATTATCTTCAGAGAAACTCACTGTTTCAGGTTCCTACCTCGTTTGAATAAGTGGTGCTATGGTACCATATGGCGATTTCCACCAATGGTGGCAATAGTATCTTTTTTTTAAATAATGTCTTTCTTCCTCTGAACAAACTTTACAGATGAATATAGAAAAATCCCCACACTTGAATTAAGCAGATGCTTATTACATTCCTTCTGGCAATATAATGTGATTTATTGAGTTATACTGCAGTCTTCAACTTTTTAACCAGATTAAGGCTGAAAAGAAGCCGGCAACTAAAACATCTTTCCATTTTTATTTACATTATATTTAGTTATGTTATATTCTTAGTTAAATAAACTTGTGGAAGAGTACAGAAGCTACAAGACCTAATGGCCCGGATGTGTAATTAATCAGATTTGAAAAGCAAGCACCATTTATCTACATAAAACAAACAGAATCTATTCCATTAAGCTAACCCATTCAAATTGCAAACCTGACTGCTGCTAGTGAGAATATTTTGCTTGGCAAAGGTCCTAAAGGTTCTAAAATTATATATGCTATTTTTATTTCCTCCTTGGATTGGATTAGTTACTAAGCAACTGAAGAGTTCAGTCCTGTTGGTTAACATACGTACTGTATTTCATAAAATCGGTTACTATATAGGACCTAAGTGCCCATGAAGAAAAGATAGTACAGTGGTCTTTTGGAGGCTATTTGTTTGTGAATACTTTTGTACAATCAACTGTCCCGGCTTAAAATTTAAATGCACATAACTACTGCCTGGGTTGCAAGGTTGTTTGAAGTTTTATCTTTAGGTTATATTTTTAAGGAAAGAGGGATCTCTAAATCAGCATCCTCCTTGACAAGGGAATTTGATCACTTTTCATTTCCTAAAGACGCCACTAATGAATCAGAGCTATGTCATCAGTGTAATTCTTGCTCTTCAGTGCATTAAATAGAAATAGGACAGTTTAATAACAATTAAAAAAGGTAACAAGCAGCAGGGAAGATAAAGAAGATGCCCTGAAATAGCTCTCACTCCTGAAAATAGACAAGAATTCTGGCATAAAGGCAGAACACCTGCAACAACCCTTAAGTCATATCTGAAAGTCCTATCTACTGCCATCACTTGTAATTGCATATGTTTTTTATTTGGCCATACATTTGTTACTGTAGAGGAAAATATATTTTAAGCCTCTCAGGACTGTGAAGCGTGCTGCTTACTGATGCTGAAGCCCTACAAAAGCTCTACCATGCACCAAGCTGTTCAACTTCACAAACTATCTGCCAAGTTTCCCTAAATAACGTAAAATGTGGAGCTGATGGGCTGTTTGATTCCTTCGGCTTGGGTATTTCTTGGTAACTTCAGACTCTGTCACTTCAATCTAACCTTCTCCTTTTGCAAATTCACTCCTGTTTGAAGACGTTATTATTTCCAACATCCTCCCTTTTGGTTTTGTTATTTGTTTTAACCGCAGATGAATCCTCTCACACCTATCACAGAACCATAGAGTCACAGAACGACCTGAGTTGGAAGTGACACACAAAGATCATCAAGTCCAACTTCCATCCCACAGGACAACCCCAACATTCACACCATCTGTCTGAAAGCGTTGTCCAAACACTTCTTGAACACTGACAGGCTTGGCGCTGTGACTACTTCCCTAATATTCATTTCTACATAAGGTTACTCTAAAACAGTTCCTGGAAGAATGTGCACCACCAGACATACCCTGGCACCTTTTTTTGAAATAAAAGACCACGCTTAGGTAAGTTAGCCTCCCTCTATCTCTGCAACAGCTGATGGTGTGGTGTGGCTGTGGTTCACAAAGGTGCTCATACATTCCCTCAGCCAGGCAGAGCCCAGGGATGCTTCTGGGCTGGATGTGAAGAGCACACACTTGTGTAAGCTAGCTGCCACATCAAGCATCCTCCCTGCTCATGTACAGCTCGGTCAGGTGAACTGCCTGCCTTTCCAGCCTATGAGAAGAAAACCCTGTTAAGGCATTTCTGAGCTTGGGATGCATCAAGTACCTAGCTTTGCTTGCTTAGTTGTGATGCAGCAGGGAAAAGCCAAGATGAAGTGAAGGGGTTGCCTGGCAGGGCGTCTCTTCTCTGTGAAAATCATTAGGAAATACCCAGTTAGCAGAGGAACAAAGAGAGATGCTGGAGTGTTTTATCAGTCCTGCAGCTGCCTGTGCCATCCGTTTCTTCTAGCCAATGTATTTAAGTTCATACCCATAAATAGGCACTACTGGATGATGACAGAAGTAATTGGAAATGCTTAATGCAGCTACTCCATAAATCATTTGCATTCACTGGGTTCCACCTGGGCCCTTGCTGTACTCTCCCTGCTCGCTTTGACGGGCAGCACAAAAAATGAGCCACTTTCTTCTCCCTTGAATATTTTATCACTAAAAAGGGAAAAGCAAAAGGTCAGTGTTTCAAGGGATTCCTTGTCCGCATTTCTGCACAGCTTCAGCAGCCTGGGTAATCTCAGGAGTAGATCCTTCAAGATGCACACAAGACCTCTGACAAAATCGCTGCCCCAATATCACAGTGCTTCCTCCTGCGTGGCTCCTTGCTGTCTCAAGGCTAACACGCACGCACACACAAAAATGTACTTGTAGATGCTAAAGCTGACACACCGCATGTAGGGCACTGTTCTGGAAACTAGTTCAGGTAATTCTTCTCTTTAACTACAGTCTATTCTTTAAGCATCACTCTTCTACAAGTTTAAATAAAACAACACTTAAAGAAGCATTAGCGATACTTACAGAATGGGTACCAGGGCACATGGCAAAACACAAGAGTCAACCTTCCTGCAGACTAAGCAGCAGCACATTTGCACTCAAACCTGCTCACTTAAGAACCACAACCTCTGTCAAAGCAAAGACTGTTACCTGAAATCTGACAAGTGAGCTATTTCAAAAGCATAGGGAAGGGAAGAAAATTCATAGTTGAGATACCTCCCACCTCTGCACTTGGGCAGCTGCACGAGAGTGAAGTTCAGTCACTTCTGTGGTCCCACTGAAGTTCAAAGCAGTCAGGGGTTTATCAGTGTAAGCCAACACTACAAATCCCATCAGAAGCACCAATATCTTCTTTCAACAAGGTACTGCACCTCAAGGTAGACTGCTGTGTGACCCAAACCAGACACAGGGCAAGTAAACGCACATTTAATTTAAATACTAAGAATGCCCTGGCTTTCCCACTAGGAATTCCTGTGGGGTTGCCCTGAGTCAGCCCAGCCTTGGGACAGCAGAGACAGAAAATCCTACTGGGCTGATGCTGGGGAAGATAGGGAATGAGGGTGAGCAGTGCCCGAGCACCTGCCAAACCAGTGTAGTCACTTTAAACGATGTTTAAATACGAATGTTCAATAGTGACATGAATGAAATGTACTGGAAAACACGAAGCATTTAAAAATCAATGGGGAAAGTATGAGATGCTGATCTGCAGTTCCAGTAAAGGGAAGTCAGCATTGCTAGCAGGCACGCTATGCTGTGAAACCTCAGAAGCAAGCCAGTACCCTAACACAAAGCAAAGCACAAAGCCAGTCCTTAGGCAGCTTTTTGGGATCAGCTTCCCTTGCTTCACCAAACCCTTGCCTTAACATGCACAAACACAGCAGTTCCACAGAGAGCACAACAGCCAAGCGAAGTTAACGTGATTGCCAGTATAGGCACTGTTAGACCCAAGAGAGAATATTACAACCAACATTTCAATACCAGCACTGCCAGTTTGCAAACTGTTTTACCATCTGTTATAACCCCACAAGCACACCACAGGAAGGCTCTTCAGGGATCCCTCTTATCAGATGCGATCCTGCAAAATCTCTGAGCAAGGCTGACTAGGAGGTCTTCATTTTTTGGCATGCGCATGGTCCTCCTGGCTTTAGCAGGGCTGCTCATGCCCAGGTCTACTCCATCCATAGCTGAGCTTTCCAAACTTTTTATTTTGAAGAAAAGACATGAAGCAAGGAGGCTGAACTTTACAAAGGAAGGGATTCTAACAGAAATGCCACACCAAGTGTGAACTCTCCTAGTCCTTCAATTTATTTTTCAATACAAGTCTATACTTCTGCAGTCTCCTGCTGTGGGGTGCTATGCATCAGTGACTCCCAGGACTTCTCTGCAGCATGGGATCATCATCAGTTTCCATGCAGCAGCTTTACTCTTGCAGCTCTAACTGCCCCAAACTGTAATACACTGCACCACACAGGAACTCAAATTGCATTTTTTGACTGTCGAGCTAATTCACTCCCAAAATCATTCCCACGCGAGCCAGACTGCTGATTTAAATGGGAGTACTTGCAGGTTTGCAAAATCAGGTCACAGGGAAGAGAAAAAAAAAAACTCCTGTTTTGTAATGCCTGAAGAAGTTACATGCGGGAGAGATGGGGTTTCTTTTCTAGGAAAAGATATCTGCAGTGAAACTGAAGGAAAGGAAAATGAAGCCTTGGTTCTGAAGTGAAACAAACTGCTACCTTACCGGCACAAGTAAATTAAAGGTGAAGGCTTTGTCAGGAGCTGTGCTCTGTGGAAGACAGCTAGAGAAGAAGAATTTAAGATTTCTGGGACAGGAAGAGTCACAAGAGATGAACGTTGTATGATTTAATTATCCAACTGGAGGGACAAATTAAGCTTTTGACTTGGAGCTGTGTATAAAGAGAGCAATTAGACTTCTTTTTAAGAAAATTAGCATACGGTTTAAGAAGGGAGTAATAGTTTAAAATGTAAGTATGAAATGGTTACTGATATGCAATGGTAATGGATCTGTATGCTATGGATTGAACTAGATGCTCCACTGTTTTATATTAGTATTCCTTTTTCAAAGCTAGAAGACCCTGCACTGGTTTGCACCATTAGAAGATCTGCCCCAGTGAATCTATTTTCAGTGCGGACACAGCACTCACCTTTCACTTTCCAAACGCACACTGCTTGCCATGTATCCTGGATATATATTATTCATAGATTAATAGTCTCCTTAAAATTGGTGTGTGCTGTGAATCTGCTCTTGAAATGAGCTTTGCATACAGGTATACATGCTTAGCTTGGGCTCAAGTTTTTGTGATAGATTTTTTGTATAATAGTATACAGTATGAGTGATCCACTCTTGCTCTTACACGGGAATTTAAAAACCAAAATAAATAATTTAAGAAAATTATATATATATGCCTTTACACTCCAGGTCCTATTAGCACTGCATTAAACAAGTCTAATGAGATGAAACACTGAACTTTGAAACAAACCCTAACACATCTCCATCAAGCTTCAGATTTTCCAAGAGGATAAATCAGTATGAGTGCTTTGATCAAAACAAAAGCCCATCAATCTATTCTAGTTAGGGAACAAGTCCTAAATCATTAGAAAAATACTTAGTAATAGACTCAGGGTTTAAATTAAGTGACTTTCCAGATCAGCAGTGTACATAAGCTTATCCTCTATACTGTGCACCAACTTTCAATAAACTATGCCCTTTGTCTGGAAAGATACCAAAAATTATGAAGTGATCTCATCAGCACAGGGGTGAGCAATTTTCATCCTGTATAAAATTTTGTTATGTTATCCTTATTTGAACAAGTAACAATTCTGAGGAAGTCAATGTTTGCTCAGCTATCATATTTCTATCTAGCAGCACTTTCCAGAGAGAAGAAATTGCTCTATCATGCGTGCCGAAGCACTCGGCTTGCACATAAAAAGTCCCCAGAGGGTTAAAAACCCCAGCACTTTTAGAAACCCTATCAACACGCACACAAATTGCACACCAAAGAACTGGCTAGTATAAATTTAAATGCACTTAATACCCAAGTGAGGAGCAAGACAGTAACCGAAGCAACAATCTGCTTTTTTTTGTGTAACTCGCTCTCCAACAAAGTGTTTAAAATCATTTTCCATTCATGATCTTTACCATACACTTTTGTAGTCAGATAATTAACACTGAACAGATTCACATGGCTCTGTTTGAAGGTAAAAACCTAATGTGGTTTGACCTCTTTTATTCAGAAATTGGGTTGATGGAAAGAAGATATAACATCTGCAGCTTTATACATTTCTTACATTCACTAAGTTTTTATTACTAGCAGTACTGGAGGGGAAAACATTAAGAGGACACGCACAGGTGAAATGTACACCTGTACTGGTCATCAGGCAGGAACTCAATCTTGTACATAAAGTCTCACTATAATACAGCACCAAAAATGACCAGGATATTTACAGTGGAAAAGAACAGCTCCCCATTTTGTAAACCACATAGCTTGACTTATTCCGAGCTGAATTTCAGCTACGAATATTTTTGAAAGTATAACAACAGTAAGCAACACAATGACTGAGGTTGCTGCAGAAAAGCTTCCTCAGTGGACCTCAGCTGCCGAGGCACCACTGGCATCAACTGAACCACTGAACATGGTCCTTACCTGCTCCCAAGGGACAGACCAGACAGGAGCAACTGCTTGCTCAGGCTGCAGCTCTCAGGGGCACACCCCAAAAGTCTGGCATCACTGGGAACTGACTTCTTCAGCCACACGCGACTCTGGTGCTCCCCTCAGAACAGACTACCCACTAACAGGCAGGAGCAGGTCTTTAGAACTAGGTATATTTGTGCTTTTCCATTTCTATGCTAACACTTACTGTGTGGATGTCTTGAATTAAACACTTGGGGGTTGTTCTTTTTTTTCCCTTTATCTGTGCAAATCCTTGAAAATGTTGCCTTGTACCCATTCAGAGCTGCCCTTTGAAAGCGGGTTACTGTAACAGCTGCCCAAGATGATATGTGAATATTCACCTCTCTCTGTGGTTTAGGTGTGTAACTGCCCTCATCTCCCACCATGCAGGCTGAGTTCATATGGTCCAGGCAGCTCTTCTGAGGAAGCTGTTAGAGAAATGCAGGGAGTGGGCTGTGGCTGCCAGATGGTTCTCTATCTATTTATCTATCTTCCACTCCCTGGTGCTACCCCATGATGGAGCATCAACTGTGAGCTCCAGTGGGAAATTAATTCTCTCCCTTGTTTCTACACAGGAAAGTTTCTGCTCCCCATTGTAGAGTTTACAGCTCTGCATCATCAAAGAAGGCGTGACAAGGGGGAAGACAGCCGTGCTGGTGTTAAGTGACTTGCTCAATGTCAAAAGGCAGCCAGCAGCGAAGCCAGGATATGACTCTGGGTGTTCTATGACACAGGCTGTGAGTGGTAGCAGCACACACAGGCACTGAAAGCTGGGCAGCAGGCTTGCACAGCCCACACCAAGGGTCAGTAACACCATGTAACAAATCATTTCGTCAGAGTTGGGGTTATATCAGATTTGCTCTTTTGCAGATACATTTGCTAGTTTAAAGTTTTGCATGCACTTCTGAAAATGAATGTGTGGTGAGGAATCACTTGAGTATTCAATGCCCTGTTTTTTTGCTGCCTAACACTAACAAGAGCAGCCCATACAGAAGCCTACTTAGATGTAACTATTTGGAAAAGACAAAAGATCACATTGTTCCCAGGAGAAAACAGTATGACCTCCCCACTCCTTTCTATGTCCAAGACATTGGGCTGAGCACAAAGCATCATGGATATAATTTAGCAAATATAGATTGTAAATACTTATTTAATGCAGTATTTTTATAATAAACTGGCCTGAGCCCTTTTTATTTTTATAAATGCGTTGGATACCAAGGTCTTACAGGGTGACACGTCTCCCCAGCAATCCTCTACCTTCCTGTGCGTACTGGTCATATCGACAGAACAGTATGCGTGAATTACTGCTTGCCTGGACATGAAATATATTAATGCAGATCTCATAAAGGCTGGTTTTGAAGGCTTATAAAAACCTATATATTCCTTTGAACAATTAGTTCTGGTAGCAAGCCTTTTAATCCAATAAAGCCTTGTTATGTCAATAACAGACCTCACACAACATGCAAATTGTACAGCTTCCGTGAAGTAGCCTGCATGAGGGTAAACTGGCTGTCAAGAATGCATGTCTGGGCTAAAATTATCCCTCATGCAGAAGCAAGGAGTTCATACCAAGTGAGACTTCTGTCGTACAACTTCCACAGGCTTGGAGTCCACTGCAGAAAACAGAACACCCTCTATGGACTTCAATGGGCCTCATGAAAAGCACCCTAAGTGGGGCTTCTTTCCAGTCTCAAGCACCCAGCCAGAATTATCCACTTTATCCTGTTAATGGGTGAGGAAGAGCCTCTGCTGTCACAATAACAGGAATGATGACATGATACAAGAATGATGACCAATCAAAACGTCCTTAGGCGAGTAGTCTCCTATGTTACAGGGGCTACGCCCAGTGGGTGACAATTGAGCAACTCTGGCTTCTTCATCAGACCTCTGGCCCGAAGTCAGAGAAAAATGGAGGCTATGAGAACACAAACTTATGAGCTGCAAAGCCCCATAGAATCACTTGGTTGAAAAAGACCTTTGAGATCATCAAGCCCAACAGTACCTATCCACTACTAAACCATCTCTCTAAGTGCTTCATCAACCTATCTTTCGAATACCTCCTGGGATGGTGACTCTACCACATTCCCAGGCAGCTGTGCCACTGCCTGATAACCCTTTCGGTGAAGAAATTTTTCATAATGTCTAATATGAACCTCCCGTGGCGCAACTTGAGGCCATTTCCTCTCATCCTATCACCTGTCACCTGGGAGAAGAGACCAGCACCCACCTCACTACTACCTCCTTTCAAAGAGTTGTAGACAGTGATAGGGTCTCCCCTCAGCCTCCTCTAAGCCAAACAACCCCAGTTCCCTCAGCCACTCCTCATAACACTTGTTCTCCACACCTTTCACCAGCTCTGCTGCCCTTCTCTGGATGCACTCCAGCCCCTCAATGTCCTTCTTGGAGAGAGGGGCCTAAAACTGAACACAGCACTTGAGGTGTGGCCTCACCAGTGTTGAGTACAGGGGCACAGTCACCTCCTATGTTTCAAAGGTATAAAAGGGCACATGCTGTCTCAATTAAATACAGAGCCCTGAGTGCAGAAATGAACCTAAGCTGTCTCCCCCAAAAAAACCAACTGTCACAAACTTGTAGAAAAACACTGCGTGGATTTTTTTTAAATTGAAAAATAGAAAGGATACTGCTATTGTGCTGTGAAACGTTATGATTTGCTGACCTTAGCATCAAATCCCTGCCTCATCAAGATTCGGTAGAAGGGCTAATGAGGTATTTCCAAGGGTCTGGGGATTACTTTGCTTCAAATGCATTTTTGTTTGCTTTGCTTTTTTTCTTTTTTCAGGAGCAGTCCCTAAAAGCCAAAGGGCCCCATGGCATCCCCAAATGTTACTGGGCCCATTTGTGTGTGATGTCTGCTCTGGAGAATTCAGAGCAGAGACCAGCGCAGTGGTCACCACTTCTGGTCACCCCCTTGACTTTTATTGCACCTTTATATACCTAATGAACCCTCCTGCACTTTTGCCTTCCAGCACAATTTTTCTTGCCCTGGTTCACAAGCCTCTCCCCTCTTTTCACCAGATTCAGCCATGCAGAGATAAAGACTCTAATTTCTTTTGCAGAAGCTTGATAAAGATGGGAAAAAAAGGCAAAAAAGCACCAGTTACAGAGAAATTTAGCGGTTTTACTGCCACCCCCCCAGCTCCAGACATCAGCTCCAGTCAATTCTATCCAGACAATAAAGTAATTTATCACTTGAGGACCCACACAGGTTCGATACGTGATGTAAAGCAGATGATTGCTTCCATTGATTCAGCTGAAATATCCGAGCAGAGCAGTGGCTTGGCCGTGGCGAGAGCGCATGCACGATTTGTGATGGTTTAATAAATAAACCATTGATTACAAAATGGAGCCTGATAAATCCTGACGGGGCAGATCTGCAGCTGTACCTCTCCTCTGGCTCCTATAATTAATGGCTTAGTACTGTGCTACTGTTAAGTGAGGACCAGCTCATCTAGAAGCAATAGCATGTTAGCGACATTTATGCAAATGTGCATAATTACTGCACCCAGCACAACTGACAAGGTCACTCCTTGTTTTGGCCGAGATTTTCTCAGTGGAGACCTTTGGCATTAGCTGGGGATGTCTTGCCACAAGACAGACTATTTCTAATGCCAGGGCTTCAACTGCTTGAGAGAGTGATACTGTGGCAGGGAGGCAGGAGATTAATACCCCAGCAAACAGGGAGATCAGCCCTCAAGTCAAGCAACCATTAAAAGATGCTGAGAGATGTGGGGACTGACTGGGCTCCGGATGGTGTGCAGCCTGGGAAAGAGACCATCCACTGCTAGTGGTAGGTTTTAAGAAAGAATTAATGTAAAACACCCCTTGACAAACAGCATCTTGCAAGCCTGAGAGAGATCTAGACAATGACAACCTCATACAGTGCTTTTCCCCGAAGCAACAAACTACAACGTTGTTGTGAACAGTTGTTGAAATGATCTATTTCTTTCTTGAAGTGGTGCTGGATTTAGAAGATTGCAACCAGCCCATGAGCCTTGTTGATATGTGAGAGAGGAAACATGAGCCGAATCAAACGGTGTTCACCTGTCCATGCAAATACTCTTCCCGTAACCATGACGCACAGCCCCAGAGTGCAGCCATGACTCGGAGGTCTTCAGCCACAGCCCTCAGCATTGCCACCTTTTGCTTCTATCTGCATGGATGACATTGGGAGAGAAGTATTACATCTTTCTGCAATGGATATATATGCTCCTCCAAGAACAAACTTGGGTATCCAGCCAGGCTAATACACGTCCAGCTACCAATGGAACTGCTTTATTATTTACCAGTCTATTAGAGTCTCCAGTCAAAGGAAGGTACCAAGTATCAGAGAAAATGAATACAATAGCCAACCATTTACATGTGACTCATATTTAACTTCATAGTATTTTAACAGGGTTGCAGGTTCCTGACAACATTCTTCTAAGGTTCCAAGTCAAACCCCCCATGTTCTTAAAACACAAATATATTGCAGAGGAGACTGGCAGAGAGAGGAGAGGAAGGAGAAGGGATTTGTCCTCATTTTTTATTTGACTCCCTCCAGGCTGACTTGAGACAGAAATAAACACATGATTTAAAAAAAAGTACCTCTAGTTATCATGGTAAATTCTTGTCATTTAAAGAGGTGACTTTGCCCATCTCAATTTGAATAAAAATAAGTTTTCTTTGGAAACATAATGCATAGATCTACAAAACATGCTAAATAACGCATGGGGTATTACTGAGTAATGTCCATCAGAAAGTATTCATCTGAGCTAATTCTGTTTCTCAAATAAAATAAAGTACAACAATAAATAATGGCTAATGTGTAATGCCATCTAAAGTCAGGACCATTCTTTTCTTTCATTTAACTTGGTACAGTGTATGTGCTATGCATTTTTAATACCTTTAAATAATTTAGGAGAAATAGTGCAGACTAAGATGGGAAATAGTCTAAGCTCCTAATTTTAGGAAACAGTTCGTAAATGAAATTTCAAGAGGACATAACTTCTTGATTAAAGGCCAATTGTTGTTGTCACACCCAGAAAAAAAGTAGTATTACATCGTATTACTCTAGTTTATTACATTTATTACTATAATTTAGGAGAGTACCAGAGAATGACAGCCGAGGACCTCACTTCTGCCCTACCACTGCAGAACAAACCATAACAACAGTATACAATTTCATATATTAAAGCAAAAAATGGCTCCTCTTGTAAGCATGCATCATCTCCTGATTTTTGACAGGCAGCAAGAGCAAATGCATTTCTGACTTTTTCCATTTTCTTGCTGGATGGTTCTTAAATGTATTTCTCCCTCCTCCCTGCCCGTCGCTTCTGACCCTTATTTCCCGCATGCGGTATTTCTGTGAATCTGATGTGCCTGATAGACTGGGCATGCAGGATGCTGATTAGCTCCGTTGGCTTTAAAGTTTCCCTAACCCATTTCTCAGGTAATCTCGTACAAACGCCTATCTACAGTCAGCACATGTGGCAGAGATGCAGTAGCTTACCTCTTACTCCAGAAATACCTGCAATAAATCAGACAAAAGCTCTTAGCCCAGATGTTGAAAAGCAGGTGTGTAACAGCCTGGCTGAAGCTGGAACTTGAACCCAAATCCCAGCGTGTGCTTGTACTCTTCCCTGCAAGTTCATCACGGTGAAGAATGGTAGTGGATCCACAGAGGGAAAATAAAAAGCAAAGCATAATGCATGAGCTTATGCCAGCAAATAGTAATGCAAATGAATAACTCTACTCACAGAAGCAGTCTCCATAAATCCTGAATGATATTTGTGTTCAAATACTTCCTCCCACGGCTGCAAAATGTGTGAGGAGGCTTAGAAAGCATCATCTGCAAGCACAAGGATTCATGCGACTTAAAGTCATCCTTATTTAAAACAAACTGCACCTATTTACCAAAGGAGTACACAAGCAACCTCATCCACTTCCTTTCCTTCAGTCACTGCAAAGAGAGACCAAGCGGCTCCAGAGCAGATCAAAAAGGACACGGTTTTTCAGCCAAGGAGGCTGAAACAGATTCTGCTTCCACTTGAGGGATTTGCTGGAGAAAATACCCAGTTTAAATCACATTTTATAGCTTGTGTCATGCTGACTAAATAATTTAATAGTTCCTTCTGGAAAATCTCTTAGTTAGGAAGACCTATGGCACCACAGGTGGTAAATCCCTTTACCAAAAGAAGAGTAAATTTGGCCTTAAAAAATAGTTTTTTTAAAAAAACCCCACAACCAACCAAAGCCCTATGTAGGCCACTGGGTGAGAGATTTCTCTTGTTATGAAAGAGATCAGATGAGTTACGGTAAAATCTTTGAGCCTGGAATTTTTCAATCATAGAATACGGAGTTGGAAGGGACCTAAAGGATTATCCGGTCCAAGCTTTCTTGGCAAAAACATGGTCTAGACAAGATGGCCCAGTACCCTGTCCAGCTGTATCTTAAAAGTGAAAAATTTTTCTCTTGTGTCCAATTGGAATCTTCCCAGGAGTAACTTGCACCCATTACCCCTCGTCTTTTCCATGTGACCCCCTATATAAAAAGGAGTCTCCATCGTCTTTGTAGCTACCCTTTAAATACTGAAACATGGTGATAAGGTCTCCCCTAAGCCTTTTCCTCTCAAGGCTGAACAAATCCAGTTCTCTCAGCCTTTCCTCACGTGGCGGGTTTCCCAGTCCTCTGATCACTGTTGTGGCTCTTCTACGGACCCTCTCCAGCCTGCCTGCATCTTTTTTGTATAGCAAAGACCAAAACTGAACACAGTGTGTGGCATGATAAGTTCTGAGTAGAGTGGAATCACTTCTTTATCTCTGCTGGTGATGCTCTTGTTGATGCAATCCAGCATCCTGTTGGCCTTCTTTGCTGCAGCGGCACACCATTTGCTTGTATTGATCTTGTCGCCCACCAGGACATCCAGGTCCCTTTCCAGGTCCCTTTCCCAGCCTGTGTTGCAGTCCTGGATATTGTTCTCCTAGATGCAAGACCTTAGACTTGTCCTTGTTGAACTTCTGAAGGTTCTTGTTAGCCCATTCTTCCAGCTTATCCAGGCCTTGCTGCAGGGTGGCTCTTCCTGCTAAAGTGTCCTCTTCCCCACTCAGTTTGGTGTCATCAGCAAATTTCATCAGGGTACACTTGATCCCATCATCAAGTTCACTTATGAAGATATTAAACAGTGTTTGTTCCAATATCAATCAGTTTGTACTAAGCTCTAAATGACTACATAAGATAACATCTCTTGCCATAAAACACTAGTGCATGTACGATTTCCTCTTCAAACAAAGGAGCAGATTACTGTATAAACCTAATTTAACTCTACTAAAAGCTACAAATACCCAATCCACCACAGTATTTCAAAACCCGAACCATAAACATGAAAAATCCGGGCATCACACAGCATCCTGGGCTAGAGAGACCATACCGGGTTCAGCAGGGGAAAAAAATAAAAAGAAATGAAATAAAAAAAGAAAAATCCTGCAGCCTGTTCCTTTCAGTCTGAAGGGGACCAGGATCTTTAAAAAGACATAAGTGCACTTGAACTCCACGTAGGGGACTTATACAGCAACTAGATATCAACGAAGCCATGGATTTCATGGGTTCCAACTCCGCAGTGTACATAAGCAGGACTACTTGTGTGCACTCAACTATCTCAGCTTACAAGCAAAATCAGTGCCTTATATATTATTCTCCCCTGGACTGGTGTTTGCAAGTGACACCTCCCTTGTGAAGCAGAGATCTTTGGAGGCGAACTGCTGAGCCACAGCCTTGCACCTCACAGCTGAAATGCAGCAGCTTTGAACCCCCTGAACTTTTCCTTTGAAGACAAGCAGCACGAGGCAGGCTTCCTGTGTAGAACTGGACACAAGACTTGAAGATATCACTGAGAAAAATGCCCCATGATCTTTAAGGACCTGCGTAGTGGCTGCTGCACTGCTAGGCTGCTGCGTGAGGGTTCGCAGCTCTTCAAAGCCATTGTATCTTGATAAAGTGCTCTGCCTGATTGCTCCTGTTCCTTAGGAAAAAAAAAAAGAACAGGGGAAACAACTTCTGGCTTAAGGGGAAGAAGCTACAGTGTTTCCCCTGAAACAGCTGAGAGAATGAACTATTAAAATGAACTTTTTGCTACACTGAACAGACACCAATGCATTATGTGTTGGGTATACCTTCCTCCCAATTTTCAAATAAGGAATGTGCTTCTGCGCTCCTCTGTACATGCAGCCCTCTCTCCACTAGAACTTGCTGTAACATGTTGAATTTCTTGGCAGTTTCAAACCTAACTAAAGAAAAAAAACCCCACAGAGCAGAAAGACGTTTTTCAAACCTAATTAAAAAAAAAATATTTACCTAGCAGAAAGATGTTTCCCACTTTTTACTGCCAAATCTTTCCACCTTGTTACTTGTTTCAGATGCAGTGTGTGCAACACCCAGGGAAACAGTGACAGATTTAAGGGCTAGCTCCTGATGACCATTGCAGTGTTTCAGACAAGCACTTTGGGACCAATATAACTAACTGGGAGGCTTACAATTTTCCAAATGAACACAGAACAATGGCTCCTCCTTTTTCATCTGGATCCAGCAGCAGAAGGCATCCAGCTTCTGGGGAAGGGTAATATAAGTTCTCCCAATCAGTTATAGTAGAGCTTTCTAAATAGCTTTTCTATAAAGCCATAGGCAGGATACAGCTAAATAAATATTTTTTGGAGTCCTCACTTGAAGTGTCCTGCATAACTTAAAATGTAGCTTTATTATCTAATAAAACCTTTCATCACACTGAATCGCCCTGTGTGTTCATGCACACAGAGATAAAACGTGTGTATGCACACATGGATGCACACACATGCAGCCTGATCGCATATCCTTGTGTTTCCCCATCTGGCATCATTCTAGGGATTAATAAAAACAAAGTTCATTTTAAAATATCACATACACACCCAGGGAAGGAGAATGCCTACAGGAGGTTTAAAACAACCTATGTCGAGGTGCTATGAGAAACACAAGGCAAGCCAGCTAAGATGGCGAGTGCGCGTTAGGAACAGAAAATGCACTTTTATTAAATCAGCGGACCCCAAAAGTTACAACTTTATGCACTTTATGTAGCATAAGTTGCAAACCAGTACGATTGATTAAAGCTTGTTGGAGTCTAGAGGAACTGAAATACAGTAAATGCTAATGTGATAGAGAAATGTCAAAATAGATGAAGAATTACACATGCCAGCGACTGATAAAAACTAGCTGAGATTAAGTGAGAGACAAAGATGAAATGCCAGATTGTCTAAAGCTAATTATCTGGACAATTAATGGAGTGCCTGCAACTTATTTTGATATTAAGAGCACAGTCTATTTGAGAAAGGAAAAGCTATTTGCAAAAGTCTGCACTGATTTGCCCAGAAGAGGATGCTGGCAATGAAGTGGAAGGAATTCTTACCCTGGAGATCACTAAGCCAGCTGCTAAACCATGGTTCTGCCATGTCACCTGGTACCAAAATGCTACCGATCCCTTCCCTGGGCTGTCACTGGTGTTAAAATTCAATGCACATCTCATTTCCCAAGCCGATAATTTGTCAGGAATCCTAGATAAGGAAAAATATTTGGGTGTCTTTGATGCTACAAAGCAACACACATAAGAAAGTAAGTATTTCTATACCTTGACCTGCCAGAAATTAAACTGTACTTCCTCCTGTTCTTCCTTGATTTTATCATGCACCGATTTTCAGGAAATTCCTATATTCTTCTATATTTATATACTTGAGAGATAAATGTGTTTCCCAGATAAATTCTTTATGTGCTTACACTTACACTGGCCACAGACCAGCCAGATGCAAATACCTACTCACTCAGTTAATACGAAGAAAAATAAAGATGTTCCATATAGATACAGGACGGACGGAAGGAAGGAAGGAAAAGGAAGGAAGGAAGGAAGGAAGGAAGGAAGGAAGGAAGGAAGGAAGGAAGGAAGGAAGGAAAAAAAGAGAAAGAAAGCAAGCAAGTTAATCCCAAGCTATATATGGAGAACTACGCAAGCCTTTTTTCTATGTTACTGATATGTTCCTATCTGGAATGAGAAATACCCGGCAGGTTTCCCTTCTGAAGGCACATTTGTGACAGTAACAAGCATGAGGGCCACATTCTTTTGAGGACACAGTACTACATATTAGATTTTTTCCCCCCTCCAGTGACATCCTGGGAAATATGTATACATTCACTACTGCCATTACGCATTACATCCATCAGCCGCAAGCTATTTTAGCCAAGACAGCACAGTAGAAATAGAAGTGATTCAACCCTAGTGTTTCTCCAAAGGGTTTCCCCACAGACAGTCCCTTCAAATACCAGATAAAATCAGGGCACGTATCCTGACTGAGCAAAAGCCTGTAGACTGGGGAGGGCAAGCGGCATGGTCACACAGTAAGCTCCGTCAGCCAGTTCAGACCCACCAGGAAAACTCCTGGGACCGCGTTTATTCATCTGAGCTTTGGCATGGACTGATGCACTTATGCTGCTTTCAGCACTTAGCTAACACCTTTGCACTGCATGCATATTCATTTTGGAGGTTGTTACATCATTTAACCGCTGAAGATGTAGGAATTTCCAGAGTTGCCTTGATCCTCAAATGAGGATATGTTTTCAGCACAGGGATCAAAAAGCAAAGCCGTTCCTGCTTCTTGCTTAAATTCAGTGTTGTTCCCTTAAAAAGAAAGAGCATACAAGACAGTGCTTGCTATAGAATTGATTGACATCCACTGTATTTCTTGGGACAGACCCTTTGCCAGGTTGACGTAAGTTTAACACGCCGTGTGAAGATTAAAACTGGTTTTACAAACGCAATTCCCAAATAGACAGCAGATTTCAGCTGAGAGGAAGTCAGCCAGCTTTGCAGCAGGGAAACCAACCTCAAACAGGCGTACCAGGAGGGAGCCCATGCCTTCAAAACATATTTTATCCATCCTTGGATAACAGAGATAAGATAACGCACTGGGGAAGCTGCACTTCCTATTTTACTCTCTGTAGAAGAACGGCTGGAAAACGGACTGGTATTTAGGGGTTTAGAGTTGACGTACAACCTCCGAAAAACAACTGTTTGGTGAACAAATACAGCTCTGCTGACTGGCTGGTGAAATGGGACCAAACACCACTCTAAATCCCAGAGTAAAGTGATTTTAGTAAAACTTTAATGAGTTTTACAAACATGAAGAATATGTTGCACATTATCCAAGCCTTTGCCCCTGCTCCTCTTGAAACCCTGACTCCCAAATGCAATGGTCATGGCAGTTCAGAGGGGTACTGCAAGCAGGAGAGATGTTCACCCTGTTTCGTTTCAGACTGTTGCTAGAACACACTCGATTACCACCTCCAATTAGGGTTTTTTCCACCAACAGCAGAAGTACCCAAAATACTTTCGGTCATTTGTTAAATATTAGGATGCTTTTCAAAATGTTTTATCTTGCTAACAGTTAAGAGTTTTCAGGTTCTTAGGGGAAAGAACAGTAGTATTTCATCTCTCAGATGGGCGAAATCTCTATTTTCTGCCATTTTAACTCATTTTCAGCTTCTGAGGTGCAAATTAACATCTTGGTCAGAGAGATAAGCATAAAGTCTTATCATATCAGGTCATACCAGTATTCAAAAAATGTGCTTATTCTGTTTTCAGCTTTTATTTTTATTTGCCAAAACAAAGAAATATGCTGTTTTCCAGGACAGAGTTGACACACACGCTGATTTTCAAAACGCAGATATGATGGAGGCTGCTGCAAAACCAGACATATGCAAGGAAGCCACGGTGTTCTGTCCTGCTTGCTGAAGTCAAGGCAAGGAAGTAGGGAACAAAGTGCACTGAAGTGTTTCAAGGGGAAAAAAGCTGACAGTAGGCTGCTAGAGTAATGTTTTCTGATCTTTGCTCACAAGAGATGATCAAAGCCCTGAAAGATTTTCTTTCCCCCGAAACTGTGTGCTAGAATAACGCACAATCCTGTTGACCCCACGGGAGGCATGGGAATCACATCAATCCATCATACTGTTGCCACTTTCCACCCAGTATCTACTCATGTCTGTGTTGCTTAAAAGTTAAAAAAGTTCCTTTTCATTTTGTGAAAGGATATTTTTACTTTATTTCAGTCTTAAAAATAGTTGGAAATTTACCATATGTATCTATATTTGGAAGAGGCAACACAGGAGGAAGCACCGTTGCTGGACTCCACATTTCTTTCTGTAAAGAACCCAAGCCATAGCGAGACACGTGTGCGTGAGCTGTGTTACCCTATGCTTTGATTTCCCTCCTACAAAACAGAGGTTAAAAGACAACTGAAAGATGTGTTGTAGGCTTCCACACTACAATACATCCATCTCGGTCTCGAGCACTCATGAAAGATCTTGCAAGACGGAGGCTTGGAAAAGCAGAAATTCTGTAGTTAATGATGATTTGTTTGGACAAGGTTTTCAGGAGGAATCCTGCATGGCAGCTGTTCCCAGCAAGCTCAGCACGAGCCATGCGCTCATTTTTATCCTACCTTTTCATAGCCTTAAAAATGGCTATGAAATGACTCCTCTTTTCACATCTCAGGCAAGTTTTTTCCATTACAAGGAAACAAGAACCTGTATTCTCTCAAGTCTCATAGATATCAACCAGAGGAAGAGATGCTAAACAAGGGGAGCTTCCTCCTTTTCTAAAAATTCTGCTAGGATAGAATTTATAAAACATGAACATTTTTAGACAGGGAACATTTAAAACCTTCAAATACGGGGAGAATGAGAGAGATTAAAAATAAATGCATGCACACACATATTTGATTTAAATGATGAAATACTACTCATGAAAATAAATAAGGCATATACACAAGAGGTGGCCCACATGATAGTCCTGTTGTCCCATTAATCATAGTTATTGCAAAAGACTAATAATGTTATCTTTGGTCCCAGTTTCAGCAGCCTAGAATTTAACACAAGCACCTTTTTTTGGCATGCATATCAGGTACTAACGCTGTCTCTTTCAACCTCTTTTGTGCTTCTAAATTAGAAAACCCAAATGTCGGTTTTCTTCAGATATGAAACACAGTCAAGGTCATTGTAAAATAAAAGAATAATTAACTTCACAAGCGAACTGTTGTACAGGAGTGAAATACAGTACTTGAAAAAGTGGCTAAAACCTAAAACTATTACTACAAGTGACATCCCTTGTTCAGGCTAAACACGGCAAAGCAATGGTACAAAGATTCCTGTCAAATTATATATATAAAAAAAAAAAGTCATGGAAGATATTCCCCCCTATCTACTAATTTGCTCACCATGCTTTTATTGCTGCAGTGTTGCTGTTTTGATAGCTCTGATATTGGAAAGCTGTCTCAGTTTTCCCCCATCTTCCCCTTCCACAAAATGAGCCCTAAACAGCTAACAAACATTAGCACAGAATTTCTCCTGTCTTTATCAGTTAAATGACAGAAGTTTTATGAATTCTCTGAATAAAATTCAGGTTGGAGTTGCCTTAGCTGAAAAGACAAAGAGAAAGCTGACATTAAGGGGTTTGAGTTGATAAGTATTTTAAAATACAAAATTATCTCGGCTCTGACCCTCATCTAAAATCAACCAAGATTTCGTAACTCAGTAAAATTAAATGCGTTATCAACACACAACTGACTGTGCAACCCAGCAAAGATAAATTATCTCATTATTACCACAGAAATCAGATGAGGCGTGCATAGTAAGTGACATATTAAATGCAATTATAAAACCCTACTGAAGTGATGTTAGTGACCTGACACATGACAAAAAAACTCAACAAGGCAATGTATAATCCAGGCTGGAAGATGCACTGATATTATTTCTACACAGTATATATCGGATACAAAAATACTACTGAGCCACCAGTACAAACCTCATAATCAAAAATGTTGGAAAAATGTAAGACATTACTAACACACTAAGAAGGGGAGAAGCAGAACTACCAAGTAATGCAGTGATCTGCTAGGATGGGGCAAGCACGTCAGCTGAGCTACCTTCCCACACCGCTCACCTCCATCCCCCACACGCACACAGGGCCAATCAGTTGCCAGACACAGGCATGTTCCCACTTTTCACATACGCAGCAATAATTTTCCAATAATAACTATGACAAAAATAAAGAAGAAGAGAACCACATAGCTCAAACAGAGCACAGAGAGCTCCCCCACCATCTCCTGTTGGTAGTACTGGTGAACTAGACCTCTTTTGACCAGCATTTGTCCAGCTCTCCTCAACCCCCAGGTGCCGGAGACACCAGGACCACTGCAAGAAGACTCTCTGGGGCTTCTCTCTTCCCTGCTGCAAAGTCTTTTTTTCTTACTCTAACCTAGATTTTCCTCACTGCTACTTCCTGCCTTTGTCCAGCTCGCAAGCTACTCTCCTGTCTGCAGCAGGATTTTACACCTTCCAGGGCCGCGCAGCCTCGCCAAGAGACCTGATAACAGCTTGCATTATTTCAACTTGCTGTCCTACATCCTATTTTCGAAATTCCTCATGGTTCATGTTGTTAACCTTTGTCCTCCCTCATATCTTTATCGAAGTTGCTGTGCCTCAAAGAGGACACACAATTACTCCAGCTGAGTCCGTATCGGTACCAGCTGTCTCAAAAGCACTAATTCACGGACTGTACTTGCAATGCTGTTTGCATTCAGCAAGTCGGTTTGCAACAGTACGTCACCGTTGACCTGCTTTCAGGCTGGGACACTTTCTAACTTTCAGATGACAGAAGAGACACCCTTTAGGAGTTGTCCCCAGCTCAGGCAGTGCATTATTCCTGCCTAAATGCCACCCTTTTCACTTGCCCTGTTCAACTGCACCTTGCACGACAGCACGGTCCCTAGTGAAAGCCAGGAATTGATGGCTGAAAGAAGCCACCCTACAGGTGGGTTGTAGGGCCACCTCCCCTGCAGGTGTGCCTTTCACTTGCCTTTCACCGCTCTGTCCTTGGGGGGCACAGCAAGCACAGCTGGGAGACAAATGAGCAGCAAGGCTCCCAAACCTGATCCCCAGCTGCTGATTTGAAACAACTCCCTGAATGTTCACAGCAAAGCAATTACTCCCCATCAAAGGGCTTGATGCCACCCCAGGAATCAGAAAACAAGGGACCTAAGAGATTCAGCTTCTGCTTGGGCAGAAGCTCTGTGGAGGGGTTAAGGATGGCTCACCCTGAAATACAACCTTGAGGGCCAGCAGAAAGGATTTCTTTCCTTTTTTGTTTTTTTCTTCTGACTTGCATCTGACTCTTACACTGAATTTGGAGAGTGAACTCCTCTTCAGGCTACAGGGCTGAGGGAGTCTCCTCTGGTCTGAGCCTGCAGCAAAACAGTTTCTGCTGTATCTCACACCTGAAACAGTATTGCTGAATGGGACTTGAGTAACGTGAACTATTAGGAAAAGAAATCAAAACCTCTGTTTAGTTTCCTAAAATCAGGTCAAATTAACACACACTTCCCAACACACTTTTGGAGAATATTGTGTTACTGACTGAAAGCCTCTTTTTTATAGGGAAAAAGACAACAGGCTCCCACACCTGCAGCAGGCAGTGGTCTGAATGAGACTGAGCATTGCTATGGAGGTCCCTGCTGTCTTCTTCCACTCGCCAACCCCAACACATAAAAGAAGGGAGGAAAGGTATGAAAAATGTCGTGTACTCCTACTTCAGGTTGCCAGCAAAGGAGAAACACAAACACACTTTTTATGTGCCGTTGTCAGAGGATTCAGGGATTTTGTTCACTTATTGAAATGAGTCAGCTTGAAATGCTTTCCTTCTCTTAATGCAACTTCCAGCTGCCATCAGCGCCCTTGTGAGTGGCACTGGTAGGTGTCAGATGTGGAAACAACCATGTCAGAGAGACAAAGAGAGAACAACTATTTTCTGAGCACATAGTTTCATTCTGCAATAAAAGAAGTTGCACTATTCACAGAGAATTACTCTTTATTCATCACTTCACTCAGCAAGACAGGCCAATACAATTTCTGCTCTTTTTCTTTCAGTTTTTTCTTTTTTTTTTTCTGCTCTTTTTCTTTACAGTTAATTTTTGTTCCTCCCAGAGGTTAGAAAATAAATTACAAATTGACTGGTTTAAATTCCCAAGACACAGAGAGATAACGTTGTTTAAGTGCAGGTATGTTGCTGGGGTGTGCGTTTCCATTTTAATAAATTCACTTTAACTGTAAAGTTAATTACTTAACAGTAAACAGAAATAACCAATAGAGGTAACCGCTTTTTCATGTAAGCATACATTAAAATGCAAAAATAACATACAGTAAAATGACTGAAGCATATTCAGTTCTTTTCAAGGGCAGTGTCCAAATCCTTAGTTTTTAACTTTGAAAGGTTAAAAAGTTTAATTGGATTAATTTGGTGGTCTACTTACATTATCCAGTAGGGATATTTTGAGCCATTATAGAACGTCTCTTGTGTTGCCTGAGATACAAGCCAATGAAATCGAGATGAGCATTTGTTATTGGCAGGAACCAATTATTTCTGCTGGGAGAAAAGATCAATTTGTGATAAGAATTAGAATGAAATAACAGGGTAACAATCTGAGAAGTTATGACCTTTCAATAAGTTAACTTTTTCCTAGGAAAAAATTAGATACGGCCTTTATTTTACCCTCTTTTATACGGGAAGCTAACGTAAGAACAAAACCAGTGATTTTCAACGTCCAGGTTGTTTGCCCTTTGTTTCTAAACAGGAAACATCAACAAATAAATTCTCTCTATTCTGCATGCCACACACGTAATCTTTCAAATCTAAGTATGCCAGAGCTGCTTTACACTAGCCAGAACTACTGACAGCCTATTTATCGATGGAAAAGGAAAACTGCCAAAAATTGTTAGTAAAGAAGTCTTGAAACAGCAGGGGCTGAACTTCTCTGCCTGTGTATTCACAAGAATGCCAGATATCCTTTCGTGAGAGTTTACGTGCATTCTTGCATCTCATGGACGCTGCTGGAAGTGAGTTCCCGCAGAAGCACTGCTTTGCTGAAGCAAAGCCCATCAATTCCCAGACTCCCATGTAAACTTACAGCTGCCACCACATTACCTTAGGGAAGTGATTAGCCAGAAGCTGATATTAAAACTGTACCAATTCTTCTACTCCCAAGAACATCTCTTATTGGCTTCTGCTTTCCCTGCTTTTGTTCCACGCAGAGAGAACATCATCCTCACTTAAAGAACAATGTCTAGGTGCTCGTTAAGTGACACTTGGAGCTGTATTTAGCAGAGACTGCCAACTTCTCAGGTTCACAACCCTCCTGGCACTGTGCAATTCCTGCATGCAAAGGCAGCAAACAACGCTCGGTTTCACACATAGCCTGGATCCAGCCCTCATACACAAAGACAACTTTGGTTACTCCCTGAGAGACCTCCCCAGACACAGCACACGTTGCATTTCCTCAGCTCCATCACCCGCAAGTTTCTAATGAGATTTTAGCTTTTTATTTCAGTCTGAGAGAAGTTAGTCTGATCTTCACTCTCGCGTTCATTTTGCAGCAATTCTGCTCTGTTTTACAGGCTATCGAGTTTCACTCCCTCTTGTTCATCCTCTTATCTTCTCTTTGCTCCTGGGAATGGCACCACTGCAGAGGCTTCTACACCAAGGACTGGGAAAAACCCTGCACTACCTCAGCCTGTGCTAAACTGGGGGACAGATAACACAGTTTATGGGTAGTCACAGGGCTAGGTTAAGCCCTCTCCTCTACAGCTATAGAAACTGCAGTATTAATACATGCCTTATGACTGCGTGCTAAGATACCAGAAGACGAGGAACGAGTGTGAGGAGGCACTTCATCTCCAGCTGCCTTTCAGCTTTGGAGAGGGATGGCAGAACGGGATACAGTTTGCAATATCCCTGTTGCATTTAAGATAGCAACTTTATTATAATTTTAAACATCTTTTAATTAACAAATTCTTCTGCAAGCCCCTGTCAGCAGCTGTTTCCATGGATGCTGATTTTGCAGAGCACAAATCTGGGCTGCAGCAGCAAGGGGAGGGGGAGGCCACACACTGAGCTGATGGGGAGAGGGACCACCACTGCTCATTGGCATCCTGGCCAAACGGGCAGTGTTAAGGCTGCTTTTGCAGCCTCTGCCCTTGACAAGGATCATCTCCCAGGAAGGCATTAAGAGAACAGTGCTGGATGGGAACACGCCTCCTCCACCCACCCGCTAGCCAGTCCTACTGGGTCCTCTTGTAGCCCTGCTGGTACGAGGTCAGATCTGCACTTCCCATGGCAAGGACAGCTGCATTCAGCCCCCTGCTCTACATCCGAGGAACATCCCTATAGTTCTTTCATACCAGAACGGGTACAGGCTTTAATTTGTTCATCTCCAATGTTCAATCAAACAATCTACAGTAGGTCGACTTTCAGATGGGAAAAAAGGCGATTCTTTAATTAGATTTAAGAAGTGCAACACTTGAAGTTAAATCATGCTTAGAAAGAAGAAAATTGAAAAATGATAACTAATAGGATTTACAAATGATTTCCTTTAAAAGTAAAAAATTATTATTACACAAAAGTAACCCAAGGACCTTTCCATAGCTCTTAAAATTACTCCTCTTAACAGCAGACAATGAGAATACATCCACTTATACGGAAAGATGAACAACAAAGCTTCTGTAAGACTTTTTAAATGAAAGTAAAGACTCCCAGTTATAGACTAGAGCCTGCAGCCCCTTCCACCTTCTCCTCCATTTCAGATTCTGTGTTTCTTTTTCAGTGGTAAACACTAGGCTACGCAAAACAGGGGCCACATGCCTGGATTCTCACCTAAGTGACACTGATGAAGCCAGCTGTAAGACGGAATACTGATGTGGTTTAACATTACAATAGGAATAATGATAATTTCAGGGGTTTCCCCTTCTAAATCCAAACACTCTCTTTTGCACTACATTCATCTCTTCTGACGCAGCCTCAAGGTCATCTGAAAAATCCCTCCTGACTCCAACAGGAGCAGACACAGACTCCAAATCTGCTTCATGAAAAAGATGCATTTCCTTAAATAGCATATAAAAATCGAACCTGTGAAGATAATCTGGCTGTAATGCAAATATCGCTAAATGCACATGGCTTTTTGTGCCTGTGTGCCTTTGCTTGCTCAGGGAAGTTAATCACTGTGAGATCCCATTCCCACCTCTGGTTCGTGGAAGCCCACTGCCACTGCAAGGGCAAAACTATACGGTCAAACAAAGTTATCAAGTGCCAACATCTACACTGGTGCCGTAATTTGCAAACACACCTCTCTGTGTATGCTTTGCTTAACTTTAGTCGTTTTCCAAGTAACACATGGAAACTGGTGTGGATATCTGGAAATCTGGTAGGAACACTTCCCTAAAGCACTTTATCAAATGCCAATAACTTGACCAGCATTTCTGTACACCTGAAAAAATTACCGTGTCTCTTACAGGGGGCTCAAAAGTGTTCTGTTCTGAATTCACAGACTAAAATGAAAATGAGGAACATGTTTGATGACATAGCTATAGCATGGTATGATACAATAAATAAACTGGGACAAGACAGAAGACAGACAGATAGCTATTGCTTTGCACACAGATTGCGTTAAGAAGTGTCCTACAGAAATGGTAAAGGGAAAAAAAAGCGTGATGACAACTGAGCATCTTTTATCTAGCAAGGTACAATTCTTGCACTTTGTTAGAAACCAAAAGTCACTGGTGCAGGGCAGTTGTTTGCTCACTCATCCTATGCAGCAGGATGGTTACTGCTTTTGCAGGGGATGGGTGTCCCTGCCCCTAAAAACACTGGCAACCTTGGCAGACAAGCCAGACTGCTTTTTTGAGATTAAATCCTTGTCTGTTCTGTTTAGAGTGTGAGAGACTAGAAGAAGCTACTATGGCTTCCCTGTCCCATCGGCAGAGAAAGATAAAATTATGCCACTGCTCTCCTGCAAGCGACTTTTTCCAGTGCTACATTTCTTTCCAAAAGGAAGGAAAAAGTTTGACATTGCAGCACCAGAACAAATGCAGTCAGGGTTTGTCAGGCAGCAAAGGTCAGATATTTCACCAGCTTAATGTTCCGAGGTCAACTGGTAGAAGAAAAGCCGCTTGCTCCGGAGCCACAAAACCCTGTCCCAAGTTTTCCTTTTACACATGTGCCAAATCATTAAAAAACCCATCTTGCTTGAGTAGGTGAGATAGTATTTGAACACTCTGAAGAAGAAATTATATGGAAGTTAGAATACATATAATAATTAGAGGTGGTGGTGTGATCCACAATGTGATTTACAAACTGATTTCATGCCAATGCCACTCCAGCCCCAGGAAGGATGGCTTTGTGACTGTCTGGCTATGAGAAAATCTTACCTATTTACTCTCCCAAAAACCCAATAATTTGCTGTTTGGCAGGGACTCTCTTAGGGTGCATCCTTTTCATTCATAGACTCTGAAAGGGATGCTCTATCAGTATGTTTATGTTGAACCCAAATTATAAATGTTTTCAAATAATAAACAGCATTAAAAAGCTTTCTTGCTCTTTCTGGCAGTCTGCAGTACAAAAATGTTAACTTGGGAGTTTACTCTACAATGGATTATAAATGACATTTAGTGACATGGATACATACTGGCTTTGTGGTATAAAGATGATCTCAGAGCACAAGCCTTATTCCTTGTTTCACTAATAATGCTGCAAACAGATCAGTGTTGTCAGTAGTCTGTCTTCAGTATTTTGATTAATAATGTTAACGTGGTTCTCTAAATTGAGTTAGTGTTCACATTTCTGAGTAAATTTATGCTAATGGTGATTTTTTAATTTAAACATTCATGAATGCATTAGTTTGTGAACAACAGGCTTAGTTTCATAGGTTACGTTGTTCCAAAATGTGGATCAAAAATTACAAGTTGTTTTGTTTTTAACTGAGAAAATATTTTCTGGAGATTATTTTAAATTTTATCCTAGTCTCTAGTTCACATGTCTGTAGTGAGTTTTTTCTTCGAACGTACAAATAAAAAGTCATTGACATGAGGTCAGAGATAGTATGGATTTCCCAAACAAGAACAGGTTTAATCTGGAGAATTCTTTGCAATATGCTTCAAATAAAGCACTTTCAGACTAAGGACATCCAATGAACAAGGCTAACGTGTTTTTATTCAATACCCAAAATATGGGATATGCTGACAGATGCAGCAGTAACTTTCAGCTCTTGTGAATAAATAGGGTTAAAGGCACAAGTCAAGAGAGACTTCCCAGAGGTTCACTATGGAGACTAACATAAGAAAACACTGTAAATGTGTTTCAGACTGACAATTAATGTGAGCTCAGCCTAAGAAGCCCTAAAAAGACCATGCTACTGGTACGTGCACTGTCCATTAAGCAAAGATCCGATTCCTTTCCAATCAAAGACCTGACTCATGACATCAGACTGCAGTCTCTGTATGGCTGTAGTGAGAGCAATATTACACTTTATGCTCACTAATTGCAGAAATTGTTCTCCAGCCTCAGGCATCCGAAGGGCATGATTCACAGTGTCAGCAGGAAATGACAGGGCTGTGCAGCAGAAGGAAGGGTAAGAGGACCAAGGGCCATGGTTATGACTCGACCATGAGGTTCTGGCAGATCAAAGTCAAGCCATCTTTTTATACATACAGACAGGAAAAGGAAGTTCCATCCCTCACCAACCAACACCTAAAATTGTTAATTATCTCAGTTGTCTCACTGAGAAAAAAAAAAAAAACGTATTTTAGAGCTGATTTTAATTAATAGTTTTGCAAATGTAAGTTTTTTTGTTTCTATAGTCCTTAAAAACAGAACAACTTTTCTGGAAGGCTGCAGATCCAGGATGAACCATGTGTCAAAAACGTGACACTTTTCCTCAACCAAAAAAGAAAAAAAAGGAATGTAGTAATTGCATGAAATGCAGTCCTACTTTCTTCTCCCACTGAGCAGCAACCAACCACTCAGATCACTAAAGAAAACAATCTGCAATTTTCTTCCAGATGAAGAGCCTAGTGGCTTTTGATACATAAGCACCTACTGTAGCTTTCTGTGAGTACAATTAATATCTCTAAAGCAAGTAACAAAAGAAAACCTTTTTAAAAATATAAAGCTGAAAAAAGAGATCTAAAGCTGATCAAATGGAGAGAGAACAAAACGCAAAAGCACCTCCAACGCTTAAGGCAACCTACACGAAAACCATCTATAGACGAGTCTCTTGCTAGGAAATGCATTTATATGGATCATTATCTTCACATGATACCTATGCATTCCAGAAGCATTCAAGTGACCACATTATGTACGGCTCAGCAAACCACTTACATACGCATGTGGGTGGCTTTAAAGAATCCTGACATCAAATCAACAAGATGGGGAAATAAGGGCTTTCCATCTAAGGAGAGAAAGAACAGCAGAGAGTAGTACAGAGGGCTGGGTCCGTCCCATCCATGTGTTGGACATGAAAAGTAAGACTTGCAGTTGAGGTTAAAAATATCATTTTGACTCAATAGAGGACAGATGTAGAAATCACCAACGCTGCCTGTATGCAAAAGATTTCATAACCACCTTCACTGTGTGGCTCAGTTTGTATAGGGAGAAGCTGGGAGAAGGCAGCAAGAGGAAAACAATAAGAATTTTGTGTAGGTGTGGGAAGAGGGAGACTAATGTATGAGCAAATTGCTCTGAAAAATTACCTAGTGATGGGTTAGGGTTGAAACACAAATTTCTGTGTGAGCTTTGAAGAACTGCAAAAGCTTGAGAACTACAGCAGATCCCTGAAGAGAAAGACAGATAGACTTTACTAGAAGTTACCCAGTCATGCCTACTTGCAGCACCTTGATGTTTAAAAAAGCCGCACAGCATGCCCCTGCTGGCCACAAGTGGCCCAAGATTCAGCTGGACTACCTTGCCGCTGCTACCAATGGGGCCACCCCTTATTGAGTCTCAGCCCGGAGGAGAGGGCTACCAACAGCAGCCCTGAGGTACTCTCTGAAGGGGTGCCAGGTGCCACTAGATAGCCCCACTGAAGTACCCAGGCACTGTGTCACGGTCACACAAGGGGCATTTTGACACTTTAGCAAGTCAGGAAATCATGGAAACAAGCCCAAAAATGCCCTCCCAGCCCCTATGTTAACAACCTTTGCCTCTCCAGTATTTTTAAAGTCTATTTAATGGAAAATCTTTTGATGGGGTCTTCAAGCCCAGGCAAGTGCCTGCACAGCACACGTCCAGGGACGGGGACCAGCTCTGCGCTGTCAGAGAGAACTGGTTCCTGCTTCCCGCTGATAAGGAAACACACTATACATTAATCTCCTTTTATAGTATCATATAAAACCCTAATTACAACCCCATGCCTCCACAACAAACGCATCACACATTTAATTCATGCACAAATGTCAGCCCTCAACATTTTTTTTAATGTGGTTGAATTTGTAATTAAAGGTTTGCATTATTTGGCAAGTGAAGCCCAACTCTACAGCTATTTCCTACAGGATTTTCTCAGACATAAGCAAAACCAGGACAACTGACAAGGAGATCATCTGCATGGTCAGAGGTTTTACAGAGCTACAAGCCAGACTACAAAACCCTTTGTGAGCCCTGATCAATGGAAATAACCAGAAAAGCACTTCATTTGCATGGCTAGCAGATGTTCCAGTCCAGGTGACCATTAACCAACATGCTCCTCCCGCTCGCTCTTCATGTTATTTTAAAGATACATAGTCTTATCTCTCTTCTTTTTACATATGTTTTTTTAAAAGGTAAACAAACAATTAAGCAAGATGCTTGGTAGTAGTGTGTTGTGTTTTTTTTATAAACTGGGTAACAGAAATACGATACAGTTTGCACCTGTCAGTCATTCAGCTAATGGTAACCTTTCCTTATCCCAACACAGGTCAGTCCTGAAAACAGGAACTCAAAGAACTTCAAAAGTCACAAGAGGCATTTGCTGCATTGGTGGTGGCTTCTAGATGCTCTTCCTCTTAGGCAATCCCACAAAAGACCTCTGCTGGTATCTCATGATCTTTGCTAGGAGCACACAGAAACTGATCTGCATGCAAAATCCTGTTTAGATTTAAGCTCAAAGTAATCAGCACACATCTACCTAACAGCACTCAACTAAACTAAAGGCTGCTGATTCACTGCAATGTTAAACTATGCTAAGAACTTCCTATTTTTTGATTCTTCTGACGTTGAACTACATGCCCCTGATTTCAGGACAGCAAACAAATTTCCAGGCATTAGCAGATAATAACGATCCTTCCAGCTGTTCCAAGTTTTAGAGCAATCAGCTTTTATCAAGCTGAAAGGGAAACTGGATTCACCACAACACAGGTTATCCAGACTGCTATAAACGCGCACAACATAGCCTCACAATTTTGTGATGAAAACTGGAGAGAAGAGTCTTAACGTCAGAACACGAAGTAAATTCACTGATCAGGCAAGAAAACATTTCAAATAAAGTAGGACACACAGAACAGGTTATATTTGCTCCTTTTCATCTGAAAATAATCATTAAACATTTTTTAAATTACAAAGTTGTTGTAGTAAATGGTCTTCTGGAAAATCACACGACAATAATGAATAGACTCTGCATCACATGTGAGCGGACTAAATGTGACTATTACTCTTGGATAATTAGCTTTAGAGCTGCAACGTATTAGATGAACATAGGTAGTGTTATTGGATAGGTATGCAACAAGACATACTGCGCTGGTTAATCACATGTGATTTCATCCTGTCATAGCCAAAGCATTAATGATAAGGACATTTTGTAATGTTTATATAGGTAATAGTAAATCAGGAATAAACCGTTTTTCCTTTGCCATCAGCAAGGATGATGAGGCAATGTTCAACGTCAGAATTTAAGACCACAAAATCAATAACAGCCAAAAAAAGTGCCCTATTTTCAAAATCAAGTAATCGGATTAGACCAAATCTCTGAAAAATATCTCTTTTATAGATTTTGTTTCATGTAATCATTGGAATGATTTTTAGGAGTGACAGACTTATCACTTAATTTCAACAGCCTATTGGAAAGGAAATGCAGCAGGAATATATAGGGAAAACAGCATTTAAATGCTTGTTTTGTTTCGATTTTTAAAATATATCAAGCAAACAAATGTATTTAAGACCTGAATATTAAACTAAGTTATCACACAAATGGTTGGGTACAATAGAAGAAGCTGGTTATGTATTGTATTGCAGTCAGGTTCTGTACAGACACCTACGTTCCTTCAAGTTACTTAGAAGATACTGGATTAAAAAAAAAACAACCCCAAGAAACATGGGAAGCATGGGAAGCAAAGGGGAAGCACAGGCCAATTTAATTAGGTTCCTACCCAGGCTGTAGTCTTGCCAACTTACAACATTTATTACTGCAGTTTTAAGAAGCTGTACCCCAGTCATGATGATCTACCAAGATGAGAAGTTAGTTAAAGCATCCCTTTCATGGTTAGAATTATCCTGCACCTATCTTCTGCATCATTATAAATGTAGGTAAAAATCATTGAAAGAGAAAAAGTTTCACCAAAGCTATGTGATTTTTCCTCAATAAATAAAAATTGCCCACAAGCATTGGCACTCGATTAGGGGACGCTTTTAGAGATTGTCTTCATAGACTGTTGGGAATGAAGCCTGCCAGGACATAAGCTCAAAGAACACTATGCGCCTATACTGTTGAAGCTAACACAGCCTTTGAGATTTAAAGCAGGGCTTAGTGAATGCTTGCACAGCACTTTGCAGAGGTCACTGTCTACATCTCATATCAGCCTGGGAGTCAGCCGGCCACATAAGACCAGGGTTCTAGACAGTGGTAAGAACTGCTCCTCTCTAGATGCCAAATACTTGAAACTGTTATCCTTTGAAAGCTACACCAGAATAGAAAACACATAGCATATAATTCACTGCTGAGGAGAAAAAAAAAAAAGAAAGGATACTGCACTGTTGGTGTTCCTTAATCATGAGCTTGGAACCATTGAAACTATTGCTTCATATACTCTACCATTAACATTGGCAGTCTTTTTTATTTCTTTGCTTTGGTAAACACTACTCATATCTAATCAATGACAATTTTTCAAGAAATCTTTTAATTCCAAATAAGTGAACAGAAATCCATGAGTTTCTGTTGACAGAAATGCGATCACTACATATTGTCAGCACAGGAACCCTACCGAGCAGCAGCAAGTCTGACTCTTCACATCCCTGCAACCAGAGAGAAGGGACACGTCACGCTTGCCAGAAATATGTTGGTCTATGAGCATTATGCCACAGTGACAACTGAAAAATCCATGATCAACATTCTTCCTAAAAATAAGGCAATTCAGAAATGTCACTTCCGCTGTCACAGTTGATGTCACTGAAGTGTCACTTGGAGTTAATATTAGCCTAATCAAGCCAATTATAGAGTACTTACAGTATTTAATAGGCTCTTGGATTTGACTTTTGATACGAAAATCTGCATATTACTACATGTTTTATGAATTTAAAATGGTTCAAAGTTCAACTCCAACAGAGCAAGGAGCCTTCAAGACATTGAGAAAAACCCCTCTGCTGTTCAAGCAGAAAATGTTTTGCCTTGCCAGCCGCGCTGGGCTTTTAACACAGGTTTTTGCAGTGACTCAACATGAATGTAAGGCCCGATCCCTCTCTCTAAGTGCTGAGCACCTCCAGTCCTTCTGCTGAGGGCTGCAGTCTCACGAAGGATCAGGCTCTGCTGCTTTCTTTCAAAGGAAGCCAAGGGTCATGGTCAAACCAATGCAGATGCACAGAGATGCTCAGGCCCAGAGACACCTCCTTCACTTGAGAGGTACCTCAGCTCCTGTTTTGGCCATGCAACAAGGACCACCTGGTTGCATGCTGTGGTACTTGTCCATGTAGCACTGGAGATGAGGTTTGCCCTGAAAACCTGCACGCTGCCGTTTCAGTCGGGAGAGGTACTTCAACACTCCCACTCGTCTGCTGTAGAAGCAAAACTGGGCAGAAATTTTTCTGTGACATCTATTTTCTCCTTTCTTTAGTACAGAGGCTAATGAAGAGTTTCATGTACACATAATTGTCATGCACGGTAGTTTAATCTCCCTATGTGGTGTTCACGGTCTAAACACACAAAGAAGATATGTTGAGCCTCACAGAAATTAAGTGCTGGGGCATAAAACAAGCAGGAGGGAGGGACAGCGGTACTGTTTCCTCAAGGAAGAAAGCCATACCTTTGGGATAATAGGTGCCCTTGAGGGAAGGTCAGAACCAAGCAGTTACAGTGTCAGGAAAGTGACATTGCCTTTTAATAAAACAGTTTAGTAAATGCAGACATGTAAGGCAAGTAGGTACAAAGTCACATTTTCTTAACTCCTTCATCTCCAAAAGGCAGCGCTCCCCTTCCCATTAGAGTGCCAAGAGTAGAGGCCTTGAAAGGGATGGAGACCAGGGGCACTACCCAAAGCCTCGTCCCCAGAGCCCTTTCCCATGCACAGCTCAGTGCTCACGTCTCCTGCAGAGGCAAAGTCTGAGCCTCACAGCCAGTGTGGGGGTCCCTGTCACCCCCACGTTCAGGTCAGGCTGCTTAAAACACGCCAATCACTTGCAAACCTCTTATGAACAAACGCACATGATCTGTGGAGGAAAGAAAGGAGAAAAAACCTCACTATGTTGGCAGGTTTTGGGTTAGTTTAAAAGAGACAGGTATTTAGAATATTCGCAGCAGTCCTCAGGGAGACGAATGAACGGGTTGTCCATGGATAAAGTGGAAAAGGGTTTATGATACAGAAATTTATCATGTGCACATTTATAAGTGACATGTGGTTTATAGCATAATTAATCAGTAGTTGTCTCCTATTCTGTACACAAATGCAGCCTCCTGTCTTTCCAGGCACATTCCACTAATTTATATCCTTCTGCTATCAAAATAATCTTCTCTCTGATGGAAGATTCTGGGAGAAGTAATTCTAATTCCTACATGAGGAAACTCAGAAAGGGTACTGGAAGCGCTGTCCCTGCGCATGCTTGGGACCCGCACGTTGAATCGCTGCAGACTGACGTGCATTCACAGCCCCTCTGCCACGTGTACAAAGTCACACAGAAATATATGTGTATCTGACTTGAACAAAAGAAAAAGATGGGGTAAATTATACCCTTGGACTATCATGGCTGCTATTCAGCTCTTGCCACCAATGCCACAATATTTTGTACCCATCCTGACTTTTAAAGAGTGTGAAGCCTGAGTCACAGTCCGAAGAATAATGGGCCCTTCCTTTTGAGGTCACTCAGAAACTGGGAGACACAGAAACGTACATTTATGCGAAGTAAATACAATGCATAGATCTGAGGATTTTCCCCCTGCAAATAATCTCACTTGTATCATAAATGGAAAAAAGTATTCAGCTCAATGTAGGTCCCCTCTGTAATTATAACTTGCTGCATTTTCACCATTTCTTACTCTGTATTTACTACTCTGTTAAGCTGCTTTACAGAGTTTCCTCTATTGCAATCAGCGTGGGTGTCTAGAGTGTGAGCTGTTAGATTTCTACTCCTCCTCTCACATCAACACGCTGGAGGTTATCATAAGCAGCTACAGTAGGGATGCTGGTTACACAAAAGGTAAGAGTCACTAGAAGGAAGAATTTTTTTCTCATTAACAGAAAGTTCAAGGAACATGTGCATATGATTTAATAGGAATAAATTTAAAAAATGTACAAAGGGTTTGTAAGCCCCAGGTGAGCAAGACATGATGTTGTGAAGCATCCGTTGAAACACTGTTCTTAAAAGACTTCAATTAGAGGAGAACTCACCGGACTTTGAAAAACCAAAGACTATACGTCAAGCAAAACTGCTATGCCTACCTAACGGAAAGGAAAAAGTATTCCTGATGTTTTGGAGATATCCTTTCTCACAGCACGTAAATAACAAGAAAAAACAAGGTAAAAGAAAGATATCTACATATATTCTTATATACCCCTCTACATTGACCCATAAATGACCCTGCTTTGCAGACAAAGGTTAACTTTTCAAAAAATTAAGACTGCTCTGACAAAATTACAGTGATATATTTTCAGAAGAGGCCAGATCACAGCTTGTCATATAAAGCCCCATATTACCTTCTGTTTCGTTCCCTGTGCATGGATGTGTCACAAAGCATTTCCATTTTACACAAGGGCGCACCCGAAAGTTCAGATAAAAAGGAATCCTGCAATTGTTCTTCTTTATTTAGAAGGCCTTAAACATACACATCAACAAAGGATAAAAATCCAGAGTTCTTTAAGGAGCATTCAGGAGGAGCAATGCCTGCAGTTTATGTATTTCTCTGTGCGTTTTATCTGCAAAATACCAGCACACAGGCATTCCTCAAAGAATCTATGTAAATTCTATTAGAGGATCATCTCTAATCCCTCCAACATTTCATCTCTGCCTTCAGCAACTAATGAGTTAAACATGATAAATACCATTAACAAAGGAAAGAGGATCTTTCCTTTGTTTCCTGAAGAATGCCTGACTTCTAGTAACATATTGTATTTTTATATTCTGCTAAGTTCTCTAAGAGACAATTTTACTTCTAGCTTTGTTTATTATTCTACCTTTAAAAATGTTTTGATCATCCAGAGGACAATCGTGATACAAAATTCATTAAAAATACTGTTTCCTATTACCAGTCTTATCGGTGTGTGTATTTTCCCCTTACGGGAAAATGTACGCTAAGGACACCCAACACCACAAACCCTACACAGCCTTTCCTCATTTCACAGAGAAATTCTTACCAGGGCAAAGAAGAATTTTATATACATTCAAATAATAGTCATTAAATAGTAAACCACCAAATATTATGCATCTAAGCTGCATTTTGGAAGTAGAAATCGCGATAGACAATCCAAAAGGGGCCCAAATATGCAAGCGATGCCACAAACAAACCCCCCCCCCCAGTTTCAGGCTTGTTGGTTTTGTTTTAACAAGCAATAGGTAAACTATGAAACATACCGCTTTGTCTCACAGTCTCTCCTTATGCTGGTTAATGTTTAAGTCTTCAATTAATTGTGAAGGGATTATTTTATAGAGCCAGGAGAAAAGGAATCATGAAGCACTAAAAGCAGTCTTAAGCTTCTCACATTGATTTCACAAAAACTGTAAATTCTTAAGTGAGTTTACCAAACAGATTATAAGTTAGCAAAATATCAACAAACCCCATTGACTCAAGTACATAATTAAAAACACATGGTATTTTATTGTTCTTTTGAACATGTCAGTTACAAGCCTTATTGATCTCTTCTGTAATGAGAGGGGCAAATGTTCTCAATTATTCGGCAAACAAAATTGCCAGAATATACAGCAAGTTCTCCCAAGAAAAATGGTTCTCTTTTAAAAGATTATTTGCAAATATACTCATTTTAAAGTTACACACATTTAAGGACTTAACTTAGATGTTTGTAAAATCTGCGCATTTGTATTTCAAGTCTCACAGATACTACCATTATACAAGAATTCTGACAGAAAGGTAAGAGGAACAATGAATACATTATAAAAATATAACAACGTACAAGTATAGCCTGGATTTAATAAAGTAGAAAATAATACAAAGTTTTTATATAAAAGTGCAGTTTGGCTTTTAAGTCTTTTTTTCATCCAAGCTTTACATACAATTTTTTTATTATGTATTTTTTGTCTTTTGGATTTGGACACTATTAGAGACAGATAACATTTTGAGCAGCAAACGTTACAAAATATTTATGTTTTTAAAATATGTCAGGTAGTCAAACATTTAACATGTCCATTCATACCCCAATTTAATACAAGCCTGGTAGCACTCATACAGTACCATTTTAAGTGAAGCGCCCGGTGTATCGGTGCGTATTTACAAGGACAAGTCAGCTAATGTACGGTATCTCATTATATAGAAAGAAGACACAGTGCAGTAGCCTCGCAGTACAGCAAGGGTTTTTAAGCATGTGAGAAGTTGGAGGCAAATTTTGTTTTAAGTTTTCAATGAATGTGTGGAAGAGTAAAGTCCATCTACCCTGTTCTGAAGGCTGCCTGCTGAATCCCATAAACTGGCTTACACAGCACTCCCCAAAAACCTGCTCGGGCCCATCTTCTTTCCTTCTACCTGGTATATCTCTATCTTTCTGAAAAGACATATGCAACCTGCATCTCAGCTGAGGGCATTACTGTAGGATATACAGCAGAAATCATGTTTCCTTATATAATACAGCATTCCTTCCAGTGAGACAAATGGTGATTTGCATACATAGTAATGGAAGAATAAAATAGGTGGAGAGGTAACTGTTCTGTCTGTTCTTTCCAAGCAGTTACATTACCTTTCTGCACATTTCTAAACTTTTAACGGCCATACGCAGCTGGTGTAACCAGCTGCAAAAGATACGGAGCTGATACCAGGACTTCCCCCCCCATCCCCTTGCATCCCTGACAAGCCAGCAAGAGTGCATACCTCCACATTTAAACCCACACAGCAAGACTACAGTGCCATACAAGTGCACACAAGGACAGACATTCACGTCTCGTATTTGACTGAAGGCAATCCTAAACCTCCATGACGTGCACACATCTGATAACGGTACTAATGATAAAGACTGTTTGCCATAGGCTATGACCACTAATATTTTATCACTACTTTTGCACAATAATTTGCAACAAAAGAAATATAATAAAAAAAGAAATATTTTAAGTCCTTCTAGTATATCCCACCCTCTCAGTTAAATGCAGACAGCTGCAGAAAGAACGTGCAGCACTATCTATTCAGAGGCAGCACTGCATATATTCAATTAAAACAGAGATGCGTAATCCTGAAAAAGGGGATACAGCAACTACATTTCCCACAGGAGGCTAGACCTCACCACAAATGATGCACTACTTGCCCTAACAAGCTGAAATATTTCTTCCTTCCCATGCAAAAGAAAAAAAAAATTAAATAAAACATATATCTGTGGCTGCAAGGTGGGGGAAACTCTTACCTTTGGGGAAAAAAAAATAAAATCAGCAAAAGAACTGGGCTCAGCCACCTCGAACAGAAAATGCATCTGAGAAGACAGCGCCGAGAGCGAGCCGGCCGGCAGCGCCGAGCAGGGGCTCGTGCCCCTTTTTGCAGCAGCAGGCATGACAATGCTGGAACACTCCCTTCACATCACAGCAGGCAACTGTAGCCAGGAGACAGAGGTGCTTAAATTAGAAAACCGCTGCCAGAGGAAATAAACGGGAACCACAGCGACCCCCTCGACCCCAGCAGCTATCAAATCCGGGAAGATATAGTGCACATCTGTTTTACGGGGCCCCCAGGGAGCTCGAACTCCAGCTACTTACCCTGTCTGCATTATTAATAGATGTTAATGGCTCCATTATATCGAAAAGCAGCCTCTTCCTCTTTATAATATGGAAATTCCAAGTTAAAAAATAAAGGGGGGACAAAACCCCCTACACATCATGAGGCAGCAGACAGCTCCTTGGTCCTGCTAACTGCAGAACTGCACCTCCCCTCCACCCTGCCTTCCCTGGCCATCCTCAATATACTGATTTGGTAGCCAAAATCGATCCAAGGCAGTAAACAACTGCAATAAAGCAAAGAGGCAGACAAAGACTTCCTGCCATAAGGCAATTCCTGAATATGATTTTCTTTTTAACAAGGTTCTGAAAAATTTCAGCTAGAGCATACACACACATATTTTAAACGCAAATGATGCGGCGAAGGAACAGCAAAAAGCCACACTGTTCAGATGTTTCTTGTCTATCTAAATACATGGTTCTATTTCTTCAGCAGAAGTTATCTGTCATCTCAAAAAGTATTATTTAGACTGACTTGATGACAAAGTATCCCCTGTCAAGCCTTTGATTTAGTTGATGAATAAAGGAATGTGATCCTAAAGTATCCCTAGGCTGTGTTTTTGTTAATGCATGGATTTCCTTCGGGTCCATTCATCCTCAAGGTAGGTGTACTGCAGTCATGCACCAAAGTGTCAAAAGACCTTCCACAAAAGATATTGACCTATTTTAATCTGATCCATGCATAAATGCAATGGAGCTACCACTGGGAATAAAGTGAACCAAAGATGTGTTTTTAACCCCTTTGTAGCACTGTACACAGGAGGAACTAATTCACATCAAATAACAAAAGTATCCTCGAAGATTTTCCGAGGATGTAGTTTGTTTTCACTGAATCTCTTCCACTGATGTTAAGAATCGCGTGAAATGCTACTGCTCATTCAGAGGACCCCGCACATCTCTGCAGTTTAGTATTGCTATCAGATAATTCTGACCAGCTTTCAATAAAAAAATTAACAAGTGCTGAAATGGTAGGCTTCACCTCGTCAGCTTTCACGCTGCTCTACAAGATACTGATTTTAACTCAAAACCCACTTCAACGTCTCAAACAGCAAAGGAAAAAAAGCTATGCTTAAGGATGGCAATACCCCAGCATTAATTGCATGATGAAATTTTTGCATGCGGGGGAGGGGGTTTGTATGGGCAGAGTGAACGTGTCAAGAATCACCTTCTCATGCTGCAGATGCATGCTGCAGCTGTTTGCTGCCTTTCGACAAATGAATGAAAAGTGCCGCTAATTCTTCCAAGACAAATGTAACCGATTGGCTTTGTTGCTTGCTCGCCTCTGCGGCTTTTGAGACCATGCAAGTACGCTGCAGACACGAAATCACAGGGTCTGACTGTATTAACTGAATTACAGACAGCGCTGATGTGATCATCTTCATCTCTCTCTCTTGCTCTCTAATTATTTATCCAGATCAAGCCTGACTGCTGGAAAATTAGCTCTCTACAGGAGGTAACAGAGCTGAAAGGTTCTTTTTACCAAGAAATGATGGGCTGGCCTCTAGCAGTGCATACGGCAGTGTGTAGTTGTAAGGAAATGTCACAAGATGTAAATTTGCAAGTAGATTGCTCTTCCTCCCACAAAAAGAAATAAGACATTATTAGAAGATATGAAAATACACATATATTTACACAGACCTACAGAATAAGTAACTGTTCAAATTCCTGACCCTGAACTTAAAAGAATTTACTTAAAATGGGATGAAAGATGTATATTGGTCAAATCCTCTTTTCATTGCTTTATATGTTCATTCCTGCTTCCTTTTCTACAAACACATTCACAGTATTTCACTTACGCAAGGATTTCACTTCTTGCCAGCTACTGCAGAGACCAAGTTTTAGTTCCGATGCTTAGGGGGGAAAAAAAAAGACACCAACATTTTAGTCACTTAATCAAACCAACTTACAGCAGAATGAACAAAGCATTAAAAAAAAAAAAGAGGATAATAGCTTTTTAAGCTCAAGATGCTGCTTTAGCCTGTAGCAATCTAAAAGCAACTGTGAATCTATCTTTATTTACTATTTATTTAATCTTAAAAAAAAAAGTTATTAAACCTGGCAGACAAACAAGGGTAGGTTAACAGCAATAGCTTTGAAATTATTTTCTGATTAGCTAGACTGTCGTTATGAGTCGATTTGCTGTACTGCATGCATATATGGATGCACACATTTTTAATACACTTTAATGCACACTTTGGTCCAATTCTAGTCACATGTAGGCCAGTATAAATTTTAGTGCTAGAGAGCTTTAACTTACCGTTTGAAGCATTAAACACAGAAAACATTGCTATTAAAGCAATACAGCTGTATGAAACAAATACGCTGAATTTTATAGCAATGAGCTTTGGAGCTTAATTGCTTAAAAAAGAAAAAAAAAGGCTGCAGATTCTAGGCTGCTTGCTGCATTTGCAGTAGTTTCAGTGTGTCAAGCCTTCCCGGCTCTTTTAATTGCATTGGGTGTTATGCATGCCAAGGATGGGTGAGAATAGTTGTCAGCTCACCTGACTGCAGAACAAAGAGCATTTTTTCTTCCAGCATTTGTTACTGATGCTTGAGCCACACCCTGTCGTCCTTACAGAACACTCTCATATTTCTTTTTCCTGATCACACAGAGATACGAATTTCTTCCCAATAATAAAATATTAGCCATTCTCTAGAACTACTACATTCTGTTTCACCTTTCATTGAACACCCTGTGGGTTTAATTTTAAGGGAGGGAGAAGGGCTGTGGGCACAGCTATGTTTCCCACAGCATGGGTGGTCCCCAAGCCAGGACGCTTCTGCACCCCATGACCCGGCTCCTCTTGCCCTCTTGGGATGCTGCCAGCAGATGTGGGGCTTCACCTGGCTTGCTTGGTAATGGGAGAGGGCACAGCTTCCATAGCCTGGTTTTACACCAGGTTGATCAATCCTGGGATGCCAGGACAGACAAGGGGAAAAAAAAATAGACAAATGCAAAAACAAGAGGGGAAATCCTTTGTCCGGCTCCTCACCAGCCCCAGGCACCTGCCTGTCAGGTCAAAATGCTTCAGGCAGTATTAACCCCTAATGCTGATTTGCCAAACCATGTGCTCCCCATCTTGCCCTCTCAAATCCTTCGACAGCTCAGAGTTTGCAAGGTTAAACTCCTCTCAGTCTGGGTGAGAGCCATGGAAAGGTTGCTCCCCCGCTGCTCTGTGCGAAGGCCCTTCTGCCTTTCGTTTCTCACCCGCACTCCTGTTAGCGCCACAGATCACAGGCAGCGACTGGCCCCTCCAGAAACCGAGACAAGAACAAAACCCTTGTAGGTTAGCTACACAGCGCCCAGAAGCACACTGTGGGTTTTGCAGATTTGGATAAATGAGGCATATCCCTAACTCGATCTATTTATAACATAAGCAAACAACGTAAAAAAGATGCAGAACGCGCAAGAACTGGTACCTGCAAATCAATCCACGTCCCTTCTCCTGCCTGTCAGAAACATCTCCTGCCTCACCTCTATTTTCTATTCCCAAAAGTCTGGAGGCAAACACTACAGTTTCTACTTCTGCTCTCATCAACTCTTTCACGAGGTTGTAGCAACAACTCAGCTGCAATTTTGGTAGCTCCATAACAGCAGGTACGCTGTAGCCATCCCTACAGCCAACAAGGAAGACATTTCCCTCTGCATTTCCTGAGGCATCAAAGCTACACCTGCTGACCTAACAAAAGTAACAAGAACCGTGATTTTCCCTCACCTTTCAAGACAGGTGGAGTTAAGGAATGGCTTGACCTAGCCTGGATTGTTTTTGCATGCCGGAGTAGCGGGTTTACTAGGTTCTCCCTGTTCGCTCTGCCCTGACAGAGCACATGCAGCTAATATGCTTTCCAATCCTAGCCCAACAGGGCAAGCCAGTTTAAGAACCAGCGATGCTATGGCCTCTGTGAGGTTTGGCATAGCGCTTTGTTTGTTTGTTTTAAAAAGAGCTTTTGTTCAGGTATTCCTTGGTATTTGATAGGTTATCATCCACCAGCAACGCACCACCCAAGGGAAGCCGCAGTGCTCTCAGGCTATGGCTAGATGCTGCGTCAAATAGTACAAAGAAACCGTTGCCACTTTAACCTTTCAGATACAGAGAAATAAAATGCCTTTGACTTTTCACCACACCGTTCCTGAACAACCAGCAAAGCCAGCTTTAGAATTATAAATCAGTACATCCCAGGACACATTAGACTACCAACTGCTGAATGTTCTCGTTACTATTTTGAAATGGGGTGTGGGTGGAGATACCTACTGAAGCTTTCGACTCCTGCTGCTGCCATTGCTGTTTATCGACTACGTGTTTTCAGAAATCCCTGCTCCTAAGAAGCCTGAACTTGTATCTGCACCTCTTCTAGGACGCATCGAAGAGGCAAGTTCTTGCACTGTCTGCGATTTGGAGCACCACTGCATGCGGATGCCACCACGACAGCACCCAGACCTGCTGCAGGCACAGCAGCAGCCAGGGAAGAACAAGGTGAACCATGAGGGGGAGACAGAAACTGGGATGCCAACCAAGAAACATGCAGACAGAGGGTTATGTGACACTGATGTGACTAGGCAGAAGCTGACAGTCAATAGGAAAAACCCCAACACACTTTCCACAAGAGACAGCAGATTAGTGCTTTTAAGGCACCTTGGTGGTGAAGGCAGCACAGTATCTGAGGAAGGACTTTGCAGACTTGCTCCTCTGCAAGTTACCACACATTTCAGCCAAGCTTTGCAAGGATTTAATGCACAATATCAACACATGGCATAAAGTCAGCAGCTGCTCTCCTGCAACTGCTGGTAGTGACCAGAGGTCCTGCATTATCACTGGAGCAGGTACCAGATGGCAGCGCAGGCTTTCCTAATGCACTTCTCTGTGCAACACAGCACCCTACAATGTGTTCCTTTGCATTCTGGTTTCTGATGGAAAGCTTTGCTGAATTTGGGCTTTACACTGTCACTTTAACGTTGCTGGAAACACATCTGAAGGAAAACCAGGAGGTCTCCACAGTACTGACACTGCATGAATAGATAACAAGCCCTAAAATTAAAAAAAAAAAAAAAAAAAGCAGTACAGGGCACCACAGCTCTCAGTGTGACCAGGTATGTGAACACTCAACACCTTTCTGAGACACGCTAATGGTAAGCCTGTGCAGTTTATCCACTGTGAGGTCATTCTTCCAGTGTAGTAGCTGTACTTGCTAAAACCAAACCCAGAAACCTAGCAGATTTTAATGGGAGTAGAAATAAGCTAGTAAGCACCAAGACTTGCTAGTTTTTACATTTCAAATGTGGTGTTAATCCCATTACTACTCAACCTTTGCACTCCTCAAACAGGCTATTTGTTGTCCAGCTGGACCCAGCCTCCTGGCACAAGGATTGTGAGAAGCATGCTGCCATGTTCCCTGCGCCTCTGCAAGCCCCAGCGAAGCTGCTGCAGCATCCAGGTGACACAGCAGTTCCCTTTTCTCACACACACTGCATCTTCCCTCCCAGAAAACTAATCACTTCCCATCAGCTTTCCCTGAAAGGAACTTTAATCCTGCTGGCCTTTCTTGAATACAAGCCCTCCTGCCTTTTTTTTTTTTTTAAATGATCTCTAATTGTGCGCACACTTACTTATAACACTTTTTGTTCTTCATTCAAATTTCAACTGTCTGCGAGTGTAAAGTTGTTGCTGTAGGTCTCTGGGGGCCTCTCCCTCTCCGCCCCCCCCCTTGTCTTCCTTTGAAGTCACTTTCCTACTTTAAAAAGCCTGCCAACTCTGCAAGCTGTTCGTCAACCATACCCAGTCCTCCCGTTGCTTTGTCAGGAGCCCTGGACTGTCTTTTACAGTCAGAGACAGCGATGATAAATAGCCTCTGTAATCCAGCAAGTGATGCTGTCCATGGGTGAAAGCCACAGGCAGATGTGGAGCCTTCCTGCTGAGCACACCATGGAGGGAAGAGGGCACATCACTCACAGCAGTAAATCCCATCCACGCTCCGGTTGCTTAGCTCCAAGCAGTGTCAAAGCCCCCTTTGCAGCCTACAGAGCACACAGTGCTTCCCAGTCTTCTCTGGCCAGCAGACATCGCTTTCACTTAAAAGACACAAAAAGAAGGGAAAACCCCTTTTCTTTCCCTAAAAGGCTGCATGCAACCCTCCATATCCCCCATTTCAGCATCTCTAATACTGACAACCAGATGGATAATGCATCTAAACACTCTGGGGATCAACCCTTTCACTCGGGAAAGCTGTCCCCATTTTCTGAAGGAGCCCACACTGAGCAAGTTCTGAGGAGCAGAGATACAAATCATGCTTCCCACCTCACCCCTACAAAGGGCATTATGCAGCAGGAGTGCCAGCCAGGAAGGAGCATGCTGCACTTCTTCCCAAAGGATAACGAGCATTTTTACAAACATTAGACCTCACAGCACACTCACAAGAAGTCGATAAATGCCATTTCCAACACCTCACCCAATTCTTTGCCAGAAAAGCAATGCTGGAGGGAAGCTTATCTACGCGTCCAAGGTCAGGCTTGGCATCTGTGACAGATTGAGCTGTCTTAAGTCCTTGCACATCCAGCCTTCAATCCTAGAGTTAGTTACCAGGCAGTGCCACTAACTTTTAAAGAGGAAGCTCTGAAGGAAAATGTTATTTGGGTTTTATTTGTTGATGGTTTTTGAGTTTATTTTTGTTTTTCTTGTTTGTTGGTTTGAGTTTGTGGGGGGTTTTGGGGGGGTTTTTTTGTTTGTTTGGGGTTTTTTTATAGCCTAACCAGAAAACTACGAGAAGATGTGACAAGGCTGTACTTCTGGAACCAGCTGCAATATCGTTCTCCTCTTTGGGAGCAGGCTTTGCTGTGTCAGTGCTAGCTCCAAGCTCCTAAGGCTGTGCCCATCCTCAGTGGCTCTCAGGACCAGTATCATACCAGGACCAAGGTAAAAGCAGGGCATAACTCACGCTAGAAGTGCCTGGGTTTTGGACAGTTTTATGTCCAGTCCTTCCATGGTGTACTTGGACTGGGATCAGTCAACAGCACAAATTTAAGATACAGCAATCCGTGTGCTCACCAACGCAAAACCTACCACAGCATGTCAAGAGTGGTTTTGCTGGCTTTCAGTAAACCCGCAAGTCCTCAGAGGTGACTTTCAACCAGAGCTAGTTCCAAAGCTCTACTACCTGTTCCGGCATGGCAAGGCTGCCGGCCGCCTCTGAGCAGCTGTTGTGGCATGAGTGACTAACTGCTAGACAGAGATTTTTCTTTGTTTAGGCTACAGTAACCCTCTTCTGGTAAGTTATCCAACTCTAAATTGAAAAGCAGATGGTAAAAGACTCCTACAGTGCCTTTTGCAGACCCTCCTCTCGCAGGAGGACACCGTGCAAGGGAATGGGGATGCACAGCCACTCCTCGGCCACCAGCAGGGCACGCCTCAGCTCAACTGCAGTCAATAGCATCATCCTCCCTGGCTGCAGCGATGCCACTGCTTTTTGTCTCAACCTTGCAAATATTTGTTTGAAAGGATCTTGATGAGTCAACTGGCTCAGGATCAAAGTCCATAGCACACCAGCAAGTTGAGTGAAAACACTGAGCTTGTGCTAACAGAGCTGTTCAAGGATGCAAGAAGTGCAAGCTGCATCTCAAAGCAAAACGCTCTCAGCTTGGCTAATGGGAACACAAACGAGCACTGATAAAGGATTTGGGGCAGAGCTCGTGCTGCTCTAAGCATGGCCAAGACAACTGGAGGCAATCATTTCCCTGTAGTATGCTCCGAAAGTGCTTGTGGCATAATTGCCTTGATAGTTAAGCAAAATAATAATAATTTACGATCATTCTGTCAGTTGCAGCCTAAATCTAGACTAGATCTGTCTTCTAACTTAAGCTCACACTTTAGCATATCCTTAAAATCATCTATTTCTTATCTGTCAGTCTCCGAGATGGACACTGGCTTTCACCATAACAAAGAGTGGCAAAAAACTCAGACTATCCATCACCAGGTGGGGTCTGCAGGGAGAAGGTGTCACCCATCAGAATGCCAGGGAACTTAGGTCCAGCTTTGTACCTTCCCACACGTAAAGCCTGTATCATCCTCTAAGACTTGCATTCCTTTGCACGTTACCACTCAGTAGGGAAGATGGAGAAATTAAATCTATTCAGCGGGGAAAGCAGTCTTTTCCAATGAAAAAAAATACACAATCTTTTCCCTCTTATGCTTTAAGAAAAAATAAATCCCAAATTTATACAAAAATTAATGGTATATGGCTGAATTACTAAGAATCACATCCACTAAACAGGATGAACAGCACAAGTCCACAAGAGCAATTGCTGCTATTTATCAGCTAAAGAGGTCGCCATTTATTTTTTTTATCTTGAAATTGATGTTTTCGCTCTTTAAGTATGAAAATATTAAAATGGGATCAGGCCCTTCAGCTGAAATAAAACAACAAAATCCTAGTCTCCTGGCTTGTTAGAAATGCCAAACTTCTTCCAAAACACCCTTAATTTTAATTGATTCATATGCAAGACAAGCAGTTAAAAAAGGACAGACTCCCAGCTATTTTTCCACACAGTGAGACCCGCTGGGCAAACAAAACCGTATTCATTATTTACCTTGGGGCAGGACCCAGAGCCCTTAACCAGGTTAAGGGCCCTATTGTGTTAATCTTTACATTAGTCCAATGTATAGTGCACCATATTTAAACAAAATAATGTCAATCCCTCTTTAGTAAGGGGGCTGTGTGTTGGGGGCAACGACGCGATGCCAACCCTCTCCTCCCTACACACACACTGCAGTATAATCTGCCACCTTCTATAAATGCTGCCATTTGTCTTTTCTTTAGATGCATTGCAGGAATATTTCCATATAAGCCCTATTATAATAAAAACGACAGTGTGACAAACAGCTTTGCAAATAGGTCTGCTGCTCCAACAAAGCACAGACACAACACACTGATTTGCAGAAATACCCTGTATAATTCACAAGTGCTACTAGCTGATTTGAAATCCAGTAAATTTAGGTGATCACTTTATCTTCTCCATCGTGATACCTACTTTTCTTACACAGAGCTGAAGCAGAGCATGTGCTCTACTCTTGCAACCATTCCCTCAATCCCTTCCTTCTCCTCCCCTCCAATTTGCACTGATTACAGGTTTCAAAGTCTTGGAGATTCATTTTTAAGTTCTATTTAAAATGCTGATTTTTACTTGTTTCCTTTTCATCTAGATCAATACTGCATAGATGATAAATACGTACTGTTTACCATTTATACTTTTTCATCTCAGCACTGAACAACCTACAGTAAGCTTAAGAAAAATCAGTTCCTGGATAGCATTTACATTTCTCCTCTTTCGCCTATTCCCTATTTTATCTATAATAAAATGCATAAGCCAGAGCATGTTCTATTAACGCAGACACCCATTACAACATTCACACATTAAGTGCAGCAGAAAGGAACTGCATCTCGAAATGTTCACTGCTCATTTTAAAGTTTGTCTAATTTTATGACGACACTTCAGTGTACGTATTATTCTTTGCAAAATAGTGTCCCAATGTTAAGACATCACCACATCAGTTTTCAATTCAGTCCTCATTGAGATGAAAAGCCACCATTTTATTACATGCAAATTAAATTGTTTGTCTCTACAGAAAGTATAAACCACAGAATTCAGCTCTTCAGTGGTGATATTGTCACCTAGCACTAAAAACAAGTATTAATTTGTAAATGAACCTCCTCAATCACATTCAAAGTAATTAAGCATTTAATGGAATAAAACCCAGAACAAATATTACTTTTATTATTTCCAAGGTACATCACAAGCATATAAAGTTCCCCTCCTACCGATGATCTTCCACATCAGAACAAGACTCTTGTAAGACAGAAATGTCAATAGATTCAGGCTTACTTGTCTTGCACAAGGTTTACACAGTTTCAAATTTAGCAAAACATAAATAGTTGCTTGCACATATCTGGGATTATCAGACTTGATTTTACATTCTACAGCTTTAAAAAAATAACAGCGTACAAATTCTTTAATAATCGTGCAGTATTTTCAGCATTTAAAAAAGCTCAAATTCATTTTTCCAGAGAGACCATTTAAGAATGCTTTACCTCATTAAAATAAGGTTTTAAAACAATGCCTACATTTAACTTACATAATGCCCTAGGTCTTCTGTAATTATCTAGTAATTCCAACTATTCAGTAATACAGGAGACTTAAAAGCACAGCTTAGGAACAGCAACATTTGTATTTTCCAGCAACCCTGTGAAACTCTGGTGAAGTTAATTCATTGCATTGACAAGAAAAGAAACCCTAAAAACAGTCAAAGTAGTTTAGAAGCTGTATACAAGGCTTTTCTTTTGCTTGAGGCTTTAATAATTTCAACAAGCACTATTTTCAGAAATAATCCTTCAAACTCTGAAAATCCAAGCCGCAACAGGAACCAGTGCAGCAAGGGTCGTGGCTCTCTAGTAATGCACAAAAATCCCGACATATCGGGTGTCAACTGAAAGGTACATTCATTAACTTTGTTTTCCTGCCTTTAAAAAGGTCAAGTGGGATGCTGGTTGCCAGACAATTGTTTTGTTTCAGACATTTTTATTAGACAAAAGGCTTACAGTTAGCACTGCATTGTGCCCCACCCAGCTGGCTGAGAATTGTCATCTTCTCACTCCATTAGACTGTAGGGCTGTATTGCAATTTTCTAATTAAGCATGGCCTCCGATATATGTGGCTACCTTAAACACACGCCTTTCTCTCCCTTCCCAAACAGTCTTCGGACAGGTCAGATATGAGGAGGAAAAACCCCCATGAATGAAACAATAAAGAAACAGGATAGTACTGACCTTTTCCTGTCATAACGTCTCACATCTTTCGCTCCCTTGCAGGTTTCTTAAAATAAGGAACCAATTCTTTAAAAATTAAGAATTACCAGAAGAAAAAGAATAACCCTTCTCCAACGCACCCACTCCTCCACCAAAACAGGCAACCCTTATATTGGTCAATTATTTTTCCAAAAAATATTTTTAGAACAAGGATTTTTCCACACACACTCTGCATCAACCTCAGTCTATCTGCATGTGACATATTAAATGTAATGGTTAAAATAAGATTAAGTAAACATTGTTTCCTCTCCTTGCACCATGTAGATGTATTAATACCACTACACAAATGCACATTATGTCAAAAGAATGTTAAAGCCTTTATAGGTATGAAATGCAAGTTAAAAGATTTTCAGTATGCATGTGAATTTAATCACCTAATTCATAAGAGTAAATGACAAGTTCCTCATGAAAGAACGTCACATTTATTAAATCACTATTTATGTCACTGATTTGAGGCGGCTGTACCTCAACATTAAATACTGAGGACACACTATGAGAAAATACTGAAGACACTGCTAATGTACAGAAAAATAGTTTATTTCCAAAGCAATTTTAAGTACTATTATCTTCTAAGTCTCTCTATGTACACTCAGTTTAATTAAAAGGAACTTCTAGCCCTCATCTATCTTTCAAAATGCAAGCCTGACAGACTAGCCAACAATAATATTGCGTTAACACAAGTCAAAATGGAACATTGTTTAGCCTGATCTATTTTAAAGAGAAAATAATCAGGTAGGACATGGTTTTCACAGTAAGACCAAATTTTCCCCTCCCTTCTATTTCTAAAACTGGTCTCATGAGCATTCATTGTTTCTCCCCATCCACGGCACCTTTTTAAAAACCTATTTCACATTTCCAGACAGCCATCATGCATCTATGCAGTACTAAATTTTCAGATATGTGGACCTATTTTCAAGGTAAAATGCAAGCATATTAAGAAGAATCATTACTTCTTACACTAATATCTCCCAGCACATATTTGACAGAATCCTATTAACCCACAATTACTTAACCTGTGGTGAAATGGCGGCCAACTTGTCCCTTCTGAACGGGCATTTAATATGTAGACGTTTCAGGTTAGTAAGACAGCTTATACTGATTGTATTAAAAACGCTATTTTTACATTAAATAAGTTGTATTTGTCACCATACCTTAGTTTTGACTTGTGGTTTTCATCAATTCATTGACTGTTGAGTGGCACTAATGAATTCCTTGATGTACCTACCTTCCAACAATTCAATGGCTCCTGAAAGGCCATAACATTGCCAGAAATAATTTGACATATCTCTTATTCTTTCACAGTGAATAGATGCTGGCGATGCAAGCACTGGAAATACAGGCAACTCTTTTCCTATTTACTTTTTTTTTTTTAAATTATGAAAAGTAGAGCCTTTCAGATAGTACTCATCACGCCCTCAACCAAAAACATCTGCAATATGCTACGTTCCCTGTTTGCCGCAATCAACCTGCCTATTTAAAGAAGAGGGAAGGCACCATTAATCTACCAAAACCAACACACACAAATTCATAGGAATACCTCTTATACTTACACGTTGCACTGAGCCGCAGGCAGAAAGGCAGCTGTGGCAGTGCCAACCATGTGGAACCTGCAAGACCCAGGTATTTGTGAAGATGTTATTTGCTGGCTTTTTGACTTTCAATCATAAAAACATCCCCCAGCTTGCACAGAACTACTTGTGATTTGCTTATGATGCTCCAATTTTGGAGAGATGGGATAAGGAGAAAGGATCTACGTATTTTAACCTCTTGATGTTACAGCTGTAATGTAAGAATGTTTAAGAAACACCCAAAATGCATTTTCATTAATAACTATTCCCTTCCTTCTAAAGCAGCAAGGAGGGGAGGGAAGTAGGCCTTTATGCCATGCATTTCACACCTTTGGGAGGTAAAAACCCTGCTTGGTTAGGACAAATGGTAGGACATGCAAGGTGACGTTCGAAACCAAGGTCTCCTCCGTCTTCTTACTCTTCTCTCTCCAAGTAGGTCACTCCTCTCGGCTGATTTTGTGTAATTGGTCTAGTTTGTTAGAAAGCAAAGAGAACCCATCCTGCTGCATTAAGCATGTTAATGCCCATGCTACAAAGAGAGCTTAGCACCCTCCTGCAGGAGGAGAGCGCTTCTTAAAAGGGAGCATCATCAACTACTGCTGTTTGAAACATATTTCTGGTTGTAGAAACCTGGATTTCTCAAAACCACTTCTGTAGAGGTAGCGCAGCAAAGGCATTTTCTGGTGATTCCCTGTTAATGACTGCACCGAGCTACAGCTTGGTCACCAAACCACGACTGCACGAGGGAAGACAAGCTCTCCTCATCACAGACACCCAACGCAGAACATTTATGTTGACATCCACCCTGGGTGACAGTGAGATGTGTTGTACTGGTGTGGAAGCCCAACCGCTCATTCCCCTTGTGTGGTCCCTAGACAGCGGTGGGTGCTCTTGGATGCTCCTGCAGAGCGGACAGCACCCGCCTTGCTGGGAGAACGGGTGGTGCCACCGTTCTGGAATCTTCCTGCGCACGCCAGCGCAGTGCTCAGCACCTTCATCCCAAAATATGCCTGGCAAAGGTGCGCTCCTGCATCCCAACACACCAATAATTGTAGTGGGGGTTTTCCATATATTGGATTTCCCAATAAAATTGAAAAAAAAACAAAAAAACAAAAAACAAAACCACGCTTTTGCTTGATCCTCACAAGGAAAATAGCAGCTAAAATGTGATACTTGCAGAAGTTTGGAAAGGAAACCTTCAAACCACACAAGCCCAACCACGGAGGTACTGTGAACCTGATTTTCTCTGCAGCTGTTCCCAGGGATGCCAGCCTCTGCCACTCACCCGGTGCCGCAGGGATGTGCCCGGCGCTGGGAACTAGCGGGATGCCCACAGGGACCTGCAGCGGGCAGGGCTGAGGCAGGGCCAGGCGCGGTCCCTGCGGCAGCGGTGCGGGAAGGGCGGGTCGCCAGGGCGAGCATCTTTAACCGAGCCGCGGGGTGTCCGGTCCTCACGAGCTTGCCTTTTTATTTTTAACCATAACTTCCCATTTTAAGGGCTACCATAAACTTTCCGGCAAGAGACCGGGGCGGGGGCTGCCGTAATGCAGGGATGCCCCCACCGCCGCCCCCGCACCGGCACCGCCACCGCCACCCTGGAGCGGCCAGGGCGAAGCGGGGACCTCGGGGGGTCCACGGGGCTCGATGCCCGAAGGCGCGGAGTGTCCCGATCTCCGCATCCCTGCCGCTCACACCCTCCAGGGCCCTGAACCCCGCAAGAGGTAACGGTCCAGGCAGCTCCCTCAGATTCCCGGGGAGGGGAGACCCCCGCGTATCCACCTACCCCAAACTCCGCATCCCGCCTGCCCCCACTTCCAGCCCACCCGAACCCCGCAAACAGGTATGGTCCGTGCGACCCTTCCAACCCCACTACGGGGAGGGGAGCGGGGGTGGGGCTGGACCTCCGCGCACGTATCGCATCCCCCCGCCCACATCCCCAAGACCCCTCGAGTACCGCAAGAGGTAATGGTCCCGGCAAGACCCCCACATCAGGAGGGGGCGGGGGCGCTACCAGAACCCTGCGTCCACCCCCGCACTCGCCCGCCCCACACTCCTCATCCCCGCCGCTCACATCCTCCAGCCTCCCCGAACTCCGCAAGAGGTCCAGGGGACCCCTTCACCCCTATCGAGGGGGGGTCGGACCCCCGCGCCCACCCACGTATTCACCCACCCCAAACTCCTCATCTCCACCTGCCCACACCCCTCCAGTCCTGTAACAGGTATAGCTCGGGCGGGCCCCCCACTACCCCTCCTCCCCTGGGAAGGGAGGGGCTGGACCCCCGCACTCACCCACCCCAAACTCCAGATCCCCACCTGCCTAGGGCCCCCAGCCCCCTCAGTCCCGCAACAGGTATGGTCGGGGGAGCCCTCTACCCCACTGGGAGGGGAGGCGGGGGAGGGGGCAGACTCCACTCACCCATCCCAAACTCCGCATTCCCACCGCCCACATCCCCAAGACCCCTCCGAGTCCCGTAACAGGTATGGTCGGGCGAGTCCCCCAGTCCCTCCCACACACACATCGGGGGGGAGACCAGACCCCTATGCCCACCCCCGCACTCACCACCCCAAACTCTGCATCCCACCTGCCCGCGTCCCCGACCCCAAACTCCGCATCCCCGCCCGCCCATGCCCGCCCCCCCCAGTCCCGTAACAGGTACAGCCCGAGCAAGCCCCCCCACTCCCATCCACCTTGGGGGGGGTGGGGCAGACCCCCGCGCCCACTCTCGACACTCACCCCGAGGCGACCCCCGCTGCGGTAACCGCTCGCCCACCTGCCGTGGCCCGGCGGTGCCGTCTCGCAGCCTCCCCTGCTGCAGAGAAGGCAGAGACAGGGGCGGGGGCGGCGGGGCCGTAATATACCGGGCACCCCCCTCTCTGCCCCCCCCCCACTCCGCCCCGCGCCCGCCCCCGCGCCTTTGGGGGGGGGGGGGAGCGCCGCGGCGAGAGCGAGCGCGCGCTGATCAGGTGACGGGGAGGGGGGGGGGGGGCAGCCCCTTACACTGCGGAGCTCGGGAGGGGGGAAGAGCGCCGTGCCACGCGCCGCCGCGCCGCGCCACGTGCCCCCTCCCCACGCTGAACGGGCGGGGCCGGGGAAAGGGAGCGGCTGCGCTGCTCTTACAGCGCTGGGTCCGTGAGATTCCCCCCCCCCCTTTCCTCTTCCCATCCCTTTCCATATCCACCCCCATTCACGTGTCCTCCCATCCCATCTATATCTCCTCCCCATCCCGTCCCCCCCGCGAAGCCCCTCTGCTTCGGAGGTGCCGCTCTCGGAGAGGGGGGGGAAAGCCCTGCCCTGCCTCCCCCCCCCTCCACGGGGAGTGGTACCGGTAGCGCCGCAGCGAGATCCCCGGGTTTGGGGGGGGAGGGATAAAAACCGATGTGAGGATGCCGTGTCGAAGCGGGCAGGTGGGTCCCGCGGGGGTGTGTGCGGCGCAGCGGGGAGTGGGGGGGGGGCTGGGGGGCACACACAAGCCGGGAGAAGCTGCCTGCGCATCCACGCGTTTTGCTGGCGGAGGGAAGATGCCTGCGCCTGTAAAGGAATGAGTTTTAATTAAACGTGTTGACCCTGCTGTTATCTCTGTTACTTTTTTTTTTTTTTTAAAAAAAAGCAGGATCCAGGGGGCTGCAAAATCCCGTGAAAAAGGGCTTGGCAGCCTGCTGTGGGCATGAGCCGAGCGCTCGGTTTGACAGAGTGCACTTCCTTTCTGAACATCGCTATTTGGTGCAGCCTCCGAGCCCGTGTGTGTGGAACACCACACTCTGCCAGGGAGATGGGATCCTGCCCTGAGCCTTGCCTGTCACCCACTGCCTGTGCAGGGTACTGGGGGGGCAGTGGGGTTGGCCAACACGTGGCCCCACTGCTCCCCACTTTTGAAATGCGTGCCTTGAGTTGGCCAAGTTACCTCTCCTGTACCCCCTCTCTGGGCACTGGGGTTGCTGCTCTTTAATGTAGAGACTGCACCCCCTTTGCTGTGTCCATGCCTGCAGTGCCACTGATTCCCCCCTCCCCCCCAAATTCTGGACAAACCAGGGCTGGGATGAACTACTGGGAGCACCCATCTCCTGCTGCAAGGCACCAACTCCTGCCCCAGGGCTGAGCAAGCAGCTGCGGGTTGAGCCACACAGAACCCTCTGCTCCCTGCAGGAATTTTTGGTTGAAAAACCCCACCCCAGACAAGCCCCCAGACCCATCCAGAGCAGCCAGTGGGCACACTTTTCCCACTGGCATTTCGTCCCAGTAATTTCGGGGGGGCTGCTGATGCTGGAGGGGCGAGCGGAGGACAGATGCTGAGTGAAGCCCCAACTCTGCATTTACCTGTCTCACACCAAGTACCCCCACTCCCCTGGTACTTCTTGGCTGCCTGCATGGCACAGCACGACTGGTGGGCAGCCCTCCACCCTGGACAGGCCCACCCTCCAGCCCGTCTTCTGCCATTTCCGAGCCTCTGCAATCACTACTAGCTGCAGCTCTTTGTGTGCTCCCCATCCCTACAGGGTTTGGGTGCTTGTGGCTCCTCTGCAGATGGCATGGGTTTGGGTAGTTGTCGTGGAGGGAAGCGTGCTTGCACAGGATGGCTGCTGCCAGAGAGGCTCCTTTGATGGTGTAAAGCATGGCCAGACTGATTTGCAATTTGCCATCAAAAGTCCTTAGGTCAAAATGTGTTTATTTCCATGGATGTTTCAAATTTTCATGGAAATGTTTGCTTGTTATTCAACCTTCACTCATTGCTGTAGCCTCCGATGAAAAGTACCAGAGACGTACGATGGGTTGGGCCTTTACCCCTGGTGTGACAGGTATCCTTCCCATTAGTGCCTTAGCATTTTTTTCTCCTGGAAAAAATCTTAAAACTTCAACCTTGTAACTTACTGCCGTGTAATCTTAATGCTGTGTTTTTCCTGCTAGAAATTTCTCCTAGGAGCTTGTCTCCATGACATGATCCACTTACTGTTTTTTCCCCTGTCAAGCGCAGGCTTGTTTTTCAATAAAATTAAAAGCAAAGAGCTAATTCTGAAACCCTCAGTCAGACAAAGCTTGCACTGAAATCAAGAGGAGTCTTGTCTCTGTGTAAAGATTGCAGGTTCAGGATCAAAATCATTATAATAAAACATTGTCACAGGAGCAACATCTCCCACTTTGAAAATAAACAGCTTTGCTCCAGTTAGATATTTATGTAGCAACAGGAGACTATTGATTTAGGAAAGCTTTCTGGTGCACAGATACTCTAAACCCTTCGTGCTACTAAGCAGCAGCAAAGCTCAGGAGGAGCAGGTTACAAAAGAGGTCTCACGCAGATCTTGACTGTCTTTTGCTCCTGGCAGGACTCAGGTAAAGCCTCTGGCTCACCCTCACCTGAAACTCTCTCTCCATCACTTGGCCAGATGTTCCCAGCCAGGTTGCAGAGCTGACAGAAGTAATCACCTGCCCATGGTAGGGACACGGGGCTTCATAGCCTGGCGAAGGCACTGATGGATAAGGGTTGCATTGCTTGAATGTGATACCTTTATAGCTTCTCCCTCCTTACCTAAGGGATTCCTACAAGAAGGACAACAGGAGTTTTGGTTATTGTACCAATCTACTTATTCATCAGTAGCACAGATCAATACCGGGGAGAAGCGGCGAGAGGGTGTAGGGGGAAGAATACGCAGGCAGCCAGAGGAGATTTGTCGTCATATTTGTACAAATTTCCAGAATTTCTGTAGTAACGTAGTCATCTCATTATACTTATGGTAAAATGTAGTCATCCCATTCTACTTATGGTAAAAGAATACTTGCAGAGTTATTTTTGAACAAAAGCTTCCAAGTGGTTACATTACGTAAAATAGAAAATCAAAGGTCTTGAAACAGTGTTAGAAAGTGTTTCCAAAGAGTCTGATTCTAAATCCCAATAAGTAGCAAAGCTATGAGTAAGAGTTATTGATTTTGAGTTTTGCAGCTTGTTGTATGTAAAGGAGTCCTAATTGCCTGATGAGGTACATTTCTAGGAATTAGGCTGGTGACTTCAGTGAGAAAAGAGCTGGGCTGAAAATATTTTAGGATTATTTTTGTGGGAAATGACAAAGCCTTTTCCAGTGCGTCTGTCATAGAGGTCTTACATGATGTATAAAGAATTTTAATGTAAAAGAAGCTGAAACAACACATCACTCAGAGAAAATCTAAGTAGCTCAGCCTTTAAACTATTTAACATAAATAACTGCCATAACTGTGGTGAATAGGGCAGTTGATCAGAAGTCCCAGTATGGAGGCTTGGAAGTCGTGGTATGAAATCTATTCATCTTACATCCCACATACTCAAAAATGACAATATCCGTGTCTGATGTTCCAAGAAGTGCCAATCTGGCATAACTCCGTTTAGTGGCCCATTTATATAGAGACTAGCTCTCTGCTGAAGCGTGAAATACTATTTTGGCATAGTTAGGGGTTACAAAAATAAGTTGCTTACACTGGGCCTATACATTAATTTTTGACATCCTTTGAGGGCAGGCAGATGCGGTAGTTCAGCCACCAGGCAACTCTCAGGACGTGTTCAGATCTGCCTTCTGATTACCCAGGCACTTCAAGGTCCTTTCCAAAAAGCAGCAGGTGATTTATTCACTCTGTGTGAGAAGAGGGTAAGGGCCGTATTACCCCAGTTAGGAGCTGGTAAACCCCATTTCCCCATTGTAGCGCTGAGGACTCTTTCATCTCTGAGCAGAGAAGCTTGACTTGAAAAGCTTACAAATAAGAAGGGTGAGTTTGTGGTTGTGGTGGGGGCAAGATGTTGTAGATTCAGTTTTAGTCCTATTGCGAGCTGTGGGCCCCATTGCCTTGCCGTCCTATCAGCTATCAGCTAGAGAGATAGTGCTGCCTTCCTCTGCCATCTCTATATAAGTTCTGAACTCTTGTGACCATAAACTATGCTTATTTAAAATGAGGCCCTGAGCTTAGCTGAGACATTAAGGCACAACATGAACTATTTCTCCATTTGATATCCATGTGAGGCCACGTTCTTGGAGGGAGAGCAGTGGTTTTAGCAGCAGACTGCAGCTCAGACCTTCAGAGGCTGGTTGGTTGATACTGTTCAGAGAGCCTGGGGAGAAGACAGCCCTCTGCTTCCCTCCCTTAGCCCCAGAGAGGACCTTTTTTGGAACTTGTTGCAGCGGTTGTGGGGCCTGCAGCCCTCTATGAGACAGGACCTGGGAAAGCTGGGGAGAGGTACCAGTACACCGTGTAACCACATAGCTGCAGGGTGTGCCAGGGAACATCCCCCATCATGTCCCCTTGCCCTCCATCGGAATGGTGGAGCTGGGCCTATTGCCCATGCAAAGGGTCTATAAAAAATTGTTTATTATTTCTATGGGATGGCTGAGGTGAAGTGAGGCATTGATATTCAACCTTTCCAAAGGGACTACCCATTAATTCAACAATGGAAAAGGAACAGAGAGAGATCATGACTCCCACTGCCTGCTTGCAGTCTTTCAACCTTGAAAACTTTGGTGTCAAACTACTTCTCCAGCTGTCCCATGCTGTCCAATGCTTGTTGTGACAAAGAGCACTTTGCATGCTACCTGCCCTCCGAAATGCAAATCCCTCACCTAAAAGGAGAGTGGTAGACAGAGCAGAGCTGAAGAGCTCCTGATATCATAAAGTGAAGTACAAACTGGCAACGTTTGCATCTAAACTGAGCTCTCTGAACAAATATTTTGGAATTGTCTGTAAACAACAGGTTCCCGTAAAGATGTGACTAATACCATTAGTCATCAGAATCGGACCTTCCGCATCGCCATAGACATCAGTGGCAAAGTTCCCATCGACTTCAGTGGGAGCAGGTCATATTTCTAACAGATTTACTGCCCTTACCTAATGTCAAAACCGTCAAGGTCCATCAAAAGACCACAGTGTGTGAATTGTTATCATATTAATAGCAGAAGAAAAGACCGTTTTGGAACACAAGGAAGCTGACATGAGAGGGGTAATAAAAGAGTGCATTAAAAGATGATGCCTCTTTTGAAAGGAAATTCACAGGCATCTGGGGCCATTACCTTTCATATCCTGGCAATCAGGAAATTAACCTTTAATCCTTCTCTGTTGACCTGCTCTCCTTTCTCTTTTTCTGTCATTCATTCTTTTTTCCTAATGACTGGAGAAGATAGATATGGCCTATGATTTATGTTTCCAAAGGCTACAGTCTGCCTCCTTCCTACACCTTCCCAAGTGCTGCAACGTCTGTGTTCACTCAACTCTTTCTAGAGTCAAAGCTTCACTCAGATTTACTGAATTGTTTATACTGAATTTATTCCAAATCCCACGTTATTTCATTGCTCCTGACCTAGGTATGATTTTTTTTCTGCCACCTTCTGCTGTCACCCAGAGGTAGGCAAAGCACTGGAGGTGTTGGACACATTGAATGCCCTCTGCTTCAAGGAGAGGTTGGACCCTTTGGACATACACAGGGTGATGCTGCAGAGGTGATACATGGAAATAACACCGCAGACATGTTGCAAAATCAACATCAGGAGCAAGAGTCACTTTTAACATCTGTACCTGAATGACTGTTTCATCTCCTGATCCCAGGAAGATCTGGCAGATACAGTGCCAGATCAGCAGGTTTCAAGAGAGTGTGAAAACATTGTTTTAAGCACAGAAAAGGTGACGATAAAGCTAACAGGGAGATGTTACAACTCTTTTCAGGGCTGTGATGACTATGTGCAAAATACTGTGAATTAGCAATATTAGCTTCATCAAGACAAGAGCTAGGAGAGCAAGGCATGGCCTCTTTTTAATGGAAAATGGAAATTCTGCCTGAGTGAGGTCTGAGCAGCCTTTGCCTGCTGAGAAACTGAAAGTCCTGAGTCATCACACTGAATTGCAAGCTGCTGGCTGCAAATCCAGGCACAGAATTCCCACCTATGTTCACTGTATGTATTGCAAGTGAAACTTTGCTGATATAGCTGTATTTTACCACAGTTTCTCCTATAGTTTTCTTTTCTTTGGAGGCTTCTCCTCCCTGCCTTGGGTCATGCCCATAGTGTGCACCAAGAGCTACATCTGGCATAATTAGTCCTCTGGTAATTGTGCTCAGGGGCACATGGTGATTCGGTTCTTGCATAAATACCTGTTTTTTAGATATTTTTCCCTGCAGAAACCAAAGGTGGGTGGGGGAATCTAGTTGAACTCTAGGTCTCATCCTTTTGTGAGATGTGCTGGGGCATGTACCTGGCATCTCAAAGCACTTGGTCCTTCCCTTTAACTCTTGTTAAGGTCACACTGGTATCACTCAACGTCTCTGGAGTTGCCCAGAAGGTTTGTGCTATTTTAACCCCGAGCGATGGCTTTTCCTCCAAAGCCGCCTAAATCAGGGGTGTCAAACTGACGGCCTGTGGGCTGAATCCGGTCCTCCACCTTGCTTTATCCAGTCTGGCACCTTGTTTTGACCTGGCGGCAGCGCTGAACTCCTTGCCCCTACGCTCCTGCCAGCGCTGGTCACATGTGCAGCACGTGTGACGTGTGTTCCGCTGCAGGAGCAGGAGAACGGCAGGAGTCGTGAGTTTGACACACCAGATCTAAGTGATGCTTGCCCAAAGAAATGAAGACTGTGTGGGGATTTTCTGCAGTCCCTGAGGGCTGGTCCAGCTTTGCAGGTAACATATATGGTGGGAAGAGGTGATTTTTGAGGTTATTGGATAAGGATAATTGTCCTTGGCACAATGGAGTGTAGGAGTCCACTTTCCCATCAGAGCCACCCCGTCAGTGCTTGTCTCCTACTCTCACACAGATTCTGTCAGCTGGCAGGCACTATTCAATTTATTTCCTCTGGGCTCCATCAGAGGATTTGCTGCTGTTCACAGAGAGCTGCTCTGAAGCATTTAGGGAGCTGTAGTTTCACCCAGTGTATTTGCCAGCCACTTGAGGCAGCTGTTTCCTTCCCTGGCTGTGGCAGCCCCAGCATACTGGGGGCAGTGGGCTTTGCTGTTTGAGTAGTGCTGCCATCACTAAGCGGACTCCAGCAGTGACACGTCCACGTGGGACAAAAATGTGCCCTTTGGCTGGCCTCCTGCACCATTGGGAGCATTCGAGGGACAATATGTCAAGAAGCTGATAATAGAAATAAATGAAGGCAACACCCCCCCCCTATTGTCCATAGAGGCTATTTTTGGTGAAACTATTTTAAGGGTTGTCCTCCTGGCATTCCACATCCTGACATTTCAGCACATTTGCCTCACCTACAGTCTGCTTTAATGGGTTTTCAGCTACAGATCATCCCTATCAAGCCACTGCAGCAATTCTTTATGCCCCATCTGTGTTGTACACACAGTGTCATCAGCACCTTTTATAAAACAATAACTCCAGGAATAAAAGGGGCATTTCCGCACTGCCATTGCCCCCAGCGCTTAAGAGCTACGGCATCATTTTAGTATCCACTGTAGGATGCCTTAGTCAAGCAAAACACACTTTGTGCAGAAGCTGTTTAATAAATAAAATAAAAACGTGTGTCAAAGTAGCCCACATGGTAGGGATAATTCAGTATCCTTCTCCTCATGCTTTCTCTCTTATTTGTGCTGTTTACAGATTTTTTTTTTCTCATCTGTTTATACAGGGAATAGATGCTGACATTCTCCTTTTCATTAATAAATGTCTTTGAACATGTTGGCCAGCACAATAAAAAATATTATCAAACAAATTAGAGCCTGAACCTGCAACCTGTTCTTATTAAAGGGAAAACCCATTCCTGGGCCATCTCCCTGGCTTGCAAGGGGCTTTTTCTGTAGGAAGAGCTGCTCACGTGAACTACACGTACGAAGTCTTAGGATTTTCGTACTGCAGGACTTGACTATCAGCCAAAGCTGGAGGTGGCTCAGCAAAGGGAATAAAGGTGAGTGTTAGAAACCAGTCTCGATTTCCCTTTCCTCTACCAGCTGGCACTGGCATTTGTTGGAGAGACCAAAGGTTGATGTAATTTATACCATGGCTTAAGGTCTTGGTGGTAAGGTTTGCCTCCAAAGCAAGAATTATGTCTGTGGTAACTCTTCCAGCAGGAGAATTAGGGGGCACCAATGGAAATCTCAAGGAGAAGATTCAACACAAGGAGGGGGAGATGCTTCTCATGCAGCCTGGAGTTGCGCTGAGGAACCTGCTATCTCAGGACATGGTGCCTTCAAAATTACATGTATTGCAAAGTAGAGTGATGGGAAGAAGTCCTCATAAAGACTGTTAAATATGAAGGCAGGACCTCAACCTTAGGTACCCTGTGAGCTGCAAGTATCTGGAGGCTGAGTGTGTCTAACAGAAGCACTACCCTGCATTGCTTCTCTGACATTAACCATGTGGGCGTTCCTCTGACCTGTTTTATCTGTCCTCATCTTCAGAGCTAACATCAACAATTTCCACCTCCAAGTTACAGTATTTTCACTTGGCTACATCCCAGTAAGTAACTGATGAAAAATAGTCAGGATGTGGCCCATATTGCCCCAAATACCATACGCTAAGCTTCCTTCTTCCCTCCTGCCTTGAGTGAGAGAAGATTCATACCTATCTTTATGCAGATATTGAAGGACCAGGACAACACAGATGGTTATGACCTGCATCCTCACCAGCTCAGCTGGAAGTGGATGCCCTGGCCAGACCAACTATCGTGGCTTAGAAACACCGTCTTGCTTCAGCCAGACAATTTTATGTGTGTATCGGGAGATTTTATGGGTCAACATCTGAGAGGCAGGAGAGATCTGGCAGCTGAGGTTGTCCCCAGCAAGTGCCTGCTGCTGGACAATGCAGAGACTCCTCAAGTGGGCTCGCAGTAAGTGCAAAGCATTCTTCCCTGTGCAGGAGAAGTGCCAGAGAGCATCCATGGAATGTCCGCTGCCTTGTGCCCCAGCTGGCACACCTTTTGCTAGGTTATTCCTCAGCATGGTAAGGAACAGCTTCAGTTTTCTCAACCTTTCAGAAGGAGGAAATAGTGTTCCCAGGGGTGGTTCCCAGTTCACAGGGTTGTGGACACTGGCTGCCCAAAGAAGGAAACAACAGGATAGAAAATCTGCACACAAAGAACTCTTTTTGTCAACAGCTGAAGTCTATTAGGTACAATAAACAAGAATTAAAAATTAATATGACTAACCTAGGCTCTCAGCAGCCCTGGCTCCCACTGTGCTGAAAATGGTATCAGTGAAGATCTTTTATGTGCTGGAGCCTACAAGGTAAGCAAAACTCTTCTTAGTGTCTTCCTTCTTTCAAGCAAGAATTGTCAATAAGGCCTTTGTATTGTGCCTGGCGAGGAAACAACAAAAACAACTGCATCTTCAGCCAAGAAAAGCCTTGAAAGGGTAAAGATGATAGGGTTTCAACCAAACAGCAGAAATGCACTTTGGTATGCATAACATTATAGGCTAATACGTATGCAGCAAACATGGTGCTGCCAGCTAGTGTTTGTTGAATGCATCCAACAGCAGTAAGCAGCATGTGGACACCAGTTTTGACATGTATCGGTGGTTAGTAGAGTTTTAAAGGGCAACCAAGAAAACATCAGTTAAAGTCCTACAAAATAATGTGCTTTACAGAGCCAGAGAAACAAGGTGGATTATTTAATAGAAAAAAGGGAAATTAAACCCACAAGACCATAATTCAAACAGTCGCAGCTGACTGGACATATGTTAGGACGGGAGGGTAATTGAGGAGTTGTTTCTGCAAATACTCAAAATGCAAACAAAAATTGTCTCTTGCCTTCTGTGTTGCTGCCAAAGGTCTTCAAGCACTGAAGTAAGCCCAGGAGCAGAGTCATCAGAGCCCTCCTGTGCAGGACAGAAAGAGACCCCCAGATTTGACTGGCTGTCCAGAAAAATCTGTCTTCTTCCTCTGAGGGTGCAACCAGGGCCCCTAAGAGCATGAAGGAGATGAGTTTTCGTGGTTGCGTCCAAGGTCAGAAAGCTACTTTGGTATCTTCTTGCTTCCTCTGCCCCTCTGTGTAACATACTCATCTCTGTATGAAGAATAGGACATTCATGTTTGCCTGAAGTGTATCTTTCAAAAAGATTTTAATAATTCGTTAAAATAATTAAGGATGAGGAAATCCATAACTTTCTGTGGCAGTTTGCTTCCAGTGCCACCAACCCTCATGCTAAAAATGTATGCCCCATTTCTGATTTGAATAGGTATGAACTCACCATTCTGTTTTGATACTTGCTGTCCCTTTCCTTCAAGAGGTTAAAAGAGCTCTTTAATACCCAATATTTTTCCTCCCTTAGAGTGCTTGTCTGCTGTCTATCAAATCATCCCTCAGCCTTCTTTCTGATGAGCTAAACAGATTGAACACCCAGCCTTTCACCAGAGAATAACTCTCTGCTTGTCTGATCGGTTTGGAGCTCTCTTCTTTATGTGCTTGCTGAGTTTTTCCAAACACTTCTGATAACGTGGATGTCAGAAGTACACTCGCTATTCCCGGTTTGGTTTCACCAGTGCTGCATACAGATGTGCTTAGTTACTTTTTTTTTAACAAAATAGCCCATTCTTCCTTAACCCATTGTGTCCCCGGATTTCTCTGAAGGACTCATTACAGGCTGCAGACCTCTCTCTTCTAAGAGCAACCAGCATTTGCTGCTTTTAGATATGTTGTATGTGACTGAAAGGGACCCTCCATTTCAAGCCAACTGGACTGCCCCATGCACACCTGCATGCTATTTGTCCCCTTGATCATTTTAGTGTCATCGATGAAGCGTGGCCAGGGTACTACACTCAGTGCGGGACTTTGGCAAGGGAGGGTCGCAAGGATTAAGTGTGCCTTTGTCTGATCCCACCATCAAAGGATCCCATGTATCCCAAGGTGCTTGTGTTCAGTGCAGAGATGGTCAATGTCTCCATAGCCAAAATCTGTCACTTAGCCAGAGGCATTTTTTGAAAGAAAGATGTAGTTGCAGGTTGTCTTTGTCTTGCTGTCTGTTTTTGAGCTGCCTACATCAATACTTTGTCCTGATCAGCTAGCAGACTGACCTGAACGGTTTTGATAAAAAAGCACTTAATAGCAATAACACTTCTGCTCAGTTTTTGCCCTCTGGAGGCAGGTTATGGGCACGTAAGCCTCAAGGATGGCCTCCACTCAGCCGTCTCGTACTTACCCAGGGGATGCGTCAGCCATCTGATCTCACTGCACCTTACCTTGTGCTGCTTATCCCCATGGCCACCTCATCTTTAACAGGGTAAAGATCCCTCCTCCTCATTTTGGTGCTGGCTCACCGAGTCTTTGCTGTGAGGCCAGTTCAGTGAGTTCTCCTGGCACGTTTTTTTTGGTGTCTGTTATATTGTGAAAGTGAGGGTTTACTGGCAGGTATAGACACAACAGCTTTTTTGGTTTTAATCCCCTTTCTCCTGCACCTGAGACTAGGCAGCGTGAAGGAAGTACCTGAATCGCCAGAGCAGTATTGAGCACAGAGAGCACTGCACCATGTCCATATCAGTCAGGGAAGGATTTCCTTGAACAGACATGTTTTCCTGGAAGTCATGAGGTACCTTGCAGGGCTGGTGGATTTAGATCTGGTTTAGATCTTTGGGTCTCAGGGAAATAATTGGGATCATAGCTCTTTTCAGGAAGAGAGGAATAGTTTATTTTGTGTATAACCACAAAGGGTAATGAGCGAACAAGTTTTGAGAAATTTTGTGCTGAAAGCTTTTCAAATTCCATTAATTTATGCCAAGACGTATCTTAAAACATCCAGGAGATGATTTGCATGAATACGTTGGTGATTACACAGTCAATGAAGGCCACACAGGAAGCAAAATCTTTGCCAGTGCCATTAGGGATAATGGCATTAGGGAGAAATCCTGAGCAGGTCTAATTGCTCAATGTTTAGTATGCCTGGTTACACAAGCTGCCAAAAAACCAGTGAATGTGAATACCTGGAAGGAAGGACTTTTCTTAATGAGTGTTCTGTTGTTGTATCACCATTATGCATCTACTTGGTTGCAAAAGGGATTGTGTGCTGCTTATTTCCCCAAACTGATGTACAAAAAGAATACATAAAGTACAGTGAGGTAAAGTGAGGAAAGACAGGCAAGTCAATATCTCACAAAGTCATTAAGAGTGGGGAGCAGGTTTTGTATTGGATTGTGAAATGCAGAGGAAGCCACTGAACAGTCCTGCATGCAGGATGAGATCAGTCATATATGTAGAATCACAGAATCATTAAGGTTTGAAAAGACCTCTAAGATCATTAAGTCCAACCGTCATCCCAGCACCACCATGCCTACTAAACCATATCCTGAAGTGCCACATCTACACATTTTTTGAACACCTCCAGGGATGGAAATCCACCACTTCCTGATTCCCTGGGCAGCCTGTTCCAATGCTTGACCATTCTTTCAGTAATGAAATTTTTCCTAATATTAAGGAAATAATCTCCATATTAAGAGATGAGCCGTTGCCTTTTGAAGGTTAGTATTTAGTCAGTAGGCATCATAAATCAACTAGAAGTCAGAACTGAAAGCTGTGAAGAAATAATAAGTCGTTTTGACCACAGACTTCACAATGGAGCAGGCTGATTTCCATACACGGTGCCATTTGCTCATTCACTCATCTGGGGGGTCATAGTGGAGTGGAGCCATGGAGGAGCAGGACAGCGCTGTAGGGCAGCCTTGGTTGCTTTACTTGCTCCAGCTGGGTAAGCCAAGGCAATGGAGAAGAAGAGGCCCCAACTCCAGAAAAGGAGAAAGCCTCTCACTGTCCAGAGAGCCTCTCACTCTCCAGAGACCATACCAAATGGATTAAAGTAGCATAGATAAACAAGAAGATGAATGTCCTCTCTTTCCTAAATCCTCTCTCAAGGACTATGTGTACAGTAGAGTGAAGGAAGGAGGCCAGCAGGAAGGTGGTGATGTCCATCCTTAGCTTATTTAGCAACTTGTTATCACAGCTGATGGAGATGTCCACCACATGCAGCGATGATGCATCCTTTATCTGGGTGTTCGAGAGAAAGCAATGTGTATAGTTCACAGGGACCACTGATGTATGGGTGGGCAGCTTGTTAAAAGGGAATTAAACCCAACTTCCATGAGGGTAAAAGACTTGCAGGTAGCAAGGAGGTTGTCTCAAAAAGCACCTTACTACAGGGTCATTGTAAAAGTATTTTCAAGTTATCAGAAAATAATTTAGAAAGGAATTAAAGCAGGCACAAGGTAACCAGCTGGATAAAGAAGGCTGTCGAAGACAGAAGTGTAGGCTATGTTCAAACTAGGGAAAGAAAAAGAGCATCAGCTCTGCAATCAGATATGAAACAATAGTAAAAGAAGCCAAAATGGATGTAGTTTTTCAACTACATCAGGCAAAGGCTGCTTGCCAGCAAACATGTAGGGCCAACAGATGACTGTGAGGTAATGGACCACTTTGAGATGACAGGACCATAAGCGTGGTGGCAGACAAGCCCTCCATGCTGGTGTTTGCTGGAGAGGAGCCTCAGCAAGCCTCCCATGCCGCAGCATTTTCCTACTAAGGATAAGTGAGAAACTGTCTCAGATTGAGCTGTCAGAAGAGGAGATTTTAGAGCAAGTTGGTGAAATGAATAGCAACAAATCACCAGGTCCATCCAGGGATCACCCTGGACTCCTGAGGAGACTCAATTACAAGACTGCTGAACTACTGCGATGGGTAACTCCTGCTTTCCATCAGTCATAAGGCAGGAAACGGAGGTGGTAAATAGAATACTCTTTTTTAAAAAAAAGAGCTCTGGGGAACCACAATCTTGTCTGTCTTCCTTCTACACCAAGCAAATTGTCAGGCAGCTTGATGAAAAACAACACCGGATAGATAGGTTGGACTGATACTGAAGGGATGAGTCGCATTGCACGTCTGTTGGAGTCCTTCAAAAGAAGCTGTACATCTGTGAGTGAGGGTGACCCGCTGAACAGAGTGTATTTGGCTACCCCAAAAACTGTTGACAGGTCTTTCATCGAACTGGCTGCTTAGTGTTTAGGAAAGCATGCAGATGTGTGTCTGTAGCAGCAGGTTGGCTGACGTGCTGGGTTTTGTTCTCCCTCTCGCCTATGAGCTGGAGTGAGCTCTGCAGGGTTGGGGGAGAGGAGAGTCACCTGCCCTGTGGCTCCTAAATGCCTTACTTGGGAATCCCACTTGTAGGTCAAACTTTACCATCTCTTGGGTCTCCTACTGGGGCTGTGGGGTCAGTAAATATCATCATCATCTTCATCACTGACCAAGTGCCTTAGCTTTAACACGGACTCCATAGCTCAGGGAAAATAAGAAAGAAAAACGTATGTTCTTACCTCCAAATCTAAGACAACAAACAATGGAGGAATATAAAGAGTATCCAAGACTGGATTTAGTTCTTCTGTGAGAGCTGGTTTCATGTCTTGGCTGTTCCAGAGCACACCACCAGGACTACTATTTGTGTCAAAAGCCGTTCAAAGCCCACATCCTCCTCTGTAACACTGCTGCCCAGCTGCCTTTTTCCCTTGTACACTGGATTGTTCTTACTTTGTTCTTGTATTTATTGGATCATATCTCCTGCTGGAGAAAGGATCCTAAGTTTACCAGGGTGATTTTGAACTCTACTCTCACCCTGTGGCCTACTTGTAAACTGATTTATATTAGGCTTATCTGCAAGTAAATTGAATGTCTAAGTTGCTAATGAAAATATGAGGTATTCCCATTTTTGAGCTGACAGCCTGGATGCTGTGCCCTGAATGGGCTGTATTGGCAAGGAAACTTGGAACGGTTCTTCTTTGTTGGGATTTGTTTGCTCCTGTTTGCTAATTAGAGTGAAAGCCCATTGCTTGAGGTTATAGAATCAGCTGATAACTTGTTTGCAGGGTATAAAAAAATAAAAACAAATAAGGGAGCTGCTGGATGTGCATTTAAAACTAAACTTCTGATTTTGCATTTGAACAGCCGTGGTGTGTAATGGGATGATTAAAATGGAAGATGAGAAAATACATTGCTTTGAAAGCTTTAATCAGTTACTTCCATAGGCACATGTCAGGGAATCAAGGACACTTGACTTTCCCTCATTGTTCTGCATAACTGAATATATTTGGGTCATTATATCTGAATAATCAGAATAACATTCTTAAAAACAAAAAACGAGTATTGATAGCAGCATACGATTAAGTGTGGCTTGTTTCTAATCTTCTGGAAAATCAGATTTAACAATTTTCAGAGTCTTTTTTCCCATTGATGAACCAGGGATTTACATGACTAATGTCTATTAACACATGTAAATACCCCTTGCCTCAACGGAAACTGACAATGGGAAAATAAATCCTGCCCGCAGCCAATTCTGTCATATGCCTATGAATGCTACGGTTTTGTGGTGGGGTATTGGCTATGGTGGGAAACACAGCCAAAGTTCATATAATAGGTTTTCATCTCTGAAGGCAAATGTCAACATCAATTTACCTCCAGGATAAGTGAGACCTCCTGAGGGATCTCAGCCCTGTGAGAAGGGGTCACAGCAAGAATCCATTGCCCACATTTCAGCAGACGTGAGAGCAGGCTGGCAGGCACACAAGGAAAGGCTGTGGAGTGTGGGAGTGGGATGTGGTCCAAATGGGGATATTTTCTGAATGTAGAACAGGGAGGTTCAGTGATTAGAAATGAAGTTTGCTGGCCTGGGCAACTGACAGTTGTAAATAAGTTTCAGTAGCTGTTTTCTCTGTTAATAAAGCAAAATGTGTAATACATCCTAGACGGCCATCCATCAGAAAGACATTTCACATCACATAAGTTTTATGAATATTAGATAATGGAGGAATGCAACAAATAGTCATTTTTGTCTCTCTCTTGAATACCAAATAACAGTTATTAGTATCTGTCAAATAAATAATGTGAACAATTTAACAAGTCATCACTATTGTGTAAGAAATGATATCCCATTCTATTAAGCTTTGGAGCCAGTTATTGTGTGAATATAATAAATACATAGAGTAGCTACAGCAATTATGTCCTAGAAATTTACTTCAAGTGGTGCGCTGCCTTAAGAAAAGCAAACCATTCAGGCTCTATGCACACCACACAAATGAAAGGATGGAATGCACAATACGTGCAAAATCTTCGGCTCATGTCAACTGGCGTGGCTCCAGCTGTTTCAGCTGTGCTCTGTATACAGTGCCCTTCTGTGTACGGTGGATCCTGTCAATAGACTTAGAATAGATATTAGGAAGAAAGGTTTTAGCGTGAGGGTGGTGAGGCACCGGCACAGTTTGCCCAGAGAAGTCACGGAAAACCCCATCCCTGGAGGTGTTCAAGGCCAGGATGGATGAGGCTTTGAGCAACCTGATCTAGTGGAAGGTGTCCCTGCCCATGGCAGGGGGGTTGGAACTGGATGATCTTTAAAGTCTCTTCTAACTCAAACCATTTTATGATGCTGTGATTCGTTCGTACCTTGTGTCTTCAGGAAGTGCAACTTAACACTGGTGGGCAGAGAGCCACTTGTAAAAAGAAAGGTGTAAAATGAAATATTAGATTAAAAGGACTTCAATGATTCTTTACAGGTGATGCTTCTGGAAGGCACTGGTCTCCCTCCACAAAACAGGGCACACTCACTCTGAGCCTGCGATCAGGCTTGCATGTCTAATCATTAACAACTATTTCACTGATCTATCTGGATTCCTGCTTGTGGCTTATTAGTTAATCAATCAAAATTACTTGGAAAATATTAGTATTTAAAATTACCATTTAGAACTGCAGAAGTTATTCTAATTACAGAAGGCATCAAAGTGATTATCTTTTACTGAAAAATCCTGGTATTTTCTGTGATAAAACATTCTTTTCCGAACACAAGAAAGTTATTATTTATATGAAGGTTTTCTGTGCTGTATGTTTACTGCTCACTGATTTTTTTTCTCAGAATGAAGCTGGGGAAAACCATGTATCTCTCAGATGAAATTTGAAAGCTTCAAGGTAGGGGCTGGCAATTCTTTTGCAGCCAAGACCTTGTGTCAAGGACGTACTTTTTACTGGTTTAAAGTACAGGAATATGAAAAAAACCATTGTGGGTTGCATCTGCTTATCTGCTTATTAACTGCTTATCCTACTGAATGGCTAAAAATCTCCCCGGGGACCAACCCCACACAACAAGCCTCAATGCCACCTTCCATCTCTAAGACCTCAGTGACTGCAGTGTGCACAGAGCACCTGAGCGTGCCCAGGTTGGTGGCGGACTGCACCAACACTTACCTGCAGTGCCTGCATAGATGGGATAAAGCGGAGGCAGTGTCTTCTTGCAGGGCTTTCAGCAGCTTTGCTCCCATTGCTGGCTCCCCAAAGAAGAGGGACAAGCATCTAGTCTAGAACTTGCAATGAGCTCTCAGATCTGTGATTTCTGCTGTTCCCCACGTATGGGTATCACCTATGAACCTCGCCTATCTGATCCTCTTCAATTGCTGCTCCACAAAATCCTTCCACTGTTACCAGTTACTTGGCTGGCTCCAGCGTTGAAGGTTTATGCTGTGAATGTAGGAGTTCACACCAACTCAAATGAACCACATGGATGTTATCTGGTGCTAGATGATGAGATAATTTTTTTATCATCTTTTTCTTAGAAAAAGAGTGCAGAAGACTACATGAAAAAGCTTCTGTCTCAGACAAAAGAAATACCTCAAACATTGAAATCTGCCAGGACCAAGGTAGTCTGGACCATTCTCATTTACTCTGTTGTGTATCTACAACATCTTATAGCCAAACTGTATTCTCTAAAGAACAACAGCATTGATACATGTTGGCACTGCACACAGCCTGTGTTTGCTTCTGCACTGAATCAGAGCTGTGGAGCAAGCTGAACAGTTCTCTGCACCTCATTTCTTACATCACCTGGAGCATGGGTCGCACGTGGGCCATGGTGCTGTGGCAGAGAAAGGACTCTTCTACAGCGCAGGCAAATCTCTGTCTGCGATCTCGCCATAGCCTTTTTTTTTTCCTGCCACGATTTGTGATGATGGAAAGCCACAGGAACCAAAGTTTTCAGAGGTGGCAATTTGCACGTTGCGGTACCCAGCCTGAAATCTTGGGACTGGGCTTGCAGAAATACTTGGCATGCACAGTTGCATCTGAAATCAATAGAAGCTGTTTTCTGAGCATGTGAAGTGTTGTAGAAAATATGATGTACTATGAAATGATAAGCCTTAGGTATTTTAAACCTTCCACCCTGAGTTAGTGGGTAGTTTGGACCGTACACTCAGTATATCTCGGTTCTCTATGTGTAACCATCGCCACTGATAATTCATCTCACCAGAAGCACTGTGGGAGTAAGTTAAATGTTTGTGAAACACTGATACCGCATGCTGCAGCAAAGCCCAGGAAGGCATGAATAATTCTGCTTTCAGAGCAGGGTGTGAACAGTGTGCAGTAAATGAGACAGTCATGCATTCATGATGAGGACGAGCAGGATTTTGAGGAGCAATTAGTAAGGGAGGGGTCAAGTAGAAAAAATCCCAGTAGTATAGTGAGATAATTAAAGAGGTTTCATAATCCACGTGCCCATAGGAAGTGGTAACAATTGCTCAGACAACCATGCAAAATTAAGCACTCATTTAGGAGGTCTTACATAATGCACTTCACCAAATGTTTTAGTATTTGCAGAATTATGGTCTGAGCACAACTCCTTGGTCTAAAATAATACGATTGCATCAATGTTAATATTTCATATCAGATGAAAATCTGACATTTGGGTTTTGAAGAGCAGCGAGGCACAAATACTGCCTCTGCCAGCCAATGTTGGGTAACCTCCTGCAACTACTATTTCACATGTACTTTAATGATGGGGAAAACCCTAAAACACACCGTAAAAACCCTGCCAAAACTCTGTGAAAGGGTGTTGCTGCACTACAGAGATGCTGTCTGTCTACAGATGATTTTATTTCATTATTCGGCTCCATTTGTTCTCCTCTTACACCCTGGACTTCCACTAAATGTAAATGAAAAAAAAAGAAAAGGAAAATAAATTAAGAGAAAAAGAACAAAAAGGACCACAGTATGAATGCCTTTGCTTAGACATATGGTGAGGCTGAGAAGTTTTCTTTGCCAGCCAGAGTTTCTAGTGGATTTGCCCACTGTTTTGAGAACACGAAGAAATGAGCCCCTATCGAATTAACATTTTCAGCTCAGTTTTCAGGAGCATAAAGTAATTTCCAGCTGAAGGTTCTCTCTAGTAATGTACTTACTCCATCTTGTAAACGAGGATACAAGCATGGGAAGGCTGACGAGGCTGTTGATTTCCATTGTCATATCAGCTCTTGCCCCAAACAGTGGCACGTTGCAGGGATGTTATTTGACAAAATGGCAATAATGTTTTCTGATATCTGCTCCAAATACACAAAATGCAAATTATTTTGAAATAGATGAATAGTATGGTGAGAAGCACCATTCAATTAAATAACTGGTTGTGAGCATCTTTTCTTATTAAAATTAAGCAATTGTAAGTAACAGAATGATATTGAAATGAAATGGTATGTAAGGGGAGTAAGAAAGATTTGCAAGAAACATTTGTAATTGCATTATCTCTAAGTGGAAAATTTATAAATTATAATGAATAATACAAATGTATCCTGATATAAAATGGAAATGTTTGATCAAGAGGCTGAATATGTAAGGATTAAGTTCTTTTTATTGAAGAAGTTTCTCCTGGCTGTGTGCAATATTCATAAAATCTGCTACAAGTTTATAAAAAAGAAAAGATATTTACTAACATACAAATTTACCATGGAAAGTATATTTTAAATTTTTAATGAAACAATTATGCCGTATTAACAGTATGTTCTTTATTTTTCAGATTAAAAATTCACAGGGATTTTTATCCCTCACATCTTTATTTGACATTGCTATTATTAGAGTTTTTCTTTTCAGAAACAGCTGAAGAATACTGATTATTTACGTATACTTTTAAGAATAGCTACAGTTTGTGCTTCAAATATATTATATACATATACACAACATCTCAGTATTTATTGCCCAAATAGTCTTTACACTCTATGACTATGAGACTGCGTATGTAGCATGTAAACTGGCTTACATTTGCCTGTGATGGAAACAGCTGGTTATGTGAGGAGGGGAAAGGTAGGAAATGGCCGGCAAGTGAGAAGCAGCAGCGTTTGCTAAGGCTGGAGGACACCAGCTCTGTTTATTGCGTTACCTCCCAACGCTTGCCAACACCCAAGTCCGGGTTGTTAGATGAAATTAGGCAGTACTTCATCCAGGCAGCACAGAAAAATCTTTCCCTCCCCTCCCACCAAATACGTTTGTGTGTAGATCGACCTCTGGCTGATGAGAGGTAGGTCCTGGAGCATGAGAATTTACCATCACAGAGCAGGTTATGAGATGATTAAAATAATCCCATTGTCATTCTGAATATTGCCATCAGTTAGAATGCAGGTCTCACTTTTTCTGGACCTGTGTGAAACTCAGTGACACTTCACAATGCCGTCTGGCATGAAGCCCCACCAATCAGTTGCCTGCAATGAAGTGACCCTCTGGGACCTGCTGAAAATACCTCCATGAAACCCCTTTTTGCTCTTCTCTTGCCCTTTTTTCTTTGGGAGAATTTTTTTCCCTGTTTACATTTTTACCTGTTCAAGTATTTCCTATAGAAAATATGGGCTCTGTTATAAAAAGGGTGAATGTCAGGTGAAGAGGCCAGCAAACTCAATCCCTGCACAGCCTGGGAGAAGAGTTGGTAGGGGGCTGCACCACACTTACACATGGGGACAGGGACCACCGTGCTGATGGCTGCGAGAAGCTGGGGACATCCAGATTCAGCAGATAACACGGGGAAGTGCTGGAGGTGGGGATACGGGTTGCCTGCCGGTGAGGGCATATAGAGCAGGGCTGTCCACCCAGGTCATGTGAGTTAGTGTTACTCTGAGCTGTGGGTTTGAGGGATGTGGATCTGCAAAGCTATCTCTGCTGTGCTGTGCAAAAAGGCACCATAGACAGTCAAATTAAGACTAGAAGTGTGTTTTTATATTCAAGAAAGTGAACTCAAAGCCTGTCCTGCTGCTGAACTCTTGCGTGCTTTTGGGACAGTTAACTGAGCTTTGCTTTTGCATTGGGTGGGTTGAAGACTCAATGCCAAATACCTTCCCTGGCTGAACTTTCAGATGTTGCCCAAAGTGAGTCAGTACTGAGACATTTCTGAAGTTAAGTTTCTCACCATGGTTGCCACCTAGAAGCCAAGAGGAAGCCAATGCATCCTTATGGAGTACAGACACTGCTTACAGAAAAGGGCACTCACCACCAAGTGCTGAGCCATCTTAACCAGCTAACTGGATTTAAGATGAGCCATCATGTGAAGCACAGCAGTCTATGCAACCAGCACAGAGGTACAATCGTCATGAAACAGTATTTACAGCCGGGAAAACGAAAAGCTGTTCTGACTGCGTATGGCTGCCGATAGTCTCTTTTAACTTGTGGAAAATACTCTGCCCCTTAGGTTGAAAACCCAATGAAGGGCAAAGAACAAGACCAGCAGGTCTAGTACCAACAGGTCTTTGTGACTTTTTCACCAATATGTGATACTATCAGAGAAGCTAGAAACTCAGAACTGCAGAGACATCTTGCAAAGAAGCATTTAGAGAAGGATTTAATACAACATCAGCCAGAACAAGTACTACTGGAGACCTTCATGTTGGACTTACCCAAAGATGGCGAAAGCATCCTGTGAAATGGAGACAGGAACTCAATGTTCAAAGGTCAAACTGACTGATAGTTTCACAAAGATGTTTCTACTTGCCCAAGTCACCAACATAATACTTGCAAGGAAACTGTTTTGGAAAACAGCTCCCTGGGAGCACTACTGCACTGCTCTTTCCTCTGGAGTGTAACAATGCAGAGCTCTCGTCGAATCATAGAATCATTAAGGTTGGAAAAGATCATCCAATCTAACTGTCAGCCCAACACCACCATGCCTACTGAACTATGTCCCAGAGTGCCACATCTACACATGCTTTGAACACCTCCACCGCTTTCCTGGACAGCCTGTTCCAGTGCTTGACCACTCTTCCTGTAAAGAAATTTTCCCTAATAGCCAATCTAGCCCTCCCCTGATGCAACTTGAGGCCATTTCCTCTTGTCCTATCAATAGTCACTTAGAAGAAACCAATAATCACCTCACTACAACCTCCTTTCAGGTAGTTGTAGAGAGCCGTAAGATTTCCTCTCAGCCTTCTCTTCTCCAGGCTAAACAATCCCCGTTCCCTCAGCCACTCCTCAGAAGGCTTGTTCTCCAGACCCTTCACCAGCCTCGTTGCCCTCCTCTGGACATGCTCCAGCCCCTCAATGTCTTTTTTGTACTGCGGGGCCTAAAACTGAACACAGTATTTAAGGTGTGGCCTCACCAGCACTGAGTGCAGGGGGATGATCACTTTCCTAGTCCTGCTGACCACACCATTCTTGATACAAGCCAGGATGTTGTTGACCTTCTTGGCCACCTGGGCACACTGCTGGTTTGTGTCAACTAGCATCTCCACGTCCTTTTCCACTACACAGCTTTCCAGCCACTCTTCCCTAAATCTGTAGGGTTGCATGGGGTTGTTGGGACCAAAGTGCAAAGACTTTGTTAAACCTCCTACAACTGGCCTCAGCCCATCGATCCAACCTGTCCAGATCCCTCTGCAGAGTCTTCCTACTCTCAAGCAGGTCAACATTCCTGCCTGACTTGGTGTCATCTGCAAACTTACTGAGGAAGCACTCAACACCCTCACCCAGATCACCGATAAAGATATTAAACAAGACTGGCTTCAACACTGAGCCATGGGGAACGCTAATTGAGACTGACCACCAATTGGGTTTAATTCTGTTTCCCACAGCTCTCTGGGCTCGGCTATCCAGCCAGTTTTCAACCCAGTCAAGAGCACACCCATCTAAGCCACGAGCTGCCGGCTTCTCTAGGAGAGTTCTGTGGGAGAGAAAAGGCTTTACCAAGTCCAGGTAGACAACATCAACAGCCTTTCCCTCATCCACTACACTGGTCACCTGGTCATAGAAGGAGGTCAGGGTGGCCAAGTAGGACCTGCCTTTCATGAATCCATGTTGGCTGGGCCTGAGCCCCTGGTTGTCCTGCACATTCCTGGTGGGCACACCCAAGCTGAACCACTCCATAATCTTCCCCAGTACCAAAGTCAGGCTGGCAGCCATATAGTTGCCTGGATCCTCCTTCAGTTTTGCTGACCCCTCCTCCATACTTCACCAAGAATCGAGAACTCTATCATTTCACAGTTGCTAAACCCAAGACGGCTTCTGGCCACCACATCTCCCACCAGTCCTTCTCTGTTTGTAAACAGCAGGTCAAACAAGGCACCTCCCCTGGTAGGCTAACTTATCAGCTGCGTCAGGAAGTTTTCATCTGCCACACGGCCCACTTCAGGCAATGTTTTTCCCAGATCAGCTCTGAAGACAGCAAAGTGCTACCCGTAGCCATTTATTATTTTTAGCCATGCAAAAAAAATTATAGAATAAGAGGTTTGATTTGCGTAAGACGTGTTGTTCAAACAGCGGCTTCGTGGTGAGATCAATTTAAAGACAAAGAAAGAAAATCTTACCAAACCAGAGCCTAACCTGGGTACTGGTACAGCACTGTCAGCAAATGTAGTAAATGACTCAGTCTGTCAATTGAATTTATGAGGAAGAAGAATCTGAGCTCCAATGGATTTGGTCTTGCTGAAAAATTAATGTATTTATAAGTCTCCTTTGAGCTTTTTAAAACATTAATACCTATTTTTATTTGTATGACCTTGATTTTAATGATTATAAATTTACATGCGAACGATAAATAAATATTGACCTTGTCAGATGTCTCTTCCCTCCACTGGTGGAAGGACCCTTGTGCTCTGGATTTTTTTGCTGGACTTGGAGAGACTGTCTAGCTAATGTAACCAAATTTTTGCTCCATTCATAAAATTAGTTTAAGAATATTTTTATAGAATAATTATCTGAAGGTAGTGTAACTTGATGGAGGAGTACTTTCTAAAATCAGATGAGCTGAGCACGAAATGTCATTTGTGCTAATCTGTCTGAAACTAGGAAAGTGTGAAATGTACTGTAGGGAGGAATTATCTCTTCTGCAATATTACAGGCCAGGAAAAAAATCTGTTTACTACACAAATAAAATGTATTTATGACAAACCCTTAACTTATTCTCACTCGTTTCTGGCTAAGTTAGTGTGTTATTAATTGTGCATTTTTGGATATAATTTGAGAAAGGGGGAGGACAACCTATCTCTAGCAGTGCAGCCACTTATGTGTAACAATCGCATTTTCTTTTTAATAGAGTAAGTTAATTTTTAAAGTGATCTACAGAGGAACAGATGGGGGAACGAATTCTCTCTGGGTATCTCCTGCTACACCGACACTCAGTGTGTGGAGCGGTGCCTAGTGCCAGGCGTATCTACCTGGCAGTCCTTCCTCCCCTTTTTCTCCCGTTATCTTATGTCTCGTGACCAGAAGAGGGGAAGCAGCCTCTGAAGGTAAAAACTCCTCTGGCATTTGAGCTAGCCTTGCATTGCAGTTTGTTTCATAAACAAACTCCTTGCTGGGCTGCTGCATCCTGCAGTGGAGTCGGATCCTAGGTGTGAGTCGGTACGTCTGTAAGCACAATTTGCCTCCAGCAGCAAGCGAGGAACACTGGTGCAAAAAAGAAAGCCAGCAGAAGAGTCCCTGGCTCTCTAATCACAGTGCAAACCACTAGAGTAATTAACTGCTGCTTCATCCTCTATTTTGCTTCCCTGCTGGTATGTGAACTCTTGCTACGCAGGAAGCAAAGACCCCACTGGCTTCAGTTAAACTGGGATTTTACTCCAGATTGCAACATCCTCATATTTTCTCATTAATCACGGCTCCACTGCCTTATCTGTAAAAGAAAAGAGGAGCAATGCATCAATCATAAACCAGACTTCAACTGTGTGTTTTCCTTGTCCTGTGATTTTGGAAGGAGGACTCAGACAAGGGAGACTTGGAGGCTGGAGGCTGCTCTAATCAGTGGTTTGAGAGGCTCCCGTGCTCCTGCAGCGTGCCCTGTCCTGAGGCTGGATATTAGCCCCCAATATTTTTAATCCATGTTTTCAAACTGGAAATCGTGCTTTCAGGTTACCAGCAAGAATATAGCATTTTTTGAGGCAGATAATTCAGAGTTGCTGTGGGGAATAATCGCAGCACTGCAGGAGGAAATGCCTTGGGTGGCTGATATGCCTTTAGGCTGCCAGATCTGCACTAGAAATGAGAGGAGAGTCCTGTAACGTATAATACTAATAAAAAAATCTTTAAAAATGATAATTACAGAAAAACAAATAGGACTGAAATAAAACAAAACAAAACCCCCCTTTTCTTTAACATATATATTTTTTAAAAGTATTGCCAACATCTGCTACAAACCTCTGGACCTCAGCACCACCCTCCTGAGGTACGCAGAAGCTGAACTTTGATGAAGGAGATAAATTCACCGTAGCCCACTGTTTGTGATGATGGGAAACACTTTCAGCTGTTCTATTAAAGAGATTTACGTAATAGATAGAGTTGACTTCGAGAAGTCTGAGTTTAGACATGCAAGAGAGAGAGGGGAAAAAACCAACTTAGTAAACGCTGATGCCTTTTTGTTTGCAAAGAATGGAGGTATTATCTGTTGTGTTTATTACTAATGACAGCAATGTTCTGTTTATCTGATGAGTTTTGTTCCACACCTTCAAAACAAGCAATGAGGTGTCCCAGAGCCGTGCCGCGCCGCCCTAGTGCTGCACGTGCCGCAGCTCAGAGAGGGAAAGGTAGTGCCAGGAGCTTCCCACCTGGGAAGGAAGCCCACTGCCCAGGGAAAAGCCCCCTGTGATACCTGACAGGGTGTGCACACGCATCATCCCTCTGCTACCGGACAGGGCTTGGCAAGATGTAGATCACATTGACGAGAGATGACAGGGTGCTGTGAGGCATCAGTGATGTTTCTGGGAAGATGTCTCAGGAGACAAGAATTACCATGACAGCTATCGATGTGCTCAGCCTCTGCTACCCGCGATGCCTGAGTAGCACGGGGACCATGTATGGTGTTTCTGGGTGAGGATGCTGGCCACGCCCTTGGCTCTCTGGGTCTCCTGTGTCCCCCACAGCAGCTTTGCTACAAGCAGCAGCATTTCTCCATGCAATGAGGCCCATCCCTGGCTGCTGAGAGCCACTGCTGATGCCCTGGGATGAGTCAAACAAGCCGGTGGATTATATGTACGCATCTCTTTCTTTGGAACTGAAAATCAGGGTTCTGGGGTTGAAGCCTCTTCTTTAAGCCAGCTTCTTCAAAGCCATCTGTGTCTGTAGGTGCAGCAGACTGGGTGTGATTGGAACATGTTTTCTTCCCTCTAATCAGGGAAGTTTCACAAGGTCTGTTTTGGCTTTGAAATTATAGAGTCCAAGCAAACACCCTCTCTGGAAAAAATGCAGTTATCTGAGCATTTTAGAGTTATGCTAAGAATGTTAGCCTCATGCTGGGAGTCTGTTTCAATTTTGTCTGTATTTTAAGAAACATTTCATTTAAGACTACCCTCTCCTGACTGTCTCCCTCGGTCCTCAGCAGTCACCCACACACTCAAGCAACTGTGTGCAAGAAGGTGCAGTGTTTGCCTTGGTTTGTTTTCACAGCACGTTATCTGCCTGGATGGTCCAAGTACCTGAGATGAACTCACCTCAAAAATAGCATTATATCTGGGGAGATGGAGGTGTTAAAGCCCAGACTTTCTGCTAGCTGTCTCTGGGCTCCCTGGACCTCCGGCAGAGATGGTTTGCCTTTTGGCCAAGCTGAGGAGGATTCTTTAAGGTAAACCACACTAAATGGCCTGTGTCTACGTTGATTAGAAATTATTCATTCTGTCAGGAAAAAATCCTTTTAAGCAGTTGCAAATCGCTTCAGTGAGCAATACCTGTCGTGGCATTGCATTAGATTATGCTTTGTGTATGACCGATCGATACATTTGTTTATACATTGCACATTGTAGGTATTGTATATAAGTAAGGCTGCGTCAGTTCTTAGTAGATGCAGTATTCATGGAAGTATGGTGTCATGGGCGTCTCTCCCGGTCTCCCCACAGCTGGAGCAATGTCCGCGGTACGTGCAGGACAGACAACCTCATACCTTGCACCTTGGACACCCTGTAGTGGGGATCCAGGAAGGGAACACTCTGAGGAGTTAAATTTCTGACAGTTTGGTAAAAAAGAAAAAGTATCTCTTTCAATTAGAGCAGTGGTCTGGCTTTTGTGTAAGAACTTCCTACCAGCTTTGCCAGTGGTGGCACTTGGCAATGGTAAAAGGAGGCTTCTTGACAGAAGATCCAGCCCAAAGTGTGAGTCCTGAATAACCAGGGACAAGGTGGGGTGAGTCACTGCCTCTACTTCCACGTCCACCTGAAACTGTTGGTTCTTCCAGCACACGAGTTAGGAAATGTTGATTTACACACCGAGATGGATGTGCACAGGGGTAAACAGGAAACAATATGCACCTCATAGGAATTTTTGCCCTATAAATTTGATTTCTGATCCTTGTATGTCATGAGTCACCACAAGGAAGGTCTAGGGTTTTTTTCCACCACCTTGTGCCACTCCTCCAATGTATCAATAAACCATTTTTAAAATGCAGTTTAGTTGGTCCGGTTCCCAACAGAAAAACAATTTCCAGCCCCTACCAGTTGCATCTCACTTATCCAACAACCTATGGGGCTTAAAGAGTGAGCCCATGTTACGAGTGCCAAATCTCTCAGTTTATCATTAAGATGATAATACACTTCACTCTCATTACCATTCTATCATTAAGATCTGAGTGGTTTGAGTATTTGACTAAGTGGCTGTTTTTTCTCCTCAGAGGTATAGAAGACGCTGCCTCTCAGCAAGGTGTCCTGAAAACCTTTTCTTAATGAACAAGTGATTAAAAGGCTTAAGTGCAAGTGAGCATCCAAAACACAAGCTGCATTATCACCAAATGAGCCAGAAATAGGCTAACCCTCAGCACCACTTGAGAGCACAGAGGTCCTTCACTCAGATACGTTCAACGCTCTCTTGTTTTGTCTCAGCAGTACCTGCCAGGCAGGCACCCATGGGCTACCTGTGCTCTGTCATGGCTGGCTGGCTCGTCCTCTGCCACGCATAATAACGCCACCCCAGGGCAGAGCTGTGCCCTTGTGCCCATGCCTGCCTCTGTTTCTGGTATTGGGCAGCTCAGAAAGATGCTGTGAGCATTCTGCTCCTGTCAAGGCTGTGCCTCCTTCGACTTAGTCACCAGGAAAAACAGAGCCAGTGAGTAAGAGTGGGACAGTCAGAGTCCTTGGTGGTTTATACTTTGGTACTGTCTTTCACCAGGTCAGATTTTAATATTTCATGTGGAGTTACAAGGAAATAACACCTGGGCTGCAGCAGTCAGCATCCCTTTGCAAGGAGTGGACATAGCTGCAGCAAATGAGAGCATATTCCCTCTGGAAGGAGCATTAGCCAAGGAAATGCAGCATCCTAGGAGTGAAACCCCAGTCCTTCAGAAATCAGAAGTTTAGCCAGTGGTTTCAGCAGAGATCACCTCATTTTCCTCACCAGATGCGAGTGTGGTGCAGGCATAACAAGGCTAGTGCTCAGTGCTGCTTCTCTTAGAGATCCCTTGGTGCTGCCCCACTGCTGAGGCAGTCTGTGCACAGTATTTGCTTGCTCCCCAGTTAGTTATGTGATGAAGAAGAAGGCTTCAGGGAAGCAATGGCAAGTGTTGGAAACACTATGTGCCGACCCCCAGGACCTCAGCACAGCACCAGTGCCAATGTCATGTGTCTGGTCAGGGTCCTTCTAGTGGCACAGGCTGCTTGTTCTCTAAATGAAGAAATGTAGAGAGAGAAAAAAACACCTCTTTCTGACATCTGGTAGAAATTTCCCATGCATTTTTTTCTGTTTCCGCCCTCTTCTCTTCTCATTTGTTCCGGTAACTGAAACAGCAGCACGAGCTGTCTTTACCCACACCATCTTCAGTGACACTGGCTCAATTAACTGCCCTCACAGATGTCTTCACGATCCCGAAAATGAAATTTCACTTCCCCAGCCCCAGAGAAGATATTTGTGGGGATGGAGTCAGCCTCAATGCCTCTGACATGGAGTTGTCTTGCTGATGGGTTGCTGACCCCAAAATACATGGGTAGCAGATGCCTAAACTATTCGTCTGAGTTGACCACCACTGAGTAAATTAAGCGGTCTTCCCAGCAGCTGATACCCTGTGATTGTTTTCCTCTTGTTAATTGGTCATGATAGCCTTGCTCAGAAGTGTATTTGATGGAACTGCCTGGGTAGGGATCCTCGCTGATGGCTGGATCTGGCTGGAGGTTACAGCAGGGAGGCAGGGCAAGCACAGTGGCTGAGACCTGAGGAAGAGCTGTACTCCTCTTGGTGCCATGACCTGGTGAAGAGCTGCTCACTTTGCCCCTGTTTCTTTGCTGACAAGTCTTGTTTATTGCAATTCTCTGTAGTGACCAGAATTTAGCATCCTTAGTTTTGATTTAGGTTGTGTTTTCTATATAGAGAACATCTTGGCATTTATGACTTCCTTGTAGCTTGTCATTAAGAGCTGTGTATTGGGTTCCAGTGCTGCATATTTTCTCCCAAAGGCACCTCTTCTCTTTGAGACACCTGCGGAAAAGGAACATATTACATTTGCAGACACTTGGTTATGACCTTGTTTCACTTGAAGAACACTTTTGACAGAGCAGAGGTCAGTATAATTCAGGTTGTAACGGACTTGCCCAGTCCTGGACCTTGGTTGACATCTCATTCCTCTACTTCTGAAGGGAAGAGGCAGCACGAATCATCTAATACACCTTGTCCAGGGCTGCGGGCACAGCGCTGATTCAATGTAGAGTAGTGAATCTGGGAGGAATACTTATTAACTTCTCGCCCTACTGGCAGTCTAGGTAAGGGGAGAAAAATGGAGACTTGGAATTAAAAGTCTGATATCTTGCCAGGGAGATGATGACAAAAATCAAAAGGGAAAGCATATTTTATTTGCAAAGTTCAAGAAGGGTATTATAATCAAGAAGAGGAAAGCAAATTGAAGTATTAAAAATAAAGTACTTGATAGGAGCTCTTTGAAAGGGTGGCTAAAAAGTGTTTCACTCAAACTCTGTCATGACACCACCGTATTCCCCCTCCCCCCCTACTTTTCACAGCAATTAATTGGATTACAGCTGTTTGTGACGCCAGCCTGGCTGCAGCCGTGGTGCTGCTGAGTGTAGGCTGTTTCAAGCCGTGTTAGAAGGAGCCGTGCTGGGTTATTCTGACCTCTGATCCTCGAAATCAGCTTGCTGGTCCCTGACCCTGTGCTGAGCTGCGTGTAGCAATAAGGTTTATGTCACAAGTGGGGAAAGTTAAACCACCAGGGAAGGCCTCTTGAATATTGACATTTATGGCACTGATCTGTTAAGAGTTGAGAACTTTATCTCCTTCCTTCCAGGATGAGCTGACAGAAGACAGCAGTGATGGGCTGGGGGCAGCTGGACCCTCTGCTTAGTCTAGCATGGGGGTGGGGAGCTGGCAGAGAAAAACACAACTTTAGCTCAAGTCTGGCTTTTGTGCTCCTTGTCGTTCACTTGAGCATGGAGGAAGCTCAGGGACGTTCTGCTAGAGCCTGGGAGCAGAGTTGCTGCCACCACTGCCACCACCTCTGCCCCAGTCCTCCTTCTCACTGCACCCCAGGGAAACCACTAGCACAGTTGGCTGTTCCACGCTCCTATGGGCAGGCTTAGCTGGCAGGACAGAGACAGGTATTTATTCAATAAATATTATAAAGGCCAGGTTTATTTAAAAAAAGTTGTAAGCTTCTCTCTGGAGACAAGACATTGTAGCAGGACTTAGCCAGAAATTGCCCCCAGGTCAGGACTAGGCACCTCTGGGAGGAGCAGTGAAAATGTAACACCTCGCAAGTCTGCTGGTGTTTGTACAAAAATATCCGTCTCTTGGCACAAGACCAGAAGCCTTCTCCTCCTTTCCAGCCCAGGATCCTCTCTGAAACTCTAACTGGTGACACCTCAGGTTTATTTGGGGTTTGTGTTTAAAACCCAAAATCTATTTTAGTACTCAGCTTCAGAGGAAAGGGGGGGCTGTCCCCATCATGAACGCTTTTGTAATTATCCACTACCCTTTGACGAAGACAGTGATACAGTATTTACATATATATAAATTTGCACGTATAGATGCATCAGGCTGCTGCTTGAGTACCACTGCTACGTACAGCTGCCAAGGCAGTACTGACACAAGGAAGGAGTGAGCTACCTGGTACAGTTTTACGCAAGTAAAATTCCAGTCCTGCTTGTGTTTTAGTTGCTGAACCTGAAAGCTATGAGGGCAGGGACACCAGGCCAGGCCACGCTCTGTTTATCTTGATCTCGGAGTGCAGAATAGGAGGGACTGTGGGGAAGAGGTGGGAGAACACTGCACGTTGCTGGTGCTCTCCCATGACCACAACCCCACCTCCAGCACTTTGCCTTCAGAGAATTTCCAGGGAGATTCTGAACTCCCCCAAACTTGTCTTTTCTTGCAGGAGGAAGCCAGGAAGAGCTAGGACTTTAAACGGTCAGCACAAAACTCCATCGGACCAGTTCTCAAATGTAAAGTTCATTTCTTCAAAAACAAAGCATAAATATTTCAATAATTCATTTGTTATTGGAAGTACCCAGGTGTGCTGAGATAAGAAACAAACTAACAAACAAAAAAAACCCTCAAACAAATACAATGCATCAAATTACATTGCATTAAATCACCCTCACTGGCTGGGTACCCCCTAGAACTGTGTGGACAGCATGTCAAATTGGCAGGTCACTTGAGTTCAGCATAGCAGGGCTCAAAAAGGTTCCGGGGAAGGCAACTCTCTCCCATATTTTTGTGTTTACTTTTGTTTTATTTCCTGCGTTAAATTTGTAGGGGTTACATGAATCGCTAGAGTTTATATAGCAAATTTTGAGGAGTTGATAGCTGAGCATCCTCCTGCTGTGTTCCAGTCCAAGGGTGTTTTCACAAGCTTTTATGACTTTCTTCTGTTGTATGAGTTCAGGAATGCCTTTTTAAGATGACAAGTGGAAGAGAAGCACTGCTGAAATGCCTGCTAAAAAGGGAATTTCTTTTCTACTATCCACTTTTCTCCCCTGTGACATTCATGTCGAGGTTTGGTGTTCACTGCCTACACCCAAAAGTCAACAAGTATAAAGAGATGCTAATGCAAAAGTTAAAGTCAATGCTGATGTAAAAATTACTGTAAATTCAGGACGAGCAGGCTGGGTTGCAACGCTCCAGTTATCGCTGCTCTGGGGCGTGAGGAGCCGCTGTCTGTCCCCTGTGGGAACCACTTTCCTGTGCCCTGCTGCACAGCTGGAGGTGGCTATCAGCTCACCCCCTATTTGTTTGTCCTGGGAACAAGGCACCCTGAGCCGCCTGATTTACTGCTCAGGAAGGGGCTGGTCACTAATGCAAAAGCCGATCTATTATATATTGCACAGGCAATTTACCTCCTCCCTCCCCTTTGTGGCCTGATGCCTTGCAGCCACATTTAGATACCCCAGTCAGCACGCCCTGCACCACAGAGAGGACTCCTTGGTTTCCTTGAGGGTGCAGGCCGTTGCATCCTCCATGGATGCTGAGGAAGCACTTGGCAGAGTGCGTGCATGACAGTCACACACACACATGGACTTCTCTGACTCCGAGATGTTAGTGACGAGCATGCAAGGTGAGGCAAGCAAGGAGAGGCATGCTTAGGTTTTGAGATTAGCCTGAGCAAAGACAAAACTGTGACTCCCCTACCTGCTGCCCCAGGGAATTTCTTATGTGCTTCTCCCTTCTGAAGGAAGGGTTAATGTATTGGGCTGCTTCGACTGACAGCCATCTCCACAGCCAGGAGAACCTCTGCGGCTGGAAAACGGGTCTGGTCCCAGGGTGTGGAAAGGAAGTGGAGACAAAGCTCTGGTGCCCAGCACACGTTTGTGTGCGAGCACGGGCACACTGTCACTGTGGCTAGCAGGCAGGCTTTGTGCTTGCCATGTTGCTTGTATGGCAGGGCTTTACTGAAGTGAAGGTAAGTAAGAAGCAGGGGATTTGGGAGAGACTTGGCGCAGCTAACCAACAGCAAAGCAAAGGAAAGCAACTGATACGGTGTGAGATAAAATGAAGAATGGAAGAGCTGTGGGGTAGCAGCAGCCTTATCAGGTTTTTTTAGCCTCAATCTAATTAAAAGAGATACATAATTAAAATGAAGCAATTAACCGTTTTGTAATTAAATACAAAAATAATTAAGTTGAAATTGAACACGATAACATCCAATTGTCAGGGCAGGATTTATTTGTACTTTAATCTGATGAATTATTTTCATTGTTCTACTGATTGCGTTCCAGTGGAAAGAAATTCGTCCTTTCTGCAACAGGGGACACAGGCTGCTATTCCACATCCCTTGGGCTTATTGAAACCTGAACATATGCAGTGTGTATATGGACCACGACTCCACATTAGCACAGAAAGGGTTGCATTTTTGCCAGTGCATCAATGATTTCATGTCAGAAGCTATGTTTTTCATCATACTTGTTTGCAGGTATTTGCTCAGTGTAAAATGTAAAGCACTTTGCTTAGACACTGGTTTTGTTGCTGCGTAAGTGGTGGTGCTCTATATAGAATTTCCAACTGGAAGAAATAAGTTCACAGACATGAAGTCCATTGCAGTGTAGCGCACGAAAGGACAAATTTACAACCACATTTTGACAGTTAGACCCTAATCTATTGATGTTTATGAACCTGCTTCTGTTTTACTGTGCTTATGTGTAAGGTGTTCATGTGCTTTGCTAGATAAGGGCATTGAAAAGTGGAGTTACAATTGCCCAGGTTAAGAACACGTCACTTATTCTAATGCCTTTGCACAGGTTTGAGCACATGGCTACAGACTGCCCACCTTGAACAGGGGATCAAAAAACTCTTTTCCTTTTTCTCCGCGCCAACAGTGACAACTCAGTATCGCTCATCTCAGAACAAGGGCATGTCTTGGTGCCTTGCTTGTCTTCAGTGAAGCTGCGGTGATTTATGAAATAACTGCAGTCATCCAGGCAAAAGACAACGCAGAACAGTTAGAAATACTGTAAGGGGGGAGGTCCATCTTTCATTCGGACATTTTCAGCTAACACATTTCTTGCCAGTGTTGGGGATTTAGGACATGAGTAGTGTCCTTCATTGCTCTTTACTTGAAGTGTATCGCTATTTGTGTAGCTTTTGGTCTTCTGTACTACAGGTCTTGTGCTTGCCAGAGTGATGGAGTGAGTCTTGTCCTGCGTGAATATATATTAGAAGTTCAGTAGACTCTTCCAGACGAAGCATCTATTTCAAGCAGCTGCCAGTATCTGAGGGGAATGGCAACCTGTGGACCTTTTTGTAGTTTCAGTTCTTCGCTTAGGAAAAAAACCCCAAACAAACTTGGAGTTATCTGTGAAAAGAATAATCTCATTTAAGATCCCAGGAATTGCCAAATTTTTCAGCCTGATTGGAGCTGGGACTCCGGGCAAGCCCGGTGTTGGATGCCTGAAAGAGAGGCACAAGAAAACCAAGACAGGCAGATGTCGAATAATCTCCTGCTGCTGTTCACATAGTTCTTTAATACTCAGACTGGTGTAGGGTACAGAAAAACAATTTAGTACCTATTCCAGAACGTGTTGACCAATTTAAGGAGCAAAGTCAATGGTGGGGGGTAATTAATCGGAAATCTGTACTGCAGAGAGAAACCCAGCTGTGATAATGAATATAAAAATAAGTGTGGTAGTGGAGAGCTGTATAGCTCAGAAAATACCTATCGTATAGTAAATGTCTTCTCATTGTTCAAGAAAATGATGGTCCTCCCCCACAAGGCTAAAAATATAATGCTAAATTCCCTTATACTGGAAAAAGGCAAAGAGGGAAAATCTCAGAAATGAGAAACAGAGAGAAGGTTGAACAAACTGATTTATGAGGGAAAGATTAAAGTAACTAAACACATATCACTCAGCTAAGTGACATCTCGGGGGAACATAATTGCTGACTCCAAGGACTTGAAGGATGGTGCACCAAGGAATGAGAAGAATCCCCAGGGCCACGCAAGGCTGGGAGCTATATAATGGGGAGAAATGGGTGAAACTGAACAAATGACAATTTGTGTGAAGGTATGAGAAACGGCTCCTTATAGAGAGATTTCTTGAACTGTGAAATCCTCTCCTAAGGGGAGCAGTGAAATCTGAGGTTATTTAGCACTAGAATAGAAAAAGCATTTGAAAACATACTGAAAGTCACAAATCTGCATCCACTGTGGGTGCAGTAGGTAAGTTATATCTCTTTTCTATGTCTAAATACTATGCTTTTATTTTTTTTAGTGAAGCTGGACTGTTTGTCCCTCTGCTGTGCCATCTACCCGTAACCCTTTGGTCCCCTGCATTCAGTGTCATTCACGGTCCCAGCCCTGTCAAGCCCTGTGCTCTGACGCAGCAGATTCTTTGAGCTGAGTCACACTTCAAAGGGAGCTGGTGCCACACCGTGATGAGACAACCTCTCTACTTTGTACTCTGCAAGAAGAAGTGTCACTTGCTAATTGTATAGCATTTCTTGTCTTTCACGTAGTTCTACTGGCAGCAGGAGATGTAGTGGTCTGTTGGCACGTGCCAGCAGAAGCAGCCCTGGGTGACAGCCAGTGGCACACAGGCAGAAACAGGAACAAAACTCTTGACCTTCACTTCTAAAGACATGGCCCCCTCTGAAGGAAGAATTTGGTTAGTTAGCTCACAGTATTTTGAGGAGTTAATGCATACAATTTAGTAAAGGATAGCAGAGTCAATAAATAAATTTTATTACCAGTGACACCACATTGCAGAGTCATTTCAGGCACATCGTAATACTCAGAACACAAATTGATCCAAGGTGTAAAGTTTCTTAAGAGGCAATGTTTAAAAAATATTTCAAAATCAAACCAGAACAAGGGTACTGAGACTGCCTTTTTGCGCTAGAGAAAAAATACAGGGGGCCAGATTTTGTTCCATTATTCATCTGATTTTTTGATGGCAGCTAAGCAGAGTTGGACTCGTCATCATTCTCCCCCAGCAAGCTAAGGAACCCCCCAGAGACATCTTCACAACGGTTATCTGAGGACAACCAGCTCCCAAGCCCACCACGCATCCCATGAATTGTGGGTAGGTGCTGGGGAAGGGGTCAGAGCTGTGCCCACTCTGAGATCCATCCCAGCTCTCCTGCTGGGGCTGTGCTGACCGGTGCAGGTCAGGCCAGTCCCTACATTGTGCTGGTGACAAGGACAGGAATGAGATGTGCCATCAGATTGAGGCAGGCAGAGGCTGTTCAGTGCTCTAATCGTGAGGTGGGTAGAGATTGTTCATTGCCTTAATTTGCCCTGGGTGGCGAAGAACAGCCAAGCAGTGGTTTTTAACTTGTTGCCCTTTCTGCCCTTTCTGTCTGGGTTTTCCTGCTTCTAATTTCTTACATTAAAAAGGAAGAGATGGGGTAGAATGAAAATTGATGTCATCATCAAAAGAATGATGGTCTCTGCGTGAATGTCTACTTTTTTTCACCTTTGCAGGGTGACGCTTGCATCAGTTGAGGTTCGCAATGCCAAACAGTTCCCTTTACCAGCAGCCAGGATCTCTTGACTGGCTAAGAAGAAAGCAGGGGTATAAATGTGTCAATAAAGAACCAGTGATTTGTCAAGTGGTTATACTGCACTAATCAAGGGGGTGGAGGAGGGAAAATCCTGCTGAGGCTCAGCCAACTCAAAGAGTCACTACTGGTGAATAATGCTGGGGATCTTTCATCTGCAGGCAAGCCCAGTAACTTCCCAGGGGTTGCTCGGCTCCAGGTCCCCAGGCTTAGCTGGCTGGCTCACAGCTGCTCAGCCCCGCTGGCCACCACACAGTCACCCTGTGCTGCTGAGGGATGTCACAGCCCCTGGGTGCCCCAGCGGCAGGGGAAGCTGGCAGTGAGCATCAGAACAGCCCTTCTGAGCCATCCACAGGAACACTGGCTGCAGTTGTCTTCCACTTGTCTGAGCTCACCTCAGAGACCCATCAGTCTCACCTTCTAGAAGGTCAAAAGAGTTGGGTCCTTTCAGAGCTGGGTTATTTACCACCAAGTATCACTTGGTACCAGATGTCTTCAGCTTGTCTGACATTGGTACTCATGGTACCATGTCGTTCCATGGTACTCTCCCTGTTTCAGTGTTGGGGTTTTTTTTGTTGTTGGTTGGTTGGGTTTTTTTTCATTTAATGCAGCACATTTCAGTTAAGAAAGGCATTTCAAAAGCATCGATAGGAACAAATAAAATTATACCCATGCAGACAGGCGGCAAGAGAAGCAGTACTGCAGTCATGAAAAGTGGGGGGATACTTCTGCAAATCAGCCTCTGTGGTCCTTAAAGATGCTCAGCCCCTGCCCCTGGGACTGCAAAGAAAGCTCTGGATAAAGACATCTCCCCTGCATCCAGTGCTGTCTGCATTCCTCTCCTCTGCGGTCAGCCCAGATAGGCACAGTATTGATTCATTACTCCAGGATTTTGGGGTGGGATGGCTGTACTGAGTATTCCCCATGCTATCTTATCATTAATGCATTAAGGAGCTGAACAAGCAATAAGGGCAAATGGACTTCAAAACACGGAGAACTGTCTCCATAGGGCTCACACTGATTTACGGCAATTACGTCTTGGCAGCATCGCCAAAGCCCATTAAGCCCTGCACCTGACCATAACTTGAACATCCTCTGGTTTCGAGGGGGGACTCTCCATTAGTCACCCCAGCACTGCCACGAACCCTCCTTCTCTGTGATGGAAGGCAAGATGTAAAACAACATGGGGATGATTAACAAAAAGTTAACAGGCTGCAGAGCACAGATTGATCTGAACTTCAGCGTCGGATGCTGTTTCAGATACCAGGATGCTCTGCTGGCCTCCTTCCAAGGTCTGAGGGGAAGGGATTGGAGACAGAGCCTGGAGCCATTGCATTTGACTCAGGTTCTCCTTGTCTATCGTTCTCTCTTTCATTGCCAGAGGTGGGCTCATTGCTCAGCTATTAATTTTCTTTCCTTGCTTTTGAGTTTTAATTTCTTTTAAAAGGTGTCTCTTTCTGACACCAATGCATTGGCAGGGCAGCTGTGTACAGATCACGAAGAGAAGGTGCTGGAGCTGGAGGGACAGCTTATGCAAAGCCCTTTGAGTGAGGATGCAGTTTACTCTCAGGGCTGGGGCTCAGGAAAGCTGGCTTTGTCACACACGTGCTGTTTGCATCCAGCCGGGGGGAACAGAGGGTGGGGAATATCACTCCAGAAACACAACAAGGGAGGATACTCCTGCAGCACTGATGCACCGAGCATGCATAAGGAGTCTCATAACAGATTCTGATGCTGGGACAGATGTGGGCAGATAAGGTTTTGGGGGGGGGGGGAAGGCAGCAAAATATTTTATTGCAGGTACCACCAGCACAAAAGACCTTCAGAGAAGTTAAAATTTACTCAGTGCTCTAGAAGTGTTTATGGCCCATGCAAAATTTACCAGAAAAATGTCAGATGTCAGTGGATTGTATTAAATGTAAATATTATACAATTCACAGCCTCAGTTTCTTATTGCAGCTTGGCAGGTAGCTCTCACGGATTTCCTGTTTGAAGGGGAGTCTCTGGAGGTGCTGCTTCTCAGTGATGGGTTTGGAAAGGTTTCAACATGAGCTGTGCCAGCCTGTGCCTCCTCCTTGCCCCCATTTTGCACTACCAGACTGACTGATCAACGGCTCTTATGGTGCCAAGAGTGCCTGGTCCATTAGAGAAGCCCATCCTGGTATGTCTGTGACGGGCATGGCCGTGGCACTGATGACTATCACCCCCAAACTGGCTGTGTCCTTGGGCAGCATCGTGGCAAAGAGAGGAGCCAATACAGAGGATGCTTCCCTGGGTCCCACCATCGCTGCCTCCAGTTTCACGGGCTGAGATGAGTGGCTCTGCCCCACTGAAGTGGACATCAGCACTGGGTGACGCAGGGAGGGAGAAGGGACTATAGTGGCATTGCTTCTTGCTTGGAGGAGGCTGAAGTGCGTGGCAGTGATGGGATGGTGCAATCGTTAAATTCTCTTGCATATACTGAAGAGCAGCCACTTTGTGCAACTCTCATGGGGCTCAAGCAGGTCCCACCAAGGCTGAGTGAGGGCTCAATGCAGCTTTCTCCCTCAACTTGTCCCCAACGAGCTTGAGAGACACCTGGCAGGCTTGTATTACTGCTGAACTGCGAATGCATTTTTTGGATGTTTTACCAGTTTAACAAATCACTGCTTCTTTGTCCTGGGCTGTGGAACTCCAGTGCTGTGCTGCGCACAGGATGTGACTGAGGGCTTGGTACATCTTTTCAGTATTAAGATGTCTTGAGGAGTTACGATGCTAAGTCATGTTTCCGCAGCCGGGCCAAGCCAGGGCAAGTGAGTCCATGTAGTGCACTGCAGCTGGCAGCAACAGACGCTGGGAAAGGACTCTGTGCCCAGGAAACGATGTTGTGTGTTGCCCTGTTGTTCACTGTGCGTGTTACCCTCTTGGTACCAACTCCTCCCGCAGAAAACACACAGAGGAATGGGGTTTTTTTAGCTTGTTCCTCTGAACTTGTGAAGGGAAAAAAACCAACCCCAAAGACTTCTTGCTACAACGTATATCTCTTAGAGCTGCAGTGGATTTCAGCGTGTTTTTCTACAAAAGGATTAGCTTTGATAATGCTTTTCCTGAAAATCCCTCTCCTACAGTCTCTAGGAAGCTCACTGGTACAGGAAAAACACCTACACAAAACACAGGAGCCTGGCCCATTCACACTGCAAGATAAAGGTGGTTCAGAGTCACTTCTCCTGTAAGAAACATAAATACAGTTGCTTTTACAGATAGAAAGATTTTCACTCTGTGCTTTAAACAGCGAGTTTACTATTTTTAAGGCAGGAGAATGCATGCTGGTATTATCTGGAAATAGCTTCTGGAAAGCAGTTCCAGTTCCCGCAGGCGTGTAAACAGGGATGATCCTCAAATACACATTATATCGTGTTTTTTTTCTAATACAAGAGACAAGACCTATTAACAGTTCATTCATGTGTTTTCCAGGAACCTGAGGAATCCTGTTGATATTTGGATGAGGGAGAAGTTGCCTGAATCAGCAAAATCCTTTTCTCTAGTCATTATTGCAGAGCCACATTGCAGATTTGGCTTTGAGAACAGATCTTTCTTGTGCAGACCAAAGAAACAAACTCCCTAAAACCGTATAACGAGATAAGCATGTGCAATTCCTGCTGATATTCACAACAAGCTGAGGCACCGTGTGCTTATCAGAGACCTTGGCCTTCACGAGAACAGCAAAATGTTTAGCCCTCTATTCACTCTTAAGCGGCTGAAAGGTGCTCCAGCAGCTCACTGTGTCTCCTGGCAGGCTTAGGCTCTAGCAGGTGCCGCAGCTCCGCATTTGGCTTCCAGAGGACAATTTAGAAAAAAATGCAGAAGTTTCCTGCTCAAGAAACCTTCACCAAATCTACCAAAAGCCATTAAAATAATTTAAGATGCTATTCATGTATTTTCATCTGTTTCCTCCAATAACAACAGCTGGGTGCACACAGGAGAAATTCATGGAGAGTTTAGGGCTTGTGTTTCCCTGTAAAGCCACAAAACCTTTCAGACTTGGGGTGTAGCAGGAACATGCTGTGAGCCCCCATGGACAACTCCACTCTCCTGACAGATTAAGAGCACGGTTCTTCCTGTCTCGTTTGACGTATGCAATAAGAACACTTTACTTTCAATCTGTTAAAGCAAGTATTTGCTGCAGCAGTGAGAAGATCTCTGTGGACGGACACAGTTGAAAGGTTAGCAGTGTTTATTGATTTAATAATTCTCACATTCTTTCTCGACAGATTATCTTTCCAGAGATATTAGCAGAGGCGGAGCCCAGGAGTGCAGGAGAGCACCTCCAATGCATTAAGAAGGTAAACGACAGGGTGGAAAAGTGACGAATTGCTCTGGTCCTGACCTATTAAGCCCCTGGTGCAGATTGGAAGATAGAATAGGAAATCCATGTACCTATTTTCTATAGGGAACGTTTGTAAGGACGCTGTTTACATTGACCTTTCACACAGAGGTCATGCACCATTTCATACTACATATTGGTTAGTCAATCATTGCTGGAGACAGCAGGTAGGGAGAGATCACGGCTCTTCATGTTCTTCCCATGGGATTTGGTGAGCTCATGGAGAGGGAGGAATTGTGTACCCTTTTCTGAATCAGGGCAAAGTGCTTTCCTAGAGGCAGAAGCGTGGGACTGCAGTCTCAGAGGACATTGGTCCTGAGCAGCAGCAACTATCAGACACCTGCAAAGGTACTGTGGGCTTCCCCAAACCAGACTCACTCAGCCCACGGAAAGAGTAAGCATCCCCACCCTACTACACTGCTTTCCACTGCCATCTGGTTATCATTTTTGTCATTTTCAGAGCATCGGAGGGGGTCAATGACAGCCCTTCATGTTCCCTTTTGGCTCCTTCAAGCAAAAAAGGGTTTGTTACCTATGAGGAGAAAGACCCATACATCTGGGAGCTGAACAGCCTTGTTTGGAGCACGCTGAATGCCCATAGAAGTTTATCATACCTTCCAGGCAGACCATAGCAGCACCTGGAATCTCATCTTCTTGACACTGAGATCCATCCAAACAAATGCGCTGATTTCCATATTTTCATTGTGTCTGCTGAAAACTCCTATTCTGAGCACCCAATCCCTCCTCTTGCTGTAGGTTTTTTGTCCTTCACTAAAGATTGTAGCCAGCAGGTCTTCAGCCTCAGTTTTGGAGTTGGAGCGGGCCTGCTTCTGAGTTGCGCTCTGTATCTTGGCAGCCATGGGCATGCTGAGACCTTTAATGGGCTGCTAATTGCTCTGATTACAAGTCAAGACTGAAGAGGAATTGTTGGATGATGAGCTCCCTGGCAGACAAGAAGATACCAGTAGAACATTTTAAATGAATAATTCAGTAGGCAGGAATGGGAAATGAACAAGTCTTCCATCTGCTAAAAGGAAGAAAAAAAAGACCGAAGAAGAAGACAAGGAAGGACATCTCCTGCCTGAGCAAGGCAGACCTACAAATGGCAGCAACAGCCTGGCTTTTGTGCGATGGAGGCTGAGAACTGTGCAGAGCCTTCGCATGATTACACCGTATCTAGATACAAAACACTATGCAAAATGGAATAAACCCCACCTCTCTGTAGCGTTCACTGCAACCAAATGCGAGCTCACACGCTCGGGTTCTCATGTGGTGTAAATCCCTCAAAGTCTATTCAGCTGAAATAACCTGCACTAGTCACCAGCTAGCAAGTCATGAAGGCTCAGATACAGAATTCGCTTTGGAAGAAGGCATTAAAATACTTCTTTGCATGAATTTTTAGCTTTGTGTTAGTAGAGCCAGAAGATCTTAGCACAAATATGTTTCTCCAGTATGAAGAAGAACTTTTTGCAAGTGTGGCTTTCTTTTGTTTCCACACTGGAGTGGGTTGCACAAGTAGAAGTCCTAGGACAGGAGAGCAATATTTGCAGTGAAGGCTGCTGGTATTTCATGCGCTTACTTAAATGAGCCAATAGCAGGGCAAACCTTTCTGCCCAGTCACGGTGCTGGGCTTCCTCTATCTTTTTTCTCTCTTTATAGTTTCCAATTACTCCTCTCACCCTTATTCTGCAGATACAAACTAACTTAAGCCCTTCGCTAACGAAAGTCTGCTGATTTAATCCAATGGTGACAACAGCAGCAAATATTTCAGTTAAAACTGCATTCTACAAAACAGCTTTATTCATTATATTGCTTCGCTTCTTTTGCAAGAGAAGAACTAATCAAGAAAAAACACGTGAAGGCCTTGCATCCAGAAGTCTGCAAATAGAAATACATCGATACTCTTCCAGTGGGAAGAGAGGCAACTGTCCAAGCTATCAGAGCAAACAGTGTTACAATTTCAGCTTGGTTTGGTATTTTTTTCCCTCCTCTTTCAGAGGATTTTTTCTTCCTTTGCTGGCAGTGAGGGGGGGCAGGGGCCATTTCCGGGGAGACCGGGGCAGAAGTTGTGTCCCGTTTGCCCGGACATTTCCTTTCACTGGTTAAAAGTCTTGTCCAGAGTGAAAGGGGTCTTGATTCCCTCACAAATGCCTGTTCGATACCTGCATCTCGAGCCAGGCCCTTTAAATACCTGGCTTCATGACCATCGACTTGTAAGCTTTCTCCCAGAAGGTCCCAAACTCAGATCATCCAAGTCAGAATAGGCTCATCTGGCTTTCGAGTAATGTCCTTCCGCAAGCTGCAAAGGTTGTCATATGAGAGGGACTCAGTGACAATCTCTGGTTCTGGGTCTGCAGTCTGTGAAGGACCCGCTTCCCCATCCTCATCCACCGGACGAGCCGACTTGGTCTTATATTTTTGCTTTCTGTTGGTATAGAACTATGCCAAAGGGGCTTGCAGGTTTAATTCATCTCAGTGCCTCAGCCAGTAAGACTCAGACGGCCGTAATTATTATTGAATTCTTGGTTTGGGTTTATAGTGTCATGGATTCAGTGCCTGTTGGTATTATCTGGAATATGTTTTCAAGGTTGTACTTCTGTACCAGCCTAAGTTGTTATGTCTGGGGGGTCAATGATAATGATACTTATCCTCAGGGAAGGACACAGGAGAGTGTCTCATCTCAAATTTTTATTCAGTCATCTCTCAGGTTTGCTACAACAGCCTTTGAGAAACTTTACCTCTTGCTAGACATCAAGGATATCCTGCTCTATATCCTACTTTTAGTTATTTGTTTGCAAGTTGGTTTCATTGGTGTCCATCTTATGCATGAAGCTAGGGACAAGGTTGGTAGGGAATGCACCCAGAAGCATCCGCAGGAAATTAGTAAAGGAGAGAGCAAAACATCTGATACCATCATAGCTCCAGACGTAGCTAAACCTAAAGAACAATCAGAGCTGAAAGTTGCCCCTATTCAGAAAAGGAAATATAAGACCAAGTCAGCTCGTCCGGTGGATGAGGATGGGGAAGCGGGTCCTTCACAGACTGCAGACCCAGAACCAGAGATTGTCACTGAGTCCCTCACATATGACAACCTTTGCAGCTTGCGGAAGGACATTACTTGAAAGCCAGATGAGCCTATTCTGACTTGGATGATCTGAGTTTGGGACCTTCTGGGAGAAAGCTTACAAGTCGATGGTCATGAAGCCAGGTATTTAAAGGGCCTGGCTCGAGATGCAGGTATCGAACAGGCATTTGTGAGGGAACCAAGACCCCTTTCACTCTGGACAAGACTTTTAGCCAGTGAAAGGAAATGTCCGGGCAAACGGGACACAACCTCTGCCCCGGTCTCCCCGGAAATGGTCCCTGCCCCCCCTCACTGCCAGCAAAGGAAGAAAAAATTCTCTGAAAGAGGAGGGAAAAAAACCACCAAACCAAGCTGAAACTATAACATTATCCACCCCGAATTTTTTCTTCCATTCCCACACCTCATATCAAACTTAAACTTAACTCATCCAAAGATAAGGTCCCCTTGAGGTATACATCGTGTTTGTCCATCCTCTTGCATTACCCACCAGGTACAACCAGATCCTTGAGCAAACACAATCCCACGAATGGGTTTGCCTTTGCTCGAGACAGGCTTAACCCAGACGGCTTTCCCTAACATACCTCTCAGGTGGGCCACAGGGACCTTATCTCCATCTACAGTGTGAAGTGATTCTGATTGGGCAGGGCCGGCTCGATTGACAGAGCCTCTAGTATTGACCAGCCATGTAGCCTTTGCTAGATGCTGATCCCAGTGTTTAAAAGTCCCCCCACCTAACGCCCTCAAAGTGGTTTTTAACAATCCATTGCACCGTTCAACCTTCCCGGCAGCTGGTGCGTGGTAGGGGATATGGTACACCCACTCAATGCCGTGCTCTCTTGCCCAGGTGGTAACTAAACTGTTCTTGAAATGAGTCCCATTATCCGACTCTATCCGTTCTGGAGTGCCATGTCGCCACAAGACTTGCTTTTCCAGGTCTAGGATGGTGTTCCGGGCAGTGGCGTGAGGCACTGGGTATGTCTCCAGCCATTCTCTGCTACCAAGGCTGCCCAGAGCGGAGCTGTGGCTTAGGAGATGTTGTGCACCCCGCGCCAGGGCTGCCCGGAACGGAGCTGCAGCTTAAAGTGACGGCACCCCCAGAGCTCGGGTACGGGACTCGATCCGTATGAACCCCTCAGTCGCACTTGCTGTTGACTTTGTTCTGTGCACACGTACACGTGTAGCAAGGAACTGTTATCTGTTCTGCACAATCTCACAATCTCTGATTAAAATCACTGAGCATACTTTGGTTGGTTTGGTTGTTTTTTCATCCAAACTAAGACCAACAGCCAGGGTAGAAAGCAGCAAGCAAAAAACCAAGCGTGGCAGGAATGAAAGGCTTCACCCCAGCCTCCTGGACTATCTCTGGATCCATTCCAGATAAATTTTCTGCCCTATTGAGAAGTTTGAGAGTGGCAGCCCATGGAGGGGACAACTCACTTGGTTGCTACGAAGCTGTCATGAGTAGGTGGGTCTGTAGAGACAAGCTTTAGCCCTTGCTTTGGCACCAAGACCTCAGGGCACAGCCCATCAGCTGCTGCTAAAGGCTCCCACAGAGGGGGACAAGGAAGTAACTTTTGTTTTAAGCTCCATTTTCTCTACCAGTTTGTGTGCATAACTCAAGTTATGGTATCTTCTGCACTCAAATTTGGGCTGTGGTTCACTTGTATCAAGCTGATAGGATTTCATTTGAGACTTGAGGTCTTAAACCCAGGACATGGGGTTTTGCATCCAACCATTATTTTTTTCATGGGAGAAGTAGCTCATGTGAGGACATTATCCTAAACTCCATGCAGTTCTTCTCACAAGCAAGTGCAAAAATAATTCTGCAGCTTCCTTCACAGCTGCCTTTCCTTCTCTAGGTACATCTAGAGAAGTTAAAAGTCTGCTGAGATGAAAACTGGACACTCCTCTCTCCAGTAAAGAACAATTCATTTTATTTGGGATTCTATTGAATCGGTGAATTATAAATTGAAATCTTCTGCATTGAAAAGCAGCCAAGCTTGCTATCGTGTACTTCCTTAACAAAAAATAAAGGAATGGCTGCAGCAAGGTGTGTTGCAATCATTATTCTTGAGCAGAGCAGGTGGCACAGATCCCTACCTGGGCACAGTGTCAAGCAGTGTCAAGTGTGGACACAGGCGTAGCACGCAACATACAGTCACAGGATTTTCTTTATCCAGAAGCTGATAGGCATCACAAACACCCAGAAAGGCTGTGGTTCAATTTGCCAGCTCTTTCCAAACAGTTTTAAACAGGCTTTTTTAAGAGGTTGATGCATAAGCTGGTAAATGTGTGTAGCTGTTTGTAGAGCTTCTCTCTCTGATGATCTAGTGGGATCTGAGAAGCAATAATAATAAGGAGAGGATTGAAGTCCAAAGCTTTGGTGTCTACCTGCAGTAAACCCAGAGTTTTCAGACAATGCAGGATTCTCATGTCTGCTTCAATTTCAGATGCTGGAGGAGCATTTGTCCGTTGTTCCACACCAGGCACTTTCAACATCACTTGCACTCCTTGTCGCGTCCTTCTGTCCCTGCATGTCTGTAAGGTCATCTGCTGTGCTGTGCTCACAGGCTCTCCTGCAACCCAGGCTCCAAACTTGACCCCTGCATACTTATCAATTTGTCCATTGTGGGAGAACACAGTGGTTACGAGTGCGGTGTTTGCAGCATGCAGGACTTTGGCGAGGCCAGAACGTGCCGCTCACTTTTAAGTGCTGGACATCCCTCTTTGGCCACTCCAGTATTACTCAGGAACTTCATTCTGCTGATTCAACCTCAAAAGAGGACAAGGATGGAGTCAGCAAAATGTTGCAGTGTGTGTTTGAAATCTTCTTTCAGATGCTTCTTCATGTTTTTATCTTTTCCTTATGCCAAAACTTGTGTCTTAAACAGGAAAGAATGCTGTTTGTTTGGTTTTTTTTCCAGTGGAAACAATAGACACATTCCCCTTCCAAATGAGGTGGGACTGAAGATTCAGGCTTTAATTTTGCTCAAGATATAAAAGAGCTTCAGACAGAAATTCCAACATAGCCCCCTCATTAAATATGCTCTGGGGGCTATAGATAACCATCACAAACCCTGCCTCAAGCCTCTTAAACATATAATCATTTTTTACTGTGGAGGCATCATTTTTCACTGGTTATGAATTTGATCTGTGTGTGTGTAAGGGAGCACAAAGACAATTGTAAGATTACAAAATATTAAAGAGAAGTTTCATGTAAAATCTGGGCGACACCAAAGTACTCATAATGTAAATAAGCTTGCAAACACAGCCCATCTGCTCTGCTTCAATACTTTTCCGACAATTCAGCACATTACTTATTTGGTTAAATCATTGTGTGACCTTCCCCTTGCCCTCCTTCCCCAAGGAAATAACCTTGACCTTTTTTCTTTGCAGAGAAATCTTGAAGAGTAGCTTCTGAATGAAAACACACTGGAATAAGAGCAAACACCAAGCATGCTATAAATGAAAGCAATTCCGTGTCAAGAGGCACCAAAGTCTTGCTAAGCATCGCAAAGAGCACTTCTGCTTGGGAGATTTTGTTCTTTCAGGTGGCGTAGAGGGTGGGAGGAAGGATTCAGTAACAGTGGTAAATAATCTGTGGTTTCAGGGGATTCCCTCTAAATCGCTGAGGGGCTCTATGTGCTAAATCTTCCCAACCACAAGTGTTTTCTCAATTACACTGGGTAGCGAGGTATCGGTTCTGTGCCTCTGTTTAGGCGCATCACATGTGCTCTCCTAGGCATGACCATGGCTGGCAGCAAGCAGTATCACGAGCAGCCGGACCACGTGTGCCCGTCCGGGCAAAGCAAGGCACAGCCGGGGCAATGCTGAGCTTTCACAACGGAGAAGAGAGAAGATCATTTCTCAAGCAGAAACATTTTCAGAATCAAGAGTATAAAAAGAAAAGAAAAAAACCCACTCCAAAACTTTTAGAAGTCTCGCAGCTGCTATTGCTGATCATGTGTGTGACTCAGAGGGTAGACTGTATGCTATAAATGGAAATGGGTTACTTACAATTTGACTGATAATGTCTTAGTTTTTATAAGAAAAATGTCTTTTGAAGAAATACTATAGTGGGATGGCAAGCCGTACCATATGTTCTTTGCTGCAGCTGACTTTATAATACATCTCAGCTACACTCAGGGCTGTATAGCGCTGATTGCATTGTTACTCCTCTGTCCTCTGCAGATCAAGTTATGGAAATATAACGATCACGCTTCAGATACATGCCAGCACTGCCTATACTGTTTCAAATCATCAGACAGGAGAGGAGCACCTGCTTGCCTAGGCTTTCCCCGCTTGTTTCACACCTTTTGCACCACAACAAGGGAGACTTGCAGGTCCCCCAGGGAGACCAAGCACCAAAAATAAAAATTCATGCTTGCTGGAGTTGTGCTTTGAATGTGTAATATTTTGTGGCAAAGGAAGGATGCCTTGTGATCCAGTATCGGGCAAAATAGTAACCACATCTGCTTAGGCCATTCCTTCCAAGGGCTAATTGAGGAGGGGAAAGACAGGAAAAAATATGGATGATGCCCTCTTCCCTGAAGGAAAACGGATCTGGAAATGGTAGCTGTTGCACCCCAAATTCATCTTGAGATGGCTGGCCTGTTGGGATTTTCTTTGGGCCACCTCCTGCTGTACCTCCAGGAAGTGCTGACACCACTTTAAAGAGCCGTGGGTTGGCCAGCACCCCTGTGATCATCCACTTATTGAATTTTGATATTACGAGAAGGTTGAATCCATCCAAAATGCTGCAGTGTGGTCTCTCAGCAGTGCCTTACTGTCTCGGAACTAGAAGAGCCCTGTCTCTCTCTGTCTCTGGATAAACAAACTGGCAAGATATCTATCTGCACTTGAAAGCCTGGCTACATATTGACGTTTGTAGGGAAAACAATTTGTTACTGTAAAGCTGTCTGTACGGGCTGAGCCATAGAAAAAGGTTGAAAAATTACTTTTTCTCTAAGGATTTGATGCAGAGTTTTTGTTGGTGATTTTACCAGTAGGCCACCTCCACCATTCCTTTATATATGATATTTTAATATAAGGTTGGACTGAACAGTTGTCATTCTAGAAATTCTGTTTGCATCAGGCATTTGGCCTCATCCTGGGCTGTCCAGGTGCTTCAAAGACTTTTATCTTTTCTTACAGCAGGGAAATCCCATAAAATCATTCAAGAATGGCAGGCATGACAGCGTAAGTGGTCCCTAAGTCCCTGTGCCTTACCCTTTGCAACCTCCTACACTGGTCACTGCTGCCTCTCTGTTGCCTTTTGCAGTCAGGTTGGGGTGGTCCTGCGTGCTGAGCCAGATCTCTGCAGCTCCTCCTCCGGCTGCTCCACGCCACCTCCCTTCATGCAAGATTTCATTTTTTCCTGATACTGCAGTTTGGGAACTGTGCTAACCCCCGCCAGCCAGGGCTGGCCAAACTCTCAGGGCAGGTGCTCAGGCTATGTTTTCCCAGCGGTAGCCAAGGCCAGTTTTCCCAGTTCCCCACGTGCCTCCAAGCAGGTGCTAGGGTGATGTCCCTTGCGTGGCGGGTTGTAGTGGCATTAGGCACATTTCACCTCAAGAACTCAAAAAGGGACTGTGTCAAGGCTTGATCTTTCTATGTCCTCCTAAGCAAGGTTGTTTTGAGAGGTTATCATTTAACCCACACGCTGGTTGCAAATCATTTTTTATGAGACCACTGGTGAACAAGCAGGAAAAAACGCTGTGAGAGCTGGCAAGAGGTGATGGTTTATGCATTGCGACGTCGTACACCTCCTTCATATACATGTATATATCAGCGTGAATGCATTGTATCTACTGAATGCTTTATGGGGTGGGGAATGCACAGGCTAAAGGTTGAAAGGAAAATTTAATATCACATTTAAACGGTGACTCAGTGACGTGCAGAGATAATTCCCGATATACTGAATGGGTCAGCGCCAGAGAGGGAGCGTGTGACTCACAGGCCTTGGGAAGGGCGTTGACAGACAGGGAGGGTGCCAAGACTGAGAGACAGGGGCTTTGAGGTCAGGAGGGCAGGTGGAGCTAGCCCTTGGAAAGCTCTGTGGGCTAGAAGGATACTGTGGGAAGGAGCTGAGGAGCAGATGAATGCCAGCAGCTATGGCAGTGAGAAAACAACTCCTGTCCTTAGTTGATGAAATCTCTCAGGAGCTCCTAAAATTCAAGGATATCACTTTGGGAGCAAATAAAAAACAAAGTGTGTGTGGGAGGAGTGCTGGCCCTGAGAAAGGAGAGTCGGGATTAAAAAAAATGAAACAGGGTGTTGTAGGTTGACTGCATCAAAATCATATGTCAGAGGAAGTGCCACATGGTAGAAGCAGTGGGATAAGGACAAGGGCACCAGAGACATGCCATGCCTGCAACCTCACGGCACGACATCCCTCAAGAAGTGGGATGGCATTGCTGTTGCTCACTGCCTTGCCTGCAGTTTGCAGCATCTGTGAATCGGGGTTGGGGGAGGTGGTGCTCTTCCAAGGTTGGATCGCTGCAAACCATAGTGTCTTGGGCATGGTCTGGGTGCTCTCATGGTAAGACAGGAATAAAAAGGAAGGCAGTAGGGAACCTAGACCTTGAAATGCATTTATATATCTTGTGGGGTCAGAGCCCGAGCTGGAAATAATTTTGGCAAAGTCAGCCTAGAGACAGGAGTCTGTCAGCAAGCCAGAGGTAAGAAACTGATTTTTTAAAAAATGGCAAGGAAACATGAAGCTTGTAGTCCCAAATCCTGCTAAAGATGATGCCTTACCCAGCTCAGCCACTCAAGGCTTCCCCAGGAGACAGCTGGGAGACAGCCGGGGGGTGACCCACACAGCAGTCAGCCCCAGGGGATATCTATGCGGGTGTCAGCCAAGGGAAGAGACAGACCCAGGTGGACCAAGAAAGGAAAATGTCCTTATGCAAGAGATCTAAAAGGAAATCAGGCACACAGCCCTCTAATGGTCAAATGCTTTTTTCCTTGCACATGGAAAGGAGGGAGTGGGTGGAAATGATCCCAAGGAGGAGTCTGCCAGCAGCATGGGAAACACAGCTTGTCTGAGTGCTGGGAGGCCCTGGACCCCTCAGCAGTGGCAAGGAGTAAGCCATGAGACCACTTTTTGTGGATGATGCTTCTGCGTGCCATGTAAATTGGTGAATATTTAACAGTTACTGGGCATCCTGGAAAGGAGACAGGACATGGGGTCTGAAGGAATGAGGGCCCATTGGCTGCTGAAGATGAGTCATCAATCTGTTTACTTGCAGGAGTGAATCCCTTCTGTCTCCTGTGAGGTTATTAGCTGTGATCCATTCCTGATGTACAGTAGCTGCAATTTGATTTCAGTTGCCGAGAAATCGATGCCCGTTGCTCACTGTTTTACACAACTGGGTGCACACACTTGTTTTAATGTAACGCAGAGGAAGTATGGTAGGGGAGGATGGTCCTTACATCTGTATCCACCAAATTTCGGAGTGCTTATACTCCTATCCTAATTTCTTTGGCAGACACAGAGGAAACAAAGGATTTGCCTACACTCAGAAAAGAAATCCCTCATTACTGTCATGCAGGCTACCAATGCTGTTCCAGACTGCTGTATATTATTATCCAAATACAATTTTTCTCATCTTACAGCTCCCCAGGAAACTTGAGTATCAGGAGGAAAGGAGCCCCGCACCATTACCCTGGCCTGTGAGTTCACCCCTTACAAACCCTGCTGTCCTGCTCTGTCAGAGTAAAATACAGAGGCATGTTTGTTCCCTGCTCTCCCATCATTGAGATATCATTTAATATTAAGTCACAGAGGACCAGAGGCCTCAGAGGTGGCAGAAAAGATTTACGGCAGAGTGGCTGTCAGTTGCTTTGGTCTAATTAAATGGCTCCTGCCTCCTTGACTTGGTTCCAGTGCAGTGGAGCTTGACTTGTTAAGCATTAGGGAAGATTCCTGGCCACTCACTGTTACTAATGCTTCAGCCTCAAAGTGTGACTGTTTGGCTGAAATAAGCTGTAAAAACCTGCCATTGCATTCCCACCCCGCTTCACGAGCAGCCGGACATCTCTCCTGGTGGGTGCCCATACCTGGGGCAGCAGCAACAGATCTGCCTGGGCAAAGAGCGCCATTCATGGACAGAAGGACACAGGGCCAGGTGCTGCTTCTGTGGGGCCACTGCCACTCTTGGACCCTCTTTGGAGGTGTAGGCACTTCTTTCATGCCTCCTTTTCAGAGGAGGCAACAAGGAGCTGGTGGTAGGAGAGCACTCTGGAGATGAGGACAACCCTAGAGGTAGTCCCATGAGGTCCTTTCCATATAATCCTAAGCGACTTGGGCAGAAGTCCTTCCCCTCTTTGTCTGGAGCAACCTTCATCTCCTGGGGCAATTCCCAGTTCACCCTGCTGCTCTCCAAATTTCTCAACACCTGGAAATAGCCAACCAAACCATTCATGAGAAGTAACTCACCCAACACCCTCAGCCCATTTTCTCATGTAAGTAAAATATGGAACAGGTCACTGTTTAAGTAATATTGTTAGCCTCAGTCGCTTGAATTGTTTTTGATTACGGATTATTATTCGTGTCTTGTTGGCAAATTGGCTGGTGTTAGTCATCAGAGCCCATGCCACCTAGTTGGTCACTTACACCGTATGTTACACCCTCACTTCCCTGACTGGATAAATGAAATTTTATTAAACAGCAGCATTCTTTCTCTGGTGTTTGCAGATGATACATGAACATTTGTAGCTACTTGGCAATTCTGTTGTGAGAAAACAAAAGAGCTTTTCAAAATGCCAGGAGAGGAAATCCAGTGTGAATACTCTTGCAAATATTTACTTGTGCTCGTATTTGCAATATTTTATTGTGTAATGGATTTAATGATGCTATTTATCAAATAATCATGATTGCTTTCTTTAATGAATTCAAATTTAACTGAGTAATTTCCAGAAATATGTTGAAATTGAAAGAACATTCCAGTGCATTAAATGCACAAGGTACAGGAAACTGTTATAAGTAATTATAGCTATAAGGTGCTTAGATATTGTGTGTTCCACAAACATCTTAGAACAGAGAAAACAAGCACAGAGTTACCTTAGATACAATAACAAATTAGCAAATAGTGAATCTCCGCTTCCCCGACCTCGCAGCACCAAGTTAGGACCCAGTGAACTTGCCCTTTCACCTCAAGAAAAGCTCAGTAGGGATAACCACATCCAAAGGTCTGTTGCTTCGAGACAGAGCTGTGATACCAGCTGTGTTTTAGGCACCTGAGATCGTCTCAGTTTTGGGGGATGGTTTCACAAACAGGGCTGCCTTGTCCCTGCAGCTTTCCCAGCCCTGCCCTGTGGCCCTGGCCCCAGTGTCTACTGCTCGGGGAAAGAAGAAATGGGACCCAACAGCAACAGGGATGTTTAAGAGTCCCTCAGGTTTAATGCACTGGCCAACCAACACCGGTCATGGATCTGTGGCTGCTCTTCATTCTGCTGAGACCGTGGAACCAGATGTGAAGACTCTATTCCTCTCTACTTCTTTTCTGCTGTGCTTTGTCCATGTAAATCTTCCAGTCTCAGGAGAGATAAATTCTTGCTGCCTGATATGTTTTTATCGGAAAAACAAGAACTACAAGAGAATGTCGAATTTCAGAGGTATTCAAGAAAACACTGACAAGCATATGAGACGTTCCTGAGATGGGCAACAACTGTGATTTTCAGGCTTTCCTTAGAAACATTCTCAAGGATGTATTCTCAAAACACCGAAGATGAGGTCAGTCTCCAAGTTCGGTCCTTTTCCCTGGAAGCTGAGGGCTGTGTATTTTCCAGTGGCAACGACTGTTAAGTCACTAAGGTAAAAGCTGCGAGCTGCAAAAGTCACTTGAAATCTATGGGATCTAGGCTGGGTCTATTAAAAGAAGTAACAAGAGCATATAGTCTGAAGGGATGCAAAGCCTGATCTGAAGGGATACAGACTAAGCATCAGAGAATGGAACCAACCCCAGACATCCAAGTTTCACTGAAATCAAACACATTCTTTCCTTATGTGATTAAAATGGAGGTACTGTCCTTTTTCACATTGCTATTTTGACAAACATATTGTTTGAATATGCAAAGCCAGCCTCTATTTCCCAGTAATGCAGTAAATGTGGATTCTTGGACAGCCAAATTCCTCTTTACTAGTTCTGAAACACCTAAATTTTTGAAGCAAGAAATATTTCCTCCTGCTGTCCATGCATGAAGTTGATTTATGACCAGTTTTCTGTTCAAACCACTGTAATTTTGTGAAATGATAGCAGTATTGATTCTAGCAAGAGTTTCACTTTGCTGAAACTATCAAGGCAGAAGTACTAAATGGAGCCTTGGAGTGAATAATATAGCTTTCCACTTTATCAATTTCATCTGCTCCCCACCTTCACTTAACAACCTAGATCTCTTCTTTCCTTCCTCCTTTTCCCTTTAAGGCGATGGTCTTCTGCTTTGGTTCACAGCTATAAATGATGGTGCGTATTTTCTTACGTGGGGACTCTGAGCAGCACCAAGCTGGAGTCTGAGCACTGAATAGACTGCTCAACACTTCCAAGTGCTTCATGTTGCTGAATTTTGGCTTGGAAAGATACTGTATTTTTGAGGTGGAAGATTATATTATAATTATTTTTTTTTAGGAAGAAAATATTTCTGGTTTAGTTTTTCTTAAAATAACAAGCAAGAAGCAACATTTGCTTAGAAGAACTAGGAAAGTCCTTATTCTGGACTAGGCTCTGTTCTCCATTAAGTTGATACGAATGATGATAAACTTGACTGAAGACAGAGAAAATATCTTGGCATAAAAGGGGTCTACAGACCAAGTCCACAAACAGACAAATCCTCACCTATGTGGGCGAGAAACACAGGGGAGTCTGATGATGTTTCTGGACCAATAACCTTAACAATATCCTATTGTAAAGAATAAGGTAAAACTGCAGGTGAACTACATACACATTCCATCCATACTCCTTCTGGGCAGGTGTGGCTGTGTTTCCATTTCTAAAGTCAGAGTGAAAAAAAGCAGAAAATATAAATGCTTCAGTGACACTATTAATTCAGCCACAGGCACAGCGTGCGTGTCAGCATAAATCTTCAGTAGCCCAGCCAGCTTCTGAAACTGCTGCTTCTGCATTTGCTTTCTCTGTACTTACTCACTTAAAGAAATTTCAGAAAACCAGAGGACTATAAAGGTGTTAGGAAAAAATGTCACTCAGAAAATTAAGCAAAAGCTAAATATGATATTTTTTCTGGGCATACATACAACATAGATTTATTTTTGCAAAAGAACCATCTGAGGCTCTGTAAGCACTTTAGATGGTTGAAGATTTTGAGGCAAGTGTTCAGGAAAAAAAATGACAAATAACGCAAACAGGTTTTAGTGCAATCAAATAATAGTCTGAATTCTACCATGGGGCTTAAAGTAAAGCTGAGGCGCACTGCATTTCTTCCCATAGTGATGGGGCTCCAGCACGGGTACATCACCGGCCAGCACAGAGGGTCAAGTTTGAAGGTGGAGGTGGGTTGCTGCCTCTGTGCTGGTGCTTAACAGCTCCGCGGTGGCCAAGAAGCCCCACTGCCTGCAGTCATCTCTCAGCCCCACGGAGAAGGAAAAGCAGGGAATCACTCAGCAGCTCCCAACATGGAGAAAAAGCCCGCGTCATGATGCAGGAGGGAGAAGGCTCCTGCTTGAGAACCAAGCCAAGCATGAAATTAATATTTCCTTTACACTAAAAAAAAAAGAAAGAAAGAAAGAAAGAAAAAAGCCTGTAACAGGAGTAAATGTAAGCTTGAGGTGGGAGCAGGCTTTGAATCTCCTTGTGAGAAGGGGAATGCTTTGGCTGGTTCATGCCTCTCCTTGTCAAAGAGCGTGGCACCAAAGAGGTCTAGGATGAGGTCTTGATAACCCAACTGCAGCCCCGGTGAAATCCCTGTATTCTTGTATTCTCAGCCCCCTGGGGAAAGTCCTACCCATGAGGCACAGGCAGGGCCTGTGCAACTCCTGAAATGCACAGGAATGGATTACTACCTTTCTCCACCTGCTCTCAGCAAATAATAATTGTTTCTTTTTTTAAAAAAGAAAATGTGGAGGAAAATTCCTCCCTCCTTGATTGCTGAGGCACTGATGGCAGGACCCCTCCTCCCCAGTGGGTTTCTTTCCCTGCCAAAGCACTTAATCAGGCCAGCCCTGTCGCCTCCAGCAGCCGCATTCCTCGCAGCAGCGAGTGCCTGCCGAGGTCGCCTCATGAAATCTCCTCATCACCGGCAAATGGCCCTGATGATGGAACAGCAGGTGCCGAGTGAAGGCGGCTCTTAGCGAGCACGCAGGAGTTTCACCAGCAGTGCCGGAACATCACACCTCTCAGTCTCTTCTGGCAGTGGGAAGGCTGCTCCACTGCCGTCCCAGACAGGCCCCTTGGGCTCTGGCTGCTGGCTGCTCAGGATGCTCAGCCCCAAGCCTCGGTGCCGGAGGTGACAGTACAGCCCTGCACTCCACAGCTTTGAGTGGCTTGTAGCTCCTTGGACAGTGAGGAAACACTAGGATTTCAGATGAAAGGAGACATCACGGGGCTGCCTGTGACACAAACTGACTTGACTGATCATTTTCCTGGCACTGCACCGCCTTTTCACTCACAGCAATGTGGCTGGGCAGGCGCTCACTTCTCATCCTCCGGGAAATGGTGCTTTCGCATATGGTGCCCATACAGGGCCCTGTTCCCAAATCTTGCTGAAGTAGGGTAGAAAGCACGGTTTTGGCACAGCCCTAGTCCTTTCCCCTTGGTTTCTGTACCACGAATACCAGTGCTTTCCTGTGACCAGCGGCTCCCTGCACTGGACATTACCAGAGTCACACGGCTGCCCTCCCAACTTTACTCAAAGTGACGTGATTACAGTTCCTGTCTCTTCTGGATAAATGTCTTCAGTTGCTCAGCAACCTCCACACCAGGATTAAATTAACTTTGATTACAATTACAGACAGCACGAATCAGTCCGCGCCATCAGAAGAAAGCATAGCGCAGGCTGTTTTTCCTGAGGATTTTCTTCCCAAAGCACAGCTCTTGTGGGGAATCACATCTCCTCCCTTTGCTTTGTGCTGAGCATGGATGCATCTCAACCCTGACACTCTGAATGCACAGTGGGAATGAGCACAAAAGAATTGATTTACATGCCTGAAAATATTTCCCTGCATGGGGAAGGAAAGCAGAAGAGACCTAAGTGTTGAAGGCAGCTTTGCTCTTATGCAAAGGTCCTGAAACTTCCTCCGGTGAAACCAGCAGGCTTAAATACAGCTACTCATCACCCCCACAGGGCCCTTGCTGTTGTCTCCTCTGGGTCCTCAATTTAATACCTGGGAATGTGTGGCTGTTATACATAGCTCTATGGTTCCTTGGAGCAGGCTCCTTGGCTGGGTGATGATGGATTGCAGCTGACCGAATCCACAGGGATCAGACCTACAGGGTGCAAAGCAAGAGGGTTAAACACCTCTGTCTGCTGTTCATGGTCTTCTCTGTCTGTGCCTGGAGCAGACCTGCCTGGCTGGCAGGATGCGTTTGTGATGCCCAGCATCTCACCATGTGGGATGCAGTGGGCTTTGCCTGGACTGGAGGAGACCATTCTCGGACCCCTAGAAAACAGTGTTGTTTGAAGCACTGCCCATTTGCTCCTGGCTTTGGCGAGCTCAGGCTGCTCTGCTCCCTGCTCTTACACCTCTTCATTTCATCACCTGCCCTTAGCCGAACCAAAGCCTCACTTTCACTGGTTTTCCCTCTGGCCCAGCTTGTCACATGGGAAACCTGAGGGCTGGCCACCACCAGCCTGCTGGAGAGCCCCTGGTGTTGCCCTGAAGTGCCTGCTGAGCTGCTTCTTCAGCTAAGAATCTCCTTCAGATAAGTGGAGAGGAAACTAGTGCAAAGTGGCCTGTTGGTGTGGAACAGGGACTGGCAGCACAGGAAAGAGGCACGTCAAGCCTTGGTGTAGATAAAACTGAGATTGGCTGTCTAGACTGGCTGTCTAAACGCCTTAGTAGACGGGCTTCTCTCCTTGGATGACAAAGAAGAGGAGAGATAGAGGACAGGGCAGGGCTCTGTGGTCCCCTGGCCAGGACACCTTTGGCAATTCCGTAGGTAGGAGCACCGTTTGCTGCAGGAATTGGCCAGCAGCAAATGACTGCTCCCAAGTGGGAGCAGGGAAGGAAGTGTGGAGGCTCATTACATTTAATATAATTATTCTGGACTTACAGCAGGGTATGCAACCAAGGAATTCAGCCTTCTCTCTTTTCCTCACCTCCCTGCCTTAATCTTCTACGATATAAGAGCCTGGTCATACTTGCCAGTGTTCCAAACCAGCTCTCTGCAGCTTCTTAAATTAGGGACACTTCTGGCCATGCACAGGCAGAGGTAATGTGGCAGAAAAAATTATAAATAAGCCTAAAATTTGGCCACGGCTGCTGCTGTGCAGGGGCCTGACACAAGCAGTTCCTGCCCTGGCACTCCCCGCCAGGAACTTCCCTGTTTTGCTGGAGCTGCTGCCCCTCCAGTTCTGCCAGAGAAGGTTTGGAGCTACTCCTTCACCATCTGCCCACCACACAGACAGGAGGCAAGGCCATGGAGGGCGGCAAAGGGTTTGCTTTGCCTAGGACTCACCATTTGACCTGCATCACCTGCAGAAGAGATAGCTGGATAAGCCTCGGCCAGGATGACTCAGAGAAGGGTGCAATATGGGGGCTTTGATCTACCCATTCCTCCCTCCTCAGCTCTCAGTTTTGCCCTCCTTTCTTCTGCTGGACGAGGTGGAGGTGACTAAAAAGTTGTGCAGCACTGTCCTGCTTCCCTGGGCGTGTGCCTCTCCTCAGCACCTTGTGCACCAGGGTTGCACCCCCAGGACTACCAAGGCTTGTCCACGTAAGCCAGTCTGGGACCACCTCCTGCCAGATGCCTTCATGGATTACAACAGGCCCGTCCCGGGCTTTGGCAGTGGGTGGCTACCTGCCCCTGGGAAAGCGCGTGGTCATCATCCATCACTGCTCACAGCTGTCTTCCAGTATCTGTTTTCTCTCTCTCATGAGTGTTTTGATGTTGCCTGACACTTTCACCTTCCTCTTCTTTGTGTGCACCCAAGGGATAGTGTCTTTGACTCACATTCCCGTTCCACTGTGACGCACTTCAGTCCTGCTGCAGCCTGCCCTGACTGCTCGCCCGAGTACAGCACATCAGATACACCAGAGATTGCCAGGATTTGTCTTTCCTAACAGCATTTCTTATGAGAGGAGCCTTTGCATAGTCCACCTCTCACAGATTCGATCTTGATCTCACACTTTGATCTTGGCATCATCAAGAAGGTCCATGCTTGCCTTTGCTGAGGGTCAGGCTGGACACTCACCTAGCTTAAATTTGACTTTCTTCTGTCCCTTGCTGTAATCTCGCAAACATCTCACACCCTGATCTGTTCCAGCAGGAAATATTCTCTGTTGCTGATGTGCCTCCAAGGGTGCAAGGTTTATCTGTTCTTGCTGCCAGCTCTACATTTATTCGCATCCCTAAGCAGCCTCATATAAACAAAGTCCCAATCTGTGTACACTGCTCCTCCTTTTTCAGTGCTGGAGGTGGCATAGGACACTTGGTCCTTGCAGTCTGGCCACTGGTGATTTGCCACCTTCAAACCACTCTGTACCCAACACGACATTCCTGCATTTGGCAGGAATGGCTGGAGCTTCCCACCAGAGAGGTCAAGGCACACAGTAAGTGTGACAGGGTCAACCTTTTCTTCCATTGAATTATCTGTGCTCTACTCTGTGTGTCCTGCTTGTGTGCAAGACGCCTCCTGCAGACAGGTGGTGTGGTCAGCCATGTCTCCTTCCTGGTGCTTCCTCCAGGCTGGTGAGTAAGCGCCCAAGATCCTGGCACCCAAGATGCCCCACAATAACCATTCTTTTCCTCACTACACCTCTCAGGGCTCTGCTGCAAAAAGCCCCCACCCATTCACTCTGCACCAGTGGTGCTCAGAGTTCCTCCTCAATGGTGGTGCATGACAGCACTCCACCTGCCTCCAGCACGTACGGCTTGGCCGTACGTATCGTCTTCTTGGCACTTCAAAGTACAGAAAGTGGACTTCTTTTCTTCATCCCACTGGTCTCTACAGTCAGCTGGCTGCGTGCTACAAAAAGAGAGGCTGACCCATTGAAGAGATGCAAAGGCAACACAGAGATGCACTACTCCAGCAGCAGCAACAGATGACATGTTCAGGTGTTCTCATTTCCCCCTCCTGTGCCTCAACAGCTATGAAAACACTTTTCCCAGCCATGCAATCTGTATGTGTCAGACTACAGCTTCCATCAAAGTTGCTGTCTGTCCTCCTTTTCCCTTTCAGGAGTGAGTGTCCATGGCATCCATTTCTCCTACACAGATAAACCCAGCTTTCAGAATATGAAGGACTTTAGGTCCATTTAAATACTTATTTGCTACCACAAAAGCAAGCGACCCTGTAATTTAATATTCTTCTTAAAGTAATTGGATAGAAGTCCTTTGTTTCTTTTCCTCCTGTCAGCTTGCATTTGTTTAATTTGGCTGTCGTGACACGAAGTGACAGATCCCATGCTCCGTTTTTACAGATAGCAAAACTCTGGGATTCTTCTTTCTGCATTGTTAGAAATTTATGTATTCTCCCCATTCACTCGTACATCACTATTGTGTCAGATTACCGACCCCCTTAAGAATAAATGCATTTTAATACAGCTGACCCAGAAACCTCCCAGAGGGGAGATAAAGCGTCGCTCCGAGAACCGACTGAACTCGCTGTAGCTTAGAGAGGAATCACAGAAGGGTCCAAAGCGGGCAATGGCTCCGTGCCACAGCTATTTCCTATTAACAAGCCTCCTGCCATGTCCACATTTCCTGATGCTCACAGCAGTCTTGTCCCAGGGCTGTGTCGCTGGGACACAGAGAAGCTCAGGCAGAGTTTTCTCCAACGCTTTCCCAGAGATACAGACACAGGGGGTGATCAGGCTTTATCCCTGTGCAGAGCAGGCAACAGGGCTGTCCCAGAGACCAGGGATCCTGGCGTGAGGCACAACAGGCACCAAAGGCAGAAAAATTCAGGGACAGATATTACTCAAGCTGAATGTCTGCAAGGGTGACGAGGCAGGAAAAGAAAGCTGTCTTGTAGGGGTTGGGGAGGTGCCTTGTACTACGTTGCCTGGCTGGCAACGTTTCTGGCGCTTCTCTTCAAAGAATATTTTTCAGAAGAAAGGAGAAGCAGAAGGAAATTGCAGAGTCAACCTTGTATGGAAATCTCAAGCTGCAGAATGCAGGAGAAAAACATAGTGTCTTTCTTCTACTAGAAGTCTTTAGACATTTTTCTCCAATTTCATACAGTAAATCTTGCTCCAGGTCCATTTCAGTGCGTTGGTTTAGACTGATTTCTAGAAAATGCATTCGAAGCTTGAAGGAACTCCTCGGTTATGAGGACTGGAGGCCAGTAACGATTTCTTGCTTTGAGGTTTCTGAATCATCAGTTTGGGTCCCCGTAGGTGTCTTCAGATTAGACGAAATGTCTTCAGAGTATGGTATGTTAAATTATTTGGGGAAAATTTGTGTGACTTGGATGACTCTACTTACTCATCACGTTATTCTAACACCTTCCCGGAGCACCACAAGCCTTAAGTGCTTTATATCTGTGCTGTAACGTAACAATGACCAAATAAAGACCTTTTCAGGAAAATCTTCTCTTGATTTATGAGCTGTATGTTGCGTATTGTCCCTAAATAGTTTATAACGACCATGTTGTTATTGGCTCTAAGAGACTGGCCCTGCAGTGGCCCTGCTAAGGACCTCACCTTGAGGGCACAGCAGATGCAGTGGGCACTGCTGCTCAGGAGCCAGCCTATGCGTTTGGTTTGCCACCACGGCAGGCTTTGCTGTGCGGGTGCGTGCCCACAGAAGAGACGGAGCCTCCAGCTGATGAACTTCCCACACAGCGCTGCTGAGGGCACCAGGGAAGTCCTTCACCTCGGCAATACGCTTTGCACCCACCCTCAAAGGGACCAAACCATCCACGGTGCTTTCCCCATTTCCCACGCGCACGTGTAGGCAAAGTTCCCTCTCCAACCCACCAGCCCAGGGCCTGCGGTCATGAGCTGAACCAGGTCTCTGCTCTCACTGCCAACCAAGAAGTTACGGGCACAGAAGGCAGTTTCACACGAGCTGGTGAAGAAGTGCTTGCCGCAAAGGTGCGGGGAGTAGTGTTCCCGCATGCAGTGGGAGCCAGCACACCTCGCTTAACCCATTAACCCAGTAAGGCCTGAGCCTTTCTTCTGTTTTATTACTGGTGTAGGGATGAATCAGAAAGCAGCTAAGTTCATTTGCTTGATCATCCAGGGTAGCAAAGACTGGATAGGCTCTTCTAATCCATATTTCTATTCCCTGAGGGGATATGAAAGCCAAGAGGAGAAAACAGCTGAGGTCTCAGATCTCAGGCTGATTTTGCAGCATGGGCAAAAAAATAAAGCGAGTTTCTCCTCTTTTTTGGAGCTGAAGAACATTTGCTCTGAAAGCCCTTGGAAGTGAATGAGCAAGGTGCAATACGGTGTTGTTTCTACAATCGGTTTTCAGTGAAAAACTTCACATTAAATGGCTATGGAGATCTGGATAATGTTGATCACACAGGCGGATTTAAGGACCACCCAGTAGCCAGGATAATATTTCTACAAATGCCTAATTAGGAAATAAAACAGGCATCAGAAAGATGCATTTCCTTCTCTCTGATACAAGCAGGCTCACACACATGCATATATATACACGTATATGCTAGAGTTTATTTAGATCTAAGGCCCATTAAACAACCTGGCTTTAAGACTCATGATGAGATTAATCGAGCATGATAATTACATGTGCTTGAAAATTACTTAGCAATTATACTTGAAGCTACCAAGGATTTCTACGATGAATTACCTTAGGATTTTAATTCTGAAAGAGGTAAGGACAAGGTTAACAGAGGTCTAGTTTGAAGACAGTGAAGCACCAGATAATTATCCTGTGCTGCTGTATATTTACAGCATGTGCTGCTGCCATGAATCTTCAGACCCGTTGCAATGTAATTATTTCTATTTTCCATAATATGAAGTTAATTCTGCACGATGACTTGGGATTCCCTACTCAAATCGGTGGATGTTCTTTGTCGATGGTCCAGAGAGGGCACCTGGCAATCTCTCAGGTCGCTGTAGGTGGCTCATCTTGCTCTCCTTTCCTTATGAACCAAGATGCAGATTAAGAGGCCAAACATCAGACACATATTTTTGGAATTATCATGAAAAAGAATTTTTAAAAATCAGTTTTCAGAAACCGAAGCACTTAAGTTACTAAAAATGCAGTGTAAGGGGCTGCTACTTGCCTGTGTCAGCTGAACTGACACAGGAGAAGATGTGACTAAGGAGAAGATGGAGGGCTGGCGTACAGGAGCACACATTTTTCACCTACAAACCTCTATGCTGTGCATCAATATCAAAGAGGTCGTAACCTTCTTTTGCCGGCCTCAGCTCCCCGGGGCATATGAGGCTGTGGTTCTGGTGGGAGCTGGATGGAGCGGTGGTCTCAGCCTGACGGGCGACCAGGAGATGGTTTTCAGCAGCGAGGCTTGGCATGTCGGGTATGCAGCACCTGCACGGGAGTTCCTGGGCCCAAAGTCAGCCCACTGCGGCTCAGGCAGGACCACCGGCACCATCCTCATGGCAGGCAGCAGGCAGAGCCCAGCTTGTCCTCAGCAACATCACCAGGTCTTCAGAGGGGTTTTGTCTCCAGTGCCTGGGCAGTGGGAGCAGGAGAGAGGTGGGGTTGAAGGAAATCTCTGCAGCACTTAAGTTCCCAAGTAAATATCTAATTAGAGAAATGTTTGACTTCAATAATAGATGAGCAGAATATCAGGAGACATGAGTACTGGCAAAGCACATCTACAGCAAAGTCTTTGCAATGGGGGCATTTTTTGGTCTGCCCTCCTATTTAAGATCCTCACGTAAGTGGAAAACCATGCGTGCAGCTGCTAAGTGTAGGGCATGACTTTCCTCGCTCTTGCTCTAACAATTTGGAGGCACCCACCAACAAACCCACCCTCATCAATTCTGCATCTTCCTGAAAATGTACTTTTAAGCACCTTAATTGCATTGCAGAGATAACCCTGCAGGCAAAGTGACAGGAAGAGAAACCATATGGAGTAGTTTGGCGGTCAGGCTCTTTGTTTTAAATCAATCAAACATCTGCGGCTAATGTAGCTTTGGGCTGCTCCTCAGGAAACATTAGCCCTATTAGTCTGGGCTGGCAGGAACACAAAATAATATATTTATGGACAAAGCACATGTGCATTACTGCTGGAGAGTGAGTGGAGGAGGAGAAGGAAGGAGAAGGTCTGTGGTCAGCACTTTGCCTTCTCAGGAGGTCAGCTCCAACGCTCCAAGAGCAGTGATGTGTGGTCCTGTCTCCTTGCCCCAGCCCAGTGCTGTCCAACTCCCTGTCTGGTTGCAGCCTAAATACCCACTGTCCCAAGCCCAAAAGGGAAATGCCACCAAAAAGAAGCTGGGTGGCTTCTTCCTTAGAGACAACGAGGTGGGACAGTGTGGCGGGATATGTTGCAGTCTGCAGGGGCAGCAATGGGAGAGGAGCACTGGGTGGTGGAGGCACTTAGACGTGGACACAAGGACTGTATGTGTCAGAGCAGCAGGGTCTTACCGTGCTGAAACCAGTTGCACACCAAGGGCTGTGAAAGCTGGAGGTGGGCTGATTCCCCATATAGTGTTCTTTTTTCAGACAGCCTCCAAGAGGCTTATCCCATTTCCCTCCTGTGTGGTGTTTTTATGCGTGCTCACGTAACAGCAGCACTCCCGAGGAGAAGACAGGAGGTGGAAAGGGTAACAAGGTGGTTTTCATTTACACCGTCGTGCAGACAAATATGTGTGCATTTGCATGTGCATGCATAAATGAGAGGCATGAGGAATATATCTGCCTGCCAGCACCTCCCTAGTGCATCCACCCGCCCACCCATACTCCAGTTCCCTGGGAAATTGAGAACCATGGCTAAGAGGAAAAAGAGCAAAATCCTTGAGGCTGCCTGCCCCAGCGCATGAGGGAATTTGCACTAGTAAAACCTTAAAATGTGTTAAAATACTGTATATAATCTTAATTAACTCCCCGACCGTGGTTATAGGCTTCCTTGTTCCTATTCCCTATAGGGGAAAACTAGAAAGCCTATGACATTAAGGGAGATAAGAGCATCCATATTTAAGGAAAAGTACATAGAACCATTAAGTTTGGAAAAGACCTCTAAGATCAGCCCAGCACCACCTGCCTACAGAACCATGTCCTGAAGTACCACGTCTAATGATTCTTCAACACCCCTAGGGATGGTGACTCCACCGTTTCCCTGGGCAGCTGTGGCAGTACCTCACACAGCGATACAGTGATAATCACAATAATACAGAAGTAAATAAAAATCAATAAATAAATATCAAATACTATATTATTGCCATGTTTTGAATCTGCCAGAACAAAATGTTGCAAATCCTGACAACTCCAATAACTGTTCAATTTAATAAAAAAAGCCAATCTTATTCAGAGTAAGGAGTTGTATATTAAGTAGACTGAGACAATTCTTAACTCTGACCCTTAGAGACGCTATGAACTAATCATGTAACTATGACATTTCAACTGAGTCTTCAGCCCAACACCAGATGATCCTGATTTTCAAAACGTAATCTAATTAATCCTTTTTAATCTTTTTCTGATGCTATCAACACTGGGCAGAGTCAAGGATTTGGGGATGCCTTAATGTGACTTTCCAGATCTATAAATGCTTTATTCCATCTTTGCACTTGTTCAGATTATGATGGCAGGGGTTGGGGTGAGGAGGGTGGCAGTATGTGCAGTTTGGGTATTCTTTTTTTTAACAGTGCTTCCATGGATGCGTTTAGTATTCGTGTGCAAGCATGAGTTTGACAAGTCTCCTCTTTTGCCTGACTTGAAATTGTCAGGTTTGCACAATGACTGTGAAATGCAGAAAGAACACTATTACCTGCAGGAAATATAACAACTTAGATCTGAAGAATAGCAGTTGTATTTACGTTTCTGGTCTTTCATGAACATGCTCATTTGTAAGCTCTGGGTTTCTTGCAGGGTTGCAGAGAAGCCAAACCAGTCTGGTAAAGCAGAGGTCCCAAAGCAGGTCCCTGCAGACCCCTCTGCTGCCTCTGCAGCTGATGTCCCCTCACATGTCCTACATGGTCCTCCTGTCCACACCCTCTTGCACACAAGCCCCATGCAGGCATGTGGGCGACCCTCCCCACCAAATCCTCCTGCTCCTTTCACAGCCCTTGCACTTTTCCAAAATGTATGTCAACTCCCAGTGTTTTCAGGGGCACTAAGTCCATTCCTGCCCCAGCAAATAGCCCCGTTCCAGAGCAGACACAAACTTCCACCTTCCCGTTCTCTACCTGAATTGTACCACCTCATGATCCAGTTCTCCCAAGAGGAAGCTCTTTCTGATATGAAATGGGTCAATCTCTGGGACAGCCATTGTTGTCTCTTCCCTCCCCAAAGGCTAAGAAAGATTCAGGTGCTCAACTGCGGGAGAGGGACTCACCTACCGTCCTTTGAGACCTCATGAATGCAGCTGGTGTGAAATACTTGGTCTCTAAGGGAAGGCTGGAGAAACATCCACGCATTTCCTCTGGTGCATTCATGAGAAAGCAGAAGTCTGAGGACTGCTGCTAAATTTGTCAAAGGACGTATTTTCCAAAGTACTTCTAACTCAGACAAATTATCCAATTTATTTGCAAATTATTTGAAAATCCATCCTCTACTCAAAAGAATAAATGCTGTAATCATGCCAGAGATTCGCTGCATCTGCGCCAGTCACTCACCACCTTCTCCAAGCACAAAGAAACATCGTAATTCTCAATAGAATTCCCATCAAGCAAACCATATCAGTTTGGTTTGAATTTTCCCAGCACCACAAGCAAAATGTTTTCTTCAATCATCCAAAGCTGAGGGGCTTCAAGTTGAAGCTGAGGGTTAGCTCAGCTGTGAGGACAGGAAAACTGCTGCTGATGGAGCTTCCCAGTGCGGCTGAGGGCCTCCTGGAAGGGTGGGAAGAATAAGTAGAAGGTGTTTCTGGGAAAAACGGTAGAAGGGAGTTTGCTTAGAAAATAATTTGTACCTCTACCCATAAAGCCACGTACCATGATGGGGAAACAAAAGAGGTAGCTGAGGTCTTGCGGCAGACCTCCCTGAAGCATTAGCTCTCCCATGGTCCCCTCAGTGGCTCAGGAGAGCTGGCACCTGTGTTTTGTGGGTCCCAGAGCAGGATAGGGTCCCAGGCAGCACATCAGGTTTGAATTGATTGAATTTCTACGGCTTCCTACAGAGGACATTTATACTAGGAGTCATCCTGGCCCGCGTAGTCAAAGGCAATCGTGAGATACAGTATATATGTAATCATCAGCTATAACAGGGGGAAGGTTTTCTTACCCCATACTTTGTGGAAACTCTTCTTCCAAGGAAAGGGTATGGAAGCTTCTCATCAGCAATGACAGCAGCTCAAAGCAAGGGCGCCAGTCATTCCCTGCACGACTGAAGGTCTCTCGTGACCCCAGAGAGCTGATGCTGCAAAAAAGGTTTCAGAGAAGAGTCAGTGTAATTCCAAGTCTGGTTTGTCCTGTCGCCAGCTCCTTGAAAGATTTCAGTGCTGGACCAATGTCTGAAGTGAAGGGCATGGAAAGATAATGATGCAAGGAGAAATTAAGTCCTTTGGCATGAAAGTTTGTTTCTGTGCAGAGAGGGAGGCGGTGGCTACCCTTGCAAGGAGTGTGCCTCACAATTAAGAGAATTGAGAAACAACATGGTGATTGCATGTATATTTGAAGATGGTCCAATAAAACTCTGACCTATGTTCAAAAACACATACAGAGGTGTGAGCTCAGTGAGCTGTATCCCTGCCTTCAGACCCCTTTGAATGAGATCTCTGTTGTCCTTCCTCCCAAGGCAAAAGGATGTGCAGGGCTCGTACCAAGTGAGCTTTGTTCTGTGGCCTCCAGGCTGGACCCCATTTACCTCTTGCCCCTTTCTGAGTTGTTCATCGATGGGGCTGTGCTCAGCTGGGCTGTGTCAGCCCTTCGCAAAAAGGAGGAGAGGAGGAGCCTTGCCCAGTTCGCAAAGTGGGACACCAGATAAGGTGGGCTGATAGTGGCTCTTTGCACCTTCACCCTGACAGGCACTTCCTCTGTGAACTTTGCGAGACTCATTGTCTGGGAACAAAGAGAGTGTCCCTAACCTTCCCCTTAGGTACCAAATCACACAGTGCTTGTTTTCTTTTGCTTTAAGCAGGTTCTGTAATTATTAACCTTGCAGAAGGGCTTAGGGTTTACCACAAGGGTTACTGCGGAGCACCTCGCTTGGAGAAGGTGCTCTGCACAAGCTGGGGGGTCTTGTTTGCTCCTTGGTGTTCCTGTAAGATAAGACTTCGAACAATGGGAAGCCAATAATCTTTCTTTTGCCCCTTGACCATTACCTTGACTCATGGTACTTTTTGTTTGCCACTGATGAGTAATGAGCTATTTCATCTTCACTCCAGATCTATGCAGAAATGATAGGTACACATCAAGCAATGTAAAAGATACATAGATTCCACCCCATTGCCTGACAGTGTGCTGATAGTAACGTGTGCCCCAGAAACAGTGCTGTGGTAGCAGAGGGGAGAAGCCTTTTTTTTTTAAATCTATGTTTGATTAGGGACATACATTTTTTGAGTGACGGCCTGCCAGAAATACAGTGTTACACAAGCTCTCATCATCCGAACCTGCATCCTAGTGTAGCTCATTTTACTTTCTCAAGGTCATTTTGTTATGCAATTGCACAAGCAAGGCAGGGAGTAAAGGGGTAAAAAGACAGTGAAGGTTTAGATGCACTCCCAGGAGCACAGGGTCTTTAGCACCGTCCATTTAAGTAGGAAAGTCTGAAATATTCCCCATTCTTTCTCTCCAATTGGCCCATTTTTTGAGCGGGGGGTGCAGAAGCACCATCCAACCCCGCACATCTTGGGGTTCCCCTCTCCCTGTGCCAGGCTGCAGCCATGTGAGGAAGGCACTGGGCACGTAACCAAGTCTCCTTCCCACCCATCTACAACATGGAGCATCTGCTTCGGTCTCACCCTGGGCAGTCACAGCCAGAAAACTCCATGCTGCATCAGCTTGGTGGTTGCTGCAGCCCAATCCCCTTTCTCCAGCAATGCCCAGTACTGCAGAAGCTTGCTGCCATTGGGACTGGTATAGGTTACAGGCAGTGGCACCCCGGCTGGCAGGCAGCCCTTGCTCATGCTCCCCTGTCTCACTCCAAGTGCCAACAGGAGAATATACGTGCGGGTTAATAGCGGTGCCGAAATGGCGATGGTTTTCCAGAGCCCTCTGGAGCTGACTCATAGGACAGAGCTGAGCCAGAGATGACAGGGGCATAGAAATCAGGGCCCCGATGAGCTTCTCTGTCAATTATCTGTTTATTTTCTGCACCGTCTTCTCCTGCTGCCTGTTGGCAACAAGGAGAATTCATAAATGACGGTAATAAATGTGAAATGACAGCTAATCTTAACTGACCAAAGCCTCCCTCAAAAGCCTGGGCCATGCTGGATGTAATATGCTCTAAACATAAATATATAAGCCAGGAAATTACATGGGCAGTTTTATGTGCTTTTAATCAGGTGGGTTTATGCTGCCAAGCAACAAAATCAAGGTGGGATCTGGCTGGGAGGGGGATGTTTTTCCCCCAAAATGAGAACTCTGCAGTTCAGTGGCCTCGTATTGCTCTGCCGCCCTGCAATCTCTGCTTCCCAAACCTGCAAATTTGGGCTCCGAAGCGGTGACGCTTCGTGGGGGTTTATTTTCTACCTTATCAAACCTCACTTTCCCAGGCATCCATGACCTGCTTGGTGCAGCCACTCCGCTGAGACACAGCCGAGATGGGCCCTGTGTTTTGCCGATTATATTTTACCTTAGTGGGTTACTCGTTTTCTCTCCACCTATAATGCACCACGGACTGTTATTTTTCCAAGAAAACAATTTTCCTCCCAGAAAATGGGTGTTGATAGCAAAGTGTCTCCTTACATCCCATCAGCTCCAGCACATTTCTCCCTGGAAACCAGCACAGGATGCCTGGAGGGGCTCTCTGGGGCCAGGAGTGAAGGAGGAGGAGACCAGGCACAACCCCAGCTATTCCCTTCAGGACAGGTGGGCAGCGCTTGGTGCACCCCAGCAGACCTCTCCTCCCATTAGAGGGTATCCAAAAACTGCATTTTCCGTAGCTTCCTACAAAAGCTCTGCATCAGGGAGCCGAAGTTGCAGCAGCTGCTCCTGCTCCCATCTGGGGCTTGTGGCACCTTCTTGCTCCCCAAATTTCTTGACTGAGTGGGCAGGATGTGGAATGCTGGGGCTGGGACAGGTGAAGGATGAAGGCTGAAGAGAAGGGAAGACAAAGGAGGAAACCTGAAGACAACAGCATTTTTGCAGTCCTGTTGGGATGCTCCTGGTTGGGGTTTCTTCCCCCCTCCCCAGCTTGGGTGGGTCCCCTCCCCACCCCCTCCCAAGCCTGCCATGCCAGCTGGGCAGGGGTTGTACTGCGGCACTTTTGTGAGAGCATCCCAGGGACTTCGAAACCTCCTCCTCCTCCTGGCACAATGACTTGCAGCTTTTCTGAAAGCTGGCAGGCAGCCTCAGTCCTTCACCGTAGGAAACGGGTTAACCCCTTCCCTGCTTTTCTCCTTCTCTCCCCTTCCTCTGGCCCAGTGCATTGTCCTGCCAGTTTGAGTGGGAACCAGCTGGGAGGAAGGACAGAGGAGAGAACAGTTTATTTTTAAAAGTATTTAGCCCTCATGTCTCCGTGGCCCAGGGCGACGTGAACACTTGCACTGAGAGCCTGAGGTTTCATCCAGCATGAGATAAAATCATTTGCACGTGACTTTGGGAAGGGGCAGTTATTGAAGATTTGAGGGTTGGTTGGTTGACTGGGAGGGAACACGAAACATTTAGAAGTGGGAAGAAAAGGTTTATCCTTCAGGCACTGCAGGGAGGAGCTGGCATCGGCTCAAAGGCCTCCCAACCCTGAAGGAATATTTGAAAGTTTTCTTATTTTCTAGTTCTGTGTAAGAGCAACCTGCAGCAATCACACAGCAGGATCTGAGACTCCCTCGTCCTCTTCCTAGCTTTGCCTTGGGCTTTGTGGCGTGGTCTTCAAGAGCATCCAATTTCTTGGTTAATTTTCTAAAACTACTCTTTTTTTCACAGGAAGCTTTGCAGGTACAAAAACCTTTGGAGTTTAAAGCTCTGCAGCTGCAAACCCAGCTATCCACCCAGCCTCTCCGTTTTCACCCAGCTATAAGGTCTGCAGGGGGACCTTCCAGCAGCCTTTCAGTACTTAAAGGGGGCTACAGGAAAGCTGGGGAGGGGCTCTTTATCAGGGAGTGCAGGGACAGAGCGGTAACGGTTTTAAGCCGAAAGAGGGGAGATTTAGATTAGATATTAAGATTTTACTGTGAGGGTGGTGAGGACCTGGAAGAGGTTGCCTGGTGAAGTTGTGGATGACCCATCCTTGGAGGTGTTCAAGACCAGGTTGAACAGGGCTTTGGGGCTTTGGAACTGGATGATCTTTAAGGTCCCTTCCAACCAAAACCAGTCTATAATTCTGTCCTATGATTCTATGAATGTGGAACCCTGGGATGCTGCCTCCACCCCCCTCTGCCCCATGGCTTCCCCATGCCCTGCACATCCATGGGGTACCTCTGTGCCCCTGTCACTGCTCAAGTGGGAATAAACAAACCACCCTTTGCCCCTGGCAGAGGCTGGCTGGGACAGCCAGAGATGTGTAGTGGGAGAGGTGAGGGCTGGGGAGGAGGAAGGCTTAGAGGCTGCCAGAGTGAAGGAGTTCAGGTCAGTAAGCAGGACGTTAAACTTTTTCCTTCTTCTTTTGCAGACATGATTCCCACTCCTGCGATGCCAAGACTTTAGATTATTGGGAGATAAATTTAGAATAGATCTGAAAAGTAATTTAGAGACCTAAAAATAGTCTGTGAGCCTGTCTATCCTGTGACTGTAAAACCAGGAGGGAGGATAAAGGAGAAAAAAAATGACTGGGAGGTGGGGGGAAATAGGAATAAACAATTATTGTAGTGGTCAGCCTTGACAGAGAGATGTTGAGTGCATGTGTGCCTGATTCCTGGCATCAGGAGCCAGAAAGCAAGCTATTTTAACTTGTCCCTGCACACACTGACAACACACAGCCAGCTATTTTGACATTAAAATTGAGAGATGCTATTTCATGTCGCAGTGGGTAGCCCCGTGTGACTGCCCACTGCTTTGCCCTCCTCACCCTGCCTTGGTGGGGGGCATCACCAGTGCCCATAGCACAGTGGGACATGATCCCTTTTCTTTTTTTCTTTCCCTGATAAAGGAATGGGAACCACCATTTACCCTGAGTGCTGAACCAGACATGAATCTGCCAGAATCAAATAGCAAAAGGGAATCGAAAACACACAGGGATTTGACATAGCAGGGTTTGGCTTGGGGTCCATTGATAGTCCCCAGCATGGTGAGCCAGCTCCAGGGTGCTCCAGCAAGCAGCTAAAGGAGACAGGAAAGGAGACAAGCAGCAACACACGAGCATCGTATCCACACCAGGGAGAAGCCACCTGTAGGGCCGAGGGCCGTGCTGGAGACAGCGCCAGAGGCAGGCAGTGTAGTGTAGGCAGGACCGGGTGCCTCAGCTGGAGCTGAGAGAGGTCTCCTGGTCCCGTGCGAAAATGACCGAGGGGACCAGAGTACTCAACCCCCATCACAGCACCAGACTCTCCTAGGGGGAGCACAGCAGCCCTGGGGAGGCCACGAGGAGGGGGTGGTGGGGGCTGCAGATGTTTCCTGTGCGCTGAACCTGAGTTGCGGAAAAGAGATAAATGTCGGCGCTGTGAGCTAAGCCTCGCCTCATATCGCGCTTTGCTTTTATAATCTCTTCTTTTTAATATCCTGTTGAGACAAACAGCCCATGCACGTATGCTGGGGGGACCTGCAGAGCAGCCGAGCGTCTCAGAGCATCTCAGCCTGAAAGACGCTTTAAGAAATTCAGCACTGCAGCAAGTGCTGGGCTGACAGATTGCTCCTACGCTGACCTCCCCTCCCACAGACAAACGTGACATGGCCATAGCGTGTGGGGTGGGCACTTTGCTTTGGTGATGACAGACCACAGAGAGTAGGAACTGCAGTGGGACAAGGAGGTGATGTTGCAAGCGCTGAGATTGTCAGGCCAAGGACTGATAGGATGCCAAGGACGTGTCCCACACCATCTTTTCTAACACCACCCTGGGCACTACAATGCGTTGGTTTAGCTGGAGCTGGCGTGCACTAATATAGGCATTGGGTGAGTGAAACATGTCTTTATGTGCGACATCATTGCTGACTACCGTGAGTCCATGTCCTTAAAATGCTGTTGGCTGCAGCAACCATCACTTCTCTTTCTGCATCTCCCATCACAGCCCTCGGGTCTGATGTACTTCTCCCCAACCTCAACACAAATCCCTGTTCCTAGAGGGTATCCATGGGAGTGAGGAGGCAAGAGCCTCGCCTTCACTTACACCCGTGTCCCATGATGGCTGTTGCCTAGGACGTGGTAGCATTTCTGTTTTCCCCTTGAACTGTGAATCACACCCTGTTTCTGTAACAAGTGCTTTTGGTGAGGACATGACAACCCTCGTGCAGTCTGTCACCATCTGATTGGAAGGAGGGGCACAGAGGAGGGTGTGAGGATGGGCAGGGATGCCACTTTTCTCACATCATCAGTGCCCAGACCAGGAGGGCAGGTGCCCAGCAGCACAATGTCCGCGTGGGCTTGGCCATGGTGTCCCAGCACCCTTCGGCAGCCTAGCCAGCCCTAGGCTCAAATCATAGCAGGGCCAAATCCTGCTCCTGGCCATGGGCTGGTCACCATTCTGGGAGGGGGATCCAAGGTGAGGGAAGCAGTCTCACCTTGCCTCAGCTCCCATGGTCGCCAGTCCCACCAATATGGTCTGACGAACTGTCCCTTCCCCTCAGAAGCAGCTGATGCAGCCCCAGTTCCCCGAGTGAGGGACTGGGCAGACTGAGAACAGCCAGGAGGGCACTTCCTACTCCCCTGTCCACAGTTACCAACACCAGGTCCTACTTTGGTGCCTCTCTCAGGAAAAACCCCACCCTTTTTATTGAACATGTAGCTCAGACTGCTCATTTCTGCCGCTTTGAGGACAATCTATTTTTGCAGAGGTCGTTAAGCCTTCCGCCTGCTTTACCTCCCCGGTCGAGGGGCTGTGGGTGTTGGGTTCCTGCAGCTGATCTCCTCAGAGGTGGTCCTTCCTTCGGGGACTGCGGTGCCTGGCCACAGCAGAGCTGCACAAACCTCAGGCCACCTTTGCTGCATCGTTCTGTCCTAACAGTGACATGCAGTGGCGGCTCGCTGCAACGGAGGCTGGAGATACCCAGTCAGAGCTGCTGGTGCCATTTACCTTACAGCTTTATGCAGGTGTATCTGTATTGTTTATTTACTGACGGGTCAGTATTATCTCAATAATGAGTTGTCTTCTGGTTTGTACAGCATTGTTTTCTTCGAGCTCCCTTTTCGTTGCACTCACACGTGCACACACACAATCCTACTAGAAAAGTTTCTGGGAAGACTCAGCTAAGCAGCAGTAGAGCTGCCATTGCTTGTCCTAGGGCACAGCCAGCAATGGGCTGCTGCACCTCCTGGAGCGAGCAAGGTGGACAGAGAGGCGAGGCTGGCACAGGCTGGGGGGATCCCGCTGCCATACTCACACCCTGCACCCTGATGTCTCCCCGTCTTTGGGTGTCTTGACACCTGCCGGTGACAGACTCACTGAAGCAGAGGAAGCTTTTCCCCTCCCCTGCAGCCAAGGGCAGTAGCAGCCCTCCCTCTCAGCAGGCTGGCAGGGTGCTGTGCCCATTCAGCCCTGGCAGAAAGTGCCCACGGCTGTGCCCCAGCATATACTTCTGCACTGCTTACCTGCTGCTGCTTGTGGATCAAGTTGCTGATGTCTAAGCAGTCCCATTTAAACCCACAATCAAATTACATGAACAAAATTAGAAGCCAGACTGGAGCCACTTTAAAAGCTGCTCCTTATTTAATAATTCTGTTGCAGTTATTTTTCCTCTTATCACCATTTATTCTCATTCTGGGGCCAGTCTGTAATAACAGAGGAGGTTCATTTGTGCTCCCTCTCCTCTTTCCAATGTCTAGTCTTTCTGTGTGGGTTTTACTCCTGCCTTGTGAAAAGACATCAGGGCAAATAAAACAATGCCACGGTACTACAGAGGTCTACGTTAATGGAAGCACATCACACTCACCTCTTCCACGACCCTCCCTTTCCCATATGAAAGGGGTAAATCAAATGGATGAAATTCCTATTTCACCCCTGCTCATATCTATAGGTATCAGTCTGTCAGATGGGAAGAAGAAATTGCAGTGCAGCTCTTTCCTTCCAGGCAATGCCGTGCAGAAGCAGGAGCACAGAGGAGTTGCCGAGGCGATTTGGGAGCACCATCTCTAGTGCGATCTCCACAGAACTGATTGAGGAAAGGAGGTAAGAGACTCCCCTTCACTCCCTGCTCCAACTGGTCCCCTGCACAGCCAGTGATGGAGATGGGGGATATTGGGGTGGTGGGGACACACAGCCCCTGCTGGGAGATAGCTTGCACCACAGGAGCAAGGGAAAACGCTTTTGTGATCATTTGCCTGTTAATTAAAGATGTGACTTGATTAGAGTTTGGATTCATTCACCTGGCTGGATTTTCATGTTTCCAGATATCACTAGGAAAAGAACAAATGCAGCTTTTCACTAATCTTTCAGCATTTTAATAAAGACAGGTTTACATCCCTTTTGAAAACGTATCTATAGTCACTCTAATATAGGCAAACACTGTCGTGTGGTTAATAGCTGTTGTCCTCCAACCTACTGCTGAAATCTGTCAGTATTTTTTAAAAAGAAAATAGTTTATGCAACATTTTGGTGACAACTGCCTCTGTAGCACACCTGAATTCTTGTTTTCTATGGACAAGGTGCAACCCAACTCATGGTAAATATTGACTTGGGTATTTGATGGCAGGAACCATGATGGGTGCCACACAGCCTGGAAGCTGCTACGGGATGATGCAGGGTCCCAGCATGGCCTGATCCTGCTTGTGCAAGGCAATGAGTTACCCACAGGCAGGGAGGCTGAAGCACGGGAGGTGTCTAGGAAGGGAAGGATGAGGATTTGTGGCCAGGCAGAGGTGTTCCCCGAGTAGGTGACTTGCTGCTGGCCAGGCGTGTTGCAAGGCATAGAGTGGGGCTTAAAGTTGGGCAGGAGTCAGTGCAGGGGAATGAACTGGCTGGTGGGATGTGTCTTCAGCTTCCTCTGCACCTCACCTGCACCCACTCCTAACCCGCAAACTTTCTTTGTAGAAACAGCCGCGTATTCTTGAAGGCTTCAGCTGCAAGCATGCTAACTCTGCCGATGAATCTTTTGGACAGAGGTGCTCAAAATGCCCAAGAGGGTCCAAAGTTTCATCCTGCTGCTCAGGGCAGCTGGATGTGAGGAATTCAATTGTGGGTCAGGGTTGTGCAGCAAGCAGAGCTGACAGAGGCACAGTGCTTAGCCCCTGCAAGCCTGGAAACAAGCTAGAGTCAAGGGCTGGATAGGGCTCACCATCCCACTGCTCTCAGGAATCATCCTTCTCCCCCATGCATGACCCCAGGACTGGAGTCTTCCTTTCACCTTCACATCCACACTAAGCAGGGTACTTCCAGAATGGTTATTTTCCTTAACCCTGTATTTATCAAAGCAACTGCCGGGCACTCATGAGGCAAAATTGGCCACCAGCACATGGTCAAGCACAGGGGGCTGAGCATCCAGTGGGATGAGCTGAGGGAGATTCATCCCACTCCTGGCAGGTGCTGAGAACACGAGCCTCGGGTAAAGGCGAGCCTCTTTTAAAAGATGGATTTATGATCTTTAGCAACAAGTCTTGTTGTACATCTTGATTTTTCATTTTACCTCGGGCAGTCCCTCACCTCGTGCTTTGTCATCAGCTCATTTTTGACCTGCGAGAATCCCATTTCTCATGATTTCCCGAGCACAGGAGCAGAACAGCCATTCTTTAAACGCTTCCTATTCAAGTACCAGTCTGAGGCAACAGTGCCCAGCTTGTGGAATAGCCCTTGCATTCAACAGACATGTTTAGCCAAAGCAGGGATAGCATAACTACCCAGAGCCCTACACAGCATAGATCCAAGGTTGCCAGACCGTATTCCCTCTAGCTAACGGGCCAGGCATCCTCCTTATCCTGGTAAGCTGCATCATTGTGGGACAGCTTTAGCCAGACCAAGTAAAACCAAAGAGAAGGGGACTGAGAGATGGAAATGCCAACTTGCTGTCTCGTTCCAGCACCCAGAGAGAAGGCTATAGTTAAAGATTCAGTGTTTTAGGGAGGCAACGAGGAATTAATTATATGAGAAGACACTTCAGTTTAGCACAGCACAGACGCTGGCTGCCTGGGGCCTTGTCATCTCCTTGCAGTTGCTCCTTCGGCAGCAGGCTACCTTCTGTTCCAACCCACAACTTCACACTTCCCCAGGTGTATCCGCCAGGTTCTCCTCTCCTCGTTTGTCAGCCCCAGCTCTCTCTGTGCCCTAGGTACTCTCGACCTTTCCCACACCATTTGCCTTTCCCTCACCCAGAGCTGAACCAGCTCTTGAAGCAAACTTTCAGCTTTTCAGCTGAATTTTACTGTTTTCAGCTGCTTTGTTCCTTTCTGGCTCACTGTTCTTTGTGGTGTATGCTGTCATTCCAGTTACACACCTCTGCTCTACACACTGGGCCATCACCTGCCTGAAAACCTGCCTAAAAAGAGTCTCTCCATCCATTTTCATGTAGTGCCACTAATACCAGAAAGCAGCAGCTCCAAACGCCCCCGTCCTGTTCCAATCCTACTAGCCCCTCTAAAACACGTCTCTCCCCAATTACCTTTAGTGACTCATCCTTTGTCAAGTTTCACTTGTGCTTCTTTCAAAATAAATCCCCAGATAAAGTCTTCTGGCAACTTGGGTGCTCCACCATGCTTAAAACATGACAGGACAGGCTGATGGTGAAGTGGCCGACATAAAAGTCAATGAAATCACAGAATAATAGAAAGGTTTGGGTTGGAAGGGACCTTAAAGATCATCCAGTTCCAACCCCCCTGCCAGGGGCAGGGACACCTTCCACCAGACCAGGTTGCTCAAAGCCTCATCCAATCTCACCTTGAACACCTCCAGGGATGGGGTATCCACAGGTTCTCTGGATAATCTGTGCCAGTGCCTCACCACTCTCACAGGAATGTTTTCTTCTTAATACCTAATCTAAATCTCCCCTCTTCCAGCTTAAAACTGTTACCCCTTCTACTATTGCTGCACTCCCTGACAAAGAGCTTTTACCCAGCTTTCCTGTAGGCCCCCTTTAGGTGCTGGAAGGCTGCTGGAAGGTCTCCATGGAGCCTTCTCTTCTCTAGGCTGAAAAACTGCAACTCTCTCAGCCTGTCCTCGTGTGGGAGGTGCTCCAGCCCTTTGATCATCTTTGTGGCCTCATCTGGACCCGCTCTAGCAGATCCATCTCCTTCTTGTGACGAGGACCCCAGAACTGAATGCAGGTATGTAGTGGAGTCCCAAGAAACTACCTATTTAAACAGCAGCTGACTATCAGCTTTAGGCTTCTGCAAGCTCACATACTAATGAATGCTAGAAAAAAAGGGCATTCCTGAATATATCTGCCCATACATTGATTCCAGATGTTTTTATTGTATTTAATCTTCTCTTATGCCCAGCTGAAAAGCTCAATAACTGACCTGTAAGGGCTGGAAAATTGAGGAACCATAACAGATCACAAAGAATGTTTCAGAGAATGTCACATCAGTTTGGCACAAACAGTCGTAGCTACCTTAAAAAGATAAGGATTTAAAAATAATGCCAGCATTGGTTTAATACGAGTGAAATCAGATGACCGCATTTCTCCTGTCTGGACCCATTTTTCCAAGCTCGACGTCTACAAATTCGTGTTCTCCATTTCCATTTCACAATCAGATACAAACAGGCACTTTCTTGTGATGTTTGTGAATGTTTTATTATAGAATCTTATCAATAAATTACTCCTCTGAAAATCAGTTTTTCAGAACTAAAATCTAATCTGGCAGGGTTCAATAAGTAACAAGATGAACTCAGCCATGCAAACAAAATATTACTAGGTTACTTTAATAAAATTTTATCACAACCACCTCAGGAAGAAGAGCGTGTCCTGGAGACTTAGACAGCTAATCTTGGATTTTTATTAATATTTTGGATTCCTTTTGTTATGCCCTAGGCTCTGCTACACAGCTGTCTTCATTTTGATGCTACAACAGGATAGACTTTGAGATGCCTTTATGCCTGTTATATTTGTCTTGTTTTACAGCATTGTAATAAAAATAGCACCATCAGTGTTCAGTGCTCGCTGCCGTAAATTTAAGCAACTGGTCATCGCACTGAAACAGATTTTCTGGAGAAACCGAGCTTATTCCTAGACAGTAATTGCTCACAAAAGGTTTAGCTCCCAAGTCTTTTCAGTATGTGCCATTCATGTTCCGTTCAGCACCTCTTCTGCTGTTTATTAAAGTAACTTTATTGGGTTATGTTGCACACAACAGGATATTCACAATTCCATCTTGACCTTCACAGCAGTATCTAATACTGCCTGGAAGATAACCAACAAACATTTTCCTTCTATATACAATCAGCATTCTGACCATGCAGCTACTTATTGACAAATGCTTACCAGTTTCAGTTAAATACAAGAAAACCTAAGGACATCAAGATATTTGAAAATAAGCATTACCATATTTTTAATTTGTTCTGGATGGTTAGCTCAACTTATTAATTACTCTTGATTTCCAGGGCTTAATTACACACAATTTTTACAGAAGTAACATCATGTTTTAACATAAATCAAACATAACATTAAAGAATCTTTTTGTGCAAAACTTAAGCAATAAGTCTTAACAGTACAATAAGCTGAAAATGTAAGGGATATTTAAAACAGTATTCACATTCAGTGTGCAATTTTTATCCCTACTTCCATCTTTGGATGTGGAATTTAGAATTCCCATCAGTAAGTGCTATCTGAAAATACCAATAGTTTGTTTCACCTTTTGTTATTTGGAGGAAATTCAGAATACATCTTTGCATTAGGTTTTTACACACAATTAAAACAGCTGTTTAAGTTGATAAACACGAATTACACCCGGAAAAGGGTGAAAAAATACCTACTGAAGGCAACAGCTTAAATGGTGGCATAACTGATAATTTATAGCTTATATTCAAAAATATAACTGATATTCTGATTTTTCATTTTGAACTCAAAATTTTAGCAAATAGCTCAAAATTTTGTTTAAAAAAATCTGGCATCTTCAATAGTTAATTTTAATTAAAATCTTTAGCTTTGTTAGATATTAAGCGCTACCAGTCAAGACCTTTCCATGTTTACACAGCAAAATATAGATAAATCTCTTTTTCTGAAAAAGAGAGAAATTATGTTTGGTTGGGAACATAATCAGAGTATTTCCTAAATTTTGGGTATCTTTTCCTTCCACATCATAAATGTGTGCAACAATTCCTTAATTTGTGTAAAAATGCAGAGAATTCCACTCAACCTTTAAGACGGTGCTATCATTAATTCAAATTCTCTATGTATAAAGGTATCAAGAATTCTTCAGTAGTCAATTCAATACTCAAAAGTAGATCAATAATTTTATGTAAACTTGTTAAAAAAACCCCCACCACATAATCTGGCTTTAAAGTGACAAAGTATTTTGCTTAATATAATTTACTAAGCACATGAAAAACTAACGTCAAACCACGATTTCAAAAAGATGCAGAGACTGGATTATCTCTGATATTGAAACACTCAATTAAAATAGATAATTATATAAAGAATCTCCAAAACATATAATTAAAATTCATTACAGTGGTCTTGTTCATTCTAGTAACAACTCTTCCTATAAGGAGGCTGCATGTTAACTAAAATACACTAACCTGTTGTAGTTCCCAATTGGAGAACATCAGTATTCTCCCTCTGCCCCTTCTCTGTCCCAAATTTACTAAAAAGCAGGCTAGGTGTTCCACCTAAAAAGACAATTATGCTCACTATCCAGATGGCCATTCCCTAGACAAAATCTTGTGAACTTACCTATGATTGTTAGGTTTAGGCTAGTAAAAAAATCTCGCAGTTAAGTGTTAAAAATAGGTGGATTAACTAACAAGCCATCTTCTGTATTTTAAATTACTGAAATCTACATATCAAAATATTTCTCGAAGCATGAGTGCTGGTGACATCATTGACTCTTACAAACTGAGCCTTCCGTGAAAGTTATGCAGATGGAAAAAGATGCTTTGAGATAAATGGAAATAAAATTCAACAGAAGAAAGACTTCCTAATATTGAGCTCCAGTTCCTTGAAATTAACACATATCTTTCAGTGACAGATGCTGCTCATCGTTTTGGCCTTGTTGTTCTCAAAATCAGCTTTATAAGCTGTTAACTCACCAATTAAAAAAAAACCAAAAAGCATTCTCTTAAAATATTGTATATGTAGTTTTGGATTCCAAACCCCCCCATATATAAACAATTTCATATTCTTGCTATGAACCACCAACTAAAAAATACAAATGTTAATAAAGAATCCAAATTGCATTTTACACAATGTATCTTTATCGATACAGTTCTCTGTATCAAAGGAGAACTCGGCATTTTTAGAGTTCAACATGTGCAAAATCCAACTAAATTTTGAAGAAAATTCCAGTTTTAAAAGTTACAGGTAATTTCATATACGACAGGCCAATGATTGAAAGATCAATTTCAAACAAAGCTGTACAAAGTTTGCTTCAAATCTCCCTATCCTCCCCCCCTAAAAGGCACTCAGTGGTTTAATTGTGCAAATGGCTTCTTAGAAGAAAGTGTGTGCAAATAGAGCCTGTTCCGTTAGCTCTGCATTCTTTTGTGATTTCCTAGAGAGTATTGCTATTAAATGCTATCTGTGGTATGACTTTGTAGAGGGCAGAAGGGTATCAGTCCACCGAATCACAGATGTCTTTCACTTTCTGGTTGAAGTCTTCAGGCTGATCAGCGTACACGTAATGGCCCGCGCCAAGGATAGCCTAGAGGATAAAGGTGAAGAAACAGGGCAAAAATCACAAGCGTGTAATAAACAAATAAATAAATACTGGGACATAGGACGAACCTGAATTTTACATGTTGCCCACTTGATACATTATTACTTGAAAAGAAGAATATCATATCTCGAACCGATCTCTTGCATCCAACCTGCACTAACGCGTCAGCATGGCTGCGGCCAGGAGGTGGTATCATACAGCCTAAAAAGGGCCGTCAATACAAGGAAAAACTCCTTTCACCCACTGAAGGAACTTGGCTACACAGGAATAGAAGGTGAAACTACTGCTTATTTAACCACATACCTTGTTAAACAAAAAACACAGTTCAAGCAGACACAAGTCAGTGCAGAACAAACTTAGGAGAACATGTCTTACATATCAAACTTCTGATTCATTTTCACCCCCTTCATTCTCCACCCAAACAGCTCTGCCAAGCCGCTCTTCAGTTCTATAAGTGTTTGCATTAGAGAAAGCATCAAATACTTTGTATTTGCTTATCATAAAAACAATATGGAAGAGACTAAAGAAGGTGCTAGGATTAAGAACTCAGAAGCTTCAATGGCTGGGGATTTCCTAGACTCGTGGAAGTAGATTTCAACCCTCCAAATTAATGACTACTGTGTTAAGCAGAGACAAGTAAAATCCAGATGATGCAGTATATGGGGAGAACCTCACATTTGTGACCTAGTTTATCTCACAGCAACTATGTAACAAAATTAATGGCTTAAGTAACCACACACAGGGCGGTTACCCTGTTTCTATAATTTATCATTCTCTGTCAAAACTGGTAGGAAGCAAGCCAACACCATAGTGCACAGCAACTATACTTGACCTATTTTCTTTCCATCTTATAATCAGTCCAAGATTAATTTGTATTTAAACCTATTTCCCCCTCCCTCCATTCAAGCAATCTCTCTTAAACCTCTAACCAAAGCCCATAAAAGTATGTTATTGTGTTAAAAACCCCCACAAACTCAAAATAATAATTAATTGGAAATAAACACACATAACAAAAGCCCAGGATCTCTGTGCACTTTACCAAGGATGGCACTGCCAGCCCATGTTTCAGTCTCATGAGAACCCTTTTCCTCCTACGTTTTTTGGAATGTCCCTATGATTTCTATCACCCCAATTTACCTTTTAAAATCTGCATTGAGTTTGACAAAATTTTAACCTGGGATACAATAAGGATTTCCACAGTCCCTTCTAAAAGCCATTGACCTGACTGGAAAAATCTGCCTGAATGGTATATGCTTATCCCAACAATCTATTGTACACTTTTTAACAATGACTTTTCATTACAGCTTTCTCTGTGGTGAAGTACTTAAATGACATTTTCAGTCTGGAAGTCAACATTTATGAAGTGTATTTGTGCTCTCTAACACACATAAACAGTACAATAACAATATTTTTTCCTCCAAGTTCCAGCTCTCATGCCAGCTAGATCAAGTTTATAGAATTTTATTTGAATGACTTGTAGTATACTATCACATCACATATTGTACATTTCTGTCCAGATAGATCTGGACACCAGTAAGAAGACAGTTGACAGTTCATGTATTCCAACATTTTAACACCTCATAGTATTGTAACATATATGCATACTCAATTATCACAGTTGACAATTGTCACAGATGTGACAATGCATGAAGAATACTTACAAATTAGGTTATTTTTAAAAAGAAATTGACAAAATATGCAGTGTGCACATTTGCATCAAGCTGCAGTACACACATTTCAAATGACAATGCCAAACCGCTTCAACAGGAATGTGTCAGCTAGGAAGATAACACTAAGAATTTTTTTAATGACTTAAAGAAAGATGCTTAAAAGAACCTTAGTATCAGGTACCACCGCTCTCTTATCAGAGAAACAAAAGCATTATACAGTAGTATAGTAGGGAAGTAGTGGAAGTCCCATCCCTGGAGGGTGTTCAAGATCAGGTTGAATGAGGCTATGGGCAACCTCACCTAGTGGGAGGTGTCCCTGCCCATGGCACGGCGGTTGGAAATGGATGATCTTTAAGGTCCCTTCCAAACCAAACCATTCTGTTATTCACTATATATACAGACAGATTAGAACAGCTCATGAGAACCTCCTCACTATGCCATATATGTATGCAGATATTAGGATTGCTGTGGTTTAAAAAAAAATAAGACAAAACCCCAGACACTTAGCAGTGACCACAAAAGCTACTTGTATTAACATACTGTAGAACAAAATGTTTTGTAAAGCTGAAGAATGACCTTGCTCAAAGATTTAATTCAGCTTCTAGTGCTATAGTAAGCTTCCTTCTTACTCTGGTAACTCAACACTTTTGTTTGATTTTCTCTGATTTAATGCATGTTCTCTCTCCGTTACAGAAATCAGAACTTATTACCCTGGGCTTTAAATCAAAGGGCCAGCATTTCCACAGTTGATATGAAAACACAGATATCATCTAAACAAATCCACACAATAAACAAATAACTGCTTTAAAAGTCAACTTACTATTGTCTTCACATACGAATTTGGTCTCAGAGACTGGATAGTGCTGCCAGAATTGCCATCTATACATGAACGTGCTCCATACACCACAGTGATAGGAATGTTTGGATCCATCTGTGGAATCCGTTGCAGCATTGGCCTTTTTGCCCATCCGTAAGGAATAGTCATGTTCTTGAAAGCTGTTTCACCACTTCAAAAGAGTAAAGACAATTACATTTCCATTGGATCTGTCTTTTCTCTAAATGGGAGTTATCCGTGCCTTTTGGTAACAAAGAATATAATGATACATGAGACTGGTTTTCTACTACTAAGAAATCTAAGTTTTCAAGGTTTGCATATAACTTTCAACAGAAAGAGTCTTTTACAGAACTGAGTGATAACACTTAAAAGAATGAAATGCCTTGCTTTAAGTTTTTTAAGACATTCTTTACAAAATAACACACTGTAACAATTTTTTATTAAAAACTAGCGCTCAAACTCTCTCATAATCAACACACAGGTAGTTTAGAAGAAATATACAATTAGGGTAGCTTTTACATTTTTCCATTTCTGGAATTCAGAAAAAGTGTGATGCTATTTTTCTTCAACAAATACAATAAATGTTACAATTAAAAAAAACCCAAAAGGCCATGGCCAAAGGAGGGAGTAGCAGGCACTCAGTGAATGAAAGACTTCAAAACATACACTGGAATACTCATACCTCGGTGACTGTACATTGCAGTGATAAATATATTCGGCCACAGTGTTATCATCAAACATTGATGAATATTTTCGCTTGAAATCTGGTCTCAAACGCTGAACGAGGCTTAATCCTGTTAAAGCAGAAAACGCTATTAAAGGACAACTTTATCAGATTGCCTAACACTTTTCCTTACAACCCTCCAAACACGTTCCCTTAAAACTCATGGCTCAGCTTAATGACTCTAAACCAATGTTTCGTTTCACCACTTGCTTGTCTTAGGAAAACATGATGGCATTCCACCAAACAGAAATGAAACATAAATACTCTAAAGGATTTTATGCTGCTTCAGAAGAGAGGCAAGTCAATCCCTGCTAAATACATATGGAGAACGTTTAAGAAGGGTTACTGCAGAAACAGATGCACAGGGGATCAGCAAAAGGGCTAAGCAGAGTATCTTTTTGCTATCAGTTTAGTCTCAAATGATATCAGCACTGTCATTCTCCTTTCTCTGACAGCACTGGGTAAGCCAAAAGCATCCCACCTTTCAGAACCAGGAGGCGCTTTTGATAAAGCTGGGCTGGTTTTCTTCCTTAGATATAACTCTGTGCTCTCCCCTTTCACAAAACAGTCTTCTGAAGGTAGTTCATCTAACTAGCTTTCAGTTGAAAGAACATAAGTTTTTGCTGTAAAAGAGTTGTAGAAATCTTGACACAAGACACAAGAACTGGTGTAAAGCAAGAGACTTAACCTAGTAAAGCTGCTGTCCCCATGCTCTCTCAACAGCCAAAGAGAAACAGGTCCCTTCAGGTGCAAGTTCAGGCTTTCTAAAGTTAAGCTTCTATTGTGAATCACTTCTTTAAGGAAGAAGCCTTTTCTAGTTGACCAGATCGACCTCTGGAACAAGAGCCTAACCAAAGGCTACTTTAGGATAAGAATATTATTCATCCCTGAAGAGATAGGCTTGCAGTTTACCACTTAGGTTTATCAATTGAAAATGCTGTTGTTAATCTCTGCAATTAAGATGATGTCACTTTTTCCCACCTGTCCCTGGCCAAAGGCTGGTACTATTTATGTAGACCTTGTCACCAGTGATCCATGTTTTTGTAACCTTGAGATTAGACTATTGCAACACTCCCTAGTGAATGCTTTAAATCAGTGTAGAAAACTAACACAGTGTAAGAGAAAATAATTCCCTTACGAAACAGTGATTTAAGTCCTGAATTGATGAAGATTTTGCAAACATTCTGCAATTTGCTCTGCTGCTTATATTTGCTTTATAGTGAGTTCAACTGCTGGACTTCTGTCTTCTGTCTGTTGGGGTTTTTTTGGAATAAATGACACAGCTGGCTTGGAATAAGAGTATTTGGAATAGAGAACCTAATTCTGTGTCTTCCCCTGCTAGCACCATAGAGTCCACAGCATCCCCATTTCCAATACGTAGGGGACTGAATGTTACCAAATTTTAGAATTCACTTTCTGTTTTGATAAAAAGTGTTTTGTCTGCAAGTCCAATCACAAAACCATTTTCCTTGCCCGCTAATTTACAGGGCAGAATGAGACAAGGACTCAAGGAACCTTGGAACAAATTTTAGAATTAAATCACACTGGTTCGTTCTCGTGATCTTTACTGAAGACACTCCCAAGTTGTCTGGCTGATGTTTTTTCCCAGTATTTATGGGAATGTTAAAAGAAACTAACATTGAACGCGCAGAGTGCCACAAAAAGGGTGTGATCACAGTGATGTTACTGTTGTCCTGAGGAATTTCTAGCCATTCAGCTCTAGGAACGGAATTCACAAATCCAATCTAAGCACTGAAATCCCTATACTCTAAGCCTCCTCAATGACTGTTCCAGTTAAGTGAAGAAAACATGCAAATCAACTGGAAACCACTCAAACAAAAAGATCTCTCTTGATCCCTTCCAGGTTTAAGTATCTGCCTGCGGGTCTGATTAAACACCCATGTGATACCATCATGATATCCCAAAGAAGCTGGCTCATGTTTAAATGCCTAACTCATACCTTTGAGCAAGAGTAATTTGCTTTATAGTGATTATCAGACAGCTACTCCTGCCCAGCAGCTTAGGTACACATGCATATTGAAGGAAACCTGGGCTGGTCAAGTGCCTTCATCAGGCTAGGTTTGATGCCTACTCACATCACAGTGTTTAAACTTAAGCTTCTTTAGGAACTATGCTTGATCTGCCAAGAATTGCACATTAAGTTGATGACAGAAAACATTTTTAACACGTGGAGTAAGAAATGGATGAAAAAGTTTGAAAAGCACTGCCCTCTACAGCAACCTGTAAGCGAGGGTGGGGTGGGGATACCTTGCCATGACACGATCTCCTTCCGCAGCATGGCTTTGACTGCACTTACTCACTAAGGGAAACAACTTCAGCTTTGAACTCTTCCACACAGATTCACTCATGCATATATTTGTTATTGCACAAAAGGCATTAAATCAGTGCTTATCGCTCCATATGCTTCAGGTTGTTTTGTTAATCGAATTAGCACTTATAAAAAAAATCTGTTTGTACAAAACTTGTTGCTTGTCTGAAAAGCTAATTTTGTCATACTCCCAAAACCAATCAAATAGAATAACATATTAAAATATATATATTCTATAGAAAGTTAGGAAACAGACGTGGTTTAAATGTAAACACAGCCTAGAAATATCACTAGTTTATCTTCAGACTGAATACTAAAAATGATAAAGGGGTGACTTAATTGTAAGTTGTGAGGGGCCCAAAGGATACCTTTTTCCAAGCCTCTCCAAAAGATATTCCTCTAGTACTGAGTGTAATTGACAGATAACCTCTTTTCCCTCTAGAAGGAATGCATATGATGAATTCAAGATTTGATCACACCCTTATCCCCACTCTCCACATAAACTAAAACCATAGTATTTTTGGTCATCCCTACCTAGTCCTAGTAGGAACCTATATAGAGTTTATCTAACATATCATCAGTGCTATTGAAGAAAAGTAGAAATAAGAATGACAAGCCGTCACTGTAATGCAGGACACTTAAGAGTCACAACATTTGCTAGAGTAATAAGAAAACGGATAATGGGAAGAACTCAGTTTCCATTTAACTTCTCTAAACTCAGGCCAAAGACAAATGATTATATGAGAGACTGTCTTCTAATGTTAACCAAATTTGAAAATCCTGTTTGCAGTTGGAAGGGAAATCAAATAGACTGTGACCAGAGGCAATGTTATAGTTTCAGCTTGGTTTGTTTTGTTTTGTTTTGTTTTTTTTTTCCCCTCCTCTTTCAGAGAATTTTTTCTTCCTTTGCTGGCAGTGGGGGGGGCAGGGGCCATTTCCAGGGAGACCGGGGCAGAGGTTGTGTCCCGTTTGCCCGGACATTTCCTTTCACTGGCTACTCCCAGTCTCCGCCTCTTTCTCCATCTTGCTGCCTAGAGAATAGTCGCGCTTTGCTATCTCTGCTTGCGTTGCTGTATTCTCTATCTCTCCATCTTTATTTCCTTTCCCTCTGTGTGTGTGTGAGTGCGAGTGTGACCGATAACCATCTGGATCGGCGCGGAGGAGGAGGCTGCCCGGAGCGGAGCTGCGGCCTGGGAGAAGCTGCGCGCCCCGCGCCAGGGCTGCCCGGAGCGGAGCTGCAGCTTAAAGTGACGGCACCACCGGAGCTCGGGTACGGGACTCGATCCATATGAACCCCTCAGTCGCACTTGTTGTTGACTTTGTTCTGTTATGTGCACACATACACTTAGAGCAAAGAACTGTTATCTGTTCTGCACCATCTCACAATCTCTGATTAAAATCACTGAGCATACTTTGGTTGGTTTGGTTGTTTTTTTCATCCAAACTAAGACAGGCAACAACAATAAACCTTTTCACATTCATACCTCTTTGTCAGGCTTCCCCAACAGATGTCCACATAACCTGAGTCACTATAACTGTAGCCTACAATAACATAGTGTAGCTTGCTATAAGCTATCGTACTGGTGTTTCTAATAGAAAGAGCTTGCCTTCTTGTCCTAAAGAGTTCATCTTTCCTCAAACCCTCCCACTTCCCCCTCAAGCTCTTTTCTCTGTGGGTGATATGGGCTTTAAGTAATGCTTACCTCAATGGGGCATCTGCCCCATTTTTATGATTCAATGAAAACAGAAACAATATTTAAGAGCAGTTAAAACTCACCAAAGGGTCCTGCTATCCTCAGCCCAGCTAATGGATTAAACGGACTCAATATAGCTCCTAGTGCTTTGATCCAGATTGGAATTGGTCTTTCATGATCAGCATTGTCAGGCCGCTCTGGAAAACCCCATGGCTCCACTAAGATAAGATGTTTGACCCTGTTGGCAAAAACGGTTCAGAGGTTGAGTACATTAATTTTTCTGACTGAGTACAACCAAAACGTGCTATCTATGGATTATGCAACCTGTCTTAGTAATTTCTAACATAGTGGCTTATTACCTAGTTCCTGATTCATCAATGCATTTGCTTTTGACTGCTAATTAGAGAGACTGAATTGCAACTAATCATACGTATGAACACCAGAAACTTGGAAGCTCATGCCACAAAGAGAAACTCAGTATTCAATAGATGCCCACTGTCACACACACTTCATAAAAAGGTCAGTCTTGTATATTTTTAAAAATAGCCTAATCTATATGCTCAGTCAATATTATTTGAAGGAACAGTTTGACAGAAACAACGATAACTGCATGTGTTTCATTTAAGTAAACTTGCTAGAAGTCTTTCCTTTCCAGGCAATCTAAGATCTCTGTTCTAAGAAGAGATACAATTTACCTGAAAAATCATCTTACCAAAGTAGAATTTGAACTGAGAGAGGCAGAGCAAAATTAGTAGATGTCTTCTAAATTTATTGATTTTTAGGTCACAAAAGAAATATCAGAGAGACAGTTTACAAAATTATTACTCAAAAGAATTTCAGTACAGAGAGCACAGTCGGAGTCTCTAGCACACGCAGCCATCAATCATCATCCTGCAAGTCCCCCTCAAGCAAAATATCTATTTCATCTTGGTAGACTGGAATTGTCCATTTCCATTTAATCCCGTAATAACACCTACTCTAACTGTCCTACATACTGGTGATTTCTAAGAAAGTAACTCTTAACTATAGTTTTGCATATTTAAAGTGATTTTCCATGCAAGCTTCGTCATCTTTGATTTCTTCTTAATAACTTCCTTCTTTTTCAAAGATTAGATATTTAATACAGCAGAGTTCTTAGTGCCTAAAATCATGTCAGACGTGATTCCAAAGGCTATTTCTGGACTATATCAGTTGGGAAACCAAAAATCTGTGCTTGAAATGAGGGGTTGAAAAGGATTAAGCTCACAAACATGTTTCTTGGCTGTCAGCTCTGCCATGAGCTCATTTGCACACAGAGGCAAACACTAACTGTAAGAGAGGACTGGGTAGCATTTAACTACACAAACCAAGTAGGAGAGATGAGAGACTAAGACACGCAAGTAATGAGGAGCCGTTCAGGACAGCCACACACTCAGTGCACAAACTATGGCATTAAACATAACACAGCAAACACAGGAATAAAAATAGAGTAAGCTTTTTTTCATGTTTCCTTTCTTAATAATTTCCTGCCTATTTGGCATTTCTCCTTTTGATAACCAAGCCTAAAACATAACCCAGGCAAACGGGAAGTTGACCATGAGAATAATTTGAAAAGCAGTAATCCAGAAGTTGCAGTATTCACAAATCATGACCCATCACTACCTGGAAATATTCTAAATGGGAAACTTTTTGCATTGGTAACTTCAGCTGTGCCACGAACAACTTTGGTAAAACGTAGTAAATTAATGGATCATCTAAGCTTGGAGAAACAGATTTAATTTCCTAACAATGTGTATCCAGAATCCCTTAAGCCTCTAACACATTGTTAGATAACCTGACTGAAAGCTGTGCTATATTTATCACTTGATTCAATGCTGTCTTAAGATCCTACCAGTCAATTTGCTAATTTGATGGTGTTTGTTTAATTTCAGAGAAACTCTAGTAGAAAGCACCAACTAAAACACCTCTAAATTAATTAACCTCAACCTAAGTACAGTGAGGCATGAAAACATGAAGTATTACTTTTGATGTAAGTCAGCAGGGGGCAGAGACAATATCCCACCCCACAAGGATGGGATAGTGCCACTTATGGATACTTCAGAAGGGGTAAGAAACTAAAGTGATCCCTACAAGAAACTAACTGCAACTAGCTAGAAGTTGCTTTATGCCCAAAAGGATAACAGGTTTACATCCCTAGAGCAGAGGATTGCAATTCTGGATTTAGACACATGCCTACTTCCACACATCAATTCCAGCTGCGCATGCCAAGTGTTGCCCACTTGAAAATAAAGAGTCAAAGTGTTGTAAGAAAAAATGATGTATGAATTTATTTCAACATCTCCAAATGTAAGATAAAGAAACATACATGGCATAAATTGATGTGATTATAAAAGAATAAGATGTTTTGTATAACAGAATCTGCCGTACAATGTGGAAAGCTAAACTTATATTCACAGTTTTTCACAGGAGTCCACCACGTGTATCTAAAGAAAAGCAATGTCCTTTTTTTGATACAGAATGACCTCAACTCACCAGGGACTATATAACCAGACTGTGTCACAAGAAGAGACAAATAATTAGTTTAAGGGGAAAAATGGATCAACTGTGGCCACAATGTGGTGCAGAAAGCACTGATAAAGTACAGTTACAAGACTGTTGCAGCTGAGTTGTTTTGCAAAGAAGAAATATGAAGTGGCATACAGACAATTTAAATCAAAAAGTCACTAAAATGATTTTTACATCATCATGCTGGCACCAGGCTGAGTGCTAGCATACAGGCATAAATTACCTAAAGTAATTGCATTCAAAAGCTGTAACAATGGGAAGTTTGGCAGAAACAGGCCTATTTTCCCTTTACAAACCTACGTTTGAGCAGAGATGCTACTAAACATTCTTATTCTTATTCTTATTCTTAAATACGTTCTTTGCAGTCACCTTGCAACATGGCAAGGGAGGACTGAACAAAACCAAAGACGTACAGAAAAGTACACAGAAAAGCATGCTTATCATATCTACTTATTTCTATTCACCTGGAAATGAACCATACAATTAATACTTCGGGGATAAAATTCAGCACTAAGTTTATTTACAATAGCACAGTCATTTACTTAAAGATAATCTGTAAAGAGCCTGATAAAGTATCTGTTAATATCACTAGTCAAATACAGAAAATTAATTCTTTCATTCCTTTATTTTCACGTACCTCGATGGGTATTTTAATGAGTAAGCAGCAGCCAGGAATCCACCTAGGTTGTGTCCAAGTAAAATCATTTTTTCTAATCCCACCTCCTTTCTCCATTCTTCTATGGATTCCACAAACTGGTTTTCTGCTTCCCGAGCATCAGTGTCAAAGTGCGGTCTACTACTACGTCCAAATCCCAAGAGGTCGAAAGCATGAATGGTCCTGTTCTCACAGAGGTCTTCAAAATTGAGAGCCCACAGTCCAACACCGCCTCCAAACCCGTGCAGGAGAACAAGCGGAGTTTTATGTGAAAGGTCCGGAGAGAATGTCAGTGTCCATATTTTATTTCCATTAGATACATACACATATCGTTTATTGTATGCGCTTGTAATACCTGAAGAAAGAGTGGGGAAAAATGGTGTTGCTAGACATGTCTGATAAAATATGAAGTACATTCTATGGAAACCACTGTTTTAAATAGGAGCTGTCTTTCAAAGCAGAGAGCCTACAATCAAATATCTAAATAAAGGAACAACATAAATCTGTATCTAAATTTGGTTATTTCATCATAGTGCAAAAAGCCATATCTTAAGAATTCTTTGATTATATTTAATACAAATTTATAGAAAATCTAGTTATATCTATAAATCTTATTAATAACCAACGACTTACATTTTAGCATTTTGTCCTCAGCCTCTTTAAGGTGCAGCAGTGATGTGGGACACCAGGCAGGAAGCCAGCTGAATAACCATCCTAACCTACACCAATACAGAAAAAAATTCTTGAGCAACACAGTAATTTATTTGCACCATTTGATGCTTTGAAGACATTTCTTTTGCTGCTTTTCATAGAAGAATTCAACCAAGTTACACGCTGTGTGGGACAGGAGTGCACAGTGGGAGGGAGTTCACTTTCTCCTGACTTTTACAAAGCGGTGTCACCATCTCAGAGGTGTCCTTCAAACAGTCTCCACTGCGCGTTCCTTATCACAGTGTACCGATCTATCTCCATCAGAGCAGGCTGCTTCTAAGAACCCAGAGGCATCAGCCCTCAGTCGACCTGACAAGCCTGGCAGACTATATAACAGGATCACCAGGGTTTCCAGCCTTCTCTCAAGTTCCCTTGGAAGCCTGCCTGCACACACGTTACCCTGCATGAACCTATTTCTAAAAAAGCAACAAGCCATGTGCTTGCAAGCCTAATCTGAATGGATTCATACACTAGATAAATTTAAAAAGTGAAAAATTAGCAGGTTTATTCTAGCAAAGCAAAAATCTAAGGCCTTCATCACCAACTTAGAAACAAGAGTCCCAGAGGAAAACAAACCAGCAATTTCAATTACCCCAGCAGAAGCTGCTTTTCCAGCTGCCAGTTACTATCTTTGTAGCACCGGCTTGACCACAAGAGCAGGAGGAATGACTCAGCTACCAGTCCTGCCTCACAGTGCTTCAAAGGACACAGCAATTGGGTGCAGCTCTTCCTGGGTGTTAATTTATCCCTTGTTTTCAAGACGGAATCCTCTTTATCCCTCTCTCACCTGTTTTTGAAGTGACTCAGACTATCAGTGTGAGGTGTGTTACTGCAGCACTTGAGACCACTCCTCACAGGGATGAGGATAAGGTCACCAAATTCACAATCAACTTGCTTTCTTCAGCACTTTTTTTTCTAACACTGAACTGCTTTTCAGTTAGTTACAGTATTTGCAGGACTGAAAACATACTGTATTAGTTGTACAACAATTAAATGTTAAAAGACTATATGGTTACTAATGTGCAATTTTTCACAGTGAACACAACAGATCAATAACACTTTACAGCTCCGACCCCCCAAGTTCTTCATCCAAAGGATTTCCTCCCTGTACTTTTGAGGGGCTCAGCTACTCCAGCTGCACAGCTACTTAAGTTTATGATACAACATGGAAGATTTTCTGGGGACGCCCAACACAATCACAAGCAGCACTGTTGAAATTCATAGAAACACATTAAGGGACATCAGGAAAAAACTCCAAATCCTACCTGATCAAAAAGGATTAATCTCCAAGTCCCCCACGCCCACTGCTATTCAGTATTATAAATACTCTCCTCTGAGAAACACACTGAGGTCTGGCTGTTCTGTAAATCAGCTTCCCAAACCACCAGACTGTGGGAATCCTTATAATGCTGTTTCAAGGGACTGGGAAGTGATGGTTGCCTGTCCTTCCAGGCCATGTCCTCATGAAATCTAGGAAATGAAGGAACTTGGCACCTTACAGGAATAGGCACCCAAGTGTTTCGCTTTCATATAATCTATGCACTTACTTAAAAGTAAGATCTTTAGGAGGTTAAAGTTGGCCCAAGTCAAAAGCAATTTCACCAGGAAATAGCTGTGAAATCCAAGTTTAGCAATAACACCGAGTGTGTCCAATGTTATGAATTACTCTGGTGAATTATTAAACCATAGCTATGTCAACACCTTTCTGAGCCAAACTTTCTGCTAGTTATATGCTCAACTAGGTATTTTCATTCATAACTCTTAGGTCAGAAGCACAAAGCCCAGTCACTTTATCCCCCACGCCAAAACTACATGAATCATAGAATGGTTTGGGTTGGAAGGGTCCTTAAAGGTCATCCAGTTCCAAACCCCATATGAAAAATTTCTTCTTGGCAAAACCACTGATTTAGCAAAGATCTTCTTCAAAGAGTATTTTTTTTTTAACAGAAACATACAGCTGCAACATGTCAACATGAAGACAGTGCAGAGATGACCACAATCATTTCATTTAAAATGAAATCTACGATTCACAGTCCCAGATTTTTATTTCCTGGTGTCAGGGAGACACCTGGATACTCAGGAAAAATATTTTAAAAATTGTATCAGCATGGAAAAGTGCTAGCACAGATGTCTACTCTTCCTTTTGTTAGTTATCAGTACTGTTTATAAATAAAGAGATTTTCATTCAGAAGAGACATCACATACACACAGTTTAACAAATAGAGTCAGCAAGCTGAAACACTTAAAAATTGTATTTGCAATTCATTCTGTACTTGCTGAACTAAAAGAGCAAGTGAAAAAGGCTTTCTGTCAAAACAGTGATTGCTTTTGAAAGAAAATATTTAGCTATCTATATTCAAGGCTCAATCCTTTGGTTTTTCCTGCCTCCTTTAACAAATGATTTTCCACATTGCTAGGTGTTTTCCACACCCGGAGAACAATAAACTATTTAATTTATTTGAACATTTCTCTGATAGCTTTTGAAGACTGGAGGGTGGCTTTCTTCTGCCCATCTGTGCTGAATGTCTTCTAAATGCACACAAGAATGCTGACTGCTTACACGACCTATTATTTTTATATCTGTGACATAAAGTAATGTCAAAAAAAGAAGCAGCGGACGTTTCAAGGCAGTGTGCTCACCAGCAATGGACACTGGATATGAAAGAACCATAAAGATTTCAGCAGCAGTTCCACACTCCAAGACAGCTACCCACTGCTAGAAGAGGCAAACCCCACTCTGCTTTCATCACCTGCTACTTCCCAGACATTGCTTCCTATGCTGATGACCAAATACAGTAATAAATAATGAAAACAAAAGAGACACAGGCACAGTCGTATAACAACGAGACACAGGCACAGTCATATAAATGGACCACCATGCGCAGGGGCCAAGCCACCAGCCAGGAGCTAATACACTGGCTGGATGGAGCAAGTGCCCTGCTTCATTTGGTCCAAGCAAAATATAGATAAATGAAATAATTATTTTAAAATAAATAATGACTATATTTTTAGACATCCAAGGAGTAAATGATAACTGAATATCGTGTAAAATGTAACTAAGGCTAATACTGCTTTTCCTTAGATGCTCGAATGTTAATTTGAACCAAGAACTTGCTGTCGCAGCACAGCTTAAATTGCTTAAGGATGACTGTCAAAAGAACTGAGAATAGAATAGAGGCAGAGGCATAGCAAACCAATCCACCCATCCACCTTCACAGATTAGGTAAAATTGGATGAAGAAGGTGGCAAATTGGTACCTCCGATACTACCATTCTGCCAGCTCAATTAATCCTATTTAGCTTGGTGAAAATCGATTACATGCAAGACAACTGATAGATCTGTGGCCAGTTACAAACTTGACATGCTCCACAAAAAGCTCATGAAAGCTCAGTTAATACCAAAAAATTTAAAACATCAATTGCAACACTGAGGTACACGCACTCAAACAGCCGAATTTCTGGCTTGTAATATGGACTTAAAGAATGAAGCTCTACTATAAAAAGAATGTTATTATATATAAAATACATAAATAAAATATATAAAAGTTATAATGAACGTTCAGCAGAAGTTGGTGATAACTCTTATCTAGGAGACATAAATGTACCTATGTGGAGCTCATTCCCTCACTTTTCAAGCTTAAAATCTCTTTACATTAGACTTTTATGAATGCATGGCTTAAGAGATGTATTAAGTTCAAAATGATTCAATGGAAATTACTTTCCCATGTACACCACTACAGAGTCAGCTGTAATAACCTCTGCAAAGCCTGTGCAGCCAAAAAACAGAATGAAAACCTGTAAGAAACAGAACTCCACTAAATCAGAGTAAATGAAAGCAAGACCATTTGCTACATGATGATTCGTCAAAAAGTGATGACCCACCAAGACAGGACACGCAGAAATCTTTCCCAGAATTCTCAGTATAGACCAAGAAACAGATGCTGAAAGGTGCATCAGTGGTAGAAGTGCGAAGAGCAGACTGTCCTTTCATAAAGACTATTTGGACTTTAAAATTTTATTAGTAGGGAAGCCAGAGCTCAGGGGGTACAACAACCGCACAAAAACTCACAAGCAAAGGATTAAGGGAATGTTACTGAATGCATGAGCAACACAGCGGCATATCTTTTTGTCTTGCTCTCAACAAATGAAGATATGTAATATTTTTAATCAAATTAGTGAAGACAATGAGGCAAACTACCAAGGTTTTAGCTCAGGAACAAGCTCAAAAACTTTAAAAGCTGAAGCACTGAGTGAACTCACTGTTAAACTATTTCAAGCTTTACCCTTTACCCTTAAATCTTACTAGAATCAAGCTGATCTTTCAAAAACCTTTCCTCTCCTGACTCTCAAAATTAATTTCAACTATTTATAAAGAAGGAAACAAACTCAAATGAATGCAGAGAATTTGTTGTGCTGTTTCTGCCCAGCACCAAGAGGAACAGCATTCAGTGACTTTCAGGGCCATCCATCCAGTGTGATGGTTATGAACATCCAGCAATCCAAGCCAGCCCCAAATTAAAAGAACCTTGGAAAGTAACATAAATCCAAGGGTAAGCTAATGGAATGACAGCTGAGACTCTCCCATCTTGTTTCGGCATATTTTTGAAGTACTGTGCTAGCAAAGAGAAATACAGATGTGTTGAAATCTGAACACAATAAGCATCATAAGGTTTACTCTTCTAAGGTCTCATGTAACTCCATCACACAAAAGCACCTCAGCATTGTACTTCTAGGAAACTAGTTATATATATCAGTGTTCTGGTGAATCGAGGTTAGCGTGCTCAGTGTTTCACCAAAACAAACCTTAAATACTTAAATATTATCATTAATCTATAAGCAACACTCAAACCAGATCAAGAATTAAAAGAATGGAGTAACCACCTGCAAGGAAAAGCAACTCAATCAGCCTATTCAATTGTTAAAGAAATATTAACAGTGGGTAAAACAGGAGGCGTGAAAAGGAGCATCAGGTATTTATAATGGGGCAAGAGGTCAACATATCAAATTCAGGGCAAAGTGCCAATTTTAAAAGTAAAATCGTTTTACTAAAGTGCTCTAGGAACCCTCTAGAGTTAACAGGATTTTGTATGGACGGATGCAGTAGGACGTGGTTTCTTTCATCATCAACATCACCAAATTTCCAAAGCAAATTCTATTTTTGATTACTAAATTTCAAGCTTACAAGTAATAACCTGAAACCATGCAAAGCAAAAGGAACAGTCAAAGTTGACACAAGCAAATAGGACTGTGTGTGTCAAAACGTTAGAGAAAAGTAGCAGGTTTACATCTGCCTAACTTATGTCCAAGATAGAGTTAAGTTATAATAAACTTTTCCTTTCAGATTTCACTACCTTAACGGCCTGCAACACCACAATACAGAGTGCTATTCACATGACTGATTTTGGCAAGAAGTAATGCTTCTTTACCAGTAATGCTTCCATTACAAAAAAGCTACTATTTAAGTACAGAAAAATATTTTTCTTTTCAGCATTCACAATATCCAAGTTGCATCTTGTTCTTTATTTACTCCCAGAAGAATTTCTCTTGAATGTACAGTGTTTAACAAATCACTGGGGGGAAAAAGTACTTTGGAGAAAAATGCAATAAACCTATTTCAAACTAGTGTGTGAAAAAAGAAGAAAACATGTTTCTAAAACTCTGGTAAACTGAAAAGTAAACTTGAGGAGATACCTAAATTGCAACTATCTTCAACTCAAGAAAGTTTTAAAATTATTATATGTTGGAACTGTGTACTTCTGAACCAAATTTGATAACATTTTTTGTTTGGTAACACGTTAAATGACTAACAGCAATAAGAAATTTAAAATGTGTAAGGTAGTACTTTTAAAATTAGGATGTCACTTAATCATTGTGGATTTAATTTTAGGAACAGGTTGTAGCTTTCCTATATGGTTTCAGACAAGCCAGGGGTCTCTTTAACATTTCAGCAACTGTTATTGTTTAAAATCCAAGAAATTACACATTCAAGCTTGGTATGACTTTAAAGGAGAAATCTTGCTATAAGCGAGAAAGTTGGGATGGACACAATTTTAATGTAAAGAAGTAAAACACATTCTTAAAAATTAAGACAAATGCTCCTTCTGTTCAAAGAATACAAGACTATAATGGTGAGATTTTAATTATAAAATTAAGCAAAAATTGTAAAGTAAAGCACATTTAATTGAAAATGCCAGAATGCATTACTGATTAGCATGAAAGAGGAGTCGAATTTCCTAATTAAATTTGGAAAGTTTAGGGAATTAGAAAAACATGTATATCATGCAAAAGCCACATGCTCTGCACGAAACTGAGAACAAGAGGCAGCAAATATATACTAGACTTAAACCTCTGACAGGGCAGTTGACTGCAGTTAATATTCAGCGTTTGTCTGTTAAGTCAAGAACCACCAATTTTTAAAATGAGAAAGATAAAAACCGGAGAGAAGTCCGTGTGTTAGTCCAACTCTGAGGAGCACCCTACATCTGCATTTTCATTCCTGCTGGTGTCAGTAAGTGGTAAACTGGAGGACATAATGCTCCAACCTCAGGCCATCCTCGCTGCCAGCAGATCAGCTCAGATCTAAAAGCTTACTATTCCCTCCACCTTTGCCAATTTAACCGTTCACTGGCTGCTCTCTCTCTCCACCAGATTTGTGAAATGATTTAACTTTAAAAGAAACTATTTTTTAAACCAGATAATTATGGAGACGCAGCTACAGAGATGCCAAACCAGCAGATGTGTGGGCTAACAAGGTGAACCAGCGAGGCAAGGTAGAGGATGGCAAGCTTTTAAGTCAGAGCTGCCACTGAACGGACAGTAACGTATAATCATGACCTCGGTCAGCCTGGATTTAACTGAGTAGGGATGTCTCAGGAACAGGGCTTAGGATACAGTTTCATGAGAACTTTAAGAGCATAAACAATTTTAGGAGTCCTTGCAAGCCCTTATTCCTGTCCCCAAAGTGCAGCATGTTCTTCAGCACTTCAGTTTTCTGAGAATAATGAACACAGTCAGACGCATTCAAGCATACACAATCTATGTACAGTAACTGTTTTTGCAAAGGCTGTGTATCCAGGGGCAGAGCTTCTGCATCGACAGTACAAGTCAGCTGTAGTAACCACAACAACAATTTGAATGCGATGTTCCTAGGACAAAAATTAGGCTCTGGCAGTTGCAGACAAACATCGGGGAAAGAAAAATACTCCATGTTCCACTTCATAATCATTGCATGAAAAGATCAAAAGCATTACAATCCTCAGAGGAAGACTCTGAGGAGCATACTGAAGAGGCAAGACTCAGAAGCAAGAATTAGGAATGTGGTACAAAATTAGGAATGTGGGAACAAAAAACCCTCAAGCCTCTAACAAATGTCTGTTTACCATTTCCATGCAGTGACAAAAAAAAATGTATGAAACTCATGTGAACAGGTTAAAAAGGAAACAATTTTTCCCCCCAGGATGACATTACAACCCAGCCTATAAAGTTCTGTTTAAATGAGCTTCGAGCCAAGATGTTCCATGCAATTAGATGTTGTGAAACTCTTCGATACTTCATTAACATTAAAATAGAATGTTTTGAAAACCTCTGCATAATATTTCTAGGAAATGCAATGTACATCAGCTCCATTCCAACAAAAAGCCCATGATAAGTTATTTCAGAATATTGCTTCATGAGGTCAGAGGTAAAAACAACACATTCCTCATGTACTTATTGCATCTTGAACTCTGTATTCAGAACATTCAACATCAGAATTAATGTAAAAATTGAGAAGCAAATTTAATTACTGTCTCTACTTATACTACTATCACTTATCAAAATTAACCTGAGAATGCAAATAATGAATGTGAATCCACAACCAATCAGCATTTTCTAGCTAGTGTAGTGATATTGAAGTTTATCCTATTACTTAAATTCACTTGGATAACCATGAGCATTCTGGTAGTGCAGAAAACCTACAATTTCCCGCCCTCCCATGCTGAACCTCATACATATGTATGCCTTGCTGTATGCCCTGCACCGTTGTGGCTCCCTCCTCATTTCCTTCTCTATCTTCCAATATTGCCTTCCTTTTTTTTTTATCCATACATATTCTTTTGTTAGAGAATACATTTTTACATGCCTGTATGTTCCCCGCTTTTCTGTGTTCTTCCATGATCCTGAGTTTTCTATTACAACTCACTCAGAGCACCTTCCTCCTCTGCCATTCCTCACCATGTTTTCTTGGTGTCATTTAAAATCCTCCTCTTTCACCCTCTTAACCTTATTCCAGACTGACCTCATTCCCTTAGCACAGCTTCACTGACTCACAAATCTCTCTTCTCTACTGACCTCCCTCCTGCTGTTCAGCTTCTCATCTGGATCTTTCAGAGCCAATGCAGATGCAGACGCTCACCTTCCCTCTCATTCCCTCTTCTCGCTGGCTGTCAATACAAATCACACACAAAAATCTATCCTGAAAGAATGTCTTGAGTTACAAGTAAATACTCAAAAGTTATGAAACATGAAAATCAAAACTTCCTCAACAATCTTAAAAAACTCACTATAATAAGAGGGAAAATACGTTTTAGTAACTTGACTTACCAGTTGGGAAAGTTGTTCAGATTCTCCCATAAAAAGTCAGAGATACTCCTAGCACAGACACCGTCCTTTTTGGAGGGGTAGGTCTCTAACTGGCCCTACAGTTCCTAGCAGGCTCTAAAAAAAATGTTTAATTTACCTGGATGCATGCAATACTGGCTGAAGTTTCCCTTCTCCAGTGACCCATAGTCGCCAACACTACTCCAAACCCACAGCTAGTTGCTCTTCTGGATTTAAGACTCCACTTTAATTTCCACTGGGGCTACAACCTCCCTCCCTCACAGGCACCCTAATCCTACTTCGACAGCTTTTGTAGTGGAGTCTTGGTTTGATACCTGGAAAGCTGCGACTTGACCCACACAATTAGTAGCAGACTTTCTAATGCTGCCTCTTTAACCTGCCTTACCCCCCCGTACCAACCTAAGCATAAATTAAAAGCTACTACATAATTGCTGTCTTCCTTCCTCTGCATCTTATATTTTTCTTTAAAGACTTGAGCCAGATGGCTGGTAAATCTAGTCAGATTTTTTCTTAATGGGGGATTTCTGTCATAGCAGATGACTTGGCCAGGTAATCACTGAAGTAGTGTCACCTTGTACGGGAAGCAGAAGAAACCTTCAGGCCAGACACTAGAAGCCTGGTGAACGTATCTGTAAAAATTAATGCCCATCTACTGCATACACGAAGCATGATGTACACATAGCACGGGATCATCTGCATGCCCAGAGACGGCAAAGGAAACCACGCACTTGAATGGTCCTTCACCAAAGGTGGCAACTGGTGTTTTCACAGGCCACTGGAAAGGAACAACTGAGAGGATGGTCTGCCACTCAAAAAGAAGGGAAGATCTTTCACAGCTCGCTGGAGCACGTTGGTATGGCCTCTCCTTCTATTGTCTAATACAAGAACAAGTTTCAGAAAGAGTTGACAACACCTCTCAGCCTAGATGTGTCCAGCCTGTGGCATTCAAACCTCTCAATGATGTTTCTTAAGGCAGCCTCCCCTAGGAACCATGAAGAACTACAAATAACTAAACAATACTCTGAATAGTCACAAACGTATTTGCTGAATTATAAATTAAATCGATGGGACGTCCTAATTTTACTTGGTTTGTTTTCAAAAAGTGAAAGAAAGTCCAGGGGCCTCACTGCCACCTCATGAACAGATCCTGACCAAGGCTGTGGTCTTCAGGTAACTCCTTGCCAACAACTCTGTCATCTGAATTCCTGCTAAGCTAAGGGAACTTGAAAAGTGGCAGGTATATGTATAAATCTAAAAATCCCCTTCACACAGCTAAGTATCTCACGCCTAACTATGGAGAACCAGTGTAAAATGGGTGAAACAAATGAAAAAAATTAACTAATAGAAAACTCTTTCACTGAATCTCTATCCTAAGCCTGAGTCAAAGAATACCCATAAGCAAAGGAATCCAAAGAGCAGTCAAAACCAAGTAAAAAGTGCTGAACAGTTCACCAACTTCTATTACATATCATTGCATTTTTTTTTTTTTTAACCTTGTTGCATAATGTTTGCCTACAGTTGCTAGCCAGGAAAAACTGAACATTACTGTTCTACCCCTTATAGCATTTAATCAAGCCACTCATGGAAGTATTTAGACGAGGTTCTTCCATGTCCAGGGACAGGGCCACAATGACACTGCCGTGACCATCTTTCTTCTTCCACTGGAACAAGAAGATAGCTCCTATTACATTTTGCCATCCTTCCCTCTCTCCCTTGAGCCAACACTGGGGAAGAAGAGAGACCTTCCTCATCACAGACTTTCCCTTCCCAAATTCATACAGGGACAGGAGAACTGTTTAAAACAATCCCACAAATGCCAAAAACCTGGTCATATGTACTCTTTCAGATGAGCACAAAAATGTAAAGCAAATTGCACTGAGCACCAAATATATGACTGACAACAACCTTGCCAGTGAAAAAGACAAACTAAGCAAAGAAGAAGGAAACTCCTTTAACCCTTTCCCATGTTTACCACACTGTACTTACGTCTTACTTGCTCTTTAAAGCTGGAATTTGTAGGTCCCAGATCTACTGTCCATCGTCTGTGCTACACGAAAGGCCCTTATAAATAGTCTCCTTTGGCAAAGGAGACTAAGCAGGACCCTGCTTTCAGCAGCCTACCCACTCACATTACTTTAAAACCCAGATGATGACACAAGGAAAAAAATTAAGCAGTCTCTATTAAGCCTAATAAACTATTCCTCTTTTATTAATCAAGCAGTTCAGAATTATAAAAGGAATTCTGTAACACAAACAAGCTTGAAGGAGAATAACTGCGATAACTGGTGTTGCAGTGTATGTTTTTACCTGTTACTCCAAGTCACTATTTTGGAGACAAGCAATTTGATGTAGCGTCAAAAATGCAGATCCCTAAAAATTTGTTTTGAAGAAAGCTATTCCACTTATATCAGAAGCGAGAAAAGCCAGCATTCTGGTTTGGGTTTTTTACGGTATATACACACATAAATTTAGTAGTCACTGCTACTAGTTGTATTACAAGCTATAAGCAGTCCTGCTGAATCCAGAGTGACTATAAGTGAACTCAATACTAGCAAGAGGCTTATGCTAGGCTGTTTGCCTCACAGGCAGATGTCTACATCTAAAACTTAAACACAGAGAATGTCCAAGGCTGTAACGAGGTTTGGAAATCGTTAGTGGGTGACAAGTTAACCAAGCAATTGTTTCCATGATGAATACTAAAACATTTGTTTAGCTAGTCTTTTCATTCAAAGTTAGGACAATGTCACGAGTATCATTCAGCTGATATCTTCTAGAAAGTAACTGAGCCACTGCTGTTCCGTTTCCACCACGCTTTACGCACTTACCAGACTGCAATAAGCTGAGTGTGTTTCATAACAAGTTGAGTCACACTATTTTTTTCAAAGCAGATAAAGTAAATGCCATATTTATTCTTTGTATACACCTGTCACTAACAAGTTAATCCAGAGTCTGGATGGTATATTGTAACACTTCCTCCCACTGCCATGGAGTTTTAAATCAAAAAATATTGAACACAATTCACTTGTTTACAGATTTCCTCTGGATACTGAGCTTTGCCCAGCTTCAAAAGATGAAGAAATGCTAATTTTGAGTATTGTTAGAAACAGGCCAATAAAAGCACTAACAACTTGGACCACTAACATTTCATTAAAGCTAATGCGCTTTCTGAATTCATGGAAAAGAAGGATGAGATTTTGGGTTTAGAGACTTGGGGGGCAGGCTTACTCTGAAAGATTTCACATTAAATGGTCTGATTGTTCAGAAGACTGACAACATCCTGAAAAACAACCCCGTTTGAAAGCTATCCAGCTGAGTAAACCATGACGAGGAATTTGTCATAATCCTGCTGAAAATCTACCCTGCGATTCCTAACCCTATGTCCAGATCATTGAGTGTTACAATCCTGCAATCCTGACAGGCTACTGAAGTCGAGGGCAACTGGCACCCGCTCAGCAGCACTCGGCACTTGGTGTGATCAAACCAGACAGCTAATACAGTTCAGGCTAATGCGCTGAATGAACACACAAACAAAACAGGTTGAGGCAAAGCTATTTTAAGACTATTACTTGGAAAACCCACAAACCATCAAACAGAGGCTTCACAAATGACGTGTATTTTATGAATGTGAACAGGTCAGAACACGGAACAAAGAAGGAAACTGTAGTTTAAAATGTGCAACGTCGCTGAGGGTGGGGTGAGGGGAAGTTTATTTTGCAAAGTTACTTGGAGTTTGAAGAAAGAAGGAGAGCACAGAGTTACCAGTAGACAAAACTGCACACTGCTGTAAGAGGGAAGCCCTTGAATTTTATACTTGAAAGAGAACGCTGTGTATATATGATGATAAAAGCATAACAGGGAGTTTGGAAAAGATGGATAGTCCAGTTCTGGTCAGACTGAGCTGGCAGAGGAGTAAAACGTGAAATACCAAAGCCAGAAGTTGGAAAAAGGACTACTAAGAGAACACGACTGAGAATGCAGGTAGTTTTGAAAGCTAACAGTACAAACATATAACACGACAGCATGCAAATAGTAACAACCTTGATATGAAATCATGAGTGCACAATATAATTTTCATGCAAGTAGATAAAGAACCTTAAGTGGAATTTCTCAAAGTAACACAGACTTATGAAATCATGAGACAAGGGAGATGGAGAAGAAAAGGCAAGAAAAGAGCTTTTGAGGGCCAGGAAATCAGCACTGAGATACACCACCTGATATTTAAAGGATGGAGAAAGAGGAAATCATGTAAACAGTACACACAATACACATTTACACCTCCGACAGAGGGGATAAAGCACATGTATGACTGGAGCATAGCTAGATACCTTCTGATTGAGTATTTTTTTGACTAGAACCATAAAGTGTGATAGAACGAAACAGAAGTGACTAGCAGATGTATTAACTATGTTCAGTGAACAGACTCAAGAGATAGAACGACTGTATTATTCTACAGCAGGACAAAGGAGGGCACACAATATATTTGAAGGCAATGGAAGGGTACAAGAACAGGTTTGTACCGGAAGCCGAAGTGTACAATGCGAAACAAAACATACACTGAAAGACAAGGTATGAGAAGGTATACACAAGAAGCAGGCGCAAAAAGAAGAAAAGCAGGTCACTGATTAATAACTTGATTATTATGGAACCATTTGAATGTACACAGACAAAAGATATAGTGTGGAACTACACAATTTCAGGCAGAATAGTGATTAATAGCTATAATAAAGTCATACATCAATGGTGTGAGCAAGCAGTTACAAACAAGTATTAGGGATATATGTTGAGAACAAAGGCAGGAAAATTTATGCCAAAGGAGATATTTTGGTAGACCTGAATGCCTTGGGATAGCAAAAGGAAAGAGAAGATTAGAAGAGGTAGCTGGAGATGAGGATACAGTCATACAGTGCTATAAAAGGGAAAAGCTAGAGGAACAGTATATATATTTGTGATTTAAAGATGTGCTCTCTTTGCCTACTTCTGGTGCTGATCTCTTCTCTCTGGTGACCAATGATACGACTCGAGGGAATGCCAGGAAGAGGTGCCAAGGGAGGTTTAGACTGGATATTGGGAAAGGTTCTTCACTCAGAGGGTGGTGGAACACTGGAACAGCTCCCCAAGGAAGCAGTCATAGTGCCAAGCCATGCAATATTCAAGAAGCATTCGGACAATGCCCTCAGACACATGGTGTGAATGTTGGGGTTGTCCTATGCAGAAATAGGAGCTGGACTCGATGATCCTTGTGGGTCCCTTCCAACTCAAGTCATTCTATGATTCTCTCAAGCACTACACAGAAGGATGACGATACAGGGACAGAGAGGCTGGCAAGCCTTACTAACTGAACGTATAGAATGCATGGAATGACAAGATGGGGAATGTGTATGTACAGGTAGAGCTGCACAGGCACACAGCCGCACACACAGGGGACTCCGGGGTGCACTAACAGTGTGCACACACGTCAGAGCGAAGCAGACAGTGTGTGTGTGTACACACAGGCAGATGTGGAGTTACAGCAGCAAAGCAGACAGCGTGTGTATGTTTGTGTCCATACAGGTGAACGTGGAGTTACAGCAGCAGAAGAGAGAGCATACGAGTGCGTGTGTGTACACACAGGCAGATGTGGAGTTGCAGCAGCAAAGCAGACAGCGCGTGCGTGGGGGTGTCCATACAGGCAGAGGAGCAGCTGCAGCAGCTGGGACAGCAACCACGGGGCTCGCTCGCAGGCAGGAGGCGAAGCACCAGGGGCTCGGCGCTTGCACGGAGCCGGTGGCAACACCCTCCGGGAATCCTGCCCGTGTCAGGAGGGATCCGGACCCACATGGATCCCAAGAAGGATCTAAACACACACGCGGAAGCCGCGGCAGGAGGGCGGGCAGTGCGGCAGAAAAACACGGCCGGCGCCGTGCCCGGCCTCAGCGAGAGCGCTCGGGACGCGGCGCAGGAGCTCACCGGGAGCCCCGCGGCAGCTCCTCCAGCCCTCCCAGCATCTCGCCTGCCCGGAGGGGCTGCGGCAGGAGGCGGCGGGCAAGCCCATCCTGCACCGGTAGCTCAGCTCCCTCCCCTGCCCTGTGCGGGGAACGAGGGTTCCCCCTGAGTCCGCTGCACTCACCCTTCGCTGGAAGCCTCCTCCTCGGCCATAGCGGCGGCGGCGCGGCGGCCGGGAGCTGGCAGCGCCGACACGGACAGCGCGACGGCAGCGGCACCGGCCATCACGGGCTCCTCCCCCCCCCGCCCGCCACCTGCGTCACCGCCGGGGCGGCCGCAGGCGCGCGCAGCGCCCCCTGCCGGCCGGGGAGGGCGGCGCAGGGAACCCCTGAGGGGAGGGCGCTCCCCAGACGCCCTGCTGGAGCGAAGTGAATGGGGTCCTGTTGGTAAGCTCTCTGTTCCCCGTGGCAGATCCCGAGAGAGCGGGAGAGTTGAAGGGCTGCGAGTTCCCGGCCGGGCAGAGGGTGAAGCCATAGCACCCATCACACAGAGTGATCGGAGCTGGAAGAGACCCACAAGGATCCTGTTTGCTGCCTTCTCACAAGGGAAGGAGGTGAAACAGGTGCTGATCTCTTCTCTCTTGTGACCTATGATAGAACTAGAGGGAATAGCAGGAAGATGTACCAGGGAGGTTTAGATTGGATGTTGGGAAGAGGTTCTTCAGCCAGCAGGGGATGGAGCACTGGAACAGCTCCCCAGGGAAGCAGTCACAGCTCTGAGTCTGCCACCATTCAAGAAGCATTTGGACAATGCCCTCAGACACACGGTGTGAATGTTGGGAGTGTCCTATGTAGGGACAGGAGTTGGACTCGATGATCCTTTTGGGTCCCTTCTAACTCAGGTAGCTCTGTGATTCTATGATCATGGATTCCAACTCCAGCCCCTGTGCACCCCAGAGTCCCGTACGCGCACCCCTGTGCATGCAGCTGTGTGCCTGTATGGCTCTACCTATACATACACATTCCCTGTCTTGTCATTCCATACATTCTGTAAGTTCACTTAGTAAGGCTTGCCAGCCTCTCTGTCCCTGTATCATCGTCCTTCTGTGTAATGCTTGAGGGAATCACAGAATCACGGAATGACCTGAGTTGGAAGGGACCTACACGGGCCATTGAGTCCTACTCCTGTCCCTACACAGGACACCCCAACATTCACACCACATGTCTGAGGGCATTGTCCAAATGCTTCTTGAATATTGTCAGGCTTGGTGCCGTGACTGCTTCCCTGGGGAGCTGTTCCAGTGCTCCATCACTCTCTGGGTGAAGAACCTTTTCCCAATGTCCAACCTAAACCTCCCCTGGCACATCTTCCTGCCATTCCCTTGAGTGTTATCATTGGTCACCAGAGAGAAGAGATCAGCACCTGCTCCTCTTCCTCCCCTTGCAAGGAAGCTACAGACTGTGATGAGGTCTCCCCTCAGTCTCCTCCACGCTGAACAGACCAAGTTACTTCAGCTGCTCCTCAAAACAACTTCCTCTCTAGACCCTTCACCAACTTTGTGGCCTCCTCTGAACCCTCTCCAGTAGCTTGATGTCCTTTTTATACTGTGCTGCCCAAAACTGCACACAATACTCAAGGTGGGGCTGTGTCAGAGTAGAGCAGAGTGGGACAATCACCTTCTTCAACTGGCTGGCAATGCCGTGCTTGATGCACTCCAGGACACGGTTGGCCCTTTTGGCTCCCAGAATCAAAGAATCAGAGTGATAACGAAGATCATAGAATCATAGAATGGTTTGGGTTGGAAGGGACCTTAGAGATCATCCAGTCCCATGGGCAGGGACATCTCCCACTAGACCAGGCTGCTCAAAACCCCATCAATATGGGCAATACCAGCAAATAAACTCTCTAAGACTCATTTTAGAGTTTTAGAAAGCAACTATTCTTTATTACAGCATCAGACACAAGGGGGATAATTCCACTAATCATGGATAATGAGATGAGATCTGGGTACAGAATGTATTTTCCTTCTACATGCATATTCTATTAATTTTCAAGGACTAATTTTAATATTATGAAGTTCACAACACCCAAATCTCCACTAATTGGTGCAGCCCTCATGGCCAGGTTGGGAGCTGCTGCTGCCCACAGGTATGATGTGGTGTATGGGGCGGTAGGCTCCGGTTAGAGTCCCCCTGGAGGGGAGGGTGCTCTGGGTGTTTTCCAGCCACTCTGCTGGGGCAAAGCTCCTGAGATCCTTTTGGTACACCCTGTGTCCCCCTGTCTAATCCAAAGAGAGCAGGGACTTCGGCCCTTGAAGGGCTGCAAGCTCCTGGTCAGGCAGAGGGTAAAGTCATAGAATCAGTCATAGCAGCACAGAATCATAAAGATTGGAAAAGACCTCTAAGATCATCCAGCCCAATGGTGAGCCCAGCACCACCGTGGCTACTAACCATGCCCCGAAGTGCCACATCTACATGCTTTTTAAATACCTCCATGGATGGAGACTACACCACTCCCCGGGCAGCCTGATCCACTGCATCACTGCTCTTTCAGTAAAGTCCTAGTTCCTAGTATTCAGCCTAAAACTCCCTGGCACAACTTGAAGCCATTTCCTCTCATGCTATTGCTTGTTACATGGGAGAAGAGAACAGCAGCCACCTCACTACAACCTTGTTTCAGGCAGTTGCAGAGAGCAATAAGGTCTCCCCTCCGCCTCCTTTGCTCCAGACTAAACAACCCCAGTTTCCTCAGCTGCTCCTCACAAGACCTGTGCTCCAAACCCTTCACCTAGTCATGCCAGGGTCAGAAATCTCTGACTTCTCTATGGTGATTTTCAGTAGGATTCATATCTGGCCTTCTTTATTGAATTAATTTAATGCCATTCTCTTTAATAAGAGGTTGCTATAACCCAGAACTTTGTTTTTCTCTGCTCAGCAGCATCCCCCTGCCCTGCAAGCTGCATATCTGCAGCACAATGCATGTGTATGTGTCCACTGAGGGGAGTCCACCTCCCCTAGCTGTGGGACAATGCAGTGTCACAGCTAGGGGACCACTGAACACCATGCGGTCATATCAGAGGGGCAGTGAAGCCCCCACTCCAGACACGTGAAGCTGGAGAGGTAGCAGGGCCCAACTTATAATCTCAGCCCTTTCACAAACAGATCATTTGCCAGCTGGGACAGCAGCAATGGTAGCCAGTACTACGTCTTCAAGTTGGTAGTTTGAGTTTGTTTTTACATACAAGGAGCAAATTAGAAGTTCTGGATGTAACCTAAAATATTATCTGTCCCTAAAGTGATTATGGGTGGAACACCTATTACGATTTTAATTTTCAAGTGTTTTAAAAGATTTCAGAGCAGCCATGCCTATGGGAGGAGAATGCTGGGGGCAAGGAGTGTGTTTGTTTTAGACAGCATTTAGCCTCATGATGCAGGTTGTGTTGTTATTAAGCTGCATAAGGAATGCATTAGGATTGAACAATCAAAAAAACTTAACTGAAATAAAGCAGCAAGATGCAGTGAGGGGAAGGAGTGGCAAGGTTTTAAGTCTTGTGTTTCTTTTGAATTTTGCCACTGAGCTGAAGCACTTTGGAAAAACAAACAGGAGTCTGATTACTGTTTCTTTTGGCTTTGAAATCCTTCAGTAGAAGGCATAAGGTTAATGTGGTAATAGCTGAAATTCTCAGCTAAAACCATTCTGCAATTTTAACAACAGTGATTGTTGAGATTACACAACCTCAGCTGAAGTTTGTTTGTGTCATGGTGGTTTGGCAATCTCACATTTTTCTCTGGAGAATGTATTTATTTCTTATTATTACTCTGAAAGATTTTATTTACCAAAAACCATGAATAGCGATGAGTGCAGAAGTGTATAATCACAGGCAAACATTTGCAACGGTGCTCTCTAGAATTTGCAAACCACCTGAAACAATAGCTCTGAACGCTATGGGTTTTTTTCTTCTTTGTTTCAGTGGAATAGTAAGTTTAAAACCTCATAAATAATATTTACACCCTACTCCTGAAACAGGCAAGTGTTCAGACACAATTATCTCTGTGCTTTAAATTCAGTGGTGCTCACACAAGCACTAATTGGTTACACTTGTTTAAGAATGCAAATGTACGAGTAGCCCACTCTGATTTTGCTGCCCCTCTTTCTCTTACTTTCTCAGCCTTTGATAGAAATAATTCAGTTTCTTTAGAACCAATGTTGTTATGTGGATAAATCAGCTATATTTTTGTGCATTAAGAAATCTCTGCAGTAAGTCTGATGATTAGATAAAAGAAGGTCCTTCATCAATTGGCTGATGTTGCAGTGGAATCAGCTGTATCATAATGAAAAGCAAATAGTTCAGATGAGTTTTTCCACTTTTCTATTTCAGATGAATTTCTGGACACTGAAAATGTCTCTGACTCTAAGGGAATGGTTCCTGTCACTATTTAATTTCTGATTTCTCTATGTTGATTTTCACTGGGACCTGTATCTGGCCCTGCTTATTGAAGTAGTTCGATGTCATTCTTTTTAACAAAAGGTTGTTATTACAAACCAGAATTTTATTTTCAGATGCCATCGTCTCACATAGATAAGGTTAAAATAGACTTCCCTCTCCCACAGTGATAAAATAAAATAAAATAAAATAAAATAAAATAAAATAAAATAAAATAAAATAAAAAACAACAGATGTCTCCTCACTCTAGCATCCTTTGTTATACTTTTTTTCAGGGCAAATATCTTTTCCTGCTAGCATCAGAAGAAAATACAAGTTCCCTTTGCTGGGAATCCAGCTGACTTCACAAATCCTTCTTTTCCTGAACTGAGATAAAAAAATCGATCTCCATGCTACAGAAAAGACTTCAGATGACATTACAGAAGTTTGAGTGTCAAAGCCATGTTGCTTACTCTGGATTTCACATAATAACTTTGAGACTATCTGTGTTAGAGGTCAGTTGACAGTAAGTAGCACTGTTCTAAGCTGTTTAAGCTTAGGGTTGTCCTATCATCTGCGTTAATATTCTTTAAATACACAGAATTACTATTTTATATGTATTACACTTGTGATCTTACTTTTGATCCAACAGAAGTAGGCACTTGTGATTTAGAGATTGTTGCTTAATGAAGCATGAAAAAGGAGTAATCGTCTTTAGCACCCATGTTTTTTATAACGACACACTTATTAAGCTACTTCTCCAAACTGCATCACAAATAGCTTGCTAAAATCAGTCTGAGCAACAAACATAGAGAAGGCTGACCAGGCCAAGTATGTACAGACAGCAGGGGAAAGGTGGTTTACGAGCATTATTTATATCAAAGTGACAAAAGCGGAAGCTTGATGAAAGGAACATTGTATACTATGCTTACTTGGATTTGGGAGCAAAAGTGAAAGTTTTTGTCCAAAATGTGGATCCCTTACCTGATGTTCAATAAACCAATAACTACATCACCAAGAGAGAAATTGTTTTATTCAGATTTGTGCAAATCCCAGGTGCTTGGAGATTTTCCTCAAATCAAAGCACACACCAAGGGGTTTGTCTCCTTCTCTTATGCACAAAGTTACATAAAGCCATACATTATTCATAAATCATGTAATCACATATTGAAATGATAATCAATGCCAAGTCATTCCTCACACCTTCTGCACAAGCTCCAAAGAGATTGTTAGGGGTGCTGGGTGGTCATCACCCCAAAAATTACCTGCCAAGTTCAGCTATCAGTCAACTTCTTCCAGTATCCTCCCAGTTATTGGCAGTATTTCTCAACTGCTGGCTTGGAATTTCTTAATTTAATTAAGTTCCCAGTTCCTCATCCAAAAGTCATGCTAATAAATTGCACTATTATTTAACTATACAGCTGGACAAACTTTAGTCCCATACCGCAAAAATTACAAAAGATAATAATTAACTGGGACCCATCTTGTGTAAGTCTCTTGTCTGTCTGATGATCCTAAGATATTTTTTAAAGATATTAAAAATAGCATGGGCTTTTACCAGCATTTCCCCCCATTTGAGACTTTTGAGGCCACTTGTCTTATTTTGCAGGCCTCATAAGTCACTCTTACGTAACATCTCATAAGTTCCAGCAGTTGTCTGAAGAATAAAACGTTTGATATAACTTAGTGTAAACCAGATAACTATTAAAATGATTATAACAACAATAATATTTTGTAAAAGGCTTACCAACCATCTGGTCAATGAAAATCCAAGTCTCTTCAATAGTTTATTCAAACATCCTCCTTCTAATCCTGTCTGTAATTCTTCACTGGCCTTAGCTACTCATCTAATTTTATCCAATTGAACATTTAAATTTTCCATTACATTTGGGATATGAACACAGCAACTATCATTTTGAAGCTATTTTTGAAGTTGCCTGTAATTATTCATTTAATTTAGTAAACCCTAATTGTGTTGCGTTTGCCAATGTTTCCATTGTAATGTTAAATTGTGTACGGCCAATCTATTCTTAAGTGATGCTAGCTGAGGTGTTCCTATGCCTGTTCCCGTACTTGGACTGTGGAAAATCCTCTGACCTCTTAATTTGCCCCATAAACTATGCCCCAATGGGTATTTTTCCACAAAGGACATAAGGCAAATAACCCCAATGTCCAATATTTACTTTCTCCAAATAAAGGGAGGTGAGTTATCCATTCAATATCTCCTTGATTATTAAACATTATGCCATTATTTTTCTACCAGATTCTATAATATCCTTGTGGATTATTCCACCCCACAGTACTGCTTTTCCACAATGTTTCCAAATTTCATTAAGACCTATCTTTAAGACCCACCAAGGAACTGGATTTTCTGCTGATTTAGGAGTAGGCAAGCAAGTACTAATACAAAAACCAGTTAGCACTTTACTAAAATCCTGGATTAGTTTCAAAACAAGATTACTCTTGCTAGTTATTGTCCATTTCACCCACCAAGAATAATCACCAGGGCTTTTAGTTGATACATGATATCCCATTAAAAAATTATTCCTTTTCCACAAACCCCACAAAAATATAATAAGCGTGATTCCTATTAAGCTTTGTACAAACACCTCTGCCTGAATACAATGAAAGCAAAAATTAGACTCTAATTAACAGTAATACAGTTCATGAACATTTCTTCAGCTTCAAAGTCATTGGCCCGGTTTGTGTTACTTGCCACTTAGCAAGAGAAGCCTTCTTTACCTGAGTATAATGAATCCAATGGTCCACTCCTTTCAGTTTCACAGCAATGTTGGTTCTCAGTAAAACCTGATATGGCCCTTTCCACTTCTTGGCCAAAGCAGTATCCTTCCAAACCTTTAAATACACTTGGTCTCCTGCAGTAAAAAGATGTACAGGCAGCTCAACTGGAAGAGGTCCTTGCACAAGAAGATACTGCTTCAGACCTCCTGAAGTTTTATCCAAAGATAAAAGGAAATCTGTTAGTATTTTCTCTCCTGTGACACGCACCTGGTCAGCCCCTCCTGTTAAATTTACGTTATATGGTTTTCCATATAATATTTCAAAAGGATTTACCCTTTCTCTGACTCTGGGGGTAACCCTGATTCTCAGGCTATTGGTAACACTTCAGTCCATTTTAATTGGGTTTCCTGACAGAGTTTAGCAAGCTGCCTTTTTATTGCCTTCTACCTGTCCGTTTGACTGAGGTCTCCACGGAGCGTGTGAATCCCACTTGATTTTAAGGACTTTACGTACCTCTTTTACTACAAGATGGCACCCCAGCTCACAAATGAAGAGCTCAAACCAGTTGCATCCTTGCGGTGTTTCAGCATGTGGTTGACTGACATGCAGTCTCTGCACGTTCTTTGTTTCTTGCTCCCTCAGATGAAAATTTGAGCCTTGCATCCCAGGCAGCCTAAGTTGAAAGGAAAAAGCAGAATATGACTAATTGGTTTCTGCAAGTGAACCTGTTCCTGATGGTGGGAGGACCTTGAAGCCATCACAGGATGTCCCTAGGAGTTCTTCATCTTGCCTTGCTGTCACTGGAGGACTTAGCTTATCTGCCATGCTTCTTCCAGGGACAAGCCTAACATTTTGCAACTGCCTCAGGGACTGGAGCTGCAGTTGTTGGAGCTAACTATGACTATGCCTGAGCAGAAGCCGAAATAGGACTGGAGCACTGCAAATATACACAGCTCTCAGGAGCTGTAAATAAGGAATTCTGTCCTGTTGTTTGTGTTTCTCTGGGAAGAACTGTTGGTGTTGCTGAGGTGAGGGAGGAATCCTGACATCAACTGAGCATCTGTTGCCTAGTTTTGGACCTCAGTGTTACGGCAGCGTGGCAGCTGGATGTTTCAGCCTTGGATAAGTCAGTGAAGAAAGGAGAAGTCATAACCATCTCAGACTTTGATAGAGTCTGGAGGTTCATGTTACTGGGTACTCTTCAACCCTACTGATCTAGAGGGACCCTGCAGCCCACAGGCAGCTCGTTCAACATTTTATCTGTTGTCCTGCTTTGTAGTGTCTGTAACGGTGCTCCCCTGCAAAGCGGAGTGGCAGTTTGATAACAACGGCAGAACACTTTTTATGTTCCTAGTGTGACTGCTCCATGTTATCCTATTTCCTATAAGTATCTGGGTGTGGGGAAAGAGTTTAAAATCAGTATAGGTTCACAAGTAAGTGTTTAACTTCTTGGAGGTCCTCCTTCACATTAATTTTGCTGACACCTTCCAGCCAACATGTGCCTGCCTCTGACGAGCATAAGGAGGCTATTTTTACTGATAGCTAATGTCTTGGAAGCTGTAAGGAACGTGGTGATGTGGGAGACCCTCCTTGAAGCAAGGCTAGTGTTTTGCTGTGGTCCTTGTGCTTGAGGCCTGCCCTGCATAGGGAAACTCTCAGCCTCTGTCTTTCACATTCTTGCTGTGCGAGAGGGCAATCTTTCTTGTGCGCTTTCCAAGACTCATATTCGACCCTGCTCTGAGTACAGGCTGTGTGTGAACTGGGAAACTTGTGACGTTGCGGCTGTGGCTGTAAAAGGACAGTCCTAAGTGAATGGCTGGGGCAAAGGACAGTCTTGTGAGCCTGGCACTTGAACAGAAGAGGTGCAGTTGAGCAGAACTGCAAGAAAAGTTTTGCTGGTTACTTCACCAGGGTCATGAGTTGTAAGCAAAGTCAATAGCAGTCCTGACTGAGTTGCTGTTTACAACATCTCAGAGGGGGTTGCGTTCAGAGCCCCTGTAGCACCATTTTGAAACCGTGCCTGCAGCAGTTGCAGTAGGAAGTTGAGTAACTGCGTGCAAGAGACAGCCAAGGGAGGCCAAGAGAAGTTTAAGTGCTCCAAGAAGCAAGTGAACGGCAAAGAGCAGTGCCTACATAAAACTTTGTTAATATAACAGTACCAGCAGTGGCTGAGGCCATGGAAGGCTGTGTCGCTAGCCAGAACTTCCATCTTGTCATACTCAGCTGTTCCACAGCACATGACTCACATTTGATTAACCAGAAATTCCTTCCTGGATACAGGAGTGGCTGGGGAGAGGTGAGGTATCACATATTCAGGTGGGTGGATGGGTGCTCTCCTCAAGGGTAGTGTGACTGTGTCGGCCTGGGTCATATGTGCTAGCTGTGAGAACCCAAGCCGATGGGACATTCAGCTGCGTGGGACAGGGTGTGTAATCCAAGCAGTGTTCCTGTGCCACAACCTTCTGTTTCCCTCAGGTGTGAATGTGAACACCTACACAAACACGAAAGCTGGAAACAGGTGGGCCTTCCAGGCTTTCTGGAGAAGTCCAGACAGAGCAATGAGGCTATTTGAGTTTTGATAACAATCAAGAAAAACGAACTAGCTGAAAAGGTCAGGGTAAATATTAAGTGAGACTGTCCAAGAAATAGCAGAGTGAGTTAGTTGCAGGACCAGAATGAGCAGTAGGATCCATGTGAACCCAATGAAATTCAGGAAGCCTTCAAGGAACTTGGAGAAGAGGAAGGCAGGTGTCCCCATGGAAGCTTGTATAACAGGTAAACAGAAAAAAACAAGAGTGAATTCACAGAGCCTGCTAATATTAAGAGCACAGACACAGGTTTTCATTGTGAAGTAAAGTCAGCAACTTTAGTTGGGAAACCAGCTTAGCTAAATCACTCAAATTCAAGAAACAAACCTATAGGGAATGAGGAAGCAAGTTACGCTGAGAATTAAAGTATAACAGAAGCATGTAGGAAAAAATCAAAAGGACACAAAGACACTAGCATGAAATTAAATGCAACTAGCTAGCAAAATAAAAAAACCCCACATCACTCTAGAAGCCCACTATTTGTGTGAGGTACAAAGAGTTTTCTAACTGTAAAGTGAGAAAACTAAAACATGTCAGGAAGGCAGCACCTTCCAGACTTCACCAGAAAAGGTCATTAAAGTAAGGAAACTAACACATTACCTTCAGCGAAGAAAAAGGTAGGGTACTTAAATCAGGCATTTTCTTATTGATCTCAGATCTCTCTTTAAGTTCATCCTAGCATATTTAAAGATCTTGCTAACAGAATCTCAGGGTGTCTTTGAGTTATTATGGATGTCAGGTCGCTGTAAAGCGACAAGCGTGGTGGAGAAAAAGGAGGAGGTGTGAAATTATAGATTAAGCAATTTAATTTCTAGAAAAACAGTGAAACAAATAAATATATTTGTACATCTCTGGAAAATAACTTGGGGATGAGTAACTGTCAGCAAGAAACCATGTCTCAAAAATCAGGCTGCCTTTTACAACAGCATCATATATCTTCTGGCTGGAGCGGAGCTATGGATGTGATATGTCTTGATTTTCAGGTAACCTTTCCTGTGATTCCCATAAACAAATAAATAAAGTGTGTTCTACATTGATTTACAGCTAAGTGCTTGTAAAGCTTGTTAGAAAACAAGAGTAGCAGGATGATTGTCTTTTAAAATGGAAATTTGTGTCAAGTTGGATTCCACAGATCCAGAATCTGGTGACCTGAGAAATGCTTACAAGAGGGAAAATGCTTGTTGAATTCATGTATGTATTGGACTGAGAAGGAGTAAGTATGCTGCAGGACAGGAAGAGAATAAAAAAACATCTTTAGAAATATGAACAAAAATGGGAAGCTAGTCAACAAAAACAGCTGCAGACCTAGGCAGGACTAATCAGCTGGTAGGCAAAACTGGTTAGGTAGCAGTTCTATACAACAGTAAATCAGGCTTTCAGTGGTCACAGACTGGGTGTGAGTCAACCATGGCTTGTTATTGCAAAATGATGTGTCCTTCTGGGATGTATAATGAGCATTAGGACTTACAAGACCTGGCAAGGAATTCTGCTTTGCTTAGCAGTAGTAAAGATAGTTTTGGATCTTGCGTGTGAAGAAGGATGTGGACCACCTAGAGAACAACCAGAAAGCCCAGGGGCCTAGAGGAAATACTGAATTATTTCAGATTGCTTAATTAGGGAAGAGTAAGAGGAGCAGGAGAATGGCAACAGTCCACAAATGTGTGAGAAGTTGCTGATGAGATGAAAATGTTTCCTGTTGTTCACCATGGGCAGAAATTGCAATCAGGATATTTTACATTAAACATTAGGACAAACCTTCTTCAAGGGCAGAGATACTGACAAAAAAGATCTCCAGTGATGTAGTTAATGTCTGTCATTGGAGTCTTTGAGGACAGGCTACATACGTGTCTTTTCCTCCATAAACAGAAATTTAGTAGGCGTAGTGGAGCTGCCTGGAGGCAGGGAGGCTGTGAATATAACTTTGTGAGAACACTGCGGCTCCGTGTTTCTATGTTTGCTAATGTCACAGAATCACAGGATGGTAAGGATTGGAAGGGACCTCTGGAGATAATGTGGTTCAACCTCCCTGCTAAAACAGGTTGACCTAGAGCAGGTTGCCCAAGGACATGTACAGGCAGGTTTTGAATATCTCCACAGAAGGAGACTCCACAACCTCCCTGGGCAGCCTGTTCCACTGCTCTGTCACCCTCACAGTAAAGAAGTTTTCTTCCTTCATCAAGGCCAGCTGGACCGGGATGGGTGGGGATCATAGAATCATAAAATGGTCTGAGTTGGAAGGAACCTTACAGATCACCCTGTTCCAACATTCTTGGCATGGGTCTTCCACCAGACCAGGTTGCTCAAAGCCCCATCCAACCTTGCCTTGAATACCTTCAGGGAGGGGGCATCCACAGCTTCTCTGGGCAACCTGTGCCAGGGCCTCACCACCCTCGCAGTAAAAATTTCTGCTCCTAGTTGTTAATTTACCTCTGAAACACAGTGCAACTTCTCTAGTGTAATCCTAACACATTGTTTGTTGTAAATAAAAACTTGTGCAATGTTTTGGAGTTTTCTTTTTACATAAAATTTTTCAACCTTAAAACATATGTTGCAGTACACAACTGGTGAATAATCTCCAAACATCTGCCATGGGTAAACACAGGAAGTGTCTTGTGGGCATTGTACGTCATATCTAGTAAAGTCCGAACAAGAGAATTTCCAGTCATAGTCTTGAGAAATAATCTCATACCTGCAGGCTTTTTTTAATTAAAAATACGATTTTTTACACTCCTCTATATTTGAAATAAAGGAATAAATTCTTAATGTTTTCAACCAGATTAATAAAAATAACTGATAGTTTTCCAGCCATGTTGAGTCTTAGTTGTTTATGTATACAACATGAGTAAAGAATTATTACCATTACTAGTGAACTATTTTGCTTTATATATATGAAGAGAATATTGAAAGCAATATTTAAAGCCAGTAAACATGTTTGGTTATAATTTTTATTTCTTATTTTGAGAGAAATTGTTCTTTCTTCTTTTGTTCTCTTTTGATAATAAATCTTTAGAGCTCAATAAGGCAAAAATAAATATTTATTATTTGTACTCATTCTAGGTGATAGAAAATAGTAGTAGTAAGTAGTAGTAGTAAAGTGAAAAATACTTCTCTCCTTGACATTTGGCCTTTTTAACATCAAGATCACTTTTGTAAGGCAATCGCAAGATAAGTAACTGCTTAAACTCAGTTTTAAAGGGTTTAATGTCCAGAACACAGTGACAGAAGAAACATACAAAAAGTCCTATTTCCCTGAAAAAAAGGAAGAATCAAACAACACAAGGCAGATTGTCTGCTTTCAGTTTCTTCTTTTGACTTTCTCCAGGTGGTATATACCTGTTCTTGCTCTCTATGGCTTTCTTTCTGTTTGCTTGCTGGGTGCTGATGACACACAGATGCACACTGTCATTCCAAACAATACTCAACCTTTGCATTCCCATTCAAACCACAGTGCTCCCCTTTAAACCACATATCTTATTCCCTACCCCAGCCTTCTCATGCTTGTTCTGTTTTAAGCTAGTATTTTTTTACTGTGTCAGTTATTGATAAATAAAGGCAAATTAAACATGATTAGATATTTTTGTTCAGCTCACTATTATCAGCAGTGCCCACAGAGCAAAGTCAATGACTCCTGCCAGAGACGGCAAATCGATGGAATGAGCTTATATTAAAAATTAAATATGTATTTATGTAATCTTAGTGTTCGAAGTGCTGTGGTGCATATGGCAGTATGAATGCTGCATTTGTGTCTTTTTTCCTTCTGGATGAAAATATGCTATTGCTTCTGAGGGAAAAGGGCTCTTCCTCGCACTGGTATTTCCCACAGAACTTCAGGAGAAGTGGCTGGTTTTGAAACTGCTTCTTCCCACAGCAACAGAATGGTGCAGAACAGTTGCTGTGAGAGGCAGGGACCTCCAGAGCACAGCTCCTGCTGAATCCTGAGCTAAGCAGGAGGAATGGACAAGTGCCCCTGCTTCTCATGGAAGCAGCCCTCTCCTTTTCTCGATGCTGTGAGTCTTAGTTCCAGCCGAGGTCCGAATTCAGCTGTCCCACAGCTACCTTCTATCACGGCTGCGTGGTCTGCCTCTGTGCTGGGCAGGGAGCTCTCCTGGAGTTCAGAGCTTCTCCAAAGGTGGGAAAACCTGCAGTTCACAGGAAGAAACGGCTCCTGTGAACAGCAGAGTTGCTACATCTGAAGTGGCAGAAATTCCATTATTGCAACAAATGCCATCCATGAGCATTCAAGAATTTAACAAGACAATCTCTGAAATGGACTGAAAATGTTTTGAGAAGGAATGGAATATGTTTTTTTCCCTAACTTGTTGAGGAGCAAAGTTATTCTTTCAGTGTTACCGCTTCTGCATCTCAAGACAGCTAGCTGTCACTCACACCCCCAGGTAAGCTCCTTGGGGAACAAGTTCTTCAGCCAAACTGACTACATCCAGATGGGATGCCAGCAGCAGGCCAGGTCACAACGTTTCATTAAATAACGCATAACATTCTGTGTGATGTAGGGAAAATTTGCCATTGACATAATCAGGATCAAAAGCAAAACCTAATGGATGCAAGACCCTGTGATGTCAGTAAAAGTTTTGCCAGTGGTACTTTCATACCAACTTCTTAACACATCATGACTTCCATTTGCATGCGCACAGAGACCCAAACAACAGTGCTCATACTTATCAAGCTTCTGGAATAAAGCTGCTAAAAAATAAAATACTGGACCAAAATCTGCTTTGAGTTATTTTAAGTTTCATCCAAATTTAACTCCATTAATTGTCACAGAATTTCATTTCAGTTGCCCAGATGCAACCAAGTGCAGAGCTTTTTCCTCAAATGTGTCCCAGTTCCAGAAAATGTTCTGATCAGGAATCTTTTAACTTCTTTCATTTTTCTTGATGTTGAAGTTATTTCACTAATCCTTCTTTATCTTTGCTGCTGAATATACATTTGATTACTAAATTTAGTGCTTTTCTTCACATGACCTATTTCTTTTGAATCTTAATGCTGTTGCTTGGATACGCTTGTCTCTTCTGAGGAACTTGGTTTCACCTTGGTTTTTTTCTGTACTTTGGGCAATACAAATGGATTGTTATTGAATATTTTTTCAGGTTTTTAAATGTATTTGGTTTGTCTGACACCTTGGTTTCAGCAGAACATTCGTCTTTCATTGCAGATCTGTGATTTTATGTGTAGTATAACCTGTGTAACATTGAATAGCTTGCTATTCTTTTCTTTCTTTACAACTGGTTAAAAAATGACACCATTATGCCAAGTAAAGTCCAATCACTACATAACCCATGGCAAATCACTCATAACTCAATAACTCTAGTATTTATAGATAAATAGGGAGATATCCGATTTCCTTTTCGTATGTGTACTGTAACTGCAAGTTAATTCCTGGAGCACCTTACATGAAGTCATCTTTTTGTTTTAGTCCTGGGCTGGTAAATGTATGTGACAGGAATAAACTTCTTTGTATTTACCACACAATGTTACTTTGGTCACACAACAGAATCCTAGGAATATATTGAGACCTCCCAAAAGACCATAGAATTGCAGAATCACAGGAATCATACAATCATTAAGTTTCCAAAAGGTCTCTAAGATCATCGAGTCCAACCAACAGCCCAGCAGCACTGTGCCTACTAAACCATGTCCCCAAACACCACATCTACACATTTTTTTGAACACCTCCAGGGATGGAGACTTCATCACTTCCCTGGACAGCCTGTTCCAAAGCTTCAACACTCTTTCAGTAAAGAATTTTTTTCCTATTATTCAATCTAAACCTCCTCTGTTGCAACGTGAGGCCATTTCCTCTTGTCCTATTCCTTTTTACCTGGGAGAAGAGACCAGCATCCACCTCCTTTCAGTTAACTAAATGAGGCACAACTACTGTCTGTTGAAGGCAACGCCTTTCACCTTTGAATCTTAAAGTCCTCTTCAAAAATGTCAGAAAGCAATGTGTGTTTGATCACTTTGCTAATGATTAAGGAAAAAAATCCAATGTACCTGATAACTCAATACCATTTCTTATTAACAGTTGTCTAAGTAAGGGATACAGGAACCCTAAGTATACTCACAACATGTCTTTCTTCGGGGTAGGTGATGCTGATATCTGTAGTCTTACAGCACACTCAGTGTTGCCCAGTGGATCGTTGTCTTTGGTGTGAGGTACTGTAATAACATCATCTAATATTGCCAGTCCTCCCAAATTTCAACATTAGCCTTTGAGGTGTTGAAAAAATGTGTAGATGTGGCACTTTGGGGGCATAGTTTAGTAGGCACAGTGATGTTGGGCTGACAGCTGGATCTCATATTCTTAGAGGTCTTCTCCAACTTTACAGATTCTATGATTCTATGGTTGCCTGGTTCCCTGATGTTCTTAGAGGTCTTCTCCAACTTTACGGATTCTATGATTCTACGGTTGCCTAGCTCCTGCTAGGAACTGGTGCTGTTCATACAGCACTGTGGCTTCTCTCAGAGTTTTCAGCTCCATGTGCCTGGGAAGAAGCTGTGGCTGTCTCTAGCAGCCAAGAGATATATCTCTCTGTACCCACACTGCTGGTCCACGCTGCCACGTGTCCTGGCCCAGGGAGCCTGTCTACCTTATGTGACCTCTTGGGAACTGTGTTCTTGCCATGTAGCCTGATGTGGCCAGGATGTGCACCTCCAACGCATGGGCCTACACAGAAGAGACAAGCCTTTATCTGTTGTCTTCATGCAGAGCCTCCATCCACCCCAATACTGCAGTAACATAAAAGGCATCATGTTCCTGTGAGTTCTAGCGCCTTACAGGCAAACACCAATGGGACTCACTATGACTCCCATACAGCTTTAAGTATACCCACTCACATCCACGCTGGACTAACTGAAGCTGTCTTTGCTCAGACACCCGTCACTCTCATTACATTTGAAGTGAACACAGACTCTTGCTTATATAACTCCAAATTAAAATTACATGTTTCCTGAAAAAAGAAAGAAACCCAAAATGGAACTTGCATTCCATGCTCCTTTTCCAGTACTTGATTCAGATCCCCCAGGAAAAAGATTTTCAGGGGCAATATTAATTGTTAATCTTTTCTTGACTTTCACTTGACTTGACATTTGATATTAAGAATGGAGAATCCTTTTTTAATTTAATGTTTTGCTTAGCTTATTTCACTGGAGTACTAGCATGAAGGAGCAGCCCCTTCTGCGGCTTAAAAAGGGGCGAATACTACACTCTTGTGCAGTTCTATCTTGACAAACACTAGACATCTGCTTCAGAAGGAACTGAATGAGGAGAACAGAAATAGGATTCCTGTTTTCTACCACAATGCATTTCTAGTTGCTGATAGGAGATGACTTTCACTAAAACAAATACTTTTTGAAATTAGGTTTGATATATCTGAGGGTGCTTCAAATCAGATTATAGAATTATACACTACAGAAATAAAAGGAAAATTCAATGACCCTGATAAAATCAAGGTTTTTCTGTACAGACTTACAGAACTAAGTTTTAAATAGACCACTTCATACTAATGAAGATAATAGACCAGTCTCTAATAAGTTAGAATTTATAGAAAATTTCTTTCAGTTTACAAACATTATGCCTCTGGTATTTCTGAATTTATGACTATAGCAGAGAGGTTAAACATTTTTTCAGTTTCACTTAGAGTGCCTTGTGTTCCCCTGAACTGACAGAATATACCATACATCTTTATTATCCCATGCTTGGAACATTTGATGACAGCACTGGGACTCATGTGGGCTCAGATGGTGAAAAACTGTACCAGATTTTGCATGCACAAAGGAACTAACTAGATATCAGAAGTACGTGTTGAACTCAACCAGCGCATGCAGTCTTTTAACAATAGCATATGCACACCTCCTTTTTCTGTCAGTACTTTGTTTGCCAGCCTTGTAGGAAAGATTGCAAGCAAAAGACTTTTTCTCTTAACTCATTCAGTTTTTCTCTAACAGCTAGTATTACTTTAGTGATTGCTTTGCAGTGTTTCACTAGTTATTTAAAATGGCACTATTTTCACAAGTTCAATATTTTTTCTTGGTGTGGTTGGTTTTCATAATTTTGCAAAGTCCAGTGATCACATTTATATTTTGGTAAAAAAAAATAAGAGTTCTTTATTCAAGTCTTGCCATTTTTTATTTCTGTTATGGAGTCTTGGACCAGTAGATACCTGTAAGCATCAATTGAGGATCATCTGAAAATGAAGGGGAAGCTATGTTTCTGAGTATGAAGATACAGTATGTGAACTAGACTGACATCACTAATAATGACATGCTTAGGTCCTTAGAAATAGCAGTTCACATAAAAGGGATACCTGTAGTTTAATGGATTTAAATAGTTTTGTATTTTTCCAAGCAATGGTGAGAATGGTAGAAAGAACAGATATACAATTCATACTAGAGGATAGTACGTAAACAAAGAAATTATTTAGACCTGCAAATGTATCATAAAACACAACAAGGTATACTCTGTGAAAGGAAAACAGATCTCAGAGTCTTTGGTTCTAAAACTGTTGGACAGCTGTCAAATCTATGATTGTTTTGCCAGCAGTATGACAGTGCTGCAGCCCTTGCCTAACTGTATAAGCCAAGGTATTTCCCTAGAGTAATCAATTTATGACAGTTGGAAGAATCAGCTAGAAAAACTTGCACGACTCATCTTTTCATAATCAAGAGCTCCAAAAAGACCAATTCCCAAGTTATGCTTCAAGTTACTTAAAACTTAGAGTAAAACGGACCACATAAAGTAAAGATGTAGTATCTGCATTTTATATATGTACTTTTATGAAGTTTTCTGTAAGAACACATTAAATATTTTATGAAGCACAATAAAAAAAAACGTGTGCACATCTGGTGTGGTTTGGAATGGCTGATAGTATACCTGTTCTCTGATTTTGGTTTGCCTTAAAGCCTCATGCTGAGGTTGTCCAGCAGCTGAACAGCACTTGAATTGAGGCACAAGGGGTGAAAGATGATTGGAATCATTAACTTTTTCAGACCTCCTGCATTCATTCCTATTCATAATGCAGAGCCCTCAGAGCAGAACAGTAAGGGGATTTATCACATCATTATCTTGTGTTAATTTGAAGGTAGTGGTTGGAGTGACTTCTGAATGCTAAATTCCTGAACTTGCCCCTCCCAAATCTTAGTTAAGCTCTTTCTGCTATGATCATAATTTAGCAGCCTAGGTAAGAGTTAGTATAATCTTCCTTCAGTTCCTAAATTCAGGCAGAGGTATTATTAAAATATCTCTTTGAAAAACACAGTCCTACTGAAAGGCTGCATCAGACGGTGCAGCCAAGGACCTCTAAGAGGCACAGCCTCAGTCATAGCATCATGGGTACTGATGAATCCAGTCTCTGCATGTTTTGTTAGAACATATTATTATAAATTCTGCTATCTAATAATTTACAGCAATGAAACAAGTGATGCACATCACTGTTTGTAGTCATGGTCTAACAAATAGACCAAGTATGTTCTGCTCGGGTGGAATGAACTTTGAATCTTAGAATCATTCAGGTTTTAAGAGACTGGCAAATCTTCAAGTCCGACTGTTAACCTCAGTCTGCCAAGTCTACCACTAAACCACATCCCTAAGCACCACGTCTACACGTGTTTTCAATACCTCCAGGACTGATGACTCAACCACTTCCCTAGGCAGCCTTTTCCAGTGCTCAACAACCCTTTTTGGTGAAGAAATTTTTCCTAAAATCCAGGCTAAACCTCCCCTGGCACAATTTGAGACCATTTCCTCTCATCCTATTGCTTGTTACTTGGAGCCTACCTTGCTCCAACCTCCTTTCAGGTAGTTGTGATGAGCAATAAGGTTTCCCCTCGGCCTCCTTTGCTCCAGACTAAACAATCCCTGTTCCCTCAGCTGCTCCTCACAAGGCTTGTTCTCCAGGCCCTTCAGCAGCTTCGTAGCCCTTCTCTGCACACTCTCCAGCACTTCAATGTCTTTGTTTTAGTGAGGGCCCCAAAGCTGAACATGGTATTCCAGGTACAGCCTCACAGTGATGACTACAGGGGGAAAATCACTTCCCTGGTCCTCCTGGTCACACTGTTTCTCATACAAGTCAGGATTCTGTTGGCCTTGATGTCTTCTAATCCACTTTCCTTCAATTCATGTATAAATGAGAATTAACATCTTATGCAGATATTTTAACTTTTACCTGCTCCTTCTGGATAATAACATAAGAGCGGTTTCTCTCACCGCTTTCAGGCTTAGGCAGGCTGATCCTCTTCTTTTTTATGCTGTTTCCATTTTGTTTGATGAGACAGTCTTTCTGTTTTTCTTTAATGACCTAATTTGGAAATAGATAACCTGAGATAAAACTAGATGTTTCTAATCAACTAGACACAGTGTGAAATTGAAGAGACGTGTCTTATTTGTACCTTACAGATTAGGATTGATCAGCTTCATTGCTCAGTGTTTATGAATCAAAGATCCCACACCCCAACAATGCTTGGACTGCCTGAACACACTTATGTGAAAATTCCTGGCAGGATGTAAAAATTGTGCCAGTTCTGACTCTAAAAAGAATTTCTCCTCCATTTTCAGGAAGATAAAAACATGGTAGAGATGTTTATTACACTGTTGGAAAGATCCTGTAGAATCCTGTAGAATCTGACCAAAAACCACCACTGAAGATTGGTAAAATGTCATTATATCTTACCCTGACAGGTACATGAATAAAAATTTAATTACAAAATTTTTAATGTAATTACTATGTTAGCCTTAAACTTTAGGTGTCTCATCATCTGTTTTACAGTCAAACCAATATGCCATTAGCTTGTGAATGAAAAGTGTATTTTATTGTTAATTGCTCCTTACTTTTACAATAATACAATGTTCCAGTATGCCTCAAAACCTAGGTAAAGGTAAACCTTAAAAGAATGGCTACTATTGTGCGTGACTTCAGATAATAGCCAATATTAATCTCATTTATGTGATTACACAAAGTATGGTAGTCATACCACACACGTCTATGTGAATTGATAAGGTTTGCCGTATGGAAAGGTGCTTACATTGTGCCAGTTCATCTTAACTAGCCTTTCTCTGAGCTTATTTGAATCAGTAAAGTAGAGCAAAGCAAAATCAACCAAAAAAGGGGTAGTTTCCTTGGAGGTGGAGTTGGTAAGTTGAATGGGCTCAGAGAAGGATCTGGTGAGTGCCAGAGCTGGTGGAAGTATAGGACAGAGCCTTGGAGCTCGCAGTGAGGGCAAAGGGAGAAGGAAATGGTGTTGGATTGGGCTTGAGGTCACTTTTAGTAGCAGTGAGATGCTGTGTGGGCTCAGCTAGTCAACGAACTATACCCAAAATGTGAGCATAGTTTCAATCAGGTGTAAAGAGAATTTCATCTCACAGTAGGTTAGTGGCTTGTTAATTTAGTTAAGTATTGTGGTAGTTATTAGTACAGGGAGAAGAGGTTTAACCACTGAATAAAAAAATCCTCTGCTCTTGAAATATTGATAGATTCTTTTTTGTCTCCCTCTTTTTTTCCCCCTGCCTTACTACAGCCCATCCATTATAGTATGGCTACAGCCTGCATTGTGACTGACAGAGACACACCATGAAAATGCTGTGATCAGCTAACAGAATCACAAAATGGGACTACAGTTACACATGGATGCAAGACTGGGGTTTGTATTTAGCTATAGTGATAGTGCAGTATGAATTTTGGGTGCGCATGCTGATCCATCTTTAAATTAGCTAATCCTCCTAATGGAAAACGCCTAGTCACTACAACACTGGGCTTTCAGAACCTTTCACAAAGAGCCTGTTCAGTTAAGAATTCATTGCATAGCAAGAATGTGACACCTAGTGGATAGATGCCGTTGAGAAAGTGTGACAGTCTCATCAAGGAATATTGACACTAAATGACCCTATCCGGTAGAACAATTAATTTGATACTAGAAAAAACATTGATCTTGAATAACTTTATGGATGATGCCAAGTAACTGGTGAGTCCCTTCTGAAAGCTCAGAAGTGAAGAATATATCAAGAGACTGTTTTAAAAGTTCTTTTTTTGTAAACCACTAGCAGAATGAACATGTTGGACCAAGAAGGCTAGAGGACTCCCAGAAGAAAGAGACCAAACTCATGAAGACAGTGTGGATACTCATGAAATGCATTGGCAATGGAGACTTCCAACATGCATAAAGGTTGTCTAAAATGCCCTTTTGTTAAACCCATATCTCTGTTATTGACACGTTAACTCTTCAGGAAGTGAAAGTTTCCAAGGAGATACTCAGTGGTGAATAACTATATGGTTAGGCCACTGGGAGCTGGACAAGACTGAGACAGTTTAAGAAGTCTGACAAAGACATTCTCCCCAAACTAGCTGATACAAACTGTGTCTGTCTGCTATTCCCCACTATGCTTTGTATGTGAATTTCAAGTATTTCCATTTTCTGTGGTGCCATAGTGCCTCACTGCTTCATAGATCATGAATAACAGAAAAACTCATCACCAGAAACTGATATTTTATGCTAGATACAGAATACAACCCAAACTCTTCACTGCAAAATTTACAAATTTTAGATCTGTATGTATTTCCAAATATGCTGAAAAGTGCATGTTGAATAACAGCCGGATGCTAGAGGAAGGATAAATCTTACCCTTTGGAAAGGACGTTCTGTATTGGGTCTGTAAAAATTGGGAGATTTTTCCTGCCGTCAGTCCAAAATTCTAGTGGGTAACCCCAAATGAAGTTGCCTTGTGAGCAACTGGTTCGCACCAGTCTTATCTTAGCTGGTCGGCAATTATGAATCCACTCTCAATAGCAATCTTAGCCACTGTAGGCTCATCTAATCGGCAAGAAATACTGAAGGCCCTAGTACTGTCCAAATCAAAAAATATTCAGAGAATCTAGATTAAGAAAATTTCCACAAGCCCAGCAGAAGAGCGTGCTTTGCTAGCCAGCCTCTTTGTCTGCCATCCCTACACTGCAGGCACACTTCGTCTTTCTCACCTGCGAAAGGATGCATGGAATTACACTCTCTACAAAAATCTTGATATTGAAGTGCAAAAATCATAGAATCATAGAATGGTTTGGATCGGAAGGGATCTTAAAGATAATCCAGTTCCAACCTCCGTGCCATGGGTAGGGACACCTCCCACTAGATCAGGTTGCTCAAATCCCCATCCAATGTGGTCTTGAACACCTCCATGGATGGGGCATCCACAACTTCTCTGGGCAACCTGTGCCAGTGCCTCACCATCCCCACAGTAAAAGATTTCTTCCTAGTATCTAATCTGAATCTCCTCTCTTTCAGCTTAAACGTGTTCCCCTCATCCTATCTCTGCACTCCCTGGTAAAGATCCCCTCCCCATATCTGCTGTAGGGCCCCTTTAAGTACTGGCAGGCTGCTATAGGGATTCCCCAGAGCCTTTTCTTCTCCAGGCTAAACAAGCCCAACTCTCTCAGCCTGTGTCCTCTTTTGCCTGTAGAAAATTATATTTAAACATAAATGTCATGCAGCTGGACCACAGAGTTTTTAGCTCAGGCTCCAGAAGGAGATGGGCCTGACAAAAGAGGAAGCGCAGGGTGCAGAAAATAAGTAGGACCATAGAATGACCTGAGTTGGAAGGGGTCCCTGCACAAGACGACCCCAACATGCTCACTGTGTGTCTGAGGGCATTGTCCAAGTGCTTCTTGAATATTGTCAGGCTTGGTGCCGCGACTGCTTCACTGGGGAGCTGTTCCAGTGCTCCACCACTCTCTGGGTGAAGAACCTTTTCCAAGACCAAGAGAAGACCAAGTTACTTCAGCTGCTCCTCAAACAACTTCCTCTCTAGACCCTTCACCAACTTTGTGGCCTCCTCTGGACCCTCTCCAGTAGCTTGATGTCCTTTTCATACTGTGCTGCCCAAAACTGCACACAATACTCGAGGTGGGGCTGTGTCAGAGTGGAGCAGAGTGGGACAATCACCTTCTTCAACTGGCTGGCAATGCCGTGCTTGATGCACTCCAGGACACGGTTGGCCCTTTTGGCTCCCAGAATCAAAGAATCAGAGTGATAACGAAGATCATAAGAATCATAGAATGGTTTGGGTTGGAAGGGACCTTAAAGCCCATCCAGTTCCAACCGCCTCTCGCTCCCCAGTCTGTGCGGATTTCCAGGGTTGGAGCGCTCCAGCCGCAAAACCGGGCACGTTGCCGACCGGCAGGCGTGGCCAGAAAGAGCAGGGGAAAGCCAGTGGCGGGCAGGGGGCGTGGCCATAGTGAGAAGGGCGTGGCCAGCAGCAGGCGGGCGTGGCCACGAGACGTAGGCGTGGCCAATGCAGCCAGGGTCCCGTGTGGGGGCGTGGCCTCGAGGCGGAGGCGTGGTCTAGGGACGGGGGCGTGACCAGTGCGGCCGGAGGCGTGGCTACGCTGGGCCGCTGCGGCGCGCCCTGCTGCCCGCTGCGTGGCTGCCTGCGGCCGCGGCCCGCCTCCCGCCCTGCCCTGCCCTGCCCTGCCCTGCCCTGCCCTGCCCTGTGGATGTGGAGTCGGCGGTGAGTGGGGAGTGGGCGGCCGTCACCCGGCGGGAAGGGGCTCTCCCTCCTTGCGCCGCCGTGAGGGGAGGAGCCTCCTCCCTTACCCGCCCACCCAGGCCGTGGCGCGGAGCCAGCGCTGGGCCGCCCCTCACTCGTTAATGTCCGGCGGCGTTCGTGAGGGTGGGGAGGGTGCCGGGTTCGGCGCCTCTAGGGCTGGGCCTGGAATCAGTTCAGCTGCGGGAGCCGGCCTATTCCCGGCGCGCTGCCCGCCGCAGCTCTGGGCACGCTCCCCGTTTCCCGTCCCCTCTCCGGCGGAGCTGGGCGGGGCTCGGGGCTCGTGCTCGCTTGGTGCGCACCATCCCGCACTTGTGCCCGTTTCTTGTCCCCTCCCCCCCGCGGTGCCCTGGTGCCCGCTTCGTGTGGGCTCGCGGGGGGGAGGGAGGAAGGAGGGGGCTGCGTGGCGTGAGGGACTGAGTCAGCGCCGGGAGGGGCCAATCCTTCTCCCCGCCCCTGCCGCTCCCTCAAAATGCCACCTGCAAGGGGAGCGATGGCAGTCCGGTGTGCTCGCGCGTGGCCTCGGCGCGGGGTGGTCGAGGGGCGCCGCGGGTCCCTGTGCGACTCCCTTTGCGACTCGCGGGGCAGGGAGATGCTGCTGAGCGCAGCAACATAAAGTTCTGGGTTATAGCAGCGACCTCTTGTTAAAGAGATTGGCGTTAAACTAATTCGATAGAGAGGGCCAGGTACAAGTCCAACTGAGAAGTCAGAGACTTCTGACCCCGGCAGGACTAGGTGAAGGTTCTGGAGATCAGGTCTTATGAGGAGCGGCTGAGGGAGCTGGTGTTGTTTAGCCTGGAGAAGAGAAGGCTGAGGGGAGACCTTATAGCTCTCTACAGCTGCCTGAAAGAGCCTATAGCAAAGTGGGTGCTGGTGTTTTCTCCTAAGTAACAAGTGATAGGATGAGAGGAAGTGGCCTCAGGTTGTGCCAAGGGAGGTTTAGATTGGGTGTGAGGAAAAATGTCTTTACTGAAAGAGCGGTGAAGCATTGGCACAGCTGCCCAGGAAAGTGGTGGTGTCACCGTCCCTGGAAGGGTTCAGAAAAAATGTGTAGATGTGGCACTTCAGGACATGGTTTAGTAGGCATAGTGGTGCTGGGCTGATCTTAGAGGTCTTTTCCAACCTTAATGATTCTATGATTTTATGCTCAAAGGAAAATATTTTGATAGGGATTTGAAATCTCTGTTGTTGTTATACACATAGCACACACCAACACTCTCATATGGCATTTAGCTGATGTTTTTAGATTTTGTTCCATTACCTCAGTGCCTCTGCCAAGATACATCAGTAGACTAAGACTTACCCAGCAAACCCAGATTGTGGATGAAAGAGGTCTTTTTTTAACCTTAATGATTCTATGATTCTTTTGTCTGTGTTCCCCAGGCCTGCCATCAGTTACTCTGTGCATAAGTAAGGAAGAAGCTGAGTTACATCCCACGGGATCTGTGCTAGTCATTAAACTGCCAACTCTCTGGTATAGGAAATCACAAACGCGGATTGGAAAAGTGCTTCAGCCCTGTTCTAGTTTTCAATTGTAAACAGCCTAAAAATAACAGATCTTCGTCACCCTGCCAAGGACAGTGATTCTTAATAAATGATAGGAGCCAGATAGGTAGCATGATGTTTATGCAAAGGTTGTTCTCAGGAGACAGCTGTTCTTACAAGTGATGTTGTTAACTGGCAATACTTAATAATTATCTAATGCTTTTCATCCTTTAAATTCCATAGAACTTGCAGTATGCACAATATGACAGGCATCATCTTTCTTTTAAAAAATAAAACTGGTCGTGGAAAGTGATGCAGTAAGGTGGAGTGACTAGTCAAGACAGTGTCATTAATCATTGACAATGCCTAATTGTTGATTATGTTTTCCTTTGCCTGATTCATTCTGCTTGTGCAGATTTGCATCTAAAAGGGTTTTTAATACTTCATTGATCTAGTAGATTTTTTTTTTAAGACCTACATACTTGGGTCCAGCGTGGTAAATCCAAATTCTGTAGAACTGTGTGCGTATGAACTGGTGGGTGAGGCAAACTACAAACTCCATTGAAACATTGCCATCCGGTAACACAGCAGTGACAATGCCCTGGGATGGGATGAAGGGAGCGGTGTTCTGCAGTCAGCCAGTCATCCAAGATGAAGTCCTTGAAGAGCTGGTGGAGTTCCTTGGAGGGAGGAAGAGTGGAGGCTGGAGGAAGTTGCTGGAGGTTCTTCACTGTAAGACAAGCTCCTGATGAGGCCGTGTTGATGCCACATTTGATGAATAGAAATGCTGCTTCAGCCCTCAGGAAATAGATGCAAGCTTCTCAGGCACTGAGAACCACTCACCTTGGTGAAAAACAAGGGAGTGCCTTCTGGAGGAACACTCGAGCAGCACTGCACAGCTCTATGCCCTCATCCTTTGGAGAGCCAGGGCAGCAGCTGTAAGAAATGTTATGCAGAGATGTTGCAAGGGTTCCCAGTACTTTGGAGCAGCCAGTGGTGTCCTACCAAAAGGCTTTGGAAACATAAGAGCAAGAAGAATTATAAACTAAAGATAGAAATGGTTTGGGGTTTTTTTGGATGCCAGGATCAAAATTCATGAGAAAAAATTAATCACCAAGACCAAGAGAGAAAAACCACATTCCTAAAACTTTTCAGTTTGTTCTTGAGAGTGCCTTCTTTGTGCATCTGTCAGTTCCCTGCTTTCCTGTGCCTGACAGAGGTTGCTATTTTCTTAGCCATAGTCGCTACTCATCCGGCTCCCCACACAACATAGGGGATTTGCGACTTTCTGTGGCTCTCACTTTCCTTTGCCAGACTTCAGGAGATGTTTTCTTAAGCTAAACTGAAGATTGCATCAGCCTGCTCCTGGCTCCACTTGTGCACTGCGTTAATGCTTGTGAGCATCTGCTCTGAACCAGATTAAGAGAAATAGAATAAACTCCCATTTCCACTTGTAACCTTTGGATTTGTGTCCTGGAAAGTGGTTTGGGAGCTGATACCCCCTCCTGGAATTTCAGGCAGAGAGCAGTCTCACCATTATTTGACTTACTGGGAAGGGAATCATAGAATGGTTTGGGTTGGAAGAGACCTTAAAGATCACCAAATTCCACACCCCCTGCCATGGGCAGGGACACCTCCCATCAGACCAGGCTGCTCAAGGTCTCATCCAACCTGGCCTTGAACATTTCCAGGAATGGGGCATCCACAGCTTCCCTGGGCAACCTGTGTCAGTGCTTCACTACCCTCATAGTGAAGAATTTCTTCCTAATGCCTAATCTAAATCTTCCACTTTCCAGTTCAAAGCCATTCCCTTTGTCCTATCATTACTTGCCTTTGTAAAAAGTCCCTTCCCAACTTTTCTGTAGCTCCTTCAGGTACTGGAAGGCCACTGTGGGGTCTCCCTGGAACCTTCTCTTCTCCAGGCTGAACAATCCCAACTCTCTCAGCCTGTCCTCATAGCAGAGGTGCTCCAGCCCGAAGAGGAAGAGTTGAAGGGAGGCTGAAGAAAAGGAGATGGAGAAGGGGAAGAGAGGAGAAAGGGAAGGGAAGAAGGATGAGGAGGGAAGGGTATTGGCAAGCTGATTTTAGCTGTGCTATTGTTACTGAAATGGATTTCCTTGCATTTTTCTTCTAGTTCATGTGTGGATACTGGGGAAAAAAAGAGGCAGCAGAAGTGCATGCTAGCTCAACCCCTTTTTTTCTTGACAGCAATAAAAATGCTTCTCAGCTGGGAGCACAAAAAGGACCCCATGTTACAATTCTGGATTCCTTAAATGCAATCTGAAGACAGTTTATATGTCTGTTTTTACAACTTACAGAACCTGTTGGCTTTGGCCATGATATTGTCTGTTATAATTTACTTTTGAGTTTTTGTATATGCGAACCTGTGTGCCAGCCTGTAGATGTGTCACTTGGGAACGTGTTTTTGTGGTGGAGTTGGCAGGTCTAGGTTTGTCGTTGGAGTTGATGATCTAGAAGTCTTTTCCAACTTAAATGATTCTGTGATTCTATGAAGGTTCAGTTAGATCATGTGGGTTATTTACATACAAAGCTATGCTGATGCTCAACACTTTGCAGCTGGACTTTGTCACAGACCACTTGTTTTATGATTTTTGAGAAGTCATTTAAGTGCTTTGCGCATAGTTTGCCTATCTAAATGATAGGTGCCCTGCTCACTTGCCCAGTGTTATAAGTTTCCTTGACATGGTTAAAGCTTCACAACATTAACTGAGGAAGTTCCTCCTTAAGCATACAGTGTGTTTGCACACACTTACCAGGAAAAGTTTATTGGGAGTAGATATCAGTTTGACTAATGTTCTCTACTGTTTATGTTTTCATTTTCTGACAAATAACATACTGTAGGAAGTTACACGCTGTTGCTTTTGGTGAAAGGTTCTACTTATTACTTAATTTTTCTTTATTTATTTGCTTTCTCATCACTGTTACTTTGTCATACATAGCAATAGTTTTCCTACTTAGAGTAGGGCATAAATGCCACTGGAGACAGGTAGAATCTTGCCAAGTGGCAATTGGTATTGCTGCTCAAACTGCTCTTTTCAGCACGTCCACAGCAATGAGCACCCGCCGCTTTGCTGGGCCCAGGCGTATGTAACTCAATATAGTAAAGTTTTGAGTTTTTTAGATTGTACCAGATGTTTTTTTAACACTAACAGTTTTGTTCTGGTTTTGTACTTAGCAGACTCTCAAAAGATGGCAGAAAGCTGCTCTTTCTTGGATACTTCTGAGCCTAACTTCAGGCCTCTGGTAGTAATTGAGCTTGCGAAAGGCACCAAAGAGGAAACCATAGCATGGTTCACTAAACGAATTGTGGACAAAAAAGGAAATGGAGGTGAGTACAGTATGAGCTTGTATAACGTATAGTGTTATCTTGTGTAACACTTTGAAATCAAATTGGGTATCATCATAATAAAAAGAAATACAGAATATTAGTTTTCAGGTGACTTGTGGCTTGGTTATTCTTCAGCCAATTCCACTCTATTTTGCATTTCTGAAGTTGCTTAATTTTATGTAGGAGTAGAGCTTCATGCAGGTGTCATGAAAATATAATACAAGAACTCTGTTAAACCACTTAATGAAAAGGTCTCAAGCCTGTCGAACTTTAGAACCCTTCCATTTTTGTAGTGAAATCCTTATGACTTATGTTGTGACATAGTTTTGACATCAGTTTTTATATTATATTTTATATGTCTAGAGCATGTTTTTGTTGTTGCTTGTGATAACGTTGTAACCTTGCCAAAATGAATACACATCACATGTACTATCCTTTCCATAAGACTTGATACAGTGTTGTAGAACAAAATTAAGTTAGCAGGAAGCAATTGAATCTTGATAAATCTGGTTTGGGTTTTAATTCTCTTTTTTCTAGCTTGTATGCTTTTACAAAGGCTTGCATTACTTGTCTTAGTATACTTCCAGTAACTGATGTTAGCCTAATAAATTTGTAGTTTCTTAGACTTTTTTTTTTTAAACATTTTTTAGAAAGCTGTGATTTATGGCTATTTAAGTTGTCTTACAGTCAGTAATATTTCTGAAGCTATCAAATTTGTTCCTACAAACTTGCTTTCAGGTGTCTCTTAGATAAGTCAAGGATGTTTCTGTGATAAAAGTCTAGTCTCCGTAAAACAAGGAGACTGTTTGCAGAGGCACTGGTGGCTGACATGAGCATGAGGGGAGTAGATCAAAACTGTCCCCATTTTTCCAGTTCACTCTCTGTGCACACTTCCCCAGAAGCAGGGCTGATTCAGAGGGTGAACGCTTCAAGGTTGTGAACACCCCTCATTGGGTGCTACTGAAGCCTTCTTTCTAGTCTTAAAAAGATGCAGCTTCAGTGCTTCTGATAACTCAGTCCAATATGATGGATGCTGAATTACTAGGTTTTTGAGATGTACTTTCTATGTATTCTTTTCCTTATTTTGCCTTTCTTTACTTTTAAGGTGCACAACTGCTGGTTAAACCATTGCTCACGGAAGATGGAGATGAAAATATTTATCTCGTTGGAGCTTCACACTTAAGACTGTTGCTGGGAGCTGAGGCTGTGGGTTTGGTGAAGGAATGTAACGATAGCTCAATGAGAACTTTTACATACTCCAGTAGAAAAACATTTAAAGATTTTGCAGGTAAGCGATTTTGGGGCTCTGTCATTGCAATGCTGTGGTTAAAGATCATAAGCAATTAAAGTGTTAAATCTTTCACTGTCTTTCTATTCCTTGGAATAGTAACAGTGAACAGAAATAGGAAGAACAAGCCATGAAAAAAACCATCTTTTTTACCCATAGAATTTTTTTTCTTTTTCGCACGGTTTTCACTTTTTGTTTGTGTTTTACTTTATGCTTTTTTTATGCTTCAGTCTCTTATGTGTATGAAAGTTTTTTGTTGAAAATAAGACAAGAAAAATAGTTGATAAACATGAGTGTAGGATTAACAATTAATGCTATGAATTAACATAGCAATTTAATTTATTAAAACCTGTGAGCCAGTATTGAGGCTTATTATCTTCTAATTAGCTGGAGAAAATAGAAATATTTTGCTCTGTTAGATTTACACATCAAACAGAATTAAATAAATAACACTACGGAGCTGTTCAGTGGAATTCAGGTGTGATTAGTGAAAGCATTCCTTTTCCTCATTTATTTTGAGGAGGTGCCAATACGGTAAGTGTAATACCTGTAAGATATTTAGTCCCCCTAAAGTGGCAGAACTCATTTTGTTCTCCAGGTAAACATTGGAGTCCCAGCTTAGCCTTACTGATACTTTTCATATGCCTGTTTCAGTGATGCCTTTTACCACATTTTCAATACAAGGATTCTTAGATCTGTCTGAAACAATAATAAAGTTGAGTTTTGTTTTTCGTTTAGTGCTAGTTTATCGAATACTGCTGTTGGTGGCAGTGTCTTTTTTTTTTCTTTTTTGGTAACTTTACTTTCCTGACATTTGGAAGCCTTGAGAAGAATTGTCTGTTCCAAAAGTGCCATTTATGTTTTTCAGGGGTTTACATTGTTGATGCTAATCTGATTGTCATTGCTAACAGATTCTCTAGTAGCAGCTGGGACTCCAACTACTGTAAACCTAAAGGCTGATTTTTGCTGCATCTCGTGGTCTGATCAGAGGATAGAATAGTTGACAATGCTTAGATGAGGTGAAAAAAAGTGTCATCTACAAAAGAAACCCTGCAACCTTTGTTGTCTTACTAGTATCTCTAGTTCCCCAATCTAATTGATAACTGTGTTCTTATGCTTTGTATTACAGATTTGTCACTGTTTAGCTTCTTACTGTATTTATAGCCATCACTATAAAAAAAATATCAATTGGTCGTTATCTGAAGGAAACCAGACTCTGTTTCCTTGATGATAAATTGATGGGGCTGACAATAGGTTTGTTGCTGTAGGTCTTAAAAATTCAGGATTTTTTGAAAGGTTTCTTATTGTTTTACCTTGTTTCTGTATTTTTTTAAAACTAATTGTCTGAAATGGCTTATCATTACATTGTATGAGCAATAAAGAGCAAAATACTGTGGTATTTGGTGTGAAATGCTTGCTGAAAAGGAGATTTGTCTGGGTATCTTACTGTTTTTCATTATGAAAATACTCCAGTAACTGTACGGCATGAAGGGTTGTGAAGATTCTGAGATGGGCAAATAGTGGATGTCTGAGTAAGAGTCTTTTAAAAAGGCAAGAGTGTACTTGCTTGTGTGCTAACCTAACCTCCATCAGTTATTGTAGTACTTAAGGGATGCCTTTGTCTCTTGACAGATTTGTTCTCTTAGGTTACTTGAGGAGTCAAAAATGCAGTGGCCAACATGTACCATTTAAAGAAAACTTCTTCTCAAGACATTTACCTTGAAAAGTGGAGGTTTTCCTAGTGGGTTGTGGTTGGCAGTAATTGTCATATCATTTTTTTTTTTTACCTGACTCTGGTCATTATTTGCTGCCAGGGTTGTCTTCCTAGGCTGCACAATTTCATACTACCTTCTTTTTGATTTAGATGACAATCATGATTTCCTTACAATGGCAGAATGTCAGTATATCATCAAACATGAACTCGAAAATTTGAGAGCTAAAGATGAAAAAATGATCCCTGGATATCCTCAGGCAAAACTCTATCCAGGAAAATCAATTGGTAAGTGATGCAGTTTGCCTGTAACTCTCTGTGTTGGTGTAGGATATTTTGTTAAATACAAATTGTGGAATACTTAGTTTGTTTGCAATGAAGATGTGTTGTAATTTATGGATTAGCATCAATTATCATTCACAAATATTTCTACCATCTTTCCCATAATTCATGCAACAATGACTCTTCAAAGTAGTGTTTTGTTTCTGCTGTGTGAGTTTGATTTGTTATTTATTTCTTTGCTTAAATGCCAGAGCCAGACCTTTCCTCACAAAGCTATGCATGGCATTTCAGTTTTGACCTGTAGCGCTTCTTGTTATTCAAACTTCAACTGTTTCTATTGCAAACCTATGAAATAGTTAATAGATGTTAAAAAGGTTACTCTTTCTCTTTCAGTGGTCAGCACAGCCTTTCTAGGAATAACTAGAATTGTTTTCTAAAATGGATAGTTTTTAACTAACATGCAGATACTTTATTTGTTCTTAGGATTTAAATGCTGAATTTATTTAAAAGTAACTTTAAGACTTGCTAAGTATATAATGTAGCCCACTTGCCTATATCAACTTCACTATCGTTTGAAGGAATATTAGGTACCTTTTTTTCTTTCTGTTGCTAGTGAGAAGATTATTGACCAGTGGTATTCTAGTTCAGATTTTCCCACTGCATGATAGAGAAGAGTTGAAAAAGCTCCGTCACAGCTGGTATGGCAGAGTCAAAGTTGGCTACCAACCTTTAGGTATGTGAACACTTACTCCACTACAAATAAAGCACAGGGTTTCTTCTGGAAAAATTTTCTCTTCAGTATGTGCGAGAAGACCAAGGGTCCTTCTTAACTTCTGCTCCAGCATTTAGCCTCTATAGGAGTGAAACTCCTGGGTAGAAGGTAAGTACTGTACAAATACTGCTGGAGGGAATGTCTCAGCCTGGGTGTGCTATCTGACATGTTTAACATTTAAGATTTCAGTATAGAGTTCCATCTATCCTTTTAGTTCCTTGAAGGATGGCAAAGCACAGCTAGTCCTTTTTGGCCCTGAGCAGTCTGAAACAGTTTTGTTTCCAAGGTGTATGTATACCAACGAGACGCTTCGGAAGTTAGGTGTCAGTCACTGTTGAAGTATGTTTTTATGCCAGATGTCTTCTTTGCCATCATAGCCATTCATTGACAGATTCATTTTTCAAAAATGCTAGCGTTTTGGGTTTTTGCCTCTGGTTATCTGATGTTGGTATGGTAAGCATTGAGATATTTGGCTTCCCTACCACCTGAATATATCTATATATATGTTTCTGACTGTATATATATAGTGTGAAAAAAAATTAAATGACCTTCTTATTTTTTGAAATGTGGCAGAATGAGGAAAACCCCCTGAATAATATTCATTCTGGTATTTAGAAAAAAAAAATGGGCTAAGGGATTCATGTAAAGTAAAGTTTGATATTATACTGACATCTGTATTAAGCATAGTCTTAATTCTTTTTTCTCTGTAGATGAGATACGCTGTTACTTCGGTGAAACCATTGCTCTCTACTTCGGCTTCTTAGAGTACTTCACATTTGCTTTGATTCCAATGGCTGTCATTGGGATCCCTTATTATGTGTTTGCGTGGGAAGACTATGACAAATATGTGATGTTTGCCACATTCAATCTACTCTGGTCCACTGTGATTCTTGAAGTTTGGAAGCGTATTTGCGCCATCATGACATACCGTTGGGGGACACTGTTGATGAAACGACAGTTTGAAGAACCAAGACCAGGCTTCCGTGGTGTCCTGGGTATCAATCCTGTCACTGGGAGAGAGGAACCAGTGTACTCAAGTATTAGGAGACAGATACGGATTTATCTGGTGTCCTTACCATTTGTGTGCCTTTGCCTTTACTTCTCACTGTACGTGATGATGATTTACTTTGACTTGGAACAGTGGGCTCTGGATTATCATGAAGAGAACGAATCTAACTTCAGCAGCTTTATGCTGTATGTGCCCAGTATCATCTATGCTGTTGTGATTGAAATCATGAACCGCCTCTATCGATATGCTGCTGAATTCTTAACATCATGGGGTAAGAAGTTGTTTATTCTTCCTTAAAGTTAGAATCCCAGGTGTTTAGAATTTGTTTCTTTGTAGAACACGTTACTGTGAGTTCTTGTTCAATGGAACGTTAAAGAAATTTCGTGAAGTAGATTTTCACTGAGAGGTAAAAGAGGTGGCCATTTTAATGTCTAACATTTATTTTGAGCACTCTGAGACTGCAGTTCCATGTTTGGCTTAATTTGGTCTGAGTGTAGCATAGCATCAAAAGGGGTGATCCTGCCTTCCTTCTCAGCCTCTTCGTGCCTTTGGTGCAGAAGTCCCGCTTCCCTGATGGAGCTCTTTGTTTGGCTGTGTCAGCCATAATGCTGGCAAAAGAGGTGAGGTGAGATTGTGAGGATGGGAGCTCAGAGACTGATGGTAGGAAGTGCTGTCTTGGCAGCTTGTAGCCACAATCTGCTGAATATGTCTTAGTCTACTGATGTATCTTTGCTTAAGAGGGCAGAAGCACTGAGGTAATGGAATGAAATCTAAAAACATCAACTAAATGCCATATGAGAGTGTGCATGCTATGTGTATAACAACAACAGATTTCACATCCCTATCAAAATATTTTCCTCTGGGCTTAGAACCATAATAGAAACTATGCCTACTAAACCATGTCCTCAAGTGCCACATATACACATTATTTTGAAACCCTCCAGGGGTGCTGACATCACCACTTCCTTGGGCAGCCTGTTCCAATGTTTTGCCACTCTTTCAGTAAAGACATTTTTCCAGTCTAAACCTCCCCTATCACAACTTGATGCCGTTTCCTCTTGTCTTGTTGCTGGTTACTTGGGACAAGAGGCCAGCACTCCTCTAGCTACAACCTCCTTCCAGACAGTTGTAGAGGACCATAAGATTCTCCCCTCAGCCTCCTTTCAACCAAACTAAACAGCCTCAGTTACCTCAGCTCGCCATGAAACTTGTGCTTCAGACCCTTCACCACTGTGTCACTCTCAGAGGAGGAGGAATGTTACAATAGATTGCCTTGTTTTCCCTGTGTACTTTCCCTGCCTGCATGACTTATTTAACAGTTTGGGTCTTATGTTTTGTAAGCTAACATAAGGATAGTGAAATGTTAGTGTTTATTTTGAGTTTGAGCACCTCTACACACGTGCAGTCAATTTCAGACCGAGTTAATAGATGAAGCTAATGGGAAGTGTTTTATGTAGCTCAATATGGCATATATTTACAGGATAGAGTCCAGGTTACTAAAGCTGGAGGGCCAAAAAATTAACCTAAGAAGGATTAAGCATAAGGGAGATTGATGCAGAAGCTGAACTAAGAAGAAGTGTTGAAGTGGAGATTGGTTATGCATGCCAAAATTATTTACTCAGCAAATTCAACTTGACAGCAGTAATAGTAAAAACAAACAATTGCTTCATTTATTTTTGACTGTTCAAGTGTTTTATTTAAATAATGAATTTTAAATTCATATGTAGGTTTCAGCTGACTGTTTTGCCTCATTTTTTTGTTACTATACTGCAATAAAAAGCCTTTATGTGAAATGTCCAGTTGTGTTGATCAGGTAGGATAAAATGTCTTTAGGTTAGCCAGGTTTTTTTTAACGCAGATTTTCTTTTGTTTTAAGCTGATGTTTCGTGCCCAGCAGCAACAGTATTTTTGTATCTTTACACTGACAGCTTGTGCCTTTTCTGTGCTGTTCAACATGTTTATGCTGGCACGCTGTGAATAAGATATAGAACTCATGTGGCTGTCTGGTCTCCCCTTCCACCTGGCATATTTCCAGCTAAGATCTGCCTTAAATGGCTAAACTGGCAAAGCACAGGAGACAATCAGCGACATTTTTAAGCGCACCTCCAGCACCCATTTTTTCATGAGAACTGATAATTTAGTGAAAACTAGAAGTAAAGATAGTGTTCAGTCTCCTGAGCGCATCTTCCATGTGTCAGGCCCAACTTCATGCTCTGTCAGAGTAGAACTCTGCTGTTCTGTCCTGAGCCAGGTCCATGGGTGACAGTCTTTCCTTTCAGCCTTGTTGACACTGCTCATGCTATTGTGCTACCTTCTTGTTCTGTCACTGCTTAGACAGGGCTTTAAAGGTACAATGTGACAAAATAGCAAAAAACAGATGAGCAATCTCCCATTCATTTTCCTTTCCCTCCCTTCAGTAACCAGCCTTCCTCAGAGCTTCTGACAGTTTATCTTGAATGAACTGAAAATTGTAATTTTAGAATGAGGAATGTATCAGTTGAACTCCATGTATTCCAGTACTGCTTTAGAGCATAGGGTCTGGTCTAAATTCCTTGGAGATGGATGGGAATATTTCTGTGAGCATTTACTGCTTTTGAATCAAACCTGATATTATTATTTTTCATAGAGTTTTCCAATTAATTTTGCATTTGTTTTCAGCCAAAGAAAAACCAATAACTAAGCACAAATTTAATTAAGAATGATGAGTGTTTTTTCTGTTATGAAACAGCTCTTCTGAGAAAGAAAGATGTAAAAGGAGAAACCTTTGCAGTGGAAAAAATACCAGAGTGGTAGCCAATATATGTGTATATATGTATATATGTGTACGTGTGTTGATACTGTGCATAGGATTAGCCTTATAAGTTAAGTGAGGTACTGGTACAATAGAAATTCTTTTTCCCATAATGTGTTAAAGGAGCTAATTGTCATGAACTATTAGTTAAGTAACTTTTGGGTGGAGGAAAAATGCCTATTTACTCTTTGTATAACAATGTCTAGTATATGACGAGTGGTTCTGCTGTTTACTGATTAATAATTTTGTTGGTATTTTAGAAAATCACAGGCTGGAATCTTCATATCAGAATCATTTAATTCTGAAAGTGTTAGTGGTAAGTATGTAGTATAAGCAGCTTTTAAGATGATTTAAAAAGAGAACTTGTCGTGTGTTTTCTTAGTCCTTTCCTAGCATTACCTCACTGACCTACAGTTTTATTCAAGGCCAAATACTAGCACAAATAGCACAGTAAACAGGATTTCTGTTGTGGCTGCAGTTAACTGCCAGACTGGTTTAGATGTTTCTTTTTATAGTAGAGATTTGGGGTTTTATTTGTATTGATTTGTTCTTTCATTAAGATCTATATATTTAACTTTTCCTGTTAATTGATGTGGTCCTGTCTTCAGGTGGGAACTATTCCTTTCACTTTTTGCAACATTTCATGGTAAACCTGCATTTTAAAAAGTTGATGTATTAACTTCCACCTGTACTGGCATTCAGACAACCATGCAGAGGAGGCTGGAGATACGTGCCTGTCAGTCTCCTCTTGTGTAGTATATAGTATATACTGATGTATTCACTTTGTAGCTCTGAACAAGTAGCTTGTGTGTGTATGTGTATATGTTTGGTTGCTCTTTTAGGTGTATGTCCCAATGTGACACTGATTCTAAGGAAGTGTACTGTAAATCTTGAATTCCCATATAAGATATTCAGTAAAAGCGGTTGTAAAGATTGGCTTATTTTGTTACTGTTTCCTCTTTGAAAAGATTGTTGTCCTCTTCCAGAGTTCCCTTTTTTCCCCTCAACTCAGCATGCTTTTATATTATTTTTTAATTTGCTTATTATCCTTCTGTTACTGGTAGCCTCTAGAGCTAAAACTCTTGTATGTATCTATATAGCTTTGTCCCTGCCTTTCTCAAAAAATAGCACTCTTTCATTTTCCCTATAGCAAATTTATATAAAATAATCTAAAAATATATAAAATTTCAAATGTAAGCCCTGTCAAATCTCACTTTCAACCTATGAGTGACTCTGCATTCCCCAGTATTACCTGTGTCATCCATGAGCTCCAGCACTGATAGCATTTAGGAAAAGTTTTCTCCTACTTCAGAGCTTGATTATGATTTTTCAGGTACAATATTGGGACTATGTCTCATTTTGGATCAAGGGAATATTTCTCTTGGTTGTAAAACCACTTTAAGTGACTAAACATAGAGCTCAAGTAACATATCGAGAAATAGTTGTATATAATTGAGAGATACATTATCTAATGCATATATTTTGAAAAAGTATTTCTTTGGGAAAAAAAGTGACTACATTAAATTAAGGTGACTACATCCCTTTTATTGCATTACGTGTAGGGAAAATGCCAAAAGATAGAAGTTAAGTAGAAAGTGATGTGTTTTTCATGTCCACATTTCTTTATATACTGTCTTTAGGGAAGCATTGAACTTGTCAAATGCAAATCTGAGTAGGGCCAATATTGAAAATGAGGATTTTCTGACATAAGTTTTAAAAATGGTGAAGAAAAATTTTAATAAACAGTTTACATCTGCATAGAAGCTATTTAGTCAAGGTAACTGTTAAATTAGATAATAGTTTGCATTTGAACTTCTGCTTGAATACTAATGATAATGATTTTTTAATTGCAGTTCAACTTCCTGAATTGTTTTGCATCTCTGTTCTACATTGCATTTGTACTTTTTGATATGAAGCTTTTGAGACAGGTGAGTTCCAAGAACACCTGAAGAACATTGATTTATCTGGGAAAATGAAAGGTTGATTGTAGTAGAACTTCAGTTTTCAGTTGTTTTTCTAAAATATATATGAAATACGAGGTCCGACACAAAAAAATGAGACTGTGCCTATAAATCTTTTTATTTAACAAATTAAGAAAATCAGCTACAATCACCTTGAAAATAGTTCCCTTGTGAGTTGACACACGGCTGCATATGATGCTGCCAATCTTCAAAGCAATTCCGCAGATCATTTTCTGAAAGGCTGTTGAGGATCTCCGTTGGTTTTGCTTTCACATCTTCTGTGACAAAAACTGGGTTCCTTTGGGCATGGATTTGATCTTTGGGATCTTTCCACCATAAGCCTTAGCCAATAATTGAAAAGTTTCTGTTGTGGATTTCTTCACTTTTACAAGAGACCTGATGTTAACTCACTGTTCACTCTTGCTCACTGACATTTTCCAACTGAGTGTCTATATTTGAAAATGTCTGGATGTGAACACATGCCCACTCGTACTGAGTGAAGCAATCGATTTGAGCCTTGTCTCCCTGTGACAGATTATAACCAGCTCTTTGTCTCTCCCTTCCTACTCTTGGTTCCCAAGCTGTAGGGTTAATGTCATTTTTTTGTGTGTTGGACCATATATTCATTATTGAGTTAATATTTTCTTACAAATCCAAGTTCCATATTTTACTTCATCTAGCACAGCTGCAGAATCATAACAGAATAATATATTGTAGAATGATTTGGGTTGGGAGGGACCCTGAAGATCATTCAGTTCCATCCCCCCTTGCCATGGGCAGGGACACCTCCCACCAGACCAGGCTGCTCAAGGCCCCATCCAACCTGGCCCTGAACACCTCCAGGGAGGGAGCATCCATAACTTCCCTGGGCAATCTGTGCCAGTGCCTCATCACCCTCAGCATGAAGAATTTCTTCCTAATGCCTAATCTAAATCTTCCCCCTTCCAATTTAAAACCATTCCCCCTCGCCCTATGACTCCATACCTTTGTAAAAAGCCCCTCCCCAGCTTTCCTGTAGCCCCTTCAGGTACTGGAAGGCTGCTATAAGGTCTCTCTGGAGCCTTCTTCAGGCTGAACAACCCCAGCTCTCAGCCTGTCCTCATTCATCATTTATCTTCTGATCATCTTTGTGGCCCTCCCTCCATATAAATGAGGAACTGTTTTCAAATAAATTGATTATTCTCTCAAACAGATGTGGCTGGAAATTTTCGTTTCCCCCTTCTTTCTCTTTATACTAGAAAATGGTTTTCTCTGTAGTATACTTAATGAGAGGCTCTTGAGGATAGGAGAGTTATTAAGTTTATGACTACAATGAGGAACTGAGAATAAATAAAAGCAAAAATAGTTTGTAGTTGACATTTGAAATCAGCTTTCTGTTGTTAGCATCTTTTGAACTCAACTACATGAAATTTAGGTGTAAGGAAAATAATTTTGTTCCAAACATAATGAGAAAAGAACAAGAATTTCAGATGAAAATCTCGATTACTCTAAAGACTTCTCTAGCAAAACACGTCGTATCTATCCCAGACATGACATTCATGACATTTCCTATACTTCAAGGTAAAAAGCAAAATGAAAACAAATAGAAAATGGTTCATTGTTGAGCTGTTATTGGTGCTGGCATAGGTTAAGTGTGTATCTTTACCCTTCATTGGACTTCGTGTACTGTTTCCAAGATACATCCAGATCCATGAAGTATTTAGACTTCTAACTCCTATTTTTTTCCTTTTCAGAACATAGCAAAGAATAGGAACAAGAGTAGCTATGCTTTTCAAATGCTATTGCTGGTTTTATTAGGCTGGCCTTTTGCTGTTGTATGACACCTTAGAACACTGGAAATGATCATAGGTTTATCACAGATTTAATAATTTTCTGTGTTTTTTTTTTTTTCATGACTGAAGAGCTTGGCCACTTTGCTGATAACTTCGCAGATCCTTAATCAGTTTGCAGAATCCTTGCTTCCTTACTGGCTCCAAAAGAGACATAAGAAGAGGATGAAGAAACGCATGTGCTCTATGAAAAGAGATACGGACATGTCATTAGTTGAACAAATCAACTTGGAGAAAGAAATGGGCACCTATTTCGTACGTTTCACTGCTTTAAAGGAGTTAAAAGTTTTCTGAGCTGTAGTTGAGAGAGACATCAATCAATGCAACCTAGAATATTCCTTGCTGTCTGTCCTAGCAGCTTATTTCCAGCTTCATCAGTTTTGCTGGTAGTGTTGTTTATACAGCTATGTCATGCACTGGATCAAGAAACTGTTACAGTGCAGGATACCAGTTACACCAGCACGAAGGGGTAGGAATAAACAGCACAATCTGGAGCCACCTAACCCCGTATCACTGGAAGAAGTATTTGAGTAGTATGCCCTTAATCTTCGAGGGCAGTCTGGAGGCTGCCAGGATGAGTAGCCTATCATAGGGAAGGCGGAGGCTGTTCCTGGCTTAGTTTGTTTTTGCAGTGATGGTAGTTTAAAGGATCAATTAAAGTATAGCTTGAGAGAGTGCACTCTTGTCTGCGAGGGGCCAGAATTGGAGAGGCCAGAAGAGACCAACTCTTCAAACCAGCACTGTTGCTGGAAGCTCTTGCTTCTTGAAACTATGGCTTTGGCATTCACTGTCTTCCTAGTTCCATTTCTGTTTACCTCCTACCCAGTACAATTTTTAATTGTATTTAGCAGGCTTATTGCCATTCGTTACTTGCAGTTCTAAAGGAATTTACAGAGTAGGCATTAGTGTGTATGTTAAGGCCTTACAGACTGGCTGACAACTGGCTTGAGCGGATGCTGCTTACATGGTCACAAGAGGCTTAATACTGTATGATTTATAAGAATTATATGTAGATAGTGTAGCTTCTATGTAAAAGGTAGAGAATAGCAGTTTGAAATTTGGTATCAAATCCATATCAGTTTCCTCTCTTTCTGAATGAAGTTCCATGAAATGGGAAGAGGAAAAGAAAATATTATGTTTGTAATTGAAAATCTGTACAAACATTAATACTTGCATTCCTCTGGGAAGGTTGGTATTTTGCACATTTTGTATGAGGAGTGAGAGATTTAAAGAATGTGGCTGTCTCACAATAGAGAACACAGCAGAAATCCCCAAGTTAGTGTCTGTCTGTGGTGGTAAATCAGCACAGTCCAGCACTGTGCCTGTGAATAGTCCAACCCAGGTCCAAAAGCTGCGTGCCAGCATCAGGTGTTGATATGCCTTACCAAATAAACTCTGCCTCTTAGATCTGAGCTGAGTTCTGATTCTCAGTTGGCATGTAAAAATCCAATGTGGTGTCTTTGAGTCACATTGCTCAGTGCTTCTTGTGCAGAGCTGGATCCAGTGTATCTGCACCTGTTGTACAGTTCTACCCCAAATAATTTCCCATGGGGCCTAATGGGCCAGTTGTAGAGTTATGACTTCGCCTTGGAGGTGCCCACTGCGAGCCTCAGTTTTAGGTCAAGGTGCTGTGTACTCAAGGCCTTATTTTTAGTTTCAATCTAAAAATTTTAATTATGCTGTGCTTGTGAATACAGAATATTAGACCACAGATTTGTTTGCAGGCAGTGAGCTGTCAGCAGGCAGGAGTATTTCTAAAATTAAATCTGTCACAAGGGGGAAGCATTTGACTATATTTAGTAACTGAGGAGTTTAGCAAGATTCTTTACAGGATTCAATGTTTCAGGCTCTTTTCTTTTCTTTCCTGCACTTACTTTTTAACTGAATTGCCTTTTTTATTTGTCCTCTTTCTCTCTCAATTTTCAAATCTCCAGCCCTTAGCCCATTTAATATCTAAAACCATTCTGCGGTCATTTTTTAAATTATTTGGTTTTCAAATTTCTACTTCTCTCCTGTAATTAATTTTCTCCCTGAATTTCTTTGTTTATTCTATTTCCTTGATGCCATAGTTCATGTGCTGCTTTTGTGGCTGACAATGGCACCATTTGAAATTTCTTTAACATCCTGTTAGACTCCTCTCTTCCTGCACAGAGTGTCATAAATTGAGTAGAAGCAAAGTAAATACTCCTTTTCACTCTCTGCTCTTCTGAAAGTCAGTAGGCACTGGACAAGAAAATTAGAAGAAAGGTGTGAGGAAGTAGTGGGAATACTGATGCAGTTACCAGAAGGAGGAACACAAAGGAAAGCATTGCTTCCTACCTGCATCAGTTGTCTGAGAACATGATAGCAGGGACAACTATGTGACTGCCACTCCAGTGAGTGATCCTGCACAAACATCCCACCTGACTAAAATTCTGTGTTTGTACAAAACAGTTCTGCAGAAAAATCTCAATGGTTTTAAATGTTAGGTAGTTTCTCAGGGTCTGGCCTGCAGATCAGTTTGTCAAACCCAGTTATATACACAGCTTAAAAATGAGCTCAAGTGAAAAATGCAGCTAATGACCACCCTGTTGATTTCTGAGCTTGCAGGCTTCTACTGCCGCTGTTAGGAAAAAACCACCAGGTGCTAGAGAAGCAATCAGTTTGAAGTCTATAACCAATAAGGTTAGAGAATCATGCATCTGATGTATGGAGCCACATCAATTTTACATGGTTCTTCTAGGAATCTCAGTTACTGTCAAGTTTTTAATTATAATACTTCCTTTTTGAGAGAGATGAAAATGTGTGGGTCTGGGTGAATACAATATAGTTAGATTGCAGTTGAACTTCTTCATGGTATTTCACCATCCTCTGTTCAGCAAATGCCTTTTCTTTAAAAATGAGTTGGTTTTGTTCTCCACTTCCATAAATAACTGTCACAATCATAGAAAACTATTATTAATACTACAAAACAAAACTAATATGCAAATATGTGCAATAACCTACATGTGAATACTTAATCAGTATTTAAGTACCCACACTCTTGGTTATTGATTGAGTTTTCTTCCAGTTTAAATGCATGATGCCCTTTTCCTATCCCTCACTGTTCCTTCTGCAACTATTTCACTGAGATAGAAACTTGAATGGGATGAATGTGTTTATACAATTGCTTCATGTAATAAGGATAAGAAGTGTGACTGTTGCTGAAGATGCGTTAGGCAAAAGGAAAACTTTTGGCCTCAGCTTACTAAGAGGTTTTGAGTAATTGAATAATTCCAAATTAACTAGGTGTATTTTTTGTTGTTTTCTACCACCAGACATTCCTAAACAACTGATTTGGGATGAGGAAGTGTATTTGCAATTGCTTTATTTCTGTGTTTCTTCATGTATTTTTTGTGATTTCAAGTTGTTTTTATTTTTGCTTTGTTTTTCAGGGTACCTTTGATGATTACCTGGAGTTGTTCTTACAGTTTGGCTATGTGAGTCTTTTCTCATGTGTTTATCCTCTGGCAGCTGTCTTGGCAGTGTTAAACAACATCACGGAGATATATTCTGATGCCTTAAAGATGTGTAGAGTTTACAAGCGGCCATTTGCAGAACCCACAGCAAATATTGGTGTTTGGCAGGTAATTTTTGTGTGTTTCTTTTTCTATTCATTTGTTTTAAAGAGTTTTCATCAAAGATATTTAAACTGCGTGTTTGACCCATCAGTAGCTTTTAAAGTGAAGAAGATGCTTTGTTCTCTTCACTGCCTTAGGATACTGCCTATCCAACTATAGTGTTTGTTTTTTGCCCAAGTGTCTGATAGTTGCCTTTGAAAAGAAAAAAATTCTTCTTTTAGTCCTTGTGTATATATATATATATATATATGTATTGTAGTTCTGTTGCAACTGCAACAAAGCAAAGCTGTCAGATGCTGCCCAGTTCTCTTTACAGCCAACGGATTTTAGAAATGGTAAGAAGTGATGCAATCTCAGAAGCGTGGAGCTTAGCAAGTGTTTAAAAAAAAATGATAAATGATTGGTAAATGCTTGGATTCCTTGGCCATGGTGGCTGTGTGGCCTTGTGACTGCTGGTACTCAAGCTGACCATCCTGGATCTGTGAGCAGAAGCTGGGCTGTTCTGCATGACCTGAACATTGCAGTCTATCTAAAAAATTCCACGCTGGTGGTACTGGCTTAAGGGTTTTCTGTCCTGAGTTGTTTGCTCATGCAACTGTGGTAGTTTGGAGCCTGCTGAGTACGCTGCATCAGTGCACTGATTCTGACTAAAAATAACCCGGGAAAACTCCTCCGAAAGTAGAGATTTTCCTGAAGGGAAGAAGGCTGTTAAGACACAACCAGGTACTATAGCGTTCTGTAATAGCATGACTAGATAGTGAGTGTGAAGTAGTTGGAGGAAATTTCTAGGAGATGGTCCATATTCTAGTTTTGTTTAACAACTTTTCTAATGATATGGAATGGAGACAAAAGGCACAATAAACTAATGGATTTTTTAATATGGAGGTATTTTAAATGTTGGTACGAAATGAAAAAAATGAAACTTTAGAGATGAAATTGGGAAACCTCAAGTGAAACATAATGTAAAAACATCCAAACCAAGTGTTCTCAGTGATGTTCATTAGACACATACATAGGTATTAATGAAGTGGACTTACAGGAAAAGTCTTTTAATAGTAAGTCATTAAAATGTGTAAATTATAATCTGATTGCATTTTAACATCTGATGCAATTTCTCAGTCCAAATCTATACTGCCAACGTCTTGATGGCATAGCTTCATTGACCACCAGTTAAATGAGGCTGTGCTCGTAAGTTCCAAGCATATCTGCAGGTGTATTAATAGCATTTGGTTTTCCTAGAATAATTTGTTTAAATTCAGGGACCCCCTGAATTTGTTTAAATTCATAAAACCCCATAGCACTAATGGTACAATCATGTGGGATTTTTTTATAGTGTAGGTTTTTAACTAATAGTAAAAATACATTTGCTTTGTGAATTAAAAGTAGTGACTTAAAAATGTAGTTTCCTGCTTAATGTGGAAAGTTAGAGCATTGGCTGAGAGATTACTGGTAAAGGAATATTGGAGTTGTTTTATCAGGTTAGTTGAGCCACCAGCTTGTTGTCAAGGAGAAAGTTTCTTCTGCTAATTCAACGTGACAATTGCAACGATTCGATGTCAGTCTTCCTCATTCCAGAGTTGACCTAGGAATAAGAACCATTATTTTGCAAGAGTAGTTGTCACACGCATTTTGTGGGATATCTGTAGGCAAGATGTTCTTAGACTTGTGCAGTTGCATGTGTTTAAATGTAATTCTTTTAACAACTTTCAGCTTGTATAACTGGTTGTGATTTAAGAAAAGCATTCTGAACCATCTTTATATTTGCCTATTACTTAACATTCAGACAAAACCTCCAAAACCAGAATGTTGAGACTATTAGTTTCTCTGGGAGTTTTTTTTCTTTCATTTTGAAAGAAATTTCGCTTTATGAGTACAAGTGTATATGACTGCGTAATCTTTTATGTGTTCAGATTGAGTCATGAAGACACCAGGGATAAGGCTGCTTTCCTGTGCTTTTGGGATAATGCTAAATTTTTCAGGTGTTCTGGCATTACCTGCATCTAGGATGTCAGTGATCTGTAATCTTCTCGAGGTCTTTACAGTACTACAGAATTGTGGAAGAATAGTGTTTAACTTCTTCACAGCAAACATACATACATGCATATAGAGAAAACAAATTAGAGAAAAATTCAGGGTTGCCAGATGGCCTTTATGGTGTTGCACACCTTGTGGTCTTACGCTTGCTGGTTCTTAAAGCTGATGAAGTCTGGACTGCTTGCCCAAACAAGTCTTATGTTGTAGAATTCAAAAGATGAAGGAAAATGAAAACTTAATGTAATGGATTTTCTGAGAGAGAGGAGAGAGAGGTATTGTCCAGAGCATTTGGAGACTGGTAAATTAGAGAGGATGGTCATAACTATGAATATGTTTGTGCTTTATTTCAGTTGGCTTTTGAAACTATGAGTGTAATATCAGTAGTCACTAATTGCATGCTGATTGGAATGTCTCCACAAGTGAATGCCCTTTTTCCAGACTCAAAAATGGACCTTGTTCTCACTGTGGCATTGGTAGAGGTAAGTCTGCCTTCAAAGAGTGCATGTGTTTTTGTAGCAAGTAGCATGAACAACAGTGGAATGATACTTGGGGGTTTTTTGGCTCCATATATTAAAAGGAAATGAAGATTTCCCTACCAAAGTAGTGTTTCAGTGTTGCTTTTTGATTTCCCTCTTTTTCTCCGTGATTTCATGTACTGTGAATGTTGCTGCCATCCTTTTCCATACATTTGCAAGATACTGTGTATTTATCACTTTATGTATTCCAAGAATTGGATAGTGCTATTTGAAGAAGCAAAATAACCATATTTTTTGTATTGGATGTTTCTCTACTTGGCTTGTGACCCCAGAATATCTTACAAAGACCCTCTACGTGATCTTTATGGATGCTTCCTCTAAGCCTTATCAGAAACAAGTATGTATGAGGACTATAAATACTCGTGATTGTAACACTATTTGGGGTTCATCTTTTGTTAATTCTGTGTGGTAAACACTTAAGTGTCATTTCTCTTCATTCAAGGAGGGATGACCATGGGCATCTTATCTTATAACTAAGACTTTTCCCTGGCATATCTTTCTTTTGGAGCTTTCTCGTATTGCATTGCAATACAACATTATGCTATTTTAGTTTTTAGGAATTGGATTACTTTTCTTGTGGCAAAAAATGTAGATTGTCTATGTGTAGTCGTTAAATTGCATCATCTTGCAGAGGTGCAGCAAGATCACACACTTTGTTATTTTTACAGGTATTATGGGTTATGCAGTGAATTATGAACGTGCTTTGAGTTTCCTTTTCCAAACTTAGGCTTGCAGAGTGTCAGCTGGTTTACTGAAGTTTGAGTCTACAGATGGCCTGAAGTATATGTGAATATTTGCATTAATCTCAGTGAGGTATTTTAATATAAAGCTAATTTGGCAACTTAAATGTAATGCTGTGGTTCATTATTGGACAACATATCCAGAGGGATCATATTATGAAAACTCCTATGTCTAAACTTAAGCAGTATGGATTTATGGCAGCTTAAAGCAATGGGTCTGGTTTTGCCTTTTGATTCCTGGGTATTTATTCCTGTCTTATCTGTTACACTGTTAACGCTTGCTTTTATCTGGTGCCTGATGAATCAGATGGGAAACTGATCTGGGGGAAGCTTTCTGGCCCGGTTCACTGGTGAAAGGGAGCTGGGCAGAAGCAACTCTGTGTGCCCCTGTACTCGACACTGGTGAGGCTGCACCTCGAGTGCTGTGTTCAGTTTTGGGCCCCTCACTACAAGAAGGACATTGAGGGGCTGGAGCGTGTGCAGAGAAGGGCAACGGGGCTGGTGAGGGGGCTGGAGGACAAGTCCTATGAGGAGCAGCTGAGGTTGTTTAGCTTGGAGAAAAGGAGGCTGAGAGGAGACCTCATCACTGTCCACAGCTACCTGAAAGGAGGTTGTGATGGGGTGGGTGCTGGGCTCTTCTCACAAGGGACAAGCGATAGGACAAGAGGTAATGGCCGCAAGTTGTGCCAGGGGAGGTTTAGACTGGACATTAGGAAGAATTTCTTTACTGACAGGGTGGTCAGGGATTGGAACAGGCTGCCCAGGGAGGTGGTGGAGTCACCATCCCTGGAGGTGTTTAAAAAACGGGTGGATGAGTTTCTTAGGGACGTGGTTTAGTAAGGAGACAGGCACGGTTGGATTCAGTGATCTGAGAGGTCTCTTCCAACCTAGTGATTCTATGACTCTATGATTCTATGAAGACACATGGCAGTGTTGTAGGTTTGTCCTGGATTAAATCTGTGAGACTTCCGCACCACCGAGTCTTTCTCCTGTAACTATTGCTTCAACTACAGGAAGATTCTGAAACTACAAGAGGAGCACAAATCTCATCTATTGGCAGTATTCCTTTGCACCTTTACTATATTTATTCATAGTTAAACTGTGCATTTCCATTGTAAAGAACAATTCAGAAACAGAATATATTGCTCTTAAAAGGTCTAAGGACAAACCTGGCTCATCTGAAGTACATCAGTGTGAAGAGAGGAAAGAGTTCTGCCGGATGTGTCAGGGTTTTGATAGAAATGCATATTGATAGAAATCTCACCTGGTGAGGTTCAGAAACACATGATAGAGGTGAGTTATTTTACTTTCTGGTGTTAGCTGCAGGTGGAGATCAGTGTTTTGTGGTGTGTTTATGCACTGTTGCCAACATCAGGCACTGTGAAAATGTTAAGTAGCACAAGAAATTTCTTTTACTAGACCATCTATGCCTTTACATGTTCAGCTGATGGGGTAACCTACTTAAATCTTAATTTTCATTGAATGTTTTTATCAGGTTTAAGCAATTCATACCGCAGTTGAACAGTAAACAGAAAAAGCACTCTTCTTACCAAAGCCAAGCTGCAGGTATTAGCAGTGTACTGGTTTTTTTTCTCAAAAATGTGAGTTCTTTTTAAGAATAATACTAAATACTCTTCAAATGGACATACGGTTATATGGCAACGTGTTGCTCAGTACAGACTTAATGAAGAACTGAGTGATATTCTTGCAAGGATTCTGTGCCCAGCACTTACAGATTTATGCAAAATATTTTTTTTCATTAACAACAATAACTCTGCTGCTGTCTGCACCTTTGGTGGGAATACATATACATCAGCAAAGTAAATATAATAAATTTTTTAAGCATTTCATGATAAATAATGGTCAGCATTAAAATAAAAACATGTAATAATATTTTTAAAGTATTAAGACTTTTTTTTTAACATTTGACCTATTTTCATCAATTCAACATCTGCTTCCATGGCAACATGATTTGAACCAGGAGCAGAATCATGGAACGCCCCTCTTTTACTTATGGATGGATGCTAACTGAGTGCAGCAAGTGCAGTTTTCAAACAAAGAAGTAGGTGAATGTCCTTAAAGCAGGAAACAATAAGCCCTTATTAACAGAATTTTAAGGTAGTTATATCTCATAGTGTGTTTGGTTCTTCAGTCTCTACATAAACAAATACTTCTGATCTGACCAAAGGTGCAAAGTAGGAAATTCCAACCAAGTGTCTGTGCTTGTGTGAAATCACCTCTGACTTCTTACACTGATTTAAACAACCTGAGGAAACCACTCTGAAGAAATTTGGTGAATAGTTGGGGGAGTGGGTTAAAACGAGGTGTAACCTTAATTCTGCGGTGCATTTTTATTTTCCTTTGAAAATTGTTGATGAAGAGCTTAGTTCCTTGTGGCTATTTCTTTTTAATTTGAACTCTCACAAATTTAAGTAATGCTAGTTGAACCAGTTTCAGGACTACTCTGAAAGCTGAGTCCAAGAAATATAAAATCTGACCTTACAGTATACAAATACGATCTTGGGAAGAAGGTAATCAGCTCTGGTATAGGTAAAAATGAGGACCTTAGTGTAAAGACAGGACTAGCGTATTTGTAGTAAATATGGCTTAATAAAAAACTATGCTGTGTGGATTTGATTTCATGGAGTGCTTGTAAGGACCTGAAATAGATCTTTGTGAACTTCAAAAATATATGTATTAAAAGTCAGTTCTGTAAGAGATATGGAGTGGAGTAAGGAAAGTAACCCTTCCTTAAGCTTTGTTTTTTCTGGGTGACGAGAAGTTGATAGACTATTTATCTCAGAGACTGGAGAGCAGAAATCATAGCTTGTTAACAAAGCTGAAAAGGTACTGGTGTTATGTTTAAAAGTGATAGCTGATCCAAAATCAAAATGGTAGAGAGTTGCCTGGTACATCTGCTTTTCTCTACTATTCCATTTTTATTAAATGTATTTCTTCATCAAAGGCCTCCTGGTGTGCAGCAGAAGCTCTTCAAAGTTCTGAGCACTCTTAATGTAATGGCCTCAACACTCAGTTGGTTTAGCTGTAAACTTGACAGTTGTTTCTGAAATAACATGCCAAAGAAGCTGGGAAACACTACCAGAGACGAGAAGTTTAGATTCTAGTAGATGAGAAGGTACACTTATCGTCTGGTTTGAGGCATCATCATACTTTGCCTTCTAAATAAATTCGGAAATCAGTAAGCATTGTATCCTGAGTGAAGCTGAAGATCTTTTCAATCCACTTCCTGAGCAAAAGCAATTTTAGGTGGCTTGTTACGTCAAAATAAAAAAATAAAATAAAAATCCTTAAATCCTTTGCAACAGATTTCAGTGCTGTCTGTTTTTTGCTGATAAATCTCGGGGGGGGGGGGGGGGGGGTGTGTTTACTTTTACTTTTTAAGAAACACTACAAGTTGTCAAGTTTCTTAGCAATAATGTGCATGACTAGCATTGCATCAGGGTGGAGGTGAGGCCTTGTTCTGCATGGTACTGTGTTCTGCATGTGTGAAACGAACACCGTTATTTGTGTGGAATTCAGGAGGAGTCTGGGATTTAGCAGACACGCAAAACACATTTACGTATTGGCCAACTTTACATAGTAAAGAAACTAGAAAAAAACCCAGGAGAATAGGCTGCATCAGCTTCTACACATATATAAATCCATTCAGAATAATGGAGTTACAACAGTGCAAAGTTATAGCAAAACAACTGTGCATAAAGTGATTTTTTTGCTAAATTATTTCTGTGCTTGTGACGGGTACTGCTTTAAAGTAGAGTAGCTGCAGTGTTTCTCATGCTGAATCATAGAACAGTCTAGGTTGGAAGGGACCTCTCGAGAGTCTTTGTCTAGCCGCCTGCTGAAAGAAGAACCCTAGATTTGGTTACCTAGGACCTTGTCAGACTTAAGCTAAGACTTTAGTAATTCGAGTGAGGGAAAGTCTATCACTTCTCTGGGCAACCTGTTCCATTGCTTAATTGTTCTCGTGGCAAAGAATTGATTTTTTTCTTATGGCGAGACAAAATTTCTCTGAAAGGACTCAGTTGCCTATGGCCTCTTGTCCTTTCATCATATATCCTTGTGAAGAGGGCACCTCCATCTTCTGTAAAACAACCCAGTAGGCATTGGAAGACTGTGATTAGATCCTCCCCATCCTCCTGAGCTATTTGTTTTCTAGGTGGAGAAAACCCAGTTCCTTCAGCCTTTCTTTGTATGTCAGGTTCTTCAACCCTGTAATCTTGGTGTCCCTGCAATAGAACCCTCCTGTTTTTCAGTGTCTGTGTTTTCCAAGCTGCCAGTGCCACTTTTAAAGAAATGAGGATTGCTTTCCATATGTGCTTATCTCCTTACGTCTTTCTGCCAGTTGCAGTGTGTATTACTTTATTGTCCTCAATCTATTTGCTCTTTAATCAGAGAAAACCATTGAGGTCATTCCTAGGAACAGTTGTGCAATTCCTGGCATTCTTACTACTGAATATTTTTGGCAACAGCCTGCAGGTGTTTGTCCTTCCATGTGCTAATTCTTTTCTGTGGCAGCATGTTTTTTCTGCACTGATATGCGTACTTATATGCATGCATATATGCATATATGCTACATGAAGGTATTTTGTTTCTACATTTTGGTTGAAATGCTGCTACCTCATGTGTAACGTACTTTGTCAGTTTTCAGGTATCAGTCTAAGGAGTAGTATGATATGTGGTTTAAATTTCTGTCTAACAGTTTGATTTGACTTGGACATGTTAAATATATAGGAGAAAAATAATTGTTTATTTAACAATTAGAGATAAGTATTAAATAGAAAGTTATACATAGCGTTCTTTTTCTGCAATGTTTCATGGTAAGGTACAAACCTTACAAACAGCTTTTCAGTTCTTTTTGGAGAAAACATTTAGGAAGCTTATGCATCAGGCATTTTATTTTGGTAAAGCGTATTCTTGCCAGGACCATCTATGCTTGCACTTGTGATGAAAATAAGAAAATGCATAAAGGTAAATGGAAAAAATGTGCTTTATACTTACATGGTTCATTGATATACACTTACATAAAATAATTCTGCAGCATTACTAATTCTGAATGTAGAAAAAGCTTAATCCAAGCCACCCGTGATTTTAATGAACACTGTTTCTATTCAAGGATAACTATACCACAGCTGTGAACATATATGCAATATGTATACATATACATGAGAAATCAGGCCTGTAAGTCCTCCTTTAAAAACCTGACTTGCATGTTTCATTTTTAATATTGTTCAAAATAGTAATTTGATTTTTATATTTTATGCTTGACAGGTCAGCCACTGCAATTTAGTTTATTCCTAGATTTGCAATTGTGAGCTATAAAAGTAGTTTGGAATTTTAATTTCCAGCAGAACCCCTGTCAAATATTATCAGAAGATGGTGAATAACATTGGTGTAAAACTTAGTGGAAGTTTCTGAAAGTTACTGTAGTATAAAGACTTAACACAATATAGTGATTTTTTTTTTGTTTGTCAACATTTTATGAATAAAAGTGAACTCAGTTTATTTCTGTGCATTTTATACACAATTGGTTTGCAAAAGATTATTGAAATTGCAGTCTTAGTTTGACTATAAAGTGATCAAATAATTTTAGGTAAGTTATTCTTCTGAGTATCAGGGGAACAGACTGTTCTCAGCTTTCCTTTTTCCTCACCCTAGTGAGAGTTTTAATCATTAGATCAAGGGAGGGTTTGTGAATTTGTATAAAATTTTATAAACTTCTTGCTGCTGAACAAGACTACTGGGACCATATCAATGAGGTAAAAAAAAAATTTGCTAGTTGTACATTAATACGAACTGTGTTTATTTCCAAAATCAAGTTGTATCACAGAACTTTTTATTGCCATCTACTGGTTCTATTGAGATATTCATTCTGATTTAGTGTAGATTTTTGGTCACTTTGAATAGTAAAGATTAATGGCAAAATCTCGTCAGAATGAAAACAAACATTAAAAAATTCAGAGATCTAAGTAGGTTTGTAGCTGGTGGTTTTATTCCATAGCTTTCTGCTGTTACGGAAATGAAAATGCGTATTAACATCTATCTTAAGTTGTCTGATGGCTTTTTGAAAATCTCAGAATTTAAAAGTGAATTGGTGCATTTTTCTATTTGTTAGTTTAGTGTATCCTTCCTAATTTTCTGTTCTTTTCTCAAGCCCTTTTTCAGATTATCAGTTTGCTAAGTTGGAAGTTGAAAAATAATCACACAATGAATGAATCGTGCTCTTCAAGCCATGTACACACACTGAAATGTGCTAAATATTTGAGTATGCGTAGTAATGTGTAGGACAGCGAGAGACCACTGTATCGCATCAGGTTTTTCAATCCTGATAACTGAAATGTGTTCATCTATTTTACTGCTTTGTCTACCCCAACAGGAGCATTGTATTTTGACAGCAATTTTCATTCTTCAGTTTAGAGTGGCACAATTTAGAATCTGATTTTACCTTTAAATAAACACAGATCTTGGTTGTAAAGGTTGGACTTGGTGTATGAAATACAGCTGCTTTATTTTAATTTTTCAAAGAGATTTTTAAGATCAAAATGACCTTGTAGTACGTGCAAAGGAATAGCTGAGCTAAGTCCGATGGCTCTGTCTAGGCCAGAACCCTTTCTGCAGCAGAGGGAAGAGCAGAGTAGTATAGCCAACTATGTAGTCATACTTCCTCAGAAATGATTCCCGGGATCTAGTGTATAAACCGTTTTAAGGTTCTGTCTCATTATTGAAAATGAGTTGGCCAGAGCTGCATATGAAAGTGTGCGATGCTTTTATACAATGGCATATCCACGTTTTCTTAAGAACTTGAATTATGTTATAGTAAGAAGCTATTCAAGCAACTAATGTTAATATACTCTTATCTTCATAAGTAATCATTGTGTGTATTGGTTTTACCCTTGTTTTTTCTAGCTTTGCTCTGCTTTTTTTTTCAGTTGTCTCTTCTGTGCCAGAAGGACCTTTAATTCTTAATGGAATACCACCGGTATGGGTCCGATGTTATAGTGGAGACCAAGAAATCAGTGGCACAGGAAAACCTCCCAGTGGGAAAGAAAACCTGGGAGGTGTCTTAGTAGAAACAGTGGTAGTGAAAAGGCGATACTCTCTTCTTGCCCTCAGCCCAGTGGTGGTAGGAACAGGGAGTTACAAAGGTATCAGGTGCTGGTTAGCTGAAAGACCTGAGCTTTCAAGAAGGATCTCAGCAATGCTTTAATTCGTGTTGGAGTCCCTTCAGAAAGAATCAGAGATGGGACGCCATACTTCATGAATTTAACATTATCTGGTAGATACTACTGCGTTTTTAAACGATGTGTATACTAGGAGGGATGGGTGGAGGAGATACCTTAGGAATTCTTCCTGGAAGAGAGCTTATTCCTTAACTATGCTAATTAAGTGCTTCAGAAGTGTCAACCTGAAAAAATAGCAGGAGAAGACTGAGTAGGAATATTTTTTCTATTCCTTCTGGGATTATGCAAGGCTGCCAAAATGACAAAACTTCAAAAGGGCAGATGAATAAAAAACAGAGCTTTGGAGACAATTACAGGCTATTTTAAAGAACTTTATAAGAATTCATAACTTTCAGATCTCTGAAAAACACACTTAGCCTAGTATTTCCCACAGAGTAGTTTCCTTTAATGCATAAATATGACATTTCCAGCTCAAGCCTGATCAGGAGATAGAGCTTACTTGCTGGTAGTTGGAAGCTGAACGGCCAGACAAAAGCCATGTTAATACCTGTTAATATCCATTGTTTACCTTCCACTTGATTAAGATTAGTAACTGTTTAATGACAAGATAGAGTATGAACATTCAAAGCCGCTTGGCTTTACACTCATTCCAAGGTTGGCTTAGCATTCATTCTGTGATCATTTGCTTTTTAAAATTTGGGTCTATAAAAAAAATTACCTTTGTTTTTTGCTCACTTGCTTTGTTTTGGTTTTTAAGTGCTAAGAACTACCTGGTACACTTAACTGAAAACTGATTTTGGAACTCAAATTGTGCAAGAAAATGCAGTACTGGACTGAAAGGCTGTAGTATAGAGTTACATTTTTTTTAATAGTGTCTGTGAAAACGTTTCATTAAACACAGGCTGAAAATGGCCATGAGTTATGCTGTAAAGTAAATGTCAAAAGGAGTGGAGCTTAATTACTTAATTTTTGCACTGAATTTTTATCTCATAATAGAAGGAGGTGTCAATCCAGAATTTCACTCTTCTAATCAAAAGAAATTAGTGGAATAATGTGTAATTTTCAAAGGGATTTTTCATTAACTATGGCAGTGTGCAGGGCACCTGGTATGCTGCTGCTTTCTATTCTGCTACCTTGAACAGTCCCTTTGAAGTCATGGGAGATTTGTAATGCATGCCCATAATTGGCTAAATCTCAACAATGAATAATACAAAGGAGATACAGTTAGAAGCCGCTGAGAATTCATAAACCATAATATGCTTGATCAAAGTTAGTTTTAGTCAGAGGATTTGTCATAAGATAAACATTGTGTGTGTGCGAGAGTGTGTGTGTATGCACGCACGGTATAGGGATTACAGATAAACCAATATAAAATATAAGGTATCTTTATTAGTCCTGAAATATAGAGTTTATGATACTTGAGTTTATCTGCATCTCAGTGTAATTTTTTTTGATGTTCATAACCATTGCAGATTTGGATTGAAACTTGTTTTAAAATCCAGTGAAATAGGAATAAAAAATTTATTAAGGAAAGTGTTTAAATTTTAACTGTTACATCTTAGCAAATAGTTATTGAATTCAATTACTTTTTTGTTCTTCTAACTTCTAAAAGGCTTCATTTTTAAAAAAAGATGGCTATACCAGGAGTAGTTTGTAACAAATAAATTATTAATGCCCCTTGAAGAATAGTATGTTGGAAAAAATGAGAGTATCAGTTTATTCTAACATTGGTTGCATTTGGTAGTCCTGCTTTGTTTTCTGTGTAGTTATAGGGGAAAGCAGGAGAAACATGATGGGTATTAGTGGAACTTCCTTACAGTGGTTTTTATGCCAGTGTAACAAAATAATTCTGGGGAAAGTGTATTACATTTTTTAGAAGAATAAAATGTATGTATAGGGAAGATTTGAGGTATAATTCCTTACACGTGAATACAGAGTCCACATCCCAGAGCATAGAGTGTTCCTGTAAGTGTTCCTATTTCAGTTTCACTCCCTGTACTTGCAGGACACCGTAAAATTATTCTTCAATCCTGATTGCAAACTGTCCTAGTCAGAAGCACAACTGGTGGTGAGCATGGGATGTGTCTGTATTCCTCCCTGTGGAGACAGCAGTTTGAAAAGTGATGTTAACACCTTTATTATGTGAATGGGTTAATGAATTGGTCTTCCCTGAGCTTGGATGATCCTGTCATGGCCAAATAACACTGACTTTGGATATGTCAGAAGGAACGAGTGAATCTGCCTTTTTAGGACTTCTGGTTTGGATGTTTTGGTTTGTATCTTGAAAGCCACATATAGCACAAAATGTAACTGCTGACTTCCTAGGTGGTATTGAGACTGCAGTTCCTTGACAACTGCACACGCTGTACTGATGTGATTGAAATTGCAGGTTCTGAATTTGCTGAGTGTAGGTAGAACCTTCTGCCATTTTGTTTTACTGGATTTATGAATCTTTCAAGTTGCTCGGGCTTTTCAAGCAGCCTCAGGTGCTGTGGTGGTCAAACAAAGGCCTTAACTGCCCAGAGAAGTCAACAATAACAGTTATTAAAGAAGAAATGTTAGGGATGCACCTCCCATACAGATGCTCTGTTACAGTACTCTAATAATTTTATTTTGATATAAATCTTTAAACTGAGAAGTTCAAAATCTGCAGAGTTTTTAGTCTGTTTTCCATGTCTGCTCCCTTCCTTCCTAACTGTTTCTGAAGGTGGAGTAACAGTAATGGCAGCATGCTCTCCCTGCTCCCCTCGATGTAGATTAAACTGCGAGGTACGTAGTTATATTTTAAATACAGAATAATTTGTATAGCAATGGATCAAAAGCTATATGTTGGAAAATATCTTCTAGAGCTGAAGCATAAGTGTACGTATAGCTGTGTGATGTATTTCTCAAATTTTAGCTAGGGAAGCTTTATGCAAGAATTGCTTTTCTAATGGAAACACTGAACAAAAAGGGGGAGGGACTCCAGCTTCCTTTGCAATGACACATTGTATTAGTAATTGCAGCTGTATCTTGCTTTGCTCAGCTTCCCTCTGAAGACGTCTGAGCTGCAGAGATATAGCCAGCGATAGGAACATAATCTTTAACAAGCCATAAAAGAGAGAGATGCTTGTTTTGATCCCACAAAGCAGTTGTGGCTAATATATAAAAAGTTGTAGTGTGGCTTCTTTTTAAAGTTTGGGAGAATTACAACTTTGACTCTTATTTCAAACACAAGAAGCCTTGTTTCTTGTCATTTTCCATTAGTGCATTGTCTAGAGATTTTGTCTTGGTACAGTAATAATGATGTGTTTCTGCTGATGCAAACACGTTCTTATGCATGTGTATACAATTTATAGCATACACTGATAGCTTAGATTGTTTTGGCAAAACGTCAAGACTTAAAAATTAATTCCTGTTAGATTCTTTGTTCGTGCTACCATCTGTAGCTATAAACTGTATAGCTACATCTGGAAAATCAGTGTTGAAGCTGTGGAGAGCCTGATAGGGATAGCTGGTGTTTGTCTACCTCGAGCAAAGCTTGACTTTGTCAGGATGGGACTCAAGTGTGCGTCATTCTCTCTCAGCTCCTGCCTAGTCTGTTTTTCATCGGGGAAAACATGGGTGGCTGTTTGAAGGTGCAGGAGCTGCAGTAGAGTGTAACAGCTCCTCCAGTTTGGCTGATAGGGGTATGAAGACTGAGAGTGTTTTGTAGACCGTGCCCTTATATTTGGCTTAGCCAGCTTTTCTTTCACTGCTCTGAACCAGGATCACTTGTGTCTTGACCAGCCCTAGGAGGTGTGAGATTGCTGGTATGGGGATTTGTAGCCTTCCAAAGTAACCAGTGCGTGAACTTTCTCTTCTTGTAGTTAGAAAGCTTTTAACTAAAATCTCCCAGGTACAAGTTAAACTGACTTCTACTCGTAGTACAGACAAATAATTGGTCACTTCTTCCTTTATGAGGCCTTCAGACTGCTATGATGTCCTTGCCTTCTGTTTTCTAAACTAATTGAACTCACAAAATCTTTCAGCTCTTCCTCACAGGTAGTTTTATTTCAGAATAGTTGGGTTTGTTCTTACCTGGGTTGTCTTTTTTAAAAAGAAATTATACCGCCTAAAATGAGGTGCAAGTGCGTAAGTTTTACCACTTCTGAGTGTAGAAAAGCTCAAGTACATCCTGTGCTGTAAGTGATGATCTGTCTAGCATGATATTTTTGTATGTCTTTTCTGCCATGACCTTGTACTGAATCTTTTTTTTCTGAACTCGTGCTAGCACATGTTTCAGTGTGTAGCTGTTTGTGGTTTTTTTACAGAATCTCCTCTTGTTCATTAGGACTAATTCTTCAGTTTTTCTGGATTGCTGAATTCTAATCCTGCTCTTCAGGGCTCTTGGATTTCTCCTTGCTTGGTGCCATATGTGCAGTTTTTAAGCAGATTTTCCTGTTGAATCACCAAAATTATTAATGAAACTATTGAACTCGGATCTTATCCAGCACAGATATTTGCAGGCCCCCACAGGATAGTCCTTCCAGCTTGGCAGTTGCTAGAGATTACTGTTGGAGGGATTTTCTTTTCCAGTCAGTTTTGTGCTTCCTTATTCTGTATTTTGATTTAGAGTGTTGTAAGAGCGACACAGCTACTATCAATCTTGTCAGAGTACTTACGTTTATACTTTTATTGTTGCTTCCCAATCCATGTTTGTGGTTACATGCAGTTCTGCACTATAGTTTCATTTGTGAATGGTTTTGCAAGGAATGTCAGAAATATAAATTGATTTTTTAGAAATTGGTTTCTAGATATCAAATACATAATCACAAAATGTGTTCTTCATACTCTGCTGCTGCTCTCTGAATTATAACCACCTAGTGTTATATCAAGGCATGGGCACATCTGTGGTGAAACACATGCAAGACAGGCAAAAGTCACACACAAAAAGGTTCCTGTAGGCCAAAATGTTGATTGTTTTTTGTGTTGATAGAGCTTTGTTTGGACTTGCATCTCTGAAGAAGTCTTCATTTTAAACTCCACCTGGTAGGCTGCAGGTTTTGTCCCAGTGAGAAAAGATAGGGGTCTGTTTTGTGAGCTGATGGTGTGCCGTGGTTTCCTAAGCTCGCCTGTACTCAGAACAGAAAGCAAGTCTGAGGTGAAAGTAAGCAGTGTTTTGTGGAAGATGATCAGGCACCCCTCTCAGCGTAATCTCCTTCATTATAACAGCGTCTGAGGTTATAAACACCCCAAGGTACTGTCCGTGAGTTCTTGAGTCATTAAAAATATAGTGAAAGCTCTAATCTGGCCAAACACCAGCTAACGTAGTTTCATTAGAACTGCTGAATATGTGCAAATATGTACCAATTCAGAATGACTGAACTATGAAACCAATTTCTTTTAGTCTGTGTTCTCCCTTTTAGCCATTAGTCATGTAATAACAATTTGCTGGATTACTGTATTTAAAGAAAGAGGGCAAGTATGTGGATGGGAGTTTTTTACCCATACTTGCTAATCTAAAGTATAGCTATTGTATTTGAAAACTAGATAGTGTGCTAGTTTCTGTTTAGAAATGATAAGATAATATTTAGGAATATTTGCCAGTGTTAAGTCTTGGTGATGTTTGAAGCTGAGTTGCTATTTGAGATAAAATATCTAATGCATTGTCAATATTTTGCCAATCCAAATGCAAATCACTGCCACAAACATAGGTCAGAGTCGGTGGTGTTTCTGTTTTCAGTTCGGTGACAAGTATTTTGAACCAGAGAATTAAGTATACTTAAAGAAGAGAAATGAAATGCAGTGGCTTAGAATGGAAAGAAAACAAACATTCACTTGTGATTCTGGTAATGAAAAGGTTTGATTAAGTGCTGCTGTGTCATGGAGTTTATTATCTATGTATTAGTACACTTTTTAAAAACAATCTGAAAAATTTCTATGACATTTTGCCAAATTATTTTTGTACCTTTGTTGACAATTCTGATCTTTGTTGATTATTATATTGTTATCTCTGGATTTAATAATGAGCCACAAACTCTTGCTAAAGATAAGGCAAACTTGTCACCTTCCATGAATAGCTTTCAAAAGAGGTTGCAGACAGGCCATCAGTGGCAAAATTTTAGTTAGGAGATATGAGATTAAGATTTTTATCCTGGAGAGGAGGTGCATAGAAACTCTTGACTATGGTAGGATTTACGATTATTTTACCACTAGAGGGCTTCTTTGTATAACAGTGAAAAGGATGCTGAGGAAGGTTGCCTTGAGACAGCTTTCTGATGCTTCAAGCAGTCCAAGAAAAACAGAGGAAGGAACCACATATGGAACTGTGACATTGAAGAGATGGATCTCAGACTACTAAGTTAAGAATGTTATGATCTAAAAATTTGATATTCTCAGCTCTTCCAAACTCAGAAAATGAAATGAGAGCTTGTATCTCAATCTACAACTAGACATAGAGGCTGATTAGGAGTAAGAAAAGATTAAAATACATGAAAATATCCCATCACATTATGTTTTTAAAGAGTTTTGTAGTTTGAGTTATGCTTAAGTAACTCTTTGACAGAGCCATGCATTTTTTTACATCAGTTGCATTATCTTCGTTTATACTTTTCTTTTGCTTTTCATCACAGCTGACCATTCCTTCATTTTTATAGTCCACACTAACCTCCAGGATATTTCCGTGGGAATCTGATTTGTACAGAGTGTGCCTCATTGACAGTGCCAATGAGAATCCCAGTGGAAGTATCTGCTCTTTCCTATTCATAAAGCCTGAGTATTAATGGCAGAATGTAGCATCTCTTTTGGCACTTCCCAAGAGCCTCTTTTTTTGTTTTTAAACATTGTTTGGCAGTTGCTTGGCTTGTCAGCACAGAATCTGTGGAGGCAGCTTTCCTGGAAACTGCTACTAGCTTTGGATTTTTGCACGCATATGTACTTATGGTTTTTTGCAAAACTAGAGTTGTTGGTCTGATTCTATTCTTTTGTTTAGAGTCTTAAAATGTCCAGTTGTCATTCTGAGTTTTGTGTCTGTCATTAGCAAGTAAGGAATCCCTAATGTAGACAGTACAGCTTCATGTTTTTGTCAATAATGTCTAGATAATTTATTCTTTTTTTTTTTAATAAAAAGGACGTACATCTTGGGAACAAAACTGTTGGTTATGTACCAAAGTTCTTGCTGTTACTGGTAGTAATTACACAATGAGGAGTTTAAAGGAAAGTTTGACAGAAAATCCCCCACTTTGGAAAAAATGGGGGTTTTTAAGGCAAAATTTCTTATTTTAAACACAAAAAAGAGTAATTATCCAGTTTTTATTTCCATCTTGTTCACTCCTGTTTCTTTTCTGAAAGAAACTGTCTCTTTGGAAGTCTAACATTCCATACCACTACAAAACTCTTTCTGTGCAGATAATACTTGCAGTGGCTTGGTATCACAATGCTGTGCTGAAACAAAGGGTGGCATGTTATCGCCTTTCAGCACTAGCTTGGCTCTTAATAGTTGTAGGTAAAGATTTGGGGTTGTTTTTTTCCTTTTCCTGTTTCCACAAACTGTAGACAACAGTGACTTCTCTCATGAATGCCCATTGCCAGCTGTAAGACCTGAATGCCAAGTTCTGGCTCCCAAGCCTTGACCTCTTCTTTGGCTTCGTTTCTGGTCTCCTGGCTGGCTCGTCTGCTTGTTGCTGTGGCAGCTGCAGAATCGTCTCTGGAGCTGATCGATGCAAAGCTCACTCTTTCAGATTCTGCTTTATACTTGGTGTTGCTGCTTTTCTTAGACTTAGCTCAGTGAGGATTACCCATATTTCTAATGTATTCTGAGTGAGAATTCTTAACATTCTCAAATTGCTGTGTTGCACCTTTTTTCAATTTCCTTACAGTAAATAGAAAGTGTTTGGTTCTGATTTGCTTGAAGTAAAAACAGTCTGGGTATAAATACATAGCATAAAGAACAGTAATCCTCCAGCCCTGATGTTTTTGTTTGGCACTGGCTTTCTGGATGAAAAGAATGGCAGTATTTTAATTGTATGAAATATTTCAGGAAATTTTAAAGAGCAAGTATGTCTGAGACATAGTTGAAAAGGCTTAAAAGGGATGTGCTTATAATTTAAAGAGCAACACGTATAGAAAGTGGGTTACCTTGTCATGCATTTAGTGTCAGCACTATGCATGAGGAAAGTCTAATCTGGTTTGATAGAGGTTCAGTAGGTTTATTAGAGGGAAAAGGAGCAGCAAATGTGTGAAGACAGGGTACAGGGCTGGGTTGTGTGTCTAAGCCTTGTTTTAGACAACTGGAATTTATGAAAAGGAAACAAGAATTACAATGTACTCTTTATTGCAGTTAAAAGTGAAGTTTTAATGCCCAACAAAACTGTCTGTTGAACTGCAGTGTTATTAAAGTCAGACTTACAGTGAGAAAATACAAATAAATGTCTAATGATGTTAGAGGTGAAGCACTATCCCTCTCTTCAGCAAGACTATAAAGCAGGACCAAAATCAGCCTTACCATGAGGATTATATGGCTACACAGTGGCAGAGGATGTGCAGGGTTTTAAGAAAAGCTGCTGTAACCGGATAACCTCTTGGTATGTTTATCGCAGTGCCTGTGGTTGTATTTCAGAGCAAAAGAGACATTTATAAATACGAAGTTGGGGAATGTAAACTGTTTCTCAACATTTCAATAAAAAAGATGATAGGGGGAAAAAAGCAGGTTTGACCCTAACTACTCACAGTATATTATGGCATAAACATTCTTCCTTAAACCGTTCCAAAATAGCTGTGAAATAAACAGAGATTCCAAAGGGCCAATGTCCCATCTTACTGGAGAAAATGGAAGAAACATATATTCCTCATATCAAGGATCATTCATGTAAGTGACAGTTTGGGTACTGATTACAAGCTAGATTTGGGTCATTCCGTATGATCATATATTTTAGGGATTCACAGTATTTTGTGGTAGTCATGGGTTGATTCCATTCACAGAAAGATGTAAAATGTCAAATCCTTCTGTCTTGTTGATCTTGTTGCCACCTTATTAATAGTCCTTACTTCCATGAACTGGAGAGAGACAGAGCTTGTCATGGTCTCAGCCTCAGCTGTTTGGAGAGAGAGAGAATTAAAAAAAAATAAGTTCAAAATGGTATGTTTCTGTGAGTCATTTCAATACTTAGGAGATTTTTGTAGATAGGAAACATCAGGTGCATAAGTCCACAAAGGGCAGGAGAAAGAAAGGACTAGATCAAAATTACTTCTGTTTAGAATTATTTAAGCATATTTGCATATCAGTTAATAATTTACCATAATTTTTAAGGCATATATTAACTTTATAAATCTCTCCAGAAATATGCACTGTAATTTACATGAATTCCATGCTGTAGCCACTTTTTAATTTTCACCATTTACTGTTTAAACTTTTGTCACAAAAGTAAGAATAAATTTCATATCATAAATGTTAATGCCAAGATCTAAGTGCAAAGTGATTCCAGAACAGATTTGATATTGCTGATTTGAGTCTCTTAATGAATATGTAGTTTTCTGAGACCTTGAGTTTTAATTTCTAACACGCTGATAGTTTTGCTTTTATTAGCCAGTTGTAAATATGTGTTCCCAAATAAAAATGCTGTCCAGACCCACCTCCAGACTCAAGGTTCCAGACATTCCCTTAGTAACCTAAACCTTCATCCTCTTACTTTTGCAAATCTTTTAATGTGGTTTCAGGTATTGAGTCTCTGTGTTGTTGCGTATTTGCATCTAGGTTTCAGCTCTGTCTATGAAGACACGTAGCAGAACACCGCGTTTGTTTTGCACAGGAGAGGCCTTTTTAATGCTGAATGCTAGGCATTCTTTGAAGACTCCTCTCATATGTGAGTTATGAGGGGAATGTTACTTTGCTTAAAGGATTTTCTTATGTTTTCATCCTGATATTATTTCCTCCTGCTGCCTACTAGAGAGCATTGGTAACCACTTCCAAATGTATGCTTTCCTAACTTTATGTAACCTTCTGCTACTGGGTATGTGTTTTTTGAAGGTTTTTTGGTCAGTGGTCATTGAAGCCCTCAGTGAGCTTGAAGCTGTCCTGACTGTGTGCTCATCTATTTTTATCTGATAATTGGTTTTCCTGCTTGAGGGATTCGCACATTGTAAATTAAAGTACTCATTTGCCTTGTTCCCTGCATGATGTTTTTGTTTCTTGGTGAATTGCCATGTTGCTTGGTAAAACAGGTTTATTTCAGGGTATTAGCTCCAGATACCTTGAATTAACTAAAGTGTAACTGATGGAAAAAAAATGTTAACACATTGTGAATTTGATAATGACAAAGTTTGATAATTAATTACAATATGTTCTCTTGTGTGCACAAATAGGAGAATTTTCAATATAAGGGCTTCTCTGTTTTTTTAAATACAAAAATAATCAATTGATATATGTTATGTATTCTTAAAATTGGTTTAAACCAAAATTAAATTTCATTATTTGTGAGTTAGGAAACTCAACTTGAGGGATGGGGTTGTTTTTACCAGAGCTAAGTATTAATCTGATGGAAGGAAAATGAAGAATTTGAATCTAACTTACATAGTGGCTTTGGTATAAATATCTTATTTGGGATTTGCTTAGTCTACTGCAGCTAATGCTGTCTTCTTCCTGTAGAATGGAACCCCAGCCTAAGATGACTGACGTTACTGACTCATAGTGCAGGCTCACTTCCCCTAGCAGTAAGTCTATTGGCAGATTTCTATTTCTGGATCTAGCTGTATGTTACCACTTGTGTTTTCCACTCCTTTGTCAGAGACAACATCCCCGCAAACTTGTGAGAGTGCTCTCGTATCCATATTAGTCGAAAGGTCTCATTGTGAATCGTACGTATTTGCTTATCTAAGTTGAAATGGATCGGGGCCCGTGACCTTCAAATTCTGTAAAGGTCATCTTGGAATAACTATCTTAGTATCCCAATACTCTTAGGAAATTACTATGAGAAAAAGTTGGAGAAGTCTCAATTGCTGAAATATATAGAAAATCATAGAATCGTTTGGATTGGAAGGGACCTTAAAGATCTTCCAGTTCCAGCGCCCCTGCCATGGGCAGGGACACCTCCCACCAGACCAGGCTGCTCCAGGCCCCATCCAACCTTGCCATGAATGCTTCCAGGGAGGGGGCATCCACAGCTTCCTGGGCAACCTGTGCCAGTGTCTCAGCACTCTCAGCGTGAAGAATTTCTTCCTAATGTCTAATCTTAATTTTGCCCCTTCCAATTTAAAGCCATTTCCCCTCATCTTAGCACTACTTGCCCTTCTAAGAAGCCCTTCCCCAGCTTTCCTGCGACCCCTTCAGGCACTGGAAGGCCACTGTGGGGTCTCCCTGGAGCCTTCTCTTCTCCCCACTGAACAAGCCCAGCTCTATCAGCCTGTCCTCATAGCAGAGGTGCTCCAGCCCTCTGATCATCTTTGCAGCCCTCCTCTGGACCAGTTCTTACAGTTCCATATCCTTTGTTATCATCAACCGAGGCACTATGCAGTGCATGATCCAGGAAATTTACATGATGTTAATAACTGTAGGAGTTGCTGAACAGAAGCTGTATAGTGAATTTAGCTCACTGGTGTATCTTTTAAATTAATTGTGAGAGTTGAAGTTTCTTGTTGCACGGAAATAATTTATTACAATACCCTTTCATATGTAACATCATTTTGTAACCTTGTGTCAAAGCTTCATATGCAACATTTTGACTATTTAATTACAGTGCAGTTTGGACATATATGTTGCACTGAAAACTCCATACATTCCCTAGAAAATCAATTATTTCAAATATTGGGTCAAATTAATATTCAGTCACTAAAACACCTGTAGTGCCACTTTCATTATCAGAGTGATATTGACATTGATAAAAATCCATTTATGAAAAGTTCTACACAGGCAGAACAGGATTGTGTTTGTAGTGAACAAAATAAAAAAAAAGACCATGCTGGTTTATATATCAATGTTTTTTCAAGCTATTTTTTCCATAACTGGTTAGCTTTTATTTCCTATTTAAAATTGTGAGCATTATGTTAAAAGTCTGGCTAACTCAATTGCATGGCAATGATGTTATTCCAGAGCGACAGACTAATGTTAGCTTCTTTAAACTGGAAAAAATCTGTAAGACAGATGTATATATTTTCAAGCTGATGGTTAATTAGTGAAGGTTAATAAAAAGGAGAGGTAGTATGTTTACAACCTGTTAACAAAGTGAAATTATAGCAAGCGGAATTGAAGAGCCACTTTATGGGACAGAGCTAATTACGAAAATGGAGTTTATAATGGGAAAGATAATTTTATAGTCCATACGTGAGTTAACTCCCTAAATTATAAATTGGGAGGTTTTTTCAACTGTATCTTTGATCTTTTTTATTTTGTGTGTGTATTTAAAATTTTCTAAGTGAATGATTCATATCTCTTACTCCATTTAACACTGCTGTGCTAAGTGGTGATGGTCTGCACAAACACATCATCTCAGCAACAGAGTCAAAAGAAAAAAAATAGGTTTGTTTCTCAATACAAGCATATTCTTCTGGGGAGTACCAGAGTGGGTTAATTCTAAAGAAGTTTTTTGACAAGTTTTTGAAGTTCTCGTCTGTTATTTCATGTTGGTAACTTCTAACTTGTTACCACGTGAAAAAAATGAGTTAGGTTTTGTTTGAATGGGGCTCTTCTTGTATTTTATTACATGTATTTTCATATTTTTTTTGATGTAGCAATTGTTCTTTAACTGTTTATCTTGTATGAGGAACTCTGACTTGTACCTAGAATACTTTTGGTTCTTTCTAAGCGTGTTTACTTCCAACTGTGATCCCCATTAGATAGTTAGAATATTTATCAAGAAGTTAGTGACTTGGTTTATGTTGCAGGGTTTGTTAGGATACATCCAGGAATACAATATCAATATCTTCACTTCCAACCTTACACTGCACAGGATTGTTCATAATCCTGTTATGTTATTTTGTCTTTCAGCTAGAGTTACCTCATTGCTCTTTCTGCAAAATAACTTTGAAATGCAGGATGTACAAAAACTTATAGTTTAGTGAAAGGAACTTGTAGAATTAAGTTTGTTACAGTGCTTCTTTTGAATAGCTTCTAATATTGAATACATCTGAGTGTTACATATATCTGCAATTTCCAAAAGTAATCTTGAAATGAGAGCGAGAAGGTTTGACCAGACAAATATTGCTATCTCAAAATTCAGAAAGCTGTTAATTTTTCTTAATGATTTTTTTCCTGAGATTTAGCCTGAAGAAATCCAAATGGTACCAGTATTTTGTAATTACACTAGGATACTGCATAAACTAATATTCTAACAGGCCTCCAAAGTGACATAATGTGCTCTTGTAGTAGAATAAATATATCTGCAAGGAATTATACTGAAATAACCCTAGTTGTATGAGTGTGTGTGCTACCTCATATTGGTGCCACTTCTTGATGTGATGTTGAAGGGGCTGGAGCACAAGCCCTGTGAGGAGCGACTGAGGGAGCTGGGGTTGTTGAGCCTCGAGAAGAGGAGGCTCAGGGGAGACCTTATTGCTCTCTACAACTGCCTAAAAGGAGGTTGTAGTCAGGCAGGGGTTGGTCTCTTCTCTTAGGCAACCGGTGACAGAACAAGAGGACATGGTCTCAGGCTTCATCAGGGGAGGTTTAGGCTCGATATTAGGAAAAAGTTCTTCACTGAAAGGGTGATTGGCCACTGGAATGCGCTGCCCGGGGAGGTGGTGGAGTCACCGTCCCTGGAGGTGTTTAAAGGGAGGTTGGATGAGGCACTTAGTGCCGTGGTTTAGATGACGAGTACGTGTTGGTGTTGGGTCATAGGTTGGACTCGATGATCTCAAAGGTCTTTTCCAGCCTTGTGATACTGTGAGATGAGCTCTGAACTACTAAAATATGCATTCTGTTGTTTCGGAAGTTGCCCTTTCTCCCTGCTGATTTACCAAGGTACTCAAATAGTCTTAGAGTTTTAAATTCTGTCTGCATTCACATTTTAACCATATTCAGGAACTGGAAGGTTTTAGAAATTCCTTAGTGTAGTCTTGGGGGGTGAGGATTTTAATCAAGATGAACACTGAATTCGAAAATGTGTTTGAATTCCAGTAAAAGGTAAGTTTTGGAGGATTTTATGGAACACACTAAATAAAGAAAAAAAACCCCAAAATTCTGCCAGTCTAGCTGAGTCTGACTTTCAAAAATATTTTAATTTTAGAGTTTTTGAAAAACAAAGACAATTTTTTATGTTATTTTCTTTTATGCCTCCCCAGACATAATTGATAATTTACATTCCTACCTACAGATGTTTCCCTAGTGACAGGGTGTTTGGGCTGCGGAAAATAAACTCAATGAAAGTAGACTTAAAATAGTTTAACAGGTATCTGTTTATGATCAGCAATAACGTAGGTGTGATGCCAGAATTAGCAAAATAATGATTTTGCTTGACGGAGAAGAGTGAATCTGTAATGGCTTGAGAGGAGAGCATGTAAACTGTTTTTCCGTCGATACTGAATGTTTTTTGAATGGTGCACACAGAACAAGACCTGCTTCATTGTTATACAGACACACGGTTTTGCAACACAGTAAAACTAAGCTGCTGATCCTTTGGACTAGTAACACATTTTAAGTGAAGAAAAATGTTTTAATCCTGTGTCAAAGTGGGTAATGATCCTGTGTACACTGCAGTATTAGCGCAACAACTGGGACAATTGCCTAAGCACAAATAAATGATCTGGCAAAGACCAGCATTCTGTTTCGTTTTCCATTTGCAGGCATGTTTTCTCCTGTTGATTAGAAGTATGTGGAAAAATACGTAATGACAGGTTTAGAATTTGGTACAGGGGAATTAAATTATTCCTGCTCATTATCTGACACATACTCATTTTGCCATAAATGATAAGGTTCTTGTGAACATACAACTCGGCTTTTATATTGCAGCTAAGATGCTATTTTAAATCCCAACTGTGGGAAGCAAACTTTGGAAAAAGTATTACATAAGCAGGCAGGATGTCATTTGCCCTCCTTTTCCTCTGCTTGACACTGAACTGGCTCTGCAAGTCTCCTGTGTGCACTCAGGAGTATTTCAAGCCAAATGTTTCAATATTTATATCACACACAAGCAAACAAAACCGGCAAAACAACAGAGCCGGGAACCCCAGTGGGGTTAATTTAGCTGCTCTCTTCCTCTGCAGTTCAAATTTAATGTATGTATTTATTAAAGTGCAGATTGGTCTTCTTATCTTAACATCTAGCAGATACTTTGAGAACAAAATCATTGTTGTGCAAGTCCATCTCTTTTTAAAGTAAGCTAATGATGAAAGAGAAATGCCAGCTTTGATCAAGGCTGTCAAAGTTGTTTTGCAACAGTTGCTTAAAGGTAATAGATATTTTTATAAGATACTGTTAGGATGGATCCCATTGTTGAAGTTGTACTTCATCCATGTAGAGAGTAAATTTTAGGGTTAAAAAAAGCCTTTCGATGAAAACAGCTTATTTGGTCTTTTTCCCCCTGGCAGTGCTGCGCCATGGCCAGGCTGCAAGGAATAATTGATGCTTTCAGTTAGATTTTTCAAGAAGTTATATGAACAAAAAGACTAACGCAAAGATACAGATAATGACCTCTGGCACGAGGAGTCCTGAAGCAGTGTTTGCTTAGAGAGAGACTCTGGGAAGCTATCGTTATCCACTTGTCTTTTCTTCTGTACTTTCTTCCAGAGACAGGGTGCTGGATGGTTGTACTGTTCTCCAGTAACACAATAGCATTTATTTTCATAGCCTTATTTTCATAGCCTTATAAAAGTAACTTTAACATTCTTTAATTTTCAAACTACCATCGAATGGGTAGGGCAAAGGAAGAAGGACTGAGACAAAAAAGGACTCATTTGGTGAGCCTCAGAATGTGAGGGCAGAGATACAGCTTCTCTACCACACTCTTTCTGGGTAATTTGCGTCTGACACTGCTGTCAGCACTAGCTTCTTCGTAGTATATTGGTTTAGACAGGGCAGGTGTTTCTTCATGGAGAGTGGTGCAGGCAGAACTGAGAAGTTACACTTGTTTCAGTGAGCAGAAGCAGAATCCAAAGAATGAACTTGGAGTGAAGGACCAGAAGCCAAGGGGAATGGCTGCTGTGCTGTGCAGGAGGGACTGCCTTTCCCCGAGCAGTGCCATTGAGCAGACACTGAGCATGACAGGTTTCAGAAAGCCTGAACAACGGTGCAAAGTGCATGATGTCAAAGGGAGAAGGGTAGTGTACACAGTGAGATGCTTCTGAGGGCAAAAAAGAGTTTGGGCTCTCTGGGGAAAGGCAGGAGGTTCTTGGAGATTGTAGGAACTGAGTAGGATGGCGTACAGAAGTTTTAGGTAGGAGTCCTTTCTGAAAAAGTGTGGAGTTTCTTTCCATTTTTGTACATTTAATGCTGAATTATTCAAAATGCGTGAGGTTTTTCCTGAGATCTCAGAAGACAAGGTTTCAAGCCAATTTCTTGGCCTCTGGTATCTTAATTTTGATTTTTGAACTTTGTTGGAATGGCTCTGCAGCTGTTTCCTGTTAGACAGTAACTAACTGTGTTGGTGGTTATCCACCCTGTCCATGCAGTCAAAGGGAGTAATTCAAGAATAGCTTGTAGTAAAAAATACACAAAGTGCTTAGAGGAATTGTTCAAAGGGAGTATTCTTTCTTGTATCAGTATGTGATCAGGATTATGCACTGACTGCTTTTTTGGACATATTTGTGGTATAAGGGGGACAGATGCTAAAAAATTAAAAAGGACATGCAAATAGTGATTTTAGCAGTTACAAATTGCTGTTTGGAACACTTCAGATGGTCTCTGGCTCGTCTGGGCAGGAATATTCAATAATAGAAAAATCAATTAATGATCATGTATGATAACATAATTCTATCCCACATCTCAAAGTTTAAAAAAAAACTGCTTGATGTAAATATTTTGAAACATTAAATTGTGCTAGATACTGTCAACCTCTACCTTATGGTATGGTTTTTCCTGTTGTTTGACAATGACCTTAGTGAAAGGGAAACTTTCAAAAATACTCCATAGTTATTAAGAAAACCAGTCTTAAACAGAGTGGGCAAATCCTTACTGTGACCCTGTTTGGTAGCTTATGTCTGAAAGGACATGAAAGAAGATAATAAATAATTACAGTGGAGTTATTCCTCTTCAGCTGTTACTCTAATAAATGATGTTACTATGTTTTTCTCTTGTTGCTAATAACAACCTCAACATATCACTTAATGAAGAGACTTTGTGTGTGTTGGCAACCTTGGTTTGGTTTTGAAAGGAAAAATCTGCATGTAATAGTGTTAGAAACGATAAACTGCCTTTTGGAACGCTTGATCGTTCCTCCTGTACCTGCTCCTGCATCTCTGGAGCATGTAGTGAAATGTAAGGCAAGAAAATACACGTGGCGTTCTCGGGAATGTAAGGAAGAGAGAGGACTGGATCTGTATCAAGTGGTATTTCTAGGGCTTTGAAGAGGGCACTGTGAAATATTCTTTAGCCAGAAACACGGTGACCTTCTGCAATGTCTGGAAAGTAAGACTGAGATGCTAAAATTTATATTCAGAGAAAGATATTGAAATTAATTCCAAAAAGAAATCTTTAACCTCTTATTGAGCTACCTAAAATACATTTTCTTTAGGACGCTTACAAATGTGAAATAGAAATTTATGATGCTTTCACATATAAACAGAAAAATTCTAACTTTGGAATTGCTGCCTTCCTTGCAGACAGCCCTAAAATTAATTTCATGCTTATCTATTCTTATCAAAACCCTGTTTACAGTAATAACTCCCTCTAATTTTGCTTCACATTTTTGTTCCACTTCTGTGATCTCTTTCTCCTTCGTGATGGAGTTTGACTTCAAACCCCTCTCTACTTTTCTTCCTCCCTCTGTTCCCCAAGTGACAGCTGCCTTTGTTTTTGAGGCCACTTCTGTATACAGTGCTGATATATTTTAGCCTTTGTACCTTATCTGACACACAAGCTTGCTTTCCTTAAGTCCATAGGAAGAGATTTTCTATACAGCTTTCTTATTATTAGATTATTATGGTTAACACTTGCTCTGTGTCTGGGGTGTTACAACAAGCGATATGGTAGTTGCCAGGGCTCTCCAACACCAGTGTCACCTCCTGCAATATCTTTCCTAAAGTTCCTGTAATATTGCCGTGGAACTGGCCGAGTGTCTGGAGAAAAATGATGGAGAATGGGCTTTTGGAGCTGTAGCTTATGCTGTCCATGGTGAATGGCAAAAATGATGTGTGTGATGTTTCAGTGGATAGTTTTTGCTTCAAGACTGTATTGTCTTTTTAAATTGGAAGCTAAAAATTTAGATTTGAATGATGTATTTATGGATTTTGTTGCTCAAGTACAGGCACAGTATATCAGGTGCAGACTCTTATGTGCAACTTGCAGGAACAGAGAACAAAATTAATTCTTTGGTGTCTGTGTTTTGTGAACAATGCTAAGGACAGTCTCTAAAAAATGCTCACTCTCCAAGCTACCTGTGAAATAATTAAGTAGTGGTTTTCAGACATGGGAAACTGTGAATTTGTTATTTCGTTGGGGGTTTTTTTGAATAGAAAAATAGCATTTTAATTTCCCTGTCTACTTGGTGCTCTGTGTTCTGACATGCAGTATTTAGGATTTTATACTGAAAAAAGAACCAGCCAGGCAGAAAGTTGAATGAAGTTAAAGACATTTGATTATTTTAATCTGTGGAAGTGTTTATATACTTCTTACGTAACACGGCCTGCACTGTCAGCCTGGAACTTTTCTACATTGAAGATGTATTTGGACCATTGCAACTGCTACGAAACTGCTGAACTGACAGATGTAGTTTCTTTAGTTTAACTTATTTTACCAAAACAGCAATAAAACTTAAGTTGCAATAATTACAAATGCAATTTTAACTTCATTCAGTGTGTTGAAATGATGTTTTGTTGGGCTTCACATGAGTTTTGCTCTTTGCAGATAATGGTTACTTTTTGCTTTAACTGTCTATGCATTAATTCAAGAAAAATTAAGGAAACAATTTAAGCAAGATGTATACTTAAGCATGAGGTCAACTGATCCAGCATTCTTATATAAATATGCTACAGTGCTTATTAAAATATAAAGTAACTTATACCTTATTAAGAGCTGCATGTTATTTTACAGCTAAGCATGATTGGTTCATCCTGTTTAAGAAGATTATCTTCTTTCTGTTTTTAAAACTGTATCATCTCTCCTGACTAAAGATAGAAGGAGGACAATTTAAACTTCTGATGAGATAGGGTAAGGGCTGTTTGGGAGCTTAATAGAAATTTAGTTGATTGTAATTAAAAGTCAATAGAATCAAGTGCGTTTACCCATTCTAATGTTATTCCTTTACCATACTGATAATTTACAAATGGATCTTATCTCAGTAGGAAAAAATGACTAATGCGGTGACAAAAACTTCATGGATTTTTTTAATGGATTGTGCTCTGCTTTCAAAAGCAGATGAGCATTGAACCTGTCAATCCTTGTAAAGATCCAAACATCTCTGTCACATGCACACACAAATACAGTTACTGCGATTTAAAATCTGAATATTTACCCTTAGCAGTTGATAAATGAATTCTTAAGTAGTTTTTCCCATTTCAAATCTGTCAAGTCCTGTGGATTAAAATGAGTTCACTGAGTTGAAGTTATTTTAACTCATTTTTAACATGCTTGGATAGTCTCATCCATGGGTGGTGTTGGAAGGCTCTGAGAGGTGGAAATCACTGCCTCACCCAGCAGGGTAGGAAGAATTGCATATATTCAGCATTTCTGCGCATTGCTGCTTTTAAGAGATCATACGTATCTGTAACTCAAAAAACTTTGCATTCTAAACAGAATGGCAAAAGATAGGTAATAGATAAGAAGTCTGGGAAAGGAAAATAAGTAAATCAAGATTATATAGTTACTGTAGTCATCTATGTCATGCATCCATTTTTGTTACTATTAATTTATTATAACATAAATTTAAGGAAATTATCCATAAGAAAGTTCAGCTAAGATTTTGAGATAAGTTTTAAAGGATGAATGTGGAATGTAGATAAATGTATGGATTGCCCCATATGAAAATTGGCTCCTTCAACAGAACAAAAATAATTTGAATCAGTATATAGAGAAGAGAATTTTCAGACAAATGTGGTTTTGCTTCTATACAAATCTACAGTGCTATGTGGCATTTAAAGTATAGTTGAGCAGCTAAACCTTGCTTTTATTTTCCTAGGCTTTGGCAGCTAATAGAATGTAATAGAAGACATTAGTTGCAGGAGATGCTGAAAAAAAGATGCTGTTGCAGGAGATACCAAATTTTATTCAAAATTAACGTTGGTAGAGGCAACAACTCCCTGTTTTGTTTCTGGCTGTTAAACTGCTTTTTTTCTGGTAAAACTGGTAATGCTTATGTTGGATCTTGGGAGTCCCATACCTAAGTTCATGGCTTAGAAGAGAGGATAAATGATTACTAGAAAATCTAGATCCAGACCAAGACCTTTATACTGCATATAGAAACCAAAGATGCACTAGAGTGTAGACAGTAGTTAAATTGGTCAAGAGAAAGCAATTAATAAAAAGATCTTGTTTATTAGAAGAAGTGCAATTCCACATCTGGATCTGCAGGTTGATGATTTCTTGGGAGGAAATATTACAGAAAATATTAATATAGACTGTCTTATGTTTTGTCACTTCAGTGCATCTTTATTATGCACTGCTAATCCAGATAGCCCAATGTAAACTACTGGGGCTATGTAACGAGTGATTTATGCATGTGTTGGATTGATTTTATGTATTGCTAGTGGTTACATTTTATGAAATGGTAATAAAACAACCTGAATTTGTTCAAGGATAGAATTAATGAACATACGGAAAATACTTGCACGAAAAAACCTAAACAAATATTTTACAACTTTCTATGGCTGTATAAGAAAATGAGATTGAATTCTAATCCAGATGGAAAAGTAATAATACTAGTCTGTTTAAATAGTGCATAATGATTACATGGGCTAACCTCTGGAAATTTGAAATAAAAGCATCTCAAAAGGATTGAATGGTTCCAGATGTTAAATCATTTTGTGCGTGTCTCCTTTTACACTGTCATTTCTATGACTGATTTATTCCGTAAAGCTCTTCTTGAGTTCCGAGAGACGAGGAATAGCACGAAATAGCACAAAACTGAAAGTCATACCCTTATGGCTTAATTTTTTTACTAGGTAATTATCTTTACTTATCTCATAGGGATACTGTGACATTGCATGTATCAGATACTTTTAAGATGTTTGGATGATCCTCCTTCCACTAAACCAAGAAGAATGAAAAGGAAAGACGCAAGCTGTTCTTGTGTTATTTACTCCCATGAAGATTGTTGCTAGATACTTTCCTGTTCTCAAAGTAAAAATGGCAAGCCTTTTACAGTTGTGTAATGCCACTTCTAATATAGAATAGAATGGATGATTCAAACTTATCACTCACTTCTGAAAGGAAATGATAGCTCTGTTTCCCATAGGCATTTTAAGGAGGCTCCTTAATGGCTTTATGCAAATTCCATATCTTTCACAAAAAGTTTCTGTCTACAGAATAAGCTGTTCATGAAAGCAGCATTTGCAAGTTATAATTTTAATTCACAAGTGCTTTATTTCCTATTCTGGATTGCTGTCAGGATCTTCAGTTCATCTATGACAACGGAGTCACATTTCTCCAGTTAAAAATAAAACACCTTTACCAATTATAGCTGCATGCAATATCACCTGAATTCTGGTCGGGAGTTCCAGCCTTTTCACTTTTTTCCTCTCTGATTGCATATTGAAACATTTCTGTACAGATCCATGGAGGACAGGGAGGTGATTTGAGACAGCCAGCGTGGCTTCACGAAGGGCAAGTCCTACCTGACCAACCTAGTGGCCTTCTGTGATGGAGTGACTACATCAATGGACAGAGGAAGAGTTATGGATGTAATCTATCTGGATATGATCCCCTACAACACCCTCTAAATTGGAGAGATACGGACTTGATGGGTAGACTGTTTGGTGGATGTAGACTTGGTTGGATGGTTGTATCAAGAGGGCAGTAATTAACAGCTCAATGTCCAGATGGGGTTTTTTGTCAAGTGGTGTCTGTCAGGTCTCTATTGGTATCAGTACTGTTCAATATCTTCATCATGGATAATGATGAATGGGACATGGACAATGGGATCCAGTGCATCCTCAGCAAGCTTGCAGACAACACCAAGCTGGCTGGTGCAGTTGACACACCTGAGGGATGGGATGCCATCCAGAGGGGTCTGGACAAGCTTGAGAAGTGGGCCTATGTGAACATCATGAGGTTCAACAAGACCAGGTGCAAGGTCCCGTGCCTGGGTCAGGGCAACTCCTGAATTCAATACAGGCTGGGGGATGAAGGGATTGTGAACTCTGTGGAATAAGGACTTTGGGAGTAATGATGAAGGAAAAGCTGAACGTGAGCTGACGATATGCGCTTACAGCTTAGAAGACCAGCTGTATCCTGGATTGCATCAAAAGAAGCGTAGCCAGCAGGTCGAGGGAGATGATTCTCCTGTTTGCTTTGGTGAGACCCAACCTGGAGTATTGTATCCAGCTCTGGAATCTTCAGCATAAAAAGAACATGGACCTGTAGGAGTAGGTCCAGAGGAGAGCCACAAAAATGATCAGAGGGATGGAACATTTTTCATGTGAAGAATGGCTGAGAGAGTTGGGGTTGTTCAGCCTGCAGAAGGGAAGGCTCCAGGGAGACCTTACAGTAAGCACAACTTAAAGGAGGCTTGTTAGTCTCATATCTTTAGAGCATCCTAGGTGGTTATCCACTCACATTTTCTTCCTCCTTGAAAACATCCTTTATTGCATATTTTATTAACAGAAATTCGGAAGAATATTGGAAAAGGTGGCCAAGAGGGCCAATGGCATCTTGGCCTGTATCAGACACAGTGTGGCCAGCAGGAGCAGGGAGGTGATTGTGCCCCTGTGCTCAGCACTGGTGAGGCCGCACCTTGAGTGCTGTGTTCAGTTTTGTGCTCTCACTACAAGAAGGACACTGAGGTGCTGGAGCGTGTGCAGAGAAGGGCAACGGGGCTGGTGAGGGGGCTGGAGAATAAGCCCTATGAGGAGAAACTGAGGGAACTGGGGTTGTTTAGCTTGGAGAACAGGAGGCTGAGGGGAGACCTCATCACTGTCTACAACTGCCTGAAAGGAGGTTGTGACGGAGTGGGTGCTGGTCTCTTCTCACAAGTGACAAGCAATAGGATGAGAGGTAATGGCTGCAAGTTGTGCCAGGGGAGGTTTAGGCTGGACATAAGGAAGAATTTCTTCACTGTAAGGGTGGTCAGGCATTGGAATAGGCTGCCCAGGGAGGTGGTGGAGTCACCATCCCTGGAGGTGTTTAAAAGACCCGTGGATGAGTTTCTTAGGGACATAGTTTAGTAGGGAGACAGGCATGGTTGTACTCGGTATCTCGGAGGTCACTTCCAACCTTATGGTTCTATGAAAATATCAGATCCCTGTACTTCTTAAAATTACTTTAGGATATATTAAATATTTATTATGCAGCATCATATTAACTGCATTAAACTGTATGATACATTAATTGTTTTCTTATGTTAGCCCCTTTAAACCTCACATAAGCAATCTTTGATTTTATTATTTTTTTAATGTATATTAATGTTATATGAACAGGTGGAATTTGAGTTTAGACAGTTTTCTATGCTCTTTCAAGGTAACGGTGTTTTACAAGGGCTATATGATACCTGCTGGAGACTGACATCTTCTTGAATAGTTTGATAAATTTGTCTTCTTTTGTTACTTTTTCTCGGTATTCAGCCTCTCAGTAAAAGGTGGCTCAGGTTCACAGTCCATCTTATGAAGTGTTTTATCTTCTGTAGGAGTGCTTTCTGCAGATTTTATGTCCTTTCTTTGAAGTTCTTTTCAAATGCATTGAGAAAGCTTGGTTCCTTTAAGGAGGTGATAAGCAGGAACAAATCTGGACAATAAAAACCCCCCATCACTTTCATTACTCAACAGCTGCCTATTTCAAAAGAGATCTCTGAAATATTGCTCTTGGATACTACAGCATTCTTTGAGATTTGACTGAAAATATTCTTCAACTGAAGAACTCTCTTTTCCCAAATCGGTGTCGCACAGGGTTAGCTGTTTTTCTTCTCTAAACAGCAGTGTAATTCTGCATCATGAGACTTCATTTGTGATAACAGGATTGACAGGTCCTGTATCTTGTTGAAAAACTGATTGTAAAACATAAATGAAATACTAAACTTGTTTTGAAGTCATTTACTAGGAGAGCCTCTGGATTCTCAGCCTATTTGTTCATTCTGCTCTATGCCAGTGGATCCTTTCTACTGCCATAATTTCTAGTTTATTCTCTGTTTTCTCAGAAAAAAGAATTTATTTCAAAGTTAATTAGATTATTTATATGTATTTTGAAAAGTAAGTGGTCTGGTTTCTAGGTTTTTTTATTATTATTGTTTTGATTTTAACTGTTGATTTTTTTATTATTCTTATTCTTCACTTTGAAGTAAAGCAAACCTATTTAGCTAATTTTTTAGTTAATACTGACATGATGATCTGTTGAGACACTTCCAGCTCATAAAATGGAGGAAAGTTCCTTTGCTACTACAGTAAACTTAAAAAGATTGTTTTCACTATTATGGAAAAACTTGCTTGAAAAAAAGGAATTATGGAGCTTTGCAATTTTAATTTTTTTCCATTGCTGCTGTTAGTAGAGTGTATGCAGAGAATGAGTATGCAGTATTTTGTATGTTGACATAATGAAGTTACAGTAGATTTCAAGTAAGTTAGAAGAAAAATGAGATTACTGGAAAAGGAAATTGAATAATCAGTGTTTTTCTTGGTTTAGTCCTTTGGGACTCAATTTCATGTGTAACACAACCTCTTAAATCTGGTTTTCAGTTAAAACAGAAATTCAGTAAGTATGTGATACATAGTTGAACGCTTTACTGGATATTTCTCGAAATGGCAGTTCAAGTTCTGCTAAAGAAGATGTTACTTTTTGAGTTATTCTTGTTGGCTTAAAATTAGTTCTTTGCCTTCTGTTGGCCAGCTTCTGTAGGACATTTTTTACAAGAATTGTTTGTAAAGCAATTGCTTATAAAGTCAATGGTTTGAACTGTATCACAGTATGAACAAGGTAGACTGTAAGACCAGTGGTAAGAAGAATCTTACGTGGCATCGGGTTTCCTTCGTAAGCTACAAGATTGCCAAATGACTTGCACTTGTGAAACTACTATGCATGAGGGTACAGGTGTGCCTTGAAAATGAGTATTTTGTGTAGAGCACTTGAGGCACATAAGAAATCGCTGTTCAAGTAGCTGTAGTTTGTATTGAATATTCCTGAAGATTCTAGGTTTTAAAGTCAGGAAACCACTCAAGTTCTCTTACCACTGGCATGAGTTCCATCATATGTTTCCAGTTCTTTCTTTTTAAAAATTTGAGCTTGCAGTATATATTTTTTTTTTTTTAAAAATGCTGAAAATTATGCATACTTGTGCACAAGTTACAAGAATTGTGACCCTAGGTGCATCATTTCAAGCATAACTCATACTTGCCGTTTAAGAAAAGAAAAATCACCTATTTTGCATTTGACTACCTTCAATTTCTTGTCATTCATTCTTCTTCTGTGCCTTCTTAAGTTTAGGGCACTTCTGTTCTCTTTGATGTCTCATTTGCGTACTTTAATCAAATTACCCTTTAATTTTCTTCCTGGTAAGTAAAGACTTTTTTACTCTGTTTTGTAATTCTTTAATCATTCGTATGGTTTTTTCTCTGTGAGGTTTTCCCATGTTTTCCATCATTGTTCTTGAAGTGGGGAGCACTGTATTTCCCATGCTTTTCCAGTACTAGATACTCATCAGTATTTTTGCTTCCTATTTTCTCCAGAGCACTTTGTTTACCAGCTAAAGTACAATATTGCCATACTGTCCAAGGACTAATATTCAAATTATGATTAATCAGTACCCAGATCTCTCTTTTTTGAGTTGAGCTTCTGCTTCTAAGGACATTGATCCCCTATTCTCTACCTGATCTTTGTGGCCAATTGTAGGTACAACTTTTCACTTGATTGCTCCGAGTTTCTTGGTTGAATGCAGTCAGGGAAGAGATGTAGCACCTCTGCATCAGCACTTTGCTTTCTTCAGAATTTATTGCTACTTGGGCACCACAGTTTTTTTCCCCAAATGTTTTTTTTCTTCCAAGTCATCGACAGCTGAATATTCTGATCACTACTGAGTTGTTTAGAGTCCAGAAAAAGTGCAGCCATACTAGGATAGTATCCTTGAGCTCGATCATGTGTCTCTTTTTTAAGCCTCTTTAATTTATGTCATGCTGCTGTATTTACTCAATCGAAGTGTGCAGAATCAAGTCACATGTTTTCAGAAGCTCTAAGTATAGTACATCAGAATCCTTGCTTTTTAGCAACCAAGTTTTATTGTGTCCTCGAGAACCAATATCCACTTAACGTTATACATTTTGTGCTGATGCAAGTTGATTGGCACTAATTGTTGGTTGTTAGTAGTGACAAGAACTTATGACTTGGGCATAAACCAGGCAGTGATGGTGTAAACCAACTTTGTCATGCTCTGTGTCTGTGTGTCAAATCATTATTGAGTTAGTCTTATTTGTATACTTGTTCTTTCTGATATTTTCTAGTTAGTATTATGTGTCATGCAAACAAACACATTTCTCAGGAATGAAGACACTCAGGAAACTTAAATGTGATTGCAAATATGTGAAAAACCAAAATGACTCTGTTGCAGAAGCAAGACCTAGCCTAATAATAAAGACCACCATGATAGAGACAGTCTTATCCTTCATAGAATCATAGAATTATTAAGGTTGGAAAGACCTCTAAGATCATCCTGTCCAACCATCAGCCCAACACGACCATGCCTCCTAAACCGTATCCCGAAGTGCCATGTCAACATGTCATGCTATTGTATAATCTATGGCGTTTTTGTTTTTGCAGTTTTGTACTTGGAAAGATGCTAAAAGCCACGCTGCATTTGTATTGAAGTGGATTACTAGAAAGCCAATAGAAACACAACAAACACTGGAATGGCTGGAAATTATCTGCTTAAATTTATCCATCATTGAGATACTCTTATTTTCTCAGGAGCAACTGGAACAATTATACTGGGGTGTGGAGCAGGGAAAGCTTCCCCTGACCCCCAAGAAAGCAAACAAAAAAACCACTGTAGTTTTATCGCTGTCCAACTACTAGAATGCTCACAGCATTAATGCACCGTAGTTTTCATACTCTATTTCAGTTACATGCTGAGATTTTTCAGTTTAGTTTATTGTCAGCTCGCTGTAAGAACTCGTTATTTACATATGTGAAACCATGTCCTTTGGATATGAATTAAATAAGTGACTTTGTAATACACAGGTAAATTGTAGATTGGCCTTTTGACTTGTGTTTCGAAGAAGGAAATAGAAAAGATTTTTTTTCTGTCTCTCCAAAGAAATAGCTTAAGCCCTTTTCTTTTGTTGCATGATGGGCTTTCTGCAGTAGCAGGTGTATGTGCCAACATAACCAAATTCCTAGAAATGCCACAGGCATTTCAGCATTGTTCAGAAGCTCTTACATAGTATTTTAAAACTACTAAAACTTTTACAATTACTTTAATAGGCAACTTCTCGACAAAGTTATTCTTTATATCTTGTATGGTAGCTATGTTTGCTATCACTTTTCTTCCATTATGTTTCTTCACTACAATTTCTTGTTAAAAAGTTAACAAATACGACATTGTCAATAGTCCAATTTATTCTGTGCACACAAGGCAGGACTGTCTGGAGGTGACTATTCAGTGACCCAGTAGGCTCAGAAACCTTGGACTAGTCTCTTGTATGACAGTGAGATCGATGCTGCTGTTCAGGCTGTAATAGCGTCTGCACCATTATTTACTGAAAGAATTCTAGAAGCATGTTGCGTGAGGTGTTATTTGGTAAGATTTTACACATTTGGTGGGTTGCTGAATTTTAAGGAAAGGAGAGGGGAGAAGCATTTGTTAAATGAAACGTCTAGACTCTTGTCTCTGGGAAGCAATTGAATCTCACCTATTTGTATATTCATAACACATGTCTCTAGCATCATCATTTTTCTCAGCTGTCACTTCATGGCAACAAAGCGGCGGCAGCAGTCCCTTAGACGTGGCATTTATAACTACCGGAGCAGGAAAAGAAAACAAGCAGTCGTTCTCTATTATACTTGGTTTCTTTTGTCTTTATGAAGGAAGAAAGGGATCTTCAGCTGCTTAAATATTTTTGCAAGATTAAAGTGCTTGTGTTCTCCTAGTCTGGTGTTTTTTCACTAATGATTTTACACACATCTCACTTGCTTTGTTGTTTTAAAACCTGCTGCACTGTGTTGTTTTCTAAATACAGTAACTCTGTCCAGGCTGTTTGGTTATGCAACTCCTCTCATGACCTGCATGGCTGCTAGTCAGACTTGATTGACAGTATTTCCTCTTAGATGTGCTAGACCTGGATGCAAGGAGACACTCATAAATTTCAAGTGCCTTCTGACGCCAGCCTGAAATACTTTAAAAAGGTCCTAATAGCATTAATACCATTTGTGATGAGGGAAGTAGAACTGAAACAGTATTTTGAAATGTGAACTTAAATAGTTTCAGGTGACTGTCGCCTGTATGCACAAATCAATTCCAAAAGAACTCAGTAGATTATATCCCATACATGCATGGTTTGTTCCCCCCTCTCTTTAATGTTATGACTAACATCATGAAGCACCTGTAGCACTTGCTACGTGACACTTTATGTAATAATTCATAAAGACTATTCTCTGCTAATAGCATGTCAAGGATTTATTTTCAGAAAGCCCTAGTATGTATATTTACTTCCTCATTACAGAAGAATGAATAAAAGGAGATGGGAGATGCTAATTTTTATAAGTATTTTGGTTTGCTCCTAAAAACGTGATAATGATTGTAATACAATTCTACACCAGAATAAAAGCTCCTTTCCCTGCATTTTCCCTGAACAAAGCACAGCCCCTCTTTTCAGCCAAGACTATTCCAGGACATCATGTCCGTAGCTTTTGAACTGTTTGTTTGGTGTTTTTTTAGATATCTTTTCTAATGAAGAAAGTATCATAGGTTGGACTCGATGATCTCAAAGGTCTTTTCCAACCTTATGATACTGTGATACTGTGATCATACCTCTATAGCTCCAGTAAATATTCTGTATGGTTCCACTTTCATGAAAACCTATGAATTCTAGCTTAATTTCATTGAAGGTGAAGGTTTTGATTCTGCTACAAAAAATACCAGTGAAGTGCTACATACCCTTCATATGTAACTAATTTCAAGGATCAAGTGTAACAGGAAATCTTCAGATGTGGTTTGGTATTGCAGTAGAATGTCAAACACAATACAGTGAAAGGCTGAATATATGTATATTAACAGAGGGTATTTTTGTCATTAGGGAAGATGTCTTTCAAGGACTCTTTTTTTTTTTTTTTTTTTTTTTTTCTCTTCTATCCTTGATATACAGAACTTCTTAGTTAATGGACTGTAAAGTAGATGTGTCCTGCAGGGCAATTTTTAAACTGAAGAGCAGTAGGTGGTGTTTGGACTGTGAATTAAGCATGTCCATTCTAGGGAGTGCTTAACCAGAACACCTTACCTCCTGAGTGCTGGCCATGACGCATGACCAGCTGACTTGTATTCAAATTGGTCAGTGCTTCTCTTCTTTAAAGATTTAAAAAACCCAAACCATAAAACGGAAGTGTTGTTAAATAAATGAAATGTCCTCCTTACCCCCGTTGGTGGGATATTATTTTTTGTTTGGCTTTGCTAACCTATAATTTTGTAAAATAGACCTAATAAATGGTGAAAATACGTATCACGGCTAGTAGAGATTAGTCTTTCAGTTTCTGCTGAAGTGCAATACTGACAGTTTAACTAGCCTCAGAGGAGCAGTGATTTATTTGTGTGCTTCCAGAAAGAGGAAGACAGCAACTTCATGAGAGTGACAGGATGCAAAGTTGGTGAGGCATATTATCTAATGCAAGGAAAAAGTGATGCTGTTGCTTCAGGAAAGGCAGTGCCCTAGGTGCTGCCACGTAAGGTTAATTAGTCCTGTTACAGAAGCATATACAATGAGACAGAAAGTGAATTAAAAAAACCAGCACACAAAGTAGGTTCTTGGTCTTCTCACCTATCAATGCTGATTTGTTATACTTTGCAACCTTAGGAGTCCAGGACTCCCATCTTTCTTGTTGGTTATTCTCTTCTTGGAAAGTCTCGCATGAATTAGCTCACTGCCCGATTTCTTGAACTGAAGGGTGCAGATAATGGTTGCAAAACACCTAAATCAATAGTGGGTACTTACGGATAGGATGTACGTTTCGGTTCGTTGTAAGCTTGTGATGTAATTATTTGTCACCATCTCCTGAGAAGATTTTATGAAGATCTGGTCTTTGCTAATTCGTTTTATCCTAAATGACCAAAAGCTACTTTGTTTTCAGTAGGATGTTACCTTAGACTGATTTGCTTGGCTACAGAGAGTTTTTGGGGGTTTCTTTTCCTCCAGTGGAAACAAGGTCAAAGGGAAGTAGCTTCTAGCTATGGTATATAGTTGTGACTTGTGTGGCATTACTTTAAAGTGTTTGCTTTTGGGGGTTTTTTTGTGATAAATCAGATCAAAAATATCTGCAATTGTTTAAATAAGTGGGAAAAAATGCTTCTTTTCTCAGGTGTCTGGAAGAGGATAAAAAACTTTGCTGAATTCCCCACAGGCTGGCAGAATTCAAATAGAAAGGAAAACTCTTTTAACAAAAAAGCATTCATTTTACAATTTCAAACTGGAACAATAACTCAACATTAAAATGAGCAATAGATGAAATGATTCATTCTGTAATACACAGATAACCTGAGCAACATGTACTTTTCCTCCACTCTGCCCCTCTGTTTTCCCTGCCTTCAAAAACAAAAGGTTTAGACTGTATAGACATTAGTGCTGTGGTATCCACTAATACTGTTACAGTAGATGGTTCCAGAAGTTGGTTTGGAACAAGTTTAACTTTATCGTTAAAGGGGATGTAGTACCACATAGCAAAATCTTTGAGTTCTTTGTTTACCATTAATATTGACTAAGTCTGAACAACTTGCAGTCTTATAGCTCTATTCAAATGTCAAGTTAAGGCTTCAAAATTGTTGCAAGGAAGAGCTTTAATTACATTTATCAGAGAAGTAAAAGGCTAAGGTGAGATAGTTTTGTATACTGTGCACGTATGATTCTTTTGAAAGCTCTTGCTAGACGGCTGCCAGAGGATAGAGTCAATTTCTACCAAATTTTACAGTATCTCTAATCTGGAAAAACGCTGCCATGGAGTTGTTTCTTGTTAATGGTGATAATGTGATTTGTGCATTATTATTGATATTGGATAAATGTCATTACAGACACATACTTCATACACTCATCAATGTCTTAGAAATTTAACAAGTAAGGGACCTTTTGAGGATGTTGAAGCAAGCAGTACAGTTCTGAAATCTTGGGAACATCATTAAATTTTAAAGTACAAATACTCTATTCTGTTGGGTTTTTCTTAGACTTAGTGAAACCTCCTTATAAGCTGCACAGTGGCTAAGACAGAGTATTGTACATTGCTATAGTTCTGGTAAACCAGAAGGACCATGAGAGTTAAATCTGCATACTTTCAATCTGTAATTGTATATGTCTTGGTAATTAATTCACTTTTTTAGCCTCGAGTGGTCTTTGGTCAACACTAGGTAAGTGTGGTGGATAAAAACAAAAATGTTTTTCAAGACAGGGGTTTTATGTTAGAGGCTTGGTATGTAGCCAGCTGGGAGTTCAGACAGAAAAAACCCTTTCATTTACAAAATGGGATCATAGTGGCTTGATCCTGCAGAAAGGCTGATATTAGTCATTTGGTTTGCATTATCTTTTTTTCTGTCAAAAGAATCACAGTTATTTGCTTGGAATTATGTGTCAGACTGCCTGAAGAGGAGACCCTAGAATTATTGATCGGTGTTTATTGTAGAGATTAGGACAGACAGAAAGGTGTTTACTCATTAGAAAAATATGATGGTTCACTGAGCTCTTCTGTCTCATAGGAATTCTGTCACACTTGGATAAAGCTGCAATTTGATTCATGTAGAGTCACCGTAAACAGCATTACAGCTCTGGGTTTTTATCATCACCTGCTGGTGTGCCCACATTCCTCTGAGAGCTACCCATGTGTAGACAAACTGAATATGCAGCCATAATACAGAGGAAGATTTTAAAGTGGCTTTGTGCTTTTTAAGGAGAGGTGACTGGGTGTTATCTTGGAAGCTTGCACTGAAATCGTGTAGGGTTGCTTGTATGTATCTGACTCTTGTATACATCTGTGGCATGGGTAAAACAGTGGCTACATGTGGTTTTCTTAAGGTAGGGTTGGTAGGTCTTAAAAAAGATCTTAAAAAAGATCTTAAAAAAGATCTTAAAAAAGTCTTAAAAAAGTCTTTAAAAAGTCTTAAAAAAGACTATTGGGGACAGTGCATGGGTGAGAAAATGAGATATGTACTTTTGTAAGCTTTACCTTGCATTTTTTATCTCTGCCTATAATTGAAAATCTACAAATTTTTATTAGCTCATTATTTTTCATCATACTGAAAAAAATGCATACTGAAGTCTTAAATGCATACTGAAGTCTTAAAGTCACTTAACTAGTATTTAATTCTCCAATTATTTGTTAAAAGAAAAGCTGTGATACTTTCTTTCCTGTGAAAATTTCATGCAGAATTGTAGATTTTTGTTCCTTTGAGGTTTTCTGGCCCACAAAATTTTTCATTTTTTTCTTCTTACTTATGAATTTTCGTCATTCTTGAATCTTACATTGTAAATGATAAATAACTTTTCAATATTTTATATACTAGCTAAGAGTTCCATTTACAAAAGCAAAGTATTTGTAGTGTTTCCAAATTTTATGGAAATGGATGATTGGGGCTGAGCCCACAATAAGTTTTGGCTCTGACTGTAAGATCCTTCTCCTCCTTCATCACAATATCTGTCCACTAGAGCACTCCACTGGAACTACTACACAAAAATGAATTTCCCCTCTCTATTGGACTTGAATATAGGCAACGTTTCACCTGTTATTTTTAATTTTGTTCTTCTCTATTTCTTTTCATATTTTTAGATATTTTTGTTTCAGCTGAAATATAACTTATTCTTGTAAAAAAGACCCTACTGTTGCTTTCTAAACTAAGGTTCATGACCTCAGTGCTGATTATCAGAAATGGAGCTTTGAGGGAAGAGAGAGGGAGAAAATGTCAAAATAATTGCATGAGAAAATATTGAAATGAGAAAATAAAATACACCCATTTAAAACCGGTTTATTATTTGTGTAGTGAGCTTGCTGATTTAAATTTTTATATGAAAGTTAATTTATTTCTTAATTAGTTCTAATTGCTGCATTCTGCAAACAATAAATAAGATGGCAATGCAGAAGGAGTTTCATTTTCCAGCTGGATGTGTGTTAAGTTTTATTTGCATAGAGTCTCTTAGACATAATGAGAAAAAAAATTTTTAGTGGGATCTGCAGTGTTAGGTAAGACAAAAGTGCATGAAAGGAATAATTTAATATTTCTGAAGTTATTGGTAAAACCCCATGAGAAATCCTGACCTCATTTACAAGAGTGCGGTAGTATTGGCTTATTGACCTGAAGCACTTGAAATAACTGTCTTCAACATCTCACGGAGAGGCTGGATTCTCCAGCTGAACTACCTGGGCGCTGAAGTAATAATGTTGTAGCTAATAATATACAAATGGGGTTTTTTCTGGAAAAAAAAAAAAAGTGATTTGCAGTCTCAAGAAGTAGAAGAGTCCTAGAATTCCTAGGACATGAGACTAATGTGCTGGGGTAGTTGTGTATCCAGGTTCTTGAGAATGTAATATAGAGTCATCATGAAATGTAGAACTTCAGCTTTCAGCATTTTAATGTAGTCTGCACTTCCAATTTGCTGCACAGCACTGGGGAAGTGGATTAACCTCAATCTTTTTTTCAGCAAGAGAGGAGGGAGAACAATTCCACTGTTTTATAACAGATGGTATGAATAGTTTCGTTTATGATGCAAGTTCTAAGTGCTTTTATAATACTATAATCCCTCTTCCAGCTTAAGAGATGGAGTAGTATACAACAATCTAGTAGGTAATCAAGAAACCGACATTTGGGATTGCTGAAGGCTAGCGAAGCATCCCATTTGATTCATTGATGGGAAATATTATAAAGGAAATGCTAATGGCCAGGGGGCTTTACCGGTAAATTGACATTGACCTAAATTTTCTGAAAAGTTGTGAGACTGAAAAGCACTTTAGACTACACCAGTCTGCACTGGGAGTTAATGGAGTAGATAGACTAAAAGGAAGATATGTGAAAGTGTGTGGGGATACTGTAAGTTACCTATTTTGATCTGGAATTCCTGGACCATATCTGATGAGAAAATTATCTCTGAACACCCACTCAGCATTTCAGAATACTGCTTTTAACACACATTCTTTTATATCTTCATTCTTCTTAATTAGAATTAATTTCTTGATATCTTAGCCTTGTTCCTTTGCAGGTGGACTTCTGCTTCTATGTTTGCTTTTCTGTAATTTGAGTGAGGTTTTTTTAGCCATGTAATTGAGGGGCTGTTTATCCATGATTAAATGTTTGCTAATGGGAGACTCACACTGCAAGTGTTGATAAGGGTGGTGGTAAGGATGGAAGGTGTGGTGGTAAAGGTGGTGAGGCACTGGCACAGGTTGCCCAGCGAGGTTGTGGCTGCCCCCTCCCTGGAGGTGTTCAAGCCCAGGTTGGATGGGACCTTGATCAGCCTCGTCTAGTGTGAGGTGTCCCTGCTGACGGCAAGGGTGTTGGAACTGGATGGTCTTTAAGGTCCCTTCCAACCCAAACCATTCTATGATTCTATGATCAGTGTGGTGAAAGTTGGGGATGTTGGTTGACAGCCACTTGAATATGAGCCAGCAGTGGCCCAGGTGGCCGAGAAAGCCAGCAGCATCCTGACCTGTGTCAGAAACAGCGTGGCCAGCAGGAGCAGGGAGGTGATTGTGCCTCTGTACTCAGCACTGGTGAGGCCGCACCTCGAGTACTCTGTTCAGTTTTGGGTCGCTTGGTACAAGAAAGACATTGAGGTGCTGGAGCGTGTCCAGAGGAGAGCTGATGAAGAGTCTAGAGCACAAATTCTGTGGAGAGTGGCTGAGGGAATTGGAGCTGTTTAACCTGGGGCAAAGAAGGCTGAGGGGAGACCTTATCATTCTCTGGAGCTTCCTGAAAGGAGGTTATAGCTAGGTAAGTGGTGGTCTAAAAGTGATAAGATTAGAGGAAATGGCCTCAAGTTGTGCCAGCGGAGGTTTAGATTGGATGTTAGGGAAAGTTTTTTCACCAAAAGAGCTGTCAAGCATTGGAGCAGGCTGCCTAGGGTAGTGGTTGAATCACTGGAGGCACTGAAAAGACCTGTAGATGTAGTGCTTAGGGACGTGGTTTAGTGGTGGACTTGGCAGGCTTAGATTAATGGTTGCATTATCTTCAATGATCTTTTCCAACCTAAACAATTCTGTGATTATTTCCTCAGCAACAGAGTATTCCGGATTGCTGGACGATGATGAGGGAGATCCAGCAAGCCAAATAATTTTTATATTTTGGGAAAGTCAACGAAGTCAGTAATTTTATTGTACAGGAAGAAGTGTTTCATAATTTCATCCCAGAATCCTGAAAACAACGCATCCTTTCTGATTTTCTTTTGATACATGTGCAAATGTTTTGTGATTTACCAGACGGTGAGCTAGGATCTTGGCTTACAGAGCCATGACTGAAATTGTCAAAATAACATATGAATTCATATAAAGACTTCACAGTTAACAACTGGTATCCAGTTAACATCACTGTGATAGTGTCAGAAGCAGAAAGACTGAATTTTGCAGTATTTAGCCAAAGGGAGCCATGTGGTTACTTAGGTTACAGTGCTTTTGATAAATCTCTGTGGTTGTCTGTTGCTGTGAACTATCCTTTCATTCTGAAGAGAGTGTGTGGTTTACTAGATTTCACCATCCACCTGCTGTGGAACAGCATCCTGCATCCTATGACCCTGTGGCTTTATTCAGATTTAAGTAACTTTTCCCTGGAGTTTTCAGTACTTTCTGTTGGACTGTCTCTATTCATCGGCTGAGACACGACACATTTTTTTCTCTCCCTTCTGGAGACTTAATCAGCTATAATGGCTGAAATTAGCATTTTCTGCAAAAACAGCAAGAACAAGCCATTTGTATCTTTAAATTTGAAGTTTGGTTTTTTTCCTTCCAAATTTAGTATTATTGAGAACAGTGTCTGAGTTAGTGAAGATACAGCTTTGTGTGATTTTTTTTTTTCCTCTCCCTAGCAGAAGTCAGAAATGAAGAAAAATGTTTATGTCCTGACAATCCAGTGGTTTTTAGTCAGAATACAGTAATTTTAAAATTATTGAGACTGAACACATTAAAACATGTATGAGGACATTTGCTAGAATATTCTCCAGTATTGTAGTCTCAACGTTCTTTATCTATACAAAAATAACTCGTAGAGTTTTCTCTGATATTCTCTGTATTCAAGTTAAATGTTTTCTGAAGTCTTCCTTATTCATATTAAAATACTGAATATGTTATATGGAAGTGTCAAGGAGTTCCATATTGTAAAATGTGAGACCTCTGTCTGCACCCGTTAACGTGAATAAGCTGATTAAGTACAACACTTTGCAGCCTAAACAATCTAACTAGGTTAGTAATTAGCTCCATAACTAACTAGAAACTGTACCTCATATTTCATATTCCATAAATTACACTTTTTAATGGTCTGAAGTGAATTTTCTGCAAAAACAGGATCACCAAAAAGGTTTTGGAATATTTCTTCTACTCAAGCACTGTTGCGCTGATTTCCCACTGAGTTCAACTGGTGAGATTTTTATGGCATTTACTCTTAAATTTATATAAACGGGAAAACATAAGTCTTCTTTAACCTTTGTGAAAGCTGGTATGTGACTGAAGCCAGTTGCCTAGGCTAGTCTAGGGGCAAGGGGGATATATAGGCACCTGCAGAGATTCTGTCCTTCCTTTATTTGGAATGGAACGATTTGCCATCTGGGAATAAGAAGTCTGCTAGCTTTGGCTGTGCTTGATTTGTGAGATAATTAAACTTAAATGAAAGAAAACCTCATACATGATTCTTATTTACTTTTGCTCAATTAAAAGAAAAAGTTTTGATCCAACTTTGCATGTCTGTCCCTTAATTTCAGGGTAATTATTAATAGTGCTTGTCTGCTTCAGTGACCCAAATACTTGGACAAACTGTAAATATTGTATACTAAGACAGAACTTTTAAAATACAGGTGTCTGATTTCAGGCATCTGCATGAAAGTAGCATTGACCTGATTTTCAGAACTAGAGCACTGCTCATTGTGCCAACAAAAATAGAGCATGCTGACACTTTCTCAGAAACTCGTTTTCAGCATATGATCTCTGAACTCATGCGCTGAGGTATGTGGTGATAGGGGATTTCTTTTCATTTTTAATTTCCATAGTTATTGTCCCAACTTGATAATATTTGGCATTCTGTTACATGGAGGAAGACATGTTCCAGTTTTAGTCTTGTTCTGTCTCTATGCTGTGTGGCACACAGAGGTTTTTTTGTCTAGTGAACTTCATAGTTAAATGAGTTTTGCAGGGAAAAAGAAAGGTTACTGTTAGTGTTAAAGTTTTTAAAAAGCAGCCTTCAAGACAAGCTTGTGTTGCGGTGTTCGGCATAGCCTCTCTAATTGTAAATCTATGCCTTCTGGCTTGTTTGGAGCTGACAGTTAATGGCTCTGTGATTGATCAGAACTCTGGTGTTTGGAGCAGGAGCTCTTGGTCTGAGTCATCGCTGTACATGAAGCATGTGGGACCAAGGAACACGCAGGTATCTTGCTGGATTAATTTAAAATTGCCTTGCAGAGAACCAGATTAGGAATTTTACGTCAGTAGTGCTGCCTTATGCTCCTGCCCATCTTCATGTAACACGACTCGTCCCTGCACATTTTCATATGCTTAATCGCAAGGCTGCTGCACTCAGCTGGCTTTCTTCTGCACAGAGCGAATGCTCTGCTGATGGACTCTAAGCCGCAAAGGCTATTTGCACTAATTAGGCTTAGGTAGAATTAGTGAGCAAGGGAATACACCCTCATGATTGGAAACTGTGTTGGTAATCACTCAAGATAAAAACAAAGCTAGTATTCTTGAAAAAGCTTTCAGTCTATTTAAAAACCTTGTTTTTATGATGGAGTACAGCTCAGCTGTAAACACTTTCAGATATCAGGCGTTACTTTGCTGGTGAATATTTAAAAGCAGAATTCATAAAGTAACTTCACTTTGTGTAAATAGAATCTTTTATTTAGAAAATAGAAAGAGAAGTTAATGCAGATCATTGAAGAATAGATTGTCTACTGGGAAACATCTAATTGTGTGTAAGGAAGAAATATGATGCATGGCAGAGGTAATACAGTTTGTGCATTCATCTCTCCTAGACCTAATACTAAGTGAGGGTAACAACGTGCATTTCTAATAGCAGACCTGGTTTGGCATTTCTGAACTGTTAGTTATGAAGCTACGGTCTCATCGCACGGGAAAAGAAAGAAGATTAAAACAGCACCAAAGCTTTGATCAGCATCTTGATTTTTAATCATTCGTATTTAGTTGGAAGTTTTTGATGGCAAAGTCAGATTTTGCAACTCTTTATTGCCTTGTGGGAAAGAGCAAGTGATCCCTGGTCTTGATATCAGTTTTCTCCCAATGATGCAGTCTAACTAGACTTACTTTCAGAAAGCTGTGCAAATATCTAGAAAGAGAAGAAACACCCAAACAACACTTGAAAACAAACTGTGAGCCATCACCGTAGGTTTCCTATTTATAGAAGTTTCTTAATGATTGGGTCATTGTAATTCTTCTAATAATTCTGGGTGCTAAGCTGTTACCATCTCCTGTTTGGAATGGACCAGGATTGCTGTCGTGGATGCAAATGAGCAGTCTTGTGCATCAGTCTTTTGAATTACACAGGGACAGCTATATTCTCACTGTAACATCAGATATAGAGAATAGAGTTGAGGGCTCCAGAGGCATAGCGCCTTAGGAGCTTTGGGCCACAAGAAAAGCCATTAGAGTTCATTTTTGAAGGCAATATGTTGAGAACTGGCTGTGCAAGTCACTGATTCATCAGAGATGCCCAGCAGTTCATCCTGTGAGGCACATCCTGTTGCTGACAGTGCACAGAAGGGTACTTTTTCTAGCAGCAAGTTCACCTGGAGATAACAAGTTTGACAATACTTTGAAAGTATGAAGGAGAATTTAAATTAAAATAAAGGTCAGCCATATATACTTAAGCTTTAAAAAATATTAAAAGGATGAAAAAAATGAATAGGCCAGATAAAATTGCTGGCATGGTGGGGAATAAAAAGAAGGGAAAGAGAAGTGAACTTTTAACCAACCATAATAAACGAAATTTGTGTCCCTCAAAAGCAAAGCATTATCAGAAAGGTTACTTGTCTTAACAACCAAGTGTGTCCCTTAATGAGCTCAAGGAATCAAACCTCTGACAGAAGAGAGTAATAAAGCACCTCTCTCATCAATGCAACTGTTTGTTCTGTAAAACTAACCTCTGTTCTATCTCCTTTGGTGTTATAGCAATAAAATTAAGTAAACCTTTCCATAATGACATTCTTTCCTTTAGAAATCATATTTTAGAATGCTAAAGTATGTTTTGTATTCGCTTCAGGCAACCCAAGATGACACAAACTCTCACAATTTACCTGATTTCAAAGTCTCAGTGTTTATCTTGGAAGAAAAACAATGCTAAAGACTGGCTTACAACTTCAGAAGAATCATGCATGTTAGTGGTCCTCAGCTGTTTTTGTTTCGAACCCTATTACCTAGCAGTTTTTGTCTGTGTGAGAGGAGTTAGGCAAAAATAAGTAAATATCATGTGAAAGGATGCAAAGTTACTTAAAACAGAAAAGTCCTTTCCCTGCTAAACAACAATGGAAACGCTCCAATTTTCTGAAAACCTGTGTCAGGATAAAATACAGTGATATACATATGTAATATGTATAATGATCTGGTGTTTGAAACATGGTGGCTGATTTTAAAAGATCAAGTAGGCAATAAAAAAACCCTAATTGCCTGCATGAACATGTAAAACAAAAGTAGCAGCAGTATGGAGTTTGGTACTTCTCTAGTTTACATTTGGCGTCCCTGCAAATTCTGAAAAGGATCCAGGTGCTTTTCAGGTTTGAGGTGACAGGGTAATATGCTTGTTCCCATTGGAAGTGAGCAAAATAATATAATTTTGCCATATATGTCTACTGGCTACTAAAAACATTGTTTCTAGCTTGGGAGAGCAGGTATCTGTTATGCTAAAATGATTCATCTTAGAAATGGACTTTAAATTGCTCTATACAGCAAAGTCATCTTGTCTAACCCAGAACAATTCGGTGCTATCAAAGAAAGGTAATGTTCTTCTGGGTTGAATGAAAAATATACTCAATTTTTTTCTCATAATGCTTTTATGTCAAACCAGGAGGTCTTACTTTTGAATACTGTTTGACTGAGAAATTTTTTTGCTATATAAGAGACATACTGATATTTCTTCTCCCAGTAAAAATGCTAGGTGAGATGTTAGAAAAAGTGTGAAGTAGCAAAACTGATTTATAGGCCTGTTATCTGTAATGACTTCAGCCTTTTAGGATTTTTGTGTGATGATTTGCTGTGTTGGAAGATAATTCTTTAATTGTTGTGTCACAAAAACCCACACGACTTCAAATTCTGCCAGATCTCTCAGATGTTCCAGGACACGTTCTCCCATTGTGTTTCTTTTAACTTTTTGAATATATGGGGAATATTTCTTTCATGCCTAATGAGGTGTGTGTTTGGATTATCAAAGAACACTTGGTCAAAAGAAAGAAAAAGATAAAATCTAGGCCAAGAAGTTTTAGATTTTTCTTCTCTCAAGTAACAGCTCTTGAAGGACTTCTAAGGGAAAAAGGAAGGGTCACAACAAAGTAACATTTTGAGCCCTGAAAATTCTGTTCATGTTTTGCCTGTTCACTGTGCTATTAGTTTATTTCTAGCTAAGATTCATGTGACTCTTGAAGGACTCTTGTGTTTGGATAAAAGATTTGAAGTGCTGTGATCTTCAGTGATATCACTTTTATAAGTGTGTATCTTTTAAGACAGAAATTGCACTAACTTATCAGGAGTGCCATTTTTAGAGGTGATCACCTGCCTCTGCGCCCCAGGAGCCATCTTTTCACTTTTGAAGACAGCAGGTCTTGGAGATGGTAAGCTGGCTCGCGTTGCTGTTTCGGGGGCAGTGAAGCTGACAGAGTGGTGGTGTATCGCAGCCCGTTCCAAGGCACGCTCCATTTGCAGCCCATGTGCACCAGGCTTGCTAAGTCCTGTACATGTGCATCTTTCAACTTTCCCGTGTACTTCTCTCATTTTTCCTGAAGAACTCTCCTTACCCATCTTTAGCGCAAAAAGGAGCAGCTTTTTTGGTTCATCTAGAAGCCGAAGGAAAGGCGCTGTAGAATACTTTCATTTCCAGCATTTCTTTAACTCAGAAGAATCACTTTTCAGTCTAGTCATAAGGAAGGTCAATAAATACAAACATTCGGCAAATTCAGGAAATAAATATTTGCTTTTTATCAGTCTGTCTGTGCAGACCAAGGATTGGTTCAGGACTTGAGGTCTGCAGGATGCATACTTTTGTAATGACATCCTCCTGGTTCATAGCGGGTCAAATCACTACTGCTAGAAGTTACTCCTGTAGCGAGGTAATGCCTTTTCACAGGTTTCTCTCATTCCTAGAATGAGTTTTGAAGCTAAAACACAATCATTTTTGGTACCACGTTACCCCTTTTAATAATGAGTAGCAGGCCAGTCACAGGTACAGATGGTTTCTTCCTTCAGTCCCTGGACTTTTCTGATTCCCATTATAGCACTGGTCATCTCTGTTGAGATTCACGTGTGAAAAGTCTCAGCTTCCCACCTGTCTCTGCTTGCATATTATATTATCGTTACTCAAGGACCTGTTCACAGTCACCAGCCCAAGATCTTGTCTGAGGTCTTAGCATTGCCCATTTGAGATGCTCGAGGCATCTTTCAGAGGCATGCTTGGAATTGCTACTTAATGCATTTCAAATTGAAAATGGCCTTCTCAGCTGAGATCATTTCAGCCAGAGAATGAGTCAGCTGCAGGTTTTTATGGCTGATTATTCCTATGTGATAGTGTTTCATAGCAACAAAGCGATGCTGAGCCCTTGCTGCAAGTTAACTCTCGAATGGTCTTAAAATTCTAATTGAATCTGTAAGTAGTGCTATTTTCTTTTTCCCCCCCCTTTCTGCTTTGCTATTTGAAGGGAAAGAAAGAAGTTGTGCTCACTGCGTGTTGCCAAAGCTGTTATGCTGCTGAGAATGAACTGTTGGGTTTCTGTTCTGACTGTAGTTCCAAAGGCCAAACTACCATGCCTCAGAAAAAACCCTAAGTGAATAAGTGAAAAACAGTCATTGTTGCTGCATTATCATTTTTCCTTTCTCCTCATACATCAGAATTCAATTGAGAACGTCTACCTGATTTAGACATGATGTTTTTTGAGATGTCCCAGATGCAAGCTGAATTTGTCAAGGAGTAGGCATTGGATTATGTTGACAGAAGTCTAGTTTTGAATAACAGTACTGCCTTGATGCAGCTGTGTGTATCCCAGTGTATACAAGAGTTACTGCTTTCTAGTCTTCATGTGCATTCGCGTTCTGATTCGCATTCTCAGCTGCCAGAGAGACCTGATACTTCTCACTTACTTTCAGTGTGGAAAACCCAGCTTGCTCTTGCTGTCTTCCACTCTGTTTCCTCCCACCTCTCTTTTGGAGTCTGCACCTTTCAATGGGCTTTGTGTTCCTTACAAACAGAAGCAGTTCTGGAAACATTCCATAGGCTGCTTTGATGTCGGTGCACGGAGGGCTAAAGCTGGGACGTGTGTTATTGCTGAAAACCTCAACTGCATGCGTCTGACCTACAAAGGGATCTGCCTTAACTGCAGTATTTTGTCTCAAAAGTGCATTTGGCTCACAGCTAAAGATTCTCTTTCAGCTGGCTTGAACAGACCAGTTACATTCCCAAGAAGTTGAAGAAGGTCGGCAGCTAAGGCTAAACTCTAGGCTGTGCTGTTGCAGAGATCTGCCATGACCTTAAACGCTGACGTGAGAGTTGCATGGCTTTCTTCCAACAGCTTTGATGAAGAACTCTTTTATAGCAAGGGCAGGTACTGGTGTTCCAAAACAGAGAAAATTGTATGTAATTTTGTGAATAACCATTCATAGAAAAGACAGATAAAGAGAGCTTGAGGATGTACAGGTCTTTATTTTTTTTAAAGATACAGTGTTTTTATGCAGTCTTTTCAGGAGCTGGCAGCATATCCAAACACCTGCTGCAATGTTTAATTAAAATACTCCAGCTGAATTGGAGAGCTTTTCTCTGACCTTTATTGAAAAGCAAAGGATTATTTGACTTTGCATAGTTCTGACAAAAAAGAATCTTCTAGTTTTTACAGAAAAAATGCAGGTGATGAGTTTCCAATATGAAAATTGTTAATTTATTTTTTCCCTACAGAATTGTTTCAGATTAGCTAGTTTTATTGTACCCATTTCAATTAATTTGTTTTGATTAAAGTTGTGCAGGAATAGAGACAACACTTAATCTGCAGCTTACGGTGCGATATATCACAACACCATTATTTTTCTCTGAGTCATGGCTGTGACATTTTCTTCATTATTTAACATTGCATGATTCACCTTTTTGTCCAGATTTAAAAATGTGCCAGGTCCTGCAGAATTTACTTACAGCTTCACACAGAAGTAGAGTAAAACATGCCACTTACAATAGGATGAATACATAGAAGAAAGCTGTGCATTACACTCAAATTTTGAAGCATTCAATGAAGATGCATTTGCAGTGTAGTGAAATATTATGTTTTGTTTAAATGTGTTTGTTCAGATGCAGTTCTTTACTTATCATGATATTATGAGGTGAACAGATTTTTTGGTAGGAATAATGTTCTTGTGAATGAAAGCATCCTAAGACAGTTGTATGTAAAGCCCAGGTAGTTGCGAGAGAAGTAAGCAAATATCTGTAAATACAATGTGATGCATCTAATTGGAGAACGTATGCACTGTTAAAGATAAAAACGTAGGTGTATATCATCTTTGAAGAATAATTCCTGAGACTTCACTCTTAAAACTAAATCCCAATTATATTTTGTGTTACTTGCTGTCAAAGCGACAGATGAAAACGTCAATTTCAATGTTTAAAATAGTTTAAATTCTAATAATAGATGCCACATCACCTTTTCCTAGCATAAACTGAAGAAAACAATCAGATTGACAAGTCTAATTGTCTCACAATCTCCAGAACCAACACAGAGTTTTGGGAGAACCATCTGTAAGGCTTAGAAAGTAAGGCCACTTAAAGTATAGAGGTTTTACTTTCATATGTCTATATTTTGATGTCTTTGCTGAGTCTGTTCAAAACTCAATTGGGACTTTTTTACCTGTCCACTTCGGCTTGGGCTAGGACAAATGAGGTTTGGTTGAGGCAGGTGCAGGGAGTTCTCAAAATCTGTGGTGCCTGCGGTAGGTGACAATTCCTGTTTATCACTGAACTGACTTACAGTAGTTTGAAATCCCTGGCAGAAACAACGCTCCCTATCTCCTTACCAATCCCAGGTCATCCAGTCCTGTAACCATGGAGGAATTTCTGAGTCCTGACAGCCAGAATTCCTTACAATGCCTGATTACAATGACATGTGCTGTGATTTACTTACATCTTTTTTCATAGAGAAAAATGTATGGCTTAAAGGTGGAAAGAAGTATAAGTTTTGTAGATTAATAGAAAATAGCAAACTCCTTTTTTCCCTTCCTGAATGTGGAACATGAGGGCATTTTGACAATAAACTATACCTGTCAGAATGGGAGCCAATATGTAATGTTAGCAATCAGCTAAGAGGCACTTCATATGGCTCGGTATTAATCATACTGTCAATTTTAATTCCATGGGCATCCTTCTTTCCACTTTTCACTTAGAATTTATTTCAGACCGTGATCAAAGCTCTGCTGTTCATTAGATTCAGCATTAGCTAATTTGGCTTTTGGCAACTCTCATCCCAGTTCCTATTAAATGCTGGCCATAAATTGAGATAAGGGTTGTGCCAAAACATTTCAGATTATCAAATGGTAACACAGAGATGGGTGCATTATCATGCTGCTTTCAAGACTGTTAAAATTAACCATTAGCAAATACTTAGAAGCTCCAAGACAAATTTACACCTACAATGCTTTTTTTTCATGCCTTTTGAATTGACTACAGGATGAAATGAATGGGAGAAAAATTATGTCTTAGAACATTCCTGAAAGGCTAATTTTTGTATATTGTGTTTTTATAGAGACTTTTATAGAGACAGTTTTGCAAGCGTGCTGTATCATAAGATATTTTGGGTCATGGAATACGTTGTGTTTATAAAACAAGATTTTTTGGGTAACTGTTGTTTCCCAAGATGCAGTCAGCTAGAAGTCTGTCTACAAGACTGATATCAGTTCTTTTATTTATAATTTTTTCTTTCAGGAGGTATTTCTAGAACCTGCTGAATGTATAATTTCTAGTGGTAGATGCAAAATCAGCAGTTTGCCTGGAGGAGAAGATGTTACTTGGATATGTAAATAAAATACCCTACCTTAGCAGCCCTTACCCCTCTTTTTTCATACTTAAGTCTTGAAAAAGTGATCTGAAAGTGGGCTTTAAAATTCCAGCGTAAAAGGTCTATAAAAAGGCTTGGACAGATATTTAAATGATGAGAAATGAAAAACTAGTGGGTTTTTTTGCAGCATCAGATATGTTGGTGACAAAATTTCTATAGATTTCTGGGCTGCCTCACATCTTAATTGCTATTGTTGAAGAAAACTATGGAGACCAGCTGGGCATCTAAGTCTTTTCAAAAAGATTACTGAACCCAGGTACTGCTTCAGTTCGTTAGTGACTGCATATGAGGTAAAACAGCTGTGGTTTAAACATTAGTAAGAAATAATCTATAAATAATTAGAAAATCTGGTTTTTAAGAATATTGAATTACTAGAAAGTATAATTGTGCTGTAAGATGAAAAAAATTGTCATGACTATGCAACTGATCAGGTTAATTGTGCTTTCAACTCTATCAGCGTATGCATTAGTAGAATATTTATTCAGTTAACAGTTTGCCCCTGATGACTTACGTTTAAAGTTGCATCTGGTTTAAATATTTCCTAAGGCTTTCCAAGAGCAGAGGACTGTGTTTTGGAAGTAGGTACTGGCTTGCTTTGCTTTCTTTCCAACTGATCTTCTGAAGCTTTTTTGAGAACAGGAGGAGAGTACAGAAGTCTGTAAGGGCAGAAGGAAGCAGCTCCCTCACCAGGAGATGACATTCGCAGCGTTTTACTTCATGGTTTTGCTTTGCTTTGCCCCTTGCTTTTGCAGTTCCTTCCTGGAAACTTGAGGACAGAATCTGCTTCCTTAGAGATTATCTTTATGTTTTTTTTTTAGTCTTTCATGTTGTCTTACTATGTTAGCCTCTTGCTCAGGATTGCAGGTCTGGAATTAGTTGGGTTTTTTTCAATAGTGATATTTATATGAAGCAATTGCAGTATTTAGAATAAATTTATTTCTGAAAGAAACCAAAGCAATAGTTTTGAGGCATAAGGCCAAGGCTTGACTGGAAAGAGGGGTGCATCAGTGCTACTAGAGACCAGCAGTGCTAATGCATGTGTAACAGTAATAAAATAAACCTCTGTTCTCTTGCTGTAGCTTAATACTTTTTCCATGATTGAAATGTAACTCAGAACTGCATAATGAAACCAGGTATCTTTTTCAGCATAAATTTCTACTTGGGAGGTTTTATAGTGGATTAGTACTAAAAATACGGACCAGAATTTCTGCTCTAGTTAAAACCATTTCAGAAGTGTAAATGTAAGGAGACTGCAAGCCAGTATTCATCTCTTCAGACAGGTGAATTTAACACAAGTCCCATCCTACCACCCCCAGGAAAAGAAAGTACGTATGGTGATTCAGCCATTGAATTTTAAGACCCAGATTGATGGGGTCAAATGACCTGGGCATTATTTTTTAATCTCCTTTCAAGCCTAGGCTTAAATTTTTTTCTGAACATAAATGTATTTATAGGTGTGCTTAAAACTAAACGTAAGCTTAAATGTGCTGTTGAGTGGGGCTGGATTTCACAAACATACTGATATGGTTGATGGGAGACTGATGAGCTGCTCTTGCCCTTCTGATGGTCTGAGAGATGTTCTGTCAGAAATGTAGCTCCCACTTTTCCTTGGGCAGTCTTTGTGGGTTTGCGTGTGTTCCTCAAGTCAGAGGAAGAAACGGATGTTCTATTACAAGTTATAAATGGACTAGATAACGGCATCTCTGCTTATGCTTTCTGACACGTTTTCTGATACACTTCTGTGCAGTTGGATCTATCTCAGCCACAATTTAATGGGATGAGCTGAAACTCTCCCTGCTGGATGGGTTCTTCAGTTTGTAGCTTTTGCATTTTTACACAAGTGCCCTCCTCCTCTTAAGAAAAAAGAAAACTTGTCTTTATAAATATATAAAAATAAGATTACTCTTGTATTGAGAAGATGGATTGCATCTGTGCTCAGAAGCAGGAATGCAAACTTGACAGAAGGCTTACTCTGATTTCCAGAAAGTTGTTTGTGATGCTCCTATGAGCAAACCGCCCAAACTCGGCAAAGGTATAGGTTTCTGAAACACCTTTGGTGTATGTGATTTGTAGAGACTTAAAGGAGTGTGGCAGGTATAAATGCATGAGCATTTCACCTGTACTGACCATATTCCAGTGGGGAGCTGAGTTAGACCTCACTGTGTGGGAGTGGCAAAAGAGACTCTGAGACAGGAAGGCTACACTTCAATCCTAATGTTTCACTTGAGTTTTGAGAGAGAGGAGGAGAAAGTTATTCTGGCTGAAATGCAGCAGAGATGGGTTATGCTGGTTTGGGGGTAAACAGGGTAGACAGAGGATGCAGATTGTGGCAGGTGCTTGAACTGTAAGTGTGTGTATGTCTGTGGGAAGAGTCTCAAACTGAATGGGAGATGAGAAGAAACCTTGAAATAGGTTCCCTCTCCTCAGGATTTTGGACATGTCTGTCCTTCCTTTGAAAGGAATGTCTGAGGTTTTTAGTAAGGCAGATTCCATTAGTATTTTACAAAAATTCCATGATGATGTATGGAATATGAGGCTTTAAAAGCAGCGTTTATCAGTGTTAGCAGAAGAAAGGCCCTTTTTAAAGTCCCTCAGCTGTGATGATTCTGCTTCATTAGCAAGGCTGTAATGAAGCCAATTGAGTCTAAAAGTGGGAAGGAAAGTTTGGTTGTGCTTTCATTTATGTATATTGCAGAAATATTTGCTCATATTTTTTTTTTATTGCTATCTATTAAAGACAACTTAATTTAATTGAACTTCCTGAACTTTATGGAAATTTTTCTTTGCATGTATTGCTCCCTTGGCAGAATTATTTTTCATTTTCCTCACATCATTTTTCTACTCTCAGAAAGATGCAAGACCCTCAAAGCTATAAAATCGCCACAGAAAAAGAGTTTATTTTTGTTGATCTGTTCTTAGTGTTTGTCCTTAGGTAAGTTTAATGCCAGAATACCATGATCTGGAGTCCTACCAAATAATCTAATGATCTCCCTGCCTTCTGCTCTGATGATAACATGATTTTTCAGTCATACTTTAAATTTTCAAAGGTATTTTCCACATGTCTGTAGAGAATTGAGGTTCAAAGAAATGTGCTATTCTCAGGCGTAGCCTTTTGTGTAGGGATGCTTTACATACTCAGAGTTAGTAACCAATGACCATCTTGTTTCATGGTTCTAGGCTGGATTAGGCCTGGATTTCTGATTTTAATTGAAAGTGTTTATAAATATTAAATTCTAAAGTAGGCTTTTGATACAAAATATCATTAAAGGCTCTCCGAGCTGAAGTTTGGCATGCGCATTATCAGCTAACCATCACCACAGTCACTGCTTATGTCCTTTTTTTTCAGTTGAGTAGATTTTAACAGGAGTTGCTGCAGTCAGACCACTTTAGAAATCAAATTAGCTGTTCAAAAGTCCAGGAATTTAACCCTAATTTGCATTTTCTGTTTTAGAAGATACATGGTCGGGGACCCACTGCTGCAAAACACAGCTGCTGCTTCTGCTCTTGTCAGTGGCTTTGCAGAACAGAATAGTTCTTCTGGCTCTCTAAGCACCTGGCACTGCATTTATCAAGGGGGAGAGACTCGTTGCTGTTTCTCTCTGTGCCCAGTTGGCAGATTGTAAAATAAGAGGGGACTTTGCTGTTGGCATCGGAGAGCTTACAGCTTGTGTGAACATTACCCTGGGTTTTGCTCACAGTGAAATAGTTCTCTTGTAATCATTATGAAGGGCATGTTCTTGGAAACAGCGTTGCTATTGAATGGTTGCAGTTGGAAATAACGGTTGGGTTTGTAACCTGATTTAACAAAAAGAACCCCTCAAAATAAAAAAAAACCAAACCAACTCTATGAAGAAATTTTAGCATTAGACAAATAAATTTGAACCAGTTGGGTAGCAAATTTAGATAAACTTCAGTATTTTCTTTTTGTAATATAGTCATGCTAGGATTAACAGAACTTTATACTGCAAATGAGAATTTTGCTGTCTGTTTTGGTGATTTATACTGTACACTTAAGGCACTTCCTTTTTGAAAGCATCTGGCTCCTTTTCATGGATCTGACTTGCAGGAATTACTCTAAAACAAGAGTAAGAAGTCTCTACGGAATATGAATGATAAAATGAATACAACTACTCGTGTCCCTAATTTTTCTTCAGTTCCTCTCAAATAACTACTTACATTTCCTTGGTCAAATGGCAGTTCCAAAATGCAATATAAACTGGTAAAATGAGATATGTTTTCTTTTAAAGAGGTTGCATGAATTGTGTGACACACATCCATGATTTCTGCCAGTTACTTTCGCAGTTTTATTACTATTACTCCTAATTTGTGAACAGGAACAGCTGGAAAAGTTATCCAAGGGGCCTGTTGCCCTGATGTCTTTTTTCAGGTTCAGTGGAAGTAATGAGGTGGAATTGAATTGAATTTGCTGCTGTTAAGTCCAACATGTTTACTGAGATCACAGTCCTATAAACAGATGTCCCATGCAGTTCTGAGCACTATATGACTGATAAAGCTTTGTTTTGACGGGAGGGAAAAGAACACAAAAAAGCGATTCTGAGGTATAAACCAAGGGTCTGTATAACCCAGGGGTGTCAAACTCACGACTCCCACTGTTCTCCTGCTCCTGTATCATAACATGTGTCACACGCTGCACACGTGACCTGCGCTGGCAGGAGCGTAGGGGCAAGGAGCTCAGCGCTGCCACCAGGTAGAAACAGAGTGCCGGGCTGGATAAAACAAGGTGGAGGGCCGGATTCGGCTGGCGGGCCACAAGTTCAACACCTCTGGTCTAACCCATTCATCGAATCCCCAACATAAGAAGAATCCTCAACATAAGAAGTGTTGGAAATGCCCTAGAGGAGGGCTGTGAAGATGATCTGAAGGCTGGAGTAGCTCTGCTATGAGGACAGGCTGACAGAGTTGGAGTTGATCAGCCTGGAGAAGAGAAGGCTCCAGGGAGACCTTATAGTGGCCTTCCAGTACCTGAGGAGGCTACAGGAAAGCTGGGGGGGAAGTTTTTACAAAAGCTTGTAGTAATAGGCCGAGAGGGAATAGCTTTAAACTGGAAGAGGGGAGATTTAGATCAGGCATTAGGAAGAAATTCTTCACAGTGAGGGTGGTGAGGCCCTGGCACAGTTTGCCTGGGGAAGCTGTGGATGCCCCCTCCCTGGAAGTGTTCAAGGCCAGGTTGGATGGGGTCTTGAGCAGCCTGGGCTGGTGGGAGGTGTCCCTGCCCATGGCAGGGGGGTTGGAACTGGATGATCTTTAAGGGCCCTTCCAACCCAAATGCTTCTATGATTCTGTGATTCTATGATCTTAGATAGAATAGAATGATCTTTTACAATGGCCCCTTAGGAGATGCTTGGGAAAGAGGATGGCAGTAGGGCAAGCAAAAATAATGACTTCCCTCATCTGTTCTCCAGCTTTCAAGGCCCCTCTCATTTAAAGACTTTCTGATTCAGAGGTTCTGCTTTCATATTTAAGGCTGTATCCTTGTGTTTACAGGCTAAGAGTTGTGTTAGCATGAAAACTGACTGCTTTTCTGACCAACAACTAGTTTCTGTCAAAGGCATTTTTCAATACCTAGGTAGCAGGTAACCTATTGCCTATATCCTATATCTCTGGAATACTGCTGAACTGCTGGGCTCTGGTTAGTTGATACAGCAAGAAAACTCTTCACATGGTGAAGTAGTTAAGACACATTGCCCTTCTATATCTGTTTTAAAAATACAGAGTTTTCCAAGATTAATTGCAGCATTCTTGTTGGGTTTATTTCTGATTTCCCTAGATGTCTCTTCTCCTGTTCCTTCCTTACTCCTATTAAAATGGGCAAAACTCAGTCAGTCCTGTCATACTTAGTATTATTTGCATTTCCCTGAAATTATTCTTAATTATTTTCTTAAAAATCGTTTGGATTTGGAGCTACTTTGAAGTCTCCATGTGAAAGTACGAACTTGTCTTATGTCTTCAAGGCTCTTCAAGAGGCAGTGGTTGAACAATTACAGTTCTAAAATTTGATTCTTTTTAATAGATCAACCCCCCTAATTTATTTCTTTTGTTTAGCAAAGTGAGATGAACCCAGTCCAAAGAACTCCGGGCAGCTAGAAGACACATTTTGTGGTGCTAAGACTTATTTTTTTTTAAACTGAAGAGTCCATTTTAACTTTTCAAATAAATATCCCTATCCAAATCCCCCAGTTTCTGCAACTTCTGTCAGTAAGACAGAAGACTGTACCCTAAGACAGTAAGACTGTACCCTAATCCTATTATCTAGTTTTGAGTTACTCCAAATGCCTGTGTCAGGGGGGGTGGAACTGGATGATCTTTAAGATCCCTTTCAAGCCAAACTGTTCTATGATTCTATGATTTTCTTGTTTCCAAACCAAAATTTTATCTATAGATTAGTTATTCCCCTTCAACTTGTGGTTCCTTATGACTCTATTCTGCATAGGAGTATTGTTTGTCTTATTTTTATTTATTGTTTTCAACATTTAACCTTTTTCCATTTAAGAGATTCCTCCAGTGTTAACTCTGAGACATCTTTTATTGTTATGTATTTCTAGCATAAACCAACATTGTTTGCTATTACTCTTTCTGCAAGAGTAGTTCCTTAGCAGCAGACACTATTAAGTTATGTGGGAAAACAAAATTTGTATGAATAGGAGAATGTTTTATGGTTGACATAATTTTTTTTAATAATGAAGTATTACTCATTGCATTACACAGCGGACATGCGAATCACTTCATTAACCTCTTAATCAGTGTTCAGGTTTTCACTGATGATATATTAGCGTTACATTAGTTTTCAGCCTTCCTTTCACCTCTTTAAATAAAGAATTATTCCTTGCACTACCAGTTTGTTTCCTAGACCTATTAACTATTTTTCTGTAAGACATCTTAAAAAATAATTTCATCTATGGCTCTTTCTTGTTTTTCTCTTACTTGCTACTTTTATCTGATTTAAATCTCCCTTATTTATTGGAATTGGCTCATTTGGAGTTTCACTGCCACTCCTGTGAAGTCTGTTGTGCTTTTGCTAGCTTCTTGCTGGCATAATTCTGGAATTGCAGGTATTTTTGGATTGTTATATTACTATTCATGTGCTCAAGTGCATCAAGATCATATAGTTCAGCAAAATGTATTTCAGAACGGAGCACTGATGTGTTCCACTTAATAAAAATTCAGGAAAATTTTATAAGTAGTTTGAACATGCAATCTGAATTTAAGCATGTCTGTGCGTATCATCGTGTCAGTGGAACCTGAGCACATGCTTAAAGTTAAGCCGTATATTTAAGCGTCGCCTTATATTGGTCAGTGCTTTCTCAGCTAAGAGCGAGTTTCTGCATACAAACATACAGTGTACTGTTAGCTCAGCCCTTGATAAAATAAGTTTTAATGATTCTTGTTGGATTCTATTTATATTTGACAAAAATGAAGAAACAAAACCACTGACTTGACAGTTTGATAGTTGATTTTGGTGACATGAGGGGAATGGTGCATGATTCAGTGGAATTTAAAGACCAGTCAATGACCAAGTTCAACAGAACTTCATGCTTATTTTCTCTTAAACAAGTTAATAGTCTTTTGTGATAAATGAGAAATTTGGTGTCTTGTATTTGGAATGCTTCTCCATTTTCTGAAAAGTTGCTGTTCATGAATGTACCACTTCTGTAAACATCATATTTTATTTTGTTGTGTTCTCTTCTAATACTTTCTCAAGACTGCTTTTAGATTTTAATAACTTCTCTAATGCAGAAATTCTGGGTTTGTTTGTATTTTTTACAATGTGCTTGTTTCATTTCTGTCATGACATGCGCACACGTGTGCATGAATGTATGTAGTTATAATTGCATCTAGTCGTATGTAATTATATTTATGTGGATATATATGTAAAAATTTCCCTATGAAACTGGGTGTCAATTTAATTTCTAAGCATGAATAATGTTTTAGAAGCTATTATTTTATCAGAAATCACAAAAAAAAAGAATTAGAAATTTATAGTCCATAGGGAAATATAATTATTATGAAAATGAGCCAAACTATATGTGTTTACATTCAAACTGTGAGTGACTGTAAATATAAAAAATGTGGAATTAGCTGAAGCTCAATGTGGTTACAGTATGCTATCTCTTTTGTACATGTATCTCTGTTACTAAAATTTGGAAATCATATTATACGGTTCTCCTCCACGCTTCAAAATCTATAGAACAATATTTTTCTTTTTACTTTTTTACAGCACTTACTACTAGCAATAAAGTTTATCATGGCATTTGTAATTCCGGATAAACCAAGAGATATCCAGATAAAACTTGCCAAGTTGGAATTTGAATCTCTAGAGGCTCTCAAACAACAGGTAAGAGCAACTAATGTGTGTAACAGTGAAAAGTGTTGGTGGCCTCAGGGGAAGATTAACTTCTACTTCTGTTTTAGGTGGATAAATGCGTAAATCCAGGGATTTTGGAATTCCTGTTTATGTTATATTAAGATTAGATAACAAAGCTGTTCCACCTCTGTGCTGCTGGCTGGGGTGGCCGAGCATGAAACAGTCACTGTAGCACAGTGTATAGCACAGGGTGTTAAATAAACAGAAAACAGGGCTAGTTTACTTCTGCACATTGGATTGTAAATGGTAGCATTTCAGATACTGCTTCATTTTCTGTTAATCCATCACGGTTCAAGAAGGGGAGCAGAGGGCTGAAAGTTTTAACAGATCCATTTGCCCTTTCAACACACGAACCTATGTGAGTCAACACCAGGAAAATGGTCTTCCTTTACAGACAGTTGACATTTTTGGTGTGGCCCCTAATGTAGCGACTTGTAATATCTGTTGTTGTTGGGTACATACACATACTTTGTTTATATTGTCGCTTTTAAAGGACATTGGGCTCTATGAAATCTAGTTTCATTCCCTGGAGGTATTTGTTGTGGCAACACTAGGATTTCTTTCCTTGTTGAAATACCACCAGAAATAAACCGATAACTTAGCTCTAAAACAAAGAGTAACTGTAGACAGACTAAACTTCAAAAAAATGTTTGTGAACTAAGTTAATGTTGTCTTATTTTCCTGTCCATACAATGTTCTCGTTTTATTGCATGAATAAGGTATATTTTACCATATATTCGACAGGCACTCCAAAGCAAATTAGGAAAATAAGATTTTTCTACTGAAAATTTCTATTTTAACAAATGATTCCATAGAGAGAGTGGTGGAGATCAAGAGAGGATTTACTTCAGTAGGATAAAGGTACTCTACCAAGCTGGTTTTGCAATGGCAGCCTGCTTTAGGAGTTATGACTGTTCTGTGCTAGATGGGATTTCTAAACTAGCTTACATATCAGAAAAGAAAAAACAGCGCAGCATGGAGCTGCAGAGACTGGTTCACCTATTTATTGTTAGCTCAGATATTTTTACACTGCAGTGCATGGTTTCACATGAGCGTATTCTTTGTGTGCTCCAGATGCTCTGATGTTCAACCTCTATACTCTGGTTTTTGTGTAGAACTGGAGGTTGCTTTTTAGAACATCTACCATGCCTGCATGTGACAAAGCGATCTCTGAATTTTGTACTGAGTCTGTAAACAATACAGTGCCCTTTCTAGTTAAAATCCCACAGTTTTGTGTGATGTTAGAACATCGCTATTGAGGTCAGTACTGTCTTCCATAATCAGCCATAACAAACAAAATCCTAATTACAATTGAATCCAATGCCTGATAGTTTTGTTTTGCCTTTGTCTAGTATGTCAATGTGAAGTTACCAGGAGCTGGTCATGGATCTCATGTCCTTTTTAGATAATATTAAAAGGAACAGGACTACATTTCTATTTTAGTTTTTCCTTATCTGTTTTAATTTTGTAGACAGGCAAAACTAGGCTATCCACTGGAACCTTAAGCTGAAGTGAATACAGTCACCTTTGGTTATAATGTGCCAAGTGGGATATGTACAGAGTCTCTCCCAATATGAGTGTGGATGTCAGCAGCTAGGACTTCATCTCCTATCCTTGCTTCTGTGCTTTCTCTACAATAATATATGCCTGATCCCCAGTTCTTCAAGGTTATTTCATTAATTCAGTAGTGAAAAGTTTTTAGTCTAGATTTGAATAAGAGCAAGAAGCCTGGCAGTTCTCACCTAATACGTTGAGTCTTCCTACAGGATTCGGGAAGAATATTTACTGGTTTTCAGATGCCTTGTTAGGTACTTTAAACACAAGTATCTACCATCACCTTTTTTAGATTTCCTCTGATACTGTGCTATGTAGCCCGTAGACATACAGAGATTCAGTCTTTTTTTTTTTCTGGTGCCTTGTTTTTTGAATAAAAACCCCTTTATTTAAAAGTAATACGTTGACGGTGCAAAAAGATACTGAAGCATCTGTTTTAGAAGCACATTTTCAAGTTCTTCCTCTTGTTACTGAGAGTCATCATGGTGATTTAAGCTGTATATCTTTCCAGTAAAAAACAACAAAAACCACCCCAAAACAACTGTTTAAAAAAAACAGACATAAACGTCTGTGTTGTGGGATCACATATCACAGAGAAACTAGATTATATACTTCTATACAGAAACTAGATTATATACTTCTATGCATCACATTCCTCTCCTGATGCTGTCCAGACATGCATGCTGTTGTGTTTTACCATGTGAGCTTTTAGAGTACTGCTGTCTTGGGATGTAGCTATTAGAAGGATATTAACACTATCAGACTGTAAACCTCTCTGTATATAGTCTCTGTATATAGTGCATGGAGAGAAAATCTCCTAATACAGCTACTTTGAATGGTTGTATTGATTGTGCTTGGGATCCTTAACATTAGAGAGTCTCATCACCTCTGTGTTTTCATTGGCTAAGCTAGTTGCTTTTTAACCTGATGCAGTGGGACTGTAACTATTCTGTGTTCAAAACCATTTGAAGACTGAGTTAATGTCTATTTGAAAGGGATTTTAGGGAATACAGTGTCTCAGCTGCCTAATAAAGATGAACGGTCATCATTAAAGCTTGTTAAAGCTTCCTATATGGGGAAAAATGCTAGAATTTTTTTTAAAAAATCATTTTATGTTGAAATGATAGTCTTGTTTTGAAGTTCTCAAACTTTAAGAAAAGTTTTTAGGAAGTTCTGAGATGTTTCTTTGAAACATTTCTTTATACAGTTTGAGGCTTGAAAGGGAGTGCACTGTTGAATGGATTGTAACAATTTGATCCATTTTGAAAATGCGTTGTTATCGCACACTTGAAGTATCCTAACAAAGTTGTGTTGGCATGACTTGACAAAATACTTCAAACTTCCTGAATCCAAACTGGGGGACGTGTTACATCTGTAAATTTTGCTTCAGATTTCCCTGATGGCCTTCAATGTAAAGAATGGTAGAGAAGTCTGGTTAGACTATTGTGGGGGAGGGAAGGTGGTTGTGGCAGAGAATAAATTAATGTGAACTCTTTAATAGAGGGATGAAGAGACTATAGATAAAGATTTTTGAAAGAAAAACAGGAGTGATTCCCTTCACACTCCACCAAGGGCTGTTACCCGGAAGAAAACCTGGATGCTGGGCAACCAGCTGTGGATACTGTCTTCTAGGATGATGGACCCTGTTCTGATGAACACCATGACCCTTCTTAGGGAAGCAGCTAGCAAGTAAAGTGAGGTGAGGTGCTGAGGCTCCCCTTTCTTTGCAGTACTCTGCTCTGTTGCATCTGGGTTTTTGCAAGTGCAGAAGCATGCCCTGCTCTTTGATCTAGTTCCTATTTTAGGGAAGAGAGCCGAAGTATAGGTGTGCCTGCAAACAGCTAGGGAATGGTCAGTTAATTCTTCATTGGTTTGGGAATAACCATAGGCATAGGTGAAGAGCAATGCTGAAAAACTGGTGTGAGGACACTACGGAGTATTTTTGGGGCAGTGACAGTGAAAGCTAGGCTGAAAAGCATTTTAGCTTCTGGACAGATCAAAGCTTAATGAATAGACAAAAGGCCTTCATGGCTGGAGAGGAGTCAGCAGTCTATCCTAGTAAAAGGTCTAAGTTCCAGAAACACAAGACAACCACAGATTACAAAATGCAAGTTATGCTGTTTAGACTAGGTTACAGTCATGTTTTCAGGTAGTATGAGATCTTCCCAGAATTATCTTCTTCCAATTGAGGGAAACATTAGATTAATACCTTCTTTCTGCACTGAAACTAGACTCTGGCAAAGCAAAAGAGAGACAAATTGGTAGAAAATAATCATTCATGCTTTTATTTTCTGAGCATGAAATATAGAGAATTGCAAGTCCAACATGGTGTATTTTCAAGTAAAAATACAGTTTAAAATGCTGAGGAATGCCATATCTTTTCATAAAGTGCCAACTACCTAGACAGCATGAGTATTAGCTCTAAAAACAAAAGTTAAAATGCAAATGATGGAAAAATGCTTGTGGTATTTATGGTGCTTTTGCATTTAAAAAATGAATTATATAAATTGGATAAAGATGTTTTTCCTTATAGCATCTCCTTCACTACCTCAGTAGAATAAACATAGCCCTGATAGCAACAATAGAGAAATAAATTTTAGTGCAAGAGTTTTCTTTTTCAGAGAAACTGCAGTCGGAAAACTGTTCTTAAGTTGGAGCAGAAATGCAGATTTGGAGGGCTTTTTGTTCTGAACATCCCTCCCCAGTTACTTCTCTCTCCCCAGCCCTTACCTCCAAGGGGACCTAATCTATAAACATCCTGTCATTCCTGTGCCCTAGTTTCTTTTCTTAGTGTTCTAGCCATTGGTGGCCTGTATCTTTTAACAGGAATGCCCTTCAGTGCTTCCTCTGAAGAAGCGTGTCCATCTGTTGGGTATCTGGTGTCCATCTGTAAATGGACAGGTGTCTGTTTGCCTAGGCAGTTATATGGAAAATATAAACTCTTTCTCCCTCCTTCTACAGGTATTCTGGCACGTAAAATTAGCTATTCTCTCCAGTAAAAACCTTCTGCTTCCAGTAATATCAGTGCTTCAACATTGCAATTGGGTGCACCGCAGCAGCTCTAATAATTGCAAAGCTTTTCTAGTTTCTGACTGCAATGGCTGGACCTTGCCATTTCCCCTAAGAATATTACCCAGTGGCACTAATGATGTCCTTTCCAGAAGGAATACACTGAGCTGGAGTGTGCAGGGCCATCTGGCCCCTGTCCTGAGAGTGCTTAGCCTCTCTGAGGACAGCTTTCTGTAGCTTCGAGCAAAAAAAGAGGAACTGCTAACTTAAGGGTCTTCTACATTGGGCAATATTTATGCTTGCTTCAAGCCCTTGTTCTTGCAGAGATTCTGTATTTACTAACATTTCGTGTGTCTATAACCGTGGGTGTCATGGGCCAACAAAGTTGCTTGAAGTGGCTGTGAGCCTCAGAAGTGTCCTTTCTTTTTCTTTTTTGGCAAGGGCAGGAAGAGAACAGGATCTGTGGGGTTTTGACCATTTAACACTGGGAGAGCATGTCATTAGTGTGCTTAACGTCCTGCTTATTTATCTTGCAAAATGGGAGCTGCAGACAGTTTTTGTGAGGCTGAAACAAACTCAATGGATTACTACCTCATTCAGTGCTGTAATCACCAGAATTAGAGGGCTCAGGAAAGGACTACCTGTAGCTTCAAGATTGCCCTCAAAACACTGCTGATAATAAAAGCAGAAGCTCATTCCATGCTCACTGGGAATGCTGAGCAAACACAAGGCTGCAGTTGGACAGAAGGAAAGGCAAGTAGCTGAAATGAAAAGACTTTATTCCGATAATCAGAGACTTGCAAAATAACCTGTAAGAAAGACTAGTGAAACTTTAGCTCAAACATTGTGTTTAGGTTCAAACAGAATTAGATGAAATAAAACACCTGCTTTATATTTTCAAAAAAAAATCCTTAAAAACAATATTGTTCTAAAGAAAAAAATATTTTTAACAAAATCTATTTTTTTCAGCAAAAATGTGTAACTGCACTTTTTTTGATAGGCTCCGCTGGTTTCTATAGTCAGATATAACTCACAGGTGATGTTAAAATAGAACCATTATTAATCATTGGGGTTTTTGGGGGGTGGTGGTTTTTTTATTTATGTTTGGTTTTTTTTTATTGTTTATCACGGATTTTTTTTAAGAGTCCAAACCTGTTAATTCAACTTTGCAAATACAGTTTTCCCCTAGAGAAAAGTCATAATGCTGTCAGCCCTGCCAATATAACATTTGCATGTGTTTGGTAGTAGCGGGGATGTAATGCAAGTAAGATTCATTATATTTTTATAACGCAGATTTTTCAACATAGAAAGACTCAGTCATAGGAATACAGGTTGTGTTAAAACATAGTTTTGCCAGTGTATTTAAAATGTGAGTTCCTTTAATGCTGGACCATTTTGAGAGTATGTTTCTGAAAATTACTTTTAATATAGAATTGTCAGCAAAACCAAAATAAATTATGATCCTTTAAGAAAAATGTAAAACCAAAATTGTATTCATTTGGGAAGAAGGCTTTTGTGTCCCTATTTATGCCTTTTATCTGAAGGCGAGATGACATCGTCTGCCTGTTTTGTAGATAAGTTAAGCTATTAAACACAGGGCCCCTAAATGATAACAGTATAAATATAAACTTCTAAATATATATAGAACAGAAACAAACAATGCATCAACTGCCCAGAAGGTATAATTTCATTTTCCAACAATCCATTTGTCCTCTATGACAATTGGCAGGGGTAAAATTTTTCATCAAGTTATGATTCTGTAACTCTCTCTGGAAAGGCAACTTGTTTTACCTTTCTCAAATCCTTACCTAGAGCCTGGTGGTGGAACAGACATCAATCATTCAATACTCTCTTTTTGCCTGACATCCCAGATCATTGACAAGATATGATCTCTACTGGGAAATCTGGAGTAAGGGGATAGGATAAAAACTAGGTTAAAATTGTTCCTACTGTAAGAATACTGCAGCTACATCAGACTTTCATAGTTTCAGAACCCAGAGGGGATCCCAATTATGTATGAACTGGTTTGAATACGAGGTAAGAGGCTATTCTATTTCCCATACAAATGAGAGTAAAGCGCACAGTGAGATTTGATTTTCAGAACTCTAGTAACCAGCTTTCAACGGGACATTCATATGTCTGTAGTTAACGACTTCTAAATAATGGTTGCAGCTCTTATAGAGAAGGTTTTCTCTCTTAAGCAGCAGAAAAAAATGAAATCTCTTGTCTCTTGTCTAGTTAAAATTCCTTCAAAAGAAAGGAATTCCAAAAGATTACACTTACCATGATTTGGTAATGAAACTTTCTTTATAGAACTGAGTAGAACTTAGTGATAAAAGAAAAAGTATTTGTTCTAAGCAGCTGTGGACTCCTACGTTCCGATCACATTTTAAATATCCTTCTCTGGCTGCCACCTTAGAAGATCCCAGTGAGAACAATAAGCCTCTAAAAGAAATGCTAGTTTAGTTGAAATAATTAAACTTTGGAAAGTTTTCTCTATGAGCAGGAAGACAGCAAATAAGATATGTCTCAATTTTTAAGAGGTGATGATTTCAGTCAAATTTTAGATGTTTAAATAGTGTATGATTACCCCACTTCTGACTATAAAGAAAATCAACTCTCCTTTTTTTTTATTTTATTGTTTTTTCTAAAGATGGCTTTTCTGTCATCCAGCCTACAGGGACAACTCTTTCTGAGTCTAGCCAGAAGTCAAACAGCAGGAACCCACTAAATTACTGAAAAAGACACAAAAATTTAAAAGTAGGCTCATGTCTGTATGTTGATGGTAATGATGCTTGCACTATGACTGAGTCTTTGCACAGGCTGTGCAGGCTGATCACGGTGATTCTAAGAGCAAGTACCCAACATGATACCTTGCCTGTGCAGCCAGGGGGGTTTATTCATTTTGAACTTGAAAAAATCTGTACGCCTACCAGTGCTGCCTTGAATATTCATACTTTTTGTTGTATGAGAAATAAGCACTCTGATACATATCTGCCATTGCAGTGAGGTGGATAAGGCACATGCCACGTAGCCAAATTCTTGCAATATATATGGATTGATAATTTTTATTCTGAAACGAGATTTAATTTCTTGTCTGAATAACTTTAATAAAAAGACAAATAAGTGGTTTATATGTGTAAATTTTGTTTAAATTGCACGGTGTCCATGAACACTTTAATATGTTATTTATATGGCTTAAGAAGCACATCTTTTGTATGGTAGAGTAGTCCTTACCCAAATGTTTTTGAAACATGGAGTTCTTTGAAAAGCTGGTTTCATGGCCCACTGCTTCTTGCACTTTCAAATATCTAATTCTGTACCTTCCCCCAGCATCTAAATGTTGATACAGTTGAAAATGTGTTGAGAGGGTGATTTTCAAAAGACAAGGTAAAAATCAGCCCTTCTCATGTTCATTCTGTATTATTTTCCCAGTTGTTCAGTCTGTGTTGTTGACCTGAACATATAGATTTAAAGGTGCAGTATTCTAATGGGTAGGCCACAGATTTTTTAAATCACAGATGTGTGCAAATAAACCAGGGATAAACAGTGTCAGTAGTGTATACGTAGGTACAAAACATTTTTTCTTAATTCACTAGAGACAGCAAAACCTCTCAGTGCAGTCAAGGACTGCATTGCAGAGTAAGAGACAAGACCTGCTCTACAGGCATTTCCATCAGTCACCTCCCGAATTCACTGCCAGTGCTGTTTTTCCTGATACTTTCTGCTGCAACTATGGTTTGAGAGTCAATATGATAAGGGATCTTTTATTACAGAGACCAGTCCCTTGACCATCACAGGCTGGACCCTACCCTGCATTGCTCGGATCCCTGTCATACAAAGCAGTGCAGTTAGCTCTCCGACTACTGCTCTGCACTACTGATGCCCATTAAGAACACTTTTTTTTTCCTGTGATCCCTTTCAATGTTAGCAATGAATTACCTTAAAGTATTAACTTTCTTCTCCCTCATCCTCTCATCTAGTTGATGGGTGGAATTGTTTCTCTTTCTTCTCCAAACCTAGACAGAAAAAGACGGGATTTCATGAGGTTTCAGACTTTGAACCTCTCTGTCTCTTGAGGTTTCTTATGGGGGACACCTGTACATCAAGGTGGTGCAAGTGATTGTCTCTTAGTCAAATTACAGTCCCCTTGGAGCCACTGAGGTCTCACAAGCTGAACAACGTATGGCAGCATTTGGGTTTTGGCTTGGGGTTTTTATGCCACTTAGAATTTTCTAGAACAAATTACCAATTCATATTTCATTTACATTCTTATAATTTATGCATGTTATTTGGCAGCTCAGTTTTGTCCACTTGTTCTCTTTCGCTGCTTTTCAAAATTTGTGATAATTCACAAATTTGAATGCAGAAAAATTTATACTGAGGAAAACCTTCCAAGTGAACAGATGGACCTGAAGCAGCCTGATCCAACAAAGGTGTGTTTATTTGTTTTAATTCCAGTGCATCAGAAAGCTTCTGCAATCTCTACATATGTTCATCTGTGTTAGCTGAAAAGTAATCATGTCTAACATAGGTATCTCTATTGTATGAGAACAGAGGCCACCCATTTGTGCACAGATAATTAGAAAATACCTGTCGTGTGTCAACCCCCCTTTTCAAAGTCTTACTGCGTCCATAATATAAAGAACTTTGCTATGATGTCTTAAATAATTTTGACCTCTACTAATATCCAGACCAATACCTAAACTGTGTTTAAACATGACCTATAATGGCTTGTGATTTCATAGAATCATAGACTGACATAGGTTGGAAGGGATCACTAGAGTTCATCCAGTCCAACAATGTCATGTTGAGCTAGTGGTGTAGCTGAAGATCCTTGTAGGCTAGCAGAGGTCATATTTTTAAGATAAATACTTATCTCCGAGTGACACTTTCTCAGAGACGTTTTGGGATTTTTTTCCTCCCCTACTTGCCTTGGTAGATTAAAATAAAAAAAATTCATTATGTGTTTTCTGGGACACATTGAATTGCATGTGAGCTTTTCTTTGTGAAAATGTGCCATGCATTGGTAAAAACAGAAGGCCCCACCTCTATCACTAGTAGAGATGTAGGCACTCTTAACTCCAATTTGAATATACGTGTGTGGCAGGACAGCACCAGCAAAATGTAGTCTGTATATTTCATAGGTCAAGGGTGTCAAACTCATGGCTCCGGCTGTTCTCCTGCATCGTAACATGCGTCACACACGCTGCACACGAGACCAGCGTGCTGGCAGGATTGTAGGGGCAAGGAGCTCAGCACTGCTGCTGGGTAGAAACAAGGGCTGGATAAAGAAGATGGAGGGACAGATTCAGCCCATGGGCCATGAGTTTGGCACCCCTGTCTTGGGTATTATAAATGAAAAAAGTGATATTTTCACTAATTATTGTGTAAGCATGGTGGAGATACATTGTTCAATGATGGGCACTACTTGACTGAAATGAAACTGATAAATGATGAGTAACTGTGGAAAATCTGATCCCTTAACAGAGCATTACAGGATGTCCAGCTCCTAAGGAAGGAGCAGAAACAGCCCCTGCCATTTGAAAGGGAAGGGAGATTGACTCCCCCTGCTATCCCATGCCAGATCAGGCAACAGGACTATGTCCCTGTGTAGAGTCACATAGCATGGAAGCAAGCTTGGGGTGACAGCAGAAAGAAGTTTTAACTTGCTTTTCTCTCCATTTTGTGTGTATGCCCCACCAAGCCAACTCGCTAGCTTCCTTAGGAGGGGCCTGATAGATCTTGCGTTCCCAAAGGAGCTTGGGTTTGGCCTTTTCTTAATCTGGTATATAGGGCTAAGAAATTGGAAGGTAGCTGTGATGCCATAGCAAGAATACAGGGGATGAAGATGGGGAAGTCTGCAGAGAGTAAGCTCTCATAGTTTTTCTGGCTCATACACATTTAACGTGTATATGGGAAGAAATTTGTATCTAGTATAGGTGCATCTGTAAGCATTTTGTCCCAATATCAACAGTTCTTTTTAATACTTGTACAAATGATTCTCTTGAGTTATGTGACAATCTGAACCAGCAATTTGTAACCTTTGCTGCCATAATATAGGGGAGATTATTTAGTGATGTGAGTCTTATAAGACTCAATTTATTGAGCTTGTCAAGAAAAGAGTTGAGAGATTCCTTGTTATGGATGTATTTACTAGTGCATGGAAGGATAGCGGGAGACTTTTTAACCTTGATAAAAGTGTAATGCGGCCCAGTGGGTGAAATTAGACGTTGCGTAAAGTAGGTACAATTCTGTATCTGTGAAAATGGTTGAATGTTGATCCAGATTAGAAATGGAGTGTATCAAGGACAATCTTTTATCAAAGATGGTGTGACGTCTCTACCAGCAGCCACAAGCAGATGTCCAGGGAAGCATGGCAACTAGGTACTGCGCTTCCTACTAAAACTCTCCTACTTTCCAGTCTTTTTTGGCTCTTATTTTTCTAAGCCAGATGCAGTTTCTTTGTATTTAGTTATCTTCAGTGATTTTTCTATTCCATGGTGGTGTTCTATCTCCCTTTGAACCGTTTTTAGCCTTAGGGTCCACAGTGTCCTTCAACAAGAAGTGCTGCAACTCGTTATTCTTAGTGCTAAGGACATGGGTTGATTATTTGAAGATGTCTTAATATATTCTAATCAGGTTTGGTGGAAAAATTCTTCAGCTTTCACATACGAGAGGAAGTATTTGGCTGAATTTTCACTGAGGTCCTTTTGGCTTCTGGAATCTGTGAATTTGGAATTCTGTAATTTTATTTTATGGGCTTTGTGGAAAACATGATGGCCTGATTTGCTTTTAGCTTGTTAATGATGCTTGCAAATTTGCTTTAGGACAATTAGTATAATCAAATCATGTGCTTCAGGGCTTAGCTTACTCCTTTTTCCCACTGTTCATGTATACATGGCCAAAAAATATGAATTTGTGTGGAGTCTTCTTCTTGGAGACCTGGTTAACATTTTGCTAACACAATGAAAGCCAGACTCATTACTGAATTTGGGAGAATTCAAGTTGACAATGTTTCTGTAGTTTCTGGTCTTCCATTATGGTATGTTATGTGAATCGACTTACTTCATCCATTCCTTGCTGCCATAGGGGGGGTATTAAGTGCTGAGTGTACTTTCCTGTCCTTTTCTCATGGAAAATTGTTTTATCTACCAAAACCTGAAAAGTCTGAGAACCATCAATCAGGTAGTTGTCATCAGATGAGATATGCAAGAGGTGGTGATGGCTGATCTTGTGGCCTGTTGTGTCTTTGACGTATGCCAAGCAGTTATACCCAACAGCGCAAGTGACATTGTTTAGTTTCTTAAAAAATAGCTAAGATCATTTCTGTCACTAGGGACCAGGACACTTAGAAGTCCACCTAACTCTGCTGACTTTATAGAAGAGGAAAATATTGCATTAATGAAGAATAGTTTTAGATTGCTTAATAGATTTAGTTCTTTTCATGTGTGATGGGCAAAATTATATTGTGCATCCGAAATTTTAATTTAATTATAAATACATATTTAAAGTAAATACTCCATTAGTAACTAGCTATATTGGCTTCTTATCAGAGACATTTATATGTAAAAGGGTCAGGCATTTGTTTCGTGACAGGAGCACTCAGAAATACTAAGAGGTTGAATCTTTCTGCTGTTGGGCATCTCCTGCATTTCAGGGGGCCCTTCGCTTAGGGGGTTCTTTGCTTAGAGGGTTCTGGCCAGCACCTCCATAAACATAACCAGATTTCTGCAGCTCGTGCTTTCTGCCTAGCAGTTGAGTTATATCTCTCCTTTGCAACTACTGCACGTCTTTATTTATTTTCTTAAAGGTATCTTTATAGTCAAAATAAGGCATTTTTTAAAAAGTTCAGCTGTATATAGGCAGCTGCTTTCCCTGGAGTAGATGCGTGTAAAAGTTACTGTCTTTCTATCCATGTATTGTGTGTATGTTTTCCAGCAAACATTAATCGTACTGGGTAGCTTTGAGGGCAAAACTGTTGCACCAAGATAAACATTTGAGAGTTTGCTTTAATGCCTAAAGCCTCTTAGCTTTTTTAGGTCAAATTATCTTGTATCCTCTGGCTGTGTTTCTAGGCATGGTACTGTGAAATGCTGCTTCTTAAATTCAAATTCTGTGTTGTAATTTCGTTGACAAGGTTAAAAAGAGGATATCTCACAGTTAAGGTCCCAACTTCAATGACAAGAACAAGATAGTGGTTCTGCTTTCTTACAGCTGGTGCTTAAGAAGAATGCTACTTGTATTATACTCACAGTATTACCTATGCTTTTTGTATTCTGGCAGTGTTAATAATGCTGGTGAGAAATGGGGATCTAATGTGTGCTAGGAGTTAAAATTTTTGTTGCCCAGAACTTATGAGTTCAAGTCATCTGTGCTTTTAGTTTTCTGAGAGACTTTATTTTCCAAATACTGCATTCTGCAAGTTATAAACATACATGGTTGAAAAATAATAAACATGATGTACTGTGTAACTGTCCTAGAAAAGATAAATAGAACTAATTTTCTTAAGAGCAAAATGCATTGGTTTTTTTTCATTGATATCAGCCAAGAAAAGTAACTCAATTGATAAGAGGGTTTTTTTTCAGGAGATTTTTTCAGAAGTTGTATCTTTCTTGTTAAGGAGATGAGTACTGCCCAACAAATTTCCTTTCCCTTCCTCCTCAATGAATACCCTCGGCTAATAGTTGCCATCCACTCAACTAAAGATTAGATCATTGGGGAATGGGAAGAAACACTTGTAAAAATAGGGGTTTCTGCTGCTGTGAAACAGTGGCTGTAGCGCAAGTGCAATGTGATTTTTCTGGAGTTTGGTTTGCTTGCAGGGAATATATGTGAAAATGTTGAAAAATAGAGGCCTCATCTGATCCTGCTGGTAGCAAATGTGATGCTGCTAGTGTCTCTAATCTGGGAAGCTTGCAGGGGGGACGGCAGGGGAGGAGGATTGTTAGTTTTTTAAAGACTCTTCTTAAAAGCCAGATAGTGAGAGTTGGAGAGGAAGAGCTGTCAGATAGTCAAATACCCGGGAGATGGTTTGGCTGTCACAGTGTGTGGAAGTTACATAAGGTGTATGAGCACATTGCATAAGTGCTCCCCAGTGCTCCAGTTCACCGGCTGCTCCTCCGAAACTAACCACCGCCCGCCTGAAACCAGCCCAGAAACACAGAGAGCACGCTCGGAAAGTGGGCATCTGCCTTATTTCTCCAGCAGTGGCAGCATAAATGCATGAATTATGTATAGTATACAAATATATTCAAAAGTAGTAGGATGATTTCTAAGAAGAACAAAATCAAATTAATCAGATTTTATTTTAATTATCGGTTTAAAAGAACACGTCGTATCCAAAAGCTTGTATTGCAGTGGAATGTTTCAATACTGTGTGTGATGTGGTGGGGGATTTCTAGGCCCAGCAGGAAAGACCTGTTGTTTTTAAACAGCACAAATAAGCATTTCATTGTGTCTGGGAAAAAAAAAAAGAATTGCAGCTCAGCTTTTGGTAGCGTTTTTGATACTGCTGTTAAAAGCTTCTGTAGATTTAACTGCAGTTCTCTTGCAAACAGAAACATCGATGGTTCTCTGGGGGGAAAAAAAAGAAAGGTGGGAAAAAAATCTGCTGAGCCTTTTTAATCCATCACAGTTTAAGATCAAGACCAAAAGGTGTTTCATGATGAACCTTTCCCACCCTCTGAAGCGCAATTTAATGGTAGCAGTGAGAGCTCAACTCTTCATGCTTCAGTCAGATAGCTGCAGCACCTTCTTGACAGTGTGCTTGATTTAATTTATATTACAGGTTAAATGGTTGAAACCCCTGTATTTAGTAACTGTAACAGATGATAGCTCTACAAGATGTTCTCCTTAAGCTATCGGAAAGATTGAATTCAGCTTTGTGACTCTTTTTCGTCCCTCAGCCTTCTCTGAAAAATTCATTCAGAGGTGGAGGAGATGGCAAAAATGCCTTTGTACAAATAGCAAGGGGTCTTTGCAAGGAGCTTGTTTTCATCCAGATGTTCTGGAACACAGGTGGACACATCCTTTCCAGGGGTCCAGAGATCAAGTGCTGACAGGTCTCTGTGATGATCACTGTCCTAAGAAACCAGAAGCCCTTTTTGCTTTGGTCTTGGGATATTCAGCACTACATTAAGCTGAATACCCTGTACCTGTCAAACATCTAACTAAACAGTTGTTTTATTGGAGACTTCTTTTGGATATTGCATCCTATAGTCACACTGGTCTTGGAAATCTGCATACGTATCCAGCGTGGTTGCTTCTGACATGTTACAGTCAGGTTAATACGATTCATTGCTAGAGTTGGGGGACAGTTCAGCTATAGGTCAGGACCTTCTTGTCTGTGAAACAAAGAACAAAATTTGCTGTAGTCTGACTTGCTAAGTAAACTGAAGGAAATTTTGTCTGTTGGCAGTCTAATGTTAATCACTAACCTCCTGTGAAAAGCTTTCTCTTGTCTCGGTCTGTTAGCTGGTCCTAGAGCAATCAAGCTTTCTGTTAACTCTACAAAGAAATAGTTGGCAAAAGGTACTGCAGTCCATTTTCCTACTTTAGTGTTATAAAACACATTTTGTAACCTCACAATTGCTAGGATCTCATTGACCACTTTGTGAGCTGCTCGTTTTTGCTTTGTTGGTGCAAACTGACTTTTGTGACTTTTCCTTGAGGACTATCTGTTCTGATTTCCTGTGCCTTGGAAGGTTGCCCTGTGAGGCCATCCTGCACTTTTTGTTGTGTTCAAATGGAGCGTTTCACACAGCCCTCCTGTCCGCATGGTAACTCCTGGCTAGTCACTGGGACTGAGACTTACGCTTAAAGAAGAATAATTATTTATGTGTTGTAGTAAGTGATAGGTTGTTCTTCAAGATGCATAGCCTATGCTCATCTTATCCTGCACTATAATTCTTTGCCTCAGCAGAGTTTTATATCTTACTGATTCCTTATTGATTAAGAAATGGAGAGCTGGTTGTTCCTTCTCCAGTTGGGACTTCAGCACAGTCAGACCACAATGATCATGGGTGTCACGTATCACCAGCAAACTCCATACAATAATATAACTTAAAGAACTAGTTAAAGTAAAAGAATGTTTCTTTGGTGTTTAGTTTGTAGGTAAAAAAGGGGCAAGTGAGTCAGCTCACTGTTCTAGTTCTGTACATCAATCTGCAGCCAGACTTTTAACCTTTATATGACAAAAAGAGTCTCTGACTATTAATTAAATGGGGATTGTTTGGTATAAAAATGGTCTTCTCCTCTTCCTGCCCTATGCTCTCGAATTTTGTACCTGCTTTTCTTCTTCCTCTTCCATTGTGCTTTGTTCTGAAAGGGGTTTCCTCTTTATTAATTTTGGTGTGTAGACTCTTCTGATCTTTTCAGGTTTGCATTTCTTTGTTTTATTTATCTTAATATTTATAACCTCCATGGGAGAGACATTGTTAGGCTGTAATGTGGTACGTTTCATGAACCTTATTTAATAAGTATACTCTTTGCCTTGTTGCAGTTCCCCCCTGAACTCTAATCAGCTCTTTGGCATTTTAACGTCCCTGTACAGTGACTGTTTTGAAAACATTCATTTATTTGCCACTATGAGTGTTCCACAGCTCTACACACAGTGACAATGGAATTAATCCAGGAAAAGAAACGAGCTGAAAAAAGTCATTTAAGTACCCATGCCAGCCTTGCTCCACTAGGCAGTTTGTTTGCATTGATTTTATTAGGACACAAACAAAAAAACTAAAGAAGAAAAGAATCTATTCTGAATTGTGCTGTTCACTCATCACAATATTCAGTATTTGATCAAAATCTCTCAACTAGATGAAATTGCATTTAATTTGCCCTCATTATACACACATTTCGGTTATAGCACTCAAAATACTCAGTTCTTGAAGGCCTTCGTTTCAATGAGAACAGAATGTGCTGGCTTGGAGAGAAAGCCTGGTGCAAACAAAACTGACTGCTGAAACCTGAAACTGAAAGTTGGGGGAGGTGGAGGAGTGACAGGAGAGGTAGTTGCAAATGGCATGCTCATAAGATGTTCCTTCATTCGATTTTTAATTTTGCATTCATACTAAAATCAAGAAATTTCTTTTTCTTCCCCGTAGAAAAATGATGAGAGGTTCCTGCTGTCATCATCATGTTGAAATGTACATTAACTGTGAAATCTCTTGTTTCTATTTGAAGTTTACTGTTGTTTTCCTACTGCACTAATGCCTGTGCATGTGTACACTCCTTTGTACGCCTGTGTGCGCGTATGGGTCTGTGCATAACCATACATCCTTTGTAACTGTGTTTTGGCAATACTGAATCGGCTTGTCAGTGACAATTTTGATAGTAATTGTGATATGGAATCGCTCTGTAGCTGCTTTATTTAACTTTTCTTTATTATTTCAGATTTTGTTGTATTTTCTTTTTAAAATTATTAATCTTTTTTTCCTCTGGGTGTATGTGCAGCTTATAGCCCTTATATTGCACATGCTTATGTGGAAATACTATGTTATCTTTAATAGTTTTATCTACTCTGGTAAAATTACTGTCACTTTCATGTGTCTTTTCAAGATAGAATTTCTGCTGTTTGATTAGAAAGGCTAGGCTGGTCATAAGAAATTTTTAGATATATTAAGCCCTGAAATATTGGAGTAGAGTCTGGGTTAATTTCACTGACTGGGAATAAAGAATGCAGATTTGAGAAGGTCAGGCCAGTGATTCTTTTACAGCTGAGTGGAAACCACAGTTTCTAAAGGCTGCATTGATGAACGAATGCTCCGTGGTTGTGCTTTGTAACTACTTAACTAAAAAAAAAAATAAATATTACAGTAACATTGTGAATCTGTAAGCAATGTGAGAGACTATAACGTTATTTTCCAAGCACTGCTCAATTAAAATAAGAAAAGCATTATTGTACACATGCGGTGAGCTTGACATCTGTATTGCTTTGAGAAGATGCACACTGCCAGATAAACTTCATGCACTTTTATACACTCAAGATATTAGCTGCTTTGACTATTGGACAAAGGACAACATTTCTGCACTGTCTAAGCACAATCCTGATGCTTGCTATATCCACGTGTACAGATGCTTGCCATACACCTTTAATCATTGAAGCTTGTGGATAATGTGTAGAAGTTCAGGAGCCGTGTAGCCCTTAACTGCACCAAATTCCTGTAACTAGTTGGAAGTATTGTACAGTAAAAGCATTTTGCTATCATAGCTAATATAATCAAAAGTATAATATCCGCACCAAATATTACATAGACATACTGGGAGAATTTGCTTTAGATATGCTGGTCTGCCCTACTCTTTGAATAAAGCAGAAAAGAGGTTCCTCCAGAAGATAATTCACAACAGGAACCTAACTTTGGGTTATGAGCAATCTGTCAAGGAATGTACCCGTCTCTGTTAACTATGCATGAAGCATCTTGGAACAAATCTCCCTTGGAGTAAAATGTGAATATCTTTACGGACAGACAACAACTACAAACTTTGTACATAATATAAATCCTGCTTAAAAATGAAAGCTTTTATATTTTGAGCGAGTAAGGGACAAAATTAGGCATGTCATGATTTAGTTGAGGGTGAATAATGGGATCCATTAAGACAAGGCTGAATTTGAACTTCAGAAAATGTGAGTATTGTCCATATCAAAGATCATGCTTGGTAGTATCTATTCCTGTCTTTTATTAAGCTTTATTTAAACAATATGGCTTGATTGAAATAGATGAAATGGTATTACTCATTTTTACAAATACTTTCTCTAAACATAGATACATATAAAAAAATCTATGCATAAAAATAGACCGTAGCATTGACCGTTTTTGCTTGTTATGCTATTTATTTTTTTATAAATATTTTAGATCAGTTTAGAGAGCACTAGGACCAAAATTATGTGTATACACTTGTTTGTTTATGCCTAGAGGTCTTTCGGTTTTCATTTTTAGGTTTGTTTCCTCCATTATCATAATCACCCTCTTACGCAGAGGGAAAGTTTACAATTGATTTTCCTGCAGAGTATTACGCAAGAATGATGTAGTTCACCAAGGGCAGTGCAAAAAAAGAGAATGGCGAGCAAACGGTTTCTGTTGTAGTCTTAAGAACTTTTGGACATGCAGCAGGTATAAAATTAGCAATTGGAAATTTGACTTCAAGTTGACTGAATCCCTTGAAATGAATACACTAGAGAGCAGTCTTTGTTTCCAGGCAACAATCAGTTGTCTTCATAAGGACATGAAAAGTGTTTAAATGACAAGGTTGACTTCAGAGAAACATCTTACTAAATTTAAACTTTCCATTCATTCAGAATATCTGGAACTATGAAACTCATAATGTGGAGCACATCTCTTGATACATCTTTCCTCAGTCATGAGAAGAACCACTCTTACAAAATAAATTCCCTCCCCAACATCGTATTCTGAATATGTTGTAGTTCATGGTACATTTCCAATGTCTCACTGTGCCTATTATAGGAGACAAGTAGTGATATTTATAGCTAAGATTGTCTAATACTTTATCTTTCATTAAACTATAATATTAGAATAGTAGCAAAAATCAGACTCTGGAGGATGTGGGAAAAAAAAAAATCAGGTATTTTGGCAGATCTGATCAGAGTTAGATCTAATGAAGAGCTCTTAGCCCAGAGGAAGACTTGATCATGATGACTCACTAATGCCTAATCATGGTTTTATCGAATGTTTTTCGTACATCAAAAATTATATTTTCAGGATATCATGGAGAGCTTTTCCATGCCTGTGTGGCAGCATGAAAGAACAAACAATGATTTTTGAGGGAGAAGCATGCTAGCGAGGAAACAATGATTGGCAAAGTGGTGAGAAGAGTTAGCTCTCCACGTCAGAGTAGAGCAAGTAGATCAGTAGATTATAAAACTTCTGAAAGTCACAAGTTGTTAGTTTGGTGCACAAGAACAGTAAACTGAAGAGAATGGTAATGAAAGCAAAGGGACAAAATAGAAAGTTTATTCCAATGTCGACATTTATAGTGGTTGCTTTTTTAATGGAAGGAGGGGGGATGAGTGTAGGTGTAATGAAGACTCAGAGGAGGTTTAACCAGCGTGGAGGCAGAGGAGTTTGGTGTTGGGACAGGTTTTGCATTTGTGAATGCTTCTTTGCTTTCCAGTTACATGTTTTATTTAATGAATGTGCAGATTAAAATTCTTAGCACATTTTGGAGATTTGTCTAGCTTGTTTGGGAAGGGAAGAGTAGATTTGGAAAATAATGATCCTGAGGCAATACTGTTGGGGAGAAGCGATTTGCTGAATAATGTAAGTACTTGTGCAAATCCTTGGAGACAGAAGTCTAAAATTACAGTTTTTAATTCCATGGACATATATTAACTTGAAATTGTAACCTATTTAATTCTCTTCCTAAAAAGATTGGTTTGTTTTGGAGGTTTATTAATCAGCAGAAATACTTTGCTGATAGCTATCATTATAATGGTTTTGAAAGCCTCAATTGTTTCCTAAACTATAGGTACCTGTGTAGCTTTCCTGTAGAGTCTAAATGGTGAAATGTACAAATCTGTTTCACTTCATTACTTTTTACAAGAGTCAAGATGCACAAATGTCTTCAGCTGGAATAATCAGCCCAACTCTATTAGATTTGAGAGCCTCCTACTCTCAAGAGATCTAGTGGGGGGCGAAGTGGGGAAGGGACATTTGTGATGTTAGATGCTTAAAATGCCTAATGTTTTGAAAGTCCTTCAGAAACTTAATCAGCATTCATTATCAATACCAGAATGGGGACTGAAGGTTTGTTAATGATGTGGGACTAAAGTGAGAAGTGGTAAATTGAGGGGAACTTGCCAAACCGCAGTTCCTTGTGCCTGGATCATTATTCAAGGTTTCGCTGCAATTTTTATTCCCCCACAATAGTCCTAACTCAGTCTGTGATGAGTTAGATGATGTTCAGTGAGTGAGGTTGCTTTACCTAAATTTATTTTTATTTTCACTGATTAATAGGAAGGTGAATACTTTCTTCTTTGCTTAGAACCTAACCACTGGTCCTTCATTTACACGCTGTTTATTATTCACGATATACAGTTCCTCCATCCACAGTATAGAGCACAATCTCTACTTAAGCAGTGTAAATTCAGAATTGTCTCATTTGCAAGTAAATGGTAGTTCTACATCAGTCTTGGATCTTCAAAACTGTAATTACACTACTTTTTGTTTCTTTGTTGCCAGCTTAGTGTATTCTGAGTTGTGAAGAAGGTAGGGATTTTGCGGAAATAATGTATGATGATAATAATGATGATGATAATGTAATCAAAAGCTGAAAGTGGGATTTTCTGAAATGGTGGTGGATTAAGTGTCTAATTTCCACTGTCTGTCACTGCAAATTATGCATGGCCTTTGGAAATTTTTTAGACGTTCACCTTTCATTTATTTCAGTTTCCAAATACAAAACTGAATCCATGCTATTTGTAATCTTTAACCTCAAGTAACTTTTATGAGACTGGTAAAGGCTGATTTTGAGCTGTACATCCTCCATAACCACCTATGCAATCCAACTGTTACTCATAACTGCAAACAACTGGGAAGCTATTCACATAATATAGTGAGAGAAGTACTGTGTCTTGAACGCTGCTAAACTGCAGAGAAGAACTTGCAGTGGTCTCAGAAGAGACAACAAATGTTTCTGATTTCCTAAAACTAGCTGACTGGCTCTCTTAATGCTGTAGTCATTTATAAATGCATTTGCCCTACAAATGGTTTATTACAAGTTTCTTCTGTTTTGTATGTTGTACAGTATGATTGTTTGCACTATAAGGAAATCAGTAAACAAAATACTAAATTACTTTTACTCTGGGAGGCGAGATTCCATAGTAATTTATATTCTGATGAAGCAGCTAGATGTTTAATATACTATTCTTAAAATGTTTGCTATAAGACACGTCTTCATTGAGCTGTCTGGTGCTCATCAGATGCTGCATTTGATGAAAAAAAGTGGTTTGATACATGTGAGTAGGAAGATGCATAATTATTTATTGCGGTATCATCACTTGAACTTCTTGTAAATTCAAAATAGCGTGAGATGCATGAAAAAGACTAATGCTCGCTTACGTGGCAGTCTTTCTGCTGTCTGTTTATATACTGTATTGTAAACTTTTTTGGTAGCTTTTCATGCTTTTACATGTGTGAGAAATTTCAAAGTTGCATAGTAAAAAAGGTTTACAGTAGCCTCCAAATATAAATAAGCTTAAAAATAAATCCTGCAAAACTGCAATGATCCATTTAATAAGGTACCCATTTTTGTAAACGCCCTGAAAGGAGTGGGTGAAAATAGTGTGACACATCATGTGGGCTTAATCTGTTTCGTATAAATTTGCTGTGAAAGCTCTAGTTCAATATAGATAATGTGCAATCTGTTCTAAACATCCAGTTGTACAATAAGGGTAATTTGTGGGAGACAGTTATGGATCTCAAGAGCCCTTTCATCATTCGGAGTATTGAATTAATCTCCTCCTAAATGCTCATTCAGAAAGTGCCAGAAGACTGTTCTGTTTGGTTGCCATGGCAGATATTATTCTCCTGGCTCCTTGGAGAGCTGGATTTCTATAAACTGTGAGTGTTTTCAAATTTATCAAAGCAGTAAGCTGTAGTTACTCTGATTTTTTTTTTTTTTTGGTTGACAGTTTCCTTCTGTCACATGCTTGCATTAATTTTATTCTTTCAAAAATATTCTAAAATGTCTTTACCTGCTTGCACTCTCAAATAAAACAATAACTTCCATTTAGAGACAAAAGAGTGTGGAAAAGTATTTTGCATATAGAGTCTTACAGTCTTTCTTAGATGAAAATGAAAGTAAATGGGAAGATTCAGTACCCGTGTGCTGAGAGACTATGAAAATGGCAGAGCTCTCTGATAAATGCAGGGTGTAAGCAGGGAAGGGAATGAAAATACTTTTCTCAAGTCCGTACAGGGGCAGATACCGTGAAGGAGATTGGGCTGATTCCTTATGCAATAAACTTTTCCATTTGCATGTTCTCATGTTGCACACAATCTGCTTATGAGTGGCAGAGGTAATGAAGCCTGATTTCCTCAAGATTTATGTTCTGTCTTTTCTGAACCTCCATGCAGCTTTGCACACATCTGATTAAATACCTGGCAGCCACTTGCTGGACGCTAGAAGGGATTGAGTTGCAATTGTGTTTTCAATGATAGGGTGTTGGTCTGGATTTCCTTTTGTACCAAGCTATTAATTTTCATAAAATGAAGAGGTGCTTAGTGTCCTTGAGACCTCTGCAAATAACTTTTGTTGAAATTGGCTGGTAGCTGGAAAGTTACTTCATGATCCCTTCCTCCATGGCCTCTGACCTTTAGACATCTGATTCAAGTAGTGTTGAATAGAAATACTGTCACTGTGACAGCTGCAGATTAGGAGACAGTTGCTGGCCACCACTGAAATTCAGAGACTGGCTTGAGCTTTAAAGAATGATTTAACAATTATTCTGTAGTAACACATCGTGTCAGTTCAAGGTGTGTGGCTATGTTTGTTGTTTCTTTATTCAGATGCCTGTTACAGTGTGGATGTACATGTGCTTTGAACACTTGAGCTTGAGATTTTTATTTTATTTTGATGTTTTGGTTACTCAAGGTAATTACACTCAATATAAGCCTGTCTCTAGGGAGACTAACTGGATAACAAGTTATCAGAGTTTGCAGCGAGGTGCTTGCCTGCAGTTACCCAGGTACGCACATCAGCATTCAAATTGCAGTGTTGATCTCCCAGAAAATTCTGTGGTCCTGACATGCCAAAAGTAACCCCCATGTTTGCTTCTGTATTACTAAACTCTTTGCTTTCAGAGCCAGCCAGAAGCAAAGCTGTTCTTGGCAGTCGTATGTTAGCTGTACAGCTGAAAGACACTCAAATCTAACTCCTAATCAACTGTGAATACGTGGGAGGATACCGCTTTGAATCAGCAGCAACGTGAATGATCGTATGGACAGGCATTGAAGGGAGAAAAGGAAGCTACCCATTAATAATTGGAGTTGTCAGAAGTGTTCTGTTGGTATGCAAATTTACCGTTTACCTACTTCCAACTCCTATTCAGTCTGATGAGAGAGGACAGGGCGTACATAAACTCACTGGGGACCAGATAAGCAAAAAAGTATTCATGTTCTACTTCATTATGAATATGCATCTACAGCGTGAAACTGCATAAAGATGGCACATATTAGTCCTCCTGGATGGTGACATTTGGTGGGTATACAAAATGTGAAGATATTAAGAACAAACCTGAGAGGAAGGCAGGTATTCAGAGAATCATTTAGGATGATATATCGTAAAACACTTGAATTGGATGTATAAAATACATGTACTACCATTGCATTTGCCTCTTTAAGTCAGATTTTTTACTAGCACAAAACTGGGGAAAATGCCATCCTGGATGGAACGTACTTGTCATTCAGACTGCCAGCAAATCTGTTACAGCCCATCTAATTGAAACAACAGCTGAACTATGAAACCATGTAATTGTGAAGAGATTAAACAAAGAGTTTAGAGTTGCACTAATATGAGGGGTTTTTTTCAATATGTAAGCAAAAAAGGAAGCATATTAAGTGGAGCAAATGAGGCCTGACACGTCATGAAGGATGTGGGATTTTTTTAACCTGAATGTCTGTAACAGTCAACATACGAGTGTTGCCTGTTCTTTCTCTCATTCTCCTGTGGTGCATCAAAACCAAAGCATTTCTGCTACATTTTAAGTCTCATATGCTTCTATGGAGAAGTAGCAAGTCTTGACATTTGGGAAATGAGAGGTTTTGTTTTCAAAAAAGGATGGTTAGGGTCAAGGAGCATGTTAATCTTTAATTAGTATACAGCATCCTTTTCAGTTAGCATGGGGAGTATTTTAGATTCCTACTGCCCAGAGTGTAGTTAATTCATTATATGCTGTGCTGTAAGAACTGCAAGAAATGTGTACTTGCCAAGCTGAAAGTAACCATTTTTTTATTATTAATACAAAGGAAGGTGTGCTCTGCATTTAACAGATTATAAAGTACTAAAATGTATTCTGGGGTAATATAGAAAGACAACAGTGGAGTTCCCTTAACCTTCTCTTCCTGAAATGAGTATTAAACTGAAGTGTCTGGCACACACATGTGGTGATGCGTATATGCCTGTGTATAGGAAGTTACAGTATGCCCCATCATTTCAAAAATTTCCTAGCTGAATATTATATTGAGTTGACAAAAATATGCATCAGGCTTGGTATTGCTGTGTAATGGAAGCAATGGTATGTAGATGCTCTGTTTATTTAATAAGAGACTGAAGTTCCCATAAAAAACAAATTTGTTTATGCAGATGGAAAGCATCATAGCATTATATAAATAGCTCTATACTTAAATGAAAGAATGAGTTTTCCTCTATGAACTGTCAGCATTGGATCTCTCTGATGTGCACTTATATGAATTACAAGTAACACGGCATGCAGCGGTAGGTAGCTCATATGCAAAAGCAAACACTGTCGAGAGCAGGTCTTTTGGTGAGATAATGTCTTTTTGCTTCCGAGAAGCAGGCTGTCAGGAGGTTTCAATGGTCCTGTTGGGCTCTGCATACCAAAGTACACTTTTTAAAATGCCAGCTCATATAAAACGGATTAGAGAAGCAAGGAGGAAAATATCTGGCAAGGGAATTGAATTCAGACAAATACTTTTTGAAGCTTTATTATAACTTAAGTAAAATAAATGAAAATTAAATGGAAAAGCAGGACTAGGAACAAATAGAACATTTTATAAGCTAAGGTACTATAGTACTCTTTTTCTTTTTTGTTTTCTATTGACTGCAAGTAAAACTTCAGAAATCATTTCAGAGCCTTATGCTCCTGTTTATTTACCCAGTAATAGGTATAATGTGCACTGCGTATGGCTATATATCCTGTGAAATGGGTTGAAAAGAGAAAGATTTGCTTTCCTAAGAAGAAGCATTTGGAGAGTTTAGTTGCCCTTAATCTTTTTCCTCATTTACAGGCTTTTTTTTTTTTTTGAGATTGCTTTAGTTCTTTAAGTGTTTGTTAGGGCTGCATAGCCAATCTACAATTTTTTTGTTTGATTCCCTTCTTAGGAAAATCCTTTTTTGTTTTTATCTCCTTCCTTAGATGATGATAATATTCACTTTCCAGCATACTCTTCTTTTTTTCTCTACTGCCTCAATTTTTGTTTCACAAAATGTATGTGGAGAAACAAGCAGTACACGGTAGATCATTTCTGCAGGGACGTTGCCTTGGGCTCAGCTTTAACTGTACTTTCTACCTTGTTATCTTTGAGCGAAGCTGTCCAGAGCAATGTATACTGTGACAGTGCACACCTCAATTGAAGAGTCTTCTGCAGTTCTGTGTCCTCTCATTGTCCCTTAGAGCAGAACAGGAAACATTCAAAACGTGTCCTCTTTGGACAGGAATTCTTACCTTCTCAGGCACTTATTCTGGAAGAAGAGTACAAGCCAGAAAGGAGTATCTCCTAGATAAAACTCTGAAGTGAATCAATGGGGCAGTTCAGCAGAAAGGATGGAGAGGTACAGAGAGTAATTATCTCCATTTAGGGGAAGAAAAAGAGGAAAAAACCCCAACACCCCCCCCCCCCCCAAAACCAACCACCCCGAAACCCCAGGGAAAAGCAATAAACACATTCAAGATCACAAAGCAAGGTTTTTTCCTTTCAAAGATGAAAACCAGTTTTTGATACTAGACTAAGTGCTTTCCTTAGAGGTGTTACCTAAGGACAGAAGCCGATTACATTTTATACCCAGGTAAACAGAGACGTTAATAAAACCATTTCTAAAAAAAGCTAGATGGAAAATGTGGTGGTATTTTGAGTGATGTTGCTCTAACCATGTGCAGAGTGGTTGATCGGGCTTTTAGGGATGTGACCAATCATAGTTCCTTCAACAGTGTGTTAGGAAGAGTTTAAATTTCAATGCAAAGAAAATATTTTGAAACTTTAGCAGGTGTGTGCATGCATGCTGACTGTATAGCTTTTGATAATAAAAAAACAGGAAAAAGTTGCAGGATTTTAAAAGTCTTCATAACTATTTTGGTGATTCTCATGTAGGAGGTGGTTCATCAGCCAGAGAGGCTCACCAAAGCCTGGTTTCTAGCATTCAAGTCAGACTCTGAGATAAAAGAACTGTGCGTGTGGTAGGTAACTATTTATACTGGAGTGTTTATATAGTTGTAGCACTTAAGGGCTTACACACGTTAAGACTTCTGTTGCCTTAGCTCTGTATAAAAATGTGCAAGTGCTAAGTTCCTGCCCCAGAGGTCTTTTTGTATGTCTGTGCCACAGATACTGGTCACCATCTGCTTGGGCATGCAGGTTCCAAAAGCTTTGTGCAATTCTGCCTGTGAACTGCTTTTGGTTACCTAGGGAGAAAAAGGAAGAATTGAAAAAGCTTGGGCAGCAACACAGACTTAGATGTTTAAGGACAGATTTACCTGATGTTGGAAGAGCAGGGCTGCCTGAAACAAACAGGGATTGCTGCATATTTTTTGAGGGGAATCTCTATATTGGTACCCTCTTTGCTTGAATAGACTGGAACGAATTGAAAGACTATCGAAGTCTGTTTCTCTGAAAGATGGCATTTCTTATCAGCATCTTCTTAAGCTGCTGGAGTTTTTCAAAAGGTGAGAGTACTCCTGTATTTATATATATATATATATATAAAGGACTAATAAATTTGCTAAATAGGTAAGTTTCTTGTCACTCTTAGTAATTCCTGTTTCTGACTTAAGAGATGCTATCAAATGAGCCTGTCTCTTGAAAAAGGCTTGGTCATCTTTGGGCAGATGGAAAGGTCTCTTCTTACCACATTTTAGCTAACATTTGGTAACGAGTGGTGAGGTAAAATCTTAATGAAAGTGAATGACAGATAGGTTTGAGTTGATGGACATACTGTTGAGCAAACCCAGAATTCAGCTGTCTGCCAAGTTGAGAAAGAGACTAAATCAGACTTAGATGGTAAGGAGACATCTTTATCCTGCAAGTGGGACACACCTAGAGTTTCCCTTACTTGTTTTTAACTTGGCGATGTTGCAATTATCAGACCAAACCATTAATTAGTTCAGCCAGTTACTTCTTCTCTGGGAATGATCAGTCCTGTTGTTTCCATGAGAAGTGTATGAAAGTGTAGAGAACACAGTCGAATCTTTAACTATTAATGGGAGCAGTTGCTTACTTTCTATATTAATTAGTACTAACATCTCATGAATCAGAAGGTTTTGAAGCAGATATGAAAATTCAAGATTATTTTTAATGCCACTGTGGAGGTTCCAGTTGGTTGCATAAACTTCTAATACAAGAGCATTTATACAGATCTTAGTAATTCTGAGTTGTGTTTTATTTTCACTGATCAGCAGAAATCAAGAAAAGAGCTTCATAGGACAAAGACTTCTTTTCTTCTTTTTAGTTGAACACCTTTGTTAAAGTGTTATTTATATATTTTTCCCAGTATTATTTGTGATTATTCCCATGTCGCACAAAGATCAAACAAAGTCCAGAAGCAAGTTCAGCAGATGGGATTTTCAATGGGATACATTTCTTTGATCAAAAGTAATATAGAGTAACGTATAATATATATTTTAAATTAATGCTTAATGTAATTAGTCTTTAGGGTATACTGTCTGCTGAAGAACAACTTTGCTGATCTGAAGTGTGAATTCCCCATAACACTATGGTAGCAGTGCTGGCCAGTTTCCAAATTTCAGAGGTTACAAATGAGGAGGGGAATTCTCAAGGTAAAAACCCTCCCCCAAATACCCACATAGAAGCCAAAACCTAACAGCCTAAAGTTAATATTGTTCATAGTGACCCTTTAAGTACAAGCATTATACTGGCACTGCTCATTCCCCTGAAAATGGCATTGTTAAGATGTTCTTTATTTGTTCTTCTATGTGTGTATATATGCAATTTCTTTATTTTTTTATATATATATACATGCAGCATACAGGTAAGGAGAGAGAGACTAAATGAGAATGTGTTTTTGTGTGCATGCTGTTGAGTTCCTCTTGTAGCTGCACTTTTACACTGGCTTACTGTAAACCACAGCCTACGGTCCCATTTCTTTTTACTGGATGTACCCTTTTCCTTTGGTGTATTTCCTTACACCTCTAATATCTACTGTTATTTCCTATTAATATGGAAAACTATACACTGTCTTTTTTTGTATGTGACAGGCATTATTGAAGAAATCTTTTGCAATGGTTGTAAATTATGATTATTTTAAGAAAAGATGTAACTGACGGCCGTGGTTTTCATAGTTCTGTTGGTCCTATAATGGTAAATGGAATTTTCACTCATTGCTTTCTGATCGCTTCCAGTGCCGAAAAAGAAACGTGAGCATGTGAGCACTGATATATTATCAAGCTCAAAGTGCAGAAAATGGTTTCTGCAGCTTGTTAATATTTTGCAATTATTTGTCCTGTCCCAGCTTGTGTTTTTGGTTTGCCCTGAAGGATCTGTGGAAATTTGTGTTCACCTTCCATCTTATACCATCACATAAATTTACAGTGAATTAACTAGGTGACTCACTGGATAATATTAACTTGCTTTACTGATGCAAAATCATATGATGTCTTAAGCATTTATTTTGAGTCCTTTGACAGCACTTGCTGGCATGTTTCTTAAAATCTTGTTTGTTTGACAGATGTAACTTATTTTATAAAGGTCTTATGATAAAATTCATAAGATGTTTATTTTCTGACAAATGGTGATGTTTTATGGTGTTTCTGTAGTGATAGGGAAGAGTTTTAATGTGCTATGACTAATGTGTTGAGGAGAAATTATTTCAGATATTTGTGGCTGCATGCTAGAGAATATTTTTATTGTTGCAATAGATTGTGAAACAGGCATGTGATGGTACTGCTAACACAGGGTACTCAGTGAAAGCTCTCACAATGTATAAGAAACATTTCAAAGCAAAGCCTTGAGGTCTGATAGAATTAAATTAGTGTGGCAATTTAACATGAATCACGATAGTTAATCCCTCAGTGCATGCTGAATCCGGTACCATTAGCTCTAATTTCCATTGAAGCAAAAGAAGGAGGTCAGTCTAGAACAGAGGCTGGACTGAAGCAGTATATATCTGTTCAACACATTTATTTCTGGGCTTTAATTTGTTGCCAGGCTTTATCCAGCCCCTCAAAGCTAACCAGCAGAGTGGGGCAGTGCTAACAGTGCTCTGTCTTTCCTGTCTTTCCCACTGCTCCTGAAAAGCAAAGCAGGGTGCTGGGAGTGAAAGGAGGAGTGTGGCTGTCTTCCCACCGGGGAGCTGCCAGCCTCCACAGCCGATCCTCTTGGCAGATCTTCAGCTAGCAAGTTTGACCCTTACTGACCACTCAATTTAGATGCAGAAGGGAGCAATTTCTAGGTTTAAAGAAACTGGGAGTAAAATTCTAAGGAAGAGGATGCAACTTGGACAGCAGAAAACAGGACAGGAAATCAGCAAAGGATTTATAGGAAAGGGAATAAAACGCTTTAGCAAAGAAAACACAAATACTTTACAAAAATGAAAAATCAGGAAAAAAAGGAGTGTTACCAAAGCATATGAAAACCAACATGTTCTGTGTATGGAAAGGCCATGTAAACATGTTGAAAAAGTAAAATAATAATTTCATTATCCTTATCCTTTTTTTTTTTGCAGTTATTCAAGTTTTGTTTAGAAGGTAATGTTTTTAATATGATGTTCAAATTACGATGTTAGTAAAAGCAACTCTTACAAATGTATGTGTATTTTCTGTAAGACAATCTGCTTATGCCTTTATGTATTGTTTTGCACAAAATGTAAGTTAATAGAGAGAAACTGGGATTGTAGTGTTGGAAAGGCTTGAAAACAATAAAATTAAGTAGTCAGAAATTATTCTTACATTTTGTCCAGTCTACACCTCATCCTAAAATCTTTTTCTGTAGTTGCCCAGTTATATAGAGCAGGGTGTTCCAAGGCACTAAAGTAGATCTCAGAAACAGAGTACGTGCTGATATTCAGCAGATCTATTGATCGTTGTTTGTCTTCATGTTATAAAGCTATTTAAAAATTCATAGCTCTTCAGCCTGAAAATAGGAGGTATTATACAGCTTTAATTTTCCATAGCTTGCTCTTTATTGCAAAATAATTTCATAGAGCTTTGCAAAGTAATTGCTGGTAGTATTAGCGGCAGAAAACCACACAGATTTGTTAGCAATACAGAGAGCTGTGAAAAGGGGGCTATGGAGACAGAGCACCTTGAGCATGGCAGCGCTGAGGAGAACAACAGCTCATTGATGTAGCACAGGGGTGCTTTGTTGCTGTAGTGAGGAAGCAGATGGACAGACAGGAGCTTTACCATCAGGGCACTACATTACTTCTGAACAAATGCAGTAAACAACCTGTAGCAGAGAGGTTTTCTTGCCATTAATTTGTTGGGAAAAAGGAAAAATGTTTTGTTCGCTTGTAACCTAGGAAGCAAATAAAGGGAAAGTCTGGCTTCACTGAAGTAAATGAGAACTTTGCTATTGCCTTCAAGGAAACCAGACCTTTTTTCTTGGATAGATTGTTTCAAATTACTACAAGCAAAGCAGAGTAATTTATAAATATTTTTATACCTGTAATTTAGAACTTTGTCGTCTATTATAAATTCACTCATTTTGAAAAAAAGAAGAGTTATAAACTACCAGACCGACCTTTTATTCATCTTCAAAATATCTGTGCAATCTAATTCAGAGTTTGTTCTGTCTCTTCTGCATGTTTATTAGTCTTTTGTAGTTCTCTAAGAGTAATGCTTTGCATCCAGTTGTGTGTCTTAAATGAAAATGGCAGGTTTCATAAGCTGTACGTGATATCCTTTGTGTATGTGTGCATATCTGCGTAAGGGTTCTGAGATGAAGTATTTCTCCAGGCCAGGCCCCAAAGTGGCAATAAGCAGATGCCTGGGATAGAGCAAAGAGCAGGGCTAACATTTATTTCCCCATAATATTTTCCCTTCCTCTGCCTGCCCTTAGTTCAAGAACCTCCTGAGCCAGATCATACCATAAATCCACCATAACTAATTTGAGTAATTGACTTTGTCTGAATAGGGATAGGACTTTATCTGATCAAATACATATTGACTTAAATGTTTTTAAAAGCAAATCAATACCCGTAACTGGTCAATATTTGTGCTTAGCCCAGTGTTTAGCTAAGGGATAATAAGTTGCCTCTTTTTGTGTGTGTGCGCATAGTCTTCGCAAGGAGCACGGTGCTTGGCAGGGAGGGCAAATTTGCCTTCTCACAGGTGTCTTTAGTAGAAAAAGGAATTCTGTCAGCAGTGCCATTGCCATTCTGAAAGTATCTGCAAAGGGACCTTTGATACACTTTAAAACTGGTAGAACTGATTTCTTTAGAATATTTATAAAGTCACTGTAACTAGCAATTGCTTACCAGCTCTGTGTTGATTATTTTTCACTGGGCTGTGAGTAGGCAGTAGAAGAAAGCTTGTCTTTGAAGAGAAAGACAAGAATTAAAATATTACTAGAAATTATCTTGTAAGGACAAGTACTTGGGACAGGAGAGGCTGTGCAGGGTAGGAAAACAAATAAGATCGTCTGACAAGTCCCTTCTTTTGCTGGTGCTGGATCCATTGCCTGTTAAACTCTTCAGTAGAATTGAGAATAGTTCTTCTGCACCAAATAATTGAAACATTGAATAGTTTTTCCTTCTTTAGTGCAGTGAAATGTTGTTTTTTTAATAATGTGGTAGCAATGACTTTTGAATTAAACTTGCTTTCCATGCTGCTATGGCAGATAAACAGAGAGGCAAATTCCTTCTTAGAAAACAGTCCTTCGGAAGTTGCTTGTGCAATGTATCTGCACAGCACTCAGTGTGGAAGTCTAATTTCTAAACATGTGGTTTATACTTAAGTATATTTTAATATTTTCTACTTGTGGTTTTCAGCTGTTTGATTTCTCTGGTGTCGTCTGTCACATTTGTCAAGCTGAAATTCTTTGCCTGCTACAAGGCAGATGGATATCTTGTACTCGCAGCATCGTGGCTTGTGTGTGGCAGCAGGACAGAGCACGGCCACGCACCCTCTTTATGTATCTGATGTAAAAAACCATCAGATTTTTGTCACAGATAGAAGTTTCCAAAAATAGTGCCTGAAGTTGTGTTCTTAGTTTCGTATGTGGAGTCCAATCTATCTTACCTAATTAATTCCCTGCACAGAGGAGTAACCTTTTTTTGTTGTTATTACTCGTTTTTTGGAAGGGCTCTGTATAGATCCACAAATTAACAGCTTTGGAAAGAAACGTGAGCCCAGGTTATAACTCAGGCCAGGTGGGCTAGGGATGGAGTATCCTTTCTGTCTGCTGACAGGGTGCTGGTGCTTTGGGTGCCGAGGTGTCAGGCTTTGTGTGCCTGGCTTCCAGTGCTGGCCGCATCTGTGGCCAGAAAGTAAGGGGATTATGGGGTATTTTTTGGTCTCCTTCTGAGAATTCTCTTTGAGAGACCATCTTTGTGCTTCATACAGTCTATTCCCTGCTGCTGCATGGATTACGAGAAGATGTGTTCATGCTCTTTGATTTTTCCCTCTGTTCTTTCTGTGGCATTAAATAGTTTAACCTACTCCTTTGCCTTTTGTACAATAGAATTCATTAAAGGATGTGGGCAAAAACTGTGCGGGTTTTGGTATATGTAATACTGGAATAAACGTTGTGTGGTCTTCTCTGGGCTAAACCTCTATGACGTGGCTTTGTGAACTCAAGGGAGGCTTGCATCTATAACCCAGCAGTTCCCCTCCAGGCCTAAGCTGGAAAAAATGGAAGCACAGAGCTCAGATAGCTTTGCTAGTCCTGAAGATGTTAGGTTGAAATGGATATTCTCTCGGAAGCTGTAGAGAGACATCACCCAAGCACTTAATCATTCAAGCAGAAGTGTGAGGAGGAAAGGCTGTGGGCTTCTCTCACTGTGATGCCACCAACCGCCATCGAGTCGTTCACCACTGGTGCTGGCATCTTTCCAGATGTGATTTCTCAGCTGTGCTTCCTGAATCCTGAGGTAGGGTGAGTGCAAAGCATGTGAGCTTAAGGAGTGAATTAGCGTGTTCTGAGCAACCTGGTTCTTAGCCAGGCTGTTCCAGCTGTTACAGTTGGTGTAAGGCTAACTCAGCTGTGTCTGCAGTTATGCTTTAGTGTCAGGCATATCCATATCCATATATTAGGAGGTTGTGTCCAGAGGCCTAGTTAAACTCTCAAAGTGCTGGGTATTTCTCTTCCAAAGGATAAGTGCCTGCTCAGGGCATCCTGCTTAGGGTATAAGCTTGTAGAATCATAAAATCATAAAGTGGTTTGGGTTGGAAGGAACCATAACAATCATCCAGTTCCAACCCCCCTGCCATGGGCAGAGACATTTTCCACTAGATCAGGTTGCTCAAATCTCCATCCAGTGCGGCCTTGAACAACTTCAGGGATGAGGCATCCACAGCTTCTCTGGGCAACCTGTGCCAGTGCCTCACCACCCTCACAGTAAAAAATTTCTTCCTAATATCTAATCTAAATGTCACCTCTTTCAGCTTAAACCATTCCCCCTCATCCTATCACAGCACTTCCTGATAAAGAGCCCCCTCCCCAGCTTTCCTGTAGGTTTCCTTTAAGTACTGAAAGGCCGATATGAGGTCTCTCTGGAGCCTTCTCTTCTCTAGGCTGAACAACCCCAACTCTCTCAGCCTGTCCTTGTGAAAATTCAGAGAGGAAGAGTGGTTTGTTTTACCCATTTACTCTTGACTATAACCAGTAACTGCAAGTTGGTAATTAACATTATCCAGAACTCCTGAGAAAACAGCGTTTATCATAGCTCACCCTGAAATCATTAAAATATAGTTGACGTGCTTTTAACCCAGGGACAAACTGCACTTGGAAATTGTATTGAAGCCTGTTTGATTGAAGTTACAACAGTAAAGATCGGTACGAGTGACAGGCATGGATCCTGTGTGCTTTTAACCCAGGGACAAACTGCACTTGGAAATTGTATTGAAGCCTGTTTGATTGAAGTTACAACAGTAAAGATCGGTACGAGTGACAGGCATGGATCCTGAAGGACCGTGTATCCCATCCCTTCACTCAGAGATGTGATCAAGGTCACGCACTTTGGATATTTTTGCATCATTTCTTTCATAGCTAGTCAATAGTTTCTGACTCCACAATCTATTGACTGGCTGCTTATTGAATGAGAGGGAGTTGTATAAGCTAAAGGGGAAAGCACTTGCTAGCCTGGTCTGTCATCCTTTGAGTGCTGTTAGAACACAAGCGCTTTGTTACGTGCTCAGACGTACTGTTTAACGTTGTGTATTTATCTTTTACTTTGCAACTATGAGGTCAGACACAGTGGAAAAAAGTGAATTTTTAAAAGTACAAACTTAACCAAGATAAAAATAATCTAAATGTTCTGAGGATTAGAACACATAAGCTGTGCTTTTGAAGAAAATACCATGATTCTATCTATTGTGGCTTCTATTACTTCTACATTTTTGTGCTGTCTACTGAAGTAAAATAAGGTTCAGCAAAGGGTGACTAATACCATAAGAATATTGTAATGAGTGTTAATTAATACTTTGCAATTTAAATCAGAGACAATATGAAGTAGATCGTAAAAAAAAAAATCTACTACGAATGGGGTTGCTTAGTCTGCAGTGGCTCACAGCGCTACTAATCAGGCACAGGGCTCCCAGGCACCTATTATGTGATTCTGCAAGTTTTCCTGACTTTGCACTTACTAGTTTTGCAAACTTATTGTTTCATTAAAAGTAGCTCCTTGTGTTAATACTCGGTATTCTGTCGTGAATTAGGCGTGCAGGAAAGTAAAAGAAGAGAATTATTTTTTCTTTCTGTTTGCGGTTACCTGCTATTTGTTGTAGCAAATTCCTACTCTGTATCTGTAGAGTCCGGGCAAGCCTCTCTGTCACAATTCCTGTAGGAAGAACTGTAAAAGTCTCTCAGCCTGGAAGTTACTTCAGAAGGTCTCTTGTCCAACCCTCTGCTCAAAGCACCAAACTCAGACCAGGGTGCTTGGGTCTTTTTCCAATCAGTTCTTGAAAATCTCCAAGGAAAGAGACTGCAAAACTTCCCTGAGCCCTGCTGCAGTCCATAGTTGTCCTTGTGGTGATTATTGGGGGGAGAGGCTTGGCTTATTTCTTTATGACCACTTTTTATCTTGCTCTCTTGCTGTGCCCTTCAGTGAAGAGCCTGGCTCCATCCTCTCGCTAATTCCCCTTGCAGATATCTGCAAGCGTCTCAGCCTTTTCTCACAGGGCATGTGCATCAGCTCTCTCCCCATCATTGCTACTCTTGGTGAAGGTGGTCACTATCCTTCTTGTGCTGGAGGACCCAAAGCTAGACATAATACTCCAGGGGCAGCCTAGAGGTAAGGAGAAGAATAGTTGCAGTGGTTGGTAACTTTTCAGTCCTCAAAAAGTTAAATTTTTGTAATTGCTTATGAGTTCATCTCATGAGAGCTACCCAGTTCAGCATCAGTTTCTTTGTTATCTTCAGTTTCAAATTCTTTTCACCTCCTCAAGAAAAATAAGCATTTTGGCTCTTTCATGCCATGTATGGCTTTTCTTTATAAAGAAAAGATGCTACAGGTTTGTAGGATCACAGGGCCATTGGTTTTGGCTCTGGTAAATAAGGAAGTTGTGAAATTGTTCCTGCAAGTCTTTTATCGTATATTACTTCAGTAGGAGGGAAGCTGTATTCTGGGAATCAATAGCTTTCAAAGAAGGCTTGGGAGTTGTACTGGATGAGTTGCTGAAAATAAACATTCAGTGTTATATTGTGGCTGAGGTGCAACACAGAAGTCCTGGCATTTATAAAAAGGAGTGTACTAGTATAGAAGGTGTTTATTGCTACTGTACACAAACATGAGTTATTCATCTCCAGCTATGGCAACCAAGAGGTTGCTGAAAAACTTTTCAGAGTCAGAAATGAGGCTTGAAAGTTACTCCAAAGCTGAAGTCCTCAAACTCCATTCCTTGCGGAGAATGTTAAATGACACATACAAAAACCTCGAAGGAGGGTTTGTGGTTCTGCATACAAAGTTACCACAACTTTCCACCATAATAATAATCGAGAACGAATTCCCATTAAATAGCTTACGCTTTTACACAGAATAAAGTATTAGATGTGGAAGGGGCTAACCGAGTGTTGAAGTGGGTGTTGATTTGCCTCTTCTGTAACTGGCTGGTACTTACAGATGAAGCTGACACAGTTCTTGCAGTTGTCAGCAAACAGCTCAAAGCCTAAGAGTCTACCTTTATTGTGACTGTACACCATTAGGGAAGAATAATTTTAATAGATATCCATCGTGCTTTCCTATTAAAATTGATTTGAGAAAGTGGAAAATAACCACGTAACACTATGCTCTCTTTAAGCAGTTCATAGAATGAATCATAGAATGCTTTGGGTTGGAAGTGACCTTAAAGATCATCTGATTCCAGCCTCCCTGCCATGGGCAGGGACACCTCCCACCAGACCAGGCTGCTCAAAGCCTCATCCATTCTGGCCTTCTTTCCAGCAAGGAAGGGCATCCACAACTTCTCTAGGCAACCGGTGCCAGTGTCTCACCACCCTAAGAGTAAAAAATTTCTTACTAATATCTAATCTGAATCTCCACTCTTTCAGCTTAAAACCATTCCCCCTTGTTAATTGCTAATGAGCTGTTCGATATGGTAAATACAGGAAAAGCAGAAGATGGAGTAGCTGATAAGAAACATCTGCCCTCATGTCTTTTTATATTTAACTATATGGCTGTATACGTGCCTCTTCTTCAAATACACAAATATGTGTACATATGCACCAAACCAGGGAGCAATTAACTCCTGGTTTCATCGATTTTCACTTTTAAATGCTTTTTATTTTTTAAAATTGTTTCCCTCAGATTGCAGAGGAATTGTTGAATTGTCAGTTGGCATTAGTACACACAGCAGTAAAGAGTAGTTAGAGGCTGGATTACCGGGACCAAGGATAACTGGAAAATAACAGTGTTCTGAGCATCTGACACAAGGTCAAGAAATCAACTTTAAACAGACCAGCAAAAGTGAGGAAAGCAAGGACTGTCAGCCACTTGATAAAATGTTGGCCATCCTGTAGAAACCATACAGGAAAGTTGAGGGTATTGGATTAGATAATGAGAACATGTGAAATGCACACTGGTAACGGCAGAAATGCTGGGTTATCTTTGTCATCCTCTTGTGCAGGGAAAAGGACGCAGATGAATTTGCGAGACAGGGTTTGTTGAAAGACAGTGCACGCTTCTCAGCCACAGGGGCAGAACACAGCTTCAGGCTGGGGCATGCGCTGTCCTTGCTCAAAGCAGCCCTGCTGTGCAGAGCGAGAGGCAGAGCGTCTCCTTGTCCGTGGGCTCTGTGCACAGGGCTGGAAAACGAAGGTGGGCCACAGTTCTTCTCATGCCATGTAGAAGCAACCTGGATCTCCAGGGAGGCTGCGGCTTGAACAGAGCCCTAGCACTGCTGGTGGTAAAACCCTTGGCACCCCAACTGCTTTTGCTTTACTTGAGGGCAGTGGTGTTACAGCATTAGTCTGTGTTCGTAGTGATTTCTTTTACTTGCATATATTAGTTAGTATTGTTCATAGCACTAAATCACAAGATCCCACTCCTATATTCCCTGCAACTGGAGGAGAGTTACCAGTCGTTGATAACTACAATCAGTACCCTGCACACTAAACTCTGTGTTTCTGTTGTGAACACACAAATGAGGTAGCCTGATTTCCAGGCTTGGTATGCAGCTGTATTTGTGGTGTGAAAGTATCTGTTATGTTTTATTCAAGTGCTTTCAGAAAATCTAATGTTGAAATCTAGTGAAATCTAATTAATTGGCAAAGCCTATTTGTAAACCACACTGAAGAATTTTTGCTATTTCTGCTGAAAGTACTGTCTAATTATATTACGTGTGCTTTACAAAGAATTTTAAACTTAATAAAATGGAAACTGAAAATCTATTTAATTACAGCAGGTAAATAAATACTCACAGTGATTCCAAACCGTAGAATTTTAGAACTGTACTATAGCCCCACTACAATAAATGAATTTTAGTTTAAACGTATGCTTCAAGTACAATGTATGGCATCCATAGGCTACTGTTGCTACGTGTGCTGCGTGATGCAGACCGTTATGTTGGTCCAACCGCACAGCAGGAGCAAGACGTGAGACAAGCCTGGCTTGCTGGTGAGCAGGGCTGTGCTCTCAGTTGTCATGCACTAGCCATCCGGTTTGCAAAACTGGTAATTCTCAGCTGGTAACAAATGAAGACTGGTTTATTGAGCCAACTCATTTCTGAACTGTCCCTCTTGCTTTAAATTGGAAGGGGGAAGATTTAGATCAGGCATTAGGAAGAAATTCTTCACAATGAGGGTGGTGAGGCCCTGGCACAGTTTGCCCAGGGAAGCTGTGGATGCTCCCTCCCTGGAGGTGTTCAGGGCCAGGTTGGATGGGGTCTTAAACAGCCTGGTCTGGTGGGAGGTGTCCCTACCCGTGGCAGGGGGTGGAACTGGATGATCTTTAAAGTCTGTACTAACATCTCAGAAGCTTTTAATGCCCCTCAACTGAGTGTTGTTTTCTGTATCTAGTAGGTTTGAAAAGCAGAGTGAGACATTTTTAACACCTCTTTTTCTATATTTTTCAAATATTACTTCAGACTTAGAGAAATGCCTCTGTGATGAACGAGCAGTTAACTCGGTCCTGTGGGTCTGTCAATGAGCCTGTTGAGGCCATCAGAGGAATGGTGATCTTAAAATAAAACGTACCTTGTCAGTTCCCTTTCTCAATATCAGAAAAAAATTCACTCCCTTTCCCAATCGTTGTCCTAGACAAATATTTTCCCATTTTAAAGGGATGTTTCCTTTCATAGTAAAAGAAAAGAAAACTTAAAAAATCTTCAACCTGAACTTGGAAAAGACTGTCACTGGCTAATGGTGCCACCACGTGTTGCTCACCCAAGTGATAACTCTTAGGGAAACCTGGTGTTGCCAGGTCCTGCAAATTATGTTTTGGTATTAGAAATCATAAGAAATGAAATACGCAGCTCCTTGGGTTCTTGCATTACTTACGATTAATTTCCTGAAATACATGAGTGACTGCGTTTGGACGGGTTTTGCTCGGGCTGAGTGAGCTGTGGCAGCATGAGAAGCTGTTCTATGGGTCAGTTTCTGCTCACAGGCCCACTGAAGAAGCTAGGACATTCCTGTGTTCCTGATGTATTTTAAACATACTAGCATATGGTTGCCAGCATGAGAGAATACTAGCATTGTATTAGCTCAGTTAAAATTAGGAGGGCCTTCAAAAATAAATGACGGTAATTCTGTTTGTGCAGAATTTTTGGGCAGATTACCAGCCAGTCATCAGTAATTGTTGTGTGCTTGGTTTTCTTCCAGACTTTGGTGATCCCTGCAGAAATCAGAGAATAAAAATACCTTTCCAGTTTTCTGTGCTCATCATTAATCCCCATATAATTAAAACAACGCTCAGAATTTAAGAAAATCATTCTAAAACAAGAGAATTAGGTTTGAATTTGATGAATCATGACCTGAAATAAGTGGCTGTCTTCTCTATCTTTTAAATGGTTTTACGAGAGGGGTGGAAGTCACTTTAATTAAGATGCTGTAGTTTTATTCAAGCATTTATATAAATAAGTGAATCAAGATGCAGAAGAGGACTCTGTATTCCAGCATTTAGCTATGACTTTTTTCCTACGCTGTTGCTATGGAGAAGCATATAAATATTTCCATCTCAAACTAGTTTTACTTCCCTTATCTGTATTTCCATGCCATCTATAAAAATGGTAAAGAAGAGTTGTTGTGGGTGGGTTTTATCATGCAGAGTAATGATTTGAAATGGGTTCAGGCCCAAACAAGTAGCAAAGGAGAGTTAGAAGGTGCTGTGTTAAAGCAATCTGTCATCTTTATGTCATGGGATAGAAATTGAATGAAAGTGTCCATTGTATTTGCAGTTTCCCCTTTTCTAATATTTGTCTTTCTACCAGCCTGTCTGTACTGAGCCATATGTATAAAATCAAACACCAGCATAAAAGAGAGGACTTTAAGTGTCCATGGCACCCACTGGGTTGATGATATGGAAACCACAGAGCTGCTTAGGAGTTGGAATCTGTGTAAAATTATTTCTTCATATGATCACTTAGATTTTCATGTTCAACTCTTTTCTTTCCTTGTGTTGCTCAAAGTTGCCAAGTTGCTCAAAGGTGGCAATCATGCTGGACACCAGCCTGTGGCCTCCTGAATTTCAGCATTGCTGTGCCTCTCCTTGCTTTTGCTCCTCACCTTGTTCCTTGGGCTTGTCTCCAACTACTCTTTTTCCTTTGTTGTTTCTCAGTTTTGTTCTTTGAGGACTTAAGTCTCTGCAGTTTCTTGGTTTCCAGCCTTCCAGACATTAAGACCCTTAGTTGATAACTGGAGCTTAACAGTTATGTGTTGGAGACGCCTTTGGCACAGCTTAAAATCAGCTCTTATTGACTCTGTGAATTCTGTGTTATGAAACATCCCCTTTAAGAAGGAGTTTCAAAGCATGGCTCTGGTTTCTCTTGCTCGGTGGATATTTTCAGCACCTGGAATTGTTATTCTGGTTTCGCATTGGGATCTCTCTAGTGATGTCCTTAGATAATGAAAACAAAACCAGTTAACAAAAGGATTGGAAATAGCACATATCACCACAGCAATTTGCTGCCTCTTTCTTATATCACAGGATATTTTGTGCAATTCAAATAAAATGGGCAATACCGCTGTCATACTGAGTAACAGGTAACGTTTGTGCAGTGGGAAATTGGAGGCAGTGTTGTGTCAGTAGTTCATTGAACTTTTAGGATTCCTTAAAAACTTAAATATTTAAGGCTAAATGACTTCTAAGATTTTTCTAAAAATAAAACAAAAAACCCTCTACAGTGTGAAAGACTTCAGAGTGAACTAAAATTTTACATCTCTAAAGAATGTACTTGAAAAATGTGCGCACCACTTGTCCAGGAGGTAGATTCTCCCACAAACCAAGCATTTGTGCCTTCAGAATGAATATTGGCTCTAGCAAGGAACAAGTAATGATTTTTTTTTAATATCCTTTATGTCTGTGATTCTGATAGCCCAGCCAGAGGAGGCTGAGGGGAGACCTCATCACTGTCTACAACTGCCTGAAAGGAGGTTGTGACGGGGTGGGTGCTGGGCTCTTCTCACAAGTGATGAGTGATAGGACAAAAGGAAATGGCTGCAAGTTGCGCCTGGGAGGTTTAGACTGGACATTAGGAAGAATTTCTTCACTGAAAGAGTGGTCAGGCACTGACACAGCTGCCCAGGGAGGTGGTGGAGTCACCATCCCTGGAGGTGTTTAGAAGACGGTGGATGAGTTTCTTAGGGACATGGTTTAGACAAGCACGGTTGGACTAGATGATCTCAGAGGTCTCTTCCAACCTAGTGATTCTGTGATACGTTGTGGTGAGCACTTTGCTTGTCTGAAGTTTGAATCTCTAAGTATCCTGTATTTTAATAAATAAGTAAGTAAATAATTCTGTGATTCCAAGATAAGGATTCTTAATTTCAGCCTGGTATGGGTGTCTGCCTAGCCATTAGAGAGGATTTCCATGGAAGCCGGTCAGCTCTACTGCTGGTCTGCCTGTGCTTTCTGCTGCTGTTTTAGGTAGCAGCCAGTGCTTCTGAAGAAGAGCTGAAGCAACAGCCGGGTACCCTGCATGCAGGTGTGACTGGAGATGGCAGCCAGGGACTTCAGGAGCAGCAGTGGCGATGCTGATGCAGCACACAGTCCTGAGTACAGTTATTGCCTGGGAGTGGCAGACAAGAGTTCCACTACAACACTAATTTCCCCTGGCTTTTCCTTTTGCTGTTCTTACTGCAGTTCCCCCGATTGTATGCCTGAGGGAGAAGGTTTTCCTCTGTATCTGCTGGTCACCGTAACTTCAGCATAATTTGTTCTTCATCACAAAAAGAATTAAAACACAAATTGCATCATTATTTGCTGAGTGTTTTGGTGGGAAGAGCAATACTGCTGTTAAACTGCATCATTTGTAGGAGTCAGGCATGACACACTTGCATTTTTATTTTTAACTACCAAAGCTCAAGTTAAATTTTTTTGTATATTTTTATTATCCAATTGGATTCATAAGTGTCCTGCTTTGAGATTGTGCTGGTTTGTGTAATTCACCATAATACCACTGCACTTACTGTACCTTTTCTTTTTTCCCTTCTCTCACAGCAAATGAAGCTCGCAGCTGAGTCACTGAAGGAGTAAACACAAAGGAATGAGGATGAGTAAGGCAGTCACATGTGAATGCGGGCACTCCTTCAGCATTTGTTTATGATGATGCGTAGCGCTTGGAGTGTGCACTCTACCATCTATTCAGTAGGTGGCACCTGCTGATGTGATACTTGGTAAACTATTCTTTGCCTGCCACTGTCAAAAAGAATATTTTCTCCTGCTCTCTTTGTTTCTGACATGCAACCGTTGGTGAAGTTAACACCAAATAAAGCACTCCGGCTTACACTAGGTCTGGTTAAAACCTGCCAGACTCACCAGGCTTCAAGTGATTGAAAGCAGATCCTGTGAGCAAGCTCAGTAGAGTTTTCAACTGCCACTTCGTAAGAGAAAAAGAAAGACGGTAGACCAGTATTTAATTCACACTGTACTGTCCCTTTGGGGCTGTTGTCCCTTTTGTTCCATTATTACGATAGCTAATCAGTCCTGTACTGTTTCAAAGACTTGCTTATGAGCTGCTGTTTGCAGATAGCAAATTAATTTAAATATTTTATACATTGCATTATGAAATATATGATCGTTCCCTATATAATCTGAGAAATAGATGAATGTAAATATTATAAAGTATGCATTATATACTCCTGTGTTCTAGTTATCTAAATAAGCCCCAGCTAAAATCTTTTCAAAATCTGGGTGAAAAGCATTCAGCAGGAAACAAATTGCTGATCAGTAATCTATGAAGTGTATTTTTTTTTAAATTTAAATTAGATTTTGGTATTACTTTCCTGGCTCTTGAACTGCACTGTTGTATGAATGGATCTTCTGGTTAAATGAGCTGACAGCAACAGATAAATTAAACTTGATACCTGATATACAGCTACTTGTGTATATAGTAAATATCTGGGTTTTTTTCCTTACCTTTCACAGAAAGGTGGTTTTCCTACATTTCATTGGTTTCTGACAGTAAGAGGACCAAAATCTACAGTATTTGGAATGGTTTCGGTTGGAAAAGACCTTTAAGATCATTGAGTCCAACCCGTGCTCTTGTGTCCAACCGTTTGCTCTTGTGGCCTTGAGATAGTTTATTTTCTCCTGCTCTGACCTTCATCTTTGGGAGATGTGACTTGACTTACCTGTATGCGATGCTTGCTGGAATTTCTGTTTGTTACCATATTTAAAGTATTTGCCTCCTTTGCAGATTTCAGATTTCTGCCACAGGCCCCTCCCCAGCAGAGTAATAGATCTAAGCCAAAATAATGTATTCTGTCTGGAATTTAAAATTAGCATTTCTCAAACTCCGCAAGCGTGACCCAGTAAGAAATTACTCTTTTCCCTTGGGAAGAGGAGCAAAACCGTGCTACAGCTGCTGTCTCTGTTCTTGCTTCTCCCACCGTGCATCTCCCACGCTGTTGCTATTTCAGGGGTATCTCATGAGCTGCTGCTGTTTCAGAGCCTGCTCCCAAATCTGTGGCAGGGTTGTGGTTGCACAAGCTCTGCCCTCAGCAGCCAGCAGGGATCTGTGAGGGTAGCACACCTCCCTTCCTATAGCGCTGCAGAGATCCCCAAACCGAAGCTTTTTGAGGAGAGGACCTGCAGGTTCTCCATGAAAACTCCCCGGCTTTGTGGTTTCTTGCCCGATTTCATCTGAAGTAGCTTGTGTTTGTTCAAGTTTTACTTGTGCTGCCCCCTCAATGTTTTTGAGTGAACAGTTCAGGAGAAGATAAACCTGTAGGATGGGTTCCTGGTAGAAGATGTTCTTGTCAGCTTGCCGTAGCCTTTTTGAACGGATTCTGCTTCTGTTACTTGTGCAGGTTTATGAGCATAAAGCTGGTGTGTTTTGCTGTTGGCAACTGTATCGGGTGTTTGGAATAGTTTTCTAAGATGGGTTAGAAAAGCAATCAAGTGTCTCAACTGTGATCATGTGAGAAAAAAAAAGTAGACTTCTGCAAAACTGACTTTGTTGTTGTCCTTATGATCCTTTCATTCTTCTCTTTTCCACAGACTAATAAGAAAATCTCTAGTAAGGTTTAAGTACCCAGTGACGTGAACATTAGCTGTCACCCTTGCCTTGGGTAATTCCCTTCACTTCTGCTTAGTTTCCTTAGCTATAAATGGGGATAATACTGTTCTTCAGGTGGATTGTCCACCTAAAGCAAGCAGGTGTGGAGGAATTATGACCTTTCATACTGTCAGTGGTTGAGAAGTCTGGGAATCCTTTGGCTGATAGGGAATAGACTCTGTTCTAGATACTGGGAGAACTCTTGCTTTAGCATCACAGATGCTACACAGTCATGACAGGGAGTGTTTCTGTCCTAGAGAGCACACGCTTTAGCTTGCTGAGAAATGTTACCTGTATATTGCTGAGTAATATTTTGTCACCAAACTGAAATTTAGCTCCTGTGTTTCATACTGTTTGATATTGGTTTGATATTGGGTTTAGGCTTGGTTTTTTGGGGTTTTTTTTTTTTACATTCATGGTGTCATCTGTTTTCATTTCTCATTTGAGAGAAAAGGTGTCTCTGTTTGTGCTTCTGAGTGTCTTCGTATTGTTTTCTCTCAGCTGTAGGTGCAGCTGTAAAAATTGTGGGGTGCTAGGGCTGAAACTTGCTGACAAAAATCTGTTGTCAGATGAAAATATTAGACAGAATAAGAAAGATATTTAACAGTCACTGCCATTCACAAGCTGTGTCATCTGTGTGTCTGTTCCTGGTCCCCAAGGCATACGGGAGAGGAGACTTCACTTTCCCATCATGCTCAAACCAGCCCCTGATGCAGAGCTGACAGAGGAGGCCGTTGGTCTGTTTTTCTCAGTGTGCGATGGAGAAGAGCAGAGTGGGCTACAGGGAAAAGAGGAACAGGCCCTGAACTGAAAGGAAACAAAGCCTCCTAGATCAGAGGTACCCGGTTCCTCATAACTGTCTTCTTCCTTGGGGTCATCAAGCGGTTTGTGTACAGTGGTAGCCGAAGCTGCAGCTCAGGCCCTTCAGGCAAACAGTGATGAGTTCATGCAGGGCTTGTGGGAAGCGTGAATGGATTCTGAGCAGCTGCTTCAGGACCAGGCATGGCACAGCTTACGCTCTGCCTGGGCCCTAATACCGAGCAGCATGCCCATCCCTGGAGGTTCATGGCATGGTCCCTTACCCAACTGGAGAGACCACTACACCTCACCACGACAGCCTTGGCTCTGGGCCTTTCAGGAGTGCCAGCAAAAAGTCATAGATGGGTGGCAGTTCTCCTGGGTCTAAGAAATAAAATAAGTTCATCTCTGGTCTCAAGCATTAGGCAGAAACCTAGGATGAATCTGAAGGCATCTTGTTTGAGAAGACAGCTGTGTAGGAGTAGCCTGAATCCATAAGGCTTGAATTTTACATGGCTTTTTAGCAGCAGCACTTAGAACCAACAAAGTCGTTTTTAAGGAAAGGGAAGTCATAAATAATGTACTGGTGATACAAATGTTCTCTCATCGGGTACGTTGTGAGCCACAGGTCTAATTGCATGGCCTAGAGGGATCTGCTGACTCAAGATCTCTACTGTACTTACCCCACTGCAGCACCTTCTCTTCAATTTGAGGACAGAAGAAGAGGAAAACACTGGAATCATTACACGAGGAAAGGGTCCTCTGTAAGCAGGCAAGTGATCGATCTGAGGGAATCGATCTCAAATCTCATTCAGGAAGACTTGCACCGACTGGGAATTTACTTCCTTATTCCAGTAAGCAAAGCCAGTGGGAACCATACCTGCCACCATGTTCTTTCTTCAGAAAAGCGCTCCCATGCCTCATCCAGGGAATGAGGAGGGATGAGTGCCAACAGCAGAACCTGGTGGCTCACCTGTCTGCCCTGGAGACTGATGCCCTTACAGAGGCAGGATCTCTCTGCACCCCCCTGCTTGATATGAAACAGAGTGGTGGTGGCAGCTGTCATCACTGGTGTGATGAGGTCAATCCTCGGCACGGAGTAAGAGGGCTCAGCAACCCTTCCTGCTCACTCCCAGGTCTGCGGTGCCAAGCCAAACCTCTCCCAGGCCTTGGGCACTCAGGCTGGGTGCATGTGGCATACAAATGCCCAGAGGAAAACAGATCCTTCCCTCCTGCCTCCCTCAGCCCTGTGTTTCTCAAGAGCAAGTAGTGAGAGGGAAGGAAGAGGGGAAGATGTTACACAAGTTTTTGCTGAAATTAATTGCTAAGGAGCTCTGACGTGACATGTCTGAGCCTAGCGAAGTCCTTACACAACCACCATGGCTTTTCATGTCCTCTGAAGTATCAACTATGATTGCATTTTTCATGAGATGTACTTCTACCATCAGGTAAAGTAAACAGAGGTCACCTTTTGTTTGTTTTTCCCCTTCTGCTATGATAAGACTATCACTAATTCAGGGTTCTTGACTTCTAGGAATTGATGTCATTTATAATATACAGATAGGCCAAGCTGAGTCAACCTGTTACAAGTAATTACAGTTTCACACTCAAAAAAAAAAAAAAGAAAAAGAAAATAGCCACAGTCTTTGTTTCCAGAAGGGAAGACGTGTAGCTCTGGAGAAGGGCAGTCCAGCTGTGCGTCGGAATGCTGTGCCTGTGAAACTTCAGTGAGGGAAACGCGCTGGCTTCAGCCAGTAGGCAACCAAACGAGTGAGTCACCGTTACGGTTTCCTAAGTGCAGGCACATCATAGCTTTGTTACTCAAACATCGTTCATTGAAAGCAAGTCATAATCTGGAATTAGTGACAGGCAGAGCTGTTCTGATTCACCCACATAACCATGGGAAAGGCCGTCAGGGTGGCTTGGTTATCTCTATCAAGTGTTTGGGACATTCCAGGTCGGACCTGTTCTCTGATTACTGCCAGCCATCCACACTAGGATTTCTCTGTGACTGCAAAGCCCATTTCTTAATGAAAAGGAAAAAAAAAAGCCTGGCCCTATGCGTAGCGGTTACTGAGATGTTATCGCTTGGCCTTGTTGTCTTAAAGAGAACAGGGTAGGACAACCTTTGTTACATCTTTCCTCACGTAGGCGAGTTCATGGCCCTGAGTTCCTTGGCTCCTCCTTGCCTTCAGCTGCCTCCACCACACTTTTTGCATTGTCCAGAATTGGAAGCTCCCCAGCAGTGGCACAGGCACAGCTGCAGAAAGCTGTGGGTACAGCTTCACACAGCCAGCCCATCATAAAACAATCATACAGTAATTGCATAATTACATAACCTGTTAAATGCCATTAATCCCTCTAAGTAAGTGCACCAAACGCTGTGTGTTCATGTCTTCTCTGGCTGGTTGTGATTCATGTTCCGCTAGCAGTTAAATCACAGGTGCTGCGTTTAATCCCTGCAGGAGAGCCTGAGCAGGCTGTGCTGAACTGCTCCGACCATGGGTCACCAGAGGCAGCGCTAAGGGTGAACTAGTTACATGCATGAGGAGACACCAGAGGTGACTGACACACACTCTCAGGCCGTCTGCTGGACCTCACACCACACGTGCTGCTGGGGCAAAATCGTAGAATCACAGAATGGTTTGGGTTGGAACGGCCCTTAAAGATCGTCCAGTTCCATCCCCCCTGCCATGGGCAGGGACACCTCCAACTAGAGCGGGCAGAACGTGATCCAGAAGCCCGTCCCTCCTCAACCCAAACCACTTTTCACAGTGCCTTGCAAAAAACACAGCCCCAAACTGCATTATTCAACACCAGCTACACATTACAGCACAGCAGTCTTTAAGTGATGACAGTGAGCGCACACGCTGGGATTTGAGCTTAGGTATTTCAGTTGTTCTCTGGATTCAGTGCTGACATACTTAATTTTAGACTCGGTGTTCAGGAGCAGATGTTTTCCAGCACATGGCAGCCTAAACACTGCAATGTGGGACACAGTTGTAAAACGTACACTGTGAAGCAGTTGCAGTAAATAAGTGGAATTAACTCCTGGGATCCTGTTACATGTGACAGCAGAAGCGGAGCAGAGCGCACATGCAGAGAGCGCTGTCCTACACTCTCATGTTAGACCTGGGCTGTTTGGGTGACAAGAGCTTTGTCTTAAGGTTGGTGCCCATTGGTTGTTGTGCAGTCAGCGTGCCCTGTATTCGCTGACCTGTGTCAGTGCTGATGTTGACACTGGGGAGATTTTAATATTACCCGGGTTACGCTGCAAAGAATAGTACTGAGTTAGGTTTGGATTAAAACCTTCAATCTCTACTGGTGAAACTTCAACTCACTCAGTTTTCACAAGAAACACATTATTTACGCACCACGTATGCAGATTTGGTGCGTTGGCACGCAACCAGTCATCTCATCAAACAAGAAAAACCTGAGACAAGTGTAGTGCCTGACTTACCAACACACATTCACGTGACAGCAAATATTTCAGCTAAGATTTTGATACCCATTGCATTCCATATTCCAGACCTGCCAGGAGAAGCACCAGCTTTGCCAAGATGCTAAGATGGACAAGAGTTGTCTAGCTCAAGAGCGGCTCATAAAGCTTAGCAGGTCATGTCCACCATTCTGAAGTTCTGCCTACAGAACAGCTATCTCAGCCCTGAAACAAAAAGCTGTTTTGGCAGCTTTTAAGTCCAAATGAACAACTTCAGTCTAAGCAAGAGAATAGCGGACTGTCTGCAAATTCACATGCAACCACCTGCAAAGCTGTGTTATTTCAAGGGAACCAAGCTTACATTTCTGCTGCTTTCTATTTTCATTTATTACTCTACGTGAACTCGACCAGCGCTGCTCAGTATAAGCTATGCAGTGTCTGCAGCCTTAAGCACTCTCTCCCAGCGAGTGTCTCCAGGAGGGCTGGCACCTCCGAGGCGCAATGACATGTGGACTCAACCAGGAGGTTGTGGCGGCCCTGCACCCAGCGAACACCCAGAGTAACAAACTGCATGGACATGCAAATCATAGGGTATGCATCAATCAAGATATCACTTTTATTAACTGGACTTTCCATTTCTGTCGCACACCATGAATGTCTGTACAATGAAAAAGCCAAACATTGCTGGACGCAATAAGATCAGCTGATATTTCTGTACCCTCTTAACACACACACACACACGGATTCTTTCTTGGTGAGAAATTTTTATATTTCTGTTCATTAATTCTGCTTATTTATACTGCTACTCTTAAAATTCTGTGTCAAGATTGTCACATCTTAAATACAGATTAAGTTGCTAGAGGTACATTTTTTTTATATATATATATATTTATATACACACATACAGAAAAATACAAGACTAATTGTTTTTCCACAATATTTAATTTATACACTACCGTAACTATATGCAACTTTTAAGGACACGTTAAGGGGTACAAGAAACTGTTTACTTGCTCTAAATAGTTTGGTCCAATATTACCTTAATGTAGTGGTTATTCTCGCCCTTCCTGTTACGTGACAACATAATACAACATACACCACATGCACAACCATTCACCTGTCAACAAAGAAAAATAAAGGACACCACTCAGACTAACGTTTGTATGCCCAAAGGTTCAACCAACCGCACACAACTATAAGGCTATAATACAACTATGCAGCATAAATGGTCAACACTGCTGTCCTAAAGTGAGCACCATATATACAGTTGTATATAAAAACATTGGAAACAAAATACACCCGGGGTTAGTTAAAAGGTGCCATTCCAAGGCTGTACATAATACCAGGAAAGAGTATTTACAATACTTGGAAAAAAGCTGCAACAAATAAGTTTATTGCCAATGCCCTTTACAAACTTTTCTCTTACTTGGATGTTACGCTCACCATCTGTGAACCACACATCTCATTTCTGGCCCTTGGTAAGATCCCTGCTCAAAAATTTTAAGCAAATATGTTCTATGGCTTCACCCACACGTCTATTCTTAGAGCTTTTGATTTATAGGTATCATGCTGACTAAACTGCAACTAGAGTTTACAACTTGAAGAAGTAAAACACATATCCTTTGCCTGTTTAGGAAGCAGAATGTAAAATCCCCAGCTAGGCCAGCCAGTAAGAATACCCCGTGCAATTTAGACTCTCTTATTAAAGTCTTTTCTTAATTCAGAAGAGCTGTGATAAGCTATAGAAATTATGACCACGTGTTAACGCCGTTCTTTGGTGCTCTGCTCACTCTGCGGTGGACGTGAAATGCGTTGTATTTGACCATTCTGCAAGTGTTACAAGATGCTCAACAATGTAAACTCCTCTCAGACATCCAATGTCTGCCCAGGGTGCTGCTACATCATCCCACCAGTTTTACTAGCATTGCTTAGAAGACCCAGTGCACAGCATGAAAAAATAAAACATTCTTGCCCTTCCCAAAACTAGGAATCTGCAATATATTTTATTCCAGATAATAAAATTCCACAAAGTTAATTCATCTGGTCAAAAGTATCCTTTTGTACAGAAATACTCTAAAGCAAGACCTTGCCATGGCAATGGAAAATCCAATAGAAAGGCTAAGAGCTGCAAAATAAATACTTTCCTATACACTATTTTAAATTGACTTTATGAAAAAGCATGATTACTGAGGGAAAATAAGGGTGTACATGTGGGGGACAGCAGTATTTTAAGTCTTAAAAAGAGTAATAATGAGAAAAATGTAAATGACAATAACTATTTCAATTCCAATCCAATTACCTAAAGGTTTTCCATCCCTTATTGCCTTTTGAAATCTCGGGGAGGGGAGGAGAGGACAGGATAGGGGAGGAGGCTTGCAAGGTAAAAACCTAAAATATTAAGTGTCGTGGTATACTAATAACAAAAGTAATTCATACAAATACTTTATTTTCAGTTAGCATGTAAAAACTCAGAAGTAGACTTAATAATTTACCTTTGCTATATTAAAAAAGAAGATTGTCTGCTTGTAATATTAACATATTTCTATGGGAGAAAGCTGCCTTACAAATCTACTTGCCTTTTTTTTTCCTCTAGCGAAACAAGATCTTCTCAGTTTGATTTTTGAGCCACAACTTTATCTGTATCATAGCTTAAGACAAATAGGTGTGGGTTTAAAATCATATTTCAAGATCACTACTTTTAAGTGCATCTTTGCTTTGTACAAGCCTTGGAACATCTGAAAGCTCCCTGAAGAGTTTTCAGCATCAAAACATTATTGCTTTGGTTCTGTTTCAGACACGTAGAAGTATGCCACATATCACGTATTTTAGTCATCACAGAAGGTCAGAACAAGAATTAACATTTCACAAGCAAACAAAAGCTTCTCTCTCTAGTTTAAGTGCAGAACATGAAACTCCTAAGTGCTCCATTTACATTAGGATCCAGATATTTATTTTAAATTAATCCAGATCTTCCATAGCAAAATTATAAATGTAAAAATTACACAATAAAATATTCTGTTTTGTTGAAAAAGAAAAACATATCGGCTAGCAGCATGCAAAGACCATGCATTGTCATACCATCAAGCAAACACAAAATTAAAGGGTAATAAATAACTGCTCAAAGCCCACTTAAAAATCTTAAGACAACAAAAGGGGGTCCGTGACAAGGTGTTCACAGCTCTGAACAGGAAGAATGACGCTGTCAAGTAGATCGAGCCATCAAAGTTAGGTCAGTGTCAAATGACATGACAACAACTGGTTTGATTGGAGGTGCACAGCAGCCCCTCCTTTGGGTTCCGCTGAATATTCACAGATATCGTCTTTTCACAGAGAGGTAGTTGTAGCACATTGTTTTTCAAGTTCCTGTTCTTTATCCATTCCAATTCGTTTGCTGTGTCTGACATTTGGTCAGAAAAAAATTTTAGGTTGCCCAGCGATGAAGCCTGGTTTGAGCTCCCACTCGAGCTTATACACATTTTCCACGTTGATTTCTCCTGTACTTTCACACTGGAAAAGGACAGATTGTTTTGAGGATCAATTATGTATTTAGTGCTGTTGTGGATCTGTGAACCTAGGCAAAGGCTCATTAACTTCAGGCTTTCAACCAGTTCCCCTGCACTTCTGGACGATAACTGCATCGAGTTTCCAGATCCAGCGCATCTCCGAGTGGAACCTGAAGTGTTGTTGGTGTTGCCACCAGAGCTACCGGATGGGCTGCCCCCACCCTTGTTGTTGTCACTTGGGCTTGTTTTGTCTACCCCTCCATTTCCGTTACTTGGCTTGCTTTGTCCACCGCCATCTCCTTGGCTGCCAGGTGGCCCCTCGCTGCTATCCCGCCTATGCCAGGAGTAAGTAAACCCACTATCTTTGTCTAGGCGTCTCCTGCTTTCTGAGTCATCATCGCTTGTTTCTGAGCTACTGCAGCTGGAGCCCCGGCCCTGGCTTTTCCTCCTGTGATAGCGTTTATGCACAGTGCTGGGTGAAGCGATGTTCATTTTTAACCTGCTGAGCTTTGGGGGTAAGTTCTCATCCATGTCAAATTCATCATCTGACTCCCCCTCCTCAAAGATCTGATTGAGGACCGGTGCGCTCTTTCTTGAAGTAAGACGATTTGTAACTGAAGGCTTACGGCGCAGAACAACTTGAGTAGAAAGCGAAATAGGTTTCTTATCTTCTTCATCCTCCTCTTCATCTTCTTCTACTCTGAACAAGCACTTCCGGCCACTTGTAGTGGGTTTTAAGCTCACTGATGGGACTGTTGAAAGTGCCGGTCCAGCTAATTCAGGGATATCTTCTTTCTTTGCTGAATCACCAAGGGCTTTGCTTCTGTGGCCATTGAGAACATTCTCAGCCGTGCGAGCTGGTGACTGCGGAACGGTTGCATGGGAGAGAGGAGTAGCTGTAAGGTCATCCTCCAGGTCTTGGGGCACATCGATTTTCGTTGGCCACGATTGCCTACAGAAACAATTAGAAATGATGAAAGAAAAGTTAGGTCATGGGTGCATTTCAGAAAATGTAAGAGAATGTAAGATCTGCACAAGAGAAGCAAAAACAGAGCTGCTGAGTGGCGTGTTTGTAAATAACAGAGGACCCGGTAACTGAGGAAAAGGAAACATTCTCAGAGAATGTGTATTCTTTTAGGAATAACAGGAATTCCTGTGATTTGATGGGAACATCATGTACACAAAAGTATAGTTTAGAAATTACGTTGGTTACTGTCAAATGAAACCTTAATATTTCTCTGCTCTCAGAAAATGAGTTGAGCAATAAAAAACTTTAAATAATTGTACCTCAAAGAAAATAATCTGAAGTGGATACAGAACCATTTGTACCTTAGAGGATGATATGAGCTGATTCAAGCACAACTTAAACACGATAGTATTGCAAACCGCTTTTAATGGGAAGCTTCTGTTATTTTTTCCCCAGTATTCTTAATATAAAAATTAGGTTAGAATTAGCATGGGGGAGACTGAAAAGTCAAGTCAAAAGAAACATTCTCTCAGTTTCAGTAAGTCTCATTCAGACCAAGCTCTATTCTACAAAATCCCCTTTAATCTTAAACACACATGAACTGAGATCGCACGTTTATTTGACCTTAGCTGAGCAACTGGAATAATACAGCGGCATGAAATCAGGACTCAAGCTGCTTACAAATACGACACTTGAATAAACTGCAAATCAAAGTTCAAAATGCATGACTGTGCTAGTGTTAACTCGAATCAAAATAAAAGCAACACTTGAGTGTAAACCAGTTTTGCAGTCTGCAGCTGATCTCTTATCTCCTGTATCTAATTTGTATTTTACTTTAAATCCGAAATAAATTGTAATTTGCCCATAGTACACACAGAATAAATTAAGAACAAAGGCTGTCAAGTCTTTCCTCTTTCTCTCTGCATTTTGAAAGCCTAATCCAAAAGACCCAATACCTACAGACCAACACCTTAACACTGAGTAATTCTTCAATTCCTTCCCTCAGCATAATGCCCATATTTCTTTTGGAGACAAATTTTTTCTACCCTCTCAAAGTGAGAGTTATCTTTTAAAAAGTTTGCCAATCACTTAACTTTACATCTCTAAAATACTCAAGGATACTGCATGAAAAACTGTAGTAGAGACATCGTTCATATGTGGATGGTGTATTACAGGACATTTCCAATCGTATTTTAGTCTGCCAAAGGAAAGGGCTGCATGACTTAGTAGCCCAGTTTGGAAGCAAAGTCTAGATGGAAAAGAGAGGAAGCAGAAGGTGTTCCACACCAACAGTGACCCGAGATATTTGCTTGGACAGCCTGCATCTGAAGACAGAAGGATCACACCAACTTCCTTATCTCTGCTGTTTTAAGAGGTCAAGTTGAAGAAACAAGGAGAGCTCAGACACCTCTTTGATATTCTTATTCTAAACATGTTCCTTTTAAGTGTTGAAAGTTAATAGAAGTATCTGCAGTAGGAATGCATTTGCTCAAGGCTCCCTCTGTAATGGCTGGATAGAAAAGGACCCTGAAGTGCAAGATGCCTACAAAAAACTGGGGAGGGACTTTTTACGAGGGCTTATAGAGATAAGATGAGGGGGAACGGCTTTAAATTGGAAGGAGGAAGATTTAGACAATAGGAAGAAATTCTTCACAATGAGGGTGATGAGTCGCTGGAAAAGATTCCCTAGGGAAGCTGTGGATGCCCCCTCCCTGGAAGCTTTCAAGGCCAGGTTGGATGGGGCCTTGAGCAGCCTGGGCAGGTGGGAGGCAGGGTGGTTGGAACTGGACAGGCTTTAAGGTCCCTTCCAACCCAAACCATTCTGTGATTCTATGATGCCTGTCTACACAGGGAACAACTGACAACTCTCTTCCCCACTACATGAACTTCAAGAGCTCTTTATTAAAGCCAACATTGAACACATTGAGCCTAACTGCAGACTTCATTTTGAAGTCCTTGCATAACAAAGCAGTGACACAAAACCCCACAAGAATCCTCTAACAGTAGGACCTCGCTGCCAGCACACCCATGCAGTCCATGCCCTGGGAGAAGCCACACAGGCTCCTTCCCATCTTGGTGGGCATCTGCTTGTTGGTGGCCTCCCACCAGCTTCCCTCCAGCAAGCAGCTCTGCCTGGAGGGAAGCCACACAACCAGCAGCTCGGACCCAAGCTGTCCCAACAAGAAGTGGAGCCTTGGCTGTGGTCCTCCTTGGTTTGACACTGGCATTCTCTTGCCTTAGGCCCCAGCTGACTCCAGAAACGCTGGGAACCACTGACCTAGTTTTGTGCTGTGCTGGGTATTTTAAAGACAAACAACTGTCTGGAATTAACAAATAGGACTTAAATAAATTAGAAACATAACTACAAAAGTCATAGAAAACGAAGATCTAAATCTCTCAAGAATTTACCAGGCTTTAAGAACAGACTGGTTTGTCAGCAAAAAAAGGAAAAGCTCTGTGGCTGTCACAATAAAGGGTAAATATAGTATCTAACAGCGCTGGAGTTTCCAGGCAATAAACCTCCTCACTACAGTATGTTTATTTCTCATAGCAGCCCGTGTTTGCCTCCCTTCCCCCTCCTCTTGTTCCCAGTAGGCCCAAGGGGACAGCAGGACAGAAGGGAAGCTCCAGGTTGCAAGTAAGTTAATTTTTTTAAAAAAGTCTTTTGAAGTCTCAAAATCAAAGCACTGCACTCCTTTGTTGTCTCTTCCATGAGGTCACTTCTATATAAACACTTTCAATTTAGAGCCATCAATGAAGACAAGGAATAGCTGGGATCATTAAGGGCAAGAGTTCCTGAGTTTATGCAGATGTCCTTGTCATCAAAAGACTCCACTGAGAGAGTGATGCTGATGCAGAGAGCAAAACAAAATAATTTAAAACAGAATTTGTAGTTTTAGAATTTTCATTGGAAGGTAAATTCAAAGTTTTTCCTGAAGTACTTCGTTTTGTAACCAATACTTTGTGTTAGACACATTTGATGGTCTGCTTGGATTTCTTTTTCAAAAGAAATTGACATAAAATAAATGGGTGATCCATTAAGAGAACTCCCAGGCGAATGCTGCAGTATTGCCCTTGGAGAGGAAAGCTCCGTAACACTAAGCTCCAAATCATTTAGGTTGTGTAGGCAACCTTTAGTTGCATACAACGTTAAGATAAAATTTCCGATAGAAGTGATCACTGAGCAAATGACCTGTAAAGCACAGCAATAAAATTTCAGTCTACTCTAGCACACACCACAGGGTGCCGTCTCATTTGAAGATGACAAAGGTGTCGAGAAGCACTGTAAGGTTCAGAGAGAAACAACACATTGTTCAGGTAGATCATAAAATCATAAGGTTGGAAGACACCTCTGAGATCATTGAGTCCAGCTGTGCCTGTCTCCCTACTAAATCACGTCCCTGAGGTGGAACGGTAGTCAGAAGAGAGCAACCTGGTCTGGTGGGAGGTGCCCCTGCCCATGGCAGGGGGGTTGGAACTGGATGATCTTTAAGGTTCCTTCCAACTCAAACCATTCTGTGATTCTGTGCTTCTCTTTTCCAAAGTGCATGCCCTTAATTTACAACGTGTCCATTTCTGATAGATTGAACTTGTAGTAGTAGCATCTGACTTTTAAAAATCAGGCCAAGGAAAATATGGGTATGCACCAGGACACCACAGCATTTATGTCCCTATTATCGTTCCTATTAAATGATTTCACATGTGACCTTGCATGAAAGTTGCACAAAGAAACCTCTGGAATGACCAAGCTATTTTGTCTTTTTCTCTTAACCCTACAGACAGACTGAAGACACTGAAGGTGGGCAGCAACTCTACACATCAGCACAAGCACTTAATATTCTTCTCTCATTAAGAGATCAGCTTTTAACAATTGTTATTGCTGCTAGTAATAACTACCAATGATATTTCACCAAAACCTGAAGGGCAACTTTTGAAAAGACTTGAGGTTAGAGAACACAAATTAACAGAAATGCCTCAGTACAACTGCCATCTGGAAAAACTGTCAAGATGGGCCAATAAATATTTTTTTCAATACCAGCAGATCCCTGGTCAGAGTCTGACACTTAACTCAGGAAATTAAAACCAAAATGTTTAAGAAAAATAACCATTCAAACCATGTATCCTCCAATATCAAATGTGCAGGTCGAAACGATACTATTTGCCTTGTATTTGTTTTGTTTTTTCAAGCATGTGTAACTGAAAATATGGGATGCTTTGATAACTGGTTGCAGAGCCAATGGATTGGTTCAACATAGCAATACCAACTAGATGCCAGAATCCCGCTTTCCGCTTTAGTTTTACTGTGTGAGAAGCTGAAGCTTTGAAAAATCTCAGGGAACCTTACTGTAAGGGTTTTTAAATCATGTTGTTTTCAAAGTAAAATAATCTATTGCAATATCTTTAAAGTGTAACTAAAGCAATTAATTGAACCATTTTTCTTAGACAAGAGTCACATCAACTGATATTAAAAAGAACATAACCTACAGATGTTTGCTCAAAGCTTGATTTAGGGGATGTTCAGCCCATTACAAATCAAAGCTAACAACTAAACCATAACATCAAATTCAGAGTGATTTCTCATTTATTCCCCATCAACATATTTATGGGTTGTGCAACTGATTTTTTTTTCCAGGGATAATACATTCACATTTTGTATGAGAAACTAAAGCTCAATGAATGTTCCTTGCCCCCAGCAGGTGTGAAAACTTACTGCTTCAGATACAGACTTCGAATTGATTAGACATTTTCTTAAAATGGCAGGAATTGAAAATATTATTGGTAACTGATTTCTGAACAGCTTCTGAAGCATCCACAGCACTTCAAAGACATCTAAAATTTGCAATGAATAAGTACTTTACTGTTTTTAAACAAACACATACTTGAGCAATTCAATAATATTCTCATTAAGCCAGGTTAAACGTTTAGATTCCTAAATTCTCACCTGAACTGAGCTTTGATGTTGCTAGGGCTTGCAGATCTGGTCTGAATTTCTTTCTCTTGTTTTTCTCGCAGAATCCTTTCAGCTAGTAAGAAGTAAGTAGCAGTGATGTGATTGTATTTGTTAGTTTCCAATGCCCTGAGGAAAGTACAAAACATGAAATTAACCATACATCAATGGTTTTTAGAAACCTGGACAAGCATCTCGCACAACTTGCTGCACTTCTCATAGCAGGAAGAGCTCCTGAACACAGAACTGTGACTTTTGATGGTTTTATTAAAACCAAAGAGCCAACAAGTAATTTCAACTATAGTCGGGTAACGACGTTCTCATAAAATTAAGGAATTCTTCCTTTATTGAACATTCTTTAGATGCTAAAATAATGTTTCATTCATGTTATGCACCAATGATGGGCTTTCCCACTGGCACATACAACCGCAAAGTACTAACGTTTATTTATGCAACAACCAGAATAAAACCTTCATTATTTTATTCACATTACGTTTAGAGCACAATTAAGTTCATAAGCCAGTAAGCATCATTCAGGCATTCTAACAGAAAGGATGCTGCCATTGTGCAGCTGAAAGCTTAAGAAGTGAGACTGCTGCTTCCTCTTGCCCTGCCAATGGTAAGGTAGTAGCAGGTTTTCCAGCTTACGCAAAAACAAATAGAAAAGATAGTTTTAAGTCTTCTTCCAATTTGGGAAATAATTTAGGAATTTGGGCCTTTTAAACTATTAAAAGAAATGACATAACCTTCTACCAAGCTGACTCAGTAACAATGACTATTTTGAATTATATAGATAAAAAGAATAATATTTTAGATTAACAAAGATTCCAGTAGACTGCAAATGTACTAAGAGAAAAATGCTAGAAGTTATCACCTCCAAACATGCATGAGACACGAAGTAAAAGTAAAAGCACGGATTTCAAAGCAGTTACGTTTATTCAAGATGGCAAACTACTGCAGGAATCAAACTCTGTTCCCACACATTTTCTTGAAGTTTTTCCTCGAGTTGGGTCTACTTAAGTATTTCTGATCCTAAAACATCCTATCACAGAGCAAGATTGTAATATATTGTTTGCTAACTGAATGGCGAGATGTTTAAACACTGAAGTGCCCAGGTTCTCATTACATTCTTTAGTCAAAAATGACAGATGCACAAAACACTGCATATAGAAAATTGACAACTTACTCCACTATTGTATCTCGGTCTGCTATGTCACCAAGAACCATGCGTTGTATTATACTGTTGTGTTCCTCCTCAGACAAATTTTTATACGACACAAGAGGAATATTGTACTTTGTTGCAGGAGATGGGTCAACTCCTTGGAGCCAAGCGTGGTTTTCAATCTCTTCCAAAGATGCCCTTCGCTTCGGGTCTCTCTGCAACATCCGTGTAATCAGACTGTGAATAAAAAATAAATCTAAACAAAAGGCACTCACGTATTTAAAAAGCAACCATTTTAAGAGCAACATTAGGAAATTTTCTGTTGTCAGTTCACATAGGTCTTTAGAAGGCTTTAGATAAACAATGTGATGGGAAATTATTTATTCTCAGAGACATTCCAAATATTGCTGAACTGAAACAATTTACTTATTAAAAATTATAAATATCATAACCACTGCTGTTTTCATTTACTATGCTTAGATTCTTAACCTGATTTTTCTGGTATGTTTGTTTTTAATACATCTTATAGGCCAACTGTTGCAGATGGCCCACAGACTGATCTGTAAAGTAATAGAAATATAATTTCCTTTTATTGCTGCTGTCAATGAGAATATGGAATGGCAAGATAAGAAGAAATATTTTATTCCAAAATGGTTATCAGACATTTGATTCTTCAATATCCCTGAAAGAACAGTGATCTGCTCTATCCCCAAAGAAGAAAAAACCTAAAACAACAGTATCTGGGATGAGGAACTGACAAACCTACTAATGGGTCGATGCTGAGTGTTTACAAGTGCTGGAAAGGAAGTGCATAAATTCCCCTGATGAACAGAGAAATAAGACTTGACTAGCACAGCACATCTTTGTTCAATTACTATATGTGAAAAACTCTTGGGGGAGGTATTTTGGGCTTTGCATGACAAACAGAACATGGATATATGGTTTCGGTGCCAAGGTTTCAGTGAAACTTTATTGCTCCAACATGTGGAATGAAAGTTCTGTGGTTCTCGCATAATGCTTTTTATTGCATTAACTACAGTACAGCATGCAAATTCAAACTGTGAGGCCACACAAATCACAAAGGTAATCACAATATTCATTAATTTATGTTATTTTTTAGTCTGACATGATGTATGGAATTAAAAATGGAGGTTAATTTAGACTTCTGATCCTCTACTGTAAAAAAAGAATGTCACATCTATACTTAGTAGCTGTGGTCTCTGCCTTTACCAAAAGGAAAGGCGGGGTGAGACATGGGAGTCTTTATTTTCTCTGCTTTTGATAATACTATGACAGAAAGGGAACAAACTAAATACTTCATCTGATTTTTTTCTAAACTGCATCTGCAGTAAAAACACACAACTGTACCATGTGTACCTCTTGCTTTAAGCTTGCTTTTTGCATCCCAAACCACCGAGAATGTTTTCACCTCAAGCAGGAAGTTTAAACATTCCCAGAGCCTTTTCCCTAAGAAAACCTAACCTACAGAGGATTTGGATAACTGATTGTACATTGCTGATGAACCGTGTAGAGAAATAAGATCTGTTTGGGCCTTCAAGCAAATCAGCATTAGCCAGTATATTAAGCAAAAGACTGCAAAAAATAAGTTTCCTGGCCTCAGCACAGCATGCAGCATCTCAAGAGCTTTAGTTGATAGAATTCACTGATAAGAGCTCTCTTTTAAACCTCTTCCTGTATAGTATCTTAAACCTCTTCCTGTATGCAAAGCTCTTAAAGCTGTTCAAAAAACTGACAGCAGCTTTTCCATATTAGTGTAAATGCTAGAAACTAATGTCAAGACAAGAAAACCAGCTACGGCATCATGTTATGCATTAAGTTCCTGGACCACACAGACGATAAGTGAAGAGAGGAATGGTCATTACGACCGCAGCTGTAATAAATTTCATTCTGTGTCAAAATAAAACAGAATCCTAGATGCTGCTCTAGTTTTCTGACTGGACCAAATCCATTCGTCAAGCATTTATAAAGGCATCTGGACTTTCATATGGAAAAGTAAAAGATACTCTACTGCAGATTCAAGAACCCAGCCAAACATTGTAAAATAGTCTAAGTGATGCAAATAGGATTTGCATTAAAAGGACTGAAGAGGTCATTAACTGACAGGGAAATACGGGAAATAGTGGAACACGTTAAAAAAATAAAAAAGCTGCAGTGAACACTGCAGGAAAACAACACATCAAAATGAGTCATGATTCCCAAGTGGCATATGGTATTTGCAGACAGAATATCTTTCTGCCTTGATTGCCTAGAATGTTGATTTGGAGTTGCAGTTTCAGTAAGAGATGAGCAAAACTTGCTGTGATACCCTTGGGTTTCGAGAACTTCTCTTTTGAAGAGAATTCTGTAAGAATCATTATCTTTTTAACCCCTGCCACAGAACACTCTCAGCAACACCTTGTAATTTGTCTAACAAGTGCACTGGCCAAAGCCAGTCAGTGGTGAGCAGCTTATTCAATCATTTACAAAATGCATGACAACTGAGACACATAAAAGGAAGATACGTTTTGAAAGATCAAAATGAAGATTCAGACAAGTGTGGGGAACAACCTATTGGCATAAAATATCATGGGATTAACTTCTAGTAAGAAGAGACACAAACAATAAAAAAATGCAATACTGCTGCGCAAGAAACTACTTAATTAATGTGAAGAAATACTAACAACTAAGCAAAAGCAGTAGGAATAATATCTTATTAACAGACAATGGATATTCCATACGCTGATAATATGGTATAGGGAAGTCCCAACAGTAATGAGAATCCACTTAATGAATGCTTCCAAGCTCTTTAGTACTCTACTTACTCTTTACATTCTTTGGACACATGAGGTGGCACTGTGTATTTGCAGTCCATTATCATAGTCAGAGTTTCACTGTCATTTGCTTCTTGAAACGGTGGTTGTCCGCAAACCAACATGAAGAGGATTACCCCCAAGCTCCATATATCTGTAAATATATAGTACGTATTTTAAAATAACTGTGAGAAAGAAGGCTATTACCATCAAAACTGTGACATATTCTTGAGATGTGTACTGGGGTTATTACTGCACTCTTGATTACCATTACTTAAGTACAAAACACAGTAGTTGCATTGTTTTTATAGTTTCAGAGGAAAAAAGGCATCAGATTCCATGACTTCAAGGATGCATAACAATTTCAGATGTGTAACATCTTTGACAGCAAAGTGTTAGATAAAGCTGAAGATAATCTGGTCACTCAGAAAATAAGCCTTTGTTAGCCTTTTCTTTGCAGGTATGCACAGATTATTAAAGAGATTCATATTCGAAGCACATTCCTTTTTGAAGGACTAGCATAAACCATTCTCAGTATTGTTTTCACGTTGCTCTATGAAGTAAGAAATTACAAAGTCACTTATTTCAATGAAACTGAAGTAGATAGGCTTTTACTTTAGTTGTGTTGCTTTAAAAAACATTTGCTACTTCTAATGGTAAATAATAAATTAAATCATTTAGGTAAAGCTACCTTCTTACACCAATCATATTACAATGTGTGGGGTATTTTGATTCTTTTTTTTAAATACCCATCAAACATAACATAATTAATTGTGATTTCTACTACACTCTGGAATACCTCTTGTTTCCTTCTGATTTCTGCTTGAGTAAAATAATAAATACTTATGAAATGTCTTGTTCCCCAACGAAATGACATACCAAAAGATGAAAAAGCAGCACTGCTGGGCATGAAGCCCTTTAGTTGGTTTCTACTTACTGTAAAAGTTAATATTTAGTTCAAATTTTTACTAAGAGTTAGCCTATAAGAAAATATTTCACAAGTCTTGCTGCATTCAATACAGGAAACTTAAATGTTAATAAATAGATCATATTGCACAAAAATAAATAAATAAATAGCCCCAATATATGCTTAGAGAAAAGGCCATGCTCTTGAACTTCAGCTACAACTCCATGGTCTGGAAATTTCAATGGCAATTTCAGGTCTTACATCCTAGCATTTCTGTACCCAGTAAAACCAAAGTCCAAAAGAGGGCACGAAGATGATCAGAGGGCTGGAGCACCTCCCATGTGGGGACAGGCTGAGAGAGTTGGTCTTGTTCAGCCTAGAGAAGGCTCCCAGACACCTTATAGTAGCCTTCCAGTACCTAAAGGGGGCCCATAGGAAAGTTGGGAAGGGGCTTTTTATCAGGGAGTGCAGTGGTAGGACAAGGGATAGTGGTTTTAAACTGGAAGATTTAGATGAGATATTAGGAATATATTTTTTACTGTGAGGGTGGTGAGGCACCAGAACAGGTTGCCCAGGGAAGTTGTGGATGCTCCATCCCCGGAAGTGTTCAAGGCCAGGCTGGATGGGGCTTTGAGCAATGTGGTCTGGTGGAAGGTGTTCCTGCCCATGGCAGGGGGGGTGGAACTGGGTGATCTTTAAGGTCCTTTTCAACTCAAACCATTCTAAGATTCTACAAATGAATAGACAGAAGCCTCCTGAGGAAAAAGGGGAGAGGAGCTGGCAGTGGTCTCGGAAGCAGAGCACACCAGCTCTGTCCTGGAAGGTCTTGCAAGAGCCACACTAAGATCCCTACTCAACAGCATCTTCCTTTCTGTGGCCTTCTCAAAAGACTTGACGTGCATTTAATACTGAGGGATGGCTACAATTTTATCTAAGAATGTAAATCACGCACATTCATCTCTAGAACAATTACTCATTTTGCTAGTTACAACCCATTCTTCATATGGTTTAGCTGACAGAGGAAGAGACACACTACACGGTAATTTTCTTTACAGCTCTAATTTGTAGTAAGTGTATGCTATTAACTCAGACAATTACTTGATTTCTGATATGCTTACTAGGGTCCCAATCCTATAGGTACTGAGCATTTTCAGGTTGGGGCACCATATCATACATACTTGCAAATCCAACAAGACCATTCATGTGTTTAAGATTCAGTATGTGCTTTAATGCTCTGACAACCCGATGCCAGAAAACTGAACGTTCTGGGATACGGTTTTTTAAAAAGCCTATCTATTTTGTGATACGATGCACCGAGCATTCTGTTCAGTGTTCTCCCTACAATAAAACAGAATGCTTCGTATCTCCTTTTAGCATGACGTATTTTACAAGAGTCCACATAAGTCTTCATAATTACAGACAAATTACATTTGCTATAATGAAGCAATATGCAATGGCTAAACTTCAGCTCAGAGAAAATATTGGGGAGGGGAGCAATATAATTAAACCAAAAGTGAAAAATAAGAATATAAAAAGTTTAAACAGAAAGAAAACCACAATATTCTAAGAAACCAAGCTTAAAACTAATAAGACAGTGCTAAGGTTAGCAACCACAGTAAGACAACAATTAAAGTTCCATGAAATCATCATATACAGAAAACTCTAGGAGAGCTTCAAGTTTCAGCTGCATTGAGTAGATACTAAACATCCTTCAGGAGTTCCTCTTAGAAGGCATTTCTCAGTCAATTTTCTATTTTACCCACATGGCTCCTTTTCTTGGATATACATACTCTTCTCTGTATTTCAGTTTGGGAGGATTTGTGATGACAGATACTGGTTTAGTTTTCCAGAAGTTATTTAGATAAACATGTACATACATCTACTTTATAAATAGAATTTTTAAAAAAACTCACACTTTCAGAAGCAGAATCCAACTTATCCTCTAAATGCAAAAAAATAACTATTGCTTGCTGTAAGTGTCCTGATATCAACCTATATATTTTGACAAATAAAACAGTAATTACTGATTAGCCAGCATGTAAGAGAATGCTGTGTATTTTTCTTTCACTAGTCACTATATTTTGCACTCTGTGCCCACAGATCTTTCCAGATAAGAAGAGCTGCAAATGGTGAAGTAAAACAACTTTTTTTAAAAACAATTCAACTACATGAAAAATAGAATACAAACTCCTGTTAATAGTGAAATATCACACACAGTGAATTCCTACTGCGTTTCCTTGTGTCATGCATTTTGTATTACTAAAAGGACATTACGTATGCAGAAAAGAGTTTTGTTAGAAACTAAAAAAGGTGCTTAAGACCTTTTGGCCATCTCATATTATGTAGATATTCTTAGACTGTCCGTGAAGAGCACTACGGTAGCATCAGCCACACTTTATCTCATTCTTACATAGTACAGACAAAGTTTACTATACATTTTTCTGACAAACTTGTATTTCTTTAGCCTGCCAGCAGAGCAGACACTTATTCTGATCCGGCCAAGAAATAACAATGAACAGAAACAATTATGTGGCTTTTATTCTCACTGTATTTTTGTAGCTGTGGCTGAAGAACAGCTTTACTGCATCTGCAGTGACACCTACCAAAATGACTCAGCTCAGAGTGCCAAGGACACAACTGTGCAGCCTAAGCAAACTTAAAAGTTTACTAATAACCAGGAAGTAAGAAAACAGAGTGCCTCAGTCTGTCTAATACACATGTGAAGACTGGAAACAGAAAAATCAGTAGAAGAATTAGTGTAGACTTTATTATGTCACAAGACAGATGTCATCTTGGGGTAATCATTGAAAGCCCTTCATTTTAGCAAGCCCCTCCTCATTTATGGAAGCAGAGCCAAGTGTGTGGATGTATTTTGTACGTTTAAGGCGTATTAAGAGAATGCATTCAAGAGTTCTGTCTTGTCCCTTCATATGCAGACTCAAAAATCAAGGGGTTGCTCCCTTGGTCTGTTTTCTGTGCCACAGTTTAACGAGATCCAATCACTTCTTTGCAACTCCTTGAGCAACTAAAATAAACTAATCAAGCCGACAAACAATGCAACATCTTTGAGAAGGCCCTCTTTCAGGTCAATTGCAAGTTGTGACTTTGTTAAATGTAAAGGCACAACGGAAAATGTACATGTTGCTACAGTCAGTCACATCTAAGAAAAAAAAAGACAAGATACAGTTTTTGTACCTCCAAAAAAGTGACAAAAGTTACTTAATGAATCTTCCAAGCAGTGACTGGAGACAAGTGACTGGAGATCAACCTTCAGATCTTGAGTCACAGATGTTTGCAGAAGTTTTTGATGATCTTTGACTGGAAAAGTAGTGTGATGGCCAAGTTCACTCCTAGGTTTTTCAATCAGCATTTCAGGCAACAATCTATGCGTGTTTGATTAAAAAAAGATGAACACCTTATGAATCACCACAATTGTGAATCACAATAATTAGGAGGGGTGTTGTCAGCAGATTGAGCGAGGTGACCCTTCCCCTCTGCTTGGCACTGGTGAGGCCACACCTGGAGCACTGTGTCCAGTTCTGGGCTCCCCAGTACAAGAGAGACATGGACATACTGGAAAGCCCAATGAAGGGCCATGAAGGTGATGGAGGGACAGGAGCATCTCTCCTGTAAGGAAAGGCTGGACAGAGCTGGGACTGTTCAGCCTAGAAAAGCAAAGGCTCAGAGGGGATCTTATCAATGTGCATAAACAGCTGAAGATACAAGGATAGGGCCAGGCTCTTTACAGTGGAGCCCAGTGACAGGACAAGAAGCAACGGGTACCAACTGAAACACAGGAGGTTCTGTCTGAATAGCAGGAATCACGTTTTCACCATAAGAGTGACTGAGCACTGGCACAGGTTGCCCAGAAAGGTTATGGAGTCTCCATCCTTGGAGATATCCAAAACCTGTCTGAATACAGTCCTGGGCAACCGGCTCTGGGTGCCCGTAGTTGAGCAGGGAGATTACACCAGATTATCTTCAGATGTATCTCACTTGAGTACGTGGGACCAACACAAAAACTACGCTTCCTTTGGCCCAACAGAAGCAGTGCATTGTAGGTGTTTATTTGCCAAAAAATGAAAGTATGACATAGCACAGGAAAAACTAAAATAACGTTGATAGTGCGTGTGAACACCCAGAACCTGAATGCTCCATTTAAACCAGTACAGGGTTCTCAATAAAACACAACTGTTTTTCACTCTTCACACCAAATACAGGGTAAAGATTGGTAAGTATGAAGGAAGTGGCAAAAAAAAGTTGACAGGAAACATTAAACAATTTTTCAAAGTAACTTCATTTGAAACATACAAACTCTGCAAGAACAATGGGAAAAATGGAACTGGTATATAAGAGGATTATTCACTGATACTTCAAACTACCACAATTATTCAAACAGCTGTGTGCAATCCTAAACAAATAAGAAGAGTAACAACATCATCTTGCCCTTCCCAACCCACCACAAAATTTCACACTGGCACTTTTTTTAATATACACAATGCTGGACAACATTAAAATATAGGATTTTTACTGTTAGATTTCTCTGCAATTAAGCTTCCAGGACAATAAAAATCCCTGCAGGTTTTGCATTATAAAGCTTTTATTTTGCATGTTTTGAAGACACTTACAGCTTGACATACGTAATACTACCAAAAACAGGGAATCATCTCCTCTTTGTAAAAAGGATTCATAAACTTGAGGGTCAGAAGTGCTACTTATTTGTAAATATTTCTTCTAAATTTAAATAGGTGACCTACATTCACAACATGCAAGTAAGTTTAAATATGTTGTTCTCCTAGCCTTCAGCAGAACTTGAAATCCAAGGTGTAGAATCTGAAGTCTTCAAAGCAGACATTCCAAAATGATGAGTTAAAACCTACGTATCACGTCAAAAAATTTAAAAGATCAACAGTTAAATGACTACATGGTACATATATGAAATACTAATGTTTTATTAGTATTACTTACTAATTTTTTTTTTTTTTCTCCTGAGTTCCAGCCAAAGCTCCCTGTTCAGCAAGGCCTGTTTTCTTCCCTGCCAACTTGACTTTCCGCTCATGGGGACAGCCTGCTCCTGAACCTTTAAGATTTCCTTCTTGAAGAATGTCCGTCCTTCCTGGACTCCCTTGCCCTTCCAGACTGTCTTCCAAGGGACTCTGCCAACTAGCTTCCTAAATGGGCCAAAGTCTGCCCTCCAGAAGTCCAAGGTGGCAGTTCTGCCGACCCCCGCTTCCTCACTTCTCCAAGGACAGAGAACGATTGTTTTGCGATCACTATGCCCAAGGCGGCCTCCAACCACCACATCATCCACAAGTCCTTTTCTATTCACAAACAATAGGTTCAGCGGTTCACCTTCCGTAGTTGGCTCATTCATCAGCTGTGTCAGAGAGTTATCTGCCACACGCTCGAGGAAGCTTCTGGACAGTTGTCTCTGCTGTATTGGGAGTCATTTGGGAGGCTGAAGTCCCACAAAAGAACAGCATGCTGGAGCATGTCCAAAGAAGGGAAATGAAGCTGGGGAAGGGTCTGTAGTACATGTCTTCTGAAGAGCCACTGAGGTTAAGTGGGGCTGTATAGCCTGGAGTGAAGGAGGTTGAAGGAAGTCCTTATCACTCTCCACAACCACCTGAAAGGAGTTTGTAGCAAGGTGGGTGTTGGTCTCTTTTCTCAAGTAACAAGTGAGACCATTTCCTCTGATCCCATCAAACTGTGCCAGGGGAGGTTTAGTCTGGATATCAGGAAATACTGCTTCACTGAAAGGGTTGCTGAGCATTGGAACAGGCTTCCCAAGGAAGTGGTTGAGTCACCATTCCTGGAGATGTGGTGCTTAGTGACATGGTTTAGTGGGAGACTTGGCAGGGTTAGGTTAAGAGTTGGACTTGATCTTAAAGGGGTTTTCTGACCTAAATAATTTTATGATTACTCTTTTCTACTAATAAAGACAAAATTCATCTGTTCTCTAGATCCAAAGGAGCCTAAGGAAGATGGAGACGGTTTGCACTCAGCTGATCAAATACTGCAGTACATGCTGCCCACTCTTACGTTGCACCCTGCTGTTGGCAATTTCTGCTCACATACTAGGGGGAGTAACTGCTTCTGCTGGGGAGACCACTTCAAAGCAGACAATGGCACCTTGATCTTCCATTTCTAAATCCCAATTCTAAGAAGAGCGCTCTTATCCTATTGGAAAAAGGAGCTTCACTCAATCTGAGTGAAAGCTTCAGTCAAGAGCTAGTGATCTGATTTGGTGAAAAGCACCAGCTTCAACAAAATAGTTGTGTGAGCAGATTAGGAAGATGTTGGAGCAGCAATGAAATAAGAGCCTGACATCTCCTCAAAGCAAGGCTTCTAGCAAAGAAGTAGCATCTGTTTTTAGACCAGCTAATAACTAGGGAAAGGGGGAAGAAAAATAAACCAAACTTTAAAGGAACATAAGTTTTTCTTTATATCTCCACACACTTGCAAAAACATACTTTTTTTTAAGTGAAGGCAGCCTTTATAGTATGTTCTTAATTTGATATACCTTATGTCAACTCAGGGAATAAATCCCAGCTAAGACAGTTTCCTGCTTTCACACATTATTAGAAGCTGTCGATAGAAATTTAAAAGCAAAGATGAGAACATCTGTTTACATTTTTACCCATTCACTGAATGGCACTGGTTCACTAACCAGCTGCACAAACCCCAGTGCAAAAAACACAGAAAGGAGAGTGCAGAACTATAGGGGCAGGATCTGAATGCAGAGCAAAACTGCTTTTTTGAGATGTGTTAAATGGGCTGCGCCATTTACAAAGAATCTCACCCTCAGTTCAATGCAAATATGGTTTGGCACACAGTATATGCAGTAAAGAACTCTGCAGAGATGTGTCTCTCCTCCACCTTCACACCCCTGCGCGAAGATTTACTCTATATTAAGATAATATTAGCTATACTGCTATGCTAATGCTCAAAGAAAAAAAATAATCCCATTTTAGACAAAACTTTTAGATGTAATAGATTTACTACTGGGTGGTTTAACTAGATAGAAGAGCAGCTTTTGTAAGCAAAACTCCTTAGCTTGGGCCAATGAGTTGGCATACATTTGCAGCTACACTCCCTTATGACAGCTCAGAACTCAGGTGCTAGTGCCAATTCTAAATTTAAGACTCTTAACTGAAGAAACACAGGGAAGAGAAGGGTTACAGGGACTCATTTTTAGAAGAGCAGATTTAAACAAGAATTTGTTTCACAATCTCAAGTTTTTTACTACTCTTAGTAATTAGCAGTTGAAAGCTTTATGGAAACTGCTTACTTCTCCTCCCCTCTCGATTTGCTCTCTGCAGAAAAATGATTGAAAAGCAGACGTCAGGCTTGACTTGCTGCATGCATTTAGCATGCTTACGACCCGTGAAACTTCAAATAAGTATACTGAAGGAAGGCACGCTTGTAGACTGCAGTGGCCAAAATCAAGGTCTCTTCCAAAAAAGCGCAGTGAAGATCTCAAGATGCAATTTAGCCTTTAAATTGGGTACTAGTAACCTGAATCTGACATACCTTTAAGAATAAAATACAAGACAGTAGGACTTTTTAAAGCACTAGCTACCAAGCTGCAGTAGAGACTATTTTATTGTTTTTAAAGCCATTAAATAACGCTGATGAGGAAAGGACTGTACAAGCAGGATTCCCAGAACCATGACAACCAGGGCTGTGTATACGCAACTTCCTTACATAACATGAAGTCACTGCCATAGAAACCAAGCTACGTCATTAGCTGTCTATGCTGTGCCTGCCCTAAACACAGGGCAGTCAAACATCTGTTATGTTCCAGTTTGTACACTGCACAAAGCACATCCATATTCATCTGCTTAACCCCTGAGCTGGGCTTTACCATTTCATCAGCTGTTTATTGCTTTCTAACATTCCGGATTTACTCCTAAAAGAAGCACAAAGGATTTCAGAAAGTTACAATTTATGTGACACAGGGGGTTCTTAGAGCATAGGATTTGCTTAAATTTCTATCAATCTTCAGAAGTCAGACACTTGTCCCACTTTATATATGCCATGTGAATTTGTGATTTTAAGCAACTTAAAAATCCATACTCATTTTGGAACAGAGATATTCACATTTAACTACATGAAGTAAATTGAGTGTGTTTATTATAAAGTTCTTTGAGACCTTTATGGGGAAAAGATTTCTTGTTTCCTCCTAACTTAAATGTACAACTGCTTAAGTTTACACAGTGTATATTGCCCAGTAGATAAGACACCTCTTTCTACAGAAGTCTACTTCTTCAGAAGTGATTTGTAATATTAAGTAAATTTAGTCAGATTTGATATATTTCTCATTGGAATGTTTACTATAACAGCTGAACACAACAGCTATCTTTCACTAGAAGTCACTTAAATTAGCAGAGAAGAAAACAATTCAACTTTCATGGAGATGACAGAAATGTTTACATGTTTATTTTGCCACTGCAGATGTATCAACAGATTGGATAAATGAAGGATAGAAACAAACTCTGGTTTCCAGCATCATGGGCAACTGCTCTGACCACTATCTTAAGACATTAAAGAGAATGTCATCACCACTGCTGCTACAGCCTCTTCAGAACAGATTGTGGAAGAAAATCCAATCCATAGAAAGCTGTTGAAGACAAGCCTTGAACGAGACTCAACGCACCAAGAGTTAATTATCAAGTTTTTCTATGCAGCTCTAAATATGAAAATCTAATGTAAAGATCATGAGCACCTCTGCACTCTGGACATGTTTACGACTAGGAGCAACTGGGCAGTATCTGAAGACTGATGTTTCGATGCAAAACCCCATCACAAACTACTTTATTTGGATTGGATTTTAGGGGTGGAACTCTCATTGAGCTCAGGGGTAGGTATAAGCTGGTAACTCACAAGGGTAGCAGTGGCAAACATGTTTGTTACAAGTTGAAATTTAAGGTCTTATTCACAGCATATGCTAATTCATAGCATTGCTTCATGGACGTGTCTGAAGAACCAAAACACAGTTAAAGAGTAAAAATTTGTATGACAAGTGAAACACTGCACAAAACACTGATGAAAAATTACAAACTACAGCATAAAAGGATAAAAGAATAAAAGATTTTTACACTACCATATGCATGGATTGCTGGTAAATTCAGAAGAAGCTCACATTGGACCAACTATGAAGTTTGAAGAGCATCGATAAAGGTTACTTTTTTCCAGATACTCGAATTGTATCCAATTGGACTATTCTTCCATTCTTTAAGTTTTCATGAAGAAGGCTTTGAATAAACCTGTATACTGACCTCTCTAGTTTTCAGAGATGCCACTGTCTTAATTCAGCTATTTTGGGGGGTTTGCAAAGGGGGCTATTTTTCCCCTTGCAGAAGGCTGAGGAAGAGATCATGCACAATCAATGCTAATATTTACAAAATTAACAGGCAGAACTGAGTTCTCTTTGTTTTAATGCACTACAAATCCAATTAAAATTACTACTAGAACAGAGAGCAGACAAGAGAATTAGGAAAAATCTTTTCCTTCCCCTATCCTTCCAAAAAAGAGCATAAATAGCAAATGGCATTTAGCTAATTATGAAAATAATTAGCTTATCTGTCTGATGAAACAGTCTGTTCTATATATGTTATTTTATTTGACTAAGACATGATCATCAGTAACTGGTCTTATCTTTGGAAGCAATTCTTATTTTCATTCAGTCTGGCAACTAGTACTTATTTTTCCCTGAATACAATAGCATGGGTTTTGCTGGTTGCATAAAACTATTAAAATACAGACAAATAGTTGTTCTTTATTTTTTAGTAACTAATGCATCTCAAATTTCAGTAAGGTTATTCTAACAAAAAATCACCACCACTGAAAGGTCTTACTGAACACATGCCACTGCCTTTATTCCAAAATAGCCTGTTTTACTCTGATTCATCAGTTCTGCATTTAGAAATGCATTCTTTCTCCATTGGTTTCTGTTGCTTAGCCACATTTTAGAAGTTACTGACTCTACACCAAAAACACAAACAAACCCAATGTTTTCTGCATGAATTGACTTTACAATACCACTACACCAGAAAATAATTAGCCTGGTTAAAAAACAATATCAGTTAAATATAGAAGGAAGCTTTTCTCTGTGTAAAATATGTCTCAAAATCACTGGAGATGTCGAAGTCCATACAGTACATAACTTATATACATGTTCCACTGCAATGGTTTTGATCTTTTATACAGTAAAGACAATTTGCTCCTAGTATTTAAGAAATACTTCACATTTTCTGATTGACTATATATTCCTAAAGGTTTTAGCTGCAAAATGTATAGTTTGTACTTTATAAAAATCAACATCTTCGTACAGCTTTATACATGAAGGCAAAATCTGATCATCTGGTTTACAAGTAAGTAGAACACCACTGATTTAGATCCCACCAGGCCCATGTTGTCAAATTAGTCAGCTACAGGCTGAACATAAGTCATCTAAAAATTTGCTTGCAAGATACACAAAATGAAGCTTCCTGGCTGTGGAGATGTATTTATCATAATGAAATCTTTTTCCACAACAGCAGTTTGAAATATTATGAAAACAGTTCTTCCATGAGCACAACAAGATGACTAAGAAACATCCCTGTACTGAAGTTACAGTTTAGCTGTTACAGTACTAACCCAATCTTGACAGCTTCTCCTCTGAAGAAGATTCACTTGGATAAATTATTCTTTGCTTCTCCCAGCAGTTTCTTGGTGTCTGCATTAAAACTTGTGCATAAAATAATGCAGAATGGAATGTAATTTAAACTTCATAAATACCAGCTGGCACAGATGTATAGAGAAGTCCTCAGAATCACAGACTCTACACCCCTCATTACAGCCTAGTCACATCATAACTACACTTCTGAATGTAAGGCTCTGATATCTGTAGCTTAACACCCTCAATCTGAGGCATCAAAAGTATTTTCTTGTCAATAAAGTAATTAGATTGAGAGGAAAAAAGCAGAACCAAAGGAGAGCATACTACATATAAACTGGACTCCCAAACCTGCATACGCATTGCCACGGAACGGAAAAATAAGTTAACATGACATGAATATCCTCAAGACTGAAATTTTCTAAAAGTATTCTACAACTAATTGTGCCTTATAAAAAGAATAAAATTTCATTCCTGATCATTTTTCAAATTTAGCTCCATTTTTTCAGCAGTATGAGATACACAGCACAGCACAAAGAAGGCAGAAAAGGACCACTAACACAAGTAGACAGGAAGAGACAGCAGCACAGAAATACACTTACATACTTACATCAATTCCTTCTGGTTTGCTTCAAAAGCATTTGAAGCTGAAAAGTAGAGCACATAATTCCCCTAAAAATGCACTGGAGATGATACTTGATGAATTTCAGTCAAATTAGTTTCTCTTACACGGGAGATGAAGATAAGCGAGCTAGGCTGAGTTATCTAACCTAAACTTGCTAACACAAAAGAGGAGCAGGTCCTACCACCTTCCCCAGATCTCTAGTCCAAGCTGCATGCTCCCTTCACCTCCTTTGCACCCGCCCCTCCACTCAATGCTAAGGGAACAAACAGCTCTGCTAATCTGGCAGAAGTTAACCCGATAGAAAACAGTTAACAGTTTTTCTGTCAAGTTAGTTGATAAAACCAGTTCATCAAATGCTCAGCCACGCAGAGAGGAGTAGCTCTGCACAGATGCATGCAACGGAGAAGGCGAAGACCTCTTATGCTGGAAGTGGCTAAGCATTACACACTTAGCTTTGTGCACTCTCACACCTTCTAGCTTATTCTATTTATCTACCGATAAATCTTCTAAGGTGTTGTAATGCAACATTAAAAAAGGAGTTTGTCAAAACAAAACAATGGGTGAAAACCTTTTGTAGGCATTTGTTCTTTTCATTTCTGTCAAGTTTGGCTGCAATCTGATTTTGAGCATACCAAAACTCCAAAATGCTGTCAGGTATGCTAAATGATTCAATACTATACATGGTTTGCAAGTATCTTCCCACTTCACTTTTTTCACTCAAGTCTGTCAAGTCTTATATTCAGCATTTTTATAGTGTAAAAGGTTACTGTACATACCCACTGGCTATTATGCTTACATTAGTCACTCAGTTTTGGCCTAAACTGCTATAAACAGGCAGAAACATCAAAACTAGCTCCACATAGGCCAGACAGGGTCATTTGGGACTACTTAGCTATCCTCAAGCACCTGGTAGAGATGGCTGCAGCTCTGAAAGACCAACCACACCCAGCAACTCTACAAGTAGATAAGAAGCCCTTGCAAATGCCTGATGCAAAAGGGAAAAAAAAAAAAAGAATTTGGGATCATCTAAACAGAAGTGGGTTGAAAGCTGCATCATCATCTCAGGAGAGGTATGTGTGACAGATCCTCTGCTTCCTTTAATAATCAAAATTATGTGTCTAGATAATAAATACATCATCCAATATTGCCTTACTATTTTGTCAGAAGACATCCAGGTCTGAGTTGTGCAAGAAAGCCAGAATCTACTAAAATAATGAAAGTTATCCAAGGGTCAGCCCTGGCAACTTCTAAGAAGGCAGCAAGTTGTATTTGGACTACGAACTGCCAGTTGAATAGCACTGAGCTACAGTAACTCTTGTTGGCCATATCTTTTATGAGGAACATCTTGCCATCATTCTCTTGGTGTTGCTGTGGCAGACTGCAACGCTAAATAACTGTGATGACACCTACAATCTTACTTGTGCGTTACAGCACCGTTCTAGAGGCCTGTACTCAACTATGCTAAGTATCCCAATCTTACAATCTGAACTTGCTCATTTCTCACCCCCAGAAGGATGGATTTCCATGCATCTGTGAAATCACATACAGAACACCAGACTACAATAAAAACCCTATCAGAAGTCCCAATGTATTCCAGAATGACTGTAGCCTACACAGCACTTAATATTTTGTAGAAATGCCAAGTGTTTAAAACAGGACTTGCTCTCCTCTGAAAGAATCAACAATCTGAAAAAAGCTGGAATTAAATTTCATCACCTAGGAAAGAGGTAATTTCTATTTATTTAATGATACCATCTCTGTTGACGCTAGTAAAGGAGAAGGAAAGGTATTACCAGAAGCATGCTTTAGTCTCTCTCAGCTGTACTTATCCCCTTTTGAATACTGCTGGAGTTCGCTGGATTACACCATTGCTCTAGAAAGAGCTCTGCCAGTATAAAGTCCATGTATAAAGTCCATTTGATTTATGACATCAACTTTACGTGCAGCCACAGCCCTCTCTCTTTCCTCTGATTAGAACAAATTTTAATTAAGTGTGAAAAAACATGGGAAACTACAAGCAACAGAACTTCTCATTATCTAAGTCACTTGGCTTTTTGAAAAGCCCTGGGAACATATGATCATTGCCTAATATTTCTCTTGCATCATTTTAACTACAGCCTTAAACACAAAAGGAAATGAGAGACCTAAATTAACTAATCTCTTTTCAAGTGTGAAAACTTTTAAGTAGTATCACAAAGGGGAGATTAATCCCTAAACTAGCTGAAACAGTTAGCTTTTCATAAAGCAAGCTTTTCCATGATATTTATTAAGTATATAACTTTCAGCATAAAAGGCTGAATATTTCAGCTTTTGTAGCAAGAAAAAGTATTTTCCTTTGTATACTCATTCATAAGACATCAGAGAAGCCATGTTTGTGGCAAAGATCTTTGGCAAAAAAAAACCCCACATCATCTCTCTTGATCAATTTTTCTTGCAATGATTTTTGCAAATATAACAATTGTGGATAAATGAAAACAGGTGCAGGGTTTAAAAAGATTATAATGAATGCAAATGTACCTTCACATGCACAGAGTATAAGCAGGGCAGTCATTTTCCATTTGGCATTTTAGTAAATTGAGTTGGTTTTCAAGTGGTCAGATGTTCACAAAGAGGCAGGACCATGTAGTCACAGTGGTAAAAGCACGAGCTCCCTTCTCATAAGCAACTAGCCTTTAGATTGGTTCAGCTATAATGTAATTTCATGCTAACTGGCAAAAAAAATCTTTGCCATTGTCAGTCATTATTATTGCAATATTAATAGCCCTATTCAGCCAAGAGCTGAATGAGTTCACAGCACTTCACCACTATTTCAGGCTATATATACACCTTGCACGTTACTAGCATCAAAATTTAACTGATGTAATCTCTTTTGCAAATGCCTACTTCTGAATTTATACATAATTCTAGTCCACAAGTATGACCTCATCTGAGCATGAAAGTTTATCTTTAAAGGTTAAGAAAGCTTTGCACAAGATGATTTCTCAGTTGCATAATTACAGTTAGTGACAAATTTCCTAAATACATATTCTTTTAAGACTCTACATTTAAAACTCTTTTTGGGGAAGGAGGGTTTTAAAGGAGTCCCTAATATTTTCTCATTTTTTTCCTCCCAAACTTTGCATTTAAAATACACAAATAAGTCGCATTTAGAAACCTTACATAGCATACTTTACCATTTTACCTACAGTTAGAAATGGAAATTCTACATTCAAAGTTGTTACCGTATTGGTAATTAGTAGTAAATTCTGATACTTTCATTCTGTATCTATTGTACTGACAGTATTTTAGAGATTTTGTAGTACATTACAAAGTGATGAAAACTGTGCCACTAAAAAAGAATACAAGCACTGCAACCTGTCAACTAGGAAAGGAGAAGTTCTAGTATCCAGTGGTTGAGACAGTATAGTGGGGAATAAGTAAGCAAAAATTAACCACTGAGGTGTACTTATTCTTAGAAATAGAACTATCAACCTTAATTATCAGCTAGGAGAAAATAATTTCTTCTAGTTTTTATACTGTTTGCATCACTCCACTCTATATGAGCCAGATCTCCTCCTATATGAATCCATCTAACCATTTTTTCTAACACTTTTCATGCATTTACCTATCTAATTGCTTACAAAGTCCTCTAAGAACAATTTATGTGATGTTACATTTACCACTACGAGGTCCAAAGTGCACATTGGTAACTATATAATTCAATTTGGACCATTTGGTCACAATGCTTCTAATGTCATGCTCCACCCCCCACTCCTCCCATTAATCCTCATACACTTCTTTTTTTCCAAGCATCTTCAAGCTGGGCAGCAATATCAAAATTTCATTTTTTGCTCCTCCTCCAAAAGTTGACTGCTTTTCAAGAAATATTCTTTACAGTGTCTTATGTTAATTATTTAAGAAATGCACTTTCCATCTAGTTTTGGAGGCTGCTGCAATCAGCTAAACTCAACAAATCCTCAAAATAAAAAGAACACCACAGAATTCAGAAGTTTGCATCTCTAGTTTGCCAATAATAAACACAGAATCAACTCATCTAAAACATCCGAGACTAAATAGAAATCATTTTGTGAAGCACTGCTCTAGCATGAACATGGATTTGCAAAACCACAAATAGCATAGACATCTAAAATTCCTAATTATAGCACACTTGAGAAAGTACTTTCAAGTCCAGAAACCCCACAGTAAAATACCTATTCAAAGTCAGAAGCCATGAAGTGACACTCAAAACGTTTAAGCGAAGATCCTAAGAACTATGAGCTAAAAATATTTATATTAAGAATAATGCAAGAGTTTTAGTTCATCAGTGTGCAGCATAAAAAATCAGCTAATTGTTTCTCTCAGGTAAATAGCAAAACATTCAACAAGTCAGTCTTAATGTAAACCATCACTACAGCCTCTATTACAACCATAGCAACACAGAGAGCCATGCACCCTAATGGGCGTTAAGACAGTAAAAGTATCAGATACTGGGCATACAAGAACAAGAGGCACGTTGGCTACAATGAGCTGGTTTTGAAGCATCATTTGGAATTATATGTACCTGAATTTGTTGGAGAAGCAGCCAGTTCTGCCTCTGTCTGGTCCAAGCAATCTATATGACTACAGTGGCTCTACCAATGTTTACAGCTATTGTAAAAAACCATTGCAGTAGACCCAACAGAGAGAAAGAGAATTACCCGTAGTAGTCTGTCTAGCACCCTCCACTTTCCAGCTAGAAACAAGAGGGCTAATTTACACATTACTATTTCTCTTACCTTTTAAACAATTGGGAGCAACCAGGAACTCACCCTCTACTTTCAGTTCTCAGACAAGAAAAGGGCAGAGAAGAGGAAGAGGGAGTTAAAGCCTTCTTAATTCCCCTTCTCCTTCGATAGCCAAGTTAGTACTTATTAGGAAATACCACCCTGCAGCAGAACATGTAAGCAGCCTGGGCTCACAATGTCAGTCCTATGTGGCTAAACCAAGTAAATAAGGGCGCCTGGGTTTTTCTGCAAGAGAGGGCAGTGGGGTGATGCTAAAAATAAACTAAAACCAGACACTTTCTGAAAAGGGCACAGGTTCTCTAACAAAGCAAGTGCAAGCATACACATTACCTTCACATTACTATCAATAGAAAAGTTAATTACAATGTACAGTTGTAACATTTTTGAGAATGTTTATCTCCTTCAAACACAGCCACTCCAGAACAGCATACTCATCTATAAATCACCCAGGTTATAACGTTATTTCTTGCCAATTAGCTGGCTTCCACACATGGCAGTAACTTGAAACAGAAAACAGAATGGTACAAAATCATGGTACTTAAGTTTAGATAACTGGTTGAATTCAAAGAAGACATACCTACTGCTGGTGCATCATATTCATCTCCAAGTAAAATTTCAGGAGCAGAATATGCAAGAGATCCACAGCTTGTGGTGAGCTTCTTTCCAGGCTGAAATTTGTTGCTGAAGCCAAAATCAGTCAATTTCACAAGTCCTTGTTTTTCAAAGAAGACAACATTCTCTGGTTTTAAGTCTCTATGAACTACATGCAGTTTATGGCAGTAGGATATAGCATGAACTATTTGAGCAAAATACTTTTTTGCCAGGTCCTCATTCAGACCTTCTTCATGTTTCATGATGTAATCAAACATATCTCCTCCATCACCTAGCTCTAAGATAAGATAAAGCTTAGTCTGGGTGTCAATCACTTCATACAGCCGTACTATATTGGGATGCTGCACTAGTTTCATGCATCTAACTTCTTGAAAAAGATGTCCGGTGGCTAGAGTGTCCAGTTTGGTCTTGTCAATTACTTTTACTGCTACTTTTTCACCTGTGAAGACATGTCGAGCGAGCTTGACCACAGCAAAATGGCCTCTGCCCAAAGTTTTATCCAAGTCATACAATCCTGCAATTTTTCCATCATATCCTCGTTTGAAGCCTGCCATTCTGTTTCAGAAGATGAAATGATATTTAAGCTCTTTGGAAATGTGATCTTTTCATATAAGAGTATCTGATGCAAATAAACAGTCCATTGTCACTGCCAAGCATATCTAAAAATAAAAAGACAAGATTATATATTTGCATAAAAGTAAGCAAAATAATTGTTACATTGGCACTTTATTACAGATTACTTATGAAATTCTTCAGACATTTTTGCAAAGAGTTTGCTAAGCCATGCTGTAGTAACCAAAGGATTTTTGAAGTCAAATCATCAGTACGCTTGAAGAAAGTGAATTTCAATAGTGCAGTAATGACAATTTCTCTGAAAATCAGTGGTGTTCATGTTCTTGAGACAGAAACCTTGCAAGCAGCACTTGAACAAGAAGGACCGTTAAACTTGGCAGAGCCAAAATCTGTAACTTTTCCAGTTACATTAGAAATCAGCTGGGTAGCACAGAATACTGACAAGAGGGACATGTTTGATTTACTGTATTTTCGACATTTTTCTTCTGTTGCAGAAAAAAAATTCCAGCTCTAATACAAAGTTCTGATGGCATGACTTTGAACACCTACCTTCTCCCTTTCAACAGTTTCCTGTTTAGCAAAACTCAAGCTGATATACAAGACTTAATTTTGTTACTTTAATTAGTTTGAGCATTATCAATTAATGCTGTAATTACAACAAATGAACAAAGCTTTACAGGCTGAAATGACACATTTGAGCTGGATGTACTCAATGGTAAATAAAATGTCTTGCTAAATATTTTGACTGGTAATAAAAAGTCTGCATGTAGGCTGCATATGTTCAGCGGTCCAGGGAATGAATCAGGAGAATGGAAAGAAGAGTGGGAAGGAAGGGGAAAGAACTCAAGGGTTCAGCTTATTTGTGCCAAACTCCTGATTACCAGTTAATTCGGCATTTAAGTAAACAAGAGCCAACTTATGAAATATTCTTCATACCTGGTTTTAAAGGCTTCGTGTCCCATTGCCATTTTTTCAGACACCGAAACTCCCCAAAACTTTTTCTGCATCTTTAATATAGATTGAGGTTTAAATAAAAATCTGTAGCTATCAAAAAGCTAACCATTTCTCCCACTTTGAAAGCAAAGTAGCCAGAAATATGAAAATCAGATGGCTTATTCTCAACTCAATAAAAAACAGAAAACAGCTCTTTAGAATATATTTTCACAGTTTCAAAACTGAACTTCAAAAAGAAAATCTTTGAAAAGGAAGCTGGCAAACAAACAGCCCCTTACATTAGTTATTCTCAAGTTGAAATGTATGCATTAGATTAAAAACACTCCCTGCTAAACAAGTTATTTCACTGGCAGTGAAACCTATGAACCTGTTTTCATACGGATTCAATAACAAGGTTGGGGGTCCTATGAGGATTCTCTGATGTTTAACAAGCTCACCTTAATGCTTTTCTCAGCTGGAGCCATGGTATAACCTCTTCGCTATCCAGCTTTCTAGTTCCACAAAGTCCGTGGGAATTCAGTTTGAGACCTCCACGCCTGTAAAATTTGAATGAAATCAACCAACTTCTGAAACCTCATAACTTAGACAAGGAACAGGGTAAGTGAAACAATGACAAACATTGGGGTATGGGGTTTTTGTTTGTTTGTTTGTTTTAAGATAGTAATCAAGCATTAAAAAACTCCATTGGGTTTTGTGTTACTGTACCATTTCTAATTCTGCTACTAAGCATTAATGCTTCAGATGCGCTTCCAAAAACCACTCCCCTTCACTAGAAGATGCCATAGTATCAAAACTGAGGTTGCCATAGCTGCTTCTCAACTCACCCCACACTGCTTATCTTACTTTTCCCCTACTACCATGCCATTCTTATTCCAGAACATCCAAAACTAGATTAGAGCATGCTACATTAAACCAAATGCCCATGTCAAACACTCTCCTACCCATAAAGTAACCATTGAAGGATGCACAGGGAAAAACACAGCACAATGGGAAACAAAAGATGAGAGATTCATTTTTTACTCCTAAGAGATTCAAAAACTTATTTACATTAGAGGGCAGTGGCTTTGTGTTTAATAAAGCTTGATGGATTCCACCCCTCCCTTTGAAACTGGGCAGGTGCTTTGCTAAAGCATGTGAATTTTTAGCATCAAGAACATCCTGCAACAAGGAGTTTAAGAGCGTAACTATGTGCTGTGAGAACAACCACATCCTCTTGTTTGTTTTTAATCCTCTGATAATTTGTGCATCTTCTCATTCACCATCTGTTCCAAAACAAGAACCATCATACTCTATTTACCTTGCCTCAAGCAACTCCCAGTCTCAGCTGCCTCCCATCCTAGCTTCAGCTCAATCTTGTTCAAGTGCTAGGCTGTCCCTCTAAGTCTCAATCCTAAAAGGATTGTAAGCATTTAAAAAATGAAAGAAACACCACCCCGAGAAAGCTTTATAGAACTGCTATCTTCACAGCCCCCTAATCAGACTCTTCAGTTCTGGATTAAAAAAATAAAATAAAAAAATACCAGACATACCTAAAGACAACTTTTTTTTTTAACTGTCACTAGGGCATTACCCCTCTTTACAAATCTGTTTTACCTATACTGCATCCTGTAACAAATACCTTATGCTAAAGCACTTAAGTTGTAGAACCCTCAAATTAAACAAAAAGGCAAAAGTACAAGTTGTGTCAAAAACAGACAGCTATTCCCTACACAACTGAAGTTACCAATACCACAAATTCCAGTGCTCAAGTTTATATGAACCATTTCTTTCTTGGATACTAAGTCAAATTTCAGGATTTACACAAATTCATCACATCTTACAAAATCTGGCCCAGATCAAGAAACACCTTTACTTTCTGAGAAGGAGATGGGGCTTTAAGAGAGATTTTCTGCTCAGTCTTTGATACAAAAACATCTGCAGAGAAGACAGAGCTTTCTTAACACGTGGCAAAACCCAAGTTTTATTACTGGAAGAGGTAAGAAAGATCGAGGTAATAAAAGCTTCACTCTATTTTGACTTAGCTTTTCTTTCTTAAATTCAAGAATGTTCCATCCCTGGTAGAGCAAAAGGCAGAGAGCAAAGCCAGACAGGTGTAATAGAAAGCAACTTGTCTGAATTTAAGTAACTACCACATTCAGCAGTAAGAAAAGATTTATGCTAATTATTTTGTTCACTTGGCAAATTCTCAAGCATCTTTGTACAAACTCAATAAGTGATTCATCTCTAAATGACAGAATACACATAAACATCAACCTGTCAACAAAATTTCAGCAAAAATCAGTTACACTTAAGCCATGGAGAAACACATCAGACAGTAATCAATAGGATAAAAGCTTACAGAAATGTAAGATAAATTACACTTACTAATAGCACAGCCTCATTAGCCAAAATAAAATTTACAGAGATTCATTAACAGTTTAACATAAAGTTTCCACAATAATAGGTCAACTAACTTTTAAATCTTCAGAGATGAAGCTCCCACAGCTGACCACAAGGATCTTAGACACACACATGGTTAGAAGTGAACATACAAAGATTAAGAACTGTTCAGCAGTAGGAGATGGAGGCAAAACTGTCACAGTGCATTTAGATACAAACCTTGATTACGATTTAAATATGCTGCCTAGAAGGTCACAGTTGCTATATCAATACTTCTAGAAGAAGTAGTTTCTTGTTCTCAGTTTCTCTCTAGAGTAAGAAAGCAGAATTTTGAAAGCACCTAAGGATCAACTAAGAGTATAGTTTTACAAGGCACCAGCTTTTGAGCTGAAGCCTCTTTGTGATCCTTTTGTTGCAGTTGTCTCCTTAGTCATACCAGTAAAACTTCTGGAGCTAACTATAAATGAAAATCACCCACAACTATCAGATTTAACACATGTACCACCATCACACTCCCAAACAGGACTGGTTTTAATGACAGATCATTTCAGTTTCCCAGTTTACAATGTGACCTCTTGAACATTTTCACCAAACAGAGGAGGTGCAAGCTGCAGCACGCAACAATCACAATTTCAACCAGCCGTACTTTGCAAGCAAGCCAGCCCGCAACGTGAGGAAAAAGAGTCAAGAGACAGTTAGATGGCAGAAAATATTTACCTGTCTTTGTTTTAATTTGGATTATCTCAAATCCTTTATCAATTCATTTTTCAGCATCAGACAGCTGGGGGTTTCTAGCTGGTGAGCTTACTAACCATTAGCAGCATTTAAACCATGTTGCTAATTTTGGTTTTAAAAATGTAGTTTTCCTTAACTACATCAGAATTCAGCTACGCCCCCAATACTCACTTTATGCCATTGTAGACATTCACCAGTAAACAGATTCAGAACAGATCCTTCCTATCCCACAAAACACTGCAAACAGTCCCTGTAATGGAGATCTGCAGAAGCCGTTTTGTAATATCACATGCATCCTATTAAGAGGCTTAACAACAGTACTGTGATTCAACCATCTCTACAAGATGGATGAATAGGTCTCTAATACATCTGTTTAGAAAAGCAGCATGTTTCAGAGACACTAGTTTTTCTTCAAGCTATTTATCCTGTCCAAAAAGTTTCATTATATTATACATTGCGTGCAAGAGCAGCCTAGTTCATCTTATCTTAATGTGTGTATTAGCTTCTTACTTCAGAAAATGAAGATTCAAGTTCCCATTTCAACAAAATGTTATAATACTATCAATGCAAAAACTTCCCTGTGTTATCAGGCTAACACATAAAAGCTCAAGTAATCTTCACTGGGACTCCTCTGTCCGCAGACAGCTAACTATTCCTGCCTCCCTTCAGGATAAATAGAGATTCAGTCAACACAGATAAGAGTCTGCGATAAAACAAACTGCACCCTAAAGCAGATAGCCAAATAGATCAAATGAATCATTTCTTAAAAGCACACATTTTCATTTTCTGTAACAGGAGTTTAGGATGACTAGTTCAGTGGATGTACATATTACACACATCCGCAAGATGGATTAAATAGGTTTCACCCTGTTTCTCCTTTTGCTCTCTTTTGTCTCAGATGAATAACAGCATCTATACCGATTATTTATTTACTACATAATCATATGTTGAAAGGAAGACTTACGTTGCTATTCTTCCGAGAAACAGAAAACCGAAATTTGACATAAACTAAATTATAAGAGATTCAGAAGCAATATTACAACTCGGCCCTTGTAAACAATCAATGCTATCTAATGCTTTATTTCCCACTTTGCACGACTGCACCACCACAAACTTAGTGAAATATTAGTGTTTCAATATTGTAGAACACATTGTAGGCATCAGAGCAACTGATGCTGAGCCTAAATTCTTAGAGTCCAGAAATAAAACCAAAAACTAACAAGAAAGCTTCAACTCTAAGGTTCATTATCCAGTGAACAACCAGCAGCAGAAATATTTGGGAGACCAATAAACTTAAAGCATTGCTCTTGCAACTATAAACAAAAGGTTGAGGACAGGATGTAGCATTATAGAGTTGAGAAGAAATAAAATTTACTACCATTATTTAGTAACAGACTATATAGTTGACATTTTTGTGAGAATCATCTTCAACAAAGTCAAGTGAAAAAAGCCATTGGATCTGAATTGGTCCTTCAAGGCCCCCCACTTTAGAAGTCAAGAATGTATATTTCCTTTTTCTTTCAGAACACGTAGATGAATGAGAAAAATATGGACAACATGGAAGTAGGTACATATCGTAAAGCAACAGCAAGACAGTAGGTAGTAACAGCAAGAGTATGTTACAGACTAGACGACAAAGCTATGAAGAGGACAGATGCACTGAGTGATCAAACTATGATCCATTGACAAACCCATCATTAGGAGTCACTGGCATTGGTTCCAGCTGCCTCTAGTTGTGAAATGTGCTAAAAGCCCAAGATACTTTCATAACCACACTGATCATCGCTGCAGTTCACAAGGCACTTTCCACTTCTAAGAAGAGGTATTACAGAAGATAAATGCAATCCGCCCTATGAATCTGAAAACTCAGCAATAGCTTTATACCATTTAAAGTCCTCACAGCAGCCGGAGCTCCAAAAGCAATTAGTTTCATGTTGTCTCTCTTTTCCTCTTGCACCTACTCTAAACATCCAGAATGTAGCTAAACATACAAAAAAGCAATACAGACACCACCACCACCCCATTCACATATCAGATGCTTCAGCAATTCACTGCTCAAAGCTGTTCCTCGAGTACTATTGCAGAGGAAGAGAAGAATACCAGATCTTCCCAAAAGGCTATGTCCCTTAAATTATCTTCCGCAAAGTAGTTTGCAATAACTTCTTTTAAAGAAGACTTGCTCCAAATTTTGTCATATCTGCCGGTAGTTTCTTTTTCTATCTGTAAATCAGTTATAAGACTTTGTTCAGACCCTGTGATGTCATGATATATAATAAAATCAGTTTCAATTGAAATGATCATGTTTTGCAGTTCCCATTGAAAGAAAAATTTCTCCTCAGCTACAGGAAATTAACACTGGTATCTTCATTACAGACATTCATAAACCTAACCAATCAAAATCTGGTATCAAAGAAGCCTGAAGATCACAGAAACCAAGAAGCTTTTCAGTAAACTATCTTAGAAGCAGCAGAGATAACTCAAGGTAGTTAAGACTCCCTAGCCACAAATTATACTTCTCCAAGTTTGATAAGCAGAATCCAAGTACTTTCTTGAAGGGTTTGATATTCTAAATGTCATCATGTTTTCCTTTTTCCTTCCTTCTTCCCCCCCTCGCTCCTTCCAAAAAAAAAAAAAAAAATTGGAACATGAAACTGATGAAGAAATACTTTGCATATAAGATAGAAGTCATGTTATTGTGATTCATGATGGTATCGCTATCTTTTAGACAGGACACTACATCTTTATTTCTAGAAAACCTCCTGCAGGAACTTTGCAAAAAAACCCCAGACAACTCAGATCTCTCTTCCACCAATCTGGACTCTTGCAGAGGAACCGTCTCACCTACTTCATATTCATGAATTCTCAGAAGTGTTTCACCTTTTTCAAATGTCTATTTATTAACGTTACCACATAATTTTCTCATGCCAGACAGTGTAGCAAAGACCACTAACGGGAGCTGTAAACATTCCACCACTAATCAATGAACACTTCAGTGTGGCTTAACAATTTAATAGAAGTTACCACTCTTGAAACACCTGTCATCTTTGCTGTGTAAATTCAGAATCAAAACCAAGATTTTTATTCCATATCAATGGAGGTGAAAGCATCAACTCTAGCTCAAATGTGAGTATTCAGACACAAATATGTGTACGCATTTTTAGCACCTTCTACTATCAATAATAATTTCCATTAAATGCCATAAGAACTATCTCTGAGCTCAAATGTCAGACAGCTGCATTTGTTTAGCAATACATCTGGTAACACAAAACTTAAATACTGAGTTGACTCAGAAAATGTCAGTATCTCAGAGGCAACCTATGTAGGATACAAATTACTTGAACTCCTAACATACAGTTACTCAGTTTCAATACTTTATCCTTATTTTTAGCATCCTAAATTAGTTAGAAACTGGCCGACACCTGAAATATACCATGCTTCAACATGAACTAAAATGATCATCTCTCAAGTAAAGTTGGTTTAAGTCCAGTCAGTAAACAGACAGGAGACTGCTTAGGAAAACACAGAACAATATATGAAGAACAGAGTAAAAACGAGCCTGTCAAATTCAGTGCAACATTCACATCCCAAGACTGTTGTAGAAGATCACCATAGAACTGAGTGATTCAGCTTTTCAGCAAGCTAACATGCTTTGTATTATCTTTCACAAGTGTAAAAAAGTACATAGCGTTTTTTCCTCATTAAGTTCTTAACATTAGTGACTTAATCAACTTATGTGTACTAGGACTCTGCCAGGGTAAGTTATCCTAGAATTGTAAGTGAATAAACAGTTTTTCAAATCCTCTTAAGTTCTTACATAATGCTGTTATGTGTATTAAAACAACAGCTACTTTACATTATTACAGAAGCTGTAGCATTCCAGTTAAGTGCTTCAAAGTGATGTGACAAGGAAGATGCACAGAACCCCACAGATTACTAAAGTTAGGTGCTTATGCCATTTATTATCACTATATTAATCATAAGCTCGAGTACAGCCCTATACACAAAAGGCAGTGTCCCTGGTTTGAACCATGTTTTATCAGCTTCTTATTTTAAGACATAATTAGAAAATACTATTTAAGTAGGAATGGACAGAAGTTCATCAATATATTTTACAGCTACAGCATTTCAATGGAATTTTGAAAGCAGACAAAATCCAAGGAAAGCAGAACATTTTTTCAGCAGACATATACATTCTGAGGAAAAAAGCTAGCTGCACCAGGATACTGTGCCCTTGAAAGCAAGGCAGGCAACAAAACAAGACAAAGGCGCTAGTTCGGTATTACAGTCGCTAGTGGGATAAAAAGGGCAACGATACACTGAAGGTGCAGACTGCAAAAGAATTACTCAATCATGATATTGCAGGCAGGGAGTTATAGAGCCTTAGAAGAGACCAGCTTGGTCAGAATAGCATATAAGGAAGATAACTACTGCAAGTAGAATATCTGCAGCAGCATCTTAATCTTCATACTCTTAACATGGTATTTGATTAAATGTAATCAGAAAGCAAACTATGTATCTACAGTGCAACCACCTACGCCACATGGGAATATTAGTTCTCACAGCAAGATGATTCACTAATCTACACAGATATTTCAATATCCAAAACTCAATCTGTAGTTTCTTGCTTCTTGTGTAAAAAGAAAAAAACAAAACAAAACAAAACAATCAACAAACTAGTTTATCACTAAGTCAACTTAAGATGTCCATCCTCCCTTCTGCCTGTTTTCGTGGGAAGCCTCAGGTATGGATCACAAAGATCCTCTTAAAAGAGTCAGATTAATGTGCTGTCTCAGATGGTACCTTTTGTACCAGGCACTGCTTCAGCATCCAGGTCAGATTTTCTTCCCAATCCCTTGAAAAATCATGCCATCATTCTACCTCTTTTCTGGTCATTTACTATATTCAGGAATATTTACAATATTCAGGACAAAACGTGAAATAAGATCGGATTTTCTCCTCCTTAGATTTTACTGTTAAGACCTCAAATCTAGATGTTTTTCATGCACTAGAACTAAAAGGAGCAAACGTGAGTCTATTTAAATTAACATTTCAATATGTTCCACAAGGTAAAATTTGACTACATTATGTAGCAATGACCTTAGTTCTTGTAAGTTTGTTTCAGACCCGTCCTTTCTAAGGATCAGTAATGACAGAAAAATAACTGCCAGCTGAATTCCACTTTCTGTGATACAGCTATCAAAAAACCCAGTTCCTAATGGTGCATGCTTTGCGTGAACTGCTTAATCCTAACAAAATAACCATTTGCTTGTGAACACATTTGTATAGTGAACTGCTTAATCCTAACAAAATAACCATTTGCTTGTGAACACATTTGTATAGATTTCATTTTGCTGAGATTCATTAAACCGGTCGTTCCCCGGAGCCTAAAGATCTAAATAGGTCCATAATAAACAAATCCAAAAGCAGCCTATATGACTAAGTAGTGACTGCACTACAGAGGGCAGGCGTAAGCAGACTTGCATGCAATTCATTCATGCTAGATGGCTGTAAATCATACACAATACACTTCAGCTGCTCCAGGAACTGCGGAAAACACTTCTTTGCGTATCTATGCTTAGCAAGCTCTGGAAAGCAAGATGATCAGTAAGAAACTATCCATGCATAAGTGAAAACCCAAAGCTTTTTAGCTTTACATGAGATATGGAAATATTTCTCCTTCACAGGTGTTCTAGCATCATTTTACCAACAACAATGCCCAATTTGAAAATAGGTCAACTTTGTCACCAGCCACCCTCAGGCCAATATAGCCTTTTTCCCTAGTGGATGTTCTCCAATACTTTATTCGGTCTAAAGAAAAAACAACCTCACCAAATACAACCACACACATCTGTCCTTCAGCTATCACCAACACAGCACATCAACCAAAACATCTTTAAAAGTCACCTTCTGTAAATTTATCTATGGGAGTACCATCTGGGTACCAAAACCCAGAAAAAGCACAAAAACCTCTCTCTCCAGGACTTACCTATTTATCTGACTGATTCCTACAGTCATCTAAACGCAGCAAATCCAATGTAATAAGCAAAGCAATGCCTGTGCTGACAAAGAACAAGGGATACTCGCACTTCCAGCCTCTCTCAGGGGCTCTCTCCAACCCTATGAGCAGGACAGACTCCAGGTCCGATGCTGAGCAAACCTGTTGGCTCTGCAGCTGGTTCCGTGGGGCAAGATGCACTGTCATTCCTGCACAGCGCGCCCGTGACCGGACCAACTCTCTTACCAGAGACAGCTCTCACCTCTCTCGTTTATCTTTCTTTCCAAGGCACAGAAAACAGGAGGCAGCACTGCCAAGGGCAGCAAGTATGGGGGGAGGGGGCACACTCGCTGCCGCTTTTCCCTCTGTGACCCCACAGTGTGGGAACACTGGTCCAGGGCAGATGAAGAGGTGGTATGGACAACAACACAGGCATGGACATGGGTATGAGGAGGGGTGGGGAATTACACTTTTCCCATGGTGACCCTTGCAGTGTTGGAACATTGCTTCAGGGCAAGCAGAGAATGCACACAGACATGGGTATGGACACAGGCAGGGCACTGCCAAGGGCAGGGGGGCCCACTCAATGTTACTTTTCCTGCTGAGATCCCGCAGTGCAGGAATACTACTCCAGGGCAGGTGGAGAGGGGGCATGGACACAGACATGGGTATGGACATGGGCACGGGTATGGACACGGGCACGGGTATGGACACGGGCACGGGTATGGACACGGGCACCAGTTTGGAGACTGGTATGGACACGGTACTGCCAAGTGCAGTGGATTGGAGGGGACACACTCATTGCCACTACACCTGTGGTAGCCCCACAGTGCAGGTATGCTGGTCCAGGGCAGGTGGTGAGGGGACAGGGGTATGGACACAGGCATGGGTAGGGACACTGGTATGGACATAAGCACGGACATGGGTATGGACACAGACAGGGACACTGGTATGGGCACGGACACGGGCATGGACATGGGCACGGCGCTGCTGAGGGCAGCAGCAGGGTGGGGGGACACAGATTCTCTGCCACTTCTCCTGCGATGACCTCGCGGTGCGGGTAAGCTGCTGCAGGGCAGGTGGCAAGGGTATGGACGCGGGCACGGGGGGAGAAAACACACACACTCGCTGCTGCTTTTCCTGCGGTGACCCCACAGTGTGGGAACGCTGCTGCAGGGCGGCTGGAGAGGGCACACGGGGATGGACAGTGACAGGGACACACACACGCACTCGCTGCCGCTTTTCCTGCGGTGACCCCGCGGTGCGGGCACGCTGCTCCGGGGCGGGCGGGGAGGGCACAGGACCCGGGTAAGGACACGCGTAAGGACACAGACCCGGGGCCGGGGCCGCTCTCCCGCGCTGCCGCCGCGGGGCCGCGCCCGCCGCACGCAGCACCGCGGTCCCGCCGGCCCCGCGGCCGGCCCCGCGAATCCCGCCCCCCGCGAATCCCTCTCCGACCCCTGCGGCACCGACACTGACCTTCGGCGGCCGGGAAAAACGGCCCCCCCGCCGCCGCCTCCTGTGCCGAGGCCGCCATTGGGGCGGCCGGGAGAGATGGAACGGCGAAGGGAAGGGAGGAATGGAAGGGGACGGGAGGAAGGGAAGGGACCCCCTCGGGCTGAGCCCATCCCGGCCCCAGCGATAACTTACGGTCCGCAGCAGCGGCGGCGGCGCCGCGCCCCGCGCCCCTCGCATCGGCAGCAGCAGCCGTGACCGCGCTTCGGGAGCGGCGGAGACGGGAGGGAAGGAAGAAAGAAAGGAAGGAAGGAAGGAAGGAAGGAAGGAAGAGGTGGAAGAACACCCCCGCCCCAGCGGGGACCCGCGGCTGCTGCTCTGCGCTCCGCCGAACCCCGGCGCTGCAGCGGCTCCGAGACGCAAAGTGACAACAACGGCGGCGGCGGCGGGCGGGGAGCGGGGGGGGAGGCGGGGCAACGAGCACCCGCGCCGGCCCCGCCCGCCCCTCGCCGTCGCGCACGCGCGCCATGGGGGGCGGTGCCGCTGCCGTCACGGCGGGCCAATGGAGGCTGGGGGAGCCCGGGGGGGTGGGGCCAACGGTGAGGGGCGGGGCTGGGAGGGGAGGGGAGGGGAAGGGAAGGGAGGGAGAGGAGAAGGGGAAGGGGAAGGGGAAAAAGAGGGAAAGGGGAAGGGAAGGGAAGGGAAGGGAAGGGAAGGGAAGGGAAGGGAAGGGAAGGGAAGGGAAGGGGGAGGGGGAAGGGGAAGGGGAGGAAAGGGAGGAAAGGGAGAAGGGAAGGAGAAAAGCTGCACTAGGGGAGGGCAGGAGGTGGCAGCTGAGGGGAAGTCAGTGGGGGGGCGGGCACTCACGGGCAGCAATTGCTGCCCTTCTTGCCTGCCCTTGCCTCCGGCTTCCGAAAGATCACGGGCAATTTGCCCTGGAAATGGCAAAAATGAAAGGAGAGGGATTGTCAAAGCATTGAAGATCTGAGGAGAGGATGAAGTGTTGAAGGTCTGGGGGGAGGGCAAAGAATTGAAGGTCTGAGGAAGAGGTGAAGCGTTGAAGGTCTAAGGAGAAGGCAAAGCTGCTCCTCTACCTCTGGGGAGGTTGCTGGACTGGAGGGCTAGTTCATGTGGTGAAATGGCCATGCCTGTGTTTCCTGGCTTTTCAGATAGCAAGTGAAGGGTGTAAAAATCATAGTGTATTAATGAGAGTGTAGAGATGTTGCCCCTTGTGTCCTGGGCAGCTCGCCTAGGTATGCGGGCAGAAGTCCCTGTGGCAAGGAGAACAAGATCACGATAGGTCATCTGGAAGCAGGGGTAGTGAAAAGCAGGATTGACACTGAGGCTGGTAGGAGAAAATAGGCCAGAGAATGAGCCTGGCAGGTGTTTCAGAGGGAAACATCAGTACATGTAATGAAGGCGAAGGAAAAACCTTGAACAACTGTGCTACACAAGTGTTCAGGCTCCTACATGCTAAGGAGTATGAGCAAAGTGGTTTCTCAGAGCATCAGAAATAATTCAAGACTTTCCTCCAAAGATCAAGGAAAGGAAATCTTTGAATAGCCAGGAAAATGAAAGACTTAAAAAGTGGCACTTTGCAAAGCACACCTTTTTTCAAATGGAAATGGCCAATCAAGATGTATGGAGAGAGAATCAAAACCTTGTTATACTGAAGCCCAGTGTTAAGAAAATGTTCGATAAATGCTTTTTTTTGGTTTTCCCTGTGCTTTGACAGATTTAGATACCATTCCTTCTTGAATAGATTATATTACACTGTACAGCAGGGGCTGTTGAATTAACCTGGAATTTCTTAGGTTGAAACCAATCATTTGTGAATAAACTCAACTATAAAATACAGTTCCACAAATGACTAAACTGAAATAGTGTGATCATGTGTAATATAAAGGACTTCATGATTTCATATTTTAAGAATTCAAAAGAGAAATAATATATCAAGATTTCAGGATATGTTGATTTTGATCACTGCTTCCTAGTAAGAATGAGAATTTCTTCATTCAGTAGCCATTCAGTTCTCCACTCTTACACCAATTTGACACCAACACAACACAACTGATTGCTGATGGATCTGCAAGATCTGCTGATGGATCTACAAGATGGATCTGATGTAAGAGTTCGCAGTAACCACGCCATCATGTCTGGCTATCCAATCATCACTGTTTTCTCAAGTCTGAGTTTGCACCCGTGTGCAACATTTACCACTTGGATTCTCGAGCCTACTACAATTAGATGACACCTAATGTTTATGGTTCTGTAAAAGTTAAGTCTACATCCTGTGCCTCACTTCCTAGTTTACAATGGCTATGGTTTCCACTTGTTTTTCTGTTTGAGCTTCATTTGCATGTTGGAGAAGGCGCATTCTTGCAAAGACCTTATTCATATGGAAGTTGTAATGATGCTTCAGTTCCATGCTACTAAGTCTCAACTTTGCAAATTATTTTGGCCTAAAGGAGTTTTTTGTAATTGCTAGAAACTGTATTATCTGTCATGCTGCCACACAGGGTATCACGCTCAGACGTACTCAGCCATTCAGCGTGTTTGCGTGTACATTTGCTTATGTGGGAGGACGGGTGGGTGGAAAAGGATGCATCTGCAGGAAAAGAAAAGAATATCCGTACCTGCAATATAGCTGTTGTGTGGCACTGTACTTCGGGTCACTTGCATAATACAATAGTTCTTTTACTCAGTGTGATGAGTCTTTGTAGATTAATATGTGTGAGATGAAAAAGAAGAGGAGAGTCAAGGACACGTGCAGTACTTAAGGGGAGACAAGAGGGACTGGAAGGAATCTGGCAGTCACAGTGGGCAGGAATCCAGCACAGGCTGGTTTGCCTTTTTCAGGCAGGTTTATTACTGCTTATGCTAGATCGCATGCTGCTGGGGCGAGACCGATACCGTTCCCCAAACAGGCTAATGTAAATCTCCTGTCACATATACAGTCACTTACTCTGGGCTTTGTCTTCAGTGACACAAGGCCTTGTTTTGATTTTGTGAGGTTTTTCACAGTGAAAACTTAATTAATGTGGTAGTTACATACCTCTAAAATCAGACAAGCTGCAGCTAGGTTGCTAGGGGAGGTCAGCATTGTGTTGCTGCTTTGGTTGGCCTCACCTGGTCTACCTCACAATAAAAGTGTGGTGCCTTGTCTCCACATTGGTTTTGAAACAAGACAGCTAATATGTGTTAGCTATGCCCCAGCAAAACACACCTCATCTGTCAGTCATAGCCCAAATATATTTGTCTAGGAAAGGTGACAGCAACAGCCTCATTTGAGAGGCTGCTCATGGCATATATGCATTAAAATCAGACCAGACAACATTCCTCTTTGCTAAATCCAAGCTCAGTCTATTGCAGAAAGAAAATGGTAGATAATATTTGTTTTTACAGAGGTCCTACTGGCTTGCATTAGAAACAACTTTATTTTTATATAGGATACTAAATGTGTAAGCCATCTGTGAAAAGTATGGAGTATATAAACACATAGAAAATTTTTAGTCCACAATATTTGAGAAGGGATATGTTTTTCAAAGGATGAATCATTACAGGTCACCTGTTTCAAAAATAAGGCTAATACTTAATGTAAATTAATTTGTACCTTACCAATTAGATGTGTTTGAAATGTAAAGTAGTGAGAATGTTGGGATGTTTCAAAGTGCATGAGGCTTAAATAATGACTTTGGACCAGCCTTTGTCAGCCTGTCAATTCTCCCTAGTAATTCCCAACCCCACTGGTCAAATCTGAATTAAAGGGGTACATATCTCCAGAATTACATGTTTTCATGCATGTCATGAAACTAGGCCTCTGTATTGGAGAGTAACCTTACCTGTACTCCCCATACAGCAAAAGATGCAGAGTGAGCTTACCCTTTATTAGTCACAGGAGAATCCACATGGATGAGAGTGGCTTTTTCCCCTCAGGGTGGAAAAAGCTTCTGTCAAAATTCACACTTCATTAGATACTGGATAATCTGAGCATGAGGCTCAAATCCGCAGGCCTCATTAGTTCCCTTTCATTATTAAATTATTAACAGTTTCCCTGACAAAGCAGAACAAAGCAGCTGCATTTAGACAGATATAGAAGAGTACAATTTATACTGAACCTTTTGCAGGACATTCAGATATTACAATTCTTAATAGCCTCAGTGCTTGCATTTGAACGTTCCGTACATTTCCATCATCAGAGTAGCTAACTCAGGTTTCTGGGCTAATGCAGAAACTGCTGCAAGTGTCCAAAGGCATCACATACAGTCTCTTTTCCAAGGTCAAAGGGATTTCAAGGGCAACAAGAAGAGCTTCTGCCGAAACTCAGAGTAAAACACTGAAAAAAGGAAAATGTGGGCTTGTTCCCAAATGAGGTAAATGAACTGATAACAATGGAAACAGATAAGGCTGAGGCCATCTTTGCCAAAGACCTCCCAACAGCATCTCCCAGCCCTCTGAGCTTAGGATTCAAGGAGAACTACCAGGAATGGATAAGGGTCAAGTCAGGGATTACATGGGAGAACTCGACCCATGAACATGCAACAGATCAACTGAGCTGCATCCAGGAGCGCTGAGGGATCTGGCTGGTGTCGCTGCAAGGCCACACTGTTACGTTTGAATGGTCATGTGGAGAGGTTCCCAGTGATTGGAGAAAGACAAACATTGTGCCTGTCTTGAAAAAAAAGCCCAAAGGGAAACTGTTGGCTGATCAGCCTCACTGCAGTCCACATGGAAATCTATGTCCTCTTGGAACACATTTCTAGGCACAGGAAGGAGGAGGTGATTTGGAACAGCCAGCATGCATTTACTAATCTTGCCTTACCAACCTGATTGCCTTCTGTGATAAAGTTACTGGGTTTGTAGATGAGAGAAGAGCAGTGGCTATCATTGATCTTGACTTTTGCAAGGCTTTTGGCACTAGCACAATCTTGTATCTGAATTAGGACTTTATGGTCTGGATGGATGGACAACCACATGTACAAAAAACTGTTTGGATGATAGGGCTCAGAGGACAGTAGTTAACAGGCTGTTCTCTATCTGGAGGCCAGTAAGGAGTACTGTAGGCGTCTATCTTGGGACCTGACCTCACCTGTTTAACATCTTTATCAATGCCTGGAGGAGATGACAGAGTGCCCTCTCATCAAGTTTGTGGATGACAGCAAATTGGTGGGAGTCAATATGGGCATGGGTAGAGCTGCCATTCAGATTGACTCAGGCTGGAGTAATGAGAGGACAAGAACCTCGTGAAATTCAACCAGAACAAATGGTGTCTGGGACAGACTAACAACCTGCAGGGTACTGGGGTGGGGAGTAGCTCTGCAGAGAAGATCATGGAGGACATCTGGGTAAGCCCAAGCCAGTGATGAAGGCTAAGAGCACCCTGAGCAGTATCAGCAGGAGCACAGCCAAGAGATGGGGAAGCGATTACTATCGTCTACTCAGCACTAAGACAACATCTGCCCTTTTCCACCACCACATAGTTGCCCCACCATGCTGCAGATCTTTCCAAAAATTCTCTCCTCCCTCCAGGAAGGAAGAAGGGCACAAACACCTACTCACAACCTGTGCCAGGAGAGGAAAGACACAAAACAAGGCCAGGGGTGCTTTAGTGCTGTGAAGGAAGAAGGTGTGTGCTTCCTGCTATGGATGAAGAACAGCATTTCCCGCTAGTGCCAAGGACAATCAGAGAGTTGCTGCCCACTGTGAAGGAAGCACATAACACATCCACTAAATCATCGCTTACTCTTTAGTCAAAGCAAACAGTCCAGCTGGCGACAAAAACAGCAGAGGCAGTGATGTAGGGGACAAGGGGCCCTTGTACTGGCAGGAAACCTGGGATGTGGCACAACCTGACTTACCCCAGGCAAGGGAGGACAAAAATACCAGACTGAAGCCCAGCATACAGCTTCTCCAAGTCCTGATTAGCATAGAAGCAATGCGGAAACTTCACCTTTCCTGTCCCACATCTAGTTCTGGTGAGATGACAACACACTTCACTCAGAAAGGAACAGGACATTAAAAGAACATCAGGCATACAAATTATGAATGAAGTCAGGTATGACGTGGCCTCCTAATGCATCATTTCAAAAGGATAAAAAAGTATGAATCTGGAGGGGAAGGTAGAGGCACAAGGTCTGTGGACAAGCTATTAGTGTTTTAGGTGATAAACTAATTAAACATAGTATAGGTAGGAGTGGTTCTAGTGCTGGTGATTTGCATTCCTTTTCACTTATGGTTTTGGGCTTGGCCCAAGTTATTTAGGGATTCCCAGTAACTCTTCTAGGAGAGCCAGGGTAGGAAACAGTGAGTCAGTTTCAGAAAAAAAAAAAATTCCTTAGTGCTAACATGTTAGTTCGTAGCAGTCATGAGTTTAACTCAGAAGTACTCTCTGTCTTTGTTGTGAAAAAAGTTGGAAGGCTTTTATTTGGGACAAAGTGTCCAGTTTCCTCATTTAGGTGTCACATTTACTGGTGAAGACTTTGTGTGAACCAGATTTTCAAAATTCCCCATCACCTTGGCAAAATAGAAGAAAATACAGCATTGACTTGGAAGGAAGAAGGGAAGGTATGGTTTAGAAAAAAACTTCCTTCTGAAAAGCAAATCCATGGTGAAAGACTTTCCAAAAATAAATGGCAGAAAGGATTCTTTCAATTTCTCTGAAATACGGGGTTTGAATATACTGTTAGGAAGTGTAGAAAATCAGTCATATGTTTGCTGCTACAGGAAAAAATTACACAATTAATTTGTGTTAAAATCAAAATTAGAATTCTGATCATGTGACAGGTTACTCAACCCAGTGTTAGCTACTGAAGCGTAACCGCTAATGGCTAGGATATGACCTATATTCCACCGTGCCACTTCAATGGGTAAAATAAGACCATCATGTCCTAAAGAGCAAATAGTTAAAAGCTTTTTACAGTATTATCATTGTTACTTAATTTTAGGTGTCTTCAAACATACATTGCCTCATGAAGGGTCCTTAGAATACATACCCTTGATTTAACAGCAATAGTTCCTTCCATGTACTTACAAGAAAATTTAGTTGCATCTAATGCAGAAGATAACAAGATGCAATGTGGAGACCTGTCCATGAAGGTCTGTAAAACCAAATTGCAACTGTGTAATGCCATGGATTCAGAAATAAGCAATTTCTTGGAAGGAAAACTTGAGAAGTGCACCTTTGAGGGCAATTGTAGTCATAGAACAGCAGTAATCATGTTTTACACAGCAAAATATGTTTCCCTGGAATAACTGAAGTTCACCTAAAAGGACAGCCATTTTCACAAGTGAAATATTTTAGTTTTGAAATGAAACATTTCAAAAATTCATGTCAACAAAGGATTTGAGGGTAGGGGGTTTTTGTTTGATTTTTTTTTTAATTCTAATGAATGTCATACTAAGCACTTACTCATCTGCTTGTGACACTGCAGCAAACACAGTCAAAATGACCTCTTCCAGTGCAGTAAAAGCCAACGGTTAAAGCTGTGTAGCTAAATTCACTCCCTGGAACGAAGAGCGAAGGGCAGAGCAGCTTTCCAGGGTTAACAGGTTTAAGCTGCACATTCCCAAGAATTCACAGCTCCAGCCCTGGCCTGCGCTTCCCTACCAGCGCTGTGGAAATTGTATCCACCTACACCTCATCTTCAATCTGGCCTGTGCTTTAAAGCCCAGGAGGCAATCCTTCTGTTTGGTTGGGTTTTTTTCCTTTCACTCAATCTTCCTTTCTGTAGTCAGTCTTCCTTTTCTTTAGATGGCCTGAGAAAAATTCTGTATGCTTAATTTATTGGATTTCTGATTTACAAAGTTACTAGTGGATGTGTACAATTTCTCAATTCAGGCTGGAAAGAAAAAAAAATGCAGTTTTCTTATAATGACTTTGCTTTTCATACTGAGGAGCTGCGCCAGAAATTGAATTGTCTGAGAGAGATAAAGGAAAGAAACATTCTCACAGAAATTTTATCTTAGAAAAAGGAAAGAGAAGAAACAGAAATGAGACTTCAGAAGCTTCTGGTTTATAGGATCTGTCACATAACAGTGGTTGGAAATTCAAAAAATGCAAGATAACTATGCTCATACAATGCATGATTATTTGAAGAATCAAGCATTTTAGTGCATTTTAGACAATCTTCATGCTGTTACAGGCAGCTTGGATGCATTCTTTAACATTCTTCCCATTTTGCAAAGAAAAATAATATTGGAGACACAATTTTTTTAAAATCTCTAGGTTTAACTCAAAATGAAAGGCAACCCCAAACTTAATTGAATGCATAACTTTAAATTCCATTTCCATGTTTAAACAATGATATTCTCTTGCTCAGTCATTGATAAATAACATTTATTGTCCATTTACAACTAGGGTATTGACAGAAGGAATAGGAAGTTGTTGTTCCTAATTAGAACATTCATGTGGAAGGGTTGCCAGTCTTCAATGCATGGATTTCTCTGTGTCCCTGCAGTAACTGCTTTATAGTTCAGATGGATTTGTCACTGATATCTCTGAAACTATGTCAACATTTTCTTGAAGTCCTACCAAGCCCGTTCCTGCAAACAATCCCGCTGAGAATCAAAGGGACCAGATTCTTTGAGGACTGAAACTGAGTTATGTCATGAAGCCACTGTTGTGCTTGTTCTCTCTTACAGAGAAAGACCAGGATTAGTCTTTCTTTAGACCCACAATAGGAAAATGTACGCTATTTCAGCTTCCTTCACTCCACCACTCTGTGGATTGGAAACTCAAGGGGAAAAAAAAAAAGGAGCTGAGGGGTTTTTTCTCTGTTTGATCACTGCCTGCGCTGTGCAGCAATGTTTGTCCCATGGCACTATAACCACATTCATTGTAGGACTATTTTAAAAGATGATTGAGACTGTTTATTGAATACTACTGTAACGTATAAATGAGTCTATATTACTCACGGTGAACATATGCTTTGCAGTATTTTAGTCTCATGTCAATGCAACCCCATTATTATAAATCAAACTGAGGATTTGACAGACTACTTCAGTCACATCTTGCTCACTGCTTCCACTGTTTGCTGTAACATACACAATGTGCCATTTGTAAAACGAACAAAACCCAACAGGTTATTTTACTTCATTTAACAGCTGAATGCATCTCGATGTAACATCAAAGATGGTTTACCTTTTTTTTTTGCTAACAAACTTGCTAGCAAGCTTATGCAATATTTGTGAAATAATAGCAGATCGTTAGAAATGTATTTAAAACCAATTATAATTCACTGATATTCGAACTCTTCAAAAGGTACTGTACAATCTTATCAGCAAGAACTACATACTCTACTTGAGAAATCAGAGGCACATTCCTTATCTGTTGTTTGAACAAAGAAAGGGTGGGGACATTTCTCAACCAATCTCCCATTTAAAATGTTTCCAGATGGAATCACACCTGATGTGTTTTTACATCGAAGAGTATAAATTACTGCAGTGAAGTATATTTCATAATAGAGCAAAAGAAAAGCTACTTAAATGTAAGCTTTTGTGACAGGTAATACATTTGGTCATAATATCTTTTCTTTCATGTTGATAAAATGTAATCTGGGCACAGCTTGGAGTAGATTTCTTAAAGACAACATTTTCTTAGCATTTGTTTTAAATTACTCATTGCATTTTTTAGGGTTTTTTACTGCTTGTTTTGAAATTACTGATCTGTTTGTTCTATCCTGTCTCAAGGAAACACAAGCATGTACATGTAATAAAACTGTTAAGATACTTGTTTGTGCACTTTGCATGCTAGCTGAGTAGGCAAGTAATTATGCTAATCTGGCTGCTAAATGTATTTATTACTTGTGCTGGAGTTACAGCCACACCTGTCTGCCCTATCTCATACTAAGGCACAGGAGTTCAGGAACAACAGTGCTTCTTCAATCCATGGACAACTTGTGTAAAAAAGTTCATATGTGGCAGACCCTTTTTACTGCGGATGTCCCAGTCCTCAAATACTTGATCTTTAGGGCATTTGATCTGCATATCATTGGGAAGGACTCACAGACAAGTCATGGGTGGCATTTTGAAATCAGTATGACTGCTTCTCCGTCTTTGGTGAACCCAGGGGCTTGTGTTAAACGAGTCAGAGGAATAGAGGAAATAGGACTGGAAAGTAGCTCAGGCGTGTTGTGTCTCCCATACCTGCGTGGGAAACTCCACTGTTCTGCCCTTACTGAGAGAGTCCTCAGTTCTTGTGGTAAGCGACAAAGGATCTGAAAAGGGTTAGGAATCACGCTGCCAAGGAGGGCAAAAGTAGTCTTCTCTTCACATGCCTCTTGTGGGTCACACGTAAGAGGTCTGTGCCTTCTTCTGAGCAAACCCAATGAGGATGGGTTGAAGGTGCTGGAATACAGAAAAAGAGCAAGGTTCAGGAGAGGTGGTAAATGGTTCCCTTGCCTGAAAGCCAGCAAAGGCAAGGACAAGCATTGGGTCTGTAGGCATCTGCCTTTGTAAGCACCTTGCAGGTACAGTCTAGTCCTAAGGTTCAATTTTTGTAAGCACTAGATTCCACATAAATCTGACTACTTTGTGTTACCACTGCTGGACACAGGTGGTTCTGTGCTCAGAGCCTTGTTCACATCTCTGGAATAATTACTTAGAAGCCCTGAGGTATGAGCCAATGGAAAACAGTAGGCACAGGGATCTAGATGGAATTTAGACCAGGAGAATCAAGGACTAAGATCAATATTTAGATTAATTGAAGGTGTTATTCACCCCTCTCTCCCCCTCATTTTGAATAACTAACAATCAGTCTTTTCTTTCTTTTTGAGTTCTGAACATTTATGCAACCAGGAACAAATCTATCCCAAACCTCCTTTAGGTTTTCCACAATTAGTCCTACCAACTGCGCTCCGGAATTGAATCACAGACGTTCTAGCCGTGATGTTCAGAGCACAACTGAGTGGCTGTCAGCTGGCCAAGCTTGCACATGCTTTGGAGTGCATCTTTGGTTTCCTAGGGAACCTTGCCTAGGTCCTCCTGCAATGTTCCAAGGCACCCAGGAGACATTTCATTACCGCCAGTCTTCATGGTTTTGTACATCCCTAAGTAATCAACACATCAAAGGTGCATTTGAATTTTTTATTCTTAAGTTTCTAAAGCAGTAAAATTAATTGCTGACCATACAAAGCTGATTGTACTTCTAGCTGTAAAACTCAAGAGCCTTGCTCGGAAGTTTGAAGTTGAAACCTTATCTCATTCCTCTCATTTACACTGCCAATATGGGCTACTGACCAGTCCCGCTTTTTGCCTTCTTATTATGTTGACCAGCAGGCCAGTGTTCATCCAAGCAGCTACTTGTGGCTGTGTTCTGATTTATTTATCTGTTATTGTTCAGGACTAGTATTTCTTCAAAGATCCAAATCTCTCTCGCAGCCCATATTTCTAGTGTCATCCCACAACTGTTAACAGCTTACCTCTTACCTTCCAGGGTAAGCTGACAAGCTGAACATTCTCCAGAGAGTCTTTAATGTATGCACAGTATCTTTGCTCAAGAATAGGTTATTTATTTCTTAGAAGAAAAAGAAAGGGGAAAAAATGCGTTGGGTATTAAGAATATTGTCTAAAATCTTATGGTGAGCTTTTCCTTCAAAATAGAAAATACTTCTGGGGAAGCAAAGGTTTAATAGGAAAGTTTTCAGTCAGTCTTCATATGAATTCATTCATCTGTCTCTAGAGATGCTGAGACCCCTGTCACAGATGTAGGCTCGATATGCACCTTATCTTCGCTTCTCTACACATACTGGTCACAGATGTCTGAATACTACATTTTCCATGGCAGGCTGAGGCTTTAATGCTTTCCCCTGGAGGAGAGATAAGAGCCAGAACACGTGTAGACTGCATTACATTTTCATTTGTAATCAGTGATGTGTAAAGTTTCTAAAAGTTGTTGACACTGGTATGATATATTCTGTCTCTATTAGAAGGGGAGTGGACGGGGATATATGGTCAGATACCATTTTGTTTGCAAATATCGTCTCTCCTTTTACCGACCCAGAACCATTCTCCATCACTTCTGTCTCATGTAATGAAATACACAGCCTTATCATTTTTCAGTCTTATTCCTCTTTCTTATCATTCATATTTAATGTATTTCTACCTCCTATTTTGTAGCCGTTTACATTTTATTGATTCTTGGGTGCAGTTTACAAGTCAGTGATTTATTATCTTTCACTTCTCTTTGTGCTGACAGGGAACGTTGCTATTTTTCTACTTCAAATGTAGTGTGAGGTCAAAATATTGGTGGCTGAAACTTGACAAAATGTTAAGGAAACATTTAAGCCATACTAATTGTTATTATGCAGATTTTTAGAGAAAAAGAGAAAAGGAAATTCGTGGTTAAGGATGACACAAAGTTTTCTGCTCGTGAAACCTGGCATTGCAGCATACGCAGTATATTAACTGTCACTGTTTAGAGGGCTGTGCAATGTCTGAGAAGATTGAGGACATGAAAGATTCAGGCCAGATTTTTTAAACTTAAGTGCCAGAAGGTGGGTATCCAAGATTTTTTAGCCAAGGATAAATTCACAGAATCATAGAATCATACAACAGTTTGGGTTGGAAGGGACCTTAAAAATCATCCACTTCCAATCCCCCAGCCGTGGGCAGGGACGCCTCACACTAGAAAATTCAAGAGTCTGTAAGTTCTAAAATAGGATAAAATTACATGTGTGCATAAAAATAAAAAGTTTATTCTAATAAAACTGCTGGAAAATTAACCAGAATCTCCCCTGCACAGGGTGAAGTCTGGAGCAGCACTGTGGCCTGTATAATTTTCTAAGTGCAGATGCTGTGGACGGGTGGGAGACATGACGTGGGACAAGGAGCAGCCGCAGCAGCAGGGTACTGCTCAGTTCCCTGCTGATGGGCAGCAGTGGAGAGGTCAAGTGTTAGAGGTCTGCCATTCCTTCCACTCTGGGCATTCCAGAGCAAGGGTCAGATCCTCCTGCGTGCAGTGCCATTTGTCCTTCCCTTTGCTCCTCTCTGCTTTGTATATGAGGTATTAGGAAAAATAGGCTGCAGTACTGCAGCTGTGTTAACATCAGCCAGTCCTGCTTATCTGGCTCACCTGACAAGGCTGGTGCTGTTGAAAACCTCACAGACTGAAGGGGAGGGACCAAGGTTGTGATGAAAATCTTGGCAGAAATTGTGTTTGGCAAAAGTGACTTATTTGCTTAGGAAAATTAGTCTTTTCCACTCCTCATGCTAAACGTGTGCCTGCCATTTGTTGGCTTGTCACATGAAGGCTCTAGGTGGGTTTCCATTGCACAATAACAAATCAGCAGTTTCTAGGAAGTTTCTCATTTTTGTTTGGCTGGGATGTTGCGACAGCGTATTTTTCCCCTGTAATGGGCCTTACTGTCGCAGATCAGTTACTCGTTGCTTCACAACTAAATTGCTGCAATGTGCTAGTCTTCGGGCTACATCTACAGTCAATCCAGGAGCTGCAGGCAGCTGCTCTCTTTCTAAACAAGGTATTTTACCATGAGCAGCAGTCTTACAGGATCAGATATTGGTTTTGATGTGAACAGCTTGCGAGGAGATTTGCTTACTGCATCCCTTTTCTGCTGTCGAAGAAAAGGATAGAGCACAGATTGGAGATCAAGATAATGGAAGGACAGCTTCTGTGAGCAGCTCTCAGCTCTGGCATTTGCTCGAGGCTGTTTGGGGGCTGCAGGGAGGGGGGTGTTAATGAACAGGACAGGCTGCGAGTCTGTTTTCCTAGAATTTCAGAAAGGGCGGGGCTTGACCTGACAGCATTCCCCAAATCTGTTTTGTTTGGAAATATTTTTAATATTAGGACTGAAACATAATCCTGTGATCTCCAATTGTCCTTGTCAACACTAGCGTGGCTCTCACCAGGTTTTTATGCCTTACCATCACCACACCGATTCTACAGGAGACTCTTCAGGTGCTCTACACCTAAGCACATCACAGCACTTGCCTTTTTCTCAGCCTCTGTCACACATTGTTTGGCTGCAGGCTCTCTGTCTTTCCTCTAGAAGAAATGGCACTTTGTGTAGGAACTGTATGTCCCGGGCCCACAGCTGCCCTTCTTGGGCTGCTTAGCAGCTTAAGCAAATTCCTGCCTTGAGCTCCAGAGCTGTGAGTACTCCAGGGTTCCCCGCTCACCTCTATGGCCACCCAGGGCTGGGGAAACAGGCAGATTTTGTGATTATTCCGAAATTAAACTAGCACACTTGCCTGGATGGTGTTTCCTACTGGTCAGGGACAGAATACAAGTCTGTGCAAGCCATTTCTTGTGTTCTAATTCATTGATTCTTGGGTGTCCTGCATCTGGCAAAAGAAATATACTGCCCTAGGAAAAAAAACCCCTTTTGATTCTCAAAGCACAAAAACCCCCAAAGCCCACATAATGCTGATAAGCATCTATACATATTTCTCTGTTTTAATTTCCTCCCTATTTGATAGTGTTCTTTGGGCTTAAGTCTAAGGCTTCCTGAGTACACAAGATCTTCCTCTTTCACTCCTTCTCACAGAGTTCCTCTGCATCCCTTTCTGAGCTCGTTCAGCAGGTAAACCAAATCGCTCTGCTGTTCCTCTTTATTGTCAAGTTCGCCCTCATCTCCGTAAATCTCTCTAAGTCTGTCAAGCTTTGCAGTATTTAAGATCTCAGGTTAATACCTAAGCTCTGTCCTGCTTCTAGTGGAAGTCTCTTCTTCCAAACATTCTCCCTGCAAAGAAACTTTGCAGGACTAGTTTTTCCAAGACTCTCTGTGCCATTGCCAATCTTACTGACTAGAGCAAAGGAAAAGAAAGCTGTGGAGGGATGAATTGTCACTGCATCTGACCCAGGAATCTGAAAATGCATTGCCAGGGCTGTATCTATAACTAGTGGATAGAGGGGGGAAAAGGGGTGGAGGGGTGTGATGAGTTGCCCAGAACACTCAACAAAAAGGAACAAAGAGAACCCACTAGAAACTGGAGTTTGCACGAATCATATGCAAGTGTTTAAAATAAAAGGAAATGTACCTCCTGGTGCAGTAACCTAAAGACCTTGCCCAATCCTGCTATTGATTTCACGCACTGAACTGACAGCTGTTGAAAGTCAATATTGGTCTAGTTGTAGAAAGGGAAGGAATCTTTCAGCCATTCAACAACACTCAGTTAAATCCAATCCATTTAGCTACAAACACTTTAAATAGGGCCCATGTGTCTGCTTGTTGAGATCGTCTTGGACAGAATGAAAAATGCGGATTTTTGAGAAAAAATAGAAGATTCCTTAGGGCATCTGCAGATGGAAAAAAAGAAACTAAATTCAAAGCACTGCTGCTCTGTTGCTGAATGAGGTCACACTTCACATTGTATGTGGATAAAGACAAGACAATTTCCCACTTCCCATTTCTGTTCTGTATTGCCAGGTTAATTGTTGTCATTGTATTCCCCACAAGAGAAGCTTCAGCAGTGATGCCAAATAAACCAGATTAGTGTTCAGGGGCATTTGCTGGAAGTGATGCCAAATCCATTCTTGATCCTAATTATATGAAATATGCTCCAATAATTTTCCACAAGGTGAATAAAAATAATGCCAGAACTGCCGCTTTCACTAAAGCTCAATTAGGAGGCATTCACTAGTCCCAAGACGTATCATAGCTTCTTCTGTGCAATTTTATTCTCCTTTTTATAAACCGATGTTTACTGAGAGAAGATGAATATCCTCATTCCTGGCACCCATATAAGAGCGATACTGGGAGAGAGAGAAAAACGTAGACAAGACCTGGCCCGTATCCCAACGTTAGGCAAACTGACCTTTGGTTTTGATCTCTGCAGACAAGCTGTTGCATCTGCATGATTTCAAGCAGTACACGTAGGAGATACAGACTTGAATGCAATGTTCAATCCTGAATTTAAAAGAAGAGTTGAAAAGCCACTTAACTTAGAAAATAAAATCGGATTAAACAAATTGGTTTTTGTCAGTCATGGAACATTTCCCGTGGTGTGCAATACCTCCTTCTGCAAAGAATTCTCAATTTCATGATGACTGGTTTGTGACAGCTGACTAAGAAAGAGGTGTGTGTTAAAAACAGACATTCACTACCAGCAGCTGCAAATTCGGACTTCTGTTCAAACTATTCAAAATCCACTGTAAAATCGAAAGGCATTCTCCTAGCATGTAAGCACAATGAAATATGCTTTGATCATATTAAAAAAATAAAAAATTCCTTTACAGCTAGAGTAGAAGGAGGATGGACAAACTTGCTTACTGAAACAATATGATAATAAATTATGTCCATAACCTGTAGTTGACTTACATAATATTATTATGTTTAAGGATTATCAAAGCACAAAACATCTTCATTTTCCATTCATGAAAAAACCCAGATTTCTCAATTTAGAGGGTTTTACTAATCTGTAACTTTCTTGCTCTTTCTTCATGCCTTTGCTTTCATGGAAATTCTCATGAATGCCAAAGCTACTATTGCAGAAAAACTTGGGGGGGTTTATGACTTCATTTACCCTCTTTCCATTTTTTGAAGTTTCTTCCACCTCTAGAACTGCTGGGGAGACCATATTTATTGATTGTCTGATTTAGAATCACAGAATATCTCAAGTTGGAAGGTACCCATAAGGATCATTGAGTTTGACTCCCTGTTCCTCCCAGGAATACCTAAAACTAAATCATATGACTATCATCCAGATGCTCCTTGAACTCATCAGACTTAGTGCCATGACTGCTTCCCTGGGGAGCCTGTTCCAGTGACTGACCACCCTCTCAATGAAAAACCTTTTCCTACTGCCCAGCCCAAACTTCCCCTGGCACAGCTTCAAATCATATATTTGCTGTCCCGAGCTCTGCTTAATTTGCGAGATCCCATAATGGTTAATGTACGACAGAGTGAAACCTGACGTTTAAAGAGGACAACAAATTGTTCAGGTGAGTTAGTTACTTCATGCTCAATGCATTCATATGCTCATGGTGTACTGTCTGCTGCTGTCAGAATTGATCTCTCAACTTCGGGTGATAGTTGCAACAGTATCTCCATAACTCCATCCTTCCCAGTGGGATAACAGAGTACGTTTAGATTAAGAAAAAAAAAAAAAACCAAACCCACATCTCTCTTCACGTATGCTGAATTCTGATCATACTCCCCCACCGCAGCCCCCTTGCAGGATTTGGCTAAGCAGATGACCCACAATAGCTTATACCCATTCAGGCTGAAGTGCTTAGCAGGCTATTGTTTTCCTCTTGGCAAAGATCCAAAAAAGATTTCATTAGCGGTTGCTTATCAGGGATAGGGACAGGAAATTGTTGTGTCTGTGCTTGGAGACTGGTCCCTAAAATCCAACATGACAGGCAAGCGCTTATACACACACTACTGGAGGTTTACAGCTGCAGTGTCTCCTGTTAGTCAAAGCGTAAAGGCTCTCTGGATTGCTGCTGCTGGATGGCAGAATGGGCTTTGTTCCATTGACTATATTATCTCTTAATACAAACTAGTCCACGATTCCACACACACACACCACAACCTCTTCCCCGCTCCCCTGGGAGCTCTGGAAACTTGCCAGCAACTCAGGTGAAGCTGAAGAGGTGATAAAAGAAGGTTTAAAAGGTCTCCTGGGTAAAGTCTGAAGGAGACACACCAGAAAGCTAGAGCTTGAGGGGAAGGGGATGAGCTGGGCTCTAGATCAAAGGATGCAACTCTCACAGCTGGTACCCTTTGAGCTGCCCTTTTGCCTTCCTTGCCACAGGTGGATGCCCAGGGACTTCTAAAGCACAACAGAGTTAGATGGAGGGAAGCTGTATATCAGAAAGAGCCTGGGGTTTGGGGAGCTCTTTTGTTTGCTTGCTTTTAATGAGCTGTTTTAGGAAGCCTCGTAAAATCTAGCTATGTTGCTGTATTTCCTCTTTTTTTTTTTCCTCACAAAATATTAGCTGGAATGTGGGAAATATTTATAATCTCTTGGCTGAATCTGAGGAATCAATACTAGATCTTGAAGGAAATGCAGGTTTCAGGGAGGAAGCTGACAGTGAGAGGGTTTGGAGGGAGGCTGTATGATCAACAGGCTGTAGGTCACTTCTGTCTGGGGCCACTGCTAGGACCCCTGATTCATAGTAATGCAATGCATGTCCAAAGCAGGCAAATTCCTATACCCTGTTTAAACGTATAAATAGAAGACATCAGTATACAGAAAAACACCAGTGAAAATCTAATCTTGGAAACAGGTCCATGGCAATCTAGCAGCAAGCCTTCAACAGGGCTGCATCTGTTAAGAAATAGTCACCAGGGGTGAAATCTTGCATCCCATCAATATTCTGTTTAGTTAGTTAATGATGGGAACCATGTTCCTGGAATCTGAAAAACATACATGCATAAAAAGCAGTATCAATATGGTGGGTGATGACATTCATTGAGCAGGCCAAGGGATGTTGTGGTGTGCTTCTGCGAATTGCATGATGTAACTTGCCTGCACTGACAGAGTTTCCTGGAGGCTATGCTAGTATCAGGGTAAGAAAATATATGCAGGCGTGAGACAAAGCAGTTGCAGTAAGCATGTTCTCCATTGGAGCAAACACAGGTGATTAATAGAGCTGGGATGAAGAGATTGTTATCTTTTTCCAGTGCCAGGAACGAACATTTTCTAGTTGCTGAGATGGAGTGTAGATGTCAATTAATTACCATTTTCCAATTAATTGTTACTGTGACATATCTTTCCCTAAAGAAATTATTGAGCAATACAACCAGAACTCAAACTGGATCTGTCACAGCTGAGAGAGTAACTGACTGCATTTGCAATTCCTACTTACCAGGTGTCCCACATTTCTTAAGGTAATGGACAGGAAGCACAAAAAGAGTAATTTGAGATAGACATCTCTGTTCCCAGGTCTCATTGACTGACACAGCTTTCTTCTTAATTTGTCAAATTTGCTCAGTGTGATGCTGATGGGTTTGTTAGCCAGCGGTCTCAGCGGAGCTTGAAAAAAACTGAGTGTTTGCATGGGCTGTGTATTTGCAGTGTGATGGGAACTAATGGAGGCTGTCTTTACAGAGACTTCAGTGGTCACTGGTTGTGATTAAAACACTCCTAATGAGCAACTCTTGCAGGCCCATTAGAGAAATGGCCTGCCAGAAGTTAGCCACTTTTTCATGTTCCGATCACTGTATTCATTTTCCCATCCAGAAAACAGTGCTTTATTCTCCCTTCAACAGATGAAGCCTCTGCATAAATGCAATAATACTCATTTCTGTAAAGACGCTTCCTCCCTGGAACTTTTTGAGCTACAATTGCACTCAGTGGGCCGAAATCACACTGTCTTATTGTACTGTGTTCTGTAGACTCACAGCCCTACTCACAGTGCTAGAATTTAGGTTTCTGTACCTCATTCTATTTAGTTAGGCAGCCATCTAAAAAGTGGGAGCAAATAACTAATAGACTGAACTTTCTTGCAGGATACCTGGTAGAAATAACATTTACTTTCTTCTAATAAGCAGCAAAAGTTTTTGGATGAAGATTAAAGCCTGGAGCACTCTTGGTTTGGTTGTTGCTGTTTCGAACTATTTTTGAATCTCCTCTAACCTTGAACGACTTCTCAGAGGAATGGCTGCCTAAATTAGAATATCTATTTCACATGAAATATTGGGAAAGGAGAGGAAGGGTTATATTAGCTATTTCATTAGAACTAACTCTCAGGGTCTGTATCCCAGCCTGCAGCAGAAATGTCAAGAGGAGCAGCTGCTACAGCACACAAGCCAGCAGAATATTTCCATCTCTGAATGAGGCAAAGGTGGGGGGAGGAGGGGGACAGGTGGGGGAAGCTGAGGGAACTGCATAAGATGTCAGTGTTGTAAAGTAGCGATGAAGGACTGTGTGTCAGCAGAGATTGAGCTGAACCCTTTGTCTGTCCATTCCCAGAGAGTGATTTCTTTGTGATACATGCAGACCTCTGATAGCATAAATATGCCATTGCTTTTGGGCTTTAGTGTGGTTGCAGAGTACACTGTCCACCTCAACCCTTTTAAATACAAGTTATTTTAGACATAGCTTTTCCTTACCTATCTTCAGTAGATGCCAAATAAGCAAACCTATTACGCTATTATGCTGTTTAGTGTTACCAAACAACTCTCACCAACATGAGTAGACCAGACAAACTGAAAGGAACAAAGAGATCAGTCTTTCATGGGTAGTTTCTTATACTTCAGTCTCAGAACAGCTCCCTGACTAGGTGGGCCATCAACAATGTCATTAGGATTTATCTTTTCTGTCATATATTTCTTTGCCTGCATGAAGACAGAACCCAGGTCTTCCTGGGAACTATTTTGCCCAGTATTTCTACAAATATTGCTTAACACTAACACATTGTACTCGTAAAGTATGTGAAAGGGCTGGGTTGTTGCTATGCCTTTTTAGTTGATGTCAGCATGCTGGACCGGTGTCTCACTGTAAAGCTGTCATGGTAATATGCCAGGCTTTGGAAAAAAAATTAAGAAGAAAAACATTGGCATTTAAAAAGGCATGCAAAGCATATAGCAAGCCATAGTGCGTACTCACTGTCAATACATGCTTTGATTCATCCCAATGTCATTACCCCAGATTTGCAGAAGGATTCATTAATAAGCACCATCCAAAGGGGAGAAAGTAGAGCAGTGTGTGACTTTGGGTATTTTCACATACTTCCGTCACCATGTGACCGAGCTACTGCTTTTTGATGTGTTAGGTTGTGGATGCATGTCTTCTTTTGGCTGTCTTAAAAGGTATCTCCTGCAGCTCCTTTTTACTCCCCACTTCTCCTCTGCACAGCCTAGTCTGCTTGCTGAGTCAGTTGTCTGGGCATTTCATAACCTTTTGGGACTGATTAGTCCAGTCGCTTTGGTGAGAGAGCTTGGCAACTGTTTGCCTGAGCACCATACCAGAAGGTGTAAAGGGACAGTAGACACCACCACTGAGGCTGTGGCAGAGCTGGAGCTGGTAATTTTTTTTTTCTCAGCTGTGATAGTAAGAGATGGCACAGGTGCAGTCTGGCTCCTGAGCTGAGCCACACTCAGCTGCAAAGAAGAACATTAGTAGAGGGTCATAATTGCCATGGGCTAAAACTGTACCCATGGCAACTTACCACAGCTCAGGCTAGTTCATGGTGACTTGGTCATGATTAGATGATCTCACTTGCAGGTTTTCCTTTCCTATTAGGTCTCGAGCCACGTTCTAGGTGCATTGACCCCTGCCTATTCCGTTTGTATGATATCCTTACTGAACTGCAGGAATCCAATCTAATGTGCAAGAGCAACAATGAGTAGGCACTTCTTATTCTAGAGGGTGAATTTGCTTAGACTAAGAATTCATATCACAATTCAGACTTGCTGTACCATATCCAGCATCACAGAGAGCCTTGCCTGCAGAACTGTGTAAAGTCCTCATGATTCATGGTTGGGTGACTGTAGAAAGGCTTTTAATTTTTATCTAAATTGGAAATACCTGTAATATATCTCTCTAACCAATAAATGAATTGCTTTATATTCAGTACAAATATAGAACAGGAAAGGCCACCTGGGCTCTTTGACTCTGGTTCCACACAGTCTTGGTGGAACCAAGTGGGAGACATTTATGGTCCAGAAAGGTCCACGGAGCATTTGCTTTTCCTATGCATTATCTGCCTTTTGTATAGATCAAATTGTTTGTTACTGTAAAATGATATTAAGGCTTAGAGATGACAGTCATTTAGCTTGACTTCCTCATAATGCTCATCCTAATGCTCATTCCTGCAGCGGAGGAAATTAATCTTTGCTATTAATATTGTCTATTAAAGCTAGAAGGTAGATCGGTCCATTTGCAGTCCTTATTAAATAAGGACCCCTTGCTGGTCCTTATTAGATAGATGAAGGACCAGAGTGAAGTTCCTTGTTACTTAAATGAAACCCATGTTTAGCAAAGCTGTTAAATCACAGCTGAAGGCAGACATCTTGATGAATAAATCAGCATTCATGAATAAATAATTGACATGAGTGCTAAAATGGGATTCTCGTTTTCATGCTGTTTCTGTCCTTGGCTAAAAAGTGAGACAATCTGTATGAGTGGCAGTGGTGGCCTTGTGGTAAAGACAAGTAAGGTCAGGTTGCCAAAGGTGTAGACACGAATGTGGTAGAACCAACAAAAGCATCTCAGACTGCTGGAGGCTCCAGCTCCTTTGGTTTCAATGGTTTCGGATGAGTTAGGGAGCTGGGATGAGCCTTACTAGCATGTTTCCCATAGGACATCAAATAATGTTGAGTCAGTGCTGCTCTGGGAGAAATTCACACTTTGATCTAACAGTTAAAGGCTCAGTGTCCCATTAGCAGTTCGCTGAAGATGGCTGCCTTTCCTTGTAATTGTGCTGGTTATTCACACCAGTGGAACTTTCATCAGCCACCCACTTCCTGGGGACAATTAGTTCCCACTTTGCATTACCAGCCTTAAGTAGGTTATGAGTCTTGCAGCATTTTGTGTACAAGGACATGAAAAGTTTAAAAAACAATGGTTTGTGAGCGTAGTGGGTGCATTCAGCCTGAGAGAGTGGAAGAATCACATCCAGCGCTTGTCTTGCACAGAGCTAAATCTGGTATTTTTTGTCTCTTGCCTAAGCACTACATGGGACTCATGAGAGCCATTCCGGCGTGCCATCTTATTTTGCTAAATATTTTAAATACCTGTGGTTATGGGGAAATGCCAGTTCTGAAATCTGCCACTTTAATAATACAAGTGGTTTTCAGATGCTGAGGATAAGGATGCAGCTGCTCCAAGAGCCCAAAGTACTGGTATTCTTAAGAACTGCAGCCAGGCACTCACAATGCACTTGTGTCTTAAAGCCACAGCAAAGGGCAGGAGCTGGTGCCACCCAGGGAATCAAAAGCTGCCATTCGTGCCTGTGCAGAGTGGGCAGGCAGAGCCTCTGAAATACTCCCAGTATCAAAACAGGGCTCTGACGGGACTAAAGTCATGCCAGGTTCCTGTTATCATTGCTGTGGATTTCTCCGTCTCACCTCACGCAATGTTTTCTATAAACACCAGTGCCATTTGCTGTGTGTGAAGGGCGGGCACACGGCATAACATGCAATCACACACAAGGAGCCAGCAATTTGCTCAAGAATAATGTGAGGGATTCCCCATGGGGGTTTTTGGAGACCCTCTTCCAATTTTTCTGTGCTGAATATCATAGCATTTAACAGTCAGCAGAGCCCCAGTTGCACTAAGAAGGATGTTAGTGTCTGGATGAAGAGAGAACACCTTGAAATTCGGGGAATGTTGCTTTGCATGTGTTGAAATTAGTAAAGGAGTACTTTGAGGGTCCATATTTGTGTTACGAAAGATAGAGGAAGCTCAGTAATTCTGGAAAGGATGGAAATACATATTTGAAGAGCGTGAAAGAGAGTGGTAGTGCACTTGCAGATAGAAAAAGCAGGCTCTTGACTTATTACAGGCTGTTTTGGAGTTACATCTCTTGTCACATGAACTCCTCGCCTAGTATGAATCAACCCAACTTCATCCAGGTTAGTGGAGCTCTGCTGATTTACAGACACTGGAGCTGCGCTTTGGATTTTTGCAGTGTAAGGCTAAGTCTCAATTTTGCTGGCTCATAACTTTATGAAGTTACCAAAATAGTGAACAAATGTTTGTATATTATAAAACTTATGGGTAGGTTCTGGAAACAGTGCTGGAGTCCTGTGCCATTCCCGTCCCCAACCATGTAGTATGCCAACTGCCACAGTGTGAGGCATTGTAAAAGCCACTCACTAGTGTCAGACTGTGAAATCCGTTAGATCTCATCGTATCATGGCAAGTAAAGGAGCATCAGACTCAAGATAAGTTACATGAGCTTTGTAAGGAATTTTCTAAAAATCCAGCATTCAGGTGAGACAGAGAGCTAGAAATTTAGACCCTGACCAAGACTGCTGAAGCTAGCAGTGACCTTGTTCCATGGTGTCCGTCATCCTACAGCCTTTTCTTCTTCACAGCTGTTGCAGCATTTTCCCCACCAAATCTTGTTGTCTCTTGCCAAGTGTCCTTGTTTTATTTTCAGTATGAAGCACCTCCCTGGGATAGAACCTGCTATTTGGTAGCTACAGCGTCTATCTAGGACGCACATATTCCTACGCTCTTAGAAGAGGAAGTTATGCCTGGGATTCCCACATTGTGGGTGAAGGTTCTTGCTGTAAAAGGGGTGGAGAAGCAGAGTAAGAGTAAATTTTACCTATTTCATGTTTTGGGAAGTAAATTATTTGGCTACATGTGTGGTGAGAATGCTTCTTAGATGAAGTTTAACAGCTGACCTGGGCAGAGGCGACCCTAATTTTGGACTCTGTGAGCCCTCCTGTCTTTAGATATGCAGCACCATGAAAACTGTGAAGCCATGGGCCAGTGTATCAGTGTCTTCTTTATTGTATCCTCAGCCATGGGTTTACTGTAGATGACACTAAAATACAGGTAAGTGTGGGACCATTGGAAGACATTTGACTTCATTGTGCTCTGTTCCTAAGTGATGCTAAAGCTGGCTCCAGGCTTGCCAGACCCTGTTAGCTTAGAGGCCTGCACCTCTAAGGTAAGGCAAGGCTCAGAGAGGTTGATTTAGAGCTCCTTCAACTTTGAGAAGCCGCAGTTACTGGAGAAGTTGTGTGGAGTCTGTACTTTCTACAGATGCTCCTAGTTAGCCTGTTGAAGGACTTTCCATACATTTTTTTCCCTTGGGTGTTTCAGCTGGAAATGCTGTTGTTTTGAAGTTGCTTATAGGACTTATAGCTTTCTTCAGTTGCTCCAGGATTTTAAAATTCTGACATGTGTTCTTCTGTTATCCATGTATTGCTCTGAAGATTCTGGGGGGAGTTCTCTTGCCCTCCTTCATGGTAACTGCATCTCTGACCTCCAGATCAGACATTCTGGACTTCTGCACTCTAGGTTTCAAGGGTGTAATGAAATCTGATAAAAGCTGATGGAGTCCAGGACAAAAGATACATTGACATTTTTCCTGTCACCCCAAAAAAGCCGGTATTCTGCAGTGGAGTCCCAAAGGAAGATCATGCTTGTCAAGAAAAATTCTTGCAGGAAATGCTATTGTTCTCCGTAAACTCAAAAAGGGAGAAAAAAAAATCTCCCTGCTTTTATTTTAATGTACACACCCCCTGGTTCTTCAGTGACTGGTAAAGGCAGATAATGAGGCTGCAGAATGACATTTGTTTAAGAGAAAGGCTAAAGTGGAATCGGAGTTCGCCTTAATCAGCTATGCAAAAGCCCCGCTGACCCAGCTCAAAGGCTGAAGTGTTGGAGGAGCACAGGGTGCTATGCATGGCAGGTAATACATCTTGCTCAGGTAATCTCCCTGCCCCAAGCATTTTTGGGAGCTCACATCCACAGTTGATTTCAGAATCTACTGTGTAAAGCCGGATAGGTTTTTCTTTGAAATGTTTCAAAAGTGGTTTTGGATTTTTTAACATATTCTAACATTTTAGCATATTCTAGTCAAAACTGTGCTTTTATAAAACACTTCTAAGGCTTTTTTCCAAGATTTCCATTGACTGAAGCAGGCTTTGGCACAGGCTCTAACTGTACAAAGCCTAGGACTATAAATATGGATTCCCAAGGACTTGACTGGAGGGAGTGACAGATGTATAACTTGACTCTGAGATCTGCCAGGGCGACATTTTCCAGAAGCAAAAAATGAGAATCATCTGCGTTAAATTTATCCACACTTGGACTTCTTTGGTACGTGCAGGAGGAAATCGCAGGGGAGAAGCTGACTTTTTAATCTGCCAGTAGTGTAAAGTTTGTACTCTGTCTTTGCAGTGATGCTGTTTATTACGTTCCTTGGGTAAATTTTACCGCTGATGTAAAGCATATAAAACATCTTCACAAGGTAGAAGGGAGCATCAATAGCATATGGTGAATAACTCTTTCTTCAGTGCCTGCTCGAAGCGTTGCCGTATGCTCTTATGACACAGTTTGTATCTCAGATCCATATGGCCAGTCTTGCTGACGATGATACCTGCTCCCCAAGGACCTGATCTAGACCCTGCTGAAAAGCTGCTCACGACCTCAGCAGCTTTGAAACCAGGCTGAAAGTGTTGATCTCCCATTGTTGCCCCACTGCCTACCAAAGACCTTCTTGCTCTTGAGACTGAACAGGAATCTTTTGTTTGGTCTGGCTAATATTTTGAAAGCAGGGTTATGTTTTTTCCTCTGTTTCTAGTGACCTTTGGGGTTGGAAGAGCATTGTGGATGTGAGCTCTCAAATACCAGAGAGATGTGTTTGCTTCTGCCCTGGTGGGGACGGAAACGTGTGTTTAGAGGGAGGCTCTGATTAAGATCATCAAAGCATTTCCTTTATTCAACTCAAACAGACCTGCACAATGCAAGCACTGCAGGCCAAAAATCATGATTCAATGCTTTAATCATTATGGAGGTGATGGGGATAGAAAGGAATTGCTTGGTTTTCAAGGCATACTGGGAAGTAGATGCTCCATACCAGCCTTGTTAGCATACCAGTAGTAGGCTCCATACCAGCCTTTCTGCCAACGCCCACCCATGCCCTTCACCAGAGATGGATACAGGGGCAGACGAGACCTTGGCTTGACCCAGTACTGATGCACTTATGCTTTTGTCGGTGGTTTGCAGAAATGAGCACTGGAGGTAGTTTGACTTGACTGGCTGGAGCACTGGGCTGAGTAATTCATGTGTTAGCAGCGCAGGTTAGCAGGAAGGCCCTGGGCAAATCTTGCCATCGTGCCTCCTCTCAGTTTCCCCATCTGTCAGATGTAATAGTAGTGCTGACCCTTTCTGCCTTGCAAGGGCACCTTTGCGGGGCCTGAGTCCTCTGGGAGGGGGGACCAGCTCTGCTTGCTGCCACTGGTTCCAGCACAGTTGTCTGGTGGTTACTAAGATGAAACCATGGCCGGCTGATGGTAATGAGCTTTGAAGCTGAAAAGGGCCAGCGCTAACTGACTAAATGACAGGGGCTGATACACCTTCGCAAAACCTGTACTTTTGTGCTCCCTGACAAGCAAGGGAAATCAAATGCCTCTCTGGAGGGTCCAAGCTTAATCCCCTCCTCCCCCATCCCCAAACTGGCTCTTTTCTTTTGTGCTAGTGGGAGGGAGAGGCTGGAGGTTGGCAACAGCCGGCCAGCTGGGAGTTGTTCCAGCAGCAGGGAGCACTCAGCTGGCAGCATGCTGACAGTTTGGAGCTGGAGGACCATCCCCTGGGGACCACTGCCAGATGGCTGGGATTAGAGTATCCCTCGGGCTGTTTTAGCCCCTGCTGGAGCAGTGGAGGGAGCTGGGGCTGGAGCTGAGTGGGACAAAGACGCTTTGCACTGGTTTAGCTGGGAAGGCTTCAGGACAGGAGGAAATGTTACCCACTGCGTTTCTGTGGCGCTTAGATAGGGAACAGCTGCCTAGTCAAGGAAAGAACCACTGGTGTTGGATACTGTGTGAATACTGAATTTCAAATACTGCACGTGAAAATGTAGTTGGGTCAATGATGATTGACCCTGGAATATGTCACAACAAAACCATTTTTAAAGGCACTGGGTATTCATTTACCAAATGTAAGGATGGTCGTCTGAAACAGTACGTGCTGAAATATCTCCTCCGCAAGCCCCCACTGTGCTGTTATTCATGGTTATACACAGGGGGAAAAGTTGTTGTGCTGCTCTCTGCTTCTTCTGTGCTGAGAGCTAGCCCTGGTCTGCTGGACCTTTGTATGAGGGAAATGATGGAGTTGTCTACACGGCCAGCCAGGGCCTCACCCCTGCTTTTCCCCTCCCTTGGCCCTGCTGGCTCTGGGCTCCAGTGCCAGCTCATTGCTTCCATATTCAAATGCCGCGTCCCACAAAAGTTGTCCTATCTTATGAAGCAGCCTGCAGACTTACTCGTCGTAGAGGTGAAGACAGCTCCCCAGTTGCTGTGGCAGAGCTTGGTGCTCAATGTGGTGCAAGAGTGTGTGTCATGGGCAGCTACAATCTAAAGAGGTGAGTGAAACATTTGGACACACACTTCCGTGATAGGCAGCCAGAAGCAGAGGATTGGTTTGGGGACTGGGGCCCCAGCTTGGCATCCAGAAATTGTTCTGCTGCAGCCTTGCTCTGTGTTGTCAAGCATGCTGTTCATACGCTGAGCTTCCTCTGCCCATCTGCTTTGGTACAGGGGGTAGAGAATGAGAAATCTGCTGTTGAAACTCTGTGCTCCTGCACAGGATCACAGTTTTCAGATAGAATCACAGAACCATTAAGTTTGGAAAAGACCTGTAAGATCATCAAATGCAACCATCAGCTCAAAACCATCATGCCTAGACCATGTCCTGAAGTGCGATATCTACACGTTTTTTTGAACACCTCCATGGGATGGTGACTCAACCACTTCCCTGGGCAGCCTGATCCAGTGTTTAACCACTCTTTCAGTAAAGAAATTTCTTCTGATGTCTAGTCTGAACCTCCCCTGGTCCAGCTTGAGGCCATGTCCTCTTGTCCTGTCAATAGTCATTTGGCAAAAGAGACCAACACTCAGCACACTGCAGCCTCCTTTCAGGTAGTCATAAGGTCTCCCCTCAGTCTCCTTTTCTCCAGACTAAGCAATCCCAGTTCCATCAGTGTCTCCTCATAAGACTCCAGAACCTTCATCAGATATATACGGCATGAGGTAATGATTAATACGGATCTTCTAGTGGAGGGAGGAACAGGAACTCACAGGGCTGAAGCCTTACCCTTCCCATTGCTGTGCATGTGTTTCTGAATCCCATGAGACGACCATGGCCATCTCATTTGTGACAGCTCAGTCACAACGATGACCACCATGTTGGGGGCTGTTGTTTTGAGACAGAGAGAGATGAGAAGATGGGCTTAAGGAAAATGTCACAGTTCTTGGCAAAATATCCTGACCTTTTATAGCCAACACTGATGTGGTGAGTGAAGAAATTGCTTCACTGGACAAATATGAGTTTATTTAGGGAGGGGTTTAGGAGGGCTGTCAGAAGCAGCCTTACAAAGAGAAGAGGAGAGAAGAGAAGAGAAGAGAAGAGAAGAGAAGAGAAGAGAAGAGAAGAGAAGAGAAGAGAAGAGAAGAGAAGAGAAGAGAAGAGAAGAGAAGAGAAGAGAAGAGAAGAGAAGAGAAGAGATACAAAAGACACAAAAAAAGAGAGTGGGACAATGAAGGGTTGTGGCAGCTGGGTGAGAGGTTTCATAGAACAAAGAGAACTTGAGATGCTGGAAAGGTGGAAGGATTGAAGAATACAACTTATTCTGCACCAGACATATTCAGACCCCGTTGTAGTGCCTTATACAGACTGGGTATCAGTGTGCCAAGGCCTTGCAGCTACTCAGGGAAAATAAGTGCTGCATAAATGTAGGATCATTGTTCACTCAGCATGTCAACTTGTTTAAATTTCTCTGAGGAGAGCAAGTATATTATGGTATTGTTATCCTATGCAGAGAGTTGTTCATTTTTAATTATAGTTCGTGAGAAATACAGACTCTTACAATGTGTCGTCTGTTCAAACAGATATATACATGTTAGGGAAAAAAAATAATAGTGCTATTAAATACTGTTCTTACCAAGTGTCAGAACAAAGCATGTGTGCACGTCTCCTCGTATCCAGCAATAAAATAAATGTAGAGGTCTAAACATAGGAATGTGTCCTACAAATAAGTGTAACAGCTAACCCTGAGTCAACGGGCCTGATCTCTGCAAATCCCTCAGGTATCTGAGCATAAATAGATAGCCCCACACCCCAAGGCTGACATTCACAAAAAAGGCAACGTCTCGTATTTCCTGATTTGCTTCCTCATTCTTCAGAAATCGCTATTCCTGCATTTGGCAAAAGACAATTTAGGGATAAACCGGGAGCCAAATACTCAATGTGATTCAGGGGGGCTCTTCCTGCCCACCGTGGATGTTCTTCATATCACCTCGGAGCTGACTGCTGAGAACTGCAGAAAATGAAGTTTTGCCATCACCCTTTGTCCTGCAGGCAGCAATTTTCTGCTTGCCTGTGGGAAATAATCCTCTTTTAATTTAATTATTCGTTTTTCAATTATTTAATGCAGTACTCTGGGATAGCAGCAAGGCTTTGGGTTAGTTTTCAAATTGCTGCCACCTCAGACAGTGGAACACTGGGATCCAGCTCCCTGGGAGAAGGGATTTGTCATCTTTGAGCTGCTGATTTCATTAGGAGGGGTATGCTGCCTCCGTTCTTTGGCACATCCCTTGAGAATTTTCCATGTATTCTGTCAACCTGCTCAGGTCCCACGGAGGCTTGATCCTGCCCGGCCAAAGTCAGTGGCTCTGGATGAGGACAGCTGAACAGAGCACCATTAGTGTTTCTCCTCTTGCCTGCAAGGAGGCTGCTTGGAGAGACCCCTGAGGAGCCTCCCTGTTACCACCAGCTGTGCTGTGCTTTAATATTTTCTAGCTTAGGAAAAGCGAATCCTAGCCCTCTGTGGAGGCACTTTACACTGCTCTGCTCTGACCCCTTGAGCTGGTGTGGGGATCACTTCTGATATGAGTAGGGTCCTCATTGAGACTGACTTTCTGCTCTGAGCTGTATCCACGTTAATTCCTGAATGGCATCAGCTCTGATTTGAGGGGCAGGAATGAGCCCTAAAAGGTTACTGCAACAAATATAAAAGATGTTCGTACAGTATCAAGTAGGAAGAAGTTTAAAAGAAAAGAGGTCAGTTCTGCTGTCACTTGCACAGTTTTTGATAGATGTAACTCCATTCTTTGCTGTGTAGCTAATTTTGTTTTATGCCAGCATAAGTGAGAGCAGAGTCAGACCTTCCTCCTGCAGCAGCTAAAGTGAAAAACAATTCTATTTTTAAAGCTGAAAGCTTTTCTTACTTTTATTTATCATGTGTCAGTTTGCTGGCAGTCATGGTGTAAATGGCACGGAAACGTTAAATGAGCTATTTATGGCACTGTTTATGACCCTAATGCTCACCATCACAACAGTCACCAGGCATAGCTTGGGCAGAAGAACCAAGGAAGCCTGGGTTCCTGGGCAAAGATAAGGCTGATGTTGTTCACCTCTTCCATCCTAAAGCCACTGAAAGAGTCTCTTTCTTCTTTATGGATGTCCAGTTTTGCACTACTTCTGGATACTTAGTATCTCTAAGCTCCCTAAACTTCTGTAAAACTTGTCTGAAAGTGGGCAAAGGATTCAAAAGCTGTTACGGAAGTAAGAGGAAAAGATCAGGGAGAAAAAAATTAACAGGTTGCCTGAGTCTCTATTTCCACGGTAAGTGCAACTTCAAAAGGCGATGGTTGTTCAAAAGGGGGTGGAGCTTGAGGGGCAAGAGGCAGCTCCAATGAACACCTCTGTGTGCATGGAAACCTGTGGGGACCTCACCCAGTTTGGTAGACAGTTGTCTGAATGACAAGGGGAAGAGCAGAGCTGCTCATAGCAGCTTCTCACAGTGCTTCTGTGACTACTTCTGAACAGCATAAACACACACAAACCCCGCCACACCGGCGTGGGACAAAGAGCTTCCTTTAATTTGTCTTTGTTCACCTTTCTAATGCCTGGCTTGTGACACAGGAAGGCAGGAGTGAGGCCGGGGCGAAGGCTACTGGTTCCAGCATCCCTTTTGCAGGCAGGGGCGGTGCAAGGATGACGGGAGATAAGCAACAGAGAACAGGCTTGCACTGACCCTCTGTCCTCAGGGGTGACAGCAGACTCTTCCTCTGCTGAATTTGCAGGCTTATTGGAATACAAGATCATACTTCTTCCCCTCTGTGTTGTAATAAATCTGTTGGTAAGGTGTCTCATGGAGACATTTTATCCCCTCTCACAGGAAGAGTCTTCCCTCCAGCTAGGAAATTTATTCCCTGTAAAACTGAACAGGAAAATAGGATTTCTAGAGAGAGCTTGCAGCTGTAATAAAGGATTATTGCCAATTTCTTAGGCTGTGCACACAGATCTTGGCACTCAGGTAGCAAATGTTGTACATCCAAACCTCCACAACTGGGGGTACACAAATGTCAAGGTGCAAAAGCCCTCGCTGAACACTAGTGATTTCAAGGATGTTCATCTCCCATGAAGACTTCATTAAAGGCTTTGCTACCCACACTAATGAAGCAAGTTGATGGTACGATGTTAATCTCAAACCACTGTGTTGTTCCCCAAATTTCCTAGGAGGCTGGCAGCCAGACACCCCACTTCCCCATCTGCAAGGCAGAGAGGGAGGCCTTTTTTTGTCTCTTTCACAGGAGGCTCGTTACACCAATTGCATTAAAGATTGCAACATGCTCCAAGCACTAGGAGAGCCATACAAGTACCACAGCCTAAGATAAATATAAAATGCTATAATTGAAAGGCTCTTGTCTTTCAGTTGCTAATGGCTTAATTAAACAATAACGTTTAACAGATGTGCTTTTTCTCCTCCAATAATTCACTCCATCTGTGTCAACATAACTAGGCCCAAATTAGTGCATCAAATTGTAGATGTTAACGTCTTATTTCAGTTTTTTATGTATTAATGTACATTTACATATATATTGTTTCATCTTGTGATGAGACTAATGCCTCTTAAGAAGGAGGAATTAATTGCATGCTATGGAGTTTAAAGACCCCCTCTTAGTTTGCAGTGTAAGAATAAGAAAGCAAAAAAGCCAGAGGCATATGCAAATACAGATACCTTGAAATAAAGAGATAATTTGACACATGTATATTAAGATCTCTATATACTAAACTACAGAATCTGTGGCTCTGTGCTTAGGAAAGTGAATATTTTGTGACCCTTTGTTTCTGAAGCGATTTTTCTCCTAGCTTCACATGCTGAGAAAAAAGCTTGCATGCTGCATGTGAAAGCAGATGACCATCTGAAACCCTGGGTTGCAAGAATGAGAAAATAGGAAATTAGATATATCTGTAGAGAGCTTTGTTGTTCTATGAAATATCTTTAATAGCCTTAGTGATTAATATAGCTCTGCTGAATGTTGTTAGTATTATTACTTTAAAACACCCTTACTTGTGCTTAAGTGCTTTCTCAGAGATGATTGGGAGTCCCTGAAGACCTTGTGGGCTGTGGCCCAGATCTTGCACACCCTCTTGTGCAATGCTTGCAGCGGAGGCAGTCATGCTGCTGGGGCAGCACGGATGAGGGCAAGGAGCGCAGTAGTACTCGCTGGCTCCATGTTGCCCTGCTGCCTGACACGTAGCACCTCCTGCTTGCTGCGGCCTCTTCCTGCCTCATAGTCAGGACAGGCTGATGCGGGGTGCTGGGCACAGCCTGTGGCCTCCTACATGGCTTTGTGACAGGTCTCACCACCAGGCACTCCCAGCCACGCTGTCTCCTGGCGAGTCTGCAGGCTGTCCCAGAGCAAGCTAGACGTATGGCAGGGCCGGTGAGCGAGCACGGCTTGTTTCTGGCTGCTCCTGAGACTGGTCTTACAAGTCATGCAAAATCTGCAGCTGAATCCAGCTGGGTGATGCCTTGGCAAAACACTCCCAGACCAGATAATTTGTTTCCTTAGAGTCTGAACAACTTCTTTTTAATGCTTTGGCTATGAATTCTTATGAACTGACAGGGTTACTTGATTTTCCCCTAATTTAATTTGGATTAATTTAATTTTAATTAGTCTGTCTTCTCAGCATCCTATTAATCTTCCAGTGAACTCTTCCTATAAGGGCACTAGGGAGGCAGACAGTCTACATCTGTTAAAATATTAGCCTACTCTTTGGGTTGCAAAGCACTAGACAGACAAAAAGGAGTTGACACGGTCAGAGGAGATGGTGGGTGATGACCCAAGCCTGTTCTCACTGAAGATCCCAGCAAAACTGATCTAGTGCCTCCCTGGGTCCCAACGGCCCAGCTCACCTTGGCAGCTGTTGGAAAGCAGCGAGAGCTTTCTCTGCTGTGAGACTACCAGACCGTGGCCCAAGGGCGTCAGACTTTGGTGATTCTGCCCTTGCCACTCTGAATGCAGGGGGACATTGCAGACCCAGAAAGAGAGGTGGTCCATAGTAAGTATCACCTATATATGATAGGATTAGAATTTTATCTGCCTGGTTTCCCCTCCTGTCATCCTACCCAGTTTTTTATCTTCTTGAAAATTCATTCAGGCTCTTAACCAAATTCAGTTATAGACATACATGTATAATAGATTGCCCTCAGTGTTAGCACCTGCCCAGGTGAATTTTGCTGACAATCAACCATGAAATCTTCACAACATTTTCTCAAAGAGGGAAAGCTGAACTGTGCCAAGATTGGCAAGGTGGCAGCAAGACTTCCCTCTGAGCCACCTCTCAGTGTAATATTTTTTCAAATGAAACAGTGTAGGTAATAAGGTGATTCAGCTTAGAAAGATCTGGAGAGAATGTAATTACCTCACATCTTTTTGTGATCTGTGGGTATTGCCTTACTCATTGCCAGGACAAGAGCAAGGTGGTGACTGGGGGTCCTCAACATCACAAGAGTCAAATGTTGCGGTATTCTCATTCTGACTTGGGAAAATTCCCAGTGACTGCATCCAAGTCTCATCTGCTAAGGACTGACATGTTGGTCACTTGAGTTATTCAGAGTCTATTTCATCTCTTTAAAAATAGATATCCAACGAATGTGTCCATCAGCTATTAAAAGAATAGATATTTCTGAAAATCAGTGGGGCTCTGTCAGCGGTCTCTGGAAAACTCGTGTGCCATTTGGCTTAGCTAAATTTGCATTGAGCCTTGCCAGGAGTTCTCTCTCACAAAAGCAGCTGATGCATTTGCCACCAGGGCTGTTAGCACAGCCGTGAAGGGAAGGAGAAGGGCTTCACATTATTGCAAATAGGATGGAGAGTCCTTTATTAAACAACCTTTTTATTAGGATGCAATCTGCAATCTGAAGTCGGGTCCAGGAGCTGATGGGTTATCCCTGTGAGGCTCTGCCCAGGGTTCTCAGCCTAGGGTGGGGGCTCCAGGACACGGTGTGCCGTGGAAACATGCCTTACGTGAAATGTGCAAGGCTTGTCCCATGTCTACCTTACAGCCGGGGCTTAAACACCAAACTGCAAGCACCCGCCTGCAACGCAAGGTCAACCTTAATCTCAAAAGTAAAGTCTTCCCTGCTTAGTAAGGATAGTCGGCTCTGATCCTGCTAACGCCCAGGGCTCTGACAAATGGCATCTGGCAGCCTTAGCTGTGGGCTCAGGATGACAGGACCCCCTGTTTCCCCATGCCAGGGTGCTCCAAGGCTACCATGGCAGCTTCAGCAGGTGATGTGCAAGGGCAGTGCTTTAACCCTCTGCCAGCAATGTCGGCAGAGCCCACTGCTCATGAAATCCCTCACTGGAGTCACTCCAGGCTCCAGTAGCCTTTACTCACAAGTGAGCATTTTCAGGACAGGGGTGCGAAGAACCCAGTGAAGGAATTGCATGAGAATGGCCACTCCGTTTGCTAATAACTCCTCCAATACCTGCTCCTGCTCTGCCTGGCTTGTGAGCAGATACCTCCAACATGAATCGACTGGTGCCGTATTACTCTCCGACAATTATTGTTCAGTCAAGAAACTGGTTCTGGCAGAGCATCACTGCAAAGTCAGCCCCTCAGAAATTAAGAACTGTTAAAAAGGACATGGGTTGTGCCAAGTTTAATTACTAATGTAATTGAATGCACGTTAATCCCAATCTAATTTTTCTATGGGACTCTTGCAATCATCGATGCATAGGATAGAAATATCATTTGATAGCCACTGCCGAATACAGTATTTTACCATTTCCCTGTCTTTTCTCCCCCTTACCTTTCAGTCCAATTTCATTCTTTTCTGCCCAAGCAACCCCAATTCTCATTCAATTTTTCATCAGCTTTCCTTCCATCACTGCCTGCCTGCCACCTCCAACCTCTCCAGTCACTCCCAGTGTTTGTAGCTGTGACCAGCTTTCCTGGGTCCCTCAAGGATCAGGTGTGCCCATGTTAATCTGCTCCAGGCCAAGTAATCCCCATGGCTAAACCTGGTCACTGGGTGTATCTTCTTCCACCCACTGGTCTGCATCATCCACTCCTGGGGTGGCCCGGGCAGGTCAGCAGGACCCACAGTGCTGGGGGAGAAGCATGCTGGAGCCTGGAGGGAAGGAAGACCTTAAAGTCCATCCTCTGCCTCAAAATTGCCTGGCCTTAAGCCAAGCACCCATAAATTAGGGGTAAACAAAAAGCACTTGTTTGCTGTCTGCAGAAGTGTCCTTCACTCAGCAGGAGCCATCAAACCACCTTCTGCCATTGCTTGCCCCTCCAGTTCAGTGAGGCAGGTATCCCATGGGCACGGCTCAAAGCCACTCTTACCTGTCCAGCCAGAAAGCAGTGTCAGCCAACAATTTCTGGGAGGCTTAATTAAACTATAAGCAAGTGACTAAGCTATTGTTAAGCAAAACACTCTCTTCCTCATCATGGCTGCATAAACAGATCTCAAACTGATATCTTCCTTCCTCGTGACCATGTGTGTGACAAAACCATGTAAGTGGGACTGTTTTGCTCACGTACTCGCACGCTGGAGGTTAATGCATGTGGCTCATACACAGCTTTTGTCTGAGAACAAACACAGTGGCAAGCCCTCCCTCTCCGAGTGGGAATGGCTCTGAGAGGCTGTCCACTGGCACTGCCTTTAGCGGGACATGGTGGCTCAGGGCCACCTTGCTCCACCATTTGCTCTGTGTCCTCGTCCCTTCACATGGTCGCTCCAAGCATCCTCTTGCTCTGTGGTTAGCAGGGTAAGAACAAGGGAGTTCTGAAGAAATTATGCCCCTGCTTTCAATCCCAGTACCTAGGGATGGCCAAATGGAGACCCCGGAGCCAGGCAACAGCACGGAGCAGGAAAGTAGCACGAGAGTCAGGGAGGCCAAAATTATTGGGGAGTTCCACTGAATTACTAAAGTTCTTACATGTATCTTAACACATGGTCTTGTTTTCCAAAGGCTTACACCTAGCCCAGGTTGGGGAAGCTTTGCGCAGGAACAGCAGAAGGCGCACCCCAAAGGATTCTCGCACGTGCCAAATTTTGCAACTCTACTCAAACCATGGAAAAATAGAGCTCAGAAAGGTCACTGGTATTTTTAGCCTTACTTTGTAAGGAAATACAGCTATGCAATCACACTGCTGCTCGCTCCCTTTACATTCCCCGCTATTACGTCAGAATTGTTGGCCAGCCTCAGCCAAATCTGACAGGAATGGAAGGTGCAAAGGTATTAAGTTCCTACAAGCTTCATGAAAATAGGAACTGGGTGAAGCAGAGATCCCAATAACACCAGCAACGAGAGGAAAGCAGCAGGCACTCAACCTTTGCTGAACAACAGATTAAACATTGTTCCTCTGCTTCGGCAAGGAGTTCCCTCTGAAACTACAGTGCCCTTGCGATATATTTTGTTCGCTTCATATGTTAACACGTCACAGTCTTTGGGGCCAGAGGTGATGGGCTCATGGGGAAGTGTCCGTGACTTTTTGTTCCCCTTATGAGATGTAGCAACCAGAAGAACGACTTCAGTGATGCTCTCGGTGCAGCTTTGCAGATAATGTTAGCATGATCTCCTCCTGCCAGGTGATTGTTTCACCTGGGTATAGTCAAATATTTGGGTGAGTTTGAGTTAAATAAAATGTCTTGCATGATCTCTAGAACCTGAAGATTTTGCTAGAATATTAGCCAGTATTTAAAAGGAATGCCTGATATTTGAGTAACGTAATTTATTTGTATCCCTCAGTTTAAATATGGGCTAATTACTTTCTCATTTTAACTGTAATGACCTCTCGCATTTTATGTGGCATATAACATCCTGAGAGGACGTAAAAGATGGCACACAAATATGAGGTTATTAAGCCAAAGATTTATTTGCAACATTTGAAGGAAGGAGGTTTTGTGTCTGAAAGCAAGTCCCCTGAAGATCCTGAATGAGCAGCAGCCCAAGGACTGCAGGACTCTGCCCTTGGCCCAAGGGGTGAGCCAGGGGAGCACCAATGTCCCTTGTCCCCGACGGGCAGCCTGAATGTTAGAAGCCTGCCAGGAGGCCACGTGTTGAAGTGGAAGGTGACCGCAGTCCTACCTATGTAGGGTGTGCAGTGCCTCAAAAACAGGATTAAAGAGAGCTCTGCAACTATGAGGAACCTTTAACAGACCAACAGGCAGGTCAACAAACAGGAGGAGGAAGAACTCAGAAGACATCCTAGTGGAGTGTCAAGCAGGCCCAGGCTGGCTGATGTAAATGCCTGTGGGGCTCTGCCAGGATCTTCTAGGGTATTAAATTGCAAATAAGGCTCTTACTGGACTCTGTTAACCTCACAGGCCGGATGCAGGCAGAGGCTGCCTGCCTTATTAACATCTTCTGGTCCTCAGATGTATGGGTTTGTGTTTGGCTCTGCTAAATCGAGTATTTTTTGCTTAGGTGCAGGTCACCAGGTGATGCTGAACTGTGATATCCTTTCTTTATTACCAGTGTATTCCCCAGCAGCTGTGTCATCCACAAGCATTATCAGTGGCAATATTTGGTTTTCTTCTCAGAAGTTATGAAAAACATTAGCTGTAATGGAGAAAAAGCAAAGGATCCCTGAAGTTGCCCATGTGCAATGTGTGCAAGAGAAGATTCCTATTCCCAATTTATTTGAAGACATTAAGCAGCTTGCACTTGTTTAATTGAATTTAATATTGACACATTGATTTCATGCCATTCTAGTTTCTAAGCCAATGTCACACAGTACCAAGTCCAAGGCTTTTTATCTCTTTCAGTGAAAAATTATCATCTCATCAAAGGCACGTGGTTATTTTGAGAAAGTACCTTTCATATAAACCAGTGTGGATTGACAACTTTTTCAGTGACATCCTATAGTTCTCGGAGCACTGTGCCGATTGTTGCATTGTTTGACCTTCACTGTACCTCAATTGATTTGTTTGAATCTTAAGCCTGTCCTGCAATAGAGCCTTGAAGCAATTAATGTGAGAGTCGTGTCAGCTTACATGGAAATCACTTGGATAATTTCCCTTCTTGTAGTTTCCTCATTTTATTCCACTCCTAATTCAAAAGTAAATGACAAGTTTTAAAATATCCCCTGGAATTAAGCTTCACTTTACAAGTGTATTTGGGTTTAATTGAATGGTTTTCAATAAAACAACAGGTCTGTGGTGTTTCAATAAGATTGGAACAGTTGGCTTAAGCAAAGAAAATTGTAATTTTATCAAAATCAGCACACGGGGCATTTTAATTTGTGTAAAAGGGCATTCTCTAATAGAAAATGTTTGGTCAGAACATTTTCGATCACCTCTGCGTAGGATAAGTGAGGAGAAGGTACATAGCGATGTTTTCAAAATCCTTGCCTCCCCAAGTCTGATGCCATGTGAACCTTCCGTGGTGCCCGACAGCCCTTGTCCCGGTGTAGTTGCAGGTTGTCCCATCAAAAGTGAAGACAGAGCTGCTGCGTGTGCTGACAGAGCTGTGCAGCACTGGCCTCCTGCAGCAGGTCCGACCGCCTACCTGATGCTCAGAGGAAAGAGAAAGGTATTTTCAAAGGGATTAATGATAAGCAGGAAAGGAGGTGAGTCGGTGCGCTTAGTGTTCATAACAACTGGGGAAATGTCACTCTTTCTGTCCAAAGGGGAAGAGGAAAAGAGGGTGACTCGGTTTTCCTGAGCTGACCCCAGTTTATACCACTGGTTTTTACAGCCTCAAAAGAAAGTAATCAACTTCTTAATTTGAGATGTAGCATTTTATACATTTGAGTCTGGCAGCTGGGGCTCAGCCCCCTGCGTTGCTTGCAACGGCAGCAGCAATATGGGCTCAGCAGAGGTGCCGGTATCTCGGAGTGTGAAGAGATCTCAGCAGAGCAGTCTGTGTTCAGACATCAGCCATTCCACAAGGGAAAAAAAAAGTCTTAGGAATCCTTGTTTTACCCTCCTTAGCCAAAAGGTAACCATTTTTGGTTTGTACCTCGTACTGCCTCTGCAGAAGTGGGGAAGTTACTGGGGGGCTACTGGGGTGGGGAAGAGGAGCTGGAAGACTTTTGAGGAGCATCTCTGGACCAGACCTCATACCTCTGTCCCCAAGGCCTGATGACCTTTTGCTCACCCGATGGTTTGTGCCCACAACTGCCACATCCTCAGTGTAAGCAGGATTTACCTTTTGTAATCAGGTGTCATGAATGGAGAGTAGTTAATCAGACTTTTTCTGTGGCTGTTGTTCTTATGATAGGGGAAAATATTCTCCCATCATGTATTCATTAACATTTTGTATGGAGGTAGCATGTCTTAATCTACGTTTCTCTCACTGCCAAATGCAAACCCTACTGTTTTCTGTTCTTACTGTGTAAACCAGACCTCTAATAAGGAAAGTAAACCCCCCCTCTCTGCACTATGGAAGATTTCTGATGACTTTTCCCTAAAAGCTTCATCTGTTTCATTGAATGTCTATCGTATTATGGTTTGACCTGATAGTCTAGATACTTTGTCTCCTTGACAACAGACAACATCCAGCATGGAGTATCCCACTGTCTCCAGATGCTGCGGGAATCTCTCCACCGCAGCGGGCAGGATGCCTGCCATGGGAGGAAGGCAGTTCACAGCCAGCCTGCCATCAGCCCCACCATACTCAGCCCCACCATACTCAGCCCCAGGTAACTCTGAAAAGCCATGAACCACAACAAAATTAACTTTTCTGCTTTTCAGAAATGTGAAAACTCAGTGTGAGGGAATAATTAATGCATCTGATTAAAGGGGAAGATTACACATTTGCAAAGGAAGATAAGCATTTATTTTCCAGCCTATTGCATTTCAAACTTGAATATTGGTTCCAAAGGTGACTGCGGACTTATTTGACTTTCTATATATGTATGTACATAATATACATATGTACGATTGAAATCTCCTGCCCTGCTTTAATAATATACTTAATTGCTTTCTGGCCCCACCTCAAGCTGCCTAAATTCATTTCACAGGGAAAAGATTATTTGCTGTTGGCCTTTAGCAAATAAATTGCCTGCCATCCTTAATCTGGGTAATAAAAGGTACTGCATCAGCCTGCTTGCAGTTCTGCATGTTGCATCTGCTTCCACACAAAGTGTTACTGACAGCTATTTTCCTCTGCCATCCCCAGCAAATGGAGTGAGTACATAATGTAAAATGTAAACCCAACAGATCTGCTGAGAGTCGGGTTCCTTGTCTTCCATTACTCTTGCTGTGTCACTAAGTAAATTATTTGCCTATGACATTTGCATTACATATTAGATCTACCGTGCTGTCTTTTAAAATGCAATGCATCATAATAAATGATAAATATACAGGTGCAATACTTTGATCAACCCTCATGTTTGCATGTATGCATATGTACACATACAAGCACACACGAAATACACCCGTACATCCACGTATCTGCAGTCGCAGAAACCATGGCTATGGTTCACACTGTTTATGTCAACAGGCTTTTCCCTCAAAGTATTATACAACAAGACACAAATTGGAAAGGGAGAAGACCCATACAAGAGCAAGAGGGAGCAGTGTTCAGGTAGGATTTTTCATCCAAGAAGGAGGCACTGATGTGATATTTTTCATTACAGGAGGGCAGCAGGAGGCAGGATTGACCAAGGATGAGGGGAATATGCAGCCCTTCACTCTCATCACTTTTACATAGGGGACAGTGAGGATGTAAAAGGTCCACAGTGGTACAAATGTCATGGCCAGGCAATTTCCAGAACATTAGGTGTGAGGCTGCAAAGATGAGAAGCGCGTCTGCCCTTTAAAAGTAATCCAGCAGAAGATACCATAATCTGCTCCTTGGGGTGCACACTGCACATCCATGCTTAAGCATTCAGGCGGCTGTGAGTGTCTTTGGGGGAAGAATGCAGGACGCTGAAACTTCCAGATTGCTTTGCTTTTTTTTTTTTACATATGTCAGGAGGAAGGGGTAGGAGGTGATATTTTTTCTCTGGTAAATATCACACGTTCCACATACCAGAAAATAAGGACAATAAGGACAATGCCAACAATTGTCAGCACAAATTTTGCTCTTCTCTCCTTTTGTACTGGGTTTGTTCAGCTCCCCATGAAGTGAATGGCCAGAAAGGGCATGGAATCACAAGAGACAGGATGTGGCTGGGACTTGGACGCAACTTGCAGCAGAGAAAATTGATTAATGTTGGTCCTCAACATTGACAGACACAGTGGAGTACAGGCTAGATTGTCTATGGGTTTGGTCCTCGATGTACTTCTCGGCTGGTCCCCATTTAAGGCCAGGCAGATATGAAAAACATATGGGATTTTGCCAGCCTGCCTAGTTTAATGATAGTAAAATATCATTCCTCACTCATGCTGCGGGGGGTGGGCAGCTTCTCAAAGGCAGGAGGTAAAGGCAGTAATTAAAGTAAGCTGAAATACACTGATGAGCTCAGAAAGGGCAGGGCAAGAAGGAAGGTGGGTGCCCAGCAGGGGAGTGCTCCCACAGCTCCTCATGAGAGGGAAGAGCTGCACCCCCTCTCCACTCCAGCCTGTTTTATCTCCCAGGGAGAAAAACCCTTTGCCCAGGATGTGAAGCAGATTTCCTCTGTGGTTGCTCCTAAGTCTCCTACACAAGCTCTGTGTTTGCTTTCTGGGTGCTCTTGGCTACAGGCTGAGAAACTGAGGCAGTCACGCTGTTCTTTCTTCACCTGTGCTGTTTTCTAAGGTGGATCAAATGATGCTCAGACGCATCCTTGCTGTGCCTGCACTATGGTCATTTGGTCATATAAGGAGGTGAACCTGGACAACCTGGAGCTGCCAGCGTTCTCATGGGCATGTCCAGCATCCCCATCCCCATGGTTGAGCATGCACTAGAGGACAAGGTGAGACTTACTGTGCATGACATGATACACTCACACAGAGCAGCCCACTGAGGTGGCTCTTTCTACCTGCACTGACTCCTTGTGGGATGCCTCAGGTAGATCAACATGGCTGGTGTTGCACTACTGGGCAAAAGCAGGCAGGCAGAGGTAGGGAATGGTTTCTCCATGAAGATGGGTTAGATGGGCTGAGATGTACCAGCTTGGTATGTGATGTCTGTGGTGTGAGGGTAAGTATGCGAGAGGTCTGTGGAAGAAAGGGAAATGGGAGGGAACTTGAATTCCTTCTTCCCAGACTTAAAGACACAACAGAAATCTATTAGGCAGCAGTTTAAAAGAAACAGAGGAAGAAAAGGGTATTTCAACACTTAGTAGACCTTTGAGATTGTTGGTATAGGATGCTTGGGACGTTGTAAGGGGTCAAAAAGCAGCTAGACAAATTGAACAAAACAAAATCCTTCAAGGGCTGTTAAACACAGGGATGTCACGTCCAGCCGGTGAAGTCCCTGAGCCACCAGGTGGGACTGCAGACTCGTTGCATGCCTGCGCTTTCCTTATGCCCTCCCTAGACATGTGCCCAGGCCACTGGGTAGGGGCTGTCAGGGGCTGGCTGCCCGGGGTGGCTGTTTTCTGTTCTTGCAGTCTGCTGAGCTGTTTTGACATTCCTCCCGAGTGAATCACCGCGGCCAGATCTGCCTCCTGGAATTAGACATTGCAAGGGCAGAAGCTGAAGGGACCCAGCTTGCTCAGCCCATTGGCAGAGCAGCAAAGATCGCCCTTGAGCTACACGAGTCTCATGCTTTGGGGGGGCTCCCGTGTGTTTATTATACACACCTACCACACATGAAGGCTGCAGTGATTAATTGCATACTAATGAACAGGCTATTTTGCAGATGGTAAGATATTCTAGAATACGTTGCACACGTTTGTCATGGGGTTCCTAACTTGCTCTGCCCCTTTTTTATTCCCATTTCAGGAGCAAAGTGGCCTTGGTGACCTTACAGCAGTCTTCCAGTAGTAAAAGGAAACCTGTAGGAAAGCTGTGGAGGGGCTCTTTATCAGGGAGTACAGGGATAGGACAAGGGAATGATTTTAAGCTGAAAGACATGAGATTTAGGTTAGAAATTACAATGAAATTTTTTACTGTGAGGGTGGTGAGGCCCTGGCACAGGCTGCCCAGGGACGCTGTGGATGCCCCGTCCCTGGAGATGCTCAAAGCCAGATTGGATGGAACTTTGAGCAACCTGACCTAGTGGAAGGTGTCCCTGCCCGTGGAAGGGGGATTGGAACTGGATGAAATTTAAGGTCCCTTCCAACCCAAACCGTTCTATGATTCTGTTTTATGATTGGTTTTGCAATGGCATACTTCGATCTGTATGAATATCACGAGTAGCAATAATTAATGACAGATTTTAAAAAAACTAATTAAATATAAATCTCAGAGTTTCTCATCTGGTGTTTTTCGATGCCATTTCATTGTGCAGCTTGATGACTCTTTAAAAAAAAGTTTCATTAAAACTTTCTAGCACTGCTGCAGCTCCCTATTTGTGTAGCTCTGGGCTGAGAAACACAGAGGCTACAAGGAACCCTGGGCTTCGCTGAGCTCACAGGGACAGAAAAACAGAAAATTTCATAGTTTGGTTCTCAGGTCTGCTGCCTGCTAACAGCAAGGAAGCTGGTTTTAATTTTAGAGGTGCAAATTAAACCATACAGGGACAAACTGTGAACAAAAACTATAACAGGTGAAACTCCTAGAAATTAAAGTGTATGAAAGGAAAGGGAAGGCAGGCTGTGTTGTCTGGGAAGAGGCTCCCCGGAGCCTTTGCTGCAAGAGTCCCCAGCAGCTGCCCTGAGGGAGATCTCCGAGGATGCTTGTGGGCCAGGGGGGCAGCTGGATCATCCAGTTCCTGGTAGCTTTAATCGTGCTGCATCTTGAATTTTACTCCTTCCTCCCCCTCTTTCTCACACAGCAAGTCCCTCAGGACAAGTGAGGGGCACGACGAGAGGCACACTGCCTTGGCAAATCTTTGCAGAGCCTCAGAGAGCAGAGAAGGACAAGTGAATCTCTGGACTTCACCCTTTATCTTTCCAGGTACAGCAGCCACGTCTGGCCAAGAGCCAGTTGAGGCCATTGTTTCAAAATCGCTCTGGAAAGGAAAAGGTGTTGCATGGCACAGGCTGTGCCAGACTCTTGGCTGTTGGCTCCATGGCTGAGCTAGCAGAGCCAGGGGCAGCAGGAGCTGGTGGAGGGGTTGTGGGTGCTCCTAGCGGACAGAGGAGACCCAAGGGAGTGCAGGTTACTTTAGAAGGAGGAAAGGAAGAAAAGGAGGTGAGCAGAAGGCCTGGGCAGCCTCGCCAAGGCGAGGAGCAGCAGGGGAGGCGGTCTAGGGTGTACACGTGTGGTCACACTGTCCCCACTGCCACATGCATCCTTGACCCAGACCCCTTGGGACTTCCCATGGGAGGGCGTTGGGGAAGCTGAGTGCAGACGGATGGGACATGATTCCCCAGTACATCACTGATGTGCCCAGCACTGGCCATTCTTCTACCCAAAGTCCATGGCCAAAGGGCAGGGGGAAGGGACCAGGTTTATCCTTACCAACCTCATTGAGCGCAGGGAAGGCTTGGCAAGGCAGCTGCACTCAGGGCACACGGAGATCGACTTTAAGGGGAGGATTGCCTGCACTGCTTAGCACCAGGGCTCAGCTTCAACTTTACATTTATAACCTAAGAAAAGCATCTTTTCCTTCAGTTTCTGTTGGAGATGGGCTTGAACTGAAGCACTGGGTGCGCACTGTGGCTCAGACTCAATATATAAATGTATATTCAGGGTTCCTAGGCTCCGTCATCACCCAGCACTGCAGCAACATCCCAGACATAGGCATCGACAACGCTGAGAACACCTGAAGCTGGAGCGCAAAGTATATCTTGGATCTCTTTACTTAATTTATTCTTAATGAGAACTGGAGTTGCCTGTGTATTTAAATCACTCTGATTATTGTAGTTTTACTACAGCACCATCTGCTTCCATGGGACTTTGTGGCCATAAATATAGTTGTTGCCACGAGTGTGTGTGTGAGTATTTACACAGGGTGTACAGGTCAGGGAAATTCTGCTCTCTGCAGGCAACAGCCCCACTGGAGTCTCTATAATCCCAGAAATTCTGAATTTGAAGGCTGTGCAAGCAGGTGAAGGACCTGAATTGCTTCAAAACATTGACTGGAGCATTTATTAAAAGAAGTGTCTGTTTCCCAACGCCTCTTGCTCATAACGAAACCACCTTCCATGGCATTGGTACCCTGATGTTGGGAATTTTTCTGCCCTGAAAGTCTTCTATTTTAATGCTTTTAAAAACTACTAGCTTAAAAGAAGGAATGAGTATTCTTCCCTCAAGTTTAGGACAGCTTTTTTCTTTAGAAAAAACTTGCTTTAGCCCAGGTAAGCTGTTCCTGAAACCAATGTTTGCACAAGGGTTGCAGCAGCAGCAGGTGACTGGTGGAAATGCTAAGTTCACCCAGGGCTTAGAGCACCCCGAGCAGAGCTGGGCAATATCAGCCCTGATGGGATGAGCGAGCCCTGGACTCTGGAGATGAAGCGCAAAGACCTGTTATTGGAGAGAAGTGTGAGAGGGCTGAAGGGATAAAAGAGAAAGGTTTTGTATATGCAACAGAAATAACATTTCAGACCTGCAATGACACATAGCATTAGACCGAGCAGGGTGTTCGAGCTGCTAATATTTCTTGTTGTCATGTTTCTTATGTTTGCTTTGTACTGAAAGGACACTGTCAGAGAGCTGAAGCCAAAAACTTCAGGATTATTAAACAAAAGGGTCTTTTGATTTTTTTTTCAATATTTATTTCAATAAAATAAAATGCCTGTTGCGTGTTAAAATGTTCCTGGCTGGTCTTGGGAAGAGAAAAAAAGCAGGGTTTTCTGACGCAGAAGAAGCAGAAGGCGTCAACGGCAGCTGTGCATCCCTGTCCAGGTCAAGCAGGACACGCAGCACGAGCCCCCTGCCTCAGCCCTGGAAAAAACACTGCATCCTGAAAGGTGCTCAGAGGAAAACATACCCCAGGTCTGAAGGACAGCTCAGGTGAGCACAGTGTAAAGGAGTTAGCGGGCTTTCATTCTCTCCCCAGCTTTAGTCAGAAGCCTCTGTGTTTGATAATATTTTGCATATCTCAAAATGCAACTGCCTTGCTGAAGTAATTCAGGGTTATTTTTAGACATTTGGGATTGTTTTTTGTACCCAAAAGCTCTCTCTGGGACTACAAACAGGAGGCCAGCTGGAAAGCTTGAGTTTTAGGTTTGCTTTGGATGGCCAGTGCTTCCCAGAGAGCTGGCGAGGATTCGCTCCAGCCCCTGGTCCCCCAGCAGGGCAGTGGTACCAGCAGCAGGGATCCCCCACATCATGGGCATGAGGACAGGGCCACGGCTGGTCCCAGGGTTTGGAGAGGAAGCAGGCATAATGTTCCGGAGCACCGTACCACAGCTATCACTATGGCAGCCCCGATGGCTGGGTTGTGCTTTGGGAGGGTGAGCCCCTGCTTTCCAGAAAGGATGAGGAAATGTCCCAGTCAGAGCTTCAGGGACATTTTGCTGATTTATTTTCTTTCTGCTGTGCGGTGTCCATCGTGGAGGCTGGCTTGTATCCACTGGGGCTGTGTGTGAGGCCTGCACAGCAGCTCAGAGCAGTGGAGGCAGTGTCACAGCTGAGCCTCACATGGGGACATGGGGACGGAAAGGCGTGCTTCCCATCTGCACACCTCACAGTGATTATTTGTGGCCTTTTGAAGAGATTACAAAGATTTTTGTAAAAAATATCTGAAGTTCTTGAATCAGGGTTGGACCTCTGAAAGGCCGGGTGCTACCCCTGGCAGGACTCATGAGCTCAGCACGGGAATCACTGGGTGAAGTTCTATGTTGCTGCGAGGACGTAAAACAAGATTACGGAGACGGTCTCTTCTGGCCTGAATACAGATGGTTCAGCAACGGGGAAAGCACCGGCCACTGCAAGGAGTGGGACAGAGCCTGGCCTGGTAGAACTAGGGCATGGGGGAGGCTATGCTGCCCAGTAACAAGGCTGTCCCTGAAGCAGTACCCCCTCCCATGGACCCTCCAGCAGTTTTGGAGTCTGGATGGGGATCTGCAGGGAACATCGGAGACAGGAGCTCTGGAATGGTGTGCAACATGGGCCTCCTTCACACTCCTCCTTGGCTGAGCTTTGCCTGTCCTACTCAGCTGACCTGGGGCATGCAAGGAGATGGAGATGGGCAGGAGGGCATAACTCCAAAAGTCCATTGTGGTGGCCATGCTTTTATAGCCAATTAATAATGAATCACATCTGAGCAGGCTGCAAACTGAAGGTTAAATCATTGCCAGAGGAGGAAAACCCAGCGGGAGCAGGTGGCAGGAGAGCTGACTCCAGGTACTGTCAGATACGCCAGCTCGCAAGCAGATGGCACGAAGAAGTGGTGGCTCTGAATTAGCGAATTTTGGGTTTATTTTAAGTGGGGAACCAAAAGCACTATAGAAAATGTACACAAAGTTCATGCCTGTAGCCATCATTTTTCCCTGTGTGTTTCTGCAGGTCTGCACTAGGTTGTCATCTCAGGTGTGGTACAGGTTCCAACTCTATATTTATTACTGGGCAAGATAAGCCCTGTGCTGCTCGTGTGTTGTGCCTTCTGCTTTGTGGTTGCTACCTGCCAACGACAAGCAGGATGTCTGTTATAAAATAAAGCTGGTTTTGGAGCAGGAGGCCGATTGCCGGCCACTTCCTGCTTAGCTCCGGAGAGGCAGGCAGCCTTTCACTGAACCCTTCCCTAACCTCCAGGGTAGATTTGGGAAGGTGAAGAGGACTTTTCACCGTTGAAGTTTTCCATGAAGCATGCCCAGGTGACTTGCAGCTGTAAAAGCTATTCCCAGCACAGGGCAGATGAGGACGGTGCCAGCATGGCTCCCCGGCAACCCATAGTTGGCATAGCTTGGCCCCGTGGGGAGCATTCTGCTCCAGCACCGGCCCCTGCACCAGGCACGCTGCCCCGTGCTCCTCTTCACAGTGTTTGTTTTGTTTGTGGATTCGTATTTTCCATTTGGTGCATGGAAAAAAGATGCATCTGAGCTGGACTAGAGAATCCTCTGCACCCTGACAGCCTGGGGCTGCAAATATCCCTGCCTCCAGCAAAAACCTGCATCCAGGGCTCTGCGCTCCCCACAGCCCTGGGAGGCAGCTCCCGCAGCTGATGATGGGGGGTTTTGCCTCCTGGCACCCTTAACATTGGCTTCTCTGGGCAGCTGGGTGCTGGGAGAAGAGATTGCACTTTGCCCATCTCCAGGCTGATGGCTGAGATGAAACGATGTCTCAGCTTGCTGTGGAGCTGCCAGGCCTCCATGCTGACAACTAGGAAAGGTGGTGGAGGATGCAGGCACCATCCGTCCTGCGTGCTAAAGTACAACCCATCTGACTGAGGTCATGTGCCTCTCTAAAACGGCTGGCAGAAAGGAAACCCATAATCTGAGGCTGGCTTTGGGCTTTTCTGCCTCCTCAGGGCTGTAGCACATGGGGCATTTTTGGAACATGTGGTTTTGCACAAGGGACATTTCCCGACAGGTTCTCCCCCACCATTGGGTAGGAGGAACGGCTGGAGGTGCCAGACAAAAGCAACATGATGGGGATGGCCTTGCTGAGTGGGAAGGCTGCAGGCATGTGGCTGCATAGCGAGACAAGCCGTTTAATAAGCAACCCATCCCTCATAGCAAGCTCAGGACTGGCTCCCCAAAAGTGGCTGTGTGGGGGCAAACCCCTTAGTGAGTAATGCAGCTCTGTCATTGCACACCTGCCTCAGCTATCACACAGCATCCCCGTGGCTGCCGCGTGAGGGCATTGCGCTTGGATAGACCCAGCAAGCAGCATTCCTTGGCACGAGGGCATTTGACCAGCGATGGCCAGCGAAAGCAAAAGGCAGAGGAAACTTGTGGCTCCACAATGTACTGAGAAGAAGAGCGGAGGAATAAAAATGAACAGGTGCCAGGGAAGCACAAACTACAGTGGAGGAGGGATGTTTGTGTAAATAAAACTAATTTCCCAGTATGATGGTGGCTCTGATTTTACTGTTTATATGTTTTCTTTCCAGGTTGTGCCCATCCCAGCTGCAGGTGCAGCAAATCTTCCTGCAAAAAGCTGCAAAGCAGACCAGCAACAATGGAAAAACTTCCCCAGATGCCTCTCCCATGCCTCTGGAAGAGTTGCACGGCATGACCTTGACACGCATAGCAAAGAGAGCAACCTTGCAGCACAGCTAGGGAAGCCGGCAAGTGCAGCAGCAGCACCCGCTCCTCCCCAAAGGCTTCTGAAGAAATTCAAGCCCTGATTCTGTAAAGGACATGAAGGATCCTGATTGTTAACACACCTTACATAATCATGACTGGGAAATCACCCCATCACACGAGGGAAAGCATGGTGAATCAGAGATGAAGGTGGAAAATAAGGAGCTGGGATCATTTTCATCAGGATAGCTGTAGGAGCAATTCGCAAATTCATTAAGAAGGCCGGTGCGGTTTCATGCACGCCTTAATGATCTGGAAAAAGAGGTGAGCAGTGAGGTGGCAAATGTGCAGATGGCCCCAAATTATTGCAGTTGCTTAGGATGAGGCTTTGAAAAGCACTTTTACGGCAAGGCCCTTGCCCAGGAAGTTGGACCCTGATGCAGACTGGCCAAGGGGGTCCTGCTCATTCAGGGCTCACTGGTGGCACCGTTTGTATTTTGGCTGTAGCACACAAGGCAGTGGGCCTTCAACTGCCCCAGCTTTCAGACAGGTCCTGAAATAAAGAAGTCCCCCACCCATCAGAAAGCGTGTACTCTGGGATGCAGTGCAATCAGACTAACAGGTACAGGGGGCAGCAGGAGACTGGGAGCAGGGTAGGAAGAGATGGACAAGGTCTTCCTGAGGAACAGCCTCTCAACTGAGGTCTGAAGGTAGGGGACGAGGGTGCCATGCCTTTATCTCCTTAACTCTGCCCCCAAAATCTGCCTCTCACTCATCAAAACCAAAGGAGGCTACTCTTCTTTTTGAAAATCAGTAAGATTCCTGCCCTAGGCTGAACTTGGATGCCCCACTTGGAATCAAAAGAGGCAGTTTTGCTCAGATAGTAATTCTTGCTTTCCCATGTGTTTCTTACAGAGTCAAGCAGTGGCCAAGGGGTTAGGACGACACTCGGAGAGAGCTGCATCCCTCGTGCACTTGTGGTGGACCCTACTGGGGCTTTGAGCTCTGCCAGGGCTGCGTGCACACCCCTCACGCTGGCAGTGCGTTGCTGCATGTTGCACCTTGGCAAGTCCAAGGAATGCAAAAAGTCATGAGGACATGAGGACATATAATGTACAATCAGAGCTTAGTCAAAAATATATTTATATATTTGCAATTAATATATTTATATGGAGTAGATACAAGAAACAGTCACAAAATATTGAGAGAAGAATTGAACACTCTACCTTACTACATTTCCTTTGATTTTTCAAAGTCTGTGTATAAAACAAAGTGCTTTACAGAGTGGTAGCCTGCTCATTAGTGTTTGTAAGATGCTTGGACATTGCTAAGGTTGCAATCACATAAGCAGGCAATGGAGTGGCACTGTGATCCTTTTAATAAGAGCCTCATTATTCTAAAAATTAAGTATAATGTGTTCGAGATTTACTGGGAATGGAATGGTGAAGGAGGAGAAGAGAGAAGAGGGGAGGAGAAGAGGAAATTAGATTTCTGCCAACAACAGATGCCAGAGCCTCCCTCTGGAATAGCCACAAATCCTGAGGAAAAAGACGTCACAAGCCATTTCCTCTTGGACCAGAACACAATAGCTGCGTGCTAAACCTTTACTGCGCCCATGCACAAGCTTAAATGAGCAACGCTGAATGGCAAGACAGCAGTATCCCTGCATTTCCTAAAGATCTTGGTCAACCTGCCTCAAATTCAAGGTCTGACTGAGCACAATAGGGATTTTACACCCACTGAACCCCCAGTTTCAATGGACTTAAGTGTGTGCTCAGCAGCACATAAGCCTGATGGACTACATTGTTCAATGCTGTCTAAAGTTCTGGAAAACACTAAGACTTGGTCTCCTTGCACTTTCAACTTGCTTAAAGATACTGTGGTGTGTATGCTAGGATGATGTGCTGGATCAAAGCTTAGAGAAGCACCTTGCAATGCCATGGTCAGCTTGTTATACAGTATTATCTTGCACGTGGGGGGAGCTGTCAATACTCAGGAAGATGAATTGTGTATAGCTTTAAAAAGCAAGCCTTGCCTTCACATTTTCACATATATAATTGTGTTGTGGCAGCGGTAGTGAAGTGATAAAGCCGAGTCTCAAGGTTGCTCGGCAGGAATGAATAAATCTTCATAATTGACAGGTCATAATAATAATAAATACGTGAAGAGTTTATTTCTCCCTCTATCCAGTTAGAAAATGACTACATGGGTATCCTCACCAGCAACTGGGACTCTTCTAATTACCAAGCCAAATCACTCTGCAATCTCTGCCAGCTTCAGCATCTCAATAATTAAAAAGGTACCACTTGTAGCTAATGGTAAAGAGAACAGATGTTTCCCCTTGGAAGCCTTTTCCTTCGTCTTTCCCACCATTTCCACTGCCTTAAGCCATATTGTGTCTGAGTATATCCCAGTTACACTGGCATGCCTCTTCCAGCAGATCACAGTGGCAAAGCCTGGTACAGTCCCACACCCCAGAGCTTGTGAGCAATGTATCTGCAGAAGCAAAGCTGGGTTTATTGTGCTGATCACTGTCATTAACTGGAGGCTGAAGTAGCAGCATGTTCTCAGTAAGTTGGCTTGCTACCCTTATCCGTGTTCCTGCTGGCACCCAGTCACCTGAATGCCAGGCAGGATGAAACACACAGCCACGAGCCCAGGCTGGCCGTGGGAGGAACCTTCAAAGCTTTTCCCACCTCTGCATGGAGGTAGCTTATACACAAAACTGGGATTCTTTGTCTGCTAAAGGTTTGTACGCTGCCCTTAGCCCCAGCACTGGTCTCGGCAGTGCTCAGCCTCTTCATTCTCCAAGTGTGAATTTTAAGGGTCGTTCTTCCCGGTGTGGAAATATCTGCTTGACAGCACTGCTTTGATTTCATCTGATATTATAGCTCTTCTGTGGCCCAGTTTGCTTCGCTTACTACTACAACCACACCGTATGTTATCGGCACTCAATAAATGCCTCAGCCATCTCGAGGTGAAACAGAAGATACGAAATATGAATGCATCACTGGTTTTTTTTGTTTGGGGCTTACAAGATGTTTAATCTATCACAACATCTCAAAAGGCAGCACGGTTGCTGCTGTTTAAAATTTGTGTTTTACCCTGTGGAAGGGGATGGTTGCTGTTTGCTAGCATTTGACAGAGTAATGCTACAGGTCACTAAAGGACATTGGCAACAAAGCCACAAACACTTGCCACCTTTAAAAGGATTCTTTCCATTCAAAGCTGAAGATTTATGACACCTTATTATTCAGCATTTGCACAAAAGATAAACAGAGTTGCTGGTTTTGGTCTCAACAAAGCTCAGTCCTTGTGAACCTGATGGAGAGCAGCACGGTTTGAGGTACTCGTGACTCTGATCTCTCTGTTCCTGGTGGTGCCCAAAGGATAGAAGTGGCCTATCTGCACCCCTCCTGGGACCAATGTGAGCAGGGTCAAATTCAAGCTGTCCTAAGTCAGACAAAGCCTATTGAACTCATCAAAGAAGAGTAGTTAAAGCACATAAGAAGATGGTGCGGCTGACATCATCTTCAACCACCTTTGAATCCATAGGTCAGATATGCACTTATAGAGGGGCAGGCAGGGGAAGTAAAGGCATAAATGAAGCCGCCAAAAGCCCATCTGCATCTCCAGATCCATAAAACCTGTCATGCATCTCTCTGTACAAACACTGCAGTCCAGAGGTTAAAGCAGTGGAGCTGCAAGGATTTCACCCAGTCAAAATTCTCTTACAAAGAAGGTGAACTATTGGAAGCTACAGACAAACAATTGCTCAGGGTCCCTTTGGATTGGGCAGTGACCGAAGGGACAGCAACAGCAGCCAAGTGGCACACCTTGGACCATGAGGAGTAACTAGATGTGGAGTGGGGTCTGGCAAAAATTACAGCAGAAAGGCAGAAAATAAGGCAGAAACTGGCAACTTGCAGGGGAGGGAAGGGAGTTCATGGGATTAAGAAACCAGAAAGGGGGCACAGCAACCTCTTCCACCATGCCGAATGGCCACCAGCATCACAGAGAACTGGCAGTGCCCACATCAGGCCATTTGGCTGTGTGGCATGAGGGGTACCAGGGCTGGGGAGCAACCTCCCTGCCCGGACCCAGCCTACAACAGAGGAGCAGCATGTGAGCAGCATATGAGACCTGATAGCTCAGGTGCACTTTCCATCACGGACCCTGGCCTAAGGAAGTCCAATTCAACTTCCAGCAAAGCTGCACAGATGCTTGCATCCTTCCTAAGGCAATGAGGGGCTGGGTGAGGCAGGAATATTTTCAGTTCCCTTTCATTGTCCAAATACTCTTTGCCCTGGAGAGGTTGCGTAACGCCTGCCTGCTGGGACAGCTGGACAGTATCCATCAGCCTGCCTTGGCTGTGCTGCAGGGAGTATTTCCAAAAGCAGCCTGGTGATATAGGTGCTCGTATCATCTTGCAAGTCAACAGGACTTGTGCTCCTTTGAAAACTTCCACTCTGAGTGAACAAAGGCCTTTAAATATTTTTAAAGCCACTCCAGAGGCACATAAATATTTGGTTACAGTCAGACCTATTTTAGGCAAATAAAAGTACCTCCAGGAACCCTTAAAGATGCTCACATCATGCCACAGATCAGTGTGGGTCTGATGCCTCCTCTGAAGGTTGTTTGTTTGATCTGCTTGCTGTTCTTATCCCTCTTTCCTCCTTCTCTTCAGTCCCTGCAGAGAAAAATGGTGACATGATTTATAGATGTATTTCAAGGTATTTGAATATTTCCATCTGGCTACCTCATTCCTGCTACCTGCTCCAAAGACTGCTCTGCCAAGGGTTCCATGAATGAAGAGTCAGGACAAATGAATTTTTGTCTTCACTCCCAAGATAGGTTTAAAAAGAATCATCTCCTTCTTCTATTATTTCCTTGTCTTGTTATTTTAATATTTTCCCCTGTGCAAACAGCAGCATTAAGCCCACTAGAGAACGAATGAATATCAATGAGACAGGGCAAAGATGGAATATGCAGCAGGTCTTTCACAAAGTTATAACGAAAACGCCGACAGGGAGACAGATAACACATTCACACACCCCATACACATACATAATTTTTGGGAAACATCTACATTTACTGAAAAAAACCTAAGTGGGCAAATTTCTGAATGTCCATTCAAATTCAAGGTGCACACACTCTTTTAGCAATTTTATGTAGCGATTGCCTCCTTTCTGTTAAACACAAAGGTGCAGCCAGAGCCCAGGAATGCAACAGGCTGGGAATACTAGCAAGTTATTCCCAGGTTCTGTTGTGCACTACCAAATCAAGGACTGTTTCTGATTAGAAAAGGCATCGTTTGGATATTTATTAAAGGAATTTATTCCTTGCTAGCAGGAAGAAAGAAAGAGCAACCTGTTTCCAACGGAGGGCAGAGACAGAGAGAGTGAAAGGTGTCTATCCCATCATAAACCCTGTGCCAGCTACATCCTCCCTTCAAAACTTTCTGCTTGCCCACCATCTGAGCCCAGACATTTGCTCGGGATGCCTTTTGGCAGCATCACCTCCTCTGCAGCCATGAACATACCCTCGCAGCTCTCCAGTTTTATTACAAACCAGGAGGGAACCAAGTGTTTCTGTGAGACAAGGACTTGAGCTCAAAGCTGGGGCACAAGATGAATGTTTGCAGCAGGAGCTGGCGGGTCCCTGGATAATTTCTCTGTCCCGTACAGCCCCGTTCCTTTCCGTAGTCCCCCAAACAGGGGAAAAACAACTGGGAGTTACAGGACATGATTCTTTCACAAGGCTGCCCAGGTAGGACCCAGCTCTTGGAGGCTTTAACAGCCTTGGTAAAGGAGGAGTGGCATGGTCATAGAAAGACAGACCAGAAAGCAAACAAACTTTTCTGTGAAGCTGTGAGCAAAGAAATACAACTCTGTCCTCCTCCCCTGCCCCACACTGAAATAGTCACAAAAAATAGCCAGCTTTAAAATAAAATCTTAGTTAAAAGCTAGTTGATAGCACAGTTTTTGAAAAATTTTCACTGCAAAGAAATGGCTCGCACTGGAGTAAACATTTTTATAAACATTGTGAGCATTTCTTGGAAATGGAAAAAAAAACATTTCCCATGGAAATTTCAGATGGTCAAAACAGGCCTTTCTGATGGCAAAGCATAAACAGAATTAGGTTCTGGTTTCAGCTCTTTGCAATCTGCTCCCCTCTCACCAGGCACAGGGGCAGGGTAGCTCCCAGAACGGCTCTGCAATGGCTCGTCAGCCCAAAGCTCTGCCCAACCGCCTCCTGAAAGCCACTGTGGGACACAAGGGGTGGAAGCGGTCATACAGCACATCCCATTCTGGCAACACCACATACGCAGCGGCCAGAGACATTGGTACCATTTGCATGTAGGGTTTGAGGATGTGGTGGGACAGAAGGGCCGGGTGGCCATAGGTGACCAGTTAGCTGGCAGCAATGAGCTGGACTACAAGGAGGGGAAAGAGTATTAGGAGCCGTGAAGCACGACACAAAAGCTTGTAAGTCACTGGTGCAAAGGTAAAAGAGCTGCTGGGGAAGGGAGGGTCAGCAAGGGAGCCCAGGGAAAGGCGGGGGAAGCTCTGCCAGGGCGGCAGCACACACAGATGCTCCTGCCAGCCTGTTGTGCTGCTTCTCTCATCCAAACGCTTGCTGCCATCACATCTGCTCTAAGCATGAGGCCGGCTGTAAGCGCAAATGCGGCTGACTCCTGGGGCTCCAAGCAGAAGTGGAAGAGGCTGCAGGAGTGCGTCAGCGGGCTGGGGGAGCGCAGGCGGTGCAGGCAGAAGATGCTCGCTGTCTTGCAAACCAGTCCTCATATTAACTCTGCAAGGCTGAGATTCCAACAGCAAGAGCCTGCCAAGTTGTTTGCAGGAAGCACGCTTTTGCAACTAACCAATGTTTGTTGACTTGTGTTTTGTATGTAAATACTTCCCCTTTCTCTGACTATGGTGGCAGCCCTGTCGTCTACACCTAGAACGCTTTTGAGCATCACTAGTAGCAAACAACAACGTAACTGTTGCCTCTGTCATGACCAAACACCATTTTCTATTCATCTTCTTTCTGAACTGCGTAATCACCGGGGAGCTAAGAAGCGTTTGGGGGGTTTTTGTACGATAAAAAACTCAATGCTGCCCTCTGTCAGAAATGCAGCAGTACTGGTCTTAAATTGCTTGTCCATAATAATTAAGAGGTATGAAAGGTTCTTTCCATGGGGCTGCTTTTAACCTTAAATCCCCCTCATCACATCTGAACCCGTTCATAAAGGCGAGGAGGCTGAGCAGTGAGTAACTGCTCAGTTACTTTCGGTGATGGTTGACCTAAGGATGACTTAATGAAAAGGAGACGTATTACTGCCTGGGTAAAATAAAGAAATAATGTTGTTACTCGTTGTGTTTAGGTGCAGTTTAAGTGGAAGAATACATGGGCTTTCTTTTGAAAGCTGACTAAACTAGTGTATAGGATAATTTCGCATTTCATGAAGGCCAAGTTGAGGGCTGAGGGCAATATACTCACCAGGTACACTGCGAGAAAGACAACCTCCCCCTAGTCTGGAATAGCCCCCCAGCTCAGTCCCATGCAGTGTGGGTGCCAAACGTGCGCATGCTGGTGGTGTCCACACCGCCTGCCTGGGGCACAGGGCTTGTGCCGGCTGGACCTCTGCCCAGGGGTGGGTTTGACACAGCAGGAGCAGTGATTGCCTTTAAAGGGATAAATTACAGCTCTTAGCAACGTATCTATCAGATAAATGGCAAATCCAGTGCCGTTTGATTCCAGCACACAGTAGTGTAGTCTCTGAAAAACAATCAGAAAAAGAGTGCTGTTACAGGGAACACTGTCTGGCTAAGTTACCTCTCAGCGAGGGCTGATGAGATTTACACACTACAGGTCCAAAGATTGCTGCCTGCAATGCCTAGAGAGTGGGATTTAGAATCATAGAATTATAAGGTTGGAAGAGACCTCTGAGATCATCGAGTCCAACCGTGCCTGTCTCCCTACTAAACCATATCCCTAAGGAACTCATCCACCCATCTTTTAAACTCATCCAGGGATGGTGACTCCACCACCTCCCTGGGCAGCCTGTTCCTATCCCTGACCACTCTCTCAGTGAAGAAATTCTTCCTAATGTCCAGTCTAAACCTCCCCTGGCGCAACTTGCGGCCATCACGCAGCTGTCTCTGGAGAACATCTGAGGCACCTCTTCTCCAGCACAGTGTCCCACAGGCACACGAGCCTCTCTCTGCAGGTGGAGAGGATCATATGGCCAAGAGGGCAAATGAGATCCTCCCTTCTCCTTGCACCCCAGTATGAGTCACCTTTGCACTCCTGCTGAGGTCACCAACATGCAGTCCTTTGTCCTCTCCATGATGAGATGCTACAGAGAAGCCGACCCTGCAGGCAACCTGCCTGCAGCCAAAGCAGGTCTGCCCTTGAAGGCCGCTTTGGACAGCATAGCCACGCTCTCCAGCATGGGCTGTCAAGGCCAGCAGCCAAGGGAAGGAAATCTGTGCTTGTAAAACACCACACCTGGCCTGGAGCCACAAGCACAAAGTACCAGGACGTGTTGCTTTTCAGGTAAGTGTTGCCCTTGAGAAGGCACAGAGGTCTGGAATGGATTTTCCTGAACATTGACTGAAGAAGCCGCAGATTTCTTTTGGTTTCACAATGAAATTCGAGAAAGGCAATTCACTGGGGAAATCAAAAGGAGTAATTAAGAGAACATAGTAATTAAAAATGTATCCTAAGAGATCCTGTACGTGACATCCACACCAAATGGAGAAACATGCCTTCACGCCCCCCAGGTTACATGAAGCCTGGGGAAAGATGCAGCCACAAAGTCGCCATGGTTACAGATGCACAAAACTGAGAACGATGAGATGTCTTGCTCTGCCATGACCACATCATGCATCTTTGAGCTGCAACTATTTAATTGACCCTGGATTATGCAATTTAAAAAGAAAGAACGCTAGAAAGTCCTAATATATTCAAGGATATAAAAGTAGACAGATTGAAGAAGATATTTTAATATATGCACATTGTACAGGGTGTGGGAAGGAATAGATATTATGTTACTGGACTGTAAATTGAGGCAGTCATTATGCAGTCCTCATTCCGCATCCAAAACTTCTGCTTAGATTTGTTTATACCACCTTCTGTCCTAGAGAGGCCTGCATTTAGCATGCTGCTGTATTATGTGTGCATGTATACTAAGCTGTAGTTGCGATATATCGTAAATCCTATGTACTAATTATCACATGCTAATGCGGTAAATTATCCATACATTAGTTTCCATCAAAAGCAGGTTTCCTGCTCATACAAGGTGCCAGATACAGATCAGAGTGGAAATGATGGATGCATAATAACCACTTGAATACACTTTCCATGCTCTTTTGCTGACATAAATCCTAGTGATAAAAGCATAAGAAACCACCGAGGGTTTTAACATCACCATGTTTACTGCACATGATAATGAAACTGAGTTTCACTGTTTGAATACATTCCCAAGGGCACACTGACACATAGACACGGTTTTAGGGTAGTGGTAATAAAATCCAACCACACTTTTCAGATTTCTTAAGGTCGTTTGCTAGTTTTCCAAACGCTATCTTACTCCCGTGCTGACGGGCTGCCACAGCAAACTTAGTGGGCGGTCTGTTGACTCTATAAACAAGTCTATAGGTAGGAAGAAGCTGTTTGAAAACACAGGCTGTGTCTACAGTAGGCAATAACTCACCTGAGGGTCAAGTCAGAGCCAGGTCCTATTGCTGTCCCTGAGGCTCCCAATACACAGCACTGTATTGACCCATCTTCCTTGTCCCAGTCACTAGAGAGCAAGCAGCTTTCTGTGGCAGCGGGAAGGCTGTTCCTCCTTCCTTGAATGTAGACGCACATGGGACCAGCAAATTACACCCTTTTGCTCACACTTGTTGCACAGATGTGGCTCCTAGCTACAATCTAAGGCTTGCCGAGGGTGCGTACAGCAACTTTCACTGAGCCACAGAGTCAATTGCATCTCATCACCAGTTTGCAGGAGTGCTCTTCTGAGATGGAATTGGCACTCAGCAGATGCAACAGGACAGTTGGCCTTGTCTCTGGGAAGAGGAAAAAACTATACAGCAGTCCTTTTGCTCAAAAATTTGAGCTTTCTTTTCATTTTCAAAATATAGGTTTGTAATTCCTGAGGTACGGATGTGCAGTATAAAAGGTAAAACTATTTTGCTTGGAAACACCTGCTCTATAGATTAATAATGCATCATAACACAGAGCAAACTGAGTTTCAGGTGCTGAATTTCAGTGAACCTGTTAAAAGTAGTGGTTTTAAGCAATTAATTTACTGGCAGCATTTGGCTATAAAGGATTATAACTGCAGGGCTGGTAATAGGACTCAGGCATTACATAAACCCTAATTAGAAAGGGAGTCATTTGCCTACCTGTACATGATTACACCTTAGTCATGTCACACTGCTGTCTCGGCTCAGTTTCCGTGTAAGTAAGGTGACCAGGGACTGTAATTTCTACCGGGACATGCGTCTGCAAGCGTTTCAGCGTGAGCTGTGCTGCATGGTGCTCCAATAGCTTCCACACAGCTTGCACACAATTCCCTTGGCCTGGGTGGGGCAATCCATGGGCTTCTGTGGCAGCTGAAATGAGTGGTAAAAAGTCTAACTTGCAGGTACTGGGGCTCCTTCACCGTGGTCTTGGAACCAGCCTTTTCTCAAAATCTGAGTTTTTCTGAGATTTTACTTTCCTCAGCACTACCCAGTCATTTAATTGTCCAGACCATTAAACTGCCGGTCAGTGCTCCTCACACAGGTTCCTGCTGCTTTCCCCTTGAATTTTTCAAATATCAGTAGGGGGCATTATTGTCTGTGGCTGTCTAGTCTTAGAGCACTGCCTTATTTTATAAAAAAATCCTTGTTTTATTTTAATTAAGACTGTGCCTGTGAACAGATTGTGTGGTGACTAGAGAATTAAGCTCACTTTGGTGGGCAATCCTACCAGCCGTAAATGATCCTAGTATCAAAGCCACTACTGAGAGGCTGGGACCATAACTATCATACTTGCTATCTATTTGAAGAAATAATCTGCAGCATAAATTTATCTGTAATACTCCAATCAGCAGAGTCAGATGTTTATAGCTCAGATGAGTTTTGCGACCACCTTCTTTACTAGGCCAAATATCACTATGTCTCATAAGAAGGAACAGAAGAAGAGGAATACAGTCTACTGCAAGTTGGATTCGAAGATGGGAACAAATCTCAAGGTTTCCACATAGAAGAATAGTATTTTGTAAATTTGATTTTATAACACGCAGATTTTTAAAAGAGCCCAGATCCCATTCGCCTCCAAATGTTCACCAAGTGTCAGCATTAGTATTTTGCCTCTGGTCAGATTTTTGTTTGCTAATCTTTGACTTTGGAACTAATAAAGTTGTCTTCAAACATGACCTACAGTGGTCTGACATGAGCTTGTGCTTGTGCCTTGGATCCAATTAATTCACATACAGAGGATCTAGCAGAGCAATCTATGTGCCACTAAAACCCTGAAAATAGAACTTACAGGGTTTTTTTGTATACTTTGGCCTTGAGACCACTAAGGGGGTTGAATTTCAATTCAAAATTCGACTTCATCTTCAAAATAAAATGTGATTTTCATGCCTGGGCTTTACTCACTAAAGATTTCTATTACAGCCCCAGGACAAAAATGCTAATCCAATCCAATAGCTTTCATATTTCTAGAGTCTCTGTCTCATCTCGCTTTCCAGCCATATTCTGAGGTCTGCTCTGCATAGAAGGATATAATGCAAGGAAGGCTGAACAGGTGGCCCGGTGCTTCTCTAAACAATTGTGTATTTAGCCACCAGCCATTATGGAAGAGTTTGATTTATTTTTATTGCATAGCATTCTCTATGGAATAACTCTGTTATTTGCTCCAAGAAAGAGCAAAGACTCCTCCTTTCCTTCACCCCTGCTCCATTGCTCAGGTAAGACCCATCAGATCTGCACCACATACAGTGAAGAAGTGCAGAGGATTATGCTATCTATTCAGTGGAAATGTAGTTGGGAATACCAGCCTCGTAACACAGAAATTGCCATCAGGAGCAACCCCTCAGGCCATCTCATCTGGTGCTCTTTCCAAGAGAAAGAACAACTCCATATGACTTGGAAAAAGAAGCAAGAAAACCTAATGGTGCTGATACAAAGGTTAGCTTTGGTCTGGGACCACCAGGACTGGCAGCTTCTAAAGGCTTTGAATGGTACATGGCTGGTGAATGTAGCTCTTGGCTGTTCCAGCTCTCCATATGGCAGTGGCTTCTTTCAGACTGATAATGAAGCAAGCCAACGGTAAAGACTGGGGAATACTAAAAAGCTGCAAACAATCCACACATTTAAGTCAGGTTCAAGTGAAAGAAGCAATTTCCAAAGTATTGGTTTGCTTGTTTACTGTATTGTATGAGTCCCATACCAAGAATTACTCACTCCTGGCAGCATTCTTGCCTGTGAAGCACAGTAATTGCAATTGCACTTCCTAAAAAAGCCCAGCACTTTACCTTAAAAAATCCTAAAGCCTTTTGCCAAACTCACCTGCAAGGAACTGCTTTTGCTGAAACGTTTGAGAAGTCACGACAGCCATCAAGACGGACTTCAGTGTAAGCATCCCTTCATGTGATGCATCATTTTTGCACGTGGAAAAGAAGATTACAGCTCTTTCACCACCGGGTGCTTCTCTACAAGCTAATCACAGCACTAACGTGCAGATGTTCTTTTGATACGACCTTTTTTATACCCCACACAGTGGGCTGTTTAGGTTTTCTGTGAAGAAAATGGAAAGAGACCCAGTGGGTGTCTGGAGCACTGTGTGTTTGTTATTATCCACCTCAGTCATCATAACATCATATGAGTCAACGTGCCTGTGATTTCTTTTCTTTTGAACATCTAATGCAGTCACTAGGAATTGCCACTGCAGCGGTGCTGTCTGTGGAAAATAAAAGGATCAAGGGGAGAGGACAGGTTCAAAATCTACAATTTAAATCCAAATGACACAAAAGGAAGAGCTTAATTTTCTATACCGTTTCAGATGTGAAGCAGAAGGTGGCCCTACAGAAATAATTTTAATAATATAAATGAGATGGGATGTGTCATCTGTAAGTGAGGGAGCAGGGCGAAGGCAGATGCAGTTCGCAGGGGTCTGTAGGTGTGGGGAAGTAGAGCGACTTCAGCAGGAGATGATTCTTCTGTCAGTACAAAGCGCAGGAGGGGGGGTACCAGGGCACAATCACAGACACAGGTGCTTTGAGAGAGGAGGGGAAATGATGCTGAGATGTTCTGCCTTTCTATGAGATGAATGCAAGGGGCCGAATTTCCTGTCCAAAATACGCAGACAAAAATTATATCATTTTGGCTATCAAAAAAAACAGAAGACAGAAAAAAGAGAAGAAAATAAATATTTTTTAAAAAAGAAAATAAGGGGAAAAAAGGGGGAAAAAAGTGGGCAGGATGTTGCTGTCACCCTGTCACCTTGGAGATTCCCCATCCATCCTTTGTACAAATTGTCTAGTAAACAGACACGTTCTTCTCTCAGGTGACCAACAACAGAACAAGAGGACACGGTCTCAAACTTCGCCAAGGGAGGTTTAGGCTTGACATTAGGAAGAAATTCTTCACTGAAAGGGTGATTGGTCACTGGAGTGCACTGCCTGGGGAGCTGGTGGAGTTACCGTCCCTGGAGGTGTTTAAAGAGAGCTTGGATGAGGCACTTAGTGATATGGTGTAGTTGACAAGTAGGAGTAGGTGTAGGTGTTGGGTCATAGGTTGGACTTGATGATCCCAAAGGTCTTTTCCAATCTTATGATACCGTGTGATACTGTGTGAATTCCTGTTACAAGCTTAAGGTTCTCTGTTTCCAGTGGAGCAGAGACTTATTCCTTGTCTTGCTTTCATTTACTTTGCTGTGTTAGTTAAAAACTGAGCTCTTAGCAACATACTTTCTGGAGCAGGCAGAATCCAACAAGGATCTAATAACAAAACCAGCCATTAGCTTGCAGTAGCCCTCCTAATTCACTATTTTCTTTAACTTCTTTAATACCTAGAACTGCTACCAAGGAGCTCGCGGTTCTAGTAAGTTGTGTGCAAGTTCACAGGTGCCAAATATTCCGACTTCAAACCAATGCTACACAAGGACTGGCAGTGGGCGTGCTTGCCTTCTGGCTGACCTGGATCGTAATTACCTAGAAAAGCAGGACAGTCTTCCTTCTTAGTCATGGTTCCGCCCTCAGAAGAGAAGACAAAGGGAGCGTTTGCTTCATGGTCATTTTGAGCATCTGAGAAGAAACCATCTGAACCTTTCAGGCTGGAGCCAGTCAATCCAGCCTCCTCTGTGGAGGAGACCTGCTAGAGGAGTCAATGGGAGAAGGGTGGATCTACCAGCACTTCCCCAGGAGGTGAGAAGTGGGGATCATTGAGAAGAGGAATCAGCCGTAACTCACCCCCACTTAGTTTTGGGAACCGCAGTGTTTGTGCCTGCATAAGAACAACTACCAACTACTGAAAATGAGAGTAATCTGTCAGAAGAAAAACTGAGGTGAAAAACAAGCGGGTTTTAGTGTTAGGTTTGATGTTTCCTGTTGTTTTTGATGAAGGAGAAAAGTCTCAGCTGCAGTCAGTGGAAAGCTGCAGTCTTGAAAGGGGACATAAAGCCTCCCCAATTTCATAACTGTGTATCATTAAAGAAAGGTGACGAATGTTAGGTTATCCATCGCACACTGGAGCAAAGCTCATGTCACATGGAAAGCAGGTACAAAGAGCAACAAATTAGACTGCTGGCACGTCTCAACCATCATGCGAAGCACAAATGGTCATCTTCTGCATTCAGGCCTCACCTTTGCATTGGAGGTATAAGATATAAAACTCTGTATTACCTCTAAAACAACTTCCTAAAAGTAAAGTGTGCACCCTGTACATGAATGAAGGGCATCAGAGCCCAGCAGAGGGGATTCACAGAGCGAGGATGATCTGCAGCAAATAGGCTCTTAAAAGGAAAAAAACAAACTTTGGTCCCGTGCGATGGTTCAGTACCAATGTCAACAATCACTCAGGATTTCAGATGGGTGACCTGGAAGAGATGACTGGAGAGAATCTCTCCAAAGTACTGCTCAGCTCATTGAATTTTAGATGTCAGCAAGTTAAGCTTCAACATCTGAGCTGTCACCTTGACTGGCATGATCTCCTGCACAAATTAGGCATCTTAAAATACATTCTAGTGCAAGCTACCAGATATTTTTTCCTGAGGGATACAGATGGATACTTGGGAGCCACAACACAGGCATAAAAAAAACACAGAAAGCAAATATTGTGCTAACCACAAGCTAGCAGAAAGAACTGTTAAAAATCCTGTCTCTGAAGAGCTCATGAATAAAGGAAAGAAGCTCTTCAGAAAAAGAGATGGAGTGTGTGAAAGCAGAGGTGACCGCATCTTTATTTGTTATCACCAGCCTGAAGAGTTAACTGCTCTTTTGTTACAGCTACATGTAGCAAAAAGGAAGCTACTCCTCTGTGAAGATTTTGTTTTGTTATTTTATTAAAGAACAAATGTCATTTCAAGTTACCACTAGCTGATGTTAGTTTTGTTTCTGGAACAGCAGCAGAAAGCCTTGTGGTAGGGAAACCCAGCTGATACACCACCTCGGTAATTTTAACAGTAACAAGTAAGTGGTATTTAATTTAATTTACAAAATCAGGAGCTTAAGATTTTGTGAAGGCAGCCTCAATCCATCCCCTTGTGTCTACAGGCTGGAATCACCCTTTGCACATGCATAGTTCATAGGAAGAGGGAACAGATTGGAACATATTATTAAAGAAAAAAAAAAGAAAAGTGTATTGATACTTCATGATAAAAGGTCTAAATTTAAGTAGTCACAGTTCAGGCTACAACAGTCCAGTGAATACACAGATCCATTGCACATTTTTAGTAATGTCTCTTGCCAACAATAATTCTCATGGAAGCAGGACATAGTTCCATGTTAGAGGAATTCCCACCAGCAAGGATGGGAGGATAAAAGAAACTATGATGACAGGAGGCCCTCTTTATGGACAGCAGCAAACGTGAGAGGGAAGGTCAAGGCACACAGGGCTGGGGAAACTGAGTCAAACAACCAGGAGGCAAGAACGTCATCGAATATGGGGCTCATTCTCAACGATAGGTACCCCAGACACTGAAGCTGGAGTATGTGTAATGACAAGGTGTGATTAGCAGGTCTCATATCCATCCCATATGAAAGAACAGTGATCAAGTGCATCACACTCCCCGTGTTCAAGTCATTCCCGCTCTCACACCCTGCCAGCGGCAATGGCCAGCATTGCTCCTGCCAATTCCAATACCACCTCTGGATTGGGTGGTGCTCAGTGAAGAAGTGGACTGGTCTCTTAGGACCTGTGTAATGCTTCTCACTGGATCTGGGCCTGTGTTCTCCCATTTTCTGCCGGACAGGTTTCCACCTCAGCAGTTAAATGTGTGACAGAGTTGTCATCTTGAACGGGCAGATTACAGAACACCCGAAATAGCAGAGCATCATCAATTCAGTCACTGAACGACATGAGATACTGAGGGTGATGAATCTTTCCTACCCAGACAAGAAATGATTGATTTGAATAATTGCCCGAAAATATTCACATGACACTCGAACACAGTTGCTGTCATGATTACCAATGTCTCTCTTCCACGCAGCAAGTCTATAATTGGCAGGAGTGTCTTAGATAATTTATACAACAACAAGATTTTCACACTTTCCCAGTTCTGGATAGTTGCTAATATTTCATGAGACAGTCACTTTATCATACAAAGCAGCTTTCACGAGCTTTTGGCACATCTATTGATGCCGACTGTCACTGAATTTTTCCATTTTCCTGTCTTTTCTATTCACTGTCACTGGTAACCACCTATTCTTTCTTTGTATTGTGGAGATATGTACTTAGTCATGGTAAAATATATTATATTATATTATATTATATTAGATTAGATTAGATTAGATTAGATTAGATTACATCTACTTAAAGTCCATATGTGAATCTATCTACAATCCTGTTATGAAGGAAATTCCTTATTTCTCAAGTCCCTCAATAGCTTTCCTGTACCATGTTGTTAAATAAAGGAATGACTAAATAAATAAGGTGTTTGTTTATCTAACTGCTCTACACCTCAGACCAAGCAGGCCACTCCAAAACCAAGCAGAAGTTGTCAACACTCCACAAGGAGCTAGAAAAGAGCTACTCTCTGTTGCTTTGCTATCACACTGGTGCAGATTGCTGCATGTTGCTCACTTCTGTGGTCAGCGGGATACAATTAATAGCAGCAGAAAGCAGGGGTCAGTGCTCTGGTTGTGGGACTGGTAACTCTCTTTGTTCTCTTAATACCACTCCAAAACTACTAGGTAGCGTTGCTCAGCAGCAGATATTTTATTTCTTTTTTTACTCTCGCATGTGTTTGACACCAGCATGTGAAAAATTGATACCAGGGGGGAGGTACTGATCGTTATACAGCTATTACTGGCTGCCAGGTACTCCAGAGAGCAGGGTCACTGCTTGCATTTTCCAAATGAGAGACAGCTAAATGAAATCTTGCTCTTTGGAGGCAATGAAGTGTCTATCCTCTCCAAACAAATTCATACACCTGAAGTAGAATGATATGAATATGTATCATTTCTTTAGTGAATTATATGAATTTGTAGGAGAGGTTTGAGGTATGTACCGCTTTCTAAATCCCTCATTCACCTCTCTCTGGTGCCCCCATTTAGAATAAGCCAAGCTGATGTGCAGAGAGTTACATGCTGTCTTTAGTCCCAAAAGGCTTCACTGACGTTTTTTGGCTGAAACGGTGCTTTTTGGCAGGATGATCAGACAGTAGCACACTCCATCGATGCAGCTTATTACCTTCTACAAGACTTAACTCACTGGTGCTCATCCAGTTTTACATACTGGCTGGTCAGCTCACAAGCTCTGCTGGGCTGTGACTACACCAGAGGCAGACTGCCACATCCCTTGGGCTTGTGTGCCACTCCATCCTCATCTAATAAAAGTTACAAAGCCAACATTTAAAAAAATCTGGGTAGCTCAACCCCAGCAAGATCCTGCCAACAACTTGTGTAGATGCTTCTGTCTGTCCTGATGTAGAAAGTTTAACAGCGCTGGTGCCCACCAAATGTTCATTTGTGCAGCACATACAGACATAGTGAGAACTGAGGGAGAGCAGAGTTAGTAGGTAAACAGACAAAAAACCTGAGGCAACATCGTACAGAAACACACACCAAAGAAGATGGTTGATCTAGTTGACTTCAGTTGAGGAAGGCTTGGAATGCTGCATTCCAGTGTGCTGATGTTCATGAGTAGGGACATCAGCTGGATGGGGGCAGCCTCCAGAACCTAGCCCTCTGATATTTTCTCATTGAGAGAGGTTGCACATACAAAGGGAGATGTAATCCAAATGCAAAAGGCAAGGTGTGGATGTGTGAGGTGGAAATATTTCAATGTTTGCTTGAGGTTGGAGATACAGCTCTACCTGTTGGACTGTAAAAGATGGCTCAACTATTCTAGCTCTTAACTGTAAGGCCATCCTCTGCCCGTGTCTTTAAAAGATGATTTGTTCCCAAAACAATCACATTGGAAGTGATTTGGGCAATGTAAGTGTGTAGTGTCATATTGAAACTCAAGTTCGAGTCAGGCCTCTAGTTGTCACTACAGTGGTAGAGAGCATCTTACAGAATCACAGAATCACAGAATGATTTGAGTTGGAAGGGACTTCCTCTAGTTCCAACTCCCCTACTATGGACAGAGACACCTTCCACTAGACAAGGTTGCTCAAAGCCTCATCCAACCTGGCCTTGAACATCTCCAGGAATGTTCTCCTTAATATACTTCCGTGACTTCTCTGGGCAACCTGGGCAACCTGTGCCACTGCCTCACCGCCTTCACACAAAATAATGTCTTCCTAGTATCTCATTTAAATCTCTCCTCTTTCAGCTTAAAATCATTCCCCTACCCCTGCACTCCTTGACAAAGAATGTCTCCCCAGCTTTTCTGCAAGCTACTTTAAGTACTGGAAGTTTGCTATAAGATTTCCCCAGAGTCTTCTCTTCTCTAGGCTATGCAGATCATATGCTCAGATCATCTTCATGGCCTCCTCTGGACCTGCTCCAACAGACTCATGTCCTTCCTGTGCTCCGGACTCCAGAACTGAATGCCGCACTCTAGGTGAGGTCTCACAAGAGCAGAGTAGAGGGGCAGAACCACCTCCCTTGACCTGTGGGCCACACTCGGTTTTCTGGGCTGCGAGAGCACATTGCTGGCTCATGTTGAGCTTCTCCCCAACCAGCACCCCCAAGTCCTTCTCCTCAGGGCTGCACTCAATCCATTCTCCGCCCAGCCTGTATTTGTGCTTGGGATTGCCCTGACAAGGGCAATGGTCCCATGTTGTATCTACCAGCCTTGTACAGGTGTCTTGGGCACCCTCAACTGTCTCAAATGGCACTGGGCACCTATGTCTGGCCACCTGAAGTGACTTTTCTGTCATAAACATATTCACATTGCTTTCATTAGGTATGCCCTATCAAACCTTGTATATTAAGGAGAACACTTCCCCAACCCTTACAAGCAGTAGACTTTAACAGATGCGGGTCTAACTTGTTACTCCAGGAATAACAAATGAACTATTTTGCATGAAAAGTTTATCGGATTATGCTCTTTCCCCGTTGCAGGTTATTCTGAAGCAGATGTACCAATAAATCACTGCAATACTATGAATATTTCATGGAAACACATTCCAGTTTATGGGTGTTCTTTTTTTTCTTGAACGATTATGTCTGTGTCTTTGGCCATTCATTGTCTGTGATACGTGACTGGCCACTTAATTCAGATTACTGTAATGTCTGGCTTTTTGACTGGTTCATTAAATATTTCATAACAAGGAGCAAAAGTAGCATTGTAGATGAAATTTATGTGAATATGCAAACAGGTATTTGTGACATCTTAATCAAGATTTCTTCTCACAAATGCTTCATGAAAATTAATAAGGTCTCAGAACATTTTTTAAATAAGTAGTGACTTTTTATTCCAACAAATCTTAATGAAAATGGTGACAATGACGATTATTTTTCACTAATGCTCTAGTTATAAGGATGCAGGTCCAGCATTCTGAAGTCTTTCTAGGACTGAAGCATAACTCACAAACAGAATAGATGGGGTCTCTTGCAATGGATTTTGTTAGTGTAATAGTTCTTGAAGAAACTCTAGAAAACGAATCTCAGAAGCCTGACATTTGCCTTATCGGTCTATGGGAGCTTAATACTAAAATTCATAGAGACTGCAATGAAGTTGAATTTAGAGTAGCAACGAGCTTTTCTGAAACCCCTTAGTTCTCACGTGTATCTCTTACAACACAAGTTATTTCTTCGGATCATTAGCTACAAAATCTGCAAGACAGAAAAATAAGCTGGGGGAAGGAGTACCAAGCTATTAAATTTGATTTCCCCCAAATGAGTATGAGCTTTTCAGGAGCAAACATTTCAACGGTTAAAGTTTTACATTAATTTTCTGCATGCCTGTTTAGCAATCCAGTCACTTTGGGAGCATTTAATTATGCATACAAACAGCAGCTAACATGAAAGATGCTACCAAACCATTAATTGTCCTTCTCATTGACTGAGAGCACTGCGTGGGTGTGGAAATAGAAAACTCCCATGAGAAATCAAAAGCCTCAGTGAACTGAATGACAAAAGCTCCGTTGACTTTGGGAGAGGATGGGTCAAGCAGAGGTGCTGCATGCACCCGTGTTCACATGTTCAGCCAATTTGACCTCTTGTATTGGACTCAGCATGTTCTTGGTGGCTTGTTCAAGCTGTAATAATCTTGGGGGTTGCCTCTGGTGAAATTTGACTTGACTGAATCCCATCAAGTGAAGGTGACCTGCTGCTGCGGTGGCATTTTCGCTGGTGGGAAGAACTTTCCTCTGGTAAAGATACGGATGCCTGTTATCTGTCATGTTTTCCTGGTGGATTTGAAGCCATAGACTCGTAAGAAGGATGGTCACCCTCCACTTTAGCATGTGTGGAAGAAAGCAAGAGGCTGGGGAGTGTGGGCAGCAAGGCAGGAGGCTCTTGGGCAGTGGAAAGCTGAGGGTGAAGGAGGGACCCTGAGGGACGGCCAAAAGTCAGTGTGGAAAGGTGGTGGGAGGACAGCAGAAAAGTGAAACGGAGGCTGAAAGAGATTTAGGGAAAAGATGAGGATTGTGGAGTGGGCAATACAGCTGACTGGGAGCAGTAGTTATTATTACAAAGAATGCAATATTTTGATTTAAGTTAAAGTAGAGTTAAATTCATCCAAGTAACTGTATTCTTTGAAAGTTACATAGACACAGACTGTCCCTCTGATAGCAGGTTTTCTCGATAGCATGGGGTTTTTTATCAAATAGTGTTTTTCTCAGACAACACCATTCAAAGGATGTCTTTCCCTACCTAAAGTGCAAGGTCAGACAGAGCTGGCTGCAAAGCTCCAGTTAGCAGAGATTGGGTCACGGTGAAGTTCATAATAATATTAAAATTAGTCCTTGGAAAGTAATAGAATATGCATAAGTTTTCTGGGAAAATCTATACGTAGGCATGTAAGTGGGAAATATACCCTGTCCCAGCTCTCGACTGACGGAAATCATTTCCTCATCTGCCCAGCGCTGAATCAAAATGTGCTGCTTTCTAAAACTCCAAAAGGAGTCTTAGAGAGTTTATTTGCAGGCATATTCGGTGTCACTTCAAGGTCTCTTCCAAACCAAACCATTCTATGACGACTCTGTGATGAGGGACGCGGCAGCCCGGGGCCCCAGCAAACTACAACTCCCAGGAAGCTTTTCGCGGCGCCGGCACTGAGCGCGCGCACCAGCACGCGGGGGAGCGATTTGCCCCGCCCCCCGCCCCGCCCCATCACCGCCCTCGCCGCAGGACGGGCGGCTCCGCCCACCTCCCCGCCTCATTCCCCGCCGCCGCCGGCGGAGAGGCGGCCCCGTCCCGCCCAATCACCGCCCTCCGCCGCCGCCGCGCGCGCGGGAGAGGCGGCCCCGCCCCATTCACCACCGCCCTCCCCGCGGCTCCCGGGGCGGACGCAGTGAGCGCTGCCTGCGAGGAGGGGGAGGAGGAGGAGGAGGAGAAGGAGGAGGCGGAGGCGGCGCCGCGCCCGCTGCGGGCGGGGAGGGGGAGGAGGTGGCGGCTGCTGCCATTGATTGGCGCCGCGGGGCGGCAGGTGAGGCAGCCGGGGGGCGGCCGTGGGGCAGCGGCGGGGACCGGGGAAAGTGGGTGATGAATGGGAGGCGGCGGAGACGGGACGAGGGCTCTCGTGGTTGGCGGGGGCTGCACAGTGGGGAGGCAAGGGGCGGGGAATAAGTCGTGGCGTGGAGTGGAGAAATAACCCATGGGGGGAGGGGCGTGGAATAACTCGAGGGAGGGGGGGAGTAGCCCGGGGAGGGGGGAGGAATAACCTATGGTGGGGGAGGAATAACCCCTGAGGGCGGGAGAGAGAAATAACCCCGGGGGGGGGGGGGGGAGAAGAGGAATAACTCCTGGGGGGGGAATAACCCAGGGGGGAGGAGAACCTACTGGAGAGCTCGGAGGGGCATAACCCATGATAACACATAGAGGGGGGTGGGAATAGCCCGTAATAACCCATGGAGGGGAGGAGGGGAAATATCCCATGGAGAAGGGGGTTAGGAATAACCCATGGACATCTACACACATCCCCCCACCCCAGGATTGCACAGAGTGCTCTGCTGGATGTGGAAACCTCTTTTACCAAAGCGAGGGAGGAAAAGTGGAGATTTTCAGTTAAAACTCTAATAACCTCCCCAGAGGTCAAAGGCATTGCAGGTTTGAACCCTACCAGGGCAACTGAAGATGTAACTGTGCTCTCCTGGCAGATTTCCTTGATAGCGGAGCGCCTTGAGAACTCCCCCATGACACCTGGCTTCAGCTCTGGGTGCTTAGCAGTGCCCGTGAATTTGGCCCCAGAGGGTATGGATGCTGAATTTATTGCATCCTGCCCCTTTTAATTGTCATGTGCTGACTAAGCATGGTGGAAATGTTTCTCCAGAGCGTGTCAGCTCTGAGTGCGTTGCACGTGCATTTTCTGAGGTCAGGCTTACAGGTTTGCTGCCTTCCAGCCCCTCTCAATTAACCCAGTGTTTAAGTGGGTTTTTCATAGTATCACTTGGTTGGAAAAGACCTTTGAGATCATTGAGTCCAACTGTACCCGTCCGCTACTTAAACCATAGCTCTAAGTACCTTGTCTACCTGTCTTCTAAACACCTTAAGGGATGGTGACTCCACCACCTCCCTGGGCAGCTGTGCCAGTCCTGGAGAACCCTTTCAGTGAAGAAATTTTTCCTAATATCTAATCTGAACCTGCCGTGGTGCATCTTGAGACCATTTCCTCTTGTGCTATCGCTTATTACTTGGGAGAAGAGACCAACGCTCACCTTGCTACAACCTCCTTTCAGGGAGCTGTAGAGATTGATAAGGTCAGTATTAATGGCTGCTGCTTTGAAAAAAAGAAAAAGAGTGAAGAGGCACACTCTTCTCTGGTGATGACAATAATGACTGTATCTGAACAACTGGTAAAGGCAAGGGAACATATTGGTGTTTTCACACCAGCACCGTAGTTGGATAACTATTGACAAATGCTGACTTTTAAATGGTGACTGCTGATTCAGGAGAATCTGTTGACTTTGGTAATGAAACAGTAACAGCTCCTTTTAGTAGCAATTTCAAAACACTTGAACTGGTAGATTGGCTTGTTAGCTCAAGCTTTGACTTCAGCAAGAACCAGAAGAGCTCTTATTCTCTGGGAGGACCTTCTCCCCCAAGAGAACCTGACATTTGCTATACACATCAGCTGTAAGACAGGGTGTTTGTTTTGCAATGTCATTTTCAAAAATGTAGATACCAAACGCATGAACTAGATAACAGGAAACCTGCTCTGCAGTCTGCTTTTCTGCAAGAGTGCATTTTGAACGGTTTATGATTATAAGGTGGCAGTTTTACTTGGAGTCTCGCTTTTGTGTTTTAATTAGGTGTCATCAAAGCTGGAGTTCAGCCTCCAACACTTGTGAAGCGCGCCATGAACATGCACTTTAGGTACCCGGTTAATGTCTTGGGACTAATTACCTGGAGCCCATTCTCTGTTAAGCAACATGCAGAATGGATTGACTATATTGAAATCTTTTTCCTGTTAAATTTCCTATCTGCTGAGCCACATCTCATTGTGAACTTACTGAGGTTTGCTTCAATCATCTGAAAATTTGGTAGTTTCATTCACTTATTCTCATCCCCCTTCTCCTAAAAATTGTTGCTTTAAAATCTTTGGTAAGTACTGTTGGTTTAAGCAATTCTGTATGACAGCAGCCCACATTCAGTTACTGTTCCCCGGAGTTTTTAAAAGATTTGTATCATCTGGCTTGTGCTCTAACACAGCAAGGTCCTTAGGAGGTGTTTTAAAACAGAGACTTAGAGATACTCCACTAGTAAAACTGTCCTTTTCTTCAGAGAAACAGAGCCATAGATGACTTCTCTAGCAGAAAAACTTGCTCTCTTTTAAAATGGCTTTTCCGACCAGAGCGTATCTAGGCTGTGAAGGAGTGATTTTTTTCTAGGAAGTAGTGGGAGGCAGGAAGAATCATGAAAAAGAAGGCGCAAAGGAGAGTGTTCAACCACAGAGCTGAAACCAGATCACAGATTCTTAGCTGTACAGACAAAATTTTGCCTCGTCACACTGTAGGACGATTATTTCTTTGGTTGTTATCCAAGATGGTTGTGGAATTCAGTTTTGTGGTTTAAACTGTGGGATAGAATGGGTCTGTGGGTCCATAAAGCTCAGGGAGGAGTGGGCTAGGAAGGGTAAGTGGAGTTTCAGGGAAAATGGGTGATTCTTCCCCTGTTTTGCTGACTGTCTTTCTGGGGAATCCAGTGGCTTTTTCTAAGGGACTTCGCATGGTTGGCACAGAGCGCTGACTGAGGGTTAGCACTGCCAGTGGTTCTGCTGGGCTGGATGAATACACGACATGGGATTCCTTGTCCTTTTAGGTCTTTACCTCTTACCTTCACCTTCTGTGGTGGAATGTCTTCCCTCCTCTTCCATCCGCACACCGCCTGCTCTGACACCATTCTGCCACCTTCCTCCACCTGCAACTGTCCCTCTCTGTCCTGGGAGTGACTGGTAGGTGTGAGGTGCTAGAAGAAAGTAGGTTTCTCTCCCTGCCCTCCAAGTATGCAGACTGAGCCTCGCAGCACTGGCAGTGGAAAGGCGGCCGCTCGCATTTGGTCATGCGAGACAGCCCTGGGTTCTGCCTGCGTTTGGAGCAAGCTATGAGCAAGGCATTGAACTCAGCGTGGTGGAATTTAAACTGCGAGTTTTCAAAGCCAATTACTGGATGCAGTGTGTCTGACAAGCTTCAGTTTCATTAGCTGCTTCCCAGGAGTATCAAGCTGCGTGGCTCACCTTTGCAGAGATCAGATTCTCCTCTGTGATGTTATTAGGTGTTTTTAAAAATAGCTTCATCAGTCCACTTTAAAAGAGCTGGTCTGCTCTGGTGACAGTGCCTGCTGGTGCTTTTCCAGATAAGGAACTTGTCACTTTTCCTGCTGTCATACATGCAGCTTCTGCCCTATTTAGAATACAGTTTAAAAAAAGACTACAAAATAACCACCAGTCTTGTGTAAAGATTTATGTGTTTGGTTTAGGAACAACTGAACACTCCTTATTTAACAGTTTTGGACAGTATTGGTTGATAAAAAAGATAAGATCAAACTAAATGCAAAGTTGAAGGTAATAACTTCATATACCTGTGTCTAGAGGAAATCTTTGTCATAAGATCTCTTATATAACAAAGATCTCTTGATTTTTTTTCTTTCAGTCCTAATTAGAAAGCCATTAGCATTTAAAAAGGATCTGAAGTACTACAGTGTGTGTGTATCATCTGTATCATGGTGGGAAGCGACTGGGTGAAATAGTCTCAAAAACAATTTCAGTCTCTTCCGAGGGTCTTAAAAGTTGGGTGTGTGTGTGTTCAAACAGCGATTATGGTGGGGAAACTGCAATTGACATACCTGGTAATTTGTTGTATGGTTGTGTATGCGGGAGCAATGTTCTAATTTACTGTTTTCTTTGATGTTTTGTGGACGGATGGCATTTTTCAAAAGGTCTGTTAATTCTGTGGGAATTTCATAATTGCTAATTGCAGTCAAAGTGAGCCTCCTGACTTCTCTGCTCCCAAAGGAGAGGCAGCCCTCTGCAGCCTCGTTCCTAAGCTGCTGTCCTCTGAGAAATCCCTGCTCAAGAATATGCACCAGTGTCCTCAGCATAAACTGGGAAGTTGTCGATCACTCTTGATTAATTGAACTGTGCTCCATGAACCGTCACTTACTATTGCAGGAAAAAAAGCACCAAGGAGATCATGGCTTATTGCAGGACCCAGTGCACTGTGAATTTTCATAGGGAAGCCCTTTATTCTTTCCCTTGTTCTCTCGTTCTCACTTCCTTCTGGGTTCCTTTCCTTTATCCTTTCTCTGTTCCTCTCTCTCTTTTGCTGTACCTTTGACTTGGGTCTGTTCATGTACTGCCTAAGTGTTTGCAGCATAAGACGTAAGTACCTATTTGCACTGTAACATCAAAGGATCACATTTCAAAATTACAACTTTTCCTTTCAACAAGAAGAAAAAAAGGTTCCTGGTTACTATGGTGATGAGTGCTATATAAGTGCCTATAAATACATAAAGTAAACAGCTGATTCTTGGACTTTGATTTGGAGTATTTTTGCTTTTCTAATGAGATATAATTAAATATCAAAATGGGAGGAGGTGACATTTTACCAATTTCGTTAAATTCTTATCATTCTTATGCCTTCTTTACAGTATTTCTGCTGAGAACAATTAAATATTAAGTTGTTTGGTTTTATCCCTGTAGAAAGTTGATGTTTTGAAAAATCCTGGTCTACTATTTATAGAAAAACTTTTAGGTGCCAAAAGACCCTCCACTAAAAAGGTGGTGTCCATTTTAAGTTTAATCAGAACATACCTTTTGAGCTAAATGCCTCTTTTTCTTATCTCTAAGAGACTATTATGTGCTGTCACAACATTTTAAGTTCCAGTCAAAAGTGTCTGTAAATGTAATTATGTTCCTCTGCAGCATTTGAAACCCCACTGGTGCACAAACTTGTAAATGTCATTGACTTTTCCTCCAATTTAAAATGATAAAGGCAGAGTGAAAAAATCAGATCTTCCTTGTTGAAGTTTGAGAGGAGGGGAGAATTGACTTTTTTTGTAAGCCTTTTGTTCTCAGGTCCATGATGTAACAGTACCTTCCTCTCTGCTAAACGTGATAGTTGTATAATGAATTGGATGGAGCCAATAAACTGCTGCTTCAGAAGTGAGTGAGCAGCCACAGGCCATTGCTAAGAACGCCCTTTTCATTAGTAATCTCTGGAGCCCAGTCCACTCACAGTTTCTGAAGCATGACTACAGCCCAGTTCCCCACCAGTGCCCTGGAGTATTCTCCCTCACAGGTGTTTCTTACTCAGGAAATCGAAGAATCATAGAACATCCTGAGTTGGAAGGGACCCGTAAGGATTATTGAGTCCAACATTCACCCTGTGTGCCTGAGGGCATTGTCCAAGTGCTTTTTGAATATTGTCAGGCTTGGCACTGGGACTGCTCACCCTGGGAGCTTTTCCAGTGCTCCACCACCCTCTGGGTGAAGAACGTTTTCCTGATATTGAACAGAACCCTCCCCGGCGCATCTTCCTGCCATTCCTTTGGGTCCTATCGTTGGTCACCAGAGGGAAGAGCTCAGTGCCTGCTCCTCCTCCTCCCCTTGTGAGGAAGCTGTAGACTGTGATGAGGTCTCCCCTCAGTCTCCTGTTCTCCAGGCTGAACAGACCAAGTGACTTCAGCCACTCTTTGTATGGCTTCCCCTCTAAACCCTTCACCAGCTCTGTGGCCTCCTCTGGACACTGCAGTAGCTTTGCATTCTTTTTATACTGTGATGCCCAAATCTGCACACAGGACACAAGGTGGGGCCACACCAGTGCAGAGCAGAGTGGGACAGTCAACTCCTTTGACCAGCTAGCGGCACTGTGCTTGGTGCACCCTGCTTTCCTCAGGGGAGGGAAAATAGATGTTTATAATATGCAGAAATACTCCTCTGTTAAAGGCTCAGTCTGGTTTCCTGGTGGAAACTGATTTTGCCGCAGTGGCCTGAAGAGAGATTTCTTCAGTCCCAAGCGGTGAAGTGCAGCTTGTACCCTGGCAGGGAGTAGATCTCCTTTCTACCACAGTCACAGCTTTGTATTCAAAGAAGCTCTCAGATTCCCAAAGAACTTTGAAGCACTATCCTGTCCTGTTAAATGTGTGGTAAAATAATACAGTGTTACTGACATTCAGTAACATGGTGTTACAGTCAGATTCTGCGCATTAAGATTCACATCTACTTCCTGTACCAATTTAAAACAGATTTGACTAAATACCTTTTACTTCAGAGCATGTGTAATTGGGAGCACAAGGATACACAGTGGTTTTTCCGGTTACACGTAATTGCTTTTCACAGAGCAAAACATGTACCCCTGCACCCCGCTGTTGAAGGTAGGGCTGGAACCAGAGAAAGGGATGGTGTCCCTGAAGGTCTCGCTTGAGCAGTGACAGCCTGCGCAGGTTTGATTTATCTTTCATAGGGCTGTCACTCTTGTCTCCGCTGAGCTGCTGCTGTGGCCAGGCTGGTGACGCTCACTGAAGAACAGTGACAGCTTCAGTGTTTTCCTGGCAGTGAATTAACCCCAAAGCTGCCTCTCCACCTGGTGCTTTGTGCTATGGGACTGCGCTGACCTGCCAGAGGGTGACACAGAGTCCTGACCCAATGCCTGCCTCAGCACAGTGTTTTGTTTCTGAGGCCAGAATCGGGAACAAGTTGGGCTCTCTACCTGCTGGAAGGTGGTTTGATCTTCATGTGTATCAAAGGCAGTTTTACCTGCATTGAGGGTAGGCTTGGTAGTCAGTGTTTGACCTGCAGGTGCCTTCACAGGATTGTGTGGCAGACAGTGGACGAGGCAATCCAAGGTCTCTCCCAGAAGGACCGTTAAAAAGGTTAAGGAGCTTTGTAGGCAGCCTGAACCCAAACAGAATCTGTGCCCTCAAGAGCAACAGGGAGATGGGAAGGGTGGCAACAAGGGAGCCTTGCAAGTGCTCCAGGTTTGCAGTGACTCCTAGAGCCAACCACGTGGGTTTGGTGAACCTGGAGATCATATTGATGCTGGAGCAGGACCAGGCTGCAGAGTCACCGAGAGAGCTTTCTCAATTAGAAAGTACTATTATTACTAGTACAATCCTGCCTTTCCATGAGGTGGCATCTTTCTTTAGAAGCCTTTTCTTAGGGTAGGAGGATGAAATACATGAATTGATATTAATGATGGGATGAGCTGGAGAGGGCAAGAGGTGGAGGTATTGTATGTCTCCTTTTCCAACGTGAATAAGACAAAGGGTGAAACAATGTGTATAGCAGGGGTTTTTTTCTGTCTTCTGAAGAAGTTCTGATTTTTTGTGTGTGTTTTTTTCTTTCAATTTTTTTTTAATGGATGGATATGATCCAGGACCATCTGGTGGAATTTGCTGTTGTCACATCTAGGTTTTCTGATGTATTGCCTGTCAGGTTACATTGTATGTTCAAATGAGTTTCTCATATGATGTGCTGACAGCCCTGAGATGGGAAGTTGGAAATCAGGGGAAAAGAAGAAAGAGACAGAGTTAGCTTTAAAAATGTAACCTTGATTGCTCTTGAAAGATGGGATTTCATTTCTGGTACCTATGGTTGGCTTTTGCAGTAAAGGTAGGTGAATGAGTGAACTTTAAACCAAGGACATCTAAGTACACCTAAAGTACTGTAATTAAGCTTGGAAGGTTTTCAGTCCACTCCTAGTTTTGATGATTTGTTTGTTTGTTTGTTTCCTCTGACACTGGGTTTCTAACTTAATCTTTCCCTGTCCTTAAGTCTCCATCTATAGACACCCTCACGCTTATTTAAATTGCAGCCTTTCCTTCCTGTTTACTCATCAATCCTTCACCAGTCCCTCCTTTGAAAGATGATCTCAAGAAGTTCTGTTTTCATGAGGATACCACTAGGTATCCTAATTATTGTAGTATCACAGTATCCTAATCCTAAATCCTAATATCCTAGTAATTCTGTACGAAAATGGACCAGTATTTTTGGCAAATTAGTATTAACCTTTGCAGATAGATTATGAAGGCAATAAGCAGCTCTGAAATAACTACAGTAATTCTTTTCTTGCTGGTTTAATACTCAAATAATTAATTAAAGGAGGGTTTTTTTGATGTAGAGGTCCACAGTGCAATTGCATTTCCTCACACATTGAGAAAAGATAATGCTGTACTTTGTAAACCAGAATCCAAACAAGCTATAAACAGTTCAGGTTTGCTCTTCATTTTTTTTCTGCCATAATTTGAAGCCTGGAGTAGCAATTAGGTTGGTGACAAGATAAATTTCACAAGTTATCATTCTTCATTTTTAATTGGGCAGATCAGTAAAGAAGTGATTTATATTTGAACTTTAAAGGTTCTTAGTGTATAAAGTACTGGTGGTTAGCACAGTACAGATACTTGTGAATGGGCTGGAAGGAAGCCTGTTTATAAACAGAAATGGGATTACACTGTAGGGGCACCTCCACGTGTGGTTCTGAATGCAGACTCTCCCCCCTCTCCCTCTCAAAGCTGTGGTGTTCATACTGGACCTCCAGTTTGTTAGATCCTGCCTACATGTTGATGAAGTTGGAAGTTGTCCTTGGAAAGGAAAAAAACTTTCTTTCATGGGGATTTGAAGCTGAAGATGACAGTCCCCAGGCTCAGGGAACTCTTGTTGCAGTTTGCTAAGCAAGAAGCTGGAAAACATTTATTATTCTTGCATCTACTTATTCCTGTGTCTCCTCGATTCTGCCTCCTGCCCAAGGACTGCAAGCGCCCTTCTGTAGCTGTAGAGAGATGTTGTGTTAAGCTGACCAAGACCGTAGAGCCTGAATATAGAGAAGATTACTCTTCTATAGTTCCATCTTTTGTGAGTATCGGGTGAGGACACTTGGAAATGATCCAGCTCCTGTGCTATTGTAGGAGTGGGATGAGTGTATGCAAGGGTGAGTGTGGGGGTACGGTGGGTCTCCATGGTAGTGGTGGGCTGTGTTGGATGGAGCACTGTTCTCATACTGATCAAGCATCAGCTCAGCTATTGTCAGAAGTAGAGTTGAGAGGGAACCCCATAGGTGGAATATGGCCAGATTCTCTGCGTGTAACATGTTTGATAGCACTGCAGGGAGGCGAGGCTGGTCTTCAGTCCTTAAATGCATTAAATTAACTCTGGGTGAGCTTGCTGGGAAAAGGGTAATGAAGCACATTACAAATGGGATGTGTGTGCTCCAGCACATGCAGTGGGCTTAATACTCCAGGCCGCATTCCCGCAGGCACATGGCTGGAGAGCAGCAAGGTCACGGAGCACACTGTGCTGTTTGCTAAATGTATCGCAGTCCACAGATGCAGCCAAAATCACTTGTCCAGGCATAAAGTCAGTTAGGAAGGCGAGCAATCCCATTGGAAGAAAGGAGCTGGATGCAGTCTAGCATGATGCTGGCTGTGTAAGGCATGTACTAGCCAGGGCTTACCTGAGACCGCTGCAGCAAAAGTTACCGCTTCAAGATAGCGGAGAGTGATGAAGATCTTGACACATCTATTTTGTTGTTGCAGGTAGAGGCAGCTGCTGAATGGATCTGCAGTGGGACTGACGTGCGGTGCTTCATCTTTATTTCATGTGACGAGGAGGTGGGAGGGTGGAGATTACTTGAAGTGCCTGGCTAGAGGCGGAACGTAATTTATCAGTGTTCATTTGTCTGGAGGGATACACAACCCATATATAATTTAGAAATGTGATAAAAATTAGGGAGCTGTTTTCTTTTAAAATCAGTGAGCACTCAAGTCTCTGGGTTTAAAATCTTATTTCTGCAACACAAGAATGTGCTGCTATTATAGTGTGCGTACAATACAAGCAATAGGTCTAAAATGAACCAAGGACGTGTATATAAATAGTACTGATAAAACTAAGCCCTTCATAAAGTCAGAGTAATGTGTGTTTTCCATATATAGGCTGAAATACCTGAAATGGCACATGAATTTATCCTAGACAGTTCTTCTTACATCATATTTAATACAGATGTTCTTTCCATATGTGATTTGCAAATGGACTTGTTTGTTTGCTTGTCTCTGCTGCAGTAAGTATCCTTTTTCTCCACTATTTTCCTTCTCCCTTTGAGTCTTTTTCCCTTTTTCTGATTCAAGCCTGGTAATGATAGGCTATATCTAAATTATCAGAGGGGAAACAGGGATATTGGTGTCTTGCACCTTGCTATTGAGAAATCTATATTTTTGTTTTCTGCAGTGTAATGACAGCGAGAACGAGCAGGGTGTTGCCATCCTTTATCACAGGCAGAATGATAAATTACACATCCTGGAAATTTTTAAAGATGTGTAAGAATGCAAATCCATAGCTCACAAGGATGTGTGGTTGAAAGAGCTGATCCAGCCAGGAGTTAAGTATAAGCTTGAATCTCAGCACAAGCATTTCTTCCATTGGGTGGATCTACCTGGCACCATGCGGTGTGGGGTAAGCAAAGCTCTTGCTATGGAAGGAGGATTGATTTGTTTTAGTGGCGTAAAGTAGGAAAGGAAATGAGCCTTTTCCAATTACCTGGAAGAGCAATCTGTGAGTAGTGCAGGTGTTGCTGTTCCGTTTTACTGTCCTTGACTCTGCAGTATCAACTGATGTGGATGGAGATGCTAGTGGTTTGGTGTTTGCTACCTTGCAGCGTGTCTGCTTCACTGCCTCGCTTTTTTCACTGCCTGTGTCTGCTAACCATGTTCAGAAGAGCGCCTTGTCTGTAGTAGGTGGCTATGGCAGTGTCGTGCCTCTGCTCAAAAGGGCTGAAGCATTGGAAGGGACTGAGGATGTTATATGGGAGCACATAGTGAATGTTTTCTCCTTTGCAAACAGGGAAAAATGTAGAAATTTCCAGTAATTTACAACTCAGCCCCTTTCCCTCCTGCCTTTGGACCAAAACTCCATATTCTCACTTGCTCTCCAACAGTCTGAGACATCCACTTTTCCAGAAGATTTCCAAAAGAGGACTATTTTTTCTGATGGCTGATAGCAGCAAGCAGTGGACAGAATAGGTCTAGATCTTTTCTGTGCCTGGTTCTTACCCTGGTTGTTCTTTAGCAGAAGGACTCTTTTTGCCTCTGTTTTCTTTCCTCTACTTTAATTAATTTTCATGCCACATTTCTTACTCCTTTGAATTGGTGGCATATGTGCTTTCTGAGGAAGCAATGTATTCTCTGCACTGGGTGCTGCCTCCGTGCTCCTGGTGCTACGAAGCCATCCATCCACTTCCTGCTGGATTTGAGCTTGCATTCAGACTGGGAGGGGAGACATCATTTGAGTGTAGAGATGAAAATGTTTATATTGCGTTTTTTGGTGCTGAATTAGGTGTCATCCCTCTTGCATCCTTGAAACTCTAGAAAAGAGATGAAAGCTGAGTTTTACTAATGCACTAATTTTAGAGCATCATTTGTTTTCAGTGATTTACCTCCAACTGGTCCCACAGCATTGCAGCTGGCACTGCAATTCTCATCTCCTGTGATTTTGTTCATTTCACACAGTACAGTGGGGTCTTGGGCTCATGACTGGAGATTCCTTGGTGCTGTAGTGATAAGCACAGATCAAAAAGATAATCTCCCAGTCTGGCCTTTTTTTTTTTCTCTAGATCAGTCTTTGAAGGTTGCACATTCTTCTGCTATGCATCCTTTGTCTAAATGTGCCTTCTTTTTGTCCTCTATTCCCTTCCTACTTGTTTCTTTCCTTCCTTCCCTTTATTTCAGTTCTATGTCTTCTCTATTCTTTTGGTTTGCTTTGTTTATTTTTGAGAAGAGACACATCTGAGTTTAAGCATAGTTGGCTCTTTGGACTTCACTCCGAAGTTTTCCTCAGAAATGCTTTGTAGCTGAAGGGCTCAATAAATTGCCCTTTCAGCTTTTAACGCTTTTTCCACCAACAGCTGAAAAGTTTCACTAACTTTTCCCATTCTGCCTGCAGCTTTCATTGCCGTTTGACTGTCTCCTACACCAAAGCTTGCTTTGTCATACGTATGAGGTGCTGTGCCGTACAATTCTTATACCCGAACCAACTGTCATTTCCCTTTTCCATTGTAAAATGGTTTTGCCTTTTCCTTTCAAAACACACATGCAGGTGTCCTCCTCTCTCATGGTTTTTGACTCTGCCCAAGTCAAAACCTGAAGCAGAGATGCAGACAATTGTTGACAGCTGGACTCCTCTGCACAGTGGTATCTAGGAGCTCCTTCTTCGGCTGCTGGAAGTTCTGAAGATCACACATGTAAAAAGGGACCAAGGGGCATTTTGGTGTTGAACAATTGTCAGTTGGTTCTTGTGTGGAGATGGCATATGTAGAGATTGGGATTAAAGATAAGAGGAATAAGAGTTCATTTGATAACACAAGGGAGATTTTTATACTTATGGAAAAGCGTTTGTTTTACCATCCATCTTATGTGCTGAAGTTCAACTAAGAAAATATAATTCTCAATAAAAATGGTTTCATTTTTTCAGTGCAAAGATTTATTTGTATATGGTGTTGGTTTCCTTTCCATCTTTTTACTAGTTTACCTGAACAATTTGATTACACGTTTATTTTCGCTCTTGAGAGACAGTGGGTGTGATACAATCACTGTTTTAAACTGTTACGATGCAGTTATCAGGGATAGATGTCTCTGAAGTCTGATCTGCCTTGCTTCTTTGTTGTAGGAGCAAAGAGGAGCTGAATTCTGGTATTTGGGTCCTTGACTGGAAGTCCCTGTTGTGTAAATTTGGCATTTCTGTTTCAGAGTGCTGTCTCGTTTTTTTCAGCTTAGAGCTGCGTACGTGCTAGGACCATACTCGCATGAAGCCAGGGAACTGTGATGAGGCTCCTAGTTGTGCTCCTGTTGTACAAAGTAGACTCGCACACAGATCTTTCTTTTTCATCTAGTTGTGCTCTCTGATATAGTAATCAGTAGACTGTAATTAAAATATATAATCAATATAGGTTTTAATTGATTTCTTTATGAAGTCTTGTGGCTAGCACTGAAAAATAACCTTTACTTTCCCTTCTCGGAGCTTCAAGTCTACAAAACCGGCCTGTTTGGGTGTTTTTGTTGCATTCTTGTCAAAGCCATTCTGTGAGTTTTTTGTTACATTTCAGCTACAATTTCATCCATTATGTTTTAAAGTCCATTTTTGCATACTGTTCTTTGAATAACACTTATTCTTGACACTTCAGTTCCCTTCACTGGTGTACTAGTGAGAATGTGTTTTGTTCTGAGAGTGAGAGTTTGGACCCTGATTTCTTTAAGCACAGAAACTTGTGTAGTTTTAAGCTGTCTGTGAATTCTGAACCACCGGTGACCAATGAAACATCTAAGCACAGTCTGTGTAAAATACATTGACAACAGCCTCTGTCCTTTGTTTTGTTTCAGAAAAAGCCCTCCTTATTCAAGGTGTAGGGACTGTGCTGCCTCTTCTGAAGAGGAAGGCTTTGTATCGTGATTGCCTTCCTGGATGTGATGGGGTTTTTAATTTGCTTCTGGCAAGCAGAAAGTCAAATGTAGTTACAGGGTGACCACAGTCCACTGCAGGGACCGTCACTGAGGAGCCTTGGATGCACTGGAAATGAGTTAGCTGTGAACTGCTTTGTGTCTTGGTTTGCTATTGGTTTCCCCTCTCCCAGCTGGGCACCTGTGATGTAAATTAAGTGGGATGCTTAGTGGTTTGCAAATTGAATTCCTTTGCACTGGCAAGATTGGTTTCCACTGTTTCCTCCCCTGGCAGATGGGCAGACTTTCACCCATGCCTGTGTGGACAGAAAACCCCCTTGATAAAAGTGTGTGATGCCAGTTTCATGACCATAGGCTCACTTGTATGAGCCAAACCACACTCGGGCTGTTCCTGCTGTTGTGGATTTATCTCATTTTTTTTGTGAACAATCTCCATTTTCCCGCTTATCTTTCAAAATGAATGGGAGGAGTGGAAGGAGGGAAGAGCAGGAATCGTGGAAAATGAAAAGGTGCACAAAGATTAATTTGCTGAGTAATTTCTCCCTTTAGAAGGAGGGAGAGACACACCTGGGAAAACAGATTATTAGACCTCTAAGCACACAGATGAAATACAGTCCTTTCTAACTGACACTCTGGTGTCACGCCGAGGCAGTCACTTACTCAGCACTAAAACTATATGACCAGATTCATTTTGAGGAGACATGAGGTGGTTTCCTGTGGGTGTGCATTTTTACTGCCTTTGGCTAAGTTAAGGCCCTTGGTGCTTATCACTTTTTAATGATTTGTTCTTACCCCTGCTCCTTGCTTCTGGCTGTTTGTTCTTTACGACTTAGGTTATTACTCATGTTCATGCAGAGACCTGAGAGTTAATAGAAAATGAAGATTGGCATTGCTTTCTCCTTTCCTTCTCCTATAAGGTTATCTCAGCTTCTCACACATTTATACATGACTTTGCAGCTTCTTGGCTTCTAACCATTACGGTTATATCAAAACTGAGAAGCTGGCAGTTTTTTGAAAATAATTTCTTTAAATCTATGAAGCCTCTGATTAATCATCTTTTAATGCAGGCATAAACTTAAGAGCAGTATATAGTCTATATATTAATTGTAATATTTTATATGAATTTTGTAGTAGTCATACATATGTATTATGTACCTAAATATATGTATTTAGCACAGAGGTCACAAAGTTCAAACATTATTCAAAAAGTTCTTTAGTCCTTGCTTAATTTATGTGCATGTCTTTGTCCCATTGAAACACAGGGCTCATAGGCACAGGCTTGTCTTTAAGCGTTGGATATATTCAGGCAAATTAGAGAAGAGCATTTTTATTTTAGTATATTTTAGGTTTTTATTTTAGTATTTTTCATCATGTTGATGGTAAAGAAAAGGTGGTTATTTTAAATCACTTGGTAGGGGGGCAGTTTTCTAGGCAGTCCTCAGCCTCTGACTTGAGTGCTTTCTCAAGTACCTGCTGCATTAACACAGATGCAGATTTGAGCCTTCGTAATTGCCAGAGGAGCTTTTTGTGGCTGTAGCTTTAGTCTTTGCCTAGGAAGAAGGGTTGGCTACCTCACCAGTCTGTTCCTGTCAGCCTCCAGGGCAGATTATTAAGCACGTCATTCTGCCATGGAGAGGACGGAGTCAGATGAGCCAAGGCAGGAAGGTTCTGGCCAGGATGATGTACATCCTCCATCTCCAACCCCTCCACATTTGGGATGGGTCTCGCTGCGTATGGTTAATATATAACTGTATTTTAGTCTTGTCTTTTCTCCAAGGTCACAAGAACCATCCTCCTTGAGGATGGTGGGTGTGACAGTACATATGTTTTTCCTGTGGTTCATCTTGGGAATTCTTTGCAAGTGAGAGAGTTGAGACCTGCTCCAGCCTTCCCTTTGCTTGGGTCATGCAGCAGGGCTTTCGTTTTGGCTAGGTGGCCGCTATGGGGAGTGACTGCATCCACAGCAGTGCTAGCAGAAGTCTAGAGGTGGGGGAGCACTTCTCGATGTAGGATGCTGCCTGCAGTGTCCTTGATGTCTTGAAATGCATTGTAAAGTAGCTGAAAGACCACTCTCTTCTCGGCTTTGCAAGTATCTGCACATGGATCCAGAGCTGTACATAATGATCGGGGGCAGATGTATTTAAGTGGAGCTGTTTTAAACAGCAGTTGGTTTATCGAGCTGATGTTGCTCTTCTCTCAGTGACAGTCAGGTTACACTTCAGTTATTTCAAGAGATTCTCATTGCCAAATGCTTGACTCAGCATTTGATTCAACAGAGGCAGCAGATCTTGCCAGTGGGAAGGAAGGGAAGAGAAATGAGCTGCTGCAGCAGGGTTGGGTAAGGAATCTCCCATCATCAAAGGGCCACTAGAGAATAGCAACTGTGTCAGTAGGTTTGCAGATGTTCCCCTCCCAACAGATACTTTCTGCTTTTTCTCTGACAGTTTCACCCTCTTGGATGTATTAAATGTCATCTTGGCGATCTATGGGGATGTTGTAACCCTTGTGGAGGTGGGGTGAGAAGGAAGGCTGTGAGGAAATGATGCATTCAATTATTGTTGGGATTTATGGGGCAAAAATTAACCACCTTTTTTTTTTATTACTATTCAAATAAATGGAACAGTAAGCCATACAAAAAGAAACTCAAATCAGCCTTGAACCTCTTCCTCTTGCTGCTGTGCCCTTGATAAATATGCCTAGTTCAATAGTCCTTCCATGAATTTTCAGGCTGCCAAGGGCACGAAGAAGTTCTTCCTAGCTGTTGAACTGTAAATTGCTGCATATGACACATGGAGGAGTTGGAATGGTTTTGTACAAGTAACTTTGTGTATTCATCATACTTTTTTGTGTTGCATGCAGTGGTTCACGTTGAAACCAAGAAAGGTGATTCCTATTGCTTTCTTCTGTTCCCCCTGTCAGCAGCAATGGTAGCCCTCAGAGCAACATCTCAAACAGTGAATGCCATGTTTTACTGCTGCTCTGCTGGGCCCTGGGATGATACTGTAATCAGATGAGATACAAGGTAAGAGTTGTTCTTTTCCATAGGGAAAATCAAGCTAGGGTATTTAAGTACTAATCAAACAACAATCTTGAGGAGGTGTTTTAATTGGCCGGCAGGCATTTTTCAGTCCTATGCTGTCAGGAAACACCCATTTTTATGCTCTAGTTCAAGTTATTTTAGGTGATTTACGCTCTCTTCTGAATTCTCATGTGAATATGAATGTCTTTCTCCAATTTAGAGAGGATGTTGTGGGGGATCATGTCAAAGGTCTTACAGAAGTCCAGATAGACGATATCTGTAGCTCTTCCTTTGTCCACTGATGTAGTCACTCCATCACAGAAGGCCTCTAGGCTGGTCAGGCAGGGCTTGCCCTTGGTGAAGCTATACTGGCTGTCTCAAATCACCTCCCTGTCCTCCATGTGCCTTAGCATAGCTTCTAGGAGGATCTGTCCCATGGTGTTCCCAGATGCAGATGTGAGGCTGACAGGTCAGTAGTACCTAGCGCCCTCCTTTCTACCCTTTTTTAAAAATGGGTGCGATGTTTTCCTTTTCCCAGTCACCACTGATATCATGGAGAGTGGTTTGGCAACTACAGCAGCCAATTCCCTCAGGACTCTGGGGTGCATATATGCTATAGGCATGTATTTTGTCTGCATAATACTGTGCTCCTGTCAGTTGTTCATATTACTCTGCTATCACATGGGTAGGGGTGAGTTTTATGCTGGCTACATCGCTTTACGATGCAAGGCTACGGTGTACAGGTGTGGTTGACGAGGGCATGTGAGGTAAAACAATCTATTTGCAATTTGGGGACTCAAAATGGCAGTAAACCTTTTTATTTCTCCTGATTTGATTTAGCTTCTCCTTTATCTTGGCTCTGAACTACATTCCTGCCATGCTGCTGTGCTAGGCACCTCCGGGCATTTGTCAGACGCTGGCTAATTGAAGCACACACTCCAGCTTGGATCGAAACTGCTGTTTTGATCAAGATTGTAGATGCTGCTGCTGCCTCCTTGTGGAGTTCTTTCCATGAAGTCTTAGGGCTTTACTTTGTAGGTTTGGGTTCTTCAGGGCTTTTAGGAAAGCACAAAGTGGAAGCTTAGGGCAAAGGCAGCTGCAGGGAACAGTTCTGCTCGTGAACTGAAGTGTTCTCATGAGTTTGGAGCAACTGCGGTCTACTTGCAAACAGGTGCATAATCCAGTGAAGATGGTAAAATGCTTGGACATCTTAAGCCCTGTTCTTCAGACATTTCCACTCATTCGTTAGCTGTTCACCCCTACAGATCGCCAAAGGGCCTGGCTTCTGTTGTCAGCCTAAAATGCAAGTTTAGTATCTTTGTTATCTGTCTTCTTTTACATACCTAGGCACCCCTATGATGTTCACATTCAAGGATGTTTTCCCTTTCAACAGCTGTGTTTTGCTGTGGCATCAGCATCTTAATTTCCTGAGATGTCTGTGAGGCTTGCTGGTTGTGACTGCCCTGTTCGCTTCAACAGGCAGGAAAAAGGGACTCTTCCTTTTCCTCCACCCACCTCAGGACAAGTCCACGGTGACAGGGCCTCTGATTTCAGGCTCAGATGTGGCTGCAGGAGTCTCCCAGGCATGCAGGAGGCCCCACAGCCCTCTGAACAGCAAGTGTGGATGGGGATAGAAGGTGAGAGGAAGGTGTGCTGGGAGAAGAGCGTGTCAGGCTTATGGCTGCTCAGCCAGCAGCTCTTTCAGAGCACCAGTGAAGTGACAGAGCTGATCACTTGATCCTCCCTGTCCTCTGTCATGTTTAAACTACCACCTGTGATCTTGGAGGCCCTGGCTCCTGTCTTCAGCCCTGAAGCCTGTGGAGATGAACCTTGGGGTACACAAGAGAGTTTGTTGGGGTGTTTTTCACAGGAAGCTGCTACTGTATTTGTGGTTGCTGGTGTGGTGTGTCCTACCCAGATCCCCTCAACAGTTTCAATCATCTCATCTGTAAAATGTGTTTCTTCAGATAATGTTGTGGTGATAAAGCCCTAAGATTAAAGGGTCGTCTGAGAGGTGGCAGGTGGTACTGCCACCTCAGCAAAAACTAGTGGGCTGTGGGTGGTGAGGCCATGAGCCATAAGCAATACCCAGCATTTATCCTTGGTTTCTCGTGTCGGTCTAGGTGAACATCGTTTACTTACCAAGCTGCTGTCATGAGCATGAATTATCTCCGCTTCCTTTGGAGACGCATTGGTACTAATTACACTTGGAGGCACACAGTTGGCATAGCTGTAGGAGCAGGAATTGGTTATCCGTGTCACACTGCTGGCCTGTCATTACTGATGACAAAATGGGAACCTGAAAGAGCAGAAGTGACACTTAGCTTGGGTCAGAACAGCTACCAAATCCATCTCCTCCTGCCTTGGGAACTATCAGGTGACTCTCCCATGTGAACACGACATCCCGTACAGCTGCAGGAGCTGGCCTGAAAGTCCCTGCAGTGCTGCTAGAGCAGTTCCTGGTGTGGATGTGTGTAAAATGTGTTTGATCATACTTACACCTTCATAAACCTAACATTTACATAAAACTTGTGTCCTACATCTCTTAAGCCTCCAAGTATGTCATGTATGAAGCAGTTGAGCAAAGTGGGGTTTGACCATTGAGGTACTCTTCAAAAAATACCTTTTTCTCTGGCAAAGTATATTCTTGCTTAGGAATTTTTGATATTTGGCTGAAGTCCTTTTGACATCAGTTTTAATGTTAGCTTCTGCATAATCATAATGCCCTTCTCTGTGTGTGGAATCCTGTTCTTGGTGTCCAGAAATCCAACGCTTCCTTTGTCTCCTTGTGTGTTTATCAATACAAGGACTTTTTTGTTGTTGTTCAGGCATTAAATTTGCTTGTGCTCTCAAACCGAGATGCCATTTGCTTGAAAAATGCTGCAGGAAGAACAATTTCTTATAGAATGTACTTCTGGGACTATAAATAATAAATGCTGTGACTCGGAGTGACACAGCCACCCCTGCAACATATATGTGCAAGACAAAGGTTCAGTAAGTAATTATATACCTGCTCTTTGTCAGTCCTAACTGAGGAGTGGTCTGTTCAGACTTCTTTGCTAGCTTGGTGAGTCTTGTTTGTGCTGTACTACTGTTTAGGAGTTCCAGATAACTGTTATCTGATAACTGTTTTTCTTTTGTGGCATTGTTTTTGGAGGCTGCAACTTTATGAGGGATATTAAATATTTATCAAACTCTTCACTCTGAGTGAAGACAACCTATTCACATCTCACCGAATTGCAGTGGGCTGGTGGTGATGGTAATTTGAGAAGAGGCTGGGGCTGCCACACCTAGTGTCTTATGGAGTAATAGTGAGAGTTTTTATTTCAGAGTTGTTAGATTTATTTGATTATGGTTTTTCCTCCCATAGTATTTTTCACTTGCTTTGCGGTGTGGCAGCTTGACTATAGGACCCTCTTCAAGACTGGAGTTAAAACTGCCAACTCTGTGTGGTGTGATAAATTGTACCTGTGAAATATATGTGTATACCTTGTTCTAGGGCTAGAGAAGAAGCTTATTCATAAATAGAACACCAGTATGTAAATGTTTTACTTTCTTGTCTATTAAAATCAAAGCGTGACTGAGATAAGGAGCCCAGCATAGTATCTCTGGGTTATCAGGGTCCCACCAATAAAGTCCCTAACTGGAACTGAAGGTCTGTGGAGTCTGTGGAAAGGCTTTCGTTAGCATCAGTGGAACCTAGGTTGTGCAGTGGAGCTTTCCAAAATGTGAAAAACACAAATCAACGCGTGTTTTCTCAAGAGAAGTCAGCTACAAACCTAACTCCGCTCCTCAACTTTCAAAATTCAGAGGAAATCCCTCTGACTTGTTCCACAGGAGACAGTGCCTTTGCATTCAGAGGGGCCAGGGGGTGATGAAACAAGCTAAAAAGAGAAGGGTGACTCTGGATGTCCTTGGTCCTGACAGGGTGGTCTGGGGTCAGCCTGCGAAAGAGGGGATCTTTTCTATTTGCTCTTCTTCTGATTTGTTTCCCTCAAGCAGCTGTGACTGAGCAGCGTCCCTTTGAGATCCTCTCAGAACAGGCATAGGCTTATGCTGTAGCTCGGAAGTCCACCTTGAATTGGTGGGCCTGGAAAGGGTGGTGCTGAGGTAGATGGCACCCTTGTCCTATCAATCCTAGTGGTTTTTAATGTTTTCAAGGTGGGGCAGTAGCATTTTGCTTGTTCTGCGCCAACAAGGCAGAGGTGTAAAATTGGCACTCCAGAGCAGGAGATGAGAAAACATCTGGTTTACTTCTGTGATGCCCTAGTTAAAGAGACACAACAGTTGTGTTTATTCGTTATGTTGGCAGGCTCATTTTTAGAGGTCTAGCTTTGTCAATAAACTTTTGTCAATTTTGCAGAATCCTGTTTGGGTTTATTCTTTGGTTTTTTTGGCTTATTTTTCTTCTATATTTGGCTTTTGACTGCCAGTCAGAAACCCAAGGTTATAAATTCATGTTATTACTGTTTCTAAGCAAGTGTGATGCTGAATGACACCCCCATTCCTCAGCTCTGACAGTGGCTGTATTCAGGTTATCAGTCTTTGGTTCTGCGTGCAACAAGTCGTGATCTTACTGGGGCTGTTTTGTGCCTCCCAGTTCTGCCACATCTCTGCCTCAGGACTGCCCTGTTTTCATCTTGTATTGGAGAAAGCACGGCCTCTACCACAGCAGGTGGGAGAAGCTGGGTGATGGACATGCGTCTTTTGAGGAGGGGGATCAGAGTCCTGGAAGAGAGGAGGAGATACCCAAGTGCCATCCTAGATTGCAGGTTGTCCCCATGCGGTGGCCTTTCCCAGCGGGGAGTCCTGGCTTCAGTAAAGTCAGGGTACTTAAGGGCGAATGAGACCCGTCCCCTGTAAAAACTTGAAATGGTGGTGGATCCTCACCCCAAAAGTTGTGGGGGATTGCGGTACTTAATATTGTGCTCTGTTGTTACTGTGATGAGAAGTGTATCACCCGTCACTGCCCTACAAATGCTTCAGCCTGTCACCACGGATTGATTTGGCAACACTGCTTTACCTTCTTGCATGGAAACAGAAGGTTTCTTGGGGCTGGGGTCCCACAATAAGCAGGGGGTGTTTGTGGACAGAATGAGCTGGTCAACAGTAAGCAGCCCTGGCAGTGTGGCTCCATAGTGCAGTGAACAACCACAGATGCTGTAAATTCATTTATCCCATCCCTTGGATCACTTCCAGCATGATTTGGGGGGGCTAAGAAACTGGAGTTGCCAGCTTGTCTGTGATGTGTGTTTAAAGCAAGGGTTTAGGTAGCGTGCTAACCCTTGTAGCTGCCAGTCTCTCCTAGCGAGAGTTTTGAATACCCTGTATCTTACCTAATTGTGTTTTTTAACGCAGAGCCATTTGAGCTTCTTCATTTTGGCAGTGAGGATAATTCTTGTCACAATCAAAAACCTAGGAATGCTTTTCTCTTTTTCCTTATCTAAAATGGTTCCTCTTCGTCTGAGAGCATCTGTATAGATATGTGTACATGTTGGTATTAAAGGACTTCTCCTCTTTTCGTCATTCTTATTTCACCTGTAAGGTCTCATTTAAAGGGAAAAGCCTCCCAGATAATCAACAAGATGTATCCTGCAAATATACAGACCACATATTGGCAGGGAGTCTCATGTTTGTGGGCTATATGCAAGTATGTCCCTGCAGGGCTGGCATCCACCCCCAGGAGCTGTGTTCATTGCTGTGGCTTCCTGCCACGAGCGTTTTGGTGAGTGCTGTGAGCAGAACCAGACTGCCCTTCTGATTCCACAGGTATCTCCAGTTGCAGGGTTAGGAGCTGAAATGTTCCCAGTCCATACTGCCTAGTTTGCTGTCTTCAAGAAGCAGTTCAGTCCCCACAGGTTCAAGCTCTGCTCAGCAGATTGATGTAAGACAATTTTGCCTCTGTGACCTTCAGCTTGTATGCAGTAAGAGACTCTCTTACGAGCTCCTGGCTCATTTTTGTGCCTTTATATTTAGGAATTACTTGTTTCCACCATAAAAGATAACTTTATTTTGAAAATACAGTTCCCTGGATGTCTGAAGGAGGGCACTCACAGCCTTGTTCAATACTAAGCCATTTGCTGACCATCACAGCTAGGAAATCGCTTCGCTGGTGCTGAGGGAATTGCTAGAAAGCACGCCAAATGGCTTTCTCATCCTCTAGCAAGGGGCATTTTTTTTCCTTTTTCTCCTATTGCTTTGTTCTTTTGTGTGAAGTATTTGGAGTGATAGGATCATTGATAGTACCTAAAAGCAGGATTTCTAAAATGCGCTCCCGCTCCCTCCTCTGCCCTCAAGCCAATTTGCGGTCTGTCTCCCAAGATATGCTCAGCTTTGCGAAACAACACGATGGTGTTTGTTTCGGTGTGGCCGCCCTTTGGGGATTTGCAGGAATACTGCAGCAAATCATCCTGCATGCAAGGCTGACCTCTGGGAGGCTAACAAATTGAGGTGAGCCAGCTGGAGCGGTAGGACACTGCTGACAGACAGAGCATGCTCAGACCTGGGGGAGAAAGGTAGTTCAGTCTGCAGATGGTGCACGGGTTACTGTGCTGAGAGCTGTTAGATACGGGGGGGGTGTGTTTCTTTCTCTTTAGGGTGGTGGGGAAAGAAGAGGACTGGAGAGTGTTCATTCCCCTGCAAAACATAGCTTTGAGGTGTCTACTTTTTTCTTTCTCCTGTGAAAGAGAGGCACTGGATAGCGTTTCCTTTTATTTAGCAACACCAGGTATGCGTGCATGTGCTGAAACAGTAATCTGCCAGTACTTCCAAGACTGAAAAGGTTGCAAATGGTCTGAATTGCTGGGTTTCTTTGCTGGATGTTATTGTAACTGTGCTCTGTTTGCTGTGCTGATCACATACGGCTCTGAATTCAGTTTTGCTGGCACTCCTGGCTGCAGTGTACTTTGGGGTGGGGGCTTAGCATGTTTTTTGATGCTGTCTCCTTGCTCCCTCTCGCAACTTCACACTGAATCTCTTGGCTGTGCATGTGTGGGAAGGAGGTCAGTAGTTCATTTGTAATCCTAGGTCTTTGTAGTCTCTCTTTGTTTGACTGGTGGCTTGCTTTATCATTTTTAAACAAAAGTCTCATGGGGAAAACATCTTTGATCTGAATGAAATTCTGTAGGTTTTCAGAAATGTATTTCTTGCTGGACAGATGCTGCTTTGGGATTACTTTTTTTTTCACCCTTCCCTAAAACATGCTTTAATGTAGAGCTTGTGGTAACCAAGGAGGGATTTTTCGCTGTTCTTATTGGCTGCACAGTGCTCCGAACAATTTCGGCTCCTGCTTAGAATTTGCAACACACAGGAGCGGTCTCAGGCACCATGCTGACAGGAAGCGGGGAGAGCTCAGGCTGTAAATGCTGCTAAGCACCAGTCCCAGTATCCAAATAACACAGGTACTTTTCCCGTCAGAGAGGAAAGAAAGGAAGAAAGGACAGATAAAACACAGAGAATAACAAATGGCAGCTAAAGCCCGAAGGCATAGTTCGAGTGGCTGAAGCTCATCTCGTTCACTACTTTGAGATTCCACATCATATTCTTTTAAATTCACTTTTGCAGCATTAGTAAATTTTCCCTTCAGCCACCCCCACTCAGTTTTTGCTTTAAGTAGACCACTAAAGTGAGATAAACCTGCTGTGCTGTGATACATTTTTGTTTCTGACATAAGGTATCTTGCCTACAGACTGACAGCCTGAGACCAGGCAAAAGGAGGGAATTTTCTGGAGGTCAGGACTAGTTTTTGTTTGGGGAGAGTATTGCATACTCCATGTCATTATGGATGGAGACGAGATCTTGGAAGTGTGGACCTTAAAAGCCCAAGAAGTAATTCTTCTCAGTTTCATACTTCTAGCTCAGTTTTGTGGTTTGATTATATGCATTGACTGCTTAGTGTTGGAATTTTTTTTTGCGTGTTCTTTTGTAGATCAAGACAGCAGTATCAACAAATATTAAATCAATGGCTGCTGGTCAACGTGAAAGTCAGTTTGGTTCTCTTCCTTTCCCAGCTTTCGCAGACTGTATTTAAATAGAAAACTTAGATTTTCTGCCCATAAGCACATCTGGATGGTGTCCAGTAGCCACCAGTATTCTCCTGTTCTTATTGAGGGTATGTTTGCAGTAGGGACCATTGCACAGTCTCCATCTCCTTGGTTGCGATCTTGTTTAGAAAGATTTGCAGTTTTGCTTTCTATCCCTGACTTATGCTCAACTGAAGCATAAAAAAGCATTAAAACTAAGGATAAACCTAATTTTGATTATAACTGTCTATAGATACCTAAAGTTTTTGTGAGACGGTTGGGTTTTTTTTTAAAAAATATTGTTATGTTTTGATTTTTGTTTTTTTCTGAATGAAGTTCTGTGTTTAAAATTCCCTTTGAGGCTGCAGAGTTAAGATATTCTTATTTTTCACATCCTCTTTTTGTGTAAGTCTTTGTTAATGATACTGGTAGCTTTAACTGCTGGGTTTTCTCCCTTTGAGGATCTGCGCTTTTCCTGTTTAAAAAGTCAGCACTTCTACACTTGGCTGCTTTTTACAAAGAAAATGTTCCACTATATCAATCGTTCAGTGTACCATCCTTTCTTTAATGTGATATGTACTGTGAAAGATATATGTATCTCATTAAACAAATACAGTGAATAAGATGATAACAGCCTTTTGGGCTGTGGGGGTTGACTTGCTTGTAGTTCTGTGGGAATGTGTGACAGAGATGAGAATAAAAGCCAGTTCCTGGCTGCTGAATCCTAACTCCCCCTCCTTCCAACCGGGAAAGTTGCCTTCTAGCAACTTCTGCTTTGAGCATGAATGAAGTAGGTATTTAGAACAGCATGTGTTACATATACTGCATCCTCAGCTAAGCCTCTTGCATCAGGGATGGGAGAAAGAACAGAAGAGATGTTTGCAGGGGGAGTGTGAAATTCCATGTTTCCATGCTCTGCTTTTCCTGTGCTGGTCCTGGAAAGCCAGCCTAGCAAGAGACTGTGGGCACGGAGTGCTAGTGGGGAAAATGTCCTCAAGGAGAGACTATCTGCTCCCACCCCTCCCAGTGTGCTGCTGTAAGGAGAGGAAAGGTCAGTGTCCTCTGCCTGTTTCCTACCCGTGTGGTTCTGCCCCAACTCCCTCCCCATCCTGTAGCAGGAGCAGCCCCAGTCCAGTTCCAGTTCTGTCACATTTCTGGGAACTGTGGCAACTGTTCTGCTTGGACACCGCTGCCACGACTGGTGGGCTCTGTAGGGAGCTGGTCAGCTGGGCCAAACCCAAGTTAGCCTCCATGTAGAGGCATTTCACTTTGTGCAAAGTGGTGGTGCTCTCTGGAAATGTGTGTCCTTTACGCCTTTTTTCCATTTTGTGCGGATTTTTATCCTGCTGTATCTCTGGAAGACCAAGCATTGGCTTGGAAAGTGCTTGGGCAGTTGGTAACAAAAGTTTGGGAAGGCTCCAGCAGACAAAAGCAGCACTTCTTATTTTGTTAATACCTGCAGGACTGGGTGATCCCCCTTTAGACCTGCTGTTCACCCCTGTGACCCTTGCTCTCCCTCATCAAGCTCTTGTTTTGTTCCTCTGAGGGTCTTAGTAGTGTACGTTTGTGTCTCGTTTGGTTTTGTGTGTATGGGCTTTGTAGCATTTATCCCAATTTCTTTCTTAGATTGTAATCTTTAAAAGGGATAATAGGTTTAAAACCTTGTCCATCATATTAGTAGCTTTAAAGTAGTGGTTCATCCTTCCTTAGCATCGTAATTAAAAAAAGAACAACAGAACTTATCACTTAAATGAATTCAGATAGTCCTTTATGCCAACAGCCTGTTAGTAGAAATTCATCTCTCCCATCACACCTGCTCTGATCTCCTCTACGTGTTTACAAGAGGTGAAGAACGTGCTTCCTGTTGCTTTCCCACTTCCTGAAGGTGTTTATAACATTGAGTGACCAGCAGCTAACTGGGAGAAGGTGCTAGAATTTCTAGGTTCTACTGACCTGCAGGGTGCTAGAGGTCTCTGCCAGAGGTGCCTGCTGAACACACCAGATGCTCCTGAAGGCTTTCCCTGCTCACTAGTCAGTGCTAGTTAGAGAGCAGTAGCTGGGCTGAAGAGATGAAGCTGTGACCCTTTTAGCGAAGGAAGTGGGGGTGGGGGAAGAGAATGGGATAAGCTTTCCATGCCTGTGATCTCTTTTGGAAAAAGAGCAAAGATGAGCTGGCCAAAAATAGAGTCCCTCCCACAGCCTGTTAGCCTCTGGAGCCACATCCATTGTGGCTGAGCTGCAAGCCTCAGGATGCACTCTTGCTTCCCTTGCAAAATCTTGAGCAGCCCCTATGCTGGTGTGTTTGTTGAGCCCCCCATCTCTAACCATGCGGTGCTGTAAGTCAGCTGCATGGATGCCATGGAACTCTGACACTTCTGTTTCCTCTGACTCCCGCTCCTCCCCTGCAGCCTGCTCCTGTCCGGAGTCCTCAAGGGCACATCCTGTCTCCTCCCATGGGGCATCATTGGTCTCTGCCAGCTTGGCAGCAAGAAGCTCTGTGCTGCTTTTACGTGCAGATCTCTTCTGGCAAGGCTTTTGGGTATCAGCTGTCGCGTCTTCTATTGCTGAAGGATGGTGCTTTAGCATTTCACAGCAGAGGGTAAAAAATGTCAATCCATGCGATTTTCTTGGTAACCGGGGTGTATTGGTCACATGGAGGAAAGCTCTGGTTATCCCGGTGTCACTGGGAGGTGAGAGGGTGGATGAGTGTGATAGAAATGCGGGGGATTGTCTATGGGCAGCTCGGGGTGTGAACCGCCTCAATGCTGACCTGCACGTAGAAAGAAACAGCACAGAGAACTCTGCTCTTAGGGAAGGTAGCGGTGTGCCTGGCCTGCTGCTCCTGCAAGTGGTACTCAGTTCTTCAGGTGTTCTCTCAGCCTTCCAGTACCTGAAGGGGGCCTGCAGGAAAGCTGGGGAGGGACTTTTTACAAGGCCAAGTAGTGATAGGAGGAGGGGAAGGACTTTAAATTGGAAGGGGGAAGACTTAGATTAGGAAGAAATTCTTCATGCTGAGGGCAGTGAGGCCCTGGCACAGGTTGCCCAGGGGAGCTGTGGATGCCCCCTCCCTGGAAGTGTTCAGGGCCAGGTTGGATGGGGCCTTGAGCAGCCTGGGCTGGTGGGAGGTGTCCCTGCCCATGGCAGGGGAGTTGGAACTGGAGGGGCTTTAAAGTCCCTTCCAGCCCAGACCGTTCTGTGATTCTCCAGTGACAATGTGGAGGGGAGTGGCAGCTCTTGGCCATTTTTTGCGGGAGACTTAGTAACAAAAGTTTATTTTATTGTAAAGCAGCTCTCTTCATGTGGAAGACTAAATGCTTTCACCTATTTCAGAGTTACCTGCTGCATTCTGGAAAAGTTTCCTGTTCCAGGACTGCTGTGGTTGACAGCACTTAACAACTGACCTCAGCTTGAGGGGCTGAGGAGCCAGGGGACCTAGAGAGTGATTGCTTAGCTTTACCTCCATGGTGCAGCCTCTCCTGGGTCTGTAAGACCAAACAACAGGATGGTTTGTTACTATTTATTTTCTGTCATTCCCTGAAAGACCAAAGATTTTCATTCTCTAAAGTCTGTGTTCACTGCAAGTGTCAGATAAAAAAAAGGCAGATGATCTAATGTGGGAAAAGGGGCAAAGAATTAAGACTGTTCGCTTCATACCTGTAAAATTCTTCTTCCAGTTTTGTGACACCCTTTCCTGTCTATGTCTCCTGCTTTCCATCAAAAGCAGCTTTCAACCATGTAGCATGAACCAGGATTTACAGATTGGCACTGACCAACAGGAATGAAGATAGATTCCTTTAACATTGCCAGCTTTTAGCATTCCTGATACCAGGCTGGCTAAAGCACCTCCGCTCGCTTCAGCTAGGTGCAGGGAAGTGAAAGAGCTGCCATGAGGGAAGAGGTGGAGGAGGACCTTGCAGGTGATTTTTATTAAAAAGTTGAGTTGTTCATTTGTAGCCATTTAGTGGATACAGCTGTAGCAGAGTCTGAAATGAAAACTGCTAACCTCCGAATACTGGCCGCATCCATCAGGCTGCATCTCTGAAGTGCTTCTAATGCCATTCCCGTGGGGCTGGAGGGGAAAGAATAAATCAGTCAGGAGTGAAACATTAGATCAGGCTGTTTCCAAGGAGGCCTGTTTGACTCAAGGGGTTTCTAATGGTTAGTGGAGCTTTCCACCACTGCGATGCCTGTGAAATGCAGGTGGCGTTGATGATGTTTTTTATGGACTGCTGATAACTTTGAAACTCCCACACATACGTGCTCTCCCTGCTGTACTGGAATAATAAAGAAGTTGTGTGGTTTTCCCCCTCTGCCAAGTTCTTGCAACTTGAAGTTGCAGTTGCTTTGGTCTTCTGACCTGCAGTAGTTAACTTTCACTTCACAATACCTGCAGACTGGCCTTCATTTGAAATGTGTGCTTGTGGCAGAAGACTTAATTATTAATGATCTCCTTCAGGTACTGACTAGCAGGCTTTGCATGAGGCTGTTTGGGCTTGGTCCTTTCCTCAGTGATGCTGCTGAAGTCACTTAGAGCAGGGCTCACAAGATGAGAGGTCTGTAGTGGAGAGATTATGTTGAGAGCTGGATGGTATCATTAGACATCTTTCAAAGACAATGAAGAAGTAAAATGAAGCTTTGGGAAACTGGTACCAACAAAATAACTTAAGATCTGTCCTCGTCAAAAACCTTTTTTCCTGAAAGCTGGTTTGGTTGCGTTAGCAGAGTCTAACCAAGTGATGTACTGTTGTCCCCCCATTCAAGATTGTCCATGGAAGAGCCATGGTTGAGAGCTGCAAAGACTTCAGGAGCAGCATTCATCTTCTCTTATAGAGAAGGAAAGATTGAGAGGTGATGTGACAGCCATTGTTTGTCTGTGCAAGATATGTGTGGCACCCGGGACAAGACCAGGTCTAAATTGCTGTGCTGGAAACAAAAGGCTGAGTGTTAGGAAAGAGCTTATCGTGGTGCTTCATGCCTTTATTGCTAGAGACTAGCTGAAGAGTTGAATAAATATTAAAAACAAGATAGATGAGGATTTTTGACGAGTAGTTTAGGAGAGCTGATCCTGCCCTGGTAATTAGATGACCACTCTGAGTCCCTTCCCATTTCCTTTTCCCTAGTTGAAATCAAAACATCTTTTTAATTTGCTGCTTGCTTTCAGGGAGTTGCTAAATGAGGCGGTTTTTCAGACCACTTGCCAAAGGAGGTGGACTTCATTTCTGTTCCATTTGAGTAGCTAGAGCTGCTCTGAAATTGAAATGAATTTGTTGCTCCGATCCCCAGAGACCACCTCTTGAATCTGTATGGCCTACAGCTAGCGCTCGTTTCTTTGGCGTTATTCACTCTCCCACATAGCTTTGGTTCTTCCTAAGACAGAGATCCCGCAGGCTGTTGGGATCTCACAAGCTGTAGAGATCCCTACTGACTTCATTGAATTCCATTAATGATTCTTCATTCATTTCCAAGCTGCATGAACCAGACTGCAGGATATGGCTTTTATGGCTGCAATATCTCTTTTCTAAAGAACTCCCTTGACAGTAGAGAAGGTCTGCATTGGTCCTGAATATTCCTTGTTGTCTTCTTCCACTCAGGCATATCAGAAGTAGCATATCTGGGTTGAAATGCTAAGTAAGGCACTATTCCTTGGGATGTCAGAGCATGTGTTTGAGATGTTGCTTTTTTCCCTCCCTCCAAACTCACATCAAAGGGAGTTTAAATTGCTACCTTTAAAAACTGCAGTTAGAAACAGTCTCATCAGGTGTGTGCCACTCAGAAATTTCCCTTCCTACTGTTCCCCATGAGTCACGGGAGCAATTATTTACAGCTTGACTAGCAGTGAACCTTGATGCATAGTGAAGATTTGAGCCCATAAATACTGTAGGTGAATCAATATCTCAATTGAAGTTCACAGTTGAAAATATAATCAATTCTCTGATATAAGCCAGTTGTGTTTTCACATAAAAAGAAAGCCAGGATCTCTCCCATAACAGAAAATGGAACAGGGAGGCCTTGGAGCAGCACAGAAGAGGTTCCGAGGTTGGGAGGAACGCCAACACTGGAAACACTTTGGATGTATAGCCTTCCCATTTGTGTAAGGGTTGGCTGTGCTGGTGCAAGTCAAGCTCTCATTAAACTGAAATTTGATTCTTTTAATGAAACATCAGTTCCTCGGATAAAGAGCAGAGCTCTTCCTCTCCCCCATGCCAGTATTTCTTTTGAAAAACTATGGCAGCTCCTAGCCTTTCATCCTGGATTGCAGCCAAAGAAATGACTGAGTGACCTGGGAGTCTCCCACAGGGCAGTCTGTACACCTGCAAGTCCTTCTCCCCCCCCAAATTAAATTGAATATTATGTTCATATTTCACATTTTATGTTGGAATAGAGTATAGCAAAATCTATACTTGGCAATACTCCTTGTACTGTTATCTGCAGAGCTGGGGACTTGCAGGCATGCAAAAGGCATATGACAGATCAAGAGGAAGGAGCTGGGTCTCCCAAACCCTGTGCGAGTGGCCCAGTGATTGCAGTGCTGTATCTCCTCTTACTGTTGGACCAGTCTACAAAAAGCAGAGGGAGCCAAAGTCCCAGGGAACAAACCATTTTTTTTCTGACAAAGCCTCATAGAGCTCATCCTCAATCTCTTGTTCTTCTCCAAAAGGGTAGAAATGAAAACGAGAGAGGAAGCCTTCCTGTAGAGCAGCTCCCAGGTCTGTTTCTTTTTTTTTTACAGTATTAGGTAGTGCTTTGGCACTCTTTTTCTTCTTTTCCCTCATTCCCTGGAAGGGGGGAAATGCTGAAAAAAAGCCTAAACTCTGGAATAGTCCATAAAATGTGATTTATGGTGGAGCTGTAAACCTGATGTTTAAATGGTTCCTTTCTTGGTTTATTTTCCACAGGTCTTTGCCCTCACCATGTCAAGGAGTGTTAATGATGTGTCCCCTCTCCATTGCATTCCCCACCTGTCGTCTTGCTAGGATCTGACTACAGAATGAACATAGCAGCTGTGTTTAATGCCCTGCTCGTGTCTGTCCTCGCTGCTGTGCTGTGGAAGTACTTCAAACTGCGAGAGCATGCCTTCATGGTTGAAGAGGAGTTGGTTCTCACGCGTCAGTCTCAAGAACTCTCTCAAGCTCAGATTGACTACCATGCAGCTCTCCAGGCACTGATGGAAGACGGTACCAGGATGGTGTGCACCGGCAGGATGCACACTGACCGCATCTGCCGCTTTGAGTCCCTCTGCTACTCTACTGAGGCTGAGGAATTTGTCTACTTCCACAGCAACTCCTCGGTCATGCTGCCCAACCTGGGCTCGCGGAGGTTCCAGCCGGCCCTGCTTGACCTCTCCTCTGTAGAAGATCACAACACTCAGTACTTCAACTTTGTGGAGCTGCCGGCTGCTGCACTGAAATTTATGCCAAAGCCAGTCTTCGTGCCTGATGTGGCGCTGATCGTTAACAGGTTCAACCCAGACAACCTGATGCACGTCTTTCATGATGATCTCCTCCCCATTTATTACACAATGCAGCAGTTCTCTGATTTAGATCCGGAGGCACGGCTCTTCTTCATGGAAGGGTGGAGTGAAGGTGTTCATTTTGACCTCTACAAGTTACTGAGTAACAAGCAGCCACTCCTCAGGGAGCATCTTAAAACCCTGGGCAAGCTCCTCTGCTTTACAAAATCATATGTGGGACTGTCCAAAATCACCACCTGGTACCAGTATGGATTTGTCCAGCCACAAGGGCCGAAGGCTAACATCTTGGTTTCTGGTAATGAGATCAGGCAGTTCACCAAATTCATGATGCAGAAGCTGAATGTCAGCTTGGAGGAAAGCTCCAGTGAGGAGTACATCGTAGTGTTCAGTCGAACAATCAACAGACTTATCCTAAATGAGGCAGAACTAATCCTGGCTCTCGCTCAGGAGTTTCAGATGAAAACCATTACTGTCTCTCTGGAGGAGCATTCATTTTCTGACATTGTCCGGTTGATCAGCAATGCATCCATGCTGGTCAGCATGCATGGGGCCCAATTAGTCATGTCTCTCTTCCTGCCAAGAGGTGCCACAGTGGTGGAGCTCTTCCCTTATGCTATCAACCCCGAACACTATACCCCTTACAAAACCCTGGCAACCCTTCCTGGCATGGACCTGCAGTACATCACCTGGCAGAACACCAACAGGGAAGACACCGTTACTTACCCAGACAGACCTTGGGATCAGGGTGGGATCGCTCATCTGGACAAAGCTGAACAAGAGCGCATCATTAAGAGTACAGAGGTGCCACGACACCTCTGCTGTCGCAATCCTGAGTGGCTGTTCCGTGCCTACCAGGACACAAAGGTGAACATCCCTTCTCTCATCCATGTGATCAGACAGACTGTGAAGTCTAAGCCTGGACCCAAGAAGCACAGGTGGTCTAGTAGCCTCTATCCTGGCAAAGTGAGGGATGCCAAGTGTCAAGCCTCTGTCCAGGGCACGACTGAAGCTAAACTTGCTGTTTCCTGGCAGATCCCCTGGAACCTGAAGTATCTCAAGGTCAGAGAAGTGAAATATGAAGTGTGGATACAAGAGCAAGGGGAAAACACTTACATGCCTTATATATTGTCCCATCAGAATCACACCTTCTCAGAAAACATTAAGCCCTTCACAATATACCTGGTGTGGATACGCTGCATCTTCAACAAAAATCTCCTGGGACCTTTTGCAGATGTGCTCTTGTGTAGTACATAACCTGTTGCGCTACCTGTACAGCTCTGCCCTGCTTTCCACTCCATCTGTGGTTTAAAACTCCTTCTCTTGTAGTTTGTAGAGGGCTGAAGAGGACTAGACTGTACCAGTGCCTAAGTGTCCATTTTATTGCACTCCATGTGTGTTCTTTAAATGGTATTTATTTCCAGTGAGTGTTTTTTAAAAAGAAACCTCTGTGATTCTTCGGAGTAACTTTCAGAGGTTAAATTACATGCTGAATACATGTAACTGAAAACAGAATGGAAGTGAATTGTGTGTACCTTGATCGTGATTTAAATTCGTTTCTATTGTGTGGTGAGTATTTAAGCACAGTGTTAAACCACAGTCAATCCCATGGCTAGGTGGGCAATTCTCATCAGCTTTTTCATTGTAAGTTATGTTTTTCAATAACTCTGACTGTAACTTTGAGTTCAAGATTTGGTACAAGAGCCTTCATTAAACTGCTGTAAACCTCCTCGATATTTTTTTTTTTCCTTTTTATTATCTGTCAGAATTGTTGTTGTGATAGATTTATCTATTACTGTGATAAAATGTGTACGTAGGTAGCTTTTTATTCTTCGTATTTGGGCTGAAAAGAATGAGACTGCAGTGTCAGCTTTATGCTTAAAATCAGATTTTACTGCACCCTAATAGCAAAAGGCTGGAGTAGCAGATGGGAAATAGAAGGGATGGAGTGGATAAAGTAAATTACTGGGGTTTAAGGTCTGTTTTCGTTTTGTGAGTTGGGTACAGGTCTGTGAGAAAGGATGGCGATTGTTTGGTAGAGCTGATGGGGGAAGAGACTGCACTTAGAGGAGTCCTCTCAAAATAAAGTGCTTCCTTTTGGTGTTTGATCAGAATGATCTGTTGATAACAGCGCTAACAGCTACAGGCCTTGCTAAGTAATGGGCAGATGGTCACAAAGGGCACAGGTTTTCCTGGGTGCTGGTGGGAGGAAGCAGGCAGGCAGGGACAGGTAGGTGGGTGCCATGGCATTGGGCTGGACAGAGCGTGTGGCAGGTGCCAGGCTGGTGACGCTCGCACTTCGGTTGCTCCAGTCAGGTGAGTAGTTTATTGTAGACTTAGACTTGTTTTCCCTGAGATCAGAATCTGGCTTCATTGCTGGAGTAACACGGCGCCTACTTAGGACCTGATCCTGCACATTTCTCCTTTAGATGGAGACCCTAAAAGATGCTCTTCAAAAAACAGCTCTGTGTCAGAAGTACAGGCCTTGGAGGAGAGAGGAAAAAAGATGCAGAAGCATGAGATGTTTCTCTAATAGAAGTGAGCTTCCTCCATAGTTTATAACCAGCATTAAAGCAATAGGAAAAGTGCTTTCTTCTCTCCCTCACTAGTCCTCATAGTCCTCCTAAGGTCTAGATGTTTGAAGAGTGGCATAAATGCCTTGCCTTCTGAGTGATGCACTGACAGATGAGCGTCTCAAGGCAGGATAATAATATGAGTTCTAGAGAAAGGGGTAGAAAAATTTTGCTGTACAAATCACATAAGTAAAAAAAGGATTGAAGAATGAGTGAAACCCCACAGTGCAACTTTGCCCCTTCAGGCAAGTGGTACTCCTGTATATTCATTTTCTTTGTGTCTTGCTTTGTTTTCAAATATGTATGATTTAAAGGGAGGAAAAAAACCAGAACAACTATCTGAAAGGCTGTGTTTGCATTGCCATTGTAGCCTTGCCAACTGGTATTTTTTGCCTTGATATTTTAAAGGGGCACAAGAATACTCCTGCTGTTGTTTTCTTAGGATAAACTTCAGCAAGAAGCCCATAATCTGAGCTGTGCCCCAAAGTCTCCGTGTTGGCACAGGTATCATGGGATGAGAGGATGGAAGGGATTAGAAGGATCATCCAGTCCCGGCTCACATAGAGCAGGTTGCACAGGAACATGTCGAGGTAGGTTTTCAGTATCTCCAGAGGAGACTCCACAACGTCCCTGGGCAGCCTGTTCCAGTGCTCTGTCAACCTCACAGTAAAGAAGTTTTTCCTCCCCTTGCCTCTTGTCCTGTCACCATTGAAAAGAGTCTGGCCCCATCCTCTTGGCACTCACCCTTTAGTTATTTATAAGGACTGATATGGTCCCCTCTCAGTCTTCTCCAGGCTAAACAGACGCAGATCTCTTGGCCTTTCCTCATAAGAGAGATGCTCTAATCCCCTAATGATCTTTGTATCCCTCTGCTGGACTCGGTTCAGCAGATCTTTGTCGTTCTCAAGTGGGGAGCCTGGAACGGGATGCTGTACTCCAGAAGAGGCCCCTCTAGGGCAGAGTAGAGGGAGAAGATAACCTCCCTGACCTGCTTGCTACAGTCTTGTTAATGCACCACAGGATACCGTTTGCCTTCTTGGCCATGAGGACAGATTCCTGGCTCGTGGTTAGCTTGTCCACCGGGACTCCCAGGTCCTTCTCTGCAGAGCTGCTTTTCGGCAGGTAACTCCTAACCTGTACTGGTGCAGGGGGCTGTTCCTCCCTAGGTGTGGGATGTCAGAGCTGAGGTGAGGAAAAGCTTCATAAAAAGGCAGCAGACATGAGAGCAGGCTGTTTAGGGAAGCCCCTGGGGCCTGTAGCTCCTCTGGACCTCAATGGCTGATTAGCTCCTGCTCATGGCAGGGCTTTGCAGCAACCTCCTATCTCCACATCCATTCAAGTTGAAAGTAGCCCTGTGGCCACTGACCATCCTGCTGGCTGTTGCAAAGGTGATGGTAGTGTTGGCACCTATGAAGTTGTATTGAGTGAGCTGTCAGAAGGCTGAAATTTAGTCAAGGCTCATTTTGCACCGGTTCTTAGAAGTAATTTTATTTGGGTGTGTGAGCTGCCTGTGTTCTCCTAATAATCTTTTGTCCTGAACTGAGTATTGGTCTGTGTGTTGATTTCCTGGCGGCTTTCTCAGTGCCTTTTGTAGCAATGTTTTGCCTGTAATTTGTAGACCATTCCATATCCCTTAAAATGAGTTTCATATGATTGCAGATTTTCTAACATTTGCAGATGGGTTACAGCACATTAACTATTTTCTCATATCCTAATGATTCTAATCAACTAAATTGGCTACAGAGCAATGAAGTGTCGTCTATGTGGGTTTCCATGCTCTTAACTCTAGCATGAGGCGGTTGCTTGCATCCAGAGACTCTCTTTTTTCCAGAAGATAATCAAATGTGCTTTTCAAAACTGTGCGCTCGGGTTCCGTCTTCCTCATAGATATTATGACTACTTTATGAGGTGGAAACAAAAGAGTTTTTCCTTTCAAATTCGGAGATAGCCGAACACTGACTTTGTGATGGTGCTGGTGCTGTTTGCCTCCAATATCTGCCTGTAAGAATGTCTGTACTGGAGCCTCACTGCTCTACCCAAATTCCCCCCCCGCTGGAGCATGCAGCACTGAGAGTATATGACCCGACCTGTAGCTGTCACAAATCAGGCACGCTCGTGCTATGCTGATTTTTGTTATCTCAAGAACGGTGCTGGAGTGCTAGCATCTTCCTGGAGTGAGTTTTCTTTCCTTTTAATAACTTTGCCATCAGAGCTCTGCGGGCCCATTCCATCTTTCATCCCTGATCCTCCTCTGTGCCACGGGCTGTGTGTTTCCCTTGCTTCATGCAAGGGTCCTCTCACACAGCTTCCAGCCTTCACGTTTCAGGAAAACCCAGCAGGATTGTCTGTCAATGCTACTTCTTGACTGATTAGAAGGAATGTTTCCTGGCATTGCCTACAGTTTCATCCTGTAGCAAATGCGGGCTCTCCATGTACAGGGGCTGGGGCTGCATCTCTCCCACGTACAGGAGGGCAAGGCTGCAGCTGGGTTAGTGAATTTCCAAACCAACTTATTCCTCGGGCAAGCGTATGGGGCTCCTTTTGACAAGTTGTGTTGTGCAAGAAGCTCACACCTTCCACTACTGCATCATTTGGGTTTGCTCCCAAAGCAAATACATTAAGCTCTGTAGTGCTGTCTGGCCCCACTGTCCCGGAAGAAGAGAAATAGCTGGGTTTAAATCCAAAGCCCCTCTGGGGGCAGTGCAGGATGCTAATAGCAAGCTGGTCTTGAACTCGTTGCTGCCGGGCTTGGCCATGCTTCTGGAGATGGATCACCTAGGAGGATTTCCTCTGCCTGCAGTTTCATATCTCATTTTAACTAGCTCCGAGTGCAAGGAGCAGCTCGGTGCTCCGTACCGATGTGTACGGGGGTGAAGAAGGACTGAATGGAGCAGTTTGCAGGCATGAGGTGTTGGAGCAGGAGCTGCAGGTTGTGTGTTCATATGGTTTCCTACGGGACTTCTCAAGTGTGATAGTGACTTTAACAGAGCCAGAGCAATCCACACTACTGTTATTTTCCATTGCTTATAGCCCAAACTCTCCCTCAAACCCCATATCTAAGAACATAAACATTTTGGAAGAGGCTTAACTCCATCCTGGCTTGGATGTGCTTCTTGAGAAGAACATGCTGCCACCAGGGCTGTGGAGAGTTGGGACTTGCAGATGCCACTTGTCTTAAATGGACCACCCCTTGCTCAACGTAAAGAAACCCGGGGTTCCCTGGGAGTGTAGCCTGGAAGAGCCGGGAGCAGGTTGGATTAGGAACTGAGGGCTGACGAGTGACCAAGCTGTTTCTAGACAGACCAGGACTATCAGGAGGTGGAGGGACTTGTTCCAAGCAGCCTGGCAGGTGACATTTGGTGTGAACAACTGTGGGAGCTGTCATTGAACAATTTCTGGAGAACTTGTTTGCCAGCTTCTCAGGAACCTGACGCACTGAGAAATAATAACTAAATCCTGGTTTTCATTTGTTTTATATACATATTTTATTAGTCCTTTTGAGATAGTCTGTGTCCTGCCAAGAGACTATCGGCAACTTCTATATGGCTTTTAAACCCTTATTTCCAGGCAGGAGTTATCCTCTATATGATGACATTTAGCAGTAGGTGTCCTGTTTGCCCTGGCCCAGGCACAGGACCTTTCACTTAGCCTTGTTGAACCTCAGGAGGTTCACATGAGCCTGCCTGTCCAGGTCCCTCTGGATGGCATCTTGTCCCTCAGGTGTGTCAGCCACACCACTCAGCTTGATGTCATCTACAAACTTGCTGAGGGTGCACTCAATCCCGCTGTCTATGTTATTGATGAAGATATCAAACAGTACTGGTCCAATACAGACGTCTGAGGGACACCACTTATCACCAGTCTCCATGGGGACACTGAGCCATTGACCACTGCCTTCTAGAAGCGACCATCCAGCCGATTTCTCATCACCCATCAAATCCATCTCACTCCAATTTAAACAGAAGGATATTGTGGGGGACCATGTCAAAGGCCTTGCAGAAGTCCAGAATCCTAAACCTCACCCAGAAAAACCCATGCCTGCCATGAAGTACTACGGGGTAGCTTTTGCTTAGCAAAATTATTGCAATTTTTTTTTTTTTTTTTTACCGGCCCATTGCTTTCTCCAGCTTCTGGCTTCTTTCTTCTCATCAGCTGCCTGTGGGTGGTAGGAGCAGGCACTCGTGTGCTTGTTGTAATCCAGACTGGTCATCCAGTGTGGGTTTTACATCTCCAGAAATTGACTGGAGATATTTAATCAAAATATTTAATTTTGCAGAGTTCCAATTGAGAATTTTCTGTCTCCTTCCTCTCTTATCCCCTGATTCTTTCAAACAGGTCCTTTCCTTGAGGAAATAATCATTCTTAAGTCCAATAATCTGGGACTTTTAAAGATACTATGGAGAGATGGAAAATAAAAAGGAAAACCAAACCCTTTAAAAGACAGCTTAGGAAATACATTTGCAGGAGAAACTGGACCACGTCTTAGAAGATTTCGGTGAAAATCACGCAAAGTGCTTTTTTCGGCTTCATCACCTCAGTCTGTAGCAGCTAAATACGTTACTCAAGGTAAATGTACGACAGGAATATTTTTCAAAGCTCTCTACAGATTTTTTTCTTCTCCTTCCATTTCAGACCACCTTTTTGCTCCTGTCTCCAAGGCTCTGCACACCCACCACTCTAGGATGTGTGGATGGCTTGTCTTCAGACACCAGCACCCCACAAAACCCCAATTAAATTAAGACACTTAGGAAATTTTTTATTTTAAGATCCTACAGGCTATGGATGTAGATGACTGAGGCAGAGCCACATTTACAGCAGGTGAGCTGGCAAGGGCTCTAATGAGAGCCTTTGATCTCTTTAGGGCAGGAGTTGGTCCATCTGCACAGCAAGGAGGTTTCTGCTTTCTGGGATCCCTGAGTGAAAGGGACTCTATAAGCAAAACATCGTTTAATTTATATTAAACAAAAGGGTGACTTCAGCATCTTTATTGCTGGATCTCATCTGCTGAGCTGTATAAATAGCAGACTTATTTCTTCAATATTTTTGCTTCTGGTGCCTGTGCAGTGTAAGGCAGGGTAGGTTTAGTGGATAAAAGAGCACTTAATTTTTCCCTGCTGGACTTGGGGTAGGCACACTCTTGGAATGACTTTTAATGTGATGACTGACAGTCCATCTGTGCTGTGGGTGGTATGAGAAGCATCACCATCTGCATGTGTGTGAGGCACATCACCGTCCTTATGTAAAAGAAGTCACCTCCCCCAGCATGTCCCCTCTAAGGGGGCTTGAGCCAAACCCTCCACTAGTGTGGGGCTGGCTGCAACTCAGCAAGCTGGTGCGAATCTACAATGACTGAGGGCCTGGCCCATCTTGTCAGCCTCTCAAATCGTCCCTTCAGAACATGCTGATTACTAAATTAATAGTTGGCATGTTCAAACAGATAAACTGAATAGCCTCCTGTTTGCTCGAAATAACTTGGCAGCGATTGGCACCTTTAAAAGCTGCTTAGTCCTGCCATTTGAAAATGTGTTGCCTTTAAAATTTAATTGTGTTTCCCTTTGTTTGGTCCAATGACTCGCTTGAATCGCCTGGTTTACCTTCTGGGTTAGCCGTGTCCTAGTATGCATAATGCAGCATCCGCAGACGCATCCACTCAGTTTAGCATCTCTTCTCTGTCCTAGAGACTCCTTCTTCCTTTGTCCTTCCTGAGTTTGACGTTATTCTGGTCAGCAGCAGCAACTCCTCCAGCCTGGCTGGCGTGGGGGTAAGGTGGGATGGCAAGCGATGTTTTCCTACTGTGTGAGGACTTCCCACAATGTTTTCCCATGGACTTTTCTGTCAATGTGACACTTTCATGATGAGTCAGTTCTTCCTGCTACTTCAATCCGCCCGGCAAAAACCTGCCGGGTCCGTGTTGCCAGCCGTGAACAGGTATTCCGATGGCAGCTCCTGTGCAGATTCCAATGGGTCTCTTGGTTTGGGGTGATTTCACCAATATTGAAGAAAACAGAGCTGAATACTGGCCTTCCCTACCCTTCAGCCCCAGGGGCCAGGTCTGCTTGTATTCAGGGACCATTTACGCCAGGAGTGCTCTTCGGAAGGTGACAGTGCCTTCCTAGCAGTCACAGACTTAGGCAGGTGCAGAGCTGTACCTGCTGCTCAGCAGGTGCCCTGGCCCTGCTGCAAGGCAGAGACAAATGGGGGCTGCTGGTTGCCCACCCCACAGCACCCTGAGTCTCCATCCCACCCAGGTGCAATCAGCTCTGGGCTGGCTGGAGTCATCTCTCCTGTATTTTGCTTTCCCTGACATAGCTACCACACCGTGGGCATGACATGGAGCTGTACAGGTTGGCTCGGGCAGCCTCCTTCACTCCCACCTTTTGGTAGGTGATGCCCTTTTCTCCTCATTTGAGAAGGATTTAATACTTGATTTATTGACCCAGCTGCATTTGTCTCCCCAGTACCCAAGGAAAAAGACCTTCTGTAGCAACTCATCAAGGACAACAACATCCTGGTGTTCTTGTGTGTCTTATTGTTAGTAGGGTGTGGCAGACCGTGGTTTAGAAGCAGGGGCTCAGGCTGCTGCTTAAGCTGACTAGCAGGGTAGGGAGACCGATGGCCATTTGGCCAATGCCTTCATGAAATATGCCTGGGATTCTGACTGCAAGAAGCAGAGAGGACTGGGAGGCAGTGCATGGGGCATTGCCATCAGGGCGAACTAGTGGAGAGTCTATTTTTCTAGGTAAGAGACGAGTGGAGGACTCTAGGTCCAAACCTTCAAGTTTAGCCAGGAACTTCAAATGTTGCTGTTTGTACAAGCCCTCATCCCAACCCTGCTCCTCTGTTTCAAGGATTTATGACATTCTCCATTACTTTATTCTTTTTATTCCTTTATCTCTAGACTCCATCTTCTGTTTTGCCATCAGAAGATGAAAAATTTGAGCTGGACTTTGGGCAGGGGAGAGCAGGGGTGAGAACTCCATGGGAAAACACCAGCACATCTCCAGCTGTGGCCAGGGAGCCCTTGACACCATCGCTGTGCAGCCTGATGGAAGATGAGTGCAGCTCTCCATATTTCATAAACATCTTTTTTTTTTTTTCATCTATTTCCTTCTGGCAGATAAAAGTGCTTTCCTTCACGCATGAATACCTTTCAGTTTCAGAGCCAGACAGTTGTGAAAAATCCCTTTCCTTCCTTCTTCCTTCTCCAAATTCCTCCCTCAGGATTATGACAGTGCTTCAGAGGAACAATTTGAAATGTATTTTGCTTGAGGGCAAGAACAAGATTCAGTTGTTTGGGAGTAAGAGTTTCAGGTGCTTTAGGTTCTTGTTCCTTTCCCACCTCCTGGCTGCTGAATTTTGGCCAGGAGGTGACTCTGCAGGACATCCTCTGGTTTATGCAGATGCCTGGAAGGTGCTGCCTTCTTGGAGAAAGGGGGCAAGAAGGCATTGCTGCTGCACCTCCATGGGTCTGGACACCACAGTCATATATCCCAGTTGCTTCTGTGAGAAATATTTTGTTTCTTTGACAGTTTCCTCCCCCCCAGCCTCCTTCCCAAGCAAAAAAAACCACCCCTCTATTAGGGATACAATCACTTTTTAATTGAAGAATCTGAATCCCAGTGGTAGGTTCCCATTCAAAACTAGTTTTGAGACAATTTTCAGCTGTTTCTTAGGGGTTAGAGGGTGGTTTCTGGCTAAATAGTGGTTTACATAGACCATTTACTCCAGCTGGAGGGAAAGCCAAGAAACTGGTGGGGCTGACCTGAGAGTCCCTGCCTGCAGTGCAGAATCTTTGGTAGTGGAAATCTCAGGGCAGCCTTCTTCCCCCAGAAGTGTGCCACAAAACTTGGGTGCATCTGTGTAGACAGAAAGAAAACTACACAAGAGCGGTTGGCTTCATTCTCTGTACTGCATGTTCCCTGTCTATGTGCCACCACCTTTCCGAGCAAGGACCTAATTTAGGCGTATTCCCTTCCAAAACAGACAGGAATTGTCATGGCACAGGCTGGGGAGATCTCAGCCAGCAAATTATGGTTACTATAGCAGTGGTGTAGGTGAAGGTGGCAGATACGTAACACCAGGCAGCTGATGGACACGGCTGCCTGAGTGGGTTTTTTCCCAAGGCGAGTACCACCGGACTTACCCTGCTCCTGCTCCTGAGCTCATAAAAACACAGAAGCAGAGCATGTTGGTGCCCAGTTTGATGCATCCTCACCAGTAGCTCAGATGAGGGCCGCTTAGGTAAGCATCACACATAAATGAGCCACAGAAGTCTAGGCGAGGGGTTTGGCTCTGTGCTCTCAGCTGTCTCTCAAAGCAGTAACATTTCACCTCTGCCATGAGGACAGGCTGAGAGAGCTGGGGTTCTTCAGCCTGGAGAAGAGAAGGCTCTGGGGGGACCCCATAGTGGTCTTCCAGTACCTGAAGGGGCTACAGGAAAGCTGGGGAGGGACTTTTTACAAGGGCCTGTAGTGATGGGATGAGGGGGAATGGCTTTAAATTGGAAGGGGGAAGATTTAGATCAGGCATTAGGAAGAAACTCTTTACGCTGAGGGTGGTGAGGCCCTGGCACAGGTTGCCCAGGGAAGCTGTGGATGCCTCCTCCCTGGAGGTGTTCAAGGCCAGGTTGGATGGGGTCTGGAGCAGCCTGGGCTGGTGGGAGGTGTCCCTGCCCGTGACGGGGGGTGGAACTGGTTGGGCTGTAAGGTCCTTTCCAGCCCAAACCATTCTATGATTCCAGGGAAAGAAAAAACTAAAACCAAATTACTCACAGTGAGCAGTTGTGCTCCTTGGCTTGTGCTGCTCCAGGCCAGATAAATGCTTTATCTGGAAATGGTCTCTGTCTGGTGGAAATAAAAATAACCCCATAAAGCCAATTCCATGTAATCTTTAGGAAAATATTACCACCACCAGGTGATCAATAGCTTCAGGAGGAAGCAAACATGCCTGAACCCAACCAGACGCAGTCAGTGCATCCAATTGCAGCTCCAGGGAGCTTTTCCCTTTTTTAAACAGAAAAAAGTTCCTGTTCTGGTTTGATAGCTTTTTTCATATCCTTTGCCTTCATGTAAACAACTACACACATTGCAGAGGAATAAATGAAAATAAGGCCCTTGAATGCAATTGCTTACCGGGAGAAAGATCAAAGCAGAGAGGCATAAAATATGTGTACGATGTTGGAGGCACAGCCAGGTTTGCTGGGGCTGTGAAACAGGGGGGCCTCTGCCTCCTGGGCTGCCCTGGGAGCCTACTTACCTTTACACAGATTTACAGCAGAGGGGGGAGTCTGTAACTGGCTATAAAAGAGACCCATTTATTGCTTAACTCCGAAGCTCCCTGACTCATAGGAGAGCCGATCCATTGCCACAGAATCAAAATAGACTCAAAATGTGCAGGTTTGTTCAGCCTGACTATTTACAACTTTGCAAAGGAACACTCTGAAAATGCTAACTATCTATAAATGCAAACCAACTATGAATTGACAGCTTGGAGCAGAGGCAACAAGAAGAAAACACCCAGTGCCATTTATTTTAATAGGTTTTGTCCATTTCCATTTGAAGAGTTTAGATAACCACACCAGTATTTCTAGCAGAAGCAGCTACCTGATGTGCACCCACCGCTACCCCAGCCCATCTCTCCAGCTACAAAAGCTCCAGGTATTTTGGACCTCAATGTACAGCATCGCTCTTAACGTCCTGCCTATGGAAAGCCATGGTCCTGCAGCACACCGAGCGACGATGCTCTGGGTTGCTTCGCTGACCTTGACTTAGTCACCAAGATCAGGCATCTCTGAGAGCGAGCTGCCCATCATTCACTTGGAGGCACAGCTTAGGATAATTAATTTCCCAATTTAGCTAAGAAGGCAGCTCAAACCCTGCCGATCTGGGAGGCCGTGTGGAATGGCAGGGCTTCAAAGGAAAATACTTCTGCTGGTGGGCTTGCTGTTTTCCATTATCTAAGCTGCCTCCATGATGATGCCAGGGCGATGCTCCAGGGCTGAGGCCAGGAAGGGACAGAGGGCTGGCATGTGGTGGTGGTTTTCATCTGGCATCCCCTGTTGAGCTCCCTGGGCTGCCTTGTCCCTGAGCCATGAGCTGTTTTCTCCTCGGTTAACTCAGCGCAATGGTTCCAGCTGGTCTCAAGCCATCGTAGCTAATGCCACATCCTTCTGGTTCCTCTCTGACTTTCAGACTTGTTTCCAGGCTTCTGACAGCCTTATCAGCCACCTCGTTGGTGCCAGAAGAGCACCAGCAAGCAGGTGGAAGGATGAAGGGGGCTGTCAGGAGATGAAGGCAAAAAAAGGAGTCACCCTGGGGGAGGGGCTCTGGGGGAGATGCCCTCGGAGGTCTCCAGGAGGCCGGTCCCCAGGTTTCATGTTTCAGGTGCCCAAGCAGCCAAGGAGAATAGCAACCACCATCTGTTGCTGGAAACAGGATGCTCAGGGACTGGGCTCCTGCCAAGCATCTTCTCCTGGCTCTGCTCCTCTTCTTCCTCCTCCTTTGACTAAATTGAGCAATCTGGCCATTGGCCTGAGCAAAAGAGAATCAAGAAACCATGAACACACAATGATATGCAGTTAGATCATAGAATCATAGAACAGGTTGGGTTGGAAAGGACCTTATAGATCATCCAGTTCCAGCCCTCCCTCCCATAGGCAGGGACAACTTCCACTGCATCAGGTTGCTGACATGCATGCTCTTCTTCCCAATGTGCACCCTGGTTGAGCACAGCAGGCGCCCTCCTTCTACCACCCCTCTGTGCTCAGAGTCCACCTGAGACTGAGAGTCCTAGGCTGACTCCTTTGTGCAGCCCGCAACAGTGAGATCAGGCTTTGCTAGGCCAGACTGGGACTGGTGCATCAGCTCCTGTGTCAAAAATAGAATCACAGTTCGCTCTTGGTACCAGAAGTCTCTCTGCATTTGGTGGCAGCTTCCCTATTCTCTCTCACTGTTTGCTGTCCAAGTCAAAGGGCTGTGGAACAGGAGGCGCAATAAGCAGCATGTCCCGCGTGTGTGTGCTAGCCTCACCTCCCACCATTTATCAGAGTCCTTTCCTCCTTGAGGCATGAGTTTCAGGTTCTCCATCCAGAGAGAGGACTTGTGCAATAAAGGGGCAAGAAATGGTCTGCTCCACGTGGTTTTTTTACAGTCCCCTTTGGCGGCGCCCTTTGCTGTTCATCACATCATCTCTTGAGATGGGAAGAAAGAAAGTAAAGATGAAAGATGGGGGGGGGGACATGTGGGCTTCTCTGAGATAACCCTCTCACGTGGCACAAGTCCTCTCTCTGGATGGAGAAGCTGGTTCAAACCTGTGTAGTGTCTGGACCTGAGAACTGTTTGATGACTTCCCTACAGGAGATCAAATACTTGACTTTTTAACTACCCAGTTTGGGGTGAGATGTTTTGATCCACCCCTTGGCAAAAGGGAAGGAGGAAGCCTTCCAAGCCCTGGCTCTTCCCAGGTGAATTGAGACAACAGCAATGGTATTCACATGTTTGAGGGCTGGCATTTCTGCTTCATGTTCAATGCTTGGATTTAAGCATTACTTTAGTATCAACTTGCTGGAATTTTATTGGGGTTGAAAGGCAGAGCTTGTGAGTGGTTTATTAGCCGTTCCCTTACCGTTGAAGAGAACATATATTGTTTATTAGTTTGAGAGAAGAACAAAGAATATATTGAGTTTGTGTTCAATCACTGCCGTCAGTGCTCCAAGGCAGCAGCAGCTTAATCCCAGCTCAGAGTCCTCTCTGGAGCGGGATAGGATCGTGAAGCTGTGGGAACATGTTCAGGCAAAACCTGAGCAAACCTCTGTCCCCCTGGGCAAGGGGACAGGCAGAAGAAATATCCTGGCAGGGGCAGTGGCAATGGGGCTGGGGATGCAAGCCGCAGGGCGAGCAGCAGCAGGGCAGAGCACGATCATGTGGAGTGTTGGTTTTGATTAACAGCTGACTATGTTAAAAAAACCCAAAACATTTCTACATCTCCTCACGGATAATTCACAAGCAGAAATAAATTATTTGCTGGGAACAGCTCGCCTTGTTCTTTTTATCGCATTTATCTTGTGTGTGTCACCACATTAAAAGTGACATGAAAACTCAGTTGTCCATATGTGCTCAGTACAGGCATCTCTATAAAATTCAAGGAAAATGAGCCGTGAAGAGCCGTGAAGAGCCGGAATGCTTTTAAAAGAGGAATTTTTTACACCAGGAAAAAATTTGGCATTAAAACCACATCCAGTAGATATTTCTTCTCCGGGGCTTGTTACATTTTACAATATGTCCGTTACTGGGAGGGGTAGGGAATTTTCTACATAAGGCTGGAGCCAAGATATTAATCCAAACCAGGGGGAGAGTGTTCAGCTGAGAAATATTTTCCTACCTGCCAAACCTCCCATAAAATATAGAAAAGCTGTTTCCCCACTCCTGTTGTTGGTTGTGGCTGTACTTCATGTTTTAAAGGACCTATGATTTTATTTTTTTTCTCAGCAGGGTTTAATCTTTAAATTCTCTTCCTTTGCAGAGAGAGGAAAGGGAGAAATGATGGTGCTCGTAAAAAGGGCCACAAGTGAAAGACCTCATGCAGGGGTGTTGGATGAAGCCAGCGTTGGTGAGAACCCCTCGGGCTCCAGTAAGGTTGTGGTGGGATGGCCCTGGCCAGCTCTTTTACTCTGGGATTGTTCTGTGCTTTCAGCTAAGGATGGAGATCAGAGCTTTGAAACAAACCCTGCCACTGTTCATCTCCTCAGTAAATCCCGGGAAGTAGTTCTGGCTTCTGAACCTGGACCAGCTTTGTTGACTTCTCTACCCAGGACCCAGAAGCCCTTTCTCCCATGCAAGCCCAGAAGGAGAGGCCACATGAAGGCTGATCGCTGCTGGTTGCCTCCTTCCAACACGTTGTCTTCAGCTTTGTGGTCTTCTGCCAGCCTGCAGGCACCCTGATCAGAGCCTCGCAACTGGGAGAGCTCAGCCACAAACATGAGGCCAGGAAGGGACTGCTGTCCCCACACCAAAAGAAGCATGGGAGCTACCCTGCCAGATCGCCCGCTGAATACTGTGTTCTGATTTGGGTCTCCCACTACAAAAAAGGTATTGAGGTGCTGACATGTGCGCAAAGAAGCTGGTGAAGGGTCTAGAGAACAAGTCTTCTGAGGAGCCGCTGAGGGAACCGTTTAGTCTAGAGAAAAGGAAGCTGAGGAGAGACCTGATTGCTTGCTACTGCTACCTGAAAGGTGATGGTCTCTTCACCCAAGTAATAAGCTATAGAACAAGAGGAAATGGCTTCAGGTTGCCCCAGGGGAATTTAGATTAGATATTAGGAAAAATTTCTTCACTACAAAGGTTGTCAAGCATTGGAGCAGGCTGCCCAGGGAACTAGTTGAGTCACCAGCCCTGGAGGTATTGAAAAGACCTGTGGTGCTTAGGGACATGGTTTAGTGGTAGAGTTGGCAGTGTTAGGTTTACAGTTGGGCTTCATGATCTTAAAGTTAAACCTCAGTTTCAAGATCCTTCTAACTGCAACCGGACTGAGTATCTGGATTGGAATAAGGACTTTGCAGGGAGAGTGGGCGTAAGAAAGACTGATGGGAATCGAACTGAGATGTTTATTTCATCTCAGGATTTGAATTTCTGTGATCCCTCTGATGATGCTGTGGCAGGCTCATTAGAAAGCAGCTCAATAATCAGTTTAATTTGCAGTCTTCTTTGGTCCTCTGAAAAGTAAATGTTCCTGTCTTGCCCCATCCACCCAGTTCCACTTCTCCCTTCTCTCTCCTACCTCAGTACAGCCCTTCACCTCCCGTTTCTCTCTTCACCCAAACCAGGGGGCACTGAAGCCCCTTATGGAAAAAGGCCTGAGCCAAGTCCTCAAGATGGACTTGGAAATGGGTTCTTAACTCCAGGCTCACAAGTAGCTGGGGGTACATCGCCATGGTTGTAGCTGCAGAAACAGGACCTAGTGTAATGGTGAGGGGCCCAAACGGCCTGCAGCCCTCACTTCCTTCCTTAAGTCGCTCTTTGCTCTAGTTATGGATTTTTTTAGGTTTTTTAGGGTGAACTCAGTGCTAAACTGCCAGAAGTTGACAGTAACCATTTTTGACAGCTATCATGGAGAATGTCCAGTGCTGAGATGAAGGGTTTTTTTTTTCTTATAGCAGCTCCACATCCACTGGCTATACAACAGAGATGCTTTTTTTAACATTTAACTTAATTATTTTGAAAATATTTATTTGTGACATATCTGTTGCTAAAGGTGCCTCACCAGGGTGTTGGTGGAATAAATGATTGAGTCTTTATGGAAAAAGAAGGGGAATATTTTCTTTTCCTGTCTGATATCTGAGTGCTGATTAAAATGCATCCCAGTGCTGTAGAGGGCTTCCACAGTCTGGGCAGTCCACAAACCAGCCAAGGCTCTCTCCCTTGGCTGTGTACCACACTACCCCTCATTAGCCCTTTTTAACAATCTTGCTTGGGTGCCCTTTATTGCAGAAGTTGCTTATCAGATACCTCATAGCAGCCCTGTGAGCCCTGCCCTTCGGATGGCTCCATCACAAGCACCTCCATGGAGATGTTCTGCAGAACAGTGCTTTGGGGGTTGTATGGGATGGGGATCATTTCATTAAGTGATTCCCTGATAAATGGCTCCCATGCAAGCCAGAATTAGCCTTTAGCCCAGCTGCAGCTTCTGTTCTGCACCGTGGAGATGGGGAAAAAGATTTCACGTAAAATGGATGCCAGCTGACCTGCCCATGTGAACCAAGGATGCAAGTTTGCTTCTGCAGCGTGTCAGAAGGTGCTGACATGAAGCACTTTTCCTCTCCTGTGCTGTGCTGGTTGCAGCTGGGGTAGAGTCAGTTTTCTTTCCAGTAAGGCAGAAAGTGCACAAGGAGCTGGGAGGGGACCCAAACTGGCCAAAGGGATATTCCATACCATACAATCCCATGCTCAGTATTTAACTGGGGAAGCTGACTAAAGGGAGCAATCATGGCTTGGGAGCACCCCCCCACGTCATTTTCCAGGCAGTGAGCAGTTTGGGCTGTGAATCATTTGATTTGCATAGTTTTTCAATGCCATTGTTTTTCTCCTCCTTTGCTGCCCTGTTAAACTGGTTTTATGCTGCCCCATGAGTTTTACTTTCTTTGTTTCCAATTCTCCTTCCCATTCCATCAGGGGAGGAAGGGTGGGGTGAGCGAGAGGCTGCGTGGTTCTTTTTTGCCAGCTGGGGCTAAACCATACCACCCCTCAAAAACTTAAACTCTCATGGTATCGTGTTAAAAAAATGAATGCATTGGATCATTGTAATAGGTTGGACTCGATCTCAAAGGTCTTTTCCAACCTTGTGATACTGTAACAATTAGATGGTTCTCATTCTTTTTCCCTCCTGTCTCATGCATTGTTTTCTTCTTTGCTGGGTTTTTGGGTTTTGATGAGCTGACAGGACTTGACTCATCCCAGGATGTGACCACGCTAACTGCTGTCTTCAGATTTCACGATACCTGGTGTGGAAGGATGCATTTCTTCCACATAAAATGGTAGAGGAGAGTGAGCTGCAGGCCTGCTGCAGGGAGCCATCCTGCCTGATAAATCCCAGGGGTGAGGACGGAGGAGAAAGAGCAGAGCTTTGCCTCAAAGCTTCCAGCTGATAACACTGGGCTGTGCCTGCTTTGCCCACAGGGGTACCTCTGTGTTTTGCAAAACTTGGCCGTGCCAACTAATAAATAATCACGTTTTCAGAGGCCTCACTAAGCTCTTTTTTAGATAAATAGGTCTGTAGAAGCTGTGGATAAGAGAGCTGTATCTCCCCACGGGCAGGCTGTGATCAGCCTTGTCAGCTGTGCTCGGAGGGTACTGCCTTTTTAATAAACCAATCTCATTTAATGGTATTGTTTTCATACAGGGAAGGAGAAAACACATTATTGATTCTTTACTCACAAAGAGGTAGCTTTCCAGCCTCTATGTAATACCAGCAATGATTTTTCAATATATAATGATTAAAAAAAGAGATAAGGACAGTTCACTGTACTTTTGAGCATCCTTGACAGCCCATTTTATTATTATTGGAACGCACTGTTTGCCTTACAGAATTGTACAGGAGTTATATGGAAACAGGCTGATCCTGTGCCATTTCACTCCCTGGCTCTCTCCTCTAGCATTGACTTTAAACCTACTGCAGCATCCAGCAGCCCTTGAAACTTTCAAGTGCTTTACCTGCTGAGCCCACAGCTGGTGTGAATCAGCCCTGGAGGAGAAGGCCACACCAGCATCTCTGCAATCTCTTGCTTTGTTTTCCACGGAGCAAAAACAGATCTTGGAGGTGTCTCTGTCCTGACTCAAATGTGTCCTTGGTCACAGGACCCCCCCTGCCTGTGCTCGATGTGATGTGCCGCGGTGCGAGCGTGGTGGGAAGGCAGGTGAAAACCAGACCTTCACTTACCTGATTAACCTAGGCATGGCCTAAGCCACTTCTGCCATCAGCCAGGAAACCTGAGAGAGGGGGAGAAATTGCATTTCAGCCTCCTCAGTATGGAGCCAGAGCCCTAATCACTAACTCATCTCAGAAATGTAAATTTTGCAGGGTATCTCCTGCAGACCTGGTTTGCAGCACATGGCAGGAGACAGACCTCTCCCCGAGACAATTAAAATCTGATTTATGAGCTATGGTGGACAGATGGCATCTGGTTTTTGCAGTCAGTGGTCTCTACAGAACAAAAGAGGCAAACTTCAAGGCCATAGCTCCTCAAAGACAGAGAAATTACTTCATTGCCCATGTCCCTGTAGGTGACTGCATGGACACCTCTGCTCACACCATGCCAGGGCTTGAACTCACCAGCCCTGCAGGTACCTGCTTTCCCCCCTTGCTCTGCCATTTGACACCCAAATCTTCTCTGTTTCCCAGCTTTTCTACTGCCCAGTGTTCCCTTGCTGCTGTGCTCGGAGGGCAGGCAAACAGGTGGGAAACAACAATCAAAACAGACAGTGCCTGGCTTCTTTGTGGAGTATGGGAGGGGCAGCTCCAGCACATAGGGACAGGGAAATGATGATGCTGCAGGCATAAAAAAAGTCAGTCTCTAGTGAAAGCAATCAAAATACCTCAGAAAAATGAGACTATTTTTTTTTTGAAGGGCACGTGCAAAAGCATCGCTAAGTAGGAGGGACCGGGAAGGACTGAACAGCCTCTCCCTCCACCACAGCCCAGGGTCAGAGCCTGGGAGAGCAAAGCCAAGCTGCTGGAACAGAAGAACGTGTGTTTTGGGTGTTTTGCACATTTTATTGCACCTCTTGAATTATGATAAGTCTCGAAAAGTCTCTGCCAAAGCCAAAACAGAGACAGCTCTCACAGGTATTGATTCTTTCTCGCTTCTAGGAGAGGAGGAGAAATACAAGCACGGAAGACACCACAGTGGATACGGAGTCCCAGCATGGACACTGACTCCTGGCCTCTTCCGCAGGCACAGTGCTCCCCAGGTATCAACCAGCAATTCCCAGCTGCCTCCAAACTTCCCTGACAAGAGCAAAATGCTCCGTGGCTCCTTGCTAGAGCAGTAGGGAGTACGAACAGAGTCCTTGCACAGGGACAGGGCAGGAGCCTGGGGTTTACCTGGGCAGGTGGGGGGAGGGATCTCATCACCACAGCTGAGGCTTTCAACTCAGGTTTCTCGTTTTGTGCTAAAAATACCAGATTTCACCAAGGAAGGCTGAATGTCTGAGGACACCTCAAGATCACAAATGGTAAGCACAGATACGTTACCCCAATACTTTCTTCTTACACATCTGCTCACACAGGCTGCCCACTCTCACTGCTCTCTTCTTCCCTTTTCTTCCTTTTACCACATCCCTTCAAAGGAAGATTAAGCAGCAGGACTTTCTGATGTCCTAATCCTGCCTTTGTGGAAGCAGAAAGCAGGACAAATATTGCCTCATCTCTGCTGTCAAAAGATTTGTGTGAATGCAGTTAAAGTATGTGGCTCCCAAGTGGTGACTGTCTCCAAGGAGCTTACAAGGAACGTTGGTGACACAGGAGCTGGTACCACTATGTGCCTCAAAGCACTCCTGAGAAACAGGGTTGGCCCCAGCATGGCCCAGAGCAGGTAGCTCAGAGGGCAGGATGGACTTCATCTCCTTCATGAGTTGCCTCCCCTCCCTATAAAACCCTGGGCAAGACCACATCGACCGATTTTACCCCTCCACAGTTGTTGCCTGCTTCGGTTGAGCTGAGGCTGATGAGAGGCCACGTATCTCCACCAACAGTCTCTCTCAGCTGCCCCAAGCCTGAGTCTCTGAAGTCTTAAACACTGTTTGCTCAGGAACACCTGTGTTTAATTATGTTTGGCCCTGGATAATAACAGAGCTGTGGAATGGCAGCCGAAGGGTTTCTTGAAGCCACCTCCTAAGCCTTGGGACTAAAGCAAAGTTGCTGGGCAGGTAAGCTGGTCTTGTGCCACCAAAGAATCTCGCTCCAACCTGCCCCAAGTCACGTCTCAGCTTAGTGCTGGAGCTCGGTTGTTCTGCACGAGCAACGGTATAGCGGCTGTTTCTGGCGTGGGAGGTGCCTACACCTGCCTGGCTCTCCCAGCCTCAGCCCTGAGCCAGGAGAGCTGGGAGGACTTGCCAGCAATTTTCCATAAGCAAAGCCTCCCTGGTTGACCGACATCAGACCTTCCACTTCATCCTCACTTCAGCCACCGGCTCTGCTCTGAAACCAGACGTTTGGTGGGAAGCGCAGGCAGGAGGCTGGTGCTGAAATAGGTCTGAACGCTCTCCAGCCAAGGGCTTGCAGGGCTCGGCGGCTGGACGGGAACAGCAAGCACTGGCTTCCCTTCTGCTGTTTGCTTTGCAAATAAAGAACTAGCTCGATTTCCTGTGCTGGCTGTGCTTTTGCTCAACCCCACCACGTTCCCTGCTTTCCTTAGTGCTGGCGCTGGCTAGGAGGGGCTGAAGGCACACCAGAGTCCCCAGCAGGGGGTGACAGAACTGTATAGTTCCTCCACGTAGGGAAAAAAAATGAATTTGTGAACTTCTGTCTGCAGGGAAGGTCCTTTCTCAGGCCTCTGCGGTGGGGTGGAGATGGAGAGGGCTGCTTGCTCTTTGCAGCCATCTGCAGCGCCCTGCAAAGCCTCCTAGCTGTCCATGGCAGAGAATAGCTCATCTGTGCCAACGCGGGTGGCTTTGCCAGTAGAAGAGAGCAGACTCCTGCAGCTCCTCTCCCCATGTACTGTGGGCGCATGTCTACACACTTAACCATTTTGAGACCAGCAAAGATTGCTAAAGGTCCTGACTTTCCCTGGAGACCTTCATGTCTTAACTGAGGCAAGGAAGAAGCAGTGCAGGCTACCATGTTTTAACTCTCCAGCTGGAGCCCATCCGTTTGGTGGGTGCAACACAACATCCTGCCCTCCCCCCCCGTATCTTACAGCTGAGGGTGGCAAGGAAGCAGGAATGGGAGCAGAGCTGGGGGAAGGGATGGAGAAGGGAAGAGCACTCAGGGTGTTCAAATCTGTCCTAAGCTGGGCAGGGAGCTGGTGGCAGCAGGCAGAGGTCACCAGCCAGGAGTGAAAACGAGCTTCTGAGCAGCTCCTCAGCAATTGCTCTGTCTTTAGCAAAAGCAGAGGGAAGAGAGACCTCTGGTCTGTGCACCCTTAGCTTTCAGCTTCACCTTGAATGGCCAGGGTGAACTCTTCCTGTATGAGTCACTATGTGTCTTTGCATGCAATGCCAGCTTTCACACTTGAAAGACAAAGCAAGAGGTATCTGACCTAACCTGACCATCCTGTGCATACATTTTGTGCCACCTCTCCCCTTCACCTTTGCAACACTGAATTGCTTTAAATTGACCAAAATTACCTGCTCTCAGACTATTTGCTGTGGGCAAAAAGCAGAACTGCCAGACCCTCGTGAACTGAACAGAAACCATCAAAGAAAATTTGTTGCAATTGCGGCAAATCTCAGCCTCCTGCTGTCCTGTCGCTCCTAGAGGCACTTCCTAGAAACCCAGATCTACTGTTCAGCTTAATAGAGCTCTTTTTTCTTTTTCATGTAAGATTTAACTCACAGGAGACAGGAACTTTTTTCCAGAAAGGTCAAGGCAATAAACCCCAGTTTGTTTATGTACATAAACAGCCCTGGGACGTAACATGCTTTTCTTACTCCAAGCAATTAAAATCATACACCTGCAAAAACATGGCAACACTCGCAGGGAAGCCTGCGCCACTGTATCCGCTCAGCTCATCCCGCAATAAACACTCCATTCCTGCTCAGACATGGCCAAAAAAATCCAGTGGAGTAAAACTCGCTCAAAAAAGCAGGACTGGAAGAGGGTTGTCATGCCTGCTCAAGTGGAGATCTTGACCAGCAGCATCCAGGGAAATATTCCCTGTGTGGACACATCCTGTCCCGTTGTCACACAGAGCCGGGACTCATATTTTCCCTGGGCTCTTCCCTATAACCTTGTTCAAAACAACCCGTACTCATCCAGCTCGACTGGAGACAGAATGGGACTGAGCCGTTCCTGAAGGGTTTCTCTCCACTACCAGGGCTGAGCATGTAGTGAGAAAAATCTTTGTCGCTTTGGGGTACTTTCTGAGGGCATCGCCACCTCTGGACAGCCAGGGAAAAGTCAGGCAGCCCATCTGCTGCGTTAACACCCCTGCAGGCTGAAATATTCGTTTCTGGTATTGCTCAGGAAAACTCAAGTATTTAAAGAGAGGACCTGACATCCCTGCCCTTGCTCCAAATCGCATCTCCTGCCGTGTGCTTGTGGTAGGGATGCCAGGGATGCCATGAGCCCCTCCTCTGCCTGGCCGTGCAGGTAGCCATGCTGCCCCCATCCCAAAAGGAGGTGAAAGGGGGAGTCTGATTGCCCAACTGGGAACTTGGTCAGGGACTGGCAAGGGGAAAAAGCCCCACGTGGCATCCAAACCCAAGCAGCAGACAGAAGCTGGAAGCACACACGTTGCCTGGCTGCTCCAGGCATGGGAGCATGAGTGGCACCCTGCCCACAGGCTGGCAGCGGGGTTCCCCAGCAGTGAGGGACATGCCCAGCATGCCAGACCTGAGAAACCTCTGTGTACCCACATCATCTCTTGGGTTGCTGATGCTGGTTCTGGTGCTGGGGAATAGAACATGTTTCAGCTTAGAAGAGGAGAACAAGTGAGGCTGATCTTTCAGGTGAGAGTAGAATGAAACAAACAGGGGAATCCTCTAGGACCACACAGAGGCAGTTTGGTGAGGGAAAACTCCTCCTGTATGGGAAGGGGTGCTCATGTCTTTGGCTTGCCTTGTTTACAAACTAGTGGATTTCAAAACCCCAAGGCATGACGTGGCCTTACCTGCTGGTTGGCAGCACACAGCTCTGAGTGGTACCATTTTAAAATCCATACTGAGAACCACCACAGGATCTGTTTGAAAAGTCCTGAACTTCAGGAGTTCTTCAGAAAAGAGATAATCCTACCAAAAAAGCAGCTATCCAAAATAGGTCTAGGGGACAACTTCTCAGAAACTTCATCTTCACGCTATTTGAGGTCTTCAGAAAGAGCCATGAAAATACACCTTGCAGACAGCTGAGGAGCAGCCCAGCACAACCTCGCAGCAGCTCATCAGCCAGAGAACATCAAATGCCTGGGTAACCCCAGAGAGGAAGGCTTGTCCACACCCAGATGTGGTCCACCTTGTCAAACTCTCACAGCAAGTTTTATGTCCATCACTTTATAAATAGTGCCTGGCTGGGGGCGGGGGGGTGTCATGTTTATACCTCATTTACAAAGCAGGTTGTAGAAGTGGGGAGACAGGCTCAGCTTCTGGGAGCAAGAACAGAGACACTTGCAGTCACCTCCTTGATTTGATAAAACGCTAGTGATTTGCATTTGTACCCATCAGGGCTTAGTGTGCCTGTAAAAGTGCTTCTCATCTGGAACTTCCTCTCGATCATCATCAGCATGAGGAAGAGAAGAAATCAAAATGCAGAGATCCACTTCCTCCAGTTTACTTCAAAATATTTTGCAGATGAGGATGGACCACAGCAAATGTTTGATTTACACTTCCATTGCAGAGAGCTTCCCCTGTCAGCTTGGAGGCACTAAACCCACCTCCCCCATGCCCACGGCACTTTGTGCTGCAGGAGAAAGAGGCACAGCACGTATGCGTAGGCGTGGTGGAAAGGTCAAGTTTAAGAGACCTTGTCTTCCAGAGCTGTTTTGTGTTGTACTTGGATATATTTGGAGGTCTGCTATTTTCACAGGATCATCAGCACTCCCAAGAACTCCTGAGCTTCAGGACTTTTGGACTGGTCCCCACAGTTGTCCCTGGGATGGGTTTTTTAATAATAGCAGCCATTCTTGCACCTCTGCACAGCTGTTGTTGTGTATTTTAAACACTGTAAGCGAGCAAGAGTTGCTTTTTCCTGCAGCTGTGAAGCACCTGGGTCTACACTTGGGTAGGCAGAGCTCTGGATAGTGCGGTGTGTCGTCCTTCAAGTGGCCATGCTGCTCAGTTGTGCTTCCTGATGCTCCTGGCCTGGAGCGACATGTCCCGGCAGCTCCTATAAATCTGGATTTTAATTGTGAAGAGACAGTAACAGAAGGAAAAAGGTGGGATATAAAGTGCAGCTGGGCAGGATAGGCTACAAGAGAATTAAGGAATTACTGATGCTCTAGTAGCTTGAAATTTGCCCTTGCAGAGATAGAACTTTGAAAATGCTCTTGGCAAGTCTGTGGAAAAGACAACCTATCAAGGCAATGCCACCTGCTGGAATCAGCACTCCGAGACTGAGATTCACGGCACTGTTTAAGTCATCCTTGAGTCTGAAGTCCCTCTTGTGCAGCTTGAAAACCCGAGCCCATGCCTGGGCAGGGCAGAAACCTTGGGTGCCACAGCAATAGCCCCTCTGATGTCACAGGGAAGGTTTCCATTCCCTCAGGTTCCTGGGCTTCTTTCCCCATTTGCCTTATCTGACAGCTAATTATCATTCCAGAGGTAATTGCTGGAGGAGCCATATGGGATCCATAAACCGCTAATGCTGGGGGATTTTTTTTTTTTTCCAAAGAGTCGAAAGATGGGAGAAGTCCTGTATATTATTATTGTTGTTGTTGGTATGATTATTACTGCTGTAATAGCAGCCAAAATCACCGAATTAGATTGCAGAAACCATTATTGCTGTGCAGACGAAAATACGAGGTTATCATCCCTGAAGCTGTAACAAGTCTAAGAGGTTTTTAATTGGGAGGAAATAGTACGTTCACAAGCTCTAATGAGAGTTACAGAATAAACCCAGACTTAAGGGTAGTGAAAGAGGAGGGAGGCGAAGCCTCAGTGCAGAGACCTCCCATGAAGGGATATGATTTGGGGAGCAGCCGGGGTGGCAGATCTGGGGGAGGCTCAGCACTTCTGCATGTGTGTACATGTTGGTTATCTAATAAGCCTTTCCTTAGGTTCCAGTGAAACTGCTACTTATATCATAAATTCAATGATCTTCCCTTTACTGGTCATTAATCTGCTTCGTTTCCCGACAATTTTATACTCTTTTGATAAACTGTTTGTCTAACCACTTGGAAGAAACAATGTCAAAAGCTGTACCTTAGGCATTCGCCTAACTAATGAAGAAAATCCATCACAAGGAGAGTTTATCTATTGCTTTGCTGGATGTAAATAAAACGTCAGGCTAATTTACCTCCATTAATCTTAAAGGCTGTCGCTACAACGATAGCCCTATGTCGGCGTGGATTTTTTTTCCTTTTCCACATAAATATTTAAGCAAGAATGAAAGTATAAATAAATTGCTTTCTAAAAGCCAGATTACTTTTATATCCGGCAATGTAACAATAAATTTGGATTTACTTGCTAGCTCTCGCCTTTCAGGCAGCAGCTGCGCCGTGTTTCACCCGTGTGGGCATGGAGCCATTTGTGCAGTTTTTGCTGAGCATCTTCTCAGGTCTCCAAGTGCCACTCCTGAGTGACATCCCACTGGTGTCAAGCCCAGCCAGTGAGTGGCTTCAGTGGGTGTTCGGGCTGCTCTGTGAGGAGGCTTCGAAGCTTATTTGTGTCCTGTGGCCACAAAGAGCAGCACAAGACCCTTGGCAGCCAGCAAAGCACTGGAGCAGGCTGCAGGGCACTGGGGGGTCACCAGCTTTGGAGGGATAAGTACAAGCTGAGCAGCAACAGAGTGCCCGTGAGGGTGTCCCTGTGGATGTCTATGTACATGTGCGCAGGAGGGATGTGCGTGGGGGGAAAGTTGTGCGCGTGTGTGTGCAGACGTGTGCGTGTCTGTGTGCACGTGTGGGTGCGGGCGTGCACGTGGGTGCGGGTGGCCTGTGTGTGTGTGCACACGTGCATGTGTTCAGTTGGTTGGAGGCAATTGGGCCCCTGCTTTCCTTCCTCCATCCCTGTTTTCTTCCAGCCGAAGGGCAGTGTGCAACCACAGGTTTGTTAAACACTGATCGTGCCATTTCAGTCATTGTGAAAAGAGTTTCCTTCTTCTGAAGCCCCAGAGAACGTGTGCCCAAGCTTTCAGCCTATTCCCCCAGTGCTGGCAGCGAGCAGCACGTTCCCGCAGCACCAAGGGTGGGCACGAGGGTGCTGCACGGATGCCCTCCTACAAGCAGCCCTGGCAGAAGTGCTGCCTGCTGCCTCGGGGAAAATACTATGAGCTTTTCCAGCAGCTCTTGAAGTGACAAAGGGAAGAACAAAACAGAGGATGGTTTTATCAAACTTTTGCCCTGTGTCATTTTGAGTGACGTGTAGAGCAAACAGCGACTCATGCCCTGCTGCTGGGCCCTCAGGGGCACTTGCACTCACACGACTTCACTTTCCCAGTGCTCTTGGCTCCTTGCTACTCTCCTCTCTCTTGTCACCAGTGGTGTTGGCAAGATCATCCTGGGTAGGATGGGGTTTGCATTTAGTTGCCCTGGTGGGAGATGCTTGCATTTCAGCTCTTACAAGCCCAGGGGAGGTGCTTTAACTTGTTTCTCCACTGTTTTTTCCCTTACTCAGACAGTTTGGATCACATCCTTTTTTTGTTACTCCACCCTAACAGGATCCATGATGGTGCCCAGTGAAGGCTGGTTAAAACAGGATCGCTCTTGAGATGAGATCTTGTTTTTCAAGCATAGCCCTGAATAAAATTATCATAGAAGTGTTATAACATAGAAATGTTATAAACCCATAAAAATAAGATTATCATAGGCAATGTGACACATTCATGGCCGGAGCAAACCGAACCTGACATTACGTGGTAAAGGCTGATACAGCCAGAGCAGTCACAGGATTTCTCCAAACAGCTGTGACCACAGTTTAGAGCCTGGGCTCTTTGCTGGCCACATAGACAAGTCCACAGAAACAATGACTAATTAAAGCAGACTAATGATTAGTCTCAGCAAGATCATGGCTTTTGCTTCTCTCATTTATTCATGCAAAGCTCCTTGTTAATTGAGGAGTGATTTTTTGTTCACATGCAGACGTGTTTAAAGATGTTTCCACACTTGTTTAAGCCAGCAAGCTCCCATGTCACAATGAAGGAAATGCAAAAAAACCTAGAAACCCCACCACCACCTTGTGCAATGCTGAGGTGAATTCGATGCACCTGGAGGCAAAAGATGGAACCAGAGGCAAGGCAAGGCAAAAGCTGCTGCTCCAGCACAGCCCAGTCAACAGCTCTGGTGACCTTGCAGTGCCCCACCTTCCCTTTGCCTCTTGCTGAGAACTTGGCTTACATGGGATGAAAACCTCTTTTTTAATGAAATTTCTCATTTTAATGAGTAAAACAAGACTATGACTGATGCCACACCTTCTAACTGATGCTCTTGTTACCATGTAGCTTTATACAACATATTTTCTGGATTTAATTATGTTGTATTTAGTCTTCTTTATTCATATGAGGCTGTGCTTGGGCATGGCTTTTCACGGGACCCAGGATGAGTTATTTTATTCTCCTCCGTGCTTACAGGCTCAGGCCACTTCCCAATAATGAATTCCCATGATTTGGGCTTTAGTGGGGTCTCCTTGACGTCATCTATCCCACAGCACAGCAGACTGGGTGGTAACTCATGAGAAGGGGAGGTTGATGCGGATACAGCTTTCCCTGGATAACAAGGGCAGGACTCCAGGAAGGTGTTCCCAGCGCTCTGAGTGTTGAGGTGCCTGAAATGTTGAGTGCTGACACTTTCTGAGAGCACTTGCACTTGTTGATTCATGTCACTCATGCCTCGTTTCATCTTCTCTTCAGCAAGAGGAAAAAGGAAAAAGAGGTCATTGCTTGTGGGTATCAGCATTGGTGTTAATTATCTCCTTGCAGGCCCTGTAACTGGCATGGTGCTGAGATGGCTGGAGTAGAAACAGTGTGAATGCCCACCTTTTCTGCATCTCCCACTGCATGAGTGGGATGTTCTCCAGAGCTTGGGCAGTGGGACAGCAGCATAGCACAGGTGCCCACATCAGTCTCGCTGAGACTTCCCAAAGGCATGAGCGGCTTGGGGTGCCTCAAGTGTGGAAGCTTCACCTGTAGTGCTGGACAAATGTAGGGCTGCTCCCTGAAACTTCTTTAAAAAAGAAAGTTGATGATGGCAAACCATCAGCCAGCAGGCTGGGACCCTGCTGCTCCTGGAAAGCAAACAGTGACTACATGCCTCAGCTGGGAAATGCCACAGAGAGCAAGAGAGGCTCTGACAGAGCCCATCCCTTTATCTTTTTTCCTCCTGTTCATTTTGATTTTTAATTGTCTCTTGGCCCTGATGCTTGAGGACCTATGTGGCTGGGATGCTATTGTGCCCCATCACAGTGCTCTACTGGGCCAGAGCCTGAGGAGGTGACAGGAGCAAGACGAGCTCTGCCAGAGGTGCCAGCATGCTCAGAAAACATTTTGCACTGTCTTCTGCTGAAATAGCCTGGCATTTTGTTAGATGATTTTTCTGCAGGGATTTGAAAGAGTTTCACGCAGCCGTGCCTAAGAGAGCCGGCCAGAGTGCTTTTTCACAGGCGGCAGAGCTTGCAGTGGTTTGCCTTTTAATTCCCTGACAGTTGAAGGGAATGAGCAAGCAAGAGATTGAAATGTTCAGATCCCATAGCCCAAATACACCTTGGCAGCAGCCCAGCCCTGCCGAGGCACAGTGCGTGGCGCACAGGGATGGATGACACCACAGGCTCCACGAGGGCAGCTGCTGCCAGGCACTGCCTGTGGTGCAGGGTCCTGCTTGGCCCTGGCTTGGGCAGTGGTTTACACCTGCTCCTAGGCACACATCAGCTCTTCCACAGGAGTAAAGATGGTGCTCAGCTCAAGCAACTCATCCCAGCTTAATCCACTGAGAAAGCTCCCCTCTGCTTTCCCCCCCACAGCTCCAATGTCTCTGTCTATAGTGTTTTGGAAACAGGGAAGGCATCATCAAAAAAAGCCCAGTGGAAGACGTGGAAAGGCTGCCGGCGACTTCCCCCATCCTTGAGCAATGCCTTTCACCACTTCTTTAACACTTCTCAGGGTTCCCATAGACCGTTCAACTGTCCAAGTCTCCAGTTTTCAAAGTTGCTGGGGTGGGAGGGGTGAAGGCGCCCAAAAAAAGTATCTCATGGATGTGCCCCTCTTTGAAAATCCATACTGACACCATTACTTGATAAATATTGCCTTTCTCGAGCAGTTGGGGGTTGTTTCAGGAGATGTCTCCTCTGCCTCACTCCAACCCCCTGTGATCCTATCTCCTTTTCCAGGGCATCCTACAAGGAGGGGAGGGAACACCTTTTAGAGAGGCAAGCACCCGCATGCAGTCTCACTTCCCCCACACTGAGGGTGTGGGGTACATCTGTTGCCACCAGGATTTGCAAAGCAGGCCCACTGTGCCGGCTGGAGGTCGGTTCAGCGTGGTGAGTCACTAAACACTGTCAGCTTGCGCTCCTGGATGTACCGCAGCAGGATGCGTGCCCGCCTGTTGATAGTCTGAAGCAGGGGCTTGAGGCCCTCAGCACCGCCTTGGCTCTCCCAGAGCTCCCGATCCATACGCAGCGACTCCAGCATCAGGCTCTGCAACCTGCCCGACCGAAGCGTGGCCACTGCTGCCACCGGGAAGCTGCAGCAGAGGAGCAAAAGGGAAAGGAAAGGAAGGGGTTAACCCAGAGAAGAGTGAGCAGGGAGGAGGGCAGCAGCAGGGCACCCAATCAAAGACCACCCCAGTGCTTCAAGAAGAAATCATAGACTTTTTTAATTATAGAACAGTCTAGGTTGGAACAGACCTTAATGATGATCCAGTTCCACCCCCCCTGCCATGGGCAGGGACACCTCCCACTAGATCAGGTTGCTCAAAGCCTCATCCAGCCTGGCCTTGAACACCTCCAGGGCATCCATGACTTCTCTGGGCAACTTGTTGGAGTGCCTCACCACCCTCACTGTAAAACAAATCTCTTCCTAATATCTAATCTAAATGTCCCCTCTTTCCCCTTAAAACTCTTACCCCTCATCCTACCACTCCACTCCCTGACCAAGAGCCCCTCCCCAGCTTTCCTGTAGCCCCCTCTGAGTACTGGAAGGCTGCTCTAAGGTCTCCCAGCAGCCTTCTCTAGACTAAACAAGCCAAACGCTCTCAGCTCACCCTCGTATGGAAGGACATAAATGCATATCCTCCCAGAGGAACGAGACATGAGGAGCTTCCGGCTTAAAATTCTGCCCGTGATGAGTGTGCAGGCCAACTCCATCAGAAACGGATCCAGTTGAGCTCCAAATCAAGGCCCAGTATCCTGCCAAATGCCTAATGGGCAATGAAGCAAGAAATGCTGAAAAACCTGTTTATTCATTATTTTTGTGCAGCTGCCAATTAGAGAGGAGCAATTAGGCTTTGGAGACTGCCATCAGCCACCCAGAGCAGGACGAACAGGTAGTTCAGGGCAGGAGCATGTGTGATGGGTTTGCAAGCCCACCTGCCTGCCCTGTCCTGGGCGGGAGGTGGCCTCGCTTCACAGGGCTGCCCAAGTGGGGAGGCCAGGAGTGGAACAAAGGCGTGCACGAAGGGCTGGTGTCCATCGCACATGTGCAAGCTCAGTCCTCACTCGGGACAAGTGCCCAGGACAACAAGCATTGACCTTCCTACCTGTCTATGCCTTGCAGGAGTCTGAAGTTGAGCTTCTCCTCGGGGTGCTGTGGCCTGCCCGCATTGTCGATAAACACCAGGCGAGACGGCGCACTCCTCCGGACCTGCCAGTGGGATGGGAAGGAGAAGTTCACTTACCGCAGGTTTGGGGGTTTAGGTTGGTTTTTTAATGCCCTGAGAAATATTGAGAGCATTTGGGGACCAGCAGCTGCCAAAGCCAAGGTCCCTCCGTGCCAAGGCAAACCTTCTATTATGGACCCATAGCCCCCCTTGCTGTAACATCACCTGCAAGGGCCTCATCTTGGCCCCAGGGCAGTCCCTGGGGCGCAGAGGAACGTACCAGAATGTGGACCAGCATCAGCTCCACCGGGTTTCGGCACTTCTCGTGGAGCCTTTCCTCCACACAGGGATCAGAGGGATCAGGCTGAAACCCACAGCAGTAGCGATCCAGGCGATCATGAACCTGCAGAAGACATTTGGGGAGCTTACGAAGGACAGGTGCCCAGGGCAGAGAGGTCAATTTGCAAACTTTTCTTGCTCAGAGAAAAACAAAACGATTCTAAGGATCCTCAGTTGAAATGAAATAGAAAACCTGCACACACCAGCGAGCAAGAGAGAGGCAGGGAAGCATTCAGAGGCTGAGCTGATGTGCAAAACCCGCTTGGCTTGGAGAAGAGACCAACAGACCAGGTGCCGCAGAACACACAACATTTGATTTCTGTAGCCATTATATTTAAAACTCTTTGAGAAGCAAAATTGGTTCCACACCGGAGCACCTTAGCAAATTCCTCTCTTCTCTGATATTTATGAAGGACTCAATTCAGATTTTCTCCACTGGGAGAAATGTGATAAAGTGTTTTTGGCCACGAAACACTTATAAATGAAAGAAAACATCGCATTTCTTCCCTGAACTCTCTTGATGTACCTACTGGAAAGCTCAGCACACCAGTTCCTCTCACCCACTATGCTGTTTTCCAGGCTGCACAGAAGGAGATGACCTGAGATGACTTACAGAGACATTACATGCGCTTAGCCTTCCATTCACCTGCTCACAAGCACCTGTGAAACAGAGGCAGATCAGGGCGGGACCCATTGAGGTGCCAGGTGGAAGCTTCCGCAGAGGATGGAGCAGTCGGTTGTGGAGATGCTGAGAGCACTGCTGACACGTTGATGAGCCCTTCCTCTGGCCCTCTCCAGGTCATTTATACTAATTTCTCATCACTAGACCATAAATGGCTCTAATGAATGGGGCATTGGGTCTTACCGCTGAAACACAAATACGTGAGCCACACCTTCTCCCATCCAAGCTCAGACCCTGTGAGAAGCTCCCTCTTTGGTCCCATGCAAAGCCTGGCCACCTCTGAGAATTCTCTTGGGTCCGACAGGGCTTTCCAGCCATGACTCAGCCTGTGATAACTTCCCTCAGGGAAAACTGCCTTGTTCTTCACTCCCACCTGGGAAAGAGGTGTCACAGGGCAAGGATGTGGCTTCAGGGCTTTAGAGTTGCTGATTTTTTGTCCCTTTTTAAAGTGCAGGACAAAGCCATCAGCAGCCGCTTCCTTTCCACTGGGCTTGGCTTTTTGCCCCCAGTAAAGCTGTGCACCAAGAGGGATGTTCCTTTATGACAAAGACCAAGAGAGATTGATACGTAAGTGGACCAATTTTAAAGGTAATTGAAGAAAACAACCAGGATTTCAATGCCAATGTACAGCAGGGCTCAAAGCTCGCAGCTTTTCCTTCCCCAGCAAGGGCTGTGAGAGGCTAAAGCCGTTTCTGAAGGATGCTATTTCACTTCTATAACATCCTGCTGACTTGGTGGCTCTTTACCTTTACATGACTTTTCCCCGTGGGAGGATCCTATTGGAGTTATTAAGGAAAACCTTACTAAGGATTGCCCTTGGATTTATTATCATTGTGCTGCTTCAGCCCTCCAAGGGAAAGTCTCCTTAAAACTAGATTCTTTCTCCTGGAGACTCAGCTTTTCCATTGCACTCGATGGCAGTTTGGCCTGGGGAAGGGAAGGGGGCTGGTTAATCTTCTCATTTCGCTGGCTCTTTCAGCTAAAATATTTTCAAGCCCAGCCAGGACTGCTCCACCTCTGCCAGCCACAGTCTGAGGTTATAAAGATTAATGCTTAGGCATTGGCAAAAAAAAGAGAGAGAATAATGAGAACGCATATTTTAATAGTCTTTTTTTTTTCCTTTGCGTCTTTCTTTCTTTCTTTACTGTAATACTTGCCCTTTTGGGTGGTTTCCTCTCATCTGATAATTAAAGCCCCAGACCCAAGATGCCTAAAGTGGCTTTTTTCCACAGAAACCACTTTTTCCTCCTCACAGCTGCCCTCCAAGAAACGATAACTCTTTGGGACACTGTCGTAATCCCTCATAGCAGCAGGGTACGATTTTCCAGAGAGAAGATTAAGCACTATTTATCCCGAGGAGGAGTAAAGCGGTGCAGTACAAAGGGGCAGGGCTCCTGATTTCTAATGTCAGCAGTGCATTCCTGGAGTTGAATCAGATGGGGCTGATGCAGAATGTGCTGCTTGTCCCTAGGGATGCCCTGTCCTGAGCTGCTGGCATCCACATGAACTGGAGTCACACTGGGCCATGTGAGAGTGGATTCCCCACGCGTGAAAACTGCTTGTGTTTCCCTGCATATCCCAAACACAGATCATGCTTTGGTCAAAGTGCTTCTGCACAGATCTCTGCTTCTCCCCTCATGAGCTGATGACCAAAAATACACCCCAAGGAAACATAGCCTACGCAACCCTGCACAGGAGAAGGAAACCACGATCAGGCAAGGCAGGCATAGACACAGGGGAACCTGAGCAGCACAGCTGGTGGGCCAGGTGGTCTCCATTGCTGCAACTCTACCTGGAGGAGAAAGTCAAAGAGGGCCAGGCGGCTCCACTCGTCACGTGGGATGCTGGAGCAGGGAGTGTCCCTGGCTGCCAGCGTCAGTCCACCGGGTTGCAGCATCTCCTGGTACTGCAGCCACCCCAGGGCACAGGAGTTCTGGTCATTGTTGGCATCCTCCAGGTGCTGGAGGTCAGGTGCCCACCAGATGATGGGTCGCAGGGAGCCATCAGTGTAGCTGTAGGGCAGGAGGCTGCTGGTGAAGCGGCGGGCAACAGCGGGCAGGCTGCGGTTCAGCCCCAGCACCCTGTCCAGGTGGAAGGCCAGCACCTCATATATGTCCCCAGGGCGCTTGATGAGCCCACAGAGCCCATCCCAGCAGTTCCCATCTGGGCTGGTTGGCAAGGCATCCCCTTCGGTGTCCCCCACAGCCTGCAGCCCCACTCGCAGGACTTGCCCATGGGCCGGGACACGGGTTTTGGAAACCACCTGCCCGCTGGCCAGCAGCCGCATCTTCTGTAGGTCATCATCAGAGAACCAAGGGGGTGTATCCCCTGCCCTTCCCCGCCACCGCCTCCTGCCCCGGCCAGGGGGTTGGTCCCACCGTAGAAGACTGGGGGGTACAGGGAGCCTTTCACTGTGGGCTTGTCCCCCAGACAGGGGGGCTGCCACCTCCTGCTGGGGATGTGGGGGCGATGATGCTGGCAGGGGGCAGGGGGAGTGGTCCGGTGATGGGGGCAGGTGGGTGAGGGCCAGCAGGGCCAGAGCCAGCAGCAGCCCGAGAGCTGCTGGGGCAGGGGGATTCAGCCCCGTCCTTCGCCGTGGTCGCTGTGCCTGCAGGAAGAAAAAGGGAGAGTGTTACTGGGGTGGCCCCATCCAGTGCTCTGGCCGAGGATCTCCCAGACCTGTGTGCTCCCCACCCCAGGCAGAACTCTCAATGCACTTAACAGGGAGGAGGAGCTGCCCCTGTGCCTGAGTGCTCCCTGGAAAAGCTGGTCCCCAAGCTTCTGTGGCACTGTTCCAGGACAGCTACGGCTGGCAGCCTGATTTGTGCCAGAAATCAGCCATGGTCCCTTCAGAAGCCAGTTAGATCAAAGGCTGACCCACCACAGACGTTGCCATGTCTGCAGCTCTGATGTACAGGATTGTCTTACAGGCAATGAATTCGTCATGTTCAGATATTTTGCTTTTAACACTTAAGACATGGAAAAAAAAAAAAACACCAAAAAAACCCCAGAGCAAATTCAAAGCAAATTCCTTGCTGAATATGAATGCTTTCCAGTTCCTAAGAGGTTTTATCTTCAGACCTTACTCTGGGCATCCTCAGCGTTTCCTATCCTGGTCGCACACTGCACACCAAATCCGTAACTCAGATCCCCATGTCTTCATTCACAGGATATCTCAATGCATGCCGAGACACGGCTCTGGAGCTCGGCTCCTCGCTGCATCCAGCAGAAGGGCAGGCGGCTCCAAGCCAATGAGGAGCTGTGGCAGTGTATATATAAAAAGGATGCAAACTGCTGTATCTGGAACCTAAAATATTCTGAATCCCAGCATCAAAGAACTGCATTTAGACAAGTACTACCAAGTTTTGGTGTATATATCTTTATACACACAGCTTTCCCCTCCCATTTTAGTCATACTTTCTATTCTGAAGAGACCTATAAAAATTATATAGGCTGGAAAGGCAGTTACGAGCAAATACTGTGCAAGCCTCCCCGCCTCGCTAGGCTCATATCTCCACTTTGCCCTAAAGCAATTCCACATTTCCAGTGCTGGGGCTGCTCTGAGCACAGTACCTTCCCTTTTGGGGGGAGGTGGAGGGAAGCGATGGGGCAGCACAGGGAGGTCGTCCCAGCCCACCCCATCGCAGTGTTTCACTGCAGCTGTGCCACATTCACCCAGGCTTGGGCAGTCTAACACACTTTGGGAGGCTGGGGGGGCTAAAGCCACCTTGGCACCATTCTTCTACTTTACAACTGGCGTTTCCAAGTGGATAGAACCCACCTTGGAAGTCAAGGCAATGTTTGAGTGGATACATTTTTTTTGTAATTATTTATTTTGGAAGCACAGATATATCCATGGCAGACACAGCAGGACAATATATTGCCAAAGAAGGGATAAGAGACTGTTTATAAGAGGAAAAGCTTGAAAAAAAAGGACTAAAATCTGGGGGGGCGTAAGAGCCAGCAGCCAGAATGACTTCCAGAAGGCTGCTGGGCAAGCAGAAACATTTCCAGCTATGGGACTTTTAGGACTGCAGACTCCCACGAGCTGCAGGGAGCCAGCAGCACGACTCCAGCCAACAGGGGAGCTGCCCCAGGTGATCCCAGCATGTGAGTCCCTTTAGAAGCTGATCCTGAAATCCATCAGGCTTCATGTTCTGACTCAGAGGAGGCTGCTTCAGATGGCCCCATGGTTAGGAGCCACATCTCTCCAAAAGAGATGAGAGCTGAGGCAGATGAGAAGGGCTGCAAAGTCACCAACTCGCTGGAAGCACCCATGGGGCTTTTCCTTGGAGGTTTCCCTCTTAAGGACTGCGCAAATTTAATGCAGCTTAGAAGAGGTGGCAATGGTGCATTTGGAGTGGTTCAGGTTCACAGCTAGCATTTAATTTTTTCTCTCACAGGAATACAATGCAGTGCAACAAAACATATCCGCCCGGCCAAATTCTTCGCTCAGACATGGTTTTCACTGGCCTCTGCTGGGAGCCAGGGCTGTGGTGCAAGGCTTTTGGACTTGTAGGGGCACTCCCTGTTTTTGGTCTCCATTAAAGCCTTAGAGTGAGAAGAGGCTAATCCTGGGTGAGACTGTACAGGAAGTGATGTCCTGTCCCAGATCACAGGCTTATTATTCAAGGCTTGGTATTAACTGTCCCAGACATGCTGCCACAAGACTCAATTATTGCCTCAGGCCCCTTTCTGGGCAAGGGACGAGTATGAATACCCCCAGGCAGCCCCGAGGGGCAGCAGGACTTCAGTTAAATGGCTGGTTGCGATGTCTCCCCAGCTCTCCCGCTTGGACAGATGGTGAAGGGGCTGGAGCACAAGCCCTATGAGGAGCGACTGAGGGAGCTGGGGTTGTTTAGCCTGGAGAAGAGGAGGCTCAGGGGAGACCTTATTGCTCTCTACAAACACCTAAAAGGAGGTTGTAGTCAGGCAGGCGTTGCTCTCTTCTCTCAGGTGACCGGTAACAGAACAAGAGGACACGGTCTCAAGCTTCGCCAGGGGAGGTTTAGGCTCGACATTAGGAAGAAGTTCTTTACTGAGAGGGTGATTGGCCATTGGAATGCGCTGCCCGGGGAGGTGGTGGAGTCACCGTCCCTGGAGGTGTTTAAGGAGAGATTGGATGAGGCTCTTAGTGCCGTGGTGCAGTTGACAAGTAGGAGTAGGTGTAGGTGTTGGGTCATAGGTTGGACTCGATGATCTCAAAGGTCTTTTCCAACCTTATAATACTGTGATACTGAGACAAGATAAAGATTTGCAGTGAAACCATAGCCAAAGTCAACTAACACAGGCAGCACCTGAGCTCAGCTACCCAAATCCTTCATGCTCTGGATTTCAAGCAAGACCTGCAGAATGCAGACACATGCTTATTCCTGAGCACCTGCAGATCTGATATCTTCAACAAGAGGTTAGAGGGGTGCAATGTCTAAATCATAGTTTAACTATAATAAAATAACTATGGTTTAAAATAATAAAATAATGCTGTAGCATGAAAAGACCAGATCCTCGTATTCTGATATTCTGATATCCACACTCCTTTCAAGTCATCACTGTAAGTGCTTCACAGTCTGTCCCTCCAACCTCCATGTGTGTTGAATTAACTGTAATGAAATCTATAGATTTAATTCCGATGGACAGGGTTAACTGTAAATCTCAACACTCCCATCTGCATCCAGCCAAGTTCCCTTCCCAATCCATGCTTCCTTGGGCAACCTTTCCCCAGTCCCATCCTTCTGGAGAGACACGATCTACCTCGCTGTCACCAAAACCCCCTGTAACCCTCTTTTTCCGCACAGATGATTTGCAAGGCGATCGTTTTTGTTATCCACCTGATAATAACCCTTCGGTCCCTTACAACATTCCTGGGGGCGCAAAGAGCCTGGTTGCCAAAAACCACAAGTATCCTGACAGAGCATGTGCATGTGAGAGCCACTTGGAGAACTTTGGAAACATTGCAGGAAAAATCCTTTTTAATCCACAGCTGGAGAGCAGTGGATACCAAATGGATGGCAACAATTGTCATATTTTTAATGTCGAGTCAGTTTACAGACCAAGTGGTTAAAGCATCATTACTGTCCAAAACCACTTTTTCTTCTCTGTCAGCAAGCTCTGGTTTGGGCACCACAAGTTAGAGCTGCATTTCTTTCCTATCCCGAGCCTGAAATCCTGCGCTGTGAATCTGGGCAAGGGCCACCGCAGGCTGCCTTCCCCAGCCTGCTCAAGGTTTCCCTGCCACATCAACAATAAAAAGAAAAGGAAAAAGTGCAAATACAGTCTCTGTGTTATTTCTGGCAGTCAGTATGGCAAATTTCATAAGAAACTAGATGATAGAACATTGCAGAAATAATACTGTATTTACAAGCCCAGGATAAATACTTTTCCAAAGAAACTTTATTTGAGCCCATGCTGGGGAAAAAAAAAAATGCAGCACTTTAAGCTATGGCTTCAATTCAGCCTGAAATGCAAACCATACGTCCAGATCTGCTTTGCCAGTCTGACACACTGACAGCACAGCACGTCTTCTCTAGAAATGAGGTCTGTTTCCCAGCGGGGCAAGCTACAGGCAAAACCCATAAAAATGTTTAAGAGAGGTACTACGTTCTCCAGGATGCCTGTGGGTAAACAATGTATATCCTTGCTCATCAGAGGGACAGAAGGCACACTGGAGAGCTTGTGCAACCTGGCTGCTCCAGGACAAAACTTTCTAAGCGTGGTTGGGGGTGGGGTATGCTTGAACCTTGGCAGAATTTGAGGCAGAGAAGCCTGGTTTCAATTTCTTTTCAAAGTGCATCAAATGTGCTTTGTCGAGCTTGAAAGAAAAGAAAAACAAACCCCAAACTTCATCATGCAAGAATGTAAGAAACAGCCTTAAAACTAGAAAGATGCCATGGAAGTATGTGGCCTCTGAAAGTGGGTTTCATCCCTGCTTTCCTCTGGCATCTGGAGGACTGCTCCTGACCCTGCACCAACACTGCCAGACCCCTCCAGCAGCAAACCCCATCATCCCAAAGGGATACCCAAGGCAGTCAGGATGGCTCAGCTGTAGCCCTGTCTGTCTCGGCTGCCTGCCTATCCTAGGCTCCTGAGCTCAGAGGATTTTGCCACAGGCTGTCAGTGAGCAGGTTAAAAACAGGTATGTGCATTTATCTGGACGCACACCGTGCAGGGTGTTTTATTGCAGGGGGGTTGCAACACACAGAGCTGTGCCTACCCTCCCAGCACTGTCCTTGCTGCCCACTAAATGAACTGCAAAACCACCTGGGCAGTAGGAGATGCAGCCCACCGTGACCAATTTTAACAAAGACTGCTTGAAAAGCAACTGGGAAACCTGCGCTGGCTGCCCACCACCTCTGGGAACGTCTCCAGAGCCTTGTGCCCGACACGTGGTGCTTGCGGCAGCTGCTAGGGCATCAGGGAGAGAGGCTGAGAGCAGGTATGTCAACCAGATCTGGCAGGGAAACAGACCCTTCCTTTTGGTTTTATCCAGGAGTTTTTTTGCTTGTAAGGGCATGGTATGTGGGCTGAGATGGCTGCTGGGGACCCATAACTGTGCTGAGGATGTGGAAGGAGACAAAATCCCTCCACCTCCAGATGACTCTGGGCAAATTTGAGTAGAAGGAAATCTTTGGCAGCGTCCGTGGCCCATCATTCAAGTGCTTAAGTGCCTTCCTCTATCATCCTGCTCGGGGAAGACAGATGGATGGCAGGGTGGGAATTTACTAAGGACAGCTATTAAACGAGCACTGCCAGCCTCAAGTGTAGCCTTGGATTAGAGCAGCTGTTTGGGGGGGCAAGTCCATTGCGCTCCTCACACACACGAGTACAGCACCAGGTCCCACCACCACCCACCTGCACAAAGGAAGGATGGCCCTTCATGTAGCCTCATGATCCATCAAAATGACCAGAATTCCTAGCAGACGTGCACCAGCTTTGTGGGGGCGGTTTCCACCAGTTTTTCCCTCCAAAATGCTCTTCGAGGAGAGGAGACCATGACCCCACTGCATTTTGCCACCTTGAGGACAGCCTGAAGGCCGTCTTCTTCAGCGCCGGGGCAGGGAGGTAGCAGGCACTGCCTGCCTGCTCAAGGTGCCCCTGCAGACCTGCTTCCACATGTTGTTCCTCACGGGAAGCTCAAGCTTGGCACTGGGGAGGTGGAAGGGGGACTGTGCTCCCAAAAACTGTATGCAAGGGAGTCACAGCAAATGTTGGGTCAAGTGAAGACCAGGAGATGGGAAACCTGATACATCACCACATGATGCTGGGTCTTTCCCCGCAGAGTCAGCAACGTCCTTGCAGCTGGCACACAAGCATTCCCACCAAAACCAAACCTGATAATGACCAAGTCAAGATGCCTGGGGCAAAACTTTAAAACATGCTTACTTTGCCAAATTTTGGCATCAAAGCATCTGCCTCAAGGGGAAAATTTAAAGTCGAATCACGAGACAAACATGCTCTGCAGTAGCACAGGACAGCGTTCCAGCCCCATAATGGGAAGAAATGGTGTTGATACTGCTCACGCTGAGCACCAACTTTAAAGGGATGATGCCAAGGTGCTTCCTCTAACTTCTGAAGTAATGTGCCCTTCAGAGTTCTGTCCCAGCCTTGGGGCAGCAAACTATAAAAATTTTTTACCCTTGAGCTCCACAGTCTCTCTCTGAGATACGTTCCGCTCCAAGTCCTGCATCAGCTCTTTGAGCTTCTTGCTTCTCAGGGGCGAGATGTCCTGTTTCATGCTGCCTCCTCCCCACCTAGATCCACTAGTTCTGATTTTGGGAGGCAATGAACCCTAGAGGTGCTTCTCTGCCCAGCCACGAGCTGAGCACTGGCTCTACTCATTCACCTCATCATCCAAAAGACCCTTTTCGAACAAAATTTCCAGCCAGTGCTGGAAACTGCTGTGGGTAACAAGGAAATCCCAGCACTTGTACGTAACAGTGTCATTCCCATTGCAGTGGCCGGTCCCAGTTGAGTTACAGACCAAACAAGTACAGCTGAAACATGGGCTTGTAAAACCCACGGAGCAGCCTACAAGAGCAGCAAGGCTCCCAGCATCCTAATGTCCGGTTCAGCATCTTTATGGAAAACCTGGAGCAGGCAATGAAGGACACCATGGAGGAGATGGATGGCCATCACCACAGCGGAGGAGACCACACTAGAGGGTACAGCTGATGCCATCAAGCGTAAGGGTGTCCTAAAACCCTGTAGAATACCAACATGGAATTGCTTTTCCTATGAGAATACTGTCTTATCCCTAAACCATGTGATTTTTTTCGCTGAGAAAAAATAAAGATTCATAATTCTCCTTGCTCTCATTGTGTAAATTTTTCAGTTTGCAGGAAGTTAATATTCAGCTTGGTGAGGAATCGACAGGGAGCTTTTCATCCTGATAATACATACAGTGTAGCCCAGGGATCCCTCCAGTTTAATCCCAGAAGTCAACGCAAAAATAACCAGTCTCCAGGAAGCCACCCTTCTTTTGCTTAAAGTAAGCAAATTCAAAAATTCAGATGCCTCATCTTTCTCCTACCTAAGTTCAGAATGAGAGCCTTTACTGTGGACTCTAGCACTCACCTGGGTCTTCTGCTTCTTGGAGACACATCTCCTAAGAGGCTGCTGGTTGTCTTTCAGGACACGTCACTGAGACGCATCAGACTGCTGCTGTTCACATGTGCAGACATCTCCATTACTTTTAACCAGTAAAAGCCTTATCTGAAGTGGTATCAACCTACATCCAACCCATCCAGGACACTGTGGACCTCAAACGGCACCTCATGTTCACAGGAGGCAGTGAGGATTGAGCAGCCCTGAATGCACGACCACCCTGTTAGCATAACGGGACATGGAAGGTCCTCTCATCTTCCCTCCTCTCTGCCTGCTCATTCCTATAACCCTCACACCCTTGTGAGAGCACCACAACCTAGAAATCCTGGCAAGAGATGCCAAGGAGGGAGAGTAGTGGTTCTGGACGACAGTTGCTCCCTTGCTTCCACCACTGCTGTGCAAGATCCTGCCAGATTTCCCTTTTCCCCCTCCCCTCATCCGAGTTTCTTGGCCAGCCTGTTGCACTCAGCTCCAAAGGTTTTCAGAGCAGCTTTCCCATCTGCCTGCTGAAACAGCATGACGGGGGCCCCTTCCACGGTGAAACAGATGTGGCTTGCCTTTGTGCAACATCTGTGCCTCGTGCCCCACTTAATTTTGAACAGTCTTGCCTTTGTTCGTGAGTGGCTGGGCAGGGGATGCTTTGGAGAAGGACAGCAGCCTGCAGCCCGTGGGTCGGAATCCTTTGCTTGGAGTCCTGCACACAAATTGCCTCGAAATGCCTGGGTTTCTTCTGGTGAAAAACCATCCGCTTTGTTCCCTGTGGCACTGGGGAATCGACAGTCCTGCTCCTCAGCTCTTCAGTTCCAGCTGCAGCAAGTGGCTCACGCTAATGATTGCTGTGGGATTCCCAAATGTGGGGAAGCAACAGCAGGAGCCTGGGAGCCACCATGGATGCCCTCCCTCACAACCCCTTTCGCCCCAGACTGCTTCTCTCGCTGTCCCTCTGAGCTGCTCACCAGCTTTGACTTGGCCAAGCGCACCCCCAGTAGCGCTGCACTGCTTCAGCTGCTCTGCGCACAGCAACGGCAGAGAGCAGCAGCGCTGGAAAGCCACGTCTTTTTCTGTTCTGGGCTGCATTTGATATGGAGTGAAACACATTAAAATAACATCAAATCTTATTTCCTTCTGACTCTTGATGAGTTCAGCAATCCTGCTGATGAGTGCCTGAAAAACTGCTACAACTCTCTTACACGTTTGGGCACCTGATCCTGTTCTGTTTGTCTTATTGGGGCATCACAATATTTCTATATTTTGGGAAAGGGGATTTTGATCTACTGATGTTCAGTTTTCATTTCTAACTGGTGGACCAGCATCAAGGAAGAGGAGCGCTTGCTCAGTGCCCAGTGGGGTCTCTCAAACCTTGCTTCAGAGGTGCTGGTGAGAGGCAGCCCCGGAATCCCTTGTCATGATCTCAGCAGTTGCCCAAATCAACCGGTTGGATCTCCCCAAGCTGGCTGTCAAGTTTTTTCCCTTCCTGGAAAGCAGGAAAATGCATTCGTGGGATTCCAAAGGGGAGGGAGGAGGAGGACAGCAGGGCCTTTCAGTCCTGCAGGCTTTCTTCAAAACAGAATTGTTCGTACAAGCCCTGACCTCAGTTGCAGAAATGTAACCCCTTTTTCCTCCATTTAAGCCATCCCTTTTTAAAGAGGAAAAAAAGAGTAAGAAAGCTGCTTGTCGCTTCGCTCTGAGCACCGCTTGTATCCCACAGACCTCATCCCGGGCAAAGCCTGCCAACAGCCACACTCCAGTCCATTACTCCTTCTCCCAGGGAACCCCACAAGGCGAGCAAGTGGAGTGACACGGAGGCCCAGCTCCCAAAAAAAGGGGCTTTTCCTTCAGGGCAAAGTAACTAGCTGCAGGCGGGTTGGAGTTACTGAGCGTTTGAAACAGAAGGGGGAATTAAGGCATTTGGAGTCTATGCCAGAGGATTAATAAAGTATAATCAGTCCCTCTTATTTAGACTGCCTCATACTAGACTAACGACAGAACAGTTGGAAATGGCTCGCTGGCAGATTTTGAAACCAGAAGAAAGAAGATGTTTCTGTTATGCAGTCATCCCCCAGCCCTCGCTGCTCCAGCAGGTCGGACACGTAGAGCGGTCAGATCCTGCAAGCGGCGGCTGCAAGCATGCGCTCCATACCAACAGCAAAGCTCACAGCCGGGAGCTCTCTGGCTTTCTGCACGAGGTCTCACTGCCAGGGACTTTGAAAGATGTTCAAAATCATCTTGAGTATTTTACTTAGGGTTTGCTACAAATGAAGCAACAAGATGATCAGCTTAGGGTGCAGCCTGAATTTATTCCTCGTGACCATCGCTGCTCTGCCTATCGGTGCCCAGAGCAAGCCTCGATTATGGGTGAAATCAAAGAAACCAATACAGGAGCTCACAAAAGGGAAAGGGCTGCAGAGCCAGACCTTCCCTTGCCAAGGCAGAATGGAAATCCTGGCAAAAACTGAATACCCTGCTTTTGCAGGGGAGACCACACCAGGTACCTGGCACAGGCCGTGTGCTGTTTGAAAGGCTTCATAGTGAAGGCTCGTACAGGAAAGCGTTACTGCGGACGAAAGGCTGGTGCAGGGAAGAGCTGCCTTGCTTTTTCTTTGATAGGGAGGAGTTATCTCCAACCCAAAAATGAGTGACACGAGCCCCAGTCTTGCCTATTTCTCCTGCTGTTGAAGTTCATTCATTAAGAAACTCAAAACAGCTATGCAAACTGTAGGATGGAATGTATAAAGCACAACATCCCCCCCACACACACACATTCACACGCTCTGGGGAAGGCCGGCAAGGCACCACTTCTCCCAGAGATGCTCTGAATCATTACCACACTCTTGAGGACATAAAAGCATTTCAGCAACACAAGTGATGCCAAAGCACCGGCTTCTGGCAGCACCAGGCACCTCCTTGGCTCATCCATCACACACATTTGCAATTTCTGCCTGACACGAGTTTTGCATGGGTTGAGGTGGTGGGGCAGAGATGGCACCCTCTGACCTGGTGCGAAACCGTTGGTGTGATGCCCTGGCTGTTCCCTGGCAGGACAGCAGTAACGGGGGGTGGGAAGGGGCTGATCGTGCCTGTTCAGCTGGCTCGTGCTTGCTCAGATGAGTCTGGAAACCAGCTGCCAGGGGATGTCCCAGGCTTGAGCGCTAAGACTAGACGACATGAAAAAACACCCTAAGGTTTGGAATGTGCTGTGGATGCAGGGAAATCTGCTAATGCTGAGGAAACACATTTCTCAGCGAGGGAGTCAGGAGCGAGGAGGTTTCCCTTTGCCCAACTGGCCGGTTTTGTCACTTTTTGATGAAAGCACTGCGCTTTGTGGGGACCAAACAGAAAGCACGGAGGGGCTATTCGTGCTCTCTATCTGCACTTCGCCCCACTCTCTTTGCCTGCCTGAGGTGAATCTGCCTGGGCTCTTAAAAGAGGTGGGTTTCAGTTGAGGAAGCATAATCACCTCTTTGGCTGACAGCAGTGCCTTTAGTTACAGCAGTCCCAGGCAACACCTTTATAGGTATCTCTACAATCCGCTTTGCCAGCCTCTAGTGCTATTAAGGACAGGCACGTGCCAGAGTGGGTCTGTGCCTTGCTTGCCTCACCATGCCCCAAGGGGTCCCATTCAACTTGCCCCACAATGGAAACAGCCAGGACATGGTCTGTCACCTCATCCCATGGGGTTAGTGTCCCTGAGAAGACCCAGTGTTGCTTCTCACCATCAGCTCAGCAAGGAAACCTCTAAATCCTACCATGTCTCGCAGCACCGGTCAATGCGCTCCTCCTCGGGTACTTCAGTGCCCGTGGGCGACACAGCAAAAAGTCACCTCCTGAGCTGGATGCTGGCCATCTGTGGCACTTCCATACAACACCAGGAACTCACACAAAACACAAAAAAATTAAAAATAGCAATAAAAATATAAAATTCTCCAGCAACTAATCAGCCTGTCTCCTTTTCTCAAGTTCTCAACCGCAGCGGGGGCTGTCACCCAAGGGTGACCCTCCAGGCTCTCTGCAATCCCTGCTGCCTGATTCTGCTTTGCCAGGGGCTCCTGAGTTCTTGCCTCGATGCGCCAGTGGACGCCTCTTGTTCCCCCCAAGACGGGAGGACATCCTTCAAACTTCAGCTGCAAGTAGTTTTCAAACCCTGCCTCATCCCAGACCCACCTCCCTGTGGGGAGGGGAGTGGAGAGGCTGGGAAGGGGGAAACAGGCATTTGAAGAGTCTCTTTTTCACAATAAAAGCCCTTCTTGCTGCTTCTTTTTCTTTTTCTTTTTTTTTTTTTTTTTAATACCAAGGGCCAATTTGAGCCAAGAGGCACAAGTCAAGGAGGCTGAAGACATAGGTGCTCTTCCCAAGCCAGTCTGCTCCCAGTGATCCCAGTGCCAAACAAGCAGAGGGACAGACAGAGCCGCAGGGACCACATCAGCCCTGGAGCCGGGAAAGAGCGCCACAGGTGAGAAAACACCCCTTGCAGGTTTATATTAACATTGCTTTGCCTTTCGGTAATAGCCCAGCAACGAGCTGTGCCACACCAGCATCTGGGGTGGCTGCAGCCCCAGGAGAAGATTTCCTATCCACTTAAATGTATCAGTGCACTAAAAGCATTTTTGGGGTGCTCGGATGCCTGCTTTTGCAAGGCACCCGGCACCCCTGGGCAGCCAGGAGAGGGGTGACATCAGAGGCCCAGAGGAACACACCCACCAGCACCGCATAGCAGATCTGGAGCCCCCCAGTACCTGCCCAACGCAGCTCACCCCCAGCACCCCCAGCCATTTCCTCACACCTCTGGAAGAAGTGGAGCTGGAGAAAGCACTTAGGAAAGCAACAAATTTCACCAGCTTTCCATGGCCAAGCAGGGCAGGCAGGCAGCTGCCAGGCTGCAAAGCGTTTTTCCCCCTTCACATAACTTTCCCCTTCCAGCCGTGGGCTACGGCCAAGCAAAACCCACCAGTGACCCACCTTGCTGGGAGACGTCATCCCCTGCCCCAGCCCTGGGCCAGCTCCAGCTCCGTCCAGCCCTGCATGGGGACAGGAGGAAACCTGTCTTGGGGGTGGGAGGTTTGCAGTTTGCCAACCTGTGCAACAACCTCAGCCAGTAAACTGTAAATCAAATGGAGCTGATCAGCATTATTTACTGATATTTACACTTTTAGAAGTCCAGCAAAGGCACGGTACAAACTATTGTGGGGGGCGCTGAAGACATGACTGTCTATAAAGAGAAGAGGATAAAGCTAAGGGAAAGCTGGCCAAATGACTTGACCAAGGTAGCACGGGATGGCAGCGGCAGAGCCCAGCAGGCACCTCCTGTGTCCCCAAGCACCACTCTAGCTTGCTGACCATGCACAGCCCACAGTGACAGCACAAGCAACAGTGGCAACACGATGCTCTGCCCAGCTTGGTTTCCTGCTACTCCCAGCACCCCAGTTCCTTCACACCCCTTTGATTCACCGAGTGCATTTTACTCTGGCTACGGTACGTCTCCCTGCATCTTTCGTCGCTCATCAAAGCTATAGCTAAGAAAAGCAGTGGATTGAAGGTTACATGCAAAAGCAGTGAGTCTGATTTTGGCTTCAGTGCCACCCCTCTCCCCACCACCCCTGGGCATGAGGAAGGGGTGTGGAAACACAGCCCTGCATCCTCCCATTTCCGCCAAGAAGCTCGTTGATTCCCAGCTGTCCTGGGTGCTGCAACACCGGACATGTTAAAATATTTTCCTTGAGGCCAGTCTCCTGGGGCACCTAACAACCTAAGATTTCTAATATAATTAGTAGTATTAGGTAATTAGCAAAAGCCTAGTCTCAGCCTCGGTGCAGACCCGGACCGAGCCAGTGGCTGTTGGGCAGTCAAGTGCCAGAGGAGGGATCCACAGGACTCCCACAGCTGAACCCTGTCACGCCTTGCGGTACCACCTCATTTTGGAAGCATTTGCTTTTATCTCCCTTTCTTAATTTTGAAATTATTCAATTTATATGCAATTTTCTGTCAGAATGATTCCTGCTGGTGCAGTGGCGTTGCGAGCCTTGACTGACAGGACAAGCACTCCGTCTGTCTCTCTGCATTGCTTCTCCATACAAATAACCACTTAAAATGCACGCCTGACATTTGAGGCATTTGCCATCAGAAACAGGCGGGGATGGCTGCTGTGGGAGGCAGGCTTAAGGGATCAGTGGCCAAACCAGTATGATAAATCTACTGAGCCTTGAAACAAACACTACGATCTCAGCATTTTGAAATTTTGATTTGATTTCTGCTCCCCTCCTTCCCCTGGAGAAGTTTCTTGATGATGTTCACAATGCAAAAATCAGATGGAAAATGCAGCAAGACGTGAGAACCAGATGCATTTTGAACATCTTTCCTGAGGAGGCCCGGGAGGTCCCCCCAAGTCCACAGGGCCATGCCTATGCTGTACCTCAGCTGGGTGGCCCCAAGCCTGTTGGTGCAGCCGTGGCCTCCACCAGCAGCGTGTCTGCTACTTCCAGAAAATCAGCATTTACCTCAACAGTGGAAATTGCTTTTCTTTTCTCTCTTTTTTTTTTCTTTTCTGTCCCGTGACCACCTGTGTTCACACCCTCGTAGCCATGCCCACAGCTCAAAACAGCTCGCTCACACACAGATTCCCCTGAGGTTTCCCTGGTTTTAGCTGAGGCTGGTCCTTCGATCAGACCGATGCCGTCTCTGCGGGACGACAGACGGACCCCGCTCCAAGAAACTCCTGTGCGGTGTAGGCAGCAAAGGGAGACAGGAGAGCAGGGAGGTGGGACTTCACCCTGATAAAAAGCAAGATACAAGCTTTCAAAACAGTCAGGTCTCACAGTAGGGGTCTCTGGCCAAATGACCGATGATTTTCGATATCAAAGATGTCCTGAGCCTGCTCCCTCTCCCCTTGCACTTGGGCAAGAGGAAAAGCTGGTTTGCCTCTGTCGCAAGGCACGGGGCGGCAGGGCTCTCCTGAGGCTCCCGCTAGACCGTACAGACAGTTTCTCAGTTTGCTGGTATTAAATCACCAGGCAGATCCAGCTTAGCTGGGAGCAAGTACTTTGAAATGGAAGAGCTGAGACCTTCCCCTGAGAGAAAAGCAGTAGCTGGGCAGAGCTTGAGGAAACCGACGGAGAGCAAAGAAGCCCATGGGTGCTGGTGTACCCACAGCAGCACAGGGACCTCTGTGCTCCCCAAAATGCCACCGCTATAGACATTAGTAACTGCTTCTGGTGTAATCCTGCCTCCATTTCACAGACTGACTGGCCTTTCCCCTTGCTTGTACCTGTTGCAAAAGGATGGAAATAGGCAGATTGATTAATTTTTTCCCAGAAATATCATTTTCTTTCCCTTTCTGTCCCAGTGGACAGGCATTCATTTCTCCTTCGGGAGCTAAAGACAGACAGCAGAGAGGGGATATCAGATTTCAAGAGCTGGCAAGGAACAGAAAGCTGTTCTACCTCTAAGATAGTAAAGTTGAAGGGGATTTTTCTCCCTTTCAGAAAAGTGTGAGGCTCTAATGGGTTTGAGGGACTATGAATAAGACTTTCCACATACACCAAGATAATTATAAGCCTGAATGGATTTCTGAGACCCAAGCACTATCCAGATAAATCACTACCTATCAACCCCTCATTACAAATGAGCTGCTCAGAAAGCCTCCAAATTTCTCTTCCCCGCCCCCCTCCTGCCCCCCCTCTTCTATCTCTTATATCTGTTGGTAATGGTCTTCAGAAGAAATAGGCTATGGAGGAGACCCTGATAGTTCAGACTTCCTTTTCAGCAGCTGAGAAAAAGATGGGAAATTAAAGCTAAAGGAATGAAGAACAGGGAGAGAGCTGGCCTCCTGCTCAGCGCTCTGAGTGTGGGTCTGGCACCAGGATCCAGAAGATGCTGAGAAGCAGGTGAGCTGCAAAATTGAGTTTTGCATCGGTTTTTGAGCTGACACATACACACATGCCCCAGTTTCCTGGTCACTGTCCCTAAAGGGGACAGGCTCCAAGTCCCTGGTGCAGAGAAAATGCTGGGTGCGGGTGATTTCTCTCAGTGCGTTGTGTGTGGGAACAGACTCTGGTATCTCGAGTTTTCTTCATTGTTCACATGGAAATAAGCCCACCAAGGTCACTTTACAGAACACACTGAATTTTCATAAATACACTGAAGTTGTACGCCCCCAATCTGATAATTGGAGTAAATTAATGCTGCCAGGGTGCTTTTGTCACCATTTGTCTGACTCAAGATAAAAAGCAGGGGGCCGCATCCTGACGGGAGAGAAATAAGCAGTGTTTAAGATGCCAGAGAAAACAGCAACAACATCTGCAGAGGAACCGAAAGTTCTTTTAGTGCACAGGCTTTATGCCTCCCACAAATACCTATTGTATCCTCCTTGCTATCATGACTCAAACTCAAGCATATGGAGGAAGGGACGAAGAGTTATTAAGTCTCTCAGAGGTGATTACTCATTCCTCCGGTTTACATTTCAGATAAATGCTAGAAACTCTGGATTGTTTGTCAGACTGTAGCATTGGTTTTGCAGGACATGGACTGTGATTATTCAAACTGGTCAGGGTTTTCTTTTAATTTTTAAATTTCTTAGGGGTATTTTTAAATCTCTCCCATCTTCAGCCAGGAATAGCTTTTACCAAGCCACGTCCTATGTCCAAGAGATTTACTGTGTTATTAGAGAAGCAAACTTTTCCTAACCTGCTCACTCAAGAAAGGGCAGCTTTCATGATTTATCTGCATTGTCAAGGATCTGTTGTCAAGGATCCATGAGCTTTTGGAAAGAACTGAACTTCATTCCCATGGAAAAGCAGACAGTCACTGAGAGCCCACTAACGTCATGACAGCCTGAGCACATGGGAGAGGGCGAATTCACCGGGGAGCAAGATATGGATGCCCCATAGGACACTTGTCCTCTTGGGTTCCCTCACTCCCAGCAGCTGGTAAAGCAACCTGAAATTTGACAATGAGTTTCTACTTGTATCTCTTCCTAGACACCTCTGTCCTCTTCAGAGTCTGTCCTTCCTGAGGCAGAGACCCTGACTCTGTCAAAAAAAGGCTTCTTTTTTTTCTTCCATTCTTTCTTCCATCTAGATACGAACCCCAGCACTTGGATAAATCAGAAGCACCATTTTCTTGGGCCATGACCATGTAAATCAAGCGGTTCAGATCTCTATTTATTATTTACTATCCCTCTAATCCTGCACCATCTGCAAACCTTACTAGCAAATCAATGCATGCGTGGGTCTGTATATTCTCAACTTGGTCATTGTTTAAAAATACCAGATGTTAGATGAAGAGCAATTCCACCCCTCAGCGTAAAAAAGCTTTAGATTCAATGTCTCATTTTGAGATCTGTTGTTGCAACAGGTCATAATACATAAAGCAGTGACTCTAAATGAAATAATTTTCAAAATCAAAATGGCACACGATGCTGTGCCCATTGCCCAGGAGACAGCCAAACGCGCCCTGCCAGGACAGATGCCATGGTTTCCTTAAGAAGGGAATGACTTTGACCTTGAAAACACATCAGCTAGGGATGGTTACACTCCTCAGTCCTTGCTCCTTCTTGCTGAAGACTTTGTTCAGTCGTCCACCAGTGCTACCACATTCATAGAAGGTGCATAGGAAAAGCCACAGACAAGTCAGGGAAAACTCCACTGGAGACGGTGCATAGATCCACAGAAGAAACGTCCTCAACAGTTAGAAAAATACTGCTCAAATTATTTGGACTGAGAGTGGCTACGAATTAGCGTAGGTGATGCAGAGAATTGCTCAGCTCATGCCCTTGCCCTTTTGAACAGCAGTTGTCCAAGTTTATCTTACTGGGGAGATGCTTTGGAAGAGGTGAGGAGGCATGGCGGGCTCTGCAGGGGTCAGCTCAGCTCCTCCCCACCTGTTTTTGCATTTCACATGCAGGGCCAGGGTGAATACAGGTATTCCTGCGCTATTCACAGCTCCGTGCATGGCTTATAACTGCAGTCAGATGACTTCTATGAAGCCTGAAAGGGAGCACAGATGGTGCCAGGCAGGCGCACAGAGCAGCGCTGCCTGCGATTCATGTTATCATGCGACTGCTACGGTTCACATGGGTGCTGCGTGCCTGGCTCCCTGCAGAGTGTGACCTCTGTGCATAAACAGGACAGGTACCTGCTCTCCTGGATTCACTGCGGATCCACCAGTGTCCCAAGCTTGGGAGCAGGAGGATCAAGATAAAATATGACTTCATTTTCCTTGGAGCAACTCAGCAAACCTCCAGCTCTAACCTACAGGATCAGACAGAAACAAGGAAAAAATGAACACAGGATTATGCACAGGACATTTCACACACACACACACACACACACGCACACACACACAAGAAAGAGACAGATAAAGCAAGACAGAAGTAATCTGTTTATTTACTGGACATAGTTATTGGCATATGCTTGACTTGGGTCGACAAAGACACTGCATTGGCTGTTTATATAGCTTTACACTTGGGCAAGTCCTCTGTCACCATGACAGTAGGGTGGAAGAAAATGTATGCATCAACACATGGAGTAATCAGGTAATCAGGCAGTATTTAATCCGAAAGCTTTGAGTTATGGCTGCCGAAAATAGGGCCTGGCCAACATATGGGCTCATAAATCTTTCCTGACAGCCCTGCAGTTACAGAAGGAAGAAGTGGAGCCTCCTGGTTATAAATTGGTCATGAATAAATTTAGGTTGACAATTAGAAAGTTTCTAATAATCAGAGGACTTAAGTTCTGGGAACTTTCAGACAGAAGGGGTTGGCTGGGATCCTCTGTCACACACTGTGGAGCAGTGTAGGAGAGGAGAGGGGGAATGTTGAAGGCTTGGAGCGTTTGTCCTGTCCATGCTCCTAAGGGATTGCATTATGTCATCTCCTAATGATAAAAAGCAACGGCCCTGGAACTGAGATCCTCGCAGGCTTTGGGTAGAACGGGCAGAAAGAAAGGTCAGACTGTCAGGGGCTACCTTCCTCCAAGCTGTAGGTCCCCTTCCAAGGACCATAAGACATTACATTTCCTGCCTGAGCAGTGACCCAGGGCTATTGGAAGTTCCTGTGACCCTGGGCACTCTCATGCTATGCCATGGCATTGGGAATTTCTTCTGCCCACAATCTCAGATCTGCTATAGGATGCTGGAAAGCATTTTATACCATGCAGCACGTGGATGTTGTCAAGTCTCCTACTGGAATAATTATTTTATGACACAAATGCCCACATTGATATTTAATTACAACTCAAATTGTCCTTCAAATAGCACATTGAATGAGGACTCATCGTAACTCCCCTCCTTTTCTGTGACTCCTTGGTGAAATAACTTTTTCTCACCTTCACCTCCAAGCTTGCTGGTAAAGATCTCATGTGGTGTCATGGGGCTGAACAGGAGCTCCTGTCTCAAGCACTGGTTAATCCTCGTAGTAGGAGACTGGTTTAAAACACTAAACAAAGCCATTTTCTACACAATGGCAGTGAACTTCTGGAATATGTTGCTAAAAGATTGTGGAGGGAGGTAGTGTGGGCAGACTCAAAGGTCTGAACAAATTCATATGCAGTAGATCTAAAAGAGATACTAAGAGAAATGGGCAGGGGTGTATCCTCTAGCACCCTAATTCATCTACTGCAGATGCTGGGGAACTGCAAGAGAAAGCGCTAAACTCACATCCTGTCCCTACACAGCATCTCCCATCAGCTGTGCCAGAGACACAGGCTAGGGTTAGGTGGGTCACTGGTCTGACCCAGCAGAGCGCTGCTTCTGCTCCCAGCAGGGCTGCCAGCAAAGTCTAGTGCAGTTCAGTGCCAATGAGAAAGGTTAATGCAGCCACAACCAAGCGCTTTTCACTGCCTATCAACTGATTTATGCGCACCTTTGCCTTCTGAAGAGCAACCCAAAACTGCTTGTTGAGCAGCGGGAAGTGGGGGGAGTGAAAGGAGCCACAGGACCACACCACTGTGCCACGGCATGGACTGTGTCCCACCTCTCCTGGATTGGAGAAGCACATCAGCCCTCACATCTCCTGGTTTCTATCCGCTGTGCCCTGACACCTGCCTCCCACTCAAGCAGAATTGTGGCACTGCCAGCAGAGGCCAGGAATATCCGATGCGTGAAGCTCTTTCCTTCCAAGGTCATGTTCAGGTGGCTCGGAGTTGAGGAAGCCTGCTGACATCTGGGATGAGGACCTGCACGCGTTGCCAATAGTAGCAGCTTGCCAGCCTCCCCCTGGACCTTGAAAAATGCTTCAAGCAACCAGAGCAAAAATGATGCTGCTTTCAGCTAGTCAGACTTAATTTACTTCATTATGCTGCAAACTCTCTGATTTTTTTTTCCATTATGCACAGAGACTTCCAGGATGAGCTAAGACTCACAAGTGCAATGCGAATGAGACAAGCAGAAGAAATAAAAGATATACAACCAAAAAAGAAAATCCCTTTAAAGTTATTCAGGGGCTCCAGGGAGGAAGAGAAGGAAGAAGAAACGCCACAAGCTTATTTCTCATTCATTGTTTAGATCACCTTTACATAGCATCTGACTGCAATAAAACAGCTACCAATGGCCCCTTCTTTTGTTTGATGGCTTTTGTAAATATGAGGTTCAAACAGTTGCTTCAAAAAGTCTTGGCTGCTGAGTTATTGTGAAAAATATTCAGATGTTGTGCCCTCCCACTGTGTGTCCTTAGGTAAAGCTCCAGCCGATCACAAAGACAATATTCATTCATGCTATTTGAATATGAACTCTATTACTTTTTCAAAGCATCTAGCATTTCATCAAAGCAGAGCTTCCTGATGAGATCCTGCCATATAAACCTTTATCAGCAGCACAGTGACCCAAAACACCACCAGTGCTCTGCAAGCAGTCCAAAGCAGATGTCAGGGAAGAGCTCAACTCTGCTGAGAGCCACGATGAGCACAGAGTCATACAATGCCCTGAGTTGGAAGGGACCCACAAGAATCATTGAGTCCAACTCCTGTCGCTGCACAGGACAACCTCAACATTAACACCACGTGTCTGAGGGCATTGTCCAAATGCTTCTTGAATATTGCCAGGTTTGGCACTGTGACTGCTTCCCTGGGGAGCTGTTCCAGTGCTCCACCACCCTCTGAGTGAAGAACCTCTTCCCAACCGAAACCCCCCCCCCCGGCACATCTTCCTGCCATTCCCTCAAGTTCTATCATTGGTCAGAGCAGGTCAGGGCCTCTCCTCATCCTAGGCAAGAAGCTATGTCCTCACGCAGTTACAGAACAAAATATCCCGAAAGCTACCCTCATACCAGGACACTACTGGGGAAACACTAAAAAGTACTTTCTCTGTAATAAGAACTAGGTCAATGCATCCTATGAAGGAGGAAGCGACTCTGTGCTGGTGGCAACAGCATAATTTCTAGGCTGGTGATCAGCACAAATAGCTGACTCCATGCTATGGTTTCAGTTAATTGGGGTGACTCGGACTCTGGCTCAGCCTTAGTCTAAAGTAACTTCATTTTTCTGAAAGCTAATTGGATGTTTTTCAAACAGTTTCTCCCTAGAAGTGATAACACATGACATTGGCACGCAGAAAGGCCAATGTTTATACTTATTCCTCTAGTAACCAAGGCCATCCTCGAGTTAGCAAAAAATGCTGCACCTGCAGGGAGGGGCAGACAGGACAGGTGACCCCAAACTGACCTACAGAGTATTCCATCCCATATACATCATACTCAGTATCAATTTGAGAGATCACAAGGGTCTCACTCACTTCTGCGATGGTCGACATCCAGTGAAGACCTCATCTGTTTGATTGCTCCTGATCCCGGATCCATGCATCCCTGAATCCAGTTTCTGAGTTCAGCTCCCTCCTAGGAAGGGACCCATTCCCTCGTGTCTGCTCTGCAGCATTTGTGGTGACATATTGTCATCAAGGGGTGGGGTAGAGGTGCAATCTCAGATATTTATACATATTTCACTACTAATTATTTTAATCATTAGTACTATTATTATCATAATTTCATTAAAGCTGTAGTTATAGTTCCTAATCCACAAGCCTTTTTCCTCTCCCTTTTCCCCTGGGGATTGGGGGCGGAATTTAGAAGCCCAACTGCACGGCTCTTAGCAGACAAATTTAGCTTGAGTCGGGGCTAAATCATGACAATCCAGCTGGAAGAATTCTCTAATTTGGATGCACATAGTTGTCTGAAGCCTTTTAGGGGAGGAGGAGAAATTTGCTACAATGACTTACCTGAAGACCACCCAGACTGACTTACGATTGCTAAAAGTGAGGTGAGAAAAGAATTACCTGCTCTTCATTTAGGTAAAGCAAGAACATGACCTGTGTCAGTCACGTAAAGCCAAGGCTGGGCCAAATCCCACTTAAGGACACCAGGAACTGGGGGTTGCACAGCATCCAAGAAGGAAGCTTGTTACGAGTTCAGGGAAAAAGAGAGGACGTGGGTACACCTTCAGGATCCACAGGGCCACTGTGTGTCAGGGCAGAGCCAAGGACTGCAGCTCTTCAGCACAATTAGGGATGCTCAAACAGGTAAAAGATCCTTCTGCTTCAGAGAAGGAAACTCCAGTATAAACTCAGAAGTATCTGAGTGTAACAACAGTATAAGCAACTTCAAGCTCAAAATAACATTAAAAACTATTTCTGAATTAAAAGACAAAAAAAAAAAAGACACAGAAATTATACAAAGGAAGAACCAAAAGCTGAAGACCTGAAATGAGCAGAGCCCAAACCACACAGCCATCCCTCTGATTTGCTCCACTTACCACTTCTTGCTTGTAAGGGGCGCTTACTCATATACCGATAACACTGCGAGCAGAAATTAGCATCTTCTCATCTCAATGAAAGGCAGACAATTTTCAGATACACCTTATCAACTTGGGCAGCGGGGAAAGGAGAGCAACATACAGGACTGGAAATATTTAAGGGCCACTGCAAATGAAGGCAGACAAAACAAAGAGAAGGAATCCAGCTGCAAACCAGACCGGACTTGCCACCAGTCCTTGGCCAGCAACAGTGGCACAATAGTGGTTCGAACAGACGGTATTATCTACTGCTAACATAGAGGCATAGAATGGTTTGGGTTGGAAGGGACCTTAAAGCCCATCCAGTTCCAAACCCCCTGCAGTGGGCAGGGACACCTCCCACCAGACCTGGCTGCTCAAGGCCCCATCCAACCTGGCCTTCAACACTTGCAGGGAAGGGGCATACAGGTAACTACAAGACCAAATGTTTTGAAAATGTCATGGTCCTCACCAAGCCAACTTGGACTGAAGGACAGTTTGAATACGGGTATTTTAAAAGGTCAGACCTCTTTCAGGTCTTTTACTGAAACAAAACTGAAACACATTCAGATGCCAAATGCAGCAACCAAGATGTTTAGACAAGAACCAAGAGCATTTAAATACACCTTTTTTTAAGAAGAAGAAAAAAGGATGTAACGCCAGCAAGTCACTCAGCCAGGACTGTAGCTGGGTCAGACTAAGCAGATTTTACACCTTTTAACTACAGATTATGCTAAGGAGTCCAACCATGCTCCTGTAATTGCTTACATCTCCCAGGCTTTGCAGGACAGAGATCAGATCCGGGTTTCTCTCCTGTTGGTCTCAGTTTAGGAAGTACAGCAGTATCTGCTGATCTCAGGAGTACACTGGAGGGGGTGTATTCTCCTTCCTGTCCCCTGCAAGCCTCCTACACATTCTGCTTGAAATAAGGTGAGAAAACAAACATTGGAACTTCACTTTAAGCTGTTTCTAAACAGCAGAGTCTATTCCTTCACACTCAGCTCTAATAATTGGATAAGAATTGTTCCTAAATATTTGTGCCACCCTCTTTGTTCCTTGCCCAGAGAGGCAGCTCAGTTGCCTGGTTTGGGTGAGCCTTAGGACCAACCTTCTAAAGAGCTAATGTTGCCATCGTGTGGCAATCCTCAGAAATAAAACTGCACTGTAGTTTTCCACATCCCCATAGCTTTTTTTTAAAAAAAAAAAAAAAAATTAGATATCAGGAAGCAATTTTTTACAATGAGGCTGGTGAAACACTGGAACAGCTTGCCAAGAGAGGTGGTAGATGCCCCATTCCTGTAAACGTTCAAGGTCAAGTTGAACATGGCTCTGAGCAACCTGATCCAGTTGAAGATGGGATTTTTCACTGCAGGGGTGTTGGACTAGATGACCTTCATGGTCCCTTCCAAACCAAATCATTCTACGATCCTATGACAAACCAGCACAGAGAGCACAACACTACTGGTTTGAAAGAAAGGTGGTAAACAGATACAATATAGAGCTGCAAAAAGTTTCAGAGAGGTTTTATGAGTTGCTAAAAGGAGCACCAGATGCTGCTCATATGGAACTTGCTGCCAGAAAGACACAGCAGTTACCAAAGACAGGTGTATTCATTCCATTCTCTCTCTTCTCCCCTTTCCTCCAAACTGTAGAATAAGATAGTACTGACACAGAAGAGACAGACGTGGTATTACAGAACCAAGTTTTCCTCTTCTCCCACCCTAACAGTGCCTTTATCTTTAATGCCCCTCTCCCCCAGCACATCCCTTTCCACTGTGCAGCGTGACAGGCAGGCAGGCAGGCCTCCCTCCAGCCACACTGCGTACCCCTACAGGGCTCCTGTTCATCAAAACCACAGCCACCAGGCAGCTCGGCAGGTTACAGCACACCTATCATGGAAATGTTTCAAATGCCTCAGTAGCTGCCTACTGATACTGGTGGGAATGAGAACACTGGACACTGTAGTCATAGAATGGTTTGGATTGGAAGGGACCTTAAAGATTATCCAGCTCAAACTCCCCTGCCATGGGCAGAGACAGCTCCAGGGAGGGGGCATCCACAACTTCCCTGGACAACCTGTGCAGGGCCTCACCATCCTCCTCATCAAGAATTTCTTCCTAATGTCTCATGTCATGCATTATTGTAACTCCGCTTACAGGACAACCATGGTGTTAAACATTTGCAGTATAGAAGCCCTCCAGGTCAATACTTAAAAGAACAGTGGAAGTTTTTTGAAATATAGACTAATCTAAAGCATTTGAACAGCCATTTGTCAAACAGTGACATACTTCTAACTATAACACACACTTTCAAGTTTATGCCTTAATTTGTGCAGAAAAAAAATCAGTGCAATTGATTATTTCTCATCTTTCACACGCAAGACTGGCAAGTAATGCTGTTCATTCCCAACCATTTCAATAGCAGACTGCCTCAATATGTCAGGGTCCAGCCTACTTCAAATAACTGGGTATGCAAATATTGCCACTAGCACTGGGCACAGAGTGCTGAGCATAGTATGTATGGTCAACTTCACAGAACGGGACAAAACCATTCCTGCATGTTCCACAGAAACGCTAGAATCCAAAACTTGGACATTAATAAATGAGACAGACAACAATTTTTGGTCAGAAACAAAAGTGAACTTGATTACAATTTAAATCAGATGTTTAACCATTTGTCCATTCCAAAGAATCAGAACATGGACGCAAAGTCATACACAACTAGAAGTTCATTTTATTTCTGCGCCTTCTGTGTCTTCGGCACCTTCTCCAACTTCTGCGCTTTCTCTGGCTTCCCTGGCTTCTCTGATTTCTCTGGCTTCTGTGCCTTCTCTGGCTTCCCTGACTTCTCGGGCTTCTTGCCTTTTTTAGAAGCCAGCCTCTGGAGTTTCTTCATTTCATGCTTGATGATCCTGTTTCTCTGTAAGGAAAATGTTTACTATTCATCAAAATGAAAACAGCAACAGTTTATAAATATTATGCCTTAAATTCAATTCTAATCTTTCAGACTGTCCTTTTTAATAACTCTTTGCTAACCAATTATATTTATGTTATATAGTCAAAATATTTATCATGCATTACATTTAAAATGTCAAATTCCATGTAAAACTGTTCTGATCTACGAGGTGGACACCACAATTCTGGCTGGTAACTCAGGCACCTCAATATTTCATGTGCAATGACTTTCATTATAGAATGGAATATGAACAGGAATCCATCAGGAATACCTGATTTAATCAGCAGGAACTCTGTCCTCGGCTATAACTTGGAGGACTGATACAGATCATGTGGGTTGTAGTTTGATCAACTACTGAAGAGCAAGTGGTGGCCAAAGAAGCATGGAAAACTCCAGGTATTCACATACTTCATGTCACTCCATGACTCAAGTCAGCTATAGAAGGCAAGCCACTAACATCCCTGTGTGACTCTAGAGTAAAAGCTACAAGCATTAATCCCATATAGAAGTGCCACCCAAACGCTTACCATTTTCTTTGCTTTCATAACCTTGTAGCGATCAAAGTCAGTCATTTTGGCTTTCTGTTTGAAAAGAATCAGTCATTAAGTTTTCATATAAACATAGCCAAGAAGTAAAACTTAAGTGTTTCAAAGCATTCCCAAGTAACTCTGATCATCTTGAAATCAGCTGCACATCTGGAACTGCTTCGCTATTTAAGACCTTTGCTGGGTAGTGATAGTGCAGGAAAAAAGGTGGTTACAGAAATAACCAAACAAAACTACCTTTACTGTAAAAATATAAGAAACTGAAGCTGATAGGAAGCAACTTCTAAAAATCTATGCCTTGTCTATTTTTCATCTTAGTCTGCAATTTAAAATACACAGTTTATTAGATTGCACCTGATTTTAATAGGCAGAAATAGTACAATGTGTACTACATCCAGTAAGAAACGGTACCTTTTCTCGGGCTTCGATCTTCTTTGCCCATCTCGTTGCTGCCCATTTTTCATTTATATTTTCCTTTTCCCAGGCAAGTCGCACGCACTTCTGACGAGCACTGCATTAAAACAGTCACGAAATTATATTCAGTCTTTCTAAGAAAAAGTTCTCTTTGATGCTGGTCCATCAAACTTCATGCAAGGGAAGATGACCTTTCTACATTATTACTTCAGGCATTTACTGTAAGACAATGTCACATACATCTTTCCATTCTAATTAACATTTTTTTGTGCAAACGCCTTGCTAGGGCTAAACAGATGAGTGACTCCAAGAGTCATGCTCATGCACTTTTCCTAGCACTGCTTCAGAATCAGAAAAGGAGCAATTTGTTTCTAGATTATAGAAAATCATAGTTACTAAGCTGAAGAAAACAGAACGAGTTCAGCCTCCTGCAATTCCAGCGTAGTTCTGTAGGCAAGGCACATTACTAAAATGTCTGAAGGTGATTTAAGCAGTATTAAAAGTAAAACTGCAGAGTAGTCACTGTAACTGTTTCCCCACATAATCTCCACATCACAACTATTCACACATTGTCTAGGCCAGCATGCTATTTCCTTAGTTCCTAAATAGAGGTTTATTAGCCAAGATAGACAACAAAAACATAAATGTATTCAACTGTGATAACACGGTCTGTCAAATTTTTACTGCACACACGTTAATCCATTGACTTGATGTTGTATGAACTTCCTAGATTTAGCTTGCACCAGATCACATAATTCATACACCAAATGACAGCAAGGGTTATTTTTTTATACAGGTCAAAAAGTGCAAACAATTCACCTGTGTGGGAACTTGAGAACAAAGTCAGTCAGCTGCATGCACTTGAAGGGCATAGCCTGCCTCCTGACACCACTGCAGGGGCCATCAACCAGTGCCTGGAAAACAAAAGGGGAGGTTTGTAGCAGTTTTCCCATCATACTTAATTTAGACAGCAGACTCCTAATAACGAATGAACAATGTCTTGACAACAATGGTGCAGAACTGAAATAAACATTATGCAGACAAAATTACAGACTGTTAATTCTTGCGTACATCAACCCAAGCTTTACAGAAAGAATTTTTAAGGCCCATCTGTGTCATTGGAAAAAAAAAAAACCAAACTGAACTTTAAAAAAAACACACAGGACTAAGATGGCATACTTCATCTTTTGTTTTTTTCCAGCTTTTTCAGGAAAAAGAAACCCTTAGCTTTGAACATACTTTGATGCCACTCCATTCCTAAGTTTTAGATTAACATCTACTCGTCCACTCCTTAGAAAGACAGCAGAGAGGGGAATGTATCACTTGCTGGAGAAAAAAGCTTGCTACTGGAAGTTTAATTACAACCATAACTGTTAAATCCCATCTTCTTATCAACTGCTTATTTCCTTGAAAAATCTATTCGCAGAATAAGTATTTCCTTTAAGATTCAATACACTTTTAGTGCACAAGCTTCTGTTACAGCACAAAGAAGAAAACTAAGATTAAGGGCTCTTAGCTTACCCTGTTTTGGTCAATAACATCCACAATGGCAACCAGTTTGCCAGCATGTGGCCCGAAGGAGATGAAGGCAACTCTGCCAATCTCGACAAAGCGTTTGAACACCTGGGAGCAGTAAGAATTGACACGAATTAAGCACAGCTGCATCTAAGGCCACTGACACACCCACAGCTCTACCAGCCTTTGCAGCAGCAAATGAACCTTTGCTTGAGCAAAGGGCCCACAGGAAGGCACACAGATGCTTTTTGCCAGCCTTGGCCCCATGTGAAAGCTGCAGGCAGGCAGAGGCACTGGGAAGAAGTCCAGAGCCTCACAGGCTGTACAGTGCCAGGAGGGTCCATGCTGGCTGCAGCTATGCCAGGTGCTGCCCCCCAAGCACGGTCCTGCCTGATCCCCAACAAATATGGTAGTAATAGGCCTTCCTGGTGGAGCTCAAACACCTTCTGCACCTGGCACTTCCACATCTGCTCAGAGCAAACAGGTCTTGCTTCCAGCTGAAACCAAGGCAAGACATACACAGGGACAAATGTAAAAAAAACACCTGAAAGCACTAAAGGAAATCTATGGTTTGAAACCTCAGAAAGGTGTTTTTTTTCTTGAGTTGAGTCTCTGTGCACTAAATGATGGTTTCATCTGGCTCCTTGCACATATACAACCTTTCACCCATTCTGAGCAGCTCTCAGTGGAAAGATGATGAATGGAAAAGAATTGACGAGGGGAAAGCAATCTGTACGTTATACAAAGCATGCCTGACACTGAAGTCAGACCATGCTGACATGTTCTAGTTGTACTTGTGTTCAATTATTCACAGGTGCTGCTAAGGCTGTGTTGTCCAGGCTGCCAAGCTCCCTGCCTTCCCACCCCAGATCCCTACAGAAACCCCAGTGCTACTTGGCAGGCCTGTTTACAACATTATAATAACACCTAAATATATATATAAGAAGTATCTATATGTATACATGTATTTTCTGCTTGGCGCACAGAGGTGTCCGACCTTTTTTTTCTTGCTAAAGGTTGCTGATGCTAAAGAGGGGTGCAGGGAGACTCAGTGGGAGGTGACCTGTTTTAACTGTATTGTCTTTAATTATTCCCACGCCCTGCTGGGGCTCCGTGTTTTAAGGCTGCCAAACCTTCCCACCCAGATCCTTACAGAAGCCCGGTGACACCTGGCAGCTCCTAGCAGTTCTCCCGCACCCTCAGAGGCACGAGAGGCTTTGAAACGAAGCCAAACCCTGCCAGGAGGGGCCTCCCCACGCCCGGCCCTGCCCGATCCCAACCGCGTGCGGCCCGGCCCTAACTCAGCGCTGGGGATGCGGCCACAGCCTCCATCCCGCTGTCCGGCTCCCCCTACCTCCCCCGTAACCCCGGGGAGGCCCAGAAGAGAAGAGAAGCCAGCGTGGAGAGCCCTGGTGCGCCCAACGGCGGCGGCACAACCCGCCTGCCCGCACCTACCATGATGGCGGCCCGCGAGCAGAAAAGGAGGGCCCGTCCGCGCGCCGGCCGGAAGCCGCCTCCGCGCGGACACTGCGCTTGCGCGGGGGCGGGGCTTCCCCGCCCTTCCCGCAGCCCCAGGAGAGCCTGAGCCCTGGAGGGCGGGGCCGGGGCGTCACCGGGAGCGTGCGGCCCAGGGGCGGGGCTGCTGCTCCGTGCCCATTGCGGGCGGCGCCGGCGGCGCGGAGAGGCCCGCGCTCCTATTGGGGCGGGGCATAGAAGGCGCCGGGGGGGCGGAGGCGGGGGGGGGCCGATGCGTATGCCCAGGGAGGGCGGCGCGGGGCAGTACGGGGACATGGGGCGCGTGCCCGTTGCGGGAGGGTTGGTGCGTGTGCTCATTGAGGGAGGCGTGCGGGGCCGGTGCTTGTGCCCACTGCAGGCGGGGGGTGATGCGCGTGCCCATTGCAGCTGGACAGGGAGGGCGCTGCGTGCGCCCACTGGGAGCGTGGCGGGGAGGCGTGTGAGGGCTGGCGCGCGTACCCCTTGCGGGAGACGCGTGAAGCCGGTGCGCGTGCCCTTTGAGGTCGGACGGGGAGGCACGGCGGGACGCCCTGGGACAGCACCCGTGGCCGTTGTGGGCAGGGAGGGCGGTGGGGGAGCTGGTGCGCGTGCCCATTGCGGACGGGGAGGGAGAGGGGCGCGTGCGGGTCGTGCGCGTACCTATAGAGGGCGGGCAGGGCGGTGCGGGCCCATTGAGGGGGGCGGGGAGAGGCGCGGGGTGCGTGCTCATTGCGGGAGGGGAAGGCCGCGCGGGGTGGCACGCGGGAGTGGTGCACGTGCCCATTGCCGGTGGGCGGGGAGGCACGAGAAGGGTTGGGGCGCGTGCCCATGGCGGAGAGTGCGGGAGAGGCGCGGAGGACCGGAGCGCGTGCTCATTGCGGGAGGCGCGCGGGGGTGAGGCGCGTGCTCGTTGCGGGTGGACAGGGAGGGCTCTCACTTAAACGTCGGCCAAAACATTTGCCGTGAGCAGGGGACGCGCTGGGAGCAGCGAGGCGCAAGCGAAACGCGCTGCGGAGCCTGCTGGGAAACGGGTGTGAGCGTCCCTGTCCCGGCTCCTCCGCCGGTCCCGGCACGGCCCGTCCCCGTGAGGCTGGCGGAAGCGCCGCGCTCATTGTTTGCGCAGTTCTGCCTTTGTAATAAAAGAGGGCAAGTGACAAATCATAGAATCACGGAATCACGGAATGGTTTGGGTTGAAAGGGACCTTAAAACCCATCCCTGTCCCATGGGCAGGGACACCTCCCACCTCCCCAGGCTGCTCAAGGCCCCATCCAGCCTGGCCTGGAACACCTTCAGGGAGGGGACATCCACGGCTTCCCTGGGCAACCTGTGCCAGGGCCTCACCACCCTCACTGTGAAGAATTTCTTCCTAATGTCTAAAAATGCACTTAAGCAATTTTTAAACGGTGTAGATATTTTAAGCAAGTGCCCAGGAAATGGATCATTAAAATGTTAATGAGCACTGAGCTCCACCAGGTGTATCTGAAAGCCCCATGCAGAATACCATTATAGCAATATTATTTTACTATGCTTTACAGTAGTGATATATTAGTATGTGTATTCAACCAGTTATTTTTAAAGAGCACATTTAGGTCAAGTAAGTAGAAGATGATGGCTTTTGGACTCCTTCACTTTGCTGTGATTTGGAAAAATAGTGATTTTCTCCTTTTGATCTGACATTATTGTCTAGTGCCACTTAAAAGGAAGGGAGGTTATCTAAAATCTTACCTTTTTAATGACCTTTGCATATTTTATGGCAGAGATACTCAAATGTCACTGAGTATGTGAGTATGGCATCTGTTTTGTGTAACTATAACTTGGATGCATGCATTCCTGCATCAGTTACGATCATTAATGACTAGAAGGGGCATCATAAAATACACCAAGCTTGGGCTGTGCCTTAATGTCAAACACTGAAAACAAGTCAGGATTTAAAGACTACAGTTTCTCCCATGAATACACTTTTAAAAACATACACTAGGCCTGCACAAATGTTGCTGAGCAAGTAACTAGATATTACTTTCCTCTTAGTACAGAGAAAAACACTCATAAATTAAGTATAGGTGAGCACTTTTTATGATACGCAGTCTGCATCATCAGCCAAGTGAACATAATATTGTTCCTGAAATAATAATTGAATTTAAAAATTGAACAACTCCCCACACTGGGGCGAGACTGAGTCATCAAAAGCATTGTGTACTTTTCTGCCCTCTTAACTGCTCTTACCAATGCCGTTATGCCATGCAGTACAAGTTACTGCTTTTTTCTGCAAAGTTTGCCTGTTGCTTTATGAGAAGGTTCTCTTTTTTCCCCCATTCAGAAAGGTCCATATGCATTTGATTTCTCGTTTCTTTCTTCTGGAGGATTAATTTCTTGCTGCTTCTCCACAGATGATGCTTTTCATATTACATAACCCTGTCCCTATTTCCAGTGCCCAACAGTTCTCTTTCTGACCAATCTGTACCTCGATCAACTGTGTCTGATATATGGGAATTGCTGTTTCTCTTTGGCTCTGCTCAGATCTACATTATGGCATTGAACCCGAAAGAAGCCCTAGAAAGTCTGGGATCCCTAAGTGAAACATTAACAGTGTTTAAAAGTAAAGGTAGGTGTGTGTCATGTATATAATAAAAAAATCGGAAGAGTGGCTTGGGTTTAACAACCAGGGTCTCCTTGCTGAGGATACGGATTCTGGAGATAATGAGCAGTGTTCACTTGAGAATATCATGGGATCAGTTTCGCAGCATGCAGATTTCCATCCCACAGGAAAGCATTTCAGAGATTGACTATCCTTCTCCTAAGAGTAAGTTGTCTACCAGGATGAAAGTATTGGGATTGAGGGGTAAAAAATAATAACAAATAAAAAGTACAGTTGGCTTAGCTTTTCACAACTTAATTTTATTAATCTTCATAAGCAGGCAGTAAAGTGTATAAAAAGATAAATAAACCGTAGTTTGTACACATTCCCAAATGCTGTTCGCTTCACTGGCTCTCAGTCCTAGGTGATGGGACAATGTTACCTCTGTTGATTTGGTTCTGGTGTGCCCCTCGGAGGCATTTAGCTGTGGTTGCTGGAGCTGCTGCCACCCCTGTCGTGTCCTCACCAGAAGCAACCACTGCAGCCAAGGACAGCCGTGCTGGCTGTGTGTCTGAGCCATGTTCTTCTACTGTAACACTGAACAGCAGCCATCGTGTTGGCTTGGAAGAAGCTGTCAGCTAAGGCAGTGCAGCTGCCTGGCTGGAAGTTCAATAGCATCAGCTTTCCCAGCTGAAGCTGACAGGAGAGAAGACTGAGCAGGTGGGAATACTGGTGGTACAGGAGGAAGATTATATACATATATACATTTGTTATATACACAGGGAGAAGAGGGAAATGCTGACAAATGGAAACAGAAGGTGATTCATGGAGGGAAGGCACTCCTTGATCAGATGCTGGCTCTATTCTGGAAGTCCAAATTATTTTTGAACAAATTTACTTGTTCTTTAGCTGCCAGCTCTGAAGAGAATAACTTCCAGCCATGTTCCTTTTGTGCAAAACCAAGACTGAATGGCACTGCCGTTCACAAACAAAGCAAAGCAAAGGTTTTGTAGGGCAACTGAATATTCCAGAATACCACTTCTCCCAGAAATTTGGTTTAGTGAAGAATGCCTGGGCTTTCAAGGAAGTCAGCTCTTTAGAGCATGAAGGCAGCAGCACTTCCAGGAAAGCTCTGGAGTTAATGCTTTTGACAGAAGCGTCTGGTAGGTAGATCATAGCGCTGCTAAAGGAACACTGAGGCCAGGACAATGGAAAGGCTGATAAAGGCACTACAGCCATGACTGCACTCCAGCAATGTGTTCCCAAATCACTACAAAAAGGGTGTTCTGCTGGCCTGCAGACTGGCTCCTGTTCCTCTTGGCTTTGAATGAAAAGCTTAATATGTTAATGCTTCAGAAAGCCCCAGGTCTAAGACTCTATCCAGACAGCTGAAATAATATGAACATGACAAGTCAGTGCTGACTGCGACTGTATGACATCAACAATATGTGGGGAAAACGAGTCATGTTTCAGTATGAGCACCTACAAAAAGTACTGATGCGAAAGTTAGAGAGATATTGAAAACTCTAGTGGCTTCTGGAGGTAACCAAGACATTTAAATTTAGGTTCAGTTACTAAAGCATGAAAGTATTTTGTCCACCTTAAAAGCAAGTCTTACATACCATAGCAAAGGCATTTTGAGATCTCCATGGTACCGAAAGATACAACTTAGTTTTACGACAGGCTGGAAAGTCCTGAGAGGTGCTGGCAGTTTATTTAGGGAGGGGGATCAGTCAGTTTGGAACAGCAATAAAACCAGTTCTATCCCAGCTGTTCATTTCCTGTCATTACCCAGTGCTTGTTCCAGTGTCAGAAATTTGGTTATATGAGGGCTTTTAGTGACAGCACTGCACACAAAAACACCTAACATGTTCCCACCTCCCAGAATTCCTACCAACTCATTGTTTACTTTTATCTTAAACAACCATCACCGTGATCAAATCCATCACCACTTGAATTCACCCGTTAGCACAGAGTTAATGAACAAAAAAATAATACGTACCCGGCAGGAAAAAGCTATTAACTCCTTATCAAGCAAAGTGACATTTCTGCCCATGTTTTCTCTGCTGTGCACTGGACAAATGGTTTTACAGAAACAATTGCCAAAATATTTCAGAAGCACTCCAATTCACTGTATCACAGATTTCTTTGTGTCTCTTCTCTGTTTCTGCTTCTAGTCCTGAAGTCTTTTTGTCTGTCTTTATTTCGCTCTCCATTTTTCAAAAATAGCCCTATAAATTCTTGTCTTTTCTTCAGTAAAATTCATTCATTCGGAATAAATACGTGTTCAACGTGACTGACATTCTTCCGATTATGTGATCCAATACACAAGTAAACAAGGAAGAGAAGACACAACAATGCCATAGCTGTGAGGAAGACGATGAGCCCAGCAAACAAAGAAGGTCTCAGAGGTAACTGGATCAGCTTGCCTTCTGCTGGAATCATGTTAGTGAGGCTTAGCATGTATCCGAGTGACCATGCTATACTGCTGTTACCAACCTGAAATAAAGGCAGAAGAGTTCTATTCCCATTGACTTTTCAGTCAAAGAAAAGAGGTTCCAAGAGCTCAACTGCTGATGAGGCAACTGCCCTTTAAGTTAGCAAGGGGAAAATTCTAGTGGAATATACACAGAACTATATGTAAGTGTTTATATATATATTTAAAAGAAGTTTATATATGTAAATAAGAAGCATATGTAAGGCTGGGGAGACTTTATAGCAGCCTTCCAGTAATTACAGGGAAAGCTGTGGAGCTCTTTGTCAGGGAGTGCAGCGATAGGATGGGGGATAATGGTTTTAATCTGGAAAAGAGGAAACTCAGATTAGACACTAGGAAGAAATTATTTACTGTGAGGATGGTAAGGCACTGGAACAGGTTGCCCAAAGAAGCTGTGGATGCTCCAGCCCTGGAGGAGTTCAAGACCAGGTTGGATGGGCTTTGATCAGCCTGATCTAGTGGGAGGTGTCCCTGCCCGTGGCAGGGGTGTTGGAACTCGATCATCTTTAAAGTCCCTTCCAACCTAAATCATTCTATGATTAAGTAGTTCCAGAGGATGCTAAAAAAATCGGTCACTAAGCTAAAGAAGTGAGACACAGGTATTAGACGGATAGGAACAAGGAGTAGTATATATGTAAACAGCCAGTTATGGATTTTTTTTTTGTGCAAGAAACACACTTTAAAAAAAGTCAGCACTACTGTGCTAACTCCTAGAATTAGCCCCTCATCTTAGCCAAATCTTAGAATGTTATTTATTTCAAGCAGCCAAAAAAACCCACAGAGTCCCATTGACATGGACAAAGGCGAAGCCAGGGTAAAGTCCCCAGAGCAAGAACTCTATTTATCATCTTTTGTTCCATGGTTGATTTGTGCTTGCAAATGAACCAGCAATAGGCTCCTCAATTTAAAAAATAAACATAAGTGGAAAATTACTTAGGAACAGGTGAAACAAAAGCAAAGGGTTATGCTTGTATTTGCTCCGTGGTTGCTAACAAATGTCCAGCAGAGAACAAACTAAAGCAAGAAAATCCTATTTGTTTCCTTGGTGCACCAGTAATAAATATGACTGTTCAAAAAACCACTGCTTAATGACTTCTCATTTACAGCTTGCCAGTGCACCCTGCATTTAAGAATAGTCCATACAACCTATTCTATTTTGTTGGGTTTGCATGCAAGTGTGGAAGCATTTCCAAACTGCAGAGACTAAGAGACAGTCTGAGATAAGGTTTTAGAACAAGGCTCGGTACAGCTACAGAGAGGAAAGGATGGAGTCAGAGCACTGTGAGGACTGCATTTCTTGACGGAACAGCCAAGCTTAGTTAGTGGCCATGCCTTCTGATATGGAAGCAAAAATTCCTTAGCAGTAGCTTTACAGTGGATATATAGAAGCTTGTTTCAAGTACTCTGTTTCTCAAGAGCAAAGATGAGGTCAGGGAAAAGAGAAATGCAGCTGTTTGTTACACAAATGTTGTCAGCCTTCTCTCTCTGCCAACTGAAAGCCAGTACCTCATCAATATACATTCTTATTCCAGATAACCACATTACGGCACAGATGGATGTGCTGGCTGAGAATGAAAACTGCCCTAGTTGCTCCATCACCACTCACTGCCTTACAAACTAGCTCTGCCGGTTCCCCCAGGGCTCTGCCAGCAGATAGAAACACGGGAGTTCTGTCCAGCTCAGCAGGGGTAGCTCAAACTCATCTTGACTGTTGAGATGTTTCAGGCAGATTGCTACCTACAGCAATCCACTACTTCAGCAAGGGAGGGGACAGGGTTTGAAACACAATTATTTGATCCTTTCTTAAAGCTCTCTAAAAGAATCTAGGTGGCATTTCCAAGTAATGCTGCAACCCCTGGAACTAGGCTGAAATTGCTACTGACACTTGGGAAGCGGCTTTGTCATATGCCAAACATTTGACAGTCATTTACAAAGGCTGTTTATGACCATTATATTGTTGTAGGCTGCTGCATCTTCTGTCTCCTTCTAAATGTCTCTGGATTAAATAACAGTAAAAGGAAATTATTATTACTCACCTCCTTTTGAAAATGTATCTGTGGCCAAGTTTCTGCATCAAAGTTATAACCATGTACAAGCAAGTAATAAATGAAATTGGCTGAAAAACAGTAGGATCTAGCATATATTTCTTCAACTTTAGGCAGCATAAGCTGGAGCTGAAAGCAAACAGTGTTTTAAAAAACATGTAAATTATGAAAAACAAATGCTTTCATTTTTTTACAAATACAGAGTACTTTGGTTTCTAATTAGAACTTACTAGCATTCTACAGAAACAGCAAGTAAAGTTGTAGAAAACTAGATATGAAGATTTAAAAAAGGAAAGAACCTGACAGTGATTTAGCTTATGTAGTAAAAAAAATAAACATAAAACTGCAAATAAATGACTGAGGATATTATGGTTCTTAATTTTTTCATGTCATCTCATAGTTCCTCAGAGTATCCTGCTTGAGAAACTTGCTGCCATTGGCGTGGACAGGCACAGCCTCTGCTGGGTTAAAAACTGGCTGGATGGCCGGGCCCAAAGGGTTGTGGTAAATGGAATTAAACCCAGTTGGAAACCGGTCACAAGCGGTGTTCCCCAAGATTCAGTGCTGGGTCCAGTCCTGTTCAACATCTTTATCAATGATCTCAATGAAGGGATCAACTGCACCCTTAGCAGGTTTGCGGGTGACACCAAGCTGGGTGCAAGTGTGCATCTGCTTGAAGGAAGGGAGGCTCTGCAGAGGGATCTGGACAGGCTGGATCCATGGGCTGAGACCAACGGGATGAGGTTCAACAAGGCCAAGTGCAGAGTCCTCCATTTGGGACACAACAAGGAGGGGAGGGGAGGGGAGGGGAGGGGAGGGGAGGGGAGGGGAGGGGAGGGGAGGGGAGGGGAGGGGAGGGGAGGGGAGGGGAGGGGAGGAAGAGGGGAGGGGAGGGGAGGGGAGGAAGAGGGGAGGAAGAGGGGAGGAAGAGGGAGGAAGAGACAAATAACCCACTTACCTCTGTCCAGCTCTGTGAACAGAAAAGCCACATACTCGAGTTGAAGTCAGCTAGGGAAAAGTGCTCAGATAAATTCAAAGCATTAATTGTATAGTAGAATCCTGAGAAAGCCTGCGGAAAAGGAGTAGATGACAGGCCTGTTACTTTCAGAACTACAGAAATCAAAAGCAAGCAAGCTCAAAAAGAAATGCTGTGTTTGCAAACCTACCACAAAATTCCCTTTAACTTTTGGCTGGTGTATTCCATTAAATGGACAGTCTTCTCTGTCTCTGCATGCGGTGAAGTTGAATAATAAAGAAACCATCTCCTGGCACAGACCCGGATCTCCTGTTCCATGGAAGTTCACAAGCTGGCTTGGGTAGTAATTTGCTGGTCTCAGAGACTGAGTACAAAGGCTGCCAGACAAGTACTTCATTGTTAATGCTGTATTATACTCCTGAGGGTAACATGGATTATCCACATTGGAACTGGTGTTTGATTTCTGGAAAAAAACCCAAACAAAACAAATCAAAACACTCCAACAATAAAAGCTACTCAAAAGCAAGACAGACCTAATTTGACATTAAAGATGAGAATCTTTTTAAACCACGTACACATGTATTTTTGTTCTCTGTTATGGCTGATCAGTACAGCATTGCTAATCATCACAATTCATAGAAATTCCTTTCTCAAAAAATCATTGGCAAGATCACTGAGAGCATCAGTTGGGCCTTTCTGTCACACGGTACAAAACTCTCACCAATTTTTAACAAATACAAAGGTCTCTATATGAAACCTAAGTGTATTTGTCCACAACTAAGCACAACAGAGTTCTTACTGGGGTCTCAAACTCTACCAATGGGAAGCCTAAGAACCTCATCAGACAATTACTAAACACCTGCAAGAGCAACATAAGCAAACAGACCTGAACCAACAACGCTAAAAGCCTTTTCTCAGCTTCATCTCTCCCGTAGCACTGGAAGCTGTGAGTGTAGACATTGTAGTTGTAACCATATAACCTCACTTGCAAGGTGCTATTGAAGTTCTCCTGTGAGTCCTCTGGGATAAATGAAATTTGAGTAGAAGCTCCTCCAAGATCCAGCGCACCCATGGTCTCTTTTCTGTAAGGATGAACCCATGTCCTCCAAAGGTTTCTCTACATGTAAAAAATAAAATGAAGGCTAATTAAAAATCTCATCTGCCTGTTCTCCTTTCAAGCTTTCCTAGTGTTTACTTAACTTTTTAAGATTCCCCCTCTTTGTCCTGCACCCTTTCCAAAAAATCTTAGCATTGAGGAAAACATGCAGATGTTTTTTATGTAAGAGGGATGTGCTTTCAGAGTGAAATGATCTTCAAAGACAGAAAAAGGAACGCAGCTTTCAATTCAGAGGCCAGCACACTGATCAAAGCACATAACTGGCCAGATCAGTATCTGTGCTAGAATGCAGGGAACTGAAGCCCAGATACCCATGAGCTCTTGATCAAGTCTGGATTGAAACGATATGAAGATCTGCTTGTTTCAATGCAAGAAGAACTATTAAAGGAATAGAATATTAAGAGATCACAGAGAAAAAGAAGTTGAAAAGAGGGAAAACCACAGAAAAATGAGATGAAAGCTCCATCAAAGCCAAAAGAACAAGGACTCCTAAGTTGCACATTTCCTTCACTGAAACTGCAGAGGCAATAAATCTTATCCACTCAGTTGGCATTTTTCCCTATTAACCAAAACGTCCCCCAGATTCTATATTTCATCCACACAGTCACAGTGCAGAATATGGATTTTGTATTATTATCTATCACAATATTTACTGTAGAATTATTTAATGAGCATGATGACATGAATGTATACACAAGAAGGGAAAAGAAACTTCATGGGCTAGCAAATATACTCACAAGAAAATTCTATAGTGAAAGATTTCCATTAACAGCTTCTAGCAGAATGTGACTCAGCCCATTTTCACAAGAAAGGTGAATATTTCTCTCTCCTACTACTGCTATTCTACACGTAGACCTTCACACTACTCTCTACACTAAACAGACTTCACAGCGTCTTGCAATCCCTTCAATAGTCCTTATGAATCTGCCACGTGGAATCTGATATATGGATTATTAAAAATCATGTGGTAGAACACTGGTACCAGCCTGAAGCTCATGATGTTGATTTTCTTGCAAGAAATGCCCACACTGATAAAACCTTTCCAGAATATGTGATTCCAATATCATTTTCCTTAACTTGGCAGGGGGGTTGGAACTGGATGATCTTCTATGATCATTCTATGATTCTATGAACTTTCCAAGAGTCAACAATCCATTCACTCAGATCACCAGCAACTAATTCCTGCTTATTAATTGCCAATGACCTAACAGGAACCATTCACGCAAAACAGCAAACGATACTCCGGGGTTTGGTTGAAGTATCCTTCAACCTAGCAAGACTCTCTGGAAGAAGTGCAGTTAATGCTACAGGCTCACACACAGCTGTCATGAAAATAGACAAGCAGTTGCTCATCATCTTGGTACAGCTTTTACTAGGAATTAAATTATACTGAATATCTATATATGAAAAGGGATGTTCCAACACATTTGAATCCCTCTCTGCTATAAGGCTTCTGCCTGACCCTATTCCAAGTTCAGTGACAACATATTGGTATCACTTTTTCTGCACAAGACAGCATCACAGTCTGCTCACAGCCTGCAGATCTTCAGCGGTATTGGAATGAACTGTGTACGAGTCACTTCTGGCTTAGCTGAGGCATATTTGGCCACATCGACTTAACCATCTTCACTGCTTCACAGTAGTCTTGTCTGCTTAAGACAAGCAAGCCAACAGTGCCAAACAATTTGGAGACCCCTAAGCTGTGCAGATCCTTCACCAGTAGAGCTGCAGGGACCTGAGAAAGTCACAGAAAAGCAGAAGAAACCACTGTCGAGACGATCAACACCTGTTACACTTAACATACCAATGCATTTAAGAGCAATGCAGCATGTGTTACTAGCTAAGACATCTGACGTCATTTAGGGAAGAAATCTATTTTGTGAATCAACGATTTTACCTTTACCATATCACATTCCTGTAACATCGTATTCTTTATGCTTGCTTTGTTCTACTACTGCCACAAAAAGACCCTATTATGTATTTCAGTGAAAAATGGAAGTTATAGCTATGACTCTACACTTCTCTCATGAGACCCCACCTGGAATACTTTGTCTGGTTCTGGAATCCCCAACATAAGAAGGATATGGGACTGTTGGAACAGGCACAGAGAGGGTCTATGAAGATGATCAGAGGGCTGAGCACCTCTGCTATGAGGACAGGCTGAGAGAGTTGGGGTTCTTCAGTCTGGAGAAGAGAAGGCTCTGGGGAGACCCCATAGCAGCCTTCCAGTACAGGAAGGGGGCCTACAAGAAGGACAAGGAGGGACTTTTTACACGCACAAGTAGTGATTGGATGAGGGGAATGTCTTTAAATTGGAAGGGGGAAGATTTAGATTAGACATTAGGAAGAAATTCTTCACGCTGAGGGTGGTGAGGCCCTGGCACAGGTTGCCCAGGGGAGCTGTGGATGCCCCCTCCCTGGAGGTGTTCAAGGCCAGGTTGGATGGGGCCTGAGCAGCCTGGGCTGGTGGGAGGTGTCCCTGCCCATGGCAGGGGGGTTGGAACTGGATGGACTGTAAGCTCCCTTCCAACCCAAACCATTCTATGATTCTATGGTTTTTGAGCAGGCATATCCTCTCAAACTTCTCATTTATATGAAAGAAATAGCGAAAAGAAAAGCATGCAGTTTGTTTCTACACACCTCTAAGAAATTGCCCATTAAATAGTTGGCTGTTATCCATCCATACACCCCTTCCTCTGGCCCAGTTATGATTTGCGCACCCCTAAATTCAAAAGGTTGGGCTCTGAAGTAGTTTTGAATACTTGCAAGGACTTCATTGGCTGCCGTTTCATTTTGCAACCTAAGCAATTCACAAAACATGAGACACTGAGCATTTGGAAAGGCAATTTCATGCTTATTGTTCACTGACTAGCAATTCAAGAAAACTCCTACAATCTCCTAATAAAAAGTAGACATTGTTTCCCTAAAGGGGATTCTTACGATAGGGAACAGCCAAGTGTCCAGCAGGAAATTCCCCAACTAATACAAACTTCCCTCTTTATCATACAAGTTCACAGGTGTTTTGTTTCTTGCATATACTTTAGTGAACTAAAGGCTTATATGACAGCTGCTGGTTAAAACAGTCCTCCAGCAGGAGTGTCAAACTCACAGCCCGCAGGCCAAATCTGGCCCTCCACCTTGTTTTATCTGGCCCAGCACCTTGTTTCTACCTGGCAGCACCACGGAGCTCCTTGCCCCTACGCTCCTGTCAGCGCTGGTCGTGTGTACAGTGTGTGACGTGTCACGCTGCAGGAGCAGGAGAACAGTGGGAGCTGTGAGTTTGACACTCCTGGTCCTAGAGCCTTTCTTCCCACTCTGCTTAGCCACAGAAAAAGCATAAAAAGCCAGTTTGTGCCAGGGCTAAAGCCACAGACAGACCCCAAAAGCCACCTTACACTCCATTCACACTCAGAAATCTCTGCAGTGTCTAGCTCTAATCCGCTTCTGCTGCCCATAGATATGCATAGACATCATTATTTACATAACACTGAATTTTAAGACAGATATGGAAGAGAAAATTAAAGACTTGCCTTCTTCAGAATAAAGCAAGCATTTCTTTTCAATATAGCATAACAGAGGATTTTTATACAGCCCCGCTTTCCCTATCAAAAAAGTTAATTAAATTGGCTGGGCTCCATTTCCTTTTGAGGTGGCCAATCTCCAATGGATAAAATGCATCCAACACATTTTCCACATTCTGTTTTCACAGACTGCTATGCTAGTGCACACTCAGAGAAGTTCAAGTTTCTTGCCATACCTCAGTAGTCTCATGCCAGCTGTAGCTCCCAGATAAACTGAAGTGTTTTTATGCAGATGAACCGGTATTCTCTCCTTGACTTCATTCAGACAGTCATCAAAGGGTTTGGCAAGAGCTCCAGGGTTAGTCTCATAGCTGGATATACCAGGGCCTAAAAGAGAACAAGTAGATTGATTTCAATGTGCTCTGCCAACTACAAATTAGCCCAATTAGCAAACAAGTGTTAAGAGAAAGAGATTTCCCCCTTCCTTCCTTTAACTACCAACAAAGATAGAATGGTTGAAAACTATGAATGCTTAAGGAATAAACAATGTAGTCACTACCTCAACACTCTGAGACAGAAAAGATGATATCTGCAAACTGCTTGCCTGTATTTCTGTGTGTTAAGTACACATTGTAGTACCATACCTGGAGGAAGGTATACAGTATAACCATCTAACAACAATGGCAGCAGGGCTGTATTCATGAGCAAAATAGGCATGCTCGTGGCAGGCACTGTACAAATTGCCTAAAGGATGTAAAAATTCTGTGATCTGGTAAAGTCTAGATAATCCCTCCTTCCACAATCTAAGACAAAGACTTCCTAATCCAGCTTGCCACAACTGTCATGGACACCATAGCACCTCTGAGGCTCTCTGTTCCCAACTGAAAATAAAGTGAAGAAGCTTCAGTGAGGAATTGCTGGTGAAATTTCAAGATGCACACAAATGGCTCTTGAAGTCCAAATCTGGTGCATGAACTACCAATTATTTCATAGCTTTCCAAATTTCCACACCCTTCAAATAATAGTAATGAGAGTTACACCAAGCTGCGCAAGTCAAATTCTTTCCTCCCTTGCTCAACACTTGAAGGGTCAGCAGGATCTCAACTTGTTTAGGCCTAACTTGTGAATAAAAACATTCCTTACTAAAATTCCCTAGCTCAAGAAATTGCACAGGGAGAAATCCAGGCATTCCTATGAAGCCCTTGGCCCACAGAGAACAACTCTGCCAGAACTCTACCTAGTTCTGTAACAGCCATCCCTCTCACAACTTGATCCCAAGCTGTATCTTGGAGTCGCTCTTAGAGAGTTAAAATGAGAAACCATTTATGTTCAGCCACATTGCATTGATAAAAGCAGAAGAAAAAATATGCATGACTTTACAGACTTGACGCTCCACCACTCCCTTTTCCACAGTATGAACTTAAAAACAAATATTACCACACCGCTGTTAGATGTTCACAGGCCTAGTTCGGAATAAGACTTTCTAAAAGTCTTAAGTCTAGCGCAGGCAGGCTTGAAGCTGGAAGGAAAGCTGTTACCGGAGGAAAACAAAGCAGTGACTGCTATTTTACATCCTCAGAAACTGCCATTGTCTCACATTCCCTTGGTGGCAGCAACCTCCACCTCCCAGTGTTCAGACAGAGCAGGTCACAAGGCAGTGACCATTTTGTTCTGGACACCTCCATGTTCCGCTGATGCTTAGAGCCTGACCAGGTCAGACTAACTGCACTACATAGAAAGGATTTTGTTTTGGGACTGGCTCCCACACACAGGGGCAGAACTACCTCATAAAGGCAGAAATTAAACCATAAAACCACCGCAGAACTTACAGAGTAGTGATCATTTGACTTACAGGTTCAGTAGGTCTGAAAGAAAGTCTGTCTGTCTCTATGCTCAGAACCACCTCCCAGTTTAAGTGCTTAAGCCAGAGGTGTCAAACTCACAGACCGTGAGCCGAATCCAGCCCTCCACCTTGTTTTATCCAGCCCAGCACCTTGTTTCTACCCAGTGGCGGCACCGAGCTCCTTGTCCCTACGCTCCTGCCAGCGCTGGTCATGTGTGCAGCGTGCGAGATGCACGTTACACTGCAGGAGCAGAACAGTGGGAGCCATGAGTTTGACATCCCTGGCTTAAGGCTATAGTTAGAAGGACACTAAAGATGATGGATGTGTTCCTCACTGCCTCCCACAGCTCAGTTGGGGACCTCTCCCACAAGCCCTCTGCCTTCTCCAGTGCAGAGTCACTGGAGCAGTGAAGCCTGGTGATTTTGTACACTGGAGGAGAGGAATACTTTGGGTGACAATGGTTAAAGGGCCACCTGAACCTGAAGAGTTCACAGCAATTTGGGCTCCTTTGTTTTGCAATTTTTTGCATTCCTCTGAGGTAAATAACCTGAGAACATAAATCAATTAAAACAAATTCACGAAGTACTCCTCCGCCATTTTTCAAGGAGAAGACTAATGGACATTTTTCTCACACCAGAACTTCTAAAGGCAACATTCCTAAAAAGCCAAGAAATGACCTAGCACAGCATACCCCTCACCTTGGCAGGCTGACTGCCATTCCTGCAGTCTGCAAGGACACACCATCAGGTACATGATGGTGCACTACTTCTGTGCACATGGCACTTGCTTTACTTTCCTTCTAAAATTGCTAAGAATGTCCATGCATACTTTGAACACTGAAGATAGAATCACAGAATGACCTAAGTTGGAAGGGACCCACAAGGATCATCGAGTCCAGCTCCTGTCCCTGCACAGGACAACCCCAACATTCACACCGTGTGTATGAGGGCATTGTGCAAATGCTTCTTGAATATTGTCAGGCTTGGCACCGTGACTGCTTCCTGGGGAGCTGTTCCAGTGCTCCACCACTCTCTGGATGAAGAACGTTTTCCTAATATCCAACCTAAACCTCCCCTGGCACATCTTCCTGCCATTCTCTCAGGTCCTATCATTGGTCACTAGAGAGAAGAGCTCAGCGCCTGCTCATTCTCCTCCCCTTGTGAGGAAGCAGTGAACTGTGATGAGGTCCCCTCTCAGTCTCCTCCAGGCTGAACAGATCAAGTGATTTCAGCCACTCCTCATACGATTTCCCCTCTAGATCCTTCACCAGATTTGTAGCCCTGTTGGTACCGTTGAGAAAACATTGCTTTTTACTCATCTTCTAGTTTCCCATGGACCTTTATGGCAACATCTACTTCCAGACACAAAGAGGGATGCAGGATTTTGCATGATAATGACTGAGACAGAAGGGAAAAATTCTTTTCCAACACAACAGTTGTTATCAGAGATCAATGATATCTGCACTGAAATTTTCTGAGTTGCCCCACCCTCTCCTCTTACCTAACCTTGGGCAACCCCAAACCAGTAGGCTAAACAAAGCAGTACTGCTGAAGTCAGTATCTTAGAGGATAATCTAAAGTTCATTTCACTCAGAGTAGAGGACTTTATGAAGTCTGGCTTCATGCAGAAATCCCTTATGGACTAGCTAATGCTTAATAATTTGGATTTTTCTCCCCTTCCTGGCCACCTGTCTTCATAAAATGCGTGGAATTCTGGTATCTTTGAAAGCTTAGTCAAACCTCACTGCAGCTGACTAAGAGATTCAAAGCTGTTATGAATGAATCTACAACAAGCTCTTAGAACATATAATTAAACATACTGGAGTGTGAGCAAAAATCAGTCTAGTTTAGCATTCTCTCTCTGAGAGGAATCAATGCAAAACCTCAGACCACAGACAAGGCAGGTAACCAGTGGCACTTGTCATGGGCCACCTTCTAGCAGCACATCACTGCAGGTCTTCCAGAGCCAAAGGCCAGACCTGCATATTTGATACAACTCTGACGTCCTGTCAGAAGGAGGTCAGGAATTTAGCTATTTCATTTGATCATTTTATTAGACACTCCTTAGTTCTGTATTATGGAGATGCTCTTCTGTTCACCTTCTGCCTGCCTTTCATCTTTTCCCCTTGGTTGCCTCCTTCCAACAAACTACAGAACAATTCTAGATCATAGAATCATAGAACGGTTTGGGTTGGAAAAGACCTTAAGAATCATCCAGTTCCAACTCCCCTGCCATGGACAGGGACACCTTCCACTAGATCAGGTTGCTCAAAACCTCATCCATCCTGGCCTTGAACACTTCCAGAAATGGGGCATCCATGACTTCTCTGGGCAACCTGTGCCACTGCCTCACCACCCTCACAGTAAAAAATTTCTTCTTAATATCTAAACTAAACCTCCACTCTTTCAGCTTAAAACCATTGCCCCTTGTCCTAACACTACATTCCCTGATAAAGAGCTCCTCCCCAGCTTTCCTGTAGTCCCCTTTAAGAACAAGAAGGCTGCTATAAGGTCTCCTCAGAACCTTTTCTTCTCTAGGCTAAACAAGCCCAACTCTCCAAACGTGTCCTCAAAGGGGAGGTGCTCCAGCCCTCTGATCATCTTCATAGCCCTCCTCTGGAGTCACTCTAACAGATTCATGTCTTTCTCATGACTCCAGAACTGAACGCAGTACTCCAGGAAAGTCTTGATTCTCTGGGAAACCTGACTCAAACAGCCGAGATTTTTTTTTTTTTTTTGTAAAAACCTCACTAAGACATCTGGAAAATAAAAACTAATTTGTCAAACTTCTATTGCATAGCTGACACCCATTTTTGCTTCCACCAGATTTAATGGGGAACATCTAACAAGGTCTACATCCCCATCCTTCTCAAAGACTTTTTATTCCACGCTATTTTTAAATAGATTTGATGCTTTTCTTTTAAATGTAATTATTTCAGGGCACAAGGACTAAACATTTACAGGGTCTGACTCTCTGGAGATTGAATTCTGTCTGCACCAGTTATGCACTGCAATGGAGTAAATCAAGTTAAGTTACAATTTCCTCTCTCCACTGCAGATTAGAGCACCCTACTGTAGGACTGATGCTAAAAGATATAGACACAGTCTTAACAGTTCTTTCTCCCCAGCACTGAAAAGGGAACACAGCAGAAAGAACAAAGCAGTGTAAGCTTCCAGATAACCTCTTCTTGGAGGCTGGAAAGAAATAAGGAACTTCCATTTGGGCTCACCTTTCACATTGCACTTGAAGGTTTGGCTTACTACTCCCGTGTCATTTTCTTTTTCTGCTGGCCATTCATAGACGTAGACTGTGGTCCGAGAGGATCCAGCATCAAGGACTATTCCATACTGGGAGAAAAGAAATTCATTAGATCAAGAGACAAAATCTGACAGCTTAAAGGCCCATATGCAGCTGTACTTCTTTGCATCATCAAACCCTTTAGAAAATGTATGCACAGTATATTTATGAGAGAGTTTAATTCTAGTGTTAGGCACTTAGGCATGAACCCAACAGCCAAGCACAGAGTGAATCCGGCTGCAAACCGAAGAACGCAGAATCATAGAAGCATGAAGTTGGAAGAGACCTCCAAGATCATCCGAGCACAACCATGCCTGTCTCCCTACTAAACCATGTCCCTAAGGAACTTATCTACCCATTTTTTAAACACCTCCAGGGATGGTGACTCCACCACCTCCCTGGGCAGCCTGTCCCAATCCCTGACCACCCTTACAGTGAAGAAATTCTTCCTAATGTCAGGAATGTCCCCTGGTGCAACTTGCAGCCATTTCCTCTTGTCCTATTGCTTGTCACTTGCGAGAAGAGACCAGCACCCGCCCCGCCACAACCTCCTTTCAGGCAGTTGTAAACAGTGATGAGGTCTCCCCTCAGCCTCCTCTTCTCCAAGTTAAACAACCCAACTCCATCAGTCTCTCCCCATAAGGCTTATTCTCCAGCCCTCTCACCAGCCCCGTTGCCCTTCTCTGCACACGCTCCAGCCCCTCAATGTCCTTCTTGTAGTGAGGGGCCCAAAACTGAACCCAGCACTCGAGGTGCAGCCTCACCAGTGCTGAGTACAGGGGCACAATCAATGAACTCAATGGGGATGGGAAATGCTTATCTCCTTTCAGCATTATTTTCAAAATCCACACTGACACATAGATAACACTGTGTTAGGACATGATTTTGCAACAAGTTCGTTTCCCATTATCCCAGCTATGCTCCCTGGACACTGAAGGGTTTGATACCTAAGCAGAGGCTTTAGATTCAAGGATGCACAAGGGATCCATAAAGCCAGGAGCAAAGAGGTAAAGTACATAATAGCCCATAGTGTGAACGATGTAATAAGTCTGGTTCTTTCCTGATTGCCCCATAAACCTCTCCCTTTGAGTGGTTTAGGCAGTCCACTTGAGAGCTTGCCACTGGAAACAGGCTGTACCAGAGCGTGAGGCAACAAAGAGGGAAAGATAATCAATATTAAGGCATGTTTATTTATGAAATAAATGAGAAATATTTAAGTGACTTGCCCCAGGGCACTTGGACTCTGTGGGATTAAAGCACAGGTTTCTCCATCCCATTCCACAGCTCAACAGACTAGTCTTTCCCCCTTTCCCATCTTTTATGGCAACAGAACAGTGTAGCAACTCTGAAGGCAAACTGCATGAAAGGAAGAAAACTGCAATTTTGCTTATCCTCTTTACGATCCCTGAAAGTACATTTAGCTGCCCCTCTCTTCCAAAGTCATCTAACTGGCAGGAATCACACAGTGTAGTGTTCATTTCCCTTTTTTAAAAAAGACAGATGCCAAGGAGCCTGATGATACTGAAAAATGACAGCCTTCATCTGGTTGCAAAGCAGCAAAAGCCCCTGCAGCAGGCCGATAAATTTCATCCCACTGCCTCCCTAGGGAGTCTCAGGTCTGACAAAGAAAGATCACTGTTTCAGGTGGCAAACCAGTCAGCTTCCACACCTCATTAGTGCCTGGCTTCTGCTGTAATCCTACAAACTCCTCATCCCTAAAGGACTACCAGCAATACCAGTCTGGTCTGTTTCCCAGAAGACTCTTAGATTAATGAAAATTTCATTTATACTTATCCAGACAGTATTTACCGTGACCAACTAAAAGGTGAAAGGCTCCACAGACACTATTGAACCACTGCACCATCAGGTTCCGCTCAAGTAACTACTTTGGAAAGATACTTTGAGTGTATTCCCCCTCCTTGAAAGAGAGACGAGCACTCTGGAGATGCATAATACAGTAAGCAGTCAATTTGCTCAAGGGCTATTAATTAATAGTCTCTGTCAAATCAAAGTGCCAACTACAAGCTTTTAACTTAGCTACTTTGAAAGCTACCTATCATGGCCAGGTAGAGCTGGAAGATAATGAAAGTATTTTTACCACAGCTAATTGTGGGGGGGGGTTGGCCCATGTCCATCCTTCCCTGCACTTCCCAGCCTCCTTCCTGAAAGTAACAGATGTCCAACCTAAAGAGCAGTTGTACACTTATCTGAACTAATGTGTGACTGACAATTTTATTTTCTTCCTCCTATATTTCCTGTACAGCCTCTTGTTTCCTTTAAAAAAAGATGCTCGTTCCTGAAAATGGCTCTCGGGTCCATTTCAGGGTGAGTCTTGAAGCTCCTCAGAACCTGTGTGGTGGTCACTCTGTGTGAACAGGCCCATGCAGAAAAAAAGAAACAGCAAAGACTGAGGATGTGGCATTTTAAGAGGGTGAGAGAATTCTGTATGCCTTGTCTCAGCCTGCCGCCTAAGACAAACTGATGAATTAAAATTCTTCAGTGACATTAAAGTTCTGTCCAAGTTGCAAGTTGTTGCAGATGGAGTTTTTACACAGCTTTAATTTAACAGCAATTTAAGATTTTTTTAATAGTTTTAAAGCAAGACTTACTGCAGGGTTTCCTAAATCAAATCACACACACAGGGACCCACTGTCCTGTGTGGGCTACAATCCCAGCAGCAGGGGTACCAGTGCCACCAGGGAGAGACTGATCATCCCCGCTCACTGCCCTTGTCAGGCAGCAGGAGTTGCAGGTGTGGTCAGGGAGTGCCTCACCACTCCAACTCACTGCACTCGTACAAAGCCAAGGGTGCAAGAGAGATTCTCTCCCGTAACACGCATGGCTTACTGTGAGATCGCAGAGTGGCCCGGGGCAGGGGCAACACCACCACACAAGTCACATCACTTTCGGTTGTCCTTTAAAGACAAGCGGCGCCTTCCTGAAATGCACTGTGTGGGACAGGCAAACCCTTATCCTGGGTTACCAGCTACTAAAGAACAGCACAACTTTTTCTCCCTCCTTTCCCCTGTAGTTCAGCTTTCCCACTGGGGATTTCCATCATCTATACCCATACACTAGTGGAAAGAGAGAAAAGCCTGGTGGTTCCCTAATGCCCAACAACTGCACCATCGAGTTAATGGACTAGATGAGTCAGTCAAGACAGGGAGACAAGATTAAGGCAGAAAAGCTTCAGAGATCTGGTTTCTTGGAGAAAGAGAGTAAAAAAGAGAGCGAGGGAGAGAGAAGGGGAGGGAGAGAGAAGGGGAGGGAGAGAGAAGGGGAGGGAGAGAGAAGGGGAGGGAGAGAGAAGGGGAGGGAGAGAGAAGGGGAGGGAGAGAGAGAGAAATAAATAGAAAGGAAGAGTCACTCAAAGGAAAATGTTTATTTTGGGGAGTTACTGTTACCCAAAGTACCTCCAACACAGAGGTAACCATGCTGCCTACAGCATGAAGAAAATGTATTGTTTTGCTTCTTGGGTCTAGAAGAATACCATGACTACTGTGCACACGTACCAGAAGCTAAATAAAAAAGCAAGGTAACAATAACCCAGACTCTGTGTCTCTAAAGGTGTGCTCAATACATCTCTTTTTCTGGCTGCAGCTGGGTTAGCTAAACAGACAACTGCCCCGTCCCCTATCAACTGTTTGTGCTTCCCTTGCAAGAGGGTTACCCTTCCCCACACACCTGCCTGTGTAAGTGACAACTACCTCTACTGTTTCAGAGACAATCTCACACTGTTCACTCAGCCAATCTGGTTGTGGCCCAAAGAGATAAGGGTTATTCATGTGAATGGCTTTGCAAGTACATTCTGAAGAACAGTAAACCCCAAGAGGGAAGCAAAAACGAGACCCAGGACTGATAACATTTTCAGTCTGAATATCATTCCCATAGAACGATGTACAGATGCATAAATTCTTAAATCAGGCACAGTTATGACGGCCCATCTGCCTTTCCTTTGGAAAGCTGCCACGAGATGCCAACAAGCTACGCCAGTGACAGGGAAGATGGAGGCCACAAGCGTGGATCCAGGCTAGAAGCACGCTTCAGTTCAGCTACACAGGTTCAAACTAGTTTTAATCAAGCCTAACAAAAACAAAAAGGTAGAACACTTCCTAAGAGCCAAAAGACACAAGGCAAAATTTAGATATAGAAAACTGTTGCACTTGGAGAGGTAAAATAAAGAAATACAATAATGAAGGGAGAATTTTTTCTCTTCAGGGCTCACAAAACATCAGCAGACAAACAGAACTATTTTTGACTGGTACAAAGGCTCATTACATTCAGACCTAACACCAGTTATAGTTTTGGACTTCTTCACAAACTGTCTCTAAGGGTATTTGTGCTCTCTTCATCACTCTGACTCCACGGTGTGTGACAATGAGTCAGGAGTTCTTTCAGTGCCTCAGCCTCATGCACACAGGCAGGTCCTTCCTTCACAAATCACTGGCTGAATCTTCAGGTAACCCAGCCACCAAGGAACCAAAATATTTAATTTCACAAAACACTTTAAAACACTATGGCATAAGAGATAATATATCTCTTGTGCCACAAAGGAATGAACCTGGACGCTCTCAATGTGCATCCTGGGAAAGAGCTATTATTCCACAGAAAAAAAAAAAGGCTCTAGTTAGCCTTCAATAGCTGTTCTGGTTTCATGGAGAAGAGCCAGAAGAAGAAGGCCATTTACAAAGAGTAGGGTTTTATCAAGTTATTGCAATATTTAATTTTAAGTAACCACTAATGTCAAAACACTGCTGTTTCCAGGCTTCATTTTATCAAAAAGTACTGGATGATTTTACACTGACATCTAAGGTCCTCCTTCTGCTCCTGAAGAATCGGAGTACTCATATTTACTGAGGACTACCCAATGTCTCAGGAATCAAACATAAGGTCCCCCATATCAGCTAGGATTTTCTGCAATGGCAGGCTTACAGCCCAAAAAGATATCCAAAGCCAAGGTACCTAGCAGGGAAACTGCCAGTCTTCCTCCAGAACCAGCCATGAAGCCACTGTGACTCAGGAAGCAGATCTCCCCACCTAAACCAGCTCCAGGCAGTCAAGATGGGTCCGATATTTGCCCAAAGATTAAGGTAAAGATAATTTTATCATTCTGAATGTGAAAATGACTTAATGACAAACACAGGTGATGTGTAGGCTGTCTTTAAGATAGTGGCTTCAGCTTACATGTTGGTCCAGTCTTGCCTTGCATGAAAACTGGCAGGATGTTATGCTGCTGCAAGTGGGGATTTGGGGCACAACAGGGAATAAACTCGAGGTACTGTGTCCCCATCCAAGACGCCAGGACGCACACCCTGCCACACCACACAAACACAAAAACTGGTATCAGAACACAGTTTTATCCCATTGTATGAACTCACAGACCACCAAATTATTCAGACAAAGCCAAAGGTGTTTATAATCCCACAAAGTGTAATGAGACATTAGCCTATCACTGTGAGTGTATGAACTATCCAGTTAAATACATACGCAGAGAGAAAGGTAGATAGAACTTCAAAGGAAGATCCGACAAGGTTTATATGCTTGTAGCTATCATGGGAAAAAGAGAGAACTCAAAGTGCCAGACAGCAGTTTCTCTAGAACGCTCATTTCTACATCTCTCATTGAAGAATTTGCACACATCCTCCAGCAGCACAAGGCAAAGCCTGAATTCTATGGTATTTCAGTTTGTCTCTTGCAGTTTGTTCTGCCCCTCCTCAAGAAGATACTTTGCTTCTGTTAATATCAAGCAAGTCCCAACATGGGGTAAATCACGGAGTGCGCACTTACAGCCTGAATGCTTTTGATACACAGAGTTTGCAAAGACTTCAGCATAAACTTCCTAGCATTGCTTCGCAGCAAGATTTAACTCCAAGTATTGCCCACTTCAAATTATTTTAGAATTACTTCCAATGTCTAGCAAAAATAAAAAAGCAGTGGCATATTTTCCTCATTCGGCCATTCACTCTTGGAGAAGACATTGTGCACTAGGCATCACGGACAGGGAATCAAGGAATGCTTTTCCTGCTTTGCCACTGACTCTACCATCTTGATCAATTCTCTTTTTCTCTCAGCTCCAGTTTTCCCACGACAAAGATGTGATTAAACATTAATTTATGGCTGTAAGCTCCTTTGAATCACCCCATAAAAGTTATTTTACAAAGAAATATTATTAAATATCAGTTCAAAACAGTGTCGTCATTCCTTAGGTATTTTAAGACTTACCTTAAGCCCCGGGGAGAGGATCTGTTGCTGCTTTATCTGAATCACTGCAATAGCAATGACAAGAGCTACGCTTAGAAGAAGAAATGCTTGGGCAACAACACTTGGGGTTCTGGTAAGCATCCTGAAACAACAAAAATGGGAACATTTGAGGAATGTGAAAGGATCTAGTGATTCTGTCTTAAGGCCTGAAGCCCTGAATCAATTGAGACTCCTCATAAAATCTCATTTTGTCAACTAGATTGTACTACATGAAATGGCTGCGTTCTCCTGAAGAACTGCCCAGTGTTTTGCCGCCACTGACTTTTTATTGTCTAGAAGTTGTGCGTATACGCCAGATCTCACCCTCAAGCACCAGTCTGCTCATTTCCCACAGTGCCTACGTGTAGATGCGTGCTCACCATCTCCCACTGCTCAGGAAATGAGAGCAATGGGCAGGCTGAGACAAGTGCACACTCAACGATCTCATGTACACCTAAAATGCAGACACAACCACAGTCATGGAGACACAATGCTGGCAGCTGCTGAGTACAGTTGAATATTTCTGCCAGAGATGCAAGGTCAGTGTCTGTACTAGATACAGGCTGCTTCAGCAGGAAACAAAGGAGGTTTAAACAACAGTAAGAGGGTATCTTTTTTCTAACTGCTGATGTGTTCATGAAGTATGCGTGCACGTCTGTGTGCATAAGGTCTAGAATTCCAATGTGATTTAGGTTACCTGTAATTTCTGTTCATCCTTTATATTTACATGTCCCCAGCCAGACAGCTCTTCCACCCGAAAAGGCTTTCAGTACCTCCGAGTACGGACAATCCCCATATAAAAAATTCTTACACTCCACAGGAAAAAAGGCAGCTGGTGGGCGATGTCAAGCTTATAAGTGTCAGAGGAACACAAAAAAGAGATCTTTCCTGCCTTCCTCATTGCCAGAAACCAGTTATTTTGGCACAGTAATATGAAGCCAGCCTGGCGTGATCCATCCCAATTCCCACCTCCTAACTCTTCCACTCTCACAGCAGAGTATGCCAGCGGATATTCAAGGCTGCCCTGCTTTTTCAGCAGTGGTCAATGCCAGTTTGTGCTGAGGACAGGAGCTAAAAGGTGGTCTACAGTCCATGGCCACAGCACACTGGGTCAGGCCCGTTGTACCTGCAACACGTGGTCTTCTCCTTAGCTCCAACCAGAGCCAGAGGGCTGAGGGAGAAGGCAGAGCAAATGCTTCTTCACAGAGTGTCCATATTCTAAACCCCATGGGTTCTTCAGCCCTTGTACCCATGGTCCAACATCTATGTTCACATTCAAAAGAGAAGCAAGTTACTTGTTTTGTTCTGGGACTAGCTTCACTCTGAGCTTTGGCCACTGTTGCTGTTCTCCTTCTTTGTCTTCTGATTTCTGTTGTGACATCCAACTCAGATTGGCTTTCGGAAACTCTTCATTTCAGCATGACACATCTCACTTTCAAAATGTCGTTTTTACAATTATTAACCCCCTTTTCTAAATCCATATGTCTCCTTGTTTACTGCCAGTCTACTCTTCCAATACTTTCTTTTCTTGGCTCAATAATAGCTTTATTATCTTAATCATCAGCCAGTTTTAAGAGAAAATTGCCAGCCACATTTATGATTTATCCATTGCCCCCCCTACGGCATTCAAACATCATGTATAAATGACAGAATGAAACCTTATTTTTACTATTGGAAAATATGTTAACACCTAAGATGAATTCTCACGGTACCCTGTGGATGATGTGAGGGCATACTAACTAGAAGCATTTATACACATCAATTGATTTTTGAAAAGAGACAGCAGATTTTAACTATAAATTTATGAATAACCATCTGGATAAAATACTTGTCTTTAAGGGGGAGAAAAATACATTTTCTTTAGCTTTCAACTGTACAGGTAGTTATCTATAATTGTAAAGTGACTGAAAGAGAACTATCAGCTTGCAACCTAATATATACCAGCCAGTCCTGGATCAAAGCACTGATGTTCAGCGCTGGAATAAAATAAGTCATCGTCAAAGAAAAAAACACTCAGGGCAAATGACTCTTTGAAAAACTAAAGCATTACTAAAGAGGAAAGCATTAACCACTATTATACTATTAACACTTAAGAACACCTGTGATCACTGCTGAAATATTTTCTGCTGCATCCGTTTGTAAAGGGAAAATTGAAAGCTTGGTTTATTGCACTTCTCAGGTGCTTCCCTGGTACTGGGATTTGCCTTCATCGGAGATGACTTCTCTTTTCAAAATTCATTTTTGACAAGGAGCATCTCTTAAGACATTTCTTATATAATCTTGTCCAATCAGCTATCAGGACAATTTCATCAGAGAATAATCCATAAATCCTGACTGAAGCAACAGCCTCTGTGTCAGAAGGATACGTTATACTCACTGCCCACTTCAAGTCATCAAATGATTGACGTCTTTGCTGAATTGTGCAAGATTTCACATAACTGAATCAGAAGCACAGTGTTTACTTCTAGCTACATTCATCTAAGTCTTGCACATACACCACAATATGGTCATACTTGCCTATTCACTGAAATCTGTAGTGATACCAGACAGGAATTCATCGGCTCCATACAAACAAAGTTGTAATGTAAATAACTCTTTAAAACTTTCCACACTTGTTGGCAAAAAGTCATATAAAAGTTTTTAATGAAGTATCAAAAAGCAGTTGAATTCCATTACTAAAACAACATCATCCTGAAACAAGAAAACAGCATACATTCATGATATATCCACACCCAATCAAGTACAACATTGGGCCACAGACGAGCATATTGGAAGGATTAATTTCTACACGTTACTTCAAGCAAAAGGAATTCCTGTCTGCAAAGGAAAATGGACTCAACTTCTTTACACCACCACCATTTTCAATTTAACTAGGTTAAATATACATCTGTATGAAAGATAGTACATATTATATATTGAAATTCCTTCTCCCAAGTTACTCGAAACATCAAAGTCACTTATTTCAGGTACAGACCTGTTTGTTCATGGGGTGGGTAGGCAAGCACCGTAAATGTATTTCTTCACACTATAACTGTAGAGATACAAACACATTAGCACTTACTTCAGAAGTGGTCTACAGGTGAACGGTTTTCAAATACTGGAAAAAAAAACCCAACCCCAAGAACCCAAGCATCCACAGCATTTTAAAACCCACAATGAAAACCTGTGAGGAGGCTTCCCAGCCCTTCCTTTGGTGGAGAAATTAAGTATTGTAGAATCATTTGGTTGGAAAAGACGTTCAAGATCACCGCGTCCAACCACACCTGTCCACTACTAAACCATCTCCCTGAGTACCTCATCTACCTGTCCTTTAAATACCTCCACGGATGGTGACTCAACCACTTCTTTGGGCAGCTGTGCCAGTGCCAGTGCATTGAAGTAATATTTCCTAATATCAAATCTAAACCTCCCCTAGCGCAACTTGAGGCTATTTCCTCTCATCCTATCACTTGTTAATTGGGCGAAGAGACCCAACTCCCACCTCACTCCAACCTCCTTTTAGGTAGGTGCAGTGAGCAATAAGGTCTCCCCTCAGCCTCCTTTTCTCTAAGATAAACAAACCCGGTTCCCTCAGTAAAAACAAACACACGGACTCCAAAAGTAGTGGCTGAACCTCAGCGTTTTTCCCCCACTCACCATCGTATCAGGTGAGAAAGCTTCATGCAACTATTGCGAGAGAAAGTACATAGTTTCCCCCCCAAAAAAACAATGAACAGAGAGATGATACTCCACCCACTCACTCACCCTCACCCACACTCCAAAACCACCCCACCACCATCCCTCACTCCACAACCACCCCCACACCACCCCCATACTCCCACACACACCTACACACATATACTTACCTCCGTAACCCTACACAAACTCCCACACACCCAACTCCCTCCAAACACCTCACCACCCCCATACATTCCCCTACACCCCCCTACATCCTCCACCCACACACACTCCACCCCACAAACACCCCACATACAACCTCACTCTTCACAACCACCCCCTCCACACACACACTCCCCCACCCCCCCAACCAGAACCACATACACACACTCCCACAAGCACACACCCCCCCACCATTCAACCCACAGCCACCATCCCCACATACTTCACATCCCACAACCACCCCCCACGCACACACCCCCCCCCACATCCATCCCTGCCACACACACGCGCCCACATACCCCCAGACACAATCCCCTCAAAACACGCCACACCCCACACCCAACCCCACACCCACCCCAATATACACCTCACAAACACTCCCACAACCACACCCCCACCACCACCACCACCTCCCCCCTCCTTCTCATCCCCCCCCCCCACACACACACACACACAGCCCCTCACACACACTCCCTACACCAAATCCACAACCATTCTCCCACCACCCTACACCCCACAACCACCCCTACCAAACACAGAAACACTCACCCCTACATATCCCCACACTTCAACTCCCTCCAAACACCCCCGCACACCCTCCACCTCCCACCCCTCTCCCCAAGCCCCCTACAAGCGCACACACATCCCCACACACACTCCCCACACCCAACCCACAACCATTCCCTCTCACCCCACTACCACCCACACCACACACACATTCATTCCTACATACCCCCCCACCCAACCCCCTCCAAACACCCCCACACCCTACCCCACACTCAAGACCCCCACCCACCCTACAACCACTCATACCCACCCCACGTGCCACCCCTACCCCCACCACACACTCAACCCAATATATTCCCCCACTCAACCCCCTCCAAACACCCACACACACCCTACAAACACCCACAAACACACACCACCTCCCACCCCTCCCCCAAACCCCTCACACTCACCCCCTCACACCCACAACCATTCCCCCCACATCCAAGATCCTCCCCCCACCCCACAACTACCACCGCCTCCCCACTAGCCCGGCTCCCCCCTCACCAGCCCGCCTCCCCGTTCCCTCCCGCACCCCCAGCCCCCCCGCATCCCAACCTGCGTCAGGAGCCGCGGCTTCCCCGCTCCGTCCCGGGCTGAGGAGAAATGGCAGAGGCTGTGCCCTGGGAGCCGGGGGGGGGGCGGGATGGCGGCCGCGAGCGCCTCTCGCCCCGGGAGGTTCGCGGGGAGCCGCTCGGGGGCTGCTCCCCCTCCGCTCCCGGGTGTCCAAGTGGATTTGGGGAAGACAAAAAAAAAAAAAAAAAAGGAGGAGAAAGAAAAAAAGAAGGAGCTAACAAATCCGGATGAACTGATTCAAGCGGAGGAGGAGGAGGAGATGTTCGCGAAGCGCTGCCGCACCCAGAGCTGCGGAGGGGAGAGCGGGTGCGGGGCGAGGCTGTGTCCGGCGAGGGATGGAGCTGTGCCCAGCGAGATTGTGCCCGGTGGGAGGCTCTGTACTCGGCGAGGGGCGAGGCTGTGCCCGGCGAGGCTGTACCCGACAAGGGGCGCTGTGCCCGGCGAGGGGCTCTGTGCCCGATGAGGGATGAGACTGTGCCCGGCGAGGGGCGAAGCTGTGCCTGGCAAGGGATGAGTCTGTGCCTGGCAGTGGGCACTGTGCCCGGTGAGGGATGAGACTGTGCCCGGCAAGAGGTGAGGCTGTGCCCGGCCAGGCTGTGCCTGGCAAGAGGCTCTGTGTCCGGCGAGAGACTCTGTGCCCGGAGAAGTGAGGCTGTGCCTGGTGAGAGGCTCTGTGCCTGGCAAGCGATGGAGCTGTGCCTGGCAAGCGATGGAGCTGTGCCTGGCGAGGAAACGCTGTGCTCGGCAAGGGCTGAGGCTGTGCCTGGCGAAGGATAAGTCTGTGCCTGCGAGGGGCGAAGCTTTGCCCAGTGAGGAGTGAGGCTGTGCCCAGCGAGCTGAGGCTGTGCCTGGCGAGGGGCTCTGTGCCCGGAGAGTGGCGCTGTGCCTATCAGCGGGCTCTGTGCCTGGTGAGGGGCATGGCTGTGCCCGTCGATGGGCGCTGGTGCCAGGCAAGGGGTGCTGGGCCAGCGGGGAAGGAGGGCCTAGGAAGGGGATCCCCGCGCTGTCACCCGGCCGATGCGTTGCCGCTGTTGGACAGACTCCCACAGGGTGCAGGACTTGCAGGGACCCAACATCCGCAATGCGGCCCTGTCTCCCTCCTTTCCCCCTCGACCAGCTGCTTTCCTTTTCCCAGAAAGGCAGATCTGGCTTTGCCTACAGCTGATACAGCAGGATGTTGCTGGCTCTCCCTAAATCATATGTCTCAGTTCTCCTCCAAAACAAAGACAGAAGGAGAGTTTTGTCTAGGGATGACTCTGTGGGTGAAACAATGGTATATCCCTGCCTCTTCTAAAATGAGAAAGTGCTTTCTCAGGAGGGCTTTTCTCAGAAAGTAGTAGCCTGACAGTCTCAGAGCTACCTTTCTGTTCAGGTTAAACATACTGGCACCACTTGTTTGTAGGTTTGCTGGTGTTCTTGCCAAACCCAGACTGCTCAGTGGCACGTGCGCATACCCAGAAACATACATAAAAGCAATGGCACTGAGATCCTGCTCCCATCACCTGTCTGATCTGTGTGATCAGCTACAGCCGAGGATCATCCTACAGCCTGCAGAACAGGTTTGCCAGAGACATGAGCTCTGGAATCATAGTGAGACATTTCAACCGCTTTGCCACCATTTCCTTATTGTTCTAGGATTCAGATTCACTTAATGTAAAAAAACTAAATACACCTCTTTGATTCCTTTTCTTTTAATGGTCTTGATGAATTATGGTATCTTTGGCCTTTGAATAAAGAAAAGGAGAACAAGCAACCAGCTGCAGCCTTGTGAGCCATCAATAAGCATCCATTCATAGTCTACTCATTTTTGGAGTGGAGGTAATTTCCTCTTTTTGATGGCAACACATTATTAAAGCTGGTTTAATTATGATCTTGGTGGATCAGTTCAGCTGTTTCTAACACATGAAGACAAAGCCTTCTATCCCTCCTAATTCTTTGTCTGTTGCATATAACTCTTTTCTTTTTTTTCTGTATCATTTCCATTCCTGCGGCATATTTTTCTTCTCCTGTCCAAGTGAAATTGTTTCTGTGCATTTCGTCCAACTGACTTTACTGATGTGCTCTGCTGGGGCAGAATCTATCTCAGGTGTCCATTTAAAATTACAAGTTAGCTGCATTGCTTACCCTACAGAAAAGAATATTATTCTTGCTACCATCAAACATAAATATTTTGAACTAAAAAATAAAACATTGACACTTCAACCAGTTCTACAACTAACCTCCACCAGTGACTGAAATTTAATGCTTGCAAAGAAAGCAAATCCTATCTTATGTATCATCTACTTCTATAAAAACAGACATAAGAGACTATTTTTTTTTCTGCACCATTTCCCAGAGCTGGGCTGTTGCACGGGCTGCTTTTCTTGTCACATTTGTTGCCATGCTAGCTGCATAAGCAATACAGGCTATAAAATCCCCCAGCTGCTTTCAAAGTCCAGAACACCAGTCCTGAATAAAATGGACTAGAAATAAGATTCCCCTCCAGGCCTGTCCAGTGTCTGTGGCACAGTAACTGGTTTCATCAGTTCCTCAGCTTCAGCCCTGAGGACCCATCTTAGATCCACTGCTTTATTTTCTATTTTTCCTAAGCCTACCTTTTCGGCTTTTCTCAGTTTCCTCCACAGCCCTGTCCTCCTTTTCATAGTTCCTTCACCTGATCCTCAATCCTTTGCTCGCTCTGATGATGTCGATTAAATTTGCTGCCATTTTCCCAGCCTCCGCCAAGCCAGTAGCATGCATACCTCTCCATCATCTCCTTTGCTGCAGCACCTTTGTCTTCTCCCACTTCAAGTGTCCTTGTTTGAATGCATTTAGTGTAACTAACGTTATTGATTTGTTTTGCTTGGCCAGAATCTGCCCCAGGTGTACATTTAAAAAGAACAAATAAGTTGGATTACTGACAGCCCCCATGAAAATTTATTGGGTTTGCTACCATTGAACACGAATACATGGAGTTAAAAGACAAGGATTGATATTGGCAGATTCATAGATGAATACCAGTTGCTATGATCAATAGCAAATCTCTAGAAACTAGAAAATATTAGGAACATGAGTAAAGTTTTTGTTACAGACACTTTTCTGCAATGCGTTTACACTATCGCATTTACAAAGGACGCACAGTAGATACTGCTCTTTTTCCCTGTACAGTGGCAGCAGCAACATCGGGAGATGGGATTACAATTATACATCTCAAGAGACCACAGAACTGCACCTGCTCCTTGAGTAACGCTCATGCAGCAGTTACTTCTGGAATATTAACAGGCCTCAAAATATCCACTAAAGAGACAGCAATAGGGTGAAATGAAGAGAAATAACAATGTAAAAATGGAGGTAGGAAGACACTGGTGGCTGCAATGAGTCTGGTTTCTTGCACTGCCAGCTCACAGAAGCAAGATCCTTCCCCTGTTTCTGTGCATTCTTTGCAAGGTAAAACAACCAGATGGCTTCTCCTGTTCCTCCTAAGTTTCACTGCCTTTTTCATCATTTGTATTGATGTGAACAAATGGGTGTGATGCATGTTAGCTCAATGTATGACTTCCATCGATCTTCCTGGACACTCTTTCTGGGACTTTTCATCAGTGTTGACAAAACACCTTAATTCACTAGGTTTCTGCGCCTGTCTTCATGTTCACTCCTTTACCTCAGGATCAACTGTGTGAACTGGCAATGCAGGCAGAGCAGTCTAAAGAATGTGGAATCCTCTGGACCAGCAGGAGTCAGGATATTTAAATGAAGTTTCTAGGCCATTTTTGTGACCAATATTTTGTTCCTAGTCAAAAAGCACTTTTTCTGTTTGTTTCAGATAAACACTCTACATATAATGCATCCAGAGAAGGTTAATGAAGCAGGTGAAGGGGCTGGATAATGGCTCTGAGAACCGGCTGAGGGAACCGGCGCTGTTTAGTCTGGAGAAAAGGAGGCTGAGGGGAGACCTCATCGCTCTCTACAACTACCTGAATGGAGGCTGAAGAGATCTCTTCTCCCAAAGAACAAGGAATAGGACAAGAGGAAATGGCCTCAAGTTGCACCAGGGGAGGTTTAGATTGGCTATTAGGGAAAATATCTTCACTAGAAGGCTTGTCAAGCATTGGAGCAGGCTGTCCAGGGAAGCATTTGAGTCACCAGCCCTGGAGATTTTTAAAAGACCTGTAGATATGGTGCTTAGGGACATGGTTTAGTGGTGCACTTGGCAGTGTTAGATTAACAGTTGGACTCAATGATCTTAAGGGTCTTTTCCAACCTAAATGATTCTATGATTATAGCAGCATGCCTTGCTAATTGCCATATTTGGGAAGGTTTTCAAGCAAGGAAGTCACAAACCACATCTGAACTCTACATTTTGAAGAACGACAGATACAATTCACCTTAAAGATCAAGAATGCAGGTTTTTGTTTCTTTTACACAGTTGCAACTCATTTTTAATAATCTTTAAAAGCACCCGCTGCCTTATAGTTTTATTTTATCAATGACAAAATATTCCTTAAAGCAAATTCACAGCTATGGCATGAGAAATCCAGTTTGTCACTCTTTGTTTTGAATAATTGCTTGATATAAACGTCATCTTTCTCTTTTGGAGTTTCATTGATGGCTTCCTTGGAATACCTTAGACAGCTACTTAGTGGTTTATGTTTTTATTCTTTTACTGCAGCACTAAAAATGTTGGACTTGATGATCTACCATAGGACTCAATGATCTTAAAAGCCTTTCCCAACCTAAACGATTCTGTGATTCTCTGATTCTTTGATGTGTCTTAGATTCAGTTTCTGAACCTTCTGTCTCATACATATGAGCCTGTGGTAATAACAGTTTTGTGGCCCACATCTTGTGAAGTCTTAAAACAAATAAGAATTTAATTCTAAAGCTGAACCACAATACTTTATAATCTATTGATTTCCCTTCCTGAGATTTAAAGCTTTATACTGTGCATCTCTTGTCCAAAGAATCAAAAGCTGCTTTAATCAACTAAAAGCCCGCAGGGACAGCCTCAGTCACATTGGTTATGAGGGAAGGCAAGCAGACACGGGCAAAATAAGCATGTAATTAGGGCAGCAGATTGCTGGGACAGCAGGAAAGGACAGCCCTTTGTCTATTTTGCTATCCCCAAGTTTTAGAAAGCCAAACTAGCTGCTGTGGCAGGAGAGGGTGTGAGACAGCCACGCTACGCTGCTGGGAGAAGAGGAGCTCTCCAGGAGAAACAGTGACTGCTCCTATCCCTCCTGCTTCTTGCAAGCCAAGCTCAAGGTGCCTTACAGCAAACTCATTCAGTTTTTTTTAGCCATAGCTGCAAACATACACTATGTCCTGACATATTCCATTGTCATAAAAGTGACCACAGGAGTCCAATAAATACCATTCTCTTACAAGAAATACATAGTTGTACTCAAGGAAACACACCATCTTCAGGGCATGGTGATAAATTTCAGAAAACACTCCCTGGGACTTAATCCTTTAAAAATTGCTATGTGAAAAACTGCTCAACCTGGAATATTTCTGTAAGGTTGACAACTCTAAATAGATAATGTTTCACTTTTCATAGTTCAGAAGTAATTGCTGACAAATTGCTAGTTCAAGAGGAGAGATTTATCAGCTATGTTTTCAAAAAAGTATGAAGTAGTCCTTGAAGCAACATTTCTGTCACCTTTTTGTGCTTTTCCAGGAATGTACCATACTCCAGGCTGAATAGCTCTAAAATTCGTAGATAAAATCCTTTCTATTCCAATTCCATGCAGATCAGGTTATTTCCTTGAGTACAAGATCTGTGGATGAAAATATTGTATTACAGCTCTTCCCAAGTCCACCTACCAGTATTGTTCTTCACTGTTGCTTTGCTTCCCTAACTCTGAGTCAATGTAACGAGTTCTTTTTGTCACTTTCTAGATGTGAACTTTATTGTTTGGGATTGTTCATAGGCACAGAAATGTAATTATAGCCATTAAAGTCAATTGTACAGAGCAAGAAGCCTGTGGGAGAGAACAATCACCACAAAAAGGAGTAGAATGATCCCTGCAATAGTGATTCTAACAACCATTTCTGATTTTCCGACTCACCCTGATGTAGTTCCTGCTTGAAAACAGCCTGTGCTAAATAGCTTGTTTGTTCACCAACTGCGAATAAATGTCAAAAGACTTACTAAATTCACAGGTTTGATTCTAACACATTGAAAAGCTTTTTCTTATCCAGTATGGAGGAAGAGAAGTTCTTGCTAACTGGAGTGTAAAGCTGTGTCTGGGGGAGGGCGAGATGCACATTGACTGGGATGTTCCTGCAATCTTCATTGTATTTCATGATCTTCATGCAACTTTGCAGTCACAAGTACAGTACCATCTCTGCAGTTCATGATGGTAATGATAAATAATACACCTGATGTGAAAAATGCATCCAGTTTTCCTTTTGTTCATTCCTTTTGTCTCCAATTTGGTGCCCTGAATATTTATGACCTGCACAAGGGCACATCACACACACTTTTTAGCACTGACTGATGGATTTATGAAGCCTCTCAAGGCAATGCCTCTGGCTAATGACAGGCAGGTTTGTGCCTTGAGTCAGCCCCGCGTGTAAGTATGAGTGCTAAAGAGGTTAAAAAATCCAAGTCACAGAGATCCCACCCGCAACCTGAGTCTGTTATGTTGGTTCTGTCAACCATAGGATTCGTTGTACATGCACAATAGACTTATTAAAGGCAGCTGATGTATGGACCAGCTGTCCCAAACACTGCAGTTACTTGCTTGTCCATAGCAGCAGTATAAGCACAAAATAAGAAGGGTGATAATTTGATACGAACACTTTGAAAGTTTGTGTCAGTCTGCCTAGGTCTTTGTTTCTTCCTTTGTCTCCCAAAGTCAGGTATCCTAACGGTATCCTGTCCCTATCCTTCCTCCTCCAATGCCAAATGCAATTCCACCTTTTGGCCCCTCATCATGACATTTGTCCTGCACCACCTTCTCTGTCTTGCTTTGCTCCTCGCTTAGTCTTCGGCTCTTCTCACTGGCTGTGCTGTTCTGGTGAAACACGTTTCCTCCTTGAATGACTGGCACATATGAGATCTCTCTCCAAGATATTTCCATCTACTGATGGTGGCAGATTCCTTTAAATAAATTGAGGACAAAAAAATCCTCTCCTTAAAAAAGGTGTATGTGTGTATTGAATACTCTGTGATGAGAGGGCACTGTCCTCTGATCTCCCCTCAGCGAGCCATTTGAGGAAGGGGTTACCTCTGAAGTGGAAAAGGCATGGTGCCAAGAATGGCAGAGCCCTCATTTGGCTGGGGTACAGGACAGAACCATGAAAAAAGACATCAATAATCATAAACCTGAAATAGGGCTCCATGAAGCCGCACATGCTCATAATCCAGCTGACTCTGATTAAGACCCATGAGCACAAAAGCTGACCTCTGGGGTTGCTTCACATCAGTGCAAACGATTATCACCCACAGGAAAACAAATCACTTCTCTACAGTTTCCACGCTATTTTATTTGTCAAGAACAATTTGGCTTCTTCTTGTACTGTATAGGTACAGCTGTTTGCATAAGCCCATATATGCAAAGTTTTACATATGAGGGGCTGCCAGGCAAGCATTTTCATTTTGATTTCTCTCTGCTGAGCAAGGTTAACAGTATTTCGGGAGCATGCCCATGCACATTTTAATATTGTATTTTTCAGTTTGCTTCTCTTTCTTCAGCTCAATAATTCAACCCCGCTTTCCCAAGACTAATACAAAAGAACTAACAAATGTACTAAATTAGACAGAAGGTGGAGGTATCTTCTCTGTAAGCATCAGTAGGAACAGATGTCTATGAGAGGGCTGTTAGGACTGGGCTACCACAAACGGGTAATTCCTCTGAAATACCCTCTCAGCTGCTGCCATCTCAGGCTTTAGAGACTTCTTGAGCCATATGTTGTATCCACTCTAATAGCCCCTGATGGACCTGTCTGCATGCATTTGATGGGTTTCCGCGCACATGCATGAGCAGCAGGCAAATCCACAAGGTGTCTAGTTCTTAAAAGTTTAACAGCAGCTCAAATGCCAGAAGCTGTCTAGTTTCATAGGCTTGGCTCTCTCAGTAAGTTCCAGACTTGCACAGGGAAACCTTGTCCAAAAACATATTTTTTAAAAATTCTCTGAGACATGCTTAATTCTTTTATAAACAGAGGTATATTTTATGGTATATTTATGCTTGCCTACTGCTTGTGATTATGTTATTAGTTTTGATATAATGATGAGAAATGAAAACATGAAATGCTTTAGTGTTACTGCTTCCAATTCCTAAGTCTGCTTGTGCAAGCCCAAACAGGAATAGAAAAGCTGGAGCAATAATAATGGTAATAATAACAATTATTAATTTTCCAGGCAGACAGCCTTTCATCCCGTTTTGCACCAGCACGTGCAGATCCATTATGATAACAGGAAAAAAAGGCACGTGGACTATGGAAGGTATGATTTAAAATTGTATTCATTATAGGTAATTCAATAAGGAGAGAATGGTATAAATGACCTTACATGCCTTTAGCTGGTGGGAACCACAGGTTAAGTAGCATCAAATGGGCCTCCTACCCTTGCGCAGCATGTTGGGCAAACATCTTCCATAGAGGAGATATTGCCCCATTTCAGTCATAGGAGCAATTACAGGATTTTCTTACAGGGAACAATTCTACGCATCATTCCTACTGCCAAACAGAACTCATTGCTGTGCACCTAGATAACGGCATGAACGCGCAGGAGGCCTAATCACCCGTGCCAAGAGGGAGCTGCCTGCAGTCTCCTCCACTACAATCATCTGCAAATTTTATCCTGCAGCTAAGAGATTTGTGCAATGCTACACAGGTCTGAAGGCCAGGCTGTGTGTGCAGCAAAGCACAGCACCAAACAGACTGGGCAACTGGGGACACCCAGCATGGTGGCAGTGGAGCATCCAGATACCAGGAATCTCATTTGTATTGTGATTTCACTGTTTATCACTATTGCGATACGATGCTTGGGCTGTGCCTTCAGTACATTCCTACTATCGCTCTTCTAAATCAAAATCGCATGTAAAGCCAAATATAATGAAGAAGTTAATTTCATATTAAACATTAAATCCAAAAAGTGGAATATACAGGGGAGTCTGGCCAGACAGTATCTCTGTGTGCCTATATGGTCTTGGCCATGGGTGAAATATATTTTCAAAGGTACATATACCAGTCAAAAGAAGAGCTTAGTGGGAGCATAATGAGGTACAGAAGATTTTTGCTGGCTCCCTGCACAATCTGAATTTCATCACTACTAAACTGTCTTGTCATCAGCTTATTTTCATGTATCACTTTTACAGCCAGACCTTGACAGAACTTTCTGACCCAGATGTGAATTTGAAACGTCACGTTTTTTGGGAGTCTGACTGTCAATGCTTGCCTTGGACCTGATATGCCACCCATGCACCACCTCCTGCTGGTCCCTCTGCCACTCCTTCACGTTTCTAGCAGAGTTTTCATATGCACTAGTTATCACTTGGTAAGGCTTTTTGATCACCAAACACACAAGAAAAGCATGTGAACTAGAGTCTTGCAGGGTCAGAATTTAACAACCAACAAGAGTTAAAGACTAGCCTATACACACTAAGAAATTTAAGATTCACTTTTGCGTTATTTTATATATATGTGCATGACTCTGCACAGACCTTTATGACAACCTGACCTTATGAGGAAATTGGATCCATTCTCGCATACAGTCGTAAGAAAAATCCAGCAGAAGTAACTGTCAGTGCCACCTCATTCTAATTACAAACCAAAAACATAGAGAGAGAAAGTTCAAATATTCAAGCAAAACCACAATGATTCTATTCTAGTCTCTTGTGAAGACAGGCTGAGAGAGTTGGGGTTATTAAGCCTAGAGAAGAGAAGGCTCCAGGAAGATCTTATAGCAGACTTCCAGTACTTACAGGGGCCTACAGGAAAGCTGGGGAGGGGCTCTTTATCAGAGAGTGCAGGAATAGGATGAAGGGGAAGTTTTAAGCTGAAATGGGGGAGATTCAGATTAGCTAGTAGGAAGAAATTTTTTACTGTGAGGGTGGTGAGTCACTGGCACAGGTTGCCCAGAGAAGTCATGAATGCCCCCTCCCTGGAGGTATTCAAGACCAGGTTGGATGGAGTTTTGATCAGCCTGATCTAGTGGGAGGTGTCCCTGCCCATGGCAGGGGGGGTGGAACTGGATGATCTTTAAGATCCCTTCCAACCCAAACCATTCTTTGATTCTGTGGCCTCTTTCAAAATAGGGACTTGCTGCTGTCACCTGGGAACGGTCAAAAATTAACAGACGTTACACCTATTGCTGTCATGTCTGCCTGTAGAAGTAGTTCACATTCCTGCCACTAATCACCAAATTATTAATTTACCCCAACTAATTAACCCCAACTCTCTCAGCCTGTCATCACAAGAGACTAGAATAGAATTAAGAAACCGCTCCAATGACTACTGCTCTCCTAAGCTGCCAGGGTCCTCAGTGAGATATATTGAGACAGACACAGAGGCAGCTTCAGAAACGAAGCCAGTGGCGATGCTCTATAACTCACACAATATGCGTGTTTATTGAAGAACTAAGTGGGAATAGAAGTACAGCATGCCTGGGGCAAAGAAAAGCTTGTTTCTGCTCAGCACATCAGAGAGGTCACTGAAGGATTGTTCTGTGTGAACATATGACTTCTGTACTGCTGCATGGAAACATGGTATTATGAGAAGCAGCTTTCATTAAGCACCTCACATTTCTAAGATAGAAACGACACAAAATACAGTAAATTTGTTGCACTCAGTTATTTAGTCCCTTTCCCATTGTCCTCCAAGTAATACCCATCTCATCCCTTTTACTTTGAGATGTTAAGAGAAATTTAATGTTGAAAGATTTATAAGCTGCTGCTGAGAGCTGCCAAGAGTGACGATAAAGTTCTTAGTTCCGTCCCCTGTATAGATCCTTCAAGGGCTGGTTTAAAACCTAGTCATGCTGACCAAATAAAAGAATACGTTCGACAAAATATGAAAAATTAATTTAACCAGGTGTGTTTGTATAAGATTGGAATTGTTCGGAGGCAAAGTGAGACGTACTGAAGTGGAACAAGAAAAAAGAAGTTTCTTAAGAAAGAGGAGTTGAGAGGACTTAATCATAGAATCATGGAATCATAGAATCATAAAGTTGGAAGAGACCTCTGAGACGATCAAGTCCAACCGTACCCTGTCTCCCCACTAAACCATGTCCCTAAGGAACTCATCCACCCATCTTTTAAACACCTCCAGGGATGGCGATTCCACCACCTCCTGGGCAGCCTGTTCCAATGCCTGACCACCCTTACAGTGAAGAAATTCTTCCTAATGTCCAGTCTAAACCTCCCCTGGCGCAACTTGTGGCCATTTCCTCTTGTCCTATCACTCATCACTGTGTGACCCACCCCGTCACACCCTCCTTTCAGGCAGTTGTAGACAGTGATGAGGTCTCCCCTCAGCCTCCTCTTCTCCAGGCTAAACAACCGCAGGTCCCTCAGTCTGTCCTTGTAGGGCTTATTCTCCAGCCCCCTCACCAGCCCCGCTGCCCTTCTCTGCACACGCTCCAGCCCCTCAATGTCCTTCTTGTAGTGAGGGGCCCAAAACTGAACACAGCACTCGAGGTGCGGCCTCACCAGTGTCGAGTGCAGGGACACAATCACCTCCCTGCTCCTGCTGGCCATGCTGTGTCTGATACAGGCCAAGATGCCACTGGCCCTCTGGGCCACCTGGGCACACTGCTGGCTCATGTTCAGCTGCTGTCAACCAACACCCCCAGGTCCTTCTCTGCCAGGCAGCTCTCCAGCCACTCTTCCCCAAGCCTGTGACGCTGCAGGGGATTGTTGTGTCCCAAGTGCAGGACTCTGCACTTGGCCTTGTTGAACCTCATCCCGTTGGTCTCAGCCCATGGATCCAGCCTGTCCAGATCCCTCTGCAGAGCCTCCCTTCCTTCAAGCAGATCCACACTTCCACCCAGCTTGGTGTCATCTGCAAACTTGCTAAGGGTGCACTTGATCCCTTCATTGAGATCATTGATAAAGATGTTGAACAGAACTGGACCCAGCACTGAATCCTGGGGAACACCGCTTGTGACCGGTTTCCAACTGGATTTAACTCCATTTACCACAACCCTTTGGGCCCGGCCATCCGGCCAGTTTTTAACCCAGCAGAGGCTGTGCCTGTCCACGCCGATGGCAGCCAGTTTCTCCAGCAGAATGCTGTGAGAAACAGTGTCAAAGGCTTTGCTGAAGTCCAGGTACACCACATCCACAGCCTTTCCCTTGTCCACTAATAAATGATGAATTCTGAGGACATGAAGACCCCATGGAAAATTTGAAAGGTGTTGTACCTTATGTAATTGGGATAAGAATAGTACACAAATCAGCTTGCAACTTTTTATCTTTGCTATCTACTGCGATGGTGGCCCAACTCTGAGTTGTGAAAATTAAAGCAAACCAACCTAGTGTTATCCACAAATTTGCTGATGATTTTTTTTTTTACAGAGACATCTCAATACACTTTCCAAGTCAGAAGGGCAATTTAGCACAATTTAGAGTTGGGTGCATTCACCCCACAATGAAAGAGAAAATACAGGCGTGGAAGGAAATAACATTTTTAAAGCTTCTGCTAGAGGTGTTTACAGTTATTTCTGTTTACCAAACCAAACACAGTTGAATTCTAGGAACTGACAGCCCACTAACAAACTGGTTTATTGAGACCAGGAGAGATATTTACTCTTTCGAGGTTAAATTCTCCATTGGCTCAGCTCCACTGACTTTAATTGAATTCTGCAGTCATAAATTTTACAAAGCTAAATTTTTCAGACAAAATTAAATTCACTCATTATTTGTAGGGTTTTTTCATACATCAAAGCTAACAACGGGAACTGATTATTTCATGCAACAATTTCATTTAACTCTTTTTCTTTAGTGATAGTTATGGTTGCATCAAGATATATTCTCTCCTTCTAAGGCTGGAAATGAGACATAAAGGAAGAGTCTCATATATTCTTCACTTATAAATTACACACTAGGAATCTCCATAATTTGAAAATCTAATTATTGACTAGGAATTCATTTTCTACAGTCTTTTAAAAGCTTCCCATCTAAAGGTGTGTTTAAAAATAAGTCTGCTCCTAGAAGATGGTAATTTGGCAACAGAATGGGTATTTTCAATCAAACATTTCATTCCAAAACAAAAATATACATTTCATCTTATTTCAGCACTGAATGACATTGAATCAGTTCACAGACACAGTGGTGAAAAGTGTAAAAATGGGCTCAGTTCAACAGGAGAGACTGAAAATACTCTCCCAGCCCTCCCCTCACAATTGTTTATTACCTGTTGGTCCCAACATTGTTGTGGGAAATGGAAAGTGTGTGTGTGAATCCCCATAGAAGGAGGCATGAACTAAATCTCATGTCATGGAAGAGAGATTTTAACAGACTTTATTTTTGGCGAGAAGGATGAAACACCTGCCATCTACTTTGCTATCAAGTGTGACTTTCCTCTGCAGGTCCCAAAAAGGACCTTGACACTCACTTTCAGGAAAGAAGTCACTTGTCCTGCCTGGACCCTGGTGCTTCTCTGTGATACGAAATAAGGCTCTTCCCTCCCAGAGACACTCCTCTGTATTTTCTCCTCTGCTATTTGTGGCCAACATTTCTGAGGAGGATGTCAGATCCTGCTTGGAGGAGCTTCTCTGCCTGCATCCACAATCTAGAGAGCCATGGGCACTGACTGACAGCTGTGCACTTCACCAGGAGGTGAATGGGTGGCAGATATCTATATTTTCTGCTGGGTCTGGACTTCTACCCTTAGCCACTGACTGAGATAGGACAGTAAAGGCTGGCATCATGGTATGTTCTCTCTGGGTATAGGCGGTAAGGGAATAGCTATGGCAAAACCTCATTTCCTTCCAGGGCTTCTGGTCTAGGCTCTTGTTTTGCTGGCGAGTGCCATCCTCAAAAAGCAATATAATTTGGTCTGAACAAAGGCGGAAAATACCTATTTTAAAATAAGTGAACAAGATTTTGTGCCTTAACAAATACTTGCCTTGCAAGCATTTATCCCCAGAGGCTTTTTGTGAATGTGCTAGTTCTTATATCTGGATCTTCAGTAGAAGACTGCATGCGGCCAGGACAGAGCTGTGCCTCTGTGAACACCCAGGAGACCAGTTATTTCATGGTCTTTGGAAAGCAAAAGAGACTTAAAATGGTAAACCCAGCTCTTCCTGTGCTTAAAATACACCCATCCTATTCCCAACACTGTCTGCACTGTGACTTGCCAGGCTGGGGATTGAAAAGGAGGGGAGAAAATGGTTAATGTTTTCAAGGTAAGAGGTGGGGAGAGCAAACACGGGTAGCCAAGAGAAGAAACACAAAACTTTGCTTCTTTTCAAGAAGTTTTCTTGCTGGTTTTGGAATATGATTTAGAATCAGGTGTTCGGGTCAACTTGAAAAAAACCCCAAACATTTCCTTAATATGCTCCCAACATGAAGGATTTGCCATGTTGTGCATTGAACCACTGGTGGACTCTCATTCCTCTGGTGAAACATGTTCTCAGATGCACTGATACTGAGAAACATGGGGAAATGGTCATTCACTTCTGAAGCAGAATTTTAAGGGAGTGGCTCACATATGCCAGCAGGTACTAAGAACACTGGGAATAATATATGCAAAAGCTTGACAAAAGAAGTGGCTCCTACTTTGCAATGGTCCACTAGCACAACAGAGGAACTGAGTCTTTTTTTTAACCTGCTGGAAAATGAGGGCAACGGAAGACAGAGGGGAAAGAAGTTAGAAAACACATCTAGAAGACAGAATGAAGAAAAAAGAAAGAACTCTCTTTGCATTGGGAGGGCTTAATAGAAAACTGCAGCCATTAACTGTCACGGAGCTCCTTACAATTCCTCCTGGAAATAAATTCTTCATCACACTTGTAGGCAATTGTTGCTATACAACAGAGCTCTCAGCTACTTCAGATCAGCATAGGATCTGCCCCTACACAGATCAGAGATTGATTTTGAGAAATCCTGTGCCCCTCCAGGAAAGAGACAATTTTCCCTTGCATCTGTTGTGTGTTCCACCTAGAATCTTGTGTGATTCTTAGACCTTGAGAGAGCTCCCCGATTCCTTCTGAAGTGTGATAGCATAGCAGCAATGTTCAGTTCCAGTAAAGAACAGTGCTTCAGTGGATCTGCCCTCTTTGCCTATTCTTGCAACCTCTCATCTGTACAGAACTGTATTTGTGCACTCCTATCAGTGCTGTGAACTTTTCTTGGCACCAGACCATAATCACATACAAAAAGCATCCCGGCATATTTTCCCACAAGTTCTTTGGAGCCTCTGCTAGCTTCATGCCAATGGCACTTTGAAATATAAAACAAATCTATTCCTCCAGGAAGAAAAACAAGATTTAAATCAGGGACTGTGATGGGAGACGATTTGCATTTGCACAGAGACAGCTACTTAAGGTTTGGCAGCTTATGATTAATACCAAGCTTATTCCACCTTCCAAGAAAGATATTTGCCAATTTATTTCTATGGGGTTTGGCTAAGGCCCACACTGTGCATACTGTGGAATATTCCTCTCCTCTTAGGCTCTCAAAAATACTAAACAAATAACAATGAACTTTAAAGGGGGAAGAAAGGTTCAAGTTTTGCCCTCTTTTTGCACAGACAGGTTCAGTGGGACCCTCAGGATGTATATAACTCTCTGACATATTTTAATTTGATGCCTTTTTTTACAGTTATAAGGGGAGTATCATGCTATACTTGCAGCATCCATGCTCTCATGCCTGACCAGCTTAGCAATCATGAGTAAAAATATTGTTCCATTGAGAAGCAGTAAAAATACGCAAACCTGCAATTTCTCTGATCACACACCCTTACTGTTAAAATACTGAAAAGATCAAAATTTTCTTTAGGAAAAAAAAGCCTAAGTTTTCTGTGCTGTTGCTGCTCACTGAAATTTCCTTTCTGATAACAGAATTGAGCAGTGTGGTCCACAGGAAGATAACAAAGAATTGATGTCGAAGCAATTTCAGGGTCATCCCTGAATCTGATGTCCAGCTGATTAGTTTATATCATAATGGTTCCTCAGTCCTATTTTAAGCATCTTGGAGAAGAACACTTTGTAACTCAGTTAAAATGCTTCCTCATCAGACAGAAATCAATATCCAACAAGGCAGCAATGACCTCTCTCAAATTTTGTTATGCTCATCACAAGAGTGCTTAAAATATTAATCTCAGGGAACCTACTGCAAAATCGATCAGGTTTTAAATAATCCAGCAGAGTAAAAGCAGCTTGTAACAATTCGCCCAGAGAGGATTCCCCATTACTGGGAAGAGCGTAGGAAGACATGATTGCCTATTCCTCCTTCCTTCACCCACACTGACAGGGTTTGGGTGGCTGTGCCTGTCTGACCTGGTCTTGAGACAAGGCAACTCTCAGCAACCGTGTGTCATGGAGGGAGGCAAGGCGAGCCAAGGTGGCTTGATGCTCTTGAGAGCATCTTCCCTCAGTATCAGTGCTACACAGTTTGGGGTGGAAGGACTGTGGGACTCCATAGCTCTGTTGCCTTTAATCCTCCATAGTCTCTTTGACCTTCATGCAATCTCTGTTCTTGGAAATATCATGACGGAATAGCTCGTGTTTATCTCATACATATATATACACATATACATACACACACATATTCATATAGATATGTATATTCTTCATTTAGATATATATGAACTGGGTCTCCTCATCTGCGTTTTTGGAGCAGGGCTCATAAGACAATGTTGCGCTAGGTACTACACATATAGTACATAAGCTTGAAGACAAAAATCTGTCTGCCCAATATGTAAGTGTGGGCAGGGGCATCTGTTCCTCCTTGGTTTGGTGTCCACTTAGCGTTATTTTTACACACTTTCTGTTTTTTCATGGTCATTCATTCTTCCTTTACTAGCCCACAAGTTAGTTACAATAGGTACTTTGGTTTTTTTAATTTTTGTTTAGTCTTCTTAGACTTTTACTACAAATGGCCAAACCATACCATTGCAGAATAAGTATAGTAGAAGATAGTGCAATAGCATCCCAGTGCTTCCCTGATTCTTAACTAAGAATAATTTGTAGTTAGAGTCTAACAAGTTCACAGCTACCCACAAAATTCCTGACAGGCTCAGAGGCCTGAGCTGTAACATTAGAACAGAAGTGTCGAATTCACGGCTCCTGCTGTTCCGCTCCTGCAGTGTAACACACATCTCACACGCTGCACATGTGACCAGTGTGTTGGCAGGAGCGTAGGGGCAAGGAGCTCAGCGCTGCCACTGGGTAAAAACAAGGTGCCAGGCTCAATTAAACAAGGTGGAAGGCTGGATTTAGCCTGTGGACCATGAGTCTGATACCCCTGCTTTAGAAGAAAGTCCCTGGCCTGCTGCTAGCAATGGCCACTCCATTGTTACTGTGTTTCAGAGAAAAGTCTCTTTTGATCTCCCTGCCAGGAAACCCTTCAAGGCAAGGTAAGCTCTTGACCTCATAAGGCATAAGTGTGAATGACATGTACAGTCCATGCAACGTGGTATTACTTGAGGGCTTTCTTCCTCCTTTATGTCTACTCCCTGGAAAAGGACAAATGGTAAGAGTCAGAAGCATCATTAGACAGAGCTTGGAAATGTAGCCATTGATAATGTACCTCCCAAATGAGAACAGGCTGAGAAAGTTGGAGTTAGTCAGCCTAGAGAAGAGAAGGCTCCGGGGAGACCTCATAGCAGCCTCCTAGTACTTAAAGAGGTCCTACAGGAAAGATGGAGAGGGGCTCTTTCTCAGGGAGTGCAAGGATAGGACAAGGGGCAATGGTTTTAAGCTGAAAGAGGGGAGATTTAGATTAGATATTAGGAAGAAATTTTTTATTATAAGGGTGGTGAGGCACTGGCACAGGTTGCCCAGAGAAGTCATGAATGCCCCATCCATGGAGGTGTTCAAGACCAGGTTGGATCAGACTTTGAGTAACCTGACCTAGTGGAAGGTGTCCCTGCCCATGGCAGGAGGGGTTGGAACTGGATGATTTTTAAGGTCCCTTCCAATCTCAACCATTCTATGATTTTATGAGTGGCTACATGACCACCATAAAGGTTTTGGTGAGAGAAAGAAATCAGCTTGCTGCAAGACCCATATGGCATGGAGTGCAGTGCTGGAGAAAGTTCTTTTAGGCAGCCCCAGAAGTGGCACATACTTATCAGTAAGTCACCACACCTTGAATCATGGCCAATACTCAAAATCAGATATCATCAAGCAAAATATGACACACAGTTTTCTTGGATTAAATCATCCATGACTTGATGTCATTCTCTATTATACTAATTTTCCTTAACATTTTGCTGAAGTTCACTCTGGTTCTACATACAACTTTCTGAACTTTACATTAATGACCAGCGTTTTTGGTTTTGTTTTTCAAATTCAGAACAGCTCTAGCTACCTCTGTTACAGTCTGCAGATCTGCATTCTAACTGGCCTATATTCTTATGTTCCTGGACTCCATTCAATGCACTCCTCTTGCCTAGCTATATGTATGAGTGGCTGGGCCAAGAAAACCTCGGTGCAGTTGTGCTCTTTACCTTCCAGGGCCTTCTCATTAATACTGTGAAACACGACGTGTTCAGCAACTCAGAAATTCCTCACTCTCCTTTCCTAATGCACCTAAGTGGGGCACCAACTGGTTATCAGGTAGTTTTCCAGTCCTAGTAAAAACCAGTCTAGGAAAACTAATGAAGGCAAACCAGAAGAGTGGGATGTAGTCTTAGTCAGGCACAATGAAACTCACAATGACTTGAATAAGAATGGAAGAAATTACCTGCTGTGTTGATTTAATGGACCAAAAATCACTAACCTGGAATGGTGTTTGCACAGCAAAGTGCTCACAAGAGGAACATTTCTCCTCCCTCTCCCTCTCTAAAACAGAAGGGCTGGGTGCACTCTCTTGCAAACACCGCAGGAACAGAAATGGGATTCTCCTGCCCTCATTGGTCAAGAAATTTTTACCTAGGGCAACAGAATGAGTGTTGGAGGTAGTATCGCACAAATGAGGACTTAGGATGCTTCATGATCACTCTTGCTTAGTACCAATTGTTTTAAATGATCCGTTTGATTACTACAATGACTGGTGGAATGGAGAATTAAAAGGATGGTAGGGTTACTTATTTGAGAAATAAAATGTACACAGATTCACATATTTGGTGTTCCAGGACATGCACTGAGAAATTTTGTACTGCTTAAATTAGAAACCGACAGACTCTAATCTTTTTTCCCCAGTTGCAAGGGTGATTAAATTCTGAGCTATTTAGACTGGATAGTAATTATTTTGCTTATTTTAATGTGCCCTCTAAAAACTATGTATCGTGAGAGTCATCAGACTGGTTAGTGCTTCTAAAATACTTCTCATTTTTGCTCTTGGTCGTCAGAAGGAACTCCTGGGGGCTCCAGCATCACATCCATTGGTGCTCAAACCCACTTCTGCTAGGAGCCAGATGTCTGTGGGCATTAGAGAGAAAATGAGAAACAGATGTTCAGGAACAGAGAAAGCCCCAAGAAATTTGAAGAGAAGAAAATGTGATGATCAAAGAAAATTCTCCTGTTCGGCTCGTGAGTCTTGGAACAGCAAGACAAGAAGGAGGCAGGTACGAAAATCCTGGTGTAAAGTCAGCTAGTGGCTTCAATTGCGCGGCCCATGCAACTGCAGGGCTCAGGTGGGATCATTCGGGTGGCACCACTGGCCACTCTGTGCCAGAGCTGGCATCTGAGCAGGACAGGACCATGGCTTGCCCTGTCCTCTTTCTTGTCATATTTGACCCAACTGATGACCACAGGGCTGGAAGGAGAGAGGGGGAGGATGCCAGCCACTTCCAGGGAGTTGCTGTCTCACTCCTGTCACAGGAAAGGGAGTAATACTGCTTTCACACTCTCCCCTGCTTATACCCTGGCTTGCTTGTACCCTAGCTCCACGAGGCATCCCACGCAAACCCAGCCTTTCCTCAGGTGACATCACTCTGCCTTCAGTGGGAGTTTGAGTGTGAATAGAGCCAGCAACCCAGATTTGGGTTATAGCTGTGGGAAAACAACTCCATCCTCATGAGAGTTTGGTATAACCACATTTTCACATTAGCAAGCTATTTAAAGCATAAGAGAAAACAGCTCTCTTATGCCCAGCTCTGTCTGTGTTCCAGCCAAGGAGCGCCTGATAAAGACTCAGTATTTTTCCATTAATTAAGATGTTTTAATTAGTTGGGACAGCTAATTTAAATTAGCTCTAGGAATAGGTATAGCCCTCAAGTGAGCAAAGAACAATGACTGCAGTTAATTCCGAATAAGTTGAGGGAAAGCTCTGCTTTAGGAAAGGCATTCAACCAGATAGACTAAGGCATCATTGAATGCACAGCTGGTCACGTAAATGCATCAGTTTTTATTTTAATTTTTTTGCAGACAGTGCCCGTTGGTCTTTTCTGGTGTTACAGTCATAGTTTGGGCTTTTTCTCTCTGATATGATCCCAGCTGGGTTTTTGCCTGGACATAAAGATGCTTTGGATGACCCTGTATTACCTTCACACAAAGTGAGAACTAGAAAGAACTTCCTGGCTGTGTGTTTCGCGTGATGGCATACTGCATTTTCCCCAGCCCTGAGACAGTGGAGCCATTAACAGTTCTTTCCATTACTGCCTTTCTTTCACAGCACTGAGGGACCACGCTGTCCGAAGAACCAACACGCTGATGGCACATATTGGCTCACCCAACTTGTTTGCACATGGAGCGAGGGTGGAAGATGAGATCAGAAGCCTATAAAGGAGCACAAGATCCAGGGCTGATGCTACAGATCAGCTGGTTCCTGATCCAGAAATGAGAAAATACCCTTTCCAAGGAGGCAAGTTGGACTAGGGGTGCAGAAAACAGACATCTTTTCTTTCTTGCTTGCACAGTGTTATAGTTCGAGTTAACTGGGGTCTGTTCCCTGACTCTGGCTCAGCCCAGCCTAAGTAACATTTTCTGAAAGCTAACTGCATGTTTTTCAGAGTTTCTCCCTAGAAGTGATAACACATGACATTGGCACGCAGAAAGGCCAATGTTTATACTTATTCCTCTAGTAACCAAGGCCATCCTCGAGTTAGCAAAAAATGCTGCACCTGCAGGGAGGGGCAGACAGGACAGGTGACCCCAAACTGACCTACAGAGTATTCCATCCCATATACATCATACTCAGTATCAATTTGAGAGATCACAAGGGTCTCACTCACTCATGCGATGGTCGACATCCAGTGAAGACCTCATCTGTTTGATTGCTCCTGATCCCGGATTCGTGCATCCCTGAATCCAGTTTCTGAGTTCAGCTCCCTCCTAGGAAGGGACCCATTCCCTCGTGTCTGCTCTGCAGCATTTGTGGTGACATATTGTCATCAAGGGGTGGGGTAGAGGTGCAATCTCATATATTTGTACATATTTCATTACTGTCTAATTATTTTAATCATTATTATTATTATTAATGTAAATTCATTAAACCTGTAGTTTTATTTTCCAATCCACAAGCCTTTTTCCTCTCATTTTCCTCTCCCTTTCCCCTGGGAGTGGGGAGTAGAATTCGGGAGCCCAACTACATGGTTTTAGCCGCTGAAAATCAGCTGGGTCAGGGCTAAATCATGACACACAAGCAAGAATATTTCTGTCAAATAAGGAGGGAAATGGGGAAAACAAGCTGCACATTTTTATCAGCTGTTGTGATTCTTCCAGCAATAGCTTTGCATTTTTAAACTCCCTGATGTGTTTATCACTACAGGAAGAACTTGTTCTGCAGAACAGGTAGGACCGTCTGCAGGTGCATACAAATGTATAGATTACTGTCCTCTATACTTTTATTTTAGAAATAGCAGCAATTTCTCATCCTTGTACAAGCAGCTGCAGTTGGACATTGTTTACAAGAGCACAAGGTATTTACTTCTCCCCAATGCTTCATATCAGATGTGAAGCAGGATCCCAAGCAAGCAACTTGGACTTCTTGTGATTATGCTTCTTTTTTCCCAGGGAAATATCATTTTGAGCTAAACAAACACATAATCCTGTCCTAACAGAAGCACAGGTTCTGCAGGACACGCATGTAAAACATAAGACAGCAGATTAAATTTGGGTCTGCAGATCAGCTGATCCACATTCCTCCAGGGAGCGCATCACAACAGGAACATGAAAATAAGCTTGCAAAAGCCTCCATGGGATTAACTACCCTACATTCAAATAAAGGTGTTGCATTATCCACTCTCCACCTTGTGAAAAGTTGTACATCCCTATCAGCCCTGTATGAGGTACCTCACTGGCCACTTGAAGCAGCCCAAAGAGCTGGTCAGCATCAATGAGAGGCTGATATTTTTCAACACATTTTTCAGTTCATAATTTTTTCAGGAAATCTGAATTTGGGGGCTTCATTGTTGTTTGTACAGTTATTTTTTTAGCTCATGTGTTTTAAAATGGTAATCCATTGAAAAACCCATTTGCTGCTAAATACAGCAGGAAGGCCTCTTCAAGCAAACAAATAATTACAATGGAAGATATTAAAATAAGGTTTCTGCAGTATGATGGGATTGATTTAAGAGGGTTACAGGAAGCTGGAGCCTGCTGTTCTATGACAAATTATTTCCCTGAGAAAACCCAGTAAGTGAAACATAATCACATAATGGAATTGTTCTTGAAATATCGCTAGCTCCAGGGTTTGGAAATCAGCAGCCCCTGGTGACTTTGTATTTAACAGCCTTACTCATGATCTAGGAAAAGAAAAGGTAGACAGCATGAAGGATAAACCAGTAGACAAGAAGGGCCTTCAGCTGAGGCAGAGGCTCGCAGTGTCAGGTTTGTTTAGCCCAAGGGGAGCTCCGATTAGAAAACTTTAGCAAGATGTTATAGGATGTATACATCAAAACCCAAGTCTGATTTAAGAGCAGGACAGAATGGAGGGTTGTGGAATGGGAAAGCAAGGCAAGCAGAAGGAAAGGAAAAACTGAGCTTATTGATGTGATTTAGGGTCATGTGTGAAATACACATGGTGCCTACCTGAACCTAAGAGGTATAAAAGACCTTTATTTCTCAAACACCACTGCACTCAAACATCAGCCCAGATGATCCAGCTCAAACAACCAAGAGTCGAAGCAAAAATTGTGCCTTCCCACACCCTTCATCTTGAAAAAAGAGAGCAGTTACAGCATGCCATCAGGAGCCATCCCTTGGGGCTACTGGTGATGCCAGTCAGACTCCCCCCTAGAGCAACCCTCGTGGTGGCAAGTAGGTAGGAAAGCTTGTTTCTTTCCCTGGAAACCAAAGTGTAGTAGAGCCTTAGAGAGTCTGGCAATGGCTGTGGCTCCCAGAAGGGACTGATTTCATTTACAAGTGAACGTCAGGACCAGGAAATGTCAGGAACCTGTTCCCTAGGACACAGAAAACTTGTGCCCAGATGAGCAAAACCACAGAGGCGACACTGCAGGAGCCTTACGCTTGAATTCCATGGCCAATACGAAGGGGTAACTATTGCACTGAAAGCCAATACAAAATCTCTGTTCAGTGCTAAATAACACCATAGGGTGTTCATCCCTACCAGAGGGGACATGGACTGGAGGAAGCACCAACTTTTCCCATGTGCAGCAGAATAAGATCATGAAAGATGCCACAGCCTTCCCAGCAGCAGCTTTCCATCTACATCCCTCCCTCCCTGTGGCAAGAATGCTGCCAGCAAACTGAAACTTAGACCAGGGTGAGTACTACCCACAGTTTTCCAGTGTCAGTGGTTTTCCAGCATCCCCCTTACTGGAGGGTGAAGAGAGGCTGCTGTTCCAGCTATAGCCTGTAGCAAAATCCAGAGACAAAATGAGTGATGAGTGCGTGCTTTGGCTTTTCCTCAAAACCACGCCCAGCCTTACGGCCACCCTGTATTCCCCATGGAGTGAGAGCGGCATCTGGTGGCTACATCCTCATCCCACTAGCCACAGACTTTAATAACTTTTTTTGAATGTTTGGTAGGGTGGAAATGAGGGGGGAGCACTTTATATAAAGTAGTCCTGATTAACCAGATCAGTGACAACTGCTGGCTGCAATTAATTCCTGTAACTTACTATTTTTCTACCCTGCTTGTCATGTAAGTAGCACCAATTCCCAATCTGTCATTGCAGCATGCTGGCTGCACGAGCCTTCCTGCCCACAACATTATGCTCCTGTAAGTGACAAGGAAGGAATGAGGACCTGTCCTAGCTTGCTGAAAACACATATTATTTTTTTCCTGACTGCTTTTAAAAAAAAACAAACCCAGGGCTTCCTGTACAGGCAGAGATCAATTAAGCCTGTTTCCAGTCAGCTACCAAATGTGCCTCCCTAGAGGTGCTTAGGGCCACATGTGCCTTGGAAGAAGATGGTTTTATTCTCCTTCTGTCTTTCTGTGGGACGTTCCATTTCTCGGCAGGACATGACTTCTGTAACTCCCTGCACTCCACAAACTGTGTGAATAATAGATGTGCTCTAAGACAGAACTTCTGCCAGGGGTGCTCCTCACATCACTGACTTCTCTGGCAAGCTGAATATTCGATGCAGAAGGGCTCTGCCTAAGTGATGATCAGAAAAACAAGCCCACAGAAAGCACTGAACCTGAGACAGACTGTTTTCATTCGATTCAGATCTTGCTGCTGAGTGATTTCTGTACGGCTGGAGCGCAAGTGCAAGAGATCAGAGGGGGCTGTCTGCCCCTTACTTCTGACAAAAACAAACTCCTGCTGGAAATTGCTCTGCAGCTGGGCCACTGTTCTCCCTTGTGTAGGGACTTTGCTGCCTAAGAGTAGCTGTACTCAAACTGCTGCCTTTCCCTGTTTTGGGCCTTTTTCTTGGCTCAGCTGCTCCCTTTCCTAAAATTCACGGGCACATACAGTTCTGGAGATCAGTGCCTCTCTGCAGGTTTGGTAGGAATTACCCATTGTGTTCAGCGGTCACTAGGACAGGCAGTGAAGGATGTGCACACAGTGGTGTAAGCACACAATGTGATAGCACAAGCTGTGCTTCCTTAGGAAAAGAGACTACAAAGTCTGGGGCTGCATGAAACAAAATCCAGCTCTTCACAGCTGTTGTACCGCAAAAAAAAAATGAGATAAAAGAAGAAGCAATCATACAGAGACTGCCACAGAGCAAAAGCTACTGTGGGTGGCCCTTCTATGTGCCAGGCTCACCTTTCTGGCGACCATAACCGCTCTCAGAGAGAGTGCATGTACCACCTTGCACCAACACAGGTGGAAACAAAAGACAAGGTGACTTAATGTGAGCACTACAATCAATTTTAATAAAGACTGGGATGTGCAGGTGCAACCTGTGGATGGTTGCTCTGGCTTTTATACCCAAGAGGCCCTTGAGGTAACGAAAGTATGACAGTACATGGTGTATTCTGATGTATCCCAGAAGGTTCATCTAGTGAAGAAAGCAATGAATACTAGCACCCTTCCCTCCAGCAAGTTTTTTCTCCTGTCCTGCTCCAAGGCTTGCATCCCTGATGCAATGATGAAAGCTGTGGAAGAAAGAGGTAAATGAGGGCACAGAGACAGTAGGTAGAGCACTCCATGACCGGGAACAAGTTCTAAGAATATGGTCATTCAAACTCAACAACATAGGAGCACAAGATGTAAAGAAAAACAGCTTTGAGGGACAAAGGTTTCATTCTTTCTTATTTCTCCCTGAGATCTGCTCACAGATAGCAAAGAAGCATTAATATTCTTGTCCCATCTTCTCCAGAGATACAGAGCTTGCCCTCAGGCTGCTCTCTTCCCTTCACAGTTTGCAATCATATAGCTGGAGTGAGAAAAACACTGCCAACCCCTTAACACCATCAAGTCCCATGCAGCTGAGCTGGACCAGGTATTGCCGCTGGTTCAAAGATCTGCTTACATAGAAGAGCAGAGCAACAGTAAGCCACAGTGGGAGCTCAAACTGCTGTTGTCACACCAATGCAATGCTGAAGGTCGACCTCTTTTTCTGACACACAGGGATTTTTCTGGCTTAGCTTATGTCATGCATAAATGAGTCTAAAACAAGTGGAAAAAAAAGTGCAACATTTATTCTCCAACCAAAACATTCACACAGGCCACTGGCCTAGTGGAAGGACTGAATTATATTTACCAGTAATTGTTGAAACATTTCTTCTCAGAATCACTTAGTGGGTACTTGTACCATGTTCTGCGAGGTCTGTGCAGCTGGGCCCCAGGTACAGCCCGAGCAGTAAACCCCAGCATTCTTCCTTTGCAAACTGATGTAATATTTGGCAAGATTTACAAACCAGTTGCTGAAGTCTCACCCACAAGTACCTGTAGGTCTGTGAGCAGAGTAGATGCCTTCACCCAAAGTGACTAAGGCCAGCTGCATGCCAGAACTGTGTGCACTGGGGCCTGTTCGTAAAAGCACCCTCCCATCTTTCCATGTGTTCAGATTTCATCTACATTTTTTTAGCTTTTACTTTTTTTAAAAGATCCCATATGTTTTGCCCCTCCAGAAGTCAGAAGGAGCTGAGATGGCAAGAAGCCTGCCAAAGTGCACCTGTCCAGATCCAGGCTTCAGGACGTACAAGCGAAAGCAAGACATAGATACACACTCCTCGCTTCCCAATATCCAATCTGGAGGAGGGTTTCGGCATGGTTCTCTTTTTCCTATGCTACTTCCTCCACTCCAAACAGCAGACTCAATGCTGAGTGGGCAGCAGCCAGAGAGAGCTTGGGGCCACCTCAGGAAGGGCCCAGAAAAAACAGGCAGGTGTTTATATGCACAGACACAACCACTTTAATAGGTCATCTCTGCTAAATGACTGCACATGCTCTTTGCAGAAACATGCAAAAACAGATTTGCAAAATGAACGATGGATGATCCCGGTCAGCAGCATTATGAGACCGGTGGGCCAGTGGCTATTCTGTCAGGCAAGGAAAGGAACGAGACTGGGTTGCTTCAGGACATCACGGTCCCTGTTTTGTAAGGCAGGAACAAGCCCTGCAACACCATGAAATATTGTAAAATCATTTGCATTCATTTGCATGAACATGAAATCTCTGCAGACCCCCAGACCTTGCACACTGCATTAAGAAGCTACCACCAGCTGTAACCATCTTGCAGCAAAAAAGAAAGGTATCATTTCAATGAAATACTAATTGCAGAGCACATCCTACTACGGCTCCTTGGGGAGGAGAGAAAAGCTGTGGGGAGGACTGCACACGCGGTTCATTTGCATCAGTTGCCCTTATTATTCCTCTAGGTTCTCTTTTTTTTTCTCCGATATTAATTAAAGCTCATGCTGTGACAACCATGGGGTGCAGAGGGAGTGATGAGGAGGCACACTGAATGACTGGCAATCATTTCAGTAGATTTAACTTACCCCACTACATCTTATTTTTTCCTTATTTTTCCCTAAAAAAATAAGTGGCACAGACTCAGGAAAATATTGCATCTAGGATAAAAACCTGATAGAAACAAATCCCTATTTTCTTTGCATAAATAACCCTGTTGATCTGCTCCACAGACAATACACAAACTGCTGTGGGTATCCAGAGCTTTCCCTCATGTTTGGGAAGCTCCCAAACAGGAGGTGTTCTCCTGACTGCTTACTCTGCGCAGGTTTTGTAGTTACATCCAAGGGGGAACAATGCCTCCAAATTGTTGGAGGATTCCAACAGGTTAATACAGGTCTCATGTCAGCAGCTCCAGAGATAGCCTGCGACTTCAGAACTGATTTAACTTCAAAAATACACCCCAGGGTTTCATTTAACATCCTCCTCTCCGGGAGAGTTGTCACCTGAAAAGGTTGTGAACCAGCAGAAGTGTGAAATCTAGTAGCCCCCCCAAAGCCCTGCAGGTTTCTACCCAAACTGCTGCAGGGAAGGTCCTCCTGCCCTCTGCCCTCTTTTTTTCAACTGCAAATTTGATTTCAAAGCAAGCTCTGCTCACAGTGCCCAAGTACTTCCCTATGCACATATAGCCATTTAGGCAAGATTTGGATGTACATCAGCGGAAAAGCTTGCAAAGCTTTCCCTCCAGACCGGAGTCATCTCCCTTCTGTGCTGCCTCGCCCTCAAACTGGCCATACTGCTGCTCGTGGCACCAGGGAGACCACCTCCTAGGGTCACACCTGAAGCCTGCCTGGGGCTTTCTGTCCCTTTTCTGGCTCATAAGAGAATTACTTTTCTTCCATCTCAGGCCTGAGAGGATGAAAACAGAGAGCAATCTAAGCTGTGCCACCTCATGGTGCTGTGGAGAGAAGCTACAGACAATTTAGAGGCCAGTTCCTAATAAGCAGAAACACTGGCCTTTGCATCTTTGGATTAGCAATGACAACCCAGTTTTTCTGAAGGTAGGATTCAGAATTAACACTCCCTCTTTAAAGAATGCTTTGCATGCTCTGCAGACCCAGGAGGTCTCGTTTCCATGAGCTGCTCTGCAGTGCACATGGGCCATCTTACCAGAGCACATTTGGGTGCACTATCAATTATAGTTTTAATAAAGGCTTTAATAAAAAAGGGCTTAATAAAAGCTGTTGTGAATAGAGGTTTATATTTTCCAGACAGTTTAAAACCAAAGCTTTCTGTGACACTGACCCCCACTGCCAGTCCTGGCTCTTCCCATTCAACTCTCATAGAATTACAGAATCATAGAATCATAAGGTTGGAAGAGACCTCTCAGATCACCGAGTCCAACGGTGCCTGTCTCCCTACTAAACCATGTCCCTAAGGAACTCATCCACCCATTTTTTAAACACCTTCAGGGATGGTAACTCCACCACCTCCCTGGGCAGCCTGTTCCAATGCCTGACCAATGCTTCATACCTGTCACCCTCATGAACAGTGGAGAGGCTCAGTGTGCTGTTTCTGAATTGCCATGGGCCGTGCCAGGGAAGAAATGGGTTTCAGAAGTGCAAATTGATTGACTCAGTTTAATTAAAAATTAATCTAAACACCACAAATCTAGGTTTTACTTCAATAGCATCTGAATTAGCATCATGCTGTACCTAGAATATGTAAAACCAACTTACATCACGCACACCAAAACCATGCTCCTGGAAATACTGGCTACTGCTCCTTGGTCATAGAACAGGCTTGGTATTCAGCAGAGACTAGAAAAAATGGAAATTTCAACACATTTTAATTTGAAAATGCCTTTATGAAATCTAAATTTATCTAAATACTTAGATTTGCAAGTGGCAGTGTTTTAAATTAATTCCTGTCCCATAAGTTTAACTGTAATTTTGCTGATGAAGGCTTTCATAAGCACAAACTCACACATGAGATTGGGGACTCATTCTCCTCGTTTGTCAGTCATCTGATTTCAAAACATTTAAGTCTCGATTTGAAGAGTATGAAAAAGGACACAAGTTCAAGAGTTTCTCCTTGTTCAACATATACATATACATGCTTCTTGAATGAAAATATCTTCAAAATTGTTGTTAAAACTCTGAGTGCAGAGAAAAAATGGCATATTTTGTGCTGAATGTCCGAAGCTTCAATAACATAAAAAATGTTATGAAAGGCTGGTTGGGGATTTTTCTTAGGAGGAGGTCATTCTGACATAAAAGAGTAACAATTGCTACATGTTTCATCCCAATTCCTACAAAAGATTTTTTCTGTTCAGAAAGAAATGTCAAGTTCGGCTCACAAGGGTCAGCAGACAGCAAACCCAAACAGGCAGTTCAGCAGGCACCAGTGCCTGGAAAACCCACGCTCTGGCAGGCTTGGTACCCAGGCATGGCTGATTCCAGGATACACAAGGCTGTGTGCTTCAGTCCAAAGCTGGAGGCCTTCTGGAAGCCTCTCCTGTGGGATCCCCATTGCCTCACAGTCATCTCTGCCTGTTTTCTTGAAAGTGGCAGAAACTTCATTATCTCTGAAAGCTCTTGCTCAGAAATTAGCCAACAGTCCAGAAGCTGCTGGAAGAGCAGAGAGATACACTTCTCCTCATGGAGACTGCATTTCTTTAGAGCAAGGGGACTATAAGCATATACTAGAAGCAGATTTCAAAAGATATGTTCAGCTACTCGCTGTTGTAAGGAGTAAGATCAAGCAAGTCCGGCTGTATAATCATAGAAACATAGAATCATTCCCGATTCAGGAAGCCCATGTGGGCTGAGGGCACACAGTAATGAATGGTACCTCACATTAATTGTCACGCTTTTGCTAATTATGGCACTCCGTGATTGGTTCGCTGTATTATACACACATATATGTATATATACATTGCTCCAGAGGCTTATGCTTAAGGGTAGCTAGTGAGAAGGTCTCCTGTCTCATTAGAGCATTGTTTATGTCAGGGAAAGAGAGGAAATGCCCCTGTGAGCCTGGAGGTCTGCCTGCCCAAGGCTTCTGGCCTTTTACTCTTCTACATTCCCAACCGATTCTGCTCTGACTGCTCCCAGCTGAGAAAAGCTGGAGCACAAGTCTTATGAGGAGTGGCTGAAGGAACTGGGATTGTTCCCTGAAAGAAGGTTGTAGCAAGGCGGGTGTAGGTTTCTTCTCCCAAGTAACAAGTGACAGCACAATAGGAAATAGCCTCAAGTTGTGCCAGAGGAGGTTTAGATTGGATATTAGGAAAAAGTCCTTTACTGAAAGAGTGGTGAAGGATTGGAACAGGCTGCCCAGGGAAGCAGTGGAGTCTCCATCCCTGGAGGTGTTCAAAAAGCATGCAGACATGGCCCGTCGGGACACAGTTTGGTGGACACGGTGTTGGGCTGACAGTTGATCTTTTCCAGCCTTCGTGATTCGATGATTCTATCAAAAGTTGCATTATTTTACTTCTCATGGAACACATCTAGAATTCATCCTAGTTTACATTCCTCTTGAAGGTGGCCAGGAGGCTGACAAACCAAATGCATTGACTGGATTTGGCAGGGGGAGTTTAACTCTCCCTGTTTTGGTACAAGGGGCTGCAGGTGCTGCTCGCTGACAGTGTGTTCCACCCACAGAGAATGGCTTCCCATAGAATCATGGGATCAGTAAGGTGGGAAAAGGCCTCTAAAATCATCCAGTCCAACTGTCAGCCCAACACCACCGTGGCTGCTAAACCACAGAATTATAGAATCATGATGGAATCATAGAATGGTTTGGATTGGAGGGCACCATGAAGGTCATCTAGTCCACCTCTCTGCAATAAGCAAGGACATCTTCAACTGGATCAGGTTGCTCAGAGCCCCATTCGACACGACCTTGGATATTTCCAGGGATGGGGCATCTGCCACCTCTCTGGGCAGCCTGTGCCAGTGTTTCACCACCCTCAGTAAAAGACTTCTCCCTCATATATAGTCTAAACTTCTCCTCTTTTAGTTTAAAACCACTACCCCTTGTCCTATTGCTACAAGCCCTGCTAAAAAGCTTTTCCACTTCTTTCTTATAAGCCTCCTTTAAGTACTGAAATGTTGCAACAAGGTCTCCCCGGAGCCTTCTCTTCTCCAAGATGAACAACCCCAACTCCCTCATTGTAGGGCAGATGTTCCAGGCCTTTGACCATCTTAGTGGCCTCTGGACCTGCTCCAACAAGTCCGTGTCTTTCCTGTACTGAGGGGTCCAGAGCTGGGTGCAATATTCCAGGCGTGAACCACGTCCTGAAGTGCTACATCTCCACGTTTATTGAACACTTCCAGGGATGGACGCTCCACCGCTGCCCTGGGCAGCTGTCCCACTGCTTCACCACGCTTTCAGTAAAGACATTTTTCCTCATATCCAATCTAATCCTCCCCCTGCGCAACGTGAGGCCGTTTCCTCTCAGGACGAGAGGAAACGGTCGCTCGTTGCGCGGAGAAGACGGACGCCTGACGCGCTCACCGTCACGACTCCCCGCCACGGCAAACGCTGCGGCGACCAATGGGGAGCGGCGCCGCTCAGAGTCCCCGCCCCGGGACCGCCGGCGGAGTCGGGGCAAGGGAGGAAGGCCAATAGGGAGCGGGCGGAGGCCAATGGCGCGCTGGAGGCGGCCAATGGGGAACGGCGCTTCTCGGAGGCCCCGCCCACAAATCGCCGACGGGCGGAGAGACATGGCGGGGCGGGGCCAATAGCGGGGGTGGGGTGGGTGTGGCACCGCTCGGAGACTCCACCCCAGAGCCGGCGGGAGGAGGGAGCGTTAAAGCGGCGGCGCGGGGCGGTGACCAACAGCGAGCCAATGGGGAGCGGTGTCGCTCGGGGGCCCCGCCCCGGGGACGCCGGCAGAGGTGGGGGCGCTAAAGCGGCGGCGGCGTGGGGCAGCTGGACTGGGCTGATGGAGCCGAGCAGCGGTGGCATCGAGCAGGGGGACGGCGGCTCTTGCTTCCTATACTACGCGTACGGCTCCAACCTGCTGCGGGAGCGGCTGCTGCTGCGCAACCCCTCGGCGCGGCTCTGCGCCCTGGCGCTCCTGCAGGTGCGCGGGGGAGCGGGGGCCCCTCTGGATTTCGCTTGGCCTGGCGGGGCCGCGCGCGGGTGTAGCTGGAGAGGGGCTTTTTACAAGGGCAGGTAGCGATAGGACGAGGGGGAAAGGCTTTAAATTGGAAGGGGGAAGATTTAGATTAGACATGAGGAAGAAATTCTTCACGATGAGAGTGGTGAGACACTGGCACAGGTTGCCTGGGGAAGCTGTGGATGCCCCCTCCCTGGAAGTGTTCAAGGCCCGGCTGGATGGGGCCTTGAGCAGCCTGGTCTGGTGGGAGGTGTCCCTGCCCATGGCAGGGGGGTTGGAGCTGGAGGGCTTTGAGGTCCCTTCCAACCCAAACCATTCTATGATTCTAAGATTCAAAGTCAGCCTTGTGGTTTGTCATGGTTTAGCCCAGGCCCAGCCCAATTTGGCAACTAAAACCGAGCAGCTGGGCTCTCAGTTCCACTCCCAGGGAAAGGGAAATGAGAGGAAAAGATTTAAAATTTGGAAAAACTACAGCTTTAATGAAATCAATAATAATAAAATACTATTAGTAAGAAAATAATAATAAAATATATACAAAATTGCACCCCACCATAGCGCCTTGCTGACTATATGTCACTACAGATCCCACAGACCAGGCATGGGAAAATAGTGAGTGACAGGAGGGAGCTGGACTTGGGAACTGGATTCGGGAATGCACAGATCCAGAATCAGGGGCAAACCAACAGACGAGGTCCTCGCTGGACGTCGGCCCTCAAAGGAGAGAGTGAATGTTCTCATGATCCCTCAGTTTTAGACTGTGATGTATGTGGGATGGTACATTATGCTGATCAATTTGGGGTCACCTGTCCTGTCCTCCCCTTCCCTGTAGGCGCATCCCTTTTTCATCTTTGACTTGGGGCATCTTATCAGCTCGAGGATGGCATTGGTTACTATAGAAATAAGTATTAAGCATTGACCTTTCTGCATACCAGCACCCTGTGTTATCACTGCTAGAGAGAAACACTGTCTGTAAAACATGCAGTTAGCTTTTAGAAGCCACCTAGGTGAGACTTGGCTGAAGTTAGAAAACTGATTCTACTTTAGCTCAAACCAGAACACAGGTGCTCAGCTGGGTTTGCAAGACAAGTTTCTGGCAGTTCTAAAACGATGATGCTTCCTTATAAAATCAAAATTCCTCCTTCCCCCTGTGCCATGCTGGCTGCAAGCGAGGAGCCCTCCTTGTTACCTGTCTCGAGCTGGATGCAGGCTTTTACCCGGCACAGCACAACTGTATCTGACACCTCCTCAGGCCCCGGCAGTTCTCTCCCCATCTGGCACTATTAAATGTTAGGATATCCACTTGGCCCTAATGCTGCATTGGACCTACAAGCTCGTGGTCATAAGCTGTTGATATACAGTTCTGTGCAGCTGGAAGGGCTCTCAGAGGAGCAAAGAATTGATTGACTCCACTTAAGGATGACTTGAAGGTTCTCTTGGGATAACTTGCAGAAAATGATCTGTGATGGAATATAAGAAGTAGTTCCAAAAACTTGTAATTAATAAGCTCTCTGTAGTCAGATACTTCATGTCTCTTGGGACTGTCAACCTGGCAACTGAGGCCTACTCTTGTAAAGTGTGAGGCACTTACAGATGCTTCTGCAGAGCTGAATATGCCGAGAGCCCAGAACTTTGCAGAATCTGACCTTGGAGGCAAGGAGGAAAACAGTAGGTTTGCATGCTTACCTTTTAATAAACAAAACCCCCATGCTTCAGCTGTCCTGGCTTTCAGGTAGATTTTCAGGTTACACATTAAGCGTCTCTTGCCATGCTGCAGGTTAGCTGTTCAAGAGCTTTTCTGGCTGGCCTTTGAAGATTGCTGTGCTCCCTGCTAACGCCGGGTGGCTTCATTCCCTTGCTTCAAGCTGGAAAACACAGACTTGGAAGTGAGGAAGCAAACAAAGGTTGGAGCTGATTTATGTTAATTGTGCTATGGTAGTACCTAGTCAGCTTAAAAAAAAAAAAAAAAAAAAAAAAAAAAGTAAAAATAGCTTGTAAACAGAGTACTTTGGATGCTGAACTAAAATATTAAATTCACTTCTCTGGCTTTATTTTATAAAAGTTTGTTAATCTTCAATCAAAAGCTGTAAGAAATGAGATGTGTAACAAGCACAGAAAGGGCATTACACTGATACTTTGCAGAAGGGCCAAAGACCAGACTCTTGACCCAAGAAGTATCAAGCGTGTTTGTTCCCTCTTCCCTGCAGTGCCTGCTACAGTTGCTCACGTGGCATACCACAGGGTTTCCTGCTTCCAGAATCAATCCATCATAGAATCATAGTATGCTTTGGGTTGGAAGAGACCTTAAAGATCACCCAGTTCCAACCCTGCTGCCATGGGCAGGGACACCTTCCACAGGATCAGGTACCTCAAAGCCTTATCCCGGCCTGGTCTTGAACGCCTCCAGGGAGGGGGCATCCACAGCTTCCCTGGACAACCTGTACCAGTGTCTCACCACCCTAATATCTAACCTAAGTCTCTCCTCTTTCGGCTTAAATCTGTTACCCCTTGTCCTATCCCTACATTCCTGGAGCTATCCACGCTATTTCTGTATGCTCTCTGTGGCCCTTCTTTGATGGTATCTGACTATTTTATAGACCTCCTTGCAGATATTCAGTGCAGATCAGGTCCAGGAAAATATAACTGAAAAAATAAAATGTAAACTGGAGTATTTCCTTGGGGCTACCCTGCAAGCATGTGTCCACACCTGTAACTTCAGTCTTGACTGATTCTCTGTATTGGTTTCATTTGCAGGATTTTAAGCTCGAGTTTGGCCATCATCAAGGCAGGACAAGCTCTGTCTGGCATGGAGGTACAGCTACCGTTGTTCAGAGCCCTGGAGATGAAGTATGGGGAATAGTGTGGAAAATGAACGCTAGCAATTTAAGTTCACTGGATAAGTAGGTGACTTAACTTTTGCTGTCTTCTACTGTTTTAGAGAGCAATTGAAAAATAGTAGTTAATTTTTGACTGAGAACTGTGTGGAAGCTTTGGTATTGGAATCAAGAAGATGCTTTGATTTTTAATATGTGAATTTCATTTCACAGTACAAGTGTTGACTTCTAACACATTTGTGATTAAAATGGCTTTGTTTTCAAGCTAAAAGTACTTAGGGGTATTTTAATAAGGTGTGGACCTTAATTTGGAACCGATATATTGGTCAGGCTCTTTTTTTTTTTTTTTTTTTTTTTTTTAATCCATGTCCACACAATGCCCTGTCCCTTAAATTCTGTATGTCCTGTCATGCTTTTCCAATTGCTTTAGGGAGATTTTCGTTTGAGATTTGACATCAATTTCTGCCTCTGTGTATCTGTAGACTCCAGCTGTAGTAGAAAAGGAAGGGATGAGACAAGACTTTGCAGAAGAGAAGATTTTTAATACAGGAAGAGACACCATTTGAGGAAGTTACTTTGCATGTATTCTCTTCTAGGGATTCAAACTTTTGTCAGCTTGAGGTAGAACCGAGCCAGAAGCTGGAGTGGTTTTGGTTTTCTCTTTGAATGCAGATACTGCCTGCACCATTGCAATGCATGGAAGAGAATGTTCTGCCTAAGACTGATAATTAAGACAAGTTTAAGGCAACCTGAGCAAGTCGTTCCCAGGCTGAAGTCTGGAGGACCAGCTGAGTAAACAAGTCAAGGAGTAGCATAACTTCTTAGAGGGTCTAAGGCAGGACTTGGAACTTAAATCTCCAAGACTTTGGCTGGTGTCACACATCTGCTGCAGCTTTCAGGATGCGCCTGCACAGCATGGTGCTTCTGGTACACAAGGATCGTTTGTTCAAAGCAGTTCATCACTGTCAGTTAATTCCGTCAGAAATCTGGGCTAGCAAGGCTAAAGAAGCAGGGCATATTGAACCCATTGAAAGCATTACATTAATACAGTTCTCCTGCCTCCAGTATTGTTGCAATTTTGGCTGTGGCTGCACTGTGCTGTGTAGACATGTCTTTATAACCTTGGCCATGAAACTTGAAGTTCCAACTTGCTTTTCACTGCCTATAGTGAACCTGAAATACAACAGGAACTGTTCCCAAGTTCTGTCAGCACATCATGGGAACAGGCACTCTCAGTGCTCTCAGGGCCTGGTTGGGAGTGTTAGTCCCAAGCAGGAGGGCATGTAGCTGGTATACTTCTGGTTGGGGAGAGCGTCATGTCCATGCCTTATTACCTCCTCAGTCCCCTACTCTCTGATTACACTAGTACTTACCTCCTGGTCCTGTTTTTGCTGACCTTTACTGAAATCCCCTGATTTACCATGCTTTCCTAAAGTGTAAACTTCAGAAGTATCTGCTTTGATAGTGTCTCTGTGTTCCCTCTATGGGGGCAGCATTTTGTATTTTGACTTCTGTAAGTGTTGTTTACATAGTGTAGAATTGCAGATCCCTGGCATTTGTTTGACAACCTTTAATGCTGGCTAAGATGCCAGTCTTGAGTGCTATACCATCACCAAGAACTGCAGGATGGACACTAGCATTAAAGATGGCTTTTTCCTAGCTGCTTCACAAATGCCATGAAAGTAAATGGGAAACGGAAGGACACAGCATGTGTTCTTGGCTTTTATAACAATAATTGGTAGTGTTCTTCTAAGGATTGTTCCTAACCAGCTCAAAAGAGCTTACCTATGTTCTTACACACGCACACACACACTGCCTTTTTCTCTCCAGTCTGAATAAAGAAGTCTGCTTTGTTATCCAGAAGCAGAGGAGGGAATGTGTAATTGATACCCTGTGTCATTAGTTGAATACTAGTAAAAGAATGTAATCTATAGAAAAAAATATGGGAGGGGAATCTTCTGCTTAGATAGCTGAGCTTTTTTTCGGCTTCAGATGATGCTGTCTCATTGTCAGATTTTTTTTCTGTCCTCTATCCTTCACAATTGTATAAGTTACAGACTAAATCACGGGGTTTCCTCATATGTCCTAGCAATGGACATTCTTTACCTGTAACATTTTTCTTGCTCTTACACATCCATGTGGTTTATTTTGATGCCTGTCGGCCTTGAGTCTGCAGTTAGCTTCCAGTCTCTGCTTGCACTTAACCTAGTTATGCACATATCACGGCCCATGTTATGCACATTAAATAACTTGAAATGGTAGTAAGTCTTTGGAAGAAAGATAAGTTGTCAAAATGATATTTTGATGAGCAGCATTAAATCCCATGATATCACTGATATCTAAAGCACATCTAAAATTAATTGTGCTATAAAATCTGTCTTGTATTGCTTAAGCTTCTCATTTACTTCTTAACTATTTCCTCAGACTTCTATTTGTGGCTAAAAGCTAATGGTTAAAGACAAGAAGTAGCCTTATTTTTAAGTTTAGATTTCATTTTCCTAACCTAGTGTGATTTGGTTAATAAAAATAATAACAAAATGGGTTTTGCCATGATCTGGTTCATTGTTGCTTTACGCATCTTGCGCAAATTAAAGGGTGCGCTGGCTTATTCTTTGGAATGCGCATTGCAAGAGTTGTGCAAGTTTCCCCTTATTCAAATGTAACACAATGGGCAAGATAAAACTTTGCAATTGTTTCATTATCTGAGAGGAAAGTAATGAGTGATAAGTGCCTGGCTCGTTAATTCTGATTATCTTCTTTGTGTTTCTCTTGTAGATTACCAGATTTGCACAGTATCAATTCACAAGTATTCTCTCTCTAACTTTGCAAGCTAACCACTACTGATCTTTCTTACAGAGCTAAAATGATAGAAGTGAATGCTGTTGCTTCTTTAGAAACTTATTTTTGGCTATGAAATAAGTTTGCACAAAAAGGACTGGAATGTGTTTTGCTTTATTTGTTTTTAAGTCTGTTAACAGCACAGACCAGTGTCCTGCCTTGAATTCTGTTAGAATAAATGCTATGTTTAATTGCAAAGCTTGTTTGAAAGATACATCAGTCATTGGGCGTGAAAGGAATATGTGTCCTTTGCAGGCAAGAGGGAGTTGAAGATGGCATTTATGTCCCAATAGAAGTTAATGTCCACACTCAAGCAGGAAAGGTACTGACCTGTCGGAGCTACCAGATGAAGGACTATGTCTGTGGTCCCCCTTCTCCTCAATATAAAAAGGTAGGCGATGCACCACTGTGATTTTGGAGAGAATGAACAGAAATATATAAAACAGTACTTCTGTTTAATAAGTACTTTATTTACAGCGGATGGAAGGCATGAGTAGTGTAAATGTAAGAGCGTAATGGTATTTGCTGAAGATTGCTAGCTCTTACAGGCCTACTAAGGGAGTTTTATTTTTTGGCTTAGTTATGCCTCACATGAAGCCTGTTTTTAACTCATGAATTAGTTAGGACTGACAAAAGGATTTCTGAAGGCTGTTGTTTACACATATGCAGCAATTCTCTGTTTGAAAAATTAATGTACTCCACTAAAAGGGCAGAGGAAATTTCTGTGGGGAGAGCACAGCATCTGGCTTGTAGTCTCAAGGACAGGAATTGTCCCTATTGTCTTACTGTCATTTAATACAGGAGTCCACCTGCTTCCTTTTACCGGGTGCATCATCAGCATATCAGAGGACTTCCAGCAACATTGCAGAGCACCGCAAGGTTCCCAGTTGCTGGCTGGTGAGGCAGAAGTGTTTCAGCACTGTTCTGCAACATGCTGACTCTGTAGAGACACACGACCTAGTCACGCAGCAAGCCTGACCTGCTTAGCTTCTGAGATCTGATGCGGGCCTAGCCTCGGGTGGCATGATTGCGTGTCTGGAATTGTGCAGCTATGAGCAATTGCAGATAGACATCACTGGAACATACTGGCTCTTTATTTTTTTACCGAAAGCAAAGAAACAGGGCTTGAGCTTTTTAAATCCCAAGCGTGCCACTTTATTCTGAGGAACTTGTTCCTATGAATCAGCTTCCAAAAGCATAGCTAAGGCCAGCTGCTGCAGGACTTCTGAAGAGAAAGCTTGCTTAGAAAGCAGGTTCTACAACTTCATAAACCTGCTTCATAAACTTCATAAACGCTGCAAACCTGCTTTTGTCAGGACTGGAGAGTTTCAGGGAGCTAATACGTAGTCTGCTGCTGTGTGTAAGCTCTCACTAGTATGCTCTAAGAGCAGACTTCCAATATGGGCGACTTTATTGAGCCAAACATTCCCTCCTGCTGTTCTCAGGGTCAGTTGATAGTTCTCCTCTTCCCCCATACCCCATCTTTTATTTGTTTAAGTTAACCAGGCAGGCAGGCTAATACTTTAGTACAGATGAATGCATCAACACACAAAGATCTACAGCCGTCTACTGTTGTGTACTTTTTGTGGCAAAGTTCATCCTTTCTAGGCACGTCATCCTTGAATTTCCTGGCTGTTGAATGCATGAAAGAGTATTTACAATACTGTCAGATTTTAAAATCTGCATAGTTATCTATTCATTTCTATCTAAAAGCTTACTGGTGTCTCTTTCAAGCTTCCTGCAGCCTCCTCTTTTCCTCTGACTGTCACTTTTTTCCGCTTGCATTAATACTTATGTTTATTTTGAATGTAGAAGGAAAGCTATAGCAACAAACCCTAAGGAATATGTACTTTTTCACTAAGCTAACTATCTGTTTCTGCTACTCCTATAACCTGTCTAGGTACTCACTGTGTTTTGGATTTGAACAGCTTATATTAACTTCAGTTATTTTTAAAACTAAGCTGCTTCTCACTCAGGTGTGATACTAAAGCTGGCTAAAGGCGTAAAAAGAAGTTCTTATCCTTGCTAGAAGTAAGAATAGAGTAACTGAGTAACAACTTCATTGTACAGTCTTGTGCACGTTAATAACGTTTCAGAGTCTTAGGGGTTTGCGTTGGTAGTTATAAGCCTTTTCAGAGTAATTCTGTTGACATTATCAAGGACTTTGGTGGTCTTCCAGAAGCCTTTGGCTATCTTTAAGTACAAAGAACATTATTTGGGATTAATTCTCTTGTTACCTTAAGTGGTTCTTCCCATATAAGTAAATGCTTGGATGGGGCTGCCCTTCCTAATATTATCATAGAAAGCTTTTTTTCTCCCCCCCTTTTGATTGTAGGTTATCTGCATGGGTGCACACCAGAATGGCTTGCCAACTGACTATCAGAAGAAACTGGAAGCTATTGAAACTAATAACTATGCAGGGCCGGTGCCAATCATGGAAGAGATTGAAGCTGCTATTAAAGCAAAGAAAATAAATACTGCATAGAATACATCCGCACTTGTTTGGTCATTCACCTTGATTTAGATACCTCTCCTTACTGGGCTGATCAGCGGTTTCTTTATTTATCAAGAAAAGATGAGTTTGCTGTGTGTCTACGCTAAGCCATTAGACATGATTTGCAGGCTGAAGACACGCTGACATTGGTAACGTCTTTTCTGTGTATGTATAACTTGAGTACATACTGAAGTTTTGCAGATTTAGAAATTATCTTTCTGTAATTTTCATGCAGTGTTGCATACAAATTTGTGTCCTGTTTACTGGTCTTTGTAAAAGAAAAAGGGCACCTTAGTGAGTATTGGCACCTGATGCCTTCTGAGAAGTGAGGGCTGCAGGATCAAGCCCTTTGTTCTTAAGTGTTGTATACACAATTATCAAGTAAGTCAGAGGTTTCTTAGATGCCAACTAGACTCAAAACTCTAAACCAAGATTAAATGTTTTACTTTGCTGCTTCTCTTAATGGTTTAAAGCTCAGCCTAGCTGAAGCGGTGGAGTTTCTGTTTATGTATTTAATAAAGAAAGAAAAGTAATAGTTAAAAAACTATCTTCATGTTTTCTAAGTGTTAGATCAAAAGGCAACCTAGGCCTGAAGACAACATTCAGCAAAGGATCTCATTCAAATCATAATGGCCTCCTCCTTTATGTCTGTTAATCATCAGAGGTGAACTGGTTAGGGTATAACCAACAGATTTTAAAGGATTAATTTTAGTTAGATAACTCTAAGGTGTTTCTTAAATTCCCCTTTTGACTGGCTTGTTGCTTATCTAGCTCTTGGTCTCATGTCCAGTGAAACTGGGAAGTCTCCTGTAAGTCCTAGCATGTTTGTTTCATGGATTTTTTTTTTTTGTCTTAAACCCCAGATGAACAGACTTGTTCTCTTTTTTCTTTTTTCTTTTTTTTTCCACAGCTTTGACAACCTCCTGCAAAACTTGAAGCCCTTGTAAAGTTTAGAGTACTTACCTTCAAGGTACCTGGCAACTCTTATAGTTAGGCTGTGGGGGACAAGGAAAAATTGGCAACCTGAAAGATGTCAAACAACTGAACTCTGGCTTATCTTCTGTACAATGTATTTTTTTTTCCTCTGGATGTACAGAGGGTGTGAGATACAATCGGTGTCACTGTGTGACTTCTTAGCTAAGCGACAAAGTAACAGACTTAACCATGTCTTCTCTGCATAAAGTTATTTTGTAAACTTCTGCCAGGGATATATAGGTGCTGTCCTGATGTCATATGCCCATTTCCAGTGTTGGGCACAGTGCGTGCAGTAAAACATGGTACTTTCTGCAGTAGCACAGTGTGGTCTGAAACTGGGTAAATAAAACTGTGATTACCAAACTTCTCCTGTGTCTGTTCGATGTGTGCTTCAAGAATATCAGCATTGCTTACGTATGCAAAAGCTGGCGATGTAGAAATGCATCAGAAACATCCATCTTTGTGTGTTTTCAATGGCTATGATTTCAGTATGGAGGGCAGGTTTGGTGATGACACCAAGCTGTGTGGTGTGGCCAACATGCTGGAGGGGAGTGATGCCATCCAGAGCCACCTCGACAGGCTTGAGAGGTGGGCCTGTGCAAACCTCATTAAGTTCAACAAGGCCAAGTGCAGGGTCCTGCATCTAGGTCGGGGCAATCCCAAGCACAATTACAGGCTGGGTGGAGAATGGATTGAGAGCAGCCCTGAGGAAAATGACTTGGTAACGGATGAGAAGCTCAACATGAGCCAGCAATGTGTGCTTGCAACCCAGAAAGCGAACCGTATCCTGGGCTGCATCAGAAGTTTAACCAGCAGGGTGAGGGAGGGGATTCTGCCCCTCTACTGTGCTCTCAGAAGACCTCACCTGGAATACGGCATTCAGTTCTCAGCACAGGGAGGATATGGATCTGTTAGAGCGTGTCCAGAGGAGGCCACGAAGATGATCAGAGAGCTGGAGCACCTCCCATATGAAAACAAGGTGAGACAGTTGGGGTTGTTCAGGCTACAGAAGAGAAGGCTCCGGGGAAACTTTAGAGCAGCCTTCAGTACTTGAAAGAGGGCTACAGGAAAGCTGGGGAGGGGCTCTTTATCAGAGAATGCAGGGATAGGATGAGGGTTAATGGTTTTAGGCTGAAAGAGGGGAGATTTAGATTAGGTATTAGAAACAATTTTTTACTGAGGGGGGTGAGGCACTGGCACAGGTTGCCTAGACAAGTTGTAGATGCCCTCTCCCTGTAAGTGTTCAAGGCCAGGCTGGATGAGGCTTTGAGCAACCTGATTTAATGGGAGGTGTCCCTGCCCATGGCAAGGGGTTTGGAACTGGATGTTCTTTAAGGTCCCTTCCAACCCATTCTATGATTCTATGAAAACTGTGCGAATACATTCCTCAACATCAGCACCTCTTCTTTTACTTTACCCTCACTGTGTTTCTTTGGGTTTTTGAACTTTTTAGCTGGGTATTTTACTCTTGCAAGGAGAATACAGAAAATAATACCCTGGCAGCCTCCTTGGGAGGAATTGGCAGAAGGTCCATGCTGCCTCCTCTTGAGCCTAAGAGTGAGAGCTGCTAAGGGCCAGGGCAAGGTCTGCTTCCTCCTGGGGGAGGAAGACGTCATAGAACCGCTTTGTTGGAAAAGACTTTCAAGACTGAGTCCAACCATACCTGTCCATTACTAACCATATCCCTGAGCATTTCATCTACCCATCTTTTAAACACCTCCAGGGACAATGACTCTACCACCTCCCTGGGCAGCTGTGATGGTGCCTGATAACCCTTTCGACGAAGAAATTTTTCCTGATGTCTAATCTGAACCTGCCCTGGTGCAAGTCAAGGCCATTTCCTCTCATCCTATTGATTATCACTTGAGAGACCAACACCCAGCTTGCTACAACCTCCTTTCAGGCAGCTGTAGACAGGAATAAGGTCTCTCCTCAGCCTCCTTTTCTACAAGCTAAACAACCCTGGTTCCCCCAGTTGCTTTTCATAAGGCTTGTCGTCCAGCCCCTTCACCAGCCTCGTTGCCCTTCTCTGCACACGGTCCAGCACCTCAATGTCATTTTTGCAGTGAGGGGCCCCAAACTGAACACATTATTCAAGGTGTGCCAGTGTGGGAAAGGAAAGTGATACTGAAAATGTTGGCAATTAAATTCCCTGAGACTCATTTTGGAGTTTCAGAAAGCAACCATCCTTTGTTTTGGTGCTGGATGCACAAGGGAATGACTTCCATCAATCATGCGTAATGAGACGACCCGGAGACAGAATATGTTTCCCACTTACTTGCACAGGTATAATTTTTTCCAGAAATCTTATGCATGATCTGTTACTTTCCAAAGATTAATTTTAATGTTATTATGAACTTCACAACGACCAAATCTCTGCTAATAGGAGCTTTGGAGCCAGCACTGTCTGACCGTGCACAGGACAACCCCAACATTTACACAGCATGTCTGAAGGTGTTGCCCAAATGCTTCTTGAATATTGCCAGTCTTAGCACCATGACTGCTTCCCTGGGGAGCTGTTCCAGTGCTCCACCATCCTCTGAGTGAAGAACGTTTTCCTTTATCCAACCTAAACCCCACCTGGCACATCTTCCTGCCTTTCTCTGGTGTCCCATCACTGGTCACCAGAAGGAAGAGATCAGCACCTGCTCCTCATCCTCTCCTTGTGAGGAAGCTGTAGATTGTGATTAGGCCGCCTCTCAGTCTCCTTAATCCAGGCTGAACAGACCAAGTGACTTCAGCTGCTCTTCATATGGTTTCCCCTCTAGACCCTTCACCAACTTTGCTGCATCCCTTGGACCCTCTCCAGTAGCTTTGCATCCTTTTTAACTTTTCATTGAAGTTAGTTAGAAAACGAATTCTGCAGAAAACGAATTCTATAGAAAGCTAACTGTACTTAGCTTAAATCAAAACATTCCACAACCCAAAGCTGTTGTACCTAGAAGCCGTGGTCCTGCAGCAGCAGAGCCCCTCAGCCCTGCCTGCGTGAGGAGGAGCCCTTCCCACCGGGGAGGAGCAAGGCGGGCTGTGGGATGGGAGCCGCTTCCCGGGGATGGGAGGAACCACCCGTGGGGCGGTTCCTGTCCCTTCGCCACCGCGGTGAGTGCGGGGGAAGGGCCAGGGACGGAGGAGGGTCGGTGGGACACTGGGGAGAAGGTGGGAACTGGGCAACAGGGTGAGGGGCTGGCGCTGGGCTGGGCTGGGCTGGGTTGGGTTGGGTTGGGTTGGAGGGCGTGAGCCAAAGTTTCTCTGGCTGGTGGGGGGTGTCCCTGCCCGTGGCCAGGGGGTGGAGCTGGGTGGTCTTTAAGGTCCCTTCCAAGCCAAACCGTTCTATGATTCTGTGATTCTGCGATTCTATGGTAACTGCATGGAAGGTTGGGAAGTCGAAGAGAAAGGGCTGCGCCCTCTTGGCGAGCTTCCTGCGCTCCTGAACTGAAAACTTTGGGACTTTTTGTTGCTCCCTCAGCAATTCCCCCTTTCCCCCACCGCCTCCGAGGAGGCAGTTGCTGTGGGGCAGGGTGTGAGGAGCCGGGGGCAGCCCGCAGCCAAGGCGGGCAGCAGGGATATCGAAAGTGCTGGCAAATAAACTCTCTCAGGCTCGTTTTGGAGTTTCAGAAAGCAAACATCCTTTGTTTGAGCAGTGGACGCGTGAGGCAATGATTTCCATCAGTCCTGCATAACGAGACAAGAGCTGGAGACAGGATATATTTCCCACTTGATACAGGCAGTAGTTACTATTACAAAAAGGGGAATATTTTGATTTGAGCTAAACTAAAGTTTCATCTAAGTAACTGTATTTTTTTCGAAGTTAGACAGAATGTCCCTCAGAGATCATGTTTTCCTGATAGCATGGTTTTTTAAATAGTGTTTTCCCAGACACTGTTTAGAGAAAAAATGATAACATCTTGTGTTAAGTATGGTCTGTGCTGAACGGATGTGTCTCCCTCTGTTTATAGTCTTTCCCTATCTCAAATGCAAGGTCAGACAGAGCTGGCTCCAAAGCTCCAATTAGCAGAGATTTGGCTGTTGTGAAGTTCATAATAATATTAAAATTAGTCCTTGGAAAGTAATTGAATATGCATAAAATTTCTGGGAACATTTATACCTGTGCATTTAAGTGGGAAATAAATCCTGTCCCCAGCTCTTGTTTTGTTATGCATGATTGATGGAAATCATTCCCTTGTGCATCCAGCTCTGATATAAAGAATGGTGGCTTTCTAAAACTCCAAACCAAGTCTTCAAGAGTTTATTTGCTGGCATTTTCAATATGATACTTATATGCATGTGTATAAATTTGTTCTGCTGCTGGGAGTTGTTGGCTCCAGCAGTTAATACTGCCCCACGTGGACACCCAGGCAGTCCCAGCTCAGGACCCTGTTTTGTGGGATCAATGGAAATGAGCCAATAGTGTGTCCTGAGGTATATCAAGTGCAGCATTGCTAGCCAGTCGAGGGATGTTATTGTCCCGCTTTACTCCACACTGATGCAGCCCCACCTTGAGTCCTGTGGGAAGTTTTGGGCACTGCAGAGTAAAAAGGATGTCCAGAGGAGGCCACAAAGTTGGTGATGGGTTTAGAGGGGAAGCTGTATAAGGAGCAGCTAAAGTCACTTGATCTGTTCAGGCTGGAGAAGAGGAGACTGAGGGGAGACGTCATCACAGTCTACAGCTTCCTCACGACGGGAGGAGGAGGAGCAGGCACTGATCTTTTCTTTCTGATGACCAATGATAGGATCTGAGGGAATGGCAGGAAGATGTGCTGGGGAGGTTTAAGTTGGATATTAGGAAAAGGTTCTTCACTCAGAGGGTGGTGGAGCACTGGAACAGCTCCCCAGGGAAGCAGTCACAGTGCCAAGCCTGACAATATTCAAGAAGCATTTGCACAATGCCCTCAGACACACGGTGTGAATGTTGGGGTTGTCCTATGCAGGGACAGGAGCTGAACTCGACGATCCTTGTGGATCTCTTCCAACTCAGGATGTTCTTGGGTTCTATGATGATGCACAGGCATAACCAAGCATATGTATCTCTGCTTGCACAATGCTGAGAATAAAGGGAGGTGAGAAGAACTGCTACATGAAAGTACCAGTGCCTTCATGCCAAGGCCATCAGTGCCACTGCAGCTTATTGACATGGATTATACAAAACCTTGCTGTAAGCACTGATAACTTTTACTGTACCCCTTATGATGAAACATTTCATTTCCCTTTTTCATTTCCCTCCTTATCCCTGGAGTGATCCCTGTCTTGGTTCCTCTTTGTTATTCTCAGTTGTGCAAGCTTATGATATGCATCTCTTGCCATCCCTACTGACACTTCAAGGCCTTGTCTTCTGTTTCATCTTTGACTTTACAATTGATGAGTGAGCGCTCTGCTCTCAGGTTCTTTTTAATTCCTAGTAGTGTGTTTTCTGTCTTCTTCACTTGACCAAAGCTGCTGTCCTCAGAATGGCTAACTGAATTTCCCCTTCAACATCTTCACCAGAGGGTGGTGGAGCACTGGAACAGCTCCCCAGGGAAGCAGTCACAGCACCAAGCCTGACAATATTCAAGAAGCATTTGGACAATGCCCTCAGACACACAGTGTGAATGTTGGGGTTCTGTGCAGGGACAGGAGTTGGACTCAATGATCCCCTGTGGGTCCCTTCCAACTAAGGTCATTCTGTGATTCTGTTATCATCAGCAGTCACTTGAGTAAATCATGTTTCTTAATTTTTCCTCTTTGGAACAAGAAGTTTGTTGTGTTCCCAGACAGGAAGCTTTTCCCCATAATCGCCTCTTCCATTGTCTCCTCCTTCTGGACTCCTGTTCTGCCTGAGTACTCTCGTCTCTCTCCATTCCTCTTTAGGTGTTCTTACAAGCCTTTGTAAGAGCCTCAGAGTGGCTTTCAGGAAAATTATTTTATTCATTAGACCTTTCAGAAATGGAACAGTTCCAGAAATGAAGTAATAGTTCTCGACTGTGGCTGCTTGGTCTCTGAGGTGTCTCACATTAATGTATGTCTCTGTCTTCTCTACCAGCGTCCCCATGACTGATGCCACGTCAGTCACAAGAATTGCACTGGAATTGAATCCAGCATCTTTGCTCAAGATAAGGCAAAGAACGCTATATGTAGTGTAGCAAGCAAATGCTTTCAACACTTATTTATAAACTGCATAAGTATTTTCCTTTAATTGTACCAGATGGTTAACCTAGTGTTGTAAAGCTAACAGATTCTTGTAAAGAGAGACTTAGTGCTTTGTAATCATGTGATTCCTAACTGAGAAGACTAATGTTAAAGCACTATGGAAGCTGGGACTCTTTCCAGAAAGAGGGGTGATGGATTGCAGATAACTTGGAGATCTCATGATGTCAACACACTGACACCATAGAATCATCTGGTTGGAAAAGACCTTTGAGATCATTGAGTCCAACCGTACCTGTCCGCTACTAAACCATGTCCATGAGAAACTCTTCTACCCATCTTTTAAACCCTCCAGGGATGGTGACTTAGCCACCTCCCTGGGCAGCTGTGCCAGCGCCTGACAGCCCTTTCAGTGAAGAAAGTTTTTCAATCTGAACCTGCCCTGGCACAACTTGCAACCATTTCCTCTCATCCCATTGCCTGTCACTTGAGAGAAGAGAGCAGCACCCACCTCACTACAAGCTCCGTTGAGGTAGTTACAGACAGTGATGAGGTCTCCTCTTGGCCTCCTTTTCTCCAGGTTAAGCAACCCAAGTTCCCTCAGCCACTCCTCGTAAGATTTGTTCTCCAGCCCCTTCACCAGCCTCATTGACCTTCTCTGGATGCGCTTCAGCCCCTCAGTGTCCTTCTTGTAGTGAGCAGCCCAAAACTGAACACAGCATTCAAGGTGTGGTGTTAGTGCAGGGGCACAATCGCCTCCCTGCTCCTGCTGGCCACGCTGTTTCTGATACAGGCCAAGATGCTATTGGCCCTCTTGGCCACCTGGACACACTGCTGGCTAATGTTCAGCCGGCTGTCAACCAACACCCCCAGGTCCTTCTCTGCCAGGCAGCTCTCCAGCCACTCTTCTCCAAGCCTGTAACGCTGCAGGGGGTTTTAGTGTCCCAAGAGCAGGACTCTGCACTTGGCCTTGTTGAACCTCATCCCGTTGGTCTCAGCCCATGGATCCAGCCTGTCCAGATGCCTCTGCAGAGCCATGTTTAAAGAAAAAAAAACAAACAAACCAACAACACCCCCCTTCCTCCCCCAGCAAAACAGAATAATGTGTGTCAAAATCTTTGGGACAGTGTGTTTCTCTAAAAGAACAAGCATATTTCTCATGCTGATCAGGACTGTTAGGTGCTGTTGTAGGAAATTTTTGTGTTTACTTCAGTCTGAATAGGACCTGAAGTTTCTTAATACAGCTGGTACACTTTGCTACAAACATGCACGTACCTGCCTCTCTCTTAACTATGTGTGGCAAGAAGTCTTTCTGTTTCAACACCATTTAAGGTACTCAGCCACTCATCTGATGTGACATTTTCTTAGTCTATGGATGGTGGAAATTTCCATTTTTTGTTAATAAAAGAGAATGATGAAGATTACTGTTTTCTCCATTACTGGGTGCTGTGATTTTTACCTTAAAGTTAATATTGCCACTGAAAATATCACTGAGTGCGTCATCATGCACAGAATTCATATTGCAAGCTCTGATCTCCCTGCTCCCTTTACTCTTTCTCCTTTTCTCCCCTGATGCTTAGCCTGACCTTATATTCTTTTTGGATTTCTCTCTTGTTTCTCCATTCTTGCAGTTCGCCCTGTGTGAAAGGGAACGTGTTCTCTCCTGCAGCATATAGAATCATAGAATGCCAGGCTGGAAAGGAACTCAAGGATCCTCTGTTGGAACCTTTTAGGTGATGTAGAGTTTAAATGAGATGGCTCAGAGCCCTATCAAGCTGAGCCTTGAAAGTGTCCAGTGTAGAAGAATCCATCAGTTCCTTGGGGAGATTATTCCAGTGTTTAACTGTTCTCATAATGAAAAATTTTCTTCTGGAATCCAATTGGGATCTCCCCAGGAGCAACTTATGCCCATTACCCCTTGTCTTTTCTATGTGACTCGTAAAAAGGGAGTCTGCGTCCTCTTGGTAGGCACCCTTTTTGTACTGGTATGTAGTAGTAAGGTCTCCCCTAAGCCTTCTCTTCTCAAGGCTGAACAAACCCAGTTCTCTCAGCCTTACTTCGTATGGAAGGTTTCTCAGTTCTCCGATCCTCTTCGTGGCCCTTCTCTGGACCCTCTCCAGCCTGTCCGCAAAACTGAAGGCAGTACGCAAGGTGCAGCTTGACAAGCACTGCGTAGAGTCAGATAATGACTTTTTTATCTCTGCTGGTGATGCCCTTCTTGGTTTCTCCCCAGCATCCTGTTGGCCTTCTTTGCTGCTGCTGCACACTTTTCACTCATGTTGAGCCTATTGTCCACCAAGATCCCCAGGTCCTTCTCAACAGGGCTGCTCTCCAGCCAGGTGGAACTCAGTCTGAGCTGTACCCCAGGGTTATGTATTCCCAGGTGCAAGATCTTACATTTCTCTCCATTGAACTTGCTATCGTTCCCGCCAGCCTACTCTTCCAGCCTGTCCAGGTCTTCCTGGAGGGCAGCCCTTCACTCTGAATTGCTGGCCACCCAGAATGTGTGCACACTCCTTACAATAGCAGCCAGGTTCTGTACTGACTTGGACTTAGTCAAATGCAGGGTAGGCATCCTTGAGACCTTCTAATCTTTTCATGTTTTTCATGTTCTTGTCCTTTTGCTCTTATTTCTTCTTTATTTGTTATCCTCTTTGTAGATGGGTCTGAAAGAGTGTTTGTACGCATGACAGTACTTTGATTAATTATTATGGTTTCCTGGATATCTGTCTCAGTTCACCTCACAATATAGGAAGAAAGAAAATGTGTCAGGATAACGTGATCCTAGAATAACCAAAGGAAGCAGGGAACATCGACTAGATGCAGTATCTTGAAAGAAAAGGATTAACATTTCCATTGCATGTGTTTTAAGGTGACTCTATCTCTTTAACTAAAAGCTTGCGAAAGCTTTAGAGTAAATGATGTTTTCAACATTGTTTGGTCTGCGTGATAGAGTTCATTTATGGAATGAGCTTGCTTGAACAAAGAGATGCACCAGTGTGGCTTCGAGGAAGATGAGTGACTCAGAAATCGGCTGCTTCATCTGGTAGATCATGTGGATGGCATAATGAGGGGTTGATTTGTCTAAGTAGATGTAGTCACTTACTCATGTGGTAGGAAAGGCAGATCACTTGGTTACGCTCCCTTTGGATGAAAAAGTTTTGCAGTTTTGGAGGTGGACATGATCCAAAACGGTTGTGTTGGGCATTTGCCTGGTCTTGGCCTTTGGAAGGCTCAACTCTTGGTGCAGTTATCCGCATCTGTGGAGGTCAGCAGCTGTAAGTTAGGTCCTGTTGGTCTCCTGAAATCAGAGGAGCTAAGCTGGATTGCTCTGTGGCTTTTTGTGTAGATGGGTAGTATCACTGAAATGGCAGTAGTATAAACCGTGTCATTCTCCAGTGTCAAGCAGAAGCTACACCAATAAACTGCAGCTTCTGGTATGGAAAACCCATAGCAATGAGTTCATTCTGGCAGTAGGTCACCTAGAAGAATCCATGAGCTGTGAGGGCTCAGTTATAGCTTGTCAAGGGGATGCTGGGGAGTGTTTAGAAAGTTTGCTGGCATGCTAAGCGTCTTGGGAAATGGTGAGAATTTTCTAGCTGCAGAGCTGGCACCTTTACACAATTGCTGAAGACAGGCTTTGTGTTTTGTTTTTATTAGTATGATTGTAATCAGAATCTAAGAACATTCTTCCTTGTAATATTCTTCTGAATGTTCCTTGACCCTGCTGAAGCAACATTTACCTATTTCTGCAGGGTGCCAGTAATTTGTGTTGATCATGGAAATTTTCATTGCCTCTGTGGAGATGATTCAGTTGTGATCTTGCAAAACAATCTGCCTTTTGTTTGGCAAATCATATGTGCAAGGCCAGAACCTAAGTAATACCTAAGTGAACTTATTTTTGAATTGTAATTACAAAATAACTTATAATGCCTGTTGTAGTGTAAATTTAATGCAGTTAATACACCATATGCCTGCTGTATGGTTATTAACTGCAATTAAAAAAACCTCTTTTGTAATACAATAGAGAGCAGTCTGATCCCGCTTTATGCCTTGTAAAGAAAAATGGTAAGAAATCATAGAATTATAAAGTTGGAAGAGACCTCTCAGATTACTGAGTCCAACCGTGCCTGTCTCCTTACTAAACCATGTCCCTAGGGAACTCATCTACCCGTTCTTTAAACACCTCCAGGGATGCTGACTCCACCACCTCCCTGGGCAGCTGTTCCAATCCCTGACCACTCTTCCAGTGAAGAAATTCTTTCTAATGTCCAGTCTAAACCTCCCCTGGCACAACTTGTGGCCATTTCCTCTTGTCCTATCACTCGTCACTTGTGAGAAGAGACCAGCACCCACCCCGTCACAGCCTCCTTTCAGGCAGTTGTAGGCAGTGATGAGGTCTCCTCTCAGCCTCCTCTTTTCTAAGCTAAACAACCCCAACTCCCTCAGTCTGTCCTCGTAGGGCTTATTCTCCAGCCCCCTCACCAGCCTCGTTGCCCTTCTCTGCACACGCTCCAGCACCTCAATGTCCTTCTTGTAGTGAGGGACCCAAAACTGAACACAGCACTCGAGGTGCGGCCTCACCAGCGCTGAGCACAGGGGCACAGTCACCTCCCTGCTCCTGCTGGCCACGCTGTGTCTGATACAGGCCAAGATGCCACTGGCCCTCTTGGCCACCTTGGCACACTGCTGACTCATGTTCAGCCGGCTGTCAACCAACACCCCCAGGTCCTTCTCTGCCAGGCAGCTCTCCAGCCACTCTTCTCCAAGCCTGTGACGCTGCAGGGGATTGTTGTGTCCCAAGTGCAGGACTCTGCACTTGGCCTTGTTGAACCTCATCCCGTTGATCTCAGCCCATGGATCCAGCCTGTCCAGATCCCTCTGCAGAGCCTCCCTTCCTTCAAGCAGATCCACACTTCCATCCAGCTTGGTGTCATCCGCAAACTTGCTAAGGGTGCACTTGATCCCTTCATTGAGATCATTGATAAAGATGTTGAACAGGACTGGACCCAGCACTGAATTCTGGGGAACATCGCTTGTGACTGGTTTCCAACTGCATTTAATTCCATTTTTACCACAACCCTTTGGGCCCGGCCATCCGGCCAGTTTTTAACCCAGCAGAGGCTGTGCCTGTCTACGTCAATGGCAGCCAGTTTCTCCAGCAGAATGCTGTGAGAAATGGTGTCAAAGGCTTTACTGAAGTCCAGGTACGCCACATCCACAGCCTTTCCCTTGTCCGTTGAACGGTTAACCTTGTCATAGAAGGAGATTCGATTGGTCTGGCAGGACCTGGCTTTCGTGAACCCATGTTGACTGGGCCTGATCACCCGATTGTCCTGTGCTTGCACTCAAGATGATCTGCTCCATGACCTTCCCAGGTACCGAGGTCAGACTGACAGGGCTGTAGTTACCTGGATCCTCCCTCCAACACTTCTTGTAAATGGGTGTAACATTTGCCTGTCTCCAGCCTAGCAGCACTTCCCCTGTTAGCCAGGACTGCTGGTAGATGAGGGAAAGTGCTATCTATAAAGAGCTCTCAAGAGCTGGTGTAGAGAACAAGGGCATCCGCAGCGTATGTATTCATAGACAAGGAGAGAGCATTCATGCTAAAGAGCACGGTTTCTAAACACCAGCAGTGAGAGGGTTTCCTGAGCCTGTAGCTGTCTGAGTTGATGATCGTGTTGAGTTTCTAGGTGCACATACAGGGACGGAGGTGTTTGCACCGGCTTTAAATTGGTATCTTCTTCACCATCTGTATTGTGTGCAGTCACTTCCCTTAGTGAAGATGGAGGTGGGTTACGCGCCCAGTCCAGTAATGAATCTGAACTGTGATGCTGTCTTCCAGGCTTAGTTTGTCCTATGGGGTAAAAAGCCTGCGAATTCAGTTATTTTGTGCAATTCCTTCTCAAGGAGAGGTCTGAATTTTTTGTGTGCATCACTAGAGATGGGGTCTTGTATATTTACAATCACATTTCAGTCCTATCTGTAGCATCATTATTTTTAAGATTCTGAAAAACTGTATTTTTAACTTTTATGGTTACTCACCTGAATTCAATAAGTTTAGTCAAATTAAACCAAGGCAATGATATTTTCCTTTTTTTTTTCCATGCTCTCTGCACCAATAGCTTTAGGAGGTGTGAAATGCGTGCTCTGTGCCCCTACGTGGTGTATCTGCTCTGAAATCTACAGCAGCATTTTCACTGTTAGCATCATGTTACTCTGGGCTGTCTTAACAGAAACGTGATCAGTGGATTTCCCACAGTCTCATTACCACCTCTCAAACCTGGTGCCCTGAAGCTAAACACTTTTTCCTAGTTTAGCTGAAACTGTCTCAGAGTTCGCAAGACCTCGCTCACAGGAACACTTGGCAACACTTTATACAGGGTCTGTGGTTCCAACAAAGAAAAAGCAGAGTAAATTGCTACTATAAATTAATTCCTCCTACAAAATTAATTGCTGTAAAATATAATTTTATTCCGTTTATTTCCTTGTCCAGATAAGTTTGGACAGATGCCCTATTGGAACATGACAAGCTAATACAAAATATTAAATTATGCACTAAGGACAGGCAGTTAATAAAAACTGATGCCAGCAGTGGTGTTTGAGGCAAGCAACAGTAAAGTCCCAGTGCAGAAAGGAGACTGTCTGCTGTAGATACTGTTTTTCTAAAACCTGAGCAAATAAATGGAGTACCTGAGGAAGAAACTTTTTAATAATGTTGGCCATGATATTTCGGAGAGGTTGGAATTGTTCTTTTATTGCTAATTGAAGGATGTATCTGTGTAGGATAAGGTTTAAATTGAGGTTCTGTACAATTACATTTTTACAGGCTCGGTGATGCGACAGACTGCCTGTTTACACGAAGTTAACTCCACGCTGGCTTCTCACTGCAAATGTCAAAGATGAGGTTAGGTGGAGCAGCTTTTTGCTATCTCAGTTATGGAAGACCAACTTTGTGATAACTTGGAGATTTCGGTGGGAAAACCTCTAGGAGCAAGTCCTCTGTCCTTCATTGCTTTGCTAAAGGTGTACCGAGAACTTCTGGTCAGCAGGATCCGAAACACACAGTGTTTGATTGACAACTTGATTAAGAATGACTACTTCTCCACTGAAGACGCAGAGATTGTTGTCCAGTTTCCAACTCAAGCAGATAAGGTATTCTTTTTATTCCACTAACCAGCACAAGCTTTTTGTAACCTTCAATTTATCACTAGGTTTTATGGGCTTATCTGGCAATTTTACGTCTCGTTTCTTCTCTAATACTTCCTAATTTGGAGCTTCCCTTCCATTCATTTTGGACAAGTGTCTCTGGCGCATCTCTTTCCAGCATGGTTGGCACTGATTGTAATGCCCGTTGGCAGCTGTAAGAAGGATCAGGGTGATAATTGCTGTTCTGTCCCCCCAGCTGCAGCTTTGTCCTCTGTTAAGGAGATGACCACAGTGGCTGTTAGAGAACAGCTTACTACACACAGGCCTTCATTACTGTGCAGAGTATTGCAACGAAAATCTACTTTGGGATGGTGTGGGACAGATCATCCTTCTTTAGAGGAGGAGAAACAGAAATTAAATACTATTTTAGAAGTTAATGATTATGTATTGTCCACGTGCACACCTTCCCCTCTCTTTAAAGGCCTGTGTACCTTGTAAAAGTTGTATGGAAAATTGATATATTCTAACACATTTGGAACTTCGATTCATCTTTAGACATCAGTAGCAAAAATTATTTCCTGTTTTTTTGATAGGAGAAAATTATCACATGTACGCAGCTGCTCCTTGCATCGTGACTTAGAACAAACTCCTGATCTGTTTCCCTGACAAACCAGTCACGCAGCTTCAAAACAGGGTCACAGTTAGAGGCAGGCAAAGCATAAAAAATTCAGAGCCTTTGGAGTTCACTGACAGTGCAGATTTTCATAAAATAGTAATTCTTACTGGCAAGTTGAAATGGTCACACAGTGCTCACTCTGTGCACAAGGTCAAAGCTGAATAAATGCACTCTGTATGATCGTCTCCATCTCTTATTGCTCAGCATAATATACGTGATTGTTGTAACAAGGCTGAGGGGGAGGCCATGCATCAGGAGTCTAAGCAGAGACCACAGCAGTAGGCAAAGTGAACTCTCCGAGAGCTTGTCCGAAAGGCATAAAATTGCTTTTCAGAGCATGCAAATTGTCAAAAAATACCACGCTTTTGCTGGGCTGTATGTACCCCTCACTGCTTTAAGCTCACAAGAGACCGCAGTCTCTAGAAAACTTTGTTTTGAACTTAATTCTTCATTCACTTCCAGCAGGAAGAGGATCCAGACATTCAAAATGGGCTTCCAGATGGGTGCTCTGTCTTGCAGAGGGTTTTGTACTAGGGTTACCCTGTACTGGGTGCACAGAGATCAGATTCTGCCCTGCCTTTAGAGGCAATTCTTAGTCTTGAACTGCTCCAGCCACTGCCTCGTAGCCATTGGTTTTAGTTAACAGTTGAAGGCAATGAGTTCAGTGCACAGGGAGAGCCTGTGAAACTGAGTTGCTGTGTTAAAAGAAGGAGTTGTAGGTTTGAGGATCTGCAATAAGATCCAGAGAGAGGTTCTGCCTCCCTCACTCTGGATCTGGCTGGATCCTGAGGTAAATTGAAATGTGACTGGAATAACCAGAAAGTGAATTTAGGGCAGTGAGAAACTACCCCTTTCTTTATTATTTTAACCAGCATGGGATTTAAAATGTATTATCTAGGTAGGCTGAGGAAATCCTTTAGGTTCCCTATTGAGAAGCAGTATTTATCCATTTTGTTTCTCCATAGCATACAATTTAGCTACAAGTTGAGACCTTAACTTGCAGAGCCAACATTCAAATACAGATCGAAAGTCAGTCGTGTAATGGTTCAAATTCAGAGTTAGATTTTGAATTCAAGTTTTTGAAGCACCAATTTTGATTTTGATGCCTTGTTGCTGTCCAAAAAAAATCTTAAAGCAGCCTACAGGTGTAACTGTGGTAAAATGCTGTGCCTCAGTGATCTCTCTCGTGGTGTTTTTTCAGGTTCGCAAAATTCTAGACTTGGTTCAGAGCAAGGGAGAAGAAGTCTCAGAATATTTCATCTGTGTCCTGCAAAAAGTCACTGATGCTTACTATGAACTTCAGCCTTGGCTGGATGAAATAGGTTACAAGCCTTCAGAGAATATTTCTAGTAAACCTGTGGTAAATACAGATCCAGGTAAGGTCACACATCTGTGTCCCTTTCCTTAGAACTACCCTGCTATGTAGGAAGCTCTGACCAGGTGATGTGAGAGCCAGAGAGTCTAGGCAGGCACAGCCACAGAAAATAAATGTGCGCATGCTGTGCTTGCTAGCGGTGGCAGCCAAATAATTAAAAGGCCCACCGTGTAACGCAGCAATCGTGTTGATGTATTACATCCTGGTTTGCTTACGTCGAGCTCTTTGGGCATTCTTTTGTGGCTGTGTAGCATAATGGCATAACCACCTTGTGCCAGCTGTAGTATTTTCTGGGCCTTTGCTACAATTTATTAGCAACACTGTGATGTTTTGGCAATGTAATGGCCAGTATTTCATGAGGAGGACAGTGAAACAGAGGCAGGTTGCCCAGAGAGACTGTGCAATCTCCATACTTGGAGGTTTTCAAGGTCCAACTAGACAAAGCCCTGAGGTACCTCATCTGATCTCATAAATGACCCTGTTCTGAGAAGTAGGTGGGACTAGAGACCTTCTGAAGTCCTTTCCAACATGAATTGCTGTATGATCCTAAATGATGAGTTATGCTAAAAGTGAGAGTTCAAGTATCGCAGAAGTAAATGTTTTTCTCTTGAGAGGTTTTTCATACCATGTAAATATAAGAATTACTTTCCCCTATCTGAAGCAAAGTTTCTGTTACAATAAAAACTCAAGCCAACATTGCAGAACAACTGAGATCCTCTTTCTTTTTTCTTCTCACCTTAAAAAATCTTGTCTGGCCCTTTCTAAAATACATGCCTTCTATTTACAATAATAAAAAATACCAAACAAGTTAGGAAAGAATAATCACCTACCTGATAAAAATTGCAGGTAGAATATAAATACAGTGAAAAGGCAGGTGCCAAAGCTAATCAGTGACCACCAACCCCTGCCTTTGCAGAGAGACAAACACTCTTGAACAAAAGGTCAGGGGCTTCGGTTTCAATCTCAGCTGAAAGACAGCAGCCCCTTAAAGCAATGCAATGTCAGTAGCGGCTTTCAGGAAATTATGGCTCACGTGTTACCACTTTCATTTACACCTGAACTTCCCTGGAGAGTGATGATGGCAACACAAATAAATAGAAGTAATCAGCTAAAGAACCAATTTTATCTAAGAATTTTTTAGTTCATTACCCATTTCAGTTCCCAAGAACTAAGAGGGTCATCGTATACCTAGGCTTTTTAATAATGGTCCTTTTAATAGTAGTTCACTGTCTTTTCAGTTAGCAGGTATTGCGAGAAACTCAGATATGAACTGGGACGTGACTCCAAGTTTGTTATGTCATACGCTCAGAGGGAAGAGATGTTGCTTGAAGAAATCTACTCTAACAGTATTATGGAGCTGGTCAGCTTTACCAATGAGAGCCTAGGCAAAGTGTGTCAGTTGGAAACTCTTTTTGATGATGAAGTTGGGCTGATTAATGAAGATGGAGAGACTATTTACGTCTTTGGTGATGCAGGAATTGGAAAATCCATCTTGCTGCAAAAAATACAAAGCCTTTGGGCCAGAAAAGAATTCGATGTAGGGGCCAAATTTTTCTTCCGTTTCCGATGTAGGATGTTTAGTTGCTTTAAGGAAGATAAAGCCATATGTTTGAAAGACCTACTCTTCAAATACAATTGCTACCCAGACCAGGACCCAGCAGAGGTGTTCCATCACATCTTGCAATTCCCTCACACAGTTCTTTTCACATTTGATGGCTTTGATGAGATCTATTCCAACTTTGATCTCAGCAGCGTTCCTGAGATGTGTTCACCTGATGAACCCACCCACCCCTTGGTGCTGCTGGTAAGCCTTCTCAGAGGAAAGCTTCTTAAAGGATCCAAGAAAATTCTTACAGCGAGGACAGGAACTGAGATCCAAAGAAACATCATTAGAAAGAAAGTGTTGCTCCGTGGTTTCTCCAGCAATAACCTTAAGGAATACACTGCCATGTTTTTCCAAGACGAGGGGCAGCGAACACTGGTATTGAACCAATTGGAAGCCAATCCCAATCTCTGCAGTTTGTGTTCAGTGCCTTTATTTTGTTGGATTATCTTTAAATGCTATGAACACTTCCATTCCATGTTTGACAGCCACGAGCTTCCAGACTGTTCTGTTACATTGACAGATGTATTTTTGCTCATGGTTGAAGTCCATCTGAACCGATCTCTGAAAACAAGTTTGCTGAAGAACAACACCAGGAGCCAAGCAGAGATGTTCAAATCAAGAAAGGAAACTCTTCTAGCTTTGGGTAAAATGGCGTACAAAGGGATGGGGAACTCTTTCTTTATCTTCGAGCAAGAGGAGGTCTCATCAGCAAACATCTCTGAAGAAGATTTGCAATTGGGCTTTCTCAGGGCAGTTAAAGGTTACAGTGTCTGTGACAGTAACTCCACTTATGAGTTTTTGCACTTAACCCTTCAGTCTTTTTTCACAGCTATGTTCCTGGTTATTGAAGAGAAAGTGGGTGCCAAGGAATTGCTTCAGTTTTTCAATGAATGTTCTTCCGCTGAGAATGCCCAGCCTACTTGCCTTCATATTCCTTGGTTGAAGAAACAACTAGCAGGGGACGATCCTTTCAGAAATAATGAACACTTCCATTTTACCAACCTGTTTCTTTGTGGCCTGCTTTCTAGAGCCAAGCAGAAGCTCTTCAGACATTTAGTTTTGCCTGCAGTCATTAAGAGGAAGAGAAAGATGCTCATCAGATATCTTGGGGAGAGCATGAAATCCCACCTGAAGGGTCTCACTCGGTCCCGACTTCCAAACTACAACCAGATACAGGTCCAGCCCAACTTTGTTTGGATGCTGAGGTGCCTTTATGAGACTCAGAGCGAGAAAGTGGGGAAGTTGGCTGCCAAGCGCATGCATGCCAATTACATCAAGCTCACATACTGCAATGCCTACTCTGCTGACTGCAGTGCCATTTCCTTTGTTGTGCATCACTTTCAGAAACGCCTGGCTCTGGATTTGGACAACAACAACATCAATGACTATGGAGTAAAAGAGCTGCTACCTTGTTTCAGCAAGCTTGCAGTGATCAGGTAGGAATCTATGCAAGCAAGTCCTTGCTTATCTTTGGTTTATTCCACAAACTACTGGGCTGGAGGAACTGATCCTGAAAATGGAGAAAGGTGAGTATTCTTATTGCTCCTGGAAGTTAGTTTCAGATCTTCTGAAATCCTTGTTCAGCCTGTCACAGGAGCAGGGACAAGCTGTGAATTTGAAACCCAAATGGAAAGGATGATAAGAAGTCCTTAGAAGCCAGGACTGTTTAGACGTGTAGATTTAGTTAGCTCCATCTCAAACTGTTTTGTCTTGAAAGAGGATTATTATGGAAAAAGTTGCTTAAGGGAAAAGAAAGGAAACAGAAGTGCTTTCTCTATCTGAAGACTGCCTGAGCGGATCTTTGCCTTTGGTCATACAGAGTAAGAGAGGATCTACCATTCACAGTAACCGTTGATCAAAAGCTGTGAATTTCTTGCTTTTACATCTTGCCAAGATGTCTGGCTTTCACAGAACAAGAGCTAACATGTAGTGCTCCACAAATGGATTAGTTGAACTCTTTAGATGTGGTGTTCACCTCAGGTGATGTGTAGGGAGGACGTGGCTTGGTGTGATCAAGGAGAATTAACTCCACTTCTAACATCAACAGGCCAGAATGTTCCACCTGCAGTCCTTTGAGGTTATGCCATGTAGCTATACCTTATTTGTCCAAAACTTTAGGTACAGAAAATCAGAAACTTCAAATATATATATATATATGTATTTTAAAGTCCCTGCATCCTCTTTTTTTTCTTTTAACCAGTGGATTTGTTCCTCCTGTTTGGCTGTGCTCCGCCTTGTTTTCCTGTAGGACTACATCAAAGCAAGTGAAACATATTTTTTTCCAGTTAGTTGCAAATCATCTGGCCTCCCACGAGAAAGCAGTAAGGAAACCTGGAGGGAAAATGCAGAAGCATGTAAGAGAAAAAAAACACCAACAAACCAAAAACAAAGAAAAAAAGGATGGACTTTCATTCTTTGTCCCTGTCATATGATCATGCCATACACTTTGTGATCTTAATACCATCCCCAGCAACAAACCAGTCTGTTAGACTGCTTTCCGTTTTTTTATGACTCTTCTGATGTTTGGACTTGGATTTCTAATGACCAATTACTGCAGGTTAGGAAATGTTTTTTTCTAAAAGCTTAACCATCCTTTTCAGAGAGGCAGACTGTTCTGATCTGTAGACATTGGCTCTGATTTCTCCCGTGTGCTAGTGAATTCCGAAATGAGCAGGTTACTAACTAGCAGGAGCCAGGGAGGCTGCTGGTCATAAGGGAATCCCAGCACTAAATGTCCAGCTTCAGAGTTTGTGTAGACACTAAAGCTGGTCAAAAGGTGTTCAGAGAAACAGCTTTATGCAGCAAATGTGATTCATCAGAATTGGAATGCTTCATGGGAACCTGTCCTTCTAGGCAAGGTGAAAAAGCTTGAAAAGTTTAAACACTATACCACCCCACCCCCACCAAGAAAATCCACAGAAAACCCTCAAACAACTGTGAAAAGAAGTATTTTTATTCTGTGAATGACTGATATTGATTTATTTCATGTCTGGTTGGGGCAATAAAATTAGAAACACCGAGCATACCCAAGGGACTGTACTTCTATTTCCTGCCCAGGGCTTTTCACAGCTTTTATTTAGTGGAGCCTAAATGTGTTGTGATTTTCAAGATGCCTGGCACTCACTAGGTGGCTTGCTTTTTCTAGGATGTGAAGCAGCATTTCTTTGTGCAATCACAGCAAGCTCAGGAGTAGGATGAGGTGTTTGTCTCTGGTTTCTGACGTACTACATCTTATTGTTTTCAGTTCTATGGACAGCTTCCAGAGAATGACTTTGGAGATTTGGGGCTTTTTGTTTTCTATTGGTTTTGAAGTGAGATATATGAAACTGAGGTCACATTTCCCTTAATGGCTTTTAATGTGTGGCATAAGAACTTGTTAAAATATCAGAGGAAAACGCATAGACATCCAGTCATAAGTTAACTCATGGGTGATGAATACTTTTAATCTGTATTGATTCAAAATTTCTTTTCTTTCCCTTCATTCCAGGCTCAGTGTAAATCAGATCACGGATCATGGAGTAAGGATCTTGTATGAAGAACTCTCCAAGTACCAAATTGTGTCATTTTTGGGGTATGTACCAATTGGGAGCAAAACACTAGATATTGGTACTAGAAAAGAAAACTGCAATGTTGATGGTGCTGACAGAGCAAAGGTGGGGCGGAAACCACAGTTGCCTCCTCATTCACTGAACATAAGCAAAGCAGCACTTTGTGTCACAAATTATTTAGCTGCTGCCCTGTAGCAGTTCACTAGGAAAAGGGCTACAGCTTCCCCTCCCGTCGCACCACCTTGCAGGGTGGTTCCATGGGCACCGGGCCCTTCTGTAACACGGTGCAGATCGTGTTCAGGTTGTGTGGGCATGTGTGGGCTATACCTAGAGAGAAAGCCTTCTGTTCTCTCTGCTGTAAACTGATTTATTTCAACTATGCAAAACAGATGCACCTTGGTAGAGACTGGTATGAGAAACACACAGTTTCAACTGTCACATTCATGGTACTCATTTCTTTAAGATCTTTATTAGTTCTTAGTCAAGTTGAAGCTGTAAGTCATGTTAGCTCTGACTTCCTGCTCATGGTTAAGTAGCTACATAAAAATGAACGTTGGAGAAGTGAACATGCATACCAAGAATTGCCTCCTTCCTCCACTGCCCTAATCTAAGTACATCTGCTCAGGTATCTGATCTTCAGTAATATTTGCAAGGGGATTTTATGACTTTTCAAAGACCAAAATTACGTTCTTCTGGTATTTTCTCTTCTGACACCTCTTCTGGCAATATTTCTGTGCTAACACAAGAATAAAGGGAAGCTTTATTTGCTTGGCCAAACCATTTATTTAAAAAAATCATGTAAATATTCTCCCATAATTTACAGTCTAGTCTCCTTGCACTTTATATCTAGCCATTCACAATATGAATTCTATCAGAACGGAAGTACAAGCGACTGTTAATCTGTACAAAGCCATACAAAAATATAGATGCTGTGTGTGCATTATAAAACATTAAGGTTGTAAATATTAAAGTAATAGCGGAACTAACCTATTTTTGCCAATGTGATTTTTCTTTAAGCTTATACAACAATCAGATCACTGATGTTGGAGCCAAGTATGTTGCAAAACTAATTGAAGAGTGTTCAAGCCTAGAATATGTTAAGTATGTTGGATTTTTTTCCTTTATACAGTATCCTAATTAAAGTAAAGCAGCTTGAAATGGGAGGGAGAATGGAAAAAAGGCAAAAATTATGTATCAAATAAAGTGTACCTTCAGTTGCAGATATATATTCTTTTACAATAGTCTAGCAGTGAATGGCAGTGGTTAAGTGGTGCACGAACCTTGCTGCCCCTTGCGATAGGTGAATTCACTCGGATTTAGTACCAAGCTTCTACATATCTTGTCTTTGTATCTCGCCATTGGAGTCAGGCTGTGCTGGTGTCATACCTCAACTCTGGAATTCCCCAGATTCACTTGATGAGTTGTTCACTTTACTTCCTGGAACTTCCCCAGATAAGAGTGTCAGGCCATGCACAACACTGGTTTGACATAAAGGTAAATTATTAACCAGTGGTTTAATTGTGACCATGGCAGAAAATAGAGGTAACTACAGCAATGTCAGTTACTGGTATGAACGTAGCAACCATCAGCCAGGGACTTACGGGTTCTAGTCCTTGTTCTACCAGTAACTTGCTCTGAATCCCCACACTAGGCACATCCTTCCCACAGTTTTGAAAGCTGAAAGCACTCTGATCCCTTCAGTGCTTTGACACAGTGCTTTGCTTATTTAGTCTAACTTTCACACTATATAAATATAGTGGGTTGAGAGTTTTCTGGTTTTGGTTTGTTCTTTACATCAGTGGATATGCAGTTGAGACTTATCTCTTCCTTGAATTCCAGCTATTTGATATCCCCATATAGGCTGAAAAAAGAAAAAGGCTTCTGTGGAGTGCCAGAGACACTCGCTGGTGCACTGACCTGTGCCACTACCTATAGCCTGTGCTCAGAACAGAAAGACTTGAAATGATTACAATCTGTGCTTAATCAGCTACAGTCTCCTCTGGAGCCACACAACCAAGAAATACTCTGTTCCCTGTTGCATGTAATTCATATACTCTGTAGCAACCACTGATATTATGAACTATATTAAAAACCAGGTACGGGTCCTTGTCCTGAGAATCAGTTCCTAAAGCTCGTTTCTGACACTCAAACCCAAGACTCCACAGTAGCACTTCTGATTCAGAGGGCTGTGACGCAAAATATGTAATAGACAACATAAAATTATGTCTTTTTAAATCAAAGTTCAAATGCCTGCAGTATTTTTGTACTCTAGGTTAATCTTTGATAACTGTATTCAGCCTCCACAGTTAATTGGCCTTAAATGCCTGTGTTGCTTTCTGAGCTGATGTTCTAATAACTGTACTGTTGTAACTGATGTTCCTCATCAATTCATGTGTTTTGTGCAGAATAGGATCAAACAAAATAACGAGTGAAGGAGGGAAATGCCTTGCCCAGGCCATCCAGAAGAGCAAGACAATGTTTGAAATTGGGTAAGTTCAGTGCTAAGGACAGAGCTCAGGGCTTGGTCTTGTCAAGACACCTGTAAATCCCTTAGGATTCCTTCTTTCATTCTGACCTTCTTTCCTTCTGCCATTGTTCTGCACAGCAGCATTAGAACAAACTGGTGCAGAGGCATAACTACATTTTCTACTCAGAGGGAAAAGGACGGCTGCTTTATTGTTCTTCAGTTCACACAATGTTTGGGTTGAGGTTTGGGTTTTTCCTGGTTTCTGACAGAATTTTAAAGAAGAGAGAAACTAACAAGAGGACAGTAGGTAAAGATAGTCGCTTTCCTTAAGGTAACACAGCAGTTCTAGAGATATTTGGTAATTTTTGAAAGTCTGGGTGGGTTTATGACTACTGACAGTATTCCTAGTTATTCAGTGTCATTGCTGTAATTGTCAAACCTTCTGCATCAAGTCCTGATAAAGTTGTGAGCTGGAAGAATAAGAAGAAATGCCCATCATGCTGCTCTCAAGTCTGTCCCAAACTGGAGAATCTGCTGTTGTTGGAGAGAGGTCTGAATGTACTGTGAACCTTTAATCCCTATCCTCTTTCTCAGGAGAGATGCTAGACTTGAGGGTTTGATCCCTGCACTACCCTTACAGATCGAAGTTTCTCTTTCCATTCTACATGAGGACAATTTTCCCAGGATCTAATACTGAAATACATGGAATTAAAATGTGTTTGGCCATTGGGAATATCACAATAAACCTGAAATATGAAAATCAGATTTAAACAATCAGATTTTTGGCCTTTAATTTTGTTATTCTGCAGCATTTCAACAGCGTGCACACTTCCATTTTCATAGAACTTGGTCTGCTGTGCTGTGCTTGCTGTAACCTCAGTGAAGGACTCCTGCTTTCTTCCATGGAGGAAACAATCACTCCAAATGGCTTTAGGATAGCTTGGACAGAAATGTTTAAACGGTTATATTCAGCATTTACGTAAGGAACTGCTTTATTACTTAAGGACAAGGAAATTCTAGGGAACTTACTGGAAGTGGACGCGTTTAGATACCACAAAGCTCAATTGATTTTAAAAGAGCTGCCAACTAATTAACCATCAAGCTGAGCGTGGGTCTGAGTCATCAAGCCATGATCCCTTGAAAAAAAAAAACCCTTATACCTGAGCAGAGGCACTTTCAAGCCTCGTAATAGAGGGTGAATTTTCAAAGTGGTTGATCTGCATAGAAAAGATTTGACCAGAATCTGCTATTAAATGTTGATCAAATCGCTGCAGCTTTTATCACATTGCCTTCTCTTAACCCTTTGTGTTGCCAAAGTTTGCTTTGCCATTAAAAATACTGTTCCTTACAAATGTGTCAAAGTACCCAGGGTCATGCTGTCCCTGTGAGATTTTGATCTTTCTCTTGGCAGCTGGAGAGAGAGAGGAGATACCACTTGGGTAATAACACTGAAAAAATTAATGGAATCATAGAATGGTTTTGGCTGGAAAGGACCTTAAAGCCCATCCAGTTCCAACCCCCCTGCCATGGGCAGGGACATCTCCCACCAGCCCAGGCTGCTCAAGGCCCCCATCCAGCCTGGCCTGGAACACTTCCAGGGAAGGGGCATCCACAGCTTCCCTGGGCAACCTGTGCCAGGGCCTCACCACCCTCAGCGTGAAGAATTTCTTCCTAATGTCTAATCTGAGTCTTCCACCTTCCAGTTTAAAGCCATTGTAACTGTTTTGCCAGACTATTCTGAAGGCAAATGGGGAGCTTGTAGAGCAGTCCACTTCAGAAAGTCACCCATTCGGGTGTAGATCCCTGTGCAGATGTGTATCTGGGCAGTCTTCCCGTAGACCTGTACTTTGCACTCTAGTCCATCCCCAACAGGTCGTGGGAAAACAGCAGGAAGGATATGAGGAGAAAATGCTGAGCAGGGAAACGATACGATTTAGGACTTGGTATATTTCTCATGGCAGCTCAATACAGGACCACACGACTTCTTCACCTCACAAGGGTACAGGGCTGCAGAGGGTTTGCCCAGCAGCAAGGTGATCCCAAAAGCACTTTGGCTGCAGCAGGCTGTCTCCTAGAGCTGCTTCTGTGCTGTGGCCTTAGGGTACTGGTGAGTCAGCAGAAGCTGGTGGTGTGGTGTGCAGGGAGTGGAACATGCCTGGCTCAGCCAGGAGGATACCTGCCAGGTTTCTCATGAGCCTGAAAGAGGGGTTGAAGGGAAGACAAAAAAAGGAGAATGCAATGCCAAGGGCAGCACATCTGATAATCTGATTTCTCCTTGTTTCCTCTCTTCACCAGGATGTGGGGTAATCAAGTTGGAGACGAAGGAGCAAAGGCATTTGCAGAGGCCCTGAGGAACCACCCCAGGTTAACAAACGTGAGGTAAAACACCAGCAGAGCCAGGCAGCTCAGTGTAGTGCTGGCCTCCTGATGTGCTTTGAAGTAATGACTCTTCCCACTCAGCGTTAGCTTGGAATGCCATCTGGTATTGCAGCCTTTGCTGTGTAACCAAGAGGCTCCTGGTACAAGCAAGAGGCCAGATTGAATCAAAAAGCCCTGCGCAGCCATTAAGCAAGTTAAAAATATGGCAGGGCTGGCACCCTTTCCTCTCTCTGCACCTCCTCCCCTCGTGCTGCACAGAGTTACTGGCATTTGTGAAAGCACATGGTCACTGGGTGCCATTTCGATCTGGGAGCAGTAGCAGAAGGATGCACCAGCTGCCGCAGAATCAGGCTCCCAGTGAGCCAGTGTTAACAGTTTCTGTTCAACAGCTTTTTAGGTGAGTACAACAAGTAATTTTTAGGCAATAAACTGTCCAGGTAGAGGCACTCATTCTGTACTCCAGTGAAGCTATGACAGCACATGTGCAGTGCTAGTCAGGTGTGGTTCTCACTGGAGTTTGGAGATTCATCTCAGATTAACCTTCTAGGTGAAGTTGGCAGCACAGCACAGGGAGATGCCAGCACTGTAAAACAGCCATACTTTCAAATGCCAGCTAGGGGTTTAAAGATGAATGTTGAGCTGTTGCTGCTGGTTTTGGAATCGCTCCACACAGCTGGAGCACTGGGTTCGTGGTGATCCTTTTGATTTGTCTCCCAGTTGCACTGGCCCCCGTGGTGAGGGAGCAGACAAGGCTCCTTGGTTTCCCCACAAGGTGGCACATGGCACTAGCATCTTTAGAAATACGGTAGTCAGGGAGTTTGGAGATCTCTGGAGAGGTTATTGCTGCCACTTCAGATCCAGGGATTTCAGAGCTGGTGCCTTGTCCTTCTTTCTGTGAGCGGTTAGCTGGTCTTAAAAATTAAAAGCCAAACAGGTGCAGTGACCTAGATACTTTTAAATTTAAAAGCTATCTGAAATAGCCATCTTCCCATAATTGCAGAATCCATCCAGACGCATCAGGCTTGAAAGAAAATATTTTGAAAATGACTCAGAGCTGAGGGATTCTCAGATGGGAGCAAATATGCTGATGAATGTGTTCGCAAAAATAAGGTGTTACTGTGCTGGCTAGAGCTAGGGTTTGCTGGCACCTGCGCAGGGTGAATCGTTTCCTCTGCAGTGTACTTGGGTTCATTTCTTGTCTTCCACTGCTTAATCTTGCTTCATGGTTTTTATTCATAGTTAGCACCAATGGTACCTTTATGTGAAGACCAAGGGAAGATAGTCCCTGTTACATCAGTTTACTTTAGCGTATTTGCCATTTTTATGCCCAGTCATGATGAACTGAGAATATCTAGTTTGAGGTGAAGCTAGGAGGGACTTGTATGAACACCTATTTGTGCCACTGCCCCACTTGATCGCGCTCTCTACCTTTTTTTGAGACTATGTTCAGGGTCTGGCCTGAGTTTTGAGGTGGGAAATGCTTTTTGAACTCTCAAAGCCTGAACCATAGCTTTAACTGGTAGATTTTGCCAGTGTCTTTTCAAAGAATAAAGGGCAGACTAAGAAATATTTGTGGTTTGTAATGGACAGCATGCATTCACAAGCTCATCTCTCCATATGAAACAAAAGCTGTTGTGTTTGGAAGAAGAATGAGATATTCAGGTGTCTGAAGGGCGTAAAAGACAAAGTGGCTGGTTTGTACAGAGACTTGGGGCACAAATGCATGTAAAAACCTGTGTAGTGGTAAGCACAACTCTTTATCCTCTTTAAAAGCTTTGACTCAAAAGCATTGGGTGCAGCTCTGCTGTCAGTCCCAAGAGCACAACTCGCTAACAGCAAACCTTATGGTCTCTAGAACAGACCTGTGCTCAGACTGCAGCCTGTGAACTGTTCTCACTTGTAAAATTTATAAGGACTTACTGGTTTGCAAAGTATGTGAGCCTTCAAAACACCCAAATGCCGGACGGCACAACTGGGAAACCGATCATCCAGAATATTCATTAGTATTTGGCAGTGGAAGGACCAAGCGATGCTGGCTGTTTCTTACACCTTTGTATCTTTACTTCACAGTCTTGCATTCAATGGCATCACGACAGAGGGAGGCAAAAGTATTGCTGAAGCTATGCAACACAACAACTCTGTGAAAATATTCTGGTAATTGGCACTGTGGCCACCTTCTCATCTTTCTCCAGGAAAAGCAGCATCTTTGTTTTGTTTCCTCTAATCCCATCACCTCCTCCTAATCTCCCTTCCTTCTTCTCTCCCTTCCCTCATCCCCTATGCTTTTACTACCAGCAAGCTATAAGATACATCCCTTTGGAAGAATGTGGACATGAGTAATGGATCAGCAGCACATGCCCTTTAGGACACATTCTAATGTCCCCATGTCATGCTTTGCTCTGCTTCCTCCATGTTTCTTTCTTCATCTTCTCTCGCTTCCATCATCTGAGGAAGTTCTTTGTCCTGGATTTTTGTACCTCTTCTGTGTTCTCTACTCCTCTGCCTTTTTCCACTACACCTCATCCACCTTTTAGATACTGAAACATCATTAGAATTAGAACATTGCTCTAAGAAATAAAGATATGATACTCTTGTCTCTTCTACCTCCAGGGCTTCTCTTCAGCATCTTTTTGTGTCCAGCCTTTAGAAATTGCTCAGAGCTGGAGCAGCACATCCCGCTCTGGCTGTCTGAAGCTAATTCACAGACAAGCTGGAGAAACAGGGGACTGAAAAATAACGATAACATCCTAAGGGAACATTTTCTCTGCCACTTAGGTTGACTAAAAATGAACTGGATGATGAGGCAGCAATGAGTTTTGCAGAGATGCTGAAGGTCAACAAGAAACTGGTGCACTTATGGTGAGTTACATTCCACAGAGGCACAGCCTCTTTGGCAGTCACCACATCAAAGCTTCACCTTCCAAGTCTATGTAGGTCACAGTAAGCTTTCTGTGCATGGTCTAGATGCAACTGACTGGTTGTAGATGGATCTAATGGAAAGTTAAGAAAGGTGCTGTCTGGTATTTTGAAACTGCTTTCATACGGGGAAAAAAATAAGCTGTTTGTGTGTCCTGGTATCTTCTGAACAACTAATTGATTTCATTTCTCCTTAAGGGAACAGTACTGGCCTCAAACACAAAAGTTTCAAAAAAATACAAGCAGACAGCTAGAAAAGAATAACCTTGTTACAGTTCTTACTATTTATCATATTATGAAAGTAGCAAGCTCAACTCTTACTCTTCAATCAAGAACCTCCTTGGCAGACACTTAAATACATGTCCTATTTGCTTGATGTTATCTTCTAGAGATAGCACTTCCACTCAAGCAAGATATTCATCTATAAGACATAAGTCCACAGCAAACCAGGGGTTATTTCTAGCAATCACAGACTTGTTAAACTTCCAAGAAACAGAACTTTGTTCTAATCCAGAGGTTTGCAAGAATTTGATGGGGTCGGGCAGATGTGGGCTGTGAAACAAATACCCATCCATTCATTGGAAGTGAACAAGAGACCATAATAAATGGAGTCCCTTTACAAAGACTTTGCTAACCACTCTAGCATTCCCTGTATTAATCCTAGTTCCCACCCTTTAGGAAGCGTGCCGGTTGTCAGAGGCATCAAGTACTTGTAGCCTCTTTTCAAAGCAGTAGAAGTTCTGGTGCCCATCAATCTGAAAATGGAAAAGTGGAGGAGGGCTTGATTTCTTTGCGTACAGCTGCAGACATGCTTCACTGAGCAGTTTTGGTATGAATTCAGGATAAAACTTTCCCCAACTAAAGCAGGCATAGTGATGTGGATACATGTCTTTACCATAGCTCAGTATTGTCCAAGGGATTCTGCCAGTAGACAAATTATATCGTGCTTTGATGGTTATACCAGTGGATGCCTCCAAAAGGTAGTCAAGTATACAGACAGCTGAACTTGAGGCAGAATTAAAGATTTTTCCCAGTAGCTGAAAGGATCTGCTGGATCCCTTTGCATTTTGATTCATTTACCAAATGCAGAAAAGTCCTTTAATAGAAATTCCTCCCTGCTCCCTTCCTTTCCTCCCTCCCTAAGAGGTCCTTCAATTCATTCCAATTTTCAGTCTCATCCTGAATCCTGTGGGATTCATGCAGCCAGTCACATGAAATGGTACAGCTATGGGGCACACCATGCTAGACTGAAATGTAAGTATTGAATTAGGATGGGCTGATGAGTATTTTTATACTGATGCAGATGAGGGGGCTTTGTTCATTTTTAGCTAGGGCAGGGGTGTCAAACGGCTCCCACCGTTCTCCCACTCCTGCAGTGTAACGTGTGTCAACACACTGCACGTGACCAGTGCCGGCAGGAGCGTAGGGGCAAGGAGCTCGGCGCTGCCACCGGGTAGAAACAAGATGCTGGACCGGATAAAACAAGGTGGAGGTCCAGATTCGGCCCACGGGCTGTGAGTTTGACACCCCTGAGCTAGGGGGATGGTCTGCAGTGGCTAATGAGAGCTACCTGCTGCTTCATCTGTTGTGCTACTTGAGGATCTTTTGTGTCATTTTTTCCCCTCAGCTCAGATGAGACATCCTTCATAGCTGCTAAGGTGGCTTCACCCGCACTTGCACCTGCTCAAGCCAGAGTCAAATTCAATGCCTTATGTTTCACAGATCTTGCTGGTCTGATAAACAAGACAGAAGGATTTGGCAACCTCTAGATCATAACTGCTACAATACTAGGCTTACGCAGGTTCTGTACTCAGAATTTTCTGTACATGACTTAAACATGTCTCACAGTGTTCTTAGTAAGAAAACAGAGCTAAGAGTTTAGGTCTATCTCAAAGAGTCCAAATATCACAATCACATACCAGTATTAAATGGTTCTTAGCAAAAACTTGTCATCTATATAGTTAAGCTCAGTATCTCCAGCCTGCAACCACATGCAGGGTTAAAAGGAAAAGACTAATACTCTGGGCTTTGTTTCTGAAAAGGCATGTGGGGCATTTGAGAAATACTATGTACGTCTTCACAGATTGACATTACAACCATCGTCTTGTGGCAAAGACATAGCTTTGCTCCTTGACGTTAAGCTCAGCGTAGGTTGTGCATATGCTGTAAATTAGTTTGCGTATTAGTTTGACACAGAGTGCTTTCTTTTTATAGGCTTATCCAGAATCAAATTACAGCCAAAGGGGTGAAGTACCTCAGTGAAGCTCTCAAGGAGAACACAGCTATTAAAGAAATCTGGTAAAGATCCCTTCCTTAAAGACTCACTTTGTAAACTGTCTTTCCATCTAAAACGCTGTTGGCGTTACTATTTTCCAGCCTAAAAGATTCAGAGCAAGCTTATGTGAAGCAGGGGTTGTAGTTCCAGCTATGGGTCTCAGATAGGTAAAAAGCCTGTGTCACTGAAACACTTTTCTGTGTGTTATGAATGCCAAGCAGTCTTGGTGGTTCGCATCTGCCCGTACCACTGACTTGCAGAATGCAAGTGTTTCCAGAATGTGGCCTTAAAATTTGTAAACCACATTTTGGTTGTCCTGATTTATTTTTCAACTTTTGAACATATTCATACTTTTCAGGAGCTAAATCCCAACAAGCAGGAGACGGTTACATTTAATTAGCATTACTAATTTGGTTCATAGAATTTGTGTTTGGATTTTCTTTGGGTGATACTCCAAACACACCAAAAGTGCTAGGCTAGACAAGAAGATTAACTTTTTGCAAGATTTGCTTGGCTTAGATTAGGTAGACATTCCATAGTCATGCATGTGCATTGTAAGGCACAAAGCCAAGTACCACATTCCTTCCCTCACCTCAGGGAGCTCAGGAGTCAATAGAACTGAGCTGGTTTTAGCATCGTTGCTTTATTATTGAACATGAAATATATTTTAAAACATATATATATATGTTTGTTTTAGTGAACGGACACTTAATTCTTGCTTAGAAAGACAATGACTTGGTATCTGACTAGAGGGTTCCCTGAAAAGGTGGGAGATGCTTTTTCCAAAGGCCACTGTCAGCTTTCATCTGCAGAAGAGGCATCAATTCCCACTCAAAACATTCTGAATCTTCAGACCGGAATTAGTCTTTTGAGTCTTGCCTGAATTTGCAGAGGTGTTCATTAACCCCAATAATTTCATAAGTCTAAACGGTTTAATGGATTTCAACATTTCTGAAAGCTGCTCATTTTCTGGGGTGTAAATATCAATGAAGATTAACTTTACGTAGCCAGGCTTGAAAATTTTGCCCTAAGTAATTTCACATTAATAATGCCTGAGTACATAACAGTTTTCTTCCCGTGTTGCCATGGAAGACACAAAATGTTCTGAAGACTATTTACATTTCTTTGAACAAGGCCACTGCATGGTAAGAACCTTTGCCAGCTCTATGCTGCTTGCTGAAATGCAAACAGCTGGGTATCCAACACTGATTTTAGTTCAGTGAGGATTAGGTGTTAGTTCAGTTTTGTTTCTGAAGTAGTAGCCTTTTTCCTTGTATGTGCGGTGGGAATGGCGGCGCTGTAGCCTGCCAGTCTGAAGTCAGTTCCGAACTCTGTGTCTTTGAGAAGGCTGCAGCTCATATGGCATTGTAGAGCTCTGATCTCTGCTCCAAAACCTTGGAAAAATAGAAGATGGGCTACTTTTAATTTCACATCCCTTTTATTTTTCCCCTCCAGTTTGAATGGGAACCCAATAAGCCAAGAAGAGGCCAAAGCTTTTGAAAATGAGGAACGGATTGTTTGCTTTTGAATGAGGACTTGCCCATTTTGACAAGCTTCGTGTTGCGAAGGTTACTCCTACACTTGGACAGCAGAGTTTATAAAGGCGTCAATCTGCAGTGCTCATGGCAGGAGAGAGAGAAAGAGGGAGATTATTAGATGCCTTTTTATGAACATGCTGCGCTCCCCCAGCTCCATCCCTTAGCCTGCCTGCTATTCTTAATCCTTTTGCTAAGTGGGAAGTTGGTTAGGTAAATAAATACTGTTTGTATGGTGCTTTGAAGGTGAAATGCGAAGTATTAACAGACCGAATTTACTGGCAGGTGTATGCATGTTGATAATTGAGTTTAGATTTATTCTGTACAATGATGTAAATAATCTCTAACTTATTTATATGCATAGATATGCACACAGACACATATATATGCAAGAAATGGTGCGAGATGCACAAGCTCACAGTATTATCTGTCTCATAGTTGAAAATGAACATACATAACTTTACTGGAACCATAATCCATCTATAATATTTGCATGGTACTAATATTTTCAACAGGAATACTTTTCTCCTGCCTAGAACTTAGGCCCTTGTTTCTCCACGTTGTAGACACTGTTTTTTTGGGTTTGGTTTTTTTTTTGAGAAATGGGTACGTGGGGCTCAGATTACTTTCAATAATCTTTTTTTCCATATTGAAGCCAATACTTTTTATTTTATATGACCAGAAGTCTTACTGCCATCACTATAAAAGCATAAAACTGGCAGTAAAACACTTCTGCTTAAAATTTCCTGAGGGTGGCGTAGAAACTGCCACCTCCTGTTTTCACAGTGTTTGTTCTGGGGAGGGGGTCTGGGGATAAATGTGAAATATTAATTAGCAGGCTGTTCATTGCCTTGGCTCTTGGCCTAGACACCATGCTGGTGGCAATACACCAATATTAAATTGCTTAGCTTCAGTGGGGAAAAAGGACCGATTGAAAACCAGTTGCATTAAGTAGAAATCCCTTCTCCCAGCAACATGTAAGCACAGAAGGATTGAGATTTGCTTGGAAAACTTTTATTCTATGCTTGAATCAGGGGAAAGAGTAAAGCAAGGTGCAAGTAGTGATGGTAAGGCCCAGCAAGAAAACATTACCCCTCAAAGGAATATTAGTGTTTAGGGTGTGAACTTCAGGTGCCCTTAAAAGAAACCAGTTTGCAGAGGAGTGGGTTATTTGCTTATTTGTTGTGTGTGCAAATTAGGCATGTTTTATGAAGGTAAACTCAAATTCTGCCCCACGGTATGTACAAGGAACATAAGATGGGAAAGCACGATCTGGTTTCCTTCCTTCTCCCGCATTACCATCCCACCCACCCCAAAAAAAGCCTTTGAGAAACAGTTCTCCAGTTGCTGACTAATCCACAAAACCTTGGCAGGCTAAAAATGCCAAACGAAGGAACCCCCACCTTCTCATCTCCTGGATCTGCCCCATAAAGCAAAACATGAAAAAAAGGACTTGCGTTGTAGGTCAGAGTTTCTCCCGTTACTCCATGGTAGCAGACCTTCCCAGTCCCCAGTTCTGTCTGCTCCCTGACATATTTTAAAATACTTGTATAGCTTTTCATAAAACTCGCAGTTAAGAAAAAAAAAAATAAAGGAAAATAGAATAAAACCAACTTGATGTTCATTATTGTCTTAGTTTGGATGAAAAAAAAACCAACCAAAGTACGCTCAGTGATTTTAATCAGAGATTGTGAGATTGTGCAGAACAGATAACAGTTCTTTGCTCTAAGTGTATGTGTGCACAGAACAGAACAAAGTCAACAACAAGTGCGATTAAGTTGTTAATACGGATCGAGTCCCGTACCCGAGCTCTGGGGGTGCCGTCACTTTAAGCTGCAGCTCCGCTCCGGGCAGCCCTGGCGTGGGACGTGCAGCTTCTCCCAGGCCGCAGCTCCGCTCCGGGAAGCCCTGGCGTGGGGCGCGCAGCTTCTCCCAGGCCGCAGCTCCGCTCCGGGCAGCCTCCTCCTCCGCGCCGATCCAGATGGTTATTGATCACACTCACACACACAGAGAGCGAAAGGAAATAAAGATGGAGAGATAGAGAATACAGCAACGCAAGCAGAGGTAGCAAAGCGCGACTATTCTCTAGGCAGCAAGATGGAGAAAGAGGCGGAGACCGGGAAGTAGCCAGTGAAAGGAAATGTCCGGGCAAACGGGACACAACCTCTGCCCCGGTCTCCCCGGAAATGGCCCCTGCCCCCCCACTGCCAGCAAAGGAAGAAAAAATTCTCTGAAAGAGGAGGGGAAAAAGAAAAAAAAACAAACCCAAACCAAACCAAGCTGAAACTATAACATTATCCACCCCAAATTTTTTCTTCCATTCCCACACCTCATATCAAACTTAAACTTAACTCATCCAAAGATAAGGTCCCCTTGAGGTATACATCGTGTTTGTCCATCCTCTTGCATTACCCACCAGGTACAACCAGATCCTTGAGCAAACACAATCCCACGAATGGGTTTGCCTTTGCTCGAGACAGGCTTAACCCAGACGGCTTTCCCTAACATACCTCTCAGGTGGACCACAGGGACCTTATCTCCATCTACAGTGTGAAGTGATTCTGATTGGGCAGGGCCGGCTCGATTGACAGAACCTCTAGTATTGACCAGCCATGTAGCCTTTGCTAGATGCTGATCCCAGTGTTTAAAAGTCCCTCCACCTAACGCCCTCAAAGTGGTTTTTAACAATCCATTGCACTGTTCAACCTTCCCGGCAGCTGGTGCGTGGTAGGGGATATGGTACACCCACTCAATGCCGTGCTCTCTTGCCCAGGTGGTAACTAAACTGTTCTTGAAATGAGTCCCATTATCCGACTCTATCCGTTCTGGAGTGCCATGTTGCCACAAGACTTGCTTTTCCAGACCTAGGATGGTGTTCCGGGCAGTGGCGTGAGGAACTGGGCATGTCTCCAGCCATCCGGTAGTTGCTTCCACCATGGTGAGCACATAGTGCTTACCTTGGCGGGTCCGCGGCAGGGTGATATAATCAACCTGCCAGGCCTCTCCATATTTATACTTATTCCAACGTCCACCATACCATAAGGGTTTCACTCTATTAGCCTGTTTGATGGCAGCACATGTCTCACAGTCATGGATAACCTGGGAGATAATGTCCATGGTTAAATCCACTCCTCGGTCTCGTGCCCATCTATAGGTGGCATCTCTGCCCTGATGGCCTGAGGCATCATGGGCCCATCGAGCCAGGAACAACTCTCCTTTATGCTGCCAATCCAGATCTACCTGTGACACTTTGACTTGTGCAGCTCGGTCTGCCTGTTCGTTGTTGCGATGTTCATCGTTGGCTCGATTCTTGGGCACATGTGCATCCACATGGCGGACTCTCACAATCAACTTCTCCACTCGGGCAGCGATATCTTGCCATATATCTGCAGCCCAGATGGGTTTCCCTCTGCGTTCCCAGTTGGCTTTCTTCCATCGATGTAACCATCCCCACAGTGCATTTGCCAACATCCATGAATCAGTATAGAGGTAAAGTCTTGGCCACTTCTCTTGTTCGGCAATGTTCAGAGCCAATTGGACAGCTTTAAGCTCCGCAAATTGACTTGACCCTCCTTCACCCTCAATAGCTTCCGCAACTTGTCGTGTGGGACTCCACACAGCCGCTTTCCATTTTCGATTTGTCCCCACGATACGACAGGAACCATCAGTGAAAAGCGCATAGCGTATTTCTTCTTTTGGCAATTGACTGTATGGTACAGCTTCCTCTGCCCGTGTTACCTGTTCTTCTTCCTCTGCTAAACCAAAGTTCTCACCTTCAGGCCAGTTTGTAATAATCTCCAGGATCCCAGGGCGATTGAGTTTTCCCATACGGGCACGTTGTGTGATCAAAACAGCCCATTTGCTCCAGGTAGCACCAGTGGCATGATGTGTGGGGGCAGCCCGTCCACTGAACATCCACCTTAGCACTGGTAATCGGGGTGCCAGGAGGAGCTGAGTCTCTGTCCCTATTACCTCTGAGGCAGCTTGAATTCCTTCATAAGCAGCTAGGATCTCTTTCTCAGTCGGGGTGTATTTGGCTTCAGATCCTCTGTAGCCTCGACTCCAGAATCCTAGCGGTCGACCTCGAGTTTCATCAGGCATTTTCTGCCAAAGGCTCCATGAAAGACTGTTATTCCCAGATGCGGAGTAGAGCACGTTCTTCACATCTGGTCCTGACCTGACTGGTCCAAGGGCTACAGCATGAGCAATCTCCCTCTTAATTTGCTCAAAAGCTTGCTTTTGTTCAGGGCCCCAGTGGAAATCGTTCTTCTTACGGGTTACCAAGTAGAGAGGGCTTACGATCTGACTATATTCTGGGATATGCATCCTCCAGAAACCTATGGTACCCAGAAAGGCTTGCGTTTCCTTCTTGCTGGTCGGCGGAGACATTGCTGTAATCTTATTAATAACTTCTGTTGGAATTTGGCGACGTCCATCCTGCCACTTCACCCCCAGGAACTGGATTTCCTGGGCAGGCCCCTTAACTTTACTCCGTTTGATAGCAAAACCAGCTCCCAGAAGAATCTGAATGATTTTCTTCCCTTTCTCAAAAACCTCTCCTGCTGTGTCCCCCCACACGATGATGTCATCAATATATTGCAGATGTTCTGGCGCCTCACCTTTCTCTAGTGCTTCATGAATCAGTCCATGACAGATGGTAGGACTATGTTTCCACCCCTGGGGCAATCGGTTCCAGGTGTATTGCATGCCCCTCCAAGTGAAAGTGAACTGTGGCCTGCACTCTGCAGCTATGGGAATGGAGAAGAACTCATTAGCAATGTCAATCGTGGCGTACCACTTCACTGCCTTGGATTCCAGTTCATACTGGAGTTCCAACATGTCTGGCACGGCGGCACTCAATGGTGGAGTAACCTCATTCAAGCCACGATAGTCCACAGTTAATCTCCATTCTCCATGAGACTTACGCACAGGCCAAATGGGGCTGTTGAAGGATGAGTGACTCTTGCTGATCACCCCTTGGCTCTCCAGTTCTCTGATCATCTTATAGATGGGAATTACAGAGTCACGGTTCGTCCGATATTGTCGTCGATGCACTGTTGTGGTGGCAGTTGGCACTCGTTGTTCTTCAACTTTCAACAATCCGACAGCAGAGGGACTCTCTGAGAGACGTGGCAATAACTTTAACTGTTCAATCTCTTCTGTTTCTACAGCGGCTATTCCAAAAGCCCACCTATGCCCCTTCGGATCCTTGAAATATCCATTCCTAAGGTAGTCGATCCCCAGGATACATGGGGCAGTCGGACCAGTTACAATAGGGTGTTTTTGCCAATCTCTAGCAGTCAGGCTTACTTCAGCTTCTAACACAGTCAGTTCTTGAGAACCTCCTGTCACACCAGAAATAGCAATTGTTTCTGAGCCTACATGTCCTGATGGTATTAATGTACACTGAGCACCCGTATCCACCAGAGCCTTGTATTTCTGTGGGTCTGACATGCCAGGCCACCGGATCCACACAGTCCAATAGACACGATTATCCCGTGCCTCTACCTGGCTAGAGGCAGGGCCCCTCTAACACTGGTTTTCATTATAACAACCACAGCTCTTTCCTGATTGATGCATTCTAGAGGTTTCCTCTAATGGGTCAGATCCTTGGGGAACTGGCACTGCACTCACTTTTGCTGATTTTCTTCTCTCTTTGTCCTTCAATTCCTGTACCCGGGCTGCCAAGGCATAGGTAGGTTTCCTGTCCCATTGTTCCATATCCTCTCCATGGTCGAACAGAAAATACCACAAATCGGTTCTCGAAGGCTGTCCTCTCGTTCTAGCTGGGAGGCGTCTGACTGTGGCTCCAGAAGTCCCAATTCGTACTGGTGCCACTTGAAGACTTTGAATACTGTCCTTGATCTCTTCCTTAAGTTTCCTAATCTCCTTCTTTTGCTCATCTCTAAAATTCTTCTGTTCTTTGTTGATGTTCTGAACTAGTGTCTCCACTGCAGCGATACGGGCCTGCACTGGACCTTGGATTATTTTCTCATATGTTCTGAGTTTATTCACTGCAACGCCCACTATATCTTGGTCCTCCGCCGAATGTAGAGATGCCAAGTGATGGGAGTATATACTTGGTGCCCCGTATGACAGGTTCCACCACATCTCCGGTGTACACCTAACCTTATCTGGATCATTGAGGGGTTCCCCTTCCCTTCCATAAAGTATTTCTAGTAGTGCCATCTCCCTTAAGCGCAGAATTCCTTCTTCCATAGTCCTCCAAGATGACTTCAAATGATGTGCCTGCAAGATATCCTTGTAGGCAAATCTTTCTTTTACACTGGCTAAAAGTCTTGTCCAGAGTGAAAGGGGTCTTGGTTCCCTCACAAATGCCTGTTCGATACCTGCATCTCGAGCCAGGGCCTTTAAATACCTGGCTTCATGACCATCGACTTGTAAGCTTTCTCCCAGAAGGTCCCAAATTCGGATCATCCAAGTCAGAATAGGCTCATCCGGTTTTCGAGTAACATCCTTCCGCAAGCTGCGAAGGTTGTCATATGTGAGGGACTCAGTGACAATCTCTGGTTCTGGGTCTGCAGTCTGTGAAGGACCCGCTTCCCCATTCTCATCACCGGACGAGCCGACTTGGTCTTATATTTCCTTTTCTGAATAGGGGCAACTTTCAGCTCTGATTGTTCTTTAGGTTTAGCTACGTCTGGAGCTATGATGGTATCAGACGTTTTGCTCTCTCCTTTAAAATTTCCTGTGGATGCTTCTGGGTGCATTCCCTACCAACCTTGTCCCTAGCTTCATGCATAAGATGGACACCAATGAAACCAACTTGCAAACAAATAACTAAAAGTAGGATATAGAGCAGGATATCCTTGATGTCTAGCAAGAGGTAAAGTTTCTGAAAGGCTGTTGTAGTGAACCTAAGAGATGACTGAATGAAAATTTGAGATGAGACACTCTCCTGTGTCCTTCCCTGAGGATAAGTATCATTATCATTAACCCCCCAGACATAACAACTTAGGCTGGTACAGAAGTACAACCTTGAAAACATATTCCAGATAGTACCAACAGGCACTGAATCCATGACACTATAAACCCAAAACAAGAATTCAATAATAATTACGGCCGTCTGAGTCTTACTGGCTGAGGCACTGAGATGAATTAAACCTGCAAGCCCCTTTGGCATAGTTCTATACCAACAGAAAGCAAAAATATAATACAGAATGGTCTGTATTGACCCCAAACTCACAACACACATCATGATGGAAAGAACTGTTATCTTCTTCCCCGTACGGGCCACCAAAAACAATGTCTTAGTTTGGATGAAAAAAAAACCAACCAAACCAACCAAAGTATGCTCAGTGATTTTAATCAGAGATTGTGAGATTGTGCAGAACAGATAACAGTTCTTTGCTCTAAGTGTATGTGTGCACAGAACAGAACAAAGTCAACAACAAGTGCGATTAAGTTGTTAATACGGATCAAGTCCCGTACCCGAGCTCTGGTGGTGCCGTCACTTTAAGCGTGGGGCGCACAGCTTCTCCCAGGCCGCAGCTCCGCTCCGGGCAGCCTCCTCCTCCGCGCCGATCCAGATGGTTATTGATCACACTCGCACTCACACACACACAGAGGGAAAGGAAATAAAGATGGAGAGATAGAGAATACAGCAACGCAAGCAGAGGTAGCAAAGCGCGACTATTCTCTAGGCAGCAAGATGGAGAAAGAGGCGGAGACCGGGAAGTAGCCAGTGAAAGGAAATGTCCGGGCAAACGGGACACAACCTCTGCCCCGGTCTCCCCGGAAATGGCCCCTGCCCCCCCCACTGCCAGCAAAGGAAGAAAAAATTCTCTGAAAGAGGAGGGGGAAAAAAAAAAAACAAAAACAAAAAAACCAAACCAAGCTGAAACTATAACAATTATTTTTCAGTGTCTTTTCCTCCCTGTCCGTGGTATCAGCACTGATTTTTCACAGGGAGAGAGCTGAGGCTTTTAGACTGTGCCAGAGGAAAGTCGGCTACCTTGAATGATTTCTGCACCTGAGCCATTTGTTTACCGAAGCAAACGGGCACACAGTTACAGATCAGCTGCATTTCAATTGCAAAACCAGCTGCCAAAGTAAGGCTTTGAAGACTTCTCAGTGAGTTTAACAAATCACACACACACGCACCTTGTCAAAATGTTGTTCTTTTTTGCCAGCCTGCCCTTACGAGAGAAGCAGATACTGGTGCAGGAAGGGCCTTCACCAGAGGTGTCATTTGACTGTGTTGGAGGGAACTGTGATCCCAGTTTGCTCTTATCACTGAATTATTTGCTCATTTACCAGGTAGAAAATATAGTTTAAAAATCCAGCTCCTGTCCTGTTTTCGCTGATGGACAAAAACTGTATAAAGTGTCCCTGACGACTCCCTCCAAGCTTTCCAGGGCAGACACTTGGAAGTAAGTAGTGGCAGAATCAAGCCTAGCTCCATGCAGGACTGAGTTTGGCACTGATTATGGTGCCAGTGACCGTGCCAGTCATAGCCACGCATTTCAGAGGTGATTTCAGGCTGCAAACACTTGTTTAGGCTGCCTGGTTTTGCCAAAACCAAGGGGTTTCAAAGCATCCTCTTCGCAGCTCCCCCAGGGCAGAGGCTCTGCTTCACACAGTGCATCACAGCTATGGGAATCTGGTGCTGGGGAAATGGGTTGTTGCTCTGGGAGCAGCCAGGGTTTCCTTGTTTATTGGTGTAGCATTTCCAGCTGCAGTTCCTTCTTCGTAGTCTTACTGGACTGTTTGTAGAGCACATCAGAGCAACATGTTTTCAGCCTCGTATGCTTGAATTAGGACACAAGTGGAACTTTTTAAAGACTTGTTTGAAACTTGCCAAGGCCTCTGTATACGGAGTTATATATTTTTTCCACTTGTCCACTGTGACAATAAACAGCTTTTTAAAGAACTTGGAGAGACTGCCTGCAAGTGCTTTGGCTTTGCTGAAGCCCCATCAAGCAGACGCTTGGCTTGAATGAGACGGGACCACACCAGCCTAACTAGTTCTGGGTGCAGATGAGAGAGAGAGAGAGAGGAGCTTCCACAGCTGCAGAAGGGTGCTCACAGCCACCACCATCCACAAGGGACCTTTGTAGCAGCAGGTGCCAACCCAGTTGGGGACAGGGAGGGAAAGTGTGACAGTGGCTCAGGGACACGTTCTACTGCCATGCTGTGACCCTCTAGTCCTCCTGCCACGCTGACTGCAGTTCTCTGTATTTTCACTCACTGCTGGGGGTGAATTCTTGCTGACTTGAGGTGCAACACTTACACTTGGCTGGTGCAAGCTGTCTGCTTGCACAGTGCCAGACAATACAGCACCCGTCAAGAAAGCCCTGCTGCAATGCAGTGCTGTCCCGCTCTGGTCCCATACTGCCAGGTCTCCAGGAAAGGATGCTTTTCTGAGCCTGGTTTAGTGCTGCCAGCTGGGTGACAGACCCACAGCTCCAGCTGTCAGACACCAGTTCAAGGCTCGCAGGGCGGTGCAACAACATGCAGCCTTTGCTCTTCAACCACAGCCAGCATAGGATCCCAATCTGTTTGTCCCACACTGCGGGCACAGCACTGATGCTGAAAGGCACCAAGAGATGTACTCGTAATTCCCTGTGGCTGCATTCCTTCACCTTGGTTTGACGAGTGAGAACAGAAGCCTATTGCAAAACTGTATAAAGGGCCACAGTCAGAAGTGAAGGTGTCAGAGCAGGGCCAAAGGCAGTGAGGGAAACCAGTGCACCGAGAGGAAGGAGAGGTCACTGCACAGGCCACTCAGTTTTCAGCTGATGGAACAGATAATCTTATCAGAAAAAGGCTGGAGCTCTGCAGGAAGGACTGGCGTCTTGCTTTGTTAAGCAGAAACAAAATAGCAGGATGGTGCTAGATGAAAATAGAGGTCAGGGCAGGAGTTGCACTTGGGGACTCCTGAATTGACCCACAGGAGACGGTTTCCGTTCACTTGCTGGGAGCTCTAGGTTGCCCTGTGGGATGGGTGAAGCTTATAAAAACATGACATAGAGACAGTGGTGAGTCCCTCATTGTGTTCCTGGGTGGGCACAAATGGCAAGAGGCTGCAGGGCACACCACAAGTGCTGGGGAGCTCCCTCTTTTATCCTAGGGAATTCATGTTTGAATCCCTGGTGAATCTCAGCAGGGCCGCGCTTAGTCAGCATTCAGTCTCCACTGCCAGAGGTAAATGAAAGGTGAGGGCATGAATCACAGCCTGGTTTGGGTTGGAAGGGACCTCAAAGCCCATCCAGTTCTGACCCACCCTGACATGGGCAGGGACACATCCCATGAACATTTTCCTCTCCAAGGAGAATATTCAAGACAACTGTCAATTGTTTACTGACACATTCCACCCTCCTTAACCTCTTCTCCCTTTCGTGCCGGCCTCAGTCGAAGGAGACCTCCACCTCTCTGCCCCGGGAACCCCAACAAAACACAAAACCAACATGTTGGGCAAGGCCAAAATACGGAATCACTATTCATTTTGGACACGGACAAAACAGCAAATCGGTATTTTGAACACGGCCAAACCAGCAAATCAATGCTCCGGGCATGGCCAGAATATTGAGACTTATACTCAGGTGCACTCCGAGTTGCAGCCTCCCAAAAGTTGCAACAAAACCAGATCCCAGTCTGTTCAGATCACAATCTGATACCCTCAAAAACCAACACAACTCGCATCTGATCCAACGCACACTAGTGCCATGGAAAACAGAAGAAAAGGAAGAGAGAGGGGAATAAGGGGATTGGGGGGTTGGGGGGGAAAGAAAACAGTCGCTGCTCCATGGGCCTCTGGAAAATGTGGTCTTGAGGAGCACATGGTCCTGCAGTTCTTCTGCAGCGTCTTCTCAGGCGGTTTCCATGGGGTGGTGCGTGCATGGTGCCTGCCTTCTCGGCGGGCTTCTATTTATAGGACAAGTCCGGGGCCCCTCCCCCAGCAGGAGGGGTGGTCTTGCTACAAAATTCTCGAATTGGTGCACGCGCAGAGACCTCTCAGAGGGTTCTGGAGTTGGGTCTGGGGGCTCCAGGGTCACGGGCAGTTCAACAGGCCCTTGCCAGGATCACCTCTGCCAGACCCTCTGGGTTCACATGCGCAGTCAGGTGTGTGGCAGGGGCAGCACCTGCTGCTGCACCTCCCCCCCTCCTTCGCAGCACCACAGTCAGCCCAGCAGAAGGTGAAGAAGCACTCCAGAAGATGTTAAGGACAACAACACAAGTAGAGTCAGATGATGGTTTAGACAGCACAAGTACAATCAGTCATGTTTGAGACAACAATAAAAGTAGAGTCAGTCTCTACATACATCTTCCGTCCATTCCCTTGGGTACTATCATTGGTCACCAGAGAGAAGAGAGCAGCTCCTGCTCCTCCTCCTCCCCTTGTGAGGAAGCTGTAGACCACAGTGGAGTCTCCACTCAGTCTCCTCTGAGATCCACTACAATCCTCAAATAAAACTGCTGCTCTTTGCAGTGTGAAAATAGATCCCCTCTGAGGGAGCTTCCGTGTAACTTGGAGCCAGCATAAATCGACATTGCCCTCAAAGACCAGAGCACGGTCTCCAGCTGTTCCTGACCAGCACTCCCACTTCACTGCCACCGCCTCCCTGGACTCAGTGCAAGACTTTGGGGGGCTTCACAGACCACCAGGCTGAGAGAAGGTCTTTGGTTAAAACTTATATTTTTCTTCTTCTTTCTCAGTGTTGGGCTTACCCCGTGCCAGTTCCTCGGCACAATTCACTACCCGGGCTCACAAACCATGTGTGCGGGCTCACTGCAAGGTACGAGAGAAAAGTACGAGCGGCCTGGGGGAGGCAAAGGTGTTCCTTCTTCCCTCTACAGAAATGCAGCTCAAGTGGATCAAACGGTACCTCTGCAGAAAACGTCTCCATTGAGCTCCAAATATCTCCAACTGCACCTGGAAATAACCGGATTCATCTCATTAAGTCCTTAGTGGCTTCTGCAAAAGGAACCCGAAGGAAAAAAACCCTACAACTATGAAGTTAAGCCTAAAAATATCAAACACACAGCCCACAGCAATTTCTGAGGGTACGTATGCAGCTAACTTGCAGGAACCCTCAGCACCACGTCACATCAAACACCGTGCCTTTCTCCCCTATTTCTCTTAAGGGTGAGGAGAAGCACATCTATAAAACTTCCCCCAACTCATCTTAAGCCTGAAAAAACAGCCTACAATAACATTCTAACCATGTCTTACTCTCTTGCAGAGAACCTGGCCATGAATTAAGACCTGAAGATCCTGTGTGAGATCTTTCATTTAGAACAACTGCTTTCAAAGCCTTGACAAATCATCAGAACCCGGATACGTGGCAACCCAGCTGCCACACAATGCATGTGAGGGAAGTCCATCAACTGCAAGCAGAGCTCACAAACCACAGTCTTTTAGACTCCTTCCGCACGAAGCACTCTCCAGAAAGAGAAGTCCCCTGGCTATAATCACCTGAGACTAAAATGAGGTAAAGCTTAGAACTATGCTGAGATGGGCATGGCCTTACCATCTGCAGCTGCACTGACTAAACACCCATCTAACAAAGTCACTTTTCACAAGTAGAAATAACTGGCTTGGAATTTTACTTTCGTTCACCGAGTCCTTATATGCTGCTTCCTCACTGTCTTAGTTTGGATGAAAAACAAACCAACCAAAAGATGCTTAAGTGATTTTAGTCAGAGATTGTGCAGAACAGATAACAGTTCCTTGCTACACGTGTACGTGTGCACAGAACAAAGTCAACAGCAAGTGCGACTGAGGGGTTCATACGGATCGAGTCCCGTACCCGAGCTCTGGGGGTGCCATCACTTTAAGCTGCAGCTCCGTTCCGGGCAGCCCTGGCGCGGGGCGCACAGCTTCTCCCAGGCCGCAGCTCCGCTCCGGGCAGCCTCCTCCTCCGCGCCGATCCAGATGGTTATTGATCACACTCACACACACACAGAGAAAGGAAAAGAGAGATGGGGAGGGAGAGAATATAGCAATGCAAGCAGAGATAGCAAAGCGCGGCTAGTCTCTACGCACAAGACGGCTAAAAGGGAGGAGACCGGAAAACAGCCAGCGAAAGGAATGTCCGGGCAAACGGGACACAACCTCTGCCCCGGTCTCCCCGGAAACGGCCCCTTCTCCCGCCCCCGCCCGCTGCCAGCAAAGGAAGAAAAAATTCCCTGACACGGAAAAACAACCTGAAACTATAACACCCACACAGGAAAGACAGACCCACTGGAGCAGGTCCAAAGGAAGGTCAAAAATAGGATTAGAGGGATAAAACACATTTCCAATAAAAAAAAACACTGAGAGAGATGGTGCTGATCAGCCTGAAGAAGAGAAGGCAACAGGAGGACTTCAAAGGGCCGGGCGATGTGTAGCAGGCACCCACCCAAACACCTGCTTTCTTTTCCAGCCTCCAAGCCCTCACCCAGGATGGCTGCACGTTTTCCTGGGAGCTCAGTCTGAGCTGGTGCATCCCTTCTGGGAGGTGAAGAGGGTGCAGCCTCACGCTGGGTGGGGACCATGGCTGCGGTAAAGGAATCCCAAGGACAGCCCAGCTCTGAGAAGGGGCCAAGGCTTCCAGCCAAGGGCATTCAAACCCAAATCTCTGACTACGGCGCGTGGGAGCTGGGGACATTCTCGCCCCTCTGAACCCTTTCCCTCCCCTGGAGGAGCTGGGGTGGCTCTTCGGGTGGCGCACGACAGTGGGTGGGTCTTGGGGCAGCGCACAACAATGGGAGCCCCAAGGTTCTCTCCTGGGAGACGCCAGAGAGCCCTTAGCGACGGACAGTTGCAAGCCACCATGGCGCAGCCATCAAGGCAGCTCCTAAAGCGTGGCCCCCAGGACACCTCGATGCCCCAGGTCCTTCAGACCCTTGTGCTCCCACAGACCTACTATCCCCAAGGTAAGGCCTGACCCCGAGCCCTGCAGGCCCGAGGGGCCCTTGGGGGCAAGAGCAGCGGTGACCGCTGGCCATGGCTCCTGTCTCTTTTGCAGACTCAGCCATGTTGTGGCAACTGCCTGCACAGCAGCAGCCCTTGCCCAGAGGCTTGGAAACTCCAGGACAAGCGGCAGTCCAGGGCCCGCAGGAACACCAGGCACCACCAGCAGGTATGGCACCCACCCCTGTACTCCTGTCTGCTCTTGGCACCTTCAGCACCATAGAATCCTCCACCCCTGGGTGCTCCCAGCAACACCACCACCCCTGTTCCCCCACACATGGGACATGGGGGTTCAGAGAGCCACCACAATGAGTGTCCCGGCCCTCTCCTGGGTGATGCGTGCCCAGCATTGCCAGAAAATCTGCCAGTTACTTGGGGCCATTTCCCCTCTTCACCATCTAGAAGTGAATCCCCTCCACCCTCTGCAACCCCTTGCACCCAGCAGAGCTGCTCACCCCACTAGAAGCACCCCAGCCAGAAGCACCCCATGTGACTGATACAGAGCCAGGGGACACCAGTGACGGGGCCTTATTGTGGTCTTTCAAGACTTAAAGGGAGCCTGTAAGAATGATGGGGACAAACCTTTTAGCAGGGCCTGTTGTGATAGGACAAGGGGTAAAGTTTTTAATCTAAGAAAGGACAGATTTCAACTTGCTAGAAGGAAGATCTTTTTTACACTGAGGGCTCTGGAACTCTGGAACAGCTTGCCCAGAGCGCTGGTAGAAGCCTCATCCCTGAAAATATTCAAGGTCAGCTTGGGTGTGGCTCTGAGCAACCTGCTCTAGTGGAACACGTCCCGGCTCCCTGCAGCGGGCTTGCACTAGGGGACCTGTAAAGGCTCCTAAACAGCTTTCAAAGACCTTCAAAGATGACCTCCATGGCTCCTGTCTCTCTTCCAGGCTCAGTCATGCTGTGGCAAGTGCCCACACAGCACCAGACTTTGCCCGTGACCTTGGCAAGCCCAATGCAAGTGGCAGCTCCGGGCCCACAGAATCTTCAGGCACCACCAGCAGGTATGGCCCCCCTGTGTTTTCTGAACACCCAGCACCTTTGGTACCTTCAGCATCCCCGATCCCTGGGCATTCCCAGCAACTCCAACACCCTTGTGTCCCTGGCAGAAACACACAGGGCTTGGCAAAGCCATTCCGAGCATCACTGAGTGTAGCTTGCACCCTAAATCAAATTCCCAGAGCATCTGTCCGCTACCTGGGGCCATCGCTCCTTTTTCTACTCCTGGAAGTGTGTCCCCTCCCCCGTTTGCAACCCCATCCCTTTGGCAACACAAGCAAACCCCGCGGGGAGCACCCCTGCCACAAGCGCCACATGTGTCTGGCACAGAGCTGGGGGAGGTTGGCAATGGGGTCCTACTCAGCAGGTGCCCCTGGAGAGTCCCCCAGCCCAGCACGACTCCCTCTCTCCCAAACGGAGCAGCGGAAAGCTCCATACAGCCGCCTCGTCGACTCCCAGGGCTCCCAGTTGACCAGCAACCTCCTGGCTCCACCAGCCCCATCCACTCACGGGCCCAACGTCACTTCTCTGCCAGGTGGTGTCCTGTGGGTCCCTGGGGGCTATGGGACCCCTCTCGCCTGGACAGCCACAGGGATCCCCCACGGCCAACCACAACACCTCCCGCCTGCCACAAAGAAGAGGAGAGTGGCAGCACAGTCCCACCCGCTTCTGCCCGAGCCATCCAGCCAAAGCGCCCAGCACACGCAAAGAAACATCTCCCGCATGGCCACACCCACTGCGCAGGTGTCTCTGGACAGCAACATCCCCCTGGGCAGTGCTGCACCCCCAAGCTCCTCTGCTGCCACCCTCAGACGAGCCCCTGTGGAGCCAAAGGATTGCTTCTCAAGGTTCAAGAAGTTTCTCAAAGAATTTGGAAGGCGCTTAGGTTACTCGGGGGACACGGTGGGAGTCAGACAGGACGGTCCCAGCACTGACCCCACACCTGGGGACCATGCTGGCGCTGGCAGAGATGAAGCCGTGGCCCCAGCCCCCCGGTGCTGCCGACAACATCCATCCCCGGCTGCCAGAACACCGAGAACGCTGCGCAGAACAACAACGCCAGCACAGACACACCTGATGGGACACCCCCGGGAAACCACATCCCCCTGGTCTGCCACGTCACCATCATCTCTACTGTGGCCTCCGACAACCAAGACCCTGAGGACCCGGACTATAAACTTCCATTGCAGGAGATTATCAAGGAGTCCCTAAGGCTCGAGGGTGGCACCCTATATAGACCCAGACTACTGCTGAAAGCAGCTCAGAATTTGAGGCCATAGAGGGGTGCAGAGATAGAGATGTGCTGAAGATGGGGGGGAGCGGAGGGTGGGGGAGGATGGGTGTTGTCTGTTGCGGGGGAGGGAGTTAAGGGTTGGGGTGGGATGAGAAGGAAGATCACGGTAGGGGTTCAGGTGCGGGGAGGGGGTTACAGTAGCCTTATGGGACCTTTTCTCTTGGTTTGTTTTTCTTTTCCATTAAAAACTGTTCTCCAGAACTTCTCCGTGCCTGTGTGAAAGGGGGACGGAACGCAGGGTGCACAGGGAAAACGGCATCTGAAAGGTGGAAAAGCCCCACTGAGCCCCCGATCAGAGCCAGCAATGCCCAAAGGGTATGAAGCTGCCCCCTGGGCCGAGTCAGCACCAGCAGGGCAGGCGATGGCAGGAGGAGGACTCCTCTGTCCCCTTCCCCAGCAAAAGCGGCCCTTTGATAGGGAAGCCCAGACAGACAGGTCCCTGCAGGACTCACGGACTCAAGAACTGACCTTGCGGGCTGCCGAGGGGATGGACACACACGACAGCAACGGCTGCAACGTCCCTGTCTTGAACACCAGCAGCATCCCCTCCAGCAGGGACAGGGCTCAGGGCAAAGCCCTTCAAAGCCTCAAGACCATCACGCTCTTCCTTGGGTGCCACCGCACCAGCTCTGGAGCCTGGCTTTGACTACTCCCATGTTCTGGCTGCGCCTTGGGCAGCCACAAGATCAGCAAGGCTTAAAAAAACAATAATGAAGGAAATCACTGCACTGGCCAGAAAGTGCCTGGAAACTGCCTCTCTTTTCATTGCCCGCTCCCCACACCTTGGGGCCACCGCAGCCGACAGCACCTTCAAGTAGCAGCCTCAGCTTTACAGCTCTGGCTTGCAGAAGGTGCAGGGTGAGGTCCCTGTCGGGGCAGCCCCCCCACTGCTGGGCTTCGAGGAACTTAGCCCCTTCCTTGAGGCAGTCCCAGGGATGCTGCTGGGGTGGTGTGAGTCACTCTGGATCCCAGACAGGCACAGTCTCGTTGGGGTCAGCGTGACACAGCTCAGCTGACAGTGCTGATGCTGCTCAGCATGCTGACCTGCCCCCAGCATTGTCCTTGCCCCAGAACTCCTGTCCCCTGGAGCAGCTGCACCGCCACCGCCTGCAGCTCTTGGGGGCCACACAGAGAAGCTGAAGAGAAGGATGGAAAGAGAAGAAAAAGGCCAGAACCCAATGTTCCGTATCATAGAATGATAGAATGGTTTGCATTGGAAGGGTCCTGAAAGATCATCCAGTTCCAACCCCCCTGCCACGGGCAGGGACACCTCCCACCAGCCCAGGCTGCTCAAGGCCCCATCCAGCCTGGCCTTGAACACTTCCAGGGAGGGGGCATCCATAGCTTCCCCAGGCAACCTGTGCCAGGGCCTCACCACCTTCATGAGTTGCAAAGTTTTGAAATAACTTGCCTTAGGTACGCAGTGGGACTTGAAAGGAGGGACGGTATTCAGAGAAAACAGCAGCTTTGGCTTCAGGAGCACAAAAGCACAAGAGGTCACAGCAGGCAGGTTAGTGAACCAAAACTGGTCTCATAGTCAGCTGGGGGTGAAAACTAGAGCCATCGCTTTATACTGGGAAAGCAGGGGATGTCCTGTGCCCTCATACGTCTGTGCTGATAGGGAGCCCCTGGGTGACGGCATCAGCACTCAGATTTCTGGCAAGGCTGATGCCATCTCACCCACCCAAGTTCAGTGCCTGCAGGGATCAATCAGCACGTTAAGGTGGTTCATAAACCCTTGTCGGGCAGGAGGCCTGCAGTCACTGCTGGCACCAGGGCTGCTGACCAGGGGGACTCCCCAACAGTCCCAGCAGGCTGGGACCTTCCAGAGAAACGCAGAAATGGAAGATGCAGAGATGGATGCCAGGTACAGAAGAAGCACCAGATGTTTCCCTTGCTCCAGCCGTCCTGCTGGTAACTGTCACCGCATTTTCTTAGCCAGCAGAGATGCTAAGACAAAGCCAGAGGTCCAAAGCCCAACCTCCCCTTGGCTCCACACGTGGGGCAGTTCAGGGTCATTCCCAGGGGAGTGACTGTCACTTCACCAGACACGATCTCCTTGCTTTGTCAGCTCCTCTCATTCCCTTGCCCCAGAGCCACAAGCTTTCACCGTCTCTGCCCAAGCAACCCCGCTCATCACACCCTGCTCACACACAGCCCCTCCTACCATCCCAGTGCAACTGACAAGGAACGGGCAGACACTTTCCCCCCAAGCTTAGTGCTCTCGGCCAGTGACTATTTTGTGCAGGGCAGGCCCACCTGGATTGGAGAACATTCACTGAGACAGGTGTTGCACCTGCCCCATCCCAAACCCCAGCATGGGTAGCTGGCCCACCAAGTGGCCACTGGGCCATTTCCACCACTGCAGTGAGCAGCAGCACCCAAGAGCAAACTGGCTCTGGTGCAGAAGCATCTGTGTTGCTCCCACAGGGAAGAGAGCTGGAGCTCCTGCTCGAGCAAACCCTTTGCAAACAACTAAATTGTGCCCGACCACAGGCATCTGGGGATTCATCCTATGCACTGAAAGCAGCAACTTAATTGCTGCTAAAGCCTCGTGAGCTGGGAGACTTAGACCCATAGGCTGGGGCAAATAAAGCTGTCAAGTTTTCATGCTCCTGTTACCTGCTAGACTCTTTAATCCTGAGTTTAGCAGATGTTAATCCTGGTTCGGGTGATTTGTGATGAGGAAAGTCATGCCCTTTCAAAGTCACCTGGGTCCACTGAGGCAGCGAGCTGGTGAGGAGAACTCATAGCCATGTGGAAGAGATGGCCCCTACGGTGGTTGTTCTCCTTGGTGACGTCTGTCCAGGCTTGGACAGAGGCTTGGCATTTCCTTACTGTTTGAAGCCAGCCTAAGGAAGCAACCAGGAGAGGAAAGAGAGGGAGGGAAGCCTTTGTTAAAATTCAAATGCGTGTTTCAAACAAAGAAAACTATAACCAGGGTGAAAACGAAAAGCGGGGCAGGAGCTCAACACAAAATATAATTCAAAAGAGAATGGGCCCGATCCAGAGAGGCACCAAGCACTTGCAGTTTGCACTGAGCTCAGCTGAGGATCTGTCCCCATGCTTTTAATATCTGCCTCCTCTATGCTCTTGCCTTTATGAGGAGTGAGTCATCTTGCGTCAACTGAGGATGGGCTTTATACAATTATTTATTTATGTCAAACTCTCCTCCCTGCCCCCACGCATCCCTGATCTCATCCCACTCAGAAAACAGATGCTTTATTAAACAAGGGCTGGAAAACTCCATCTCACTCGGCTTTTGCTGAGGCTCCTTGTTGTCCAGTGGCTGGCTGGCAAGGAGATGGCAGGAGGGGACTCTCCCCTCCCTCCCTGCTTTCTGTGCTGCAGGCTGCATGTTTTGCTCCCCTTCCTGCTAAAATCAACACTGCATCCAGAAGTGGACACAAACCACTGGCTGTACCAAGCAATGATGTGCAGTAGTGGGGCCAGATGCACACACATGTGCAGCATCACCATCTCACACTGACAGCCTCTGGGAACAGTTCAGGGCTGGCACTGCCGCCAGCAAGGCACTCCCCAAGGCAAGCAACTTAGGGCAGAGGTGGCACGTCCCATGTCCCAGCAGTAGCCAGGAGGGCAGGACACGATACCAACAGATGCCACTAATTTCAATTCCACACATGAAATTCTGTACCTACTGAACTGGAATTATTTCCAGCAGATTTTCCTGATGCGAAGCCAAACGTTACTCTAACTAGTTATCAATTGCTTCCATAATGCAGCTCGAGATGGGGGAGAAAAACACAGGAATTACTGGCAGCAAAGGAATTAAGGCTTCCCAGAAGGCGATCAAGGGGCAGGGGGAATGCTAGACTAGCAAAATATATTAACACATTCCTTAGTAATTACATTCAACTGTCTCTTGGTGCAGACTTGGGTAGCTCATGAATTAAAACTGTCATCTCCTAGAGAGAGAACTGTGAGGCTCATAACCATCACCATGATTTAACAACAGGTTCAGTTACCCCTGGCTTCTCTCAGAAGTGGAACAAGCAAGGATGAACACCCAGCCTCAGAGGGACCTACGTCGTAAATCAGTGGTGTTAAACTCGCGGCCTGTGGGCTGAATCCGGCTCTCCACCTTGTTTTATCCAGGCTGGCACCTTGTTTCTACCCGGCGGCAGCACTGAGCTCCTTGCCCCTATGCTCCTGCCAGTGCTGGTCACGTGTGCAGCATGTGTGACGTGTTACACTGCCAGAGCAGGGGCAGGAGAACGGCAGGAGCCGTGCGTTTGACACCCCCGCCATAAATCCTTGCATCACATTCCACCAGCAGCTATTTCCAGCCTGCTGACAGCCTCCCTGGCTGGGAGCAGCCGTTTTGCGTTAAGATGCAACACAATAGGAGGTGTTTCCCACTTGCAGAGAGAACTCCTTTCATTTTCCCCATCCACATGTGACCTTGGTGAAATGAAATGCACTTTGGTTTTGCTCAGAGTGCCCACAGCTCCACTCCCAACAAGCGTAGGGGAAGGGGTGTAAAGTCACTGCACTGGCACTGCGGTGCCCTGCGTTTGCCAGGGAGCTCAACGAGAGAACGATTTAACACCCTTGGTAGTTCTGGGCAGATATTCCCTCCTCCCAGAACAAATCTCTACAGGAGCCTGGTCTAGTAGCATCCTCCCACCTTTTTAGGGACAGACACTAGAGTGTTGGTGACCACTGGGGACAAGGAAATCCACACAATGTCCAGCCACAGGTACACTGGCAGCGAGTCAGTTTTAAAGTGGAAACTATGAAGTGTTTTGGGAGGAAGGCAGAGTATCTGGGTAGAGGAAACTGGAAGATTGAGCAGTGTATTAAGCTGGCTTGATGAAAGCTGAAGCTTTCCAGTCCCTTGGTGACAAGAAAGGGGAAGTTGCCACGCCTTTCTGTCCCTCTTTTTTTGTTTTCAAACCATCCATGAGTTTCCCACCTCCAGACCCAGCAGCTTTAACTTACGCTAACCTTGAAGGCCATCCCGTCTGCTGAACATCACCAGAGGACACACCAGCCAGAGACACCTCACCTCCAGCCCTCAGCCACCCTGGCTAAATAGCAGCTACATCAGCTTGACCAGCTGGATAAGAGCCACTTTGCAGGATGTGAAGAGTGCAAGGTGCTTCGAGAGGGGCCAGAGGCTGGTCCAGAGGGTCTGCACTCCTACCTGTAGAACTGCAGACAGGCGAGGTAACCAAGTTGCTTTTCTAGCTGTGACTATACACCATGCATTGCTTTTCCTTCCTCTACTTCAGCCTGGTCTGCAGCACAGACATAGAGAAGCTCTGCCCCACTGCGATGCCTCTTTCACTAATGCTTAAAACAAACAAAAAAATCACCTGGAAGTATGAAGAAAACTGTGCTTCAAAAGATTTATTACATATATTTGTACATATTTTACATGAATGGAATGTTAAACATACAACCTAAAAATCAATAAAAAAATATTTTCATTCATGATTATGTACTGGCAAACCACTGAAAATAGTACCTTAGAACAACCGAAGTCAACTTGCAATCATAGTGCTCAATTTAAAAAAACAAAAAACAAAAACGAAAACCAAACCAAACATGTTTTACATTAGACATTGCAAATTACATTCCGATTTCTGCTCCGGGTAATAAAGGAAGACATCTTGTCCATTACCACTGCACGTACGGGTGGCATTTCACAAGCTAGCACGGAGTTCCCTCTAACTTGTGGGCAGGGTTAGCTCTGTGGGAAAAAGACATATAAAAAAAGGGAATATACACTCTGCTCCCCACCAGCAGGTACCTGCCAAAGGGTAGGAAGAGCCAGAATGAGATCTGAAATCAAGTCATAAGGTTACTGCTGGATCACCACTCCTTCTGTGTGATGCTGCAGCTTTTAAAATTAAGTAGTTCATTAAAACATCCTCCCTACAGCTAAGCCACCTCCCTTCTTCCTTGAAAGTTACAGTGCTTTGGCAACATCAGCTAGGAGAGAATTCCTGACTGTACAATACCAAATACTTCAGCTCCATCTTAATACATACAGGACGAGCACAGAATCATGCTTTGATGCCTCTTCCTCCTCGCATTTCACACCTTGAGAGCTTGTGACCAGTCACGCTGAGAAGTGTTTACTATTAAATACAACAAATTAGCAATAAAAGGGACAGATCTGAGAGAAAACAAGAGGAACAGGATTCAGCAACAGATTATGTTCTTGCAACGTCAGGTTACTTACACTTGAAACTCTGCCAGAATCAAGCAAATCCTACTTATCATTGCAAAATCTTTGCCAAAGCACACCCAAGGGCAAAAGTCTCTCAAACAAACATCCACAGCTTAAAAGCAGCCAGAAAGATCAACTAGTGGGCTTGCTGCCTTCTGCTTCTCGTAGGCTGGCAACTTACAACACTGAAGACAGAACTAAGTCCAAGCTTTTCCAGGTGCAGGTTATTTCCGCAGTGGCTTACCTGAGCAAGTCTTCAGCAACTCGTAATGCCCCCCAGTGAAGTCATTTTACAGTTTATCCCACCATCAGCTTTGATGTACTTAATGAGACATGGCTTTACAGAACATGAAGCAGCAGCTTGGGAAGCCACTGTGGGAACTACATAGGCAAACTGCATGGTGAGATAACCAAATGAAATTTGAGAGCAAGGACTTGATGTTTTTCCCCTTTCAACAGGCTAAAATATTTTCAACCTGATTTTATAAGCAGGTTAATTTGCATGGAGAAACATCACAAGTTTCGCACTTAGAAGACAAAAATTGGACAGAGTTCTATTGTGAATTTCTCACACGGAATACTCTGAATGACAAGAAGTGCTACGTGCTGATGACACTGCTGCAGGAAAAAACATTTTTGGCTGGGCTGTTGCAAAACCCCTAACAAGCCCTCCTCTTCCAGGTACAGCCTCTGATGTTACTTTTGCTGATTCCAATGGCAAGCCTGTCCAAAGACTGAGGAGATAACGGCCTAAAATGCCTTCAGCTAAGAAGAGGAGAAGAAATTAACACTAAAATGACTTTTAAGCTTGGAAAGGGGGAAAGTGAATCATAAAATATAGCACTCATCAAAAAAACGAGATAATCCTCCACTAGAAAAGGTAAGCTGCGAGATGCATAGTAGCACTTCTGTGCTCTCAGGTATACAGTAGTCTCTTGGCAGGAAACTCCCAAAGGTACAGCAAAATTAGGAGGTACAAAAGAGCAATGTCAAATTTACACTAAAATGTTCTCTTTCAATATGGGAAAGCAGCTGTAATTCACAAAACAGAGAGATCATGGCCTGCATTAAAAACAACTTATGCTTTGTTGCTGTTTAGGTACAGGTAGCAGTAACATTCAAGTACCATGTTCCCTGCCTTTGGTGGAACACAGAAGAAATGGAGCAAGTTTCTGAAGCTCTCTCACAGAAAAAGCAGTATACTAAAAGCATCCATAAGCGTATCTTAAGTATTAGCCATTATCCAACCTGAAACACCAAAGATCCACATTTCTGAATAAAAATTATCTTTCCCACATTTGCTGAGATCTCTGTCTTCTGGCAGTCAGTTTTACCAGCTCTCCAGCCTTTCAGCAGACTTAATCAAAAAGCTAGTGCTCCTAGCATTAAGAACTAGGATAAATGTATAAATCTTGAGATTAAGTCATAAATCCCTCTTCACATCATGAAGGGGGGGACCAGGAAGAGGGGAGGGGGAAGGTCACAAGTATCCACTCACATCTTTGTACATTACCTACGCATTTTCCATTTAAAAAAACTGCCGTACACTTACCCTTGAACACGAAAGCTAAATTGATTACAAATGAGACCATCTGGTTTATACTCTATTCTTCCAAAAAATAAAATATGAAAAATTTGCAGTTTGCTTTGTATTCTTCCTTTTACATTTCGGTGAACTCATCATTGAACGTACACATTGAAATAAAATTAACTACCTCCTTCAAGAGGAAAGTATTACTATAGCTTTCTAAGAGAAGGGCCAGCGGGTGCCCTGTGCTGACAGTAGCATGGCTCTCTTGGTAGCTTACGGAGGAGGAGGTTTATGCACAGTCCAACTCATAGCCACCTCCACTATGAACTTTCAAACACAAATTGCTACTCAAGATACATGGGTACGTTACAACCTCAGAAAAATTTCACATTTCGAGACAGTGCTGGGTCTACTCTTCCCTTTCTGGCAAGCAGCATGTTTATGGCAGACCTGAGTGTGGGAATTATTTCACACCCGTACATACTTAGGGAAGATATAGGCCAGATGACAGAAAATACTCCAAAACAGCACAGAATTGGCAATCTCAAGATATTTACAGGCAAAGAAGCATATCGCACCATAATTTAAGTTATTGCTTCTTGTGGACAAGTGTGGTATTCCTTGACTGAAACACAGGACTTGTTTGGTGTTGATTTTCCCCTTCTAAAGCACAATGACTCAGGACCACCGTGAGGATGTTTTTAAAATGAAAGCATTCCCTATGACTAGAGCTACATCCACAGCACGATCATTGCCAAGTGACCGACAGTGATAGCCTATGTGGGTGAATTTCCACAGGTGTTTTGAAACCCAAGCATCCCTCTCATGCTTCCAGGGTCATTCTAGGCTTGATCTATATTACAGGTTTTGATAGAAGAAAACCTCCCATAACTTTTCAGAAAGATTTATGGATACCAAGAATGCCAAACTAGGATCTAAGGCTGATCTTGTATCAATTCCTCAAATAATCCAAAGTTTTGCTGCTCTACCGTGCTGATGGAAGTATCAATGGACTCTTGCCCACAAAGCCATGCATCAGGGCATTTGCTAGTAGCATGCTTTTCAAACATTGGTCCTGAATATAGGACAGCAGTGACAACTGCTGGGTCTTCAAACCAGCTACTTGCATCTGAATACAGAAAATTAAGGTTCTTGAAAAACAAATAGTAAATAAATTAGAAATATTAACTACCAAAACTGAGCTTAAGTTGTAAACAGATTTGTGTTCATAATACTTACCTACCTAACCCCCAAGCCAAAGGCTATCTATGACCTCGGAGCACAGGACACCAAAACACTCACATACCCCCCTTTACATTATTACACATGAGTTTCTGTAGGCATGAAGCCAACAGTAAACATGAAAACGATAAAAATGCAAAAGTTCCTGCTATCTTCTGAAAGTAAAACACCAGAAAAGTGGGCCTGCAGGCAATGCCACTACTTGAGTATTACAGGTGCTGTAGTTCCTCTCCCCCTCCCTCCCCCCCATGATAATACAAGGCAACAAATATTCTGGGCTAAAAAGGAATCTGTACGGGGAATGGCTGTACATTTGATGTGACTACAGAATTAAAAGTGTGACAAAATGATGCTGCTCCCACTGAAAAAGAGAATACAACAGGGCCCCATAGCTACAGGTTCAGCTGAAACCAGTGATGCAAGCTCAAAAATGTAGAAACTGCACTGGCAATTACAACAATTATTTAGTTTGGACTCCTTTAGATTTGCAGCATAACAAAGGCATTTTACAGGACAACATTCAGGAGAAAATGTTATCCAGGCAAGAGAACTGCTCTGCAAGCAAGATAAGAGAGTTTAGTAACGTGCACTGCCCTTGTTCTCCAGATAGCAGCAATTGCTCCCGTTCTTTGCCCTTTTTGATACGAATCACAGAAGCAACAGAGAGAAATATGCACTTAAACAAAAAAAGCAGAATTATGAATGTACAAGAAAAATGTTCCAAGTGTTGTGCAATTTCTTTTAAGTACAGAAACCCACTAAAAATGCTGTCGCTAATAAATATTCATAAACTCTTCCCTGTGCTGTGAAATTCAGAAACTACTACAATTATTTCTTGATATAAAAAGTATGCTTTCTAAGCCTTGATATCTGTTCCAGTTTATTGTCTCGTTTCCCAAGTTTTTTTTTAACTATGATACTTTATGGGAACTAATACTTATCCACAGTTTTACTTGGTGTACCCCACCAGAGACATCCTGTGTTTTGTGGAGTCCTGGTTATACCAATATAATACAGCAAAACAGTAATAAATTAAAGAAATGCAGGTGCATTTAAAAACAAAAACAAAAAAACCCCAAACCCCAAAAAACAACAAAAACAAACCACACTATCAAATGCTGGTCTCTACATGAAGAGACCAAGGATTTAGATGCAAAGTGTTACAGAACCTGCTATCAAAAGAAACATTCAAACAAGAAAACAAAAACTTATGCGTATTTTACAAACTAAACACAAATCCCACCTAGATGTTATCTCACCCATGCCTATGAAAACCTCTTGCTGTGCCCACATTTGCAGTTATTCATTTACACTCAGGAGGCAGCCTGGAGATGAGAGTAGTACAATAAAATAATTACCTGAAACATTTTTAAAAAAATACCCGTTAAACAAATTACCTCAACTGGCAGCACTTAAAATCAGTAATTCTTCTTTTTTCGTATTTAAAAAAAAGTTGCATAGCTGTAAGATTTTGCTTTGCTGCATTTTTTTTGTCATCGTTTTTACTCACAAGCAGTAAAAGAGAATTTTTAGTTACTTAAATAGCAATACAATGTGCAGATTTCAACAATCTCTATAGCTTGATCAATATAAATTAGTTACCTGTCTTGGTTTTACTCTTTGGACTGCGTTGTGACAAAGGTTTAGTTAGAAAATTCTGAAATATAGTATTCCTATGCAGAGAGTTTACGTTCTCTGTTCTTGAAAAAAGTAAAGAACGTAAAAGAGGGTGTGAATTCAGTAAATTAAGGTCCCATTGTTAGATTATATTTAGTTTGCCATTTATTCTTCTTCAGCCAACAAGAAGGTGAAAACGTTGCCACTCAAAACTGGGGCCATCCTCCTGCAAGGGTCTCAGATAGCATGTATCGAACGTCTCTGCTTCCACTTGAGGCAGTAGGAAACATGTCCAATAACCCGCTTCTTCACAGAACCAGAAGTGAGGCTGAAATTAGGAACTTTGGCCTTCGATAAAAAACAGCATCAATAATGTCTGTGGGGAGTCGATTGTTACAGAATGTGCAGCATTTTCAAAATCCCTGTGTGTCCTTTGCATGAGCGTTTGGTATACCCAGCACTACTGGCATGTAACTGGTGTCTGCAATGTTTTTCCCATGTCACTGTCCATCTTTGCCTTTTCCAGCCACAAAGAACTGTAAGTCTCAAGGCAGGCACGCTGTGTTCAGCAAGGGAACCTCACATCTCCTATGTTTTCTGATCAGTGGAAGCAGCTGTTGAAAAAAGCAGAAGACAAAAGTATCATCATTTCATCTATTTCAGTATGTAACACACTCAAACAGCATGAGCCCAACCACTGCGTTATCCTTCCCCTTTTCCCTAAGCCCCCGGTCATTGCCATCTCCGCTGTGATAAAAAGCAAATAGAATTTAACATGAGGTTACAGACCCGTGAGCATGTACCAAGACAAATGTGCTCATAAACAGCATGCGGGCCTCCTCCACAATTCACTTGTTGGGGCAATATGGCAAACGTATTTATTAATTCTGGCTAACAGCACGCTGAGGTTAAAACAATTATCCCTGTAGCAGGATACCTTCCTTCAGGTTTTCTCTGCTATCCCGGCAACAACCATAGCACTGCAAAGTGACCTGCAATGCAGACTCTTGCTCTGAAGCAAGATGAAACAAATGAGCAAAGAAAAACAACAGGGAAGTTGCAGATGCCCCCTCCCTGGAAGCGTTCAAGGCCAGGTTGGATGAGGCTTTGAGCAACCTGATCTAGTGGAAGATGTCCCTGCCCATGGCAGGGGGGTTGGAATCAGATGATCTTCAAGGTTTCTTCCCCCCCAAACCATTCCATGATTCAGTGAAATGCAAAAGTCTTCAGATTTATTTATTTTTTAAAAAAATTTCCATCACAACAACAAAACCAAGCCCTCAGCCGTCAGCCAGAACTTCAGATATCTCCATTTCTCTAAGAATTACAATGACTGTTGCTTGTTTTGAAATGCTTAGGGGTAGTAGTTTAATGCAAGAGAAAGTTTTCAAACTAGCCAACTAAAAGAATAAACCTATCCTTTAAACCTTTGACACTGATTGCAGATCTGCAATCATCAACACAAAACATAAGCTGGAAAAACATGAATCTCTGTGAGATGGATAGAAACATGTTAACGTTTTTTATTTATTTATATAGTTTAAACATTCTGCAATACATTAACATGATATATTTTCTAAAATACCTAGTTTAAACTTTTTCATAGGATTCTAAAAGCTTTTCATCAGAAACTAATGCCATGGAACAATCCAAAATTACGCAATTGTATTACTTTAATTTTGTTTAATTTCCATGGAAAAAAATACTCCTTTAAAAAGTTAATGCTAAAGTTTTATTGGCACTGACTTACCTTTTTCCAGTACTGAAACTGGAATACATCACTTCAGACCATGCCATATAAGGATGCAGAAACCTTTTACATATTACAATATACGTCAATACCTAGTGATTAACATTAGTTCTGAGACTGAGTATCAAACCCACAAATTAAAATAGCATAAAGAATTATTTCAGATAATCAAGATATTTATTGCTGAAATGTACGCATCTAAAAATAAATATTACCTAAAAACATGAATCTTGTCTTAATCTGATGGATGCTCAGGGCAAGATCTATTTACTTCAAACCATTCATCTATGCAGCTGTGGGATGCAAAACAAAAATGAAAACAATTGACATTAATATCTCTGTAACATTTAACAGTAAAATATGGCTATAAATTTGTTTCGCAATTTCAATGATGAGTAGGATTTTATATTATATAAAGAAGTATCTGTATATACATACATCACTGGAAAAAATGATAACCCCAAATCACAGTAATATCTGGATATTAAACACTGTTAAAAAACTAGATTTCCTAAGAATTAGGAATTTCTAAGGAAGTATTTTACAAGTTACTATCCAGCTTTTACGCACAGGTTACTTCACTACTAACACTTCATCTTGCTTCTAACATTCATTGACATTTTACCTCCTGTACTCACAGACACTTGTGAAAACAAATACGAAATAGGGTTAAAAAATTTTTCCCTCTTCTTCCCCTCAAGTCTATTAGCGTTTGACAAAACTTCAGTGCACACAGCCTAAGGTTCCTAGCCATGATGTACATTTCTTCCCCATACAGGTGATTTTGCCTTATTTATTCCGTGGTCTTTTGAGAAAGACTACAGTAGTGAAAACTGACTTCAAGCACATTGGTGGAGATGCAGAAAGATGTCATTTTAAAAACATCTTTTGGGTTGCTGCTGTTTCTTTGTTGTTTGTTAAATGTAAAAAGCAACTAAGTTTTAGGGCTCCTTTATGCATCATAAAAGGAGCTACTCAATAAACGCAAACTCTGGGAACTTCATATGCATCCTGAGAAATACTTGCCCTTTATGATATATGCAGAGGCAAGGCAGCCGTGCTATAGTATCTCCTTGCTGCAGCTCTTCCAGGCATATTGCACACTCCCCAGCATCTTTACTCAGCACATCCTCTGAAAGCAGAGCATAAAGTTACATGGTTAAAAAGCAGACTACTATAAACAAAATGTTCTTTATTCAGAACATCAGCAACAGCTACAGAACATACTTCTTGTCCTGCAGAAAGCCCTGTCAAGGTGAAACAGTCACACACCAACTGACTGAAGATTCCTGATGGGAGCAGCTCAAATTAAAAATATGTTATAATTCTGTTTCTTGCCTGAACAACACGGCCACAGCTCAAAATGAAGTCCTGTAGCAGAAGAGGGGTAGATGTAATCAACAGCCAGTATCCCTTTGGAATTTATACTCCCCCAGCAGATCCATAACCCACCACATAGGCTGCTCTGATCTGACCTGGGAAACCACACAGCCATAGCAGACACACTCTGTGCTGCCAATCCCAAGAGCTAAGCACTGGAGAAGCTGGGTTCCTCATACAGATGGTATGTAATGCCTTCAGGGCTTTGAGGATTTATGCTGGGTGGGGTTTTCCTAGCTGTACCTTATTCCTCATACTCAGTTCTCACTACGGAGGTTAAGTTCAAGCCTGAATGTAACACTCCTCTGGACAGGACACTGCAGATAATAAACTAAGTAAAGATCTTACTAATTCCTAAACACTTCACCTATAATTTGCTTTTTCTACTCTCCTACTCATCTCCTATGTATCTGGGTTTCTTTTACTAGCCTTGCTGGTACTCATTTTTCACACCCTCAGCCTCCTCTTCTCACCATGACAGCGTGTTCTATCACATCACATCCACATTTTCTTCAATGTAAAGTATGCAACTGCTAGCAATAGGAGTGGGAGTTTTCCATCAGGGAAAGATCAGCACTGCTCCAATAACCCTAAATTCCTGGAGATACTGAATTTCTCACAGCATTACCGAGCACCATAACAAAGGAGGAGAAAGCAAGTTACTGGGAATGCACAAGAGTTTGCTTTCACACAAAAGTTTCTGAGGAAAAGTATTTTTTTTTTAATAAAAACCTTCTCTCTTGGACACTTCTTTTAGCCAGAATATGGGATGCAGAATGCAGTCTTAGCACAAAGCAAAACAGGAGATCATGTAAGGTCCCGTTTGCCAGAAGCAGGTTAAAGTCCCAGTTAGATGCGACTTCACACAGTGCACAGAGCATTCCCAACAAGGGTCCACATAGCAACCAAGCTGGTAATCTGTGGCAGAACAGAAAACTGCACGCTTGGCAAAGTAAAGCCCATGCGTTCAAAAATTTCAGCAGTTCCATGGGAAAAGCTTCCCCTTTTTGACCAAAAGTAGTCTAAAGGGACTCTTTATGGAGAGTACAGTTCCCAGGTACAACTCAGAAACCACCAACTCCACGCATTCCCTTTGAGGGTTCCAATACTCATCACTATGGCATTCCAAACACACAGAAAATGACCAACAGACAAGTAAAAAGCTATTATGGCAACAAAAAGTGAAATTAAATTAGGTCTACCTTGTTCCAGTTCAACTGACAGCAAGCTGTCTTGCAGGTGCTTGGGTTTCTAAAACAGTGCTTATTTCAGTCTCTGCTATATCCATTGATTTCGCTAAAAATACTGTATAATGCCACACGTGTGGCATCTTCATGAGGATATGTGAGGGTTATCTAACATGACCCAAACTGTTATAAAGAAAAATGTTCAAAACAAAATAATAAACAATATATATCGACCAAAATGAAGAAAATGAAAAATGTATTTTACATATTGTAACATTATTGGTAGGCATCACATTAAGAAATTGCTCCCATTGTTCTATTAGGAACTGTAAGCCTCCGAGAATATTAGAGGCACCTATAACAATATAAAAGATCTTAAGAACTCTCAGCTGTCCTCACAAAATCTTGACACTAAGAACTTGCCCAGAAGAGGGTGCTAAGGATAAATACATCCTCGAGGTTAGTTTGATGTTTGGGTTTTTTTTTTTTCCTCCTTTAATGAAAAGATACTTTAATATCTGACACCAGGAGGCAAAGACTCTCCAGACAGTATTGTTCTGCTACAGAGATATTAATCTTTGCCTGAGGCTCTCAGACACTACTTTCCTAGACTGCCTATTTGCACATGTACTTTGCCAAGAGTCCTATGAGCAGATCTACTCTCTTTCCACAGTTAGGTTGCAGGAAGAAGCACCATAATAATTCAAGCTTGTATCATACACAGAGCAAACCTAATAAGAGTCATTTTTTCCATGGAGTCACTTTATCAGATCAGCAGCCGGTACCCAAAGCAAAATGGCATTAAGGTACCTCCAGTGAATTACAACCTGGTCTCCCTTCCTCAGCATTCTGAAGTGGGAAGCATTTAGTAAAGCTTTGATGACAAAAAGCTAAAAAGCTGTCCAATAAAAATAAAATCTATAAAAGAAAACATTCCTATGAACTGCTTTCCCATCATTCTCTATTGTACGTGTCTGGCTTATTGTGCGCTCCCCAGACTGAACAACGCTCGGGTCTGAACTCTGCTGAGCAATTTAACAAGGTTCTGCACCTTTTGGCTAACATTTGGGCAAGATGCCAATTTAAACATTTGTATCTCACACCAGCCCTGGCATAATTGTCCTAGAGGCTTTTTCTTCCCTCCAACACTCCTGTACTCTCCTCAACTGTCACCAGCCTCCCTCTTGCCAATACCAGCCGAACTGTGCAATTTCCAGGCAGTTTCCCACTCTCCCTGGCTTCACACCAGGCTTCTCCACCAGGATGAACTGCCGGCCACACACCAGGCTCTGTCTAGTTGTGCCAGAGGGAACGCTGCTGATGGCTGGCAGGGACCCTCAGAAATGCAGTAGAGTTCTGCCACCCCTGCTGGAGAAGTTTCAGGTTTCAGTGCTCTTCCTCTGAATATGATCAGAGGGCTGGAGCACCTCCTACATGAGGCCAGGCTGAGAAAGTTGTGCTTGTTCAGCATAGAGGAGAGAAGGCTTGGAGAGACCTTGTAGCAGCCTTCCAATACTTAGAGGGACCCTATAGGAAAGCTGGGGAGGGGCTCTTTATCAGGGAGTGCAGGGATAGGACAAGGGGTAATGATTTTAAGATGAAAGAGGGGAGATTTAGATTAGCTATTAGGAAGAATTTTTTTATTGTGAGGGTGACGAGGCACAGGTTGCCCAGAGAAGTCGTGGAAGTCCCATCCCTGGAGGTGTTCAAGGCCAGGTTGGGTGAGGCTCAGAGCAACCTGATCCAGTGGGAGGTGTCCCTGCCCATGGCAGGGGTGCTGGAATTAGATGATCTTCAAGGTTCCTTTCAGCCCAAACCATTCTATGATTCTAGGAAATAACAAGAAGTCAGCATTCCCCGGTTCTTGTGTTAACCTCACGAATCTTACTAGGCTCTCACGCAAGAGAAAAAGCATAAATACTGGAAGAAGTAGTACAGAGTAGCCAAATGCTATAAATGCTCACGTGCAACGTGGCACTGCACGTGAACAGACTCCAAACCCAGGTAATTATGCTCATAATTAACTACACATGTGGAATGACAACAGCAAAATCAAACCTTTCACCAGCCTGTAACACTTTAGGTCTGACTCCCTTTTGACCATTTCAGGTGATTCAGATCATCAATCCCAGATAAATAAAAAAAGAGTGAAAAAACCTGTTAGATGTGGATCCAGTCAGAATTTGTTCTATATTTGTTCTGTACAGCACTCTGCTGTACCAGTGCTGGCTCATACCAGATGGAAGTCAGTTTAAGGGCCATTTAGCACTGATTTTTAAATGTATCTGTTACAGAAAAATGTGTAAATCATTTTGCACAGAACCACTGTAGTCTGAACAATTTTTTTTGGTTTCATGTTTTCCTGCAGCAGAGCGATTCAGCAGATACAGATCATTCTTTTTCTCTTTAAAGAAAAAAAAAAAAAAAGAACAGTCTGAGATTTCATCAATGTTATGATTAAAACATTTATATGAGTATATAACCTAAATGGAAGTGGGAAGAGGAAATAAGCAGAGGCCACATTTTTCCATTTCACCCACACGTTGGTACATACACAAACACTCAACACACCCCCACATCCATCTGCTCTGCACCAAATAGGAGGTAAACACTCCTCCACCTTCCCAGCTACTTGAACAAGCATTCACTAGCCAAAGACTGGTGTCAAAGATGATATCTGGCAAAACAGTGTAGTATTTCCCTCCTGTGTCTGCTCAAGTACCACTTTCTCCTCTACCCCTGGTTAATAATACTACTGTTTTAACTTCTGGTTGAAAGTAATTTTTCCTCCTAAAATTCTGCTTTTATCTTTACCAAAAAATAAATTCTACTCCACTCTTCTATTTATAGCAAAAATAGGTAGTACTGAATGAAAATACAATCGTCCTGGCGATTTTGCACGTACTTTATAACTTAAAAACTTTGTCTAGAACTTTTGAAAACATATGAAACCACTGTCATGCCACCAACTCAGCCGTGGTTAAAATTATAGGTGCCTGTGATGAAATAGTCTGTCTTTAAATTGAGGACTGCAAAAGCACATGCAATACATACCCTATGGATTAAGTCACTAAAATCTCCGCTACTGTTTTTGTTTTTCTTTTTAAAACAGATAGCTATAGCCCTACGCTCAGGAAACCCCAAATCACAAATCATGGAGTTGGCAATACTATTTGGGGAGATATCACCTTATAGTTGCAGTATTTTTATTCTCTCTAGACATTCACTGGAAACAGAACAAGTTAGAAAGAACTTTGATCTAATCCAGTATGACAATTTTTCAAAATATCTGTATTTTTCTAAAACTTAAAAGCTTAAATGTCTGTGGAAGCTGCCATTGCAAGCTTAACAGTGAAAGACACCACAGAAGTGCACCCTTTCAGGACTATGACTGCAATTTAACCAGAACATATCTTCTGAACAGTATCTTATCAGCACTAAAATTGGTAAAAAGAGCCATAAGAGGTTTAAAAATATCGATTAAACTTCATTATATAGTACATATTACCATATATCTGTTACACACTCATTAATTTGGGGGGTGTTGTTAAAAATTCTCTCAGTTAATTACTAGACTGTCTTTGCTTTTTTTTTTTTTTTTTTTTTTAAATGGAGTACATCAAGCTCCAGGCATCTAGAAGCCAACATATTTCTTCACACATATTGCGTGACTTCATCCACATCGCAGAATTCATTTTACACGTCTACTGATATCGTCTTCTGGGACAATCTGAAGTTTTTCTTACACTGTTACAAAAATAAGTAGACAGGAAGGACCTGCATGTTCCACAGGTAACTACTCAGCAGCCACCAAGTATGCGTGCATGTGATTAACATACTCTTATTAAATGCTACTTAAGTGATTTACTAAATCTTTCCAGCTTCTGCCACATCTCTTTCTCCCTCCCCACTCCTTTACAGCTCTTTCCTACTCTGCTTTCTTCTTCTTCACACCCATTTTCCCCAAAATATCATTCTCTCTAGACCTATTTTTTCTACCATTTCTCCAATCCTTCCTCATTATTTCATTTATTGTTGCAATGCAGGCATGGGAGAAAGGAGGAAGAGATTAACATTATTAGCCACTATCTGATAAAAATAATATAGACAGCCTTCTTATTTGGGGTTAATATCCTTGGGGGAAATTGACACAGGAATGAAAGAAACCACTATGCAGGGTATCCTTCTCTCATGTAGCTCAGTAACTGCCTTTCCACCCTGGTACTACCTGCAAGCAAAAGCTTTCTTTCCTAGTCCATCCTAAGCACTAGGAGAGCAAGCAGTTTCTTCAGCATTCTACCCATTCTTCAGTATTCTGGCTGCCACAAGAGGAACATCCTTGATCCAGCACACCCTAGGGTAGGGATCATTCTTGGATGACCATGCCAGCTCTCTGCTGACGCTCAAAAACTGAGGCAGAAAGACACTCTTTCAGAGTCGACTCTTTAGCTCTCAGAGTCCTCAACAGCAGGAGAAAGACCACTCAGTTGTCACTGCAGAAAATACTGTTTTGCCACTTAGAGCTTTCCAAGATACAGTCTGTCAGCAGATTTTGCAAGGCAAGATTAAGCCATTAGCTTTGTTCACCTATGAAGGTTGCACCTTCACATCTGTAAGTAAAACTTGTGCTGCCCTCAGTAAGGAACATATCTTCTGAAGAAACAGTGAGTTCCTGACCAGAAACACTACTTATTGCTTGAATACAAGCAACCTCTTGTAGATCAGATGCAAAAAAAGTTTTTTGACAGTGTTTTCACTTAACCCACAGCTAAGTGGTTTGGGAATACACAATACCAGAAAGGTGAACACGTAGAAACCCAGATTTTAGCTTTCCTGAGTTACTTCAATCCAAATTCCATTTTATACTGCTGAAAAAAACTAATACCCATGTGCTAATTAAGCACACATCTTGTAACTTTTCATGCACTTCCAACAGGCACCATAACCCCAAACACCGGCACATGACTTGCGAGGTAATACCTGGAACTTAACCAATCTAAATGCACCTTTGCCACCACAATACACAGAGACAAAACCTCTCTAAAATGAGCTAACTAGCTACAACAAATGCAACACTTCCTCAAATACTGACAAAGCCTCTGGTGAACTTTGTGGGGCTTTGTTTCACTTCTCACTCTTCACCCTTTGCAACATGGCAGCCTGTTACAGTTTCCTATTGGAAGTCCAGGCTTTATCCCTGTTTTCCCCTTGCTCAGTGTTGGTCCAAGACTGAGATACCTATATACAGATATCCATCATGAAAGACTTCCTGCACAAACATTGCCTACAGTCTTTGATACTCCCTTAAGACACAAAGGTAAAGGGGAGGAAGCACACCAAACAAAGTGAAAGTCGCACAAGAAAAACATTTGCAGAATAAGGGCCTAAGTGGCTATACTCATATTGCAACAGCAAGCTGAGCTAGAAGGAGGTGGCTGAAGAAGTTGCATTGTTTCTCAGCAAACCCAACTGGATTTAGATTTTTGTGTGACATTATAAGCTCTTAGATGCTAATTCTGAGAAATAGCTAGATGCTTCCTGTTCAGAAAGATAATGATCGAGTGTGTGGTAGAGAAAAAATTAATTACTTTTTGTTGTGTAAAGATAAAAACTGAAACAGTAGCAACAGAAATACATTTTAGGGCGCAGGATGAGTATACAAGCCTGTATAGTCGTAACTACTACTACAATTCTAATTCAGTAAACTAAATAATACAAATAGGAGAAGGATTTGTGCACTGAGGGAAACAGTTCTTTTGTAAAGAGGTTTGCTTCAGTGGCCACAATGCAAATCTATCTGCAACTTTAAGATCCATGGTGTCAATGCAAGCCACGGTTCTGCAAAAAAACCTTAAATCTCAACTTTAAATAACACAATTTTTATACAAAGTCCAATTAAGATATCTTGCTCATAGACAAAGTCAAGTCTGCATCCCAGGATTCTGAGTAAAGAGCTGGACTTTGAAAAAAAGGCCAGGTAGTGTGAGAATACAGTTCCCCATTTCCAAGCAACAACATCCACAGCTGCTCCTTTGCTATCATGATCAGTGCACCAACTTCCTCAGTCTGTATTTATACTTCTGGTAGAAAGCATCTGGGTGAAACAGGTACTCATACAAGATAAAATTATCAGCCCAATTGGACATGAAACATCCTGTGCTCCTGTCTTGACAGAGTGACTATGCATTTCCACAGCAATTCAAGATTTGTTCTCGATATAGTGACAATTATCTGATCGATTCTGAGACTTCCGCTTAAGCTACAGTCTTTCCAACTTCTTTTTAATCAGTCTGCTTGCAGTGTGAGATGCCCTTGAACATTAAATCATCTCAAGACAGACAAACAGCTTTCTCCTGTTGCACCAACTTCTAAAGATAAGCTCCGTTCACCACATTTCTAAGTATCGTATCCTTAAACTGTCAAATTTTAGTCTAGATACGGGCCAAAGAGCTGCACCTGTTCACAAACAAACCACAACACAAAGAGTCTTGTCCCCCAGAACATGATGTAAAGACTATGTGCCATTCTGCACTAAGTCTCTTTTCCGACTGTACTGATGCGTATTTGTGTTTTGAATGAACCAAAGGGTAACTTGTTCTTGAGTAGTCTTCCTTGGCACGCTGTGCGTGTCCCAAGGCTTCCCCTGCTCCCTTCAGGAACACTGTTCCTGGGAAATTAAAATATTACTAAGTATTTATCTCAACAAAAGGCAAAAAAATAAAGGGGTGAAAAAGTCTTGAAAGCAGTAGTACCAAATTAGTGCCCCACTGTTAAACCCCATTATGAATGGTGTACCCCAGTAAATACTGTCTTAAACAACAGCTGCTTATTGCAGCATACAGAATAGCCTTTAGGCTGTTTTCTTAGGGGCCAATCAGTATTACATGACCTCTCAGATTATTGGGTATTAACCTTAAATGTCTGAAGTTAAATCAAAAGTAGCATGTAAAGGGGCAAAGCCAAAAGAAAAAAAACCAGCAGCAAAATAAGACTCCTTAGGAAATAATGTAAGGAACTATCACTTAGGGAATACCACCTCCTTGGCTTCATCACATAAGAATGATTTACACTTCTCAAGGTTGAGTTTACCATCAAAGAGGATTTTACACCACAAATATGCTACAAAAGAAGGAGTTGCTGAGTAAATGGCCAGGGGCAACCAGCATGTATTGCTGACAGAGTTTGCTGCAGTTAGAGAGGATTGTTTCTTACAGGGAGCTGGAGACAGCAGGGATGAAGGAAACTTACAGAAGCAGGCAAGAAAGAAGAATACCAGTGAGGTATCAGGCATGCAGATCTTATCATTTTTATTCTTTGCTAAACAATGCTCCTTGTCTCTGAGGAATAGAACTAAGCAAGATATTTGCAGGCTACTTATATGTATCTGCCAGCCCGCAACAAGAAACGACAATAGATGAAAAATTGATTTAGGCCTGTTGAGAACTTGGAATTGCAATCCAAAGATTCAGTCCCAAAAGGTGGTTGAACCATACAGTTTCCCCTCTGAACAACAAGCAGAAATGAAGTCTTGTCACCAAGTGGGGCATGCTCAAGAAAAATGAGAGAAGCCTAAAGCCCAGCTTGCCTTGCACAGTAGATGTCTTTTTTACCAAAGATAAAAAAAAAACCAACACAAAAAACCAAATCAAAACCAACCAAACAAACAAAACCCCACCCCAACAACTAGCCATAAAACCCCAAGAGTATTTATCTACAGAATCACATGGGAATCCAAGTTAACGATTTAATGAGAAAAAGATACCACTGTGGTTAGGAGGAAGGCGAAGAATTCCTTTCATATATCATGCAGAGATGGTTCTCTTCAAAAAGCTTTATGGTCAGAAGGAATACTTAACTACAATGCTGTAAATCTGTTAAAAGGAGCAACTTTTCCAAGTCAAGAGTGGATGTAATCACCATCGGTGTTCACAAAGACTAGGAAAGTAAAGCAGAGCAGGGACGTGGTAGAGCAAGTATGACAGAAGATAGTTGTCTCATCAAGCTGAAAGATGCAAATTGGAAAAGATCTTGCTAGCGCAGGATGTTAACGTGACTGTACAAAAGGAAGTTAGGAAAGCCCTCTTGCTTTGGCAGCTTTTTTAAGTGACTGAGCTTATTTTATCCCCAACAGGAAAGGATACCAAACACATTGCAGAACACAGTTTTTCCAAATGGCAAGGCTTCAACCATTCACCGTCACTGAAACTATGGTCAGAAGCCAGAGAAATTGCTTTGTAACGACTATCAGTTAAGAAGTTTCGTTCCAGTGATGGTCTGCAAAGAATTGAGAGTGTGATGGGGACATGCTGGTCTAATAAAATCTATAAGAATTCATTCACATAACATCATAGGTGAAGCAGGCACATTAGAAAACTTCATGGAAGGAACAGGTGGTGCAACAGTGTTCCGGAAGAGTAGCAGCAAAGAGAGAACGAAGAGAGGCTCAGATGTAGTTAGCTATCCCGTGACTCTGGGCAACATGGGTTACTTTAATTGCGACTTGTTTTGAAGATGGATGTAGGATCTGAGTGTTTTGTTCACTTTATCCTTTTTCAAGTTCCTATTCCAGGCTTCTTACAGGTGCCCTGAGCACAATGGGGTTTGCCAAGGCTTTTTCGCAATCTTTTAACATTGGCCAAATAACTGACTCATTCCTTTGCAAGCCTGTAGAGGAGTTTGGTTTGATCTGATGCAAAATTAATGCAAAGGGAGCACTAAAGAAGATGGCACGAAAGATGAAAACACGAGCCTAAGCTCAAAACAGGAGAAGGGGAGAAAAACAGGTGTGTCTGACTAAGATACTATTCTTAGGGAAGATACGATGCATTACGGAGCAACACACAATGAAAACACTGGTGCCAAAATTCAGTGTGCACAAAGTCTGGCTTATTCACTCCAGTGCCAGGTGCTGGGCCTACAGGGTGCTTTTCCCAGCAGGATGGAGATCAGTCTTTTCCAAGTTAAATTTCAATGTCTGGTGTCAACATGCATACAGAGGACAGGGAGATAAATCACTATTTTTCACTTGTCTGTCTTTTCTGTTCACGGCAGGCGGACTGCTTTTTACAAGCTATTCCTATTTAAATGCAATTATTCCTGTGATACAGATGGAACATCAAATATTGAGTCAGACTTTTCAAAGTTATCTCATTTTTTTTCTGCTCTATACTAATTAATAATCCAGTGTTATAATTTATGCCAGCAAGGATAGTCATACAACATTTCTGGTACCTACAAGTTTTTACTATCCCAGTAAGACACAGAGCATATGGGTTTTTAATAGCAAGATGACAAAAATACCCTAAAACAACCCTCCTTTATATTTTAAAGCAAATGGCATTAATTTCTAGATCCCAGCAATTAAATAAAGACTCGCATGATTCCAACAGTATTCAGCAATGATGATCATTCACAAATAACACCACAAAAAGATTAACATGGGAGATGTGTTTAAAGAAAGTCCCCAAAGACAATTCTCCAGTGTTGGTTCAAAGTTTTATGCACATAATTTGACAGTATATTTCTACAACCATATTAAATTTTGTTTCTCTCCCCATTTTTTAAATTTACAGGCTATCAAAATTTTTGGGACACTATTATGACAGCAAGGCATTTTTGTTAACAAAGCCATAGACTGAACAGATTTTCCTTGGAACTGAGGAGAAAAAAAAAGATAGAAGTGTTAACCAAACAATTCCTCCTCTCCATCTCTTCATTCCAAACAAATACACATTATTTAGGGACTAAAAATTATCAACGAAAATCACAGTATTGCTTAACTACATGAAGGCTATCCAATACCTAATATTATACATGAAGACTACACACAGAAAAGAGGATGAAGAATATGGTTAAAATTAATAACATTTGATATGGCTTTTAAAATACAGATAAAAATGTGTGCACTGTTAAAACGGAAGCTATCCAAGGTTTTTATAAGGAAACTTTAACAAAGTTTCATGAGTGTTAATATAGTTCAGCACTAAATCTAGCAATAGTTAAAATTTTCATGTTTCATCTGTGTTAGAATTTTGCATTATTTCTGCAGCTGAACAAATCTGTAGCAATGACGCAAATCTCAGAGAGGGGGAGGTTCCTCCAGGGAAGATACAACAGGCTAGTCTAGTATTTTGTACCTGTGTCAGTATATAATTAATGTATCACTGCCAATAGACAATTTACAACCTGTTCTACAATCACTAGAGTTTGTTAAAAACATTAAAAGCTGATATTTTTCTTGTTCTACCACTGAAAACCCCTGCAAAAACTGAGCTGACATCTTTTGTTATTGAAGGGTTGAGTCTGCAACTCAGAAGCACTGGACTGTTTAAACAGTCAATGGATAGCATGTTTTAAAGCAAGACAGTAATCTGAAAAAAAGAAAATTACTAACAGCATTTTGTGCAATTCTTTCAATTGATCTGCCCTGCTCCTGCAGACTTAGGTGAGGAAATACCACGAAATTCCTACACAGATCACTCAATTCCACCAAGATGTAATTTCGCATTTATTTCTAAACTCCTAAAGATCCCAAGTAGTTATATTTCAAAATCCAGCCTATGAAACCTATTCTCTAATATTAGGAAAAGCTGTGTATTTTCAAGGGTCTTGTTTCCACAAAGCAACTACAAAAAATAAGTCAGTTTGCTGCTAACAAATGAGTAAAATCTCAAGGTTTTAGAGGCATCAGCTTTAAAGACTGCAGAATTACCACAGAAAACTAGGAACATTATTTCCCCTGACGCTAAATTCCCAGCAGTCACAAGACTGCAGCAGTTGCAGACACGATTTACGACATCCTCCGAATGACCTCTCAAAGCTAAGACTGATTAAGTGTAAGGCATGGAAGGTAGCTCCTATGTGCCTGCATCACATGATGCAGAGTCACAGCACAGTAAGCGTTTGCTACCGAGCGATCAAAACTGTCCCTCAGCTTTCCACTGCATGCAGCACTGCACTGCCATTATATAAGAGAAACACAATGTCATACAGTGCAATGTATCGGGTCTGCTTCTAAGCCAATCTGAATCACTCCTGTCACCCGCAGATGTTCTTTGTGGCACTGGTTCACAGGTGTATCTGTAATATTCTAGGACAAGAACTGTCACTTGACTTCAGCAGCACTGTCAGTACCAAAGCAACACAATGGCAGTATCTGAGTTTAGGAGTGGCTTATAAGGAAAGGAAACAACTTGAGCTATTCAGCCCATGAATGATCCTATTTTCTCTATTTCTTTCAGAAACAAGCAGGCTTGTTCTATAGTTGTCAAAAGCTTTACTGTATTTATCCACTGCTGCACATAAAATATTCCTGTGGGACATATATGCATTTATATAAAGGCGATTCCAATGAGGAAAAAAAATTGTTGTTCCACTCTTTACAACTGAAGTTAAGCATGAGGTGACATTGAAGCTATTTTGGGTAGGAGTGATTTGCCATGGCTCCATCACAGGAAGTTCAGTCTAGCAGATTTAGGCCTGGCATAAGGGAAAGTATGCATAGAATCACCCACCAAATACTCTTCTCCCCAAAGGCTCATTTTAAGAGCCAGTCCCATTCACAAAAAAACAGATAAAAGTTTAAGGTATGAATGGAGTGATCCCTACAGACTCCGAGCATGTTGACTCTACTTCACTACAGCAAGAAAATTCAGCATCATCTATTGAGCATGACCAACCTGAACCATTGAAGTGAGCTGTCATAGCTTCTTTACAAATCTATGCCTCCCTTTCTCTTACATGAGAAGAAAAATAATAAGCAATATTATTATTTCTTATTACTACCATTACTAAACCTCCAAGATATATCTTACCAAGATAAATGGGGTAGTCTGCAGTTCTGGGAACGGCTGCTCCACAAGTTCAAAGCACTTCCCTCTCAGTTACTCTGTGTTCCCATTTCAGGAGGTTTCTTCACAGCCACACCATTAGAAATGCACAGCTTGCCTTTTTGATTCCGTAGCAAAGGGCTGACAGTTGGTGGGTGTGGAGGAAAGATAAGAAACTGTATCCTCTAGAAGCGCTGCAACTCCATGCTATCACAGACTGACCCAATTCATCCACTGACTGAGGCTGAAATGGGATCACCAGCGCAGGCCCTACCCCCTTTAGGAGGTAGGTACACATTGAAGTTGAGCGTGGTTTTATTTAGCAACATTTGTCAGAGTTACTCTCTAAAATGAAAAACTTCTTCCCTAGCGAACCTGAACTATAAAAGGCTGTTTTTGCAGTGATGCTCATCTATGATGCACCAGCAACTGTTGAAGGAGAGATGTGGGGTGGCTGAAAGGAAATACAGCTTTACTAAACAAAAAGAGGAAGAGCTAGAGTTTGCCACTGTTCCTCTGGGCAGTCTGGTTTGGACAAGCAGCTCTCCATGGCCTACACTGGTGAACACCAGTGAAAGTTTCCTCCTTGTCTACATGTTACTGACAATTCCCAAGACGAAGAAGTACAAACCTCAAGTTGTGTTCTTCAAAATTGCAGCAATGATTTGCAATATAAATTATGAAAAGTCCGAGCTGGTATTATATCAATTCACAGAATTACAGCTGTCAAATTAAAATTTTACTTACTATAGTAATGTTCCACTGTCACCATGTTAAGCAAAATCTCAAAGTTCAATAGACAATCAACAGTTCTAAATATTTTCAAGCAAAACTGATTAAAACTGTTTTAAATATCAGGGAAACTGAATGAATCTCCTGCATCCTCTGGAAAATGTTCATGAGTACACAAGATCAAAATAAGAGTAAATGGCACTGTTTTAACTGCAAGCACAGGATAATTGTCTGTTTATGTGCCCTGATAAACTACCACATGAAGTACACTCTTCTCCCTCCCCAGCACTACTGAGGGCAGAGCAAGAAACTAGAAACTTGTAGCCAAGAATCTAGTTAAATTGCAAAACTGGAAAAATTGAGAAATTCTAAGCAGAAGTTTATACCTCAGATAAAGTAGAATGAAAGAACTGATTTGCCTTAGTATTATTTTTACTGCTTTGCTGAAAGTCTAGTCCTATTAAAGGATGAGGACAAAGAGGAAGGCTTAAGCTTTTCCAGGCAGACTGGCAAGATGCCCTTTTGCAAGGTCTTTAAGGGTATGATCTCAGGAACCCTGGCAGAGAAGTGAACTTGAAGTTAGCAATTCTTTTTATTTCAGACTGAAGTTTTGAGTGCAACAGTCAAAATAGTTGACAGCATCAGCCCTGCAGAGCAAGATACTCTCCTTTTCTTCGTGCACAGAAGTGACCAAGGAAATCAAGTCACTGCAGGGGGCAGAACTACCGGAATCACATATCTCCATGGTCCAAATGTTTGGTTAATGTGCGATATTTTTATCCCTTTCTACTGAGCAATATGAACTGAGTAAGTTCTGACACAAGTAACTTTCCAGAAGATGCTGAAACAGCCACCAATCAGCAAAGCTTATAACTCATGTTAGAAAAAAACCAGGTCAGTACCATTAAAGGAAAAAGTTTAAAAAATATTTTAATTTAGTCCTTTAGGTGACTTGTGCCAATCTTCAAGTCTCTGCTTTTGATCAAAATGGGTATGCTATGGCTGTTGACATCTAGATGTTGACAGCTCCAGGATTATTTACAGAGATTCCAGCTCAGAATTTTGACTCTTACTCACAGTCCTCAGCATGCGGCAGTACCAGCATTTCTCTTTCCTCATAAGACAAAACTTAGCCCAGTACCTCAAGTTGATTTAGAATAAACAGTGTATTTAAATCCTCCTGACAAAACCCTGCTTTGCATCCTTGCTAATCCATATCAGTTGCACTGTTGTGGCCCAGGTCACTCTGAATTTAGTTAGATGGCACAGGAATATCTGGCTAGCTGTGTATGGTGTTAGATTCACACACCTCAGAAAACAAGGTATGTTGTCAGACAGGAAGTGCACACCAAGTTACACTCATGTTTTCTTTCCAATACACTGACCTTAGTTTTCAATATTCTGTCTGTAAGAATCTTTCCACATACTAATCCTCCATTCAAAACAGAGCTAGATAAACTTTAAATATAAAAACATATATGTAATCACTGCTGTTACATTTCATCCTCTGCTCTTTTTTTGGTGTGACAGGGCTAAAAAATTCACTTATTGTAATTTTAAGGATAACTGCAAAGTCATTACCTTGAGTAAAGAATTAACCTCTGGCAGCTCATGTAGTGGATGTCTCAACATTCACAGTCTCTGAAATTACACTAGTAAAACCTTTTCACCTTAAAATGAACCTCAGCAAATATCCTGGCCAATAATGACACCCACCGTCGTATCTGAATTAAATGCAGAGCGGTCTGAGTGAAAGCAGCACTGATGTCAAAGCAGCACCACCCCTGGGCAAGCGGCTTTGAAGAGACCCGCTTAGAAAGTTTCCAGTAGAACAGCGTTCCAACACAAAGTGCTGACTTGATGAAACCCAAAATATTCCACAGGAATGTGCTAATTCAATCAAAACTTTTGAAAGAGGACAGGCTGGCTTGCCGAGCCAGCCAACCAGTCTAGTGAGTTGACTGCCTCTCCTCAGCTCCCCAGGGTCACTGGCTTCCCCAGCTGGCCAGGAGCCAGGCTGCTAGCTCCTGCTCCCAGAGGGGCCCTTTAATAATAATAATAATCAAGTCTTACAAAGCCTTCCGAGAAACAAACAAAGGAATTTTGAAATTAAAAACAGAATTAATTCAGAACCAACCGCAAGGTTTCTTCGAGAGGAACTGGTTGCATTTGATGCCAAGCATTTAAAATTTGTGCCCCTGAAGTCACTCATCTCTCCTGTGTATTCTCAATTTTTATAAAACACCTTCCAGTGGAAAAAAAAAGCACTAATACTCTATAAACACAAAATGAACAACAGTTATATTCAAACTCTAAACTTGACCAGATAGGTTTAATCATCAGCCAGGAATTAAAGGCAACTTTCTTCCAAAGCACTGAGTAAATTCAAGTAAGCGCCCCTGCCTGACCAAAACACAGGGCTACCCTGTAAGCATCATCTTTTGCAGAGCAGTCCCTATGTAGGCTCCCTGCACAACTCACCCTGGCGAACTTAAATGACATGATATGAGGGGCCTCATTTAACGCTTTGGAGAAGCTCAAAAGGAATAGGGGTTGCTATGTAGTATTTTAGCAGTGGTTTTCAAAAAAATTTGTCAACTAGCAAGTAACCCACTTTCCTCGTAAAACTGGCTTTTTTGGCAACCTGTGACCAACCAGCGCATGGGACCTACTCCGGTTTCTCAGCAACTCAGCCAGTAACACTATGAAAAGAGTTTTTAATTGCTAAAAAAAGCAAGGCTATTTAAGACAGTAACACCAAACACAAGAATACTTTTGCACAATTCCATTCATTCAACCAGCTTTTGTATCAAAATGCCTAGATATTGGTTCATATGTGAGCAACACAAGTAGTTTAAGAGATGCGGAACAAAGTTTCATAGAAAAAAGAAAGAGCTCTCTCTACTTGTCAAATTGAGTCAGCAATGAGATCTCTGTTGCAGGCAAGTCACATGATTTTGAAAGAATAAGGCTAATAAAATGTACCGATTTATTTATATGAAAGTCAGCACAACTTCCAGCATAGAACTGGGACAAATTTGTGACCACTCTCTTTCAGAAAACACATGTAAATCAGACAGCTGCCAGAGTCTGCAGTTCACTGGTCCTTCCTACTGCCAAATGCAATGCACAAAGGTAGCTCAGAAAGCAATTAGAAATTGGCTGGGAGGACTCATTAATTTTCTTAAACTTGAAATCACAACTAAACAGTCTTGTAACATTTTTCTGGGGAAGACTGTATGCCTCAGATCCACATTTAAAAATAAAGGTTTGTCTTCTCAGAATGAAAAAATACATAAAATTTGCTCCCTGCTGTTTCTCAGAAAGAACAACTAATACAGTTACAAATACCATGAGGCAACACATCTAAAGCAGAACTAGACATAAGCACAGTTCAATCCAAATACTCAGTTTTTAAACATCTCAGAATCTGCAAAGTATAAGGCTTGCAACTTGCAACACAAAATTCAGAGAGAAGAGAAGTGTGGAGAAAAAAAGGAAAAAAAAAAAGAAAATAAATTTTCCTGTAGTGGTAATAGGACTGGGAACCACCAGTGACCAACACAAGCAAATGATGCCTACTTGGCTCCATTTGAGTATTTATGGCATAAGATCAAGATAACAATGAGAAAGTAAATACAAAGGGATGCCTTCCCATTTTTGAATAAGGTATCAAAAGTTGATAGCAGCGTCTTTTCTACTTTCAAGCAAAACTTGAGATGCCCTACTTACAGCTTATGACAAATGGCAGATCCATCACTGATGTCCTCATCATGGCAAACAGAAAAATACACAAGAAAAAAACCCCATGCATATGGACATTCATATGCAATCCTGGGCCTGAAATCATGGCAGCATTAAGTTACCAATCTGCTAGTTAATTCTCTTTTGTTAGCCTCATTGAAGGGATTACAATCATATTACAATGTAATAACTGAGCACTGCATAACTCAGAAGCCATATCCTCAATTTCTTTGTGCTGCAGTAACTTAAATAACCAGCTATCGGCTACAATTTATGACTTCGTCCATGACTTGTGGAGCTAACCAACCAGAGTTACAAGGATCAATGCACACTTCTATTAAGTGTCTATAAGAATGAGACCACATTCCTAAGTAAGTGTCTCTCTCAAACCAGTCTATGTAATTCAGTAGTTTCCTCCATTCAAATTTATACATCCATTTCATAGAATGAGTTTCTGAGGCTCTCTATGCACTAGAAACACTCCTAAACTGAGAAATGACATGTTGCTGGTAATAACTCATATTGCATTGTCCACAGCTGCTTTTGTTGTGTTACAGATTATCCAGGGAGTAGCTTTAAGTGCCACACACAGGTTTTACTTCTGGTCATTTATATGGAAGTATTTTGACTTAATGGACTGCCCAAAGATGACAAGATAGCCCAAAGGAGCAAAACCCAGCAGTGTGCCAGCTAAAAGAAACAGTGCAGGGGAAAAAAAGAGTTTGAATATGGCACCATTGTGATTCAAACAAACATCACAAACAGTATCATGAGGTTTACTTTGTGCAGTTACTGTTTCACTGAAAAAAGGTATTTAGTGGAGTGCTCTTATATGTACATGTAGGAAGCAGCAGAGGAAAAGGATTTCAGTCCGGTCAGCTCATAACTTATACAAATCTCATCAGCTGGATTACCACCAGAGCTTGCTCTCTGCCAGCTTGTCTCTTCTTGTTCCACTGTAACAGATCCCAAGTGCATTATCCCTCCCAGACTGGGGCAACTAGCCTGCTTCTCCGTAATGCTCAACATTCCTCAGCTCACAGGTTTCTAACAACTTATCTTCACAGAATCATAGGTTGGAAGGCACCTCAAGGATTATCTGGCCCAGTCTTGGAAATGCTCAGTCCTGAATTATAAAAGCCAAACCAAAGAGAAACAAAACTCTGCCTGTTAGATGAAGGCAACCCTCTCCAATATATGTGTGGTAACACCAGGAGAAAAAATAATATATTTACTTTTCCTGAGTGCTATGCTTTGAAATGGATTTCACAACTGTAAGTGAATGATTTCAAATAGTTTTTGCAACTAAGGTTAAGCATTATGCTATCCAGATAAAGAATAAGGTGGGCTCAGACATCCTTCAAGACTTGTTGCAATAAAAATCCAGTGTAGGATACCATAACAGCAAGGATGCCAGGAGGGTCAAAGCGCCCATAATGCAGATTATTTATACAGTAAGTAACTTATGTTCAAAGGGACCTCTGGAGGTCTTCTGATCCAGCCCCTGACTCTATGCAGGACCAACTTAGATCAAGCTGCTCAGGGCCTTGTCCAGTCAATTTCTGAAAATTTTCAAGAACAGAAGTTGCACAACCTCTTCAGGTGCCTGCCATTGTCCTTGAACACCCGCATTATGAAGCATTTCTACCCTGCACTGAATCAGATTTTTTTCTTCGATGCAACTTGTGACCCCTGCGTCTGAACTTTTTGCTGTGCACCTCCAAGAAGTCTGACTCCCTCTCCTGTACAACTTCTTTCTGATTGACTTCTTTTCTCACATATTCCACATCTGAAGACTGATGAGCAACAAGCTCATTCAGGAGGCACTGTGAGATTTCCTGCTCTGCCGAAGAAGGCAGTAAGGTTCAGTATGCTTTTCTAATTCCTAGCTTTCTGAAACCTATTTGTGTGTGTTTGCCATAGAACCGAGTGTCAGTCTAGTAATAGAAAAGTTTGATCCAACAGTGGCAGAAGTCTTGTTTGCCTCGCATCAAAGGTTGCCTCAAGAGAGTGTTTAATAGTAGGAAAAAAAGAGCTACTACAGGTGATTCATTTGACATTGGCAAGCCTCACTAAAATCACAAAAACATATATGTCTGCCAGCCCTTCTTAAGTATCACATACACAATCGGCAGAAGAAGGAGAAAGGACACTAAATGCTCACTGATCAATATCTATCTTGTGGTCAAAAAATGGAACACACACACTCAAATTAAAAAAAAAAAAAATCTATATTTACAGAACAAGTCAAGAGTGTAAATTATATTGGCATGCAGTATAAAAAAAAAGACCAGGAATTATTTTGAAAAAATAAACTACAAGCAAAACACTTATATAATTTGAGTCCACTGAACTAGTCACCAGAGTATCTTATGAAATAATGAATTATTATCACATCTTTAAAATTAATAAATAATTATTAGCTTACTTCTTTCTTACCATTGTAGGTTATCCTTGGTTTTGTCAAACACATCACAAGATGTAAATCCATTTCATCAGAAGATACAAATTTTGAACATACAGGGCACTTGAATCCTATGGAAAATAAAAATAGGTAAGCGTGAGTATACTCAACTATGCTGCAAATCTGTATATTCAACCCAAAAACCTATTCTGCACACATTAAAAGAAAATACGTATCTGGCAGCTTTCCAGTTTTGACCTGACATTTTTTACATTAATATAATTCTCTTGATTTCAAAAGCTCTCATAATGGACCAATGTTTCTGCAAATTGATCTGTTGTCAACTGCAAACACGTCAGCACCTCTGGAACGCAAACTTTCCCAACAACACTAAGAACAGTTTAAGACAGAAACAAGATGATAAAACGACTCTAGAAATTAGAAATGTATAGAGAATATAGCCATTAAAGTCTGAAGTTAGGCAGGAGCCTTCAATTAACATCTTCATTTTTACCAGGAATAGGACTGAAACGTTAACAAAGGACCTTAGTTTCACACCTCATCACAAGCTGTAGCATCTTTTACCAGTCTGGTGCAAAGGGAAAACAAACTCAGGGGTGTTGCCTCACCAAGAGAATCACTAATATTTCCTGTAGTGTTGAATTTGTCTGACTTCTCTCATCCTAGCCAAGCCTGACCTTGTTTAGCTTGTGAAGTCACAGCCTGTGGCAATGTGGGGTAAAGAATAATTAAGACAGTCTGGATTATGATGAAACTGCATAATAGTCCACTACAAAACTGATTAATACTTTAATTTACATCATTACCAAAAATAACAGTCTTCCAGTTAAGGGACAAGATTGGCTGGACAAGTTTTACGGTCTACAGAAAACTCTGAGAGAAGTCTGATTTTGTCCTGCTGAATAATTAACACACAAGGGATAGACAAAAAGCCACCAACAGGGATCTGGATGTGAAACAGCTGTCAAGGAGTATACGTACAGGACAACATACGGCAGAAATAGCTAAATCCATTTTCAGTGCAAAGGAGCAGCTTCTTCTTTCACACTGTTGAAAAGTAATGACGCAGGCATGTATAAAAGGTCACTGCACCTTCCAACATCCACATCTGGGCCTGCTCCCACATGTTTTAGTTTGCTCCCCCTTACTTTTGTACTTCTAACCTTGGGAGTCCACAAGGAACGGAGTTAGTCAAGAATAACAAGTGACTTGATGCTGCCCTTTCAAGTTACAGATACCTGAGAATTTTGATCTTCACTGTTAATTATTATCCAGACATAGATCAAGCAACTAACTTGAAGCATTAGCACTTGATAGAAGTAATACACTTCATTTATCATGACTATTTTTATTTCTTCAGTGCAGCTAAGAGGAAGCAAGTCAATGCAGACAACTGGTAACACCCATAAGGAACTATGAGCAGCAGCTGAACATGTACTAGAAACCACTTCCTGAGATAAAGTACAGTTCTCATTCTTCCCATTTTAGTCATAAGCAGTTCACAACTATTTCTTCTTATGTCGATCTTACCCTTAGGTTTAAATATTGCTCTTCTCTCTTTTTTAACCCCCCTCCCCTAACCCATATCTTTATAACAGTTACAAGCATACATTAGCCAAACATATATTTCAGAAAAAACAAGCTGAAAGGATTAATTTACTAGTAGAAAGCTTTGCCAGTGACCCTTCAGCCACTGTGCAGTCTCCTTCCCCTGGACTGCATCTCAACATGCTTAAAATATAAATTAGTATCTCAGTCCTCCAAACACCCTAAATCACTCATAACTTTTGTCATGGTTTTCTTCAAAAACTGACCCAGAGTAAATTGTCTCTCAAACTTTATCAGCCTAATGCAGCTGATTACTCTTAAGTCCAGTCAAAACTTATAAAGACTTATGCATTATTCTCATTTATATGCTTCTATAAGGCATCACTGACAACATATTTTGATGTGAAAACCCACGTAACTTCCTTATATACTGCAAAATGAGCCCTGCTGTGCCAGAAGGGAGTGTTTGCATTACAGCCAGTTAACAATTATGTTCATGGCTAGTTAAGCACCAGGATAGTCATTAACAGGTTCCCTGTGCTTTCTGGACAGAACCTTTCTAGCTTATTCCCTAGAGTCATCAGTACATCTAATTGGGAATGACAAGCGAGCAGGGAAAACCATCAACAGGTCTTTAGAACCATTGCTAAAGTTAACAGTGTTATTAAGATGGTACACATCCCAGGACTGCTTGGAGGAAATACTTAAACCCAAATTAAACAGTAGGCAGAGGTTGGGTTGTTAGTAATAATAACAATGCTTTTACTTAAAACCATGCTTAAAGATATGCAGCTGTGAAAAAATCTTTCTGGTTATCTACCTAGAGTATTCAGCTGTATATGCTTATACTACCATATGCCTACCCCTAAACCTAGTAAACAGTCCATATTTTAGCAATATTTTAAGTCCACATTTTAACAATATACTGTCTTGTGTTGTCCACTGTCAAGGGTTATCTAAAGGTAAGTTAGACAACTACAAATATCCTTTCAAGACAGCAAGTCTGGCATACCTGACTGCTACAGCTCTACTCAGCACTCAGAGCAGCACACTAAAGAACCCAAGCAGTAGAAGACACCACTTAACTAAGCCTTATGGACAAAATTAGCAGCCAGTGAACAAGGTATCTTTGTGAAAAAGATGTTTTTCCAGTGACTAGCATCAGCTGCATGCCAGAGACTAGCATTACAGCCAAAAGAAGTGTCTTGAGCTTGCACTGCCTGCTGAAACATTTTTCAAACACCAAGTGGAACCCTATTCTCATTCCTTCACAATGTTTTGCTGCAATAACCAGCGCCTGGATTTAGCCATCTTCCCCAAAAGATGCACAGTACATGTTTTATGTGAAGGAAAGCACAATTTCCAACTCCTTTAGTAACCCCAAAGAACAAATTATTTTAACTGTAGATGCAATATTTACTTTATTTTTAACTGTGTTTGAAAAATATGAATAAGTGAACAACCAACACTGTCCATAGGCCAGTTAAGGGTCCTTAAAAAAAGTTGTTTTCCCACCTTTCCTCAAATCAGAAGGCAATAGTTTCATGACCCAGTTTACAATTAAGTACTCCATAAGAACAAAGGCTCTATTGTACCATTGCCCAGCAGGCTAACAACATTTATAGCCTATGTTTGTTTTTACCAGTCTCAAGGAACAACTCTGACAACTTCAAGAAAGTTTCACATGACTTTAGCAATCAGCAATAGGTCAAAAATAGCTTGATCTCTACATGACTTGTTTTGCTGTGTTTTGCAGATAAACAATGCATTCGACACACTTTTGGACAACAAAGTGGAAGCAGTCATCAGATCAAGTGGTATCACGCAGTGTCCTCTAAAACCCTTGAAACCCAATTAACTCATTTCTCACTACCTTTACAAGCAGCACACAAGAGATAATCACGAGGGTGGTGAAACACTGGCACAGGCTGCCCAGAGAGGAGGTAGATGACCCATCCCTGGAAACTTTCAAGGTCAGGTTGGACAGGGCTCTGAGCAACCTGATCTAGTTGAAAATCTCTCTGTTCATTGCAGGGGGACTAGATGACCTTTAAAGGTCCCTTCCAACTCAAAGCATTACATTATTCTATGAATCTAAAATGTATAGTTCTAGGTAAAAATTCAGCTCTTACAAAGGTGTTGGTTTCACAGCATCCTTTATCCTCATCCAAGAGTACACCTTTGTACTAGGGTTGTCACTGCTTGTCAGCATGTCACTGAAAAGCTGCCCCTCCTTCTCCCATAGCAGAGAGGACACTGCCTGTGAATCAATCTAAGCCAGGGGAAGAACCATCTCTCATCTCATTCTCTTCCGGTACAGCAGGAAAGAACTGAGCACCAAAATTGAGCAAGCACAGGCCTCCAGCTGACTTTTACAACTGTATGCTTAAGAGGCAAGGAGACAAATTCTTACAAGCTCCCATTATGTAGTTTCACAACTCTGACTACAATACTGAAAGCAACATATTACTTAAAACAAAACCATAATCCTGGAAAAAAGTACAGTTACAAGAAAAGAGAGGCAGAATGAAAAGTTGCAGTACAAGTAGTGGAAAATCCTAAAGCAGCACAGAAAGTCTGAAGTAACTAAACCTGCACAAGTAGCAGGGCTTAAATCTTCAGAGGTGAATTCACTCTCTCAGTGTCTCTTGAATGTGTCATTTTCTTCAGAGTCCACCACCTTTTGCAAATGAACATCCAGTTAGCCAAGAAACCTCATCTTCTCTCACATCCATCTACTGAACTCGTAATTTTGATCTCTGGCAGGCTTGAAAACTACCTGCAGGCACAGGTCGATGGGTGGCCACTCTATCCGTATCAATTTCAACTTCTTATCGATATCTTACTGTGTTTGCCTTGCTCTGCAAACATCAAACTGTTTAACTTGTAGTTCAGTGCATAGCAAAGCAAACAAAACCTATCCAACAAATAACAAACTCCTGGATCTCTGTAATTTTTGCAAAATCATGTTGGCACTCATTCAGTAATATCTACTTCGTGGTGGAAAAAAGAAAGAGCTAAGAGCTTCCAGACAATGCAGAACAAAGTGTCACAGAATTGCACACTGAGGAAATGTGTTAAAGCGGTATTAGATTTGCAAAGAAGAATGGATGATCCTTTTGGTAAATATTAAACAATTGTAGCAACAAATAGCCACAAATAAAACTGGCACCAACACAAAAGACTGCACCTGCCTGATCAGAGTAACTTTTCAGCAGAAAACATCTCAATTGGAACAACTAAAACCAAAATATGAGACCAGCTGTTCTTTTAAAATAGGTATGCAACATATTAGTATTTTATGGGTTTGTATCCTTGTGTTTTCAAATACGATGGATAAATCACCCTTGGTTTACATTTAAAGAAGTCAAAAGATAAATCTTTACATTTTAGAAAAGCATGTGTATGCATTTAACAATAATAAGCCTAACTAATGTCACTTAACATACTTGCACTTGGTCTTCTGTACTTAGAAAAGTAAGTAAGTATAGATAATCTGGAAGCACAGTGTCCAGTTAATAGGATGGTATGAGCATGGTATGAGATTACTGTCACATAAATAAAGTGCATAATGATGCTAAAAAAAAGAAAAAAAAAATCCCTTCCTGCCAATAAACAGAAGAGACCTCATGTAAAAAGGGAAACATGTTAGAAAGACCTCAAGAGGTCACCAAGTCTATCCCATACTGGGAAACTGGGTTAAACGTACTTAGAGGACTTAATCTGGCCTTAAAAAATCAACTAGTGAAAGATTTTGCAGACATCCTAGACAACCTACAATGCTGATCGGCTGTTCCTAGGGAGTCAGAAAAATCTTCCCTTATCTCTAATCTGGCAGCCTTCACTAAAAAAGGGTTGATTACTTCTTATGTGTTCAGTAGACATGAAAAGCAGTTCATACTTGTACTCAGTAGAAAAAAAAGCATGTTCACAATAGAAAAAGTGGAGCCTTCACCATTTTCCCCTAATCTGAAAAAAAATAGTTACTCTAATCTCTCTTATAAGCCCTGATGTCTAAACCTTTTATTCCTATTGCTGTCCTCTGCACTCTCTCCAACCTTAACATCTTGCATTGCCAAGAATTGGGCAGAGCTTTCAGGCTGAGACTTCACAAGTCCTAAGCAGAAATTAATAGCTACCTGTCACACCATTCTGTTACACTAGGTCTCTCTCTACATATATCTGTAAATATAAATATGTCTATCCATACAGGTATCTTCTTTATATGTGTATTTCTAGGTATATACATGTACATTTTAAGCAAACCAACAGATTGTTAGTTCATTCCTCTCGTGACCTATAACAATCCCTAAATCTTCAGCAGAACAGTTACTAGCCAGGTCCTGTTTGGATGTGTTTTATTTCTCCTCACATTTAGTAATTCTTATTTGCCTTTCTTACCCAATTTTGATCACTTTTCTAACACATTAAAAACATGAAGAATCACAATTTTGCCCTCCACAGTGATTTCAGACCTTAAGAGTCTGGCATTATATTTCCTTTCTTTAAAGTGCCCATCCTTTAAAAAAAAGATGATTGAAAATGGACCCAGAGTAGAATACTATGATACTTGAATTGAATTGTGCTCCTAGAATAGCTACGGGATTTTTTCCCAACTATTTCAGCATCAACCTACTTTTTTACCTAGACCATATTAAGTTTGCTAATGAGAATATAAAGTAGAATAGTATAAAAATTTCATGCAAGTCACAGTATAATGCCTCTACTTTTTCCTTTTATATTCAACTGGGTAGAGGTCTATGAAGTGAGATTATAAGCACATCAGAAAAAGATGGAAATAATTCAGATTCTCAGTGGAGTAATAACAGTCCTGGTCAAGTCAAACTTGTGTTACTCCCTTATTCTGTCAACTAATTTAAAAAACTTAACAAAAAAAAGCTTAAATAAAGACTACATGGTCAATCACAGTTATGTAGCCACAGCATTCTCTCTTCTCTTCTCCTCAGACAGCTGAAACGGAAAGACAGAATGAATAATTCCTTAAGCTCAAAACCATGAAGCTTTGTACATGAAAGCATATTGCTTTAACACAGCTAACATCTCACCTGGCAACTTCATCCTACCACCAAAGAGGCTATGAAGATTATTTCACACTAAATTTAGGAACGGAGAACTAATGTTTTTAAAATGTCTTTAAGTTAGAAGGTAAAAGAAAAAATAAGTATTACTAGTTCCCAAGGAACTCTGTACAGGAGAATTTCTAGATGCTGTAGCTCCCAACAAACACAAGTGACTTGGAGAAAGCTTGCCATTTTATGTAGAGAAGTTCTTTACTAAAGGATGAAGTGTCTGGTTGAAAAGATACACCTCACTGTCTAGTTTCTGTCCTTTCTTATGCTGTCAATGGTCTGAGATGGGAGAACACAGCAATATATGGAAAGACCTATGGAGATGAAAGGAAACAAAATAATATTCCCCTGAATCTGGGAGAGACTAGGAAATCAAACAGAAATAAGGAGCACAATACAGGAGTGCCAAACTCTGTCTTTTCAAGAAAACTGAACCAAGATAAACATACATAGTTATTTCATCTCAGCACTTACTGATTTTGTGCTCATAATTTAGAGGGGGTTTCTTCCCCGCTTCTGTGCCATAAAACTGAAGTAAACACACTTGTGAATTTCTTGAGGAAAATAAGGGATCTTCTCTTATATTTTCTGATTTAAAGATCCCACTGCACTCAGTGGGAAAAGAAGGAATATATAAAATGGGGATTAAAACCAAACTTGAAACTTATTTTAGTTAAGGAGCCCATGGAATACTTAAGAGAAGGTGTCTGGATAATACTTCACCTCCTAAGCAAAAGGACTCTATTAGTTAAGTTCTGTAGCCCCTTTCATCTTGGTAATTGCAAAGTGAGATCTTCAGTAGCAATCACTGAAAAATAATGCAGTACATAATGAAGAAGATCAATTGAACAAGACATATTTTCTTATTCATAATGCCTTTACTAATTGCACAACTTCAGGTATCTAACACCAGTATAAAAGTAACATGTGCTGATGATTATAATTAACAGCTGCACATTTTTAGAGACTAAAGAACAATAAATGTAACCATTAAAAGAGAGAAAAAAAACACAAACATGCTAAAATATCTTGCAAACCAGAGGACGAACTTACAGGTGGGAAAGACCTGTGGAAAGACTGATTTCACCTCTTAATACAACATAAGAACAGCTGTTATTAGCGGAACTGCTTTTCAAAAGTGATACTTTAGACTGATGGAAGCATCCAAAGAAGAAGGAGAGATCTTAGCTCCACCTGTGTTTGTGGGTGGGTGTTACCTCTCCATCTCATTATTCATAGGAATCTCTAGTCAAGGTAGATGAGAGCCTGCTCAAGTTTCCTAGAGTCTTTGCGCTTTCAAAATGACAAGCACGCAAGAACAGTTTTGTGACTTGTAAGCTATTAATCCCTGGAGGTGTTTAAAAGATGGGTTGATGAGCTTCTTAAGGACATGGTAGATAGGTACAGTTGGACTCGATCTCAAAGGTCTCTTCCAACCAGATGATTCTGTGATTCTAATTCACTCTTTAACTTACTACTTCATTAACTATGTTTCAGCCATGTCACACCTCAGCACAGATCCACACCACAAGTTTCTCAGTGGAACAGAAGCAGATGAAGACAGACACGTGTTAATATAAATTGACATTGGTAGCTGCATTTGGTAGATTTAAAGTAAAGAACAAGTCTCAATTTTCATATAAAAAAGGCTCCACATAAACCCCAAGTGATTTTAGATTTTAGTTTACCACCTTTAAGAAGTGTATTTTCAACTACTGACAGAAACCCTCCACTAATCAACAAGACTTTCCCCAGAAGAATAACAACTTCCACAGCATCTTTTCCAGGGGAGGGGGGGCAGAGGGCTTTCCTTCTGTCTTTCATATAGGTATGATGAATCCCTTCCAAAATCTGAATCAAGGGCAACAAAAGAAGGAAATTTTCCCCCTCTCTCACGTCTACTCATCATCAGGTCTCCAACAAGCAAGACCAAGGTTCCCTTCTAGTCACACTGTCAGAGTACTATCAATAGGATGGGAAGAAATGAGCCCCATATCTGTTTCAGAGGCTTCTGTACACACGTAGGGTTCTTGCCACTTTGGAGAAATCCTGGAGATGTATAAAGGATGACAAAGTTGTCTGAATATGCAGTTAGGCCAGGTCGGACATATTTCTGGAGGCAAATAACTACCTTTTTCAGAAAGCAAGTAGCCAGAAAGCATGGCCAACAGTTTTGGGTACAAATGTATTTTATTTACACACTGCAGGCAAGATTAACCTGTCAAACAAGCTTAGTTCTTGCATTACCAGATGATGACAAAAATAACTCAGTGCAAGTCAGCTCAGAGGTATGAAAAGTTTATGCAAATAAAATGCCTTAGAACTTTTGCTTTCGAAATCTTATATATTCCCATTGCTTTTTTGTTTCTTAACTCACCAATCACAGTTTAAGGAGGAAGAATTCTTCTCTCTCATTCCTAGTCTCTCCTGAAGCTATAAATTTATTGTTTTCTTCTGTATTTTTTCTACTCCCTCAATGTTCTCTCATTGCCTGGAGCAATATTTTCCTCAAACACCTGAAAAAGGTCTTTCCACTCATTTCACAATGAAAGTTGGGGAAGACAAGATAACAGCGTTCTACTGTCAGAAGTAGGCTCTTCTGGAGTTACTGACTAATTTGCAAGACAGCTACAGATTTTTAAGTACAGGGAACCAGTTTGTCTACACTCCCCCTTTTCCTTCTTCAAACTATCAATAAAGTCCCTACTTTCAAAAATATACTAAGGTTAAAGAAGAAATTTCCATTAGAAACCACATAATTTAAAAGGAAGCATAGGAAGAGCTGCTCAAAGATCAGAAGAAAGAATGAATTCCCACTTTTTGAAAATGCATAGACGTCAATATCTTGAAAACCTGTACCATACAATGCAACAAATCTAATTAAAATTATATGAAGCATGATAATAAGAGAGGAGAGGGTGGCTTATCATGCTGAAATATATTTAATGATGGCTAAAAGGGAAGAGGTATGATGTGAAAATGGCTGAATAATGATTGACAAGGACAACTAAACTGAACACGTGAAACAGAGCATCTTGTTGGACGCAGAGAATTCTTCTGAGCAAACTGGCCGAAATGCATACAAGGTCTTATGAAAAAAAAGAAATGGGAGAGACAAACACTGCATTTGAAACGCAGCAGACAGGAACAAAGGAGCAAGCCCCAGGAGAAGGCAGCATCTTAAAAGACAGCACAGATAGTGATGCTGCTTGAAAGCATGCAGAAGACAAAGTCTCTCAAGAGTCTGAAAACTATTAATCTACTACACAAACAAGGCGATAATGGAGACCTGAGGAAGCACAGCATTTACAGACAATTGGTCTGTTGTCTACAAAGTTTTTACCAAAATAAGCGAGGGTAAAAAAATAATCCTCACCAAGGCAAAACTTTGTAAAGTCTGATTTAGTTGAAATACTTACCAATAACCTACTTGTTCCTGCAGAAATAGAGGTAGCAGTGACAAAGAAAAAAGGGGAAAACGAATCAATGACAAAAAAGTCATAATACAAAATATTAAAGATTACAACTGGGAGGAATATATGTAAATAAAAAGTTAAATTATTATGTGGGATGTTCTCAGGAGTTTAAACATTAATTCTAAACATAATAACGTTTCAGTTTTCCACAGCAACATTAAATTATATATTGAATGTACTTAAAGTTACATTTACCATTCAGTATAACAGAAAAATTATACCTATTACAAGTACAGTTTCAAGAAAGTGAAGGATAAATATTTCAAGGCATACTTGTTTTCTTGTGCTTTTCACCTCATTTTGTAATCACACATACAAGAGTTTTTATTATGTAAGCACAACAGTAGACTTTCTTGCATTAAGCTCTCAAAATAGCAGTATTCCACTGAGGGCACCAATTTCTTAAATCTGCAGGGAAACATCTAACCTGTGGACTAATTTACTGTCATCCACTTGAAACTGGTGAGAGTAAGTACGGTGGTTTGCTTGTTTATTTGGGTTTGGTTTGCCTTTTTTTTCCAGGATAAAGGAATGACTTATGAATAAGGTCTGAGCTTAGCAAAAGTCTGGGCTGAAAAGTTTCAATTTGTGCTCAGCACAAAGGAATTTTGGTTAAGGAATAACTTTTTTAAAGTACTGACATCTCTGCTTATCGTGAAGCAGCCTTTTAGTTTTAAATGGAAAAATCAACTAAGAAGTTTGCTCTGCATTGACCCTTCTATTCTTGAAACTTGGAAATATTTACCTCAGTGCACGGACTACTGCAGAAGCTAGGATGTATGTTCTTAAGAAGCCAGACTTTGAACAGAATAATTGGAGAATCTTACAAGGAGAAGACCAAGGGTTACAAACTGCATAATTTCAGAAAGGTGTACACTGGAGTTAGCTCATTAAATCCTTCAGTATTAACAGAGTTTAAGTGTTGAACATGAATTATGTGAGAACATGAAAATGTGAGAGCAGTTTCCTAAATTGGAACAATACGGTTATGTATTATAATGCAAAATGCTACGCAAAAGTTCCTATTTCTAAGGCAGAACCTTTTAATAACATTTGGGGAGGGTAACATAGTACAGAAAGCATGCAAAATAAGAGGAACACTAAAGATGATCCATAACTGGTTCAGAAAAAGATAGAACTGAACCCATAAAGAGACAATCCCCAAACCAAGTTTTCTTAACTATTGTCAGTAAAACCTAAAGGAAAATCAAGCTATTGACTTCCATGCTTTAAACATATAAATCATGAAAGTTTAATCCATATTTAGTCTTTTACCTCTTTTAAGAAAGCGTGCATAACACCCATAATCATATTCTGCAAAAACTTACAAAACACCCATAAATCACAAACCAAACTTTCAAATGACATGCCCGTTCATTCCTTCCACAACAACTACATCAGCAATGTAATTCTTGCTTTTTCATGGTTAGGGTGCCACTGTTTGAACAAACTGTTAAGAAGTATTTTGTGTATCACTCACATTTTAAATGAGCTTTGCAGGGAATGCTACTGTGTATTTTCTGTTCTTCTCTGTTTACAACTGCTGCATCAGTCTATCAGTCAGATTGCTGCAAAAGTTGTTTAGTTATGTATTTTAAACATCTACACTTAGGAGAGAACCATCTTGTTTATACTAAGCAGATCACGCTAATAAGATGCACATATCCATGCATACATACCCACAGTATAGACTGTAAATAAGTTCTAACAGGGATGTGCAGTTGGAACAAGTTAATTAAATGACACATATTTTAACTTTTCAGTAGTTTGAAAAACGACAGAACTCAAATGCTTTTACTTATCCAATTACAACTTTTACTTAAAGAAGTATATGCTTTCATAACTATACTCATCTATGACACTACGAAAGGTAAGATAAACTGCAGCTATTTAAGAAGTATGTTTTATTCTTCGCTGTTTAAACAAAATCATGTTCTGTCAATTAATACATATAAGCATCATACACAGAAAAAGGAAAGATTGTCTTGAGTTTGGATACTGAGATAGCACAAAACAACAACATGCTAACAAATAACAAGAAAGGGGTGTTGGGTTTGGGTTTTTCTTTTGGTTTTGTTTTGGGTTTTGTTTGTTTTTTAAACAACTGACGAAAGAGCAATCATTTTATTTCAAGAACACCCTTATAAATCAGGATCATATTGTGCGAAGTGCTGCAAGTATGTTTGTTTGCATATATGCATTAGTCCCTCTCCAAAACAGCTTACATTCTAAAATAGACAAGAAAAAGCTATGTGAGCAATGTCTCCATTATATACTTTAGAAAGGCAGTAAGAAACTTGCCCTAGCTCACACAGAAAGACAAACAATTCTCATAAGTCTCTAGGTGTCACCTTACATAAAAACGCTATTTGCCCACAATGACATTGAGACAAGGGTCACAGAAAAAGTAAATCACAGCTTAAATTTGCTCTGCCTTTCCATGTAGCACTGCCTTCTTAACCAGAGCTTTACCTAATGAGTTCGAAAGGCTCTACTACAGATCCCCAATATCAGCGACTAAGTAGTTAAAATGTAAAGAATAAAATGCTCAAAAAAAAAAAAAAAAAAAAAAGGTTTTTAAAGAAAAAAGCTCTTTAGAACAGCTCTTGAGGGCAGCATAGAGAATGCCAGAGTTTCAGCCTGCACTCCTCTCACTTCATTTACATGTTCATTCCTCACCTTCCATCTTTTGGCAGCACTACCTCCTTTGCTCTTGCTGTCCATTCCTGCGTGTGGTGTCAGCTGCTGAGGACTAGCCCAAACAAGCAGGACTTTTGAGCTTTCCCAGTGATAGATTGGAGCAGCCTACTGCACCTTGCTGTATTGCCTGCCAGCAGCATATAAAACAATTCAGAGACTGACAGGCTCACAGCTAGAGGGCAAAGACCAGTGAGGTGCTTTTAAGCAAACCCTTCCATGATATAAACAAAACAAATAAAAAAATTGCACAGCAACCTGTGGACTTCTAGAACAAGAAACAAATTAATGTGGCCTACATGCATACTTCAGCAGCAAACAAATCATTTAAAGAAAAAGGAACTTCACGAGGCACATTAAATAGCCCAACATCTATATCTTTTCAAACAACTAGGATTTAATTCTCTTCCGATTCCCACTTTTTTAAAGTGTAAGGCACTTGTTCAAAATAATTTATGAACCTTCCATCACTTTAGACATCTAAAATCCTGACATAAGTCTACTCAGGACTGCTACTACTACTACTACCACCACCTCAATGTCAAAAGATTAGACACAGAAATTTATATCTATTTTCCCATTGTAGACTTTCATTCTAGGTTGAAAAAAGTTCACAGCTTCCCAAAATCTTCTTTGAAAGAAACAACAGTTCTCGAAAGGCACTTTCAGCTAAGCAAACCATTCTCCAGGCAGGAAAGATTTTATACTTTTTTGTATTTGGCTACTGACTTGTCATATTGTTACTTTTGGCAGACCAGGCTTTAAGAACTGAAAAAAAACATTATAGGCATTTGTCTGTTTTAAATTAGAACTCCTACATTATCTAAGAAGCATTAGTCCCTTAAGAAGACTCATGTGTCAGTAGACAAAAGACGCACATTCAATATCTTATAAAATAAAACTCTCCAAGATGCTTTTGAAGGGTAACTCTCAAGCAATTAAACCTTTTTACCAGTTTTCTAGAAAGCTTTCTCACTCTGGATTATAGGAGAGCTCAAAGCAGGTCTTTCCTACATGGACACCAGCTCAAATCCGCTCCTTTTGTTGTACGCAAGTCCTCACAAGGCAAGTCTATTGCACACAGGCAAGTGCAGTAGCAGCAACTGTGATAAATTTTGCAGTATGGCCACCAGCATCTTAGTGAGATTAAGCCAGGCCTAAATCATCAGCTCTGGTGAAAAGGCAGACTTGTTCCAGTTCTTCCATAGTAAGCCCTATGCACATTAGAGACTACTGAGAAGCCACAGGCATGTAAAAGACAGCCTCTGTCTCCAGGTTTTTTTGTTTCATCAAGTAACTTCTTTCAAAAATTGCCATTAACTGCCATTTTCAGGAACACCTAACAAAAGTTCCCAAAGGAAGTCTGACATTCCTGTTGGTCATCACAAAGCACATTCACCCTCTCTTTACTGGAGGTCTTGCCATGCCTGTCCTTTACATCATTTGTACCAAATCAGAAATCAGTGAACTGGGAGATGTGCCAATAAGAGAAACCTACTTTTAGTGGTTTTCCCTTGAGAAGCAGCAATACTCAATACAATTCCTGGCTTTGTGCAGCAAGAATGCCCTTTAAACATTTAAGCTTATGTCTTTGCTTTCCAAAAATGTGTAGACATTGTACTATTCATTCTATTAATCCTATAATCTACAACAGCAGTTTCTGGTTTGGAAAACATCTCCCCACGGTGGTGGTAGGTAGGCTGCAGAAGACTAACAGCTGTCTAATCTTCCACGGAGATCCTCCAGCCCTGAAAAATCAAGTGAACACTGAATTTGTTCTGTGAACAGTAGACTTAAACCTGACATGCTGTCCGTCTGGTATCATACTTTCCACAGAACACAGGAGAACAGACTGAAATTCCACTCTTGGTGTAAAACCAGTCCTTAGATGAAACTGTATCAAAACTGTTCAGAAGCTGGCCTAAATATGACCAAAGGAAATAAAAAAACCCAGATGTAGTTGGAATGGTTACGTCACAACTATGGGACTATAAATTTTTTACACACATGTATGTGCTTTTGGGTAGAAGTCAACATAAACATGGAAACTGCCCTCCTTCACTATCATGTAGGTAGCACAACTTTTGTTGATACTGGGGACATTAAAAAAAAATAGAAATTTAAGCTCTTTGTTAAGGAAAGGAGTTCACAGTACTCAACAACATCTATACAATGACTTCCAGAAAGGAAAAATAAAAACCTCAACTCACTCACCAGGTTTCTACCTGCAAAAAGATTTAGTGCAATTTGTATGAATTTTAAGGCAGACTTATCTTGTTACATGGTCACCTAATAACTTGATAACCATGCAGTGACAGCTTTAGGGGGAAAAAAAGTTCATTTAAGTTCTTAAAAAAAAAAAACACATCAAAAGTTTCAGATGCATTTATGTCAATCCAGCACGCTACCCAACCTACAACACAGGTGGGATTATAAATCCTGCACTATGTTATGTTGCTCTTGACCTAGCCTGGTATCTCACCAAGTTGAGAGCGGTACCATTCAGGAAAATAAAACAGCAAGCCTTTTCAAATAAATTCAAAGTACTAAAAGGACGATCCAGTCTTCTAATGTATTAATATTCTAGCAAGAACACGTATACACGAATCTGAGTCTTTAAAACCAATTTAGACAATAATTCTGATCTCATTACGAGTACGAGTTATGACAACTTCTATTATCAATTCCTATTCCTACAGGGGTAGTTTTACAGAAAGAAATTGAAAATGTGGCAAGGAAAAAATTGTCTTAGAAAAATACTAGTTTTTGTCATGCACTGGCTAATCTGTTAAAGTAGGTTTTAAATTTATTTAAATGCAAAAATACATAGCAGGTTCCACCTGCAAGCATGTCCTCCCCCATCCAAGCAAACTTGCACAGTGTTTCATTCACTATCCAATCTCCATATGTTCCTGTAATTACTCAAGGAACAAACCATTCTCATATCAAACCTACAAAATCCGAACACCAGGGAAATAACTTTTAGAATGCAACTTTGATAAAAACCTTCAATTTATAAATAAAATCATGTTACATATCACCTCTCCAACAAAGCAAGTTTAAGGGGGAAAAAAAAAATTAAAAATTGGAATGCAACCCTTGAAATTACCCAACAGTTTGCCACAGTTCCCAGACGCATGGCACAGGCACAACCTAAACAAAGCAAAGTGACCCATAAGTTAGGGACAATTGATTTAGAAAAATAGCTTTTCCAGGACATTGAGGAAATTCTAATCCAAATTTTGTTTAAAGATAGTATTTCCATTTTTCATTTAGAATTTGAAATTAATGTATTCCAACAATTGAAATAGCAAACCCAGTTTCTATTCTTTTATTCCCGAAATTCACTCTATTTCTTCTAGTAGGGCAGGGAGTGTAAGAAATGCATGTGGTTTCCTTTTTCATTTGTTTAGTACTAAACTGAATAAAGCTGCTGATGTTCTTGCAGAAGCCAGTGTAATGGTATAGTAGTATAGTGAAAGGTCTTCAGCATAAAAAGGAAATAATACTTACTTAGGATTCCCACCCCTAAGGAAAAACCTGCAAGACATTTGTAAAAAGATAACAGTAAGTAGGAAAAAAAAGCACCTACTATCTTAAATAAACTGCACCTAACAATAGGGGAAAAAATATTCAAACCACACAGCTCTTTGCAGCAACATTATAAAAAGAAAGGGAAAAGGTCACTGAAGTATTTACAAACCCTGTTTTCACACATGAATCAAAGTATTATTGTGTTTTCCATCTTGGCTTTGAAAGCCATTAAGTGATATTAAATATTTACATGTTTTGTTCTTTTTCCCCACACATAAAAGATGAATCTTATCTTATTACCTCAGCATTACTAGATGCAAAACTATCCAATTCAAAAGTAAATATTTCAGAACACCACCTTCTAGATTTTAGCCTCTTGTCAAGAAAAACTAATGTTATTTTGAAAGGTTAATCTTTCAGTGAGCCTCCTACTGCTCAAGGCAGCCTTCTAATACTAATTCAAAACACATCAGAAGTTTCTCCAGGTTTTTAAACATTTAAGGTCAAATATTTCAATCATCTCATTTAAAAAAGCAGAGTCACATAGTGTCAAAGAAAACTGAAGACAGGGTGATAACAGAAAGGATCTGTAAAACCTGCATTTTCTTTTTCTACTTCGACTTACTGGAAGGAACCAAGCAGGGGAAGTCCAGTTGCAACTACAAGACTAAAAAAACTTTTAACAGAAAATAAGAACTAGCCCCAGAAAGTCCTTAAATCACATGAAAAACAAAGAAGAGATATGAAACTAAGAACAAGGAAGCCAGCTTACCAATGTTTGAGAAAGCTGTGACAAGAAGTCTATTTTGTAGGATAACAGTGAACAAACAGATGAAGACTGAACTTCTAAAAAACCAAAAAAAAAAACAAAAAAACCCCCCAAAAAACCCAAAACAAACAAACAAAAACAAACAAACAAAAAACCAAACAAAAAACCAAAAACAAACAAACAAAACAAAAAAAAACAAAACAAAAAACCAAAAACAAACAAACAAACAAAAAAAACAAACAAAAAACCCCAAAACAAACAAACAAACAAAAAACCAAAACCCAACCCCAACATATAGGAACAGTAGGCATATGAGTCAGACTTCAAAAATTATCAAAAGCCTTCCAGGGAAGTCCATCCGGTCTACTCAGCATTCCAGGGACGTCTATTTGGTGTACTCCAAAGCTGCCTTCTATACCACAGGGAACTGAGGCAAACACGAATCTACCACAGACTCTTGGTCTTCTAAATACAATTCAGTGGTTCAATCAGAAAGCTTTGGGCCAGCATGAAACCTACTATTCTTGAAAAGTACCTTCTTTTACCTCTCAGCTAAAGAACCTGATGCATCTCATGGGGCAGGAGGGGCACCTGGAGGGGAGCCGCCTGGAAGGGGCTTCGCTTACGCTGTCCAGGGCAGGGGGTGCTGAACGGGTCTCCAGCCTGTGAGCGGTTGGCCTGGGCTTGTGGGGTTTTGTCCTTTTGGCTTCTACAGAGCATGTGTTAACCTCTCCGAACAATTCATCCTTCTTTTGTGAATTCTGTTATTAAGTGCAGTTAGTCAAATAACACAATAATGTCACAAACAGATCTATGAATGCGTGAGATTCATCTTCTCAGCCAGGCCAGAATCAAGCTCTTTTAATATTTCTTACTCCTGGTCTAAGATTCACGGCTTAAAAAGTCAAAGATACTGATTTCAGTTTGTGTAAAGCATGATGTATATGTATGTATGTAAAAAGCACTGAATGTAAAAGCACTGAAATCCCCTTCAATTTATACAGCACTGGTGCTAATTTGTACTCACAATCACAACTGCTGTTACAGAAAGGTTTTTCACAGCTCAATCAGATGCATTGAGTTTTAAAGAATAATTGCAACTGGCTTTTTTCTTTATATACGAAGAATCAGATACAAGTTTACTATCAAACACAAATAGTAATTCCAGTTAACTCTCTACAGAAGTGTATTTTTAATGAATACTCTTACCAATCTATCCTTCTGAATCTAGCTAGGCAGACAGTCACTGACAGAAACAGCAACTTAAGTCTTCTAAGACAGTTACTTTACTGTTAAATCTTGTCTGTCTCATTACCACCCTGGTCCTGTTCTGCCAGACACATCTAGCAAATCAGAGCTTTCTACAAGCCTAAATCAAAGCAAGTGCCTACAAAAATTGAGAGATACTAAACCGTAACCACGCAATAAATGCTCTTTCAGTTATACTTCAAGGTAAAGAATATTAAAGGAGAAAATAAAGAGCAATATTAAAAATGAAAAATGAGCCTTTCTTATTTGTAACTAAGAAATAACTAACTATTAATAAAAAAGCATCAATTGCAAACTTCTGCATTCAAAACTGGGAATCAGTTGTAAAACTGTAAGAGTAATTTGCTTATTAGAAAGTGTTCCAATGATAAAATTAGTTGTCAAAATAAAACACCCAAGGAAATAAAGGGGTTTCCATTAAGATATTAAGAAAGACTACATAAATATTGCCTCTTTGGAGTGGGTTGAACCCAGCTGATGCCCCATTCCAGCGCTGGGAAGGACCTGTTAACCTCAAGGTCCCTTCAAGCGCAGCAATCATCAACAAAGAGACTTTCAGCCACACATCACTCATCAGAATTAAATCTGTTCTTGTAACCTCTTTTATGCAAAGTTTTTGGGTAAGAGACACTCTATGCCTACTAACCTAAAAATAACCAAGAAAATTAATTTATAATGTTGAGAGCAAGGCCTGTTGTTTTCCAGCACACTGTGTGAGAAAGGAAAAAGCAACCTTTAAGTGCTGTATACAACAGTAACTGACTGTAATAGCTGAAAAAGAATCTTCCCTCTATAATTACCCCTCTATGGACAAGTACTTGTGGTGATATTCCTAACCTAAGTTATAGTATTCAACTGTCATACCATCCACTGACTTTCATAGTTAGGAAAGCATCACTAAAATTAGCTTACAGTTTAGGAATTTCTGCAAAGGACTACAAATCTAACAATTTAAAGATGTGAATATTGAAATTACAGAAAGAGCTCCTTTCCTCCAGCAGAGGAAGGAATTTTCGTCATTTATATATGACAATTCCTGACAAATGGGTTCATGCTCTTCAAGGCAGATTTGCGAGTATACCAAAAGTTCTGCAAATGCAAGCATTGCTGACTTCAGTAAAGCTGTCCTCATAATGTTTTAGCTCTACTAGTAACTTAAAAACATTGTTATCTAGTACATTTATCATCACTGCCTGAAGGAGTACAAGGCTAAGTACGACAGAGAAAATGCAAGGGAAAATGCAAGAAATACATGGTACTGACTTGAGGCTATTCTTCCTGTCCTATTTCTATACGGAATTTCACTTCCCTGAAAGTGTGTAATTTTGTAAATTTACAAATGTGTAAGGCATAAATAGAAAAGTGTTAGGATGGAATTTAGTATGTTGATGTTTAAATTCGAGGCTTTAATGCTTTGTGCTATAAGCACAGCTCATTTACCCAGTTAGATCTTTGAGAAAACACGTTTAATCTGTATTAACTTATGTGCACTTTAAAACACTGCTAATGAGAAAAGTTACATCACAATTTTCAATTTTGGGGAAATGCAAGTCAGAAAAAAATGGAGAAAATATGTAAAAAGAGATATGCGAAAATAAAGTATTTCATCAAAATGGCCTCTCTTCTCTTTAATATAGAACTAATTATCTATTTCAGAGTGTTTCTCTTCAGTGTTATTCCTCCATTAACACTACAGATAAAACTATTGCTAGATAAAACTAGGATAACTAAGTTAAAATCCAAATTAAATGTAATACCCCAAATTACGTCTTTCTAGGAAAATAAAAGTCGTAAGCAAAGACAGTGATTTTTTTTTTCCAATGGGAATATTTTTAAGATCCAGCTAAAGTACTATTTCTGCAGGTTTATTTTCATTTCCAATAGCATTTACATTACTAGTACAGATGTTGCCAGTAAGATGACTCATCTGTACAGAAAATAGCAAGAGGGCAGAGAAAAGAAAGAAAAATTGAGCGTCTCTCAGTAGGCTTTAGCATGTCCCAGGATCATAGTTTAAGAGACTAGAAAATAACTGTATCAGCACACACACATGTGCATTCTCACTCCCTCCAAGGAAGAGTAATGTAACAAACCTCACCATTCCATGTAGACTTTCCCCCCTCCTATCTCTTGCTTAAAAATTTGTCATCCTTTTCAGAGGATTTCCTTTGAGGTTAACATTTCCTGGGGTGCTTATGGGTTTTTTCAGCAATTTTAATTCTGCATTTCTGTGGATATGTCAGGCCAGCCACATGTTGAATATGAACATCTGTTTTTAAAAGTATTTCAAAGAATGCTTGCATGCTACAGCTAAAAAAAAGTTTTACAATTAAGAATAGGCTGCCATGGGACATAGCTCTTAACAGCACCGAAATAGTCCAAATCCTTGATGGTAAAAGGAAGAAAAATAAGAGTCCTTAGAGGAGCATCTTATAATTAGTATTTTGCAGCAATCTGTAAAATGCAGAACATTTAAAAAAATATTACAGCTAAACAAAACTAGAGATTTTTGACTACTTCCTTCCTCATGTTGACAAATAACGCACCACTTCCGCATACTTAACCTGCAAGCTAAGGTATTTGTTGGGCAAAACATGGTGAAAACCAGAATAACCCCCAAATTAATCTCTCATCTAAACCAGAATATCTGCAGGTCTCCTCAGCTCATTATATCAGGGCTGTAGCTAGAGTAATTTCCATTCTTACAAGCTAGTATAGCTACATTAGACCAGCAACCTCTTTCTCAGCATACTTAGCAATCCAGATGCACCACCAAACCAACAACAGAGCTGTATAGCCAACAAGATTCAATACAGGCTACACCCTCAATCAGCACTACACTACACACTACCCCTGCCATTTTCATTAGATAAGTAATGAAATGGTAGAATAGCAGAGATGGAAGGAACAACCTGCACACAGCAAAATACAAGAACTACTTCTCCACTGCACTTCAACAGAGATTCTCTTCATCTTTTGAATGCTTTTGGCTACTTCTAGCGTTGCTGCTGAGTGTATGTATTTTATCAATAAAACACGAGGTTAAAATACAAAACCTGTGTGCCAGTATCTTCATCAGTAAGTTAAAATCCAGCTAAAATGGAAGTCAATATCATTAATCCACTATTAAAACTCAGACAACAGCCATACATAAGCAAGTATTTTGCAGAGAGACTGCGATGTCTGTTACAACAAACAAAGCACATCATATTGATAAAGACTGTTAGCAGTATAATTTTTTCCAAGAGTTGAAAAGAATTACAGAAATTAATTCCAACTGACTTTTCTAGCACTACTAGAAGCACTACTACTGGAATTTTTTTTCTCTGTCAATAACAATAAAGAAGGTGACATATTTAACATTTTTTAAAAAAAAAAAAATATTTAGCCAGTGGTAAAAAAAAACCTTGATCAAAGATTGCAGCTATCCAATCAATATTGACCAAATTTAAAAACTAGAATGCTTTGGGCAACCACTCCATGACAGCATAAACTTGCCTTATCTGTGTGGATAGGAACAATTCAAGACTACTGTCAGCCCAAGCAGTTTTCATAAGATTTATTCTAGTCCACTTTTCACAAAACAAACTTCAACATATTAAACTGTTTAACATCAAGAAATTACATCATCCAAGCTTAAAACTATTTTGAACATTTCTTCTGAATAAAAACCATAAAATCATTAAATACATTGAAAAGGTTGGTTGCCTGCACACCTTTAGAGGGAACTGACACATACCCAGCCAGCCCTCTAGAAAGAACTCCTGGCCTATAGCTCCAAATGTGTTTATCATCTCCTTCTGACTTCATGTGCTGAGCACAACTGTATGCTTTACAACCGGAGAGGCAGAGCACAGGAACAAAGGAGAATAACCTGGGCTGAACATGTCATCACACACACTTGCACAACACAAACCACATCATATCCCTTAGCCTTTTTATTTCTTTGTTTGTAGTAGAACTAATCCCAGATTTCCAAGGAACATTTCCTCCACTCCCTAGCTGCATGCTGTCATTGGATCTTGGTCTTACCAAGTGTGAGAAAAACATAGTTTATTTTAGCAGATGGTTTATTATGCTACAAATGGAATCTATATCTTCTCCAAACTGGAAGCTATTTCAATATTGTATTTTACTTCTTAAGTATTTTAAACACTTTGGTTTTTCACATCCATGGTTACAAAGAAGCCTGGTATCATCCGTCTTTGAAAATGTTATCACTTGCAAAACACAAAAAAATCACGGATATGAGACATTCGGATGTAAACTTATCCAAGGCTGAGCTGTAGCAAACATACAATTAAAGCTAAATTAAGAGTAATATAATTCAGTCCTTAAGAAGCGAGGCAATGCCTCTACACTCATCAACTAGTATCTAAATGTTAATCATCTAGCATACAAATGTTAGGAGAGCTGAATTAGATATTCAAAGGGTGGGGGTTTTTGATAGCTTGCAGCCATTTTACATATGTGAATTTCATGCTATTTTCATTCACGTTTTCATTCATTCCAGTAGATCATTTCTCTTGAGCCAGCAACAGCCTTATGGCTCTGGTGCATAGGTGGAACAGCTATTTTATTTCTTTACAAAGCGCTTTAAAAATATGGGAACAGTTTTACAATTATGTTTTACTGGTTTGGAATTGTACTTTATTAGTAGATTGATAAGACCTTTAGCAAAAATTGGGGTCTTATTTTGAACTCAAACGATCTACTTGTCATATATCTAGTACTACTTTGAAACTATCCACACTGATTTGACTACCTCTAACAACAATACCACTACGGATAAGGGGAGGGGAAACCCCAAAACAAAATGCTCAAACCAAGCCTAACTGACAATTAAGGTCGCAAAATCACAACACTGAAAAATTTAAAAGCTCTCTAAGAATGTTGCATAGGTAACCCTGTACTTGGGCACTTCACACCTGAACTCAGTAACAATACCTTTCAGGACACTTCATCAAAATCACCTCTGGAGATAAATCATGCTCATCCAGAGACTACAGGAGTCCTGAGCCACCTGCTGCACAAGCATAATATGCCTTTCAACATTCAGAATGCAGGTATGTGATTTTAAACTCCTCCTTCCCAAAGGACAACAAATCCTCAAGTCTGACATCTTAGGTTACTTCAATCATCCCTGCTTTAGGCTACTCTCCCCATCCTTGCTGATGCAGCAAAAACAATGAGAAGAAAGAGGACTGCCTCAAGGTGAAAGCAGTTAAATGACCAGAGGGAACTGTACTTTACTATTGTCACTCTTCTTTATATTATGGAGGCCATCTACCATTATCTCTCCGAAACTCACTTAACTGATGATGCTCTGCTCTATCTGGTAGGGTCACAGCGTCTCAAGACAGGCAAGACTGCTTTCCATACTGGAACTTCTACCCATATTCATGCTCGAGAATCAAGGAAAAGTGACGTTTTTCAGTCCACAAAAATTAAAACTGAAAGCTGTAGGAAGTCAGGATTCAAAAGTGGCATGATTTTGCCACTATCTAGGATTCTTGACAGGGAGATAGTTTATGTTGTAAGTTTTCTGAAAGATTATCACCAGATTGGTCCAGATTTCATAACAGAAGAAAATATTTTAAGATTCTCAAAACACTCTCTGTGTTCAGGCAATCTGCAGAAAGCTCTTTAAGCAGACCTTTATTTTGCTGCACATGGAAAACTTCGAGTCTTAAATTTCTTTCATGCAGGCCATGTGTTAGTGTACACTATGACAGGTTTTTTTTATTTTAGCAGCACAGAACTGCATTTAAGTTATGCTTGAGTCCAGCAAGAATACATCCTTCAATATTGTGTCAAATTCAATACTCAGATGCATTTGTATTTTAATAAGATACGGGTCTCTCTCCTTTTTGCATCAAGTCTTAAAAATTTCAAATATGTGGTGCCTTAACTATATTTCAACTCAAGCAAATGCATATGCACCTATACTTTAAAAAAAAAATTTCCACAAGAATCATAACTAAAAAAAGCTTCATTTTTCCTCACAGAATAGCCTTTATGCGTCTACAGGCAATGTGCTAGTACTGACATAACAAAGTAATTTACTAGCCTTGATAATACTCCAGATGCTCAACTAACCTCACAACTAAAAAACTCCACTTTCAATTTTTAAAATCATAGTTAAATCGCAGTATAAATCAATCTGACACAGGGACTAATTATGGTAGCCCAGCTAGGAAACGTTTTGGAACACCACTAGTTTTAAAAGCCACTTACAGTTAAAATGTTGCTAAATAATTGTTTTAAATAAATGACACTTTGTATGGAAAGCCAAATAAATTATAACAAGTCTTTTTTTCTTGCTATTATTCTTAGATTAATTTATTATAAGTTACTAGAAGACATGCAAAGCGCATGCCAGATGAGAACTCTGTATTTATAGCACACTAAGTCAGTCAGCAAACAGAATCTACTAAAAATATCCACAACGGTATGCAGCACACCCATCCTTTGGGGACTATTCACAGGCTGAATTGGTGGTCTGATTTTTAGACAGAGTAGACAAGGAATAAGAAAACACCCAGGTAGGTCAGTTCCTAAAGATGACTAAGAGTAACGGACTCGAATCCCATACAACACTTCACATTCTGTCTGGCAGGTAGTCAGACAGCTCAAGCCCTGCGCATTTCCTGCGTGCTTCCTGAACCCTCAGGGCCGTCAGTATGCAGGGAACAGAAGTATGTGCCGAGTGAAAGTGAGAGCCAGCCCCATTCTTGCTATAGTTTACCCTCTCATTTTTACAAGCATCAGAAATTTGAAGCCTATCAAACAACAGGTGCCAAAGAGCTCTAGATGTACACTGAGACATCCCTATGAAAGTCATGATGATGACTTACAACAGAAAGGTGGCCTTGGGAACATAGGCACCTGTTCAGGAAATACCTAACCAGAGAGCAGACAGCAAAAACACTCTCCTGGATGCCTATAAAGTGCTATTCTGGTTTTACTCAGTAATCATGGGGGTGTCTAACACTATTTATTTATTTACTTATTTATAAGATGCATGTCCTTAAAAATATTCCACAATAAAAACTAAGAGCACTCAAACGTTTCTTACTGTTTCTTTTGATGGGTTAAATATCTACAAGAACAACATGTTCCATTACCACAGCACATGAACACAGTCTGTAGAAATTGCTATACACCTCTCCTGAAAATGATTAAACCACTAATGAGTAGTATAAACACTGCAGAAAAATCCGGAATATAAATTTGGTTCATGCATCTGCAAATAGCAGGAAAAATCTCCCCAAAAATCTTCACAACATTATTTAAAACTTAGAAGCCTCATGCAAGACTAAGACAGTACATGAAGAACATTTACATGATGACGTTTTCCATGAGCAGCTGGCAGGAACAGGAGAGGAGAACTTGCCCAAACAGACGGGTAGGCAATGTGATTTAAAAATAGTTTTGAATTTCTAGCAGTGACAAAAGGCTTTCTTTATAAGACAAAGAAATTATATGGGAGGTTGCTGGAGACTAGTCTGCATTTATGTGAGAGAACATGGGGAGGGGAACGCTGTCAGGATACCAGGGTTGGACAGGTATTCAGAAGACATTAAAGAGGAAGGCCTTTGTTTGAACTGGCACCGCAAAGGCTCAATCATGTATTATCGCTGTCTTGATAGCCAAAAGAAATATTTATATATGTCACTACAATGAGGCTGTTTCCTTTTCTTCAGACTGTTAACTATTTACATTTCTTCCCTAAATACAGTGCTGCAATGTTTATTATTTGGCTTCTCCTAACCCATTTTGTTTACCAGCAGGAGAAAAAAAGAAGCCCTCCAGAGATCTTCTGTCCCTCTCCTCAGTCTTTAGTCCAGTGCTCCAAGCTTCTCATCATCACAGAGTCCTGTTTCCAACTGAAGGAAGTGAAACACGGCTCCCAGGGGCTTCACTAGCATTACCGGAAGATCCAAACAGTTTTTATGGCTAATGTGTCCAAATACTTAACACTTGAGACTAAAAGCACTCTCCCGACTGAGCTGGAGCAGATGAGTGGTAGTGTTGGACTTTGCTACTTTTTCCCTGTTTCCTCCCTTAGGGGAGTTTACATCTCTCCTGCCAAACAGGAATTGTGTGCTGCCCACCATACATATGCAGGAACAACAGAAAAGCCCACTAAACACAGGAACACTGAGACCCTGAAAAGCAATCAGGTTCCTCAGTTCCACCTGTCAGAACATCTCTTCTCAAACTCCTTATCAACAGACTTATCCCTGGACTGCTACCCTAGCACACCGGATTTTTCAATTTGTTTTTTGGTTAATGGAATACTAATACATTTCCAAAACATCCCATATATTTACAGACCGCAAAAGTGACTCTTCTCTCTCAGTTTGGAACCAATGCATTGGTATAACAGAAGACAAAACAAGGCACGCCTCTATCTCCCCCCTAATCTGCGGTTATTGTGAAGTTATGTGCATGCATAAAGACATGTTTGTATTTCTCTCAGCTTTCAGACTCATCTCTCCATTTAACCTTCTTCTACCATCAGCAGCCTCCAGCCAGCCTCTCATTTTTCCAAAGTGGGCAAACATGGATGTGATGGCGTTACACTGGTGCAGCCAAGTGAACAGAAACAAATCAAAACACCAAAGTGGAGACAGCCTCCTGGCTTCCACTGTCCTGCACCTTGTAATAACTATGAACTGCACAACAAAACTATCTGAAAACGCACATGGGATTTTTTTGTGTTCACAACAGTAAACAGCGGTGTTATTATACTTCTAAACCAAGGCAGAATGCACATGGAAAAGTTACAGCTCTTATTAGACTAAATCCTTATACTCTTTCCTCATTCTGATATATATTATATCAAAGACTCACTGCCCCTCCTCAAACACCACAAAAAACCCTTCTCCTGGCAGCTGGGAGTAGTCAAATAGTAGTCAAGGCACGCAGGCTGAAATGCAATGGCAAGTTTCACTGCTTCAGACATGATTCACACACAGAGGAGATCCCAACAGTCTCACTGCAAAGCAAGCTTCCCATCACTTCTCCCAATTCAGGGGCTGAGGGGGGAGGGCAAAGATCTCAGAGCTACAACTTTGGCTGGCAGTCAAAGGAGCAGCACTGGAGTCTGAAGTGTTTAAGAGCTTCACGACTTCTCAAAGCAATAGCACTTGTGTGATACTGGAAGAGATGGACAAGGAAGTGACTAAAAGATAGGCATACACGTCCCCAAAAGGTGTGTAAAAGATGAAGAGGACGTCAAGAACCTATTCAAACATACCATATAACTACACAGATCAGAGGGAAAACAAAACAAGACATGGTTTTCTAGGCAGTTTGAGAGATGTCTAAAAATACTTCTTTTCTGAGACTTCACCTCATTCTACTGATACCTGTTTCCCACAATCCAACAAGTAATTCAGGTTGCCACCTGAGGCTTTCGTGAACTTTCTTCTATAGAATGAAGAATTCATTCATTAATTCTACCAGCTATTATTATAAACAAATGCCACCATAAACATAGCTATGAAGGTCTACCCATACTGTGTTACATACATTCAGTAGCTGGCAACCTGCACTCTAAAATACTTCATAAAAAAGCCTCCTGATCATTACCTGGCTTGAGAAGAACATAACAAACTTCTTTCTAATACAGTTGAACAGACACAACTTAACCTCCAAATTCTTGACATGGGCCTGAAAGCTGCCAACAGCTGTATCTGACAACGCTATATATTTAAAAATCATATAAAATTGTATGTGACCATAAATAGCACAATCTGAGATTTTGATAAAACTTGTATGGCCTCTGTTCAATGAACTTGAATGAAGAACTGAAGTGGAAATTTAAGACTCAAAATGTACCATTCCTTCTGTCTTTACTTAAATTTTTACATATTCTTCCCTAAGAGACTTCTAAAGACAAAAAAAAAATTTGAAGGCTTTATCCTAAAAACAAATTTCCAATAAGAGATCGCAATTTGAACATCAGAAAGATAGTCATACTAGAAGCCTTCACCAAGAATTCTCCCTGTTGTGACCACCCAGAAAGAGGATCAAAAACATGAAGTGGGTTTTAAGGAGGTGTCAACATTTTACGTGAAGGAAGTAACACAGCAGCAGCTACTCAAAGCAAAGAACATTCTGAAAGACTGATCCAACTGCTACAAGCACCATGGACAAACCCAGGCTATACTGTAACTACATCAGTAGCTTTTCTGCGGTGCTCATATCTAGGCAGGAATACTTACTGTCTGAAAACACAGTAGGAAAACCTAACTGTGGATCTCAAGGCCAAGTCTTTTAAATGCTGTTCTTAACAGAAGGAAAGAATATTTACTTTGAGGCTGTGAGAAAGGGTAAGTCCCATTCACTGAGAAACAAGAGCAGGAAACTACTGGTCAAAATTGCCGATAACAGCCTTAAAGGAAACTGGAACTCGGTGCTGTGTTGCAAGAAAGTGCTTGAACGTCACACGCGGGCTTGGCCTCTGCATCTGGGAGTGCCGTAAGATCTTATGGAATGTGGGTCTCACTCTGCTTAATGCTCTAAGCCTACTGCAGCCATGCTCACAGCACAAAGTTATACATATATATATTTATTTTTATATGAGACCAAGGCCCCAGTTATTCATTGAAATGAATGAACTCCCTCTGACACGACACATAAGGTTAGTAGTATTTACTCCGTTTTACTTTGACCATAAATGTGCACTAGCCTGAGGTCAAACAGGACCATCAGACCATCACAGTCAGGAAAGGCTGCTGTTACTACCATTCCTATTAAAGGAACACAGAAAAATAACTGATCATGCTTTCCAGTATATTAACATACAACAACATAACACTTTTTATACTCTTGTTCAAATGGCCTATTAACAAGCACAGTATGGATTTAACTATGTTATATTACAGCATTACTATTTATACATTACTTCAGCATGCAAAGTTGCTCAGTAAAAGTGACAATAGAATGTAATTCACTAATGGCAAATTAATTATAGTAATTTAACAAATGCAACACCCATGTGTCACTGATTGATGAAGCCAAGCCTAAAAACACAAATAGCTGGAGTTTCAGTTCAACTTACAGAAGTTATTCTTGTCTTTCTTTTTTCTTATATAGAATTGCTACGCTAATCCTCAAAATTAATTTCAGTAGTTTTCAAGATAAAAAGAAAAAAATTCAGCTGATTTGCAAGTTACAAAACAAGGGAGGGGACTTCAAGCATGCTTATGATACACAAGATAAATGCCAGATACCACACCTAGACAAGCCTGAGCTAGTTACATCATGACAAAAACAATGCTTCAAATTATTTTTCACTATGCTGATGCTATTAATGTATGATCTCCGGTGGGGCTACTAATTCCAAGCATTCCCTTATTAAAAGGAAACAAGAAAATTAAATAAGGATGTCAATATTTGATGTGATGTGGAGTAATGTGTCAATGATATCACAATATTTAAATTGAAAAAAAAAAAAAATGTTTCCAGTGAGGCCTTCTCCACAGGTGTGGCAGTAGGCAGTATAATGATTAAACAGTTATTCATCCCAATAAGAAATTAAGATTTTTAGAAAAGAAGAGGCAAGTAGATGCATGACCATCCTGTGACTACATAAGGACAGCATACTTTGAAATTTGCGGCTCAAACTCCTAACATATGACATTTTTTTATTAGTCAGTAGATGAACAGAGTGTACCCCTCCTGGCACTTTTCCTGCACTGGGAAAAGCAACAAGCTTTGCATCATTTCAGCCTATATCCTATTTATCACGCCAATTTCAGAGATTTGCAAAAGACAAAATATGGTGTAGCGCACCAATTAACAGGTTATTATGTGCCATAGAAAAGTATGTTCTAATTCAGAATTATTTTGAAGAGATCTTCTTGCATCTGAACAGTTTCCTGGAGTACTGATCTTCACCACTGCTTCAACATTTAATCCACTCCCTCCTGGCAGCAAGGCAGGTTGCAAAACAATGTTTAAGCAAGGAAGGGGGAAAAAAAAAAAAAAAAAAAAAAAAAGTTTTACCTTTGAGGAACAACTGGCTACATGTTTTAATGGTTCCCTTGTGCTTAGGACAAACAGAATACTCTGTGATGGGGCATCCTTTCATCACCAAGAGAAATGCATGCACCTTCTTCCCCCACAAGCTATCATGGTCGTATAATGACCACCCTTGCAACAAAGCACTCCTATTGAGCAGCTTGGTACCATAGGAATTAGTTATGTTTTCTTTCTTAAGGGCAAATATGCCTCTATTATAATAGGGTTTGACAGCTTTCGGTTAATGTTCAACCACTGTGCTGGGAGGAGGTCGTTTTAGATCTAGGAAGTAACAGCTATGCTGTTTTCAGGTCAGCACACCAACAGCATAAAGGTGGCAGGCCATGAGACAGGCATCTTCTGCACACGGTGAGGGTGGGACTGAAGGAGCCCTGCTTTGGCTACAAACAGGTCGCATTACTGTAAAGAATAAAACCCAGCCTGCTGCAAATAGTATTTATGAACGGCTTAAGCAAAAAACAGCAATGTAGGAATTTTACATTAGGCTCCTCTTCCCCAAAAGGAAGGAAACTTTTGGGGAAGTTGGTTAGTATTTAGACAGGTTATAATACATGTAAGTTGGTTAGTGTTTAGATAAGTTATATGTATTAGAACTATCTAGAGAATGAATCCATTTTAAAAGTCACCTTGTGCCATAATGTTTGACTTACACGAACAATGACCTCTAGAATAAGCAGTACTAAAAGCAGGTAGCGACTGTGAAAGCAGCTCCGAAATTATAGGCAGAGTCTTAATTTTAAGGTAAAAAACACAGGCAACAAAGTCCAAGCCCTGTACCAGTCCTACTCCTCTCAAGGCCACAGGAGAGACAAAACACTATGACAGCTTGCTCCACGTTAAACATGCCTCAGCTTCTTGGCTAATTCATAGTTTAGCTGAGTGCTGCTCCTGAGGCAGGAGCACATGGGCCCATCAATCCTCAAGCCTACAGCAGGGCTGCAAGCCTGCGCTCCAGTGGCACGGACAGCTATCCGGCTCTTCACATCTCTTAGATGCAAAAACAAGCAAAGAAACTTTACTTTTTAAACTTCTGTCTTTCTTAATCGACATTCAAACCCGAGAACCCCAGACCTCAGAAAGAGGAACCAAGCACCAGCCACGTGTTAATCAGTACCTAAAGAGGGGCTTGGTCCGATTTTAGAATAAACGGCGGAGGCACATGATCCAATTAAATTCTAATTATGTAAGTAGCAGGCAAGAGTATTTACACAGGCACTGATTATGGCTATTAGAGTCTAAAGTCGCTGGCCGGGGAGGGTCTGCTTCCTCTCCTCCCTTCCCAACGGCGGGGTCCCTTTCATTTTTAATGAGAAGGGTTTCCCCTTCCCCGCTCTCCTTAACAAACAATAGGAGACGCTGGCCTGAAAACCCCCGTCTCCAAACCCTGTTCCTCCCTGAAAAAGCCGCCGTTCTCCCCAAAGTGATGATTCATCACCTCCATCACCCGTCCCACCTCGGCGCTGGCAGCCGAGGAAGGCACCCCGAACCTCGACCACAGAATCATAGAATGACCCGAGTTGGAAGGGACCCACAAGGATCACTAGAGCCACAAGGATGATGAAGAGTTTAGAAGGGAAGCCATATGAGCAGAGGCTGTGAAGTAACTTGGTCTGTTCAGCCAGGAAGAGACTGAGGGGGGACCTCATCACGGTCTACAGCTTCTCTCAAGGGGAGAAGGAGGAGCAGGCTCTGATCTCTTCTCTCTGGTAACCAATGATAGGACCCAATGGAATGGCAGGAAGATGCGCCAGGGGAGGTTTAGGTTTGATTGTTAGGAAAACGTTCTTCACTCAGAGGGTGATGGAGCACTGGAACAGTTCCCCAGGGAAGCAGTCACGTCACCAAGCCTGACAATATTCAAGAAGCATTTGGACAATGCCCTCAGACACGTGGTGTTAATGTTGGGGTTCTGTGCAGGGACAGGAGTTGGACTCAATAATCCTTGTGGGTCCCTTCCAACTTAGGTCATTCTGATTCACAGACTCATAGAATAATGGAATGGTCTGGGTTGGAAGGGACCTTAAAGACCACTTAGTTCCAATCCCCCTGTGATCACCACCACCCCTACCCCCTCCAAGCCCCCATTCCCCCTTCCTTCATCTCTCCCTCCCCTCATCCCCCATCCGCGCCCTCACCTCCGAACAGGTGCGGCGAGAGGTGAGCGGGCAGCGAGCCGATGACCAGCCGGGGTCCCCCCGTGGAGGAGCCGCCGCCGGCGGAGGAGCCCCCTGGGGTCCGTTCCTCGGGGGTGCTGCTCACCGAGTCCTGCGAGCCGTAAGCGCCGCTGCTGTGCGGGATGTTGAAGGCGCTCTGCGCCGCGCGGGCACCGGAGGAAGACGAGGCGGCGGCGGCACCCCCTAAAGACCTGCTCCGGGGCGCTGACCCCGCTGCTGCTGCTGCTCCTTCTGCCGCCGCCGCGGTGCCGCCGGGAGCGGGGTGAGCCGCAGCCAGGTGCGCGTACCGCCCGGCAGCGCCCGCCGAGCGCCCGCCGGTCCCGTTAGCGCCGCCGCCGCCGCTAGAGGAGGGCAAATCCCCGCCCGAGTAGGCGCGGGTGCGGCCATTGGCGGCCGTGGGGCTGCTCTGCTTCGCGCCCATCGCCCCGGCGCCCTGCCCGCCCCGCGGGTGCTGCGAGTCCGGCGCCGCCGATCCGATGGGACGATGAGGAGGGAGGAGGAGAACGGGTCTCGCTCGGCGTAGAGAGAGGGGAGAGGCGCCCGCCGGGATCCGGCTCAGCTGGCGGGTCCGGGACGCCACCATGAGCTGCTCGGAACGGTGCAGGGGCCGCTCCGACCCGCTGCTGCTGTCTCTGCTGCTGCTGTTGCTGCCGCCGCCGTCGCCGCGCCCGCCGCCATCCCCTCCCTCCTTCTCCGCCGAGCCGTGCCGGGGGCTCCGGCGGCAGCAGCAGCGCCGAGGCCGCTCGCCTGCCCGCGGCGCCAGAGCCGGGGAGGCGGGAGGGGGCGGGCACCCCCGCGCAGCCGCCCCTCGGCCGCGTCGCCATGCTGGGGGCGGCACCGGCGCGCGGGGCGGGGAGCGGGTGCGGCGGCCGGGGCTTCAGCTCGCGGGATCGTGGAATCGGCTGGGTGGAAAATAGCTTTGGGATTATCGGGACCAACCGCACCTGTCCACTACTAAACCACATCCCTGAGCGCCTCGTCCGCTCCTCTATTAAACACCTCCTGGGACGGTGACTCTACCACCTCCCTGGGCAGCTGTGCCAGAGCCCGAGAACCTTTTTGGTGAAGAAATTTTTCTTAATATCCAACCTAAACCTCCCTTGGCGCAACTTGAGGCCATTTTTCCTCTCGTCCTTCACTTCTCACTTGCGGGAAGAGACCAACAGCAACCTCACCACAACCTCTTTTCAGGGAGCTGCAGAGAGGGATAAGGTCTCCCCTCAGCCTCCTTTTCTCCAGGCTAAACAACCCCAGTTCCCTCCGCCGCTCCTCATAAGATTTGTTCTCCAGCCACCTCAACAGCTTCGTTGCCTTTCTCTTGACACGCTTCAGCCCCTCAATGTCTTCCCTGTAGTGAGAGGCCCAAAACTGAACACAGCACTCGAGGTGTGGTGTCAGTACAGGGACACAATCACCTCCCTGCTCCTGCTGGACACGCTGTTTCTGATAAAGGCCAGGATGTCACTGGTCTCCTTGACCACCTGGGCCACTGCAGGTCGATATTCAGCCGGCTGTCAACCAGCACCCCCAGGTCCTTCTCTGCCGGGCAGCTCTCCAGCCACTCTTCCCCAAGGCTGTAGCGCTGCAGGGGCTTGTGGTGTCCCAACCCAGCTCAGCGGCGGGAGGCAGAGCCGGGCGCCACCGGGGTGTCTCCTGCCAACGCGCCGCTTCCTGGTCTGCAGGTGCAGCTCCTGCCCGTGCAGCTCCCGCAAAGCCGCCTCTCGGTTTGCCTGTGCAGCTCCAGCAGAGCCCCTTCCCGATCCGCCGATGCAGCTCCAAGCAGAGCCGCTTCCCCGTGCAGCTCCAGCAGAGCAGCTTCCTGGTGGTCTCCGCACCCCAGCTTCCACCAGGCGGTCGCAGCTCCCGGCTGCTCAGGCTGGGTCGCCACCGACTGAGGGTGCCCGAGTTTGGCAGCGACGCTGCTTGCCTTTCTCGGGAACTTTCCCGGGTAGGGGAGTTCCATCCCAAGCGGTTTGGCGGGAGTCTTAAGTTCTCCAGTAAGAGACTGGACAGATAAAAGAAAGATAAAAATCTCTTATCTCCGTGGCAGGGGGAGTGGAACTGATTGATCTTTAAGGTCCCTTCCAACCCAAACCACTCATGAGACCCTGCCTGGAGTACTGTGTCCATTTCTGGAATTCCCAACCTAAGAAGGATATAGAACTATTGGAACGGGCCCAAAGGAGGCTACAAAGATGATCAGAGGGCTGGAGCAGCTCTGCTATGAGGACAGGCTGATAGAGCTGGGGTTGTTCAGCCTGGAGAAGTCTCTAGTGAGACCTGATAGCAGCCTTCCAGTTCCTGAAGGGGCTACAGGAAAGCTGAGGAGGAACTTTTTACAAGGGCAAGTAGTGACAAGACAAGGGGGAATGGGTTTAAATTGAAAGGGGGAAGATTTAGATTAGATATTAGGAAGAAATTCTTCATGCTGAGGCACTGGCACAGGTTGCCCAGGGAAGCTGTGGATGCCCCCTCCCTGGAGGTGTTCAAGGCCAGGATGGATGGGGCCTTGAACAGCCTGGCCTGGTGGGAGGTGTCCCTGCTCATGTCAGGGGAGTTGGAACTGGATGGTCCTTGAGGTCCCTTCCCACCCAAACCATTCTATCATTCTATGATTCTTTGGTTCACAGGCAAACCTCATTGTTATTGATGAGCGCTTTACACAAAGACTGACTGACAGCAAAAAAATTTGGCTTTGTGAATGATGCCAATGTGGATAATGGGCTCAGCTTCTTCATCGCAAAACGATCAGAGACATAAAATTGTTTTGTTCTTGAAATGTATGTGTTATTGGATGTTGTGCATATTGAATTTACACAAACACGATTTCTACAATAGGTCATCTGAGGTAAACTGGTTGTTATGGATGCTATAAAATAGGGGATGTCACCATGAGGCAGTGCTATGCACTATTTCCAGACTCTCCATCGTACCATCTAGGGAGAGATTCCAACTGTATTCATGCCTGTGTCACAATGGCATAGTACCCAAGCTATTTTACAATTAATTAATACAATAAAACAGATCAAATAATTAATATGCATAATATTACGAATAATTTGTACTATACATGTGCATGCACATTATTGTATGTATTATGTATGTGTAGTGTACAAACATCTATGTGTAATGGTGTCTTTGATACTTGTCCTTAGATGCAAATAGGCACAAAGGCCTCCCTTTCCTCCTCCTTTCGCCTTCTCCATTACAACTGCGTTTGGTTGCTTTCTTGCATCAGTGTAGCTCACAGTTCAATTTGCAAGAAGAGGTACCATAGTTGGGGATGGCAGAGGAAGTCACCAGCCCTAACTTTTTGTTCCAATGCCACTTTTCTGGATAGCTGAGACACTCTGTGAATAATTTGACCCTCATTTAGAGGATGCTGCTGTGAACCATTGACGGTTTCAGTAAGAGGCAGTGATTCCACAGCTGTCTCATGAACAGCTTAGTCTTTTGTGTGCTGGGTGCCGGGCAGACAGCTGGGGTCAATAATCTGCCGTCCCAAGCTATGCCATCCCCACTTGTGAATTATAAACTGCAATCTCTGCTGCCAGTGGTAGGTACCCCAAGGTAGATCAAGCATGAGCACTTTCTAGTTCGGTTTCCTACAGAAAGAAAACCAGTGTGAATATGCTGTCTGCTTTATCACCAGCTACTTTTGAAAGCCTTGGCCAGCTTCAGCCAAATCTCTCAGAGACACTAACAGTATAGAAAATAAAAGGTTCTGTAGAAGATAGAGATCCTGTTAACATTTTCACGGAAAGAAAAGCTACCGTAACAATTCCTCTCCTGCTAGATTCTAAGAATCCACACCGGCAAAGGATGTTGCAGACATGACTCATAATTTCTGCCACTCACAGAATGCCTGTGGCATGTTCAGCCCTATTGAAGCAGGTTCAGAGGACAGCACACTCAGTGTTTTATGGAGGTTTTAAAATTTCCAGTACTGAGTATCAGTGGAGCTGGTCTGCTGCTAGAATAAAGAGCATTTTGAAAATATGAGATATTTGATATTCAAGATACTTGAATATTTTCTGAGTCTTACAATCAGAAAATTACATTTAACAGCACAGAATATTTCACAGAAAAGAAATCACAACAACATGACTGCCCGTGTTCCCTTCTCAGAGAGTGTGGCTATCCCCAGTGTGATGTGATGTTCTTTCTTCTATTTTTAGGAGTGGCTTCATTTTTGTTTTGCATCTAGGGCATATATTTGCAGCTCACTTACTATCACAGGTGAGTCTATACAGAACACATACCTCAAAGTACCCCTACATCCTCAGAAAAGCAATGCGGCATGCTTCTGAGCAAGCTTTCTCCCCTCCATCCTTCCCAGTCCCTCTTCTAAATGGTTAAATAGAAATTTTTCTGCATACAGAAATTTGCTTTACATAGCCAACAGTACAGTTAGGTTTTCAAGCTAACATTTCTTCTAACAAACGGCTGTGTGTTAGATAACTAAGTCTTGTAGAGGCAAGAACCTGGCACTGTGTCCTCCCCCCATTTGTTCATTAATAGACTCCAGAAGTCATTTGCATTAGAATTTCAATTTCCTACCCAGCACAGAAAATAATCAGTGGCAAGAGGAAACAGGGCAGAGAGAAAGTAGAACATCTTGCTGCTGACCATATTTCCGCAAATGTCAAGGACTCAGTGGAAAGCAGATAGTTATAAAGAAATGTACTTCTATAGGCCTATGGGGGTGAATGCTGTCATTATTCTGGTAGAAACATATCTAGGGAATCTTATTTGTAATTAAATAAGCACAAAATAGGAACTAACCTTCTTCTGCCTTGTCCTCAATAGTGGAAAAAAACTGGTTTAGACAGGCAAATATACTCGCTGTTCTTTGTTATAAGCTGCATACCTCCACTTCAGTTCTGGTTACACTAACTTGTCTATCAGCAAGTGAAAATAATTAGCTTGTTTCTTGACCGGTTTCCTTGAAAATACCAGGTGAGAGGTGTGCCCCAAGCATACAGAGTTAGTTGTAAATTCATAATATTGCATGTTTTGGAAAATGTGTGCTGATAAATGAAACAGGGCTCTGAATTTTGTTTGACAGTGAGCTATGCAGACAGATCGTTTTCCTTCTCCCCTCCTACCCCCTTCTTTGGTGGCTTTTATAGCAATGCTGAAACAAGGTTTCAATCAAGGTTTTATTTCCAACAGAAGCATTGACCCCGAACTAATAGAGCAAGCCAGAGGTGTACATTCTGTTCAGAACTGGTCAGGCACTCCTTTCTAAACGAGAAAGGATTAAAAAAAAATGGCACACACTTATAGTATACAGATAAATTTTATAATAGGTAGTGTGGGCTCCCAGTAGGGTTTGGACAACTGGATTTTCTGATCAGATACCAAACTAGAGGAGCACATTGTGATTGAAAGAGATCAATGTAGTTTTTAGATGACTGTATATTTCACCTGTTTAAAATAAATAACACTGCATATCACTTCTTCACAGATGCTGAAAATAACTTCTGAAGTGTTCAGTTGCTCATAGAGAAAACAAAGCAGAACTGTTTTATCCTCTAAAATACGATGTGTAAAATACACATGCCTTGCATCTGCAGCTAGAGTAAGCCAGCAGATGGGACTTTTACATGTTCACATCTGTAAGCTTAGAGAAATAGGTCCCGTATTATCCCTATCCGTGTGATTATGAATTATACATAAACCTATTGTAGGCATCTTTTGGATATATTTTGGTATCAATGTATCTTCAGCTGGTAACTGATATTTTGAGAGATGTAGGAGACCATATTATCTAGTACCTCAGATTTTTCTTTTTGCATTGAATAACTGTTCATACATATTGACTTTAATACTATGAAGATTTATGCATGTGCTTACATGAAATGCATGATGCATGAAAAATGGTCCTGCAACATGTTGTGATCTGTCTTCATGGAATAAAAAACTCTAAGCAGCTGAGAAAGCTGGAGTTTTGGGTCCTAAAATTATTTTGGAAATGTGTGGTGATGCTTACAAGGGTAAGGAAGTTTACCCTTGCTTTACAAAATTTCTGTTTAAAAAGATCTATCTTTTGTTTGAAGTTTATGGTTTTCTGAAGCTTCTGTCACACTGTAAACAATGTGCCTTATTGTGTTCACTGGAGTTACCCGTAGGGAAAACTGGTGTTCAAAGAATAGATAACATAGTCTCAAAAATAAACTGACATTTTGACTGGGCTTATTGATCAAGCATTTTGTATGGGAAGAAATACTTGGAAATAACTTATTAGAAGAAATGGCAGTTTGTGCTGTGCACTCCATTACTACATGCTATAAAGTAATACTATAAAAAACAGACTCTCTTTTTCTTCAGAGGCTACTGTGCAGACCATTTTTGTTATATCCTCAAGGAATAACAGAAGGCAAATAGCATCTTAGACTATGCCCAAATCTACATGAAAGGCATTTATACCAATTCATAAATGAAGTGACATCAACACATGTTTATCTGGGCCAGGCGTAGAACACAGATCTGTGGGTGTGGGAATCTGGGGGTAGATGAGCTGACGTATAAAGGTCCCATCCAGCTAATTTTTCTGTTTCTGGAATTCCTCAGAAGAGGGGGCGGAGGACAAACTGGCAGATGGGAAGTGTGTTTCTCTTGTTTCCAGATCTTGTGTATCAGCACCCAGCAATGTCAAATGAATGTGGATTCAGGAGTTGGGAGAGGACTGTTGTTTGCTTCAGCTCCCTTTACTGCTGCAGAGGGAAATAATAATAATAGGTATATTCCTGAATGACATTGTTTTGCCTTGCAATGTGGAGTGCGAGACCATGCACCCAGAGAGGCAACAGGCTTTATAGAAAGCCTTATCTCAACAGTTCCTTTTAGTTAACAAAGAAGGTACTTCAAGTCTTGACACAGTGAATATTACTCAGGCAAATCAGTCTTCAGAAGCCAATTGCAGGCAAGCTCTGTTGCAGCATACATCTTTCATTACCAGTACTAATTGCTTGAATGCTAGACATCTATAGAATTGGGTGAGTAAATGGAAAACAGTATTTCAGAAACAATAACAAAGTGAGATATGTAGGAATGACAGCAGGTGGTAGAGACATGTGACAGTATATTTGCCAAGTACAATTTGTATTCTCTCAGATTCTGCCAAATATTGCCTTACCTTCTCAAAATCCAGGAGAAAAAATACCTTTGTTTTTGAACAGCATTTGCTAATATTTTCAATTGATAGTTTTAAGCACTATTCTTTTATTACTCTGCGGCCTCTTACTTACAGTCTGCTACTGATAAGTCTAAAAATGAGAAAGAAAAACACACAGGGTAGTTACGGCGCTTTTAAGCTCAGCTGTTCGGGCAGTTACACGTGTTGCAGTGGCTTCTTGAAGCCAAAGGGATAGTAACAACCCTAAAGTGTAATAAAAGCAGGGTGTACTATTGTATGTATCAGGGTGATATTTTATTAACTAATACATAGGGAAGAATGCAAAAGCATGTAGCTGGATTTTTCTGAAGGCCTAGATCACAGCCACAACTGTACTGAAATGGGAGCAATGAGAGAGTTTCACTTCACGTTCTCTGCCAGCAGTCTTTTCTGCCTTGGCTTCTGTGCATCCCGCCTGGTGTAAACCAAGCACGAGGGTGGTGCAAAGGGCTCCATCTGTTGTGTTGGCTCAGATCCACTTGACAGAAGACAGAAACCATAAAAATAAAAGATGGGAAATCAGAATTGTGAACCCGCTTCATCCTCTCCCTGCTTTGCCCTTCCCCAGTTTGTACTTCTCCAAGAGCTATGTCTTGTTCTAGATCATTGCTTGCAAAATGAGGGGCTTCAGGGTGCTTCAGGCATCTTCTACAGCCCTCCCATAACAGCATAGGGACCACTCATAGTTTGGACTGGGGAACTTAAATTTCTTAAAGAAACAAAATGTTTTGCGAAGAACAATAGAAACCAGTCCATTTCACCACTTCAGAAAGCCAGCATACACTTCCTGGTGGGTTGCTCTGCCCCAAGCAGGTTTCAGTTCAGTATTCAGAAAATGCCAGGCAAACAATACATTACGTTCAAGTTAGAGCAGTTCTTGTAACAATCTGGTGTAGCAAAACATTTGGAGATGGTGCAATGTCTTTCTAGACAGTAGGAATGCAAAGATTCAGGCTTGTCAGTAAGTTCTCATTGAGATGCGTACTATTAGCTACAGGATTAACCATCCCTGTGGAGCACCTGTGCAACATTATCTTAACAGGGTCACAGGTTCCCAAAATAAATCAGAACTATTTCTTTTTTTGTGTGTCATTTTCTAAATAAAGCTTTTCTGCCAGAATGATGGTAGCTCCTCTTTAACTCAGATATTGTATGATCACAAAATGGACAGGGCCTTTTTACAACCGTATCAATCCCAGTCAAGGGATTAATGCAAGAATGCAGTACTACACTTCCCACGTGGAGCTCAAACAGTAAATAAAAGACCTGTTTTGTAGGAAGCACCTCATGAGGCTGGAGAGACTTGAATTCAGTTTTTTCCTCTCTTGTTAAAAAAAAAAAAAACAGAGCACAATCTAGTATTGCAAGTCCACACTGACATCTAGTGCTGAAAAAATTGCACTAGCCAGTGAGGAAACAAGGAAAAACGTGTTGGATTGGAACGAAAAATCTAAAAATATAGCAAAGTATCATCCCTGCTTTATGAAAGCATCTGGCAGTTTGTGGAACTCTCTGATGGGAAGGAACAGCCCTGGCTCCACGAATTTGGGTGCTGTGGGGGTATCTCTTGGAGAACTGCATGAGGTACCAGATCTGTCAGCCAGACACCCACTGGAGAAACCCCTGACTGCCTTTCAAAACTGCTTTTGAGGACAGTAGAGTCCTGAGTTGTTAAATTTTAAGTTTGTTTTGTAGCCACTGTTACTGTAGGACTTGGTTTGGAGCAGTGTAACTCATAAGAGTGCTGCTACCAATGGCCCAGTAATCTTGATTTTATGAAGATTTCACAAGGATGAGACGTTCTCACCTAGTCTGAGAAGAGAGTTCCTTGGTATATTGGAAAGGTTTCCTCTGTAAGCTTTTCCTAGGGAAAAGGGTCACTCTTTTAGCAGCGGCTTTTAGTTGTTAATGTTCTCTCCACCTCCCATTTCACTACAAATCCTTGTCATCATTTTTACACACACACACACACACACATCTGTAATATTTTACTGTACCTTTAAGGGCAGGCAAAGACTGTAAAACAAAACATTTGTGATTTTTCTTTGTAATTTCTACTGTGTGTTTGGAAGTGAAAAGTAATAATAAATTACAGAATAATGAGTGTTTCCCGGTGTCTTGACTGCCAGCACACTTCCTTCCCTGTCACCAGGGAAATGGTGAGATTAAAACCATGTGCTCTGTGTGCTTCAGAATTGAGATATGCATGTCAGTGTTGCATAAATCATCAAAGGAGAAGAGCAAAAGGACAGATCCAAAACCATTGAGATCAATGGACTTTTTTTCTCCATTGAATCCCATGAGCTTTGGATCAGGTCCTGACAGATGTCAGAGCTCTGCCAGCCCTGCTGAGAAACTGTAGTTCAAATGCTGGCATGCTGTTTGGCAAGTCACAACTATAAGGTTAAGAGAGGGTTGGCAGATGTATCCTCCATGGAGGGAATCCTGGTGTTGGCGAGCACGATTTCACAGCAGGACTCAGTGCAGGGGACTTGTTGTTTCTCTACATGGGGGTAGAACAGGTCCTAACCTATGAGCCATTGCTACATTTGAGGACATCCTCTTTCTCCACGAAGTGTACGCTGTGCACTGGGGCACATTGGCAAGCTCTTTCTCCTACCATTTGGAACTACCTGGGAATAGTTCTTACCTCCTCATTTCACAGCATAGAAAGCAACAAATGGTGGAATTTAGCCCTTGCTGCCTTGTAAGTTTGAAAACCTCAGAAGAAAATATAGATTTCATCCTGTCCATAGTACCCTCTTGCCCCTTACAATCAGAAAGCCCAAGTACTCAGATACTCTTTTAATTTTTTTCAATTCTTTTTTTTTGAACAATAACCGTATAGAAGCAAGCATGTTGTCATGTCTAGGCTGTGTTCTCCCACCCCCATCTCTTGTAATCAACAATCATATGCAGATTTTAAAAACATTTCAGACTCTTGTGTCTGGGCTGGACAGATTGGGATGTGCAGAGAGGATTGGCAGGCCCAATTAGACAATGAGTAGCATAAGTAGCTGTCAGAAAATAGGGCTAGAGCAGGAGAAAGCATGTGGCATCTCTCACTAGATAAGCTAGAATGACTGGCATACTCAGTCAGAAACACTCATTTTCTGATTTAATGGGGGCTTAAGACAAATTGTCTCACAGCTGAGACCATGCAAATCAATCATTAAAACGTATGGTTAGAGTCTGATGTCAGTTTAAATTCCCTTAATATCAATGGAGTTGCACCAAATTTATCCACCCAAATTTGTAGGATGCAAAGTTTGGTCCATAATTATTATTAGGAGCAAAAGCATGCAAAGCTGTATCACATGTCTGGATTTTTTTTTTAAATAAAAAGTAATAGAATAGTAAAGCCACAAAAACGTAGAATAGACTAGAGCAGAATAGAAAAACAAGGAAAAGGAAAAGGAGAAGGAAGGGACAAATGAAAGAGGAAAGGAAAGGAAAATGAAAGACTGAAAGAAATGCCAAGACAAGAATACAGGAACTTAGGAAAATTCCTCGATGAAATTTAAAAACATGCAGTAAAAAATCCACAGATGTAGTAATAACATTGATTTAAATCTCTTCAGTATTGGTGTCCTCATATAATGTTTTTGTCCACCCTTTCCTTTTTAGCTTTTAAGAGGACACAAATGACATTCAATCTGATGATAGAAAGTTATTCAAGAAGGTGCCACTAAAATTTTAACGGTCACTAGTTTGCAGAGCATATTTGATGCAGTGAATGAACATCCAGTATGAATCTATTCAGCTGACATTAGTTCCTAAGCCTTTCGGAACATAGCAGAGTGTATTAAAAGCAATGTTTTTTCAGTACGGTGCTAGGCAATAACGGATGGATATAATCCCAACTAAGAGCAGTGATTTGCTTTGTGTAGAACACAATCTGTTCTAGTGAAATTTCAAATATATTTTGGGAAGCAGTGAGTTCGGTTGAATGGCAATAACTTAGTGTTCTGCTCTTAATATTAAACTCCCCTCCAGATCCTTTGCCTTGTGTTTAGGAGCGCGGTTCAAGAAGGGAATGCTCCTGTTCATGCAAACAGCCTGAGTCAGAGATACTTGTCAGCAAGGGCTGCGGGATCACAACCCAAGTCAGAGAGCCCTTGTGGGGGCTTTTAGGGTCTCAGTGACTCACGACTTGGAGAAATCTCCAAGTTGGCATGAAGGAATAACTTCTGTAAAGGAATCAGTGCAATTGTAGACTGATTTTACAAACAATTGCTACCCGTGGAACAGGATTGACAGAGTTTTGGCAGTGTACAGACCCAGGGCAACAGATTAAGCTGGGGTGGCTGACACAACTACCAACCTTGCCTGATCATGCTGCACTTATCTTAGAGGCTGGCATCTTTGCCTGGAACTGACTGAGGGATATGGACAGCTTGATGTGTTAGAGTAAAGGGAAAAGGATGTCAGTCAGGAATAGTGGCAGTTCAGGAGCTGCCACATGGCACTGCAACCCCCTTCCCTGCCAGGCTAAAAGAAGGGGTGGAGCAGGCTTGCTTTAATCCATTGCTGCATCTGAACTAATATCCTGGTGCTTCAGAAACTGGCTATGAGCAGCTTCTAATTCAAATTGGCTGTCTTCAGTGACAAAGAAAAATGTAAATGCACCATGACTGTTATGGAGTGCAGTGCAGTGTTTCAGACAGCGATAGTGGAGGAAAATAATGCTTTAGAAAATTCAGAAATACATAAAAACCCTTGAGCTGAAGAAACTGAAGAGCATTTTGGGGGTTTTTTTGCAGCTCCCTCCTTATATTTTGAGTAATTCTTGCCTTTATCTGAAAATGGTTCTTTCCAGAATACCTTCAGATTTCATACTTCAATTAAAATCATATTTGATCATCTGATACTTTGCTCTGACTGAGAATATTGCAATGCAGTTTTCATCAGCTGTAACTCACCTGATCTGATGTGCCACTACTGATAGCACTCAAACTAAGTCTTTAATTCAGGTCCCTGTTTTCAATGGAGAGTGGAGAAATCTTAGTGCACTTCCATTTTTATGAACGGTGTTTTGCAAAGGGAAGAGAAAAGGTAAAACTGAACATGGATGCTAAAACCAATTTAAAACTTGTCATTAAATCCAAAACTATTCACATGAAGAATTCTTTCACAGTGACAGAAACTGGTAAGAGGGTACAGTGCTTGGAGAGCAGCAGCATAGGACACAAGGAAAATTGTTCTTGTTTTTCAGCTATCTGGCTTGATTATTTGGCAAATTATAAGTCACTTTGTCTCTTGTTGATTCAGTTCCTCCCTTTCTAGTCTCTAACTCTTTATCATTTTGTCAGGATAAAGTGCGTTGCAAACTGCAAGAAGATCAAACAACAAGTGAAAGGACCTTAATAAGCACAGAAAGTCAATACATTTTATACTAGATCCGTACAATAAGAAGAGCTTTAGAGACACAGAAGTCTTACAGAAGTCATGGTACCCAAGTTATGCAAATGTCACAAAATAAATGCCAGTAATGCTAGCATGCTAAGCAGAGCTATGAAATACAGAACATGTGAAAAACATTTCTGTAAAAATCCCCTGTGAATTCACATAGTGCACCATGTAGATCTTAAAAAATGCTCACAGGAACACTTTATCACGTAGAGATTGTAGTGGCTAGAGAAACAACTTCTGAATTCACCTACGGATTTATAGTTATGACCTGTACTGGCATATAATAGACTAATATTTTGTTAATCAGCAACTGACATAAAATAAATGTGTGCACTGTTAATGTTGCTGTCACAATTAATCATAAAATCCCAAGAATCAGACGCTACAGCTCTTACTGTTTTTCGTTAACATCACTGTGTGGTGCATATTAGGGCTGTCTCACGTAGGAAATTAATTCTTATTAAAATGTCTTGCAGGTGTCAAATCTGAAGTTATGAGACAAGAATGAGCTGAGAGTCCGGAGGCAAATGGGTTGGAGTGGTTTATATAAAACAGCTCCTTAATAATCAGCTAGGGGAAAGTCATGAGAAAGGAGGAGTGTGCCAGATGGAAATAGCTTTGCTTGTTGCCTGAATAGAGCCTTTCACCCCATTTTAGAGAGGTAGGGTGAAACGTTGTCAAGACTGATCAGTTCTACTGACAGACAGTAAAGAATTTGGACTGTCTCTTTCTGTTACTGTTTGCTAACTGATCTGACTGCCAATTCAGACCATTGGTAGAAGTTTAATTATCAGCCCTGTTGTTTCTATTATAAATTGCTGTTCCTTGGGGTTTTATCATTTCAGTTGCACCTTCCTGTGCGTGGTTTGGTCACAGAAGTAGCAGGGCTAGATTAATTCAGAAACAGATTTAGCAAGACTGGTGCTTAAGTTGTGGTTAAACTAGCCTGATATACCTCTTCACCTTTTTCTGTAACACACAAACTAAAAATTGTGCCATTGTATTTACAGTCCAACGTAACTGGAACCACATCAATAGTCTTGGCAGAAAAAACTTGCTAAGACCCCTTTCAGAGAGGCGTATGATTAACTTGGAATGTCTTAATGAGGCTACAGCCTGGCACATGTCTAATGGGCAGGACAATTGGTCAACTTTTGCAAGAAATCCTGAATTATATTCCAAATTTTAGTTCTCATAGAGCTCAGAAGATCTTTTCCATATCCTCCTCTTCCACATTTGGGATATGCCAGTCTCCCAGATCTACTGCTTATAAAGGTCTCAAAACATAGTTGTTACTGGGAGGCCTACATGTGGTTCACATATCAGCAAATGGATATGTCTGAAAAGTGAGAACCTGAAAGGACGGAAAGCAGATTTCTATAGCCAATATCGCCTATGTTGATTTTCAAAGAAATGTGGAGATATGTTTTCTTTTTCACAAATCAAAGAGGATCTAGAAAGAGTAAATAATTCATCTTTATCCCCACAGCAGGCTGTCCTTTTGAAGTCCTTCCAGAGTACTTGTCATCAAAGTATTTGTTACCTACCTCTTCAGGTCTTTAGAGGAATGCAATATACTAGTTTGGAAGATGTGATTTTATGGTTGTGAATCCAGAATGTTGTATGCCAACATATAGTACTTCCAGAAAGTGTTGCCACATTGGAAAGAACAGAGTTGGAACTGATGAACCTAGTTTTCCTATGCCAAATGTTTCAGATTCAGCACCTTAGGATCTGTCTCCACTGTAGGTTTAACTCAAGCAAGCAGCATACCCAGTCAGAGCACATGCAGCTGTACAGCAGGGCTGCATTCAAGTGCCAATACCTGTCTTTATCTTAGTCCCTCTTCCTGTAAAAGAGAAGGACAGATGGATGGAGGTGGAAGAACTGTACAAGTACTTTGGTTGTCCCTTGTATGTGGTTTCGGAGCTGCTGTGGGTGTATCCCACTACTCTCAGCACTATACTAACCCAGGCTGCTCTGTCATTCATTTCCAATGACCCACGGGCCATAACTAGAACTAGAAATATTAAAATGGTTTTCCTGCAAAATGTCCCCCCGAGGTTGCCAGTGTGACTGTTGTCAGCACAAGGATTTAGGCTCATAACCCAGCCTAGTGCAACGCAAAGGAAATGCTCAGATGAGCTGGTCTGTATTTGTGAACACACCAGAGATGTGGGCATAACATCCAGCTAGGACCCCGAATGAATCCTCAAGGAGAGCATTCCTTTGAGTCACACATACACAGACAAATGGGAATCATCTTGAGTTGCCTGTCCTCATCTGTCTTCTTGTCACAGCTTGCTGATACTGTGCAGATATGTCCATAGTGCCCCAGGCAATGCCCCTATCTCAGGATACATCTCTAAACCATTTGCAGATCCCAAGCAAATCCAATTTAGCGTATATGGATATATGTTATCCAGTCTGTCCAGGATGAATTTTAACTGGTGCATAAGCACTAGGTAATTATTGTTTTGTGTGGTATTTATGCATGCTTTATAAAGATACCATCCTCTGCAAAGCTAGGGTGTTCCTCCATTTGTATGCTAATGAAACAGCATTCAGGGGGCCTTTTCTGTGCTGTCTCTTACCCAGCCCTGTTCCCTCTGATATCTGAGCAAGGCCCCCAGCAGCCGAGCAGCTAACGAAGATTGGGGAGGATGAGGACAAAGAGCCCTTCCATACCTATTGAGGGAGAAATCTGCATCTGAAAGTGCCTGCTGGAAATGGGCAAGGTCCCAAACAGCAAGGAGAAGGGTGGGGCTCTAGGATATAAAGGAGAGCAAGCTATTACCTCTTTCTGTCTTTAAGTCACTGGTTATTTGTAAAAAAGGGAAACAAACAAGGGGAACACTGATTTGGCAGCAGCACAGTTTCCATTCGTATCCCAACAAATGGAACATCCTTTCTCTGCCACAGACCTGCCTGCTGCTGCGACTCCTCCTAATCCTACAGCCCTTCTCCTGTTCCACCTCCCCCTCTTTAATTCACAATAGAGCTTCTATCAACAGCTGATGAATATGCTGTGTAATAGGTAAATAAAAGTTTTGCTTCAGCCAGATTGTGATAGTTGAAATCAGTAAGCGGTCGGGAAGACTGTAAGTTTCGAAATATCCAGTTAAGGGAAGAGGAGGCAGGGATTTGATTTACACGGCCGTGTGAAAGATGGGATAAAGCAAGGTGTAAATCAAGAAGGAGATAAGGAAGGCGCCGGATGGAGGGTGGAATCTAGCAAAACTGTAAATTGGGGCTACCTGCGTAGATAACGGTCTCCTTTCCGTTGAAAGGGGGGGAGGTTTCGTCTGTCAGTTTGTGCTTAGTTAGGGTCAAAGAATGCAAGGGCAGGAACAATGGAGAGGGGGGTTAAATGAGGAAGACTGCCTGTTTTCCTTCTGCGACCACCCCCCTCCCAGAAGACCCTCTGGGTGATGGTATGTACGGGTGAGGGGGAGTAACAAATGTAAATGAATTACTGGAATTCAGTTGAATATGTGTAAATACCCAAAATATACCTATGCGAGCGGGACCAAAAGGAGTGCACAAGGGAGGGTCCATCCTCTTATGCACCTAGCGCTGTAAATAAATTTCTTTGCTTCCAAGACTTTTTCCTCTCTAGAATTTTATCTGTGAGCTATCTGTTTCTCACATGCTGGATCTGTAATTACCCCAGCAGTCAAGGCAGTGCTATCTAAGCATGTAGGTGAACGTAAGCGCTTGTTTTCAGGGATCACTGCCTTTTCGGGAGTACAGGTTGTGCAGTTAAATACGTGATGACTACACCTCAAGTCACAGCAACTGTCACTGATCAGCAGTCATCACTATTCCAGTTGAATGGCTTTTGTTTTACTGGTTTTGAGCAGGCATGCTGCCATGTTGCTTTTGCAGTTGTTCCGCTTCCGTTAGTTCTTACTTCTCTCTCAAGGGGAAGGTACCTAGGTCTTTCCCAATATAGTCCGCCTGCATGCCCCACTGCCTCTAAGAAAAGAAAGCTTCCTCCAAGAGGCTCTGGGAGCCTCCAGGTCCCAATGTTCAGTGGTATCTCCTGCTGAACGCAGATCAAAACTCACAGTTCACCTCAAAAGAGAAAGAGAGAAGCATCTCAGCAGCAGGCTACAACAGCAGAAAGTTCTTCAGTACTCATACTCCCAGAGGACAAACTGCAGCAGGAGCCTGGATGACATGTAGGAATGGCAAACCCAGCCAACATCAGTGTGTACAGTAATGCTGGAGAAGACACCTGTGGTCTCCTTTCTCCAATCCTTTTTAAGTAGCTAGGCTGCTTGATAGACAACAGCCCTTCTTCTGGAAAAAAAGGGGAGGGCGAGGAGATTCTGTGTACGCCCTGAGTGAAAGAGTTCAACTAGGAAGGACAATCTTCCCTCAGCAACCCATAATTTGTGCTTATCTCTAAGCTAGATTTTCAGCATGGTGGGAGGAAAGCTTCAGGCCCTTCAGTGCAAGTTTGGTAACAGTGTGTTAATCACATGCCAGCAGACCTAGGCTGGGAATTTGCTTTCTAAGTCTAAGCTTCTCCAGTGCCAGAAGCATCCCAGCTGGGACTCATCCAGGATTAATCTGCAGACTAAGAAAGAGAAGGAGAAATGATTGACATGGTAATACAGCATCTCCCATGCAAAAACACACTCACCCCCTTCAGCATTTTCATAACCAAATACACACCTTGTTTTGCACTGTAAAGAGCATGGGAATGAGATGTGATAATGAGACATAACGAGATGTATGTCTAAGACAAGCTGTGGACAGGCAGTGAACATAAAAAGAGACGTGTACATGTGCACATAGGGAAGAAGTGGCAGATAGGCCCTTTCTTATAATTTAACAGCTATATTCATGTCAGTAATTAAGTTCTGTTTTCATTTTCCATCCCCCATGCACCTTTGGGTACCTGGAAAAAGAAACAAATAACCAAGCTTTCTACTCAGATTCTTGCAACTAGACTCCAGTGAGCACTGTCAAAAATTCCCACTAGTATCCACTTAAATCATTGGGCAAGTTTACTTCAGCTGTCTCCCTGCCCCTTTTATTCTGCGTTTTTCCCTTTTTTAACATGGAGAAAGCTGCATGGAAAGGCTACAGGTATGCATTTTCCAAAGAATATTGGAAAATATCAGTTTGGAATTCACTTTTCACAATCCATGGCACACACAGTGCTAAAAGCTGCTTTCACCTTATCAGGAATCAGAAATACTGCCAGACTTGTCTCTGTTTCTAATGCTTGCAAAAGTAATATCAGCAAGCTTCAGGACAGGAAGGACTCGAAGAGATTGTCTGGCAAATATTTACTAGTGATAGATAATAGGGAGGAAATAAAATAACCTGGACAGTTCACCAGCAGAAAAAGAGGCAATATTTGTTCCCTAAATTCTCTTCTAATTATTGACATATTGCAACTAGTCAGCATTAGAAGCAAAAAGAAGCTATAATCTATCCAGGTCTTGCTCTTTTTGGAACGGTTTCTAGTACTAATTGCAGCAGAGGAACATTCCAGACCGGAATCCTCTGGCTTTTCCACTCATTGCTTAGAGGAACTCCACAGCCACACAAAAAGTTACAGATTTTCTGCCTTTTTTTCCAGTAAGACCTTTGTCTTACTTTTTTTGCAAGGCCATGGATTCACAGCAACACTTTAGCTGAAAGCCTGTTGTAAACTGAACGGCAGATGCAGAAACAGATTTCCCTTGGGAAAGAATGTAAAAGTCAGTCTGACAGTTGTAGTGGCAAGTACTAGCAACGTTCATTGCCCTTGTAAATGTTGAAGATAAATGTTCCTAAAATGTCAATGACTGATGATGGAGATTGAATAGGGCACGTTGCAGTACACAGTATACATTCCCGTGCTCTTGTTGCATTTTAATGGTAATGAATGATCATTTATACTGGGCAGGGTATAATTGCCTACGCAGGAGCATGGAGCTCATGGGCAGGCAGTGCTGGGGTGGGTAAAGATGCTTTTACATGAACACGTCATGATTGTAATTGTTCATTGATTCATTTACTCCCTTATATTTGTTACTGTCCGGGTGGGTGTTTCCTCTTACTGAAAGGAAAATTGTCTATGCATAGCACGGTGGCAAGAGCTGTGCAAACATTAAAAATGTGGATATGATTCATTCTTGCTGGTGGAAGCAAGCCATTGGCATAAGAGAAGCAAATTATTCTCACTCCACCACAACATGGAGGGCTCTGTAACAGGGATTTCTAGTCCGGTTTTGCTTCCTATATTCAAAAGAAACATTTACTTTGTTCTTCATGCTGCAGCCTTGCAGGAGAAGTTGTCCTGGCTGCACACTCTCTTCTAGACTGGGAAATGCACTTGCCATCCTCGAGTTAAATTTTTCCTTTCAGTCATCCTTCCACATACCACCTTTTGCCCTTTTTTCCCAGGGGTGCAAGGAAATTACTGGTGGGACATCAACAACAAAGGAACTTTCACTGGCAAAACTAGCAGCCCGCTCACCATTGTTACTTTTTACTCATGCCTGGATCATCTTGAAGTGGTTTCTATGACAACAGAGAAATTATTTCTTAACATAAATCAAGTTTGTCAGACTTAGACTTGTGCATAACACTTGCTGAAGGCTAAATAAGCAATTCTGAGACTTAAAGCAGACAAACTGATCCGCTCTATGAAACGGGAGCTACCAAGGATATGAAATAGAAAAGATTCCTTGTTTTCCTAGCAAAATTTGCTCTGAGTATTGAATTGTGGTTGTTCTTTTATACATTGAGAAAGGAAAGCATGATAGTAGTGAATATCATGAATTAATACACTTATCTTTTAAATGCAGACACTTTGGGACAAATTAACTGTTTCTAAGAAAAGAAGCGTGACTATTCGGCACATAAACAACACAGTAAGGGGAAGAAAGGAGAAGATTCATAGAAGCTTCTCTTGAGAAGTTGTGAAGGAATTTCTGAAAATTGCATTCTGTGCCTGTTTGATACACAGATAACAATAATAGTTCTTGGTAACCTGGTGCCCAGAGTGCAAAATCTTAACTTTACCTTTTGCTCACACATTTTTTCTCATCTTGTCTCTGGAATCTTTTTGTTAGACCCTAAAAATATAGTTATCATTGGTAGATCAGAAGGACTGTTTTGCAGACAGTTCACCCCTATTGCATGTATTTCTGCTGCATAGTGATGAGCTTTTTAAAAAAGTGTAAATTTCTTTACAGCATGAGTAGCATCACATATCTAGAGATAACCTAGAATTATCATAACTTTTAGTTATGACAAAAACCTTCCAGAAGTTAAGGACAATTTGTGGCATTGATACAGCTATCAGTTTTAGGCAGTGGATTACACTTGTTAATGGGCTGTTTTAGCTAAACTGTCTCTGACTGGGGTTGTTTCTTGATCATCCTGTGGAGGAGAACAAACTCCTTGCCTAGGTATGGAGGATGGGCTACACTACGAATATAGGCAAGTGTATTGCCTTCTGTCCTCGGCACAACTGGCAAAGCATCACCTTTTACTGCAGAAGGTAACACATTGTTTATTATTCTTTCACTCTTAGCGTTTGGTTCAGCAGAACTCAGTAGGAGTGTTTTCTATTCCTTCCCTTCCCATCTTCTTTTCTCTGTTTCTGCTCTACTTCCTTCTTGGCATGCCTCCTTTCTTCCTCCACCTTCTTCCAGCAATTTCAAACCCAGCCTCAACTGCATCTTGGCTTCATCTCCATTTCTCTTCATCTGCTCAAATATATTCATGTATTATATATAAAATGTTGACATTTATAATGGTGTCAATAAGGTTTTGATTCAAAATCTGAATGGAAACAAGTGGTTTGGGTAATGTTTTCCTCTCTCGTCAGTATTGTTTCAGGCTATTTGCAGACTCAATTAAGGAAACACTGTACAGTTGGGTCCTACTAGGAAGATTTCAGGAACAACCATGATGGATAGGAGCATGTTTTTGTTCTTTAATGGAAGTTTGAATGCCAAAAAGTGTGATGTTTCCATGTGGTTAACTCATGAAGCAAGAGGACTCAGAGTTTCAAGAATCCTGTATCGAAGTAAACATATGCAACTTCACTAAAGTGAATTTGTAGGTCTTTTGAAACATTCACATATAAGCATATGTATGATTGGGAGTGGGGCTGCATGCTTAAACCTGCAATTCCACAACAGTTTAGTATGATCTCAGATGGGGCTGCCCTCCACCTTTCCTTAGAGGTCCTCTCCCATTCTTTTCGTCACTGACATTGGTCTGATCATACAGCAAGCCAGTTAAGGGAAAGAAACTGGGGAATTCATTTTATAAAAAAAAAGGGAAGTATTTTCTTCCAGTTTAGTTTTCTAAACCAACTCACTGCAGGATTAGGTGTGTGGTGCCAGTGTGAGGGAGAACTGGAAAATCCAGCCAGGGGTTTTATGGGGCAGAGAGGCAGGTAGTCAAGAGATAACAACAATCTAGGTTGACTTGGACTCTAATACACTTGCACTTCAGCTTTGAAAATCTCAGGCATGACTGTGCTGTATCCATAAAAGCAGACAGATCTTTCAGACTTGCTTCAGAAGTATTGTGGCATTAGAAAAGCTTAAATTTACAGCTCTGTTTTCCATTTCTTGTCTTCAATGTATTGATTGCTACTATTTCTCTAAGCTATTTGCTATGCATCATACCTTCATTTTAGTAGAGGTCTCAGACGTATTTTGTCAGCTCTGGATATCTGGATAAGACAAATTTCTCCTGCTGTACAGATTTATTTGATTTATGTTTATGGGATGCCCGTATCTGGCTATTTGTATCTGCACTGCATATACACTAGAATAATTCGATTGCCGGTTCCATAGGTCTTCCAATTACAAGACACTATATTCAGAGGGAGGCAAAATATGAAATAGGATCGGGCACAGAACCAGTCAGTCCTTATTTTTCCCAAGAGGAGATTTTTTTTTATATATTTCACCCCATATAAGGTTCAGCATTTGGAAGAAAGGGAACAAAAAATAATAGAACTCCTTAGGCTTGACTTCCTGTAGATAAAAATAATTTGAAATTGGCTGAAATTCTGTTCCTTGATTAATGTGATGAAATAAGTAAGGACTAGACAGGGTAGACTAACAAGTAAATCATTGAGTCTAGAAGGAAAAAGAGGTGAAAAGAGGTTAGAGACGAGAAGAAAAAAAACGATTTTTTTTCTAAAGGCTTCAGGTAGTCAAAGCCTTGCACAAATGCCAGTCTAGCTGAACTATGGCCTCTTTACTATGAAAAGGATTCATGGCACTTAGTGATCCACTGTGCCAGCTTGCCAGTCAGTCATAGAAATCAGTCACAGCTTCTCTTTTTGCATCCCTCCCATGCTTTTACTTTGTTCATTTAATCTCCCAGCAGTGTACTTACAATTGGGAAAGAAGCAGTAGGAAACAGAGAAGAGCTCTCTCTGTATGGCCCCTCTGCCACCAAAGTCTTTGTGTTTAAATGTTTTCTTTTGTGTTTGGTTCTTGCTGCTTGTGATCTTTTGCAATATATCTCATTTGCTCTAATCATTTTACAAACACAGACTGAATCAAAGGACACCCTCCAAGGGAGAAACCACTTGTCTTAAGATCAGATGTTCTGCTTTGTTTGCTGAGGTCACCTACCCTGCACATTACATTCACTGGTTTTGGTTGCTCCTTATTCACATGTAAGTGATTCAACTCCTACATTGTATCCTAAAAAAAAGCCCCAGTCTTGAAACGCTGCTGAGGACCACCCAAGAGCTGCTAAACATTTCCCAATCCCGTGAAAACTGAAATTCCAAAGTAATTCTCTGTGCTGTGTCTTAACTATTCTGGTCAGAGCAGCACTGAAAACCTTTATGCCGGGGGTGTCAAATTCACAGCTCCTGCTGTTCTCCTGCTCCTGCAGCGAACACGCATCGCACACTGCACACGTGACCAGCACTGGCAGGAGGGTAGCGGCAAGGACCTTGCTGCTGCTGGGTACAAACAAGGTGCGGGAATGGATAAAACAAGGTGGAGGACCGGATTCGCCCTGCAGGCCATGAGTTTACACCCTTGCTTTACACTAATGCATCTGCTTCCCACCTTTCCTGTTTGCTAACGGTCAGCTGACAGAGCTGAATGATTAGAGTGATGTAGTTCTTCAGGTGTGTCTCAAAGAGAGAAGAGCTCAGCAGCACTTTTTGATACTTAGACCTTTTCCGTATATATTCTATCCACTGAATTGGTGCAGTCCTATTAAAAGTCAGTTTCAGTGGGATGAATATTCTACACTTAACTGTTTGAGATGGTGTTTGTATGTTGTCAGAAAAGCTTTTTCCTTAGTCCACGGAGACACAGTGAGGAGGGAGCTAGTAATTACCCTTCAAAATGAAAAAAGTTAAACTGATGTAATGTTTCGCCAGAATCTGGTGCCCTTGATCACTGCAAAGGAGCTACTAGTTCTGAGGTACTCCTGCTGACATCAGCGGGGCCAGTTGTGGAGCGGGTTACCATCTGCTCTGAGGGATGAGGGCTGTCATCTAGCATATTTATCAGCCTGAAAGTCCAAAGCCTGAAAGTCCGAAGTCCAAAGCTACTGACTCTTGAGAGGAGAGGACAACCATAAGCATCCCTGAAGTCAGAGAGAACGGAGGGTAGAGAGCAAGCCCAGGAGATTTCCTGGGGTTCTGCATCTAGATCTTCAGAACAACCTCTTGTAAATATCCAGTCAAAGGAAATAAAGTATGAGAATCTTTGCAGAAGAATTCTTCATCCCATCTCAACGGATGAGCACAGGCCCTCGTGGGAGACTGTGTTGTGCATCAATCACAAGAGTTTTCAGTTTAAACATCTCATTCTGGTACATGTGGTGTCCATGACTTTTCATTGGCTACAGTCTGACCCTGCGGTGACATCACAGGATGAGATTTATCTGTCTTATAATGGAGGGAAAGCTTTTTTCAGGAGGTGAATTCAGAAATGTAGCCAACCTGCATGTGACTCACAGGAAGGAGTGTATTATTTAGTCTCCCTTTATTTTTTGTAGTCACCAGGATCCATTAAAGCTGTGAGGCTGCACAAATGTTTGCAAAACTGGGACTGTATTCTTTTAACCTGTACTACACCCGAAAACACAACAATGTTGCATAATAGACATCTGATGGTGTTGTTGGAGGGGAAAAGGTAACATTGTGAAGTGATTTCAAATGGAATCCGAAGAAGTGTTCAGTCATAAAGCTAATATTTGGCAAGGGAAAAGTGACATGTCTATAGCAACACAAAAGATGTTTTCAGAGGACAACGAATAGAGAAAGATGTGAGAAGGCTGTGCCAGATGGCAGAAACAGCAAATGAGAAAATAAACCATCTCACTCACAAGAATTTTACATGGCAATGCATAGTCTAATGGAGTGTATTTTCAACTGGTATAGGCTGGAATAACTCCATTAAAGTCAATGAAGCCACCAAGTCCAGCTGAGGAGATGAGAAATACGTTTTGGTTTAAACAAACATGTTGGTGCTTCCCATGCTGTTTGTTTTCCCCTTGTATCACACTAAGGACCAAATTTGGCTTACAAGGCTGTCAAGCAGCTTGTAACACCCAACACTATCTGCATCATTGCTGCCACAACACGTGGAGAAGCACTGCAATATACAGCAAATAACACTCTGTGAACCAAAGAAAGTTGCTGGGCAATAGTAACAAATGGTATACAGACAGTAATAGGTTATGGCCTCAAAAACAGTCATCTGAGCTTGCCTGCTCTCACCAACATACAGCCTAGGACTGGCAGGACCAGAGGTGTTAGGGCAGTCAGCACTCCTAGAGAGACGTTACGCTTCATGTCCTGTATATACCAGCTGCTTCTGCTCCTCCATTGTTTCCAGAGGAGACCGGAATGAGCAATTGCAAATCTGAGCACATAACAGCCAATCTGTTGTCCCATTGTATCCCTAGATCTGCCCTGGCTATGTCTAATGCAGTAGTGATGTCAAACACATGACACACTGTGTATTCAAAGCCTGTGAGCAATTTAAAGGAAGAGCAAAGCCTTCAACAAAGGAGTTTTGGAACTAAAAAATATATTCTATAGCGTGTAGACTACAGGCTTGTGATGAAATCACCAAGTTATATACAGCAGATGACTTGCAGAACACCACCATTGCTAAGCACAAAGCCATTTGTAGGAAACCAGAGGGGGGTCCTGTGAGGTTTAGCATATTTCACTCATATTTTCCTTTGGCAGAGTGGATGCAAGAGAATATACCACCTGATTTGGTTTTCCCTCAGATTCATCATTCTGGACCTCTATGAGTCAGAATCCTCCATAAGCAAACTTTTGTAGAAATGACACGCTTCAGCAGACCACTGGTTAAATGGCTAGAGGTAGTCTCGTAGTGGTTCAGAAAGTTCACTCTTCTCAACGTGAGTCACTGTTATTTCCTTCTTCAAATTGCAAATGCAGTTTCCTGAGTTTTTCTCCATCAGCAAATGCCCTTTAGTCTTGTGGACGACACCAAATAAATATGACCTCGTCGTATTATGGGTTAAGAAGAAGGGCCCGAGAAGAAAAGCAGGGTTTGATATAAGTACAGCACCAACCAGCTCATGTATTCATTGATTAATCTCAGGCAAGCCTCTTCATATATTCATCAAGTTAAATCCTCAGCTCTTCTATTTTTTCTCCCTATATTTTCCAAAGATTTGTTACCTTTTCAGAATATTCATTAATTCTTGTCTTGGTAAATAGGAGTTCTTTGGAACAAAGTACTGGCTCTTCTGTGTGACTTTGCCTGAACTGTTCCATTCCTGAGCACTGAGGTTTAGTAGCAAAGCATTATGAATTGAAGCTTCATCAGTGTGTTATGCAATTCCTTTCTAGAGACAAGATGTCCTAATTTCCACACAATGCAGGTACTTGCTGAGTTTTTTGGAATGATGAGGATCTCTCTCAGGTCCTCCTCGCTATGGTCATAACCATAAGGGCACAAATATTAAAGACTTGTTAGTTTTCTAATGTTTTCCTGCAACCCCCTCAGAGCTCACCAGAGCCTCTATTTTCCAACCAAAAGTCACTTGCTACTGTATGCAGGGCACTAGTGAGTTATTTTTCTAACTTGACAGTGAAAAGGGGCACAGGGTAACCTATAAAGCAAGTTTAGGTGTTTTTTGAATGCACTTTTAGCCAGGATGGCTGTATCTGTTTGTGTTCATGCTTGAATCGCTAAAGCTGTACAGCTTATGCATACAAACCATTATTTAACCACTGAAAGAGTACTGAAGAACAGCCTCTGTTGGCAAGTTGTCACCTGGGCCTCGAGCCATCTACCTGTGACTGCTACACCAGCAGTAAACTCAGGAGCAGGATGGAAGACAAATGGGTTTCCTGAAACCACTTTCCTGTCAGTATGAAAGCCCATTTTCAGAGCCCATAGAGAAGAATATGGTTAAGCCGACTGCTCAGCTCTTCTTCCTCACTCCAGAGATACTCAGGAACCTCATCAATGCTTGAAAGTTTGAGACGGACCTGAAGTTTTTGTGATTCAGGTGATTTTGGAAGGCTCTGGGCAAGAAGAACCTTCTATTCTCTACATGCGCACTCATCTGTGTGGCATGGGCTAGAATTATAAATCTTAGTCAGAAGGGTAGTCCTGCGAATGAAGATCAGTCCTGGGACTAAGGAGGAACAGGTTGGTTTTGTCCGCTTAACATTATCTTATGTAGTTAGTTAGGCTGTGTTTATAGCCAGCGGTCAATGATAGGTACCTTCCAAGAGCCATTCAGCCCATCAAGCTTACACTCTTCTTCTAGGACACGGTAGTTGCCCCAGGTGATGGCCAGACTCCACTGACTATAGAGATAGGCTCTGTACCAAGGTGAGATCAGATGCTTGGTATTTAGAAGACTACATCTGGGTAAAATTAGTCCTGCATGACAAGATATTGTTAGATGGGATCGTCGCAGAGTATACCTATACTGACTGCTGTTACCCCTCATTTGGTATTACAAATGCTGTTTCTTGGGCACTGCCTTTCTCCGTGGAAGCTGTAAGAAGCCAAAAGTTGGCAATTCTGGATCACAGCATTCAAAACCTGTCTTCCCTTTTTTCCCTTCAAATACCAGGGCTGTCAAACTTTATGTCTAAGATAACATTTGAACTGCAAAATAGCTTTTGTTTCTTATTTATACATAAATTTCTTTGCCTCTGATCAAGCTTCCTGAATTGGTTTTGGCAACCAAGGCACAAAAGAATCCTGTGGGACTGGGACTGGAAGAGGCTGTCGTCTCACAAGAGAAGTTAGGACTGTCCTGGGGGCAAGCCAAGTTCCTTGGAGGTAATGAGGAGATTTGATGAACCAGGGTCACTAATTTTGCTGGAAGGTGGGGATGGGTATTTCCAGCACCCAGAGTCAGAATTGCAATATACAAGGTTCAAAGAAAAAAAAAAATAAAAATCCAAGACTGTGCCTGTAAGTCTTTCATTTAACAAATTAAGAAAATAAACAATGATCATCTTCAAAATAGTTCCCTTCTGAGTTGACACACAGCTGCATACGGTGCTGCCAACATTCAAAGCAATTCCACAGATCATTTTCTGAAGGGCTGTTGAGAATCCCCATTGGTTTTGCTTTCACATCTTTTATTGACAAGAAATAGGTTCCTTTGAGAGCTGACTTGATCTTTGGGATCCCTTCACCATAAGCCTCAGTCAATAATTGAAAAGTAACTGTCTTGAATTTCTTCATTTTCACAAGAAACTTGATGTTAACTCACTGTTCACTCTCACACAGACATTTTCCAACTGAGGGTAAGAAAATGTCTGTAGTTGAACACACACATACTAAGCAAAACAATCAAGCTGAGCCTTGTCTCACTGTCACAGGTTAGAACGTGTTCTATAACCATCTCTTTGTCCTCTCCTACTTTTGGTTCCCAAGCTATAGGTTTAGGGGGTTTTGTGTTGGACCTTTTAGTTGCAAGACACCCAGGCTTCATTTACCATTGAGAGGCACCCTGCGCAGTGGTGAGGATTCTTTTCATCCATCTTAAAGACTACATCAATCTATATTATTCATGGTTATGATCTTTACATGATTTTCAGAGACAACTCTCACCTGCAGCCCCAGTGACTCTACCTGTACTTTGGGGAATTTGCTTCTTGTGAATTCTTAAGTAATATAAATTACCCTATCGATTATACAAGGGAAAAGTAGTATTGCTGTATATGAGCTGCAGGATTGGACTCTTGAGGGTTAAGATTCTCCTGGCTATGATCAGCTTCTTTGTTTGGTCAGCCTCCAATAATTGGAGATGAGCAGAGCATCAGCGTACAATGTGCAACTACATTTCTGACACATCACATCTTGCTTGCCATCTCTTCTTAAATCAGAACCTGTTTTCACCCTTATAATTTAATAGAGCATGATATGAAGCCTTGAATAGAAAGCAATTCTTTTAAATTTGACTAAAAATAGCTTTTCTTTCACAGTAAGCTTGTGGCTTTTTACTTTATCTTAAGGTCAGTTGGCTGCCCCTTCGCACATACACATATTTAATGAAATGGATTCATACAAATGAGATCTCTAAATTATTAATTTACTTTGTGTTTTATTTTAACAGTTTCCTGTTATAAGAGTTCTCAGAGAGGGAGTTGACTTTTATGCAAATGCACATTTTGCAGACATAGCACCTATTTTTTTATATACTCAAAGTGAAGTATATACTCTTATGCTTTTCATTGGAAAAGCAGTAGCTTTACTGGCTGCTGAGGAAGAGTTTAATTTATATACTTGCATCATCTCTGTGTTTCATTGATCTCTATGACTGTAAATTTGCAAAACAACTTGTATAAATTTGTTGATCAGAATTAACAGAAGGCTCATGCTGAGTAAAAACTGGGCCCTGTTCTTAATGAGTAGGGTACCTGGACCAAGGTTGTGGGAAGGGCACTGGTTTTTAATTTTCCAGTGCTCTGGGGCAAGACAGAGTACTAAATTATCTTCAACTTTCCAAGGTTTTCTGTTAACTCTTGGAAGTGTACATCTGCTGGGAATGCTTTGTACAACTCCTGGTCAGCTAGCTGACCACTTCAGACTCCACTTATGTCTTAAATCCCTTTACCCTCCCTGCTTGTATGGTTGCTGGGTGTGATAACAGTGTTTTCAGCCACTCATTGCAGGACATCTTTCTGTTAATTAAAAAAGGTAAGAAAAAATAGATTCTGCATTTTGGTGCTATGGAGTTTTCTCTAATTAGCCCTTTTCAAGTTTTAATATGTTGAGTGAAATTGTCTTCTTTGATCCGCTATTAACAAAAACCTTCTACATAACACACTCCTAACTATTCAGCCTAGCGGTGTTGTTCATACAGGTGCAGTTTACTATTTCTCTTCACTTTCTTTTGAGCATTTCTAGCAAAAGAAACACTAGACATAGCTAATCCAACAACTTTATACTGTATAGGTTGGGTCAGAAATAGGTATATATTATTTGTGGTAACTTTTGTTCACTTTCTGAAGGATGCAGGAAATGAGGTTGTCTTTTGTAAAATACACGTCAATAGGAAGAGCACACTAAGGTGCAAATAGTTGGTCTATTCTTATCTGAAAGATAAGTTAGGATGGGCAACTCGTGGCAACTCACCCATACTTAAAAGTGAACTTGAGTGCCTTTCTGTGTACAATATAATCAGGTTTCTTCTCCCAATGTGGATTGTCGTGTTCTATGCTTACACATTACGGTAGAAAATCTAAGCATTCTGGTAAGCAAATGTTCATGATAAAGTAGTATTTTAAAGAGGGTTGTATCTCCAGGCCAGAGGTTCTTTTTTATATCTGTCAAAAGCCAAGTTACTTAGGGGTAGCAAGAAGGGAATTCTTATTCCCAATGTTCAATCACTTAAGAAAGCCCCACTCATACGGGCTTATTAGCCTGGCATTGGTTTGTGAGACCATGTACCACCACTGCTCATGCTTGTTGGGGAGAGCTGTGATTGATTATCAACAATGGTGCGACTGATTACTCTGAAGACCTGAAGAGACTTGCAAGGGGATTAACACTGGAGAACAGAAAATGCTCTTGGCACAAATGACCTCGCTAGAATAGATTTATTTAGGGAAAGAAGACAAATTTGAAGGTGTCATTTATATTCCAAGAAAAACCTCTTTGTGATAGGTTGCTTCAAGAGAACAACACATTTAATATATTTACTCCGATAAGGATATTCAGGACCAATGCATTGAATGTGGTAGAGAAAATGAATACGGAAATTTGGACAAAAATAAAAAAGACAAGAGCCAAGGATAGATTGCATGTTTATTACAAGCTGTGTCTGTTGACTCAAGAAACTGTAACATTGGTTAAAGGACTTCTGAGCTTGTTTGTGGGAGGATAAAATTTCAACAGACTGGCAGAAGTCTGAAATGTTACAGTGACATTAAGATAACTTGATTACACCTCACCAGGTCAATGTGACTTTTCACAAAAATTTTCTTACCATGTCGAGAAAGCTGCCAAACAACCAAATTCAAGTGTTTCCTCCCACTGCTAGCCCACTATGACTGGAAAACAGAGGAAGGAAATCAAAGTACAGTGTCCTGTGCAGTTTACTGGGGTAGCCAAAAGGACAGCTGGCAAACAGCAGAAATTCTCTCATTGATTCCTTTGTATCTTAGTCAAGGGGGAAATAATGGGAGGAGATGTCCTGTTGCACTGTTGCACAGTAGCATAGTTTTGTACCTTGCCCTTGAAAAGGAAGCTGATCTTGTTCTTCAAGGTAAACCTGATCTCCAAAGAGACCAACACGTAGGGGACAGCATAGAACACTTCAAAAATCTAAACCCTGCAAGACAATTAAGATAATGTCTAATTTCATAACATTGTAATAGAGTTAGTCTGTCAGCACCACTATTAGCAATATGTAAAAGCAGGAATCTGTTTCAACTCTGTTAAACAACCCCTCTCCAGGGGCATAGACAGAAATATCTTGGGAGGTGAGCGCTTTACATCTTATTCAAAACCTTGAAGCTGATTCACTTCAGCAGGGACTTCAGAAGGTACTGAAGTACTGGGTCCATTGAACTGCTGTTAAGATTAAGAAATTCCTTCTTTTAAGAACGACCCTATTGAAACAGAAGAGCTGTGTTCCATAGAAACATCCCACCTAACACAAAAAAACCCTGTGCAGAGTATCATGACTGAGTACCATAACTATTAGTGTTGTAACCTTAATTCTGTCCTTTGGTCCCTCACAGTATCAGTCTGGCAGGACACACTTTAGTATAAGCAGCTGGCTGAAAGGAAATCCTGGAAAGCCCATAGCTTCCACTAATATGCGTCTTAAGATATTTGTCTCTGCATCTCTCAAGTCCCCCCCCAGCCAGTGCTCCCCCACCCTTTGCTAAACCAGCAGTCTTTCTGTTCTGGTACCTCTTTCTTGTGGACTCCAAGGGAGGGGAAATTCGGCTACTGCTCTGTGAATCCCCTGCATATTCTGAGAAAGAATTTTATTAAATTTACTATCAGCTAAGCAACACCTGGTTCAGGTGATTTCTGGAGGCTATGGGAGGTGACAGTTTAGAGAACAGCCATGCCTCTGCTGCTGTGAGACTATATAATTTTCCTGCTCCAACAGGCAGCAGGAATGTGGCACAGATGTTCTCCTTTCACTGTTGGTAAACTGTGACCAAGAATGCTACAACTGTAAAATCATCAGCTTAATTAATATTAACAGTAATTGCAAGAATAATTTCCACAGGTTAAATAAGAAATACTTTCACTTCAGATGAAGGCCAACACTTAAATCATAACGTTGATGTCGGTTGTATGTTAATCGTTTTGTCGTATTTTAATTCTCTATTATAACCAGGTTATTTTTTTTTTTTGAAAAGGAAAAAAAACAAACTAGAAAGTTCTCCTGTTCTTAGCAGTAATTTTTTTGCTGTATGTCTCATGACATATGAATGTATGTACAGCCTACCTGAACAATAAGAGCTTTGACAGCAAAACTATGCCCAGTTCTTCATCAGCCACTAATGATCTTACCTTTAACCAATACCTGTGCACTGTATAAGAAATCATGTGCTGATTTTGACTCTTTGTAGTTTGCAGATCCCCATTACTTGGGAAAAAAAGGTTTTATGCAAGTGACTATCTCCATTAATTAAGCTATTCAAATCCAATTAGCTTTTTTTCCAGAGGGTACTTTATCTCATTACAGTTCACTCAAACAATAAAACAAAAAAGAAAAAACTCCAAACCCAAACTCACTGTTCCCAGTGTCACGATGAGTTAATGTCCTGCTCACCAGACAGTGAGCAGTGATGCTAATGTTTCTAGTCAGGCATGATCTTTGCCTTCATCTAAGTGAGGGGAGCAGTTCTGATGTACATCAGAGACACTCATCAATGTTATAAGGGAATGGCAAGTTTTCACATCTCTCTGCCTACACGACAACAGCTATGTCCCATCATGATCATCATATTCCAGCGGCAAGAAGCTTTTGAATGTAACTTGCCTTTGTAGACAGTCACAAGCCTGGCCACTACATTTGAAGCAGAGGACGAAGTTGTGCTTTTGACTCAAATAGCACTGCCCGTATGCTGATAGTGTAGCATGTGTGTGAAGATTTCCAAGACTCAGCCTCAACACAGTTTCTTCTCACACAGGATTTCACTCAGCCATGTGGAAGTGAGATGTTACCACACACCAACTTGTTTTGCCATCTGGACACTGCTGGAAGCGTTTTGCTTCTCATGAACAGCCTGAGATCATCTTTCCTTATTAGCTAGGTCATTGAATGGCTAGCCAAGTTCTCATGCCATGTTATAACATGCATACTTCAATGCTTAATAATTTCTGACCAATAGACATCAAATTACAAAAAATAAGGATGGGTCCCTAATCTTTAGGTTTCTTTCCTTGAAACACAACCCAAACTCCTGTTCAGTGCTACTTGGCAGTGTGAAGGAGTACCAGGTCATTTACTCAACACTGATACTCATTGGCAGCTCTAAGAGTAAGGTCCAGACGTTCCTGTTCATTTCTTGCCACCTTGCAGGACTCTAGTAGATGATTATAATCCAAGAGAGGACTCATAAAAACAGAAAAAAAAAAAGAAGAAATAGAGGCTAGATACTCTCAGGAGCCCATGAGACCAGAGAGCAAACTGTTCTTCCAGTGACTCAGAAGTGACCTCCTCCCTTAGGAGGCACTATATGTTTCTTTGTTGTTGTTGTTAGAGGCAGGATTTGGATTAATGGAGAGACTTGATGGATATAAATAATAATATTGCTATTTGGGAATGGATGCAAACAACCTGTGAATGCTCATAAAAATTGATAGCCCCTGGACTGAAGCAACCTAGGACTTGGCCAGTTAGATCTAACCCTTTTGCCCACAGCAGGTGCAGGTGTTGGCGTGCAGGTGGGACTCAGTAGCTGCCAGGGATGGACCAAATGGAGAACTGGGTTCAAAACTAAACATCACCACAAGCCTAAGATAGAGAAAACAAATACGTCAAAGTAGTTTTAAATGAGAGATTTTCAAAACACTTATTAGCGATATCAAAAGAAGACAATTTGACACACAACTCCTCTCCTCCTCTGGTCTCTGAGGCAAAGCCTTTGTGCCTGCAGTGTTAGATTTTACCATATCAGATTCTGCAACAGTGCAAAATCACATGCCATGAGCCTTCCCTTTGCCCTGGCCTTCTTCCACAACTGGTGAAATTTCCAACTATATGGGGAAACAGCGATTTAGAGATCAGATGTGTGTAATCCTAGTTTCCTTTAGTGCATAGATTCAGAAAGAATGGCATCATAGGCACTGTTGCTTTATCAGGTGACCTAGGCAGAAGCTGGGAATGCTGCAGAGGACAAAGCAGGAGGCAGATGTGGGGAAACAGGACACAAATCTATAGGAGCTCAGTATCCATTTGTTCTACTGCTCATAGAGCAGTGTGCTTAGCTGAGACAACACTCGCAGTAAGCAAGCGTCAGTACCACATTCTGCTTTGCAATGATGGTGAGACCTAACAGCAGAACTTCCCTGTGATGTTTGCATGGTTTGAACAGGTTTTGTTTCAGAAACCAAGAGAAATATGACAAGTATTATTATGATTAAGAGGTGTTGTTATACTGCCCATTTCCTAGGTGTGTTGTAGCTAATTTTAGACAACGCACCAGCTCTTTGTGCAGTCACAGGGAAACACACCAGTCTATGAGGACCATACGCAGCTACAAGTTGGGCATGTGAATTTTAGATGTACAAAAATGTGGCCAATTCATTCTCTTTAAGCATTCTCTCCTCTCTTCTGCCCTCTGCGCTGCCTATATCCTCCACTTCAAAAACAGTGGTCGAAAGATGTGTTTCTAGATGTCTGTGTCCAAAGTTTTGTCCTTCCAGTTACTGATTTTGACTGGCTAGCTCTGCGGGATGATTTCAGGGTATCCTGAGAGCACTCTCTTGTCAACTAGCTGTTCTTTGCCCCAAGCTAACTAGCTGTGAAACTATTGCTTGGGAAGCCCAGTCACCCATCCTCATGGAATGCATGTCCCAATGCTGATAAGATCTTAATCAGGTTGTGCCACTGAGGAAACTGTTGCAAGTCACAGCCTCAGTAACATGTCCATGCAGCACTTGCCCAGAATCCAGCACTGGCAGCATTTGCAGAAGCTGGGTTAGGCAATTCCACGGAGCCAAGGATTATCATCCAAGGATGAGAGCAGAAATAACAAGTGTCAGACATGCAGTCGTTTTGGCTGAGCCCTGAACCCTTCATTCATTCCCAAGGCAACTTAGTACAAGACTAAACGACAAGTTTGCTTTTGAAATGCAGTAATTACTGCTGATTTGAAGGAATGGTTCCAAGGTTGATAAGACTTACCAGCTGTGATTTAACCAGCCTCACAGGAAGGTTGTAACACTGGCCTGGGAGAAAACCTGCTTTTCTGATATCGTGATTAGGCTGAGCTCCTGCGTGATGCTACCAAGGTTGCCTTCTGTGTGCTCTGTGCTGCTACAGTCACCAACAAACAGAATTTTCTGGATGATCTCTTCAGTGACCCTTGCCGTTGGATCTCACCAGCTGTGGATGAATCAGTGGCCACTGTCACCATTTGTCACAGTCAAGACAAGGACAAGGCAAGATGACTGAAAACAAATGGTTTGAAAAATGCAATAGGTCTGCCTAGTTCTGTCTAAAGCAGAAAACCTGCTGCTTTGCTGATATTCGTGTTCCTACACAATTTATTGCTGTGTCCATTGGCATGGTTCTCACAGATGCTAAGACTAAAATTGGCTGCTGCAGCCAAATGGTCTGAATGACCACATAACCTGGGCCACAGGGTGTAACCCACAACCTTGCTTCTGCTAAGCTGATCCAGCCCTTATTCCTGTGGAGTGGGAGAATACCAGCACAGTCCTGGGTGAATGGTGACTTTCTTCTGGAGAATAAATTATGTCAGTGTGAGAAAGCAATCAGATAGAAAATTTCACGTGAAGTCATCAGTTAGGGTAACATATCATATAGGAGCTGAGCAGTCGACATGTATCGTGATTTGTCTAAGTTCATATTCGCATCTCACAGTAGTCTGGCCACCCAAGGTGGGAGTCATCTCGCCTGACATTAGAGGTCTCCACAAGAGCTGGCCTTTATCATTAGTGAAGTAGATAATTGTAAGGCATGAGTCATCTGCCCGTTTTTAGATGTCTGCATTGGAGTGAAATGATTCACATTCTTCCCAATGACTACGAAGGAAGTTCAAACCACGAGCTCAGATGAAGACATTTATATTGTGACATCTAAAGTTAGATGAGTCGAGCACATATCTTGAGGTGTGTCAGTGGCCCGGTCTCATTCCTGATCTGTCATTTCTAAATAAAACAATACATTTGGCCTGCGAATGATGTGTCTAATTCCTACGTACGTAAGCGGGCACTCTCAAACTGAAAATAGCCCATTTTCAAATAAAGTATTTAAATATGGAAATGCCTCCTGTCCCTGGTTTCTATCCAGCTAGCTTCTATCTTTTGCTACTATTTTAAAGTCACGTCTTCCTATTATTTTTTAAATGATACTTCTCCAGCCTTTTAAATTATACTTCTCCAGCCTTCTACTCCTAATGAGCTGCTGGGAGACCAAACAAAGCATACAAGGAGCGGGCACAGCAAAGAGAGAAGTTAAGACATGCTACTACTTCTACCTGTTGTATGAAAGAAAGTCATTACCCAAAGGATTTTTTTTTCATTCTAGTCTCCTTTTAAGTTTTTTTTAAAAAATAGTAGTTACTTATGACAGCAATACAGACTTCTCCAGCGGAGTGTTCTTAGTGGGCAGTGTCCCTTTAAATTAGATTTTTCTAATTGAATAACTAACTCCATCAAGCAGCCAAAATCAATGCTTTGTTTTAGACATGGCCCCAAACCCATTAAGGCCTTATTATTCAAGCATGCACCTCCCTTCAGCTTTTATCTCCCCTCAAGGGTTTTCATAGCCAAGCAGGCTTGCATTTTATTTTTTTAATTAGCTCTTCTGCCCTGGAGTCTTCTATTTGATTTTCCAGTATCCAGGGAAGTTGGGTTTTTTATAATTCAATCCTTGAATAGAAAATTTTGCCTCTTAGTTTTTCATTACCAGTGATAATGAAGCTGCATGGAAGACATCCTGATAATGCAGAGGCAGAAGTGCACAAAAGCAAAGCGACACTTCAAAGTGGCATTTGCTCTGATATTGGAACTGCAGTCATACGACTTGCTGCTAGAGGACAAGTTAGCATTTCATAGGGGCACAGTTCACACATATACAAGAAGTGGCATGAGAGGCCCTTCAGCTGAGAAGAGCTGCTTGATTGAGTGGCCTTGAGTGTGTGGAGTGTTTTTGCATATTTCTCCTTGACTTCGTCCAAATTTATATGGAGAATTGACTTATTCTATATGTGTGTCACACAGATAGCCATTTCTCTGTGTGTGTCATGGGGGAAACAGAAATCATTGTACGAGGAGTACAGTTATCATAAGAGGAGCAGCCTGCATGTTTGCTACCTTCTCATGTATCCTGAACAACCTGTGGCTGTTCACCAGCCAGCGATGTGCAGTACCATTACTGCCCACGTGTACGCCCCTGTGTCGTGGATGCTGTGCCTTAACCATGGTGCATCTCATCAATAGTATAATCAATGTACACATAATCAAAGTGCAGTTCATCAACATACATGTATTCAATTGGCATAAACATATGTATCGTGCTTTCTCTTATCCATTGGTGTCACGGTTTAATTCCAACCCAACTAATTTCAGCAGCTAAAACCATAAAGTTGGGATCCCAGGATCCTTCCTCCACCCAGGGGAAGGGAAGAGGAAAATGAGAGGAAAAAGCTTTGCTGGTTAGAATCTAAAACTACAGATGTAATGAAACAACAACAACAATAATAATAATAAAGCAATAAAATATATACAAATATATGAGGTCACGTCCCCACCCCTTGATGACCATGCGTAGAGCAGACGCGAGGAAATGGGTCCACGCCTAGGAAGGAACTGAACTCAGAATCTGGAATCAGGAATGCATGGATCTGGAATCAGGAGCAATCAAACAGATGAGGTCCTCACTGGACCGAGACCCTGGTGATCTATCAGCTTTATACCAAGTATGTCATATACGAGATGCAATACTGTGTTGGTCAGTTTGGGTTCACCTGTCCTCTCAGGCCCTGCCTGCAGGTGTGGCCTTTTTTTTGCTAGCTCAAGGATGGCTTTGGTCATTTCTCTAGAGAGAAACTGAAAAACATGCAGTTATATTTCAGAAAATGGAGTTACTTAGACAAGATTGAGTTAGTTAGTTAGGAAACTAACTCTAATTCAACTCAAACCACAACAACTGGAAGTATTGCATGCACCTATTCATGGGCACTGGCATTGCAGTGTATTGTCCAAGGGAGACTCCTCAATTGCTATCAGAGTCTGGCTAATCGGTATCTTCAGCACCCTGTAAGAGCACTAATGAACTCAGACCTGCTCGGAGGGGCTCATCCCTCTGTACCATAATGAAAGCAGAGGGGCTTATCCTGTGCTACAGCAGTTGTGTCTCTCAGCAGCAGAAGGGGTGTAAGATTGCTATTGCCTTTTCTGTTATTTCTGTCCTTTACACAACAAACCAGTGAGCCAGCCTTGAGTGCCGATACAGGCGTTGCACCTCCATGATGCAAAACAGCATGGTGCTGAGCTGGGTCAAACAGACACACCCTCAGTAATTTCCCATTCTGGCAGGTAACTAACACATCTGTCCCCTTTCCTTTACCAAAGGCTTATGCTTATCTTATTTCTGTGCTCTGCTGGCAACCACCAAAGTTCCTCTACCTTGCTGAAAAACTGCAATGTGGAAACTGAGACCAAGAAGCCTAAGCCTTCAGCAAGAGAAAAGCTGAGGAGCCAGTGCAAATAAGTGGGAACAAGGCATTTGGTGAAGTTTTGCCTCTGTTGTTTTCAAACTAGACATCATCACATGAAGAAAACTCAATGTGAATTGCCAGGAAGTTGTTTTCCAGGCAATTTCAAGCAGTAACTTCAAAAGAAAACCATTCTCCTCCTTTTAGTGGAAGAAGAGCTCAGAGACCTAAAAGTAGTAATTTAAATATCTATGTAAATTATTTCATTCAGGGACCATATTTCTCCTGCTAATGAGTTTATCCATATCCTCCCCAAATCCCCAAAGCCTGGGAACTTCAAGGTCGCTCACTGTTTTGGGGAAAACCACAATAATAGCAGATGAAAAATGGAATATGTTGAAATAGCATTAAAAAAAATGAAATTATTTGAAATGGCTGTCAGACAGAAAATTTTGCCTTGCTTTCTTGGTCCGATAGGGTCATTTGTGAAGTTAATTGCTTCCTAGTGTAAGCTTGTCAGAAGCAAGACGCAGACCAGTACGGAGGACTCTGACTCATGTATTAATCTTCATACTTACTCTGTACATTTTCATATTTAAATTGGTTGCCACAGAATCCCTGATCCACCCTTCCAGGGCACTCTCAACAAAAGGAGACTTAGGGCAGAGCTTAGCACCATCCTACTCGCCGCATAGGTTTGGAGATACACTTTTCTTCATCCTGTGTCACCAACATGGGAGATAATTTCCCCTAGAGTGGCGTGTGCTTCTCTGCCTCGCATTAGATATTAGGAAGAAATTCTTCACAATGAGGGCAGTGAGACACTGGCACAGGGAAGCTGTGGACGCCCCCCCTCTGGAAATGTTCAAGGCCAGTTTGGATGGGGCCTTGAGCAGCCTGGGCTGGTGGGAGGTGTCCATGCCCATGGCAGGAGGGTTGGGACTGGGTGGGTTTTCAACACAAACCATTCTACGATTCCATGACTCTATGATTCCCACGGGGTCCTCACACATGGAGGAGAGGGCTGACCCCACAAGCAGATGGCTGGCTTTGCGGCAACCCACATGTACTTATTTCTCTTGCAGATTTCTGATGGGACTCCAGGAGCTGTGGGTGGGAATAGGACAACCACAGACCAGACGTGCTGTGCTTCAGCCTCCTAGAGGGATGTTGGTGACTGTTGCTCAGAAGAAGGCCTGGCCATCTCTTCGGGTCTGAGTAGCCCAACTAGCTTAGGTACAATGAGCCTACAGGTCCGCCCTTGAAATCCTTACACAAGAAGTAGCAATCTGCGGCAGACATCTGGGTTTTGGCCTTCTCCTATGTTTTTCTCCACAGGAGTGACTTGAATAAGCACCTTAGCCTTTAGCTGGCAGAGTAGCATACAAAGAGCACGGGCTGTGGTGCTGGTCTTTGTGGCCAGGTTTGCCTTGCCTTACGGCCACCCTCCAGACCTGACTCCCCTGCCAGAGCAAGGACTTAGCTGTCCACAGCTGGTCAGAGTCCCTGGTATGACTCGTATGGTGAGACACGTGGAGAGCATGGGCTGTTCCCAGGTGGTCAAGGGCTGGACAGGACTGTGTTTAGAGCTGCTTTTCAGCAGAGCAGACAAAACAACAGACAAAATGGGAGTTTTACCTGTGACCAGTGCAGGGTCTATTGTCTTTGCCCCTTGGCCTGTGCCGTCACCCTTGACAGTGTTGCCCCAGCCTCCTGTCTTCCTGTCCATGTCTTGTAGATGATGTAGATGGTGTAGATTGTTGAAACAATCCGAGGAAGCAATATGAAGCAGTTGTTGTTAACATCTGTGAAGAGTATGTGTTACAGCAGAGCATGAGGGAAGAACACATGTAGTGACAGTTTTTCTAGCAGGTTTTCCTCTGCAGAGACTTCACGTCCAGCACCAGAGGGATTAATGGAAACCTGGGATTTTTCAGATTGCATCAAGAACTCTGTAGGGAGGATATGGAGGTTTGTCTGTCACCCACAGGTGGGCACGTCATCTCAGCTTGTGGTATGCTCCTTCCTCAGAAAACAGGTATCCTTTGGTTCTCCATTTTCCATGGATGTCAGGTTAGCAGTGGATTTTAGCGTGTTGCTTCACCAGGACCTGTGTGTTTCTGGTGCAAACAGCAGGCAAAGTCAGGATAGCTGTCCTGGAAAGTAACTAGAAATTCTCAGAGCAGGTTCTTGTTCCAGCCTGTGCTGGGGTTTCCCAACTCCTCTTACCTGACACCTTTACCTGCTTGTGTCAGCGCTCCTGACCCTGGACAAGTTCAATCAAGGCTGTCCGTTGTCATGAATAGCAGATATTTGCTAACTTAAGGAGGACATGGGGACACAGGATTCATAAATGCATAAGCCAGGAATTTTGTGTGCTCCATGTCCTCAAGCTGGCTGTCTGGCTACCTGATGAATATGAAGCTCTTAAAAATATGTGGCATGAATGGCATTTTTAATACAGATGATCTGCTTAAGACATTGTTGGCTGACTGAAAAAACAGTTTCCCTTTGTAGCCAGACCATGTTTAAGAGCATGCCGAGTATGCCAAGTATGACAGGTATTAAAAACAAATACCTAGCTCTTATGAACTGTTTAGATGATTAGCACATCTAAAAGCACCTCAGGAAACAGGACTGCCTAAGGCGTTCAGTAGCCATCTTGTCTATCCTTCTGCTGCAAGGCAGAATCAATTAGACGTAAACTATTTTTGACAGGCATTTTCCTAGTGTACTCATAGAAAACTCCAGAGACAGAGATTCAATAAGCACCCCAGGCAATATTCTCCAGTGTCTCACAATATCTATATTTAGGAAACTTAACTGTCTGGTCTGTCTCCCTTGCTGCAGTTGAAGTTCACTTCTCCTTGTCCTGTCTATGGTGGAAAGACTATTCCTTACACATCAGCAGCAGCATGTTTGAGGGCTGTAGCCTTCATTCTTAGTCTGTTTTCCTTTCTTGCTGGCTGAGCACTGCCCATTTCAGTCTTTTCTCACCTGGTGCTATCTAGACACCCCTCCTAGATCATTGCTAACCCTGAACTACTGAAATACATCAACTACTTTCTTCAGTGTGCTGTTAGATGCTAAATACAGGACCCCAGCAGCTCTGTGGTTCTCAGTGTCTAATGTGTGACATTCACCTATCAGTGTGAATCTGGTGTCGCCTTTTGGTTTTTCATTCACCACAGCATGGTTTTATCCATGCATGTTAAATCACGACACCCTTGGGTCTTTCTGCAGAATTTCTGGTGGGTGGGAAGACCAAGAACTACAGAAGTTAAATGACTTATGCAGTTTCCCTCTGAATCAGAGACAGCAGTGGGAACGGGCAAGAGGAGGTTGCTTTCAGAGGGCTGCGTGCAAAGCTGAGAAAGGCAGCAGGAGTTCAGAGGAAGGTGCAGGCTGTATGTTCTCATGATCAGTGCTGTGGCGAGTTCCCAAACAACCGTCCTACATCCCAGCCCAACCAGGAACTTTCACTGTTTGCTCCTAACAAGACCAAAGCAGCTATTCCAGTATTTGCAGCCTGAAGAAGTCTGCTAGGTGATGATCACCGTACAATGTTGACTAAATCAGGGCCTTGGCTTACTCGGGTACACACTTGGAGTCCTCCATGGTGGGTTTTCTGCCATGCTGGAGCAGGGTATAGAAGTGAAATCAACCATGCCATAGGGGCATGTCAGCCCTGAATCGCACGTCTCTCTGCTGCACTGTTGCACAGTGTGTGGCTAAGCACAGCCCCTCCATCTCTCACTGCTAGCTCAGGAGGTGCAGTGCTAAACTCGGAGACATCACAGCAATGCGGTGACAGCACCAACACAGAGTCAGCGTGTAGAAAGGATGTTGACACGCACAAGGGTGGCAGGATGTGGATAAGAAAGCAGGACTCAGAAAGCACTGAATGTTACCTATTTCCGTTTGCATTGAGAAGGCAGATTTTTTTCTAATTCTTACCAACACAAGGCATATTTCCTTCTCCCTTCACGCAACAAGGTGTGGTGCAGTCAGGTAAGCTGCTCTCACTGAAAGCCAGATCACTTGGAAATTAGGAAGTCTAGGTTTAAAGAAAGCTGTTGTTTGGCAGGCTCTGACAATGCTCGATCCCACATGCACAGCATCTGTGTCTGGAAGGAGGTCATACCGCAGTGAAAAGACATGCAAGGCTGTCATCTTGACTGCAAAGAAACAAAAGCTCCAAGAGGCACTGCTGTCGAGAGCACAGGAGACATGGAGCCTTGCAGCTGTCACACTCCCCCTGAGTGAAGCTCCCTATTCACTCACCTCCTGCCATCCTGCTCACTGGACCTGCAGATATTGCCCCCTCCCTATCCTTGTCACTGATGAGCCCCCAGGGATGCTAATGCCATACCCTCTCCTCTGCAGCATGAACAAGGATCTCTGTTCTGGCCTCGGTTTAGTAGGAAGAGATTAGAAGAGATTCGGGGGTTGACTGGGGTTTTGTTGTCTGTTTTGTTGTGGGTCTGCGGTGACAAGCTGGCTCCTGCATCCCTAGCAGGGTTAATTATTTATGAAAGTTCCACAGAGACCAGGTCCTGTCGGAAAATGATTAAACCAAATGCTCACCGCTGCACTGCTCGTTTGTTGTGGCAGTCCTTCTCACTGATTACTGGCAGAGCAGGATACAGCCCTTATTACAATAGGTAGAGTACCTAATTGCATCCTCTGGGAAAAAAAAAAGGTCCTTTTGTAATGTTCATCTCCTTGGAAAACAGCAGACCCAAAACAGCAATTTATGTCTATATAAAAACAGGTATTGACCCAGCTGTGGTTAACGCATATGCACTGACGTGCGCACAGGCTTTAGAGAAAGGTGACGGTGGCGTCTCGAGTATCTTCTGCGTGGTGCGAGATAGTGGGCAGGCCTGTGCTATGGGGGTAGGTGGATCTCCCCAGGCACCACAGGGAAGATAGCTCAGCACAGATCTGCAAGGGGAGACCTGGTTCCCTTCGCATCAGTCATTGATGAATAGTCCCTTACTCACTGCCCCCTTTGCCACACCGCAGTGCCACAGATCTTGTCCCAGTTTGTGGTCCCTGCACCTTCAGCAGGGGCAAGAGAGAGGCTAATCACTCCGTATTTACAGTATTTTGCAGTATTTGCACTCTAAAAACGCAGGAGCCCAGTTTACCACGTGTCTTAAATCACTGTTGTCAGTGCTTTGTCCACTGATCCATATTGATGAGAACACTGATAATGCTTTTAAGTTGAAAGAGGGGAGATTTAGTTTAGCTATTAGAAAGAAATTTTTGAGGATGAGGATGGTGAGGCCCTGGCACAGGTTGCCCAGGGAAGTCGTGGGTGCCCCATCCCTGGAAGTGTTCAAGCTTTGAGCAATCTTATCCAGTGGGAGGTGTCCCTGCCCCTGGAAGGGAGATTGTAACTGGATGATCTTTAAGGTCCCTTCCAACCCAAGCCATTCTATGGTGAATGGTGTGTCCAACTCGAGTGTTTACTTCCTATCAGACTCTCATGTATCCTAGACACACGATGTGGTGAGATCAGTGCCGTGCTGGAGATGTGGAACAGGGTAAGTATGGATGAGAAGGAGACATTGACCCAGTAGCTATAGCCTGTTGTGCAGTAAGTGCTGGCAACAGAGGCTTCCATGTGTGATGGAAATGTGTGTTCTGAGTCCATCACTGTTTTGTTACATGACGAGTGAATTTTGCTTCCTTGGATGACACCGCTCTCTGGTTCAGGACGATGCATCTCCTGTTCCAATAGCTGCAAACAGCTTCTCCTCTGTCACTAGAAAGAGAATGGGCTAAAAAAGACCAAGGGGACAGTGCAGGCTTTTCTGGTTCTCCCATAAATCTATTCTTCTACAAATTTGCGTTGTTGAGCTAAACCTTGGGCTGTCCCCCTGTGTTAAGTAACGTATTCCACCACTTCAGTACGTTTTGGGTGAAGAAACATTTTTCACTTATTCGAACAGGCCTCTTGCTTGTTTAGTTTAATGGTCCTTACCACCTGCATCAGAGGAGAAGGTGAAAAGCTTTTTCCCTTTCTTGACCTTCACATCACTCACGACTTTACAGAGTTTTAGTATTCCCCCCTCTGTACTTTCTCTTTTGCAGGAAAATGAGTCCCAGGAACATTTGTCAATATTAAGTTTTATCTGCCATTTTATTGCCAATTCCCCTTGCACCTCTTGCATTTGGCTTTCATTTTAATACATCTATTAACTTGAACCTTCAGAGCTGAAGAACTGGTACATCCTGGAGCCTTACTCCATGTAGACCATGAGTCAGAGTCCTCCTGCCATGTTGAAAAGCCACTTCAAAATAGGAGGTCTTGGATCTGATTTACGACATCCCCAAGGAGAGCTTAATTTGTAAGTCTCCTGAACAGAAATTCCTACAGATTTCAGAAGCAGCTAATCCAGTCTTCTGGATTAGCTCATGCCTCATGCCTTAAAACAGAGAGGATCCAGTCCTGGTAGCTGATGTCCTTGGAAGGGACCTAAAGGGAGGTTGTAGTGAGGCAGGAGTTGGACTCCTTCTCTCAGGCAAGCAGTGACAGAACGAGAGGACGTGGTCTCAAGCTTCGCCAGGGGAGGTTTAGGATTGACATTAGGAAGAAATTCTTCACTGAGAGGGTAATTGTTCATTGGAATGTGCTGCCTAGGGAGGTGGTCGAGTCACCATCCCTGGAGGTGTTCAAAGAGAAATTGGATGAGGCTCTTAGTGCCATGGTGTAGTTGACAAGTAGGAGTAGGTGTAGGTGTTGGGTCATACGTTGGATTCGATGATCTCAAAGGTCTTTTCCAACCTTACGATACTGTGATACTGTGAAAGATGTGCAGGCCAATGATCAACATAACTGGATGCACATTCTGCTCTGCTCTAGTGCAGAGCTAGAGCTACATGAGGCACTTGTCTCACTGTAGTTCTCAGAGGAAAGAGGCTGCTTTCTGCACGGCCCCCAGTCTGTGGTATTTAAAAGCCTTAAAACACTGATAGCAAAGGGCGGGTTATGTACAAAAATAATTTACTTTAACCTGGAATATACTTCTCTGTTTCTAGGTTTACAGTGTCATGTGTCACCAGAGCAAAAGGAAGATGTATTTGTGAAAGCCTATAAATGAAACATTTACAAAAAAGATGGGACAGCAACATTTATGTGAGACTTTGTTTCTCTCTGCCATAGACATATCCCTTACGTGCCCAAAAGACGGGTGAGGTGAATGAGGTAAATGCTGAGCTGTGAATTCCTGAACCACCCAGCCTGTTACTAATTACCATGATTAAATATTGACGCAGTGACTGCACACAAGGCTCCCAGGCAGAGATCTGAACCCCTCCGTGGCAGCAGCAGAGAAATCCGGACAAAGAAATAGTTCCCTGAGCATTTACACTGCAGGACTCCGATCCATCCTACAATTAATGTCTCCTGGCACTGCCCGCATGTGTGAGGGTCTCCACAGCCCTAGCAAGGGGCTGGTGGGGGTCAGGAGGTTTCTAATCCAAAATCATTGCCTTTGAGATTCACTTTGCTGCAGTCTCCAGTAGCTGGTAGGGTGAGCAGGATGAGGCAGCACAGTGGGCTCTACTATCCCACAGCAAAGGAAAATTGTTACTCAGAATAAGAGTAGGGTCATTCTGCTCTGGCTGCCAACCTGAGAACATCCCCGGGGAAGCTCCCAGACAGACCTCACAGCCCCAGCTGGCTACCTCCCTGTATGCCTGCGCCCTCACACACTCCCTCAAACATCTCATAACCTGCTCTTTTGTGGGTCCCAGGTAAGAGATCAGGTCAAAAATCTGTAACTATACACGAGATCGCCTCTGTTCAGGAAACCATTTAATGATATAGATTGCGTTAAGAGTGTGCTGCATAGGGATGCACAAACTCACCCGACATGGGAAGATTTCGCCCAAGAAAGACTTGCTGCTGGAATGGGGAAGCCTCTGGAGGCTGTAGTTCTTTCTTCCCTTCTCGCCGCTTCCCCAGCATGGCTGGTGAACGTGCTGGGCCGTGTGCCAGGGGAGCAGATGTACTATTGCATGGTTTCTCTTCCCTGTATCGTGGCCGTGTCCAGCACTGATTTTGCCCATGGTCATTTTTTAATACAGCAGCTGACTTGGCTACAAGAGAAAAATAAAATATGATCCTTTGCAATTCCAAACTACCCCAAGCCATCTGCAGCCCTGAGCTCCTTCTCCTCTGAGAATGAGAGGCAGTATCTGTGAAGTTCTCCTGCATCCAGTCCGTTCACCAGCCAAAGTCCTATTCTTTTTCCTCGGATCTTCCCTCTTCATGTCTTTAAATTGTGTTGGGCAGCTATGGAAGCCAGGAAGACTCTGTGCCAGGCTGGTACTCTTTAGATGATAACATTCATGTTCTCAGTTCAATCCTGCTCCCATGCTAAGGTTTTTAATGAATGCTGCCTGTTATTTGTGTTAATGACAGCTACTACTCATAATTTTAAGGTCTAAGGAGTCTTTGCCTTCTGGGTGAGTGTTCTTGTCCTGATGCAGACACGTGCTTTCCATGAGAAATATTTTACTTCAAAAGTCATTATAGAAGTGTTAGCATTTGAGATTGTGTTTCCAGAAACACACTGAAGACACCAGGTTGCATACTAATACAAATTGTTACAAGGCACCGGTTTCTCCATTTCCCTGGCTTCACCATGCAGCGTCCAGCAGCTTTGCCCCTGCAGTGTGAAGGGTTGCAGCTGCAGCAGTCAAGGAAGGGCCGAATGGGTCCACTCTGGCTCCTGCTTTCTTCCTCATCCCCCCAGGAGCAGCCAGGATGAGGGGAAAGAGGGAAGAGGTTATGCTGCAGCTTCATTCCCTGTGGGAGGTCAGAAGCTGCAAAGACAGATGGAGGCAAGGGGCTGGAGAGAGGACCAAAGTACTCACTTGCGGTGGGTTTTTATCCGCTTTTGGTGTAACCTGTGCAGCGAATAGCCCACATTAGGAGCTAACGTCAGCCCTGAAAAGCACTCGCAGTACCTCCTTATTTGGGATGAGGAGAGGAGAAGACAGGACACAAAGTATTTGTTATCCATCCTAGACATAACCAACAAGCCGTTAATTATCAGGCTGTAGCATATACAGCTGTAGCATACATGGCTTATACGGGAAACTGTTGTTTAAACAAAATATCAAGGATGATATTCATTTGGCTTGTGGTCTGGCTGTGCTTTAGTACAAGCTTGGTACGTTTCCAGTTAACCAGAGCTGAACTGCTCCTCCTGGAGAGAAGCCTGAGCTCCCCCAGGGTTTACGGGTGGGCTAGGGGGGGTCAGGGGAGCTGGGTCTTGTTCCTCTCCACCTCAGACTTGTCTCCTGGCTCCAGGAGAGCTGCTGGAGCCGAGGGGGTTATTCTGATCCAGATATAGGTCCCACACACCTGATGTGATTTATTTGTTTGGCCAGCAGTCGGAGAAGAGCTTCTCTGGTGGGAATAACAAGGATGACGATGTGGGAATTTGTAGGAAGGGAAACACACTTTATCCTGATTTTTCTAGGTCCTTTTGTGACCTTCTGTTCTTCCACTTTTAATGATATCTTAATATTCATTAATTGTCACAGTTGTGAATTCAAGTACTTGAATATTTGTTGTTGTTCATGTGTAACCTTGACTTGCAGTTCAGGGCTAGCCACAACTTGGAACCAACATCCTTGTCCATAAGCAAACAGCAGTGAAGCACGTACAGGAGGACTGACCTTGTAGGCAGTTATTTGACTCACACTTCTTTCAACAGTGGCTTCTTCCCTTGCTAACTTTGCCCCATTTAGAAACATCCTCTGGTTGTTCCATTGGCTCCTGATTTGGAGCCAAAAGGTGAACCACTCCAGGTTAGAAATAACCTCATCTGCATGGGAAGCTGTTGTTTGCACAAATAAGTCTGTTCTTTGTGAGTCTTGACAAATAGTCTCACTGGCTGGAGAGAAATGAATGGACAAATGCAGAATGAAGTCCCTCTTGAGCTGGACTGCCTTCAAAAGTGGGCACGCCATCCGGGAGCTATCATCTGCTCATGCTGCTGTGCACGCAGGGGCTGCCTATTGCACACACTCTTCAAAATCTGTTTTGGCAGTGCAGTGGTGTATGCACTCTAAATACTGAAACCCAGCAACGATTGTATACCCACTGAAGAGCTGAACGCGTAATGGAGAAGGCCACCAGGCAAATGACAGTCCCAAGTCTCACTGCTCTTGGATGCCCAGTGACTCCTTTCCCTAGTTCCCATTTTCTCTAGCTGTATTTGCATTTCATTTATTAAAATGCATAATGAAGAACTTCTACCCTTATTTATGCAAATTTTTTAGCAGAACTTTAATTATTGGAAGAATAGCATGGGCTTAAGTACAACTAATCTGAACTTTCTGAGGAGCAGCTGAAGGAAGTGGGGTTGTTTAGCCTAGAGAAGAGGAGGCTGAGGGGAGACCTTATCACTGTCTACAGCTGCCTGAAGGGAGGCTGTAGCAAGGTGGATGTTGGTCTGTTCGCCCAAGTGAGAGATGATAGGACGAGTGTTAATGGCCTCAAGTTGCATCAGGGGAGATGCAGATAGGACATTAGGAAAAATTTCTTCACTGAAAGGGTGGTCAGGCAGTGGCACAGCTGCCCAGGGAGGTGGTTGTGTCACCATCCCTGGAGGTATTCAGAAGACAGGTAGATGAAGCGCTTAGGGATATGGTTCAATAGTGGACAGGTACAGTTGGACTCAATAATCTCAAAGGTCTTTTCCAACCAAGTGATTCTATGATTCTATAAATGTACCCAGATTTTACTCTGTTCTTGAGAACAGCTAAATACTTGGTGGTAACTTATACCTCTGGAAATCAAGTACCTATCATCCATCTGCATTTTTCCACCCTTCTTTCAAATCACCTTGTTCTCCTGCTTTCCAGTGGAGAGACATCAAGTGCTTAAATTCATCCTGTAAAAGCTGTTTATGGGTCGACACTGGGTGTGAGCTGAGACAAATGTTGTCCCAGGCTATCAGTCACTTCAGAAGCCATCAGTCCAACAAAGCCAGAAGCCGGTGTTACATTAAGGTATCTGCAGCACTTCTGCTCCTATGAATACATCACTTCTGTGGAGACCTCTATGGGTTGCCAAGGAGTGAGTTTGTATTTATGACACCCATTGAATAAAAAGTGGGAAAATTAATTTCCTGTTTTAAAATTAGTCTCAATTTTATCAAAAGGAAAACTACATCTCAGATCTGACTAGCTGCTTGCAATGTAACATACACAGCTTTCCTATTTAGCCATTAAGCAGATTATTCTCTGCTGGGTGGATGTGTCATTCCTGTTAATGTTAATAGTACTACATATGCCATGACAGAATAAATGCCAAACTACGTGAACCATTTACTCCCTGAAGGGAAATGCAGCTCCTTAAGGCAACGTAGGAATCTGCCAGCAAAGTGATGGAAGCCCAGGAAGAGTACAGAGAGCTTCAAGAGAGGCTGAGTTGTAAGGATGTTGCTTTGGCAGCAAAGCCAACTGGAAGTTGTTCCCACCCTGTCCCCAACCCTGTCCCCTCGTGCTGTCATCCCCTGCTCCCCAAGCTGAAGCAACTGTAAATGACCTGCAAACATGCCTGAGATTTAAAACAGTCCTTCAGAAGGAACGAGAAACCTGATTGCCCTTGTCAGTTTTCAACCCAGCTGATTTCACAATGCAGTTTTGCATTCAGTTGTACCAGAGGCACCAGAGCAAACCATGGCCAGAGGCCAGGAATGAGCAAATAGGGCAGGGCTAGGGACAAAACTTCCTGTGCTGGTATAGGAGAGAGCAGGGGAGCCAGAGGATGTAGAGTCATGCTGGGGTGCCTGCCTTGGCACACAGTGCATGTCTGAGCTGCTTCTGCACAGTGACACCAGCTCACAGAGCTCTGCCTCCGTAGCAGCTTGCCCAGCTTCTGGCTCCAGCAGGGTTTCATCAGCATGTGGCTTCTCTCCCAAGCCTTTGCCCAGGCTCTGAGACAGGCTGGCCAGTTCTCCTGGATCAGAGCCAGGTCATTCAAGGTGCATCCCTGTCATCTACCCTCCGAGGCACCTCTGGTGATCATGTGTGCATGCCAGGGCAGCACGACGTGGGACATCTTGACCCAGAAAATCCTGAAGATGGAAGGAAAAGGCTTTGCCGGAACATCTGTAGGAGCTCTCTATGCAGCCATAAAACAGTTGGTTAGATGGACAAAAAAATGAAAACAGGACCTGGATGAAAATCAGCTCTCAAATTCACTGATTAAGCTGAGGAGGAGACTGGGATTTGCTCTTTTATGAGAGTCTCGTAACCGCTGAGCTATGTCAGTAAAATCAGCTTTAACCATGTGCTGCCATTTCACTCAGATTTCACATCTTAGCAAGTTTATCAGTAAACAAACCCAGTGGTACTCCTTAATGCCCTGAGTGCTAATCTGCCACGGGGTCAGAGCCCCTGCAGAGGAGCTAAGCTTGTCCTGCCCAGCGTGTTCCCAGGGAACACAAACCCAGTGGGCGTTCTCAGTAGCAGCCCACCTGCACGCCCGGGACATTTCCACTCCCTACACGTTACCAACCAAACGTCTGTTTCTTTACTTTAAGAAATAAAGAAGGTACTTGCATTTCTGAGGTAGCCCTCATGGCACGAACGCAAGAATATATAGCATTGAAGGAATGCGAACATTCACAGCATAGGAGGCAAATTACATCAGTCTTTTGCTACTTCCGCATAGAACCAGTCACTGGATCAAGCTGATCCCTCCACGCGTCATATTTTCTTCTATAGTTGAGTCAGGCCTAATTCATATGGAGTCTCTCCTATGGTAACAATAGGATATAAAAGGGAAAATAGCCAGGAGGGTCCACACTGTACATCTGGCAAGTCAAACTCAGCAAACTATGTTTGGCTTCCCATGTTTTCCTGCTTCTTAGAGGCTGCCAGGGACTTTGCAAAGTCCTGATGTGTTGTTGAGGCCAAGACAGCTCTACACACAACTTTTCTGCTTGTTGGTTGCAGGCAGTGGCTCCTGATGATGTGTTTGACCTCTCCTCTGCTTGGCTATGGCTTGGTGAGCCACATGCCTGCTCTGCCAGCCTGTGCTGGCTGCATCTTACTGTAGCAGTAGCAGCAGGGGAAGAGGACAGAAAAGAGAGGACCTTTCAAAAGACAATTCATGGACAAATAACCACCTTAGCTGGGAGGGGCTGTGCTGTTCACCAGGGAGGCTGTGAATTGTGACCAGTTCCTGGGGTCAACAGTGGAGGTGACAGCAAAGCACATAATTCTGAGAGCGTGGCATGTGACCACCACTGCCATGAAACCCACAGGTCCAGCTATGAATGGCCAGTGCTGGCCAGCTTCATCTGTGCCGGCTGGCTGCTGGACGGAGCAGTAATGGTTGTGTACTTTGCTGCTACCACATGTCATAAGACTCATAGGTCATCCTCATGGTTAGGACTGCACAGGAGCACCACAGGGCATCCCCATTCCTCTTAGTGGCACTCCCTGCTGTCCTTTAGTGGTCACCTATAGAAGCATCAGTTCTTTCATTGCGTTCTAGCTAAGTTTAACAAGGCAAAATGAGCACGATCTGGAGACATCCAGGCTGCTTGAATTTTTTTAGGAATTCTCATCTGTTTTCTTTAATGTAAAAAGCTATTTTGCCAGCATAGCTGATACAGACATCAATGATATCAGCAGTCTTCCCCTTCTCCTTGGAAGCTCTTCTCTGTTATCATGGCTAACGAATCATTTTATAAGTGCAGATTGACATTGTTTAAGTAGCAGTGCTGCATGAGTGGTGCATGCATTTTGAGAAATGAAAGGTGGGTGATGGGCACTCTACTTTGCCGAGCAGCAGCTGCAAATGCAAAGGAGAGCAGAGGTTCAGTGACCTGCAAGACCACATGAGCTGCCTACCGGACATGCTGGCCTCAGTGATAGCAGTCAGAAGGATGTTATTTACATCTTCTGTGCAATTTGCTTCATGTCTAAATGTCTGGTACAAGAGCAAGAGTCAGGCCACTGCAGGTGACTGAATGGCAGCGTTTGGTCACTTTGCTTTGGCCGTATTAACTCTCAGCATCGTTGTCCCATTAATTCTCAGGCTCTGGCCTGCATTAGCACAGGGACCTGCAGGCCTGGGCAGGTCTGTTGTCTGGGCAAGGCTTGCCATACCTGGTGTTGTACAAACAACCCTGCCGCAAGGCCAGGGGGAGGAAAGAAACTTTATTAAGAAGGAAAACATGATTTTTATTGTTCTGAAGGAACAGTTGGTAGTGAAAGCACCAGTGGTGGGATAACATGTAAAAGCTTGTGAACCGTGCAAGCAGACGTGGTGACAAGCTGTGCCAAGGGTACAGGGGACTTCAGCCAGGGAGCTGCACAAGCACTTCACACAGCAGCAGGTAGCCTTTCAGTCCAGTGTGGCAGCGGATCGGTGCGTAGCCACAAAGATTTGGGGTCCTGTCAATGCCTGCAAAGGCAGAAGAAGCTGTGTGATAAGGGAGGTATTAGGAGTGGGCTGCAGCTCCTGGAGTCCATGAGAGCTGGTGCAGGTCCAGGTGCAGAGGTCTCAGTCCTCTAGTATTTCTTCTTGTCCATTCCCTTTCCTCGTCTCAGGTATGCCAACAGCTCCTGAACCAGGGTCCGCTTTGAGGTACGGTCTGTGACCTCCCAGCTGCCTCCACCTTTGCCTCGAGAGGCAGCCTGCTGGCCCGAGGTCGATGCAGCTGTTCCTCCTAGGCTGACGGTGTCAGCATCCCCTCTGTGAAGCAAGACAAGTAACAAGCTGCTGTTCATTGCCTGGTTTCCACAGTAACAAAGATACAAAGATGCAGAGATGGCTTCCCTCCACCTCCTCCCCAAAACACCCCATCCTCCCGCCTCAGTTTTGAGCTGCTGCCTTGTCATGGTTCAGCCCCAGTCGGCAACTAAGCACCACACAGTTGCTCACTCCCTCCTTCTGCCTGTGGTGGGATGCGGAGGAAAATTGGAAACAAAAAAGGTAAAACTCACGGGTTGGGATAATGACAGTTCAATAGAACAGCAAAGGAAGATGATGACGATAATAATAACAACAACATAATCAAAGCTCGTAATACACAGTGCAACTGCTCACCACCGGGAAAACAATGCCCAGCCCAGCCTTGAGCAGCAATCTGCCTCCCCTCAGCCAACTCCCCAGTTTATAAACTGAGCATGATGTTATATGTAATGGAATATCCCTTCGCCCAGCTTGGGTCAGCTGTCCTGGCTATAGTCCCTCCCAGCTTCCTGTGCACCTCCCCACCTTCTTGTTTGCAGACCAGTGTAAGAAGCTGAAGAAAATCAACTCTATCCCAGATGAACCCAGAACGCACTTCCTAGATGTTTCTGAAGACCTCAGAGATGCTAAGCCTATCCCTAATTTCTCTCAAATTCTGTGCGCTGAGGCATAAAGGCAGGTGCCATGGGCTGGCTGTGTGAGTCCTTGCTGATCTGCTTCTGTGCTGCAATCTATCTTTTACAAAGGATGCTGCATAGGACCAGTTATTTAATTAACTGTTCTGTGTGCTTGGGAGGGTTCAGGGAGTGCTGATGCAGCCTGGCTTGCGCTCACATTACCAGTTCTGCAGGTAGTGCCCTCCCTTCTGGTTTTGGATGACAAAACAAAGAAACTGCTCATTGACAAAGCCTAAAGGAATTTAACAGGAGCCTTGCTGTGGTGGTTCCCAGAAAGGTGCCTCCTGCTGTCCCTCAGAGATGGAAAAACACACACACCTGTTGAGACTAGGGGGAAGGAGGTCCTGTCAGGTGGTTTGAGGAGCTTCAGCCAGCACTTCATCATCCCACCTGACCTCTCCAACTTACAGCTTGCTGCAGCCATAAAGCTGTTGTGCCCTCAGGCTCAGACATTTCATGGAGGTGAGGAAGGGACCCCGGGTCTGTGCTTCATGATTTAGGCTTTGCATAAACAATTCTGTTGTGGTCTGCTACATCAGCTTTAGAAGGCTCAAAACCAGAGCAGGACTCATCAAGGTTAAGGCACACACTTCCTATAGCCAGCAGCTTTAGGAGGTGATGACTAGCATCGCGGTTTGCCACCATAGACACTGCAGCCTGAAAGTCCATCAGTAGCTGGGTGACCCACTAACAGCCTTTTTCATGAGACAGAAGCAGGTCACACACATGCTTGGCTCCCACAGCTCTGCACTGCCACTTCCCATTGCTGCTACATGACTCCCAGGAAGTTCAAACCCCTCTGACAAAGGTTTGGCAGAAACTAAAAAGAAATACGGCAAAAAAATACAGAGTTGCTATAATAATAATAATACAAAAAACTTCAAGGAGAGCCAATATAAAAATTTCCTAACTTTTATTAACCAAAACGGACAGTGTGATGGGATAAAAAGTGGCACTGTTTTTCTACAGCAATTACTGTGTTTCCAGTATAACGCGTCCTCCTGAACGAAGCTGGCAAGTCTCAGTTCTCATCAAGTGCCTTTGCTGGAGCTGAGTGTATGGTCTTTAAGGATGCAGAGAAAAACAGAGAGCTGTGCTTGGAGGGTGGCCAGCTAAACAACAGGCAAAAAGGCAGCCAGAGTCCTGGGCACATTTAGTAGGAGAAAAACTGGGGAGAAAGAGCTATATTTTGTCAAGTGCAGTTCCAGTTATTTAGCCTACAGCCGCAGCTGAGGAGAGGATGAGCAGTATGTACGGCCAATGCAAGCTCACGTCCACTCAACTCATTTTCTTGTTATTGAGAAATGTAATGCATGTGCTGACAGTGCCCCTCAGGCAAATGCAGCGCTAGTTTTGGGCCTGCCTGCTGGGGCTGCTGGCTGCAAGGCTGAGTCTTCCCAGGGGCTGGCAGCAGAAATCAGAGTCTTGGTTTGGGGTCTGGCCCAACTCCTGTATTGCAGGCACACACCACTCCACATCTCCTCGGTAACTTTTAGCCTATGTCTGTGCTGGTGCCTTGTTGCCAAAACTCTTGTCCCTCTTCTGGTACTGTGGAAAGCTGACTGGACATGAAGTGGCTGTCTGCGATCAGCATGTCAGCCTCAAGTCATCCGCATGTGGCACAGCTTGGATCCCTTACACGGCCACTCCAACCCCAGATGCGACGGTCCAGGGAAAACCAACTCCACCTCCAGACCTGGGCAGGGGTCACGGGGAAAGCGAGTGTCTGTGCGAGGCGGGTTGAGATTGCAAGGACGTGGGCATGCAGAGAGGCAACATTTGGTCAGTGCCTGCAGCATGGCTGAGGCCAACACAGCACTGGGGAGGCAGGTAAGAGCTGGAAGCAGATTGGTGTGACCAGCAGCTGTGCCATTGCAACACTGGAGCATGGCTGCACGCACACAAAGCATGGCTGCAGGGGAGCTTGCTCTGTGGTGGCATTGCTTCTGATGCATTGTAGTCCAGCCACAGTCCCAGGAGGGCTGGCTACCATCAGGACCAAGAGGTGTAGCCACCAACTCCCACTGCCCTACACGGTTCTGATGATGCTGGCACCCATCTTCAGGCTGCTTCTGCCCATCCATCTCCAAGGCAGGGCTTTTCGCCCCATGAGCTGATTCCTTCTTTTCCCAGCCTGACCCCTTCTCCAGCAACAGCTGAGGTTGCAAGAGAGCAAAAGCAGGGTCTTGCAGGCCAGCAGCAAACTTTCTTTTATCATTCCCACACCGCTACTGCTAGGATCGGCTCGCGATGCTTCAAAATTTATGCTCTGCTGACCTCTAGGGGACTGCTACAACCCAAAAGCGTAAAGGCTTCAAAGCTCCTGGCGTGCTACAGCCCTTCAGCCGCTCTCAAGGAGGCCTGTGATGGGTATAACAGCTGACATCCACTTCTGGGCCTTTTAGCACTACTAGAGGCTGTAAATAAAAACCTGGCTCCAATACTGCCTCTTCCATCGCATCATTATAGCAACAATACCTTAAGAAAAGTGTGCAAACAAGGTAAGGTTGTTGTGGAGAGGTATTGCCTCCTATCAGACCGCCCCATACAGTCACTGCTTTTATTTCAGCATGAAGAAGCACTTGGGAGCTTGTGGCTTTCACCCCCTTCTGTATCGGTTTGTCAAACAAAAGATACAAACCCCTGCCTTGGTGTCACAACTACAGGACTACTCAGTGAAGAGCATGGATGCAGACACCCAGACACTGGAAATAAAGTTAAATGTGTGGGTTTATGGTATTTCATCACTCACTGAACAAGTGGTGGAAGCAAGTACTTTGGCAGAGAGGAAAGAACACAAAGACTTGCAGAAACAAAGTGTAAAATCTGATGTGCTCCTTCAAACAGCACACTGAGATCCCGAAGGGGGTAACTCTGCATTTCCCAGCTGACTCTGCCTGAGGACAGCTGTGGTGGGAGACAAAGCACTAGGCAGGACCCTACAGAGGCAACACAAACTGCTCACCTCTAATGGATTTGTTCTCCTTGATACAAAGCCAAAACCTACCATATCCCTGGAACATCCCAATTTCTTGACTTGGAGACGGCCTGATATTACTCTGGAGGGCTGGAGTGTGGACAGACCTGGACTAAGGCAAAAGCTACAGTCATAGAAGTGTCCCCAGCTGCAGCCACCACTTTGTGTGGGAGCTCCCCACCACAGCAAGGCAGTTTGTTGTCCCTGGGCTGAGGTCCTTATTAGCAGAGAGCTTATATCTAAACTGTTGAAGTTCACTCGACCTCCTGACTCGGGTAGAAGTCCATTCAGCAGATCTGAGTGGGCAGCAGGCTCCAAGTAGCTGAACACATGCTGGGACCATCACCTCATCCACTTAAGCAGCTGTTAGCCAAAGCCTGATTGTCACAGGGGCTTCCACCCCATGCAGAGATCTCTCAAAAGACTGCGGAGTTTGTGTTGCCAGGACTGTGAACCAACACAACGGAGTCAGTCCTGGCAGGCACTCCACCAGCCACAGAAATGGCTTTACAGACAACACTGAGGACTCTGGACACACCACAGCGTTTGTAATTGGCATGCTCCTACCCAGGACTCGTGCCCTGGGAAGTGCCAAAAATACAAGGTGAAATGCTAAGTTAAAGCACTTGCTCTTCCACAAGCTGTAAGACGTTCTTCAACACATAGAGAGAGGCTCACAACAACAGGTAATGACTGACAGCATCCCTTTAACTTCATCAGGGTGAGAAGATGTCAAAGTGGCAATTAAAAGCGCAGTATTTAAAGAGACAAATGAGCTGAACAGAACCACCAATTTTCATTTCAGCATCATTTCGTGTGTCTTAATTAGAACAGATGTCTCCCTAATTTGTGCAAAAAGAGAAGAAGAGAACCTCGGAGGTCTGAAATACTGGCTCATCCACAAATATTACTACCAATTGCAATCTTCTGACAGCAAATCCAACTGCTTCAGACTGCAACAAACCACCCAGTGGTTCTGGGACCTGTCCTGCAAATCAGGGCTTGCTCTGCAGTGCTCAAAGCTCAGATGAAATAATTTTCTCCTCTTTACACCTGCAAACACCATGTTTATCCCACCAAGCACCAACATTGCCCAGCAAAAGCAAGCCACTCATTCCCTTTGCCACATGCATTCTAGCTGTGCTTTAGCCCCTCAAAATTCCCACTGAGTTGATTTTCTCAGAGAAAAGCCTCCATCATTCATCAGAGTTGGGTAAGCTCTTTAATGGCAAGCTCGTGGTATAATAACAGCGTTGGATTTGATGCCTTGGTGGTAAGAGAGGAAGGAGGATCAGAAGAACGGCAGGGCTCCACTGATGGTTCACACCTTTTAAAGCATTGAACAAAAGGGCTACATCTTTTGGCAAACCGTTTCACAGCTTTGTAGTCCCAAAGGCAGAGAGATCTTCCAGCCAGAAAAATGGTGGAAAGCACACCAAAGACAGCCTTGCATGGCGTGGCGCAACACAGTTTCTGCTTGACGTGTTGAGGTCTGAGCGGTCCCTGCATTAGTAAAGGAAAACTTGACAACAACAACAAAAAATTGCATTGACTGAAATCTAGAGCTGACACTTCCACCACCGGTCCTGAAGATGAAAGCAGACATCCTTCACATGCAGCGTTACCAGCGATCTTTGCCTACATGAGCAACAGCATGTTGGTATAGAAAGGGAGTTTCAGCATTCCATGTATTTTACATGAAACCAGTGAGCTTAACTGTAGTCAGCGTTAACCAGTTGAAAGAAGTTTTCTTCTGCAGACAAATGAACAGCCTGTTTGTTAATCTCTGCATTTGTTTACGACCAAGCTCATGTTGACAGTGCAGGTGTTATGCAACTCTGTAGAAACTGGGGTTTCCAGTAGTACAGAAGTGCCTTTAAGGACTGTATTTCTTTAAAAAAATAAGTCAAACATAGCCCACGTGAATGATAATTTGGCTCACTGAATGGTGATCGGGGGTAAGTAAAGAGGTTTCCTTCATACACTGGTCATAGACATCACATACCAACAATGCAACTAAGTAAGTCTCAGAAGTCTTATAAAAACCCGAGGTGACAGGGTCTGCCCTCAGAGTCTTTCCTATCAGAGATAAGGCCCACATTTAAGGAATCTGTTATTTCCATATCTGCCTTGAAGTGACATCCCTGAGCCTTCAGCTCTGTGATGACTCTGCAAGGACCATCTCAAGCCCAGCCTGTTACAGGGTTTAAGAGCCACTGCCCTGAGTCACTGCTGCCTGGCTGTCACGCGAAGGCTTCCCAGCTGCAGTTGGCTGCTGGGGAGGAGGGGAGGTCCTGCCAGAATTGAACAGATTAAACAAAGAATTTCCCTTTGCTCAGCAATTTACACAAAGGGGTATCCAGCTAGAGCCCCTGAAAGGATCCTTCCTGATTTCCCATGTCCTGTGGCCAGACCGAAGCCAGCCAGCACCAAGCAAGAGCCCTGCAAGCTGGGCCACGGTCTCCAGTGACTGGCAGCCAGCGATGTCGCATTTTCTGGATGCCCAGCCTGGAAAGCCTTAATGGGTCACGGTTTTCAGACACTGGATTGTTTAGCTAGGCCTGGCTCCCTGTAAAATGGTCTTGGGTTTGGCACCTAAAACAACTGCTGTCTTCTGCATAACCTCTGTCTGGCACAGACCACTCCTGGATCCTCAAAGGATAACACATCTCCCACGCCATCTCATCCACCCGTGAGAAGGTGCTGCCTGTGCAGAAAGGACAGTGTAGCTCAGTAAAACACACTGCGCTGAACCATGTCTCTCACTGATGCACCTGGCTGCAGCTGTGGGGCAAAAGGTGCTTCTCTGCCTCTTCCTCCGCTACCCCTCTTCTGGGAATAGGAATTTCTGAGAGGAACAAAGCGGGAAAGATGGACACAGGGTAAGGATGGACACAAGGTCACAATGGATGAAGTGGTAGCCTCGCCTTCTGCCACAGCTAAATCTGACTGTGAGTAAAACAGCCAAGGACTTCAGCTCTGGATCCCAGTGAAAGATCAGGAAATATGTTGAAAGAGGCTGGAAATGTGCCGCACGGAAGCTTTCCAAAGCCATGTCCACAACGTTATTGCGGTCACTTCTACTGTCACAGTCTCATGTCCCACCTTGCAGAGGGGAAAAGGGCAGTTACCTACTGAGCAATGCTGTAGCAGAAACCCCTCCTCGCTGCTCCCAGCCACCAACTCACACAGCACACCTCAGATGGGACACAGCGCCAAGATGCAGGAGTTACCATGCAGGTCACTGATGCAGGAAAACCAACTCTGGCTACACCCATCAGAAGTGACATTCTGACAAGCACGGGACTTTCAACGGCACAACACTACGCGCAGAGGAAACCGCCTGGAAAACAGCGCAGAGCAGGGCAGGAGGTGGAGCTGAAGTCTGGTAGGGTTCAGGGTCATCATGCTCAGGGTACTATTCCTGTTTCTACACAGAAACAGTCTGCCATCATTTTCTCTCATGAGCAAGCCCTTTTAAGAGATGTTACTGTGCAGCGAATACAGCGGCTTCCCGCTCCCCGACTGCTGCTCCTACCTACTTACACAATATCATAAATAATAATGTTGGGGAAGAGGTGGCTTTTTAGTTTGCCTTTCCTCCATCCCTTCCTCCTTCACCACCTCAATGCATTCATCAGGCAGGACTCTAATGGAAAAACATAACTCAAGGCCCCAGTAATTTCCAGAACAGCTTTTTATAAACCACACAGGTTCAATAAGCAGATCCTTGGCAGGAGGGTTTAGGCTGTCTCAGAAATCCCAACATCTCTCTCACTCTTGCCCCTGCTACCCAAACCAGCAGTTATACTTCAGAAATCTGCTCTTCTCTGTCATCCCATGTCTTTCTCACCCCCAAGCAGCACTCTGCTCTCTGCATTCATGCAACTCATATTCAAGTTCTGCGAGAGGCTCTGCTCTGCTATCTTTATATTCAGCTACAGCATGAAATCCCTATGAGAGGAAGGCAAGGGTGGAGAAAGGAGACTCTTCTGTGTCCTTACACTTATGGTTTGCTTTGAGGACAGGCAATGGTAATGCACCCCTCTTTTTACCCACAGATCTAAAAGCATTTTACACACTGGTGGGCAAATAATACTAACAGCCTCTTTTACAATAGGCTTAAAGTGGAGCCTTCAGAGGAGTTACCCTGCTCCCATTGAATTTCATGGAGGCCTGGATACATACCTGGAAGCCTGCCTTGAACTCCCCATCATGGAGATCCACCTAAAGCTCCAGGCAACACGATGGCAGAGCTCTGATCCCACATTTTCTCACCGAGTCCCCAGGCTTGCTAGCATTTAGGCATATGTTCGCAAATCTTGTGCCTCAGTCTGGCAGCCTAGCCTCTGGGTCATGCTACCCCAGGCTGATTTCTGAATGGCTACTAACCTCAATATTTAGTTGGAGTGAGAAAAAAATAAAATACAAATAAAATATAAAAATATTTTGTAATACAACTCAACTCGTTCTGCATCCCTTGCATCATCTGTTAAGCATGGAACAAGTAACACAGTAATACAGAAATGTATTTGGTCAATGTAAGCAATCAATATTTTCTGATAAAATACATTCTATATTAACGCTAATTCATATTTAATATACATGTAAATCAAATCTTCTATGTATAAAATTCCAATGTATTCCCGTGCTGCCTGGTCGTGCTTCAGTTCAGCAGCAGGGCTCAACACATTCAGCTCAGAGCAAAGTGAGAGGGGACAAGAGTGTTCAGCTCCTTGCAGGACCAAGCCTCACATGTTCCCTGGAGTGCCCAGTCCTACAGGTCCCATTTGAACAACATCTTGCTGGCTTCGGTGGGAATTTTACAGGGTTGGGAGCAGCAGAAGGCCCCCCCAGCACTTGCAGTCTGGTATGGAGATCACCCGAATGGTATATGGCATTCCAAAAAAAGACTGAGTTAGTCAATACAGAAAATATATCTATATAATTTACAGCTTTATGTTTGCTTGTAACCATTTTAATGCTCAGCCGCTCATGAACGATTCAATCCATATGCTGGGAAAGGTAGCAGAGTGCAGCACATACTACAACCTCCTGTACGCCATTACAAGCACTGGGTCACACAGTCTTTTCCCATTTCATGAAGTCCTGCACATCCCAGTGCCACCCAGAGCCCAGTCCTGCACTGAGCCTTGAGGAGTCAATCCTTCACAGCCGTTAGCCCAGTTCAGATTGTGTCTGCACCTCTACCATGAACCTGTAACACAGTGCAAGGGGTACAAGGTGCCTCCGGCTGCGGGTCCTCGGCTGCCACCCATGTCAACCCTTGCACCGTCTTCCCTGTCGTGCCGGCACTCATCTGCGCAGCCACATACTGAACGAGTTGGTGGGACTGATCTGGCTGGAAAACTGCCTGTGTGTAAAAAGGCAGAGGGTTATTTCCCAGGGTTATTTCCCAGCCAGATCGACCCCGCAGCCCAACTCAGGATGCAGCTGTGCCCAGGGCTTGTGCAGGTGTGCACGTGGGTGCATACATATTCCTATCGGTGCCGGCCACCTGCACCTAAGCAAAGCAGGTGCAAGGGGATAGCAACCCTGATCAGCAGCACCTCACCTGCAGCTTGTACTGCTGTAAATTATGTCTTGCATTATGTTAGAGCAAAGTCAGCCCCAAAAGATCCACTTGTATAAGCCACAACCAAAGGACTGGATGGTGCAAAGAGAAAGGCTGTCCCAAAGCAAGGCTCTGTTCCAGTTATGTCATCTGTTTTAGTTGGAGAGGAAAGAAAAACTTAGGGACTTAAAGCAGGGGTGGAAACCACTGGTCTTACACTTTATTTTAGTAAGCAAAAAGCCTATTGCTGCTGTACAGTGCTATACAATGAACTGCCACGGTTCTCACATCACTAGTCCATAGGAAATGTGCTGCGACTACCATGTTTATACCTGCATGCTGAAAGAATGTACAAAGTTGCTTTAAGCTCTGTTTCTCTTCTGCTTTTTTTATATTCCTAAGTTCCATTTTATACAGTGTTGCAGACACTTCTGTGCATACTCAGGTACCACACACCATCCCAGTTAGGGAAGGCCTTTGCCCCACATTGGAAAAATCAAGTGCTGTGCATCTCTCAAGCCATCATCAGAAATGTAAACCACCAAGAAAACCTGCTCTCTTAAGTAACGTTGAAAAAAAGTCTTTAAAAAATCTGTTGAAGAGGAGACATCACTAACAATAGGGTTTTCAAAATGGTGTGAGTTGTTTCTAGGAGTTGTCCAAGCATTTTCTCTTTGCTCATTTTTTGGTTTTATAAAGCTAATTCTGTATAAAAGGACTTTTGAAGTGTGTGACCTTCATTTCATGATTTTTAAAAAACTGAAAAAAAGGAGTAAATTTAGAAACATTTTGCTTGATTGTGGAAAACAGCTGTATCACAACAGAATCCCTTTTGCTTCTTATATTTTCAGTATAAAAGGCAAGTAAGTAGAGATTTTGCATCTTCACAGTCTGGCACTCCTCTGAGCCACTTAAATCTAAGCAAAACAGGTATAAAATACGAGGGGTCTTCTTCTCCTTTATACCAAACCCCTCTGGGGAGCAAGTCCCCAGCTAAATAAAACCTCATTAATTTTTATATCAGTCAAAGTAGCAGTATTTTATCTCTCCTCCAACAAGGTGTAAATGCCCAGACTAGCTAAAAGGCCCAGGGAGGTGAACAATACCAGCAGAATTTTAAGAGCCAGGTGCTGGTTTATACCCTTATGGCTTTAAACTTAAGTTGCACTTCAATTCATGATGCTGTGAGGTTTGATTAATAATTTAGCAGTGTATTAAAATCAGTAAAGCTTAAAGTTGGTAGTCATGCAGAAGTGAATAAGTGATGGCTATTTTTTAATTCATTTCATTTATACTCAAGCAGCATCTGGCTTTGAATCAAATAGTGTCAGAATACCATGGCTGGTTATAACATGTACTGTTGATACTAATTACTCTTAGTTATTAATCCAGCACTTGTAAACTCAGGTGTCAGCAAAACAACATTAATATGTCTGACACCAACATTCCCCTGGATTTCCTTTCTCCCGTTGCTTTTGTTAAGCCTTCATGCACACTTCTGCAGTACCGACCACTATTAAACTAGTGTGTTTCAGTAGACATCTCTCCAAGCTTGGTACTTTGTCAAAAAACGTAGCTGTTGAACTAAAAAGAAAAGCGCAGGTTGTGTGTGCTCTCTGCGCTGGCTTCCTCAGAAAGGTCACCGGCGAGGACTTGGCTCTCTCTTACATGCTTCCTACATTCTTGGTACTCTACATTCATGTCAGTGAGTGCTACTCTTGAACACAAATTGAAGAGACAAGTCAGCGACAAAACTACTTCTAGACTGATAACGGCAGAATGCTACCAAGACAACTCCATAGAAAACCCACTGAAGCAGGAGCAAAATTCAGGTCACTTCATAGCAAAGCTCATCACTGATTATTATTATTATTTTAAATCATTTTGTAAAACTTTTATCCTGGGAGCCAGATATCCCCATGTGATGTGCTAATTCAAACAGGCTAATGTGGGACCACCTGACCCCACCTGGTACCAAAGGCTTCCGAATTTTTTTAGCTTCTCAGAAAATCACTGCTGACTGACACCCATCTGTTGGTGATCGGCTTCTGGTTCCTCTTCTTCCACATCTGCATTATATTCTTCAAACGCATCATCATCAACATCTGGAAGTCCAAGTAACTACAAAGAAGAAAAAAGCACTGTGTAACAGAGATTTACCTACTTGTGCAGCTTCACAGCAAACCTTCGCAAAATACTTAGGTGCCAATTCTTGAAAACCCCAAACCCTGGAATAACAGTATTGCATAACAACCTCTACTCCCTTTCTCTTCCTCCTGTGACAGAGAAAGATTTGAAAATGCATCCTCACACCAAATTAAGTGCTTGGAGACCAGAAGACAAATAAAACCAAAGCACAGCACTTGAAAAAAGCTTTGCATTCTTCCCTAAAGATTGTATCACAAATTGTGGAGTGCTTAGACTTGGCAGTGGTTTAACTTCAGAAAGAACCATGATAATACTGTAGCAGCAGTTATCTCTGTTGAAGATTGTGTACAGCAGCCCAAGAAAAAAGCATCCTCATACAGAACTGGCTGGCACGGAGTAGGCAAGGAGTTCCTAAAAACCTAAAGATCCCACTGTGTTAAGTGCTTCTCTTGAACCCTGCACTTCATCACACCAGACCTCACAGTGAGAAATACTGTGTATTCAACTCAAAATTGTCCGAGTGCCTTTAAATCTCTGCAAATTAGATCTGGGCTTCTGAAGAACTGCCAGCTCATCTTTTTTTGGATAATGTTTGCATGCCATCAAATGATGGCTCCGATCCCCACACTTGTTTGCTACAGGAAAAGGAGCAAATAGCAATTGAACTTTTCCCCTCTCCTCCAAAAGGTTGCCAAGCCAACAGGAGTCAGGAAGACAGATAAACTAAATAACAGTCAAAATTATGCATCTGTTGTGGAAATCTCATATTAGAATCCTACACTTGCAGATATTAATAGCCACAAAGCAAAATCATATGCCAGACATTATTGGGAGTACCATGTATTTAGCTTGCCAGGGCTGGAGAAGCAGCACAGATGCACATAATGCCCTGTTCGGAGAGTGAGGCAGCTGTTTAGCTCTCGAAAGAGGCAAAGCACAGAAAAATTCAGAGGAGGGTGACACTCGCTAGGTGACAGCATGAAAATTTAAATCTGATGAAGCAGATTTTTTAGGGCCATAAACTAATTTGGTCTGTGACCAGCATTCACAGTTATTCAGTGGACACAAATAAAATGCACAGAATTAGCCTCTGCGTCCCGTGAAGCTTGCATTCCTCACTGTCACTGGGAGAAAACCAGCTTTTTAGTTGCAGGGTTTCTTCAGTAGGGAAATGCAAGCAGAATTTGCTGACTAAAACGCCTCCTTCACATTTTAAAAATACTTACAGAGGGATCCCAAGCTGTAAATGTTCTTGTTTTCCAAACAGAACAAAGAGTAAATATTCCTGTGCATACACATTTTTCAAATCAAATGCCTAACTGAACATGAAACTACTTGGTTCATTTTCAGGATGCGGGGTATATGTTTCATGTTGAAGTTAAAATTAAAAGACTACAGTTTTAAAATGCAAAAGTAAGGCCTCTAGGCTTACTTATCCACCGGTATTATTTTCACTAAACTGATTTGGTGTATTCATATTAAATGTTGAGTGTTGTTGTACTGCTTTATTTAAATCACCCAGCAGAAAGAACTTTGATCACATTTTTTGTCCAGCTCTGGTTATAATTCATCCTTGATTTTCAGGGAAATGCGCCACATGAGTCTTCATTTTCTGGGATATTGTAAGCCCTTCCCATGCAAAAACAGCAAAGAAAATATAACATAAAGCATGAGAACTGCAAAGACGCACACAAACTCAAAGGATAGAGAGCACGTGTGCTTTTCACACATCCCCTTTCTCTTCACCCTTGGGAAACTCAGCTCTTCTCTGCCTGTCGCAGTGTAAATCAGAGTGATGCTGGAGACATGAATGGTTTTACGGAGCACAGGAAGGATGGAGATGGAACAAGATGGTATGCTATTCCAAGAGAGGCACAGTTTTCCTCTCTCATGGACACTATAGGATCTTCCAAGGCACCAAGGACCTCAGCCACGTAGGTCCTACTTTCAGGAGTCACTTCTCAATGCTTCCCACAGGATCACAGTCCCTCACTGCTGTTACGCCCTTACAGCTATCTGGACTGCAGTGCCAAATCAGCCAATATTTTGACCCCAAGAGCAAGAATCAGGGTCCGAAGTGGAGGACGCTCTACAAACATTGGGCCAAAGCAGAAGTATAAAAGTTGAGGATGAAAAAAGACTGTGAAGGTGGCCTGAGTTGACCCTGCATCGATTCCCACTTCGTTTTCTTTCACACACACTAGTTTCTGCTTCTAGTTCATGTCTACTTTATATATTAAAGTATCAGCTATGTGACAGACTGGAAAGGACTTTAATGGAGAGCGAAAACAAAGAGAAAAGAGGTAAAACAGGAAAGGGGTGTAGAAAGAAAAACCTGATCCATCAGCCAAATAGGCAAGGGAAATAAAATTGCCAGGTGAGGGGGACATATGGGGAGGAGGACAGGACAGTGGTGAGGAGGGAGGTAGGGCAACAACCAGCATCAGCACCACCTGAACTACACCTATTTATTCCTGATGGCCAAATTACCCATCTGGAGGTAAAAGAGAGGTCACTGGGATGTGTATGAATTACATGAAAATTGGATAAATGGCTTTTACACTGCTGCCTCCTCAGCTCAGATGTAGTTTTTTTCAGCTGAAGGTGAACTCAGTGCAGGAGCCCTGGAATTTGCTGCTGAATTGTACGACTCATGTTTTGGTTCTCTGCAAACTCTGCCAGTTGGTGCAGTGTCCCTCAGGCATTTCTTTTATCTCGTATTTGTCTTTCTTTTCTTAACTCTTTCAAAATGCTCTGATTCTATGCAAATAATCTAGTAGTTTTTAAGTTGCAAACTCACAAAAGGAGAGTGACATTGCCTGCTCACACACAGACAAACTGAAAAACAAGCGAAGTAAAAGCCCAAGCTTTAGCAGTCCATGATGCTACACTAGAGATACCGTGGTTCTGTTGAATCCTGGTGTGAAGGGCTTAGTCTCCAAAGCACCAGCATGGACAGCTCTGGCACCAGAGAGACAAGGGCAAACAGTGGTATTTGAGCCCAGTGCTACTGATATCACTTCATGTACCTGCGTGGTGTCTGGCACTTTTGGATGCTCCCTGAATAAGTGGATAATAAGGTGAATTACAAGAAAAAAAAAATGACCCAGGAAAGCAGAGACAGAGACAACATGCCTCCCACCACTTTCAGCAAAGAAACAGCTCGACCTTGTCTAGAGCAGGATTTAGGGATGCAGCTTAGCTGTCGAGGGTTAACTAACCCTTTTTAGAAATAAATATCCTGCCCTGTCACTGTGTTTTATGCCCATAAAACATAAGGGAGAGATGCCCAAGAGCAGCGAGGGCTGGAGAGCAGCCCCCAGAGTGCCCTCATTGCTTCCTCTAACCAAGGAAGAGCAGCAAGCAGAAGAAAATCTCTCACTGAGAGGGATGCCAACCACTGGGCATGCCGCACTCACCACCTCCAAAACATGAGGCCCAACGGCGTAAGCAGCCAGTCTCTTCCCACGTAGCAGCCATAGGGTAAGTCTGCAGAAACACGGCTAGGCTGTTATTATAATAGTGTGGGAGCAGGGCTGAGTCGAGTTACTGCGCAAAAATCAGTCTGGGAACCCTCGGTTAAGGGAGGGCAGGTGCTTGTGCCATGCAAAAGGGCATGGAGAACTGTAGATGCACTGCTGTGTCTCCTCCTAAACAACCCCCTTTGAAGAACCCCGACAAAGACTTTCAAAACTGTCTAATAATCTTGGATGTCCAGCTGGAAATACCAAAATGCAGAAGACTTTCAGAAGGTTCTTATCAAGCACATGCTAAAAAATGTCCTCTCCTTATTGTCTCAGCCAGGATCATCAGACACTTCAGAAGAGCCCAGTCTGACCTTCAGCAGCAGTTTTTCATAAAATGCCATTTTTCAAACTGAAATCTGCCAGACTGCTCTCTGACATCAGACTTGGCTGGGATAGTGGAGAAGAAATGCCCTGCAAATGCACTATTACCTCCAAGCTGGCAGCCAGGTGGTTTTATCAGCAATACAGGTTCAGCAGACAAAGAATGGGAGACAGTGTGAAGTAATTCCAAGGAAATAATTTCCCAATCTTGATGAAGAGTGGTTTTGTTCTGACAAAGGCCTGAGGATGCAAAATAACTCTTTCCATGCATCTATCGTAACACCCTTCACTTTTAAACACCTATCCTACCATGCATACATTATTTTTAATAATTACAATAAGGGAAAGATGTCAAGACAGTCCTTAACAGATTTGCCTACACACAACCATGCTTCAAATAATAAACCCGGGTTTGTTATGCTGATGCAAATCTCTTAATATTAGGTCAAAGGAGAATGTGAGAAACTTAATCTTTGTGGTACTGCCAAGAGAAAATGAAGAGGTACTTGATTATAGTCTGCAAGAGGTCTCTGACAATTGAGGACGCCAGTTTTGAGCAGACAAAAGCACAATGAAATTTACACAGCTAGGAAGTAAAACTGGGAAAACACAGACTGTAAATAAAATACAAGTTTTTCACAGGAGCATAACAAATGATGAGAATAAAAAGTGTCCCGTGGTGTTGTATCCTTTAAGTCACTTGAAGACTTTACAGCGAGATCAGGTGTCTTTGGAAAAGACACACTCCAGCTCAACCACAATTTATGTGTTTGGTTGAGAGAATCATGGGATGAAAAGAGATGTATGAAAGAAAGGCCCAGATTAAATGAGCATAACGGTTGCCCTTGCTTTGAACTTCTTTATTCTGAAGAGTAGCTTAACTTGGTTTGACTGAGGCCAATTTCTCAGTAACTGCAGCTATGCTGAAATAGATGTGGTTTAAATGAAATAAGTGATCTGTACCAATTTAATTAAGTCTTTTTGAAGTCCTCTTTAGTTGTAGCAATGAAAGTTTCTCCTCAAAGATACATCTTTTCTGAGCCAGAGAAGGCAGCTATGAAGATCCATGAGCATAATATTGTTCTGGGAAACATATTTATATTTTTGTATGTTTTCACAATTACAGCCAGCTGTACTGATGGATCATATTTCCAGTCCTTTCTAAGAAAAGTGTGCATCTGTTCTATTTATTTCCAGTCTCTCAAAGGATTCTTTAAAATTATGCTCTTTCATGTAGACCAGCTGTGATGGTCCATGGCAAAGCAACACAAGGGTGTAACGCAAGGATGGCCAGCGTTTTCTTACTGGTGTTCCAGGCCCTCCCTTTTGCTTTGAACACTTGGGATACATGTTCAATCTTCTCGATTAGTCAGTCAGAAAAGAAGAGGAGGGAAAAAGGTCTACATTTTCAGTTGAATGGGGAAATGTCCATTGGTCAGCTTTCCCATGGACATCACAGGAGCATGAACCTACACTCTGCTTTGCACCAGCCCCTTACCTAGCCCCAGGCACTCAAAAAGAGAGGCTGTGCAAAGGGAGGATTTGGCAAAAATGAAGGACAATGGCCAGCCTAAGCCACCTCACCCTGACAAAACTTAGGCTTTGACTCAAATCTTAGTGTTAAACAAGTAACAGCAAAACACAAAAATACATCCCCTCTCCCCTCAAAACCCAGCTTCTGCTCCAAATTCTCAAGCGGTGACCAAACTGACATTTGCAAATACCAAGTGGCAGCCATCCTAATAGTAAAATCTGGATCATTTCGGGAAAAAACCCAGATGACCCTAAAATAAACCAAACCAGTCTGAGGAGAGACCGTACTTCCAGCTTCCCAGAGGTTTACTCTTGCTACTCAGATCCTTGAAAAACTCCCCAATTCCAGTGCCAGGAAACAACTCTGCCACAAAGTCCCATGGTACTGACTCGCATCCCATTCCTTGGAGTCAGCAGGGGAGCTGCTGCCACTGGCTGCTGCACCAGCTGGTCTCCCACCCCATGCAGGAATCTCATCCTCTCAAGAGCAGAGACAGAAATAAAAAGTCAGCTGGCTTCCAAGAAACCATTTCCAATTGCCTGATAGTAGCTTACATACTAACACCCGTGTGCCCAAGCAGCTGACTAGAGATGCAAGTCCTTATAAAGAAAAACCACGTTGCTCCATCCAGTGCTATCCTATTAAAAGACACAGGTAACTGTCGATGTTTAGAAGTCAAAAAGAGGCACTTACGGGTCTGAAGGATTTGAAGACTTTTTCCAGTATTTCATTGAGTGTTTTTTTCCCACAGGAGGAGATGTAATCCTGTGCAAGCTGCAGAAAAGGTAAGCAGTCCTCACTTTCGCTCCACACATGCTGAAAGCCAAGAGCAACACAAGAGAGAAAAGACATTAACAGGAATTCACGCCTGCCTTTCCACGTTATTTTATAAGGGGACACGCTGTAAACATCTGCCAAAGTACACTGGGCCTCCTAGGGCTCAGGCCCACACAGGGGACGGACACTGCAAGCTGTTTCAGAAGCCACGCTTCAGAGGAAGAACCTTTATTTTATTAACATGATACAGTAGAAAGCAGGGAAATCGATCCAGAAGAGAAAACACCTTATGACTGCACCATCAGTGCAGGGCACGTATGCCTCACACAAGTGCATTTTACAGATAAAGGTGTTTTTGTCTGACATCAGCCCTGCTCAGACCAGGAAGAAGTCGGGCTGGGTTTGCTCTTCTTCTGTATCATCTGCTGCAATGGAGCCCTGAGGAAAAGCTAAAGCATCTCTTTGTCTTCCTGGCATTAATGCAAATGTGATGTGACCCTGAAGGTGGAACTTGACGTGTAGGTGGAACCTGATGTGTAATTCTCTTGACGATGCAGAAGAAAAGATGCAAAACATACCCACAGGTTAGACACAGAGCCAGGGAGAGGCATCCTGACACTTCAGGCCGCCCTCCCTGTTTTGGAGTTTACTTCTCCTAGACCCAAGCCTTCCCTTCCCAGGCAGGTACATTTAAACCCATTTGGGATATTCCTCTTGTCTTGCTCTTGCTTCAGACATGCTGGTTCCCCGGCCTGGCTCTGTGAAGTCTCTCTCTCTGCTGCTTAGTCTGCTGCTACAAGACTGTTTGAAATGGAGCTGGTGAGTGACGGTGGAAGCACACAGGTGACAATGCTTCTTGCACACAAGGGCAGCACACAGCACAAGCTAATGCGTGCTTTTAAAAACCTTCCTTTTGAAGACTTTGAGCATGGGACTGTCTCAGGCTGTTTGCTACAGAGTACTACTGCAAAATTGCTTTGAGTGTCTTAAAGCTCTGGTTTTGCATAGCAGCTCTTTTCCCCAAAGGGCTGTGCAGCTTTTTACTGTGCTATAAACAGTAGGTTTATGCTTAAACAAGGGAAGAGGAAGGTCTCTCTGAAGTTTAACTAACTTCAAGGAAAGAGACCGAACAACAGATGTTTCAGTCTCCAACATAAGGCTTGCATGTCGCCTTCCCTGCCAGGGATGCAGTTTTACACTTATCAAAAGAAAACAATACTTAACATCACCTAAGCTGCATCTTTAAGATGAAAAATGTAACTGCCTTGCTGTGAACCTCACTTGACCTACATTTGTTTTGCTGCTTGTTGCATTTTACAAGCATAAACACAGTGAAATGTTTGCTTATGAAAAGAGCCCTGCCTTACTGAGTAGGTTCTTTCCATATAACCAGAGTGATCTCCTAACTAGTTTGGCAACAGAAGTTCTTTACAGTCTTGCCAGCTCTCAAGGCACATACCGCAAGTCTCATGATACATCGTGCCATCTTAGGAGTCATGGGCCCTGTAGTGCTATAAATATGCAACCAAATTTCAGTTTCTGCTCACAAAAAGAAAATAAATAAACATCTGCACTTTGTGATTTCTATGGCCTAAAAAGGCAGAAGGTACAGGAACTGAACTCAAATGAACCCTCTTTAAAATATCAAATTAACACTTTCAAATCCCAACATTTTAAGAACACCCTTGAGATTCTGGAGGTCTCGCCTACATTTCCTTAATACTTGGGGCTAGCAATAGCCGGTTGGTTAACCTTTGTGTCAAACTTCAAAGGTGAACCTTGCAGCTTAGCAATTCATGGCTTGTGTCAAACTTGTTGTAATGATTTATATGTATAAAATGGTTATGACTGACAGTCCAATTCTGGCTTAAATTGTGGCTTCTTCGGACTACCAGAGCTACACACAGGAGTTTCCACACAAATGAAAATCAGGCCCTGCCCTCTTATAAATAATAGCTAGTTAATTCTCCAGGAAAAGTTAACCCCATGTTGTCCTATATTGTTATTATAGCCTCTTTTCAAGCTGCACCACAATTTAAACTCCAGTGTGAATTCGTCAGCAGTAGCACCGAATAAGACCATCTAGTATGAGGGGAAAACCTAAGCGAGTAACTTGATCATTGAGTCTTTGAAGAGACTTTTTTTGCACAATATCGTAAGGCAATATGCAAGTAAGGTTGTCAACGACTTCCATGTCTGCAGAAGGTCTAAAACTTTGGCTGTAGGAACAAACGCTATGAAAGGTCTCGTGCCATTAGTGCATGCGTCTCATTCCAAAACAGCTTGATTTCATCTCACACCCAAGAAAAATCCTGAACTGTAATAAAAGACCAGGGTTCTAACACCTATGCATGCAGCTGCATCTACAGTTCTCTGTGGATGTTCAGCTCTGCACTGAGGCAGCACAGGAACTGAGTCTCACCACTGACTCACGCATCTCCAGAGAAACCTACAAAAGGAATTTTGGCCTCCCAAAATAAAAACAAATGTAATTTGAGGATTCAGCTCTTGCTTAGAAAGTTAGAGCAGTCTGCAGGCTGCACATATGGAGATGCTTTTCCTGGAAAAATCCTGACACCTCAGAACCTCTTTACAGTGGGAGAAGCAGGCTGCAGGTGAACCAATGGACCACCACGCTCAGCATTGGCTTTGCAATTAAAATAATATTAACCTCACCATCTGATGAGTATGTGTTTTCCAAGCTTGCCCAGTTTTGCTCACGGTTGCTTTGTGTCACTACAAAAGCACACAGCCACTAATTTCCACCTCAGCTGTCCTAGGATCATGGCTGAATTATTCAGTTCAGCATCTACACCCTGCAAACAGCTGAGGCAATTCATAGAGTTGCATTTGGAGGGGTTTGCTTTTCCTCACGCCTTCAGATGATGCAGTGCTGCTGGATGACAGAGGCACTTGCTGGGCCATCTTTTTCTAACCAGCCCACCTGTTAAGCATGACAGCAAAACGTTTTCTTTGTGGGGATAATTCAACTTGCAGAAAACGTTCAGCCTCACTGACTTCTAAAATATTTTACAGGAAATCTTGCACCAAGGTGGCATTGTATTTTTATTTACATTTGTGGTATTTTGAATGCCAGCAACAGCACAGAGACAAAACAAATTACAAACCATAAGGAACAGCATCGCAACCCTCACCGTTATTAGTTATGGCTCTACAAGTCCGATTAATATTTTGAGAACACCAGGAGCTTCGGTAGCTAAATTATATATATTTCACTTGTCTAATATGCTGATTCAGAGTTTTAGTGTCCAGGTGGTATTGAAAACTCCAATATGCATCTAGATGGGTCTTCTGCATCTCTAACATGTTAAAACCTAGCACAGAGACACCTTTACAGGAAATTAAAATTACACGATCATTGTGATCTGTAATCTCCAATTTTATACAAAATTCAGAGTTATTCTCCCCCAGATTAAATCTTCTCAACCTTTCCGTGTTTTTAGTTATCAGGGACTTCTCTGGCACCTCTTACATAGCTTTTTAAGTCTGATAAATGAAGATGTAAAGAAAGAGAACAGGAACACGAGACACCAGATGTTTATCAAATGTGAGGCGCCTTTATGAGAGTCACAGGATGCAAAAAGGCTGTGAAGTGTGCCACTGTGGATTCTGTTTATATTTACTCTCTTTCACACTCCATTGTGTTACTGGAGCCATGCAACATGACTCAAGTGCAAATGAGAATCACTCCCCTGGCTGGTATTAAGTCTCCTTAAAATAAACTTCAGCCTGTAATTGCCTACAGAAAGGAAACTTATCTTCTGGAACATCAAAAAGGAAAATGACTGCAAAAACCCACAAACCAAGATAGCCAAGCTGGGAGCACAAATGAAGCCCCATAGTGCACTAGGAGGAGAAAACACCATGCTGGTGAATCACCTCGTTAGTGGTTCTTAATAGCATTAAGGAGACACCATCCACAGGAAAAGAATTACGAATGATACCTATCTGCCTGTCTAGTATTATTACTACAAAAAGTGCCTCAAGTTAATTATGCAAAAAAAAAAGGCAGGAAAAAAATCACTGCCTCTAGTTTTCCACTGTTCACATGCCACATCTGACAGTAGTTGGGCCTTTTGCTCACTTTTACTCCTGGTGGCTTTGGGCAGGGAGTCCTTCCCAGAGCAACCCTGGAATGTATTTGCCAACAAAAGAAAAAAAAAAAAAGGGAAAATGTGGTTGCAAACCCACAAAAGTTGGCCAGTGTTGGAAGCATGGGAATAGGGTCCGAAGCTGCGTAAGCTTTTTTTAAAGTTTACAAGATTTTGTTTTGAAAGACTTTGCTCAGTTATTGAGCAGTATATACAGAAACTATACACGTCTAAGAAAAATAATGAACTCTCTTCGCAATTTCTGGTATCATTAGCATCCAATCACAGCTTTAGCCTAGTCCTGCATTGGATTCATATGTATCCCTGATGAAGAGTCCACCATGCAAGGCATTTTCTGGGCACAGGCATGCCTAGAAGGGAACGAGAACTGGGGTTTGACATAGGTGCTGGGAAATGGGTGTGCAGGGCTGGGCCCACAATGAATCATACAATGGTTTGAGTTGGAAGGGACCTTAAAGTTCACCTAGTTCCAGCCCCTCTGCCATGAGCAGGGACACCTCCCACCAGGCCAGGCTGCTCAAGGCGCCATCCAACCTGGCCTTGAACACTTCCAGGGAGGGGGCATCCACAGCTTCCCTGGGCAACCTGTGCCAGTGTCCCATCACCCTCATTGTGAAGAATTTCTTCCTAATGTCTAATCTAAATCTTTTCCTTTCCAGTTTAAAGCCACTAATGGATTGGGAGAACCCACACCTAGAGATACTCCACTGTGCAGTGCAGGAACTGAGCCTCAACATCGACTCATGCATCTCCAGAGAAACTTACAAAAGGAATTTTGGCCTCCCAAAATGAAAAATGTAATTTGAGGTTTCGGCTCTGGCTTAGAACATTAGAGCAGTCAGTGAGGCTACACATATGGAGGTGCTTTTCCTGGAAAACCCCTGACACCTCAGGAACTCTTTACAGTGGGAGAAGTAGGCTGCTGGTGAACCGATGGACCACAGTGCTGGAACTGCGCCCCAGGGTCTCATGTACCCATGGACAGATGCATAACTAAACTCCAGATAACTTCTTTCATAATTCAGCAGGGCCATCTGCCCTACACAATGAACAAACGTCCTGCTCGCTGAGATTTGTAGTCCTGGAGAAGTCCCTTAACTGCTCTTTGTTTCCATGAACCCATCTGCCAAAAGGGTTCACGCTGCACTTACCTGTTGGAAAGGGAACATTTGCCAAGCAGGTCGAGGGATGAAAGCTGCTGCAGGAAGGGAAGGACCTAAAGCATTCCTACAATAAACGATCTGTGCTAGAAACTATTTTTTAAAAAAATAAAATAAAATCCTTATATTGTTGTTAACTGGAGCTTTGCAGGTTATGAACCCCGTGGTGAGAAGCTGCCTTTCCAGAACTCTTCTTGCACTTCTCTGCTCACCACCGGGAGGGTTGAGGAAAGGGGGGGAAACAGCCCACCTCCCTCCCATCCCAAAGCCAGGGTTTGTTTTCCCGGTGCCACTGCTGCACAAACTTGCTGTGAACTCCGCGGGGGGACGGGAAGGGGATGAGGTGGGGCCAGGCTGGCAGCTGCCCGGGTACCCTAGCCCCGGGAGAGGGGGGCGCATCCCTCCTGTCATCCTGACTCCATTTTATTCCTGCCCATTCTCCATTTGCCGTGACAGCCCTGCCGAGCCCCGGCACCCCCGGGAGAATGGATGGTGGGGGGACCAGGAGGAGGGGGCGGGATGCTCCAACGCCTCTTCATCCTCCCCGGAGCCCGCAGCCTCCCCGGGTCGTGGTGGTGGAGGGGAGGAGGGTGATGCAGGGGGAGAGGATGATGCAGGGGGAGGAGGACAGGGTCCCTGCCCGCAGCCCTGCCCCGCACCGGACTCCATTTTGCAGGCTGTGATGAGCGCTGGGGAGGATCCCCCCGCATTCCCCCGCCCTCCATCCCCGCATCCCTCCGGGACACAGCCCCGTCCACCGCCCCTCCTTCCCTCTGGCTGCACCGGGAACCTGCCTGGCCGGAGATGGGGGGGATGCCCCAAAGCGGGGGAGGGTGTCCCAAAGCGGCGGGGGGGATGCCCCAAAGCGGTGCGGGAAGGGGATGCCCTAAAGCGGGGGAGGGAGGGGGAGCGGGGAAGGATGTCCCAAAGAGGAGGGGGGTGTCCCAAAGCCCGCCCGTGCACACACACGCACGGTACCCACGCACAGCCGTGACCACCCCCCCAACCCCCCTCCGCATACCGGTCTCCTCCCGGGGACACTCACGAAATTGTCGCCGCAGGCGGGCTCCGGGCACAGCACGTAGAAGGAGACGCCGGGCTCGGCGTAGAAGTCCATGCGCCGCTCCGTCTCCTCGGCGGCGATGAGCTGGAAGGGCGTGCGGGCGCACCACCGCTCCGCCGCCTCCGCCAGCGCCTCGAAAGCCATCGCCGCCGCCGCGATCCGCGCGCCCCGCCCCGCCTTCCCGCCCCCCTCCCGCCCCGCCGCGCACCCCGCCCTGCTCCCCGCCTTCCCGCACCCCCACCCCGCCCCGCACCCCGCCGTGGTCTGCACCCCCTCGCGCGCCCCCTTCCCGCGCAGCCGCGCACCCCGCCTTCCCGCGCGCGCCTTCCGGAGCCCCCGCGCGCGCCCGGCCCGCGCACCGTCTCCGCTTCTCGTCTCCCGCCCCGCACCCCGCCTTCGCGCCCCCCCCACCCCGCGCACACCGTCCAGGGATCGGTGTCCGCCACCTCGCACCCGAGCGCGCCGCCTTTCCGCACCCCACACCGCTGCGATCCGCGGCCCCCGCCCCGCCTACTCGGCCCTTCTCCCGTCCCGCCGCCATCCGCGTCCGCGTCGCGCCCACCCCTCCCGCTCCGCCTCGTCCACCCGCGCACCCCGCACTTCCCCACCCCGCGCGCCCCCTTCGCGCCCCGCCGCGGTCCGCGTGGGCCACCCCGCGCCGCGCGCGCCTGCCCCGCACGCCGTGTACCCCCGTGCCCCGCCGCGTCGAGCGCGCCCTGCGCATCGTGCCCCGCGTCCCCAGCACGCCGCGCCGCGATCCGCGCCCACCAGCCCCCCGCACCTCTCTGCCCCCCCTTCCCGCCGTAATCCGCACGCACCGCGCGCAAAGACGCGGAGACCTCTTCCTGGTACATCCCAAGGGATTATCTGTGCGTCTGAGCAAGGTGCCTGAGACCATGGAACCATGGGATGGTTTGGGTTGGCAGGGTCCTTACAGCCCATCCACTTCAGGGACACCTCCCACCTCCCCAGGCTGCTCAGGCCCCATCCAGCCGGGCCTTGAACACCTCCAGGGAGGGGGCATCCACAGCTCCCCTGGGCAACCTGTGCCAGGGCCTCACCACCCTCAGCGTGAAGAATTTCTTCCTAATGCCTGATCTAAATCTTCCCCCTTCCAATTTAAAGCCGTTCCCCCTTGTCGTATGACTCCATGCCCTTGTAAAAGCCTCTCCACAGCTTTCCTGTAGCTCCTTCAGGTACTGGAAGGCTGCTATAAGGTCTCCCTGGAGCCTTTTCTTCTGGCTGAGCAAGCCCAACTCTCTCAGCCTGTCCTCAGCACAGGTGCTCCAGCCCTCCGATCATCTTCGTAGCCTCCTCTGGGCCCGTTCCAACAGTTTCGTATCCTTCTTATGTTGGGGATTCCAGAACTGGACACAGCAGTCCAGGTGGGGTCTCATGAGAGCAGAGGGGGAGCATCGGCTCCCTTGACCTGCTGGCCGTGCTGCTTTTGGTGCAGAGATATGAGAGCTGATCTGCATTGATACAGGGCCTTAGACATCCATGTCTACTGCACCTTGTAGGAAAACAAATCCATGCAGACCTGAGTGTGTTTTTGGCTGAAAGCTTGGGATCTCTTGGAGGTTATCAGGCAGCACAGAGCCTGTACATGACAGCAGGTAGAAGACTTTGCATGGACAACACTGACTTCCAGTGTTGCCCAGCAGCTCTTCCTTGTCTCAGGAGCAGTGTTGAGCTGCATTTCCACCATGGGTACCAAATGCCCAAGTGGAGGGGTCTGGGCTGCACATCGTGCGCTCCTCTCTTGTGTATTTGTTGGTGCACACATCAGTTGACTTTTACCAAAATAACTGGTGAGGCCGCAAGCTGCGGAGGGCAGCACTAACAAGACTAGCGCGGAGGCACCCACTCTGCCTCTGGCTGGTCCGGGGCATGCTCCAAGCATCCATGCCGCCGCGCTCAGCTCTGCGGTCATCATCTGGATTCATCCAGCTGTGGGCACGAGTGCAGCAGAGCTCAGTACTAATGACAGCACAGGGAGAAACCTCCCCTGGCATTGCAGCCAAGGACCAAGGCATGAGAAAATTCCAACGACATGAGTGCTCGTGCAACTGTAACTCAACCCCTTTGTTCGTGTGAGATGCCACTGCCTGCAGTTTTTTCCACCAAAGGACATTTCACTTATTGTGTGCAGATATTCTGGCTATTGCCCTCGTTTCTGGGGTGCTATTAGGGTGGCAAGTGCTGAGCACCCTCTTCCTCCTCTTGGAGCTGTGCTCTGGCTGTGCAAAGAACAGTAAAAATGACAAATATTCCAAAACTCCTGGCCTCAGCTACCTCACATCTCAGAACCTGGGGTGCTGTTACCCTGCTCCCACCGTGCCTTCCTTTGCCACGGGAAAATGAGGCTGGTAACATCCAGTTCTTCCCTACTGCACAGGCCTGCAGGAGGTGGGTGCAGTGATACCTCCGAAGCAATGAGTGGTGGTAGGGAAGCTCCACAGGGACATCTCTGAAAGACCTGTGGTTTTGCAGGCAGCCCAGGGTGGGAGCGGCGAGTCTTGAGCAGCTAGAAATGAAATCCTAAATCCCTGGCCATTTCCCAAAGCAGGCAGGGGTCCTGTATAGACTCAAAGGTGACCACAGGATTTAGGGACACTGGGGGCTGGCAAGGTTGTGACTCCTGTGCAGGGCTTTGCAACTTCAACACTTTTAGTGTTGGGTGTTCGGTGGGGTTTTTTTCCAAATGTATTTACATAATTAGCATGAAAATAGGACATGGAAAATTACGTCTCTTTCTCCCAAGATGTGTCACTGTTGGTTTGCCTGCAACCGGTAGGCAGAGTGCCACCACGCAGCCAGATGAGTCCCCTGCCACAGCGCTCAGCACCAAGGTCCACCCTAATCCTGCCATCTCTTTGCACTTCCCTGAGATCCAGCCTCATTTTCTGTCTTCCCCAAAGACGACATCAGTGTTGGGTAAGGATGTGGTGGTGGGAGTGAAGCCTTGGCCTTGCCTCTCGCTGGCGAGGTCATACGAAGGGTTTGGCACTCGGGTTTGGGGTTGCCTGAGGGAGGCAGCCAGGCAGCTGTGTCCTCCTGGCTGGCAACACCCTGGCCCGTAGCAGCAAGAGGGGGTGCAGGCTGCCTTGCAAGTAGCCACTATTTCAAATAAATGAGGTCTCGATGTTAACGCCTATGATTTATGTGTATTTCCAAAGCCCCTCAAGAACGTCTCTTTAGTCCTTAAAATGTCACTTTGAAGTATGTGCTGTTTGTTATCTCCCTTCTGTGAGGTAGGGAAGCTGACAGGTTTCAAATGAGATTTTAAACATCTTATTGCAGCCCGCGCTGCAAAATCCGTTGTCACGTCTGACAGCGCAGCCATTCAAATCACGCAGCTGTGCTTGTTTCTTTATTTACATGTGACGAGTCTCCTTGCCCTTACCCCAAAAGCAGATTATAAAAATGACTTGGTAAAGGATGGTGATTTTGGCAATGCTAGAAAGCAACCTGCAGAAGAGCTGCTTGCAGAGCAAGCCAAGCTTGGTGGCCCTGGCCACTGCGCCAATACTAGCGGCCGAGGGACAGCAATGTGGGCACAAAGCAGATGCAGTACCCATCTGCCTCTCTGCATGTCAAAAGCAGAAGCAGTGGCTGCTCCCTTAAGAAGACAGGTAGACGGCAAGCAGTTCTGTACTGTGCCCCAGCTTTTCCAAAATACTGTATAAATCACATGGTTTTGCTTCCGACTTGCTTGAAATACCCACGATCATCTATGCCCTGAAGGATGGCCACATAAGGGGAGCAGCTGTCTTCTTGGGAGGGGAAGTCAAGAAGCTGTCTGCTGTGGACAGGACGGCTTGCAGAGGGTAAGCTGCACCAGAGGGAAGGTAGTTCCCCCTACACTGTGGAGCATTCACTTCCACTTCCATCTCCCTCCGGGACACAGCAGCACTGGTGCTTTCCATCACCCTGATCCAGGCCACCGCGAGGTCAGGGATGCCACTAGCCAGTAACTATTGCCTGCTGGAAACGGCATTTCCCTCCGAAGAGCGTATGAAGAGTATTAAGAAGGGAGAGCACGTGCAGTGCCATAGCTGAGCTAGTTGGACCAGAAATACGAATACCAGCATTTTAAAGGTGACTTCAGGTTTTATGAGGGTTCTCCACCTTCCCAGAAATGAAATTGTCAGGTCAAAGATGAATGACAGCATGCAGACTGAGTGCATAAACCAATTTTCTGCCATTTGCATGGATTGCAGGAGATGTGGAGGGGAAGGTTTTTAAAGGACCTGGCACCCACGAGTCACCTTTACAAAAGCCCTTGCCTCTGAGATCCTTGGCGATGAGCATGATCTAGAAGGCTGGAAATGCAGCCCCATGCTCAAGTGAGGAAGGGAACAGCACCTCACTAAGTGTTTACTATTCCCCTACTCCCTCAGGACACAGCAACATTGAATGACATGGGGAGAAGGGACGCAGGGGAGGGGAAGTGAGAACCTGTGGAAGGTGGAGGAGCAGAAAGATTTCTGAAATGTGTCAAAGACAACTTGCCCGCAGCTGTGGTGTCTCTCCAGAACACTGAACCACTGCCCTGCTCTACAGCGAGCTAGAAAGCTGACATATCCAGCCCATGGACTGTCTTGTCTTCAATGCTTTTTTTTTCCTTATGAAGAGCCCTCATGGGTTTGCTTTTGGTGAACTGCCAAGTAATTTGCATTAATTCGCCTGACCAGCTGTAAGAACTCGGTTGCCCTCCCGTGGCCCTCATTACGCACCCTTCCTGCTGATCTAAATACAGAAAGGTCAGGGGAGTGATCTCCAGTAAATTATTAGAGATACACCCTTAATTGCTGTGCTGTGTCAGCTTGTTCTCTTGCATCTCTACACTGTCTGCAGTTTGGTCTCCTAAGTAAAGACTAGTTCCCTTGCTCCAGAAGAGAAAGGGATCAAGAAAACCTAGGGGGGGCAAAATGGGTGAGGGGGGCTGATGCCCTCGTGGCCAACCCCTCATAGACCTTCTTTACACCGTGGACCTTGAAAAATAAATTATTTCTTTCTTACTGTTATCAGTACTGGCTCATTCACAACACACATTTCACATGTCCAGAGCCTTGACTGTTGTGCTTGGTTGACAGAGGTGCTGAAACAGTTGTCCCTACAAAAGGCCAATCTATGCAGGACTTTAAACGTTGCTTGCACCATCACAGCTCTGCACAAATTTTCACTGAGCCTTCAACAATATTAAACATCCTACTGAGCACAGCAGTGCTGGGTTCCTCCAGGAGCTCAAGCTGAGTGACTATTGCCCAGCAGATCAGTTTTTAACTGCCAAGCATCTACACTGAGGTTACTAAAAGCCGTAACATTCCTGGCTGCCACGTTATTTCCAATCCACCCATGGGGTGCTGCATCCTCCCCCAGCACATAATCCTAACCACATCTACCCTTGAGGCTGGAGTCCAGGAGCCAGCATGTTGGTATATTGTTCACCACCTGACTTCCCTGCTCCTGAGGTTACTCAGTTTCCCAAATGTCTAGACAGCGATGTGTGTTTTTCTTGGTTTTAATGAGGAATGCAGCTGTGGCTGTCATCTCTGCTTTGGGTTGTCTTTTTTTTTTTTTACCCATTGCCACGATAAATGGAGTTGAGGAAAGGGCAAGAAAACTGTGAAGAATGATCCAAGCCATGGAGCTGTTGTAGAGGGTAGGTGAAACAGAAATGCACTTTCTCAATTAAACCACCAAAAAAAGCCAGTTAGAAACTGATGCAGAATTAAGATCTTGCTGCTCCCGCAAATCCCGATATCCTCCTTTTGAAGTCAATGGTTGAACATCCTATTGCGTTGGCAATAAGAAATCAAGCACATCAATAGTGATGATGATGTACGCTATGCAAAATCCACTTGCTAATTAACAGCTTTCCCTGGTGGCATTGCCTGCTCCAAAACATGAATTTAAGTTTAAAGAGGTCATCAAACAACCCCCAACTCTGTCCTTCTTCAAGTCCTTGCTTTCTAGGAATAGGAAGATCATGTGCTAAATATAAGGGAGAATATATTGATGTCCTGTCATCTTCCTCGACTTTTGAAGTCTCTGTTGCTCTCCACACCCAGATTGGCAGGATCACACCACATTGCTGGGTGCTGTGCAACAACAGTAGAGTGTCTCCAGGCTCAACAGCTATGCATTTATTAAAGCTATGTCACATTATGTTTGTGAGCAGTGTACTGAAATATGATGGAAATATTTGATGACTGAGCAAACTGAGGGTGATACAAGGGGCTTGTTTTGCCATAGATCACTTTACCTTCATCCATCCTCCCTTTATTCTGACCCTCAAAGCCCAGCATGAAGCCTTCATCCTACTGCATACAGATAAAAAAACCCCACCAGCTGATTTTGAAGAAGTTTATTTTCCTTGGAATGTTCTGAAGTGCAGGCTGCGTACACATTTAATATTTGATACCCTTGGAAATGGTATGACTCATCTCAAATACAGACACAATAGTAGGCCTGAAGAGTTGTTTAGGGCTGGCCAGCTGAAGGTCAGCAAGCAGCCAGGCAGACGTGGCCAGAGATGAGGCTCAGCAAAGCCCAGGCTGAATACAGGGACAGAAGAAATTGGGAGGAGAGCACTGGACAACTTGTGCTCTTGCATCTTTTTTGGATGTAGAAGCTGGTATACCACAGTTCCTGCCTTTTTCACCAGGAATTAGCTGCCGGCACCCTTGTTTATTGTTGGATCTGTGTAGCCATGAGCAGGCCATGTAGCCAGGCAAGCCAAGCAGGGGGTACGTTATGCATTGGCTTATTAAGAGACGAAAGGTGATTTTGCAAAGACCTGAATGTCATAACACAACGTAATCTCTTCAGGCAAACAAACAGGATTTTTTTGTTTATTTGTGATCCTTTATGGTACTGAAAGGACACAGACTTGCAAACTAGCCCTGATCTTCACTTGAATTGCTCCACTAGTATAAAAGATATTCTCATAATAGTTCCAAGTTAGTTGATTGCTTCAAGTGCCAGAATCCTTAATGCTCTGCTATTTTAAACATATGGAAATTGATTCAACACTTATCATCTATTTAGAGATGTAAATTTATTGAAAAAGATGCTGCTTCTTCCTAAGCTTCAGGCAAGCTCTGATACTTAGCTTTCTGCGCACAAGCAGGTTTTTACGAGGACTCGTGATTTTAACTACAGTGATTTATTTTTCTTCTACAAGCTGGAAGAAGCAGAGGAAAATTGACTGTGTAGTCTACAGAGAGAAAAAAGATCCTGGTACAAGCAGTGGTAGGAACCGACACAGCATCTGGCACATCATACCCTGAGGGTCTTTTCCCAAGCGCGGACACTGGTCCAGACCTTGTCCTAACTTCTGTTGCAATTGATCTGTCAGTAGGTCCACTCTGATGTTGGAAGCATAACTCATTTCTGTTACAGTCTCTTGCTTTAGGGGAAGAGCAATGAAAAGCCGAGTGCAAGCAGTGACAACAATAACATTGGCCAGGTCAACAACCCATGGCAAAGGAAACTATCCCCATCCCAAATTTAGCCTAAGCTTCTAAAAGCAAAAAGCACTGATCATTCACCTACAATTAAAAGCTCTTCTCTGAAAGTCAGATCGGTTTTCAAGTCCAGTCCATTGGAATACCTTCTTGCATGGGCAAGCCCTGCGTTGTGGTTGTGGGCATGAGATTGCTATTAGGATTAGATGAGAAAATCTGCAGCCTGGTCGTATTCTGCTGCTGACAGCCTCCTTTTTGATTTGGCATAGTCACTTAGCACCTTACAAGATGAAGATTTGTGTGTATTGCACAGGAATGCTCTTTGTGCCTTAAAGCTTGTGAAAATACCAGCTTCTTCTGTGGAAAAAGAGATCTGTTTTAAAAAATGGTGAAGTCTCAGCTATTTGATCATGTTATTAAGCATGAATCATATATTAATACCATACTAAGAATGTCTCTATAAAGCCTAATATTATGCTTTTGGGATTAAGCAATATTTCTTAATGTGTTTCTTATCCTGGTGTTTTTGTAGAGAAGCTGGAACAGGGCCAGATCATGCAAGGTGCTTATTCATTAGTGGTTAGCTCAGGTCAGGAGAGCACTTACAAAGTGAATGCCTCAATCATCCCTGCTTACCCTGCTGTGGTTTGCATCATGGAGAGGGCATTCAAGGTGGATTCCTCTCAGATGAAAGGTGGATGGCGCGCTCATTGCAGTCTCAGCACTCTTCAGTATTATGGATCTGCTCCTGGGCTGTGCTACTTCCTAGCATAGACACAGCTACAGTATATTTACTGCACCTTAAAATCTCTCAATGGCTTTTGGGAAGCAAGTTCCCTGGCTGTATTAACCAAACCTGGTATTTTGACTTGCTAATGTTTAGTGAAAGGCTTTATTTTTTTTCTTTATATCAGTTTGTTCTTAACATTGAGTCCAGGATCTGTACCATGGAAGAAAAATCTGGCTCTGTTCCTGAGGTAAAGCACTTCAGTCTTTTGCATAAACATAGAAGAATTAATTTGAAGTAGGACAGGGTTAACACAGAGCTGGTTTTTGGAAGTGTCCATTCACTTCTAGGGGTCAGGTGCAATCAGTATCTATTCTCCCAGTGGAAACTGGCGATCTGCCTTGTCTAAGACCCACTAGCTTCCCTTTGAAAAAAGCAGGGAACCACCAGAGCCGGCTGCTGCTCAGTGGTCCCCATCGCTATGATTCCCTTCTGCTCCCCACCATCCAGACCCAAGCAACCAGCTCTCCTCCCTAATCATGCAGTGGCTGCGTACCTGAATATACTTCTTACATCATGAAGGAGAGGGTGACAACCACCAGCATCTCTCAGGGCATTCAAAGCCTTTCCTCCATGTTGCTGACCTCTCATATTGGTTGTACTAGGAGACTACAGTGTGACCCGGCTTGAGAGGGCCTTGTGGCTGACATCACTGGATGGACATTCACCTTTGTGTCCCCTCCACCTCAGTCCCATCCACAGCTCTTCTGTCATCTCTTCTGTGCAAACCACTCCCAAACCTCTCCTCTCATTCAGCCTCCCAAGGTGCATGGGGCACAGCTTGTGCCTCTGGCGTGACTGAAAATTTTGGTATGTGTCCCATATACTCAGAAAGATCTGGCCACCTTTGTTACGTGTGATGAACAGACACTCAGGTCTCGTATCAAAGGCTCTGTGTTCCTCGTAGGGTATCACAATCCTGAGATTTATTTGAAGCATTGGAGTAAAATCCATGCTGCTCACTCAGAGCTGTTTTTCTGAGCAGAGGTTTGTTTGGTTTTGTTAGGGTTATAAAGTCTGGCAGCAGGAAAGTGTTAAGAAGGTATCAGAGCTACAGAGGAAAAAGCCAACTCCCAAGTTACAAAGAGGTGATGGCAGAATTTATGAGCTGGCTGGGGTTGAAAAGCAGTGGACAATTATATCATACTTGCAAACCTCACGGAGTGTTTTGCTTCAGACCAGGCCCTGTACAAGCATGCCTCAAAGGTTTTCACACAAGGTCCTACAACTCGTGAAAGGGTGAGAGGAAATGGCCTCAAGTTGTACCAGGGGAGGTTTAGACTGGATATTAGAAAAAAATTCTTTGCTGAAAGAGTGGTGAAGTACTGGCACAGCTGCCCAGGGAAGTGGTGTAGTCACCATTCCTGGAGGTGTTCAAAAATCATATAGATGTGGCATTTCAGGACATGGTTTAGTAGGGATGGTGGTGGTGGGCTGATGGTTGGTCTTGATGATCTTAGAGGTCTTTTCCAACCTTAATAATTCTATGATTCTCACTGGTCTGGGAAGAAACACAGATCAAAATTTTCATGCAAAACCTTCAACATGATATTTAGTGCATCTCTACAGTCTGCCCTTCAGAAAGCTTTGGTTTTACGAAAGAAACAAAATCACTGGCAGGTGCACCAGAACCTATGGGTTCTGTGGGATTTCAAGTCAAATTCATATGATTCCTTCAAAGATACCCCATTGGTTGCCTCATTTAGCTTGTCAGTGCCATTTTTAAAACACAAGGTTCAACAAAAATATCCAATAGCTTGTATTAAAGGAACGTATCAGCCTTGCTCCAGCCCCTGCTTCCACCATCATCTGCCCAAAAAGTCAGAGAGACTTGGGTGCCCCCACTGTACAGAGCACACAAAAACTCACGGGCAGAGCTAAATGAAGCTTAGCAGGGTCAAACATCTCACCAAAACTCTTGGGCAAATTTCTTCAGCAAGATACTCGTAACTCACTTTTTCTTCAGACTCCACAGGGCAATGGTAGCAATGAACTTTGTATTTCATTTACAATGATGCTGTGAGGTCAAGTCAGGCCAGCCCAGGCCATGGCTTCATGAGAGGGCATCCTCAACATACGCAGCAGCAGCTTGAGGTATTTTACCCTCTCACATGTCACCACTTGTCTGCTGTCCAAAGGAACAGTGTTTAGTCCCAGTAAAGACAAGGCCAAGCAGGAGGAAGAAGATGGGTCCATTCATGAGATCTTTGTCATTTACAATAAATTCAAAGCAAGGGTGAATAAAGCTTTCCTATAAATTCCTGCAGGACTTGGGTGGCAGAAAGCATTCATGTGCTAGAAGTAATGGAATCACAAAAGAAAAGAAGGGAGCGTAAGCAGTGGGAAGAAATATCTGAACATGTACCTTTCAATTTCTATATACACCCTTCTCACATAAACCAGAGGTAGTTATCAGCTAACCAACTGTTAGTTCATTATCCTTTAATCCTATCTAATCCTATAAACTAATAGCATATCTTTTGAGAACAGGGTTTCAGTGTATGATATACATAACAATCAACTACTTTAGATTCATGTCTGTCCCAAGAATTCCCCAACACTGCAGCTTTTGGTTTTAGGGTAAGCAGCAGCAATGCCTTTTTTCCCTTTGATATTACATGTATTTGTGCGTGTATAAAAAACTGTTTCAGATTCAACACTCATCCTTAGAAGCCAAACCCGAGACCCTCAGTGCTCTCAGCAGAAGCTTTCAGACCCTCAAGATGCCATCCATTGGCAGTTGTGTTTCCCTCTCTGACTCAGCAGCTAGCAGGAAATGCGTAGCATGCTGAACAGTGAAGCATGGGCAATTACTGAAACTGTGAGAGTGTTCTCCATTACACGTAATTCCAGGCTACATTTTTCTTAGTTTCCAAATTTAGAAAAAAAAAAAAAGAAAAGCAAAAGACATGCATGGGTTGTTGAACTTCATTATTTATTCAAATAAATGAAGGAGGAAAAAAAGACTACAGCTTTGCATAGCGAACTGTTTCTATACATAGCTATAAGCAGGCATTATAGCTAGTCTGTAATAAAGCAAACTGCAGATCAGTATAGGCAAAGAGTCTTCAAAATAGATGTACTACCCACAGTTAAGCTCTGAGCTATTCCAAGCAAGGCTGAGGAAACCAAGTGTTTTCCTATCAGTCTGCCTTCTCAACAAAATTGGTCCTGTCAGGACTTGTGACAGGAGGGGAATGCTTTGGTGGAACGGGATGTGTGGCTCTCCTCAGGGGACTGGGACACCTTCTGCCTGGAGGTGACCATCCCTGTGGCTTAGCTGGAGTGACTCAAACCATGCCTGCTGGTAGGGCTGGTCAGCCCTCGGGAGTGGAACAAGGGCAGCAGGTGCATGGAAGCTTTTCTGCATGACTGACCAGCTTGGACATTCCTGCAATTGTATTTTAAGGTGTCCAAGATGGAAAAGCAGGTTACTAAATCTGTCCTTTTTGAAACAAAAATCTTTTTTAATTTAAAAAACCAGTAACTGTAGTTGAAGTTATGACAATGAAATTGAATCAGTTTAAATCATTATTGACTTTTACTCCTAGAGCAATTCTAATTATGGGAAAAGTCATAAGTAGACTGTGCTTGCTGCTGAAGTTTTAAGCAAAATCAAACTTCTGAAACAAAGTCACTGAACAGAAGAAACCTTGTCTTGAACTGCTAACCTTGCTATAGCCAGCAGGCATCTTTACTTATTTCAGTTCATTCCAATAATTGCATTCTATATGCACTGTTAATGTACATTTACAGTAATTGGAGTATAAAAGATGTTCCCACATTATGCGGAAGAAGGAGCGTAAAGTGGTACAATCTGCTAGTGCTAAAATCCTGCAGAACAGAATCTAACAGGGATAATCAGGAGTACTTTTGTTTCATTACCAGGTTTAATTAAAACATATTTTATTCAAACTTATTTCTCCAGCATGTCAAAGACATCGCCAACTAATTAAAAGAATTCTAAACTGCTTTTCTGCAAGTAATTGGAGTTCCATTTTCCATATGAATAAAACTTGCTGCAAATTACCAACAATGATCTAATAGGAAAGGACAGACAAATTTTATTATTTCTTAACGCACAAAACATAAAACTTTCAGATCCCCAATCAAAATGTGAGGCTGGCAATGGCTTTAAAACACAAGTATTAAGAAAAAGGAAAGAGTGGCAGCTATGCTTTCTGATCTTCACGTCTTGCCTAATGAAGGCTACACATGGTTCACCTTTGTGAAACATTTGTCATGTACCTGTGCAAGGTGTGGGAAAGGTGGAGATGCAGGATTCACCAGGAGCTGCTCGGGACGCAGTGGCAGGGAGGGGACGAGTCAGTCCCACATGTGTAAGAACTGTCCTGCTTATGCCCACGAGTGGTCTGCAGGCCACCACGTTATTCACCAGCTCCGAGGACAGCCAGATGATGTAGTCTGGGTGTGGGATGTACAGCTCAACAGCTCACAAACAACAGGTTGGCCACCCTTGACACGACGCATCTCCAGGAGGCACAAAGGTTAAAAGCCGTATGTCAGGGGTGTCAAACTCGCAGCCTGTGAGCTGAATCCAGCCCTCCACCTTGTTTTATCCAGCCCAACACCTTTTTCTACTCGGCAGCAGCGCCGAGCTCCTTGCTCCTACGCTCCTGCCAGCGCTGGTCACGTGTGCAGCGTATGTGACGCACGTTACGCTGCAGGAGCAGGAGAACAGTGGGAGCTGTGAGTTTGACACCTCTACTGTATGTAAATATTGATTGTTACCAACAGAGAGGGAATGAAATCTTTTAGGGAGGGACAGCAGGGAAATGTGACCTAGAGTACAAATACAAAACAAGGCAGAAATTGATTATCTGAATGAAGCATTCCCACTTGCTGATCTAAACTGTAATTAAACTGGCAATTCAAATCAATGTAGCTGGGTGTTGTCTTCTCCTCTTCAGTTTAATATTTTATTTACACACAATTACTAAGCTTCCTATGCCATGTCCTTGATTTTAGAATGCATAAACAGCCAGTGAATGATAAGCCATGGAAACACTGAACTACTGCTTTTCCATTTAAGCGCAAATAATGTCAACAGAACTCAGGAATAAGCTCCAGTAATGGGGAAACAGCATCAGAAAAATATCTCCTTGCTTATTCAGATCTTAAGCTGGGGAAAAGTCAAGAACAGTATTAGCGTTAATTCGACTGCCAACTATCATGCACATCTCCTGCACCAAAGTGTAAAATCCCAAACCAGTACAAACTTGCTAGAACAGAGCATTTTTACTGTTGGAGAAGGAAGAAGGAGGGGAAAAAAAGAAGAGAAAAAAAAAAGGAGAGCAATTGTGGCTTTACATCAAGTATATTTCTTAATTGTCTGTTAAAGTATGTACCCACATCATAAAACACTTTTAAAAAAACAAGTATTTGTAAATGTATGTACAATAATGCAAAAATATGCCTAAATATGTATTTAATGCAAAAAAATAAACCATTTAATAAAATCTCCCTTCAAATGTCCCCTTGCTCTTCAACACCTTAAAAAAAAGGAAAGAGCTCAGTAAACAAATAGGAGTTAAAACACAAACTGACAAACAAAAGCAGTGCAAAGCAGACACTTAAGGATGGAGAGGCATCCAATTCAGCTTCCCATTCCCCTGGGTTACACCACAACTACAGCCCCACTTGTCCTATGCCAGTTAAATTTTGATTTTAAAACATCAGCCTAATGTTCAAATTGCAAGAGGCTGCCTGTGGCACTCATTTTCCACGTAAGTATAAGAAGTTCATCATAATTCAACCAAGCACCCTTTAAACCCCCTTAAACGGGGTGAATTTCACTCTGGACAAATATTTCATGTTCTGTGTGCTCCTGCCCAACAAAAAACACGAACTAAAGTCTACCTGGACAACTGTGGTGCTGTTTCACAGTTAATTTCTGCATTCTCTTAGGAAACTGCAGACGGGGCAGGTCTCACAATTTTATTAAGCCTGGTATCTTGTATTTGTGACAGTGCACTTTCACTAGTAATTTGGCTCCCAAATATTTCTGAAGACAAGGCCTGAATGTCTGATTAAATGAGACACTTCTGTTGCTCAGGAAAATCCTGACCTGGTTCTTATTTGGATGTGTTCAGGTGACTGATGTACATCCTCTATCTTGCTAGAGTAGCTACCCTCAGAGTGCAGAGAGCTGTATGTGAAATACAGCTCTTGTTAGCGAAAGCAATCTGAAGGGGTTTCAGTATTGCTTCCTATAAGAAAGGTGGCAGGAATCGAAGCTCTGTTTTTAAAACCTGCTTATAAGGCACTGGTGCAGCAAGGTTTGTGATGAACATGATTTTATGACTTCTCTTTTCCAACTATTTAAAAGTAGAGTCCATTAAGTCAACCATAAATAGCAATAAAATGACATTAGAGAAGTTCCAAACTAAAGAAACCAACATGGCATTGAAACTTCATTTATGACAGTCCCACTTCAGTGCAGACACTAGATCCTGTATGTTTTTTTTAACTCATTGTTGGCTCATGCTCACCCTATATACAAAGCCCCCCCAAAGTCGTGTCTTCTACAAAGAAGAAATTTTTAGATGACATCGTAAAGTTACACCTTAAACTCACAGATGATGGACAAGAACATAGGAACATACATTGGCTGACCCACTATACAGATCTATTTAAAGGTTTAAAAGAATACGAATGTACACAAAATATACACTTAATTCACAAAGTAAGACAGCCCTCAACATCTGCTATTTTGTAGGGCTATGCATTTCTCCTATTAAAATTCCACGCATGGAACTATCTCTGTGCCAGCTCCTCTTCGTAAGCAATAGGATCACTTCAAGGTAAATTAGTTCTCCGTGTATATGTAACAAAACCAGCAAAAGCTCAGCCTCTAGTCATCGCTGTCACTCCCAGACTCACTCAGCTGCAAGTCATTTCCTATGGAAAACAAAACCGACAAAACACAACAAGTGGGCAGGCGTTAATTCACATTTCATGGCAATCAAATCAAAGAACGGTCACATTTACACTGGAAGATTTGAATAACACAAGAAATGAATGCAAACATCATCTGTCATTTAATGGAACTGCTTCCGAAGAACACTAAGAGCTGCATCCGATTAATATCCTGTCAGATCCAGGCAAAATCAAGTGTCCTTGGCTCCACAGCCACCAAAGCTGCTCCCTGGTGGGAGAACAGCACTCTCCACACTAGCAGCTGTAGAAGGCATTCCACAGTCTCCACCCAGCCCAACTCCCATATATGGCACTAGGACAAGGCACCAGGGAATTCCCTGGCTTTCTCAATCCTTTTAAAATAGATTTTTTTACTTTAAGGCCATTTGGGTAGACAAGGCAAGGCCTTCACATGTCAATAAACCAAGTGAGATGTTAAAGCCATCCCAACTCAAGGCTGCTGGCTGAACTGAACTGACACATGCTGTGATGGTGAAGGCCCCTCTCCAATGTGCAATGAGAACTCAGGCAGAAGGCAGACAGGATATGGATCAAACCTACAGTCTCAGATCCTGTTTTGCAGAGCACTTGTGATCTGGTGAAATGGAAGGGACAAAGGGGACAAGGATCGTGCTTGGGTTCTGCTAACTGAACCTATCTCTTCCAGAATTTTCCCATGGCCCTGCCCCAAGCACTGGTCCCCTGCAGAGCAGCTATGCAACGGCTATGCCCCAGGTTTCTTAAACTCCATAAATTTCTTCATTCATAAACCGGAGAAGGGAAGATTTAGATTAGACATTAGGAAGAAATTCTTCCTGATGAGGGTGGTGAGACACTGGCACAGGAAACTGTGGATGCCCCCTTCCTGGAAGTGCTCAAGGCCAGGCTGGACGGGGCCTTGGGCAGCCTGGTCTGGTGGGAGGTGACCCTGCCCATGGCAGGGGGGTTGGAATTGGCTGATCTTTAAGGTCCCTTTGAACCCAAATCATTCCATGACTCTATGATTCAACAATTCTATGATCTCCTCCCCTCTTTTATAAAACAGGAACTTGGGTTAGGGGTGATTCTCCCCATGTAGATGGTCACCAGTCACTTGAATGCTCAGCTCAAGGACATATTAATATTTGGCAGAAGAATTTTAAATCGAAAAGCAAAATCACTGCGTGAAAGAAGGAGCTACCCTACCAGTTCCCAGATTCTCCTGGAGTTAAGAGGTTTCTTGACATTAAATGACCTACGTAATATTGTTGTCTTGGCCCAGGAGAAGCAGGGAACAGGTAGCTCACAATAAGAAACAGGGAAATGGAAAGAGTCCTGCTGACTTTGCTGAACTTCAGATTTCACTAAGGCACTCATTATCGAGAGGAAGATGACAGGCCCTGCCAGTTTTCCAGCTGGCCTTTTCAGTATTGTCTGTATAATACGCTTCATCTCTTCCAAGCTGGAAACCCTACATTTATCTGTATTTAAACTCCACAAGTTCCCTATGTGTGGTTGCCAAGAGATATACACAAACATGCCTCAGGGGGAATTAAGAACAATTTATGGTAACTGAATTCTAGTTTCTTGTAAATGCAATATTTTAACTCCACTGAGTTAGGATATATCTGACCCAGCACAAGGGAAGGGCAACAAAGCTGCACACCACCTCCTCAGAGAGGGTCCCATAGGACAAAACTATAATTTAAAACCACTTTTTTAAAAAAGCTGAGTGAGTTTGTATTGATTCAATGCTTGCAAACACCACAGAAGTAATATTTTAACCAAATACATGGCATTTTAAATCTCCCTTCAAAATGTGACCTTTGTGAAAATGCAACTGAGACCAACACAGTCTACAGTAAATACTGACAAAGCAATACAGCTAATAATGAAGACCACAGAGACTGCATTTATGACCAGAGGACAGCCATGTGTCATTCGCAACTATTTACAGACCTTTAACTGACACATATGAGAATCCCACTATTTGTATCTAACCTGTGTTTTCACACTAAAATAATTCCCACCCTCCAGTGCACCAGATCTTCCAGCACTGATGCTTTGCTACCCACTCATTCTGCCTGGAGGCCTGAGTTAAGGCTCAGCGTGGTCAACAGGTGCCATTGCACTGATGCCCACAGGCTCCAGACCAAACTAAAGCAATCTCTGCACCTTCAAACAGATCTCAGCCTTCTGTTCAAAAAACCTGTCCACATATTTCAGCCAGTTCAATCCCAGCTCCCTGGGATTACTATTTGGCAAACAGCACTTCACAGAGTTAGAATAACATGCTAAGAATTGAGTGGTCTCAAGGAGCTTCCCACAGTGGAAAGGCGTAAGTCTTTACTTACGGAGCGTGTTCATGAGCTGAGTGCTTCCTTGTGGCCTGCTTGTGCCGTTGGCAACAGCATTCCTGTTGTTATACTGCTGGTGTGGTGGCTGGGAAGGGGAAACATGTGCTGGCTCTTCCCCCTCACTGCTGGAGCTTTCATCTTCACTCCCAGATGAGCTTTCTGAATCCGATGAGCTGCTTCCACTGCTGCTGCTCATCTGCTCAATAATTTCAACCTCTGCTCTCAGCTCTGAAATAAAAGGACATTCATCTGGTTGAAACCATAACCAGGGTCCCATGGAATTTAAAGAAAGAACATGAAAATGCAATAGTTTTGTCAAGTCTAATTTATCACATTAAAATATCTCACATAAAAGAGAGAGACAGGAAGGAAAAACAAAAAAAATATGAAAAATGTTACTTAGTTTTTATAGATAAACTTAAAGAAGCAGCAGTATAGGTTGCTATTATTAGTATTTACATACCTGACACTCCTGAAAGCACTTCCTGCCTCATTATATTGGACAGGCTATATGCTCTACATACCAAGCAAGTACACTACTTGATTGAGCCCAACAGCCAGGTCATTTTTTTAAAAGCATCTTAATGTGGAAGAATTTAAACGGTTAGATGTCAGTGACATTTAGGCTGTCAGTCTGACTTCGGTACCTGGGAAGGTCATGGAGCAGATCATCTTGAGTGCAAGCACAGGACAATCGGGTGATCAGGCCCAGTCAACATGGGTTCACGAAAGCCAGGTCCTGCCAGACCAATCGAATCTCCTTCTGTGACAAGGTTAACCGTTCAATGGACAAGGGAAAGGCTGTGGATGTGGCATACCTGGATTTCAGTAAAGCCTTTGACACCATTTCTCACAGTGTTCTGCTGGAGAAACTGGCTGCCATTGACGTAGACAGGCACAGCCTCTGCTGGGTTAAAAACTGGCTGGGTGGCCAGGCCCAAAGGGTTGTGGTAAAAATGGAATTAAATCCAGGGGAGGTTCAGATTAGACATTAGGAAAACTTTCTTCTGAAAAGGTGGTCAGGCACTGGCAAAGCCTGCCCAGGGAGGTGGTTGAGTCGCCATCCCTGGAGGTGTTTAAAATACCGGTAGATGAGTTTCTTAGGGACATGATTTAGTAGGGAGACAGGCACCGTTGGACTCAATGATCTCAGAGGTCTTTTCCAACTGGATGATTCTGTGATTCTACGCTTTGAGAAAACACAAAAAAGGAGGGCATAGGCACAGGGTCACCAGAGAAACTGGCTTGACTTCAGATAATGTATGAAACCACTCCAGCATAAAGGCACACAACTCATTTTAAACAAATTTCAGAAGAAGACAGATGACGACAGATAATTTTGCAGTGGGCAGATAAGAATAGCTGAGGATAGTCACATGTTGGGGAGTGGCAATAATACCATAATCTGCTACAGAGCTTATAAGTAGTCAGGAAAACTTATAAGAGACTACTCTGAAAATGGGAAGTTGAATTTAAGTTAGACACAGCCCACTTCAGGGTTTCCAGTGCAAATAAACACTGGAATACCATGACAGCACCATAACAGCTGCATCGGCAACAGCTGGTGATGGCTGAACGGCTGGTTACTAAACAGCTATTAAGGTAAGTCACCTCAAATCATACCAAATTGTTAAATTTGTCATAATTGTAAGTGGCCTAAACACTATTAGAGGACAATTCTTTTCTACCCACCCACAAAGTTGAGCATCTAGTGACTCAGTTCACCTAGGCAGGTTTCCATGAGAAAACAATATTTACATTAAGTATAGCATGTAAAACCCTCAAAATTTAGGCTTTTGTTTTGCTAGCAATTCTATACCAGAAGTCTGTGCTTGCCCCTAGATGGGGCATTGAGCAGCCTGATCTAGTGGGAGGTGTTGTTGCCCATGGCAGTGGGTTTGGAACTGGATGATCTTTAAGGTCCCTTCCAACCCAAACTATTCTATGATTCTGTAAGTCACAGGTTAAAAGGACACAAATGAAAGAAAGGAGAGATCATAGAATCATACAATCATCAGGTTAGAAGAGACCTCTGAGATCATCAAGCCCAACTGTGCCTGTCTCCTTACTAAACCATGTCCCTAAGAAACTCATCTACCCGTCTTTTAAATATACCCAGGGATGGCAATTCCACCACCTCCCTGGGCAGCCTGTCCCAATCCCTGACCACTCTCTCAGTAAAGAAATTCTTCCTAATGTCTAGTCTATACCTCCCCTGGTGCAATTTGCACCATCTCCTCTTGTCCTATCGCTTGTCACTTGTGAGAAGAGACGAGCATCCAACTCACCACAACCTCCTTCAGGTAGCTGTAGACCATGACGAGGCCTCCCCTCAGCCTCCTCTTCTCCAGGCTAAACAACTGCAGTTCCCTCAGCCGCTCCTCATTGGGCTTATTCTTCAGCCCCCTCACCAGCCTCGTTGCCCTTCTCCGGACGCACTCCAGCCCTTCAATGTCCTTTTTGTAGCGAGGGTCCCAAAACTGAACACAGCACTTGAGGTGTGGCCTCACCAGTGCTGAGCACAGGGGCACAGTCACCTCCGTGCTCCTGCTGGCCATGCTTTTTCTGATACAGGCCAAGATGCCACTGGCCCTCTTGGCCACCTGGGCACACTGCTGGCTCATGTTCAGCTGGCTGTCAACCAACACCCCCAGGTCCTTCTCTGCCAGTCAGCTCTCCAGCCACTCTTCCCCAAGCCTGTGACGCTGCAGGGGATTGTTGTGTCCCAAGTGCAGGACTCTGCACTTGGCCTTGTTGAACCTCATCCCGTTGGTCTCAGCCCGTGGATCCAGCCTGTCCAGATCCCTCTGCAGAGCCTCCCTTCCTTCAAGCAGATCCACACTTCCATCCAGCTTGGTGTCATCCGCAAACTTGCTAAGGGTGCACTTGATCCCTTCATTGAGATCATTGATAAAGATGTTGAACAGGACTGGACCCAGCACTGAATTCTGGGGAACATCGCTTGTGACTGGTTTCCAACTGCATTTAATTCCATTTTTACCACAACCCTTTGGGCCCGGCCATCCAGCCAGTTTTTAACCCAGCAGAGGCTGTGCCTGTCTACGTCAATGGCAGCAAGTTTCTCCAGCAGAACGCTGTGAGAAACAGTGTCAAAGGCTTTACTGAAATCCAGGTACGCCACATCCACAGCCTTTCCCTTGTCCATTAAACGGTTAACCTTGTCATAGAAGGAGATTCGATTGGTCTGGCAGGACCTGCCTTTGGGGAACCCATGTTGACTGGGCCTGATCACCCGATTGTCCTGTGCTTGCACTCAAGATGATCTGCTCCATGACCTTCCCAGGTACCGAGGTCAGACTGACAGGGCTGTAGTTACCTGGATCCTCCCTCCAACACTTCTTGTAAATGGGTGTAACATTTGCCTGTCTCCAGTCTAGCAGCACTTCCCCTGTTAGCCAGGACTGCGGGTAGATGAGGGAAAGGGGTTTGGTGAGGACCTCTGCCAACTCCCTTAATACCCTTGGGTGGATCCCATCTGGCCCCATAGATTTGTATATGTCTAATTGGCCAAGCAGGTCTCTAACCAAGTCCTCCTGAATGGTTGGAGCTATGTTCTTATTGACTTCCAGCTCAGGGGGCTGAGTATCTGTAGAACATCTCGCCCTGCAATTAAAGACTGAGGAAAAGAAGGCATTGAGTACCTCTGCCTTGTCCTCATTCCTCATCACTATTGCCGCTTCTGCATCCAGTAAAGGAGGGAGACTCTCCTTGGTCCTCTTGTTAATGTATTTGAAGAAGCATTTTTTATTGTCTTTCACCGATCTGGCTAGTTGAAGTTCTAGCTGGGCTTTAGCCCTTCTGATTTTTTCCGTACATGATCTCACCTCACTCTTGTAGTCCTCCTGGGATGCCTGTCCCCTCTTCCAAAGCTCATAAACTTTCCTCTTTGTCCTGAGATCAACTCAGAGCTCTCTACTCAGCTAAGTTGGTTTTCTTCCCCGCCAACTTGTTTTACAGCACGTGGGGATGGCCTGCTCTTGTGCTGCCAGGTTTTCCTTCTTGAGCACATGGCCCTCTTGTGCTCCTTTGTGTTATCATCTCTACCTGATAAATGGAGAACCGATGCCAGCAGTAATTCACCTTAGGTCAGATCAGAGAGAGAGACGAACCCCAGTTTCTCAGCTGGGGATGCCCTTCTTGTGTATGGCATAGCCAGAACATGTAAAATGAGTCTTTATGTAAAAATGGCACAATTTTAATGTTCCTTATCCTCAGCTCCTGCATTAGTAAGTCTGAGCAAATGGAACTCTTCCCTTTTTTAATAAGACCATTTGGTTTGGGCTGCTTAATACTATAGAGTAACACCTAGGTTTTTAGCCTCCACATTATCGGCTGGAGAAAGTTCCTCTAGCTCAGCATGCATTGCTTTGAGAAATTAAGCTTTCTTTTGCTGGTTTTAAAACTGGTATTTTTCAATTCCAAAGTTCAGAGCTCAATTTCAAATGCTATAGTTATATTGAACCAACAGCAAGGAAGGTGCATCAAAAGGGAACAACTGTATGACTAATTCCAGCTGGGTATTTAAGGATAGTGGGGTTGTTTCTCCAACTTACTTCCTAAAGCTGGGTCCCTGATTAGATTGCCTGCATTCTCTGTACTTTTTTAGTATGCCTGGTAAAACTTAACTCTTTCATCTTGAAGACACAGCATAAGAGACCATTGGAAGAGGGAGGATAAATACATGATTAGGCCAACAGAAGATATTATTTTGTACTGTCATGTCTTTCTCCCTCATTCCCTATTCTTGCAGGCTTTAAAAATCCACTTCATGCCTGGTACGCAGAAAAAAAAGCACTGGAAGTCACTGTTCTCAGCCTGCCCATCTAGAGGATTTCAAATTGTAAATGTTCCCTGTGTTCAAGGCTAAGAAATTCATAGGGAAAAGCTAAAGGAAAGGTAAGCAGGAATAAGGGTTCTTTCCCTTCAAAATGCCCAGATTTAAAATCTTTTTCCCTAGCTTACTGATGTGGTACTTCCACATAGTTATAGTGATGGAGCTGTCAGTTTTAAGTTATAGTGATGGTAATAATACATTGTCAGCATATCTTGGATTGTAGCAAGCACAATCACCTGTAGACCAGTCCATATTGCAAAATGATTCAATAAACAGGTCTAATACGGTCTAATATAGGACAAATGTCTGAGAATTACACATGGATGCTTATGGAGCTAGAGAATCAATGGCTGAAACAGAGGAGTGCTGGCATGCAGGCTAAGCAGAACATAGCAGCCCAGAAAGCAGCATATAAAATAGTGTGAAGAAGGTGAAGCAGTCAAAGAGGCACTGGTGGTGAAAGGGAAAAGATGCAATTAAAAATGCACTCCAGAGATCTAGGGAAAAAAAAATAATCTAAAGAAGTTCAAATTCGATACAGTAGGCAAGGAGAGAACTGAAGGAAGTGATACATTCTGACAAATGGCAAAGGACAATTAGCCTGGCTAATTTTAAACAGAATTAGAGATTAGTGTCAGATTGAAAAGTGAGGGTTTTCTTCTCCAAAGCAGAAGACCAAGAACCCCATAAAAGAGGTTTGGTTAAGAGGATGGAAAGGGAGAATGCCTTAGCAGAAGTAGTAAGGCTCACTTTGCATGTTATCAGTGACAATGGTCACTGGTAGAAACTTGGTCTGAACCCATCTTCTACAGAATTTCTGCTGTCAGTTTCTCCTCAGGTCTGTCTTAAATCCTTGAGCCCAGAATTCTAAATAAGTTGTCTGTGCAGATAAGAAAATAGTAATTGTTCTCACTAATGTTACGGCAACTGTTGCATCGCTGAAGTCTCTCAAGCAGAACTCCAGCTGGACCACTAACGAAGCCTGTTCAAAATCCCTCTCATGTCATGCTGTCAAAGATGGTGGCTAAGCCAGCGATGACACCAAAGCCTTGCAGGAAAGGAAAATCTGCTTTAACGTTGCCTGATTTTGCATTTTCCTATTTGCCTGTTATGCTTAGTGCAGTTACAGGTGCTGAAGTCTCGGCTAAATGTTTCCTCGCAGTGCCTCCAATTAAAACAGCTGTGTGTGTAACTACACATATGTGCTAAGCTGAACAACACAAGAGTCTGAACTTTCCTATGTCTCCTTGCACTGTTAAGATCAAACGCTTCATGTTGGTGCACCTTTAAGGTTTAAAACATGACAAGCGTCAGGATGTGCAGCAGTTACTTTTACACAAACTTTCTATAAGGCAAGTTTGGAACACTTGCCTTAATTGAGGCTATATCATCTGAAAAGGTTGACATTGCAAGGTAAACCTTGTCTTTTGCACATTTCATGTTACAACCGTAGGCTTTCTTTCAAGAAAACAAAAGGGGTAGCTGTTTTACACTGCCATTTAATTCAGTTTTTAGAGTAAAAATAACAATCCAAGGTCAGAAATCATTATAAAAACAGAACAGCCCTTCTCAACAGAGCTGTCTCCTATATATATTCAGTATCAAACGCACTAATTTCTTTCCATAATCATATCTAAGGGTTCTTACTTATTCTCTCAATTCCAATAAGCTACGCAGAATTTGTAACTAAAACCCTAACCTTGTGCTGCAAGAATACCAAGGGCTTTTGGAAATTAAGTATTTCAGCTTTAGGTTGTAAGCCCATAGCAGAATGCTCACTGTTAATAATGGTATGCAAGGTAGAGAGAAAACAATTCAATATTGGCACCTTGAGTACGTGGAAACTGCAGCTAACGAGGCAGTATTTTACCCTGAAGTGCAAAAAATTTGAAGTTCTTGAGAGACCAACAGTGCTATGGCATAACCCTTGGAGACTACAGCTGCATTTTAGGTAAACAAGAACTGCTCAGATTTTTAAGCGCTGAATTTACAGTCTCCAAACCAGAAATATATTTCTGTGGGTTTTTTTACAAGTACAGCATGCTGCAATTATGTCAATGTTATTAAAAACATTTCTGTTGTGGTCAAATATGTCTGATAAACGCCGATTATTTCATGCACATTAATGCCTGTTTTGTGGTATATGTGTGCAAGTGATCCACTTAATGAAATGTTATCAGATGTAGCCAAGGATTCAAAAGAACAAGCTCTTACTCTCTGTTTTGCTCCCTTCTGGCAGGAGACCAATATAAAAGCTTGTAGGGGAAAAGATTTCTCTGGGGCAGGACCCTAGGCACAGCCTCCCAAAGCCTCTGCATGAAGGAAAGTGCTGATTCAACTCCCACACGCTCTGACTCTCTCCCCAGGCACTGTTGTTTAGACAGCTGTGTAATGGGACAGAAAACCAACCTACTTGAAAGCTCATCTCCAAGCTTATCTGTAAGGGGAGCAATGGGAATGTGCAGCTGAGGGTACCAAGGGAAAGCAGAAACCTGTAGTGAGGATACCTTAAATCTATTGTTAAACACCGCGAGGGCTGTGCATCTTACCACACTCTTAAGCAGGGCCTACTGGGAGCAGGAGAGTGTCATAGCGCCAGAGACAGAGTCCTCAAAGGAGGTAGGTGAAAGCAAGTTCTGTGCTATGTCCATTAAAGAAAAAACACAGAATTTCAGCTTTACATTTATCTTTCTTTTGTACACAGGTGGTATTTTGCCCAAAAGGAAAGCTGCTGCTTCAATAGAAAGAACACAGTCTCTTCAGAACTTACAAGTCTTTGTTCATAAAAAGACACGTTAAAAGAAGATAACAGGACTGAAGACTCTCTCACAGCTGTAACAGTTAAGTTTTATTCATTATTTTCATTGTGTGATGGTGCCATTTGAGATCTACCTCTCCCAAGTAGGTTCTTACAATATAAATGGTTTCATAATGTTGACATTCTAGATTGTCAGTGCTGGAAAAAAGCTATAAATGGCAATACAGCTAAGGGAACTATGGCTAACAGACTCTCAGACGTTGATTCTGTCTGCTGACCAGCATCCTGGTATTGAAAATACTACTGCTGCAAAAGAGTGAGACCAGTCAGCACCTACGCAAACACAGAGATAGCTTAGCAGTAAAAATGTTACCTAGTGATTAGCATGAACTGAAAAAAAATCCCTGCTAAGTAATTAACATAGTCCAGGCTATTAACACAGGCTAAGTCTACAGGCAAAAATAGCTATATGGGACAGAGAAAAAAAGAGAAAGAAAAGGAGTCCCAGAAAAAAGAAAGCCTAGAGAGAAAGAACAATCTTAAAATAAAACTGCATCTGTTGCTAGACAAGAAACACAAGAGAACTAAATAAAAACTTAAAGTCTTGCTCATTCTGACTGCATTATCCACATCAAAGCCAGATATCACACCAGTAGGAAAGGAAGGACATGGGCAAGCCCATAGCGAAACACCAAGCCAGTGTTGCTTGTCTAGAACTCAGTTACAGGTTTCTGAATTCATGCTTATTTGGTCTTCTTTTCAGAACAGATTAATAGTTGGGAAAAGAAAAATTATCCACAAAGAGGAAGTTCTCTCATGCCAGAGAAATATCTGTGCTGGCAGAAGAGAATAAATAATTCACTAAGATACCTTAAAATGAGATATAAAGATGACAAACCAGCTGTCAAGTACTATTTTTTAATCCCTGAACATTCTAACATGTTTTCATAAATTGTGCAGTCACAGTTTTTATTATAAAGAAGAAAGACAAAACCAACCAAAACAGAGGAAACAACAAACCCTTCTTTACCTCTCTTAATGTCATCCAGTTGAGGCTCAGGGGAAGGATTATCTTTCAAAGGAGAAGTTTTAGGTCCAGCTGCTGGCTTGGTTGGGGCTCTGAACTGCGAAGGAGGCTGAGATGCTCGGGCAGACTGTTGTTCTATTCGGGCTTGGATCTTACTGCTGCCCTCTGCTCTGAAAAAACAACCAGAGATATTCAGCAGAACTATGCAACTCTGTTCCATCTTGTTAATATCCTTGTACCAACACATCACCTGTGACTTCCTCTTGTACAGATCTCAAGGGTTTTTTTGTAAAAACAAAGAATGAATTGCAGCTTTCTGTAGGAAACAATTGTCTTCAATAGCAAACATAAAAGTAGATTGCAAAACGCTTACAAAATGTATTTTTAAATCCAGATATGGTTCAGTGGTGCCAAATTCTCTACTTGAAGAGCAAGGAAGGCTTTGATTTAGCAATTAGTATTTGTATTTTTAAAAATGAATAAGTAATAATAGTAACTTGAAGTAACTACATGACAAATCCACTCGTAACAAAATGCTGCTTACAACAATCACAGCAAAAGAAACAACTTTCTCACTTATAATTAAATCATGTCAAATTGAACTCTCTTAGAGGTCAACTTGACTAGACCAATCATTCTTATTGCTAACTGCAGCATGCGAGCACTTAATTCCTGGTTTTCATTCATTTCCTTTTATCCCTTAAAAATAGTTCAAGCTGTTCCCTTGGCAGGAAAGTCTCTAGAATAACGTTATGCTTAGCCGTTTAATTCAAATCAGGTATTTCTTCCTTTTACTGAATCCATGATGCAATTCAGATTGTACGAAGTCAATATCCTTGGCAGAAAAGGACCCCAGAACAAAGTACTTACTCAGGTCCCTCTATGGCACACCATAACGAGGTTAAAATGTGTGGTGTATTTATCACATAACACCAAAGCCTTCAGGGATGTGGCTTCACGTAGCATAGCACAGAAGCAGCTTATGTGGATATTAGAGCTCAATTTCAGTTCTAGGAGGGTCCCAGCTCAGCAATGTGACACCGTGTCTGTGAGCTAATCCCGCTGAGAAACAAGTTAAACAAGCCCAGGTGGAATTTCTTGGGACTTCACCTAAACTGCCTCCAGCATCTGAGCTAAGACACTAAGGAGGAACTCAGGTATCTCTGTGCCCCACTGAACTGTAGATGTAACCTCAAAAATTAAGCACAGAACCACCTCTTCATCACTGAAATGCAGCTAGGAGATACTACATTAATACAGCTTACACACTCATTTACAACAGAAGTGAGGATATGGGAATACACTCACTTTATCACATGAAAGGTAGAAGCAAAAGATTGTTTCCAGTATCAATTATTCTCTGGGAACTACAGTAGGTTTTATTCAGATTAACTGCAATTACTCCCTCACAAACATCATCAGGATGACAATACTAAAACCACTGCTCCCACAAAGTGTCAATGGGTACTTAAAGATCAAAGTAGCCACGGAAAAAAGACTTCTAATCTAAAGAACTGCATGACTTTACAAAGCACTATTCCTTAAAACATAAACCTCTAATTTTTTACTACCTTGCCTCTGCTGGAGAAATGTTGGAATACTTTTCACATCACCAGAGCCAAAACTCAGTGAATCCAAACGCCTCTCTGAACCTCAGCTTTCCCGCACAAAGTCCAGCAGAACTTAAACTGTGAATTGAAATTTCACCTATGACATGATCATACCCACTGGACAAGATGAATGCCACATGGATGAGTTTTCATGCTACTGATTCAGAGGAGTTTACAGTCCATTCACCTTGAAGTCAAGGTGTTCGCAGATTTTCAGCCAACTGCTGATAAACTGCACCCCACATTTCTAGTAGTTTCACAAGTTAAAAGTTCTACAATACAATGAAGTCTTCTTTTTTTTAAATGTAAAACTTGTAAAATTATTTAAGAGCTTCTTCTTCACGAGACATTTGTATAACCACTTTCTCTTCAAATCTCAATAACAAGTGGTTCAGTGATGCTGAAAGAACATGTGCCAGCAACTTCAGGTACTTGCAGAGCAGCAAGACTACTAAAAGCATTCCACAGGCACACTTTGTAGCATTTGTGGAGCGAAATAAGAATATTGAGTCAGAGAGGATTTCTGGCCTCATCAATTCTTGTAGGTAAAACCTCACAACCATTATTTCTATAGTTTTTTTCCCTGCCGCCCCAGCTGCAGGCTTTGGATTTGCATTCCACTTTATCTATCACTGACCCAATACAAGGATGAGTGTTTCTTGTTCCTTAAGAGTATATCATTAAAGCATCATGACTCCCACAGGGGTAACAAACCTAGGAAGTCCAACAATCCTTTTGACAGCCTAATATTTCTGTGGTCTTTTCAGCTAAGCAGAGATTCCTGAAACACATCTGATCCTTCAGCCAGCTTCCAAAGCTTCAGAACGTCAGAGGTGATGAACCACAATGATGTCTTTCCAGCGGTGGGGAATTTACAAATTATTTACTTTTGGATTCACACTTCTATTCGCATTTTCAGGCAAGACAATCAGCCATGCAAAGCTCATAAGGCTTAGTAATTAAACATCACTACAAACAAAAGAAAGCTGAGTTCTGCTTCAAAAGACAGCCTAAAGAAGAAACTTCAGCAAGAATTAATCCTATCAACAGCCCCGTCCCCAGCTTTACCTTGTTTTCTTGACTTGAATGCTGCTACTGAGTTTTTCCAGCACGTATTCCCCAGTGTCATGATTTATAATAAGCACACAGTCCTTCTGATACGGTCTTTTATTTCCTTTAAACACAGTCATTGGTGGAGTTGAACCCTGGTATCAGAGAGAGAGCACACATATTTTTGGTTATTCCCCTACCCAAAAGTTTACAGACACTATGAGAAATGAATACTTGTGTTGTTCTGATCAAGACGCTAAGCAGTTAATGTTTAGTTCCTAAAGAAAATATTCATTCATGAAAAGGGAAAAATACAGTTATATGCAGTAGATCAGACGTTTCCTCATAGCAATATTATGCCTTTCATCATTTTAAGCATCTCTGCAGTGACAACACATCTTCTCCATGGTTGCAATTATTTACAGTTCTCATTCCCAAAATGGTAACATAACTGGATTTGCATAGTTGGCTCTGACAAGTGTCAGAAATCTGCTTGACATTTCTGCACTTGAAATCTTGGGTTTGGATAAGAAATAAAGTTCTAATTATTCATGCAGCGGAATTGTTGCCTAAAGAAACACGTGGTCAATTGAAAAATAATTTAAACTGCTTTGTATTTACTCTAACAACAAAAATAAAAAGCCTGTATTTTCACCATGGATTACAAGCAACTGTCACCAACTATGTAAGAACAGCTGCCTTCTTCAAAGCCAGATTAGCATACAGATGCCAGGCAACTACACCAAAATGTCTTCTCAAAAGCAAATGGGGTAGCTTGACACCTTCCACAAAGTCTCCAAATCCACACACTGCTGCATAGAGCCATAAAAAGTCTAATGGCTGAGACGGAGAAGCAATAAAGACAAACTCATGTGGTGGTGCACGCTGGCTATCTGATGCTGCTAAGATTACGCTCAGCCTTGCTGCATCCATGCGCAGGCTGGCTTATACACCTGGGTTTGCGGTTACAGGAGGCAGTACCTATGGTCTATCTGCCCACAGCAGCACGGACACACATCTGGCCATGTCAAACAAGGACATGATATTCCAGGGGGATGTACAGAATTATGTTCTCAGCTATGAAACCTTCTCAGACTTCTCTGTAATGTACAGCTACTGCACAAAAGAAATTTTTGAAAAAGTTTATTCACGTGCACCTTTGCACATGCATAGTTTAATAGTGATAGGACAAGAGGAAATGGCCTCAAGTTGTGCCGGAGAGGTTCAGATTAGACATCAGCAAAAACTTCTTCACAGAAAGGGTTATCAGGCGCTGGCAGAAGCTCCCCAGGGATGTGGTTGAGTCACTGTCCCTGGAGGTGTTTAAAAGATGGGTAGAGGAGGTGTTCAGGGATGTGGTTTGGTAGTGGACAGGTATGGTTGGACTTGATGATCTCAAAAGTCTTTTCCAACCAAACAATTCTATGATTCTACGCTGTAGAATAGCAACTGCAATCAAGGAGAGAAGTTAAAAACACGCTCTTCTATATTTTATTCTGAGTAGCAAAAATGAACAATCACATTTTAACCACTCAGCATGCAATTCCTATTCTCCACATCACTAATAAATAGAATATGTTTGAATTTAAAATGGCTTTGGAACAGTGAGTCAATAATCTGAATTCCCAACAAAGATACAGACAGTATTCAGAAAAGATGTCACAAGAAAGTCTAATCTTCAAAGGCATGTTACATTTTTAACATTCCTACATTGAAGAGGAAAGCAACATTTAAGATAGTAAAAAGCAAGCTGAAAGTCAAATCCTGCTCGCTGTTGACAGCTAAGCCAGGAAATGTGTGAAGCACAAATTTAATGAAAACTATCAATGTTTGTTGGCTATCTCACTCTGTTACCCAGAGGCCTCCTAACTCAGGAAAGACTGATTTTTGACTAAAATAAAAATAAAAATAAGCAGAAATAGAACGCTGCTTAATCAAATTAACAGTCTTACCATGTACTTAAAATGAAATGTTCAAGTTTTAAGTGCCTAAATAACACTGGCTTACAGACTCTGCTGACTATAGAGTAGAAGTAGTAGTAAAAGGTGAAACAGGTGACATTTAATCAATTTGTTTACATGCATGAGGGTTTTGTAACAAATTTTTCAATTCCCCAACCAAGGCTGTTTATCAAATATTAAAGCCACTAAATCCACATGTAGAAATATTACTTCAATTTATCCAAGCAGTAAGGGACACCAAAATACTTTCACTGAACAAAGCAGCAGAGATATCCTCAGGGACCAGAGAATGTAAAAAAAAAAACAACTTAGAATCTGAGTCCTATCCAATTGCTGGGCAACTGAGAACCAACGCAGGATCCAAGAAATTCAGTAAATCCTGTCAGGATGAAACAATCTCAAAACTTTCCACTCTTTTCCAGTATGCTCAGTGTTCTCCAGCTCTCTTTCCGGAACACAGGCAGCAGTGCCTTGGACAATATACACATGGTGGCTGCATTTCGTGCAGCCTAAGCCTCCGAAGGATACTACTGTAAGCTTAAAGCTGTTCATACTCATGAGAAGATCAAAATTAAACTCAGCAGTGCAGAGATTTGGAAAGGGACAGTACAAGTGATGTTGTTTAACACCAAAGACGAGTCAATCCAAGATGAATGTCACTGCTCTTAATCATGCCGTTACCCACTCTCGAACAGCCCTACATTGTTCATCATTTTTATAGACAAAAACCATTGTGTGACCTCCTGCAGCACTAAAGGCGACCAAAGTCATATAAAAAACAGGATGGGGGGAGTCAGGCTGAAGCCTCATTCAGTCTGAATTACCACAGTACCCTCGCCTACCTATTAAAACCAATGTGCTAGAACAAACAACACCAAAAGGACCTGGCGTGGCTTCCAAACTGACTGGTGCCGCCCTGCAACCACCGAACTCATTGATGTCTATGAATTCTGGTTTATTGGCTTGACACATGACATTAGCTTCAGCTAATAAACACATTCAATTCCTGCATGCAAGCACTTCCTTTTAGTAAGAAAACCACTGGACTTCCAATTACAAAGCAGCTGCAGCTATAAACAGTTTGATCTCTTGTTTTATTGCTGTTTGACCATCATCCTTGCACACTGGATCTTTATGGCATAATTTGAGGAAGGAAGTGGAAGGGAAACCACTTAATTGCCATGCACCAGACCCCCACCCCTCACTTCCACCGCTTAAGCTAAAGGTAGTGACTCATTTATGTTCTCTGTACATGTTTTAGTAAGGGGAAGAATATACTTACAGGCCTACCCATGGCTTCTGAACATCAAACCTTGACTAAAGCCCAAATTACTTTGCCTTTCTTCACTAAGCCATAGCTCTACAAATGGATGGAAATGAGCTACAGAGCTTCAGCTAACAGTTAAAGGCTTCTTGTTAGTCAAGGAAGAGCAGGAAGGAAGCACAAGTAAAGAACAGATTGGAACCTTACAAATACAACCCTTTACAAAGATTCAATTGTACAGTCCTTTCCTAAGGGAACACACTACAAGTCTGGCTGCTCAAATACTGAACCCGTTTATATTAACAACGAATAAAGTGAAAACAACATTAACATTAGACATCAAAAATTTGTTGGAGAGTAAACAAGGACACACATATAACAAACTTACTGGAATATGTGGCAAAGTGATTGTTACGTCATCTCCTTTTCCAACTTGGAGCTCCCCCTCACAAGATGTATCAATTGATGCTGGCTTAAAATCATCTAAAGAGGAAAACAAGTGCGATTACATTTCTTAAGAGTCTTCAGAAGTGCCATTCCGCCTTGCAAAGAGTCACTGCACAATTACTGTGATTGATTCCAGGGAATGCTAAAATGCACACTAGTGTCTACAGCAGGAGTGGAATAATGCACCAGTACAATGTCTCTATGCTCAGTGCTCCAGTCATACAATGGTACGAGATCTTAAGCTTCCTTTTCAAAATGGAAACGAGACTCTAGACCTTGTGTTTGAAGACTAAAAGCACACATCTTCAAACTCCAGGCTTTAAGTGACACCTAATTTTGCAGACAAGTGTAAAATCATAGCATGCATCTCCAAAGAGCATCAAATTCAAGACCCAGAGCTCTCTGTGGCTCTCAATTCCAAGCCTGAGGATTCTGTGATAAAGACTAATTTAGTGACACTGACTTATTTAGCCTTACTGATATTTCTGGCTATTTAGCCATTTGGCCTCCACAATACTTCCTCCAGGGTAGAGGCCTCAGATCTCATCTGTGAGGAGAAAAGAGGCACCAAGCTCACTTCAGTAGGCTTCATGCTAGTCCAAAGCCACTGTGGATGGAAAGCATGACTAAGGTGAAACACTGTAATAGCCTTAAACTAACCTTAGTTTTAAGTATTTTTGTTGCATTGTATTGAATGCTTTGTCCCCCAAACAAGTCTGTTTAGTGCATTTATTTGAACTAAGAACATTTTAACTTAAAAGTATTTTCCCCTTATTATTCTGTCATGCTGATGAGCCATAAACACCACAAAAAACCTATTAGAACCTGTAATATTTTGACAGAGGATTTAGACAAAGTGAAATAAGAACAGAGAGCTATCAGTTGTTTTGTTTTGTTTTGCTTTGTTTTTTAAAATAAGCCTCCATTCAATTCTGACGTATCTGGATATGAAAAGGTACAATCATATTCACGATCAAGGCTTTTAATTACTGCATTAGTTAAGAAATTAACATCTCAGAAAAAAATTCACATATAATTCCATTATGAAAAGCACATTTGCAGAAAAAAGCGCAAAACCTTAGCTTGCAATAAATTCTCATTAAGAGGACGTTAATGCCTAAATGAGCTTTACTTTGACAGCACAACAAGCAGAATCAGGCACACTTGACTTAATCCTCATGCCTGAACTGCCAGACCAAATCATACCCTTCATTTTCATCTGAGCAATCTATTTCTAGCTATTGTTTCCCACCTACTTTATGTGCAAGCTTGCTAAATAAAACAAGCCAGCTGTACAAGAGTGAGTGTCTTTGCCAAAAAGGGATCAAGAGTTTCAACAGCGCAGCCACTAAATTAAAAGGAATATCACTGTCACTCTTCTTTCTTATGTATCAGCAAAATATAGTTGCTCTCAAGAACACTCAACAACTTGTTTGCATTTGGTTAGGTTACTAGGTGTATGTGCTTGGCTAATGTTGCTGTAGATCAAGAGCGTTGTTATGTCCCTCCAGATGTACCCACAGGTCTTTTCCTGAATGTCAAATGTTTTTCAGACATGTTTTCTAGGGATAATCCAGTTTTTCAGTACAGTATTTCACAAATGTTACGGAAAGGAATGAAGTATTTTAAGAAGGCTGAAACAAATTTAGCCTACAAAATCCTCTTATTGTAGTTTGTGTGAAGAGGATTACAGGAACAATATAATGCTTGGATCCCAGATAAATCATTCCAGATAAACAGAAGAAAAAAAAAAGTATAACCAGGAAATGAAGAGATCTTACTTCAAAGTCATGGATAGAAAATACAGCACACAGAAAACTCTTTTGAAATAAAACTGCATTCTTCCAGTTATAGTCGGAAGAGCTTTGGCTTTGCAATCCCTTAAGAAATGGATTATCGAAGCACTTCTAGAAATGTAGTGTATTTCTATCTGGATGTGGTTTGGGTTTAATTCATACACTAGCAGACAACAAGCTCATTCATCTGATAGTTGGGTTATTTTAAATTTTTTGATTTATAAATGGAGGTTCGCTAGTATGCTAGTGTTGGATAAAACTACTCAGTGTTGTGTATGAACAGTGAAATATACCAAACATATGGAATCCTATTTTTTAGCATGGTGGAATTATGTGTAACAAGAGGGGTGAAACATACCAAACTTAAGTGTTAATCCACTAGACAGAGTTTACGACTGAACAAAATAGCTTTGCCTCAATCATTGACCATCTACTTCAGTAAAATCTCAATCTGAGAGCTGTGCATTCGTCACACTTGGGTGACTAGTATCACTGAACTTACTTACTTGTAGGGTATGAATCTGGGCCATGGGATTGGGCCTAGGATTATGCATCATGAAACAAAAAAACCCTACTGTTAATTTCCCCACAAAGATACTGAAAAACAAGTTTAGTATTATTTTAATTCCCCGTTGGTGACTGACTACTCATTTTAAATCCTGGACTCATTCAGCGGAAGAAAAAGCAACCCTTGCCCACAGAATTCAAGAATAGAGACATCATGAGCTCATCTTCTAACATGAAATTAAACGTACGCAATGGTCAACAGAGCAGCTGGAATAATATCTGGTGCCTTTAAAAAAACCATACATGTTCTTCCAATTATTTCTAAACTTCATAACAACTGGAGACACTACCTCGGGATTTACCTTACACTTATTAAGCAGTACTTTATGTGTCCAATTCATTTGTGCTTGTTCTCCTGGGAAGTGACTGATTACAGCTAGCTGGAGCTGGGACAGCCAGGGACAGGGCTGCTGCATTATGTGTTGCCTCATCACAAAAATAGCCAATTAAATATCAAACTGCTGGAGCTCCGGCTGCCAGCCAGCACCCTCCTCTCCAGGCACACCGCCAGGCCAGGGCTAGTGGTGACCTGTCCTGCAACTGCCATAAAATAACATAAAATGGGGAGCAACCCCCTCATGGAGAGGCTAGCGTTATGATTTGAAGTGACTCATGGATGTTTTGTCAAATACTCCATAAGGTGCTTGTCCATCCTGACCTGCCTTCTCACACTTCCTCCCTGTCTTTGTTCTTGGCCAGCATCCACCTTCTCCCCTTGGGCTGCCCACCACAGTGGGACACATCTGTGGGGAAAACACTTGTGGGTGGTGGGGAGGCAAGATGGGTGCTGAGGGAGTGGGAAAGGAGGGAAAGGGAGGAGATGGGCGCTGAGGCAGCGGGATGGAAAGAGGGGAGACAGGCACTGAAGAAAAGAAGGGAGGAAAGCAGGGAGACAGGCAAGAAGGAAAGTGTGAGGGAAAGCTAGGAGGTGGTTGCTGAGAGTGAGAGGGAAGGAAAATGGGAAGAAAAGCAGGAAGACCCGTGGGGAGGAAAGCAGGAGGGAAGGCTGGGAGATGGGTGCTGAGCGACTAGGAGGGAAAGCAGTGAGAAGGGTGGGAAGAAAAGTGGAGAGACAGGTGCTGAGGGAACAGGAAAGTGGGGAGACGGACACTTAAGGAAAGTGGGGAGGAAAGCGGGGAGATGGGCAGGAGAAAAAGTGGGAGGGAAAGCGGTGAGACGATTGGGAAGGAAAGCCGAGAGACGGGCACTGAGAGAGTGGGAAGGAAAGAAGAGACGGGTGCTGATCGGGCAGGAAGGAAAATGGGAAGACGAGGGGAGGGAAAGCAGGGACACGAGTGCTGAAGGAAAGTGGGGAGAAAAGTGGGGAAGAAAGTGGGGAGACAGATGGGAAGGAAAGCAGGAGGGAAAGCGGGGAGATGGGCAAGAAGAAAAGCGGGAAGGAAAGCGGGGAGACGGGCGCTGAGAGAGCGGGAGGGAAGGGTGGGAAGACGGGTGTTGAGGGAGAAGCCCTGTGGTGGCGGCCGGTGCGAAGAGAAGGGCTCGAGGCTGCGTGCAGGCGGGGAAGGGGACGGGACCCCGGGAGGGAACCTCGGTGAAAATGGGAGGGGGCCGGGCAGGTGCTGCCCGTGGCCCGGCAGGAAGGGGTGCGAGGAGAAGGGGGGGTGCAGCAGGAGAAGGGCAGGGGGCCGGGACGCGGGGTGGGCGCTCACAGCGGATGGTGTGGAACGAGGCCTTGGGCCGCCGCTCGAAGCTCTCGCCCAGCTGCAGCGGATGCTCCTCCTTGTCCAACAGCGAGTTGGCCGAGCCGTTCATAGCCCCGGTGCTGCCCCGTCCCCTCCTCTCCTGGTCCCTTCCTCTCCTCCGTGCGCGGCCGCCCGGCGCCCTTCCGGGGCACGAGTGCAGCCGGGAAACCGCTCCGGGGCGGCGGCAGCGGCGGTGGGGCGGAAGCTGGTGAGGATCCCTGCCGAGGGGGAGCGAGCGGGGGCGCTGGGGCGAGCAGAGCTGGGGTCCCCGCTGAGGAGTTGCAGGGCAAAGGGCTGCGGTGCCCGCCGAAGGGCGGGGTGGGGTAGAAGGGCCGGGGCGAGCAGTGGCTGCGGTCCCCGCAGAGAAGGAACGGGCGGGAGCTCCTGGACGAGGAGAGTCTGGGGTACCCGGGGGCTGCGGTTCCCGCTGAGGGGCGCGAGTGGGAGCGCTGGGACGAGCAGGGGTTGCGGTTCCTGCCGAGGGGCGCGGGTTCCCAGAGGTTCGTCCCTAGGAGGAGAGGGGGGAGCCCGGCGTTCCCCGCCCTGGGGAGGGAAGGGCAGGAGGGGCCTTCCCTAGAGGGGTCTTCGGCATTGGCGTGGCCCCACCGAGGGAGCTGCTGTGGGCGGAAAGGAGGTGTCCCTGTGGGGGAACCCGGGGGTCTTGCACAGAGGTGTTACCTCTTTGCCGTCTTACAGAATCATAGAATCGCTTGGTTGGGAAAGATCTTTGAGATCATCGAGTCCAACCACATCTGTCCTCTGCTGGACTCTCTCCCTAAGCACCTCGTCTACCAGTCTCTTAAACACCTCCAGGGATAGAGACTCCACCACCTCCCTGGGCAGCTGTGCCAGTGCCTAACAAGGCTTTTGGTAAAGAAATTTTTCCTGATGTACAATCTAAACATGCCCTGGCACAACTTGAGGCCATTTCCTCTTGACCTGTCGCTTGGGAGAAGAGACCAACAGCCACTGGGATACAGCCTCCTTTAGGGCTGGATTCGACTCTTAGGGTTGGTTTTTAACTTTTTAAGAGGCTCTTCAGGCCAGACATAGGCTGTTAAAACCGTCTTTATCATGGTTAATTCCCAGTACAGTGTTTTCTGAGCACAAGACTGGCTTGGATGGTTTATTCTAGGTTGTCCTATGAAGAAATATAAAAGTTGCTGTTTTAGTAATGTGTCAGGTATTCAGCTGTTTAAGCTCTTTTTTTTTAGAGGATATACTCTTCTAGCGGAGACTTTCAAGAAGACCTCTTTTCTGTAACTTTTTCCATTGTTTTTGAAGGAAAAATTGGGTTTCTATGTCCTGTGAACTTGGACAAAAAATTGAGAATTCTTTATTTTATTTTCACGTTTGTTTTTTGTATCGTACAAGATATAATACATCAGTGAAGTACTACTCTTGGTTTGCTTTAGGGTGGGTATTGAATCATAGACTCATGGAACAGTTTGTGTTGGAAGGGACCTTAGAGATCATCCACTTCCAACCCCCCTACCATAAGCAGGGACACCTTCCATTTGGTCAGGTTGCTCAAAGCCTCACCCATCCTGATCTTGAACACCGCCATGGGTGGGACATTTCTGTTCATTTCCATTTTGGTAAAATGACACCAAAGCCTGGTTCTGGGCACTGACATACACAAGTGGTACGTTTTGGCTGCCTGAGCTTCCCTGGGAGTTATTGGGCCATAGAGGATTTAATTCATATGTGCCATCATCTAGGATCTGGAAGTTTGTGGCAAGGCAGGGGTCAGAACAAGTCTAATATCAGAGAAAAGGTTTGGGTCCCTTCTCAGCCTGTGAAGAACTCTTTTCATTGCTCCATTTTTGTTAACTTCTGAAAATAAACATATCTGTGATTGTTAAAACCAGTATGGATCATCAGGAGGAAGCAGCGGAAGGAATGTTGTTGCAGGCTGGCTATGGGCATTGTGGCAACAGAACTGTTTTTGCTCTCTTGTTTGAGTGATGTGGTGTTATATAAATGCTGATATTTTCACCAGTGTTTTCTCACAGAGGTGAGAGTAGGAAGGAGAAATGCTAACATGAATACAGTTTGTTTCATCAGCTTTAATGGGACTTTGAAATGTCACCTGTTTCTCCGTTGTGGTTTTTCTGAGGTGTTCAAACTGAAGTTAACAAGAAACAAAACCCTTGTTTTGCTTTTAAAGTCGATTTTGTTGAAAGTAAACTTAGAGCTGCACCGTGTTTCTCTTGTTAGGTAGCTTTCTAGGATGCAGAGGGAAGACTAGCAGGCTCCATTTGACTTGCGGAATAAAGACCCCCACAACTTGCAGAGAGTTATGAAGTCAGGTATGTTTATTACACCAGTGGGCTGCAGGATACTTCCAAAAAAACACCCTGTGCACCGAACAACAGACAGGTCGGAATTTATTGCCAAAGGACATACATATTCATTACATTTGTTGATCAGTTCCAGGACATCATTAACATAAGTTCTATCCCTCTCGCGCGTGTGCAGTGTCCCCTTGTGGTGGTCGTGAGAGGGTCCTTCGCGCAGGCTCAATTGACATCTTGCCTGGGGTCCTGGACATTCCTGTCAAGGGTGCTTGAAACTTCCTCCTTATCAGTGCAAAAGTTCTAACCCAGTCCTTATCAGTGGATGTGCCTAGACCAGTCCCTCCTTGTCAGTGGATGCTCCTAGACCAGTTCCTCCTTGTCAGCGGATGCTCCTACAGAATTCCATTGGGAAACCTCCCTCCTTGCAAGATGTCCAAAGCTAACTGAAATACAGCCCATCAGAATATACAAAGGCTTAAAGTCCCACATCACATTAAGCATCGTCTTTAACTTTGACATCAGTGTGATGTCGTACGCAGTTATTAGTTTGGGTGGAGGAAATATGGTGGCTTTGCAGACCAACAGGTAGGACAGATCACCATGAAACTGTAATAAGTGCATACCGTAACTCTCTTTTTTTTTCCTGCTTCTAGATCCTCTGTTATTTTACGTAAATTAAGTGATAGAAACGTATCCTGAAGAAAAAAAATCACCCTTGGGGTTTTGGCATTCATATTTGTTTGAAAGACTCTAGGATGTTCCAAGAAAACACATCAGCCAATTGCTTTAATATAGTAACGATGTCTGCTGAAGATGGTGGTTTCCAAAAAAAAGGCCATAGTGCAAGAATCCTTAGACCAGAAGAAGCTGAGAGACTGGCAAAAGATCAGGTTTTGGTGTCTGAGTTCAAACAACTAAAACTGGAGAAAGAGGCACAGAAGAACTGGGATCTATTTTACAAAAGAAACAGCACCAACTTCTTCAAAGACAGACATTGGACAACCAGAGAGTTTCAAGAGTTAAAAGCATGTCGGGAGGTGAGATCTATACACTTCCTTTGTAAAAGATGGGATTGATTGTTTCGAATTATTTAGTAATACTTCTAACAAAGCCATTAGTTTGCAGCAGTGTGGTCTCTCTTAATATCAAAGATGCCTCCTCAGAATCAGATGCATCAGTTTGGTTTCAGTTTATAACTGACCCATACTAGATACTCTGTGATGTGATGTTTTCAGATGCAAGTTGGTGCACTTCAGAACACTACTTTAAAGAAAAGCATGCAGAATTGCAGGCTGATTGTAAGACATCGTTTAGCAGAATAGCCAGATGCTATAGCTGAATGAAAGACAAAACAGAAATAGTACAACAATCTGTTGATTACTTAAGGGGTAGGTGACTAAAGAAATATTAATATATTCTAAAGATATTTGTAATTTTGCAGGAATTGGGGGTTTCTCTTTTGTACTGTCAGATTATACAATGGATGCCTACTTTCGTTTGAATCAGTGGCAATTAAAATTGATTATAGCTTTCAAAATGCTGATCGGACAGTATCTGTGCTCTTATCATCAGGGAAACAAGAATGATATGCTTTATCTCGGATTTTTTCCTTCCCAGTTTGCAGATCAGAAGCTGACCATTCTGGAAGCAGGCTGTGGGGTTGGGAACTGCTTGTTTCCACTCTTGGAAGAAGATCTGAATATTTTTGCGTATGCCTGTGATTTCTCACCTAGAGCTGTTGAGTATGTGAAGGTTGGTGTGATATTTGAAACATCTTTCAGAGTGTCTTTAGAAGATTCTGAAATGACAAGTCACTGGAATGACAGACTTCTCTTGCTTTTCCTCTTGGAAGAAGGGTAGAATAACTTTTGATAAAAAATGGAGGCTGATCCATTTCAGTGGAGCTCCTATGCAGGAAGCTGAATCGTTGCCCAAGACCTAGTTTTTCAGCATCAGTTTGCAGCATTACGGTAACATGTGTATTACTTAAATGATCAGAGAAAGCTGTGGTTTTTGGAGCACTACTGTGTCTCTATTGACTGTGCAGTACAAGCAAAATTTGTTTGGGATGGAAGCTTGCCCTGGGTATTTGTGGAGCAGAGGGAGTCCCAAGGAGAATCTTGAAAACAGGGCTATAAAAGGTATTGTTAAGGAAATTTGTAGACTGATTAGAAATAGATATGTTAGTACTTATCCATAGGCAGTTGTTACATGGTAAAAGTTAAGTCTTCCAGCAAGGCTGGCAGGAGCTTTGGGCTTTAGAAGTCTCTTGGTTTATTAAGTTTGTGATCACAGGTATATTTCTATGTGTCTGTTAATTGAAAGTGTTTTCTTGTGGGACATTTGTGACTGAGAACTACAAGACGCCTCCTGTATGTCTCATGGGCAGGATGGGAGGAAATACATGTGGCAAACTGGAGAGGACAGCAGCTTCTTGGGACACCACAGCTGTGCTTAAAGTTGAGGTTGTACCCTGGGTTTTGGATGATTTAGTGGTGTCTGCCTCCACTGCTCTTACAGAATTTCTTTTTGCCAAGACCAGATTTCCTTTTACCCAGCAAAACTGTGGGCTAGAACATCCCAGCTGCAGGTATTGTGACATGAACTCGAACTGTTTACAGTCTGCTTGTAGCTCAAGAGCTGTAATCACCTTATAATACAGAATTTCTTTGAATAATATTTCTGTATTTTTAAGAGTAGGAGCAGCAGTAAAACAGAAATGGTGTGTTTTCTGACTTGTCTTAACTCATATTCCTTCTTAAATTCCTGGGAACAGATTGTTTTAGTAGTCGTTTTGCTATTGTAATATGCAGCAAAGAATTTCTGATCGCTTTAGTCACCTGCTGGAGGTTCTTTTGCCACTGTGTTTTGTGTTGGTCTACTGATTAGTTTCACAATTATTTTTTTTTTGTTTTTTTTTCAATAATAAGTGCTGCTCGTTTTCAGTGAAACTGTGCTCTTTTCATTTCCCTAGAGCAATGCCTTATACAGTGCTGAAAGGTGTAAAGTGTTCCAGTGCGATCTCACCAAAGATGATCTTCTAGAAAATATACCAGCAGATTCTGTGGATGTTGTCACGCTTATATTTGTGCTTTCTGCCATTCATCCTGACAAAATGCATCTTGTCTTGAAGAACATTTACAAGGTAAAACCAGCTGATTTCACTGCCTTCAATGAACTTTCCTTCTTTTTAGCTTGAAAGTACATTTTTATTCCAAGAAAATAACCCCTATTATAATGATGATCTTTATTATTATATTCCATGGATGTATTTAGTTAGTTCACCAAGTATACGGGACTAAAACACGTTTTATAATGGTTTTTTTGTCTCTTTTGGAATTGTAAGGTTGTTTGGATTTTGGCCTAATGCATGACATCAACCTAAAAAAAAGGTATTTTGAACACATGACTTGGGCTCCTGGGTTGCAGCTACAAATAAACTTTTATGGATTGCAGAAACGTCTGCGTTGATAAGGTGTGAATGGCAGTGAACCCAAATTGGCTTCCAAAAGATACAATGACTTGCAGTTAGGATGTTATTGTTGTTGTTAAACACGCTTGATCTGTGCTGATTTAGAAGTGGGATGTTCAGAGATCAGCATTAATCTAGAGAGACTCATCCCCCTGGGCTGCCTTTGTTAGTTTGATGGGCTGGGATAGGCCCATCCAGAGGGTGGTTTAAACAATCTGAATTGTACTTGTTCTGAATTCCCCTGAGATGTCATATATGGACTGCAGAAGGAAGTAGTCAACATGTTTTTTATTTATTCATATGCATATGTTTGGGGTTTTAAATTATTAGATGTTCAGGTTTATCATCACTAGTTTGAAAAGGAAATGTTAGATTTTTTTTGCTGTATCTCCAGCTGTTTACCAAAGTCAGAATTGATTCCTAGCTTGTGCACGTGAAAAGGCTAATCATTGTTTTATCCATGGAGATGTCTGGCTCATATAACTTGCTTGTAGGTTTCTGCACAAATTTGCAAATGGCAAGTACTCCTTTTCTGCTCTAAAAAATACAGCTGGTTTTTGATGAGGTAGGAAAGTTGCAGACATCACGTGTCTGAAGTCAGCTTGGCCGATGACCATGTATTTCTAAACTTTAAACTTTTTATGGCTTGATTTCTTTGCCAAAGAGCAATTTTAAAAACCCCCAACCTTGCAACCCATTTCCCTGAACTTGTTCCTTTTTTATTTCTTATTATATTGGAGCATTTTCCTTTTTCATGTGAAGAAAGAAATATCATAGTATTCTAAATTTTATCTTTAATCGTTAAACAAAAGCAAGCACTAGACTGTATACTACCCTACAAGGAAAATATCCTATTAGGACTTAATTTTTATTGTTAAACTGTATATTTTCTTCTCTCCTCTGTGTTTGAAGAGTGTTGCAAAAAGTTTATTTAGCTAATCAACACCCAAACAAGTATCTTGAAACTATTTGTAGTCTACTTTTCATGCATTTTTAAGAGTGAACAATTCAGTTCATATACAACTTTTTTCACAGAATCATAGAATGACCTGAGTTGGAAGGGACCCACAAAGATAATTGAGTCCAACTCCCTTCCCTTTATAGGACAACCCCAAAATTCAAACCATGTGTCTGAAGGCGTTGTCCAAATGCTTCTTGAGTGTTGTCAAGCTTGGCACCATGACTGCTTCCCTGGGGAGCTGTTCCAGTGCTCTGCCACCCTCTGGGTGAAGAAGTTTCTTGTAATCTGCAACCTAAACCTCCCCTGGCACATCTTCCTGCCATTCCGTCACGTCCTGTCGCTGGTAACCAGAGAAAAGAGATCAGCACCTCCTCCTTCTCCTTCCCTTGTGAGGAAGCTGTAGACCGCAATGAGGTCTCCGTTCAGTCTTCTCCAGGCTGAACAGAAAAGTGACTTAAGCTGCTCCTCATGTGGCTTTCCCTCTAAACCCTTCACCAGCTTTGTGTCCTCCTCTGGACAGTCCAGGAATTGAATTCTGTATAGATCACTTCTATATTATGAATGTGTTAGGATACTTTGTCTTAGTCTCTGTATGTGTAAACAAACAAATATTTATGTATGGCTAGATCAGCTTATTTTATTAAACATGTATTATCTGACGTTTGTATTGTCTGCGTTATCTGACAGGTATTAAAACCAGGCAAGTGTGTCTTGTTCAGAGACTATGGACTGTACGATCATGCAATGCTCAGGTTTAAATCTGGCAGCAAACTTGGGGAAAACTTTTATGTTAGACAAGATGGGACAAGGTCGTACTTTTTTACTAAAGGTAAGACACACTGTAGTGTGCTTTCTTTTCTGTGAATCTTCTGTTTCAACTTACTTCAGGGAATTGCCAGAATGTCCATGGAAGTTTTGTTTTACACAGATGAAGTGTTAAATTGTGGTGTACTTCATTTGCCATCCCTTTTGGGAGGGAGAAGGTATTTAGGCTGGCAAGGCTTTTTGGAGCACTTTCTTGTTTACAGGATTTCTTGTATGCGCTATTGTGTGCCAAGAGCAGCAGATTCTGAATTTTCTGAGTTTCATTCAGGTTTGTTATCTAAGGGAAAAAGACCAATGTTCAGTAACAGAATTGATCATTTTCATGAAGCAACATCCCTGGAGGTGTTCAAAGCCAGGTTGGATGAGGCTCTAAGCACCCTAGTCCAGTGGAAGGTGGCTCTGCCCATGGTAGGGGGTTGGAAGTGGGTGATCTTTAGGGTCCCTTCCAACTCAAACCGTTCTGTGATTCTATGAACTAAGCTGTTATCTTGGCATCGTTCTTTATGCAAGGCTATCCCTGGTGTGGAAGATGTGGTCTACTGAAGAAGTCAATGACTCCTAAAGCAGAGACATGACTACAGCACTGAGAAGCCTGTGCATAAATCCTGCTGAGGTGGCACTTACTGATTCTGGTCACTCTGTCTCCTCTCTTTTTTTCAGTAAAGATAATACAAAAAACATTTCCATGTGGTACAATATTTAAACAGTTTTTCATTTAGTGCTCATAATGCTTTATCAAAAAAGATAATTACTGCAGTTTTCTGGAGGAGAATTTGAAGCACAGAGACACAAAGACATTTGCTTAGACTCGCAGTGAGTTGGGATTTATAGCTTGTCTTCTGACTCCCAGTTCCTCACGCTAAACTTTAGTGAACCGTTACTTCCCCCTGTCAGTTCTAGGGCACTGTGTAATAAGAGCTGTGTGTTTATTTCCGTGGGGCTCTTTGTTCTTGTGCTAACGCAAAACACGACCACTGAAGAGACTAATTTGGAGCCAAGTAAATGTTATTCATATTTTATGACATAACGTATTACCTAATTGCGCCTGATATATAAAAACGATTAATCTTGTCTGAGCGCTCTCTATTCTTTACAGGACAGTGATGAACGCAGGCTGTGCTACAGCTTCATTGAAGCATGATTAGAACTGTTATTTATTGAGTGATTTTTAGTTCTGTTTAAACAGTTGGCTGTTACAAAGAGAACTGATGCTAAAGGGAAAAAGTAAGAGACTAACCTAGCTGTGGAATTTTAAATCCCATATTTATTATGAGTTAGAATTGTTTCTGAATGAGAAATTCCTTGCTAGTCCACGTTTGCATTGGGGAAATAATTAAGGTAGGGAGAAGGAAAAGGAAGGAAGGAGAAAAGAGAGAATTTATCTTATTTTTCTCATGTCAGCAATTATTTTGCCTTGGGCTGGTCTACGGCTGTCTCATGGACCACCTCTGCTCTCATTTTTAATCATTATGATCTCATTCATCTCACTAATTTTGACATAAATATTGCTCAATGCTTGAGAATTCTTTTGTTACTAGAAACTTGACTGCCATCATTTCTACACAATTTGCAACCTGTGCTATTTTTCATTTGTTTAGCACAACACTGGTACACCAAATAATTGCTGAATGGAATGATTTGAAGGATGCTTTTTTATATCTGGCCTCAGATAACAACACTTTTTGAAATAATACTAAATTTGTGGACAAATGCATCGTTGTAAATTTCTGTTATAAAATACATGCAAGTTCCTCACAGTGAGGTTTCAATAGGTCCACAATTAAGTGCTGTTTATTTATATTTCATTGATATGGGTCTCCATTTTGTGTGAACGTACTTCATTTACAACCAGTGCGTGTGGGTTTATGATGGGCTCAGGTTTATATAAGCCCGCACTACCACCCAAGTGAGTGTTCTCATCTTCCTTCCTCAGCCCACCACCTCTTCTAGTACTGGGGTTCCTGTACCCTATTTCATTGAGCTGATTCCCATGAGCAGTGAAAAAATTGCATGTCTTCAAGTAGCATAAATTTAGAATGGCTTAAATTTATTGTGAAATTACCCTCTGAGGGGGGTAATCTGAATGAAACAAGGTGCAGGAAGGAAAAGTGATGATTTTTAATTAACATGACAAGTCAATAGCATGAGCAGCCATCTCTGCTGCAAAGCTCATCCTGTCTGTGAGGTATTTCTGCCTTCCCCAAGGGAGAAATGCCCTCCCTTAAGGGGAGAGTAAGATTCTTCTGTTTATGGAAAATAACTTCCAGTTTCACTTAGTGGAGGCTTGGTATCACCCTATCCACTTTGCCATTTTGTCCATTTTTCTGTTGAGCAATGGCCTGTCAGTGTCTGATAACAGAGGATGGTATTCTTCCTCGAGCAGAGACAAATAACCTTTGGAACATTTCAAATAAGTCATGTATTTGGCTAGCGAAGGTCAGCTGCATACAGTGAAAATGCATTGGAGTTAGTCACAAGGAGAAACATAGAACAGTCTGGGTTGGAAGGGACCTTTACAGGTCATCTAGTCCAACTTCCCTGAAGTGAGCAGGGAGATCTCCAACTCAATCAGATTGCTTAGAGCCCCATCCAACCTGACCTTGAATGTTTCCAGAAATGGAACTTCTATCACCTCTCTGAGCAACCTGAATGGCAAGGCTCAATAAAAACAAGGGATGTGGCAAGTTTTGGCAACTGAACTGAGTAACTGGCTTAAATCCCAGTTTTGCTGGTTTGCTTAGGTGGTTAAGCTGTTTTGCTCAGGTTGATGTTTCTAAAGAAGATTTGCACTGATCTTTATTCAGCAGCTTGCCTGCATAGAACAGCTTGAAATCTGAAGATCTGTGTGATTTTCATGCTGTAGCACATAGGAACATACACTTATATAATGCTTATGTAATAGCTTATTCATAATACTTCATCTTGATTTTTATTAAATTGTCTTCCAGAGTTCTTGTATCAGCTTTTCAAGGCTGAGGGATATGAGGAAGTGGTCAATGAATATGTGCAGCGAGAAACTGTGAATAGGAAAGAAGACTTGCATGTTCCAAGAGTTTTTCTTCAAAGCAAATTTCAAAAGCCTTTCAGTAAGACAGAAGTTCTGGCTGATTTAGCAACAGCATTGCTTGTTTGAAATGGAACCTAGCACATAGTTTTTCCTCATGAATGGTCATCTTTCTGGTAAAATGGAAATGACTGCATCCAGTACCTCCCGTTGGTTTTCTTCCTCAGATACGAAATATGAATGCTATTTCTAATTCAGATTTAAGGTGGGTTAGTGATGCAGGCAACCTGTTGTGTGTCTGTATTCCTGCTTCTGAAGTAAGTGCTGTGTGGCATTGTTGGAGGACCAGGTAAAGCACACTAAATATGGTTAATTTTAAGAACTCATTTTCGTTAGTTATTTTCATAATTATTATTTAAATTTTTATTAAAACTTTTTTAAAAATAAGTATCCCATGTTTCCTATCAGTTATGTTTTCTATGGTGTGTTAAGATTACAGTCTTTCATCTGCTTTCAGTACTTGTGTGACTTCTGAGTATAATTTCTCAGACATAGGAATGAAACAGACTCATTGAGTAGCATAATGTAAACTGCTTTGATATTTTAATAATTTAATAATTTAATTTAATAATTTAATGATTTTAATGGGCTCAGCATTTGGATATTTAGACAAACGTTTGTATTCTAAATAAGATCTTGATTTATCTGATTTCATGCTTGAAGAAAGTTGTTAGAAGATTAGTTTGTCTTTAACCTGAATTATTTTCAGATGTTCTTCATTTGGTGAGCAGAAATAGTTGAGGTTTTGTGAGTCAGTTTCCCGTTTGGAACTGGAATCAGTGAGTCAGAAGCACCTTCTTTTATATCGAGTATAGTCAACTGTTTCTTTCCTGAGTAGAGGTCTTAATTCTTTTCCATCACTCTCAGGAAAGGTGTTGAATTTTCCTGTTCCTATCACCAAAAGCCACTGTGTTAATGCTATGGCTCATAGCCAGCCACAGACCTGACTGCTTGAAGGACCTTCATACTTTCCTTTCAACAGCCTTGGCACCTCTTCTTTGTTCTTGGGTGATGTAATCTCAAAAACATGTCTGGATCTTTTAACCTACATTTTGAAAAGCTGCTGTGCAGCAGAGGAAGCTCATAAGTATCAGGTGACTTGTGCAGTGGGCTCTACTGATCTTGTGTAATGTAGGCAAGTTGCGACAAGGGATATTCCAATTTTTATGTTATTTTATTTTATGTTATTTTATTTTATGTTATTTTATTTTATGTTATTTTATTTTATTTTATTTTATTATGTGTAAGGGGAGGTCAGACACTGGGATAGGGTCCAGAGAAGTTGTGGAATCTCTGTCCTTGGAAATACTTGGAAATGAATTGGGTGAGGCTTTGAGCAACCTGTAGCTTTATTTGAGGGTGACACTATTCTGAGTAGGGATTTCATCTCTTATAGACTAATATGTCTGTGATTGACGCATTGGCTCAGGTTGCCATTGCACTGAACTTGTGTGTTGCTAGATGACCTGGTCATACGCATCTGATGCAGACCAGAAGTGAGTATTTGCCTCTGTTTATGACAAACTAGCCATAAGAGGTGATATTGAGTTTTTTTTCCCAGCTCTCTTAACACTGGCTGTGTGTGCATGGAAGGAAAGAAGGAAGAATTTTTCCGGCACAGGGCCTGATGCTACAAAGTTAGTCAGTCAGAATTTCTTGAGCAAATTTGAGCTACCAGAGGTCTTAGCTGACATGTTTATAAATCAATTTGCAGCAGATCATTGCTTTGCATAAGGGACCACAGCTCTTTTTTTTGTCTGATACCATGAGCCACAAAGCTGGATTTATTGTACCATCAAACTTAGGCCTCGGAGGAAAAAAGATATTAACCACGCAATTATCGTAACGACCCTTTGAGGAGGGTTATTGCATGACATCTCTTTTCTTTATGGAGAGTATCATCCCGGGGATTTATGCATTGCTGACCCTTGCTATGCAACCCGTTAGCACTTTCTGCCATAGCAGTAATAAATATTTTGTAACACATACAGTAAATGAAAAAATATGTTAAAAAGCGTACAAAGACGATAATGTTATTATAATCTGAGCGATCACCATCTTGTGAGTTCCCTCATCAAACGTTCATCTTTAGCACAGCTCTGCTGATTTTTAGTGGCATTTGAACCCTGCAACACCAAGTGCTTTACAAGGCTGAATGTTGATCCTTTCAAGAGTACACAGTGCATAAATGAGACTGAAGGACTGCCTCACATGGCTCCTCGTCACTTTGGCATATGATTGTCAGCACATGCAAAGGCAAATCCACTGAAGTGTGAACGCCAAAAGGAAATTAAATGTAGGCATGTATTAAAAATATTAATTGGAAGGTTTGAGTCAACCCAATAGACTCAGTTGCAGACGGCCCTTAATGTCTATTTTACACTGAACTATTGCCTGGACAATAATATTGTGGCTATAGCTTCAGTGTTTCTGTGTGTTTCTGATTTTCTGCTTGAGGAACTACTATCACGTTTTGTGTAGCAACACATTAAATGGCTTTCAAAAGAAGCCTTGCCAGCAGGGCAAGGGAAGTGATTCTCCCCCTCTGCTCCACTCTTGTGAGACCCCACCTGGAGTGCTGTGTCCAGTTTTGGAATCCCCAACATAAAAAGGATATGAAACTGTTGGAACGGGTCCAGAGGAAGGCTAAGAAAATGATTGAAGGGCTGGAGCTGCTCTGCTATGAGGATAGGCTGAGAGAAATAGGCTTGTTCAGTGTGGAGAAGAGAAGGCTCTGGGTAGACCTCATAGCGACCTTCCAGTACCTAAAGGGACTACAGGAAGCTGGGAAAAGGACCTTTTACAAGGGCAAGTAGTGATAGAATAAGGGGGAATGGCTTTACATTGGAAGAGGGAATATTTAGATTAGACGTTAGGAAGAAATTCTTCACGCTGAGCGTGGTGAGTTACTGGCACAGGTTGCCCAGGGAAGTAAGCTGTCTTTCTTTAGGAATATGGGCTACTGAGGAAAATGAGGGGTTTGTGTAGTTCATTTGATAGCTAAAAGGCTGTTTCTGTGCATCTTTCAGGTACCCGAAGGTTCATCGTGTTCCAAAGGTGTAATGTTTAAGCAGTTAATACTATCCCTGTGGTTCTTTGTCCATGATTTTTTTGAAACAAAGTGTTATAAAAGTGGGACCCAAAGTCTAGCATGGTTAAGCATCAGCAACTGACAGCAGAACATACAGCCTTGGTCTCATAGGGGGAAACTGGAATATGAAAACTGAAAGATCACTAATTCAACCTGGAGAAGAGGAGACTGAGGGGAGAGCTCATCACAGTCTACAGCTTCCTCACAAGGGAAGGAGGAGGAGCAAGCGCTGGTCTCTCTTCTCTGGTGACCAATGATAGGACGTGATGGAATGGTAGGAAGATGTGCCAGGTAAGGTTTAGGTTGGATATAGGAAAAGGTTCTTCACTCAGAGGGTGATGGAGCACTGGAATAGCTCCCCAGGGAAGCAGTCACGGCACCAAGCCTGACAATACTCAAGAAGCATTTGCACAATGCCCTCATACACACGGTGTGAATGTTGGGCTCGTCCTGTGCAGGGACAGGAGTTGGACTCGATGATCCTTTTGGGTCCCTTCAAACTCAGATCATTCTATGATGCTATGATTTATAGGCCTAACTGATTTTCTTTTTCTTGATTTGTTGTACAGTTTATACATCTGAATGTATTGAGAGATACAAATTACCACTTAGGAAGTATTTTACTGGAAGATTTATTTGAAAAAAAAAAATAATATATATATATATAGAGAGAGAGGATATTGGTGTTGAACATCCATGTGTGAAGGGAAAAAGGTAAGATTATGTTTAAGCTTCTGGGGAAAAAAGAAATCTGAGTTGAACAGGTCAAGGATGTCATGCAATTAAATGAGTTGTTAATCTAAAAGGTGATATTTTGGGAATGAAAGCCTGCAGCTTCCAAAACTAGAGTAATGTTACTAGACAGGCAGAAGGACGGCATCTAATTTTGTGCAATATTAGTAATACAAGGGTGTGTAGTGGTAGGACGAAGGGGAATGGTTTTAAAATGGAAGGGGGAAGATTTAGATTAGACATTAGGAAGAAATTCTTCATAATGAGGGTGGTGAGACACTGGCACAGGTTGCTCAGGGAAGCAGTGGATGCCCCCTCCCTGGAATTGTTCAAGGCCAGGATGCATGGGGCCTTGAGCAACCTGGTCTAGTGGGAGGTGTCTTTGCCCATGGCAGGGGAGTTGGAACTGGATGTTCTTTAAGGTCCCTTCCAACCCAACCCATTCCATGATTCTACATGCAAGACTATCTGGGAAGCAGAATGTTATATTGGAAAGATAGGACGAATATACTGTTAATGGAAATAGTTAAGTCTTTGTTTATGCATTTTTACCTTCTGTAGTGCAGCTGTGATGAGTGTTTCACTGGTTTTGCTTGTTATTGTTAGGAAAGATGGTGAGCCATTTCAGACATTTTGGAGGAAACATTTACCAACTATACATTCTGCAAAAACATCTGGCCCTTGGGAATAGTAGATTCGGGATATGAGTGTATTTGCGTTTTGTATTGGTTATGTGAGTTCATTTATTAGAACAAAGGCAGATGGTGAGTCAGTACTGTGAGGAGGCTCAAAGAGGCATTACTTGCAAAGATACAAGCTCTTAGCCAGGTAAGATGTTCCACTGGAGAATGTTTTTCACTCCCCCATCCCAGGCTGGTGTGTACTGTTTGTTGTGTTTGCAGCATAGAGAAAATACTGCTGCTGTGAAATCAGGGAAGACAAGGGAACAAAGAAAAGGGTGTGTGACTTTTTTTTTTCCGAAATGACTAGTGATTTTGTGTAGCTCTACTTAAAAAATTGTGGCTCAGTAGAGTGAAGAACCCACTTTGTTTCAGTTTACTTCAATCAAGTTGATTCAAAGCCGTAATATATTTTAGAAATACTGAAAAATCTTCATAGTTTTTCTACACAAAGTATTAATCTGCCCTTTTACTCAAGGGACCTTTTCCAAGCCACTAAATAAAGGTTTAAATAAACCGGTTGTTGAACTTTAAAGGAAAATACCACAAAAAGGCTCTACAAGATGATCCACCTTTATCTCTCAAAGTAGGGCGGCGGTGGTCTCAAAAGCCCACTGAAGACAGGGTAAGCTTGTCAGCTGGTGCTTAGAGCTTTTACCTCAATTTCATAATGCATGCTTTATACTTCATTCCTACATCCTTTGTCTTATGGGAGCTCTTTGTCTGGTTTGGTGACCAATAGTAGATCAGTGAGACAGAATGGTTTTGTAGTTGTAGCAGATCTTCAGGTGTGTCAGCACTTCTATAAAAGAAGGTCTTCTTGTTAATTGACTGATGAATTGAAGCAGAAAGACTGCTTTGTTGATGCTGGCAGCAGCTGGTTTGTTCATGTTGCAGCCTGGCCTATTGTTTAGCAGGAAATGCAATGTCATGCAGCATTCTGTAGAATTGCAATAAAAATCCAAAGGTGAATATCCTTTCAAAAATAATGAAAAAAGAAGCAGCTTTCAAAAGTTTAGAGAAAGGACCTAGAATAGGGGTGTCAAACTCACGGTCTGCAGGCTGAAGCCATCCCTCCACCGTGTTTTATCCAACCCAGCACGTGGTTTCTACCCGGTGGCAGTGCCAGGCTTCTTGCCCCTGCACTCCTGCTGGCGCGCTGGTCACGTGTGCAGCGTGTGTGATGCACATTATGCTGTAGGAGCTGGAGAACAGCAGGAGCCATGAGTTTGACAACCGTGATCTGGAATGTGCCTGTCATGCTCAAAAAACCTGCAAGTAAAACCATAGCTTCAACAGTGGTATTATTTATTTTTATTACAAATATCATGCAAAAAATGTTGAATATGTGCAGTGCCAGACTTTGCTCCCAGGGCGCTCAAATGGTTTTGCAGCACAGGTAGCAGTAGTATAATTGTCTGATACTGTGATGATATGGTTTTGTTTCATGTGCTTTTGTGGAGAGTTGGAAATACTGTTGACTACAGTCATAAATATGAGAAAGTGTGAATCGTAAATGTGAGTAAAGTATGTGAAATTTGCTTTTGTGGCTTGATTTGACATTTCCTGGAGCCTTCAACATTGTATATACTTAATTGAGATAAAGGGGTTTTTACTATTGATTTTTATGGTGAATGTGTTGAGCATTGCAGGAGGTGGAAAGAAACGTAAAATGCTGGAATGGTCCTGATTGTACATGACTACAGGACGGTCTCTGAAACCAGGGTGAATGGAGCCCAAATGTCAAGTTCAAGATATGGCATCTTCCAAAGAGGATTCTTTGAATCAAATCCCTTTAAAAATGTTCACTGCATGCTTCTTGTGGCAGTATCTGGAGATCCACAAATGTGACAGCATTGTAGACAATGTAGACACAGAGAGTGGGACTACTGTAGACAAAGGGAGTGAGAGAATCCCTGTCCTAAAAATTGTAAACGTGCAAGCTGGGTAAGAAGATGAAGAAGGGATGTTATCCCATTTGTGACAAGACATAGAGATTAATATTTTCAGTACTTCAAATTTACATTACTGTGAAAATGGGACTGAAAAAATTGTTTCCCCTGTCTTGGTTCATTACCTGAGTAACAAGCCATCTTGCTGCAAAGCAGATCCTCTGTTAATGAGAGAAACTAGCTCTCATGAAGAAAAAACATGGACCTGAATGTCTTGTCACTGCAATTTGAGAGACAGGTGTACCATTTTCAACTCTGCTGTTGGTTTCCTGGATGATTTCAAGCCTTGCCTCTCACTTTCTGCCGGTTAGGGGGCAGAGAATGAGCTTGGAGTGAAAAAGGTACATAGGAAACCAGAAGCTGCTTTCAGTGTGACTTCTAGGTCTTCCTATTTTTTTCTCCTGCTACAACCACCAAGTTTTTCAAATAGGTAACTGCAATGCATCCTTGAAAAGGAAAGGATTGGGTAAAAGGGCAACACTGGAAAACAATACTTTTGCAGATTTGAAGTAGACGTGGTAAAAGGCTGCTGGTTCTCCTATGAAAGTCAGTGGGAAAATTTCCTCTGACTTCCTTGACAGCTATTGCGACTCCTGGATGGCAAAAGACCTAGTGCATCGCTCCCCTTGCTGACCCTTGATGTTGGAAAAAGGGGACCCACTAATACAGTCAATCCTGATCATAAAAACTTATGAAGTAGGTGCTCAAAATCATTGAGATTGGGAGGTGGAGAGAGAAAAAGATACAGAAGTGCCTTGATGAGTGATACAAAATAAATATTTTTGTTTTAAGCAGAAGTGTTTCAGTTACAATTGCACCCTGCTAGGAGGAGACCCTCTAATAAAAATGTTGGTATGCTATAATAAGTGGCAGTGCTGCACTTCCCTTGCTCTTTCTTGTCTTTTGCTGCTCGGTGCCATCTCTCTCCTGTCTTATCAGTTTACTTCTGGGCAGAACACAGCAAATCCAAACCTTGTGGGGTCTGTAAGGATCACCCACTCTCCAAGCTCTCTGTGTCTGTCAGCCTGCTAGATTTATAGCATAAATACCTTTATTTTCAATAGTTTTAGAGCACCCTTTTCTTCCACTGCTGTTTGAAGCTTGGACAGAGAAGATACATAGGTTTTAAAAAAGAAACTGTCCTAAAACAGGTAGGAATTATTTTCTCTCAGTGTTAGTTAGCAAAGTCTGTGGCTGACTTACATAAATCTTTTGAGTAAGATTAACATGACGTATGGTTTGCAATGTGGTGAAAAAGGAGCAGCTTCTGTTACCATCAGCTGTATTGTAGAATAACTTAATCCTCTCTAGCCTGTCTCTACTTTGTCAAGCTCTTATCTGGCCTGATTGGAGGCTTAGTCTCATGTTTTATGCCTCAATGTGGAGCTCTTACAAGTTACTTATTTGTGCTAAAGTTGGATTTTTGTCCTCTACCCTACTGCAAAGGTACAGTTTGACTAAAAAGGGGAAAGGGAAAAAGGAAAGGGATGTTTGGGATTTTGTTCACAAGGTGGCACTAGCCGCAAACCTTCCTTTCAGCCCTACCTCTGACTCTAACTGGTAGGAAGAGCTGGTAATGATTTACTATAGACAAGACAACTAGAGTCTTTTCTTACATGCAGGTTAAGTCATCTGTTGACTTAAATAGCTCTTGGATCTTGAAGAAAAAAGAAAACTTTTTCTTAGAGAAAATGCGGTTGCATCTCAGAGATACTTGATATTTAAAGGGAACGTTGTTAGGATGATGTGAGAGTAAGGTGAAATAATCTTACTGTAAATGGCAGCAGGGATCCTAATTGTTTTTACCTATGAGGCAATAATTTTTCACACTGGCAACTTGCAGTTTGTTTCTGTTTAATTTGAACCCCACTAAACTGTTCCCTTAGAACAGGGGTGTCAAACTCACAGCTCCCACCGTTCTTCTGCTCCTGCAGCGTATCGTGCATCATACGTGCGACACACGTGACTCCTGTGCTGGCAGGAGCGTAGGGGCAAGGAGCTTGGTGCTGCCACTGGGTAGAAACAAGGTGTTGGGCTGGATAAAACAAGGTGGAGGGCTGGATTTGGCCCATGGGCCGTGAATTTGACACTCCTGCCTTAAAAATACATTGACTTAAGATGCGGATTTCAAAACACAGAACCTTAATATGATTTTTTTAACTCCTTAAAAATATAAGGCAAATTTCTGTTCTTATGAACTGCTCCTGTTTTCTTTCTGCTTCTTTTGTTTCATAGATGAGCTGCTCTCCAGTTATGCAGCTCTGTTTGAAGGGCTGCTCAAGATGCACACGACCAGAGAGGCTCTCTCTCTCATTAATTATGGTGTGTATTTGGCTGCAGTTTAGTTTGCTATTTTACAGTTTCTGCTGCCTTAGTAATCCACATTTTGTCTCCAGCAAGCCCTCCTCATTTCGAGGGAATGAGGAAGAACAAAATAAAATTACATTTATATCTTGCTGGCTTTATATCTTGCTTTAAACATTGTGTGTTTAGTATAATCCATTACCTGGCAGCACTAATAAACTACATGTAAAACTGCCTCAACTGCATTTTATGCAACAGTAATTCTTTTGGATATTAAATATTTGAAGTAGTGTAAATGCTAATTACCTGCCCGTGCAGAAACCAGTTTGTGAAAACACAGCTCCTCTCTGAGCCTTTCTTACAGTTTCTCTTTATTTAGGACTAGATTATCTGTGCATTTTGCGCAAGTGGGTGGGATCCATCAACTGCAAAATAAGGAGCTCCATGGAAAGGCTTCTTGGAGCGAAACCTGTCACCGAGCCAAGCGCAGAGGCTGTGTCCTAGATGCTTCCTTCACAGCAACTGGATGATAGGCAGAAATGGAGCAGAATAGGAGCTGCTTTTTCCTGCTTCCCAGAATAGTGGTGAGTGGAGCTAACTAGTGTGTTCACCCCATGAGACATGTCCCTTCCCACAGGCAGCCCATTCAAGCATATCTCTTTCCTGGCCCCTCTCCGAGCAGTATGCCTATTTATTAAGTCTTCTTGTGGGCTTTCTTGCGGGCTTTCTTGCTCAGAGCCTTCTTGTATATTACCAGGGGCCTGATCCTACAAAATGCCGACTGATTCCATGGAGGGACTACAGCATTCCATGGGTTCAGGCTTTGAGACGTTTCAGGAAGAAGTTACTTTCGGCAATGAGTGGGAACTGCAAGAGTGCTTTACAAATGACTATTAATAGTGGGGTACTGGAGTCCTAGTCATTGTATTGTATCTGCTTCTCAGTCCACCAAACTTGTCCTAATTTCCACTGCACAGAAGTAGTATCTGGCCTACCATTTCCTCTATAAATAGCTAGTGATCAAAAAGAAAACATGTCATTGCCATGTGAACATTTGTGAGTCTGTACAGGCTGAGAGAGCGGCAGACCCAGAGACACAGCCAGCTGAGAGTGTACTGCTTTAGCTGAGTAGGACAAGAGGCTTTCTCTTTCTGGCTAACACAGTTTGTTGGGGTATCACAGAGCCCTGGGATTGTGAAGTTTCCCCATTTAGGTCAGGATTGTGTTCGGCCTTGGCATCTCTTTTCAGCAGTTACTGAAACAGTAATGGAGCAGGGATGTTGAGCAGTACACTGGACCTGTGATGTTTCTGTTAGTAGAATGGTCCATGTCACTGCCTGTGGCTCAGAGGAGGCATGGCCAACACACAAGGGAGAAGGATGAGATTGGATTCTTGCTTTCTGCAGTGCTTGCACCAAGCCAGGTGCTCAGTCAGAGACAACAGCGGTACAGCCTGTGAGAGGGGCACTAAACCTGACATCTGCCCTTTATTCAATAGGTTGGACCATCAGGGCACATACTGAGGCTGCATCCAATACACAACTGGAGACAATGGTGTAACCCCTGCCTTTCTGCTCCTCCAGCATCAGGCAGGACAGTAGAATGACTCGGACAATTTGTATCCTGGATGTGCAGTGCTTTGCTTGGTTCCTAGCCTCATGGCATCTTCCTTTCTGCCCCATTCCCAGCATGAAACTAGGAACAAAAGGCATCCGGAGGCCTACCGGAGTTGGTCACTCCTCTCTTCACTGAAGTTGAATGGAAGCACAACTGTTCCATGTTGGAACGAATTGGTGGTTACAGCTGCCTCTGAGACTGTGCTGGAGCATTGTACCACTGAGAAGCTGTGGCACCAGCAGTTGGAATCGGATGCCCTGCTATGTGGTAGCTCACGTTGTGCCAGGCCAAGCAATTAGGGCTTGTCCACTGAATAAAGCAGGCTGTGGCCAGGCTTCTTGGCAGCATGTGACTATTGTATGGCAGATGGTACGCCGAGTATAATGGACTAAGAAAATATTCTGAATGGGGAAAATGTCACAGCTAAAAATGCCACCACAGCTGACATTCTCTGGAAAACCAGAGGCCAACTGGAAAAAGCCTTTTATGGAGAGAGTGGGTACCAGCAAAAAATGAAGACAGTCATGAAGTATTTTTTCCCTCACATTTTGAATCAGTCGATATCTCTCAGAATTTTGAGGCATGCAGCATGCTTCACCCTCCAGGACGTGAATCAAATAAAGATAAGAGAGGAGGGGAGTGGGTTTGGTTTTGGTTTTAATACAAGAATACAGAATGAAAATGGCAACTGAGGAACCAGCTTTTTCCATCAGGGGCGTCAGAATGAAGTGCTGTGTACTGGTTGCGATCAGAGACAAAAAAAACCAAAGAAAGATTATTAGAGAACACAAAACTGGCCAGTTATATTGATCAATTGTAATTTGCAAAGCAGAGGAAAACACCCTGACCAGTTCATGAAATTTGTGAAGGCTATGTGGGCAGGAGGAGAGCTGGAGTTGTCTCCGTGGATTCTCCCATGTGGCTGTATTATGAAGTATACTCATCCCGATAGCCTTAAATTGGGATTCCTTGATACTTGTGGGCTTTCACTGAAAAATGCGAAGGACAATAAATGTTAAGAAGATCAAAGGTTTATATAGAGAGCTGCTTTGGCAGCCTGGGTTACTGTATGGGTCTCCTCTCACAGACAATTGTGATATAGATGTTTTATTAACTGACAGAAGCTCTGAGCGATCAGGCCCATGCAGTGTGTGGATGCTGAGGCACACTGGCTCTGTACACTTGGGAAGGGAAACGGTGCTGCACCTTTTGGGAGAGTCCTCTGCAGAGTCCCACGTTCCACACAGGTGTGTGGTTGCAGACTGCACAAGGCAGACTTCTGTGCCTGCTTGGCTCAGGGTGATTTCATAGAATCATAGAATCACTTGGTCAGAAAAACCTTTGAGATTATCAGGTCCAACCATACCTGTTCGCTACAAAACCAGATCCCTGAGCACCTCCTCTACCTGTCTTATAAACACTTCCAGGGACAATGACTCAACCATCTCCCTGGGCAGCTGTGCCAGTGCCTAACAGCCCTTTTGGCGAAGAAGTTTTTCCTGATGTATAATCTGAACCTTCTCTGGCACAACTTGAGGCCATTTCCTCTCGTCCTATTGCCTGTCACTTGAGAGAAGATGCCAACAGTCACCTTGCTACAACCTCCTTTCAGGGAGCTGCAGAGAGCGATAAGGTCTCCCCTCAGTCTCCTTTTCCCTCAGTGGCTCCTCATAATAAGACTTGTGCTCCAGCCCCTTCACCAGCTTTGTTGCCCTTCTTTGAACCAGGAAATTGAGCCCATAAGCAAGTCACCTCCTTATACAGTCCTTTCCCCCCTTTTCTGTAATAACCTTCTTTCTAAGTCTTCCCTTCAGTAACTTGGCTTGCCTGGCTTCTTTCTCCCTTCAGTGATACAAACTATCACACAGCTAGTAGCATTTGCCATTTGTACAAGATAAACATTTCCTTCTTCCTCATGTTTTATTGCCTTTAGACGGCAAATGTTTGGGGTCAGATTTGACTTCCTGTATGTTTATGTGGTGCTTGGAACAGTGGAACCCAAATCTGGGCTAAAACTACCAGAGTTTATTCACCCTTGTTATTTATAGAAGACAAGCTCTGGTGATAAAACTTCTGGCAAAAGCCCTGCTGCTTCCGTTGGTCCCAGTTCTTGCTGTGCCTCGTTTGCAAAGAGGATGTGCTGAAGGAAATTGCTCTACATCCAACATGGGGTTAATTGCTCCCTGTTTTATACATATTCAACATCTCTTTGATTTTTCTTTTAATTTCTCCTTTTTCTGTTAAGCACTAACAAAAATGATGACAATTGAGATTATTTTTCCTTTTATGAGCAGCAGCAGCCTTCCCTGGCTCCTTATTATGCTGACTAGAGAGTTCAAACAGTTTTATGTCAGTCTCCACATACAGCTATGCAGGTTTTGTCATCCAGCCCCTTCTATTCATTTGTTCCCATCTCAGCAAGCTTTGGGCTACTAATAATTGCATTAATTGGCCTGTGAGCCTACGTGTGATGCAGCCTGGTCTGTGAGGCTGCACAGAAAGAGAGGAAACCTGATTCATTGTAAGCTTATAATCTAGTTTCTTTCAACCAAGTGGTGCTTGCAGACATTTGTGCAAAGAAAGCACCTATTCTCTGCAGAGCTAGGACCTATTTCCCAATTTTGTGTCATGTTCCCTTAAGAAAGTAGGGGTGAGGAGAAGAGCAGCCCAGCTGAAGAGAAGTGAGACATCTGAGGATGAGCTTCAGCTGTTTTGCAACAGGGAAGATTGTTTGAATTATTGGCTCCAACATGTGTGCAAAAAGCACACAAGCTGGCTTTTGGTCCCAAACCCAAAAGTTGTGGGATCTTGTAACCATCAGAGAAGCATGGGTATAGCTAATTATTACGTAGAGTTGTTTCAGATGAGGTTCTTTACTATAACATGAACACAGCCAAAAGTCAATGATGTGGTGCAAGACTAAGTGCTACTATTACCTGTGCTCTAAGCAGTTTGCTTTGTTCCTAAGAGTTACCTGGCCAGTGGGATTTACATTGGCCAGGTAACTCTTGCCTAGCTAACTCGAAGCTGGCCAGCAAACGGACGGTGGTGCCTTATACGCACATGATCTGTTTGGAGAAAGTTAAATATCAGCCTCTGTTCCATAAGGCAGGGGAGGATTAAACAGTAGATGGGTCAGGCTCACTAGCAGATGTGTGTCACTGGGCTTGTGTACCAAGAATAGCTAGGGCTAAGTGGTTGCCAGCTGTGCTGCCTTGCAAGGGTATGGGCAAGAGAGAAAATGCTGGGTTAAGCTGCTCTGAAAGTATTTTGGCCACTCTTGCTGTCTGTTAAGGACATACAAAAAGGATCAGAGGGAGGTAGGCTCTGATTTTCCTTTAGGCTGTGTTTGCTTGTTTTCAGCTCAGTGGTTCTCTGTGCTCTTGGGCAGGGGCATAGCCAGGGTGTCAGGCTGGGCTGAGAGTGGCAGGCGGTCAGAGGTGACTCCCCTCTTCTTGTTTCCCCAAGTATCTCTAGCTGCAGTGTGAGGCTCAGAGTCGTAGTATAAATAGTGAGGATTGCTCACTCAGTAAGACTTGGCTTTAGCTCTCATGAAAACTTTCATTGTCTTGCCGCGAGCTCCGTGGGTTGCTACAAAAAGATGCTTAGCTGGCATCAAAGTAAGGAATAAATATGGTACAAGAAAGATGAAATCCCACTTTGGACACCTTTAGAAACAAAAATAAGCGAGGAGTGTGGAAATGAGGTTTTGTGTGCAACTTCATCTCTCTACTGTATGCTGTCTTCCCAATATAGAATGGTTTGGATTGAAAGGGACCTTAAAGACCATCCAGTTCCAATATGCAGCCCACTTTCCACACTTTCCTTTTTCTTTTTTCTTGGAGTCCTGGCTCGGGTTGCTGTATTCCAAACTCAGTTCTTATTACAGGGTGTGTAGTCTTGGTTCCCAGTCCTTTGGGTTACAGAGCTTGAAACAATGGCACAGATAAGACAGTAAGACCCCCCAAACGAGGCTGTGCTCTAAGTCTATTTTAAGCCATTTTGTAGGGAGGGGGAGGAATTGATAGGGGGAGGATATTTGGCTACGCTTTGCAGAAGCTGCAGAATTCCCTTCCCTCACCTGCAATTCTTGTAGATGAAGAGGTGGGTAATGTACCATGTTACCTGGAGTTGATGGGGGAAACCTATTTAGGGGTCTTGATTTAAAAACTGCTGCACTTTCTGTATTGTAACAGGAGCATTTCATGGAACTGAACTGTTTCATGCATCTCCCTCTTCAGTGCTTGTAGTTTTTAAAGGTGTCCTAGGTGCAATGCACATAAAATATCTCCTGGATACTGCAGAGAGGAGTGCCTGCGTTAGTTAGACTGTTAGTATTTGTAGGATAGGGATCTAAGTCAGTAGGTGTGTTGGATACACCTGGAAGAGAGATCTGCTTATCTGAGAAACCACACAGAGCTGCAGATTCAAAAACAAGCTGTGTAACAGATAAAAGCAATCAGTTGTCTTCTGAACTTCTCGATGACTTTTTATTGCTTTACAGTCTGTGTGTAAAAGACCTATGAGAACCTTTTAAAACACCTTTTGGAAGGAAGAGTAGTTTTAAAATTCCAATTTTATTTCTTTCTCTGCATTTATTTTTCCCCTCTGGGGCATTCAGGTGTTTCTTTGCTGTTTCTGCGTGTGCTCGTATTGCAGTCTTCCATTTCCGGGCTTGAGGTAGGGGAGGCAACAGCAGCCTGGCTCCTGGTCAGGCTGTTGATTCCATAGGAGGAGGTATCTGGTAGATCGTACACTTGTTCTCCACCTCTGTTTTGAAACAGGCAGTGGGATGACTCTAGCCAACAGCCCTGCACTTACACCTTGTGGATTTGTGAAAATATAAAGTACCTGGCTGAAAACCATGAAAAGTCTTTCAGTGCGCTCACTAAGTTATTCCAATGTAAGGAATTCTTCCAGTTCTAAGAATAGCCTTTCTTTACATAGTTTTAAAAAACCTCCTACTGTTAATTTTCTACTTTTTTTTTAATAAGACCATAGAATCATTTGGTTGGAAAAGAACTTTGAGATCATCGAATCCAACCATACCTGTCCACTACCGAACCATATCCATGACAACCTCCTCTACCTATCTTTTCAACACCTCGAGGGATGGTGACTCCACCACCTCCCTGGGCAGCTGTGCCAGTGCCTGACAGCCCTTTTGATGAAGAAATTTTCCCTGATGTCTAATCTGAACCTCCCCTGGTGCAACTTGAGGCCATTTCCTCTTGTCCTATTGCTCATTACTTGGGAGAAGAGACCAACGAATCTTTTAAAGCAGTTTCTCATTGCAAACTATAGAATACACCTTTCCAGAGAAAGTGTTTCTATTTTTCTACTGAATGGAAGAATCAATGTTCTTTGTGGTGAAATCAGACTGTAAATATGTAACGCTTGAAAGCTTAAAGTTTGTCTCTTGCAAAAGAAAGCAAATTCAGGTCAGGAGTCCAAATTTCCAAGTTTTCTGTAAGTACATGTATCTTAAGTTTTAAAGGTTAGTATTGTGGAGAAGTAGGAGGATACAGACTAACAACAATCCAGAGGAGACTTCTGAGCTCTGAATTTGGCGTCCATCACCAATGTCCAAGTTACTAAAGTTTTGCTTATTTTTAAGCCATTTATTTACTTTCTAGTTGAATCAAATTATCATAAAATTAGAAAGCACATTAGACAGACATCTGTTATCAGAGGGGTTCCATCGAAGCCTGATTACAGTAATTTGTAAAATCAGATCCTGCAAATGAAGCCTGTGGTATCTATTTTCATCAGGATAAAAAGCAGCACTCTTTTTTGAAAAGAAATTGATCTGACTCTGCATGCTTGGATACCAATTAGGAACAAATTCTCACTGTAAAAGCAAAAGGAAGAGTGGGTGGAACGTTGAACATCTCTTTAAAAAGGAACTGAAACAATCCCCTTTTAACAGTCACAGTTAATCTTATCACAAGAATCACAGAATATGCAATATCTTGAAGACAAGCTTTTGGGTGTGGGGAAGGTGCACCTGAAAACAAGGCATAATTGATGAAAGGGTGCTGTGCTCCAGCAATGAGATACTGTTCAGTATTAATGCAATGCATTTCTTGTAGGTGAAGGTGAGATACACAGAATTTTTTTATCCATTTATGTATTTTTGTTAGAGAGCTGGCTTCCTCCCAAAACAGCTGCAGTTACTGTAACCATGTGTAAATGTTATCACTAGCTTAAAAGGAGCTGAGAATGAAGTTGCTGTTTCCCATACGGGTGTTAAGGTCAGATCCACCTTGTACATCCTGCATGAGACGTAGGTATTTGAGTCTCAGGTGCACTTTGCTGCATTGCCTTCATCTCCAGCCTTGTGCATGACTGGGATGGAGGAGAGGCTGCAGTGTTATGGTACAGCTGGGGTAGGTTTTGGAGCCAAGGGACCTCACTAGAAGGTCATTTTCTGTCACTAGCTTCATACCATTGCCCTTCCTCCATCCTGCAGTTGGCAGCCAACCTTGTGCCCTGCCTTGTGATGCAACCAGTGAATTCTTACATGATGGACTGCAAGAAGGTAGGAAAGGTCTTCACCTTTGTGCCCATGGGCTCAGGTGGGCAGGCAAGCTATAGCATCTGGATGGCTCTGCAGCAATTGTCTGTAGGTAAACTCCTGTCCTTGGGGAAATTTGGGGGGAATTTGAGCTAATTTTGCCTTTCTTCTGGGTGTCTTTGTAGAAAGAGAGTTATGTTGTACTACATTGTAGCCTGTTTTTTGCATGTAGGCAAGTCACGACTAAGCCTCTTGCTGCTGTATCATAACATTGTCCCTGCTGCTGGCAGGGCTTTGGGCTATCCTTCTTCTCCGTAAGGGATCTGAAGGACATTACTCTGCACCCTCACCCATTGGGGCTTTTCTGGCCTCTGTCCCCGCCCCAGCTCTGGCACATTGGAATGGCTCTTCAGCTAGGGAAGGAGCACAGCTCCCTTGAACTCAGTGGAGTTCTGCTAACATATGTGAGTGGCAGATATGATCCGTTATTGTTAGTGTTCCCAGGGGCTGGATAACACATCCAGATGCTCTTACTGTAGGCAGGGATAAGAAGCTACAGTTTTGTCCTTAATCTGTATCTTTGTAATGCTATGGTGGGGAAAAAAGGTGAAGAAGCATCTTGCGTCCTCTCACTTCTGCCAGTGTTTACTCACGGATGTGACAAGCTGTCATTTTCTAGTTTGTGTGAAAAGTGACACCTAATTTCCCTTCCCTCTGTCACAGCCATGCCAATGTATTTGCTGTATGCAGATATAGATTTGTGTTCATTTCCCTAGCAGATGTCACAGTGATTCAGTGCAAAATCTGCTTGGGGACATGATTTTAATTGAACTGTTCTCCAAGAAGGAGGGATGAGTGCGTTGGTATTTTCTGCTTCTGTTACAGTATTAAAGCTTTGTAATTCAGCTCCTTGATTCAGAGTTTTAACTTTCTGTTTTGCACAAGCAGGAGGCAATGTGTGCAACTGTTTTAGACGCTTCAGAAGTTCTGTAGGACCAAATATGAATAATGAGAGTATCTGATCCTAAAACATGTAGTGGCACATAGTGCAAGCTGCTGTTTCTAAGGTGTTTTAGGCAAGGCTGGATGAGAGGTACTGTCATACCAGTGTGAATTCAAGATGGTATTTCCTGCGCATTACCTAAAGGTGTTTAGAAACCGACTTTATATTCAGTGCCATGGTGGAGTGACAGCTGTTTGATTATTTAGATGCAAAAAAGTGTCTATGAGTGGAATGTGAATACTACTGTTTCTTTAAGTGAGGTTTAATCAAATGCAGGCTTCTATTACTCAGGATTGCACTAAGAATGCTTATCTTTTTTCTTTCACTTCTACATCCAATTTACATGGAAAAATCATTCTCTGCTGAGGAAGTGGCTCAGGAAGGTTTGGCATTCTTGTAACAACAACCCAGGGGCACTGCTTTCCCCTTCAGCATACAAGGTAATTGTATAGCTGCAGCAAAAATAATACAGGAGCCAAATTTAAGAAGAGAAGGCAATTATTAGCTTCTCACATTGCTGCTGCTCGGCTATTGTTTTATAGCTTTATAATTCGTGTGTGGCTGTGATACGCAATGTCTGGTTTGTGTGCGTGTTTGATGCCTATATATTCTTTCAGGAGTTCCCAGCTGCCTGCTATTTTCTATCATTACAAGTAGATGCTTACATAGTAATGTGTCTCCAGCTGGCTTTTGACCAAGCCTTCTCAGGGCTTGCAGAAATACCCCTCCTTTAATAAAGTTAACACCAGTGGAGATTGTCACCTTCAACCATTTTGATATCCTTAGCACAATGGAAATGCTGTTTCCTTCCTTTGGAGGATTAGACAGCATTAAAGCTATTTCATCTGTGAGTATTAGCACATTGCTGGGTGGTTGGTTTTTTCCTCCCCTTCCCCCCTTGAAGGAATTATTGCTCCAAAGGGGTGCTCGCACCAGGAGAGCTGCACTGCAGAGCGCCTGACATCTGCTTTGTTCCTTTCACTCTTTGCAAAACGCCTACGCCTGAAAATCAGTTTCATCTCTTACTGTGGGGAGAGGGTGTTCCTGTTCTTGCATCCACGCGTCCCCAGCTCTGTGTGGCAGCAGTTGGAGGGCCGATTGCGCCACTGCAGCTGTTGTTACATTGGGACTCCCTCCCAGTCCTGCTGGTTGGGACTGGGAAGCAGTGTGGGTGCCAGACTGAGCTACAGCAACTTTCGTCTCTGTGTGTCAGAACTGCATTTGCACTGTTGACACTTTTCCCAATGTGCTTGGGAAATCTCAGAGAGGAGCCTTGTGGGTCCCTGAACCCTTTTTTGTGACAGTGACCAAGGAGACGGACCCACCTTCTTTCTGGTAAGCTTGCTCCTGAGAAGATCTGTGTGTCAGACATTCCCAGACTATTTTGCACTGTGTGGATCCTTTTCCAAATGAGGGCTGGATGATCCTCACATGCCTGTCAAGCACAAACCCCTTCAACTACTTTTCTCCTTATCTGCATTTTGGCTGGTGACTATGCTGGTTTCCTGAGCTGTTCACTCCGTTCACATGTCCTGGCAATGAACCACCCAGGCATCCTTTCCTAAACACAGTGCCTGAACACCTCATTTTTCACAAAAAGCGAGGTGAAAAGTGTAGAGAAATGAAGGTACCCTTTCAGTTCAAATTTCAGACATGTAAAATCCCACTGTCCTTCCCAGATGCTGCCCAGGTGTTCATTATGCTTGCAATTTCCAGGGAAGTCAGATATTTTGCGTTATGGAAGAGTTGGTCAGAGGTGTGGGTGCAGAGGGGTACGTATGGCTTCTGGTGCTAATAGCTCACTTGCAGGAGTTACCCTGTGGTAGGGTAGGAAATGAAAAGACGGGAGGAAATTAGAGGGAAAGCCAAAGGAGCTACAAGGGAGGCTCAGGGTTCACATTTTAGATCAGAGGAACACAGTCCCCAGTGTGGGGTGATTTGTGTTGAACTGCATTTTAATGAAGGACAATCTGTCAGGCTCCCTGTGCTCCTCTTGGGCAGAACTTTCCAAAGGGCTGAAGCATAATCCCTTATCTCTTCCTGATGCCATGGAGCTTGCTCCTGGGATACCCAGGAAATGGCCTGCCTGCACATTTGAGCTGGAAAAGTGCTGTTCTGACATAGGCATTGGCTGATAATAAGGGAACTGTCACTTCACCTCCTTATGTCAATAGAACAAGGAAAACAGAACCATGAATAGCCTTTTGGGATGAAAGGGAGCAGCTTTTAAACTCAGTCATTTGTAGCAGTTTTTTCCTGGCACATAACAATCCTGTACTGCCCACTCTGGAGGTTTGGAGCACATCCCCTTCCCCACCAAGAACGGAAAAAAGATGTTAGTTTCCTGGCTGTTGAGGGGGTTGCAGGGTCTCCCAAGGTGAAATGTTTTATTTCTGCTCCTACAAACTCCTATTCATTGAGATTCTGAAACTGCCCACATATTGGAGAGATTTCAGTGGAGAAAAAGTTGCAGCACCATATGTCAGTCTTTTCTAGGGTTAAGCATATTTTCTGTGGCAAAAGAGATCAGTCTGGTCTGGGGAGAACCAGCTTAGTCCAGGTGGTACTGCAAGAATTCTCCGGTCTCTACACCAGGCAAGGAAACACATCCCCAAGTGGGAGTTAAAATGATGTAGCTGCATCGTTTGGACAAACGCTGGTGTTGAACTATAGCTAATCACAAGTGCTACGGAACAGTTTGTATAAGAACAAAATTAATCTGTTTTGGAAAAAAAATATCACTGTAGCAAGAATTATATATATATATATATATTTAGTTATGTAACTTGTGCCATGGAAATCTTGGATTTTTTTAAGGACCATGCAGTAAGGTGTGGCTGCTAAATAAGTCATTCCAGTTCAAAATGATAAAAGGCCTTTTGCAGTCCTAGAGGAATGGAGCAAGGATGTAGTGTGCAAAAAATGAGTGCCCAGGATAGACGTTAAACTCGAATTCAGAAAGTCACTCTTGGGGTCTGCTTTTGAATTTCGCCGTAAGATTGTTATGTACCTTTTTGGAGTCATTTAGTCTTTTTCTGTCTTCCTAGCTTTGCCTGAAAAGTACACGTAACAATAATGTTTGTATAGGTCTTCTCTCAGTCACTTACCCAGAGCTGCTTCTGTTGGCTTTCTCTAGGATAGCACTTGCTTCACCATCCAGGAGAGGCTATAGCTACCCTGGCCTTGGAAACAGATTTCTGCCGATATATTGAATTAATATTTTTAAGCCTACATCTTGAATTTGTCTGCACCTGCTGGTGAAAGAGAAAAATCTGAAGCAGTTCAGCTAATAGTGAGACCAGAAGCGCGTGGTGCAGGTATCTGTAACCTGGTAACTCCAAAGGTTTGATTTTCTGCATTCACAGCTCTTCATTCAGATCTGATGGAGATCTGAACCTCTCAGTGTCACAAATGCTTTCCCACTGCTGCTCCTGCATATCAATGCTGTGCTTTCCAGACAAAATGTCAGTTAGTAGAAGCTGTAAGGATATCCCCTAATCCTTGGTAGTCCCCCAAAACAGTGGGCAGTTTTGCTTTCTTTTTTTTTTTTTGGAGACCCTACACTGTGTCTTCTCACAGCTGTCTCTGTTCCTCCCCAGGTCCCTGAGGCAGCCCCAGCAGCCTCTGCTTTATTGCCTGCCTTATCAGCATGGCTGAGGGACCTGTGGGGAAGCTGATGAAGGGTGGGTTGGGAGAAGGTCAGCCTGAGGATTGGTGTCCAGTCTGGGTTGCAATGCTGAGAGGGCTCTCCCAAGATTATCTTTTGGTGGCGGAAGGCTGGAGTGTGGGGAAGTAGATCAGAGATGAGGTGAAACAGAGAAATGAGAGGAAAAACTTCATCCAGAGGGAGTGATTAGCAAATTCTGCCCCTGGAAGAGGGATTTCCAGGATGTAAAGTTGTTGAGGTCAGAAGAAGGGAAAAAGGGAAAAGAAGGACAATGATAAATTAAGGAAAATTGGGAAGAAATGGATTAAATTATATTTGAGTTGGTAGAAAGAAGGGTAAGGTGTTATAGTGTGGAAGAGGATGAGCCTGGATGTTGAAGGAGAAGTAGAGATGACAGAGCTGAGGAGGGAGAGCCTGTATCTATATTGCAGTCTGAAAGTCTTTATTCAGCTCTTGAAGATGTGAGGCACTTGAACAGATACAGCCATCAGTGTAGCTGTGGCAGCAAGGCTTCAGAACTTGTCCTGTGTGAGGGACTTTAGATTGGGGGGGTTTCACAGCCATGCTGCTGCTCTGGGCTGCTGGTGGGCACCAAGGTGGTGGGCACCAAGGTGGTGTGGCATGGGAGAAGACAGGAGAGGGAATCAGGTAATTCTTATCCTGATATAAAGAGTGGGATGCTAAAACAGACTCTGCTTCACTCCTACATGCAGTGTGCTCAATTGCTCCATTTTTATGTACTGGGACGCACTGAGAAGTGCGGCTTTGCCAGGTTGTGGGTGGAGGGCAGAAAATCTTTCTATTAATGGTATGAGAGGGGGGAAAGGGGCTTTGTACACAGGAAGCATTTCATCTTTACAACGCTGAGATGAATTCTTTTTAATCTGATCATTTTAAATGCTTGTGTATTTCCATATATATATGGAAGGGAGGCACTTGAAGCATAGACACTTAGGATTTTGCAGGCATCAAATGCCAATTTGTTAAACTGACAATTTTTTCTGTATCTGGATATCTGATAAGTTCATATTTTCTGGTAGAAGGTAAATCAGGCTATAGCGGGCCTGGAAAGGAAAGTAAAGAGGAAGGTAGAAAAAACATTTCCTGTTTCTCCAGTCACTGCTTCTGGGTCAGCCACATGCAGTTAGGAAGCAAAGAGACCTTGCAAAGACCTTTCTTAATACCTTGCTAATTAGGCCTGGCTGTGGAAGAGCCTGTCCTCATCTCTGGGCTTCCCAGCTGTTTCCCACCTGGTTGCCAGTCTGCCTTCACAGCTGAGAGGCAGGAGTTTCCCTTTGGTTGTCAGCCCCTGTCTTTTGTTTCTGTAGGGACAGACCAGGGCTTTGCCTTTTCTCTTTGCACTTGAGCAGTTTGTGATGACAATGGAGTCCCAAGTCTTTCTGTAGCTACCTGTTGCACAGTATTTCTGTAGCTGTTGTACTCAGCACCCTGTTTGAAAGCTCATCCTGAATAGGTATGTTTCCCCGACTCTCTAGGCCATCCTTGTACATGAAATGTCTATGCTATTTCCCTCTATTTAATCAATTGGCACCTGTAAGAAATGGGATTTGTGCAGGAAACCAAAGGGAAAGCTTCTTCAAGCTTATACATTGAGGCATGCTCTGAGATCCTTTGAGGAAAGGTGTTCTGGAGGCTCAACGTGTTAATACTATGCTCTCAGCAGCACATTATTAAAATAGGATATAGGTGAATTTCCTGCCTGACAGCAAGATTACTAAGAAGTGAAGTCTGCAGTGAGAGAGCTTTCAGCAGTCATAGGGTTGCTTTTGCGCAGCCCTGCGTGCATGGGATAGCTTTGCTCTGTTGAAGGTGCTTCTCTGGCGGCAGGAAGGTAAATGGCCTTACAAAGCACCTCTCAAGAGCACTACCCATAGCCAAGAGGTGTAGGAGTCCCATCCCTGGTCAGCTGGAAAATTATTCTATGCTGAATGCATAGAGTAGATATCCTGTGTGAGGGAAGGATTGTGGAAACTGCCACCTTTGAGCAGCCATCCATGGCTCTCACTGAAGTACACTGGGCACATGAACATAGGCTGAGAGAGATGGAGTTGTTCAGCCTGGAGAAGAGAAGGCTATGGCGAGACCTCATAGCGGCCTTCCAGTACCTGAAGGGCTACAGGAAAGCTGGGGAGGGACTTCTTACAAGGGCAAGTAGTGATAGGATGAGGGGGAATGGCTCTAAACTGGAAGGGGGAAGATTTAGATTAGATATTAGGAAGAAATTCTTCATGCTGAGGGTGGTGAGACACTGGCACAGGCTGCCCAGGGAAGCTGTGGGTGGAAGTGTTCAAGGCCAGGCTGGATGGGGCCTTGAGCAGCCTGGGCTGGTGGGAGGTGTCCCTGCCCGTGGCAGGGGGGTTGGAACTGGATGATCTTTCAGGACCCTTCCAATGCAAACCATTCTATCATTCTATGATACGGAACATTGGGTTCTGGCCTTTTTCTTCTCTTTCCATCCTTCTCTTCAGCTTCTCTCTGTGGCCCCCAAGAGCTGCAGGCGGTGGCGGTGCAGCTGCTCCAGGGGACAGGAGTTCTGGGGCAAGGACAATGCTGGGGGCAGGTCAGCATGCTGAGCAGCATCAGCACTGTCAACTGAGCTGTGTCACGCTGACCCCAACGAGACTGTGCCTGTCTGGGATCCAGAGTGGCTCACACCACCCCAGCAGCATCCCTGGGACTGCCTCAAGGAAGGAGCTAAGTTCCTCGAAGCCCAGCAGTGGAGGGGCTGCCCCGACGGGGACCTCACCCTGCACCTTCTGCAAGCCAGAGCTGTAAAGCTGAGGCTGCTACTTGAAGGTGCCGTTGGCTGTGGTGGCCCCAAGGTGTGGGGAGCGGGCAATGAAAAGAGAGGCAGTTTCCAGGCACTTTCTGGCCAGTGCAGTGATTTCCTTCATTATTGTTTTTTTAAGCCTTGCTGGTCTTGTGGCTGCCCAAGGCGCAGCCAGAACATGGGAGTAGTCAAAGCCAGGCTCCAGAGCTGGTGCGGTGGCACCCAAGGAAGAGCGTGATGGTCTTGAGGCTTTGAAGGGCTTTGCCCTGAGCCCTGTCCCTGCTGGAGGGGATGCTGCTGGTGTTCAAGACAGGGACGTTGCAGCCATTGCTGTCGTGTGTGTCCATCCCCTCGCCAGCCCGCAAGGTCAGTTCTTGTCCCAGGGGCTTTGTGCTGCTTTCTGCACAGGGCTGTGTCCGTGAGTCCTGCAGGGACCTGTCTGTCTGGACTTCCCTGTCAAAGGGCCGCTTTCGCTGGGGAAGGGGACAGAGGAGTCCTCCTCCTGCCATCGCCTGCCCTGCTGGTGCTGACTCGGCCCAGGGGGCAGCTTCATACCCTTTGGGCATTGCTGGCTCTGATCGGGGGCTCAGTGGGGCTTTTCCACCTTTCAGATGCCGTTTTCCCTGTGCACCCTGCGTTCCGTCCCCCTTTCACACAGGCACGGAGAAGTTCTGGAGAACAGTTTTTAATGGAAAAGAAAAACAAAGCAAGAGAAAAGGTCCCATAAGGCTACTGTAACCCCCTCTCCGCACCTGAACCCCTACCGCGATCTTCCCTCTCATCCCACCCCACCCCTTAACTCTCTACCCCACAACAGACAACACCCATCCTCCCCCACCCTCCACTCCCCCCCATCTTCAGCACATCTCTATCTCTGCACTCTCTATGGCCTCAAATTCTGAGCTGCTTTCAGCAGTAGTCTGGGTCTATATAGGGTGCCACCCTCGAGCCTTAGGGCCTCCTTGATAATCTCCTGCTCGTACAATCGAAGTTTATAGTCTGGGTCCTCAGGGTCTTGGTTGTCGGAGGCCACAGTAGAGATGATGGTGACGTGGCAGACCAGGGGGATGCTGTTTCCCAGGGGTGTCCCATCAGGTGTGTCTGTGCTGGCGTTGTTGTTCTGCACAGTGTTCTCCTCGGTGTTCTGGCAGCCGGGGATGGATGTTGTCGGCAGCACCAGGGGGGCTGGGGCCATGGCTTCATCTCTGCCAGCGCCAGCATGGTCCCCAGGTGTGGGGTTAGTGCTGGGACCGTACTGTCTGACTCCCACTGTGTCCCCCGAGTAACCTAAGCGCCTTCCAAATTCTTTGAGAAACTTCTCCTTGAACCTTGAGAAGTAATCCTTCGGCTCCACAGGGGCTCGTCTGAGGGTGGCAGCAGAGGAGCTTGGGGGTGCAGCACTGCCCAGGGGGATGTTGCTGTCCAGAGACACCTGCGCAGTGGGTGTGGCCATGCGGGAGATGTTTCTTTGCATGTGCTGGGCGCTTTGGCTGGATGGCTCGGGCAGAAGCGGGTGGGACTGTGCTGCCACTCTCCTCTTCTTTGTGGCAGGCGGGAGGTGTTGTGGTTGGCCGTGGGGGATCCCTGTGGCTGTCCAGGCGAGCGGGGTCCCATAGCCCCCAGGGACCCACAGGTCACCACCTGGCAGAGAAGTGACGTTGGGCCCGTGAGTGGATGGGGCTGGTGGAGCCAGGTGGTTGCTGGTCAACTGGGAGCCCTGGGAGTCGACGAGGCGGCTGTATGGAGCTTTCCGCTGCTCCGTTTGGGAGAGAGGGAGTCGTGCTGGGCTGGGGGACTCTCCAGGGGCACCTGCTGAGTAGGACCCCATTGCCAACCTCCCCCAGCTCTGTGCCAGACACATGTGGCGCTTGTGGCAGGGGTGCTCCCCGCAGCGTTTGCTTGTGTGCCAGAGGGATGGGGTTGCAAACAGGGGAGGAGACACACGTCCAGGAGTTGAAAAAGGAGCGATGGCCCCAGGTAGCGGGCAGATGCTCTGGGAATTTGATTTAGGGTGCAAGCTACACTCAGTGATGCTCGGAATGGCTTTGCCAAGCCCTGTGTGTTTCTGCCAGGGACACAAGGGTGTTGGAGTTGCTGGGAATGCCCAGGGGTCGGGGATGCTGAAGGTACCAAAGGTGCTGGGTGTTCAGAAAACACGGGGGGGCCATACCTGCTGGTGGTGCCTGGCGTTTCTGTGGGCCCGGAGGTGCCACTTGCATTGGGCTTGCCAAGGTCACGGGCAAGGTCTGGTGCTGTGTGGGCACTTGCCACAGCATGACTGAGCCTGGAAGAGAGACAGGAGCCATGGAGGTCATCTTTGAAGGTCTTTGAAAGCTGTTTAGGAGCCTTTACAGGTCCTCTAGTGCAAGCCCGCTGCAGGGAGTCGGGACGTGTTCCACTAGAGCAGGTTGCTCAGAGCCACACCCAAGCTGACCTTGAATATTTTCAGGGATGAGGCTTCTACCAGTGCTCTGGGCAAGCTGTTCCAGAGTTCCAGAGCCCTCAGTGTAAAAAAGATCTTCCTTCTAGCAAGTTGAAATCTGTCCTTTCTTAGATTAAAAACTTTACTCCTTGTCCTATCACAGCAGGCCCTGCTAAAAGGTTTGTCCCCATCATTCTTACAGGCTCCCTTTAAGTCTTGAAAGACCACAATAAGGCCCCGTCACTGGTGTCCCCTGGCTCTGTATCAGTCACATGGGGTGCTTCTGGCTGGGGTGCTTCTAGTGGGGTGAGCAGCTCTGCTGGGTGGAAGGGGTTGCAGAGGGTGGAGGGGATTCACTTCTAGATGGTGAAGAGGGGAAATGGCCCCAAGTAACTGGCAGATTGTCTGGCAATGCTGGGCACGCATCAGCCAGGAGAGGGCCGGGACACTCATTGTGGTGGCTCTCTGAACCCCCATGTCCCATGTGTGGGGGGACAGGGGTGGTGGTGTTGCTGGGAGCACCCAGGGGTGGAGGATTCTATGGTGCTGAAGGTGCCAAGAGCAGACAGGGGTACAGGGGTGGGTGCCATACCTGCTGGTGGTGCCTGGTGTTCCTGCGGGCCCTGGACTGCCGCTTGTCCTGGAGTTTCCAAGCCTCTGGGCAAGGGCTGCTGCTGTGCAGGCAGTTGCCACAACATGGCTGAGTCTGCAAGAGAGACAGGAGCCATGGCCAGCGGTCACCGCTGCTCTTGCCCCCAAGGGCCCCTCGGGCCTGCAGGGCTCGGGGTCAGGCCTTACCTTGGGGATAGTAGGTCTGTGGGAGCACAAGGGTCTGAAGGACCTGGGGCATCGAGGTGTCCTGGGGGCCACGCTTTAGGAGCTGCCTTGGTGGCTGCGCCATGGTGGCTTGCAACTGTCCGTCGCTAAGGGCTCTCTGGCGTCTCCCAGGAGAGAACCTTGGGGCTCCCATTGTTGTGCGCTGCCCCAAGACCCACCCACTGTCGTGCGCCACCCGAAGAGCCACCCCAGCTCCTCCAGGGGAGGGAAAGGGTTCAGAGGGGCGAGAATGTCCCCAGCTCCCACGCGCCGTAGTCAGAGATTTGGGTTTGAATGGCCTTGGCTGGAAGCCTTGGCCCCTTCTCAGAGCTAGGCTGTCCTTGGGATTCCTTTACCGCAGCCATGGTCCCCACCCAGCGTGAGGCTGCACCCTCTTCACCTCCCAGAAGGGATGCACCAGCTCAGACTGAGCTCCCAGGAAAACGTGCAGCCATCCTGGGTGAGGGCTTGGAGGCTGGAAAAGAAAGCAGGTGTTTGGGTGGGTGCCTGCTACACATCGCCTGGCCCTTTGAAGTCCTCCTGTTGCCTTCTCTTCTTCAGGCTGATCAGCACCATCTCTCTCAGTGTTTTTTTTATTGGAAATGTGTTTTATCCCTCTAATCCTATTTTTGACCTTCCTTTGGACCTGCTCCAGTGGGTCTGTCTTTCCTGTGTGGGTGTTATAGTTTCAGGTTGTTTTTCCGTGTCAGGGAATTTTTTCTTCCTTTGCTGGCAGCGGGCGGGGGCGGGAGAAGGGGCCGTTTCCGGGGAGACCGGGGCAGAGGTTGTGTCCCGTTTGCCCGGACATTCCTTTCGCTGGCTGTTTTGCGGTCTCCTCCCTTTTAGCCGTCTTGTGCGTAGAGACTAGCCGCGCTTTGCTATCTCTGCTTGCATTGCTATATTCTCTCCCTCCCCATCTCTCTTTTCCTTTCTGTGTGTGTGTGTGAGTGTGATCAATAACCATCTGGATCGGCGCGGAGGAGGAGGCTGCCCGGAGCGGAGCTGCGGCCTGGGAGAAGCTGTGCGCCCCGCCCCAGGGCTGCCCGGAACGGAGCTGCAGCTTAAAGTGACGGCACCCCCAGAGCTCGGGTACGGGACTCGATCCGTATGAACCCCTCAGTCGCACTTGCTGTTGACTTTGTTCTGTGCACACGTACACGTGTAGCAAGGAACTGTTATCCGTTCTGCACAATCTCTGACTAAAATCACTTAAGCATCTTTTGGTTGGTTTGTTTTTCATCCAAACTAAGACAGTGAGGAAGCAGCATATAAGGACTCGGTGAACGAAAGTAAAATTCCAAGCCAGTTATTTCTACTTGTGAAAAGTGACTTTGTTAGATGGGTGTTTAGTCAGTGCAGCTGCAGATGGTAAGGCCATGCCCATCTCAGCATAGTTCTAAGCTTTACCTCATTTTAGTCTCAGGTGATTATAGCCAGGGGACTTCTCTTTCTGGAGAGTGCTTCGTGCGGAAGGAGTCTAAAAGACTGTGGTTTGTGAGCTCTGCTTGCAGTTGATGGACTTCCCTCACATGCATTGTGTGGCAGCTGGGTTGCCACGTATCCGGGTTCTGATGATTTGTCAAGGCTTTGAAAGCAGTTGTTCTAAATGAAAGATCTCACACAGGATCTTCAGGTCTTAATTCATGGCCAGGTTCTCTGCAAGAGAGTAAGACATGGTTAGAATGTTATTGTAGGCTGTTTTTTCAGGCTTAAGATGAGTTGGGGGAAGTTTTATAGATGTGCTTCTCCTCACCCTTAAGAGAAATAGGGGAGAAAGGCACGGTGTTTGATGTGACGTGGTGCTGAGGGTTCCTGCAAGTTAGCTGCATACGTACCCTCAGAAATTGCTGTGGGCTGTGTGTTTGATATTTTTAGGCTTAACTTCATAGTTGTAGGGTTTTTTTCCTTCGGGTTCCTTTTGCAGAAGCCACTAAGGACTTAATGAGATGAATCCGGTTATTTCCAGGTGCAGTTGGAGATATTTGGAGCTCAATGGAGACGTTTTCTGCAGAGGTACCGTTTGATCCACTTGAGCTGCATTTCTGTAGAGGGAAGAAGGAACACCTTTGCCTCCCCCAGGCCGCTCGTACTTTTCTCTCGTACCTTGCAGTGAGCCCGCACACATGGTTTGTGAGCCCGGGTAGTGAATTGTGCCGAGGAACTGGCACGGGGTAAGCCCAACACTGAGAAAGAAGAAGAAAAATATAAATTTTAACCAAAGACCTTCTCTCAGCCTGGTGGTCTGTGAAGCCCCCCAAAGTCTTGCACTGAGTCCAGAGAGGCGGTGGCAGTGAAGTGGGAGTGCTGGTCAGGAACAGCTGGAGACCACGCTCTGGTCTTTGAGGGCAATGTCGATTTATGCTGGGTCCAAGTTACAGGGAAGCTCCCTCAGAGGGGATCTATTTTCACACTGCAAAGAGCAGCAGTTTTATTTGAGGATTGTAGTGGATCTCAGAGGAGACTGAGTGGAGACTCCACTGCGGTCTACAGCTTCCTCACAAGGGGAGGAGGAGGAGCAGGAGCTGCTCTCTTCTCTCTGGTGACCAATGATAGTACCCAAGGGAATGGACGGAAGATGTATGTAGAGACTGACTCTACTTTTATTGTTGTCTCAAACATGACTGATTGTACTTGTGCTGTCTAAACCATCATCTGACTCTACTTGTGTTGTTGTCCTTAACATCTTCTGGAGTGCTTCTTCACCTTCTGCTGGGCTGACTGTGCTGCTGCGGAGGAGGGGGGGAGGTGCAGCAGCAGGTGCTGCCCCTGCCACACACCTGACTGCGCATGTGAACCCAGAGGGTCTGGCAGAGGTGATCCTGGCAAGGGCCTGTTGAACTGCCCGTGACCCTGGAGCCCCCAGACCCAACTCCAGAACCCTCTGAGAGGTCTCTGCGCGTGCACCAATTCGAGAATTTTGTAGCAAGACCACCCCTCCTGCTGGGGGAGGGGCCCCGGACTTGTCCTATAAATAGAAGCCCGCCGAGAAGGCAGGCACCGTGCACGCACCACCCCATGGAAACCGCCTGAGAAGACGCTGCAGAAGAACTGCAGGACCATGTGCTCCTCAAGACCACATTTTCCAGAGGCCCATGGAGCAGCAACTGTTTTCTTTCCCCCCCACCCCCCCAATCCCCTTATTCCTCTCTCTCTTCCTTTTCTTCTGTTTTCCATGGCACTAGTGTGCGTTGGATCAGATGCGAGTTGTGTTGGTTTTTGAGGGTATCAGATTGTGATCTGAACAGACTGGGATCTGGTTTTGTTGCAACTTTTGGGAGGCTGCAACTTGGAGTGCACCTGAGTATAAGTCTCAATATTCTGGCCATGCCCGGAGCATTGATTTGCTGGTTTGGCCGTGTTCAAAATACCGATTTGCTGTTTTGTCCGTGTCCAAAATGAATAGTGATTCCGTATTTTGGCCTTGCCTAACATGTTGGTTTTGTGTTTTGTTGGGGTTCCCGGGGCAGAGAGGTGGAGGTCTCCTTTGACTGAGGCCGGCACGAAAGGGAGAAGAGGTTAAGGAGGGTGGAATGTGTCAGTAAACAATTGACAGTTGTCTTGAATATTCTCCTTGGAGAAGAAAAGGCTCCAGGGAGATCTTATAGCAGCCTTCCAGTACCTGAAAGGGCTATAGAAAGGCTGGGGAGGAACTTTTTACGAGGGCATTGCTGGCTCTGATCCGGGGCTCAGTGGGGCTTTTCCACCTTTCAGATGCCGTTTCCCTGTGCACCCTGCGTTCCCTCCCCCTTTCACACAGGCACAGAGAAGTTCTGGAGAACAGTTTTTAATGGAAAAAAACTCCAAACCAGGAGAAAAGGTCCCATAAGGCTACTGTAACCCCTCCCCTCCCCTGAACCCCTACCATGATGCTTCTGCACCAGAGCCAGTTTGCTCTTGGGTGCTGCCACTCGCTGCAGTGGTGGAAATGGCCCAGTGGCCACTTGGTGGGCCAGCTGCCCACGCTGGGGTTTGGGATGGGGCAGGTGCAACACCTGTCTCAGTGAGTGTTCTCCAATCCAGGTGGGCCTGCCCTGCACAAAATAGTCACTGGCTGAGAGCACTAAGCTTGGGGGGAAAGTGTCTGCCCGTTCCTTGTCAGTCGCACTGGGATGGTAGGAGGGGCTGTGTGTGAGCAGGGTGTGATGAGCGGGGTTGCTTGGGCAGAGACGGTGAAAGCTTGTGGCTCTGGGGCAAGGGAATGAGAGGAGCTGACAAAGCAAGGAGATCGTGTCTGGTGAAGTGACAGTCACTCCCCTGGGAATGACCCTGAACTGCCCCACGTGTGGAGCCAGGGGGAGGTTGGGCTTTGGACCTCTGGCTTTGTCTTAGCATCTCTGCTGGCTAAGAAAATGCGGTGACAGTTACCAGCAGGACGGCTGGAGCAAGGGAAACATCTGGTGCTTCTTCTGTACCTGGCGTCCACCTCTGCATCTTCCATTTCTGCGTTTCTCTGGAAGGTCCCAGCCTGCTGGGACTGTTGGGGAGTCCCCCTGGTCAGCAGCCCTGGTGCCAGCAGTGACTGCAGGCCTCCTGCCCGACAAGGGTTTATGAACCACCTTAACGTGCTGATTGATCCCTGCAGGCACTGAACTTGGGTGGGTGAGATGGCATCAGCCTTGCCAGAAACCTGAGTGCTGATGCCGTCACCCAGGGGCTCCCTATCAGCACAGACGTATGAGGGCACAGGACATCCCCTGCTTTCCCAGTATAAAGCGATGGCTCTAGTTTTCACCCCCAGCTGACTATGAGACGAGTTTTGGTTCACTAACCTGCCTGCTGTGACCTCTTGTGCTTTTGTGCTCCTGAAGCCAAAGCTGCTGTTTTCTCTGAATACCGTCCCTCCTTTCAAGTCCCACTGCGTACCTAAGGCAAGTTATTTCAAAACTTTGCAACTCATGAAGGTGGTGAGGCCCTGGCACAGGTTGCCTGGGGAAGCTGTGGATGCCCCCTCCCTGGAAGCGTTCAAGGCCAGGCTGGATGGGGCCTTGAGCAGCCTGGGCTGGTGGGAGGTGTCCCTGCCCGTGGCAGGGGGGTTGGAACTGGATGGGTTTAAAGGTCCCTTTCAACCCAAACCTTTCTATAATTCTATTTTATGATTATATGGACACCCTGATCCAGACCCATAGGAGCCTCACTACCTTGAGTTCCTTGTCTGTCAGTAATGCCATGGTGCAGGGACTCCTGCCTTCATCTATCAGTGTTGTATTTGGGATTGTGAGGAGTGTGGGCTGGTGGCAAGAGACCAGTGAAGGGATTCTGTCCTTTAAATCTACCAGTAAGAAACCCAGTAATATAGTTAAATATCCACAAATATGGAATCAGTCTGAACATTAAGCAAACAAAGAACTGGAAAATGAGATGTGTTCTTGCACATGGCTAATGATATTTGGGAATTAGAAGTGATTCTTTAAATAAATGTTTTAAATGTGGTTTGCATAGATGTCTAAGTATCAAGAATAAAAGATGAGGGTGGGTGTTTTTGTACTGAATAGCAATGATGTATCCGCACCGCTGCAGAAGCATTACTAAATTGTCAGGCTGGGCAGAAAAGAATGGCACTTGCCCCTCATTTTGGCTCTCACAGGGCAATGCCCCTTGTCTAAGGCCTTTTTTAGAGTAAGGGCCAACAGCTTTGCATTTGATCCTGTTCCCATTGAAACTGATGGGACACTGCTCAATGTCAGAAGCAGACAGCAGGACTGGAAACCTAGGTGGATATAGAATAGAATCATAGAATGGTTTGGGTTGGAAGGGACAGTAAAGATCATCCAGTTCCAACCCATGGACAGGGACACCTTCCACCTCCCCAGGCTGCTCCAGACCCCATCCAGCCTGGCCTTGAACACTTCCAGGGAGGGGACATCCACAGCTCCCCCGGGCAACCTGTGCCAATGTCTGACCGCCCTCATTGTGAAGAATTTCTTCCTAATGTCTAATCTAAATCTTTTCCCTTCCAATTTAAACCAATTTCCCTCATTCTATCACTACTTGCTCTTGCAAAAAGCCCCTCCCCGGCTTTCCTGTAGCCCTTCAGGTACTGGAAGGCCGCTATGAAGTCTCACTATATCCTTCTCCAGGTTGAACAACCCCAACTCTCTTAGCCTGCCCTCATAGCAAAGATGCTGCAGCCCTCTGATCATTTTCGTAGCCTTCCTCTGGACACACTCCAAGAGTTCCGTATCCTTCTTATGTTGGGGATTCCAGAATTAGGTACGATACACCAGGTGGGGTCTCACGGGAGCAGAGTAGAAGCTGAGATCACCTCCTTTGACCCCTTCCGTTTTCCTCCCTTTTCAGCTTAAAAGAGTGCCGTATAGGATTTTCAGCTGTTCAAGTTCCGAGAACCGTAAAAAGTATTTTCCTTATCATTCAGCAGCAGATCAGAGAAAGAATCTCATGTTACTGTATTATTTCCTAAATCTGCAAAAGCAATGTGCTCTCTGTTTTGGCCAGATGGGCAGCAGGACTGCTCTATGCCTCTGCGATGAAGTGTCGTTGTTCTGATGGTTTCCAGCGGGAATTTCTGCCTGCCACCCACCTTGCATAAAGACAGCTTGGAGGAGGAGAAAATGAATCCTGTGATGGTTCTTTCCCAATGAAACAACACGGAGCAGGGACATCCAACAGGCCGTTAGGCGTGCACTTATATATGTATATACATCATAGTTTATATATATGTACATAAAAACTATATTGCACTCACACTGTCTATGTAAAGCATCATCAATATAAGGCTTCGGAATAATCAGAAAAGTAGCTCATGGGATTTAAATGTCTGTCCAGTAGAAACTGGCCTGGCAGGTGATTTTGCTAATAATCCTTGTGTTTAGTTTTTATGAAAGATGTTAAGATTAGTGTGGCTAGAAAATAGATCATACCTCTTTAAATGAGCCTCCTTTCTTTGTAGCCTTGTGAAGCACAGAGGGTATTTTTATTCATCTTTAAATGATGATTGTTAAAAACAAGTGAAATTAAAGGGAATTTTGGCATGTAGCTTTTTCTTTAAATACATTATATGTGGAGAAATCTACAATTGTTTGCACTATCGGTGCTCAAGCTCTATGAATGTGTCTCTGTGGGCATCATTTGTATGCGAGGGCATAAAGCCGACAGCATCTTACAAACTGGTGTAAAGAAGATAATTGATTTTTAGTGCTTCCTAAAATGCAGAGCATAAGCATTCTGCAGCCGTTATGAGTATGAAAGCATGGAAATTTGCTTGAGTAGTAAGTCAGAGGAGGTTTTGATTCTGACCACTTCTTAAGCATTTAATACCCTACATGTTCATCCAGGGAATTTAAAATCTTCCATAAATGCAGTGCATATCTTCAAAAACTTATGTGCTTCACCTCTTATCAAAGATTAAGATATGGAGGACCAGATCTTCAAATGTACTGTGACTGTGGGCGAGATCCTACTTAATGCTTAAAAATGTTTTGAACACATGTGATGTACTTCCGAAAACCAGGGAGGTGTGGGGGGTTTAAATGTTGGTAGAGCAGTACCTTTGCCGCAGTTTGGAAGAGGAAGAAGATGGCTTTGTTTTTAAATGAGCTAAGCTAAGCTAATTTCTGGTGTAACATTACAAAAGTCAGTGTAATAAATGGGTCTTCAGGATGACTTCAGTCAAGAAATTACACAGAGGATTTTATGCCCATAAATGTCTTTTGGGGACCATGTCTTATGTACTTTTATATACTTTTTTTCTTCCTTAGAATTGTAATGGTTGTACTTACATATTTGTTTGATGGTGAGTTATTTAAAACCAAATGTCAACAGTGCTTCAGTATTTGAGACCAACTGGAAGTTACCCTCTAGCCCCATCATCATTTGTATTTTAGGGCTTTGCCTCTAGTGCTTGGGCAGAAGCAAGCTTTGAGGGCAAGTGTGAGCCGAAATTTGAATGTAAGATAAGATCTGGAGAAAAAACAGCCCGTCCTTAAAATCCATTCAGAATCTACCATTATCAAATATATGTAAAATTACACTAGCCATTCACTTTGATTCTCCCCCTAAATTAACTACACTCATTAGTATGTTTCCCCAAGCAGTTCTTCAATGATGCATGCTTCTTCCCAGCTGATTTTATTTAAAATGCAACTTCTAGTTCCCTGATGTCTATTCAGACATGTAATACATAATCTACAAACCATCCTCCGGAGCGAGGCAGAGAATTCCTCTCCCTGCTTCTCCCTCAAAGGACAGACCTTTCCCTCTTTCCCTGCTACATGGTGCCTGTACACTGAGGATTTCCATATGACCAAAAAATGGGGTTATCTGGCAACTTCCCCCCCCAGTGAGACTATAACAGTGCTCTTGGCCAGAGCGTCACCCTTGCCTATGGACTTCTGTGTGCCAGGAGTTGAGGTTAATGACAAAATTGTCCCTCAGGTGTTGCAACACAGAACACTGCCTGGTGCAATTAACTTGGTTGCTGATGGAACTTGGATAGCGTCTCTTCCCACACTGGTACCTCTTCTTGTGCTTTTTAGTTGAGATATACCAGCTCGTGTCAAGCTACAGCCCAGCCTAGCTGGTCTGAGCTAATTCACTGCTGCGGCTCCTCTGGAATCCCATTAGTGAAAGAATAAGCTGTTTCTTCCTGCCTTAACTGCACAGTGCTTTCTTCAAATATTGAATGCTTGGAACCAGGGTTTTGAAATATTGATACAGGAGAAAGCACAGGCTGTTTCAGTCAAGCCCCATGCAGGTTTTACTCAGCTGCCTTGGCACATGTAGGACCTGTAGGGGAAGTGAAAAGGTCAGTATGACTGGATTACTGGGAGTGGAGTGGAGTTGGGGAAGTATCTGGCTTTAGCATATCGTGTAGGAGAGGTTTGCTGGAGTGAGATCACTCACCACTTGGCAAAAGTAAAACCCAAATGCCATCATGCACAGTTGACTTCTTGTACCATATTAACTGATAGAAAAGGACCTGGGGGTGTTGGTTGACAGCTGGCTGAATATGAACCAGCAGTGTGCCCAGGTGGCCAAGAAGGCCGATGCCGTCCTGGCCTGTATCAGAAACAGTGTGGCCAGATGAAGCAGGGAGGTGGTTGTGCTCCTGTACTCAGCATTGGTGAGGCCACATCTTGAATGCTGTGTTCAGTTTCGGGCTCCTCGCTACAAGAAGGACATTGAGGCACTGGAAATGTCCAGAGAAGGACAACAAAGCTGGTGACAGGGCTAGAGCAAAAGTCTTATGGAGAGTGGCTGAGGGAACTAGGGTTGTTTAGCTTGGAGAAGAGGAGACTGAGGGGAGACTATATTGATCTCTACAAATACCTGAAAGGAGGTTGTAGCAAGGTGGGTGTTGGTCTCTTCTAAGTAACAAGCGATAGGATGAGAGGTAATGGCCTCAAATTGTGCCAGAGGAGGTTCAGTTTGAATATTAGGAAAAAATTCTTCACCAAAAGGGTTATCAGGCACTGGCACAGCTGCCCAGGGAAGTGTTGGAGTCACCATCCCTGGAGATATTTAAAAGATGAGTGGACGAGGTGCTCAGGGATGTGGTTTAGTAGTGGACAGGTGCAGTCTGACTTGATGATCTCAAAGGTCTTTTCCAACTAGAAGATTCTATGATTCTGTGACTTAAGCATGAAGCCTGGCTATGTGCTGTGCAGAATTGTTCCTCGGATACTCTGAAGCTCTGCTACCCTTACATAGGACAGTGCTTTCAGCCAAAACTGTATCATGAGGGAGAGAAGAAACTGAGCATGCAAATAATAATCTTGAGGGTTTTGTTTATCTTCATGTGTACTGAAGTTTCTCTCTCCCTTTTCCATCAAATCTTTCCCTTAAGGCCATTTTTCTGTTTATGCCTTAGTGATGTCCGCAGTGATGACAGCTGGATGACCTGTGCATTCTTCAGTGATTTATTTATTTAGAAATCTTTCTGATGTATTGGCTTGATATGAAATGATCTCCGTGTCCTTGGGGCTCTGTGTGAGATTTCAGAGCTGTGGGGAAAGGTGCCCATGTATCCACATCATCTCTTGCACAGCGCTGAGCTCTGCAGGCAGCTCTCCCAACATGCTAATTCTGCTCTATGACTGAGGAAGGAAACAGCTTGCTCTGCCTTAATGGTAGCAGATTGATGAATTTGGCAGGAGATTTTTTGAGCTGTAACAATTAGGTGGACTGTCATGGTGGCAGTGAAAGAACAGTGTCCTCGTTCAAACATTACAAATCCCTTGGGGAGGGCATGGTCTCTATGGGAGTATTTCTGTCCCCTAAGCAGCAGGCAGACTGAAATGTGGCCAAGCTATAGTAGCTGTTCTATGTAGCCTTGTTTTCTAGAAATGTGATAACAGCAGGCTTGCCAGCATTAACTCTTCCAATATGCTGCTTCGTGTTTTCTGTGCTCTTTTAGAATTATGAGAACATTGGATATTTGACCACCAGGGATGAGAGACTCCGGGGCCCTGGGAACCTCTGGCTGTTTATACGCATTGAATTCCCTTAATGGACAGTAGTGAAAGCAAAACACTTGGCTTTGGCTGTTTGGGGCTTTTTTTTTCCCCCTCTTTTTTTCTCCTTTACATCATTTCTTCTGCTGTGGGAAATGAAGATGTTGCAAACAACCTATCTGCATTTTAGCAACACCTCCTCTGTTCCTCGAATATTTTAGTTTGTTGGTGTCACTTTGCAAGTTTGTACTATTTTCAAATGTTTGTGCCACTCTCCTTTTCCTCCCGTCTTTTCCTCCCCCCCCCCCCGCCCCCGGTTGCTCTACAGTGTTTGGAAGAGCTTGACTGTTTTTCTTTTGCCTCCTTTTTTACCTTAGGAACATGAATTTTTATCTTCTTATCTTTGCTGAGATTTTAGTTTCCAACTTCAGTCTCACAAAAGTTATTCACCACATCTATATTTTTGGTTTAGGTTTTTTTAATCTTTTGAGGAGTTTAACAAAAATCCTGGAATCACTGAATTATTAGGGTTAGAAAATACCTCTAAGATCATCCAGTCCAAATGTCAAACACCACCGTGCCTACTAAATCATGTCCCAAAGTGCCATGTCTTTGTCCTTTTTGAACACGTCTGGGGTGCTGACTCCACTGTTTCCCTGGGCAGCTGCGCCAGTGCTTGGTAACCCTTTCAGTGAAGAAATTTTTCCTAATATCCAATCTAAATCTCCACTGGTGCAACTTGAGGCCATTTCCTCTTGTCCTGTCACTTGTAACCTGGGAGAAGAGACCAACACCCACCTCGGTACAACCTCCTCTCAGGCAGTTGTAGACAGTGATAAGGCCTTCTCTTCCACAGGCTAAACAATGCCAGTTTCTTCAGCTGCTCCCCATAAGGCTTACTCTCCAGCCCCCTCACCAGCCTCGTTGCCCATCTCTGCACACACACCAGCACCTTAATGTCCTTCTTGTAGTGAGGGGCCCAAAATTGAACACAGCATTTGAGGTGCGTCCTCACCAGTGCTAAGTGGGATTAAACCAAAAGTGATAGTTTCAAGGTGGAGGTATGTTCCTCATCCATTTGGAATGACTTGTTACACTGAGAGGGAGTGAGGAACCAGTTCAGTGCAATTGGTGTGATTTGAGGAACGGCCTTGGTTCAGCAAGTGGTCACTTCCTTATTTTTTCTGTGAGGATAGCCTGATCCTCGTGCTGCGGTGGGACTGTCTTCTCTATGTCTTCAGGAGGGCAAAGACAAAGCATAATGTTTTTCCTTTTCAATGATGAGGGAGCACACTGTTAATCTTTCTCTGGGGCTGCCGTGAGAAGGGAAGAGAAAGCAATTACTTGAAACTACGTCTTTGCTGCAGCCCACTGAGGGGGTTTTAGCCGTGCCGGAGGCAGATGAGATGCAGAGGTGCTGGAGATCATCCCTGCTGGTGTGCTGCTGGTTGGAGGGTTATCCACACTTCTCCAGTGAATGTTCATGTGCAGTGTGGGCACTGCCCCCACGAGAGTGTATAGCAGCCTTCCAGAACCTGAAGGGGCTGCAAGAAAGCTGGACAAGTTTTACAAGGGCAAGCAGGGATAGGACGAGGGAGAATGGCTTTAAATTGGAAGGGGGAAGATTTAGATTAGACATTCGGAAGAAATTAGTCACAATGAGGATGCTGAGGCACTGGCACAGGTTGCCCAGGGAAGCTGTGGGTGCCCCCTCCCTGGAGGTGTTCAAGGCCAGGTTGGACTGGGCCTTGAGCAGCCTGGGGAGGTGGGAGGTGTCCCTGCCCGTGGCAGGGGGCAAACCATTCTATGATTCCGTGATTAAGGAAACCCTAATCTGCAGTGCTCCACCAGTCAAGGGCCACGCAGGTGCAGAACATCAGTGGTTCTTGCAAGAAGTTCCTTTTTCCTGACAACAAAAGGACGTGCAGTGTCTTGCTCAGCTACCACACAATGTAAATCTGCATTTCATTTGGATTTTCAAGGTTGCTTAAATGCCTTTATTATTTTTATGTCAGAGAGTCATAGAATCATTAAGGTTGGAAAAGACCCCTAAGATCATCTAGTCCAACTGTCAGCCAGCACCACCGTGCCTACTAAACTGTGTCCCGAAGTGCCACATCTACATGCTTTTTGAACACCTCCAAGGATGGTGACTCCACCACTTCCCTGGGTAGCTGTGTCAGTGCTTCACCGTTCTTTTGGCAAAGGAATTTTTCTTAATATCCAGTCTAAACCTCCCGTGGTGCAACTTGAGGCCGTTTCCTCTCATTCCCCTTTTCTTCTCCACAGACACATCAGCCCCGAGCACAGCCTGAAAAAGAGGAAAGAAGGAAAGAAAGGGGGAAATAAAATAAAGGAAAAAGCCAGGCAAGGTATCCCTAGTATTTCCCTGCACCTGGAAAGACTCATTTCTGGTTCGGGTGCTGCAGCTGCGAGCACTGACACAAAACAGGGGCCTCGCGCGGTGGGGAAGGGGGAAGGAGGGCTGAAAAAGAAAGGAAACCCCGCGATTTCGCGCTCATTTCCTCCTCGCGGCGCGAGGGCACAAAGGGCCGGGGGCGCTGTGGGGAGGGAAGGAGGGAGAGGTTTCCCCTTGGAGGCGGAGCCGGAGCCGTGAGCCGGAGCGGAGAAGCCGGAGGAGGCAGCGGCGGAGCGGGGAGCACCGGGAGCCGCTGCCACCATGGATCCGGGGGGCAGGCGGTGCCGCAGCGCCGAGGAGGGACCGCGCCCCGAGGAGGAGGAGGTGGACCCCCGCATCCAGGTGAGGGGGGCTGCATTGCTTAGTTTGTTTTAATATGTTGCTAATGTATGTAATAAACGCTATAATGATTGCTTTTCTTCCTCTCCCTCCCCATTTTTGCTTTTTAATGCATATATTGCATTTACATGCATATAATGCATTTTTATTTTGGATGTGCCCTCCCTGGCAGTGTTCAGGGCCGGGCTGGATGAGGTCTAGAGCAGCCTGATTTGGTGGGAGGTGTCCCTTCCCATGTCAGGGGGATTGGAACTAGATGATCTTTAAGGTCCCTTCCAACCCAAGCCATTCTGTGGTTCTATGGTTCTGTGATGTGTGCATACATAAATACACACCCATACAGCCACACACGTATACACACACATGCACATATATGTGTGTGCATACATATTTATATATATGTGTGTGTACGTATATATCTGTGGGTGTCTGGCAGGGGTGAAAAGCAGCGTCCCAACGGGTGCGGGAAAAGCAGCCCTGGGACACCCCAGCCCTTTGTTGCTTTGGGCTCCGCTGGGCGTCCCTCCCTTCTTTCGAATCGTAGAATTCTATGCTTTACCCCGTGGCCCGAGGCAGTGCTCCCCTTCGGGCTGTGCTGGGCGTCCTTCCCTTCCTTCTTCTGCTGACATCCCCCTCCCCTTTTATATTTGACCGTGACAGTGTGACCTTGCTCGTGAAACAGGGCTGATGGTCCCAAATTTCATAAATGAGGGAAAAGATGGATTTTTTTCTTTTAAATTATTATTTCTGTTTGTTTAAAAAGGGAGCTTTAGTGGAAGATGTGAATGCCTTCTGAAATGCTTTTTATTCTTACATGGTTTTCTATAAGCAAAGCTTTTCTTCCAGAATCAAGTGTTGACCGATTGCCTGGTGCAAACGCAAGCACACTGTAGTCCCTGAAATGAAATGTATTTTTAGGTCTCTGCAGATTTATGGCTTTTGCTTCCAGCGTTGCTGGGACCGTTTGTCATGAGTGAATATAAGTATGTGTATATATTGCTGAGGGGATGGATCCTTGGCGCAGGGCCTTCCTTGCTGTAATTATCATTCTTTTCTTTCCTCCATCACGAGTGTTTCTTTTCTAGGGCTGAGTAGAGCAGTTGCAAAATTTGCAAACCATGATTAACCAGAGCGAGGCCCTCGACCAAAAGCTAGCCTATTACTGCCCTGATTTTGAGAAGCTGAGCTCCCATAGTGCCTATTGATCTAATTTGGGCCTTAGTTCTTCAGTTTGAAACGTGTTTCCACATACCTGATGTGCAGGTTGTTGGTTGAAGCAGGTTTTTTTTTGAGCTTTCTGTTTAGTTGAAAGAACAGGCTGCTATGTCTGCCTCTGTGAGAGCCATAATGTTCTTAGCAATTAGTTAATTTTGTATGGATGTCTGTTTCACAAAACATGGATGTGCAAGTATGTATCTTCCAAATCCTAAAGGCTGGAAATGAAATCTGACCTCTGAGGATAAGAGAACTAATCTGTTTCAATTAATTCTGTTCTGATTGTAACCAGAGTCATTCTTGTAATCCAGTGGGAAATTGCTCAAGTGACAATCAATTTACAGTCTTCGGTTTATACAGCTAAATATTTCAAGGCAGATTCTGTTACACTGGTTGAAAATTAAATAACATTTGAGTTAGAGAACACTCTTGTTGAAATCATAGGACCACACATGGAGTAACATGTTGCTCAAATAAAGAAGACTGTTAGTCTACTTCTGAGGATTGCTTTTTGTGGTAAGAAAGTCATTAAGAATGAGCTTTATTTTTGCAGTAACTTCATTCATGCCGATACCACCTCTAGTAAATACTTATTCAAGGGATTTAGCACCTTTGTTTTTACTGTTAAAAGATCAAAATGTTGGCACAAAGGCAGGCTAAGTAAACATAATCATATGTCTCATTGACTCATAATGTCTTGTTATGAAATGGTTTGACAAAACCCAGAGTAAAATGCCTCTTGTGCTGCAAGACATGATTCCTATCAATGCTGCACTTTTACAGTATATGATAGTACGAACTTTATGGTATTCCTTTTGTTGGGATCATATCTCAGTGGGAACCAGCAGATACTGACTATATTGATTAATATGACAGAACGTTCTGTACCTTATGTTTATTTTTAATAGGGAGGAATAACCCAGAGCAGGAAATGTAGTGACTTAAGATGAAACTATAGAGCTTATCCTGATTATTTTTCTTGCAAGTAGCAAAATAGAAGACCAGTGGCCAAGTTACCTTAAATGTCTCAAGCAAGGTTTCCTCTTCTCACTGACTCTGTAAGCCACAGCCCTTGTGAGCTTTCAGTGGGGATCCTGAATGAGCCTCTCGGACATGTTTTTTTTTTTCTCTTAATATGCCTTTGATTTTCTTTCTTTCTAGGGGGAGCTGGAAAAACTAAATCAATCTACAGATGCTATCAATCGGAGAGAGACAGAGCTAGAGGTACAGAATTCATCCTTGTGTTTTCCTTTTATGCATGCTGTATTTTGTGAACAATAGAACAGTATTCTTGAGCAGGTTCCTTCCCATCCCGCCCCTGCCGAATTGTGCTGTCCTGAATGGTGATTTGGTAGCAAAAGTCTAGTGATTTTTTAGAGGTGTGGATTGAGCTAGGAGCTGGAATGAAAAGGGAGGAGGGAGAGGGATGCTGACAGTGATGCATGCTGTAAAATCCTGACATGGGGACGCTCACCCCACCCCCCCACCCCACTAAACTGTATTTTTAGGTTTTGAAACTAAACTTAGACAAGTTTTGTTTTTACAAGTCACTGTTCTGGGCTTATACTCTTGTGATTATAGGTAGTGAAAGTTTATTTGGTTAAAGATCTTTGCCATACAATTATCTGCCAGGATCTCTTCCTCCTTGGTGGCTGTCTTTTTTAGCTTGTTAGTTTTGCCTTTTTTGTCATTACTTTCTGAGTGAAGGAGTTGAAGGAAAAGACTTCCTAGATGGAAAACAGGTTTTCTTGGACAAATAAAAATCTAATAGAAAGTTCTGAAGAAATTGTTTCTAAAGCCCCAAATTTAAGCTTCAGCCACTTCTGGAAGGCTCTGCAGTATTGATCCAATAACAAATAAAACCAAACTGTGTGTCTAAATTTTCTTTTGTTAACTGCAAAACAAAGAAGATGAAGCCAGTGGAACTGTAAGGTAAATATGCTCCTAAAGGAAAACTGGTATAAAATGCTACTTTACATACTTTACATTTTGGTAACATTACAGTATTTTGCATACTGTATCAAAACATACTGAGATTGCAGCGATGAACCTACTCTAAAAGTACCTCATCTTCAAAATGTCAAAGTCTATGTTGATTTTTTTTTTTTTTTTTTTCTGATTGCATTTGTGTTTTCATGAGATGGGTACCTGGAGAATGGGATGGTTCCTGGTAGTAATTTAAAATATTGGAGTATCCAATTTGTGCATCAATCAGAATATCAGGTTGTGAACTTCTTCAAAAATGAAGCAGCTTTGTATGTGGCTATTTCCTTCTCCCTACTTGTTTGCATTTTCTGTGCTTTGTGGTATGTAGATGATGAATTTATTGGCAAATAAACTTAGTGGAATGCAGGACTGTTTGTTATGCAAAATTAAACTATATTTCAGCTGTGAAAACTGTTCAGTGTCACTGGCTTGATTTAAATTTTATGAGTGAACTTTAAAAATCAGTATGCTAGTCTGCAACAGTTCCAATTAAATGGACTTCAGGACTATTTATATACATATATTGAAAAAAACCCCATTACATATATCTCTTCAGTCTTCTTATTTCACGCTGAGGTACTGAAATTGAAAGATGGTGCTATGGATAGTTGCCTGGATTTCATTAATCTTGTCATAACCTTGCACTGAGGATGGATTATGAAGCATATAGAATAGTAATAATAATGCAAATGCATACTCATGAAATAAGTCCCGATGACTTAAGATGGGATTTTACTGCTTGATGAAAATTATTCATGTGTTCGAGTGTTTGTAGAGCCTGGAGATTTGTAGCTACTCTGTGTGTGTGACACATGCTGAGCTCTGAAGGCCAAAAGGCTCCTGGGTATGTCATTGTAAATAAGAGAGGTGTTTCCACATTAGCTTGATCTTACATTGTTGCTTAGTTAGTCTAGGAAATATTAGGTATCAGAAAGTGCAGAGAATGATTATATGATGCTTTCTGCTTCTGTGTCGTTGCATGTTTACTGTAGATCTGTCTGTAGTACTTACTGTTAGCAGTGTTTGAAGGAATTGGGTTCAAATATCCTCAATACTACGCTTTCATGAATGTTTCCTCTTTGCTTTTCAGCTGAAAAATCTTACTGGATTGAAGCCAATTTGTGGTGTCATGCAACTGCATAATTTTTAATCCAGGAAGATTTTTATTACTTTTGATCTGCTTAAATTTTGAAGACAAATGCAGTTGGATGATGTAAGCAAGGCTTATTTTATATAAATGTTGATAAATGTGTTTTAAATAGACTTAAGAACATCTAGAGGAAAGATATTAAAAAAAAACCAAACCCACAACACTTGTGGTTAGAAGAAAATCTGTGCGTTCGTACTCTGGACAAGAAAACAAAGCTTTGCCAAGCAGCCTTACAGGACAAACCCAGAGTCTGGAAGGGGGAATTCAGAACCTGGAGCATTCTGCTTCAGAGACTTCCAAAAATCCTTGAATGCTGCTGAAAACATGGGCTTCTGGGAGAGCTGTGCTGAGTTTGCCTTTGAAGATTTGCTATCTTGGCTATTATTAGCTGCTTTGGGTCCCTTTTGCTACCCCTTCCTCGTTTGTGATGTTGTTGCTATTGTAAGATATTTCATTAGAAGAAATACGTGAGTTTTATTTTTAATCAGACAATGGAGTTATATTTATCCTATTCCATTTTATTATTTTCTTCATCTTTTCAATATCTGATCGTAGTTGACTTTAATGGAAACATGGACAGTGCCACTAGGTTATTGGCAGCACAAGATGCTGATTGCCAGCTTCCTGTAGCATTACTTTCTGGTTCATACATTCCTGCTGTTGATTTTTTTTCTTTCCCCGGAATAATCTGGAAAAGCAATGGGAGCGTTTGGATAGAAGATATATTTCTTTGAAGGAAGTTCAGAAAAAGACACCCATGGTTTTGTGACTTGATGTGCTCTCTGATAAGCAGAAAGAGTAACCTTGTAGCATCTCAGTACTGAAATTCTGTTTGGGGTTTCCTGTAGCTTTGCACGAGTTGCTGTAAATGGGTCTGCTGAGTGTCTCCAGTTCCCATTAACTCGGGGTAGGGGAAAAGACTGTAGATCTTAAACGCTTCTAAACCTCATGCTGTTGTTCTTGCTGTGCCTCAAGTCTTCATCTGCAAAACAGAAGTAATAATGCTGCCTTACCTGATAGAAGTATTAGGAGTCTGAAATCAGTGGAGGCTTGTGGGGTTTTGAGACTTGAGAGAAGAAGGCTTAGGGGAGACCTTATTACCATGTACCAGTACATAAAGGGTGTCTGCTAAGAGGATGGAGACTGTTTTTACAAGGAGTCACGTGGAAAAGACATGGGGTAATGGGCATAAGTTGCTTCTGGGGAGATTCTGATTGGATTCCAGAAGAAAATTTTTCACCATGAGAACAGCTAAACATTGGAATAATCTCCCCAGGAAGTAGGGGATTCCTCTACACTGGATGCTTTTAAGGCTCAACTTAACAGGGTTCTGGGCCATCTCATTTAAACTATACATCACCTGAAACAAGAGTGTCAAACTCGCAGTTCGTGAGCCGAATCCGGCCCTCCAGCTTGTTTTATCTGGCCTGGTGACTTGTTTCTACCTGGTGGCAGCGCCGAGCTCCTTGCCCCTATGCTCCTGCCAGTGCTGGTCAAGTTTGCAGCGTGTGTGACACCGTTACGCTGCAGGAGCAGGAGAACAGTGAGAGCTGCGAGTTTGACACTCCTGACCTAAAAGGTTGGACCAGATGACTCCTGAGGACCCTTCCAACCTGGCATTCTATGATTTTAGGAGTACCCTCTCTTGGTGTAGTCACAGACATGTCCATGTTTGAATGATTTAAGAAGATATTGGTGCTTGCTGCTTACAGAGGTGATAAAATGGGGAGTTCTGTTTTGAGTTGATAAACCTGCCTTTTTTTTTTTTTTTTTTTTTTTTTAATCTTTTTAAAATAAGTTCTGCACCCAGACCACTTGAAAGAGGGGTGGATTTACCTGGCCTGGCATGACTTGGTTAGCCACATGTGTTCTTTTACTTTATATAATTACTGATTTTTTGCTCTTTTGACCTATCCTATTAAATCCTGGAGAAATAGCCTGACCTGCTGATGCTCGCAGCCTGTTCAGGAGTTGTGGAGCTGCTAAAGGGCTCTGAGTGGCTGGGAATTATATATTGCGTTAATGTATTGCCTGTTAATGAATCTTTGATTAGGCTTGATTTAAAATCCATAACGCTGCTCATGGTAAGTGCCTCACTGAGCACTACTGACACAGCAAAGGATGATAAGGGTCCTCCTAGAGATTTAACACTTGGCTTCACTGATGTCCCTGTTTGTTTGAAGTGTTTGTGAAGAGGTGAGGGAAATATGTTGCAGTGGAGATACAAGGATGTTTTGGCCACATGCAAGTTAGAGCAGCACCTTGCTATTGGAGGCTTTTTCCTGTTTATTGGAAGTGCACCTCTGAATTCCCATGAGGAGTTGCAAATGTACTTAACAAATGTGCACGACTCGCCTGTCCAGCTGACTCATGCATCTTTGGCTCCTGCAAGTACAAGTCCAATGTAACAAATTCACCCAGGGACCCTCTGGCAGCATTGCAAGGAGGGGAAATACAGCACATACCATTAAAATTACCACTGGAATCCCAGCTATCCCAAATGTGTTTTTTGTTAGAGTTTTTGTGTTGCCGGGGCTACAAACCTGCCAGTGTTTGTTAAGGGGAGATGGCTGAACACGAAAACCAGAGCTGAACAGTGCTTTCAGCCATGCTGAAGTAGGGCCTGGTTGGGATTCTTGTATACTTGTGTAGATCTTGTAGTGCTGATCTGCAAGACTTCGTGTTACTTTTAGTCCTGGATTAATCCTAAAGGTCACCCTGGGTTGGTGTTGGATAGAGTTAAAGGAAAGGGGTGTGTGTATCAGCTGTGGTGCTCTTTCACTTGTGAGCTTAGTCCGCATTTGAACCCCTCTCAGAAGGGGAAGGGCTATTTCATTTAGAGTTGCTTTTACTTCCTCACTAAATACTTGTTTTGGGGGTAAAAAGCTCAACCTTCTGACCCTGGCACATGAAAGAATTCTAAGTAGACTTTTTTAAAAAAAACCCTCCTCAATCTTTAAAGTTTTTAGAAAAATGGGCTGTCAGTGGCAGGGACCTCATTCTGGGCATGCCTGCTTGGCCCAGGGAAATGTGTGTCTGTAGAAACATCCGCTGCCTTAGCAGCACCCCTGTGCAGTATTTTCCAGTGTCCGTAAAAGAGTACACAGATAAGGGAGAAGCAGCTCAGTGGCTGGTGTTCCTGCTGGTTTTTGGGGTGTGGTACACATGCACGATGCATTTGTCCAGCACTAGCAGGACAAATCTTTCCATATCTCTTTATAATCTACTTGTTTACATAGGAAATGGCTCCTGTGTGTGAATTGCTTGTTATTTTGCCTTCTGCTTTCTCCCATGGATGAGTAAGGAAAGGCTTCTTCCTCTGCTATGGCTCTGGAAAGATTTTGTCGCCCAAGTGAGTCAGAGGACTTTACTTGGTTCAAGTTCTTGAAGCAGAGATGGGTTTCTAGCCTAAGGGAGGAAGGAAGGGTTAGGCAGAGAAATCCTGTTTTGGAAGGAGCACCCAGTGCCTTCCCCTGCCTGCTTTCCTCTCCCTTCTTCTAGAAGTACTCAACATAGCAGTGTATTTGTAGTCTTGGTCTGAAACTGCAAGCAGTAGGTTAGAGCAACTTCCAGATACCAGTTTTTATTGTTCTTAGGTGACAGATTCGTAGCTGTGTGGAGGAGAAAAAGACTTTTCCCCACGTTTAAAAATTGTACTTAACCCCTTCCTTGCACTTTGTAAGGTTTGGTAGTCAGTCTGGTTTACTTCAACTGCTCAGGCACCAAGTAGATGTTAAAGGTGTTGTTAACCCCTTAGATGTTCTGAGGTAGATTGCTGAGCATGTGCAGGTGTATCTTATCTGGTACTACTGTAATTGGGAAACCTACCTCCTTTCACACTTGGACATTGTTGATAATGTTGCTACTTAACTTGGAAATGAGCTTTTGCAGCTAGGAGGTCTCTGTAGCTGTTTTACTGTGAGTACTGCCTGCCCCTTGGAAACAGAAGAAGCCTGTTTCTCAGTCAGCAATTTCATTTCCCATTCATTTCCTGGGCTGGTTTAATGTGTTATCAGAGTTTCTGCACACCAAACTGTCAGAAAGGTCATAGGTCAACCTTTGTAAATGAAATTTAGATGTGTTTGGTGCTAAGATGCTTCATACCCAGTTGTTAAGCTCATATAATGAAGAGAACTGTTAGCAAATACATACTTCATTTGATGGGCAGAAATAGTTATTTGCCTGTCATCTGGCATCTAACACCAGCTCATCACCATCACTCATGAGAAAGGTAAATGGGTGTGCTTTATTCTCCGTCAGGTGCAGTATAAGTGTAAAACTGTATTTCAGTCTCTTTTTCCACATTTGAGATTGAATCTCCAAAACGCCGCTGTGTGTGTGGCCTGTCATAAAGTGTGGTCCCTCTTTTGGTGGAATAATAGATAGCTGCCCAACAGCCAGTTACTGGAAACAAAGGCTGCTTTTAATGATGAATCATAGAATCAAAAGACCTTTAAGATCGTTTAGTCTGCTATGGTAGCAAAAGCATATATGGGGTGAAAGTCAGACATGCTCCCTGAAACTGTGCTTGTGAAAACTGTTGTTTTGGAGAAGAGTGCTAAGGATTTCCAGGAAGGAAGCTCATGAGAGTGGAGCTCTTGCGTCCATAAAACAAAGCTGAAAAGTAAACTGCTGTTCACACGATGCACTGAGTGCTACGCCTGGTAGAGGATGTGTATGATAATAAACACCTAGGCAGTGGGAGTCTAGTTATGAAGACTGTAACTTAAGTCACAAGTTTTGACTGCTACTTTTTTTTCAAACACCTTGCGACACACATTGAGGGTGAAGCGCCTCAGTCGGCTTTTGTCCAGCTTTAAAAAGGTTGATCATCATCTCATTTGAGCAAATAGGAGGGAGCAAACATTGGAAATGTTAGCCAGCCAGCTTTAAGTATTGACTTTCTGTTTGCAAAATCAGTAACAGGATGTTCTTATAAACAATCACAGACAGTTATGAGGGAGTAGAGGGGGAAAGTGTGCTTTTAAAATGCTGTCTGGGCGTTTGAGATGTCTTTAGTGGGTTGCTTTGCTTCTGTTGCAGTTTATCTGGTCTGTGTATGTATTCAGTGGTGAGAAAAACAAGCCCATGTGGGTTTTTTTCCAAAAAACCCCCAGAAATTCTGAGTGTGAGTCACAGGGTTTGTACCTACGGCCGAATTCTTGCTTTTATCAACAACTTGTGTTTCTGCTGGGAAAGCGTCATCTTTCAAGGAGCTGAAATACAGAAATTAGGAATTAAAGACTGTGCTAGGAAAGTTGCATGGCATGTGCTGTGCTGTCTCGGTTTTGTTCATGGCAGCAAGTTGCAGGAATTGTCATCGTCTCCTTTATTATCTGTGTGTGGTCTGAAGGATGCAAGAGCTTGGTGGTTGAGCAGTAACACTTGCAAGGAGGCACATTACACCAGAGAATTTCATAAGTGAGTCGAAGGTGGTGTGTTTGTTTTCCTAACTTTCTTAAGGCTACTTTCATGCTGGGGCCATGGATGAACCGCGCTGCTGTGCTGATCCTGAGCCTCCAAGTTTTGAATGTAAATGCTCTTACAGAAAACGCCATTAAAGTGGATTTATAGCTTTGAACCACTTCACATGTGGCTCAGAGTGTCTCAGTGACAGTAGCACAGGAAGCTGGACATAGAGCGGGGAATTAAATTGATTCCTAAGTTATTGCTTTGACCACAGGCCCATCCTTCCTGTAAACCACAAATGCACTTTTCATGTCATGTGATTAGCAAGTGCACCAAGCCCAGTGCTCCTGGTGCAATTGGCTTGGTGCTTCTGACTTCCCCATTTCATGTTAAGACTAAAAATAGCTGCTGCACCTGTATTTCTTACTTAAACTTCCCCAGGGGCACCTGCCAGGGGATTTTAGCACTGTCCCAAGGGTGATGACTTTCACAGATGCTCCTCCAGCACGTGGCAGGCCTGGTGCACTGTGTGCTTGCAGGAGGGAGCTGTGCCCCTGCACAGCAGATGTTGCCATAGGTCCCTGATAAGAGCTGTGGTTACTGAGACCATAAGAGCTGATTGATTTGAGATGAGGAGGTTGGGTGTTGTGAATGCACTGAGATGCTGCTGGAACACACACTTTGGGTACACAATGTGGGATTGCTTGGTTTTGTAGTGTAGTTGGGGCAAGGGAGAGTTCAGGTGGTGTGTGTGGTGCAGGAGAGGGCATGGCTTTGGCATTACACCTCCTCAGAGACCTCAGCATCTTCTTGCTGTGTCCAGAGGTGTGACTGGAAACCTTTGGTAGGGAGGCTGATCCCAGTAGAGTATGATCCTCTTCCTATTCTCTCATGCAGAAGTTGGAGTCTGCAGACTTGTGTTCCTGATGGTCAGGAGCCTGAGAATAAATACCACTTAAATAAGTCATGTGATGAATGATGCAGGTATAAAGTTTTGGGGTGTTTTGGTTTTTGTTACTGTTCTTCACTGGAAAAAAATAAGGGTGGTTGGACCCAAATAAAGCCTCAAAATAGGGAGCAGACATCTTTTGGGGAAAATGATAAACAAGAAGTTCACACCAGTATGTTCTTCAGATGATGCTTCCTATTCTGTGTAACTGGCTTCCGTTTGAAGTGGGGCTGCGCTCGTGGGTAAACGTGTGCTTAACTGTTTGCTAGACCTGTGCCTCAGGTGCCAGTTACAGGATTCCTTATTTTAGTAATTTGCATGTGCTTCATCTGAGTTGGTAGGACATCGGTGGGTACAGAAGTTGCTGTTAGCTTGTTTACGCTTGGTGTTTTCTAGGTTGTTTTTCCCCAGCTGGAGACCACTTCTCTCTTTCCCATTGGATTAGGAGTGTGTGTAATTATTGCATGAATAAATCTGGGGTAGATCTCTAAGCCCAGATTTCGTAGAGATGGTTACCGTGATCCAAGTGCTTACCTTGCAAACATGGGAACTGAATTTTTGAAAGGATAACTGCATAGGACTTTTTTTTTTTTTTTTTTATTCCTTAACGCAGGGGTGTCAAACTCACGGCCCGTGGGCTGAATCTGGCCTTCCTCCTTGTTTGTACCCGGCAGCAGCGCTGAGCTCCTTGCCCCTACGCTTCTGCCAGCACGCTGGTCACTTGTACAACGTGTGTGATGTGCGTTACGCTGCAGGAGCAGGAGCCATGAGTTTGACACCCCTGCCTTAATGCATATACATTTCTATTTTTCTTTTAAGTATTTGCTTTCTACAACAAGTATCCTAATATGCAGCTTTCACAAACAAAGTGAAAAACAAACATTCAGGCTCACTCATTTACAAAAGAGTTTTTAATTTTGTTCTTGCACATTTTTTTTTTTTGTTAAATACATGTCAGTACTTAACATTTTTCTTGCAATACAGTTGTACTTGCAGTCTTATTTCAGTTACTTGTGAAACTCATTTTGATCAGTGAACCATATATTGCCTAATACTTTAACTGGAAATATTCAAACTCTTCTCACTGAGAAAATCATTGACTCAGTACATGTTGTTTGAGTGATACATTTCAGGCTTTCACTAAGAAATGAGATTGACTGGATTGGAGGTAATAAAATAATAAGCTAATGTGCATTTAATTCTGCATTTTTGACCTTGTTACACATTTGAATAATTCCTTAGAGTAAAATGGCGAACCATGAGAATCTAAAGCTATTTGCATAGGACTAAACTATTACTGATGCTGGTGAAGGTTTTAGACAACGCTTCAGTGAAAGCTTCTTTCTTTTAAGTATGTTGCTTTTCTGTAGAAACTAATGTAATATAGCACTTTTTTTCCTCTTCTGAGAGCATAGTGGTAGGTTCCAGTATATTTTAATTCTCCCAATGAATAAACAGTTGTGCATTCTAGAAATCCTCAACAATAATGGCAAAAAGCTCCTGAATCAGAGCACTCCTTGAAGCCATCTGCTTCCTGATAATCAGCATGTCACACTAGCAGTCTGTGCAAATCCTGCTCTCTAATTAGAAGTACAAGGCTTGTCAAGAGCTCACATGGCCCTTCCTCTTCATCCCCTTAAATCCTGGGCCAGGTCCCAGCCTGAATTTGCATCTGTCTGCAATAATTCTGTAGATTTAAGTCTGTGGTGGATGCTGAGATCAAAATCAGAATCACTTTGCTTAAAGGTGTGGAAATTTCAGTGGAGCAGAGAAAATATTTTAATTGTTTCAGCTAATCATGTAAAGAGGGCAACTCATGTAGCTTGAAAGTGATTGGAAGAGCAACCTGAAGGTGGGAACAAACAGGTAGAAATACATTTTAAAGCTCTAATCTGTCTTTGTCCTTTCTTTCCTTTCTGTGACACTTTGAAGGATGCACGCCAGAAGTTCCGCTCTGTGCTGGTCGAAGCAACAGTGAAACTGGATGAACTGGTAAAGAAGATTGGAAAAGCTGTAGAAGATTCTAAACCTTACTGGGAAGCTCGGAGGGTGGCCAGACAGGTGAGAATTTTCTGCCTTATAAGCTTGTTGTGGGTAGTTGGAGAGCACATGCTGATTGCGTTGCTTTCCTGCTATTAATAACATCTTAAACACACGCCGTTGGCTGATGTCAGTTTGTGTCTTGAGTTGCATGTCAGCCATGCGAATCGATGGCAAAAATGTGTTTCTTCTTAGCCCCAGCTGCCCATGTTCTTCAGTCCGGGAACAGCTACGGCAGACACAAACTGTCGATAGCAAAAGACTAGTTCTGTTCTCTTCTCATTATCAATGGCCTTTCAGAGCTCTGCTTTTCCCTATCAGTAGTTGTAATTATTTGAAAATACAGTGTAGTCTTTGTGTATCTGCTTTGTCTTCTTAAAGCAAAATGCTCAGCAGCTAAATGATGGCAACTCGAATCTGCTGGGAAAGAGGCTGGAGTGGGGCAGACCTGGGGAAACCTGTGGGTTTTGGTGCTGATTAGATTGTACTGAAGCAGGAGTGTGCTAAATGTGCCTCTAGTGTGTTGATTTGAGGAGAAAATGAGCTCTACTTTCTGTGCTGTCATCGGGACCTTGCCTCCCTTGCCCCAGCTGCTACGTGATTATTGATAGGCATAAAATAGGGGGCTTGGGGGTTGGAAAGTGCCTGCATGGCTGAGGCTGAGGCAGAGACCATGAGGCATGTAAGTAAGGGTGTGAACTACTGGCATCTGGGAAAGCGGGAAAGCTTGTGAGATGTCAGGGGGGCTTCTCATGTTAGGGGAAAAGTAGCTGAGATTTGTGTTGTGGCTTAAGCAGTGCTTCTGGTTGGTGTCTTTAATAGGGTTTGCTGGTGTCTGAGGCTCTCGTTTCTTCCCCAAAGAAGAGGCTGTTCTGAAGTGCTGCTTCTGTTGTCTCTCAGTGCAAAGAGGGACAGAAGTAAAGGAAGAGTTATCTGGAGGGGCTGCTTCTCTGCTCAGCTGGAAGGATAGGTGGCATCTGTGGCTAGGTAGCCAGGATGTGATTGTGTTCAAGGGTAGGGAGTGAGAGGTAGGGTAACATGTGTAAAATACATGAAAATTACAGAAGGATTTTGTTGGTAGAAATAGCTAGGGGACGAGGTTGAGGGATGGCAAAAGTAGTGTAGAGGTGTGCCAAAGTCAGAGCGTAAACTTGCAGAGTAAGAGAAGGGGAGAGAAATGATATTAAGGCCCCAGAACAAGGCACAGGAAAGGGAGGCCAGAACACAAGCTTCAGCACTTTGAAAGCTGACGAAGCAGGAATTTGGTCGATGGGATGTGATGTGCAAGGTAATATGTGACCATGTTGATCCTTTAAATTGCACAGCATTGTTTTGGAGCTATTGTCTCCAGTAGTGGTGTTGTTGTGTGTGGGGCTATTAAGCTTAATCCTTCAGACTAGAAGTAACGTGGCAAATAGTTAAACTGCTTCAAAGTGCAGTAAGCGTTGGATCTGTTGCTCACCTGCAGCTGCTCTGGAAGAAATCCCTGCTCATGGGGCCTATGGTGTGTGCTAGAGATAAACCAGTAGTGAGCTAGAGAAAGGGGGGAAGTTAGCAACAAAACAAAATCAAGGAATTGCTTGTATTCTGTTAATTAGTATGTGCAATTTAAAAAAAAAAAATTAAAAAAATCCCCAAACTCCACCTAGAGTACGAGCTTCTACTGCTTTTCCTGTAAATAGCTGTGTAAGGCACAGAAAAGTCGATGGTAGAAATGCGTACTCGGCAGGACAAAAAAATCAGGTAACTTTGAAGTTTGTAATGTCAGGCACTGAGAACAGTGAACTTTGTCCTCTATCCTGAAACTGGCAGCAGATTATGTCCTGAAAATGGAATTTTTTATTCCTGTGTCTTTGCCCCTGAAATCCATTCAGTTTTACTGGTTCAAAGGTGCTTTGCAAGAGCTCTAAAAAAGCCCAAACCACTTAAGGTCCTTAGGTTTGTGGAATCACTGTTCCAATATTGGGCTTGTTAGAGAGAACCATATATTTCTTCTGATCCACACCGTCATTAGCAGGGTTTAAATGCTCCTCATCCCAGATTTGCTACACACTCAATTTTCCTTGATAGTATTTTTTTTTTTTTTTTTTTTTTTTTTTTTAAAGCTGGGATTCACCTTCTGAATATTCACTTCACTTTTTTTTCATTTTATTTTATGGTCATGCAGAGCTCCCTCTTTGTATCTGCTCACCAGAAAGAGTTGTAGGATGGCCTCTGGTTTCCCTTTGGCTCTTTGCCTAATGAAATCTCGAAATAGGAAATGTGACTGCCAAGAGGAATATTAGCGTTGAAGGACAGCAAATCTATCTGGAATGAAGAGACTGGAAAAAATAGTACCAGTCGTCAGCAAAGCATCTGCCTAAAGAGTTGTTCTAGTCTTAAATTAGTCTAGAAAAGTTCTGTTTAACAGGAAGCAAATTAGCTATATTAAAGTGGGGGGAAGGAGTGAATAGAAAAAAATGGAGCTGGAGGAATGTACCAGAATATTAATAAGTTGAGGTGCCAACACACATCTTTCTTTTGTACCTTGATTTCTAAAACTGTAGAGAAATCATGGGAATAGCTTGGTATTTTTTCTGTTCGAATTTATAAAACCCTCAAGCCTAGGAAGTCTTCCAGCTTCTGTCTTTACAGTTATTTTGGAACCATTAGGCTGCCTCTAAAAGCACAGGCACAAGATCCTCACTGGTGGAAATGGCTTCAGTTAAAAAATAAGAGAAAAAATGCATGATTGTGACTGTAAGAGAAAGGGAAGTATAAGGATTTGTTTGTTCTCAGTAAAGGGAAGTAAAAATATGATCTATAAATTTAAGTCTTCTGGGAACAAAGAACTGCATGGTTAATGCAGTTAAACAGTCTAGTTTGGCAGAAATGCAAGAGTTAAGTCCAAGCTTACTCACATTTAAGAAGTCAATTGTAGGGTGAGTAGGCTGATGCAAGCTGTGTTTAGTCATACTGAGGGGCTTGTTTTCACTTGGCACAAGCATAATTCCTTTCTGGAAATATTTCTTTCATCTATTAAGGTAAAACCCATTAAAATGGTATGGGGGCACTGACATGGGGTCAGCAAAAACCAGGTTCCCAAGTCAAGTACTTCCCTGGAGAAGCTTTAGGATCTTGAGCCCTTCCATCTCCTCACCCTTATACCCATCTTGTGCAATTCTGTGTTGGCAGAAGATGGTGGATCCAAAACAAATTAATTCTCCCATGCAAGAGTCCGGTAGCATCTTGTTTGTGTAAGCTATGCTGAGACAATTTCAGTTTGACCTGTCTCAGGGTGAAGCTTTTCTCTAACAGAACAGTGATCTCTTAGCATTAGGATTTGAGTGTTTTGCCCTCTGAAGTGGTGGTGCAGGGAGTCAGGATGCTGTCTGTTGGCACCAAAGCAGTAACATCCAGCTTTAGTTGAGGCTGAAGTGAGAGCTTCTTGCTCTCTTCTTGTCCTTGTAGATTTTGTGCAACTTCTGCCAAGACAACTTTTGATTCCTCCTTTGGTGATACCAGTGGGCTTTACGTGTTGATTACAGGGGCACCTTTCTGTTTTGGAGCATTTTGATCCAAACTGGTTGTTTAATCAAATTTTAATGTATTTTTGCTGCAAGAACTTTTTTGCATTTAGCATATTCTCTTCCCATAGCGCACACGTTCAATGGAAGAATCTTGGGGTATAACTGAGGATTATGTATGTACAAAAGCAAAGACCACATTGCAGCAATATGGAATTCCTGTAATCCAGAAGGTGGTACAGGTTCTAAAGGTTACAAAGACCAGACTTCACATGCATGTTATTATGCCCTTCTTCCTTCCCCAGTAATCTGCTTCCATGGTTAACTAGTCAGAGAATTAGAGTTTTCACAGAATGCCAGGTTGAAAGGGCCCTCAAGGATCATTCAGTCCAACCTTTTAGGTGATGTATAGTTGAAATGAGATGGCCAAGAACCCTGTCGAGTTGAGCCTTAAGTGTCCAGTGTAGAGGAATCCCCCAGTTCCTTGGGGAGATTATTCCAATGTTTAGCTGTTCTGAAAAATTTTCTTCTGGAATCCAATCAGAATCTCCCCAGGAGCAAATTATGCCCATTACCCCTTGTCTTTTCCATGTGACTCCTTGTGAAAACAGAGTCTCCATCCTCTTAGCAGACACCCTTTATGTACTGGTACCTGGTAATAAGGTCTCCCCTAAGCCTTCTCTTCTTAGGGATGAACAAATTCAGTTCTCTTAGCCTTGCTTCATATGGAAGGTTTCCTAGTCCTCTGATCCTCTTGGTGGCCCTTCTATGGACCCTTTCCAGCCTGTCTGCTTCTTTTTTTTAATAGCAAGGACCAAAACTGGACACACTACTGCAGGTGTGGCCTGACAAGTGCTGAGTAGAGAGGGATAATGACTTATTTATCTATGCTGATGATGCCCTTCTTGATGCAGCCCAGCATCCCGTTGGCCTTCTTTGCTGCTGCCAGCACACTGTTCACATGTTGAGCATGTTGTCCACCAAGACATCCAGGTCCTTCTCCACATGGGGAAGACAGGTGAAGTTGTCAGGAAACATGAATAATATCAACAACACTGTAGGTCTTCCTCTCCTCTGAGGAATGTCGTAAGGCACTGTTGACTTAGCATTTTGCAGGGCTGGGGCTGGAGAGTGCTGCGCAATAGTGTCTGAGCAAGTGATAGAGTTTGAGAAGTGTGTTACCTCCCTAGTGACAGCACGCGCTGGGACAGGATGCTGTGCAAAAGCAAATGTAGTCTATTGCATAAATCACTGGGCTGGTGGGAGCTGATGTTGTGCTGCTGCATGGCGTAGATAAATTACTTCATCTCTCTCTTAGTTCCCATGTAAAATGGAGCTGTTGGGCTGCTGAGAAGCAGAGTTCATTAAGGGAAGTAAAAGCACTTTGGGTTCATTGGGTGAGAGGTGCCATTAAAACACTATTATCTGTATGTCATCACTTGTGAACCCAAGGAAAGACTGAACAGGAGGACTTGCCTTTTTGCTTTGCTTCTGCTGGGAAAAAAAAATCTGATAAAAGTGTGTTCCCACCCACCCTCAAGAATAAAAGAAGATGGACCTGGACAGGGTGGAGAAGTCGGCTTATGTGAATCTCATGAGGTTTACCAAGGGCAAGTGCAAGGTTCTACACCTGAGTCAGGGCAATCCGTGGTTTCAATACAGGATGGAGGATGATGCGGTTGAGAGCAGCCCTGTGAGAAAGACTTGAGGGTGCTGGTTGATGAGAAGCCTGACATGAGCCAGCAATGTGCGCTCACAGCCCAGAAGACCAAATGCGTTCTGGGCTGCATTAAAAGAAGCATTGCCAGGAGGACGAGGGAGGGGATTTTCCCCCTCTGCTTTGCTCTTGTGAGGCTCCACCTGGAATATTGCATCCATTTCTGGAATCCCCAGCGTAAGAAGAATATGGAACTGTTGGAATGGGTGCAAAGAATGGTCACGAAGATGATTACAGGACAGGCTGAGAGACTTGAAGTTGTTGAGTCTGGAGAAGAGAAGGCTCCAGGGAGACCTTATTGTGGCCTTCCAGTACCTTAAGGGGCTACAGGAAATCTGAGGAGGGATTTTGTTACAGGGCAAGTAGTGATAGGATGAGGGAGAATGGCTTTAAAACGTAAGGGGGAGGATTTAGATGAGACACAGTCAAGAGATGGTGATCCTGCTGTCCTCAAATCAGTTAGTGGCTTTAAATGGGAAGGGAGGAGATTTAGATTAGAAATTAGGAAGAAATTCTTCACACTGGGCGTGGTGAGACACTGGCACAGGTTGCTCAGGGGATCTGTGGATGCCCCCTCCCTGGAAGTGTTCAAGGCCATGATGGATGAGGCCTTGAACAGCCTGGTGTGGTGGGAGGTGCCCCCTGCCCATGTCAGGGTGTTTGGAGCTGGATGGGCTTTAAGGTCCTCTCCAACCCAAACTATTCTACAATTTTTAGTGACCCTAAGCGGAATAAAAGCCCTGGGGGCATTGCTTTCAATTAAGCTTCAGCTACTATTACAGAGTATTTTTTTTTTTGTGGAGTGAGGAGTTGCATTTTAGTCCCCAGTACTGGCTCAGCTTGGGAGTAGGAGTGGATGCTTTGCTAAGCTGTAGTGTTCAGCTGTAGTACTGAGCTTATTTGGGAGGGACATGGTTTTGCTTTGTGATATTCTTCTTGCCCTTTTAGCACCATTTAGCTTTTACAAAAGAGTTTCAGAACATTTGCTTCAGGCAAAAATAGATGAAAGATCTATGCTGGGTCATCTCTATATGTGTTTCTCACTAAGGGACCCACCTGCAGCAAGTGTTCAGACAGCAGTATGTTGAAGGGTTTGCATGTTCTGTTTCCTCTTGGGTCACTCTTCCTTGTTCAGTTTTACAACTGATTCTTCTTTTCATGTTCTTGGCGAACTTTCTTAAGCAGCTTTCTTTTATCTTAGAAGGCTCAGAAAAATGTGCTAGAATTGATATGTACAATGGTTCTTCCCTTCTGAAATAGAGGAAATGAAGTTGATGGACAAGTAGATGGTGTTCAGCCGGGACAGCTGCCCTGTCCTTTTCACTGCAGTTGGTTATGTAGTAGAGCTCCTTCCCCTCACTTCCCTAATGATCTTTCTCTGAGGTAATATTTTTATACTGGATTGCTACCTCTGTTTGAAGAAATTTTGAGAGCTGGGGTTACTCAGCCTAGAGAAGAGAAGTGTATTATAGTGATGGGACAAGGGGTAACTGTTTTAAGCGGAAAGGTGGGGAATTTAGATTAGACATTAGGAAGAAATTCTTCACGCTTAGAGTGGGGAGGTACTGGAACAGGCTGCCCAGAGAAGTCCTGGATGCCCCATCCCTGGAGGTGTTCAAGACCAGATTGAATGAGGCTTTGAGCAACCTGATCTAGTGGAAAGTGTCCCTGTTCATGGTAGAGGGAGTGGATTAGATGATCTTTAAGTTCCCTTCCAACACAATCTATTCTATGATTCTACATCAGGGTAAAGAATTATTAGGGGTGAACTTCCAGGTATTTAGACCCTGGGTCTTTATTCTGCCTGCCTTCACAAAACTTAGGGCCCTTAATAACTGACTGTAGTCAGTGGTGAGAGGCTGGTGCATTTGAAAAGCCTTTTGTACATACATCTTCCTTAAATACAGAGGGAGTTAAGATATCTTGTCTTTGTTTGTTTAGCCATCAAGTAGTTCTTGTATCTAGAGTGAATCAGGATGAGAAGCAGCTGCTGTAATCTTGCAGAACAGGAACTGAGGAAGAATTGCGTCACTTGATGGTGAAGATGGGAGGGGTGTAAGCCTATATAAACACATTTACCCAGTTGGAAGACTCTTCCTCAGCAGATGAGGCTGATACCGTTCTTTGCAGAAGCAGGATTGCAGTGCCTATAAAAGAACAGAACTTTACAAAGTGGCCATTGCATCTCTGTTTCCAGGTGTTCAGCATGAGATGTCTGAAAGTAGCAGGGCAAGTGTGGAAAGTCACAGATGGCAACTTTCTTAACTTAGAAGACAAAAGCTTTTTTGAATTCTAAGCTTTAAAAATTAATAACTAGGAATTGTGGTCTTATAGAATCATAGAGTGGTTTGGGTTGGAAAGGACCTGAAAGATCATCCAATTTCAAACCCCTGACCTGGGCAGGGATACCTCCCACCAGACCAGGCTGCTCAAGGTCCCATTCAACCTGGCCATGAACGCCTCCAGGGAGGGGGCTTCCATAGCTTCCCTGGGTAACCTGTGCCAGTGAGTGCCTCACCACCCTCATCATGAAGGATTTCTTCCTAATGTCTAATCTAAATCTTTCTCCTTCCAATTTAAAGCCATTCCCCCTCATCCTATCATTCCATGCCCTTGTAAAAAGTCCCTCTCCAGCTTTCTTGTAGTCCCTTCAGGCACTGGAAGGCTACTGTGAAGTCTCCCTGGAGCCTTCTTTTCTCCAGGCTGAACAAGTCCAACTCTCTCAGCCTGTCCTCATAGCAGAGGTGCTCCAGCCCTTTGATCATCTTCATAGCCTTCCTCTGGACCTGTTCCAACAGTGATATTGCCAATGTCACTTTCTGCAGCACCCAAGCTTCCCATCCACATTTGCTCAGTGGGAGAGAGCTAATTGGATCACAGCACCAGCTTGTTCTGCTGACTGTGGGTGACAGCTTCTGGGTCCATATTCAACAGTGATGCGTTACGAGTTATTCCCCTCTAGATCCTAGGCTCTAGATGTGTTGTCCATAAGTATATTGGAGGTAGCCATGTCATAAGGAATCTCCTTGTTGGTCCTGCTTTAATGAGCTGAAGTTCTCGCCCTCATGTTAAAGACAACAAGGAGTTAAACTGATTTGTGTTATCTGCTAAGCTTATCTTGGCAAAGTGGAGGGAAGAGGGAACTTTAGAAGCAAAAATTAAATGTCAGCAGAACTGTGACAGACTTGCATTCCCGTTTGGCAACTTGCCACAGAGCTAGTAAAAAGCAAAATTATTGGCACAGTTACAGTGGAACAATCAACTTACCTTGCCTGGCAGAAGGAGTGTTGCTGGTTAACTGTTTAAAAAACAGAAAATGTGAATCCACCAGGTAGTTCTTAAAGCAGGGGTACAACAACTTGAAAATTGACTTTGACAGACCTACTACAAATCCTTCCAACTGTTTAAGAAGCAACCCAAACATCCAGAATGCCTGACTGCTTTCCGTGGCTGTCGTTCAGTGCTGTGTTTTCGCTGGTAAGTAACCATAGTCTGTGCAGCATTGCTGCTAATGGACTGTTAATTCCAGTGGCTCCTAACATCTTGCACATGGAGAAAGCAGTAGAAAACAATATGTGCAAAAGTGTCTCTCTTATCAAATAAGAACTCCTGTCAATGTAGGGTTGGTACTCTTCTTGAGTATTGTCAGGCTTGGTGCTGTGACTGCTTCCCTGGGGAGCTGTTTCCGTGCTCCACCACATTCTAGGTGAATAAGTTTCTTCTAATATCCTATATAAACCTCTCCTGGCGCATCTTCCTGCTATTCCCTCGAGTCCTGTTGTTCTTCACCAGAGAAGAGATCAGTGTCTGCTCCTTCTCCTTCCCTGTGAGGAAGCAGTGAACTGTGATGAGGTCTCTCCTCAGTCTTCTCTTTTCCAGGCTGAACAGACCAAGTGACTTCAGCTGCTCCTCATATGACATCCCCTCTAGACCCTTCACTAGATTTGTGTGGAGGTTATGTTATTTGTGGTCTGCCTATGCTGATAGTTTACTGTTTTAATTGAAGATGCACTGGGGAGCCTCACAGTAGTGTGAGGGTAGAGGAGGTAATGATTTCTGATTTAGGAAGGCGAGGCGAATGGTGTGAGAAGCTGCTTGCTCCCCAGGTGCGTAAATCAACCATACAGAAATGGCCATGATTTGATTTTGGTTACTTAGGCAGATGGGGTGGAAAGGCCATTCGTATGCAGAGGAGCAGCTCCCTTCCTGAATTGGGGCTTACCTGTTGGTAGTCAAGAAACTTGTCTCTGGGGTGGAGGCTGACGTGATGGCTTAGCTTTGTACTGGGGCAGGCCAGGCACAGGGAGGGCGGCAGGCAGGCAACGCAGTCTTGCCTGGAAAGAGATGGCTGGAGTACTCCAAAGGGAAAAGAGACATGGAATTTGCCATGTGGGCAACTAGGGAGCCCAGTGCTGTAAAGAAGTGGTAAGGAGATGAAATGTAAGTGAGCAGTGCAAGAAGTGGTGCCCGAAATGACGAAGCCTGGAGGCTGCATGTTGTATCTTTTGGCCTAAGAAGTGCTGTTTGTCCTTTTCCCCGTTTTGCTCCCTGTAGATCTGCTCTAAACCTGAACACCTTCTTCCCACCAAGTCTTTAATATTTTTTTGTTATGAAATACATCATTAAATCTTAGGGAAACCATGTTGATGTGACGTCAGTCTTGTTGTGAAACATGGAGTTCCCATTGCTGTGATCCCAAGGGGCGTTCTCAGTGTTTTCATATCACTTTCCACGTGATGCGTAGCTAACACTGGGGCCAGGCACTGAACTGAAGAGGAAATAAGCCAAGCAAGGGTGTCTGACCTCAGTAATTTTATTATTGAGGCTGAGGAGTCACTTCCTGGATTTCCACCAGGGAATCCACTGAGTTTTGTAAACTTTTTCTCAAGTGAAATGCACTTTGGGTTAAGCAAAGAAAATATTTTGCCACACTCAAAATTTGATGGAGTGCCTCTTGTTGTGATTTTGAAATCCTGGAAGCAGCATGTAGATGTTGCAGCCCTGTATTCAGGTACGTATGGGTCAGTGTTTCGAAGCTGCCAGGCAGAGCTTGTGTCCAGAGTGTTCAGTTCGTTCCACTTGAATGCTTAGAACATGAAAACTGTGTTTCAAGTCTTGCATTGTGGTTCTGTTGCACTTTTCTTCAGGGCAAAGATGCTTAGGAAGCAGGTAGGCCTCCCTGAGCTCCCTGAGTTAAACAGCTGGGTTTTACCTGGCTGATTTATTAACACTGTTATTTGAGGCCTTAAACTTCAAGTCAATCATTTTACATTTGTATTCTGGCTCTGTCATATGGCTGAGCAGTGTGATATCTGAGTGTCTGAAACTAGCTGTCCTTAAGCCGATGAGAAGATAACAGATGTTGCCTGGTGGGATTTGGAAAGTTACGCCAGAGATCTGATCTGTGATGGAAAGCTTCACAACGCGTTTGTCTTCCCATCAGCTCTGCTAATGCAGGATAGTAGGTCAGTGTGACTGGCAGGATGCTACCCTCTTAATCCTGAGCGGCTGGAAATCTGTCCCATGTTTGGGAACACCAACAGCTGCTGCCTCCCAGCTGAACTGAAAAAAATTCCTACCTGTCTCATATTTAGTACTCTGTGACTTGGTATTTCCTGCAGACTTGGTGGCATCTGTAGCAAAAACATCCGCAGATACTATGTTCTTGGCATCTTTGGATAGCAGGAACTGATTTTTAGCCACTTGGTTATTGAAATACCTGTATCAATCAACTGTGTGCACGTATGTGCTCTCTCTGAAAGTTAGACCTCCTGTGTCTTTCTGTGCTTTCTGCACCTCACTGAATGGGTCTGGTTACTTTGGGTTGGTATTTATGCATCATACGTTTTCATTTTATGTGAACCCTGCTCTGTCAGTGGATGATTAGTTAGTATCAGCTATGGGTGCAAAACCCGTAATTGGTCTGCCATGAACAGAGACATCTCCCACCAGACCAGGCTGTTTAAGACCCCATCCAACCTGGCCTTGAATGCTTCCAGGAAGGGAGCATCCGCAGCTTCCCTGGGCAACCTGTGCCAGTGTCTCACCACCCTCATTGTGAAGAATTTCTTCCTAATGTCTAATCTAAATCTCCCCCCTTCCAATTTAAAGCCATTCCCCCTCATCGTATTCCTGCTTGCCCTTGTAAAAAGCCCCTCTCCAGCTTTCCTGTAGCTCCTTCAGGTACTGGAAGGCTGCTGTACTGTCCCCCCAAGCCTTCTCTTCTCAGGTCTTAAAAACCCCAACTCTCTGAACTTGTCCTCATAGTAGAGGTGCTCCAGAAACACTCTCTGTTGAAGTAACAAGGAGAGGGCTGGGGAAGGGAAGTTGTTTTGTTTTGTTAGATGTCACGTGTTTTAGGCAGAAAGAAGTAGTACAAGTGATCTGCCTGTTGTCCTTAGCCACAGATGTTATGGAAAATGCTGGAACTGGCAGGAAAGGTGTCAGCAGCTCTCTGAGGGTGCTAGGATGTGAAAATAGAGATGAATTCCTTTTTCCTCTGCTGTTGTCTAAAGATTTAATGAAGAAAATGCAAGATTATGTTGAATTTGAAAAACCTCAAGATTTAGATGGTGGGTTCCTTTGTTTAACTATGGTCAAAAAGCAAATCTCTGCAGCATTTGAAAAAACTATAAATTAAAGGAAAGAGTTTTTCTTTGTTCTCTCTTAGCGTTTCCCCTTTCAGTCTTTCCTGGCCGTCAGTAAAGGCTATTTCAAGAGATTGGCAGCCACAGACAGGATCATCGGTTAAAAATAGTAGCTGGCATTTGAGCCTGGGTGACTTGATGTCAAGGTAATATACTGCGTACCTGTTTTGTGTGGTAATTGCTCAGGGATGACTGGTGAAGGCAGCACAAGTCTTACAACTTCGAGGAAGCTGTTCAGTCTCTCGACAATCTTTGTGTGCAATGATCTAAATAGGTAGGAGTTCATTATGAAATGACAAGTACTCATACTAGGGGCGGCTACCAAAACAAATCTGATATGGATGTTGATTACTGCCTTCCAAGTGTATTTCATTATGTCTTCTAATAAAACAGTATGAATTTATGAGCTCTTGTCTGTTCTTGCTGAAAAAGACTATGTAAAGAGTCTTAATTTCTCTATAGCATGTGTGGGAATGGCTATGTATTGACTCAGTTTCTGTAATAAAAGTCTCTCTTATTTGCAGCAAACTCTCAGTTCTACTACTAGAAGGGAAATTTCACTGCCAGGATTTGGAAGAAATGGATCTGCTTCTGGTATTTGTCGTTTTTTCATGTAGTAAAGACTGCTAATGGTTTGTTCTTAAAGGAGGATTTTATTGCTGGCCCAAAAGGCCAGCTGTGTCCTGGGCTGCATCAAAAGCAGCGTGGCCAGCAGGTTGAGGGAGGTGATCCTCCCCCTCTGCTCTTGAGACCCCACCTGCAGTATTGTGTCCAGTTCTGGAATCCCCAACATAAGAATATGGAACCATTAGAACAGGTCCAGAGGAGGCTACAAAGATGATCAGAGGGCTGGAGCACCTCTGCTATGAGGACAGGCTGAGAGAGCTGGGCTTGTTCAGTGGGGAGAAGAGGAGGCTCTGGGGAGACCTTACAGCAGCCTTCTAGTACCTGAAGGGACTACAAAAAAAGCTGAGGAGGGACTTTTTACAAGAGCAAGTAGGAATAGGATGAGGAGGAACGTCTCTAAACTGGAAAGGGGAAGATTTAGATTAGACATTAGGAAGAAATTTGTCACAATGAGGATGGTGAGTCGGTGGCACAGGTTGCCCAGGGAAGCTGTGGATGCCCCCTCCCTGGAAGTGTTCAAGGCCGAGTTGGATGGGACCTTGAGCAGCCTGGTCTGCTGGGAGGTGTCCCTGTCCATAGCAGGGGAGGTGGAACTGGATGGGCTTTAAGGTTCCTTCCAAACGATTCTACGGAATTAAAATTTTGTCTGTTTCTGATGCTGCATAGACCTTTTCCTTCAAGGAATGGACTTAGCCTTTAATTTGTCTAGGACACCACTCCCAACTTCTTCCTTCCTATTATTCACACTTGCCATGGAGACATAAATTTCATGAGGAAAGAATGTTGAAGACTCAATAGATTAATGATCTTCGACAGGCCCTTTAGGAGAATGACTGCCTCGAAAGTAGCAGTGAGCATGCTGTCAAAGATGTACAAGGTCAGCCTGGGCCTTTCTTCCAGAGTGTGTCCCTGCTATTGAGGATGGGCCATTGCTGGTGCACATGAGGCTTTCTGAGGACTGGGAGAAGATGTCCACAACAGCCTGTCTCTCAGGTGAAACTCGTATCTGTTCCCCTTTTTTCTGCTGTGTTGGTATCCACGCATGCACAATATGTGCTTTCAGAACCAGCCTGCCATTTCCTTGACAAACTCCTGGAAACTTCTATGAACAAACTTTTGCTGTTCTGGTGGCAATTAGGTGAGATAACGATCTGGTGTTTCTCCTGAACATATCTGTTGCATCTGTATGCGCTGAAGGTTTATTATCTTAGGTAATTAGTAATATCCACTAAGGCAGGGTCTGTAAATCTTCCAGCATGTATTTGTGGGAGTTAATTACTTGCTTCTATATTTGATTCCAGTGAAGGAGGCTCCTGCCAGGTCCAGAGGAGCATGCATTGAGGCTCTGTAAACCTAGAAACCAGCTATGAGACCTAGACTTGCTGAGTCACTGCCTAAGCCCTGAGAATGCAGGTGCACATTGGGGGAGGGAGGGTTATATTGGTATTTTTAACTCTGTATAAGATACCTTTCCTTGGAGAGAAAAACCTTGAGATAATCTATGAACCCCTCTCCTAGAAGGCAACAGCTTTATACTTTTGACCACAAGTACACAACTAAGAAACAGATGGCAGCAGGTGCCAAAGAAGGCTGTGTCTGGATGATATCAGGTTGAACAACTTGTCATAATCTGATGCCACAGACTCATTAATTAGCGTAACTCCAAGCAGACCAGCATCTCACAACAACCTCATGAAAAACAAGGGAGGGCCAAAAGGCTTGGTGTAGTATCTCCCATATAATCTGTGTCCAGCACTGCCTCCCTGCTCCTGTGACGGAAGGAGCTGGATGGATTAAAAACAGTGAGGAGTCTGGTAGGATTCAAATGTCTGGGAGCACAGTGGCGACAGTCGGCTCAGAGGTGATATTCTTGCCCTTGTTTCTCAAGATCCTTGTCTAGGCAAGAGGCTAGATGGGAGCTGCCAGGGAACAGAGAAGGGCTGGCAAGTGGCTGTTCAGTCCAGGATTGGCTTTAACAAGCATTCAAGGAAATTGTACGTTTAGATATTTTCTTTTTGATTTCCTTCCATAGATCCTAAAGAAGGGAGATGGGATTCTGTCTTTGAGGAGACTGGTGGTCTATATGCTGGTAACAGAAGCAACTAATGTAGTGCCCTGAGCTTTTTGTCTCTTGGAATGTGGCTTGTGATCCTGTCTGAAGGGGAGTTATGCATATTGCCTTACTTTAGCACAGAGCTGGATGGATGTCTCTCAGAACATGCTTTTTAGGTCTTCTCTGATTTCCTGTGCCTTTTTATAGACTCTAGGTTTACTAGAAAATAAAACAGAGCCAGGAGCCAGGTCAGTTCTGTAGTAATTAAGCTGTTAGAAGAGAATGGGTGGATGCATGGATGGAACTAAAAAGCCCAGCACAAGACACCTCATCAAAAACAGAGACTAAAGAACATCTAGACATTTTATTGCACAAGAATTTCATTAGTTATGCAGGACGAAGGAGGGGGTTTGTGCTCCAAAAAACTCTGGTGAGACTTATTTTCACTTTCACCTTCCCTACCCAGATAAAATCTTCAAATCTGCCTTTGAAAAAGTAAATTTTAACCTGTGTACAATTTTGTAGTTTTTCAATAAACAGCCTAAAGAATTCAAATGTGTTTCAGACCCTTGAGAGACAATATTTTTTGTCAGTAATGCAACAGTCATCATAGATTAATATATAGCTGACAAAAAGCCTCATAGGTCTGCCAAAATGCAGTCACTTCTGAGGCTTTGGATTTTATAAGTTGTTTATAAGCATCTGTGCATGGCCTATAGCAAAGGGGGTTTCTGTGTTTTTGCTCTAAGTTCTGGTTTGGCTTGGAATTTTTAGTCTGCAGGGAAAGAGGGAAGTGAGGTCATGGTCCTTAAAAATAAAAAAATAAATAAAAAAAAAAAGGCAAACAAACTCCCTACCCCCCACATCACTGTCCTCTTTATTCAAATAAATGTGTGGGTCTGAGAATCCAGGAGAACATTCAGCATGACTGCAAATTTTTCTGCAACCATGTTCTTTGTTTTTGAGAAACTATAAGAAAAATAGTGGTATTTGATAGAAATGCTGGTTGTGCAGGACCTCTGGGGGGTCACCTGATCCAGCCTCCTGCTTGAAGCAGAACTGTCACCATTGCTGGATTGCATCGACCATGGCTTTGCCAAGTCTTGAAAACCTCCAGAGATGGAGAGTTGTAGCCGGTCTGTGGGTCACACTACCCTCTTGGTAAGAAATGTTCTTTTAATGTGCAACCTAAACTTCTGAGCTACCATCTGTGGCTGTTGCTCCATGTTATATCATCCAATACTGATTGGAGAAGCATTCATTTCACTGTCATCTTTGCAGCTACTCTTCAACTTTTAGCTGGCAGTTAATTAGATCACTCTTCAGTCTCCTCCTTGCTAGACTAAAAAAGCCCACATCCCACAGCACTCCATTTGGGAGTCATTGTAGGCCTATCTTGACATACCTCTTGAACGGAGGGACCTGGATGTAGTACTCACTGCGCAACCTCACAAGCACTGAGTTGGGAATAGTGGTAACTTCCCTTGATTGGCCAGCTGTGGCCCTCTTAATGTAGCCTAGGCCATGGTTTGCCTTTACTTGCAAGAAGAGCACACCTTTTCAGCTTTGAGTGTGACATCCATTGTAACGTACAAGTCCTTGGCAGGGTTGATCGTCCCATCTATGCTGATCATGGCATTATTCCATGCCAGGTGCAGGACTGCACACTTCTCCTTGTTGAACCTTCTGAGGTTTCCCTTAGCCCAGTTGAGTTTCAGAAGGTCCATCTGGGTTGAGGTTCTGCCATTTGCCTTTTCGACCGCATCTTCTAACTTAGTATCATCTGCAGATTTGATGGGGGTGCATCTGTGCGGGTATTGAGGTGCTTGCTACGATGTTGAGCATTATGGAGTAAGTTACCCCAGAGAAGTTGTGGGTGTCCCATCCCTGGAGATGTTCAAGGATAGGCTGGATGAGGCTTTGAGCACCCTGATCCAGTGGGAGGTGTCCCTGCCCATGGCAGGGGGGTTGGAACTGGATGATCTTTAAGGTCTCTTCCAACCCAAACCATTCTACGATTCTGTGATCCCTGCCAGAAGCTTGTGTGGGATGCTGTGGTGCAGTCACTGTGATCAGAGCGATCCCTGAAGGCAGGCGGTGCTATCGTGGGTGACTGATGGAGGGAAGTTCCTGTTTTAAAACATGTTCCCCAGTCATACTTTGCACAGCAAATTAACAACGTCCCATGGTTGAATGAGAGGGGGCCAGAACTGAAACATTTGAAACTCGCTTCCTTCTGAGGAGCGTGACTGGAACACGGTTAATCATTATCTCCTTGCTAGTAAGCAAGTATGTGTTTGCTGGTAGCAATGAAATCATTGTTTTAAAGATTAACGAGTGGGAGAGATATTGGCTTCACGGTAACAAACAAGCACATTTTAGAGCGAAGGCCTTGGGCCAGCAGTTAATGTGCTGGTGCTTTGTTCTGAGTGGCAGCTGTGTATTCTCCTCACACTCCAGCTTGCAGGGATTTGTATAAACAGAGATTGTTCCTGTGTTCTATTGGCAGTGACACAGAGATCCTGAAATAAAGTGGGTGTCAAGACCTTGGCAGGGTGGGATGAGAGGTTCACCTGGATAAATGAGAAGCCAGTTTTGTAAATACTTGAAAATAACTAATTTTTGTGACTGCCATTTCTAATGGGGAGTTTGCTGGTTGTGTCAGTGATACCCTTTTATGAATTTACCAGCACTCATGGTCTGGCCATCTCGGGAGGGAGGCTGGCCAATGGGAGAAATTCTGTAGCAGGTCTGACCCCTCAAAGATGTACCTTCTGCATCTATTTCTGACTGCCTGGCTTGGCCAGTAGCTGTGTGCTCATGTGCTCACAGGTCAGGGGTGAGCAGCGTCTGCCAAGGTGTATTCAGTGTCAGCTAACCTTGGAGGAATGCTGTAGCTGTGTGGCACCATTCTTTGGTGTCTGTGCCCAGGGAAGCTGTGGATGCCCCCTCCCTGGAAGTGTTCACGGCCAGGTTGGATGGGGCCTTGAGCAGCCTGGTGTGGTGGGAGGTGTCCCTGCTCATGGTGGGGGGGTTGGCACTGGATGGGCTTTAAGGTCTCTTCCAACTCGAACCGTTGTGATTCTATATTGTGCCGTCCTGTGTAACTAGGTTAGCAAAACCAAAAATTGGACACGAGGTGAAATGAGGAAGAACATCTTGGTGGATGTTGGTGCAGAAGATTCAAGCTACGTGTGGTAGGTGGGAAAAATGCTCTGTTAGATAAGTAAAGCAAAGGCTCTGGCTGCAGGGTGAAACTGGGACAATAAACCTGAAGTGGACTAAGTAGAAAATTGTATTTCATAATTAAGGAGTACAGGATTTTCTGCTTTGAAAGTGGACAAGCGGATGCATCTGTGCTGGCCTGAAAATCTGCCTGTACACTGCTGCAAATTCCAGAAGAATGACTGCATTTTACAAAGGGCCTGGTTTTGTTTTCTTCTATCAGCTTGCCACAGCCTAGCTTTTTTTTGTCTTCCTCACTATCTTTAGCTAAAAAAAGTAATCCAGCTCTTGTGCGTGGTTCCCTTCTGTGCAAGTCCCTGTGTAGACTAAGCAGATGATTAGACCACAAGGGTGCAGCTTTTATCCCCCAAAAAGTGGTTTGTCAGGACTGAGCCCCTTTTGGGAATACGTTAATAGGTTGCAATTATCATAGAATCGCTTTATTGGAAAAGATCTTTGAGATCTTGGAGTCCATCTATACCTGTCCACTACTAAACCATCTGCCTTGAGCACCTCCTCTACCCATCTTTTGAACACCTCCAGGCATGGTGAGTCCACCACCTCCCTGGGCGGCTGTGTCAGTGCCTGACCACCCTTTCGGTGAAGAAATTTTCCCTGATGTCTAATCTGAACCTCCCCTGGTGCAACTTTAGGCCATTTCCTCTTGTCCTAGCATGTGTCACTTTGGAGAAGAGACCAGCGCCCACCTTGCTACAACTTTCTTTCAGGTAGCTGTAGACAGTGATAAGGTGAATTATGAACCCTGTTGATACCTCTTTAATTTTACATCATTGTTTGTTGTAAAGGTTGATAGATGTTATATCACAGTGCTCAGTTTGCGTCCCTGGGTTCTGCTACTGCATGTCACCTCTGAGCCTTTAGGAGCTGGCTGGGAAGCTCAAGGCTGTGCACATCAGAGCCAGGGAGATCAGCAGCGGGTGAGCTGGTGAGAGGAGATTTCCTGTGTGGAAGAGCATGGGGTGAATAGTGGTGAAGAGAAAGCTCTTGGCCATGAGGAGAGGTGAAGAGGAAGGGTTCTAGGTGGGCAAAGGGGGACTGTTGGACATGTGGCTTGTAGGGAATGGATTTACTGTTGTCGATGGCTTTGTTGTAGCAGGTTGCTTGTGGAGTGCTGAGGTGCAGAGGAGGGATGGACGCAGGGGCAGAAGGAGTTGGTGCTCTGTGGATGGTGTTTGACAGAGACTGCTGTGACTGTGGGATTCTCCTTAGCTGAGATCTATGCGGCTGCTTAATTGCGTTTCTGAAGGGGTCCCACTTTATATTTTACGCTGACAGAGGAAAGGTCTGCAGTGAAGACATTCAGGTGAGTTTCCTGGTGGAGAGCACTGATGACAAGGCACAATGAGCTCCCAGTCACTGCAGCAGTGGGAGCTGCAGCTCATGTTCTCCAGTTCCCAAGGTGTCAAGGCTTTCTTGTTTTCAATAAGAGGTTTTCCTAGCCTAGGTCCTTCTGACTTTTTTGAAACAGATGCTTACTTTTATATTGAGTAGACTCCATCAGGCACCAGTGATATGGGTGGCAGGCAGAAAGCTGACATCACACTTGTCTCCAGCCTCCCTCGGAGATTTTTGTCCTCATCCCTGGTACGTTTTCCCTTGTGCTACCCCAGGGCTAAACCTCTCTCAACTCCAACACCGGTTTGTGCTTGAGAGTGAAATAACCTAGATTTCAGCCTTTCATTTGAGTTTTGAATTCTGGTCTTTTGAGAGAAACAGCCACTGTCTCAAATGATGAAGTTCATACGTAATGTCAGAAGGCTGAATGGAGGTGTGAGCTCCTGTTGTTCTCTCTGGTTTTAAAAGTGCCTGAAGAACATGGCTACTGTCTCTTCCATTGAACTGAGTGACCTGCAGGCTTGAGACAGAGTGTGAGAGCAATCTGTCGGTGATGGTGCAGAACCACTTGTACGTGCTGGAGGGAGTTTTAAATGAAGGCTAATTATAGAGTAACCATACTAACTAAGAAGTGTTTGAATATCCTTTCTCACATTGGCAAAACCACAAACCTGTTGATGTTACTTTAATGAATAATGTATCATTCTTTACCCTGGCATTTGGCTTTTTTCCTTTCCCAGGCTTTCAGTAAGTTGCTTGAAACAGAAGACTGTAGAGCAGGGGTATCAAGCTCACGGCATGCGGGCTGAATCTGGCTCTCCACCTTGTTTTTTCTGGCCCAGCACCTTGTTTCTACCTGGTGGAAGCGCTGAGTTCCTTGCCCCCTATGCTCCTGCTAGCACACTGGTCACGTGTGTAGCGTGTGTGACGTATGTTAGCCTACAGGAACAGGAGAACAGTGGGAGCTGTGAGTTTGACATCCCTGTGGGTGACTTCAGATAACTGTTGAAGCTAAACTGCTATTTGGACTAACTCTTTTGCTTAAACCAAAATGCATTTTTTGTTCCAAAACTGTTTCCAAACTGCTATTGCAGAGTAGCATTCAACAAATACAGCTGGGATAGAATGTCTAACTACAATCTTGTTTCATTTTTTCCTCTGCCCACACAATTACGGGGCATGATGCTGAATGTGGCCAGGGTTATGGGCCTGCATGCTAATGGCTGCAGCTCGCAGTGCCCTACAGGACCAGGTGCAAGTAGAAATCTTACTGAACTGTAAATTTAGCTTCTGGTTTCCTTATAAATAATGTTTTCCTGCTGTGCAGGCAATTGTGCTTTAGAAGCTTCATCAGGAGAGCCGGTACTGCAAGCTACCACTAAATGTTGTTTTTCGTGGGGTTTTACTAATTCAGCTCCTAATGCTCTGCAGACTTTTTTGCTGGCTTTAGATGCGTTGATCCCTGACCCAGGTATCTGTGCCAACAGAAACTTCCAAGTGCTGATGCGGTTATGGTGAGAAATATGTACTACTTCTGTGTTCGCATTGCTCCTGGGATCTGGTTTTACCAGAGTTTCGAAAGGAACTACTTGCTAGTGCGGTTCTGCCTGTGCTCGGAATGGGTCACAAGGCTGGTTTCCTGTGTTTGTAAGTTGTTTCTTGTGCAGGCAGGCCCATTCCTGCAGCAGGGCAGCAGTGGAGCTGAAGCCTTCATGGAGGATGGGCTTTCACAGCCTTATTGCTTGGAAGTTACTGGGACCTGGTTCCCTCTCTTAGAGTCTTCCATGAAAATAAGTCCTGCGTTTCCTCCCAGCGTCCTCAGCATTGTTCTGGGTGTCAGAGTCCAGCTCCTGTCTCTGCACAGGACAACGCCAACATTCATACCATGCTTCCTGAATATTGTCAGGCTTGGCACCATGACTGCTTCCCTGAGGAGCTGTTCCAGTGCTCCACCACCCTCTGAGTGAAGAACCTTTTCCTAATATCCAACCTAAACCTCCCCTGGCACATGTTCCTGCCATTCCCTTGAGTCCTGCCGTGGGTCACCAGAGAGAGGAGATCAGAGCCTGCTCCTCCTCCTCCCCTTGTGAGGAAGCTGTAGACTGTGACAAGGTCTCGCCTCAGTCTTCTCCAGGCTAAACAGACCAAGTGACTTTAGCTGCTCCTCATATGACTTCCCCTCCAAACTCTTCACCAACTTTGTGGCCCTCCTCATCAGAAGATGTTTTGGGGACTAAGACTCTGGCTTCCTGCTGTGTCTTTTGTTGGAACCTTAAGTTGAGCTTTATTTAAAGATCCTCAGATGGCTTTCCTGTGCTTGGGTAGGTACCATGGTTTAGGTTAGTTAGCAGCTAAATTAGAATATTCTTTAGTCAGGCTTATTCTAAATTTATAAAATGCGTTAATATGTTTGAAACAGGCAGCTGATGACTGGGATGGTGAGAAGACAGAATATGTGGGGTTTTTTCATGGACTCCCTAAGAGACTTTATTAAATGCTAAACTTACATGAGGATGCTGTTCATTCACTGACATTTGGCCCAGAGCTCTGGGCTGCTTTGAGATGTGCAGTTTTACATGTAAATTAACGTTTTAGTACCCTGACTCCTCATGAAGGCTCAAAGGGTGAATTTCTCTTCTGTGGAAAACGCCAGCAGCCACTTTAGAAGGAAGTGCATCAAGGACCTTGGTTGAAAGGAAACCACTGCACTGATTGTGATGACTTTGATTTCCCTCCCCAGTTTATAGCTGAAGGACCTCTTGACACATAGCTCCTGTTTTTCCATGGTCACTTTGGGGTGAAGTACCTCTCTGTGTGATGGGGGGAAGGAAGTAAGAAGAGCTTTGCTACTATTTCAGGACGCTGTGAGGGAAACTGACTGTGCTTTATTTCCTTTTGAGACTTGTGTTTAAATTAGGAGCCCGTCTCCCCTGCCATGGGGCAGGGAGGGAAGTGTTTTTTCCATTACCCTTACAAATGACTGTGATGTCTCAAGTGTGAAGGTATTTGAAACAGCTGGTGTTAAAAAGGTGTAGCTAGCTGTTTGCTGGTGAAATCCACCATTGTTCAACATAGTTCCCATTTTATATAAAAGATTTTTAGCCACTTCCCAAATGACCACCATTTCTTCACACTAAAACCTCTTTATTTATTCATAAGACTTCATCTTCTTCAGTTTAGTGTTCTGTATTTCAGAGTCCTTTCCCCTCTTCTAGCCTGAGACAACTCCTCTGTATATCGACATGTCAAGTTTTATTCATTATTCGTTATTATATATTCATTATTTTGTTCTGTCAGTCACATCAGGTCAAAGACATTTCCCCTGGGTTTAAACTGGGTGATTCCAGTTCATTTTTTAAAAAATTATTGAAGCGTAAATGAAAACTGTCTTCACAGTGCTGGATGTTCAGTTAATTGAATGTGAAGCTTACATTGAATGGATAGTGTTTCAGTGGAAAACAGCTCAAAAATACTACTTTAAATAGAAATTTATGACATATAATGTGGAAAAGTTCAGGTAAAGATTTACTTCTGAGCTGAACAAGGTATTTCTGTGTCAGCTTCAAAAGGGCTCCAGAGCAGTAAAGTGCTGATATATAGTTAAGAGAAAACAAGCACTCAAGCTTCAGAAATTAAACATTTTCTTCTGTTTTGGGCCATTTTGCCTACTTGACTTGAATACAGAGGCTCTGGGGAATGTTCAGACTGGTCACAAAACAGTGATATGGATGAGAGTGCACCACTTCTGGTTCATTTGCTCCTCAGCATTGGCCTTCAGCTTTATCTCAGCAAGCTTTGCACCTTGAAGCACACCCTGTATGTCCTTATGCTGTTCCCTCCAAGGGAGGGATTGAAGTTAAAAATTTCTCATGAGAAGCGTGCGTGTTTGAAAGCCTGAATGTTGAAATTGCTGTTCGTTCAGTGGTAACTATAAAAAGAAAGGACATCTTTATCATATTTAAAAAAAAAAAGCGCCATCCAACCAACCAAAACCCAGCCAACACCAGTAATTTGTTTATGGATAGACTTTATTTGTTGTAGAGTAACCTATTTTTAATGTTTAAGAGTTGTCACTGGTACTAAAGTGCAACATGGCAGACTGTTAAACTCCAAGATGACTTTTGTCACCACAGTAATACTGAAGCCAGCAGCATGACTGGCAGTATATGTGCTTTATTGGCTGCTCTCCCTTTTTGGGCTGAACAGGCAAGGCCTTGCTAATGCGCTGGGGACCCTGGAGGGTTGGAGCTCAGCTGTGAATGACAGAGACTGGTCCAGCGTGCAAGATAGGATGTGAGCATTTTACTTGAGGACAGATCAGAGTGAGATCGTAATATCATAGAATGGTTTCGGTTGGAAGAGACCTTAAAGCCCATCCAGTTCTGAACCCCCTGCCATGGACAGGGACACCTCCCACCAGACCAGGCTGTTCCAGGCCCCATCCAGCCTGGCCCTGAACACTTCCAGAGAGGGGGCATCCACAGTTTTCCTGGGCAATCTGTACCAGTGCCTCACCATCCTCAGTGTGAAGAATTACTTCCTGATGTCTAATCTAAATCTTCCCCTTCCAATTTAAAGCCATTCCCCATCATCCTGTCACTACTTGCCCTTGTAAAAAGTCCCTCCCCAGTTTTCCTGTAGCCCCTTCAGGTACTGGAAGGCTGCTATGAGGTCCCCTCGGAGCCTTCTTTTCTCCAGACTGAACAAGCCCAGCTCTCTCAGCCTGTCCTCATAGCAGAGGTGCTCCAGCCCTCAGATCATCTTCATTGCCCTCCTTTGGACCCCTTGTTAAAACCTTCAGGAGAGGTGAAGGTGGTCTAAATGCAATGTCTCTGAGAAATTTTTTTTCATCCAGAATAAAAGAGATCATAGCTCATTGCTTGGCTTCTAAGTTGTGCTTTCTTCGCTGGGAAGGTCGTATGTTGTTTTTGAGGGCTCTTTGCTCTTACAGCAAGAACGCTATAGTTCACCAGGGAACTGTTCTCCCCTGCTGCCATGCAAACACTTGAAAGTGCTTCCTTCAAGCTCAAATTTTGTGTTGTTTTGCTGAAAAGACGCAGCAGTTTCCAAAGGACATAGCAGGGCCTTTTTCTGTTTTTTACGTGCATTGCAGATTCCCTTGGTTACCTCCTTGTCTCTGTGCTGGGGACTTGCTGTACCAGTTGTGTCCCAGTGGTAGTGAAGTAGAAGAACATCCAATGAAATAGCAGCCACCTTCTCAGAAAATTTACTTATGCTTCATAGCACTGTAATACTTCCACAACATTTCCTCAGCATGATTAATGGTGCACCAGATGAAAATCCAACCTAACTAAATTCGGGGAGTGCCATTCTCTATGTATTCTTGACATGCTACAAGTTTGCTATTGCATTTTCTTTTGTTTTTTTTTTCTCAGTGATTAAACCTACATCATAATGCATTTGTCCCTCAGCCAGGTGCTTATTTGTAGGCCATCACCTGAGCATTTTTTGACTGTGAACACCGTGAGACAGTTCTTTGGAAATCACCTGTTTGAGTGGGAACTGCTGTCTTAGCAGTGCTTGCTCCAGTAAGGAAATAAGTGTCACTTTCAAGTGGAAGGTTGGGAAACAGTTACACTGATGTGGTGGTTTTGAAGTCCTGGGATTAGTGTGGTAGATGTTCTAAACATTACTGTGGGGGTTCCTCTCTGTCTCTGATCCAGCCTTCTCTTCTTTTTTTTTTTTTTTAGGCACAGCTCGAAGCTCAGAGAGCGACTCAGGATTTCCAGAGGGCCACTGAAGTGCTGCGTGCTGCAAAGGAGACCATTTCTCTTGCTGAGCAGAGGCTACTGGAAGATGACAAACGTCAATTTGACTCTGCCTGGCAAGAGATGCTCAACCATGCCACTCAGAGGGTAATGCAAACTGACCCCAGCATCTCTCTTTTCCATGTTTTGTGTTCTGCTGTGGTGCCTGAGGCCTGGTTTCTAAAAGACCAAATCTTTATATTAATCCAGATGTGTGACATGTAGGAAATGAAGCTACAGAAAATTATGAAGCCTAAGGCTAAATGATTTGGGCCTTGGGCTGCTACTGGAACAACTGTAGTTCTCTGTGATAATAGTTAGTGGAGAAGCTCTCTAAAGAGACAAAAATTACCATCTGTATCATGGATGTCAAGCTCACGACCTGTGGGCTGAATTCGGCCCTCCACCTTGTTTTATCTGGCCCAGCTCTTGTTTCTACCCAGCTGAGCTTCTTGCTCCTGTGCTCCTGCCAGCGCAGGAGTCATGCGTGCAGTGTGTGTGATGGGCGTTACGCTGCAGCAGCAGAACAGCGGGAGCCATGAGTTTGACCTGATCTATGTAATACGGATAAACAATGTCTTAAGGTGTATCTGTATTTGGAGTCATGCCAGAATAATTGCATCAGGATGGCTATTCCTGAATACGTGTGTTAAAACTCTTACGTTGGAAAAACAAGGACACGTTCTGCTTTTAGTATAACCTGTTCTTAGTATGGAATAAATTGAAGAAGGCACTTCAGGAATGTGTTTGAAACTTTAGAACACACTCAAAAATGCATGTTGCGTTTTAAGCTGGCACACTGCTTCTATCTTGAATTAACTCTTGAATTCAGACAAGGTCTTACCTCCTTCGTGAAGTCTTCTTAAATCTATGGAAGAGATGCACCGTCTAACAATGAAAGGCAGTATTCATTTCCGCAGCTGACAAGAAGAATTTTCCTGTCATTTGCCCTGTCTGCTAAAAAAAGCAGGGTTTTTTCAACATAAAAGAACCAAAAATTGAAGTTAAAAACCTTTGTTCTGTCGCGGTTCCCTTAAAATGCCAGTGAAGCTGAACTTGCTATTCCAAAAATGCCTAAGTGTCATACAATGTTTGTATTGTCTTGCAGTCCTCAATGTCATAGCTCTGTTCTAATGCAGAAGCTTCTCAGTTATAAGGAGGCCTCTGTTTCAGAGTGAACTCAGCTGCCTGATGAAGAAACAGCGAACAAAAAGGATGTTGCCTGTGCGTAGGGAAGAGATGGAAAATCTGGTATATATTAAAAAAGAGAAAACAGACTCCAGGTCATTGTTTGTTTTATTGTCTCTGTTATCATTAACTATTTGCTTATCTAGTAACCTCTGTGTGTTTCTGAAGGGAGCCCCACCTTTGCAGTGTGTGTATACCAGGGCACCAGCAGTTGTTGTTTTCCCTAGTTGTTATTCCTGCTCAATATGAGCAAAGTCCAGAGAAGCATATGCAATTTTTGATTCTCAGACTAGGAAGGTGAGAAAACTGGAAGCATCTAAGGAGTTGCCCTGAACTCCTGACTGTTAAACTGCAGAGGTCTGGTGGAGAGTGGTAGCAACCATGGATCAGCTGCCTCTCTTTAGCCAGCATAATGAAAATTTGCTAGAAGTTTTCAGAATTCAAATGGATTCCTCTTTTCCTTGGATATTTCTACAACCCTTAATCCCTCCTTAATGGTCTGTGAGAGGAGTACAGCTGAGATGAGCAAACCCAATGATTTATACTAGAAGATGGCTCCTGACAATGTCTGGGGAGTCGTGCTGGTGGTGCTGTTGTGTCATCACTGAATGCAGAATATCTGCTTGTTGGAGGGCTGATCCCAACCACAATGTCTCTAATGGTTAGAGCTGGACAGTAATAGGAACCTTACATTTATGTACTGCAGTTATAAAATCTCCAAGGCGACTGGATTGTATGCAGCAGCTTATGGCTCCTTGAATGGAAAGTGTGTTACCTAACTCCTCTGGGTGCTTAAAATAGCTCAGTTCTCAGGGGGCACCTATCTGCACCTTTCAGGGTACAGCAGATTTTGAAGGACTTGACGTGGAAGTTTGTCTCATGATTTTCACTGCCCATGTTGGAGGCTTTAAGACAGCGTTGTCAGACTCATTTTTTCGAGGGGCCACATCAGCCTGCTCCTGCAGTCATGCGCGTCACATATGCTGCACACGTGACCAGTGCTGGCAGGGGCATATAGGGGCAAGGAGCTCGGCACTGCCACTGGGTAGAAACAAGGTGCCGGGTTGGATAAAACAAGGTGGAGGGCTGGATTCAGCCCACAGGCCTTGTGTTAGCCACCCATGCCTTAAGGCAAATGCCGGGGCCAAAAAGGGTGAAAATGCTGTTGGAAGTCCTGAATGAACAGACCCAGCATTTGTTTATTTGGAGTGCTGGACCAAAATTTGTAACTTCTTCAGGAGCAGAGTGGATACGTCCTTGGTTTCAGTGCATGCAATTAGTGAAGTGCTTAGTGTTCGCTAAGATAACTGGAGTAACTGGGATTTCAGAGCAGAAAACATCATCATTCCCCACCAAGCAGTGAATGAAAACAGGTTGGAGGATGAGATGTACAAAAGTTCTCCTTGACTGCCACAGTGTTACTGTTAACTCAGATCGTTAACTATTAATTATATTAGAAGTTATGGATTGAAAAAACTGTTTCTGAGGGTGGAGGCTAAGGGTTAAGAAATAGAATTCCTCAACTTCCACATATAAAGTCACTCTTGAAGTGACTTTTTGTACTCTAGTTGTTTGGATTTGCTGTATTGATAAATGAAAGTTGTACTGGCCAGAGAATAAACTGGGCCTTGCATAGTGCAGAAAAGCACCTCTATGCCAAATGTTAGAAACTGACCACTAATTAATTTGTTTCTCTATTGACAGAAATGTCAGGCAAGAATAAAGTGCTTTTGTTGCTATTCTTAGGCAGATGTAGCAGGCTTTTTTGAATTAATCTGAAATTTGGAACAACACCCAAGCGCCATAGCAGCCTGGTAGCTGACGAACAATGCAAACAGAGAACATAAAGGGAAAGGGTCAGCAAGAGAACAAATGAGACGCAGTTTTACAGGCATGTATGGAAATACTGCCAGGTTACTTTTGCACTTGACCCAGTGGATGTGGACAAAGGCTTGGGTTCCAGAGTACCAAATGCTGTTTGCAGAGCCTCACTGGGAGGAAAGGGGTATGAGGGTTGTGTGTTGTAATTGCTTTTTGATTTCTTCATGGACCGAAAAGCTTTTAACACTATTTTTAACGTGAGGGTCTAACAAGTTACTGTGGCTTTTGTAGCCACTGATAGAGAAAATGATGTAATTAAACTGTTGAGAAGCAGGAGACTAACTGAAATTTTCATATGCTGAGTGGACTGTAAGCATAACAGGTTCGTTATGGTTCCTTCCAGGAAGATGGTTTTATTTGTAGAGCAGACAGGAGCAGGACGAATAGGAGCAAGGACTACAGACTGTCACTCAACAGTTTTTTCACCTTGCTGTTTGAACTGTGTTTCCAAAGGAAGCTGAGTGCCTAAATAGGAGCTGGATGCCTGCCTGTAGAGAACTGCTCCCTGTAACTGTCTGTGCTTGAGCTATGCATCTACCACAGTGAAGCGCAGGACTGTGATGCAATCCTGCAAGTCAAGCAGCTGCTTTACTTGCTTCTAAACTTAACTTGTTATGTATTTTGTGGTGAATTCCTATGCTTTTTCTTTCTTTTTTTTTTTTTTTTTTTCCCCTAGATGTCTGTTTCACCACAGATCTGAAATGTTTAATGACACTTAAACTGGGATTTAGTTCATCAGTTTAAGGTGTCTAGAACATTACTTTGTACCTCCCAGTCACTTGCCTAAATTTCCATTATAGTCAAAGGAGGTCCGATCAGTAAGTTGATGGTGTCTGGAGAGCAGTTCATGTCACCAGAGGGGCAAGTTCATTGTAAGATGAGTTATAATGGAGATGTCTACGTGCAAGCTAGGCTACTATGAATCTGATGAGCTTGGTACCTGGAGAAGAAAAAGTGCTGTTCAGTGTGAGCCATTGCAGTTACCATAAGGCTGGTAAAACAGTGTGTCTTTAAAATTTGGAGAAAATCTTTTTGGGAAGCAGAAGCGTGTTGCCTACCCGCTAGTAGATAGAATTATAATGCTGCTGCGTGGAGTGCAGAGAGCAGGGCTATAAAAGGGGCAAAGGATATGGGGAATTTTGGAGGGATGGAGGAGAGAGATCTTCACATTTATACTTCTGTTGAAAATTGTTCATAAATATGTACAAAAGGAAAATACTGACAGATGTGTTACCTCAAGTTTGAGATAAGCTGGAGCAGAAAGGAAGACACTTCATGAATTTCAAGAAAAATTGCTAATTTCTAAATGCTGATGCAATCTGCAATCTTAAAAAGGTTCTGCTTTTACAGTCTTTCCTGAGATATGTTCAGTTCATAAATTCTGGCAGGGAGAAGAAATGTTTTGGCTCTTGATCATGAGACATTTTAAAGAGGAAGGAGTGAGGGGGGAGTGAAGAGGGAAGAGGCATGCTCCCTCTTGGTTTAATTTGGCTTATGAAGCTCCCTTTGATATTACACCGTGAAGTGCCATCTGTCAGTGAAAAATGCGTGGGTGCTCTCATGATACAGAGAGAAGAGAGACTTCCTGCAGATTGAAGTACTTGGAGAAAAAAGGGGAGAAAGAAAAGTCTGTAAAAAACCCCCAAAATATCCACATCCTTCTCTGCCCTCCTCTCTATCACTTCACCCTGGAAATGCAAGGGTTAAATGCAATCCCTTCTATTGTTGATTCTGTCCTCCTGGTATACCTGTCTTACCTCTTATTTCTAATTTTTCCACTAGAAGAGCCATCAGTTTGATTTTTTGAGAAAGAAATAGTTGTCCAGAGTAATTTTCTGATTTAGATGGTCAGCTTTGCTTAATTTCACTTTCCTTTTGCATCTGAAGTTGTGCCTGAGTCCATCTTTGACTTCAGATCATGCAAATCTTTTGGAGGGGCAAGGAGCTCGGTGCTGCCACTGGGTAGAAACAAGATGCTGGGTCAGATAAAACAAGGTGGAGGGCCGGATTTGGCCCATGGGCCGTGAGTTTGATACCCCTGTCCTAGCTGGTCTTATATTGAACCTCCTAGATGAAGAGGTGGAGGCATAGTTTGCAGTCATTCCTGTTCTGCCCTGGTCTACAGCTTCTCTATTTAAAGACCATTTGGCTTTTGTGGAGGGCTGGATGATCTTTTTGTTTCTTGTCTGATTGAAATGTGTTAAATGCTTCTTGGTAGATGATGAATCTCCACGGAGATACCTCGCAGTCTTCCAAGTATTGTCCTTAGTTGTGGGTGGGCACCTTGAGCCGCTGTCCCAGGAGAAGGGGACAGGCTGTCTCTGTCTTCTCCTCAGACATGTGCGGGTAATGTAAGCGCAATGACAGAATGCATGTAGGAAAACAAGGAAGTGGGGAGAGATGGATTTCTTTACATCACTGATTTCTCAAAAGGATGAAGTATGCAACCTTTTTTTTTTTTTTTCTGGAAAGCGTAATGAATGTGGGCACATATGGCTGGCAGCAAACTCCATATTTTGTCAGATATTTTGAGGTGTTTTCAATCTGTCATCCTCAAATCCCGGTTCTGCAGGGTTCAGCATTTCTGTGATGTTTAATATGAAAGATATGCAAAAACCCCTGTGATACTGGACACTCTACCTACGTTACGACCCTGATACTTATCCTGTGGTTCATCCCAGATATAAAAATTTATGCTAATCTTGCCTCGAGAATGGTTGTGAAGGGTTGACATTTAATTGAGCTTTGCAAATTCCAGCTATTCCATTATTTTGTATCTTCGAGCATTTTTAAAGTGCAGTTTCCTTGCCACACTACAAAGCATGCAAACCAGCTTCTGTACAGTCTTTGGAGACTGCATTTTAATTTAAGTCAGTTCCATGCTAAAACCAGCCTTGTCTGACATATTTCACTAAGGAAAGTCATTGCAGCAACCTAGCTTTCAAATATAGTTGTTCAAGAGATGAGGCTGCAGCTTGTTTTCAGGGTGCAAGAGAGAAACTGTTATAAATCTGATAGATTATTTTATTTTATTTTACTTTGAAAGTGGATGCCTTATATATAAAATAGTTGAAGAGCATTGGAGTTGAGTATATTATTTTACATCTAATCAAAAGGGCCTTTGGAAACTGTACTTTCTCATAGTTTAAATTTCTGTAGTAACTTGTTTGTTTTATAGTAAATGGTGTGTGCAGGTGAGCAAAATGTAGCCTCCACTTGTTGCAGCAAGAGTTTCTAGTTGACGCTGATGGAGTTCAGCTTTGGCATGTAGCAGCTTCACACTTCTGTTTAGGCATCAGAAAGGACAGCAATATGATGGTTTTCCTCAGAAGAGCAGCACTCCGAACAAGTTAAAGTTGACCGTGCTTTTTTTGCTGTCCAGTTCAGCCTCAGGGCTGAACTTTGCTTGACACTTTCAAGAAAGTAGAGCCTTGTTGGTGAGGTTATTTAAAGTCAAGATGTTTTGAACATGCATGAATCAGAAGTTGGAGCATGCTAGGAGTGGATCTGTGCTCGCACTTCTGTATTTGTGGTCTTCTTTTATTGAGCCCTATGGATCCTTGTGGCCTGCAGGAAAGCTGGGGAGGGGCTCTTTGTCAGGGAGTGTGGTGATGAGGGGGTAATGGTTTTAAGGTGAAAGAGGGGAGATTTAGATTAGGTATTAGGAAGATACTTCTTACTGTGAGGGTGGTGAGACACTGGCACAGGTTGCCAAGAGAAGTCATGGATGTCCCTTCCCTGGAGGTGTTCAAGACCAGGTTGGATGGGGCTTTAACCAACCTGAAAGGTGTCCCTGCCTATGGCAGGGGTTTGGAACTTGGATGATCTTTGAAGTCCGTTCCAACCCAAACCGTTCTGTGATTCTGTGGCAGTGGGTTGATCATCAGTATAGCTTCCCCTCATCTGCATCATAGAGGTGTCAGCTCAGGGCTTGAACCTCTGCACATTTTTGCTGTTGAAACCACGATTTGAGGCTGGTCAGGTGTTTTAAGAAAAAAGGTGGCTTCCTGGCTTTCTGCAAACGGGCAGTCTTTGGACACACTGTTTTCTGGTGACTAGTGTTTCAGGTTGAAATGCATTTCAGTCCTCCCACTGCTGTGGTTGGTTTTCAGCCCTTTCCAGAGTGGTGAAACTGCAGCCTACGGCTGGGAAGGGCTCTCTGATGGGAAAGGCAGGCTCCCTTGCGGAAACAGAAACAACGCTGTTAAATGTAACCGAGTGACTTCTGCTAGTGCTGCTCTGCCCCTGCATATCTAACTGGCTTAAAAAATGAATGATCCCAAATTTTGAGGCTCTTCTGAACTTCCTATAAGAAATATGATGCAAGAAGCTGCAACACCTCTGTTGTAATTGATACAGTGCTTGCAAATCTGACACACATTGCTACTCCTTTCAGGAAAGAGTTTTAAGTAGGTTCATCAAAAGTCATTTTTTCTGTACCCTCACTTTCCTGACATGAGCTGATTGGAGAGGTTATGAAGATGCTGTTAATTCAAATGTTAAGAATGGATTGTTGTGTCTTGCCACTCAAGCTGATTTTTCCCTCTTGAAGGTCATGGAGGCGGAACAGACGAAAACGAGAAGTGAGTTGGTTCACAAGGAGACTGCAGCCAAATACAATGCTGCCATGGGAAGGATGAAACAGCTGGAGAAGAAGCTGAAAAGAGCAATCAATAAATCCAAGTATGTTGGAGATGAGTTTAGTGGTGAAATGTATTTGGGGGAAATACCAGTTCTGTGGGGTTTTTGAAACTTGTGTTGTTTCTGGTATCTGTCCTTACATTTGTTGTCCTTCTAAGTGTCTTTTGAAGCTCCTGATTTGGTAGACTTGTGAACTAAGTGGGATAAGAAACCTTTTCTGGGCATAATCCTGGTCTTGTTCTAGTGCATTGAACCCTTTGGTGGCGTCTGAGAAACAGGCTCGTGGGATTCATATAGGTGCTGCCTAAAGAGCTGCGGAGTTCTGCGCCTAGATGTTTTGCAGCTTAGGATTGTTTGCAGTTTTGTTCTTATTTTTAGTTAGGAGAGCGGCAAAGCAAGTGGCAGAAACCTGGAAGGTGTGAGACTGCGTCAGCGTAGAGTCTTGTACATCACACGTTTATTTCCTAATGCTGCTGTAGCAAAGCTGTGCGGGAGTTGTTCTTGGGGAAGGAAACGCACTTCAGAGAGTATAGCTAAGTAGCAAGCGTCATTAATAAACACGTCTGCATTTGCTGTGCAGTTTTGCTCTGTTGCAGAAAAGTGGAACAGTTTTTTGGTCAGAACCTATTTAAAAATTTGGCCCTCTTTACAGCCAATTTGTAATCCTCTTTATATTTCACAGTCTGTATATTCTTTGTCTTTCCAGACTGTAGCTTGTCTAAACAATCTGCTTGGTGTATTTAGCTTTTAATCCTTCCATCTAAAAATGACTTTTTTGTGAAATCAGTCATCAAAAGATCTATTTTGATTGGCATTTGCTCAATTCAAGAAAGGATTAGCACTTCTCAAGGAGGACTCAAGCCTGTTTGTTGAAACAGTGTAGCAGCCTGGCCTCAGAGAATGAGCTATGTGCTGTTTGTCTAGCACTGCACAGGGACTGTGAAAGACTTCATCCGATCACTAAATGACAGATTCCTCTGGGTAAGAGCAATATCTGAGAAGTGGTTTAGCTGCTAGGAGTTCCTTCCTTACAATAAGATATAAAGACCCTGGTAAGTTTCTTCCTTACAATAAGATTTAAAATAAAGACCCTGCTAAGTTGTCAGTGGGGACCTACATATATTTTTATAACAATGAGTGTGCTGAACCTGATGCCCCAGTTGTCTCTCGTGTTTGCCTTCTGAGTCTTCATTTTCTTGCTGAATTTACCCTCATGGATCTGGTGTCTTGTTTCATTCTCCTTGGGATCAGCTGGTTTTCACTGAGTAGAAGTCTTTTCACCTGGAGAAGAGAAGGCTCCAGGGAAAGCTTATGGTGGCCTTCCAGTATCTGAAGGGGCTACAGGAAAGCTAGGGAGGGACTTTTTACAAGGGCAAGTAGTGATAGGATGAGGGGGAATGACTTTAAACTGGATGGGGAAGGACTGAGATTAGACATTAGGAAGAAATTCTTCACAATGAGGGTGGTGAGGCACTGGCACAGGTTGCCCAGGGAAGCTGTGGATGTCCCCTCCCTGGAAGTGTTCAAGGCCAGGTTGGATGGGGTCTGGAGCAGCCTGGTCTGGTGGGAGGTGTCCCTGCCCATGGCAGGGGTTTGGAACTGGATGACCTTTGAGGTTTCTTCCAACTCAAACTATTCTATGATTCCAACATATTCTTTTATCTCACAGCAGGGCAGACTTGGAGCATAAACCACCCAGCTAAGGTGGCTTGGAGATCCTTTAATAACGGGTGTACAGAAACGCCAGCTCTAACCTAGTATTAAAGAGCAAGATGGCAGAAACAGGCTTATTGTGAATGTATTTGAAGTCATGCTACTTAGGGATGTTGGAAAGGTCGGTCATCTCTTAGTGCTGCAATTTTCACATCAAGGAAAATTGAAACCGAACTGAAAACATCAGTGCTGTCAATTGGCCACATGAAACTGGGAAATGAAGCTGCTGAATCTTCAGCTGCTTGTGTTGTGAGGTGTAACTGTCTACCAGCTGCTTTTCAGGCAGGATTTAACAGCAGCACGCTTCTCTGCTGTTCTCCCTGGGTGGTGCGGGAGGGTTGGCTGTAATGCCGGGGCCTCCATCCTCTCTCTCCATAAGCTCATGGGTAGACCTGCTGAATAAGTCGCCCTTTTCCAGGCAAAAATTCGCATTTGCTCCTCATTTCAGCCTGCATTAAGATGCTTAAAGCATTGCTGTTTGGAAGTAAGTCTGAGAGAGCCTGGAGGAAAGTAATTTAGATGATTTGCCGAGTGGATGATTACTGGATTGTTTTGGTTTGGTTTTGCTTTTGATTTTGTCTCTGGGTGCTTGCTTGCTTGTGAGCGATGAATGTGCATACGGATGCATGTTCTTAACAGTAGCCAGATCTCCTGACTCAGTGCCTCTGAACTGTAGGATAATGAACTTGCCTGTGTTAGCTGATTTTTGGAAGTCACTTTCTGCTCCAGTGACTTGAACAAAGTGCCTTTCACTCTTCTGTCATCTACTTCAAAAAGCACTTTACTTGACTATGCAATGTCATGGACTTGAACAACAGATGATGTAGGACACCAATTGCATCAGTGAACGATTGGCCAGCCCTGCTCTGTCGTGGACTGGGGTTCAGTGGTTACTGGGTCACGGATGTAAGAGAATGAAGTGACCCGAGGAGATGCAAGTAGGGACTTGCCAGTGCACCCTGCCAGTGCATTGCCTCCTGCTGGCCTCTGGTGCCTGGCTGATGAGTGAGGAAGAGTGCTCACATTTGAGCTCAGGCTGTTGATATCCTTTTCCTGGCCTAAGTGCATTGTGTTTGTTACCTGTAAACATGCCTGCTCATATGGGCATGTGTTTGTGTGTACACATACGTATGTATACATACACATACCTGCGTATGCATGCCCTGCAGAGGAACACTTGGGGGTGCTAATTGAAGAGAAGCTCGACATGAGCTGGCAGTGTGCGTTCACAGACCAGAAGGCCAAACGTGTCCTGGGCTCCAGCAAAAGAAGCGTTGCAAGCAGGTCGAGGGAAGGGATTCTCCCCCTCTGCTTTGCTGTCATGAGACCCCCGCATGGAGTATTGTGTTCAGTTCTGGAATCCCCAACATAAGAAGGATATGGAGGAGGGCCAGGAAGATGATCAGGGGGCTGAGCACCTCTGCTATGAGGACAGGCTGAGAGAGCTGGGCTTGTTCAGCCAGAAGAGAAGGCTCTGGAGAGACCTCATAGCGGCCTTCCAGTACCTGAAGGGGCTACAGGAAAGCTGGGGAGGGACTTCTTACAAGAACAAGAACAAGAAGTGATAGGATGAGGGGGAATGGCTTTAAATTGAAAGGGGGAAGATTTAGATTAGGCATTAGGAAGAAATTCTTCACGATGAGGGTGGTGAGGCATTGGCACAGGTTCCCAGGGGATCTGTGGATGCCCCTTCCCTGGAAGTGTTCAGGGCCAGGTTGGATGGGATCTGGAGCAGCCTGGTCTGGAGGGAGATGTCCCTGCCCATGTCAGGAGGGTTGGAACTAGATGGTCTTTAAGGTCCCTTCCAACCCAAACCATTCTGTGATTCTGTGTATGTGTTGTTTTTTCACTCCACAAAAACGTACACATGCTTGTTTGCTGATAAATAGGGGACTTTCCCCCCAGGCTTGTGGAAGCTGTTGGGAGGTTAGGATTCAAACCTGGTTGTTTCTTCCCAATTTGCACCAGCGTAAAGAAAGGAGAGAAGAGAATCAGTGCATTTGAGGTGAATGGGTTTTGCTGTTTCCCTGCAACGCTGTTCTGTCAGTCTCTGTTCCCCTGTTGCTTTGGGTTGCAGCTGAAGGAGTCCTTCAACTATTGGGTCCAGACTCCCAACTGCAAAGTTTTACCATGCCTGGCTGGTCCATCTGTTTAGACTTCGGCAAGATTATGTCCTAGCAAGGAAAGGGAGAGGTGCAGTTTGGTTCAGTGTCACTAGAAACATTGCGGACTCTGCTGTGCGCTCCAAGTGATGGGGGGGGGGCGGGTTGATTAAAAACAAAGAAGCTGTGAAATGACTTAGTCTCATGGAAGTGCAAATTAGTGGGTTTGTGTGTGACTGTGTAGAGATTTCAGCCCTTCGAGTGTCAGAAAGCCACAATTGCACACTCCCAGGTTCTAGTACACAGCCAAAATGTAGCTGCAATAGGATTTAAAGCTCAGAAGAGGCTTCCTGTCAGGGTAGAAGTATGGCAAGGGTAGCTCTGTTTCATATAAATCCGTATATGATTATCTCTCCCATGCTTTCCAGGAGAGACTCAGAGCTAAGCAGGGTAGAGAGTGAGCCCTGCCAAAGAAGGACGTTTTTTGCTACCCAGTGTTGTATCAGATGATATTGGTTTGTGGGCTTTGAAACTTTGAAGCTGGAATGTGGTTTCTAGGCTTTGTACTGTACCTCTTGTGCCCCTGTCATGCTGCAACCTCATAAGAAAGTTTTGTTGTCTGTAGTGGGAAACAGACTGGGTGCGACACTGTCCTCCGTGTCCAAGCAAACTGTTGGAGAGCTGTGTGATGGGAGGGAAGTGCCTGGTAGGCCACTGATGGGAAGTGCTGTACCCTTGCATGTAGGGCTCTGACCTCTCTTCATCCCCCTCTCCTCCACTGAAAAAACTAAGCACTGCCCAATGTGTAAACGTGGGGAAATCTAAAGTTCCCCTTCTGTGGGGAATTTGCGTGTGCTGTGGGCTTAAAAATTAGATGGATACAGAGAAGATACCTACGCCTGAAGCTGGGCATTGCATTTACGTAGCTTGCAGGATCTAGTCCTGAGGGAATTCTGCTGTCAACCCCAAAACCTGGAATTTTGCGATTTGTATTTAGTTCAAAAGGCCCATGAGAAATAGATAGGTTAGAGGGGAAAAGAGGGATACTGGGAGCACATGTGGGTGTTCCACCGTCGAGATAGCAGTGTCTCGGGATTGCAGTGAAACACCAGACAGCTGTGTTACTGCCACGAGGAGAGCAGCTCCCACTCCAGCGTTCTGTACTGATTGTAAACAATTGCTCTTTTTTTTTTTCCACAGACCTTACTTTGAACTGAAGGCGAAGTACTATGTCCAACTAGAGGTACGTGTGTAACTCCCAACCATCTGAAACTCTTTCCTGCTTACAGTAAATCCTGAAATTGCATCTAAAATGCTCTGACAACTGTGTTACGTTGCTGTACAAACCCAATTCAATTCAAAGCCTCTTGAGCAATTTGCTAAGCACATTTTAAAGATAGAAGGCTTAGGGAGGCTTTGCTTACTCATGTGAAATAAGTGTTTGAACCCTGCTGCTTACTGCCAGAACCGGACAAATATGGCTTCACTGTCTTTATTCCTTGTAGTTTGAAGTCTCTGGGGTTAGTTGGTTTGTTTGTTTTCCCCTCTGTTTTATGCATCAGACTGCTCAGTTGTGCTTGGGATGCTCTTCCCTGTTCACTGGTTGGGTCAATTAACAAAGCAAGTAGCCTGCCTCTACTACTCACACATCACACAGATACGAATTTCTGATTTGAGGTTTGGCTGGATAGGCTGCCAGGGCTTTTTTTGGCATCTCTGCACTGCACTCTGTGGTGCCACCACGTCTACCCAGTGATTGGGCACAGTGTACACCTTGCAGGACACAGTAGCCCTGGGGTGAGCATGGCAGTTGTACATGGAATGGTAATCCCTGCTGTTACAGCCCTTGGTCTTGGAGCTGCCAGGACTGGGAGAGAAAGTTGCACTGAAAATTTAATCCATTTGAGTGACTTTTGCTGCATGTGACCCCCAAAAACTGGAAGCCTGGCTTCTCTTGAGTTGGAGGGTGGTGGCTGGTGCTGTGGGTGTGTGGGATGTGCACAGGTCTAAGTGGAGCACATTGCCTCGCACTGTTGGCCATGGGTGCAGGAAGGTTCCAGCGTGGCGCTAGGTCATCAGGAACCTAGCTACAAGATGATTCCCATTCCTTGCCTGGGATGCAAGGTGTGTCCCACAGTTTTTTAATGAGCCCTTCCCTGAGCTCTCTGAGATGCAGCAGCTCTTTATAAGCCTCGGAGACTCTGGCATGCACCTTTTCTTGCCAGGATCCAAGCTTGGGCTGCCCTCTGTTCCTCTGTCTTGCCTGCCTGTGTAGCTGTGGTCAGCAGTTACTGCTGTGCAGAGCTAAACCCTCACCCGTCCTGGGCTGGGTCCCAGCCCGATAATCTCTGCTGGCTAGAAGCATCTTTTGAGAAGTCCCCTTTTCTCCATGGGCAAAGGCCACTCTTTAATGCCCTGTTTCTTCTCACTAACGGCTGCTCAGTGCCCTCCTGAAGCAGAGTGATTGTGTAAAATCAAATACAAAAGCACAGCTTGCTTTTAATGTACAGTATAAACCAGAGCTGAGGCAACTACAGATACACAGGCAGCATTGTACCTTGGGGAGACAGGGCGTACAACACTTCTACCCTTGCTGTAGAGTGGGGTTTGTGCCTGAGGACACGGAAACCACTGTATCCCAGCTGTCAGGGTTGGAGGCTTGCTTCCCCTTTGAAGCAAGGGGAAAGAACATGAGTTGAAGTGCTTCATCTAGTCTGCAGGTTTAGTGACTGAGAAGTGATGTGTTTGGCGCTCAGGAGATAGTGAGGTTTAGCCACTTGAGGAATAACCCACAGTCCTGCTGTCCATTGGATACAGGGGCTGCCAGCAAAGCCTCTGGGGTGGCTGTGGGATAGAAGTGATGCCTGTTGAGAGCTGCACTCGTGTTAATAAGAGATCCTGTGTTAACAGGGAGACCCCTGCTCTATGCTTAGTCAGGGGCTGTTGCCACACTCCAGAGGCAGTCCCAGCCCCTGGCACCCGTGGTTTGCCTTGCTGCTGTCCCCTTCGCAAGTGCCACTGCTTGTGCTGGGGTGCTCTTGCATTATGAACTCTCTCTCATTGAGATGCCAACTTTGTTTTATGCTACTGAACAGAGCTAAGTCACGTGGGGGCTGCAACAAAAGCAGCACGGCCAGCAGGTTGAGGGAGGGGATTCTGCCCCCCTACTCTGCTCTCCTGAGACCCCACCTGGAGCACTGTGTCCAGTTCTGGAATCCCCAACATAAGAAGGATATGAAATTGTTGGAACGGGCCCAGAGGAGGGCTATGAAGATGATCAGAGGGCTGGAGCACCTCTGCCATGAGGACAGGCTGAGAGAGTTGGGCTTGCTCAGCCAGAAGAGAAGGCTCAGGGGAGACCTCATAAGTGGCCTTCCAGTACCTGAAGGGGCTACAGGAAAGACAGGGAGGGACTTTTTACAAGGGCAAGAAGTGATAGAATGAGAGAGAATGGCTTTAAATTGGAAGGGGAAGATTCAGATTAGACATTAGGAAGAAATTCTTCATGGTGAGGCTGTTGAGAGACTGGCAGAGGTTGTCCAGGGGAGCTGTGAATGCCTTCTCTCTGGAAGTGTTCAAGGCCAGGCTGGATGGGGTCTGGAGCAGCCTGGTCTGGAGGGAGGTGGCCCTGCCTGTGTCAGGGGGATTGGAACTGGATGGTCTTTGAGCTCACTTCCAACCCAAACTGTTCTATGATTCTATGATTCTGTGGCACATAACTGAGAACCACATACTGAGTGTCATTTGCAATGAAAGCTCATCTAATACCTGTTTCCTTTGTTAGCAACTGAAGAAGACGGTGGATGACCTGCAGGCAAAACTGGCCCTGGCAAAGGGCGAGTATAAGACTGCCTTGAAAAACCTGGAGATGATTTCCGATGAGATTCACGAGAGGAGGCGGTCCACTGCCATGGGACCCCGAGGATGTGGCGTGGGTGCAGAAGGGAGCAATACTTCTGTGGAAGACCTGTCAGCAAGTAAAATGGAATCTGACACCATCTCTAGTGAGTCCAGAACGCTCCCATGCCTCGGAATATCCCACGGGCATCCTAAGAAATGCTGAGATGAAGGTTTCTCTGTGTACTTGGCAGTTATGTGGGGGCTATTGTAGGACTTGTTTTGTCTCTCATTATTACAGGAGCTGGTTGTGTTCTTTAACAGGCAGTTTTCAAGGGGAAGGGATATGAGTTGAAGTGCACCAGCTGTTCCCTTAGTATCACTGTTTTTTGTACAGTGCTGTATGAAAGGAACCAAATTAATGCACTTCAGAGCAGTGATGCTGCTGGGGATGACTTGCCCGGGGTGGTCGCAGGCTGTTGCAGATCACTCAGCCAGGTTTGCTGAGGCGGCAGCGCTGTTTGCAAACACCTTTTGAATCAGCACTTGTCTTACAGCGCTGGGCCTGTGGCAGAGGGACTAAAGCCATGGCTACAGTGCTACAGGAAAGCGTGACACTCACACAGAAGGGGTGTAAGGATGAGGTCCTTTGCACCACAGGATGTTTTGGCAGTCTGTCATTTCAGCCCAGCACATGTGCTGCGAACAAGGAAAGCGAAGAGGCAGCAATGAGTTAATGGAGTGCACTGAGAGGCTCTGCATGAGAAGGATTTCTTCTGGGTGGCGAAGCAACCACCAAGCCAGCTCCAGGCCTGGGTAACCTCTGCCTTCTGGTGGCACAAGGGGACCTTGGGTTGCAAAGACTGAAACAATCTGTTGTATCATGAGCTTGCTTTTGCCCTGGCCCTGGGTGAAAGTGGATAGAGCAGGGATGCCAAACTTACTGCTGCCACTGTTCTGCTCCAGCAGCGTAACACACGTCATGCGCTGCACATGTGACCAGAGTGCTGGCAAGAGCGTAGGGACAATGAGCTCGGCACTGCCGCCGGGTAGAAACAAGGTGCTGGGCTGGATAAAACAAGGTGGAGGGCTGGATTTGCCCCGCAGGCTGTGAATTTGACACACCTGGGATAGAGGTACATTGCATGTGGTCTAGTTTTTCCTCCCGTAAGGACACTTACTCCCATTCTCAGTGCATAAAGTCTTTTTTTTTTTTTTTTGCTGCCCAGTCCCACAAATCCCAGTTTAATTTGTATTTCAGCTCCATTTTTGCAGGTAAAGGTCTTGATCCAGGATTGCAGGAGTTCATAATTATACAGCCCTGGTGCCCAAAGACTGAAAGTGCAGTTCCCTGGCACCAAGACCTTGTAGGTCTGTGCTACAGTGTGTCTGCGCTGTGGGAGCTGCGAGGCAGTCCAAGGTGGGCTTCCATCCTCCGTAGCGGCAGGAGTTCATGTAGAATGAGTCTGAGCCAGCTGTATCTTCTGCCACCCTGAAGTCCTGAGGCTGAGCCTTTCTGAGTTAGGCAGGGATTGCCTGTTTGGGTACCCACAGTCTCCACTGCTGGCACAGAAGGCCTCCATCACAGAAGATGTTAACAGAGTTGAGAGTTTTCTTGTGCTCAAGGAGTTCAGGGGCCTGAAAGAGCCAGAGGCAGGAAGAGCTAGGGAAGTTGATTCAGAGCAACCAGTTGCTGGCCCTCCTGGCTGCTGCTGAGGTTGGCAGCACGGGCTCATCCCTAGCTTTGAATTGCAGTCTGACACAGGTGGAAGGACTCCAGGTTGCATTTGGTGCCAGCGCAGAACTGGGTGATGACAGGGCAGGGCCAGCAGCCTGCCAGACACAATAACCAAAATAACCTCGACAGGTCAAGATCCCGTGCATTGAAACAAGTGTGTGGGTTCCACCAAGGCCCTTTTATGTCTTGATTTCTGTCTGCTGGAGTTTTATTAACTCCTCCTCATCAGCAAGATTTTCTTTGCCATACAGGTGCTCCCATGTTGTTACAATAAGTTTAGATGGTGATGAGTAAGCTACAGTTTAAGTTGTGCCTGTTGTAGGCTGGCTGGTGCCAATGCCTCTTGCCAAGTAGAGGGCTCCTGTAACTGGAAACGTCTTTCTTGCCCAGCCTTTTTTAGCTTTCACTCCCTGCAAAGTTTACTTTTTACAAGGACCTGTAGAGATTGGATGAGGGGGAATGGCTTTAAACTGAAAAGGGGAAGGTTTAGATTAGACATTAGGAAGAAATTCTTCCTGATGAGGGTGGTGAGACACTGGCACAGGTTGCCCGGGGAAGCTGTGGATGTCCCCTCCCTGGAGGGGACCATGTGGGACCATGTCAGGGGGATTGGAACTGGATGGTCTTTAAGGTCGCTTCCAACCCAAACCATTCCATGATTCTGTGATCTGTGTCACTCACCATATATTGATAAAACAGAGCAAGTGAGAAGAAAAGCCACTCTGCAGCCTTGAATTTGACATCATTAAAAAGAAAACAAAACCCAAACCGCAACGAACTGGCTCTGAGCAGAGAGTGCCCTGGATGGCACTGGGGAAGGTGGATGGTGGTGTTGCCCATTCTGTGTTTGAAGCCTTTTAGGTCAATTCTGCAACATATATGTGCAGTCCTGCAGTCTGCAAATACAGCGTCTCTGCAATAACGATGATGGGAGCTGCCTCTGCCGCCACCCTTTGTGTCCCAGGCTGCCGGTGTAACAGAAAAAAACACTTTGAAACTTCTGCTTTGAGCTGTTTTGTTAATTCTGCTTCTTTGCTCCTGCTGCTCTTTTGAGGCAGTTCTGAGCCGCTCTAACAATGGCAGGAATTGCAAGGAGGTGTAACTCCAGATAACCTCAGGTCACTGTAGATATCTTGCTGTTCCTGGGACTTCTTCAGACCAGTGTGATTCCAGCACACGCTTTTGTTGTGTAGTGGCTGATGCATATAAAAATCATTCTGATCCCAGTGGAACTATTTCTTTGGTTCATTAGGTCCCCATCCCACAATAAGCCAAGACTGAAAATGTTGAATTTTAGCAAAATCTACACCCTTGTGATGCAGAAAATGGCTCCTCCTCCTGTTGCTAAGCCTGCAGCTTAATCTAGCAGGAAAATCTAGAGTTGGTTTGCTTTAATAAGAGTTCAGATTTGAGCAATCCTTAGCAGGGAAAATGATACATCTGAGTGGGGGACTTGTAAGTTTGGTGCTGCTTGGTGATCTTCACACTGAGGGTGGTGAGTTGCTGGCACAGGTTGCCCAGGGAAGCTGTGGATGCCCCCTCCCTGGAGGTGTTCCAGGCCAGGTTGGATGGGGCCTGAGCAGCCTGGTCGGGTGGGAGGTGTCCCCCTGCCCATGGCTGGGGGTTAGAACTAGATGATCTTTAAGATCCCTTCCAACCCAAACTGTTCTGTGCTCTTGGGAGTTCATGTTGGATTTTAACTGCATAGGAAGATAAGGTGGAAGCAATCTGCTCCTGGAGCTTTCTCATTAGTGCCTTAAATAACCAGGAGTCTGTGCTGGGATCGAGTTGGTGCTGGCTGAGATGGGCACAGGGGGACAAGGCCCTGCCTTGAGTTAGGTACCCACAGACCACAAGTGAACAAGGCCAGCTGGGCAGGGGCAGCAAGGACTGAAAAAAATCCAAAAGCATCTTGGCCTGAGGAGCAGTAGCTAGTGTGGAGCTGGTCTTGCAGAGCATGGCTGGCAGCTGTGCTGTTCCTCAAAGCAGAACCGGGCTGTCACGATCCATTTATGAAATCCAAGCTGAGGCTTTCCAAAGGGGGCAGAGTATGAGGAGAGGTGTCTGTGATTGAGCTTGCGTGTACAGAAAGTGCAAACCTGAGAAAGGATGTTAAAGCACTGGCACAGCTGCCCAGGGAAGTGCTGGAGTCACCATCCCTGGAGGTGTAGGTGTGGCACTTTGGGACATGGTTTAGTAGGGGTGGTGGTGTTGGGCTGGCGGTTGGACTGTATGATCTTGGAGATCTTTTCCAACCTTAGTGATTCTGTGTAACTGCCTCTGCCTGGGAAGGTGCAGCAGGGGCGTCACTTTGCTAACCGGAATATGCTTTGAACATTGCAGTGGCTTCAGAAGTGTTTGAGGATGACAATGGCAGCAGCTTCGTATCTGAAGAAGATTCAGAAACGCAGTCAGTGTCCAGCTTCAGCTCTGGTCCTACGAGTCCCTGTGAGGTGCCCACTCAGTTTCCTCCTTCAACGCGACCTGGAAGGCTGGATCTGCCCAGCCCTGTATCCCTCTCTGAGTTCGGGATGATCTTTCCTGTCCTCGGTCCCCGAAGCGAATGCAGCGGGGCATCGTCCCCTGAGTGCGAAGCTGAGAGAGGTACGCATGGCTGGCTACGCCCCGGGCCAATGTTTTTCAGCTTTATAAAGGGAGCAGGAAAACCTTCACAGCTCCCCTAGACCTCGCCAGCTTTCTGAGCTCTGACCTGGTGGCTGCTTCCTTGGGGAAGGCAGTTCTCAAAGGCCCTGCATCCCACAGTTAACGATGGCATCTAAAATGTGTCAGTTATTCTGCCCCTGGCTGGGAAGCTTCCCCAGTTCAGTCTTAGTGGAGGGGTATGAGGTTTCTCACGAAGTAAGTGATCAGTGAGATTCTAATGATTTGTTTATTTTAAGGAAAATCTGAGTTTAATTTTTTTTTTTTTTTTACATTATTGTCCCACTTGCTGAAAAATCATGCTTTCCAGGAAAATAAAAGAAATAATGTGCTAAAAGGAACCTCTTGCAGGCTTTGCCAGCCCTTGCTGACACATCCAGACTAGAGGATTGATCACCACTGCTCTTGTGTACTCGCACCTAAGGCTGTTCATGCTGTCATTGGCTGATGCAGTGCACCAGGCGAACGCCGCTCAGAAGGCCAACTTCACTTTCCTTAAAGCATCTTGCTCCTGCTCCTGTATTTTTTATTTTTGCGCTCTTTGGCAAAGGAAGCTGCGGAGGCACCCACTTGAAGCTTAAGTTGCAGAATGAAATCCAGGTTTAACTTCCAGTTTAATCCTTTCTTTGCAGGGGATAGGGCAGAAGGGGCTGAGAACAAGACAAGCGACAGAGTGAACAAGAATAGGAGCAGCAACCGGAGCGGCTCTGCTGAGGGGCTGGCTTTGGATAACCGCATGAAGCAGCTCTCCCTTCAGTGCATGAAAATCAAAGAGGGAATATGCGCAGGCAGGAAAGTTGCCCAGATTGGCTGAGTCCTCCTTGTGATTAAATGGGAGTATAAATATTTATACATGAACTTCTAAGTGTCTGAAGAACATTGTGCCAATAATATATGCCAAATCCTAAATGTTTACTCAAAACTGCACTAAGAAGTCTAATTGATGTGGAGGGCTGAAGTTTTTATTCACTAAATCCTTTGTAGGCCAGATGAGTTACTAAGCATTTAAGCTGTGCTCACATTTCACAGACTTTGTAAATTGTTTTGTAGCAGCCTGGCTGAAGCAATAACTAGGAATGGTCCCGTGTAAATTCATGCCAGCAGGGGGTCTGAAATCCAAGCCAGACATTCGTGGAGAGCCGTTTGGCTTTGGTTTTGTAGAATGAAATGCTCTTTAGATACGATTGGATCTCTTGAGTATAAGTGGCATCTTCTTTAAACATCTGTATGTGTCTGTATTACTCTGAAACTGTAGAAATATTTTGTATACAGGAAAGCTGTTGCATGTGTGGGGTCTGAAAGCCTTTGCTCTTCCCTTGGTGCTCACAGAAAGATGAGTCTCGCCCATAAAAACTGGTATTAAGAGACAGACAGACGGAGAGGGGATGGTAATGCTCAGCGGTTGTAGGCCCTTTCTGGCCACCTTCCCCAGTCTGGCTTGGACACTGAGGGCGATTTCAGTGACCAAAAAGAGTTGAATGGCCCCTTCCCCTCCCCTAAGAAGTGAAGTATTATTTTTCAGCACTTTAAGTCGGTTTGTTTGGGGAGCCGTAGATGTTTTCAGGACAGTTATGAAAAGGGATTCGTCCTCGAAATATGCATGAAGAAAAGGAATTGCCAGTGTAGATTGACAATGTGTTCATAAGCTTCTCCGTAGGTTGTACTGTGTGGGGTTTTATAACTGTTAAAGGGACTTGGGGGTTTAGTAGGCCCAGCAGAAAGTGTTCGATAAAACTAAGGAGGGCGCGGGTGTGTTTTGCCAGCAGCTGTTGGGCAGTAGTAGTGTCTGGTAATTATGCTAATTAAGTGGTAGTAAAATTCCTAGGATTCTTCTGGTTTGGTGGTTTAAGCGTTTCTGAAAGCACCATTTTATTGAAGATGTTGGTTTCTATTGTTAATTTTATGGGAATTTTAGTATTGCCCGAAATATTTTCTATTCCATGTTTTTTGCAGTCCTGTTGTATTTCGTCCCTGCCACGGCTTGTGTATCTATTCTCAAAGGTCATGTAAAATTCTTCACACTACAGTAAACGTTTTTGTTTTCCACATTTTGAGTCTGTGCAAGCTACATCTGTATTGAGCGCCAAGAACCAAACCTTCTTCTGCACCCAACTTGAGTCTTTAAATATCCACTTCCAGTCGAAGACTGCAGCCTGGTATCACTCTGGCGTTAGTATCCGTTGCAGCATGTGGACGAATGTCACTTCCTCCCAGCTTCCTGAATTCCTGCATCTACAATTCACCTTTTATTCTGAACTCTGCAAGACCGGAGCTTGGTCAAGTTTTCCAGAATCCCTTAGCTGGCAGGAAAGAGGAAGGTGTTCCATTACCCAGCACCTTTGTACTTCGTGCTGCTGCTGAGATCTGCTGTAAGGCCACACACAACTGGAGTGACAGAAACCTGTTTTCATAAAAATTAGATTCAACACGTTATAGCAGGGGTGTCAGACTCACAGCTCCTACTGTTCTCCTGCTCCTGCAGCATAACGCGCGTCACACACACTGCACACGTGACCAACGCTGGCAGAAGCATGGAGGCAAGGAGCTTGGTGCTGCTGCTGGGTAGAAACAAGGTGCCAGCTTGGATAAAACAAGGCGGAGGGCTGGATTTGGCCCGCGGGCTGTGAGTTTGACACTGCCGCATTATAGTGTTAAGCTCTGATAGCTTTAAATATTTATACGTATCTTCCAAACACCTGCTGGCCAAACTCTGCCATTGGTACCATCTCCCAGCCGGATAAATGCTTAGGAAAGAAGTTGGTGGTTCCAGCTTCTGAGGTGACCAACAGCTGGGGAAGAGTGGGGACTGGCAGTACTGAATACAAAGTGAAAAGCAGTACGGAAGTGCCATGCTGCATTAAATGTCTTTACTTAAAACTTTTGTAGTTCAGCTATTGACTGTGCTGCATACGGTTAGCAAAATTATTGGACGTCTTTGTGGCTGAACATCGTATTTTAGCAGACTTGCCAGACAAGCCCTGTTACGCTTTTCTGGGTTGTTTGGGTATATGTGGGGGTTGTTTGCTTGATTTTGTTTGGCTTTTTAACCTCTTGCTATCAAATTTCCTCTCATCTTGCAAGTTGTGACTGGAAACCCAAACTCCCTGCACTTGGGCAGGACGTAAAACCAGTTGCATGCACTGCCATGCACATGTCCTGATCGGGTTCAGGTGCCAGCATGGCAAAAACATTGATCAGAAAGCAGGAAAGGGTGTGGAACCTGCTCTGCCCTTACTTTTACACCACACTTCAACAAGATTTGTTTAAAGATCTTGCTGCAGCCGACTTCCTTTGGTGACCCCTCAGCCTTGGCAAGCAAATCGCCCTTCAACCGCACAAACAAACAAGGCAGAAGTGTGTGTCTAATCAAGTAATGGAAAACTAGTTTTATTTTAAACTTCAGAAAGCCATAATTATAAATACAACAAACTTAAATGAACGTACACCTCTATGGAGTACAGGCCAAGGAGCAGGCTTTCTCCAGCTGGAGCTGTTTCTGCATTCTGAAGTGTAACAGGGTGGTAGCTGCCTTCATGGGTATAAAAATAAGCCTCTGGTGTATCAAAGTAGATATGATCACTTCAGAATGTTTAAAGCAAATGTTAACCCAGGAATTCCACTTCTTTGGTCTTATTGAACTATTTGAATGTCCTTTTTTTTGACTAAGTAATGAAAACCTCCACAGTGCACGCACACACACCCACGCCCACATGCTCCCCCACCGTAAACAGAGTAGACTGCGTGGTCGAATGCACAATCACTGTACAAAATGCCACATGAGACTTGCATCAGGGAACTAGGACTAAATCTCAGACTCATGGAGCAGATGGGATAGGAGCCATCAATACCACTCGTCCGCTTACTGCCGCTCACTGAGACTTCGATGGATCAGATAGATTAACCAAGGCCTAACCTGTGCCTTCCTGACAAAGCAGCTGGGGGCTGTGGCAGGGTGCACGTTGCCCTGAGCTCGAAGCAACATCGTTATGAGGTCTTCAATGGAGCTTTCCGGTATGATTTCAAAAGCCATACACAGAAAAGGCTTTGCAGGGTATAAATAAAGAGAATGTCAAAACTTCCAAGGTGGCTATCTCAGTTATCCTTCTGCACCACTGACAGAGAATTAAAAGTACTTTCTTTGTGGTAGTCCTCCCTTAGTGAATCAAAGATGTGAAAATCCTCTTAAAGCCCCTTGCAGCACCTGGCTTTCATTTTGGGATTTATCTCCCTGGTTCTGTAGCTCAGAATTGTACAAGGTGTGACAAACAACTGAGGGCAGGATGCTTCTTAGTATATTTTATGAGGCTTTGTACTTGAATGGTTAAAAGCTTGAATTGCATGTTTACAGGCAGAGAGAACTTAAAGCTCGAGGTGCATGAGTATCTTAACTGAGAGAGTAAAATAACAAGACCAATAATCTTTGTTACACAGAGCTGTTGCGCACATATTTCAGTTTTTGCACTCACAGACCTTATTCCTTGCTAAATATCCTGCGTAACATTCCCATGCTTACATTGGCATCTAATATTCCATCATATCAATCAAAAAATGCTCAGTGTTATAGAAGAAAGAAGAACTTAACCTAGGTATTGGCCTGAGGCTGTGTCAAAATCTAAGGATCAGTTCACAATATTGTTTTCAGATTTATTATTTGTGGAAAAATACCAGTACGGATTTGACAGAATACCAAAGTCATAAAAAGGGCAAGAAAATGCTGTTCTAAAATAAATTTGCCACAATCAGAAAATGGAGACTAGAACTTATAAGAATATTTTGTATTCATTTCCTTTTAAGTGATCCACCTGAGTGTTCTGTCCTATATCTGAAGGGACATGCACAGCGATGGTGTCCTACTAGACTAGATGTGATATTTGAACAGGACTTGCATTATAAAGGGCACGGATATGAAGCTTAAACCTTGTGCAGTCGTGGGGATGAGCCCTATCTGTCAATTGTACTCTGTGTGTAAGAAATGTCAGTGTGTCCTGGTGGGGAAAGGATCCTTCGTCCTTAATGCCTTTGTCTGGCATTAAGAAAGTGAATGGATTCCTCGCTTTTAGCTCAGCCCAGTATGGAAGCTGAGCCTAGCGCTTGTTTCATCCAGCACAAGATTTGACACCAGTTGGTGCTTGGGGAAAAAAAAAGAAAGAAAAAACCCCACTTTCCTGCAGAGCAGAAAGCAGCTACCAAAGAACCACAGATTTTACTGTAGGCAAGTCTACCAGCTTGATCTCAAACAGCAGAGGATGTACAAGAACTCAGTCCTGAAAGCTAGCAGTTCTGGCATCTGCCTATAAGCTGAGTTGAGACTGCCCGACTCCCTCTAACTTTGTAAAATCCATGCAGGACTCCGTTGCCACTCTGGTTTAGTCTGAGCTAAAAACTCAACACAAATCTGTAGATAAAAGTCAGAAGTTTGAAATTCAGATTTTTTAGGGGTGAAACAGTCCTTGGTGCAGACTCCAAAAGCCAAAGAGAACCAGAAAGAACCTAATCTGTTGTTTTGCTCAGCTCGTGCCCATGTTGTTCCCTCTGTTGATTTGTTGCGCTGGTATCAGAAACTTCCCTGCAAAAGCAGGTAAGCCACAGTGACAACCCTGTTTCCTAGCCCGGGTGGTCTTGGAGAGAACGGCAGTCAGAAAGGCATCTGTTTCCAAAGGCATCTGTTTTCAGTGCCCACTCGTTAAGCTGCTGTTTGATGAAGGAAATGAAACAAAAGGATCCTCTACTTTGTAGAGAGCCAAAAGCAGGCTTCTATGGGAATAATTTTAGCCCACAGGTATCTCTGGTGCTTCTGTAGCACAGGTGCACAGTTTCCTGGTGACCAAATGGCACCTGTGCTCTAAAATAAGATTGAAATGCTACATTTTTGCTCGGAAAATGGCCAAACCAATCAGAATGGCAAAGAACTTCCTATGGCTTTTTTTTAAGAACACCCTTTCCCCCAGCTGTCACGTACAATGGAATTTTAAGTCTGACATTTGTAAAAACCAAAAATACAATGTATTTAAAGATCAGTGAGGCAGTTAGTATTGAAAATGAAATGAAAAACTTAACTGGTTATCTCTAATTCTCTTCAGGTACAATGTACACAGACTGTGTGGAGGGAGAGCCCAGATTAGGCTTCTAAAAAAATCTTATTCTGTTCTGATCCCACTTCGCTGTTTCCTGAAGCACTTTGACCCTGCTCCTATTGGTGGCACTGGCCAAGCACACAATTCATTCACTGGTTTCAACTTCAAAGAAAAACGTTCCTTTTAAAAGATGTTTTGTATAGTGGGATCAGCAAGTGCATTTCTTGCCGCTGTCATTTACAGGGGGAGAAACCCTCCTGCTACAAGCTGAGTACTTATCCTTAATATGTTTATGAGATGTTGCCTTACTGGGATGCTCCTAGTGGGTGGTTCCCTACCTCCTCACACCAGCAAATGAGACCAACTCAGCAGATATGGAGAATCTTACAGTGAACCTTTAGATGAGAACTTTTCACACCTGCTAGACCAGGGGTGTCAAAGTCACGGCTCCTGCTGTTCTGCTCCTGCAGCGTAACACGTCACACACGCTGCATACATGACCAGCGCTGGCAGGAGCGTTGGGGCAAGGAGCTCGGCGCTGCTGCCAGGTAGAAACAAGGTGTTGAGCTGGATAAAACAAGGTGGAGGGCTGGATTTGGCCCATGGGCCGTGATCTTGACACCCCTGCTCCAGATGTAGGGCTGCCTGACCTCACAGTTTTACTGCTGATCTGGATCAAGCAAGGTCTTGCAGCTGGTAGGAAGAAAGCCACTGAGTATCTTGTGCTGAGATATTATGTATTGAAGTAATGCAGAGATGAAATAACAGCTCTCAAAGTACATGTAACATGACTGAAACCATTGTTTTTCTTCTAGAAATAGCTAAAGCAGAAATATTCCTTTTCCTTTACTCCTATATACATATTTTAGATAAACTAAGCATGTTAGTCTGGAATATGACATGCTCAGCAGCTGTAAATTTACACATTTTGAGGTGAGATCTAGTTCAATGCTGAGAACATTTAAGATAGCAGCACAAATATGTACTAAGAGCTATTTGGTCCTGAGACTGAATAAGCAGATACACAAGAATATTCTTTCTTACATGTTTACTTTTAAGAAAAAAAAAAAAAATCTTAAACCATATACCCTGTGTTTTGGGAGAATGTCAATGTTTAATTCTCTAGATTTTGATTTGAAGTGTGGAAAATCTGCAATAAATTGAGTTCTGCCACTTCATTTGCATATACTAGCGCGGCCCGTTCACAAGCATACGCTCACTCCAATACCATAGCAGCAAAACCTGTCTACCACAATTAACTGGCCAATCCATGCTTTCGGCTGTAACTCAGAGTGTAATATTCTTTTATGCACGTGTGCAGTAAGAGTTGTTCACCTGTTCTCAAACTGTGTGACAGACCAAACCCACCTCCTTAAATGTCAACGCATAGCTCTGTTTCCTTACTGCAGCTGTGATACCTTAAGAGGAGAAGTACTGTTAAAATCTAAGAAAAAAGGACCCTCTTGCTGAGGCAGGAATGTGGTGGGGATAATGTTGTAAACTCCAGCAAATACGTTTTCCACTTCCAAGTAGCAAAATCCACACCTATGATGAAAGAAACTTCCTGTTAGAATCAAGATCTGAATTATGCTTCAAACCTCCAAGACTTCATTAAATGAGTATTACCTGTAGTCACCGCTGTTCTTTTTCTGAAAGCCAGAGGGACCAGGATCTGCTACCGTTGAAACTGTGATGAGTTCAAAGCCAACGCTGTATTGCCTGTAAGTGGCAGAGGGTTGCTTTAGTCATTTGGGTCACCAGGATTGCCACAAAAAGGCCTATTTATTAATAACCCACACAGTATAACTGGAAGACATCTACAAGTTTTGCCACATTTGTGACAGAAACGTTAAGTCAAACTTACCATGACACAAATGTAGAGTCTGGAGGAAGAAGGAATACATTTCAGGTTCAGAACCAGACTATCTGGAAAATGCCTGCTAGAAGTCTGCCTCTGCATTTCAGCAGACTTCAAGGGGTTAAACTTGTGGTGACAATTCTCCTCTGCCACATGGCACAGGCCCTGGGGTGTGATCTGATCACTGTCAGAGGAATCAGTGTCAGGGATCTCAGCAGAATTTCTCAAGCTGCGCTATAACTTGGGATACTTTGTTTACTACCTGTCAACATACGTGACAGGCACCACTTCCCTGTTGTTCAAACTACCCAAATACGATCTGCAAGTGCCGAAAAAAAATGCATACAAAGCCTGGCTCAATTAGTGGGAGAGTAGAGTCAACTTTTGCGCTCATCTTTGTTCCATGAGAGAACGAGTTTCCTCAAAGAGGGGAGGACAGACAAAGTGCTGCTGTTTTGGGGGTTACACTATTACAATAATTACATAATTTTTGGCCACTACATGCCCACTGTACAGCTTTGCAGAAGATGAACACTTGACTACTTGTCAGATGCTGCCATTTAGATGCGCTATATAGTGGGATTTTGAGGTAGGTCATGAATTTTGCCAAAGGGATTTGACCAGTGGATCGACATCCAATACTTCTGGCTCAGAGTAAATGTACTTTCAGAGCTGCAGCTACTGCATAAGCCATTATTTGAGAGCCTGTTATGGTTTAGCATCCTGCATATTAGCTCTTCTAGAAAAGAAGAACTAAATTATGACCATAATTAATTTAAGAGGAAGGAGAAGTCCTTTGTACCTTCCTCCCTTCTGTGCAAGGCCTAGCTCTGCTTCAATCCCAAAACTAAAGAGAAAGAAGGGTCCTGCTTACTATCAAATACGCAGGTTTAAATCACTACTGACAGTGAGGTTAGAAACATAAATAGTGCTCAATATGAGCCGCTTCCCTTCCTCCCCATGGTGGATGCTGACAAATCTTCATCTTTAGCGCATGATACTTTGCTGTGTTAGTTGCTGCATGCTTAATTCTTTACAAACCTTGGTCCTCGTAGTTCAATTAGTAATGGCCCATTCTTGTCCAGCTGGAATTGATAAATGGGGTTATTTTTGTAGGTGTCTCTGAAATTCCCACATCCTCCAGCACTGTGACCTTTCCACTGTCCATTAACCTAAAAAAAGTCAAAAGGACAGAAAATACTTAATATCCTGAGGATTTGTATTGCTTATTTATACACACAAGTAAGAGCAGAGGCTCCTCTTGCTTTAGAGGTCACTGACTTTAGTAATCTCTACTAATTTTTAAAGAGCAAGTGAAAAACTGTGTTAAGCATTCAGGGAGTCTCACTGCAGCCCTCCGCCCACCTCAATCAAACTCTCAGATCATTTAGGTGTACTGCACTTTTCAGCTTATATCAGTAAGTATGAGTGACTGGTTTTGACTATGACAAATTGCATCTAAAAAAGGGTCTATATTCCCATCTATCCCATGGCTATTGGACTATATAGGTTCCTTTTTTTTTTCTCAGACACTTCTCTGTTGTACTAAATGAGAAACAGGAGCAGCACAGAAGTACAAGGCTACTTGTGTTGTAACCTTTCCTTTTGAAATCACTGCCTCCAGGACTGTCCATGCACCTCCATGAACTCAAGAGAATCAGCATTACAGGGTTAAGAGATTCATAAGGAGAGATCCCACAAGGACAAAGACATCCAAGAGGAAAAACACTGCTCAGACTTTGAGAAACAAGCCATCTGTTTGCAAGTTCCTCCTGCTGGTCATAAACCTGAAAGGTTAAACTTGTAAGACATGCCAAACATTCACACAAATTTATAGCTGAGATCCATTTCTCCTGTTACTTCAAATCAGGAAGGAGCAATAGTTTTTTTGGTGGTTTAATTTTTCACTCTGTCCAAAAAACCTCAAACATGGTGAGTTTGGAAACAAGGGGAATTTCTCCTCTGCCTTACTACTACCCAGCAACCTAAATCTGCTGTGTACTGTTTGCTTTCCACCTCTGCTGGACTTAGTTCCACAAATGCCACCTAGGGCTTGGTGAGCTCCAGAGGTGACCACTCAACTTGAGCATAAGACTTCTAACAGAACTCGCTTCTACTGGTAAACAGAATTACTTATCTGCTCGTTTTTAAGTGTGATGACTGCTAAGCAAGTACCAAGTAAGCATTAAGCACCGGCAACAAACTTTTTGGATTTAATCATAAAGTCAGAGCTGGCCTTGGATACCCAGAATATACCTTTTATTTGAATACTAGACAGACATCTTCAAATAATTAGCAGGAGGTTTCCACATAGTTAATTTGCTTTTGAAACATAATACAACATAAAACAGATGTCCTGCCTCAAACAGACTGGTTGTCTTCAATGAGTTGTTGACCTGGTAAAGCATTCCCCAAACTAAGCCCAGTTTTTAAAAGTTAAGAAGGATGATGGTTTCTGGAAGAACCAAGCAAATCATCTTGCTGTTCCCAGGAATCTCTGCAGCCACTTCTCATTCTCCAGAAAGGGCTAGCTTCAAGGGGCTGCTGCAGAAATAACCACTGGTACGAAACACTGAACTCAAGAGCCTGACTGCAAGCCGACATGTTACCCTGACCACAAATAGCAAGGTAATCCTTGGCTTCAGGCACAAGTGACCTAGAAATTGTTCCACTGTGGCTCAAACCAGCCTTGTTTCTCTCTTCCTGAGGAGGTTACTGTCTGGACAAGAGACTTCTGCCTACAGAAGGATTCCCCAGGGTAGGTACCGAGTTTAAAGTGAATAGCTGCTGCCTTATTCTTTCTTGAGGATAAAACTGCTAACAGACGAAAATATATGCAAGTTACGTTATCCTGTGAGCTCTTGGCTATAATTATACTTCAGCTGAAGGTACAACTGCAGTTCATGTTGACAGCTGAAATATGAACAGCAGCTGGCCTCAAAACTCCCTGGGTTTCTGGCTTAGTTTCAGTCAAGGTTTTTTTGCTCTTGCCCCTACTGCTGTGCTCTCAGGGAGCATTTTTGCATGAAATATATTGCCTCAGTTGCCTGGCTACAGAATCACTAGGTTGGAAGAGACCTCTGAGTTCACCAAGTCCAACCGTACCTGTCTCCTTACTAAACCATGTCCCTAAGAAACTCATCCACCCGTTTTTTAAAGACCTCCAGAGAAGGTGACTCCACCACCTCCCTGGGCAGCCTCTATGGCAGTGCTTATGCCAATGATCACAGACCTCTGCCATGCCTTAGCAAAATTTAGGAGCAATAATATATTGTGCTGTTGCCATCCTAAGTCTTACTACTGGTGCCTTTAGTTTGCAATTGCTTACTTTGTCCCATTATGCCAAGAGTTCTTCCAAGAAAATCATGCAATTCTCTTACGGGAAAGCAAACGATGCTTTTGCAAGGTTTTTACCTTGCAGTAGTACCAGTGCAATCTGACTGTAGAGTAATTACATATTAGGGTACAGGTCATTATTCAAAAGGCCAGTCTATTCTACAAAGGCTTTACAGCGTATCTGTAATGGTACAGCCGCACAACACACTTCTGCAATGAAGATGGAGCTTATGTACCAAACGCTGGTAAAAGCCAAGCCACCATCCATGCAGAGTGGTACGAAGAGACTGAACCAGAACGAGGGCTTTTGTGTTGGTACATAACAGTGCAGCTAATTATCTGGCAAATTATATGTAACTGGAGTACAGGATTGGTCTTGAAGTAATGATGCTTAGATTAAGCTTTAGTTAAAAAGTTTCATTTCTTAGAAGATGGCATAAGCTGGCAGTTTTGAGCAGTAGTATAAAAATATATGTAAAGACCTGTACATCTCAAATACGCAGAAGACAAACCAGAATTATTAACCACTGACTCATAGAAAAGATTTCTTTACCCGTTTGGATATGTTGTAAGGTGTAGGAATCTTGGAAAAGGTGAACTTGCACAAGGAATACACCTGTGTTGGAAAAGAAGAAGCAGGTCACACATTCATCTTGCACTTTTCATATGAAATCATGATGTGTTAAAGAAAACAAAATAGCCTATATGTGATTTTTAGGTACTTGTTAACTACATGCCTATATTACTCAGATGACCTCATCTGAAACTGAAAATCCAACAACACTTAGTTCTACATAAGTTTTATTAAAAAAAGCAAAATGGAAACAATTTGCATTTTACTTTTTTTCAATGAAAAGAACAGACATCTAGCATTGATCTCTGCCTGTATACAGATATTCTTTTATTCTGGAAAATAAAATTATTTTTCAACTGATTTCACTGCTAAAATTTTAATACTAAACCCACACACACTATATGGTCTTAATTACAAGGGAGAACATCATCAAGCACTTCATCCAGTGGTTCTGCTCCATCATTCATAGGCTCGCTCCCTAAAATAACAACTTTGATCCAGAAGTACACTTGTTTATCAAACTTACAAATAAAGGACGCTTTATAGTTTAAATTGTTTACATTCATTATGAAATCAACACTACTTACCCTGATGGTGTAATGGATAGTGTTTTGTTTCTCATACTGGGACACCACTAAGGTAAATGTATGGGGCCCTGGAGAGGTCAGTTTTATCTTGGTCAGATAATGAGGACTGTTGATCCGAATACCATCAATATACGGAGGAGGGTCCGCTGAAAAAAGAAAAGGATGAATACTTTTCCTGGATCGAAAAAAAAAACCCAGCTTCATAAGCTTTGCCATTTTATATCAGTGAATTTTGCCAGGAAAGTCACTATTGGTACCAAGGTTAGACTGTGAGCAGACTTGAGTGCTCTCAAAAGAAGAGAGCCTCAAGATTTGTTCATAAAAAGGACAGATAACCTTAAGAGCAACTATTCTCAGGAGAGGTACACAGAGTCATAGAATCGTTTAGGTTGGAAAAGACCTTGAAGATCATCGAGTCCAACTGTAAACCTAACACTGCCAAGTGCACCGCTAAACCATGTCCCTCAGCACTGCAACTACAGGTCTTTTAAGTACCTCCATAGATGGCAACTCAACCACTTCCCTGGGCAGCCTGTTCCAACGCTTGACAACCCTTTCAGTGAAGAAATTTTTCCTAATATCCAGGTTTTCTAAACTTCCCCTGGCTCAACTTGAGGCCATTTCCTCTCATCCTATTGCTTGTTACCTGAGAGAAGAGATAATTCTAGGAGAGCCTCACTACTATCTCCTTTCAGGTAGTTTTAGACAGTGATGAGGTCTCCAGCCTACTTTTCTCCAGGCTAAACAACCCCAGTCCCCTTAGCCACTCCCTACAGGATTTGTGTTCCAGCCCCTTCACTAGCTTTCTTGCCCTTCTCTGGATGCACTCCAGCATCTCAATGTCTTTCTTGTAGTGAGGGACCCAAAAGTGAACACAGTATTTCAGGTGTGGCCTCATCAGCACCGAGTATAGGGGAACAATCACTTCCCTGGTCCTGCTGCCCACACCATTTCTGATACAGGTAAGGATGCCGTTGGCCTTCTTGGACACCTGTGCAAACTGCTGGCTCATGTTCAGCTGTCAGCCAGCACCCCCGGGTCTTTTTCCACCAGGCAGCATTCCAGCCAATCATCCCCAAGCCTGTAGCATTGCATGGGGTTGCTGTGGCCCAAGCGCAGGACCTGGCACTTGGCCTTGTTGAATCCCATACAGTTAGCCTTAGTCTATCGATCCGGTCTCTCCAAATCCCACTGCAAATCCTTCCTTCCCTCAAGGAGATCAATACTCCCACTCAACTTGGTGTTATCTGCAAACTTACTCAGGGAACACTCAATCCTCTGGTCCAAATCATTGATAAAGATATTAAACAGAACACTGAGCCCTGGAGGACACCACTTGTGACCAACTGGATTTAACTCCATTCACCACAACTGCCCATCCAGCCAGTTTTGTAAATCAGTGAAAAATCACACATTTCATGACAGAAATTCCGCACTTGAAAGTACGACTTTAATCCCATGACTTGCAAGTACTGCTTATCCATCTCCCAGCAATGTCACCTTTCCAAGGAGACCTACTGTGCTCATGTTAAAATTTAAAAAGAAAGATAAGGAATGCCTGAGCACTCTCTAAAAATGTCTGTTCTTTCTCCATTGGCTGGACAGTTCCAGAATGCAAGCTCCCAAAATCTTTAACCACTGGGTAAACAAGACTTCAAAACACGTTTATTTCTTCAACTGACACATGCTTTGTCTCTCTCTCTCTTCAAGTCCTCATGATCATTACACAGATGTAGTTGCATCCCAGTACCAATGCACATGTGGTACTTATTAAAGACATCACAAATGTTTGCTTTTACAATTAGACAATTTAATTTATTATTTGGCCTCTAATTAGTTCTATCCAGACATCTTTTAATTTCAGCAAAACAGGAACAACTCTAGCCAATTACTTCAATAAGCCCAGGATCAGTTCCTTTTATTTTCTTCCACAAAGTAAGATAGGAGAGGGGAAAGGATTAATATAAAACACTGAGAAGCTTAGGAATGGGAAATCTCAGCCTCTCTGCCAAAGGATTCACCTGCTTTGTACTGATCTTATTGTAACAGATGGTAAAAATTATACTGCAGATTGACCAATCTATTTCCATGGAAAAAGGCTTTAAATGAGTTTGAACTCCTGAGATTAAAGTTTATAAAAGAGTCTGGGTAGTGAGACAGAACAGATGAATCACCTACTTCTTGCCAGTGGTCTTGTTGGAAGACTGTCTCTTTCAAGCACACCCAACAATCCCCTCCACTATACAAACGTGTTTGGTTGGCCCACTTAAGAATATTTTCAGTAAGGCACACGTGTAAAATAAGCACTGCTGCAAGTACTAGAAACACCAGAAGCATCCCTTGGGCTGTATAAAGCAGCAAAAGCTTTAACAAGGTCAGCTCTTACAAAAACTGTTTTCTGCAGAAAAAAGCTTGGATTCCAAGGGAACTGGTTGGCGGAGTTCACTGAACAAGACCAGAGATGAACAATGCAACCCTTACCAGCCATTCAAATAGAAAAAAACCCCACAAACTCCACTCTTGGTTGAAACGAGATTTAAAAGCTACTCTCCAATTAATTCTTGCTATTACCTGTCTGTAAAAGTAAGAAGCCAAATCCTACTTGTCCTAGGATGCCCCTTCAATGAATTCTTCCACAGAATATTTTTACACTGAGACCTCTAACTTGATGTAAGGTTTAAACAAAAATATGACACTATTAGCTCAGTCTTAAAGTTGCTGTCTACCCTATCCATTTAACCTTTGCTTTCCATGTCTCAACCTGCGTTTCAGAACTGCTGTCTGTCTTGAAATTGAACACACTTGGCTTTTTTGCCACTACAACAAAGCTCCAAAAGCCAAGCCTCCTTCTTCACAAGGTGAGCAGACTCTGATCTATGATGACCAAGAGTAATAATCTGATAAAATTTGAACATCTAAGTAGTTTCTTTAAATGTTCCATTCCTGATACTCTGAAATATGTTGAACTGTTCAACTGTATCCCATGAGCTTGCTTAGGTTCTAAGGCAGGCTCATAGAACAATTAACTCTTGATTATTTTTGTTTAGTGGAAGCTGTAAGCTTTTCAATAATTTCACAAATGTGCAAAATAATTATGTAATCAGATGAACAGAAGCTTAAATCTGCTCCCTGTAAGCATTAACTATTGCCACTGCAAAATACACAGAACAATAAAGAAAATGCTGTGCCAAAATAAGTATCAGTAGGATTATGTAGACTTCTCAGCAAGTTTTCAACATGTACAGTTCGGTTTATTCCTTCAGCATAGACTGTTGAGCAATCTATGGTTTAGCTTTCAGAAGACTGATTTCTTAGAGCAGGAGTGACAAACTCACAGCCCGTGGGCTGAATCTGTCCCAGCATCTTGTTTCCACCTGGTGGCACCACCAAGCTTCTTGTCCCTATGCTCCTGCCAGCGTGCTGGTTACGTGTGCAGCATATGTGACGCGCGTTACGCTGCAGGAGCAGGAGAACAGTGGGACCCATGAGTCTGACACCTCTGTCTTAGGATAAGGCATCTAGTTTTAAAGCAAATGGTGCTTTTCCTCTCCATAAAATCCTTTGCAATTCTTCATTTATTTTTTAACATTATATTCTCGACATTTAAGGTACACTAACCTGGGTAGTAAACTTTTTTGCCATCAGTCTTGTATACAACCATTGTGATGAATTCCCGATTGTGGGCAAAGTCATCCTAGAAAAACACAAATCAAGTAGAGTTGTACACTTCCATAGAATGTAACGAATGCTGAAGCAGAACCAATTCCACCATCCCCTTCGATCACTGCATGGTGTGATCTGATACTTGTATTTAAGATATCTGGTTCAATTTTCTTAAAAAATACTTGAAATAAACTGTCATTAATTTCACTTGTAACAGTTAGAGTCCCTTCATTACCTTTACGGTGGTGAAAATAACCAGCTCACTCAGTATGTACTCTGGGTCTGTTTCAACACTCTTGTGTACAATTACATGTATCAGCTGAATTTAAAATCTATGCATACACATAGGTGGACACATTTGGAATGTTAACGTATAAGCAGTAACATACCAATAACAAAGCTATGTAAAAAGATATAAAGAAGATGCTACAGAACTAGAAAATACAAGAAAAAAGAACGTGGCACCTTGTCTGTGATGTGCCTGCTGAGCAGAACCCAGACGGCAGCACCACCTTGTGGACACTGCACCTCTAGCTTGTACTGAGGATTGTTAGCCAGGCTGTAAGCATCCTTCACCGGACCCTGCTTTGCATCCCACGTACTGAAAGTAATACAGACACGTTATTAGATGAGTACAATGCCAATTTGTGCTTTGAAAACTAGCTCCAAATCCTACCTACAAACAGAGCTCTCCATTATTAGCAACAAAGTTACTGAAGGCTAATTGTCTGCAAGAAATATGGCGGTTGTTACATAATGTGTTGATGTCAAAAGCATTGTCTTACAGTTTTGTTTTATAAATTACTTTCCTAAGATACAAGTGTGATAACAAAATATGCTAAATACAAAAAGACTGTTTGCTATGGTAACTGCAACCACATGAAACATGAAAAAGCTGAGAAGGGAGCCCAGATTAACCAATTACTGTAATGATTGTACACACCACATTTATCATTAAGGGGAAAACACCTATGCTTCTGTAACTGTCAGAATTCATACATAAACCATGGTGAGTTCCAAAAGATTCCAAATTTTCTCTTCCAGTTTTTTATTCCGATAATCTTTCTTTTAAAATTTGATCCATTTCACTTTTGGAAGGGTACCTGCATGAAGTGTGGAAAAAATCTTTGAGGTACTCTATATTGCAAAATCCGCCCGCTGCCTCATGAACAGACTAGGCGAGGAAAATAAGGTAGGAGAAACCCCAAAAGTGCTGACAAGTGAATGTAACGTGTGGCATGCTGGGAACAGAAGTGGATAAAACTATCCTGAAGTCTCGCTAACCCTCCCACACTTTGCAAACTGAACAGCACATGTGGAAGGCTGCGCTGTCAACTAAGCTTCAAATTATCACCATCATTACTCCACTTTTTACAGCAATTGTCACTGTGCTGGGCCTTTCCCTACACAGAGGTATCACAATCAGAAATAATATAAGGAAAGACAGACTGGTAGATGAGCTTTGAGATTAGCACCCGCATTACCTCTTCTTGTTATGTCACCTAAGTGTATTTTAGAATCGATTGGAACACAAAAATGGAAGGAGCCGTTACAGATAAACTCAGCAGTTGTACGATGGATGAGGGAGGTTGCGCAGAGCTAACATACCCAGAAACAGTGTGGGAGCAGTGGCGAAGTGCAGTATAGTGCAGTGGAAAAATAGAGAAACTCTTACTTTCAGGAACTGAGTCACATGCTTATCCTCAAACTGGGTGACAAAGAGACTGAATGTGATGGATATTAGGCAGAAGACAGGAATCATATTCAGAAAAAAAAAAAATCAGCAAGCAAGGAGGATTACTTATGATAAGCACGACTGGTGAAAAACGGAATTAGTTAAACTACTCTGACATCAGCGTAGTCCTAAAAAGACAACACAAACTGCACAAGTGACTTGCAACTCCCTAGGCAAATAAATTCCAAATAAAAGCTAGGTCAGTCAAACACTGTCTGTTCACTGCTTAAAAGACAGACTACACAAAAATCTGATTTCTATTCTGGTAGAGAAGTGGGACTGAGGTCAGAATCTGGGAATCTTAAGTTTACAGCAACATCACAAAGCTCACTGGAATTTCAATGATGTTACAAAAGTAGTGAAAAACAAAGCTTGAGCTGAGAATTTACAAGTGTGAGTCAGGCTCAAGATTGCATGGCTGGAATCCAAGCTCATCAGCTGTAACTAGGAAGAATGGAAGAAAACATCACAGTGTAACATTTAGTCAGATATTGACACAAAAGTTTTCTCTCTTGGACAAACCTGTGAATACACGTAGATTCCTTAAAGAGACTTGGGTTCCAACTCAAATAAATAACATCATAGTATTGGCACAGGTCCTCCCAGGCAATCCAGAAAATGCCTAAAAAGGAAACACTGTTATTGTATGCTTACCAGATACCTCGATTTCACTTGTTTTTCAAAAGTCTCTTTCCAGGCAAACGATATAGCTTATAGAAACTAAAGTTTCTGCAAAACTTAGTAGCAACATCTGCGTTGCCCAAATTCATACATTTAAACTTAACCCCCAAAATAAACAAGTTAAACAAAAAAAAAGTTAGTCTGTGCTTATCATCAGGGACTTTCTGAAGCTGTCAAGATGCTTTTTATTCTGAAGCACAAAGCAGAAGGAGAGAGAGAATGTGTTGTATTGGAAGACATGTAATTAATTAATTGACCTCCCTTCCCTTTTCCTAGGGACCTGACAAAAAGAAAAGATTGTTATCAAACCAGTTTCCCTAGTTCAACCACCTACTTCAGTAGTCACCCAGCACAATTAAGTATTCGATCAATGTGTGAGTACATCTGAATATCTCTCTAAGGTTTTTAATGCAAAATCCAAGTGACTTGCTTAGCACCCTGAGTCTGCTTCATCTTTACAACATCCTAATGCATGTATTCTAATTCCTTAGAGCTCCCTTAATTGCAACTCCAGCCAACAATGCCTGCAAGCTGACAGATTCCTGATGAAATGAACTCTCAAAAAGGTAACAGCCTTAATACAATAATTCAAGCCTCCGACATGGGCAGCTGCAGATCTTGCGGTACTAAAAAAAAAAATGCAGTCAGAATAGCTACACACTTAGACAAGACCAGAATGTAAATCCAGTCAGAAGAAAGGACTCCCTTAAAATTAATAATGTAATTTTAGAATTACTAATGTAATTTTATATAAATTTTATAATAAATACTATTTTATATACTTTTATATAAATTTTGACTACTAGATGTTACAGAAATAAATTACTAAATGAATTGGTAAATAAATAATGAGCTAATCTCTTATAACTGTCACAAAGTGAGAGCTGCTATTCTTACATTTAAATCAAAGGTTTTCTTTACACATTTGCATGAGGCTTATCATTAAATGTTATAATTTAATTGGTTTGGATGCATACTGTTGTCAAAATACAGTGGCCCTGAAAAAAGGGCTCCCACACAGAGATACACAGACAGTACCTAGGATTCTATAAAAATAGCAAACACCTCTTTCTGAATCCAAAATGCAGCTTCTGCAGAATTTCTGAACTGTCAGCAGCCTGCCCTTTCACCATCAAATCCACACTGACTTCTGAGATGCTACACTCTGCTATTCCCTAGGGATGACGGGCCAGGACTACACCGGGCATCATTCCAGGTGGTTTCTCTAGACAGTGACACAGTAGTGCTGCTGTCTCAAAGATAGATCTTACAGCTGAAAATAGAATGTATGTAAAGATTTGTTAGCAGATGTAATGCAAGGGAGAAACACCCCGCTTATCTCCAGTGCATAACTTCAAATGTAGGCAAGACTAAATTTAAATAGTGATAACACCAAGCATGTTGATAGACATTTGCAGATGTTGAAGGAAAGAACCCACAAAAATGGGTTCACAAATTAAGAAGCTTATTGTCAGAATGTTAGCTGTGCACTGAAATTCCCCACACTTAGTTACTGAGATAGCAGCACTTAAGCAAAGTAATATCTTGTCAATGAATTTGAGACATATTAAACAGTCCAGATTACTTAAACTCTAGTAAAACCTGAAATGACAGATATAAATACCCAAATTTAAATACACAAATAGCCTAATTTTTTGGCTATTTAGTTTCTAGTATTTGTTTTAATGTCTTTCTCCTTGTGCTCAAGCATTTCTTTCCACCTTCCTGCAAGGACACACCACAAAGATCTATATTATCTGAAAAACAGTGACTTTTTAAACTTTATTACCATTGTCTATTTTCTGAGCTGTTCTGGGATCAAAGTTCAAGTATTTTTGTAAATCTGGGGTCCAGTTTCTTGTGTCATTTTCACTGTATCGCCCCTTCCAACGTAAGTGGCTCCAGGGATTTTTCAACTGAAGAAAGCGAAGTCCCTGAAGAAATACAAAATAAAATTGCTGGATTCAGATTGTCAAGGTAATTTTTCTATTTATATTAATACGGAATATGGACCAACAGCTCAAGAAAATACAACATCATTAAGGTTTCTGAAATTTCCCATTGGAGCTCAAGACAAAATAAACCACAAAAGCTCTCAGAACACACAAAAAACCCCAGGCATCTGAAAGCATCTTCAGTTTTACTTGATACCTTATATTCTCTTATGTCCAAAACGGCATATGCATGGGTTGGAACTAAACCCCATTTTTCTCCTTCCTCTTCAGACATCACCCCTGTTGCTGTTGTGATAAGGACATCTCCCTTGTGAAATCTGTTCCAAAAAAAAAAAAAAAAAAATAGAAAATAGTTTGATAAAGATTTTGCAAGTTGCAAACTAACATATTCCAGACACTGTAATAGTATGTTTGCACACTGTCCATCAGTGTAACCCTGCTTTATAAAAACTGGAATACACTTTTTTTGCAAGCAGAAATCACTCCTGAAGACCCAGAACTACTTTCAATACAGGCTTTAATTGAAAGATTATTATTATTTTAATTATAAAATAAATATTAGCATTTATCAACCTGAATTTCAATCTGTGTCACTTAAAGACACTCTTCAGAGATCTTCAGCTGAACACAAATGCGGTTTCATCAATACTTAACCAAACGCTGCATAGAGCAAATTAACAACTTGGTCACAACCACAGGACTCTGAAGGAGCTTCCCAAAACCTGAAGAATGAGAAGGTTGTGCTTCTATAATTTCGCAGGTGTTTACTGTAAAGTTTTGCATCCCTCAGCATAGACTTTACAGGGTCTGAATTGGCAATTCGTAACAACTGAGTTCTGCAACTCTTCTGAACTGTTGCAAAACTAACAATTGCAATCATTGTTGTCAAGACACACTAGCCTGTTTCCCAGCTCACGCCAAAGTCCAAGTACATACTCAGCATCCCTGGACAGTTTACAGGGGCTAGGGATCGATAGATTTTTCAGTACACATTCACACGTGAACAACAGTGATACTATATTGGCTATAATAATCCCAATCTAATTGCAGTCACACCTCCAAATTGCAATGCCAGAGTATCTGATAATTTGTTGACAACAAACTGAAAACTCCTAACCTACTCAAAAAGCACTGTAGAGATTTGCGCTCTTTTATTAGGAACACAATATCCCTCTTCTGCTGCACTGGAAATCAAAGTACTTGCTAGCCTGACATTTATAAATCACAGCTGTATCCTTCAACATAAGCAGAATTGTTATGGTAGGTCTGAAGATCAGTATTGTAGTTTTGACAGGCTTTTGCTGTTCTTCCAAGAGATTTACTAATAGGGTATAATAACCAAGACCTTGTGTACAACTAGAAATGCTATAGTATATCTACTTGAGAGGACAGAAGGACAATGCCAAAGTTCTGGCGAACTGTGTGGTAGCACAGAACACATTTCCTTAATCTTTCAAACACTTCTAACTTGTTATATTGGTTCCAAGCTGCTCTTCTCTGACTGTATATTTTATTTTCTGCATCGAGGAAAAGGCTATTTTTTCCTTCAAATGTAAAAGAAGGAAAATCAGGTCAAATAAATTCCACAATAATTTACTTTTCTGTTCCATCAAAGCCACCACTACCTCAATTTTTATTCTTCCAGAAAGTATATGGAGGTTTTATAAAGCACAATTTGTAGTAGTACCAAAATGGACCAAAGGACCTGTGGTCACTGTACCGCTTTTACAGTGATAACACAGCTACTACACAACAAGCATTTTAATTACTTAGGAAAGAACAAATGTCTACCTCTGATAGAGCATTCTGAAAGTACTGTCTTTATTGAAAGCTTGATTGTCAGAGTGCATAGCAATTCTTTCAGGTATCCAACCAGTCAGTGCATGGAGATCAATATTCTGAAATGCAAGCATTCAAAAGAAATCAGAATAGATAATTCATCTATAAACATATGATGTCTGTACACAAATTATAAAAGTGCCTTGAAAGAAATCGAGTATACACGAGCTACATTATAGCTCTACATGTAAAAGGCTCAAGACTAAGACTATACTAAAAACAAAGAAAACCTTATTTGATTAGTTTAAGGACAATATTTCCAACTAGCCTCTGAAAAAAAGAAAAAGCTGGAAAGTCAACTGATGAAATAAACTGTAATATCAGAGCAATGGAAGCATAAGCGATTGATCAATCATTCTCAATTCTATGATGTGTTCTATTTATTTCATTCCTTGATTCAGACATTTAAAGCAGTCTCAGAAGGATTGTTTGGAACTTTGCTATCATATATGTGTTTTAAATAATTTAAGGTTTACTTCTGAGGCTCATGGTAGAGTTTTATATTCTTTTTGGTAAAGCTGACACTGACATGTATTTCCATAAAAAGAGGCTTTAATCTCCCCATTTCATCTCCTTGAAATATTGCTTATTCCTCTTTTTTTTTTTTTTGCTTTGTACTCCTCAATGCAACAGCCAGAGACTATGAATGCTTGAAGTGTCAATAACCAGCACTGGGGGGTGGGACTTGAGAAATTACCAGTATAACATCACCAATAAGTAACCCTAATTACACAAGGAAGCTGTAACACAGTGGAAGGCAGAGGGCACAGGAAGGGTGGAGATAAAGTGTCACAAGTCGAGTTGTTTTTCTAGATAGTAAGTTAGAGGATGATGATGGGAATAAACCACAGCTATTCTCACCAGCTTCTGTCCTCCAAAGCCAAGCAGCCCAACACTGACCGAAACATACATAAAAACGTATACTACTTCTACCTTTTATACAAAGCCGCATTTGTCTCCAAAATAATTTTTCAAAAGGTGATGATTACCTCCTATACGCTCCAAGAGTGTGATTATCAAGATATCAACTACAGTGCGAAAAGCACCATGAAATAAAAGAATAGACCATTGAAATGTTAAAGAATTTTAAAATTAAAATCAGAAATGCTTCCTAAGTAACGAATGAAGATCATGCAGGCTACTCATTTCAGTAAACCGGCTATCTTTAAAAGAATAATTTGCATGCCAGCCTAGCTGCAGTATTATGACTGTTTCTTTAGTAACCACTTTGTATGAACCCATTACACGTTTATGTAAATGAGTGGAACAATCCGATAAGCAAACTTTAACAGATCAAAGTACTTGCTCCCTCTACAGATGTGTACAACATTACTATGTTGTTCCGTTCCTATCTGACTCTCGTACCTAATGAGGGAGAAGTGTCCTATTTATGAATCACAGTCAGAAACCAAAACCAGGGGTATTGATATGGGCAAAAATTATAATTTTACACAACACTTCTAGACCCTATACAAACACATGCACCTCCCAACCATAAGTGCCAATCCTGCAGTCAGAGAAATAAGATTAAATCTGCTGATCAAGATGTCTCGCTCATTCTATTTTGATGGAATAAATCTCACCAAGTAGAGCTAAGCGTATTTGTGAAAGCAAGAAACATTAAAAATGAGAAAACATCAAACTCAACACTCGTCTTCCCCTCTTTCAGTAGAAGGGAAGTTATATCACCCAACACTATTGAAGTAGAATTTTGCCTCAGAAATAATCTATTACTTACAGAATTTGATCCAGGAAAATCGTATCCTCCCATGACCTTCATATAAGCCTTTTCTATTAGTGATACCCATAATTCATTCTTATTGTTAGAATAAGAGCAGAGAAGTTCCCCATTATGATCAACAGGTAACTGATCATCTATGATTACCTGTGTGAAATAAACAAATGAAAAATCATCATAAAGCTAACAAATCGTTTTGGAAGCATTTAAAAAATAAAACTAAGCTCTGAGTAACGTACAGCTCGCACAGCTTCTCAGACACCCAGATCTAACCATCATGCTCAGATGTGGACATCCATATCAATGCTGCAGTGGTTTGCCCAAGTGAACAAGAAATTCTACTGACAGCTCTTCATTTGCACTCGTCCTCCGAGTGAGCTTCGATCACCTGCCTTGCTTTCCCCTATGTAAAATGGGGAAGCGACAGTATGCTCTTATAAAAGGTGTCTGATATCTAGTGAAAAAGGTAGCCACAAGAGAGCTCTCTGTAATTACCAGCATTAGAAAAAGGAGAAAAACACATAAGAACATCCATCACCTAATTAGGAAACAGAGCTTGGACTGTGCTTGGCAGCCAGTAGAAAAATAAAGAGTTATCTATCTATAAGGAATTTAACTACGTGTCACACCACTTTCATAGTCTCTACCTCAGATTTAAATTCCCACTCTCTGGAAAGAAAAAAAACCAACCCAAAGCAGCAGTTGTTAAAAGTATTAGCATTTCTCCTTTAAGTTAGGTAGAATATAGTCAGCATTGTTACAGATTGTTACTGCACTATTTGTAGCGGTCTGAAACAATTTCCCAGAACAGATGTTTCTGTTCCACGCTGGCATTAATCCATTACCAGTACAGGCTACCAATAACAGCACCTTTCCCAGTCAAATCCTGTCTGTGCAGGAATGAATAATCCTTCTCACAGAAGAGCAAATGGCCATTCATCCTAAGAAAATGCAGCCATTAAGAGATATTTTGGAAAGAGTATTAAAGCAAGGCAAGTACATTAATGATACTTTCCTGAAACACTCATTCAGACCTGGAATTTTGCAACTCAAGGACTTCCCGATCCAGGGATTATACCTCAGCAATTAAGAGCCTTTGAGGATTTTGCCCTTACTCCCCCATTCCATGAATACAACCACTCAACTTCTGAACTCCCACAAACATCATCAGTCACTATGATCTGCAATTATAAGTGCTACAGTTAAATATTACATGAAGAAATGTATTTTATGCTCCTATTCATCGCACTGAAAAGAAAATGAACCTGTTTGTGAGTTTACAAAGTTCTATCATATATCTTCAGGTATCTCCTCCCCCTGCTGAAAATCTGTGGTCATTCAAGTTATTCCTCTATGGTCATTCCATGTCTGTACTCTTCATGGATGACTCTCTCTGCACTTTTTAATTCTGTAACTTCCTTTCTAAGATGCAGTTGGAAAGCGATTACTCGCACCCCCTGTTCATAGACATGGGATGCATAATTTTATTCCTTTATGGTTGTCATAATTCTTTTAAGCAATACAAAGATTTTGTAATGTATTTAATGTAAGGCTGCTCATGAATGTCTGTAGAATAAATACCTACATTCTTTTACATACGTCACAATCAAAATGAATCTCAAAAGGTTTAACAATTTAAAAACCCTTTCCAATAAAACATGTCTAAAGTTTTTGCTATTCAAGCATAGCTTCACAGTGAAGCAGAGCAAGTCTTTAAAATATACAGCTTAAACAGCATTAAGTTACCATTCACCTTTCTAGGTACACCATTGATGTGAAGCTTCACCATGTATTTGCCACATGGATTATACTCTGGTTCTCCTTTCTTATTCTGAGGGTAAATTATGCTGTTAAAGAAATAAAAAAACAAACCAGAGGAAATTGTGACATAAATGACTTGGCTGTACATATATATTCATAACTCTAAAAGCAGGATTAACATAACCCGTTTCTGGAATTTACATTGAACATCAAAAGAGAATTTTTAATGAAAGAGCAACTCAAGTTTAGCAAAAATGACAGTGATGTTTAAATGGGTTTTATTTTTCAGGCTTGGCTCTCGATGCAGTCCTCTGCTTAACATAGTAATGAAAAGAACATAAGTAACCTAATTGTTTCTCCAACAGAAGCAAGGCAAACAGATTTATCTTACTATTAAACAAATGGTATTTACATATACCTGTAGTATAAATAAATATTTGCCTGAATAACACGTCAAACATTTGAAGAAGGAGAATACAGTGAAGAACTCACTGCTCTTTAAAAGAATACAAGTTCAGGTCTAACAAGTATATGTTAAACAAAAAGTCAAGGAACAACATTCACACACTGGTCTGGCAATGGGCTCCAGTCAGAGTCTGCCAAACCCGTGCAAAATTTATCACGGGCGCCAGCTGAGTGGAACTGAGATAGTTTTAACATTAATTCTGCAATGACATGCAAGATAGATCACCTGTTCCACAGCAGCTGTCATAGCAAGGTAGAAAAACAAAGCTATATGGCATTATAAGTAAAATTTCTACTAAAAACCAACCAAAACCTTCCAAACTATTCATTCCTCCTCAGAGCACATCTAAAGTTGAACTCCAGTGTCTGTATAAAGCTAGATTCTCTCTCAAAAGCGTTAAAGCCATATGAGTCGCAGGGACATGAAAGTGAAACAAATGCTAGTTTTTACTGTGCCCAGTTGTAACAGAACACATTCTGAACGCATGCCAGTTTTACACCTGAAAAGATGTCAGAAAGCTACTTACCTTGTGATCAATTTTTTATTATATCTTCTTTCATATGCTGCACTGATAGCTAGTGATGCCACAAAAGAACAATCTGACACTATTGTCTATAAAGAAAAGAGAAACAGTAAGTAGATTTATACATAAATACTGAAAGACAAACTGGGAAGGAAAGCTATCAGTTAGTCATTCCTTTCAAAAGGGAAAGGATTTGAACCAAGAGAGGCAAAACTACTATAAAAAAGACTGGAAATGTATGCTTGCTCGATACAAGGCCCCTAAAGAGTAAATCAAAGTTAGAATTGAATGACAATCAGAGGCAAGCGCAGATACCTCAGCATTCACTCACACTTACACCCTTTTCTCCAAACCATGCTGTGCCATATCCAATGGCACAATCTATTGCTGATTTCGGAATAGCTTGGGCCATCTGCAATTAAACACTAAACAAGACATTCCCCAATGGACCATTCTGCTTCCTGTCAAACGAAAATCTGAAAGTATTGCACATTATTTTTTCCATGCAGTAAATTAAGTGAACAACCTGCTGCAGAACACACCTTGCTTTTTTCCATACTGACCTTACTATTATTTCCAGAAAGCAGGATTTTCAGTTAGAATTCAAATTCCAACTTTCAATTCCACTCCTAACAAACCTGGTTGTTCTGCATGGAATCCAAAGTGATGCTATTTATTAATTAATTTATTTAATATCGTGAGAGCCCAGGAAAGCACTCTCATATGTGGGGACTCCTTTTTGAACAAGAAGGCCTATATCCCCTGTAATAAACTGTTAGCAGCACACAATTCAGGAACAATTTACCTGCTTTATGCTGAAACTTGATACAGTATAAATCATTGTAGGATTATTTGTTATGTCATCTGGTCGCACCCACTTGGCAAACATTGCTTTCTGTTTGGGGGATAATGGCAACTTCCCACATTTATCACTAGATTTAAGAGAGAAAGAAGAAATAAATAATTTATGCTTAAAAACCTACTTAAACAATTTTTAACTCTGAAAAAGAAAACACAGAAACACCAAATACGGGAAAGCTTTGGAAACAAAAACAAAAGTAAGGTTCAGTAATTGAGTGACACTTACGAAAATGGCATAGGGAAGGCAAAACGTTCCCTGAGATCAACACTCATGAAAGGTACATATTCAATGCCATTAATTTTTGAAGTCTTCCTGCAAGTCATAAGGAAAAAAAAAATTGTTACAAACCTGTCTATCACCTTTCAAAGACTTAAATTCCAGAAGGTAACAATAAAATTAGTTTTTAAAAAACTAAGAAGACACAGTACTTCTGAAGACAATACAAATACCTCTTGGAAATGAAACAACCTCTGTATTTATTTGGGTTTGAAATGTGCAGTACTTGATGGTTCAGTCACTAATCCTCCAAGTAAACACCTGCAGAGAAGTCACTATGCCAGGATAGAAATGATTATCAGCCACAAACCTCTTCGTAGTTCTAAAAACCACCTTTAAAACTACATCCGTCTAAATAGAATTTCTCAAGTCCCTTAAGCCTCTCATTAAAGAGGGTGTTAAGGTAAGTTGACTGAAATTAATCATTAGCAACACTTGGATTTCATCTAATTGGGCCAGTATTTTGGAACAGTTTGTCGAACAACAATTACAAAAATAATGAATATGTTAATTAGTACATTTTTTACTAAAGCGCACAAAACACTCTAGAAAGTGAGAAACATTTAAATATGAATGTAATTTAAGTTTCAAACAAGGAGTTAACTGAAAAAGCTATGTGAAATACTTCTGAATCTAGTGATGAGTAAAGGTGTGAAACAACCGGAAGTTCTCTTGCAAGGCAAAACCATAAAAAAACACCCCAACACAACCAAACAATCCTCAAATCTAGAAACATTCACTGCACAGGCACTGAAAAAAGTGAAATTTTAGTAAGGCAACTCTTAATGTTCCGCAACTTTTCAAACACACATGCATTTCTACCTCATGACCTCTACCTTCATCTTCAGTGCATTCAAGTTGCCTAAAGTCAAGAAGCAGACTAAATATTTTACGAACAAGTCTTGGACTGTGTCGAGCCTCACCTCTGTCACAATCTCTTTTATTGCATGGGGAAGAGGAAGGTTGAAACAACTATCAGACTTTTTCTTTTTGAGATATATTTGACAGTTTTCAAAAGTCATCATTTAGACTAACATTTTTATAAATTATCTGTAGCTTATTCCACAAATAAAATAAAAATCAAAGCAAAAGGAACTGGATGTGACAGAAGTCAGAGTCCTACAAAATAGTATGCTTCCTCAATATCCAGTGAAGTAGTGTTTGTACGAACTATAAAAATACCTTTGTACTTTGGCTTCTCAGAGTCAGACTTTCCTTGAACTCAGTCAGGTAGGTTACGTGTAACATACAAAAATAAGGCTATGAAAAATGAACCTGGCTGTCAGTTACCAGAAATTGTCTTCCAAATACACTCCAGAAAGCACAACTGTGAATAAAAGCCACTAATTACACTACTGTAGGGAACCTAAGACTTTATAAATGTGTAGGCAATACTGGCAATGGGATTTGCAATAGGTAATTTTCCAACCTCTGCTTATACACCTCATGCTTCAGCTGTTTCAATCTACTGTGTAAGATGCACAAAGAATGTGAGCACATGTGATAACATTTTGGAAGAACTTGTCTTCAGCTTACCTGAGTACTTCAATCTCCTCAGCAGTGTACCTCTGACCTTGAGGCTCACTAGCTTGCACTGCTCTGATTGTCTGTGGCTTATCATTTAAAGAAAAATCAGGTCCCAGTGGGAAGAATGTTCTGACTGGCTGATTTGGTTTAGCTGCAGTTGACTTCTCCTTCTGAGATGGCTTTGACATAGACTCCTTCAGTGCCTCCGCTCTAAAGCAAAAAAAAATGCATTTTGTTTACAACAATTATAAAAATATAGTCACGGTTCAATTACTTATTTGCTTGGTTTACGTTTCCAGATATGTTGAATGGAATGAACAAATGCCCAAGTTTGACCAATACCACTTTTCGCAAGCAAAATCACATTCTGATGGAAGACTTCTTCACTTTCCTGTTCTAGAAACAATTAAAACACAGCATTTCCAATTCACGTATAAGCTACTTTTGGCAGAACTCATTAGATTTTTGTTGCCTTTAAATTATACTAAATAGAATTTGTGTAAGTGTTCATTATCTGGAACCTCAGAACAAGATCACTGGAACACACAGAGAAAAATGATTTGCATTCTCTCATACTTTCAGGATTTGTCTAGCAGCTACAATAGCAGTGAAAATTCACTAGCGTTCTCACATTCCATCATTTATTTCAATTGCTTGAAGACTGTATTCAGGAGCCATATTTTGTTGTTGTTGCATTGAGTTGCTAAGTAGTCACACAAAAGGTGGTTTTTGAACACTGGGAAGTGCTGAAAATCAGCTTATACTGAAACTTAACCCAACACAGTCTGTTATTTGCCATCATACAGCTGATTTATAGAGTTACATTGAACTTACACTCATGTGACTTGTTTAAGATTGACTCTACTCCACTAGATGTACGCACACAATTACATTGCTACCATCAAGATCAGTATTTCCCAGTTTCCCATCTGTTTTCCTTATGCAGCGACACTGACACTCCACTTTGTCCTGGTCTGAATTCAGCATTTTTATATAGGCCAAAACTTGCAGTAGGGTACTCAGCTTTACAGCTCTGAAGACTGAAGTAGTGCATTGGTACTAACAAACACATAGCCCTTTCCTAATTCTGCACATCCCAAGATTCCCAGAGGGTTGGGACAACAGCTACTATACTCAGCTGTCTCCAAGGAGTAATCTACAGGAGTTAGGTCTGCCCAGAATCTGTACTCTTTGCAGTACAGAACATACACGCTAGATTGAGAATGCAGTTCAGAGAGTGCACTTAGACCTGACAGCAACTATGTTTACCAGCATTCACGATACTCACCTATCCAGTGCTTGTCGAGCCAGCTGTTTCAGTTTTGACTGCAGGCCTGCTTCTGAAGTTTCAGTAGCCTTAAGTGCAAAATAAAAGACAAAGCTACACATCCAAAAACTCCACAGGTTTTA